>CM064327.1:66494166-69042500 GCA_032595735.1 Pelochelys cantorii | reverse complement strand
CCACTGATGCTCTGACGTGCTACCACTTTGGGTCATCAGGGAGCAACTCAGAACAAAGGTCTGAGCAGAGTCTTCCCCTTTCCCACCAGCAGATATCTGCTTGGCAGACATAGGTTTTACCCACCTTTGATGAAGGGATAAACATGCAGCTAGTCAATGGTGGCATAACACCTCAGAGCTCCTCAGAGCTACCTAGTGCTGAGTGCATGGGGAAGTTAGGGAGCTATCCAGAGCGTTTGGCTTGGAATGCTTAGGATGGAGCCGAAATTATTTCTTTGTGGAATCTCTAACTTTTTTTGTCAGGTGGCATTCTGTGGCAGTACTTGTCTGGCAGACCAGCAGTTCCTATAAGCTGAGCTATGCTGTCATTTAAAAATACCAGGGGATTTCTATTGTCTATCAATCATTACAGTATGCTTTATGGGGCAAGGATTGTCATTTACCACATATTTGTACAGTGATTGGCACAGTCAGGTTCTGACCTGGATAATGCTTCAAGGCTTCCAGGCTGTAAATGTTTCATACTAATAACAACAAATAAATTGAGCTTTATGACTGTGTAAATCTTAGGGCCATGAAATGATATAGTGTCTTACCAGGTCCACAACTAGGGTATGTCTACACTGCAACATCATTTTGAAATAACTAGCCCTATTCCAAAATAACTTGGTCCATGTCTACACAGCAGGCAGTTATTTCGAAATAGTCTCAAAATAGTGTCAAGCTGGAGGACTTCTTACTTCAACTACTGTAACCCTCATTGTATGGGAAGTCGGAGGAAGAGTGCTCTATTTCGGAATAAGTGCTGTGTACATGCTCCCTATTTTGAAATAAGCTATACAATTGACATAGCTCAATTTGTGTATTTTGTTTTGAGTTAAACCCTGCAGTGTAGACACACACTAGCTAGAGAAAACATCTTGCTTATTCATAGTGTGCCCATCTCCAGGGTAGCTAAGGGTGCATCTACACTGCAGGGCTTAATGTGAAATAAGCTATGCAAATTGAGCTATGTCAATTGCGTAGCTTATTTCAAAATAGGGAGCATCTACACAGCCCTTACTTTGCAATAGAGCTCTTTTCCTCCTAATTCCCTTATTCTTTGTACAATGAGGCTTATAGGAGTTGGAGTAAGAAGTCCTCCAGCTTGACAGTATTTTGACACTATTTCAAAATAACTGCCTGCTGTGTAGACACGGGCTAAGTTATTTCAGAATAGTGCTAGTTATTTCGAAATAGCGTTGCAGTGTAGACATACCCTAAGCAGTAACAAAATTGTCTAAAATACAGCCCTTTTGCATCTCTCCCTCTCACTGCTAGTGGAATTTGTAATGACTCATTTCCAAAGGAAATACTGCCAGCCACTCTTCTGATATTGTTATTGTGGGAAAGCCTTTTTGCAAAGGAATAGGTCTGGCATATTGCTGTCAAGGTGGCAAAATCTAGATTCCTTCTGGTTTCCTATGAATTCCAAAGCTGAGGGCCTCTGCCAGAACAATTTCTGATCTTTGACCCTGTGAAAGCCACACTGGGCTTGGCAGCTTCAGAAGACTTGAAGAACATAGATAGCATGGTGGGCTGCAAAGAGCGAGGCTGCCACTGTGATAGCCATGCCCCAGAACTATACAAAATATTGAGGGTTATGATTAGAATCCTAACATAGATCTGGTATAGCCAGAGAGCCATCATACTGAGAGTACTACAGGAATGATCTGTTCTTCATCATTTGTATTATTTATTCCTCATGGATTTTTCATTTTTATCTTCAAGTATTGTGCACTGCAGTAATTAAGCATTGAAGGGAATGAATTCATAGTTCGTTGTGGCTACATTATCTAGGGCTGTCAGTAGCTCTCAGACAAGTGTAAACCATCCTCATTTATCTCACTGGAGATACAATTGATAATTTCAATCTATATCACAACAGTGTTCACTATTTCATTGCTGCTCATTTTATCTGAAGTATTCTGACACTTATATCACAGACAAAGCCTGTTGAGAGAAATAAGGCCAACAACTTTCCTTCCTGTTCAGTGCCTGTCTGTAGGAATATAAAACCATGCCCCTCCTACATCTTACAGCACTCTCCCATTGATTTGTGTACCCCACTTTTCAGAGAAACACATGTGAAGCTGATGGGAGATGCTTTCTTGTCGACAGAGCACAATGTAGCCAGGGCGGCAAGCAGATTTAATGACATCAATTTTAGTTATGTTATTCATGTCACTGAATTTTCATAAGTTAGATCGATTTACCACAATAGTATAGAACAGCTCTTAGACTGAAAAGAAAATGCTAGAAACTGTGTTTGATTTTCTTAAGATTAAATGAAAAATACATGGAAGAGAAGATTCCACATTTAGAAACTGATCAGAAGTAACTTGAAAATTGGTTTAAAACATCTTTGTCTTTAGCACCACTTAAAATGGTCTGATGTTAAAGTTGCAAAGATATGATGTCTATCCTTAATATAAATAAAAAACAATATATAGTAAGCAGACCCTCACTAACTGAAAATAATACAGATGAACATGTAGTTTCTATAGTGAAGCTATTACGATTTCAAAGTTAGAAGAATTTGTAATTAAAACACACAAGGATCCAATTTTGCATAAACCAAAAATAAAGGATAAAAAGAGTGATTTAAAAAGGGGCAGAATTAGTTCCCAAATAGGTCATATAGCAAAGGTAGCAGTGAAGTCTAAAACGTGAAATATTGTTTGTTTTGAAAGCACTGAGAAAATAAATGTGTACTAAAATACATAGCAGGCATCTTCATATTCAAACATATGAAGGCAAGAGATATTTTGTTCTGGTTGGGGATGAATATTTAGAGAGGAAATTATAAGCTTACTCTGATACATATAATGCCATCTGAGGAGCATAAACAAAAGTATGAATCACAAAATGCCAGAGAGATCATATCAAAGACTAAGAGAGTACTTATTTGAAGATGACAAAGAAGTCTGCTTGATACTTAATTGATTACTAGTCAGGTTAATGGAGATTTCAAACCCATCTAACCTGGACAGTGAATGCCTGTCAAGTTTAGTTGTGCAAGCTTAAAACCGGTGAAACCAGTGTTGGTCAAATTCTGTCTGTTATGTTACCTAAATTGGTTTGTCTCTGGATTTGGTAAGAAATAAAAGAAGCCTCTATCTACAAGAATGAGGATTATATTGTGGTACTATTTGGAAAGAAATTTTGCTAACACTAGTTCATATTATAAGGGCCTGATTCACAGCCCATTGAAGTCAGTGGACATTTTTCCATTGACCTCAGAGGCCACAGTCCTTTTAATTTAAATATATGTTGGATGATTTTTTTATATACATTTGTGTATGCCAAATGCAAGGGTGGAATTTTGGCAGGTGTGAGAGGCATGCACGGAATGCAAGTACTTTCCCCTCACTCCCTTAGCATCCGGGGAACTGGATGAAAAGCAAGTCATGTCCTAGAGTACACGGCTGCTACTTCCCTACCCTCCTGAAATTCTGTCCTTGGCTAAATATTTCTTTCCATAAAGAAGCAGAGAAGTAATTGGAAAAGAAAGGTTATTGGGATAAAGTTCAGTAAGTTACAAGTTTACTTCCCTTTTGCCCCTTCAACGTCTTTGACAAAATACCCAGACAGTAATAGAATGGCCAAGAACTGTCTAGATTATGAGAAAAATTATCTTAAATAAAGTTCACTATAACAAAAAACAATCTAAAATCTAGGAGTGCTCCCAGAGTAGAACAATGACTACCTACCAAAAGGCCTCAGTTACACAACCCCATTAAATACCAGACTCTTAAATACAATTAGAAAAAGAATAAACAAAACAGACAATTTAGTTGTGACTGACATACAAAACCACTGATTGGTGAACTGGTAACAAGTCCACCTGAGAACAGCTGGAAGTCAGCAAAAACAGTTCTGCCTGCAGAAGAATCACAATTATACATTCAGGAAATAGAGAGTTAAAGGGTTCAAACTTGAGCATTCCTTACATACTACTCATTTAGTGATACAGGAGAACAAGATGAAAGCTTGATTGTTCAAGGAACAGATCAGAGAATGAGATAATTTGTGTTGGTGCCAGCAAATTCATTGCACTCATTGGCATCATCAACATACCAAGTGCAGAATCATTACAGACAATAGTGCTGCCAAAGTTGCCAAATCCATGTAGCACCTGGTTGAAGCCACTGCATAATCATCCTGGAGTGTGTTATGTTAGCAGCCAAACCTAGACAAGGCAGAAAAACTATAAATGATTCAGTGATAGTTAAAAAAATATTTCAGAATGTGGTAACCTCTTATAGTGTTGAGTCGTATTTAAAAAAAAAAACATTCCTTAAAGGAATAAAATGAGGGCCATTGGGATAGATGATGCACCTAACAGCAGAATGATTATGCAAATGGGATGATGTACTGTTTAGAAGGGGTGTCAATACTAACGCCTGCAATAACTCTCTAAGCATGCTTCCTATGAATGAAATGTTTCCAGGAGCCTGAGCAGATTCTAACTGATCTGAATACTCAAAGTCAACAGAGGGGTTTTGGTCTCTCTCCAGCTACCCTGACCTTTTAGTGCTTATTAAATAGGACACTAGAGATCCTTGAACATTTCAGAGTACTCCCCTTACCCCCACATCCAATAGATTCTGCTGAAACACTTAGGCCTGGTCTACCTAGACCAGGCAGGTGGTTTAAGGTACATCACTCCAACAACACAAAAACCATAGCTAGAGTCAACTTACCTTAAGCCAAGCCACCTGGGTGTCCACACTTTGGGAGTCAATGGAACATGGCCATCTAACTATCTAACATGGGTGAGAATCCCACCTTTAATAATTAATAACAAATAATTAATAATTAACGCTAATTTATTATAAAATAATCATAACATAATTATAATATAACTACTATGCTGATTATGATTATTACAAATCAATTAATGATAATTGATTTGTAATAATTATTATTTGCAATAATACAAATTGTAGTAATTTGTAATAATTATTATTTGTAATAATTACCTTAAGCCAAGCCACCTGGGTGTCCACACTGTGGGAGACCGATGGGAGAACAAGCTCCCGTTGGCTTCCCTTACTCCTCGTGGAACAAGGAATACCGGACGCTGACGGTGTCTGCCCAGAGCGTTCGATTTACAGGTCTACATTAGACCCGCTAAATTGAACTCTAGAAGATTAATCTCCAGAGGGTTGATCTTCTCTTTAGTATAGATATGCCCTTAGAGCAGAATTTTCAAAAACACTTACAGAAGTTAGTTACCCAACTCCTATTGACTAAAATGGGAAAGTCAGTGGAACATGGCTCTCTAACTATCTAACATGTGTGAGAATCTCACCTTTAATAATTAATAACAAATATTTAATAATTAATGCTAATTTATTATAAAATCATCATATCATAATTACAATATAACTACTATGCTGATTGTGATTATTACAAATCGATTAATGATAATTAATTAATTAATTAATCATTATTAACGCTTGATCCACTGGAAACATTTGTGACATTACAGAGTGTGAAGCAATGTCATAAGTCAGTTTTCAAGTCACTATACAGATTCTTGACTCAAAAACTATAATGACTGATAAGTTCAAGTCCTACTTAAAGAAGCTTCAATTTTTAAATCACTGATTTGATTGGAAGTAACAGTTCTCAGGTCTGTTGTGTCACTACAGCAGCCATAGACACACTCCGTTCATATCTTTAAGATCCTTATGCAATAAAAATGAAATCTGGTCCTCACTGAAATAAATAGTCAGTAATTTGGCCATTTGGCTCCAATGGAGCCAAGATTTCATGAGTTTAGGGGAGATGGAATTTTGCAACCTGAATTTATATGAAATTTTGATCAAGGAAAAGGATACATATGAACTACTTGTTTTTGCTTTTTATTTCTATAAATTCAAGTTTTTGTACTTGGTTCAAAGCTTAGTTCAGGAACACTTTTAACACATATTATGAAAGATGAGAGGTGAGTAAAACTATTTTTCCTTCATTCTGCCTTTTGATTTTCCTTTTGAGAGCTGATTGCTGATGAACAATCTGGACAGAAAGTTGTCTTAAAACTTAAATAAATAGTTACGTTAAGTATTTAAATGCCAGCAATGCCACAGTGTCCAGTATGGATGCACAGTAATGCCTTGGTAGAGCCTCAGCGATGACAGTAGAAGAGAAAGCAACACAAATGGCAGAGTGGCAAAGATGGCTTGAAGTGCTCTTTGTGCTTCCCTGATCTTGATCAGCTGAGTGCCAGGCCAACCTTCTGCTGTAAGCTACAACAGCCTTCAAACTGCTCTAAATTACCTCTCCAACCAACAGCTCTAACTGTTGAACATGGAAGCAACAAGCTAAAGGGATGCCCCACTCACATTTCCCATTTCTCAAGTCATATCCCCTTTCATGGAAGCTGAAAGAAGAGTTAGCATATAAAGTACTAATAGCAACTGTGCCAGTAGACAGTTTCTACCTACACTGAGATGATACTCCTTTGGCTGGCAATATTAATTTTGGGGTCACATTGCACACATGACACTGCACAAAATGGCCACAGTCCAGCTGTTCATACTTGGGTCAAAATCTTACTAGCTATACACAAATAATACATAAGTACGTACACTGAGATTACATGATTTTGCCTCACAGATTAGCCAGCAAAATGAAGTGATTTTTACAAAATGCAATGCCCTGAGAGTTGGTTTCTAAAACCAGGAATCTAATTGACATCAGTCAGAACTTTAATGTCTAGAAATATCTGTTTGAAATTAACAAGGCTTGTGAAAACTCTGTAAAATATTCATTTAAAAGTACTGTTGTGTGCACCCAGAGCAAAAGGACACAACATATTGGCTTTCTATATTATATATTTGCCTCTAAGGAGGATTTAGTGAGCATGTCCACTACTTGACACATCCTTATGGAGAAATCTTCTAGAAAAAGCTAAGCATTCTATATGTCATTTGAATTGTTCTGCAGAAATTAATACAGAATCATATCCCTGAAGTAGAATTCTTTAGGAATTTCTAAAATACTGATAGAAAGGATTTCCTTCTCTGTTAAATGTAAAAAAAAAAATGCAAAAATAATTTTGAGGGAATGTCTATAGATTAATAATGCATTCATCACTATTAAATTCTATAGTACTTTTCCAAATGGGGGTATATTGTAAAGACTGAATTATGTCCTCACATATGCCCACAGAACTCATACTGACACCAGAGAAAGTTACCTGCACATAACTCAGTGACAGAATAGAGACCAAAATAAGTATTTACACAATATAACTTAATGATTCTGTTAAGGTCTACATGTTAGGATATATGACATGAATTTAGAATGTTTTAATAATTGTGTTTCGGAACATGTATCATCCCTAAAATGTATGCATTTAAAATGTTAAAATACTGGTACATGGCCTGTCAAAGGGATGGGAATGTTATGTACAAAGAAGAGTGGTGCAGTATAAAAAAAGATGCACTGAGTTTTCAAAGAAAAAATAATGAGCTATTATTGCTAATGCCATAGGGATGGTTTCAATAGAAGTTGATGACATTAAGCTGGATTCTAAAGCATTGCTACTGACATACAGAGAATTAAGGGGAAAAGATAAAGAAGCTCTTTATAGATCAGAGAGATCTATAAGATTGCCGGATCTCTGATCATACAGAATTTAAACTCCTAGATCCTGAAGTAGATAACAATGAACTAATAAAGGAGTGGGATATAGTTCCACAGACTATGGTGTTTCTCTTCCTACGCAGTTTGTTGAACAGCCTATATGGCCAGAGACTATTCTGGATCTAATGCTAGGAAATGAGCCAAGCATGACAAATAAGGCTGAAGCAGAGGAGTGGCTATCACTTAGCATTCACCACAATATCATTAGATAGCCTCTAGATTGGAGTGTTCAGCAGCTAAATAAATGTATTCCACCACCACCCAGCATTTCTAAAAAACCTAGTCTTTAGATTTATCACTCACCTTAATACATTTCCTGCACAGGCGGTGGAGATTCTAGCAAACTGATTGAAAGCACTTTGGTGAATTGGGTCCATGCTTGTAAAGTGCGCACGTCCACGGTCCATGCTGAGCTTGCATTAATGCCCTCCATGAGAGCATAAGGAAAAATGGGGGGTCCGTTTCCTCTGTATGCATATCCCTTCATAGCCCTGTATGCATATCCCTCCACCCCCCCACCAATCCCCCCACACTCATTAAGATATGGCAATGAGGCTAGAGCACACATTGTTACTAAAGATAAGGGGAAGATTTTCAGTGAGATTCTGGCACACTGGGCAAGGCAGGCTAGGAAAGGGCAGGGTGTGGAGCAGAGCCAGAGCAAAGGGCAAGAGTGAGGACAGCAGGAATGACAGGCACAGAGGAGCACCTCCACTGACTGCAAGTGCAAACCGTTGCCAGTTCCTCAGAACTTTGGCTGACAACAAGAAAGACGGTAATAACCTGTGTAAACAATGCCAGGACCAATTAGCATAACACCTGGTAGCCGTGCCCGGAACATCAAGTCAGCTGAAGGCATCTCTGTGTTTGCCCCCCAGTGAGATGTCACATCTATAAGGCACCGTCACAACAAATGGACAACTTGAAACCCTATCAATGCGGAAGCTGGGAACAAGTGAATACCAGTGGCCTCTCATGATACATGAGGACAGTGCAATCTCATCAGATGTGTGAGGAAAGGTCCTCTGCCTTTCCCCCTGGAAAGTCCATATGGTCTTTCTGACGTGTCACAACATTCTCCATCAAGGTTGCAAACTCACCTGTCTACAGTATAAAGCCTGTGCCCTGTGGGTTGCTTAACTACTAAGGGAAAGGAGAAATCTCTGTCACTAATAATTCTAGTTGCTGAGAAGGATAGTTGTCTGTTCTTTGTCCTCAATACTGTTTCTCCATCATGATCACACAGGTCCACCTGCCCCCCACAATGATAGCTTGGCTACCACTGCAGTTTCCAGATACTGCTCAACATCTGCTCTGGTAATCCAGGTTTCTGAAAAGGGTGGTAAACCACTATTTGGGTAATGGCACTCTCCAGTCTATGAGCATCCAGCCATAACTGGACTGCCTCATTCACCATAATGGCCTATCTTAACAGAGGATCCAGGAATGCCAGTCATGATATGTCTGAATATCTGTACCTTTCTGCTCTGTATTTGGAGGGGTTTTTTTGGTTTTTGTTTTGAATCCTGGGGGGGGGTGATTCCCAGGTACAGAATAGGTGAGCAACTAGTGAATGACAGGTCCTGCAGTAACTTAACATGCAGCTGCTGGCACCTCTGACATGACAAATTTGTGAGCATCTGGGTGAGCGTTGGAAGCTTAGAGAACCATTGAAAACACCGCGGGAGCACCAATCAGGTGCCATTCTCTTGGAGCATTCAGCAGCCAGAGGATTTCAGAAACTTGGGTATGACCGAACTCGTGTTCTAAAACACTTCATGCATCCAGATATTCATGGAATGTCCATTTGAGCACATAATAGATCATTGGCACCTTTAGATCCTTTAAAAAAATGTCAGCCATAGCTTATACTACCTTCTCTTGAGCCAGCTTAAATCACTGGCAAAAATGCCTCCTGACATAACTAAAGCAGGATTGGACCTATATGAAATCAACAGGAACAGGTGAAACATAACACAACAAAAATCATAGTAACTTAGCTAAATTGCAAGGTGCTTTTGTTTTTCAAGGAGATTTAGCTATATGGAAAGCTTTAAAGTTTAGGGGGAGACTTGGAAACATTTGGCAAAAAAGGGAAAATTTCAGATCATGGCAATTTCTTTTAATAACTGGTAACTTTGAAATAGGTTGGCAAATTTTCTTAAATTTTTCCAAAATATTTTCCTTTGCCTTCAGAGAAAATGTCATAATTATTAGGCCATGCCAATTTTCCAAGCCAAAGTTAAAGAAAACTTTAAATCAGGTTTTCTAATGGAAGTTGTTTGCAACTTTACCTATAAAGGGGGATCTGCTTTTCCATAATAAAGAACTGTGCATTTCCAAGTTAAAGGGGAGAAAAGGCTCAGTGTGCCTTCTTTTAATTTAGCTTCTTTAACTTACAGCTGTGTCTCAAGGACACTTTATTAGTTCTCTTAAAGCTGACTGATATTTCAATTCATGTGTTTTAAATTTGATATATGTGCATCTAGATTTTGCAATAGACGTATTTTAGAATTTGAAAAAAAATCCAGAGCGTTGTATTTTTTTTGGCACATTGATCTTGGGTGCAGGTTATTTGTTTTTCATTCTTTTTGTACAGACAACAGCAGCAATTTAAACACATTTGGATTTATTTTGCTTGTTTGTATTGTCCTCTTGCTTTACGGCGGAATGATTTTTAGCTGTTTTAATTTAGGCCTGGAATGTGTCCTGTTTTTCCCTTTCCACAGATACAGTTTCAGGAATTTAGATTGTGATCATAACAGTCAGTGACCAGGTATAAGATTATGAGGCTTCACTTCCATTGTATAATGAAATAAATGGATTAAAGATTTCTTGTTAAGGAGGATGGCTCCTACCAGAAACTGCTGCTTGCAACTATTAAGCTAAGTTCTCTCTCCGCCCCCACTCCCCCTAACAGTAGACATTTTAACTGTGATTTTTTGAATTTAGTAAATGAATTAATTCTCTAAAAGATAGATTGTTTCTAATGCTTGGAGAGAATATAGTAAATATGAGATCTGATTAGGTACGGGCATTGTTGAATCAAAGGTTTGAATGTCTGTAGACTGAAGTACCTGCCCTGGTCCCTGTAACTTTGATTTGGCTCCTCAACCCTCTTTTCATCCATGATTCTGTACCTCTTAGTGATTTCTGCTAATCCATCAAGTTGACATTCATGTTTGTCCATGATTAATGAACTTATTACTTCTAAAATTCTTTGCTGCAGTCTACCATTATAAGGCACACCTCCAACTTACTAGGAAACATTTCTCTGTGGCATATGTACCATATTGACATGCATAGTAGAGTACTGGCAATCAGGTGACTGGGTTCTGTTCTTGACTCTGACCTGCTCTGTGAGGTTGGGCACAAGACTTCAAATATATATAGAATAAAAACAGATGGGCTCAAAATCCTATTTTATTCAATTCTTCTAGCATTAAACTCTAAAATGACTAAGGAGGGAATTTGTCTAGTGATCCACTGCACAGAGGCCATCAATATTTATGATGATGGCATAAGAAACTTTATCTAAGAAATTGTTTCTCTCTTTCTGGAGTTTATAAGGAAATAAAAGGTACTGAAGTAGGATATAATAAATTATATTCCAATACTCATTCAAAATTAGCTCTTAAGTTTATTACTTATACATATGAGGAGAATATACATTAGAATAATACCTGCAAATATTGTCTTTCATCTTTAAAAAGGGCTTTCCTCGTGAATTAGTCCTTTATAAATCTTACTGGAGCTAGGAACAGATTGTAAAACAAAATCTGCTGTTCTTGTATCATTCCTGGAGAAACCTGGAACATAGCAGTGTTGTATGCTTCCTGCTGGCTTACAAAAAGGAATTCCCCATGGCAGGGTGATATAGCTGAGAATCTCCATTTTGAATTGAATTTTCCTTTAAAAGATATTTGATCATTTCAATTCTGCTACACTGAGAATTACAGGAGGTGAAGGAGAACAGAGAATACACATCGTAATCACTTTGTTGTAGTGTTACTAAATAAACATCTTTATAATAGAAAAATTAGCCAATATTGTCATACATGGCTATTGTAATGATTAGATTACTAGAGAGCACAATATTTGTAATATATGAGCATGAATCAGACTATTGGTCCATCAAGTCCAGTATCTTTTTTTCCAGCACTGACCAATATTTCAGATGTGTCTGTGGAAGGCAAACAATAAACTCTTAGGAGTAGCAGCTATTTTTTAATTTTGTTTGCATACGTGTACACAATGGGATTGTGGTCTATATTAGGGCTTCTAGTTTCTATGGTAATACTAATAAATACTAATAGTAATAATAACAAAAAGGATACAAAATATTAACATGTAGTTAATTAATCAATTGGGTGGTGGTGTACATGAGATAGTGATATTGGTATAAATTCCTGGTACTTGTAGTAAAAGTTTTTGATCATTTGGGGACTCTATCTATACAGTTTATGAACTGCAGTTCATATCATGATATTGTTACTGTGAAAATTGCTGTATCATTGAATACTCTGCTGCAAATATAGAATCTATCATGAGCTGACAGGATATGTAGATGGTACTTACAATACAAGACTAGAGGCAATGGAGATTAGATAACCTTAAAAACCATACTCTTACCACATAAAGAGTTGCTGGCATTTAGAACAGTGGACAGTCCCCAGCAGCAAAATAAAAGAACCAGGTACAGCTGATTGGAATAGCAATCAGCAATCAGAGAGAGGGAACTCTGGTACATCTACACTTGCACCCAAGTTCGAACTAGGGATGCAAATGTAGGCGACCGAAATTGCTAATGAAGCGGGGATTTAAATATCCCGCGCTTCATTAGCATGATCTTGCCGGCACGTTACTCTGCTGAACAGCTGTTTCGAAAGTGAAAGTGTGCACCCGGACGCGTTACTCCTCATTTTTTGAGGCCTAAACTCTCAGGATAGATTTATTATCAGCACCCTAAGTGTGTGCCTAACGTCTTCAGGACTGACATTATCTTTTGGTCATGTCAAGCCTTTTGTGTGGCCTTAAGGTTATGGTAGATGTAGGCAGAAGTACATGGCAAAGTCAGTCGGACTGAGCACATCCTGCCATCAACTTTCTTCTGCCTTGACTATTGACTTGAGTGTTTCAATCAAGCCCATGCCTTGGTGCAGTATGACAGGAGGAAGAGGCAGTCACTCTCAATCAAGGGAACAAAACATTTAAGGCTTTATAAGTCAAAACCAACATCTTCCCATTTCTCCCAGAAATCAGTTGGCAGCTAGTACTGATCAAAAAGAACAGTTGCAGGGTGATATGTGTGTGATTGAGCAGTGAACAGTTATCCACTCTTCTGTTCCCACATGGAACACTGCAAGGAGCTCACCAGCTGATCTTATACACTATATGAAGAGTAATGTTAAGGTGCAATGGCAAGTGTTAGCTAAATGAGCTCAGCATTTATTTTCTTGTATTAATTTTAGACTGATCCTTAAGCATGAGTTGATTTTTGTGGTTTAAAAGTATTTAAGCATCTGTCAATAGCAGCCCTTTATTTCACATAACAAGAGATCTCTGTTTATAATGTGACACCAGCTGCTCAATCAAAATGGGTTATATTAGAACTAATTTAATTTTACATAAGTTGATCTATTTGCATATTGAATCTCTGGTTAAACGACTAGGTACTACTTTATAGACTGGTCCTGCTTCAAGCTTCAGTGTATGGACAATGTTTAATCAATGTGTACATCAGGAAATACACATAATCAGCAAGTACATTAATTAAGCCTGGAAAATTTTGCAACATGCATACGCTCTATGGATTAACAAGGCAATTCATTAGAAATTTTAATTATGAATATTATATTTTCTGTATATTTTATTTTGTGATGCTTCAGATGAGTTTTCAAATATTCAAGCCATGTCTGCTTCCTCAAGTAGATAGTAAGTTCCTTTTACTTCAGGCACATCTGTGTCTGGAAGTCTCTGAGGAAAACATGCTTTGTTATCTTCTGCCAGATAACTTGACATGCTTTCTTAAGTAAGCTAATGCTCAAGACTCCAAGAAATCAAATTTGAATACGAAGGGTGCGAATTAAAATAAAGCAAATAGTAATAAGTGACAGTTGCTGCCTAGGATGCTGCTCTTGACCCTTAAAACACATTTTTACCATGTTTATTGCTGAAATTGGTTATGAGAGACTTAGAGCCTAATCTAAAGACAACTAATGGAAAGATTCTTATTGACTTCAATAGGCTTTTAATTAGGCCTTTACGTTTTAGTCTGAACTGGCTACCTCTCTGATTTGAAAAAAGATTCATAAACAAAACAAAACACAGTTAGTTGTAAAAAACGTATCTGTCTGCTACTTCACCAAAGCAATGTCCCTACTCTTTTACCCCCAAACACCAGGGATCTATATCTAAGAATGAAAACAGAGCTAACAAAAGGCCATATCCCACCACTAATCTGCATGAAAACTTCCTAGGGAGCCTTAGCAATTGAATTATCCCAGGATACTTTCCATAGTACTGTATTAAATGAAGGCTCTGAGTAGTTTTTAGCAGAATGAACAGCTCTCCTCCAAAGCTCTTTATCTGTCGGATAGTATCCTACTACAGTTTCCATCTTTTTTATGGGAGAGTTGAAAAGTTAACCTGGTTTACTTCTGGGACAGCCAAGGTATATGTCATTTCACAGTTGGGAATTATTACATTCATTGGCATGTAATAACAAATGACTCCTACCCAGCCTAAGATGGCTTCAGATGGTATACTACTCAACAGACAGTCTGGTGTAATGTATAAGGGTAAAAGGAGAAACACTCTGGGGTCAGGAACTGAGAAACTGATTACAGAGTTGAAAGCTCAGGTAAATGTAATCCTTTCTTCCTGGTTCTATCATCTTGCTTCCTAGGATAGGACTGCACCACTTACTGAAGTTCCTACAGCCCTAGTTCATGACTCCAGTGTAGGAAGGGGAGATGAAGAAAAGTCTACATCTACTAGCACTTATTTCTAATGGACACAATTTTTTTTCTGCACAGAATTCTCTCCAGACCTGCGGGGAAAAATTGAGTAGATTCCTGCCCAAAATATGCATTCTATAGCTTATGCCACTGAAGGGACTCCTTTTTCTCATTTCTATTCCCAGCTGTCCCTTTCACAACCATTATACTTGGATGTGTGTACTTTTTTAGCCAAGTAGGCCCCTTCTACATAAACAGTACTCGTGATCATATTATGAGATGCAATGAACTCATCCATCACTGCCAAAATTATTCCCAGTTTTGATTCCTAGAAAGGGGTGTGTATTGATTAAGGAGGTATCCTAAGGTCAAAATGGATTTTATAAGACCATACCTAAAGGGGGAAGTATCCCCTGAATTTTAGTCTGAATAGTACTATAATTGAGAAGTTTTCCACATCTCCCTTGCCACGCTATGGCAAATTCTGACCCTCTTTAAAACATGTTTTATAAACTATGTTAGAGGAGAATCAGATTCCTTGCTGTTTTGAAAGAATTGTTATGCCTTTTTTGGCACCAATTTAATGCATGTGTGTACATTATTTTGCACATGAAGGTGCTTTTGATTTTTAACTTTTGTAAAATTTCCAAAATGTTTTCAAAGAAGTATGGTTCAGTAGTCAGCTACTAGCAGAACTGCCAGGCAGTCCTCAGGTTAGGATGGTCTCTTGGTTACATGGTTGAGGCATAAATGTGTGTTTAGGCTACTGCTTTATTTCTTACCCATTATGTACTGGTGATTAGGAAAGGCAGATAGAAATTTTAAAAATGCTTAAGTAATGTAACTAATTTGTTTAAATATTCATAGTACCCTATCCAGAACCTGACAGAGGCTCTTATCGGTATCTGAAATGCCCTTCCCAATTGGTGTCCTTGTTGGAGAGCATCTCCATATGTCACAGGTAGTGTGGCAAGCCCCTAGCAAGTGCTGATAAAACCTTTATACCATGTGTTATAAACCATTATAAACATGTTTTAGAGATCTTTAAAAATTTATTGGGACTATCAGATCTTCCCACTTATGACAGACAGATTCCTACTATTAGTGACAATAATTGTTACCTCTATCTATCAATCTAGTGTTTATTTGATAGTAGTGAGCATTCTAGGAACAGATTATTATTAGTGGAAATGAATATTTATATTATGTGTCGCCAAAGGCCCCTGTGATGGTCATCACTTGGAGTGGCTGGTAGGGGACTGTTGTCTAATGGTTCGGGTATAGGCCTGGAACACACCGGGGATGATTAAGACTGTCATCTCAGGGACAAAATCTACTCCTGCCACTTGCAATTATCCCAGAGTCACTGTATGGATTACAGGGTGTGAAAGGTGGCCACTCACCACTAGGCACTTTCTGGAGCAGCATGAAGCATGATAGCTCTGTTTTCCAGGTAGGCCAGCTCAGCCCAAAAGTTTTCCCTGGCTAAAATGGTCCACCCCAAAATAATACAGATTACCAAGGTCCAGAGTTCTTATGATGAGGAGAGAGGAATACTTTCCTCTCAGAGTGTCTCTGGGCAGGTCCTCCCTTCCCTGAGGGCAGTTTTCTAAAGGGGATATTTCTGCCTTCACTCCACTCTCCTCTGCTGGAGGGGAAGGTTGTAGGTCTTCTCTCTTCCCTGGGGTGCCACCAAATGAGCTTCTCCCTTTCTTCCTCCAGATGGTGCCTTTGCTACAGGTGTGTGTGTGTGTGGAGCGTGGGGGTGGGGGGTGGCTGGGCCCAGAGCAATTCCTTAATCCCTAAGGGTACGTCTACACTAGCCCCCTTACTTCGAATTACCAGTTAAACCTCATGGAATGGAACATCATTCCATGAGGTTTAACTGGTAATTCGAAGTAAGGGGTTTATTTCGGAATCGCCCTTCTCTGCCATGTGTAGATGCGGGCAGTTATTCTGGGCTACTCAATTTCCAAAATGGCGACCGGCCAGGAACATGCTAATGAAGCGCGGGATATTTAAATCCCACACTTCATTTGCAATTTTGGTCACCCTCATTAGCCTCCCTAGTTCGAACTAGGGGGCTAGTGTCGACGTGCCCTAAGAGCCCAATGTGAGGTTTCTACACCCCATCATAACTCCATTCAAGATTGGAGCTTCTATGTTTCTTTGTTTCTATGTCTATTTAGAATACATATGATCCTCAACTCTCTTACTAGGAGAGCAACTTTCCCTAGTAAAATGACAGGATTGTGCATAATCACAATTGCTATTACTAAATGTTTAACAAGAGGATTTGCAAAACTATCTTTCTACAAGGTGTCTTTTGTTATTCCAGAACTTACTGCCCTGATGGACAACTGTCCCAGCAATGTCTCTTCAAATCCATTAACTTAACCTCTTCACTCATCGATCCTGTAACCTTTCACCAAGTTATCATCCTGTAACCTTCACCTATTTGAACATATGAATATATATTGTGTGCATGCAAAATACAGGATTGCCAGATGCTATTTAAGCACCGACATTTGAAAACGTGGCCCTAAGTGTCATATGCTACCCTTGGTCAATGCATGCAGCTCAAAATGACATCAGAGAGTTCTGCACACAAATTGAGGGTAAGATATAACTGCAATAAAATAAACATTAATCTACGAACAGTGTTGTTCACCACCATAGGGCAATGATAGGTTCACTGTAAACCTTTTCCATCTGTCAAGTGCACTGAGATGTTCTTAGGTCGATACTAATATACCCTCATATTTATAGCAGCAAAAGTTTTCAAAATTGTGTTAGATTACAAATAAAATGCACCACATTAAAATGACATGAAATACAGATAGGAAACTGCCTGTTATACCGTTTCTGCAGCCTTTGCTTATTTTGGCTGGCTAGTGCAAAGGGTGCCCTATGAATGTGCAAAGGAACTCTGTTTTGGCACTGTCGAGGGGCGACCTACTCTGGGAGGCCCCTTGAGCTTAGTCCCCCTTGCGGCCTACCCACTGGGGTCCTTACACGCGTCCCCTTTGAGGGGCGTAATATGGCCCCGTGGCCAAAGTCTACACATGGGCCTTTAGAGAAGGGTTAATACAACCTAGTGGCCAGAATCCATTCATCAGTCCCCTCTCACTAGGGATAATATGACCCAGCAGCCAAAGCCCAAACATGGGCCCTTATGGCAGAGTTAATACGACCTGGGAGCCAAAATCCATTCCTCAGTCCCCTCTCACTAGGTTAGCTGAATAATGGAAACATATATTCACCATTAATAAATTGTCAGAGAAAAATGGAATAAACTATTTGTAAATATTATTAGATCACTGCCAATAAAACCTGGCTGAATCTCTTCTTGTGATGTTTGAAGTTTTACTAACCATTACAAAGAATTTGAAAGGTTATTGAAATAATGTTTGTCACTTACAATGAAAAATCTCAGAAGATTAAAAAAGAGGTTTCACTTGTATCATAAAATCATTTAATGATTGAGATGACCTGTCATAGGATGGCACAGTGAATGATCTTGCAACTGAAGCATAAAGCGAGGCAGCAGGTGATTTGCTGTCTACTTCTGGTTATATTGCTGACTTGAACTACAGAACTTTCATCTCCCCATCTGTAAAACTAAGCTAACCTTTTGCCTCTTTGGGAAGCTGTGAGCTTTGGACTTCAAAGATTCTGCACTATTGAGCACCCTTAACTATCTCTGAGTTAAAGACACACAGCACCCTCCAGTATTATGTTCAAAAATAAAAAGGTTTATGAGGAACTTTCAAATACTCCGAAGGAAAGCCCTTTATATGCAACACTGTTACAAAGTATATTATTTCAAATTCCCAAAGGCCTGTGAAGAATGTTCTGAACACCCAGTGAAGATAATGGTAAAGGATTAATAAGTTCAGTAGCTCTTGTGGTTGCTCAGCACCTAGCCTAACCAGGCCATACATTGGAATGAAGAAACATAAAAGAAAAGTGGTAGTAGGTACAGCTGGTATAGTCTTCCAAGATTTTTTTCTGAGCTGATCCTAGAAAAGAGATGGGTAAACAGGATGCAGGGAAGCCTTTTTTCCCCAAGAATCTAACCCTATCTCCAATGCCTGGTTCCCAAAACTTCACTTGGTGAGTAAATATTTAGTCTTGGGAAGACATACTATGAAGTTTTTAATGTTGTCTTCACCAGACCCACTAAATTGAGCCCCAGTAGATTGACTGTGTAATGTTAATCTGCCACATAGTGAAGATGTGGCCTAAATGTTTACATTTTAGTTCTTTTGATTCAAACATGAAAATTCTACTTAAGATATTTGCCTTTTAACCCTTTTCCAGTTCAAATTGTATACATGAGTATTGTATTCATACAGTGTGTGATAAGATATACAAGCTTGTCTTATTTACTGTAAATGAAGAAATTACTATTAATAGTTATGCATTCAGTGTAAAACTTTAACATCTATTCAGCATATCAGTAAAACCTTATGATACTTAAAATATCCACTGCAAAGCACCTGTTTATATTTATCTTTATTTCTGAATAAAGATAGGGATAGATCCCTTAATTTGCTGCAATAAAACAATGCCACTTTCTTTACAGAACAAGATGCAATGGTCTAAGAGGTGCTCGTGTTTGGGAATCAGGTGGTACCACATCAAATGATAAGGTCTGGAAAAACAGATTAGTCATATTCAGAAAGAATCTGGGTATTTGTGTGCTAGGGAAAGCAGACATTGTAAATAACCCACACTCAGAAAATATGAATGCCAGAGTGTGATACATTTAAAGATTTTCATCTCTTTTTCAGTGCATGCAACCAAGTGCTTTCAGCAGCCATAGGTGCGAGGATACCTCACAGGCTATTGACAATCATGGTCACATGGGTCATTCCATTTTAATTTATATTGAAATAACACCTAAAAGGCCTCTGTCAAAGGGTGTGTCTGCTTTATAGTGCCACTTGCTGGCTTAGTATGGTGCTGCCTCATTTTTTCCTCTCAATAAAACCTCCAATAAAAACTCCACACAGTCCCAAAAGCCACCCATATAAAATACAATTACTTCTTCAGCTTGAGATGAACACTTACCCCAGCATAACCATACCTATAGCTCTCCTTGTTCCCCAGCACTTGTGTGTTTTATATTATATATTTACACAGGATAGGGTTTTAAATAAATATGCAGGACTGGGTTAAGTCTGTTAGGCACTGCCCTGAATTGCACCACACTGGCAAACACTCCAGGGAATATAGCCTCTGAAGGAAGCACAATGATTTCTGAACCTACCTGGGCATGCAGGAATGTGGATGCTGTTCCTATTTCCCACACTCTCAGACATATTTACATACAACTGAGTTCAGTGAGTGGGCATGAGAAGACCCTTGAGCTCCTCTCTCTTGGAAAGCTAACATAGGGGAAGAGCCCAAAGTAAACTGGGGCGTTCAGATGTAACGTGGCTCTGTGATGTTGATCCCTGAATGCAGGTTAAATGAGTCATTATTTAGAACATTTACTTCTAAAAATCTCACAGAACTCCCCTTCAGTGCTGACATGAAAGTCAAAGCTATGTCCTAACCATCACCCCTGTAACCACTTTTTTTGCATTTGTATGCTAATCACATGAGAAGCAAAAATAGACTTAGATTGAAAATCAAAGATTGGTTGTATACAGGTAATAGAGTGCTCGGCCATTTTATTTAAAGATAGAAGGCTCTTGAATGGGGTTTTATTATTGAACTGAGACTATCTATCCTTTTTGACACTTTTTAAATTAAGTTCTTCCTCTAATTTATGTTTTTGCCAGCTTTCTTTCCTTACCTGGCTTTAAACTGATTTTTCCCCTTTCTCTTTCTTTCTCTCTCTCAGAGCAATAAACTACTCTGGAAAAGGGAGAAATTTTTTTAATGACTCTAGGAATTCAGATTAACAAAATGGATCATTTGTATACAGCTACAGAATGATGTAGCTGAGCATCTGCTTCATTTTAGCTGATTTTCTTTGCTTCTGTGCATTTCCTCCAAAATTCTTATTAGTGCTCCCTGCTATCTGCATTGGAGACTTGTTTTAGCAGATCTACACCCTGTCAGTATAAAGTTAGGAGGTCAAAGTGGAACCAAAGGGATAATCTTAAGGTCAAAATCATCAATGTACTTTCTTTCTTTTTTAATGCTGTGAAGGATAAACCCAATAAACCCTTGTACCAAAGCAGCAAACAAAGCCTGTGAGAGCCTGGATTTGCACCACCGGTTATGTCTGACTTTTTACTGGCCACTCAATCTGCCTCCTTATTATTGCTAATCCAACCTGCCTCCCAGAATGGTTTGCATCATGTCTGACTTCAGCATAGTTGTAGGAAGCTGGTTCAGACAAACAGAGCAGGGTAGCAGCTGCAGCATGATGAGTGGGGGCAGCCAGATAATCTACCGTGATGTCTTGTGGAAGAAAATTTGGGACAATGTAATTTCCCCAGTTTGACATGAACCCTTGTCAGGCTAACATAAGCCTGTGCTCATATACTGTGACTGCTGAAAACAACATTTATGTTTGTTACAATATTCAAAATGTGCATATGCTTATTCATAAGGTGCACTAAAATTTTAAATAGCTCGCACATTTAAGACAAAAAGGAACATATACAAGAGTGACTGTCTCTTCAAGAACAATATTCCAGATCACTTTTATTTCTTCCCTTTCCCCACCCTTCCCCTTGACTGATGTTTAGTACTTACTTCTAATGGGATCTTAGCAGATCCTCTTCACCAGTGGGCAGTGGGCATTTTCTAGGCATTCTTTAAGGGTGAATAAAAACAAGATGATATTGAAAGGGGTGAACTGCTGTGAAAAGGGACTCTACTTCCCTATTGTTAGTATGGCCCTTACTCACAGAATTTGCACAAATATACACTACACACACACACAAGCTCAACAACATCACTCACCCAAATCTCTTTCATTTGGCATATGCTGCAGTAGATCTCCATAAACTTTGCATAGCTTCTGATTCAGCATGAAATATAGAAATATGGGGTTTAAAATATCTCAGTTTGCCACTGATTTCTCAGAACAAGCTGTATAATTCATATAATTATAACAAGCCATATAGTGCTAATACTAGTACTGGAATTATATGCATCTCTGAATTCATTATAGTTATTTCTGTGTGCACATGTGAATTAGGCCAAAAAGTTATAATTTTTGTACTTAAACTAAGGCAAATAAATCTATACTTAGGCACCTAGAATGCATACTGATATCAATGCAGTCTTCAGACACAGACAAGGTACTTAGGACCCTAAGTTTAGATACTCACATATGGAGTTAGACATGAGGAGATAAAATGAAATGGCCTAAGATCACTGACCAAACTATAACTTTCAGTCAATATTGGTCTAGCTGGATTTGAAATGGCAACCCAAACATGAGAAGTTTTATATGTCTGTTACGGTCGTTACAGTAGAAAGAGCCAGTGTGAAGAGAAGGAGTTAAACCACATTGAACTGTACCATACAATTGTCAGCAACACAATTCAGATTTTCAGTTCAGAGCCTCTCCGAGCTCATCTGCCTTAAAGTGAAATCAAGTGGCGTCTATGATTATAGTATGGGATTGTGATGTGTGTGGGTTATCTCTGGAGGTGAAAGGTTGTAACCCAAGAATAGATTTCTTCTTTGAGAGAATACACTCTCTTCTTTGCTATGTGAAGGGTGAGAAATATTTACAAAGAAATGACTACATACAAACGTACATTTGCCTTGCTAGTGTTGCTATGAATTTCCTCCAAGTGCTTAATTCTAAATGAGATCATGGAGACTGGTGCTAGTGAACTGGTGGAACAGAACTATCACAGAGGAAACTAATGCTACGGAGTTCAATTGTCTTTGTCCTTTCATTCTTGATTCCAGGTCACCATATAGTATTCCTGCCTCATTGACACCACTCTCATGTGCCCTGTTTAACACCTGGGATCATGGCAACTGAATACATTCAGCTCAACAGCTCTTACCCCTGAATCACTTATCCCAGAAATAACACTCTCCCTATACCTCAAAAAAACCAGGAGTAGTTTATTTGGTATTCTTGGGCCATGCCCAGCTGACATCAGACTGCAGGATGGCAAATGAGAGGTATGACTAACTTGCCTTACTTCTGTTTCCAGAAGGACCCCTGCAGAGTCCTGAAAACTTCCAGCTCAAACACAGTGACATGTCCTCATTTGACTAAATTAGCTGGCATCCCTCCACACCAATAGGGGAAATGGGCTCTCTACTGTGGGCAAAATATTTGACTAGTGTAAGTGCTCAAGAATATAAATGAAATGCACATGCAATAGCATGACACAGGCAATGACAACATTCATCATGTAAAACTCCCAAACTACACGAACTTCTGGCTCTCACAGGGGTATGATCAACTTTACAATCATTTCCCCTCATCATTTCTTCTTAAATCATTATAAGTAGCAACCGGCAGGAACAATAGCTTGTACTCTGGTCCAAGGCCCACTCTAGCCCAACCTCCTCAAAAAATACCAGGTCAAATAACTGTTAACTTATCCTATTCTAAATCCTCTGAACCAACTGCCTCTTCCATATTTTCAGGCTGTGAGAGAGTGGCACTTGTCTCAGCTTCACAGAGCCCACTATGGGTGCTGAGCTGCTGTAAAGTTATATCCTGTTATACTTCCCTTCTCCACATATACAGGATCCAGGTAGGACACATTTCTCCAGCAGGCAGTTCCTCTCTGACAAGGGAATTCTCTGCTGGACAGATAAGGCTCAATAACAGTCCCTTTGGGCCCCTTCTGCAGTGCAAAAGGGCCGTTATGCAATAAGTAATATAATCCTTTACTCCTCCTGGCCAAGTCATGCACCCTGTGATGATGACACACCCAGCTCTCTTTTGAGGTCAACAGAAATCAGTGCAATCAGTCCTTCCCTCTGGAAATCAATCCTGCCCCAGATATACAGAATTGTCTTGCCACATACCTTGAAAATTTGGTTACTACTCCTGCATTCTGATTACTAATAGACCATGGCTCGTTTTCAAAATACCTACAATCTAATCTGTACATATGGCTAGGATCAAGCTCTTAACATGGTCAAATTCAAATGTGGTCTAGCCTAGGGGATAGTAACCACAATACACCACTGTGTACCTTCAAAAGTGCACCGAGAAGGTGTGCCTCGATCTCTCTGATCTTTACAAATAATGTGAATTTGAAAATGGAAGTGCATTGTGTGCATTCAGATCAGTGCACAATGTATCGAAGTTACACTAAAGGACATATTCCATCAATACCAGAAGGAGATATGCGTATGTCATTGAGCTGTTGATTTGTATTCCATCCAATATGTTTTTGCAACACCACGGTTATGCTTCATGTTCATAGAACTGTGATGCTTGGAATATAGACGAGCCAGGGGCCTCGTTTTTCTTTCATATAGCATAATGGGAGTGGTGATGGTAAAGTAATTATGCATCCTGGTTGATGTGTAGCTACCATTAGTATTAGTAACTGAGCTACAATATGTAAAGCTACTGAGGTATTTAATGGCATGGATGTTAGTGACAATAAAGTAGCAATAAAGTTGTATCCAGTTTGTTCACACACACAATTATTATTCAGTGTTTGTCACAGTAGCTTAGAGTAGCTCAGCATTTTCATTATGGTTCCTATTTTCAGGATGTTACAACTCGGTCATAATTTGCTTTGGTCGAGAAGTGGACACATAAAATCTCAGTTTGGATGTAAATATGTGTGTGTGTGTGTGTGTGTGTGTTTGCAAAAATACTTGACAAATCAAATCATGCTATTATTAAAAACTTTCCATTAGGGTCTTTGTACCTGAATATTTTTTACTGTATAATTTATTCCAGTAGCAGGCAGCCTGCAGCCCACATGTGGTCCATCAGGCTTCTATGTGTGGTCCACAAGACATTTTGTTTACCATTCACATGTGCATGATTGCCAGATTCTATTCATTTCTGTCTGCATAGGGTTTTTTTCCTACCAGTATTACTGAAGTGACAGACACATATAGCAAGAGCATGTAGTGTGAGGTGCGTGCTGATTGCACAGAACAGTGATTGAGAGTGCCATGGGCACCCTCTACAGCCAATCCAAGTGCTGCTATGGCTCAGTTGGCACACCCTGAAAATTCTAGGTACACAAGCACAGTGAGGCTATGTCTACACTGCACCCGTTTTGCGCAAGAAATATGCAAATGAGGCTAAGCGTGGCCTATCGCCGAGCCTCATTTGCATAATTAATTAGCTCCTTTTTGCGCAAAAACCCCTTCTTGTGCAAGAGCCGTTCTTCTGCATTTTTTTCCGGAAGAACAGCTCTTGCACAAGAGGGGGGGTTCTGCGCAAAAGCCTCTTGCGCAAAAAGTGGGTGCTCATTAATTATGCAAATGAGGCTAGGCGATATTCCACACTTAGCCTCATTTGCATATTTATTGTGCAAAACGGGTGCAGTATAGACATAGCCTGAGCAAAACTACCCTGTCCTGGGACACCATCTTGGTTACAACAATCTTGTGGTCCATTGAGACGAAGGAAGGCCACTCATGCGGCCCACTTACTAGCCTGGGTTGCCCATTGCTGGTTTATACCACACTAAGTCAGTTGACAAAGTAACTTAGTTTCAAAGTATGAACATTTGCCTTTAAGGATTCTTGAGAAATGATCACGAAGAAGGAACTGTGACTCAGACTTTTTATTTGGAAGGCGGGACAGTAGATTGTGACACCACTTGTTTGAAGTGCAGTTTTTGGCTCCCCTCACTTCTGGACAACTCTGGCATTTGGGTGTAGGTATGGCAGGACAACAGTCCTGTCCATTTCTCATGCAATTGTTTGTGGCAGCAATACCTGATACACCCATCTGCTTCCCCTTCTATGCCCATTTACAATCTGGCTCAATCAAATGTGACCAGGCAGGGATTTTAGGGGGGGAAGGGAATGAAATGGGGTGTTACTCCTACATACTCACTCTAAACTTAGTCAAAATCTACCTTCAGGGGAGTAGAGAAGTTGTTAGGCGTGATTCTAACAGGGTAATGTAAGTGATAAAGTAGGTTTGGGGAGCTTCCAACACATTTTGTTTTACTCTATGTCATTGTAATTCAGAAACATTTTTAACTGGGATTGTAACCAGTGGAGATAGGAAGGGCTATTTTTATGAAATGTGAGCTATTTCCTTTAGAAATGTGATTCACAATGTAGAGTGGGTCCAACGGTTTATAACAAAAACATTCATTGAAAAAGTGCATGTGTACCAGAACTGAAAGGTTTGAAAAGCACATCCTGGCTTCTGAGCAATATCACCATTAAACAATTGTGGTCAAATAATTCCTTTAATTAGAGAATAAGGTTTCAATTATACCTAATGGGTTAGTTTTCTGCCACCAGTCTTTTCAATAAAGTGAGTATCATCCAAGGCATTGTCACATCTCAAAGGAGTAATTAGTCATCCTGCTGGTTCAGAAAGGGAAAACATATGTGATTAAACATGTGTGTCTTGCTCTTCCACCAGTGGGTGGTTTCTTCATTAGAGTTACATGAACTAACCTCAGCTAAGCATTCTTTTTATGCCTCGGACACAGCATAACCTCCTGCTTATTTTTGGGGTAATTTTAATAGAATGTTATAAAATACAGTGGAATGACATTAAACCTGGAAAGGAATGCTTAGATGCAATTGTAAGGCTGACAGTTTTGGAAATGGCTCTGTAAATATTAGCCAGGAATTTAAAGAAAACAGAGGAAGAAGTGACGAGGAGTCCTGTGGCACCTTAGACTAACAGATTTATTGGAGCATATGCTTTCGTGGGCAAAGTCCCACTTCGTCAGATGTGGTCTTTGCCCACGAAAGCTTATGCTCCAATAAATCTGTTAGTCTATAAGGTGCCACAGGACTCCTCGTCACTTTTGCAGATTCAGACTAACATGGCTACACCTCTGATACAGAGGAAGAAGATGCTGTTCTTGCGGAACCTTGAGTTAATCCAAAAATGGACAATTAGGGTTAGGATAAAAGCTTCAAATGTGTGTATAATGAAGGCCTTGGGCAACTCAGATAAATTCCTAAGCCATCTTTCAAAACCAAACCTATCAGGTTGTTTGACCACACAGTGATCTTATAGGCAGATGAAATAAAGATCATTTGAGCAGCACATTAAAATTTTGAGTGGTATAAAAGTGAATTGTCCCATAATAACAAAAGATACATGCAGTTTTAGGAGAACATACTCCCAATTCTATTTGGAATATAATATCTTCTACTGAGCAAACAAGTAAAAATGTTTTTTTCTAGCATTAACAAGGAATTCCTGGGGATCTCCTGGTGCAAGGAATTTTTAGAGTTGTAGACTGTCCTGTATAGGTATGAATATGTGTTACCATATGGAAACAAAATACTGATATATCTGCATAATACCATACTTTTAGCAGCAGCCACCTAGTGCATTAAAGGAAGGTTTGAGTACTACCTTAGTGACTGGAACAAAGCTGAGTAAGGACCAGTCTTTGTTGAAGAATATATTCCAGTAACCCCCTCATCATTGAATTAAGACCCAATCCTGGAACACTGAAGTTAATGGGAGTTTGCTAATGGGGAAGTACAGAGTCTTAAATCCGAGCAAAATGGAATTCCACATTTTATTCAATTCTGGTGTTGTTGGGTGAAGTAAAGAAAGTGCCTGGGGTAGAAATGAAGTAGAAAGAAGGGCAGTAAGTGGGTAGAAACAGTGATAGAGAAAGGGGAGGGTAGAGTGCATAGCCTGGGGGCATGGGAGGTGATTATTTAAATAAGAATCTAGAACAGATTATATTAAATGCATCTTCAATTAACTGTACCAACTTTTTTGCACAGAAATGGTTGTGTGCAGAAAATCTGGAGGCTGGACTGATGACATCTTTTAAAAAAAGTTTGTCCTAGACCTTTTGAAATATCTACATGAAAACTATTTTTAATTAGTACAAAATGTTCAAAATACCTATTGAACCAGGAACGTTTAACACAAGAGACATTCACATGTATTTCTCAGCGACGTCAGACCCTAATGTACATCTCTTCCCTACATTACTAATGACAACAAAGGTGGTCTTATGCAACTGATTACATCTGGTGTCTTCACTGAACACATTAGAACACTCTCCTGTTGTGAAGCTGATTGGCACACGTGAGGATGCGTCAGAACATGAAATTCTCAGCAGTTTTCCAAATTTCTGGCACTCTGCCAGAAGAGCCAGCAGGTCATTGATTATTATTGGAGAATCCCCTGACAGTTCCAACCCTGAGGAAAAGACAGGGAAGCCCGGGCAGCAAGCCAATACTGCACTCCTGCAAAAACCAAATTCCAACACCCTATGACTAGTTCTGCAGAAATTATTTAATCCTTAAATATTGTTTGTGCCAATGAAATTCACAGTAAACCAATGTTAGAATGGGGATAGCCTATGTGTAGAAGACCAGATCCTACACTGATGTAAAGCCCTGTAGCTCTATAGAGTTATGCCACTTCGTATCAGCTGAAGATATGGCCCCCACATGTCATACTCATAGATTTTAGTATAAATCTACTGTATGTGTATATATGTGACAGTACGTTATTTGAATAAAAAAAATCAAATTACTATAACCTACTAAATAATTCCTTTGATACAGTACTGTCTGTGACAGCAGTACAAATGGTATATAGTCAGTCGTTGTCATCTTATCAATTCAGTGCTGAATGATGGACCAAGTATGTGTGTGAAATGTACCACACTACTGCAGCTGGACACTTGAAAATGCAGTTTCACATCTCTCCACAGAAACAGCAGCAAGAGCAAAAAATCAGTATTTTAAAACCCTGCTGATGGAAAAGCAACACTTCCAGCTTTGCATAATATATTGTTTGATTAGCTCCTGCTTAAGAACAGAGTCTCCCTGGCTGCAGTTGCTGTGTAACTGCATTCTCCAGTTAAGCAAATATGCCTGTTCCACCTTTAGCTCATGGACTTCCACATCTTAGATGTCCAGACTCCACAATTGTCAAAATAAGACTCAGCACAGTATGCTGAGAATCCCTACACTGGGGAGCATTCCTTGTGCATCTCAGGGTACAAACGGGAAAGAACCTGAATACACAGTCATGAGATTAAACTATGGGTGGTGTTTGTGACAATATTGGTGTAGAAGGTGGCTCCAAAAACTCCCCTTGAGCACTAAGTACCAGATGCGAAGAGCTTTTCCTTGCAATGATGGCACTATACACCTTCTCGAAAGGCCTGAGAAACTGGGGGTGAGTCGGTTGATTCTCAGGATCAGGGTGTAAAGTGACCAGCTGAAGAAATTGAAGGTCTTCCTGGGACCCTTAAACCAGCCAGTCATTCTCTATCATAAAATGCCTGAGCCAAAGGTCATTAGGGCTATTGTAAACAACCAGAAAGCTGAAAACAGTTGAAATATAGAAATACAAAGAAAAATAATTGCTTTTCTAATGCTGAAAAGTTATAAATTGCAATGCACATTGCCATGAATACTGTGACTCATTTGCAGCATGGATCTTTTCCTAGCAGCTAATGACCAGTAGAGAGAGCAATTAACAAGAGAGTAGGAATTCCAGCTCCATGTTCCATTAGGTCAGGGGTTCTTATACTTAATTGTATTGACCCCCACTCTGAAAACATGTAGTAATATTTGAGGGGCTGAAGCCTTGATGTCCTGGGGGTGGGGCAAAGTCCTAGCCCCACTCAAAGCTAAAGGCCAAGGGCTTTCAGTTCTAGGAGGGTGGGCTATAACCACCATCTTGCTACCCTATGCTGATGACCTTGGGCTTTGACTCTGGGCTCAACAAGCCTAAGCCATCCCTGATGACCCTAGTAAAATGCAGTTTGAAAACTGCTGCATTAGTTTTACAAGGTATGGTTCTTTACTTACACTAATTAGCAACATGTTCATTCAAAAACCTTGAGACAGGAAGGAATCCATGTTCAGCATGGTAAGTTTAAGCATGTGCTTAAATGCTGTCCTGAATAGGAATAGATTTAAATATACACTTAAGAGGTTTCCTGAGTCAGAATAAGGTCCTCAGCCCTGGACAGGATCAGGCCATAACTGCAAATAAATGCTCAATGTAATAAAGGTGGCAGAACTGGATCCATTATGTTTAATATATAAACAAAAGCTTTTTAGGGCCAGATTTTGGGAGCTTGTCCTGAAGTCGTGCCTTGTCCTGAACACCTTTGAAAATATGGCCCCTTTATTTAGATTCCTCAGTGGGAGTTTCTGGTTGCTGAAGTCTTTTGAAAAAACATAATTTTAGCTATTCCATTTCTCTGTGGGATATTTAGATAATTATCAAAACAAATAAACATACTTTTTAGTACAGTCACTGACCCTGGATAGCAAATGTCAAATGTTGACACTTTCTTCTTTGTTTTAGAAGATCAGTCAGCTGAAGGAGAAACAGGAAATAACAGATTTAATTCACAAATCATAATTGTCACATGCAGCAAGAATTTATTCGGTGCTTTAAAATAACGTTACAAATATAGTGTTTAGCCAGTTTCACTTGAGACTTCATATTCAGAAGTTAGTGCCAGAAACCATAGGACTGTTTCTCCTCTCACATAGATGTTAAATGACACTAACCAATGTCTCAATTGCTTTCTTTAATATTTCAAAACTTTACGAATGGAGAAAATAGCACACTTTGTAGGCATTAATAGTAGCATCTAACAGCCAGTCAGAGAAATAATAAGCAATGAAGGTATAGACCACAGATATCTCCCAGAGATAGTTCTCAAAGTCTCTTCTATCAAAAAAGCAGCCTGAGTTGAAATAATCTATATCTTGTTATCAGCATTGCCTAGACTGCTTATTTAAAAAGTTTGTCATGCACATCAGGGAGAAGGAAAATCAAAGTAGTGAAACTCTTAAAATCTACATATGGAGGGGAGCCTGCCATTTTGGAGGTTTTTAACAACTTGCACTCTTTACCGTGGTAAAACATTGGAAGGTTCTGGGTGCCATTATGGCTTGGGAGACCCTAAGAGCTGCAGTAAAAATTATGTGCTCCACAGGCCAATAGTATCAACAATGGATGACCCTTGCCTCTTGCAGACCCCTGGAGATGCACTGGACATGTGGCAGTGCCAGCTTTTTCCATGATGGAAAAATAAGTAGGAAATGCAGGAAACAACCTGCACAAGGGAGAATAGAGCTCACAGAGGTCACTCAGGAAAATGGAAAAACATAACCTGCAGAACCATGATATGCTGGATCCTAAGGGTATGCCTAAAATGCATCCCTCTGTTGGCAGAGGGATGCAGATTAGGCAGGTCGACTTTGCAAATGAGGCAGGGATTTAAATATCCTGTGCCTAATTTGCATAAAAATGGCCACCGCGTTTTGCTGACTTTTTGTCGGCAAAAAGCGGCAATCTAGAGGGGGATCTGTCGAGAAAGAAAGCCTTTTTCAACAGATCCCTTATGCCTCCTGCAAGAAGTATTAGCATCACTGTTATATATATGGATGAGTCTACAAAGCATCCTAAACTTGAAATAAGATACGCAATTTGAGCTATGAAAATTGTGTATCTCATTTCAAATCTATTTTGAAATAGGCTATTTTGAAATTTGACACGTCAACACAGTTATTTCAAAATAACGCACTATTTCGAGCCATTCCTTATCCCTTGTGCAACAAGGAGGGTGAAATAGTACGCCCATTATTTTGAAAAATATTTCAAAATAAGAGGCGGCTTGTGTAGACATGGGATAACTATTTCAGGTATCCCAAAATAGCCATGCAGTGTAGATGTACCCATAGGGAATAACATAATGAAATAGGCTTTGGCTTCCAGTCCTACCCTAGAATGAAGTGCAAACCCCCAGAACTTTATGCACTACATGAGAATGCAGCATCTAGTGTGGTTATGGTGCTTTCCCAGATAAACTCAATAATAAACAGTAAAATGCACAGTAGTTCACATTTATATGACTCCTTGCATTCAGTGTTCGCAAATCTATTTGGTACTATATGGGTTACTAAAGTGAATAATGTTATTCATGCGTCTAAACATTTGCAGGAATAGCCCATAATAAAGGGGGGGGGGGAATCATGATTCAAATGTAAAATGCTGGTTCAATTTATAAAAAACCCTACCTTCAGGACTTCATATTACAGCATTGTACACTAGAAACAAAGGAAAAGTTTCCTGAATTATACTATAATTGCTATAATTATAATAATAGACTCTAATCTATTTTCTCCCCACAGTAAAAGTTAAAGTAAACAAACAAATCCCCTGTCTTTCCTGTAAGACACTTGGTGCAACAATATGATGACACAGAAAACTTAATTATACTGATTGTAATAAATACCCAGACATCCTCAACATTAATTTTGTATTAAATTTCAGCTCACAAAGAGTACATTTTATAAGTGAAATTTTTACAAAGCTTAATTACACAGTGCCTATTATTGTAAGACAGCAGATTGGTTGCACTTCTGCAAAAGGTTACAAAATTGTGCCAATAACTGGACTTGCTAGTCAAATCCAATTAACTTCGAACACCAGTTTTCCTACTAAGTATCAACTTAGTCAGAATTAAAATTGGTGCATTATAAAAAGTCTTACCTTTTTGATGGTACGTTATGGTTAAACATTTAAAATAGATATGTTACAAATTCCAAAAATAATAAAAATAAATCATTTCATTGCAGTTCAACATTTGAATGTGCTATAAATGGTGGCTTTTTGAATCATCAACCAGTATTGAGCTTCCTGCTGTGTCCCATATAGAGTTTCCATCACTATCATCAGCCATGCATAAAATAATTGTTTTTCTGCTCTTACAAAGGGACCAAGAAAACCCAGCATTCTGTTTGAAATGAAAATGAAGGTAAAATGCTTAATCACATCATGATGGGTCAGCTGTTGTTTTCTGACCACTCTCAGAAGCAATACAACAAAAATCCATATTTTACTATCTATCTATAAATGCTACGAACTTTTAAAAATTAGCAACAAAATTAAAAAATTTTAAGGAGATTTGTTCAAAAAAACACGTGATCAAAGTTAACTGCTCAACAGTTACAATAAGATGGATAGAAAGATGTTTATAGGGTCTTTTAAAAAACCTGCACACCTGGGATTGCAAGTGCCAAGACATGAGCAATTAGCATGATTATGATATTAATTAGCAAAATATTTTATTACTAGCACATTTAACCATCAGGTCCTTAAGGAGGGGCTCAGGGCAGGAGGCTGGAAGTATGGAGGATGAAAAAGTCAGGGTTGGGGAATGAGGAGGGGCTCTGGGCAGGTGATTGTGTGTGTTGTGTGTGTGTGTGTGTGTGTGCGCGCATGCGCGCGCACGCTTGTGTAACGGGATGAACTACAACCCTCCCCACTCCCCAGGATTCGTGCCAGGGCTGCTTGCTCTTCCCCTTCCTGTTCCTGTCAGGGAGCAAGAACAAAGTGTATCACTCACCTGTCCCTCATGTTCCCCAGCCAGAGTGAGGAATGCAGCAAATAGTGCACTTTCCTATCGCTCCCCGAGGAAGGGGAACAGCCAGCAATGTCCCTGTACAAATCTGATTGGGGATGGGGGGAGCTTCAGCATCCCATGCCCTCCCTAAAAGCTACCTGGAGGATGGGAGGTTCAGGGCTGGGGCAATCTGGGGTGCGGGGAGTGCACCCAGCCAACCCCTTTCACCTGCCTGGTGATTCTGTCTCTTTTCTGTGTGGATTTCTGAGAAGCAATCCCATTCCTTGCACATCCCAATTTCCTGGCACAAGCAAACCCTTACGTTGCTTTAAGTTTAATTTGGTTGTCCTAGTTTTTACCATTTAGGAGGAGTTCTTGAACAAATAGACAGGCAAACTGACAAACTCTCTCAAATATAGTAGATTAAATTGATGGATAGTAAATATGTGCATTACTTAAACATTAGTTTTCTTACCACAATATTTTTAAAGGAATCATTTTCTTAGATCACTGTATTATTGCTTAATCTGATAATAAATGCAAATCTGAAGCTTTTTTTATAAATTGTTTAACAAGGTGTCTGTTTTCACTGTATCTGGCAATGTCATTGTGTGACTAAGTAAGACAGTACTGCTCAGATAGAAAACATTTTTTTTTCTTTCTAAGCGGGACAGAAGCAGATCGTGACATAAAATACTGGTAACATATTTAACTTCTAGTAATTGTTACAATATCTATGAGTGCTGCGCACTAAGGAACAGATCAGAAAAGGTATTAGATTTAAATAGATCAGAGAAATAGTATAGTGTATTGGATGGTATGCAGGAAATATTGACTTGAAACTTCAACTCAACCATTGGCTTACCATGGTCTGACGCAAGTCACAAACTGTTGGCTTCTCAATTTGTTATAGTCCTGATCCTTTAAACAGCTAAAGTATATGCATTGATGTGCATGTGAATAGCTTGCTTGAGCTCAAGTTACAATGTGCACAAGTAGTTGCAGGATGGAGGAACATTTTCAAAAGCCTCTGAATGATGCTTGTGAAAGTGATTGAAAGTAAGTTAGGGCTGGATAGGTACCTAGTGGGATTTTTGAAAGACTTGAAATAGGTTATATATTGACTTTTCAACAGAAATGCTGCCCTGTTAAAGGCCGTGGGGTTTGTCTGGATTGGTAAAGAAAAAGGTTGAGTTCCTTGAGTTCTTGCTTCAGTGATTGGGGGTGGTGGCTGGGAGGGGGCATGGAAGCTATCACCTGAAGGTAAGCCATTGTTTCTCAGGTTACCTATCAACTCCTGTGCATGTGGGGAGGGTACATATACCAATTTCTTCAGCCTAAATCCCCCTTTCAACCCCATTTAACAAGTCCCATTCTCCAGCCATTGGGATTAGTGTAGGACTAGGTTTCTTTAGTCTACTGTGGACATTGTTTTGGTTCGCTTTCTGGGTCCTGGGAAGCAATTTTTCTCTCTCCACAAGATTAGTGAGGGCAGAGTGTGCATTGTACCTCCTCCATAGCAGTGCTGGGATCTAGTGGGGTAGGTAAAGAGGTAAGGTTCTGATTGTCACAATGTCGCTGGTGGCAGGTGTTCAGCACAGGTACCTATTCCATAGGGGATCCATTTCCCCTGTTCAGTAAGGAAAGGTGTCTCCTCAAGAAGCTATGGAAGAGCATTGGGTGCCTCCTGTCATGTACAGCAAAGAGGGGGGCAACCTTTCTTGCCCCTTTCCCCTTAATCCTCTTTAAGGGGAGGATGGTGGAATCCCAGCAGCAGGGGACCATGAGTGGAGAGGCTAATGGCAGCACTTCACAAGGTAGGAATGATTAAGGAAGGAATCATGACCAGATGAGTTAAATAAAGCTGTAGCCTTAGTAAATCACATCCCTTGCATCTTCGACTTTCTTTTTCTGCATGTCTGTAACAATCCTGCTAGGCCGCTGTCTGTGTCTTTAGGTATCTAAGGCTATGTCTACACAACATGCTTATTTCGAAATAACTCGAGTTATTTTGAAATAACAACAGAGTGCATGTCTACACAGCAAGCCCGTTATTTTGAAATAATTTTGAAATAACGGGCTTCTTACTCCAACTTCTGTAACCCTCATTTCACGAAGGATAGTGTTCCTCCTTCGACTTCCTGCTGTGTAGACAGTGTCTAAAGTCTAGTTAAGGTACTTTGACTTCAGCTACGTAATTAACTTAGCTGAGGTTGCACAGCTTAACTCGACTTTAGCTTGTTGTACCCTAAATATCTTTGAAAATCTGGCTGTTAGGCCCATTTTAGTCAGGTATAAAGCATCTGACTCTGGATTTAGATTTGTTTTCAGATTATCTAAAGCATTCTAAAGTAGTGTTTTTCCCCTCTGTACAGCATGTGCAGAATACATAAAGTGTGGAGCTATTTTATGGGACCTCATTTCAGTTGCTGCCCTCATGGTTTCACTACTCAGCATTAGTGCACCTCCTAAACTCATGTGTTTCAACCTCTAATAACACAATGCACCATCATGATGCCCCTTTCTCTACGTGTACACACATATACACACACACATATATTTTTCCACTGAAAAAATCTGTTCAGTTAGCTAGTAGTAAAATTGTTTACATTGAAATAAAATAATAATAATACAGGTTTAATCTCTCTAATCTGGCACTCTCTGGTTCAGCAACATCCATGGTCCGGCATGATTTTAATTAGCCAAATGTCCACTTATCATGGGCCAAGTTTCCCCTGGTGCCATAAAGTTAGTTTACAGCCACCAGTCCTAGCTCTCAGTGTTCTGTGCTGTTATTTAGCTCTAATTTATGCCCAAGTATCAGAGGGGTAGCCGTGTTAGTCTGAATCTGCATAAATAACAAGAAGTCCTGTGGCACCTTATAGACTAACAGATTTATTGAAGCATAAGCTTTCATGAGCAAAGACCCACTTAGTCAGATGCATTTTTAGAGTCCAGTAAGCAGTGGAAGTGTTGGTAATGCTGATACACAATATTGACCTCCCGGGGTTCAGCAAATTCTCTGGTTCGGCACAGGTCAGGTCTCGAGGGGGCCGGACTAGAGAGGTTCAACCTGTACAAACATCCCACCATGTCTGAATGGGTTTCAGTGTGAGCTGTGCTCCTCCATAGCTAGTGAAACTTTGCTGAAGATGAAATTCTTTGTGAAAAAATTAATTACTTCACTCAAGCAGTGATCTGATCTACTCAACCATTTATACATAAATATTTGAAACTACGCTGCCAGCGATACAGTGCAACTGTTATTTTATAAATGTGCTAAAATATACTGTTCCTCCAAAATTTATTTTTTGTTTTATTTGTATACAGAAGTTACATGTGAAGAATCTAATTTTGTCACAACACACTACTGTGGTGAGCCATTTCCATCGTATATTCTATCTGTGGATTATGAGAATTTAACACAGTGATTTATGGAGATTAGGACAAAATCAAAAATCCACAAAGTGGAGCTGCTTATCCCTAATTATCTTTGTTATGACAGAGAATCATTCTTTTAAGTTCTAAGGTGGATAGACTCTGAAGTGGCTGTGTATAAAATATTGATACTAGCAGGATGCTGTATTTTGACGGATAGCCTGGATTATGCCTTCTGTATAAAACATAAGATTTGGCAGAACAAAAAATGTTTTTAAATTATATTCAAAGTGACAAGGTTTTATTTAAGAAATACTAAAGATGAAGTAAATAAATAATTTCCCTTAATTATATTCTAAGAGCGAGTGCTCTGATAAAACATCAATCAGGAAAATATGTAATTTATAGTACTTATCATGCAATTAAAATGATAAAATGCCTGCAAGACAGGAGGAAACTGACTGGCTAACAAGAGCTACAAGCAGGCAGATATCCAGTATGTTCTCCAGCAACCCAGTTTATAAAGTGAAAATAATGTGCTTAATATTTTTTTTAAAATTATAAAAGTAACAATACACTTCAAGCAATAAATCTATACAGGGATACTCAAGTGTTTCTGTAGATAAAAGGTAAGTGGCTATTGGTTTTGCTCTTCACAATCTCTTCTTTATACTTCACCAATTTCTATCTGGGTTTCATTCCAGAAAACATAAATCACTCTCTTCCACGTAAGTTCAACAACATCTTACTGCAGATAGCAGAATATTCAACCAGCCATATCTGTGTGTATGTGTCTATGGGTCTCTCCTATCACAGTCCTGCCCAAGTGACTTCTCAGTTTATAATTGTGACATTTTCTGGGTCTGCTCCGGCTTCCACTGACATTAATTGCACTCCTCCCCCAATGCCATGAGTGATCTGGAATCAAGCCCTCTGTGCATTACTATTTAATTATTACAGAACCGTAAGGTGTGTCCTACACGTCTCTGAGTTTATTATGATAGCTTCTCCACGAAGTACCAAAAGTTCCAATAAACTTCCAATAAACTTCTTGTTCCAGTAAACTTCTGATTTTTTTTAAATAGGATGTAAATCACCAAGAAAACTCACAATGCACATGTAATTCAGAGTAATGCACTTGGGTCCCAATGGTGAGAATCCAGCTGTCAGGGAGCCTATATCCCAGAGGTGGCCAAAATGACAGAATCTCCAAGCTGCATGTGACAATCTTCAGATGTTCAAGAATTAGAGCATACCTACCAGGGCTCATGGCTTAACCCTACAGCAGAGTGGTAGGGCTAAGAGCTTCCTCCCTGTCTTGGGGCTTCAGTCCTTTGGGGCAGGCCTGCTGGGGCTTGGGACTTCTGTCCTGCAGTGAGGTTGAGAGTCTTGGAGCTCCAGCCTCTTGGGAAGTTCATGCTGGGGCTCAGGACTGCAGCCCTCTTCCTACTTACACCCCAAACCCTGGCAGATGCACTCCATGGGGCTGAAGCCTGGTCAGAAGAGACCCAAGTTCCTCCCTCCCCAGTCTGGTAGGCAGAAAATGGGGAGTGCTGTGAGTCACACTTTAACTATAAAAGAGCCGCATTGGGCTCATGAGCTGCAGTTTGACCGCCCCTGCTATATATTAAAGAAACCCAGGTTATGCTTTTTACTAAAACAGCTTGGTCAGAACATTTTTGACAACAAGTTTTCTTCACTGAAACATGCTTTTCTGGCCAACTTTTTAACATAAAAGGTTTCTGAGGTCCAGTGTGGACTGTCTGGTCCCTTCCAGAGAAAGAGAGAGGCAGAGAATTAAAACACGTGAGCTTTTGGATCTGAAATGGAAGTTCTGATACAAACCTGTTTTCGTGAAAATGTTCTAAAGGTTTTGGTGTCCTTGCACTGAAGAACAGAAACAAATTCTCAAAAGTTGTTGCAAAATGGAATTGTTGTTCTCAGGCCCACTCTAATATTGTTTCCATAATTTATTAAGGGCATTGTAAATGAATATTGTAAGTGTGAGTAGTATTCAGATGTCAGCAGTGTGTGTTATAGAAGCTTCTAAGCAAATGACTAGAAAGTGTTATAAATGATTCCAAGTCACAGCAATAAACAACATATTGACCTCTTTAACAGTCTATAACAATTGAGTAAATATTTATTAAAAGACTGAAATAGTCGTGTATTAGCATTTTATAATCTATTTACAAATGGAATGTCCATCTAAAGTGTGACTTGTATTGGCCCCATCTCAATACAAGGTTGTATAGTTAAATAAAAGTATAAAATTTTGAGACAAAAAATTACATCTTAGGAAAAGTGTCTCTGCATGTTTCTGTCTTAATGACATTTGTAACTCTTTCTGGCCTGAGTCACATGCTAAGCCTTTATGGGTGCTTTGCAATTATCTTAAATTATCTCTCTTTTCTGGCTAAGCCATGAGCAATTTTCATGTTAACCCCCTTGGACAGAAGCTGGCCACTGTGCTCCTCTTGGGGAACTGATGAGTGCAAAGGGATTGTTGATAGACTCCAAACATTGAAAAACATCCCTGTTCCCCAGTTAATGTTTGTAGGAATGAGGCTGTATACATATGACTATAAATGTGGTTTTAAAATGAAAGATATATGTTCATTGATTTGTTCAAGACCATAGGAGCACAAACACAAGTTAATTATTAATTTGTAAAGCTTAGACATTGAGAGTGCATTGGCTGTACTCAGCAGGAATAAAAGGAATTAAGTAGATGTTTGGTTAATTGTGTATAGGCCATGTGTTTCTAAGGCAAAAGTTATTGTAAGAGTCTAAAAATGTTTTTAATAAATTAAACCTCTCTACCTAATCCAGGCCTAGGGATACATACTAGATGATGGTATGTTGCATGAAGAAATAAACCAGGCTATTGCAAACTGCCAAATAAAGCTTCAGGGAGGTTTGGTTTTACAACCCAATTTTACCACGCACTGTGCCTTAAACTAGTCCCAGATGCACAGTTCATGTTCATGCCCCTCATCTCTCCTTCCTACTTTATATGAGGTGATAATATCTTTTATTCACAAACCTGGGAATGATGTCCTTGAATGTACTAACCATTTATACTGTTAAATTGAGATTATAAAATCCTTCCTACCCTCAAGATCTGACAGACAGGGATCAATCCAGCTTTGAAGGAGTTCCATTGGCCCTAGAAACATCTCCCTTTTAACTGTCAAAGGCACCTCAAGACTATTAGCCATAGAGGAAAGAGCAGTGCTGACCCATCAACAATGGTTGCTGAAGGTATATCTGGTAGATTAAAATAGGAATATACAGAAGTAAGAATTTAACATCCATATTATTGTTTACATTGCAGTAGAGTCTAGAGTCCCCCAATTGGGGAACCATTGTTCACAAACACACACAATGAAAAGATGCTCATGACCTCAAGGAGCCTGCAGTTGAAGGTCACAGTCCTTCAATGCGCTCCTCACTGGCAGAAATCTGCTCCCACTGACTATAAAGGGGCTCTGGTGCCCACTCTTGTGCAACTCACTAAGTGCGGCTTATATTTACCGCAAGAGACAACAGATGGTTACACACGCAGAGAGAAAGGGGAGCACAAGATAGCAGAGACTATTATGTGATAAGCAGCAGTTATACAAGTATATTCTTCTGAAAAAAAGTTTTATAAACATATTCAAATTGCACATCCCGTATTTGCTACTGTATTAAATTAAGTCTGTTAACATTCACCATTAAGCTGTGAAAATATTTGCAGTTCACACTTCTTTATATTAATTCAAAGACAACTTTGCATTACAGCTCATAGCCAACAGGGCCATCCCACCAACCAGGGGCTCACAGATGCTGTTGGTAGACAAGTATGACTATGCTAATGAAGTATTTGCAGGAGAGGGGAAAAATTACAATTTTATGTAGATGATAATATAATGTTTTTGCTTAAACCAGTGAAATCATTTCCTCATTTATTATATTAGCTACAATTATAATAGCAGTATCAGCATTAATAGCTGTATAATAGCCATGCTCCTATAATACTGAGACACAAAATCAATTAAAAATGTCAAAACTTTTGTTATTATCCGGGCATTATTAAGTTCTTCCTACAACTTTAATTTTTCCTTTAAGAATATTAAAATAGGCTTGTGAATAAAGAAGTAGAAAGATTAACATCATTGGGGTTAAATTTTAAAATTTTGAAAAAAAATCAGTTAAATAACAATAACTCAAATCAGTGGGTCTCAACCTTTTCAATACTATGGCCCTAGGTTAGGAAGATCTTTCAGGGCCTTCACTCATCAAATGGAAAGGAAAGATAGGTTGATTGAACCCCTTAAACCTATTTGTGGCCACCCCAGTTGTCATAACACCTAGGTTGAGAATTCATTATCAAAATTCTTCTTCATGTTTTTCCCCCTCAAGAGATAAGGCGACAATATGAGGGGAGGAGGTGAGTAGTCAATGTGACAGCTGACATGTGGTGAAGGGACCCTTTCACAGCTTACATGAAAAAAGGTCTTTGGGGACTTTTTTCCAATAAACAATATTAGGTCTCCAGCATAGTCCGTCAAGCTCTCACATGGAACTCGCAAGGAAAATGCAAAAGAAGATCTCGGACAACGTGGAGAAGATCTACGGAGACTGAAGGACAACAACTGGGGTACTCCTGGAATCAGCAAGAAGTTTTGTCTCAAGACAGAATGAAGTGGAGGAGACTTGTAGATAACCTAAGCTCCACACGGAGTACAAGGGTTTAAGAAGAAGAAGGCGGCCCTTGGAATACTCATCTGAACTTAACATAGTTGAATTTCAATATGATAAAAAAAAAGCTCTATGGGCAGCTCCTTCATGTGTACTGCAGTGTCCCTTGCTACCAGAATCAATATTTAGACCTGACTGGTAAGTTTTGAGTACAGCTTGATCAATTAGCTAGGAATATTGAGGCCTCTTTAAGTGCATGCACCTAAGCAGAATCCTTGTGGCTACAGCAAGTTCACACTAATCAGGTCCAGATCAAGAGTTTGGAGGAGTACCATTTGAACTCAAGGTCCCATTAGTGAGTTTGTTTGGCCTGAATAAAGCATTTCTACCAGTCAGAAGAAAACTTGGGGCCCTGAGAGGCCCATGATTTATGAGGGAGGACTCCAAGATACAAAGGTCAAGTTCAGGAATCAAAGGGAAACAAATCCTTTAGTCAGCTTAAGATACACCATCCAGCTACACAAAATATGTGGCTGGAATTGGCTTATCTTAAGTTGAGCCACCATGTTGTCTACCCTGCAGGAGGCTGACAGAAGCACACACTCCCATTGGCATCCCTTACTATTCGCAGGGTTCATCTACACTGCACCGTAGGTTGAAATAAGATACACAATTTGAACTATGCAAATTGCATATCTTATTTTGATGTTATTTCGAAATAGCTTATTCTGAAATTTGGCACTGTCTACAGAACCCTTGTTTCGAAATAAATCGCTATTCCAAAACATCCCTTACTCCTTGTGGAATGAGGTTTACAGGGACATTGGAATAGCGAGCCTATTTTATTTTGAAACAATGGGCAAGCTCAAAAGACATGAAAATAATTATTTTGTGCATTGTAGACATAGCAACAGAATGAGGAGTACAGAACGCCATCAGGGACTGCCTTCAGTGTTCAGTCTGGGGGTCTACACAAGACCTGCTAAATCAAAAACTAGATCTACATCTGGGAGGTTGATCTTCTCTGTAGTGTAGATGTACCCTTGAAGAATAAGATGAAAAAGCCCAAGATCCTGGAAGTCGAGGCAGAGAAATAAATCAGAAATGTAACATGTGGTAGATGTGGCACATCTGGCCACCGGGGAAGCACATCTTTTGAATATTCATTCAACATGGCATAATTTGCATTTCCTATGACTGTTGCAGGTGAGGAATGAGGTGCATTAGCAGTGGGGTGGGGGTGGGGGCAAAAGCAAAGCTTGGATGCAATTTGCATCTGCTCCGGGCCTGACTCAAGCCAATGTAGTTACCAGCTCAATTTAATCAGCACTAAACAAAATGCATGAAGTGTAAAGTAAAGGTATTAAGCTTGATTCTCTTGTCTGCATATATCAGCTCAGGGAAAGAGAGGGGGCTCTGTCAGAGACTTGGTTATGGTTTCTTGATTCTAAGGGCCAAACCGGGCTTTGACATGAGTTAGAGCTTCTTTGGGGCAGCTCTAACTTGAATCACTAATGCAGGGTGTCATTATATAGCTCTGCAACACTGGAGGAGCTATTCCACCTTGCTTGCTCCATCCCTGCATAATGGGATGAGGAAAGACGGGGTCACTGGGCCTAGAGGCAGTGTATGTTGTCTGCATGTTGTTCCCATATGGAAGGGGAACAGTCTGCATGTTTGTAGCCGGATTCAAGACACTTTACTGTTATCAGAGCAAAGTGCCATAATAGACTTCAGCAATCCACTGAACACACCTTTTGCAGGATATATCGGGGGGAAAGCATGTTCCATGTACTGCCATTATTGTGTATGTACGCAGGTCTCACTATAGTCCTGGACTAGTTAGCAGATACTTTTTTATCTGGATTAATATACTTGGAGTATTGAGGGAAACCCAGAGTTTACAGGTCCCACATAAAAGTTTCACACAGGTGCCTATCAGAACATAAGGCTTTTCCACTCCCGTTTTGTTTATTGAGCTGATTAACCTATAGACTTTGTACTCCTGAAAGGTGGTGTGTTTTGGGGCAAGAAAACTACTGTCAACTGTCATGCAAAACAAATGTTCTTTGTTTGGAGCATGCCCAAGAATAGTTTACAGAGAGTTTTGCAGAAAGGATATGCCAGATTTTAGCAAAAAGATAAACCTCTCTATTACAGGGTAAAATCAAGTGTGCAAGACTGAAAAGCAGAAGGGGCAGACCTAATACAGGGAAGTTTGTCTCTTTTATAATTACCATCATGTATTGCTGTTTCTAGTGCCCTGTTGAAATGCCTGGCTATGTCTAGACTGCAGAGTTATATTGGAAAAAGATACGCAAATTGTGAACCGCAATTTGCATATCTTTTTCCACTTTTGTTTTTGGAAGAGGCTTTTCTGAAATTTGGCCCATCTACATGGGGCCAAATGTCAGGAAAACCTCCTCTTTTGGAACATCCCTTGTTCCTTATACAATGAGGAATATAGGGATGCCAGAAGAATGCATCCACTTTTTTGGAAACCATTCCTTGGATGCGGCAGAGCTTTTCCAGGATACCTCTGGTATCCTGGAAAAGCTCTGCAGTGTAGACATAGCCCCTGTCCCCACATGCACTTTGGACATGTGTACTCCTCTGTGACCTCTTAGTAGCAGACTGAAATGTTATAGGCTCCCCTTCCTCTTTTGTCCTCAAAGAATGAAATGGCATTGCAGGATTAACTCAGCCAGGTGAGAAAGAAGTTATTCTTTAAATTTAGGTCCAGATCACCAGCAAATCACAAATCAGCATAGTGCTATTGACTTTAATTGAGCTATGTTGATTTACTCTGGCTGCAGGTTTGAACTGCGGGATGTTGAAAATTGAACGAGTTTTGTTTCTGTCCACCTTTTGTAAAAATATACAAGTAGAAACTGACTTCCATTTATACTGCTAAAGAACTAATTACAGTGAACCTCCCTCATCCACACCCTCAGGACTAGACCAGTCCTGAACCAGGGAATTTGCCAGACCAGGGGAAGTCAATGCTAACCCCTCCACTCCTGGCTGCTGGCCCTTGGAAGACTGGTTCCTCCCTTTCCTGGTTGGCGGGGGTTCCCCTCTGCTGGTCCACTGGGACTCCCCTCTGCTCTTCCCCACTCTGGGTCACCAGGAGTGTTGCTGGTCTAGGGCAGTCCAGATTAGAGAGGTTTAACCTGTATTCTCTGATGTTGCATTTTGGTAAGAATGGAGTTTCCTATAGACTATTCTAAATGTCTCAGAATTTATAAATATTGTTAAGACTCAATTATCTCTTCCAAACTTGCAGTAAATTGGAAATTTGATTTAGAAAAACTAATATAGGAAGTTAGCTTTGTTACTGAATAGTGATTATACAGCCTCTGTTCATCGAACATACAAAAGCAGTGACTATTAATACTGCGATGATAGAGAAACAAACCACCCTGTGGCAGTACGTAACTAGAAGCAGCCTACATCCTCTAACAGACTACATGTATATGGTGAGTTCTTGCACAACTCCCCTTTTTTTCTTATAGTTGCTCTGACTCATCTTCCCAGTCCAGCAAAGCCTTGCAGCAGAGCAATACTTCTAAACAGGACAATATCTAATTGTTCCTGGTTCCCAGCTGACTATTCTGCCCCTCCCACTCATCAGTTGTGCATTTGCAGATGTGTGTGTGTTTTGCTTTAGTGAGACTTTTAGCCCTTTCTCTACCATCTGGTCTGACTGAGTCAGCAGAAGAGCTCTGTTCCTCCATACAATACTGGATGTTTTTTGGCCCTCATAAGGCCAAAATATGATATTGCAGGCTTGAGAGATTCTCCCCTCTCCCCACACACAAACTCTATGAGGCCTTTAAACCTGGATACCTAAAAAGTGGCTAGGAGAACAGATTAGAAATGTGAATCACATCAGAGGATATCAGTTAGGTCTCACATTTAGTTTCTAGTTCTTAAATTCTGAACAGTATCTAAAATGCCAAACAACATGCTTGATTATTTGGAGGCCAAGTTTGTTATACATACAATGGAACCTATTCCGATTTTGTGCCTCTAGCAGTTGTTGGTGTAAAGTGTGTAAATTATTTAAAACACAACTGGAGGACAGTGTGTAATCAGCCTAGTTTAGATTAAATATGGAAGAACAGGCCCACAGACGTGGCTGTGGGCAAGCACAGGCCCCTATATGATGTATAGCTCCAAGAAGTCATGGAGGTGGATAAATGGGTGCTGGGAATGTAGATGTCCCACAAGGGGATGGGGGAACAGGAAGAAGCATTGCAGAGCCAGGAGTCAAGAGTGCCTACAAAGTTTTATAAGTGGGTGCATTTTATATGTTCCCAGCACAACTACTGATGCCTGGTATCTTGCCTTTTGAGATCTAAGTTTCACAGACCCATAATAACATGCACTGTTTGATGAGTTAGTGTTTGTGAAGCACTTTGGAAATATAAAGCACTGTAGTAAGGACGAGGATATATTTAACTGTGGGAATGGAGTAAAGAACATTTTGGACATAGTAATAAGGAGGAGATAAGTACCTGGGCATAAGTAAACTAGACTTTAGTTCGCTACCTGCAAAATATACGAGACATGGATATTGTCATGCTATGCAGCGATAGCCTAAAACCCACTGAAAGACTGCATAGTCCACTCACTCATGAGAGGACACTATAAACATGGAGTTAGGTACAGGTGATGTTAATAATGTATGTAGCATGAGGTTAGGATAGTGTTAATGCCACATAATACAAAGTTGTCTGGGACTAGTGTTAATTTCTCATTTGTTTATTTTGATCATTAATACATTTTGGGGGGAAGAGGGGAAGAAAAGGAGGAGAAAATACAAATAGACACTTATTTTCTGGACTACAGCATGCCCTTGTTGAAGATGTATGCACCCTTTTAGAGTAGCCAAAAATGCCTTAAAGGTAGGTGCTACTCTGGAACAGAAGGAGAGAGTTTCTGTGTTGTGCTTCAAAGAGTTAGAGCATAGAATTTGCACCCTGGGGCAGGAGGGCAGGGCAGCATTAAGCCACCATTGTACCATTTTGTTTCTCAACTGCTCTGGAAGCTGGAGAGGCTCACAGCATAACTGAGACACCCCCGAGGGCCTAAATTACAGCATCTTCTATGTTGGGATTGGTTCTGCCTAGAGCAGGGGGCTGGACTTGATGACCTTCTGAGATCTCTTCCAGCTCTATGGTTCTATGATTCTATGATTCTCAGGGTTATCCTGTAGTCTGCAACACTGCAAAGAATATTGGCATTACTATGGGCAGTGCAGCATTCCATCTTTGCCATGACACCCATACTCAGTTTGTCTTGGATGCTTTCTGCAGTGGCTACACTGAGGAATCCCACCCCCTCCAGACCTTACTGGTAGAAAAGGACCAAAACAGGAGTGACACTATCACCCCAGAACACTGATGAGAAAGATTAGATTTTGTACGTGATTGCACAAAATAAAAAATGGCTAGTGTTGCAATAACTAGTAAGCTCTTTGCAGCCACCCCTGCAGCTTAGGCATGCTTCTCCTGTATACTATATCAGCCACATAGAATCATAGAATACTAGGACTGGAAGGGACCTCGAGAGGTCATCGAGTCCAGTCCCCTGCCCTCATGGCAGGACCAAATACTGTCTAGACCATCCCTGATAGACATTTATCTAACCTACTCTTAAATATCTCCAGAGATGGAGATTCCACAACCTCCCTGGGCAATTTATTCCAGTGTTTGACTACCCTGACAGTTAGGAACTTTTTCGTAATGTCCTAAACCTCCCTTGCTGCAGTTTAAGTCCATTGCTTCTTGTTGTATCCTCAGAGGCCAAGATGAACAAGTTTTCTCCCTCCTCCTTTGACACCCTTTTAGATACCTGAAAACTGCTATCGTGTCCCCCCTCAATCTTCTCTTTTCCAAACTAAACAAACCCAATTCTTTCAGCCTTCCTTCATAGGTCATGTTCTCTAGACCTTTAATCATTCTTGTTGCTCTTCTCTGGGCCCTCTCCAATTTCTCCACAACTTTCTTGAAATGCGATGCCCAGAACTGGACACAATACTCTAACTGAGGCCTAACCAGAGCAGAGTAGAGCGGAAGAATGACTTCTCGGGTCTTGCTCACAACACACCTGTTAATGCATCCCAGAATCAGGTTTGCTTTTTTTGCCACAGCATCACACTGCTGACTCATATTCAGCTTGTGGTCCACTATAACCCCTAGATCCCTTTCTGCTGTACTCCTTCCTAGACAGTTGCTTCCCATTCTGTATGTGTGAAACTGATTGTTCCTTCCTAAGTGGAGCACTTTGCATTTGTTTTTATTAAACTTCATCCTGTTTACCTCAGACCATTTCTCTAATTTGTCCACATCATTTTGAATTATGACCCTATCCTCCAGAGCAGTCGCAACCCCTCACAGCTTGATATCATCTGCAAACTTAATAAGTGTACTTTCTATGCCAATATCTAAATTGTTGATGAAGATATTGAAGAGAGCCGGTCCCAAAACAGACCCCTGCGGAACCCCACTTGTTATACCTTTCCAGCAGGATTGTGAACCATTAATAACTACTCTCTGAGTACGGTTATCCAGCCAGTTATTCACCCACCTTATAGTAGCCCCATCTAAGTTGTATTTGCCTAGTTTATTGATAAGAATATCATGCGAGACCTTATCAAACACCTTACTAAAGTCTAGGTATACCACATCCACCGCTTCTCCCTTATCCACAAGACTCATTATCCTATCAAAGAAAGCTATCAGATTGGTTTGACATGATTTGTTCTTTACAAATCCGTGCTGGCTGTTCCCTATCACCTTGCCACCTTCCAAGTGTTTACAGATGATTTCCTTAATTACTTGCTCCATTATCTTCCCTGGCACAGAAGTTAAACTAACTGGTCTGTAGTTTCCTGGGTTGTTCTTATTTCCTTTTTTATAAATGGGCACTATATTTGCCCTTTTCCAGTCTTCTGGAATCTCTCCTGTCTCCCATGATTTTCCAAAGATGATAGCTAGAGGCTCAGATACCTCCTCTATCAGCTCCTTGAGTGTTCTAGGATGCATTTCATCAGGCCCTGGTGACTTGCAGGCATCTAACTTTTCTAGGTGATTTTTAACTTGTTCTTTTTTTATTTTATCTTCTAAACCTACCCCCTTCCCACTAGCATTCACTATGTTAGGCATTTCTTCAGACTTCTCGGTGAAGACCGAAACAAAGAAGTCATTAAGCATCTCTGCCATTTCCAAGTTTCCTGTTCCTGTTTCTCCCTCCTCACTGAGCAGTGGGCCTACCCTGTCCTTGGTCTTCCTCTTGCTTCTAATGTATTTATAAAAAGTCTTCTTGTTTCCCTTTATTCCCGTAGCTAGTCTGAGCTCATTTTGTGCCATATAATTATGTTACCCAGTCTCATGTTTCACTGGAAGGGTTATACATAGTAACAAAGATATAGTTATGGATGCAGAGTTTAGTTTCAATGCTGCTTTCCAGATGGGGTTAAGGTCAATAGTAGAGCAAGTTGAAATTCAGAATTTATATACTAGAGGAAATTCTGACATTTCAAAATTATTTTTATCCCAAATTGTACAAAAAGTTGAAAACTCAAAATTTCCTGCAAAACTATTTTAAAAAAATGTTATGGAAACATCAAAATTAGCTTACCACAGCACTTTATTTTTACTTTGATTGTTATAAGCTTCTTTGACTTTATCAAATATTTCAATCATTAGTTGTTGAAAACGTAAATAGCATCAACATGTTTCCACATTGTTTTAATCAATTAGCATTTTCTGACAGAAAAACACTCCATCTGAAAACGTTCTGCTAGCTCTACCCAAATATTTATTACAGTTTGGTAAAGGAGGGATTTAAATGTATTGTCGACTGCACTATATGTAATAAAATAAGTATAACAGTCCTGGTGGTATTGTATGGTTTTAATCCCAAGGGCTCCTTAATGTCAAAACAAAATGCACAAGTTATATTAACTCAAGCTACAGCTCCTTCTATCTCACTAGTTACACGGTTGGTACTAGTTTAACAAGATGGAAACAAAACCAATGCTCTTCTTAGTTTTGTATTCTTCCGTGATGCAAATAAGAAAAGAAAATAAGGATGGACCCAGTATTAGTAAGAAACAAGTAAGATTTAAGCTCCATTTTCATTTTACCTTTTCCTTATGAGAAATAGGTATTATTATTATTATGAACGTGTACTCACATAGTGCTTAGGAGCCCAAGCATTCTTCAAGATCCCATTGTGCTAAGTGCTTAGGGGATGTCTACATCACCAAACAAATCAACACTGCAAAGGCCAATCTTCCAGCATTCTATTTAGAAGGTCTAACGGGGGCATGTCTAATCAAACGCTGAGGGCGACCCATCGATGCTGGTACTCTTCACTGTTGGGAGGAATAAGGGAAGCTAACAGATGCATTTCCCCCATTGACTTCCTGCAATGAGGATGACACTCTAGCTGGGCTTCAGGTGTGTTGACTCCAGCTATGTTATTTACATAGTTGGAATTGTGTACCTTAAACTGATCTTCCCCCATAGTGTAGACCTGCTTTTACAGTCTAAATGTGAGACAAGATATAAGAGAAGGGTACAGACAGAGAGTATAAGGAAAAAATGGGACAATATAGGTCAGCATTTATAGGCAGTTGTGATCTCAGCAAACCAGTGGCCTAACCGTCATCCAACTTTTTGTAGTCATCATAGAAAAGTAGAGTTTTGAAGAGAGTTTTGAAGAAGAATGATACAGCTTTCTGTATGTTTATGAAGAGTTGCTTCCATGTATGAGGGGCCGTATGGGAGAAAGCACAAAAATGCTTGTTTGAAAATGTAATAAGTGGTCTGTGGAGGCTGGCATCATAGGCCAAGTGGATGTGGGAGTAGACATCTCAACAGTGAGTCACAGGATGTGTAGGGTGGGATAGGCCATGAAGGGCCTTGGAAGTGAAGAGAAGCAGCCTATGATAGGAATGGGAGAAACCATTGCAGTTTGCAAAGAGATAACATGATTAAAGTGACAGGCCAGGAGAATCCTCTTTTGTAGCAGTATTTTGAATGAATATTAGATTGACCAGATGTTCCTAGGTTATCTGACAGACTTCATCAGTCCCTGGGAAAGTGTGTGTGGGAGCAGATCCAGGCCTCTACAAGGGGCAGGGCCTAAGTGGAAAGGAGGAGGCTGGGAGCTAGCTTTTCCCAGCCAACCGTTTTGTGCCACCTGGTGTGTGCAGCCCGGAGCTCCAGTAGTGATGTAAAGGGCCCTGGGGCCCAGCCACTGCCATTGCCACTGTAGCAGCAGTGGAAGCCAGGTGCCCTAGGTCCTTTTAAATCATCAGGCCATGGGGAAGTTGCTCCCTTTCCCCCACCCCATCAATGATCCTGAATGTCCCAATTTTATAAGGGCAGCCACAGTATTAGGGGCTTTGTCTTACATAAGTGCCTATCATACTCCACTCCATCCCAATTCTTTACATTTGCTATCTGGTCATTCTAATAGATATGAGCAGGATAATTCTGCATTTCTCCAGGCCAGGAAAAAGTATGTTGCAGGAACTGAGACATGATTTCATCAGAGTCTGAGTATGAGTTTTAGTTGTGTGCATGGATAGGAAAGACCATAATCCAGAGATGATTGTGCAAAACATTAACAAGATTTAGATATAGCCTGGGTGTGAAAACCAGGAGATAGGTCCAAGTCAAAGAACATGACCAAGCTATGGACTATAACGATGGACAGATTAATGGGGCTATCCACAGTGGTTGAGAAAAAATGGTAATGGGACAGTGTTGAGAGGAAAGATTAAGAGCTCTATTATAATCACATTGAGTTTGAGTTGACGGCTAGATATCCCTGAAGTGATGTCAGAAACACCAGCTGAGATTTTTGTTTGGACAGAAGAGACAGGTCTGAAATAGAGACACAGATCTGTCAGCATAGAGGTTGTAACTAAAAGTGTAGGGGGGAAAGGGAAGGGGACCAGTGATAGAGCTCGTTGAAATCCTACAGAAATCTGAGTGAGGTTTAGAGGACTCCTCCAAAGGACATGTTGAAAGGAACAGTTAGAGAAACAGAAGGAGAACCAGGAGTGGACAGAAGCCAAGGGAAGAAAAGATTTCAAGAAGAGCATGTGTCAGAGGTGGTTGCCAATTCAAGGATGAGGATTAGAGTATTGGTTTTTAGCATTAACAAGGAAGAGGATATTGGAGACTTTGGTGAGAATGGTTTCCAGAAAGGAAAATCATAGGGAGAGAGGGTCTAGCATGAAACTGAAGGAAAGGAACTGCAGACAGTAATTATAAACAGCACATTCAACATGCTTAGACATGAAAGGGAGATGGGACAGTACTTGAAGAGGCAAATAGGGTCAAGGACTTGGACAACAGAGACAAAAGCATCCTTTTATTGTGAGAGGAAAGAGTCAGAGGACAGTGAGAGTTTAAGGAGAAGAGTAGGGAGGGGATGAGAGTGGACACAAGGGAGACAAGGAGATGGATTATGGTCACTGGGACAAGTGGAGGGATTGGAGGAGGAGAGCAGATGAAAAACTTTCACTGGGCCAGGGGAGAAGTAGAAGATAGCTGTAAGGGGATGTTAAGGCAAGCTGGTGGGAGAGGACGGTCACATAGTTTGTTGATTTTCTCTTGCAAAAAATTAGTGAGATCCAGTATAGTGAAAGAAATGGAGGCAAAGGGAGGGGCAAGGTATGTTTTGAGGGGTGGCTGAGAAGATAGTGAAAAGAAGGCTGAGATTGCAAGGTTCAGTTAGGAGTACATTTGGTTAGATAGGAAGACGGCAGGATTGGAAGAAGAGAGAATAAATTTGTAGTGGAATGAGTCATCCAGACATGGGATTTCCACTTGGAATACTTGGCAGCGAGCAGAGGAGTGGCTGTTTTGGGGGAAGACTCAGTCAGAGAAACCCAAATCCTATAATCACAGCCCCACATACATGGGTGAAACCCTGGTCCTATTGACTTTACTGGGGCCAGGATTCCCGCCTATCTTTACTTCAGCCTTCACACCAAAAAACTCATTGTGGGATCAGGATTCCAATAACCTATACTTATAAATACACTAAATCAGATGTGAGAAGCCAGTTTTCAATTTCAGGATTTCTTCCTGACAGAGGCTTATTCCTGTCAACTCTTCTCATATTGGCAATGGTTTGGGTACTTTCTTTTCTTTTCCTGCTGCTTAAGAACAAGCTGCTGCCTGCCACATTTTTCTACTACAGTTTTTATTGCTCAATGCCTCGCCTGCTCATATCATATTCTCAGCCTCCCCCAAGCTGAGACGGTACAAAATAGTGTTGTGTTCAAGAAATGAAACTGCCTTTCTGGGGATTGATAACACTGGGGTGGGACACTTCTGGAGGTCTGTATTCTCAACTGTGTGGGGCAAGCCTACCAACTTTGGGTATTTAGTACATTTTATCACCATATTTCTTAGTGAAAAAATTCACCCAGTCAGAAGGTTGACAACTTGACAGACCACTTGGCAAGGTACTGGAAGGCCTGGCTCTGCATTCCCAGAATGGGCAAGGCTGGGGGCAGTCAGCCCTCAGCACCACCCAGAGCCTGCAGTACTGTCCTCCCACCATCCAGCAAGAGCCACCTAGAGTGCACCAGAGGGCACCCCAGCAATGATTTCAAGAGTTACCACACCTGTGGTAGTGGCAGAGGCTAGGAGCCTTAGGCCCTATTGAAACACAGAGCTATGGGGCACCTTCCCTTCCCTCCCCCATCCCTGGTCAGTGGGCCTAGGCCCAGTTTTGCAAATGCATTCTTCTTCTTAAACCCTTGTACTCCAAGTGGAGCATAGGTCATCTACAAGTCTCCTCCATTTCACTCTGTCTTGAAACAAAATTTCTAGCTGACTCCAGGAGCACCCCAGTTGTTGTCCTTCAATCTCAGTAGATCTTCTCCATGTTGTCCGAGGTCTTCCTCTTTTGCCTTTTCCTTGTGGGTTCCATGTGAGAGCTTGACAGACTATGCTGGATAATGGGTTTCTGAGAGCGTGGCCTAGCCATCCCCACTTTCTTCTCTTGATTTGAACGTCAAGTGGATCTTGTCCTGCTCTGTTCCAAAGCTCCTCATTTGTGACAAAGTCTTGCCACTTGATATGAAGGATTTACCTCAGATATCTGTTTATGAATGTCTGTAGCTTGTGATCTGAAGACTTTTTAGTATGCCAGGTCTCACATCCATACAAGAACACACTCTTCACATTTGTGTTGAAGATTCGTAGTTTCGTCTTCGCAGATATTATTTGTGAACTCCATAAGGGATGAAGAGTCTTCAATGCAGCTGTTGCTTTCCCTATCCTAGCACTGATATCCTTGTCTGTTCCTCTATTTCTGCCCATAACACTCCCCAAGTAGATCAACTGCTCCACATCTTCCAGGGCATCCCCTCCCAGTGTGATGGTGTTGTTGTTGCAAATGCGTTACTAGACTACAAATTACATTACAGTATTCTGAAAATGCCATACTAAATTAGTGGAGATGGTTTCTTTCAGGCTTTTCTGCGGTACAGGCAGGGTACATTTTTATAAAATGACTAGCATGTAAGGGGAGCATCAAATCTGTGCCTCTCACTGCCTCTACAGCCCAAAGGCCATGTAAGGCCATCAGATAGGACAGAGTCACAGACACTGAATTTAGGAAGGGGAGGTCTTGGGCAGGCAGGCAAGTTCCCCATGTCCGTGTCAGTACTTTTTCCTCATCCCAAAGGCACTATTTTGGACCAGGTAGAGCTGAACACTCTACAAGTAAAACCAGGTGTCCACCTTTATGTTCTTATTATCAACCATTAGATATTCTGTCACTGAAAGCACATATAAAGCAAGCTACCAGACTGACCACACTGATAGATCACAGCATATTTTATCCTGCACACTTCCTGCTCTACTCATTGCACCGCATCTGTTACAGTTCATCCACTATTGGAGACATATCTGTTAGTTATCCTTGGGCAGATATCCATTGTAAATATGCTGCCAGATTTCACTAAGATATTCTGTAAACATATCTTAAAAAAATAAATGACCTTTTCTGGAGGAAATTACATTCTCTGTTTTAAACAAAGCTATCCAAGCTGAATGTTATTCACCCCCATTCTAGAAGGTCTCTCTCTATGACATTAGGAAAAACAACTCTGCCTTAAACATACATCCACTTGCTTTGTAAACAATCAGCAATGCCATCCAGGACACAGGACATCCCAATGCCAGTATATATTTCACAATGCAATTTATGGAGCTGGAGAGAGGCGAGGTGTTATAATTGCTCTTTCTTATTGTATCACACACAGGGAAAAGCAGACATGCACTGCAAGTGACTTTTACAAAACTGTGTAACTCACACATGTGACATGTTTCCATAGTTGTGAATTTTGAGAATCTGTCTTTGACAGGAAGCGTCTGATAAAAGTTTCAGAAATAAATAACACTTTGGATGGGATAGCTGAGAGGAAAGTATGTTGAGGAGGTGACTAATACTGCAGCAGTTATGCTGGACAGGTTGAATCTATGTGTAACTCTTCTGCCAGGGGGAGCTAGCAACAACCAAGGCCAAGTTCAATATGGAGGGACAAGGGGGTTCATAGCCTTTCCAGGTCCCTGGATAAGGTGGGAGAGACCTGGCTTTGTGCTCTCAGAAGAGGCAGGGCCTCATGTAGATGGGGTGGGTCTGGAGGCAGTCAGTCGTCAGCACTACCCAGAATGTAACATGCCCCCTTGAGTTGTACAACAAAATGATCCTTTTCTTTACTCCTTTCTGCTCCCTCACCTCACCCCACTCACAGTCCTGCTCTATTTGCTGGCTATCTGGGCAGAGTAGGTGTGTCCATGTACATACAGCTTCCTCCTGAATCTCTGTCAGGGGAGAACTCATTCAGACCCTGCTTACATCTGTATTTATCTAAAGGAGTATAGAAAACCCAGGGAACTTTATTGTAGGGTTAGATCTATGCATTATTTCAGGAAGAGCTGTTAGCTACCACTATGAAAGGGTGACAACACTTCCCATTATAAGCAAGGGTGTCATTTATGGGGGGTTGGAGAGTCCTGAGTTTGAACACCTTGGATTTCATACCTGAGGTCTGCTTAAAGCTGCATGCCCTGGCTCCAGAAGCAGGTTTTAAATGCAACAGAGTTTGAGCTGCTTGCTGCTTTGCCTTTGGGCAGGGAGTTTGATATAAAAAGAGGAAGGCATGGTGATAACAAAGAATAACAAAAGACTAGGCATTCAAGAAACTGAAGGACCATTAGATCATGATGAAAACATTGCTGAGTACTCCACTTAAAATATAGGGGTTAGGGGAAGAGTAAGGATGAGTGTTGTACTGCTGGGATCTGCATTTGAATCACTGTGTAAAAGTTATAAACGTTGTTCAAAAAGGGGTGAACAGGGACTAATCCAAAGCTGACTGCAAAGAGTTACAAAGGGATGTCTCAAATACGGGTGATTGGACAACACAAGGGCAGATGGAATTCAGTGTTGATAAGTGCAAAATAATGCACATGGAAAAATATAATCCTAATTATAGATACAAAATAGCTGTTACCACTCAAGAAAGAGATCTTGGAATCATTATGGATAGTTCCCTGAAAACATCTGTTCAATGTGCAGTAGCTGTCTAAAAACTAAAAAGCTAACCGAATATTGGGAAGCATTAAGAAAGGAATAGATAATAAGCCAAAGCCATATTACTTTTACATAAAGTCATTGTATGCCCGCATCTTGAATACTGTATGCAAATCTGGTCACCCCATATAAAAAAGATATATGCTATTTGGAAAAGGTACAGGAACGGCAACAGAAATCATTAGGAGTAAAGAACAGCTTCCATATGAAGAGAGATTAACAAACTGGGACTTTTCAGGTTGGAAAAGAAATGACTGAAGGGTGGCGGGATATGTTAAAGGTCTGGAAAATCATGAACAATGTGGAAAAGTAGAATAAGGAAATGTTATTTATCCCTGTATTGACATAACACAAGAAGCTGATCCAATTAAATGTATAGGCAGCAGTTTTAAAAATAACAAAACTAACTAACTACATTGTTTTTTCACAGTCAACTTGTGGAACTCTTTGTCTGGACATGGTGGAAAGGCCCAAACTATAAAAGGGGTCCAATAAGAACAAAATAAGTTCAGGGAGAATTTCGTCCATCAATGGCTACTGGCCAGAATGGGCAGGGATGGTGTCCCTAGCATCTGTTTGCCAGAAGCTGGGAATGGGTGACAGGGGATGGATCATGATGATTGCCTCTTCTGTTCATGCCTTCTGAAGCACCTGGCATTGGCCACTGGAAGACAAGATACCGGGCTTGATGGACTATTGGTCTGACCCAGTATGGCCATTCTGATGTTCTTATAAAGATCTGAAATGTATCTGTCCCCTTGCTGTAACCCACCAGATCCTACTCCCCTTCTATAGCTGAGATAGTGTCCAGGAGTCCTGACAGTCTCTCAGTCTCTCTCTCTCTCTCTCAGTCTCTCTCTCTCCGCTCCCCCCCCCCCCCGAGGGTTAGTAACAAACTAAGAATATACATTAAAATTTTGAGTTTAACCAGTGTCCCTTAAGTGACTTGCCACAAGATGTCAGAATATTTTAGTGTTAGAGCTGAGCTGGTCTAATATTTATTTAATTTCTTTTATACAGAAATTAGATACAGTGCTCCTGACAGCTAACTGCTAAATTGCCTGCCAAAAAAGTAGAGTTTTCCAGTGTCTTAGTTGGTTCCCCCCTCCCAATTTGGTGTTTGGCTTGTACTGAGCATGCTCAGTAACCCTGCTGAAGCCTCTGTCTTCAGTCCATCCACCCCAATGCTCTCACTCCCCATCACACACACACATCATGGCATGCACAGGTCATAATCCCCCCAAAATCTGAAATAGTGCCCCTGATTATAAGACCTTTTCAGTTGCTTCCATCTTTGCCAGACTTTACCTGTACAGGTTGAAATTTAGCGCACTAAGGGTATGTCTACACTACAAAGTTAATTCGAAATAACAGCAGTTATTTCGAATTAACTTTAATAGCGTCTACACAGGCAAACCGTTATTTTGAAATAAATTCGAAATAGTGGAGCCCTTATTTCGAATTTGGTAAACCTCATTCTACGAGGAATAACACCACATTCGAAATAGCTAATTTGAAGTAAGTGCTGTGTAGACACCTATTTCGAATTAGGGGGCCTCCAGCCCTTCCCAGGGAGCCCTGGTGGCCACTCTGGACACAACCAGGAAAACTTGTCTGCTCCCGCCCCCGGCCCCGGAGCCCTTAAAGGGGCAGAATCTGGCCACAGTGCCTGTGCCAGTTGCCAGCCTGCCAGCACACAGCCAGCAGACCGTGCACCTGCACAGCATGAGCCAGCAACCCGCTGCCACCCAGCCCTCTACCGCTCCCCAGGACCTGGCAGCTCCCAGGAGCCTGCCTGGGGCCGCAAAAGGCGGGCGCCTTTCTGGTCTAGTGCAGAGATCATGGACCTGATTGAGGTTTGGGGGGAGGCCTCCAATGCCCATGATCTCTGCACTAGGCACAGGAATGTGGCCGTCTACAGCCACATGGCTGCCAGCCTGGCCACCAGAGGTCACATGCACAGCCAGGAGCAGGTGCAGAGCAAAATAAAAGAACTGCAGCAGGCCTATGCCAGGGCCTCCCAACCAGGGCCTGACCCGGAGGCTTGCCTGCAGTTCGAGGCCCTGGACCACATCCTGGGGGGTCAGATGGTCCGTGCCCCCCTGGTCATTATCGACCCCGGAGAAGAGGGCCCTGTCCCTGACACAGGGGAAGAGGAGGACGACGGCAGCCAGGAGCCTGCAGGGAGCGTGCCCTGCACCCAGGACCCCCGAGCCATACCGGAGAGCCCATCAGCAGCCTCATACAAGGCCGGGGAGGCCTCCACATATGAGTGCCATCACGGTCCCCTTATGCGGGATGGGTGGGGGGAGGGGGAGCCCAGGGATTGTGTGCATGGGCCTTGCCGACCACGGAGCAGGCGGCAACCTATGCATCTGCCGTGCCAGCTGGGACTAGTGGCCCCAGCTGGGTGCCATGCAGGGGCCCTGGCCTGTTCCCCGCATGCGTCTACGCATGAAGGCACATGACAGGCTCCTGACCCCGGGGAGAGACACTGCACACTGCCTTCCCTCCAGATGCCCCCTCTACACAGAGGCAGGGCACATCTCCCCTCCCCCCCACACACACCACACTATAGGCAGCACAGGGGCTGGGGTGCAGTCCTGGGCCAGCTCACACTCCTGGGGATAGCAGGATGTGATGGTGCGGAGACCTGCCATCCTCGCCTTGCAGAGGGGGGCTGGGTTTCACCCACTGTGTCCCCAGGGAGAACTGACCACTTCTCTTGTTTCACCACAGCTGCAGCACCTGCGAGTGCAGGACGCACCACTCCGCCTGGACCATCCAGCAGCACTCGGGCCAGCAGGCGCACCCACAACCAGGAGGAGTTCCAGAGGCAGCAGCTGTGGTTGCAGGGACAGCAGGTCCACAGCCAGGAGCAGTGGGTGCAAGAGGACCTGCAGCTGTGGCGGGAGAGCTTGCGGGAGCTGTGGGAGCAGGGCCGTGCCTTCTGCGAGTACCTGCAGGCCCTGGAGGACCGATTGCTGCCTCCTGCTGCTCCAGCCCCTGCTGCCGCCCCAACTATCGCTCCTCCTCCCACCACTGCTCCCCCTCCCGCTTCTTCCCCCCCCGTGCCTCCTGCCCCACCCTCCATACCCATTCCCTCCTGGAAACGCCGAGGCCCCTGCACCCTCAGTGCTGCGAGACGGGAGGGCTGGCAAGATCCCCAACCCTGAGCTTCCCCTCCCCCTTCCTCCCCTCCCCTCCCCTCCCCCTTCCAGCTCCCTCCTCCCAGGTTTCCCCCCTCCCCTCTCCCACCCTCATTCCCCCCCTCCACCCACCCCAGTTATGTTAAATAAAGAGAGTTTTTTGTGGCAGTACAGGTGTTTTTATTGTATATCGGGAAGGGGGGGTTAGGGAGGGGAAAGGGGAAGGAGGTGGGGTGGAATGTAAGGCACAAGGCCCCAGTGGGGCACGCCAGGGGGACTTCCGTCCTCATCCACCTGGAAGCTCTCCCGCAGGGCTTCCCGGATGCAGACAGCCCCCTGAAGGGCCTCCCGGCTGACAGCTGTGTGGGGCTGTGCGTACTGGCCAGCCAGGTGGTCAGCCTCTGCCATCCAGGCTGGCAGGAAAGCCTCCCCCTTCCTCTCACATAAATTGTGAAGCACACAGCACGCTGCCACCACGTGCGGAATATTGTGCTGGGAGGAAGCATCTAAATCAGGCTTTAGATGGCCCCCTCAACCACAATGCAGGCCCTGCTGAGCCTGGCATTGAAGGCCTGCAGGGAGGGGTTGAGGTGTCCCATGTAGAGCTTCATCAGCCAGGGCTGTAGTGGGTAGGCTGCATCCCCCAGCAGGCACACTGGCATGTCCATGTCCCCAACCCTGATGTGGTGGTCAGGGAAGAAAATCCCGGCGTGCAGCCTCTGGCACACGGAGGAGTTGTGGTACATCCGCGCGTCGTGTGCCTTGCCGGACCAGCCCACACTGATGTCCGTGAACTGGCCCCAGTGGTCAGACATGGCCTGCAGGATCATGGAGAAGTACCCCTTCCTGTTGATGTAGAGGGAGACCTGGTGGTCCGGGGCACGGATGGGGATGTGCATCCCGTCGATTGCCCCCCCACCGTTGGGGAAGCCCAGGGCGCTGAACCTCTGGATGACCATGTCCAGGTCGGTGAGGCGGATGACTCTGCGGAGCAGCACCCTGTTGATGGCCTTGACCACCTGCAGAGAGACACACAAAACCGAGGGTCACTGGGGCGCACAGGTGGCTGGGAGTGTTCGTTCCCCACCACTGCCCCACGCCTCACTCCCAGGAGCAACCCCCGCTGCAATCCTGGCCACCGTGGGCGGTCTGTAGTGCGGCTGGGACAGACCGAACCCTCCCAGGGCGGGCACTTACACCACCTCCCCCCTGTTTTCCCTGGGGCAGCCCATGTCCTCCTTGCAGCCCCCTCTCCTGGCCCAGTGGCTGGTGAGTGCCCTACCTGCATGAGCACCGTTCCGACGGTGGATCTCCCCACGCCGAACTGGTTCCCCACGGATCGGTAACTATCCGGCATGGAGAGCTTCCAGAGAGTGATGGCCACCCACTTGTGGAGGGGAATGGCGGGCCTCATGCGTGTGTCCCGTCGCCGCAGAGCAGGGGCAAGCCACTCGCAGAGCTCGAGGAAGGTGTCCTTCTTCATCCTGAAGTTCTGGGTCCACTGTTGGTCTCCCCAGCGCTCCAGGACGATGTGGTCCCACCAGTCGCTGCTGGCGTCCAGACACCAGAAGCAGCGGGGCATGCTGGCATCCGGGCGCTGCTCCTCCAGGGCCCCCAGGGGGGCAGAGGGAGGGCCAGGGGGCTGGCCTGCAGCAGAAGGTGCCAGGCAGCTTCCAGCAATTGCTTCCAGGCTTGCAGCAAGACGTTCAACATGAGCACCAGAGTGCCCAGGGGCGGCTCTGGCTCCATGGTGCTGAGTGCTGTGGTGTCCCAAAGGAGAGCGACCAAAGCAGGCGGAGAGGAAAATGCTTTGCCGTCCCTCGGCAAGGTAGGCAAGCAAGTGGAAAAGCTGAGAACTGGCTGTCCAGGGGGGTCCCTTTAAGCACGAGCCTCACATAGCCTCAGACAGCAGCCACACAAAGCAATACTGACCGAATGCCCTGCTGGAACCAGTTTCAGCTGCCCTTAAATGCAATCCAGCATCCAATCAGTGTGGATGCGCTATTTCAAAATAGCAAAAAGCTATTTCGAATTAGATTTTATGTCTAGATGAGTTATTTCGAATTAGCTTATTCTGAATTAACTAATTCGAAATAAGTTAATTCGAAATAGCGCTGTAGTGTAGACATACCCTCTGGGTATATCTACACAGCAGGGATAAAGTCAAATTAAGCTACACAACTTAAGCTGCACATTTGATGTAGCTGAAGTCGAAATAGCTTAACTCGGCTTTTGGCGCTGTCTACACAGCAGAAAGCCGAAGGAAGAGCACTCTTCCTTCGACTTCCCTTACTCCTCATGAAATGAGGGTTTCCATGAGTCCGAGTAAGAAGTCTTGCAGCGTGATATTATTTCAAAATAAAGGCTCATAGTGTAGACGCGCACTATGTTATTTCGGAATAACATACCCTGTCTGCCTGAAGATAAAGCACTTTGGGGGATGATTTCCACCAGGATTGTTCATCCATTTCAAAGATTGATGTTAAAGAAAAATATGCTGTTTTGCCCACTTATTTTGCACTATTTCATTAAGAAAGTCTGCAGCCCAAAGCTTTGGAGCGGGGATTGAAATTTAGCAGGGGGTTGCCCTAGAGGCACCCTCTTGCTATTTCTGTGAAAAAAACCCAACACTCTAAAATATGCCCAAGTTATAAGCCCTTTGAAAAGTCCCAGTGGATACATGCTCAGTGAAAACGTCTTTAGTATTTTCCTGAGACCAAGCAATTAAAGACTACATCAAACTGTATATTCACAAAGGGACTGAATTAAAGTTGCATAGTCAACCTTCATCTCCTAAATTTTGTATGTTTAATTTTGCGACCTAATGTTCTTTTAGGACAGTTTATGATGTGTAATATAAAACGTAACATGAAATTTTGAATAGTCCATCTCTGGAGTGTTGGAAACTACACAAGTTGCTACCATTTCTTTCTTTTGATGTTTGATTTCACTAGAACGTCTCAAAAGAATTAGCCCTACAAGTCACAATTTACTGTTAGCAAGTATATGTCTTGTATATTTTATTATATGCATATACATCACACACACACACTCACACCCCTTTTGTGCATGTCAGTGTTACAGATAGGCATCTTAGGAATTTAAATCTCCAATTTGCACCTTGCTCTTATAAAGTGCAGCTACAATATTATCATCAGGGAGAAATCTCCCACACACTCTTATGAACACTCTAGGGGGTAAATGTTAAGCATGGTGCACAGTAAATTAACCACAGCACACCCATTAATGCTAATGAGCGTTCCACGGTTAATTTCCCAGGCACCATACTGAAAACGTAGCCATAGATGTTGTTTTCAAACCTGGCTACCACACATTCAGATGAATAAGATGTGCTAGAAAATGAATAGACTATCAAAATCATATGTTGGATGAGATGGTTGCTAAGATGGACACACAAAGGCATAAGGCAAATATGAGTCCAGCCCTATCACCTATGCAGTACAGTTGAGGCTCACAGAGTGCAGGTGTAGGGGAGGATATGAAGAGGGACTAGGTACATGGTGCTTCCTCCCCCACCTGGGCTGTGTCTCCCAATATGCTAGGAAATGTTTCTAGAAGAGTGGTTTTCTCTGTGCTACACAATTTTACTTCTCATTCCTGGTTCTATTAAATATGCTCTTAGAACCATGAACCTCGGATCAAGGGCCCACTGTGCTAGGCTCTCTACAAACACAGGTCAGGAGGAAGTCTCTGTGCCAGAGCTTAGAAGCTAAGATTATCAATGCTGGTTTGGGTAATAGCATACTGTACGCAGGCAGGCTTACTTGCACAGCTTTATCAATGTTCTTCAGTTCTTACCTATAGCATCTGCCGGAGCACAAATGGCCATGCATGCGTTTTTGTGTGCTGTCTTTGCAATGTGTATATGTATGGTCTAGGATGAGAGCACTGAATCAACTTCACTTCCATATGTCATTTTGAAAATGTGCTACAAAGTAAAACCATGTTTTAAACACATTAATGTTAAATCACCTTTAGACTGAATATATAGAGAAGTTTCACTAAATGCAGTGGGATATTGGATGTAATGATTTACAGCATATATGGGTCTGTTAGAGGCATTTACATTATCAATATATTATGTGGATTTTGATAGTACAGGTAATCTGCATACAAATCTTTGAGTGTCAGTGCAAGCTCTGGGTTTTCATTAAGGTGTCCAAAAGGCTTTTCAAAGGCTGAGAGCACAGTGGCTCACGGAAAGAACAATTACAGCTTTAAGCACATTGTAGATGAAGAAACTATGGATCTGACATTCTGACATTTATGATTCTTGTTTTAGGATTCACTCATGCTACTAGTTCTGGCTATGTCTGCAGTTGGGAAAATACTCAAAAATTACAGCTTCCTCTTTCACAGTTGGAGAATTATGTTGACAAATGATTAGGATATAATTCTCCTTAGTACTTTTTTTTCCTTCCAAGTCACACCTATAGTCTTAGCACTTCACTTGTAAAAGGGCCTTTGATGTGCAATTGGAATTATTGTTAAAAGCCTAATTTATATTTACAGTCAATAACAAACCCTTTACATGTTTTCTAACAAGCTTTTCCATTTTTTTTAATAGAATTCCCTGTATCACATTCCTTCCTTCCTATCCGCAAGCCTCTTTCTAATCACTGAATTAAAGGAACCCAGGGATAAAATATAGTTAACCCTTAGTTTACCATAAAGGAGGATGACTTAAGAAATCAGCAGTGATGCAAAGACCATCATCCTAAAGTTGTCATTCTTACCCCCGCCTCCATCCAATTTAAAAGAAAAAGATAATCTACAGATCAATGCAGATTTTAACTGCATGACAAATTGGAGTGGGAATTTCCAGTAAGAGTCACATTCAAAGGAACTTTCTTAAAAGAAAGAAGATAGATTTCACATATTAACATCCCCCCAGTCTATCATTGGGTGAGATACAGACTCAGAATGTTCACACTACTGCTAATTCATAATAAGTTAGATTCTGCCCCACTTTCTCATGCTGAATAGGAATTTACCATGCATGTAATCTCATTGGTTGTAATAAGACTACTCAAGGAATAACATGAATAAAGGTCTCAGAGGTTAGCTGTGTTAGTCTGTAAATTTAAAAACAATGAGTAGTCCTGTGGCACCTTAGAGACTAACAAAAATATGTAGGATCATGAGCTTTCGTGGGGAAAAGCCACTTGATCAGATGAGTTGGAGTGGAAATAACAGAATCCAAGATACATATAACAGCTTTTGTTATACAATTTGGGCATGTCTACACCACAGCATTATTTCGGAGTAACTGACATTATTCCTAAATAACAAAAAGCGCGTCTACACAGTGAGCCATTATTTTGAAATAATGTGAAGCTGGAGGACTTCTTACTCCGACTCCTGTAATCCTGCTTTCACATGGAATAAGGGAAGTCAAAGGAAGAGTGTTCTTCCTGCTGTGTAGACAGCGCCAAAAGCTGAATTAAGCTATTTCGACATCAGCTGCACTATTGACGTAGCTGAAGTGGCGTAGCTTATTTCGACTCTTGCGCTGCTGTGTAGACATGCCCGTTATGAATAAAGGTAACAGAGTGTGACGCTCTATGAACAGCGGGGGTACCAAATGATTGCACTGTTGAAGGGAGCATCACAGTGTTCAGGCTGAGCAGGGGGCAATATTTTCATTGCTGAGAGCAAATGTATTTATTGTATTAGAACTACCAATACTGGTAACCACAAAACATGGCTACTGCAGTGTGCATGAGTTTCTGAAGCCTGAAATTGTGAGAGAGTATTTTTGGCATTATAGGGTCAATCATACAGTGTCATCTTTCTGATTAGCCTATGTGGGGGAAGCTGGAATGTACTACCATGAGACATATGCTGCTAGGAAGAAACTGACCGAGAGAATAAAAAAATGCAGAAAGGCAAAGAGGTCTAATATCAGGATTTCTCTTTTAAGAAGCATCCATCCAATAAGGGTTAGATTATTTCCTACCACTACATGTTATACTACTTGATAGCAAAAAGGAAAAAAAAATCTTCTGGCATTTAAAATTGGCAGTGCAGTTATCCTTTTAAAACCCTATATCAGATTACCAATACCATGTTATGTCTTATATAAAGCTGGATAACATTCATATCAGTTTGTATCCAGTACAAAGCTTCTCATAAATAAATAGGGCTAGAGGCATGTTTTGATGGCAGAGGGCAGCATTCTGCTCTGCTCTCACTAAAAGATGGCCCTGGTTTAGTAAAGATATGTTTTGTTGGCAAAAACTCAGCTATCATCTGGTTAAGTGGTGGGATGTTCAGACATGAAGCTCAAGCAAACATTTTAGCTTAATCTTGAAGGCAAGTGATTTACTTTGTAGCATTTCAAGGCTATTTATTTTACAGTGCAGCAGCTTGTTTGGTTGGAATCAGTGTGACTCAGAAAATCTTATCAAAAAGGAATACTAGAAGGAGGAAAGGGAGAAATAAAAGGAGGAATAAACATAAAATGGGAGTCAGAAAGAGACTCAGTAAAGGAATAAAATTGAGCAATGAGGCTGTGTCTAGATTACATCTCTCTGTCGACAGAGAGACATAGATTAGGCATGTCAAAATTGCTAATGAAGCGCAGGATTTAAAAATCCTGCACTTCATTAGCATAAACATGGCCACCACTTTTTTTCGAAACGGAGCTTTTTCAAAAAAAATGGCAGTCTAGACACGGATCTGTTGAAAATAAACCCTTTTTCGACATCCTGTATTCCTCAAAAAATGAGGTTTACAGGATCTATCAAAAAAGGGTTTATTTTTGACAGATCCATGTCTAGGCTGCTGTTTTTTTCGAAAAAGCTCCGTTTCGAAAAAAAGTGGCGGCCATGTTTATGCTAATGAAGCACGGGATAGTTAAATCCCTGCTTCATTAGCAATTTCGACATGCTTGATTTGCATCCCTCTGTCGACAGCGAGGTGTAGTCTAGACGTAGCCTGAATGAAAAAGAGAAGTGAGGAATTAAACACAAGAGAAAATGATATTGAGTAGGAACATATCAGATAAAAAATCTCTTACACATCTTGAGAGTAGCATCATACACTTTGAGAGCCTATTTATATAAATGCTTATGCATGTCGCTAAGAAATGTACAGTTTAGCTCTTAAAGGGCACATCTATACTACAGGAGAAAATCAAAGCTCCTGCTGTTTGAATTAGAGGTCTAGTTAAGACAGCTAATTTGAAATGAGAGGGGCACTCTGGTTGATGCCAGTAACCCTGCTTTCACAAGGAGTAAGGGAAGTTGAAGGCAAAGTGTTTTTCCTTCGACTTCCTGCAGTGCAGACAGCACCAAAAGCCAAATTAATCTATTTTGACTTAAGCTGAAATTGCGTAGCTTAATTTGACTTTTTCTAGAAGTGTAGACATACCCTAAGGCAGGGGTTCCAACCTGGGGTACGCGTACCTCCAGGGGGTATGAGAAGCTTGTCAAGGGGGTATGGGGAATATTTGTTAAATAACTAGATTATCCTAACTGAAATATTCCAAAAGTAGCAGTGTTAGTGAAAAAAGTTGTGGAGTCTAGAGTTTAGAATTTATTTCCTTTCATATTGAATAGGGGGTACGGGAAGGTTTACTAAAAGCCAAGCGAGTACGGGGACCGAAAAAGGTTGGGAACCCTTGCCCTAAGTGAACTCTTTGGGGGCAGAGACAAGCTTTTTGTTTTGCATTTGTACAACACCTCACATGACAGGGTTTCTGTACCATGACTGCAGCTCATAGGCACTATGGTAATACAAACTATTATTATTATAAAATCATCACTGGAATCAGCTTACCTTAAGCTAAGCTGCCACAGCATTTACACTGCGGGGGGCTGAACGGAGCACAAGCTCACGTTGGCTTCCCTTACTTCTCACAGAATGAGGAGTACAGGATGCCAGCAGGGGCTGCTCTCAGCATTTGATTTGGGGGTCTATACAAGACCCGCTAAATTGCACGCTAGAAAATCGACCTCTAGGGGGTCGATCTTCTCCATAGTGTAGACATGCCCTAAGTAAGGAATTATACAGCATAAGTAAGGCTAAATCAGGGTCTTCAAGAATAGGAAACTTAAAGTCATTCAAATAATCTGCTTTTCACATTAGCACTACTATTCAAGTGAGAGGAAGAGGCAGAGTACCATATGTGCTCTCCTATTGCTATTTAAAGAAATAATAGGTTTTGTTGTTCAGCAACAGTGTTTTCTTTTTCTTCTTTCTTTACAAAACATTCAAATGAAAGAGCATATAAAATGAATTAGTATTTTATGACAGTCAGTCACACAAAAGATCAGCAAACATCAGAATACCATCAAAATATATAGAGTAGTAGTTGATCGATGCTTGGTTCTTTTTTTACACCTTCTAAATAAATAAAACTCATATAATCACAATCCTGAAAATTCTCAGAGGGGTAACCATGTTAGTCTGCAACTTTCAAAACAAGTAGTCCTGTGGCACCTTAGAGACTAACCAAAATATATAGAAACATGAGCTTTCATGGGTAAAACCCACTTTATCAGATGAATTGGAATGGAAATAACAGAAAAAAGATCTATATTGATATTGATATAGATAGATAGACATCATTCAGGGCTGGTCTAGATGGTATTAGGTCCTGCCATGAGGGCAGGGGACTGGACTCGACGACCTCTCGAGGTCCCTTCCAGTTCTATGATTCTATATTTATATCTATATCTATACACAACAGCAGAAGTACCTGTCAGTTGTAGGATCTGTGTTAATGAGGCTAATTAAGTGGGCTGGATGTGTCCCATACATAGCTTTTGATGTGAAATGCAGATGTTAGAGGCAGGAGAGACTGGCTTTATAGTGCACCAACCAGTTAATGTCTTTGTTCAAGCCTAGGGTAACAGTGTCAAATTTGAAGATGAATTCCAGTTCAGCAGATTCTCTCTGTAACTGGTTAGTGAAATTCCTTTGTAGAAGAATGACTACTTTTAAATCTATGACTGGGTGACCAGGCAGGTTAAAATATGCCTGATAAACCTGTAGTTCAATGCTCACTCTGATTGGCCAACATACAAGTAAGTTTAAAAAAATGAAAGGTACTGTACCCTCAGACATGATGCTTTTTTTTCTTTTCAATTCTCTTTTTATCAAAACAGTTCCCAAATCATGGAAAAATCTGAGAAATGTGAAAACTGGACTACATTTTCATTGAAATGAGATTGCTTCTCGTTGGCTAGACAGAAAGCAACAATTTATTAGAAAATGGAAAATGTTTTATAGTCTAGAACATGGCTTAGACAGTTCCACTGCATTTTTTTGAAACCCCAAATCTACCTTATTACTGTACTATTCCCTCTAATACTTCTCCTTCTATTTTACTAGTACTTTTTAGTTTACCTGAACATGTGAAGCCATATCAGCTATGAGAATGAGTGGACAGTATACCAGGGGAAATGGTGAAGGCTGGTACCATCATGCAAGGCAAGCCTGAGGAGTGTTCATGTGAAGCATCTTCATCAGCATACCTTGCATCAACTGTTATGAGGCACAGAGTGTAGGGACGATATGGTTATGACCAAATCTTACACCAGTGGTGTGCAATCTGGGACCAGTGGGCCACATGTGGTCCCCATCAGGGTTCCATGTGTGGCTCATGAGACAATTTGTTTACCATTGCTCCATGCAGGGTGGCCAGATTCCAATGGTTTCCATCCATGTAGATTTTTTCCTTCTGGTATTACTAAAATGACATACATGTAAAGCAAGGGCACATGAAATGAGGTACCTGTTGATTGCACACAACACTGACTGTAAGAGCCGTGCCCTCCCTCTGCATCCAATCAAAGTGCTGTTGTAGTTCAATCGCCACACAATGCAAATTCTAGGTATGCAAGCCTGGTTAGCAAAACTCCCCTATTCCCCTATATTGCAGTGGTTCTCAAACTGCACTGCGAGAAGGCTTTTCCCACTGCTCCCATTGGCCAGACTCCAGCCAATGGGAGCAGCAGGAGGCCGTGCCTGGGACATGATGCCTGTGAGCAGCATGGGGCGCGAAAGCAAGTAAGTGTGTCCTCCCACCCCTCAAGCCCAGACTCCACACTCCTACCCTGCTCCTGCACTACCCCTCTCCCACCAAGACCCCACACCCCTAGCCCATTCCTGCACCTTCCCCCTACCCCCACACTGCTCCTGCACCTTCCCCCTTGGCCAGACACCCTGCTCCCAGCCTGCTCCTGCACCCTTTCCTGCTCCCTCCCCACAGTCAGACATCCTTCCCCCAGCCTGCTCCTGCACCCTACCTCTACCCTGCTCCTGAACCCCCCCTTGCTCCTGCATCCTGGAAGTGTCCTGCCTTGATGACCTCTCGAGGTCCCTTCCAGTTCTAATGTTCTATGATCCTCCCTCCTGGCTACAGACTGAACCTTCCCTTGCTCTTGCCCTCTCCTCCTTGGCTAAACACCCTCCTCCCAGCCTGCTCCTGCACCCCACCTCCCACCCAGACCTCACACCCTCACCCCTCTATTGCACCCCCCCTCCTGCCCAGATCCTATACCCTCATCCCTATCCCACTCACTGGCAGCCATGTCCCACACACTGAACCTCTCATTTTTGTCCCCACCCTAGAGCTTGGGAGGTCCACAATATCCATTAACCCCGAAATCCCAGAAGAGTAAATCTGGCCTATGGGAAGCCCTGAACCTCAGTCCTCCCTGTCTCTGCCCCTCACCCCATGGGGCTGGAGCTCCAGAGTAGTGAGGTGTCTCATTTGGGGGCCACATCAGTGAGGGTTGGGAGTTTTTGGAGTGGTTTTTTTGCTTCTCACTTGTGTGGTCCCCAACTGATTTTTCTGTGGGTCAGTGGCCCCTGATTCAAAAAAGATTCTCCACCTTTTCCATAAATAAAGAAAATATTGAAATGTTTTGTACTGGACATAAATTACTATTTTACTTTATTTAAAATGAAGTTTTAGACCAACATGAGAAAGTTAAAACAAATAATCTGTTTAATAATTTAATATTTCCTTTCTTACTGGTTAAATTAAAACATTATCCCTAGCTGCAGCACTAGCAAAATGGCTTGGACATAATTATATAATTAACAGAGAGTTTCCACTAGTAACTGGTGGAACACAGAAAGGTTTGCATTGAGTCAGGTGGGCCACGGGCCAAAAAGTTTGAGAAGCACTGCTATGTTGGTTATGACAATATTGGATGCTGAGATGAGGTGGGGCCACTTATGTGGCCCACTCACTAGCCTGGGGGTATGTCTACACTACAGAGTTTTTTTGGAAAAACGGCTGTTTTGCCAAAAAAACTTCAATTACGTCCACACTTCAATCATGTTCTTCCAAAAGAAATTAGAAAAAACATAGACAGCTCTCTAGTGGGTCACTTCTACTTCGGCTCTCAGAGAATTCAGGCAAGCTGGTTAAAATATCAAAAATAAAATTGATGACATTAATCCTTGTGGAATAAAGATACAGTTTTGACCACTGAGTTTAAACTCCTGCAAATGCAACATTATTTTAATGCTTACCTAAACTAGAATAGAAACTGAGAAGACTACCTTTTTCACATTGCAGGTCAGCTTGTATAGCAGCCTGCAATTGATCTGAGAAAATGTGATGATATCAAAGCATGCCTGGAGAGAGACATTTTAGAACCAACACACAGAACATTTGGCCAGAAAGGGATTTAATAGCATCTGCCCTCAAATATCTTGTGCATCTTCCGCAGGCAATTCTGAAAACAGACTTTCAAAATTTAAACCTAGATTAGACAGATTATTTCGTTCACCAGGAAAGAAGAGAGTCCAGGAGAAGAAAGAAACTTGTCAATCATATCACACTGACATTTTGAAATTTCAGTCATGTATTTTGTAAGTTAGATTCTTTGTTCCATATGTAGGCACCTAAATAGTGTCCTAATTTTCAAAAGTGCTATGCATTCAATAACTTGTAGGAAGAAGCTAAGCACTCAGCTTCTTTTGAAAAGTAAGCCACTATTAGGTACCTACATATGGAATGAAGAGGGTAAATTTAGGCACCCATTTTTTAAAGCCTTTCCTAAGCATCATCAGTCCTATTAATCCTGTCTCAAGTGTGTGGATAGACTAGAGCAGTGGTCAGCAAGATCTTGGAGCCTCTGGCAGATGATCCTGACTGGTTTGGCCCAGAGGCTATCAAGTGCTAGCATTTCAGCTGCCCCTTCCCCCCACTGCTACTCCTCTCCTGCCCTTTGCCTTGGAGCTGCCCCTTCCCCTGGGGAGCCTCCTGCTTTCTATGCAGGGCAAGGGAGGGAGAGAAGTCATGCTCATGTCAAGATGCCCCTTCTCCCACTCTGTATCCTTTCCCCGGGAAGCACAGAGGGGGCACAACAGGACTTGGGAGGGAGTTTGCTGGCTGCTTTAGGGAGTGATGCAGGGCCAGGGCAGGGCTGAGTCTGCCTTAGCCTCACTGCACCACCACCCAGCTGGAGCCCACAGCCTGAATTCCAACCCCAATCATGGACCCCCTCCTGCACGCCAAGACCTAAGCACCCCTGCATCCAAACGCCGTCCCAGAGACTGCACCTAGAACCCCCTCCAACATCCCAACTGCCTGTTCCAAGAGCAGCTCAGAGCCTCTCTCACACTGCAGATCCCTTAATCCAAGACCAGAACTTGCACCCCAACCCTCTGCCCCAGCCTGATGAAAGCGAGGATGGGCAAGAGAGGGAGGATGGAGTGAGCAGGGGTGGGGCCCCGGAGAAGGGACGGGAGTGAGGCGGGACAAGGGTATTTATATTTGAGGTAGATCTTGGACTGCACTTAAATTCAAAAAGTGATCTTGTGCTTAAAAAGGTTGGAGACCACTGGACTAGAAGATATCTTGAGATCCCTTCCAGCCCTAATTTTTTATAAATATGGACTCATTTATTCCGGATAATAAAATTGGGGAAGCCATTATTTTCACCTCTGCCACAAAACCCTCAAGTCTCAGGAGAAAGAAAAGCTAAAGTATGTCTTTTTCATCTCTGTAATGGTACAATATTTTACACATTCTCCCTCTGCTTTCTCTGCATTAGCGTCCCGATCCAGATAATTTTATGATGATAAAACATTCACTGGTCTTTCTACAGGACGATTACAGTGTGCTATTTCTACATAAACGAACATTCTTCTTGTACTTGGGTTACAAAGGAAGTCATAGGTCTTTATCCTCAACAAATTGGACAATGTGTCCATGGTGTCAGACTCCCGTTGGATCATATATTACATTAGCCCTTCTGCTAAAAGATTGTTCAGCTTTCCAGACAGCTCTCTATTTTTTTGAGGATTCTTCTTCACTGTTCTTCATTTTCATCCTGTTGCATTTTGGCTCATAAGTAACCCAACTTTAATTCATTATCCTTAGAATAACATCTCTTTATGATGCTCGGAATGGTGATTTCCTTACACTGGTGATAATATCAACAGAGAATATTTTCATTTTTTAGAGTGACAGAATTCACAGGAATCTGTCCTTGGGGAGACACAGAACATGTAAATGGATAACTACTTTTAAAAATACTTCTGTAAAAAGGTTTTTATTGCTAGACATGATTGTATTTTAGCAAAGTAGAGCTGGGGACCATGAGCCTCATGCTAAGAACTTTATTACAAGTTCTACTACTGATTCCTTGTGACTCCGGGGCAGATAGTCAAGCGTTCCATAGCTCAGTTTATACATCTGTAAAATAGGTATAAAATACATCACAGGAGATAATGCTATGATTGTAATGTCATTAATGTTTGTAATGTGCTTTGATGGCTTCAAATAAACTACTGCATAGTGCTTTGAGATTCTCCATCAGGAGATATAGAGCAGTAAAAAATGGTATTACATTATATATTATCTGTCACTTTAAAACTTGAAAATTAAAGTATATAAGTGTTTTCGCCCCTTCCGTTCAGTTATTTTTTTATATTGCTGTTCTACTGCTGCAGAAGGCAATACTTCTTGTTTAATAGTAATCGGCTCTTGTCATAGCATCACTGAGGAAGTCAGCAGGAATGGAATGTGCTCCACAGTTCTAGGATGCCAGCCATGCACTAGCTGGCTGCCAGGCCCCATACACCATTTATTGCTTCTCTCTTTTATAAAGGGGCATTGCTTGTTATCTAATTGCCTCTGCTCCCAGCATAGAGGGAGCTCAGGTAGAGTTTGAGCCCTCAGTGAATTTCAGAGCAGCTATATCCAGGTGCTATAAACTTTACAAGGTTTTTTAGTATTAGTGAATATGTTTGTAAATTGGTTCAATAAATTTAGCTCACAAAACAGTGAGTGGAGGGGGGAGGAAGAGCATGTTGAACATCGAAGGTATCGCTTTTAAACCTTCTAGACGGTAAACTAGTCCACATGCTCTTAAAAAAAGGTTAGGGTTAGTAACAGAATCTGGCATACATCAGAGATGATGGTGTAGAGGTAGAGTGAGTACAAAGAAAAGTACATTAGACTCAAAAGACACAGCAATGGAACACTAGAAGCAAATAGGAAGCCTGCACTAATAAATATGCCCACTGGGCCAGTGCCACTGCCTCGCATGGCATAGATACATACAGCAGGATTATACACTAAATGATTCAAACACAGTCCAGTCCATCTGTCATAAACATTAGGTCCAAAGGCCACAGGTGCAGATTGTACTAAAATGTAAAAATTACACCCAGACAGACTACATATTACAATGAGGGAAAAAAGGGGGGAAAATGTCGGAGATTTGTTTCCAATCAATAAATGTTCTCTGACCAGCCTTGTGTGTCCTTAGCAGCCCTGTCATTTCCTTTCTCTCAGTTATTTTACATGTATAATGTATACTGTATTTTTCAAAAATGCCCAGAATATTCAAGATAATGTTTTCCACAAATAAATGTGGCCATATCAGCTTGATAACTGGCAAAAAGTAGATGGATTTCAAGAGTCATTTCTCCACACCATTGCAGACATGACCAAAGTGTGGTGAGAATGCAATATACGTCTGCTTAGTGATGGAATCTCTTTCAGATGTGATGGCATGTGCAGCTGGAACTGTACTGAGATAGCCAACAGCCAAAGAAGAGAGTTAGCCAGAATTGATCTCTCTCCAGAAGTCCACACAGAAGGCATCAAAATTTGGGTGCAGTAAGGACTATGAATGTACAAATAGCTCCTGGTTTTTTACTCCTAAATTATTTCTCATACTGAGAGGTTCCTTCACTGTATCGCCTACAGAATAAGCAATGTGACACTGGCTACATGCCTAAGAAAACCATATTAAAAAAAGATAAAAAAGGTTAAAAAATCATCATTCTCTCATGTCAGAATCATCTTTACCCAACTTGTGCTTAGTGGGAACATGATTGTATTGCAGGCCATCAGGAAGAGCGCTCTGATGATCAGGGCAACACAAGTGCAAGCAAAGTCTATTAAGGGGTAGTGCTAAGTATATTGCTTTGAGTAGAGTATTTTCCCTCTCACTACCAAATCTACTGAAGTACTCAGAGAAACTTGGAAGCTTTTCCTTGTCCTGTTGTCCTTTTCCAGACATTCTTTGATGGTATAGGTTAAATATATAGAAACACTTTTCTAGGTGTCTGTGTGTTTCAATAACAGATGCCATCTCTTCAACACCACAAAACCCTAATGGAGAAGTCCTATAGAACATAACCAAAGTTTGATAAGTCTTCTAGAAGTTTGTGCATCATTCAGCAGAATTTAGTACAGAATTATATCACAGCTATATTATTATGCTGGTTTAACAAACAAACAAACCTCCCAAATCATTTTCTATTTAATTGTACAGGTTTTAAGAGAAATTTCTACAGAACCATAATATATTTCGATAAACTCTATTGGTGCCTACCATTTTAAATCTTGTAGGACTTCCCAATAAACAAAATCGAATTCCACCCATCCTTCCCATTTTATCCAGGAAATCATTATTTGCTCCCTACACAATGAGTGAAATCCTGGCCCTGTCAATGAGTAAACACCATGTTATTGTGAAAGGACCCCCTTAACTGCTGCCAATAGATTACTAATGGAAAGGAAGAGGAACAGGATGTACAGGGTTTTCTTTTCCCCCTGTGGTAGATTCTCTTGTTATATTCTCTTACAAATTCATAGCAAATACCAGGCAGGGATGAAGTAGGTAATGGTTATCTGTAGCTATATTTTAATTAAACACCATCAGAAATCTTGAAGATTGAATATTACAAAAACAAATCATTGTATTTTTATTTAAAAACAGCAACAACACAGAACCATTTAAAGAATCCAGAGGTTCCTAGAGTTTAAGTCTCCTGAAACTCAAAGAGGTATAGCTAGTAGGAGTTGAAGGGCCCTGAACTAGTTGAGCATCTCTTCATCAGGAGAGTGAAAGTATTCACCTCATTTGCCCCAGAGCTCAGAAATGGCCTCTTTGATAAAGACTTTTCTTTCTTATAGGCTATCAGTGTGTCTGACATTGAAAGATTCCTGTTGTAAGTTGTCTCCTCCAGTGCCAAAAGCCAACTACCACAGAAGTTCCTGGTCCCTTGTGATTTGACACTGCAATGTTTCCCAGGGCCTTTGTAGAACCACCTTTCTCTTTATGTTCTTAGTTCCTGTTATCCTGTGTACACTCTCACTCACTATAATCAGCTGCCCTGCAAAAAAGCCACCTCTACTGCTTTATCCACCGTATGGATAATTATGGCAGTAATGACCTTTCCGGGATCCACTTTAAGGGGCTGATCCCCTCTTTGTCACTGCAGCGATGGCTGTGACCTTACATCCTCCATGTCTGACACTGCTTTTTTACTCATCTCTCCTCCCACAAACTTCTCAGTGACACTAGCGGTGAGGCTGATGACTTTCCTCCAGAAGAGCATTCTACTTTTGAGATACTGGTAGGTGATCATCCAGCTGCAGAAGTATGTGCATGGCCCTCTGTCATGTATAGAAGAAATTCCAAAGTACAGTTGTCTCTGGATATTGTTTCCCTTGCAATCAAGGCCTGTTCACATTGTAGAACAAATGGGCTAATATTTCCAGCAGATGCCAATTCTCCATCTAAAAGACTTCTCTGCTATTCCATAAGCCTCACTTCTACACCCTGACTTCCCTTCTCCTCCTCAGTGCTGCTTGGGTAGATGTATTTATTCTGTGATGAAAAAATGACCATATGCACCTAATCTCTCCTTGCCACTAACATCCTCCAAGACCAAAGCGAAAAGCCATGAGCACACCCTGCACACATGCACCAATTCATCCCCAAGTGCCAACAGCCACATGAATAAAAACTTTTCCCCTAACGAAAAACAATTCACACATGTTTTCACAATAAAGAACAAAGAGTGAATGTGAGCAGGATCAGATGAAAACATGGTTCAGAATTTCCCTCCCATTTTTCCTGTAGCTTTCCTCCCTAAACGTGTGTACTCACCATTTTTTGCAATATAAATGTGCAGCCCCATGGAATTCAGACACTTTGACTAAGTATCCAGGATCCATTTTGAATCACTCCCACTGTGATAAAGTGGAAGTTTTCTGTACTATGTTATGAGGCCTATGTGTGCCTCAATTTCCCCTGTACATTGCATGGCTACCTAGTGGGGGGAAAGTTGTTCTCAAGAAACGCTAAGAGACTTAGGTGTGTGTGTGTGACAGAGAGAGACAGAGAGAGAGAGAGCAACATAACTGTCTGAAAGGAGTGAATGTGTTGTTATAAAGACATACTGAAGCCAACACATATCAATTAAAATCTGAGAAGATGATGGAAAGTGAACTCACCAGGATATTGGCAACTATTTGCCAATGACCCAGAAGGAGGAGAATTTCCCCATTTCTCAGCTGGGAAGCAGGGAAAAGACCTCAACTCAAGAACAAAGGATTGGGAGGTTTGGGGGATGGGAAATAAAAGTTGGTTTCTGGAGAAGCTTAGAGCTCTCTCCCCTAGGAACAGATTCAGGATGGAAGAGTCAGAGAGGGAGAGACAGAGACACAGCACCCGAAAATGGTGTTCACTGCAGCTTGGCTGGTGCTTGAGCAGACTAGAATGGACTATGGTTTAAGCTTCATTTCTTTTTGCTAACCGAATGACTACCTATGCTGTGTTAGAGTTGATTAATAAAGCCTATTGTTTTGCAAATGCCACTTGAGCATCACTGCAAATATTTAGTGAGGTGCATTAATTCCCAAAGAGTGTCCAAGACTCCATCAGAAGTCCTCTCAGTTGAACACGCTGAACAGAGCTCACAGCATGAAACCCCAGAGGTTCTGTCGCAGAAGGCAGAGGGGCTGTGTGGCCTGCCCTGAAGGAAGAGTGAAATGCTTTGGGGTCTGGCACATCAAAGTGGTTCCTTCAAAAGATTTTCCGTAAGCCGTGGGCATAAGCCCTCACCCTGAGGTTCTGTGACAAAACCCAAACTCCAACTATTCATTGTTGACCATCACTGCATTGGAACAACACTTTGACATTACCTGTCTTGGGTGGCCACACATCTGATGCCTAACAACAAGTGCCTGAACCCCTCTGGTTTCTCACAACCTGATCCATGCTGGTTAAAGGGAAAGGCTGCCTCACCTCAGAACTAGCTTTGGAGGAATTATGCATGTGTCAGAAAGGGATGACTTGGACAACTGTAACCAGTGGTCCCTGATGCGACTCTGCCAGCTTGTGTGGAATAGAGCCACGACCCTGCCCTGTCTTGTCACTGCTTGACATAGAGCTGCTAGGCCATAGCTATGTCTGTCCTTTTAGTATATCTGTATAGGACCAGCCATAATCTGAATTTCCTTCTTCATTGTTTTACATGTAAGCTATATCTAGATCAATGCATTCATATGAAGTCCTCTTATTCTGCAGTGCTGAGAGGTACCGAAATTATGTAGCTCCAGTTAAAAAACCTCCACTCACACAATTGTTTCCTCTTCAAAGAAACTGGTATGATTACACACTTTTGTGATGGTGGCAGCAGTGATGTGCCTTCAGCTGTGAAGGAAAAATGCATCAGTTTATGCACCAAGGAGGGTGCATTACATAACTGTACTGGGATTTTATAAGCCCATTACTATGACAGATACTGCTGCACAGGATCTATAATTACACTGATGCCTCATGAGCAAGCGGATGCGTAAGGCCCCATCAATGAACATAGAACTTACACTGGCCTTTTTTATACAAGCATAATGCTTATTACTTTGAAGCATTCATTACACTTATTGGACTATGCTAGCAGAACTATATAGCAGAGGACTCCTGGCACTCTGATTCTGTATCGTGGTTATAATTTAGCATATATACCCATATGCTCCAGTGCCTACACAGTGCAACACACATGACTCTCAAAGCAAGGGCCCATAACTATTACTTTTCAGATTAATTCATTCTGAAGCCCTTGTATGGCAAAGGATCAATTCTTCCTTTCAATATATGGCACATTTAATCACATACTGTGTCTTAGTAAAGTTCCTCTTGTAGCAACAGTCGATTTTCCAGCATACAGAATGTGGCAACATCCTCCATGTATTAGGGAGCTGGACCAAGTCCTGTAACTGCAGACTTAACTATGTTGTTTTTCTTAAACAGAACATAAAATACCTCTGGGTTGACAACTTGGGTGCCAAGTTTCAGCCACTGAGTTTTTGAAATGTTTTCAAGCAGGTGCAGATACCACCTGGCACAGTGTAAAGGTGCACAATAGGAATGCCTAGATAGATTAGATTGATAGAAATGACACAGCATCCTCACTGTGAACATACCGTTTATTGTGGTAAAAATACTGTCAAGCTATTTGCATGTTCAGAGACAGTGACAAAACGTGTTTGCCCCCTGGCCATCGGAATCAGAGTTCTTCTGCTCTGTCACAAGCTGAGACTGAATGTGGTAAATTTCATTGTGCTCTGACCAGCCAGTAGTGGCTGAAATACCATTCTTAAAGGCTTGATCCTACAAGCTTTCGGGCAGCCTGCACTCCCATTAAATTAGCATTTTACATGATCAAGTCCTAGTGGCTCTGTCCTTCTTCTGCATCATCTGTCCTTTTATACCTTCTTCCCCCCACCAAAAGAAACAAACAAACAAACAAACAACAAACCATGGCACTCCTTGCATTAGAAACATTTTCAATTTACTGTGAAGTAGGAACCAGTTACAGCAGGGTCTGTGAGTTGCAGAGTTTCTCAATCTATATGATTAAAGTGTTGAAAAGTTTGCAAGATGACTTTGGCCTTATGATTAACATCCTTGACCTATTTTATAATATGCTAGGTGTAGTTTCATCCCATGCATTAAAATATAAAACAAACACACTTCATGTTTTCCATCACAGTCTTTCCTATCTCCTAAAACACACACTGGAAAACTTCTCCATAATTGGGCCATTATTAATGAATAACTTTTTTACAGGTAGAATAATTTCCTCTGCTATCGTTTAATGTATAAATAATTTTTAAACAGATGCGGCAACAAAACTGACAATTAAAATCAGGTTGTTTCATTTCTAAAATACAATATTTATATATTATATTTATATATAATACATATTCAGTAGCCTGTAAAATAATAGGTATATGCAAATATAGGATATGTTGTAAAAATACAATTGTTAAAAATTGAGATTTCCTCAGAAATATCTTAAATGTGTTGTAAACATAAACATATCTATTTATACGCACCTTAAAAATGAATTCGTATCTGTTTTGGTCAGAGTTAAGGCTGCTGTATGAATTTTTATTTCTTACCTATGCTTACATATAAGAGCATTGCCTTAGGTTTAAGTATGAAAAGTGAAGCAATTTTTAGTCTTTCAGAGAACCATAATTCATGATTTCTTTTTTTCCCTTTATTTCTAGAATTGAAATGTTAGTTCGGAAAGCAGGTCAACCACATTTATGCAGGTTTTTTTCCAGAGGTGGCGTATATACTACAGGACACTGAGAGAAGGTGAGGAAATTAAAGAAAATAATAAAAAATTGCTATGATTGTTCAATCTACACAGGGAGAAAAGCTATAACACTGGAATATGTTCTTAACCTCTCTCAAGGGAATGGCAGATAAAGCAAAAAATAGCTATGCTGCCCAAACAACTGTGATTAGTGAAAAGCACCATTTCCTATCCCACATAAGTACAGTAAACAAGTGACTGTATTACTAAATGCACTCATCTGAAATAGCAGAGCACCAGAAATAAAATGGCTGATTCAATTTTTTTTGTGTAACATGGGATATCATTTATTTTTCAGCTAATTTTACATTCTGCGGATTGACACTCTTAATACAAAAAGGGGAAAATCTTAGTTGGTCCAAACTCTGGCCTGTCTTTGTCTACCTGAAAGGGTATACCCTAGTGCAAATACCCTGATTACTGATGACAAGTAGTTGAATCAGTCTTAATCCCAGTTATAGACAAGGCCAAAGTATACAGTACACATCATTCCTTTGGAATGGCTGGACCCTAGCAACTACCCCCTTTACCTCTATGCCCAGCCACACTCTTGTCGGCGGGCCTGTTGACAGCCTGTCACAGACAGTTGAGCTTTTCACATAAGTTGCACAGCTTTTGTTAATGATGTGAAACAAAAATGTGCACTGGAATGAGTTACAAAGTTCATAAGTACTTGTCACTGCAACCAGCTGTTGACAAAAAGAACCCTGTGAATGTAACTTGCAAAGTCAAAATGCATGGAACACGTTACCTCAGCAAATGCAGCCTCCAAAACCCAAATAAGCATTATTCAGTTTTGGTCACAGGACCAAAGGATAAAACTTAGCCTAAATGCCTGAAGCTGCCACCTAATTCAATGTTTAGGTACCTAAGTAAAATTACCATCAGAGATGTTGAGTACCCAGCACCCCTACTCAAGTCAGTGGAAAGTGAGAGTGCTTAGTATATCACAGCATCACACTATTCATTAGTCTGGATAGAATTTGCAAAAGTGCTCAGTGTTAGCATAGCTTTGTTCCCAGTGAAGTCAATGGTAATTCTCCCTGTGGCAGCACTCTCATTACCTGCATGGAGGGTGAGGGCAGAGTTAAACCAATGCCGAGTGCTTCTGAAGTCCCACCTTTTTGCGACAGTGCTTTCTCCAAGAGTTATTTCTTCTATCTCTTTGTTTATATTTGTACAATTTCTCTGAGAATCAAAGTACAACGTATAGCAAAGTGCTCCTCAAAAACCTCAGTAAAAATAACTATGAAACAAAACCAGCAACATGTGGATTGCACTTTCTAGATCCATAGAAAGCCGCTCTAACAAAAGTCCTTCAGAAATGAACTTTTTGTGTGGCTACTGTACCTTGAAGGAGCTTTGAGCACACAAATAGACTTTGTTACAACTAGAGGATTCTCATCCTGACTTTAGATCATTAAAGAAATCCATGAGCAAATGTAACATGGACAGGGAGAAGCAAACCTAGGGGTCTCAGGACCTTAGTGCATGAGCTTCTACTGCTTCATGGAACAGTGAACCACACCCACTAGGTGTGTGTTACACGAACAACAGCTTTAAAAAGTGATACTGAACATACTTAGATTTCACATATTGAATTTTAAAAACATTCTTCAATCTTGATTATCTAAACCTCTGCTACCTGAAACAGTATCATGACCCCCTACTTGTTAATTTAATTGAAAATTTCTGTATTATCTGAAACCTCAATTCTCTAGAATGATTCTATGCCTCCCACCCTCTCCCTGCAAGACAGCCAGCTCATTGAGATCATATTAACAACAGGTTAAACAAACATCTGGCTGGGATAGTCTAAGTATACTTATTCTTGCCTCAGTGCCAGGGGATAGACTACTGACCTCCAGAGATCTCTTCTAGCCCTTCTATGATTTCTATATAAGTTTCTAAAAAAAAAAATTACACGATGGCCCTTACAGTGATCCCACAAAATAATAAATCTAGTACCTCACTGCAGGCTGTACTGATCTGCAATACACATGCTGTTGCTACTCCTTAAAAAACATTAAGGCTGTGTCTAGACTGGCAGGTTTTTCCGGAAAAGTGGCCGCTTTTGCGGAAAAACTTGCCAGCTGTCTAGACTGGCCACTTGAATTTGCGCAAGAACACTGACGATCTAATGTATGATCGTCAGTGTTCTTGTGCAAATACAATGACTCTCCCGTTTGACTTTTGCACAAGAGGGCCAGTGTAGACAGCTGAAAACCGTTTTGCGCAAAAAAGCCCAGATGGCGAAAATGGCGATCGGGGCTTTCTTGCGCAAAACCGCATCTAGAGTGGCACGGACGCTTTTCTGCAAAAAGTGCTTTTGTGCAAAAGCGTCTGTGCCAATCTAGATGCTCTTTTCCGCAAATGCTTTTAACGGAAAAACTTTTCCATTAAGCATTTGTGGAAAATCATGCCAGTCTAGACGCAGCCTAAGTGTTCTGTCATTATTGCGCTATTCTCCAAGGATTTTGAATGTACCTTAGTGGGGAAGACAGAAACGTAAGTTATAAGTTATTGTCTTTTAACGGATTTTTAAACAGTTGGTGAACTAGACATAAAAAACACAGTGTTTTACTATGTAGCAGCTGTACTTGCCTTTCAGCGCTCTGCACTGACCTCTACTGGTTTATCAGCTGTAAGCTCCAAAAATGTGAAATCAGACAAATGTAGCCTATTATCGCTAAACTTTTTACCCCTGTGCAGATTTGAGTTAAAATGTGTATTGCAGCACTTGAGCATAACTCATCACACATCTGAGGAAAGAAATATAAGAGGAAGTAGCATTCTAAACCATTTGTGATGCAGTTATTTGTATGGTGGTTGAGACATGACTAAAGCAAACAAGTTAAAACCAAATCTAATAACACTACCATTTCAGTTGGTAAAGCTTGAACCTCTCTAATCTGGCATCCTCGGGACCTAACTGGTGCCAAACCAGAGAATTTTCTGGACCATGGGAGGTCAATATTACCTACTAGCATTACCTATACTTCTACTGCTTATTGGGCTCTTAAGAGACATTTAAGGGTAAGTTAGAGCTTAATTACAGCACAGAACACTGAGAGCCAGGACTGGTGGCTGTAAAAAAACTTCATGGGACTGCAGGAAACTTATCCACACCCATGATAAGTGGACATCTGGCTAATTAAAATCATTCCAGACCATGGATGTTGCCAGACTAGAGAGGTTTAACCTGTATAAAGGCATTAACAACATGGTACTATTCTGCATGTATATAAATGTGGTTTATTTATTGACAACAATTTCTTGTTCATCTTTACTATCCCGTGTGTTGTATTCACCAGCTGTCTCTCATATTATAAACTTTTTGGCTTTTTGAGGCAGTGCCCACCTTTCTCTTGTATTTGTACAATCCCAAGCAGAGATTTGTATATTCGTTGCCTGCAATCATTCATAATTGACAGATTTCTATTTTGAAATCTCCAGAATCCCTCTTCAGATGAACTGCTTGCTCTAATTAGAACTGATCTGGCAAATTTATTACCTGTTCTTATCTACTACACACTATGGGATCAAAGTTCAGCAGCAAGTCTGATGTTATAAAAGTATTACTATAAAGGTTCTATGAAATCAAAGTCATCAACATGTCTCACTGAAAGCAATGATATGGTTACTTAAGCCTTCTTACTACTCATGATTTATCACTGGTCTACTTATTCAGTCTCTCAGCTATCTTTAGAACTTTGTGCTTTACAGTAAAAAACAACCCAAGTTCAGAATAAGTAAACTAGCAAACTTTTCCATGCTCATTTACCACAAAAACATTTTCAGTATCTGCGACACTAATGCTGCAAAAGTTTCCAATTTTCTAAGGCTATTTTTGGACTTCTTTGTTACATAAGTCTTCAGCTATGAATAATAGTTTTATGACTCATGAAAACTTTATTTTCTCACACTGCTCCCCAGTCACCCTGTCAATGAGTCCAAAAAAAGCTGTTTTTGTTCCCTTAAATCACCTTTGTTAGCTGGAAAAGAAAGTTCAGTGCAAGCAGTGTTAAGTCTTGTTCTCTCTGTGTATAGAATAAAATACAGTGCACATTGTGAATATGTTTGGAGCCTCCTATAATGACAAGCAAAATGACCATTGAAATTCTCAGGAACATGCCTATCTATTTGATTTTCTCTGTTTACACGTTTAGATCCTAAACATAAAAGATTGCTCGCAAAGTCGAAAAGAAATCCCATATTGTACAACTAAACATTTCGCGTACTTTAGCACTGTTTTTATGAAAACCATTTCCTCGTTAATTCCCTATATATATCTGAATTTCCCTCTCATCTTTGCTTTTTTCCCCATTTACCTCACCTGACACTTTAGAATCACAGACTCATAGAACATTAGGGGTGGAAGAGACTCAAGGGTCATCTAGTCCAACTCCCTGCTCAAAGCAGGACCGACCCCAAGGAAATCATCCCAGCCAGGGCTTTATCAAGTCCGGCTTTAAAAACCTCTAAGAATGGAGATACCATCACCTCCCTAGGCAACCCATTCCAATGCCTCATCATCTTCTTAATGAAAAAGTGTTTCCTAATATCCAGCATAGAACTCCCTGATTTCAACATGAGACCATTGCTTCTTGTTCTGTCATCTGCCCCCATTGAGAATAACCTAGCTACATCCTCTCAGGAACTAGCCTTTCAGGTAGTTGAAGGCTGCTATCAAATCCCCCCTCACTCTTCTCTTCTGCAGACTAAATAAGTCCAGTTCCCTCAGCTTTTATGGTGATGAATGCTTTAGAAATGGCTGCAAAAAATAACAAACAAATAAAAACAAAAATAACAAAATAAAAAAGAATTCACAACACTGCACTTTCCCCAAATTCAGAAGAAAGGCAATGACTTCCTTTGCAGTTAATATCAATGTTGCTTCTTGAGTGACCAGCAGAGGGAGAAAAGGAGGCACTCATATAGAAGGTAAACACTTGGGAGATGAATTATTCAGGGTGATTTGCCCTCATCCAATTTAGTCCAGGAGGTTTCAAAACTACAAGCCATGGATCTGTAGCACAATGTGAAATGCCGAAACCCTGTAAATGATTTTACTTAACCAGAGCACTGCTGTCGATTTTCCATCTCTTACCTTTACCTGGTGACTCTGTGGAGTTGCCTGATAGGTTGTTTTCTTCTAGTTTTGTTCTTTCCACAGTTCTGATTCTTGCACTGGTGTTTTTGAGACTTCTACAAACAACTGAATCCAATTTTCTTACTATTTTCTAAAATTATAAGAAAAATGTAGTTTTACCATAGCAACTACATTATAATAATGAGACTTGCAAATCAGTATTTTTTATCTTAAAGTATGGAAATACAGAAGCTATTTATGACAGCTCTAACTCAACTTAAACAAAATACATTGCTTCTTCTGTACACTATGTCGACTTGACTGCAGTACAATCATCCTCTTCTCATGAAAAATTTTGAAACAATATTTTCTGTCCGCTCTACAAAATATTCCACAACCACCCCAGAATTTTATTTTTCCTTACCTCTGGTATCCCAGTGAGGTCACATTCTGTTAAAAACATCCTGCCGAGCTTCAAAGAATCAGAATGCAGAAGCTATGCAACTTGCTGACTAACTTTGCTCTGTGTTATTTACCAACTACACAAAGAAAATGCTGTCTATTCAAAACACATTTCAAAACTCTTTTCACAGAAAGTGAGTGAACAAATGGTCCCATGTCCTAAGCTGTAGTCACATCTCCCATGAGGCCCGGTGATAGCTGTGGGGCATGGAACAGAGTGACACCACTACCAGTCACTACAAAGCACTTTTGTAAACAACTTTTGAGTGTGTGTGGAGGAAAACAGGGCAGGCGTGGGGGAAGGGGATGTTACTTTTTTCTCTGTCTTAACATTATGGTTTCTTGCTTTATCATCTCTCATTCAGAACTCCAATCTTGCTTTGTAAGTTTTGTTGGCTAGAAACAGATTTGTAGTCCATGTTGCCTGTTTCCTTTCTTGTCTGACTCCTTTCCTCTAAAAATGGATCTGCTCTGAAAATTTTGAACAGGTTTTACGTCTGGATTCAGATACGCTAACCCCAGGGGTCAAAGCTAGGTGTTGAGAGTTCCAGTAGGTCTATTATATCAACAAGACTTCATTGTAAAATTCAGAAGAAAATTTTTATGCCATGTCTTTCCATCCCCACCCACTACCTCCTACCCCAAAGTCCAGGATGTTGGGATTTACTGTTTCACTTTGGTACACTAAAGAAAGAGGCCTTAGTTAAAAAACTCAGATTCAAGTTTGGATTTTTACAATGCTCCCAAAGTTCAGGTGGGCATGGAATTTTTGATCCCTCAGATCTATCAGAAGCAGCAGTGGCGGGGGGGTGGGTCGGTGGGGAGGCTGCCGCAAAGTAACTCTGCCTGCAGCGGGTCGAGGCTTGCAGTGGGCAGAGGCTGCTCAGGCAGCATCCCCTGTCCACGGCAGCCTGGGCCACCATGAACAGGGGCTGCTGGATCCGGCACAAGCAGAGACGGAGCAGTGATGGCTCGCAGCTCTGCATTTTAAATGTAGTAAATGTAGTAAAAGCTGGGTGGCTCTTCCCGCATTTAAAACGCAGAGCCACAGCATCCCTGGACCGGCACAAGCCGGGACTGCTCAGTTCCAGCTCGCGCCAGGTCCCAGACCCACCCTGCTGTGGCTCTGTCTTTTAAATATAGTAAGAGCTTGTGCTGGTTCCAGGAGCTACCCCCACAGCGCTGCCCCTTATCGACTAATCATGTAGTCGATTCAAATTATATCAACTACATGATTGGCCAAATATCTGCTCCTTAACATCTTTAGTAGTTGATTATTTAGATTTAAGTGGAATCTCAAAAAGCGATAAACTTTTTTAAGCCTGTAAGGTTTTTCATGGGTCTCAAACTCCAGTCATCTGAAGAAGTAGGCTGTGCCCATAAAATCTCATGATACCATCTACATGTTCTGTTCTATAAAGTGCTACCAGACCATTTGTTGTTTTTTCCTGTACAGACTAACTCGGCCACCCCCTGAAGCTTCCGCATTCCACTTGTAAGTATATGATAATTATGCTTCCAAACTGTTAGAAAAAAACTTGCAGAACTCAGTAACATTTGAAGTTGATTAATTCTGTAGTCAGGAACAGTGATTGACATGGTGCATGACCTAAGCACTGTTCTTTATGCTTTTTTTACTAAAGATTTGCATAAGAAACATAATTATTTCTCATTAACTAGAACCCAGTCAGGAACAAATAAAATACTTTCAGGACAGATTCTACCACTTTCATCAGCTGGATAGCACTTAATCCAAGTGAATCAGGGTCCTGATTTGTATATATCAGAAAACACTGCAGTAGCTTTTTCTACTATCAGTAATTTTAGGAAGAGAAAATAATACAACCCTAAAAAAAAGTTTGTCAGTTAAGACCTTAGGGGACTGATCCAAAGCCCAATGGTACACTTTATTAAGAGGGACCTTTCAATGGTTTTCAAAAGGTTTTAAATCAAATCCCAAATAATGTAGTATCTTAAATAAATATTTTTAAATTTATTGATACCCTACCATACCTCATGGAGAAACCACGTGATAGGCTGTTACCCCCTTTTTTCAGCCCCCAAGATCTCTCAATTCCCTTTATCTATATTTCAGGTACTTCTGTGATCCCATTACTATAGTATCTGAGCACTTGTCTTAAAAGTATTTATCCTCATAACATCCCAGGGTGGTAAAGAAGTGCTATTATGCCATTTTACACATAATCTCTCTATGTCTTCCATCCTTAAGTCACTTTCCCAGGGACACAGAGGAGGTCTGTAGCAAAGCAAAGAACTGAAGCTGAGTCTTTTGGGTCCCAAACTAGTTTCTTAACCAGTGGACCATCCTTTCTCTCTTATATTATTGCCTCATTTCATCATATCCTAAATTAGTCCTTGTTCTGCAAATGGATCTGCAGGGATGAAATTTTGCTCCAGTATGGAGCTCTTCTGAACTCAGTACACTTTGCATGGGAACAAATGTCTTCCTACCCAGATCCTATGGCAGAATCAGAATCAGAGTTTGTGAGCTCCTTGAGGAAGGAATCATGACAATTTTTTAACCTATTATTATGCAGCATTGAAAAAAACCCCAATAACATCAACAAACTAGATCCAAAATAGGAAATGTTTTTGATACTCTGAGGAGCCTAATTTCATTCATTTCAGTTCATATATAGTCTGAGTCCAATTCTTCCTTCATATATTGCCATGCAACTCTACTGACTTCAATGCTTCCTGTATACATGCACCTTAGCATAGAATTTTTCTATCCTCCCATTTTTATTAACTTAAACTATTATGGCTTAAATTTTCAAGGGTCTATTAATGATAGGCACCTCCACTTTTGAGACTCTGACTTTCAATTTCCCATGGTCATGACCACCAGCGGCTCTAAATGAAGTCAAACAGAAAAGTTAGGCTCTAGCTTTCTTATTTGGGCACTCCAAAAATGGACATACCCAAATCTGGCCAGAATTGTGAAAGTTGCTGCTATGTAGCTCGTGCACTCTATTTATATTGGAGCACACTCTAAATATTGCTGGCGTGTGTGCCTGCTATTAAAAAACTACCATACTGTGGTATTATGGCATTGTCCTGAAACTCTACGGTGTATGAGGGTCAGAAGGTTTAATCTTTGATGTTAATCTACCAAATGCTGGTCACATGACAGCAGATATGTCAACATAATAACCTATTGAATGACAAGGACTACCTCCTCCCCCCCACCCCAAACGGGGAAATGAGACCATGCAAAAAAGATAGTAATTATACATTCAGAAGAATTCTAGCTGGAATTGCCAGCCTCCTGTAGAACCCTCTGTGGACTGCAGGCAGAACTAGCAAACAAAAAGGAAAAGAAATGCTTTTCTGGCTGCTCACAAAATATAACTTGCATTAAAAAAAATCAACTATGGAGCATGCCACAGAGTGAACAATTAGATGGTTGTCTAATAGCTTCAGGAATAATGCTAGATACCAACCAATCAAATGCTGTCATCAGGTTGTAAAAATCAAACAAAGGAAGATAAAAATCCCATGCCTCTCCTGTCCACCTAATTAACTTGCTTTTCTTTGAGGTGTGTGTATGGGAGGGGAGGGAGGACAGAGAGCTGCAGCATGGGTGAATTCCAAATCAATAAAAGCCGGGTAAACCACTCTAGTGGTGAGCCTTGTGCAAAAGTACTTCACCAGAAACAAATGATATAGATGCTTTTGTTTTAGTCTTTCACTGGCACCTATCCTGGATCTCTGAATGCCTCCTGTAGGTTGCCTCTGCCAGGTCATCAGGCATGTGCTCCCAGAACCAACTGCTAGTACAACATTTTTAAAAAAAATCAAATAAACTCTTCATTGTTTAAAATTAAACTTTTAAAAATATACACTAAATGTAAACAATAAAAGAGCCAGCAACACAATGAGCCAAAAGACAATGGAAGGGATTATTGTTCAAAAGCCTAACAAAAAAGCTTGTGCCTTTAATTTTTTTTTGTAACAACGTACTTTCAAAGCCTCTAAAGAACAGGCTCCTCCTCCCTTAGTTGCTTGCCAAAATAGTACTTAGTGGAGGGGAGGGAGTAGCTGCCCTATAAAAGATTAGGCAGCTATCAGAGAGAAAGCATCAAACGGAAAGGCTTTCCCAAACCTGGTTCTGTCCTGAAGGGTCATATGAAAATACACAGATATGAGATGAGGTTTAAATGAACAGAAGATGGATATGTTTAAAGTCAAGAGTACTGGAGAAGTGAGGAAGAGTACTTTTAAAATCTTTTAAGCAAAAGGGCCCTGACATGGTGATGTGCTCATGATTGCTAGTGATATTAGTATAATAGCCATGCTTTGCATTTACGCATCTCAAAGCACTTTACAAAAATTAAAACTGACAACATACATAGGTAGGTAAGAAAGAGAGATACATATGTGTGTGTGCACACACAGGGAACAAGTTAGGAATTTAAATTCTGAGTTAAAATGGAAAAGCTTTCTTCTGTCACGTAGCGTCATTATAGAAACTGTCTCCCAAGTATTAAAAATAGACTATTGCTCTCTCTTCCATCCTTCTCATCCTATTGGAAAAATAATTTGAGTGGCTTATAGGGGTTGGTATATGTGAGTGGGTGTCTGTAGGAGTTTGTGAAGAGAAACATAAGTCAAATAAATGATTTTTGCATTGGATTCTGAACATGACAAAGTCTCTGATCTTCCCTAGCTCTTGTAGGAGCAAGTTCCATAATCTAGATTGTATTCCTGTGAAAATTCTGTCTCCTACATTCACAAACCTCCTAATATTTTGGGAACATTTTTATTGTTCCATTGGAACACTGTTGGAGGTCACAGTCATAGAAGTAAATCCCATTGAGGGCCCTGAAAGTCAGGGTTTGAACTGGATTCTGTATTCATTGGAAAGCCAATGCAGACAGAAGAGCACCAGGATGAAATGTTCACAATCACCTGTAGGAGATGCACCGGATTTTGCACCCATTGAGCTTTTCCAGGACATCTGTCTGTATTCCTAGAGAAGAGAGGCTAGATCCTCACCTGCAGATGAGGAGGGATTTGTGAACCTAAGGAGGGAGTGCAAAGGCAGCTCTGAGCTTTTGCTAGGCTGGGCTCTCTGGTGCATGCTCGAACAACCCAAAGGTCAGTCTAGTCACCAGTGATCACCAACGTGTGAAGATGTTTTTTGCTAGTAGTAGAAAAAAGGTTGGCATAGAAGTCACTAAAATATCTCTATAACACCTCAAGTTTCTCCTGCATTGTGGAAGATCCTCCAGATGCCAGATCTGCCATCTTCAGGGCTACTTTCCATCATAAGCTACAAGTGATCATCTGACCAGTCACAACTGGAAGTTTTTTGCTGCATGGTTACTTGGATATTCAAATAACCTAAAGGTCCACAAGATATTGGAACAACTTAATATCTCAAAGTAGGTACTCAGATTGGAATGGATATTACAGAGAAAACAAGTTCTTCAAAAAGCTTCCTTCTCTGTTCCATTATCCTTTCAATTTTACCAGGGTTCAGCTTTGGCCAGCTTCTCAGGTTTGGCTAGCCATGAAGAAAGCTGGGAAATAGTGCCCTCTGTACCTGACTCTAGAGCCCTCCCAAACTACCACTCATGTCTCTCTTTTTCTAGGTCCTGGTCTACACTAGGAGATAAGTTTGAATTAAGATACGCAACTTCAGCTATGTCAAATGTGTAGCATAAGCTGAAGTATCTTAACTTGAATTTTGCCGCCGTTCACTCTTCCTTCAACTTCCCTTACTCCTCGTAGGAGCAGGACCACTGGCATCAATGGGAGTGCCCTTTCAGTTTAAATTAGCGTGTCTTCACTAGACCTGCTAATTTGAACTCTGGAAGATCGACTGCGGCTGCTTCAATCTTATCTGTAGTGTAGACATGGCCTACCTGAGGTAACTGAGACCCAAGCAAAAGACTCTTCCACACCACATCGGCTTCCAGTCTCCAGGATCCCTTTCGATCAAGCTTCATGGAAGGCAGCTTATACTACAGAGACAGCATTTGTTACACTGGTGGGTGACCTCTTTCCAATTATAGACAAGGGAACTATATCCATACTTGCCTTCTGGGACTGCTATTTTGGACCTGACACAATTGATACCAAATATTCTTGTCCTGCCTCCAGAATCACTGAAATGAATGGGCATGGCTTGAAATGGTGCAGGGTCATCCCTTGCAGATAAAATGAAGATGGTTATTATGGGTACGTGTCCCTCTAGACCAGATCCAGTCCCACAAGGCTCAGTTGTCCTGCATATATTATTCAACATCTGAATGGTAAAACAATGGCTGAAGTGTCAGAAGTATGCAGATGACACACCGCTTTATGTAAACAACATCATACCCGCCAAGAACCAAAAAAGAAGAGTACTGTGTCCAATTGAAAATGCAGGGGAAATGTAAGCAGGTTAAACATATTTATCTTTGTTGTAATGTGGCCAGAACACCAAGATTAATATCTCTGCTGTGGCAGATATGATGAACACAAGCCCTATCTTGAGATTATTGCATTTTACATTGAAAGCATGAAAACTTCAAAGACCATTATATTGAGAAAGGGGCAGACAGTGTGAGCCACAGAATATTCATAGCCCTTTGTGCTAATGCATTTGATGTGTAATTGTGTGTTCCTGGCTCACTAGGGGGATTTTTCTGCAGAATCTGGGAGCACTAAGAGGTGATTAATGTAAAATCTCCATGCTGGTTATGCAGATACTCAGCATTTTAGCTTGACTTCCTGGGGGAAAAGAGGCTCTGTCTGGTTTTACCTGGTCTCTGGAGGCCAAGACACACACACACAGAAAGGAAATCAGGTTCAAAGGGTCAGCTTGCGTTAACACAATGGGGTTTTTTTTCAACAAATGGACCAACTTTGCTGAGGAGTAAGAACGGGTTGAATCTGCCAGGGTTTCAAACCTGCCAACAGGGGTGGCAAAAGAAGCAGTTGCCTTGGGGCCTCGTGATACAAAAGGACCTGGGGCTCCCAGCCACCCCCTCAGCTACAGCAGTGATGGCCAGATCCCCTGGCTCATTTATATTGATGCTGGAGCCCTGAGTGGTGTGCTCTGGGTGATGCTGAATGCTGGTTGGGGTGGGGGGAACGTGGCACACTCCGGGCAGTACTGAGGGCTGGCTGCCTGCTCCTGCCCCTTTTATCTGAGGCCCCTCCCCTTACCGGAGCATGGAGCTGGTCCTCCCAGGGGCAGAGGGTATAAGAGGCAAGGGGAGGCACTGAGTCTTAGTGCTCAACCTCTCCCCTCTTCCTATCCCTATTCTGACAGTTCTTGAAAGGTCCCACAGCAGGCTGTTGCAGCTTACAGACTGGTGACTCTTCCTCCCCAAAGTAGATCTGTTAACTTAAAAATGAAAAGCCTTCCAACTTGCCAGACCTATTAGCATAACACTGAACTGGTGAAAGAGCCATTAAGTGGTAATAAAACAATTTAACAGGCATGTGCCAACCCTATTTACTGACAAAAACAGTTGTGCATTACTATGTCTACACGACCTGAGTTTAAAATTTGCTTTAAATTTTTCATTAGTTTGTGGTTGAAGATTATAAAAATCACATCTCTAAAAAAAATCCATGTATAGATATTTAGATGCACAGTCTGAATATTAAGTTTTACGCTTAAATACTTGGATCTTCAGACATATAGTTTTTAAAATAAACTATTAAAAACACTCATCTAAAATACACATTTCAATTTTCATTACGATAGCACAAAAGCTTGCTTCCAAAGTCTTCCTGTCCTTTCTATACATTCATCCATACTCTAATGCTACATCTACACTGCAGGCTTTTTGAGCAAGAACTGTTTTGTGCAAGAGTTCTTGCGCAAAAAGTGTTGTGCAAGAGCGCATCCACACTGCCATGTGCTTTTGCGCAAGAGATGTGCTTTTGCGCAAGAGCATGCATGGCAGTGGGGACACTCTCTTAAGCAAGAAAGCTCTGATGGCCATTTTAGCCATAGGGGTTTCTTACACAAGAAACCCCTGTTGACTGTCCACACTGCCTTCTTGCGCTAGAGCTCTTACACAAGAAGGCTTATTCCTTGTGGGGAGAGGAATAACTCTTGCACAAGAAGCCCTCTCTTCTGATGCTTTACTGTAAATATACTTGTGCAAGAACACATGTACAGTGTAGACGCTCCACAAGTTTTTGCACGAGAACAGTTGTTCTCACGCAAAAAGCCTGCAGTGTAGATGTAGAGTAATTTTATACCCTTGTTGAAGAGAGCCTTTAAAGGGACAACATTAGTTTTCTTTCAGATAGCTGGACAAATGAGTTTCCTTTTCAATTCTGATTATTTGACGAACTAGTTAAGAGAACCTCCACCAAAATCAGTACCTTACTAAGATATAAAATCCTTTGTTATGCCTAAAATCTTTGGAAACATACTGTAATATAAACACATAGTGAATTTCGCAAACATGTCTTGTTATGACTAATTTAAAATGTATTTCAGAGAGTAATGTAGTAATCTGGAATGATTAATTTATGAAGGTTTAAAAAATATTTAAAAAATAAAATCAGCTTAGACATACCGGTGAAGAAAATATAAAACAAAAACGGTCTGCATCATGTATTCTGTAATATATAATGTTATGTTCAGCAAGACAGCTGACTTGCCTTTATTACAAAGTTTTTGCAAATAAATCTTTGACAGACTTCAGACTATATAAAAAAACCAGTGACTGACGTTTTGTATTCCCAAATTGAGTGTTTTTAATTAAGTACCTTCTGCATGTCCAGTTTTTAAAATCTGGCATGCAGTGGAAAACATGCTCCATTTTCTTCAGAAAGAAATTTTAGAAGAGTGTATTTTTTCCAAATGTCATTTGCTACATTTGGATTCAGGGATTTGGCTGGAGTGGGTGAGCAGACAGAAGAGGGAGACAGTGAGGAGAGGTGACACAGTGCAGAGGGGGTGGGGCCTTGGCAGAGCAAGGGTGGAGTATGGGCAGGGCCTCAAGCTAGGGAGTTTGCCTTCCCAAGCAGCAGCTTCACCCATTGACCATGTGGCCCCCCTGGCAAGTCTGTCCAATGTTCTAAGAATATGTCTTGAATGCACTTAATTCTGTTTTCCCTTTCCTTCATTTGGTAGGCATGCAACTCTGCAGGGCTTGGTGAGTTATGTGGGCAGTGAACTTTTTCATCAAGGCCATATTCCTTTTTTAATAAAATCAGGGATCCTAGTATTGTAAGGTAGTGATGTAGGCTACCTATACTTATAATCCAATTAATATACCACATGAGGACAGAGATTTGAAGGATCTTTGTCATTAGCAAGAGAAAAAAGGGATAATTAGAGATAAACAAATCTTACCAGGGTAAGCAGAGGGTAATTACAGATGAAAAGGGCAATAATTGACTCCTGGGATATTTAAAAATATTTTCTGGTCTGTCCATGTATTGCCCTGATGGCTCTGTTGTCAGCTTCTTCTACTGAACAAGAATTCAAATGCTCTCATCTGACAAGAAGCTTAGCTGACACCCAGTGGAATTTACATGGCATTGCATGATGGCAGCTGCTCTTCAGTCCTAAATAGTGCCGGCTTCATACTAATAAATGGTGGAGGTTGGGTTGGAATCTAAAGAGCAGTTGTCTGGGGAAAAATAGCAAAAATGGCATAATAGGCCTCAGTTACTCCAGTTCAAACATGTTCACTCTGGAAATTAAAACACGTTTCTCCCCCTCCTCCCCCAACTGCCAACTCAAACTGTAATCTTAAAGTCAAGCTGGGTCTTTCTAACTCACATATGACCTGAAATATTTTCTGCAGGTTAGCTTAAATCCTCAGCATCATGAGTGATAGAATCAGCTTTCTAAATTTCTTTGGATCCAAATTCTGTGCTGATGTCCTAATTAGACTGTATTTGTATTAGGCTGTATTCCACCTATTTTTTAATATTTCAGACAGTGTAATTATTTGTGGAATAGTGATAGGGTTAGTCTGGTCTAGCTGAAACAAAAGACAGGACTATGCAGCACTTTAAAGACTAACAAGATGGTTTATTAGGTGATGAGCTTTTGTGGGCCAGACCCACTTGATCTGAGGAATTGGGTCTGGCCCACGAAAGCTCATCACCTAATAAACCTTCTTGATAGTCTTTAAAGTTCTGCATAGTCCTGTCTAAGTATTTGTGGCCTGACTTATGGTTTTTGTACAATTGGGGCAGGTAATACTGTAAGACCATTTGAAAAAATATGGGAACAGGGCGAGAAAAGACAAAGGAGAAATACTTTTGGGGATTGAGTGTTAAGATACAGCAAGGATGTATGATACTTGCTTTTACATGCTTTCATGGTCCCTGGAAGTCTTTTATGGCAGACTCTTCTTAGTCCCAGAGCTTAAGAATTGGAAGGATAGAATGGATACAAGCTACAATGCCACGGAAGGAAGGAAGGTAGGAAGGAAGAGACTCATACCTTCCAAAATGTCCCTTACCACACCCTAAACCACTTACCGCAGTGGCTGCAGATCATTCCTTCCACAGAGCCTTCCCTCTAGTAACTCGTACATTATGTCCTGAAGAGAGTTTCCTAGTCTTCCCTGCTCTCAAAATGACAGCACCATATCATACTCAGTCTTCTCCCTTTTTTAAGCCTTTTTCTACAGCTTTCACAATAGCATTGCAAATGTGTGCTTCTGCATAGAAACCAGAAAATGAAACTGACCAGAGTCAAAAGCAAAAGTGACTAATCTGTTGCCCAAACTGAGTAAAATGCAAAATGTTGACACTATTACCTGGAATTCCCAATCAGATTATTTTAAACTATTGACAACTAATAAAGAACATAGCTCTGTGCACATTTCTACACTGTTTTTAAATATATATATTCGCCTTCTAATTAAAAGAGTGTCTAGTCATCATGTGTCTTAGGAATAGGAGAACAAACAACTGTGCAGAACGGTTTGAGCACTGGCTAACTGACTGGAACCTAGGGGATGGCTATACAGAGGTGTGACCGCAGCTCAGATAGACATACGTACACTAACTTTACTCAGGCTAGTGTGACCAACAAATAGCCAGATAGGCCTAATTTTAGCATCTATCTAAGCCCACCTCAGATCCTGATTACTTTACTGACTCATGTTGCTAGACCTTGTTACCATACCTAACTGCTATTTTAAATCATGTTAGCTTGGATCTGTACATGTAAGCTACAGTCGCACCTTGGATTGCAGTGTACACATCCCACCAGTGATCAATTCTGCAAGGTGTCAAGTGCCTCCCAAGTAATACGGAGTGGCCTAAACATCTCACAATATAGCCCCATGGAACCTATCAAGAGCCTTTACAAACTGCTTTTCTCCACCTCTGGCTCTTTACTAGCTGCGACCATTTTTCACTCCATTGGCCAGGTTCCTCAGGTGCTTGACCAATGCCAAATTTGTAATTTCTAAAGACTTTTCACACATCAAGCTGAGCTCACAATCATCAGGTCTTCTAGTATTGGTATACACCCAGTATATATGAATGAGGGATGTTAAAAAGCATTTAATATGGTAACTGTGTAGCCACTAAAAATCTTAGTGGTTACATGATTACACACGCTACAGGCTCTGCAGTATAAAGCTTAGCTTAGTGGAAAGCCAACCCTAACCCTAACCCTAAACTTAGCTTTATACTGCAGAGCCTTTGGAAAAGCCTCCCTGGGAGCAGGGCTGCCAGTCCCTACCAACCCAGCTCTTCAGGATGAGGCTTCGCTGTGGCAGTGAAGCCACTTCTCAGGTAGTTGGTTGAATTTAACCAACACCAGTAACTGATAAGCATTAATTAAACAATTAGTTAAACTCTAACACCCCTAATATTAACCAGCGTAAGTCACCACATGTGTCTAGACTACAGGGTTTTTTCAAAAAAAGTGGCCTTTTTTTGAAAAAACTTCCCTTGTGTCTACACTGCCACTGTGTTCTTTTGAAAGTAAATCAAAAGAATGTGGCAGTTTTTTCAACCGTGGAAAACCTTGTTTTACGAGGAAGAACGCCTTTTTTTGAAAGTACTCTTTCGAAAAAAGAAGCTATGTAATTCAAACTGTGCTTTTTCGAAAGAGAGCATCCAGACTGCCTGGGTACTCTCTTTTGAAAAAGCGGCTTGCTTTTTTGAAAGTACCGGTTGTAGTCTAGATGCTCTTTTTCGAAAGAGGCTTTTTCGAAAGTATCTTTCGAAAAAGCCTCTTTCGAAAGAGGCTTGAAGTCTAGACATAGCCAAGGAACCAGAATCAGTGTAGGGACAAGCCCAGTGTACATACCTGTGTGTGGGAGAGACGGAGTATTGGAGGGAATGTATGTTACTTAGTGATCATTATGACCAACCCCAAGCATTCAAAAAACATGAATCAGATGCCAAAAAAAGATCAGATTTAAAAAAAATTAAGAAGTTTTGGGTTCTTTTCTTTATTTGCCATCTTTTTTGAGTCTTTTTATTTTAATCATCATAATATATTTTTATTAAGAAAACGTGAATTTTTTTGTATAATTATGTAACTTCAGGAGTTGTGACTGAATGAGAAATTAGCAGATAGAAAGCTCACAGTTAACCTGGTTAATGTGCTATATTTAATTTAGACTGTAGAAAAGGTGTGGTGTTCTCCCTGTTAAATGTTCATCTAAAAGATTTCCTTGCGCCTGCTGAATTCTACATAGGAAAAAAAAAACCCAAGGAAGATAAACATCCAGTGAACTGAACATTGTTATAAGTTTAGAAGCCTAACAAAAGCCAGATATAGAATCAATATTTAAACTCCAATATAAAACTTCAGTAATTCTACCATGAATTAGTAAATTCTGGCATAATCCCTTCATGTCACAAGAGGGAGACACAGTTGCATCATTTATTGAAAGAAGTAAAGTGATTCTGTTTTTAGATGGCAACATTTATTAAGGATAGAATTACTATATACTACCAGACTTCTGCTAATACATATGTTGTCTATTATCTGATGTTGATACAACACCAGTTCTGGAGCTGAGAGGATTGATACACAGGAACTTTTGTTACTCGGATCTTCTTTTGCAAATCATTGCCTCTGCACTGGTGATTTAGGGGGAATGTAATTAAAATCAGAAAGACAATTTGGGGCTGTCATGCCTGCTTTGGGGTGTGAACATATGCCAGAAAATCCTAAGCAACTAAGTCATACTTGATAAGTAGTCAAATACTAGCAGCACTCCAAAGCTTTCTCATGAAAAGAGTAACCTCAACACAAGAAATGCTGGGATGAATAATGCTCAAGAGACCATTCTGTGAAAAAAATGTGAGAGGCTAATTCTTAGGGCAACAGATGCACTTCAGTTATAATATGTCTACAAGAGCACATCATATTTTCTCACAGTTCTTCCATTCAGTTTAGCCTTTGAGTGATCACCCTCCAGATTGTTATATTGGATTATAAAAGTCAGAGATGAAAAAGCCTAAATAGATTATTAAGCCCATCTTGCTGTAAACACAAGAGCTACTTATATAAAAGGTGCATCAGATATTTTGCCAGCACTGCACTTGATCTTAGCTATCATAATGAAAAAGAAAACCTAAAATTATTAGAAAAAAATCAAACTTTTGATTTTGTTTTATGCTAATGTAGGCAATATAAATTTGAGAATAGGAAAATACAAGTTAACTCTATTCCTAATTGTCTGACAATTTTTTCATAGGGGAGGTGTTACCACACAAAGATTACCCAAACTCACATAGGCTGTCACCAAAAAAAAAAAAAGAGCCCTAAAATGTAAGGCCGGAATCACTAACATGCATTTATTTTTAAAGGTGAAAACACTTTGAGTCATTTTCTTTCAGATTTAACCTCCTGTATTACTTTTCACAGATGGCTGCTCTGGTACTGTGAGGGAAGTGAAATTTACCATAATCTTCTCTCACGCATGCACTGTGTTATCATTGTCAATACTTTGTTACTACACATGAAAGTTTGCTTGACATCTTACAGAACAGTTAGGGTGCATCTAGACTGGCAAGATTTTGTGCAAAAGCGACTGCTTTTGCGCAAAAACTTGCCAGCTGTCTACACTGGCCGCTTGAATTTGCGCAAGAACACTGACGATCTAATGTAAGATTGTCAGTGTTCTTGCGCAAATACTTTGACGCTCCTGCTCGGGAAAAAGCCCTCTTGCACAAGTGTAGACAGGGAAGGAATTTTTTGCGTAAGAAAGCCCCGATGGTGAAAATGACTGCCGGAGCTTTCTTGTGCAAAATAGCGCCTATATTGGCCACGGATGCTTTTGCGCAAAAGCACTTTTTTGCGCAAAAGCATCCATGCCAATCTAGATGCTCTTTTGTGGAATACTTTTAACGGAAAAACTTTTCCATTAAAAGTATTTCCGCAAAATCATGCCAGTCTAGATGCAGCCTTAGAGTATATCTACACAGCAGCGTTACTTTGGAATAACTGATGCTATTCCGAAATAACAGAGAGAGGTTCAACCTGCACTTGGAAGGTGAGTCCTGTATAAAGTTCTTGTTTGAAAAGAATAGAAAACAGGACACAATGCCTTACTTTCCAGTATTTCCCAATGTTTCCACCAAAATGGAAAGCACAAGGTAAAGTAATGATATAATAACTTTCAAATAACGTCTTGTACTGCTGTGCTATAGTAAAGCTATTTGATATCCCCCTGCTTCTTCAGCACACAGCAGTTTCTTCCACAGACATCAGTACATATGTAATACTGAGTCAGGAACATTGAGTCCACAGACACAATTGAGCAGCATGTCAGAAACCTATTCCATTGTCTATATACATCTTAACATTTAAATTATAGGAATTCCTGACAGTTTCCAACAGAGGGCTCAAATTCTATTAAGAAGCCAGAAGAGTGGAGGCCTGAAAAATTTAAACTTTCATATGCTGTGTCTGACTTGATTAAAAACAGTATTTAGTCCCGAAACACAAAGCTTAGAAATATCCTACTTTTTCTGAAAAGGTTCTTGACATAATAAATTAGTCTCTCTCTCAAGTGTTTGTTAGCAGTGAAAGAAATTATCCTTCCAAGAAGAACACTTGCAGATTTTCAGATGCTCCCATATCAGAATTTGGAACATGTTAACAATACAGCCCACGCAGGCAAATGTTTGCTGAAAGTTTGGAGCTAAACTCTGCTCTATAGCTGGTTGGGAAATCGGCAAAGCTTTTTTGCATCCAAAAATGCTGATTTGTCAAAATCAAAACTTTTCATGGGAAGGATTGGTTTTGACCAATATTTTTCAAAAGAAAAAAGTTTTTATAATGTTATAACATTCATTTTTGACATTTTTAAAAGAAAAATTCCAGGTTGTGGCTTTTCATTTTGATTATCTATATATCTATCTATCTGTTAAAATGGTCAGAATTGAAATAAAATGTTTCAGTTGACCAGGACCATTTCCTTCTCCAGAATTTAGACTAGGAAAAGCTCCCATTGACTTCATTGGGGGTTGGAGGGAGCCCTAAATGAATATCTGACAAAAGAATAAAAGAGGGGCAGGTCATGAACAAATTCCCCGGTTCTGGATATGCCCAAACTTCATGGCTGTGCTCTACCTGTATAATGGACCTAAACACATCCTTGGATCTTTCTCTGAGTACATCCAAGTCTGGGAAGAAAATAGATACAGACTTGGCTTAGCAACCTGGGCCCAGCTGTAAATTGAAAGTCAACAAAAGAACACGATCTTCTACTCCACCAAAGCTGATGTGCCATCGAAAATTAATACAGTAACAACAAGTCTATAAAAATCCAGCACAATTCTCTTATCAAAATCCAGCACAACTCTCTTAGCTCCATTTAATGGGTTTTTTTGTTTTGTTTTGTTTTGTTTTGTAGTTTTGTTTTGTTTTTTAGAAATAAGGTTTCTCTTGTCTTTATTTTGCATTGTGATGTGAAAACAATTATCACAGTCTCCTGATGGGGTTTTTTGTTTTTTTGTTTTGTTTTTTGCTTTGACTGGTTAAACAGTTAATTTTAGGTGCATTACAAACCTTAAACAGATATTTTACCTCTCACTTCTTTACTTATATGTTAGAAGGCTTTGTGCAGGGGTGTGAATACTTACTAAACAGTAGGTTAAACACAGAACAGAATTCTTCCCACTAATATTAGAATTTTGTTTATTAAAAAAATATAAAGAGGCAAAGGGTATTGTAACAATTTTCTTAGGTGCTCAATAAATTAGTTGACATGTAAGTGACCTGTGTTGGTTTAGAGACATTTTAAACGGAAGCCAAATCTTAGCTTCAGATTATGAAAGCTGTGGCCTAGAAGGAAATGTTATTTTATATACAACTTACATATGAACTAAGTGTGCCTTATGAGATTTTTAGCTCCATTATTCAGAAATATATTAGTATCCTCAAAGGATGAGTTCCGTAATTCAGTTGGCTAAGTAGAAATGGGTCCAGCTATTGCAGTAACAGTTTTATGTACTTTTCAAAAACCGTTTGTGAGGTGGGCAAAATTACTCTGATAGGCCAACCTTTTTTTTTTTTTCCCTGAATTTCAGTTCCTCACATCTTCTGTCAGGCCACTTCCTGGTCTGACTGAACTGCACTTGGTGCAGGACCAGAAAGGATGGAGAATGCGTGGCCTATTTGTGAGCTCATGAAAAGCTCACTTTTATGTATGGACATGCTGCGTAAGCCTGCTTACTGGAGTCCCCCCAGTTACTATCTAGCATGCAGCTGAGACAATCATAAAGGCATCATGTCATGGAAAACAAATGAAGCACACGTAACATTTGATTGGCTGTGAAGCATGTGACTGATAGAGGCAGATTTGCGCTCTGTGCCTGCAGGGTCATTAGCTACAGTTCTATAAGCAAAATCAGAACATTTTACTGAGCAGGTTTCATTCCTTCTTGAGACAACTGAGGCTCACAGTTAGTACCATGTCACTTCAAATTGTTTAGGTTGTTATGCAGCCAGCCACCTAAAGCTTCAGAGGATAAAGAATTGGGCAATCACAGACGAGTGGGCAATCTTCATGAAGCCTGTCACTGTGGGGTCAAAATTTACCGAGCAGCTTTTTACATGAAAATAATGCAGTTCTCAGGGAGCTATACCTTCAAACTAAAAACAGTTTCTCTCTCTCTCTCTCTGTATATATAGAAATATGATAACACATAGGGAGACCACTCTCCTCACCATCAAAGAGATACAGTGTTCATTGAACAATATAACTAATGTGAACCTGGAAACCTAATACATAGCTTCCAGGCTATTCTTGCCTTTAGGAATATGCCTGTCTCTAACACATCCCATTTTAGGTATCAGAGAATACTTTATAAGCAATATGTACAAGTTGTTCCGAGGCTTGGCAATAATTAAAAACAAGACAAGTTAGGGCTGGAATGTGTCAGGCTTGACCTTGAATTTCATTTTTGGTCACGTAAAGCTTGGCTGTAGTCACTGATCTCACTTTTTAAATATGTGAGGGTCGGAATGAGTTCAAGAATAACCTCAGTCTTTTCATTCCACTGCCACAACGTCTGTTTGAATGGTAACTCCTAAAGAGTCCGCCCTTTAATTTTCTTTCCTACCTGTCTGAGGAAACAGGTCCCTTTCCACATGCTGCTGGCATCAGATACTTCCTCTTTCAGTTTCCTGCTCTAGAGTCTACAGTGGTAAGAAATAGGCAGGGGAAGGGAGGCAGCATTTGCTTAAGTAAAGAGTGCAGCTAATGCAAAGAGAAGAACCACTTAGGTAAGGACAAACACCCACTGTCATCAGAGCCCCTCTGCTTGCTTATGATGAAAAGGAATTGGGGCAGCAGCCCTGGGGAAATCGGTGGTCAGATTCACTGCCAAGAGCCACCTCAGAGTTGCTCAACTTTGAAGGTAAGTTTCTTTCTGCCTGCCTCTTGCCTCCCAACTGCACTACTGCCAAAAAGAGTAAACAGGGCTTCGGCCTTCTCCTTCCCTCTGATCACTTAATTGAGTACACCATCTCAAGACCAAGAGAGGGGCTGGATGTAGGAGCTGGTGACCTATTAGCTTTTCCCATACTCCGGCAGCACAAGGAGAGGAGAGGGCCAAGCAACTGCCAAGATGTTACCTAAGATCAACATTGATCTTAAACTCAAGCCAACAATCATATCTAAAGTCAGTGGGCAAAAACACAGAGAGATGCTTGCACCTGTTTTGTGTGTTTAGCTGCTCTTGTATGAGACACTGCAGTTAGTAGTTTAGTCTTTACCTGTACTTCAGTCAGAAGTTTCTTGCTTTGTACTGGAGGTCTCATTTTTCATGGGGTTTGGAGAAAATTATCCCAGGATCGCTTTAAAAGTTGTCCTTGCAAATTTGGTACTAAAAAAGCAAAATGCAGAATGAAATGTTTATATCATCCATCTCTTGAGTAGGCCTCTGATATATAGAAACAAAGTGATGGGAACTTCACGCTGTTCTGTCAAAGCATTATGGGTACAATCCTGCTCCTATGGAAACCAGCATCAAAATTCCATTTGAGTTTAGTGGTATAAAATTAGGAAGGAGATGGGTGTCTCCTGCTGTGAAGCTAGTGTCCAATAGGGTGCATCTATACTATACCATTATTTTCAGATAACTAGCGTTATTTTGAAATAACAATGTGAGCGTCCACACCACCATTCTGTTATTTCGAAATAATTTCAGAATAACAAACGGCTTTTTCTGAAATCTGTAAACCTCATTCTATGAGGAATAACACCTATTCCAAAATAGCTATTTCAAAATAAGACATGTGTAGATGCTCCACTGCTGCTATTTCGAAATAGCCCCTCCTCAGGGCCATTTTAAGTTATTACTCCCTCGTGCCTCCTGGGGCTCTAAATCAAGATAGTGCATCTACATTAGGGAAGCCTCAACTAATTTTGAGGCTACCCTGCAGTGTAGATGTGCTATTTCGAAATAAGCTATTTTGGAATAACTATTTTGGAATAGCTTATTTCGAAATAAACGTGCAGTGTAGACGTACCCACAGGCAGCTAGAAATTCCATTAATCTCTTAAATTTTATCCCTGAATGTGCAATTTTGTAAGTCCAACAAGGAACCAGGATCAGGAATATTGGGCTCTATCCTTTACCTATCTCCTCCACCAACTCCATGTAGTCAGTGGCTCCCTTTGTAACATGTGAGCCACAATTTATCTGTCTGTGAAATAGAGATCCAACTTCTTATTCATAAGTGTGTGTGTGTGTGTGTGTGTGTAATTCCTATAACCTAGGAGTATTAGTGAGGATTAATTTATATTCACACATGAGTTCAGATCCTAAGTGCCATAAGTGTGTGGCATCAATGAGTGGGCTTTGCATCAGCACCCTGAAAGTGCAAAATAGTCCTGGAAGAGCATGAATTTCTGACCCACTGATATTTAAAGAATATATCTCCATGACATGAGAAAAAATCCCAGACAACACATGTGTTTTGTATAAAGTTTGGCAGGAAACAGTTTGCCATTTCACAGAAATTAGAAACTTTAAAAAAAGTTTCATGAACCAAAATGCTACCAAGCAATCAATTTAGATCAAACTATTTTGCTTCAGTACAGGTTGAACCTCTCTAGTCTGGCACCCTTGTGACCTGACTGGTACCAAACCAGAGAATTCGCTGAACCATGGGAGGTCAATGTTGTCTAGCAGCATTATCAACACTTCCGCTGCTTACTGGTCTCTCAGGCTACATCTAAACTACACCCCTCTGTCGGCAGAGGGATGTAAATTAGACGTATTGAAAGTGCAAATGAAGCCAGGATTTAAATATCCCATGCTTCATTTGCATAATGGTGGCCGCCACTTTTTTTTAAAAATGGGGCTTTTCGAAAACCCCCCCGGCAGTTTAAATGGGGCATTTTTGACAGAAATGCCCCATTTCAAAAGATCCCGTACTCCTCATTTTTTGCACTTTCGATACATCTAATTTACATGCCTCTGCTGACAGAGGGGTGTAGTTTAGACGTAGCCTTTGAAAACAGTTGGGGTAAATTAGAGTTAAATAACAGCACAGAACACTGAGAGCCAGAACTGGCGGCTGTAAACAAACTTTATGGGACTACAGGAAACTTGGCCACACCCATGCTAAGTGGACATCCAGCTAACTAAAATCATGCTGGAACATAGATGTTGCTAGACCAGAGAGTGCTGGACTAGAGATGTTCAACCTGTGATTGCAAAGTGTTTCATTTTGATTTTTTTACACTAGTCAAAAACATTAATTGAAACCAATCATTTCCTGTGAAAAGTTCTGATTTTGATGCATGGAAAACCCATAATTTGAAAGAAATTCTCACTAGCCCTTGTTTTGTATCATTTTGACTACTGGCTGGACAAATACAAAAGCTGATACATCCATTCAGGACTGTTCATCACATAAGTCTGTTATGTCATCACACATCTTTTAACGCCATTAAAAATTACACATTCAAGTGTTCTTCTAACACACAGTCACTAAATTGGAGCCTCCCTTCTATCATGCTAAGCCATGTAGAGTAGCTATAGCCATACAATCACTGGGTGAACAGTAGGAAGGGCTTTAGCAACTCATATCTCTGAATCACCGGCTTTATTTAAGAAATAAATTTCAGCTTACTATGCAGGGTTCATCTAAATGGTTGTGACCCATGAAGGTCTTAGTAACAGAAAATAGCTTTGTTCACACCATCTCCTTATTTTAAAAAAATATTTAAATGCACCTTCTTTTGGTTTTGGACTTTCTGAATATTTTATTATTACACGTTTTTTCTCCCATTTCCCCCTCTTATGACATCATTCATCTTTTTGCTTCTTCCATTTAAATGGAAGGATGGATAGTGAATTCTAAACAGCCAAGATTAAATCTAGACATTCAAGGGCGTATACTCAGCTATTCTAAATTGGCATAGCTCTTTTGACTTCCAATCGAATGATCCTGGATAAAGATAACACCTGGAATTGTAGATTTGGGTTGCTGTTAAATAGGGCAAGGTGATATGACAGGTCGCACGGGGCACATCTAAGCATAAGAGGGAAATTAAACAGCAGAACTTAGCCATAGAGAATTCAGAATGACACAAAACATATCCATGACTGGAATAGTATGATTCAATATATTATAAACTGAATTATTTTGCAAGTCACATGCTTCAAATAATATTTCCTACTTACAGATCAAGTCACAGTTGAGGATACGAAAATCTGTACAAAAACTAGCTAATTCTCTCAGCCCTCTACTGTGGTTCAAAGGAAATATTCTGATCCACATTTTACACAGGGATAAACTGTGACAATGAAGCTATTCACCATCTGAGAATGTGGATAAATGTTCATGGAAGTATATAACGTATGCACCTAAAAATATTAATACAGTAGCAAATACTTGCATGACAGTGATATAGTGAAGTTTCCATTTGTGCATGAAGTTCAATTAGTTCCATGTTTAATATATCTATATATTTTTTCCAGTTACCACATAAATATTTCCGGTTCTAAATATATAGTGATACTGCTGTGTCTCAGATACTGCGGTGTGGTAGCCATTGCCAAATTATGATTTTTTAGTGTCAACCACTGTGCCTTTTTTGTATTCACAAAGGCTATTTTATGTGAATGAAAGAGACTTGTGTGTCTTTTGAAACTCTTTTTAGGAAAGTTGTCCAAAAAATAAAACCAAAATGGAGCGTTTAAAAATACTATGCTTCAAAAATAACATCTCTCCTCTATGAAACATGAAAAAATATGATGACCCGTGGCCTGTACCATATTGGAAACGACTATGAACATTCACTAAAATCTTATAAAATACATATTATATTGCTTCATGTGCAACAACAATGAACGAAGTTCTATTTCATTCATAGTTAGTTATTGGAACAGATGATGAAAAAGTGGGGTCCCTTAAAATAATGTAGTATGCTGCCAAATGATTGTTCCCTCTAACAAGGGAGTCTTTAAGCCATTTAAGACTCAACAGAATTAAAGGACATTTTCAATATGTCAAGTGATTCACGAATGGCTCAGCACATCAGGATCTATACATTCATTAGTTACAGAGGAGTAGCTGTGTTAGTCTGTTTCAGCAAATACGAGTAATCCTGTGGCACCTTGAAAACGTTATGTCTCTAGCCCAAATTAATTTGTTACAGTCATTTAAAAATGTAACCCTGCAACTGCTAAAAATCCTAGCAGTTACATATGCTGCAGGCTCCCCGGTATAAAGCTTATGCAGAGCCCATAGGGAAGACACTGGGAGCACCAGCCCTGCTCCGGGGGAGGCTTTTCTGGGGAACCACCTTTGCATCCCCTAATTTGGGCATAAGCTTCCATGGGCTGCAACCCACTTCGGTTTGGCAGGTATAGACACAAGCTGGCATACTTCAGCAAAAAAGATTTTCAAAAACAAACTTCAGGGCTGGAGTTCCTATGCAAACTTGACACTGTCGGACTGGATCTGAAAGTGGGAGTGGGTAGCTCACTGCTAAAAGTAATTTTCCCTCTTTTCTTATTCACACCTACTCATCAGCTGTTGGGAGTAGACTACATCCATCCTGACTGAATGGACCTCATTATCACTGAGCATACCCATGGTAGAGTAATACACCCATCTTTGCATGTGTATATATACCTGCCAGAATGAAATTTCCACTTTACGCATCTGACAAAGTGGGTTCCAACCCATGAAAACCTATGCCCACATAAATGTGTTAAGTCTTTACGGTACGACAGGACGCAGTTAAAATGCAATGGCCTGATGAGGGACTGTGGAGTGAGGGAAGGCAACAGGCACAATAAAGAGGATCTGGTTATGATGCTCCTCAGTCAAGAAGCGGGGTGCATTTTCTAGATTTCTTTTGTCTTGGTTCTTCGTGGCATCTTTAGCAAAGAAATGAATCTTGATGTATGACCTGAAGTCTGATGTTCTTTGGCAGAGTCCCAGAATCCTTCCCCGAGAGTTGGGAATTCTCCTCTCAATTCCAGTTTCTTTTCATCAGGTCTTTAATACTCCCCCTGAATAAAAAGGTCAGAAAGAATCTAGTGCTCACCTTCTTTGCCTAACATAGACCCAAAGAACCAGAATGGAGTGGGATGGCGCAGAGGTGGAGTTGGGGATGGGCAACGTGGACAAAGGCAAAAAAACAAGATTAAACCAAGAAGTGGGACAGAAAATTGATTGCCACTTTCAGTATGTTAATACTGATTAGATACATACTAGACATGATGATGGTTTTAAGCATAGCTGTGTGATTGTGCATACACAGTACACACACACATTAATACTGAGGATAACATATGATAAATTACACTCGTGTAGGAGAGGACTCCCAGGCGCCCCTTGTTTATATTCTGCCATTAAATTGCAGGGAAAGCAGTATTTTGAAGGTTGCAAAATGAATTAAGGGAGCAAGTCATATTATTTGTTCCTCTAAGCACATGATTTGTGTCCACAATCAGATAGTTAGAGATACAAGTATCAGGATTTGCACCCGTACTGGTAATGCAAAAGTGAAAGTGCAAGTTTGGTGGGCGGAAGCAGGGAGCACAATTTACCCATCAAGCACAATTTACTTTTTACAATTTCAGTAGGGCTTGCATAGCCGTATCACTACTGCCACTGTCACAAACCTTGGAACCGCACAAGCTTTGACTCGGTGTAATTTTGAGCGAACAGAATCTGACAGTGACTATAGTTTTAGTAATAATTCTCAGTGACCTAACTTATTAATGACAGTAATAGAGCCAGAGTTTGATGAAAGGGAGTATGGCTTGACTGAAAATAATGGAGGACAACAGGCACATGAAATTTGAACCTTTTTAATCACTTAGCTGACCCTGATTATGTCTTAAGACAAATGTCATCTTTTAGTGTAACGTCTAATGCCAAATGCGGGTACTTCAAATTTCATCGACCAAGCAGCCTCCAATCATTTTGAGGCTTTGACCAAAAAAAAAAAAAAAAAGTCACTTCAAGCCTTTTATTTGCTACATTAGGCTTTTCTGAGGTTGAGAAACTGGAAAGAGGCTTTTCTTTTTGACCAATTTTAATTCAGGCATTTCTCTCAACTAAACTGTGCAAAAACATAAACAACCACAATCAATACACATCCATTGTTCATATGTAAAACAAAACTTGCGGGCTTGTTCCTTGGACGTGTGCCTACACACATATGCACTTCTTAAACTTGCCCATAAAAGTAATTAGGGGGAATGTTTTTGTAGGTAAAGAGTTCTTTGGTGGAAGGGCAAAGAAAAAGTTTACACGAGCGTCACATAATATGTAACCAGCTCATTTGACTTTAATGGGACAATTTGCAAAGTAAGTTAGCATATGAATAAGTCTTTACAGGATCTGGCCAGAAGTGTGGTGATGAATAAGCATTATTCCATCACAGGGTTTTTGTCATTTTTTTCAATATTAAATCTTGTGTAGAGTCAAAAATTATAGTTTGATAAGATCCTGCAAACACTTTTGCATGTGAGCAGGATCATTGAAGTCAATAGGAGTTCACAGGTGCATAAAATGTCAGTCTTCACAGGAAAAGGCCCTTACTTTGTATATTATTTCAGCTAAGAAATGAGAATTTTGCTAACCTTTTGCTGCACAAGTAATACGGAGTTTACTCTATGCTAGATACATATTGTCTAGTCACAAACTAACAGAATTCATACTTGAGAACAAAAGTCCTCATAGCCACATCTGTATTTAGAAAGCTACTTTGAAAGGTATCAGTGTTCTCTGCAAAAATGGCAGGGTTCATAAGTAAAAGTTGTGTTCTATGGAGGGGGCTCCATCATGCAACCCTTGCTCACATGAGGATTCCAGATGTCAAAGGAACTATTATTCATGCAAGGAGAGGCGCATAGACCCTAACTCAGCAAAGCATTTATGTTCATTCTTGGGGACTTAAGCACACATTTAAGCACTTTGCTGAATAGGGATGCGCTGCTGAGTTGAGGCATTGCATAACAGGGGTTACTGAGGCAACTAAAAGCTGTGGTATCAGACACTGTAGTATCCAGATATCATGTGATAATAGCTGATAGTGTAATGTTCAGAGGAAAACAACCCTTTGTTTCTAACTAGGCCTGTGGAGTACCCAAAGCCGCAACTACACCAGAGAATACAATCTAGGTTCTCAGATGATGCAGAGCCTATTAAGGGCTTATCTCCACTATGCTGGGGATGCTGCAGTGATCGATCCACCAGCTGTCGATTTAATGCATCTGCTTAGATGCAATACATTGATATTTGGGCATTCTCCCTTCCTTGCTCTTACTTTACCAGGATGAGAAGAGTAGATGGCATCTATGGGAGAGCAGCCCCTGCCAAACTTACCTCACCACCATAAGTATGTCAACTTCAGCAATACTATTTGCATAGCTGAAGTCACATACATTAGATTGATGGCAGGGGTTAGGGTAGACTGGTCATCTGAAGAAGTGGGCTGTGCCCACAAAAGCTCATGATACCATCTACATGTTTTGTTAGTCTATAAAGTGCTACCAGACCATTTGTTGTTTTTGAAGTTTATTAGGAATTGGGTTAGTGCTGCATAGAAATCCAGCTGGCGTTGGTATATTCGACCAATCTTCCTGCTCTGTATATTGTCAGTGCAGATATTTGGATCCTGTGCAATCAGGCCTCTGAAATATTATATTGAACTCCCTGGAGGATCTGAGCATCTTTCAAATATAGAAGACACAACATTTTCCTTTGTGGCAAAAAGAAGTAAATCAGTTGTTTTACTTGTATTACATTTTATGTATGCAGTATCTTTGATCCAAAATTACTGGGATTTCACAGAATACTTAAAAAACCCCAATAAACAATATGTAATAGTCTGCAAAACACAAACCCCTTTGTTGACAATTTTATTTATTATTGCATGCCTCTAATTGTAAAAGCTAATTTCATTTCCTCACTGAAATGTCAATTTTGGCTGGAACCTTTTTTATGTGAAGACTCAGAGCACATGTTTACAGCAACTGAAAATAAGAAATTATGGAGTCTCAAATAGATGCTGATCCTGACTGGGGCTTATAAAATGACTATTGTATTACCATTATTTAGCTAATCAATAAGCGCAATTTCATTTTGTAACCTATTTCACTAGGCATCTCTGCCTTCATATGTGTCAGACTTTCTTCTTTATGGGGGATTCTTTCACAAGATCCATTAATAGCATTTTTATTCATCTTGATGAGTTATTTCACATTTTATTGATTTCTGGTATGAATCTCCCTGGTTGATTCTTGATGCAATTAGAGGATTAAGGCACTTAGGCAACAAAGATATGCAATTCATGTGGTTTATGGATTGCCTAAGTGAGCATCCCTCTTAGCTTGTCTTTTCAAGAACAATATTATGTATAATTTCAAATGTACATTTGCACTCATACTTGTGAACAAAATGTAGAACCTGGTCTTGTAAACACTTAAGCCAAGATTCTGAGACTACAATAAATCCCCTTACCATCACTCTGCTACTGTAAGGGGACTTCATAATGGTCCCAAATTACATTTACACTCACTTTTAAGAACCATACACTGACAAAGGAGCATTAAGGGTTTTTGTGTGACCAAGAGTATGGGCTTTACTGTACTATGGAACATGGCCCTTCCTGGAGTGGGTAGCATTGATCTACATATTTGCTGGATCAAGCCCTTAGCGAGTAATATAAGAAAACATTTAAAATATGTAACAAGCATATAACAAAGTACACAAATGTTTTTGCTGTTTTTATTTGAAGTTGTTGACTTGCAGTGATCCCTTATCAATTTCATGCTGTACTATTTTGTGATTTTTTTTTTGCCATAAAAAGACTGGCTACTAAACTTGTATTTAAAATATCTTCATAAAGTAATGATGACAATATCCTATTTTCTCACTGGAGATAAACTCAACTTTGCTACTGACAAGTCTCCATCCCCACTTCCTGGTAGCAGCAGGAGGCATTGTCTCTGAAGGCTTCTTTTTTAAAAGCAGTATGCTTAAACCACAGTCATTTGGCAGGATTCTGATGTACCTGCTTACAGTCAGGATCTTTTTTCTGCCATGAGGCTGCTGCCTTAAAGAACACCCCTGCCTGTCTGATGCATCCAGATAAAAAACCTGGTATATTTCCTGAACACAAACTCCATGGGTAGCCCATTAACAATCTGAATCCCTGCACTGTAGCCTATGTATTTTTCATAAGGTGCTATAAATTAATTATAATTATGCTACTATAGTTTTGCATCAGCCCCCAGAAAAAATGCATTTTCTAATAAGGAAAGTATTTAATTGTCTTTTAATTACCCTCAAAACAGAGCACTTAGCAGATACCAGAGATTACTTTATTACACAAAGCTAGGAAATGCAAACACAAACACATTTACAAAGATAGAAAAATCCTATTTGCTCTTCAAGAATACTTGTTATAAATCATTTCCTTACTGAAAGGTATCCCTCATTTAAGGCAAATCCAGAGGAAGGTCCTAATCAACAAACACTTATGCACGTAAGTAGTTCCATTGACTTATTAGGGGACACAGCCACCAGCTGAGGACTTGCCCAAATGGGCTATATTCCTACTTATAGATGTTCAAGACTGCAGATTGCAAGTACAAATCCATTTTCTAGTGCTTTTACTGTTTTAGGGGGTGGCGGTAGGACGGCAGAAATTGGTGTGAAGAATTGTAATGAGCAGAGAAATTAATAGCAAAGAAAATATTGGGTTTTCTTTTCCTTTGATTCTTATTAGAAGAATAATAAAAAAACTTGCTTCTAGTAGTACAGTGGTATTATTGTGAGTGCAAACAGCATTCACCTCAAAAAAGATATTTTGGCCTTGGAAAGGGTTCAGAAAAGGGCAACTAAATTGATTAGGGGTTTGGAACGGGTCCCATATGAGGAGAGGTTAAAGCGACTGGGACTTTTCAGTTTAGAAAAGAGGAGACTGAGGGGGGATATGATAGAGGTGTATAAAATCATGAGTGGTATGGAGAGGGCCGATAAAGAAAAGTTATTTATTAGTTCCCTAAATAGAAGAACTAGAGGACACCAAATGAAATTAATGGGTAGCAGGTTTAAAAGTAATAAAAGAAAGTTCTTCTTCACACAGCGTGTAGTCAGCATGTGGAACTCCTTGCCAGAGGAGGCTGTGAAGGCTAGGACTATAACAGAGTTTAAAGAGAAGCTAGATAATTTCATGGAGGTTAGGTCCATAAAAGGCTATTAGCCAGGGGATAAAATGGTGTCCTTGGCCTCTGTTTGACAGAGGCTGGAGAGGGATGGCAGGAGACAAAGCGCTTGATCATTGTCTTCGGTCCACCCCCTCTGGGGCACCTGGTGCTGGCCACTGTCGGCAGACAGGATACTGGGCTAGATGGACCTTTGGTCTGACCCGGTTCGGCCGTTCTTATGTTCTTATGTTCTTATGTTCTAACTAAGCTTAAGGTTGGGTTTCAACTTCAATTCAAATCTACCTTTTTTTGAGATGACCATCACTTTTTCAAAGACATTTTTAGAGGATTATAATTTGGGAGCCTCCCTGATTCTGAATGTTTGGTTGTATTACTTAAATTGTTTTGATAGTTAAAATGCCCGATGGTATTTTGTCTTGCGGTTATCAGCACTTTAAAACTTGGTCCACAACTGTTTGTTTTCTATCCTGAAAATACTATGGTTGGTTGCAGCCTTTATTCTTCATACTTTTTCTCTCTACCACTGCTTTTCTGGAATTCAGTTCCTTGCAAATAGCCTTGACTATGACTGAATAAAATATTCTTTGCAAGATTTAATGAAATCTCTTTGTCTGAGTTCACAAAACTGCAATTCAGGGGGGAAAAAAAGAACTTCACTGTCTTAATTGTCATAATTGGCTACTTGTAACTATTTATTTTAGATACACGGCTTGATTTGCTGAATCAAATACCAGAAAAAGAGGCTCAACAGGTTTTTTTGTCATTGCTTTTTTCATAGAGAGCACATAAAATGCAGCCTTTTCCATTAGAGAGAACTCACCCTGGCTTCTGCTGACTCACCCAACCTCACCAAAAGAAATTCTATGCAATGACATTTAAAGAAGCCTGCCTGAGACTCAGAAAATCACTGTGATAAGCTACTACCAGTAAATTTTCCTGGACACACAGGTAGGGCTAAAAGGAAACAGTCATAATGTTGCTGATTAAAAAAAAATTTAGGCACAACAAATTCTAAAGACAGCAAATTTAGATTAATTCTGAGTTTCAGCAGACAACTCTATCTTAAAGGTATAACATATGTATGGTCTGTTTTATACAAGATCAAGTACTGTGGCACAAATAATTGACCTAAATGATACATGGTGAGCTAATGGTTACATTTGTCCTGCCAGATAACCAAAGATCAGTCATGTATCAGGGACGAAGAACTGTAAAGAAACATTATATTATAGTTTTCCCATAATGTATCCCCAACAAGCACATTTTGAGGATTTGGGATAGTGGGTAAGAGGACTTAAAAACAAAAAACCCCATATTGAATTAGCCAGCACAGAAACATGTTGATTTTTCTTTTGTTGAATGATTACTGTATCAGTTTATTTTTCAATAAAACCTTACTGCAAGATAACCTCTCTAGTGTTGATTTTGTACTAAGGATTACAGTGCATACTTCACTATGCATGTCAGAATTCATGAGTTTATTGAAAGTTATAATGTGAACAAAGGGTATCCATTAAACAAGAAGAATTTGGTCCTGGCAAGTGATATTTGCATCAATTTGCTTAATTAGATTGGTACTTTTAAAACAATTTGTAAAGCCAGGATTAAAGGCCTGAATTTCAAAGGATTTAACAGAAGCCACAATCACTGTTTCAAACAAAACATCTGCAAGGAACTGTATGCTGAAAATCATGTGGCATATGGAAAAAATAATGGAAATCATTGCTAGCCTTGAAGTAGTCATTTCATTATAGTATGGCATGCACAGCAAACCCTCTACCTACGGTCCCTCCTCCCGCAAGTAGGAAACCTGAGGATCTGTTGGTCTGACACAAATTATCCCCATTGTTTTGTTCACAGAGTTAAAGAGAAATTAACCCGGGGTTTAGGACGGTGCCTTTCCAACTGAAGTATTTTTTCTTTTACTAAAAATATCCAGGTCCAAATTGTAGTCTCAGTCATATGTGATGACAGGTGTGTGTGTTGCTTCCCTTTTCCTGTGATGTTTCCTGGTTGCTGCTCTCTGAACTCTCTTCCTGTTCCAGCAGTGTTGGTTGTGTGCAGCTTATACATATCTGCTGTTTGGATAGTTGTATTTTGTTCAGACTGTTGCTGATTGACAACTATCTGGCATGTCTTGCTCAGGATTTTTTGTAGTTTTGGATTATTATTCTGCAGTGTATCACATCATGTCACCACCAGGTGTGCTGATCCACACATTGCAGTGAATAAGATGCCACTTACAGAGGTTTGGTTAAAATAAAAGCCATAACTTTTTTTTAAGCTATGACATCACAAAATTGTGTGAGAATGGCTAGGCTGTTCCTTTGTACACAACTGCCTCACAGGAGAAGTCCTGTGCCATTCCCAAATAAATGTCCATAAGGACTGAGCAGTTCTTAAAAGGGAACTATTCCCAAGGTTGTCTTTCAAAACCCAGCCAAGGAAGAGGCATGAGTAGGCCCCAGACCTGCTACCTTTTGAAAATGTAAAGAAGGAAGGTTCAAACCAGCTATGCCTTTGTTTGCAACAGTCAACCTGCAGTGCACAAAGGCGGAGGGGGAAACCATTCAGTCAGCACCTGAGACTTCAGTGGCACCTCTGCCACTTCAGTTAAATTGCACTGGACACTGCCACACTCCTACGACAGTTAACTATCACTATTATGACACCTCTTTTAGGCGGCCTTCTATTGTGCTCCAAGGAAGGCAAAATCAATCAGCCAAAACACCCATCACTGCCACCTACCAGCATGGGACTTTGAAATGCTCACTGGCCTAAACCTAGATCCAATCTAGCAGTAAGAAGCAGGAAAAAACAAACTTAGGTGGAGCAAAAGAAAAATGGGTGCAACTGACAGTTTGTGTCAGGAGGAGCACTATAAGCAGGGGTAGGTGCTAAGGGCCTCTTTGCTCTGTCTTAGCCTCACCTGTGCACTAGGTCCCTGCACTATTACAAGTAGTAGAATGGGTGGCTCTAGGCCCACCCAAACCAAAAGACTCTTCCCCTCCTCAGAGTGGGAGGAGCCATTAAATCTATGCACCATTCAATTATAGGGAACAGTAAAGGAGAAAACAGGAATGGCAGTGGGCTCAAAGGTTGACAATCAGGGAAACAAAGGGGAGCACCACCCAGACAGCCTCCAACAGCACCCACTGCTCCTCAAAGGTGTCTAAGGAGTCAGTGGACTTTGCCCAGACAACCTTTTCTGGTCACATTTAAACAAAGGATTGGAAATAGGCACCTGAGTGGAAGAACATTCCCCCATTCAGCTTTCTCCTTTATGTGTATGCATGAATCAGGAAGTATGTGGAGAAGTACAGTAAGAGGTTCTAGAGGGGCTGCAAACTGAAACTTCCTCTGTAGATGTGCACTGAAGTCTTCTGCTTGCTGCAAAAGGGACAGGTGTGGGGGAGTTCATGAACCATATCATGTGCATGCCCATGCTCACGGCTCTAAGAAAGTTTTGCCAACTGCTGTCCCCAGTGGGCTGTGAAACCAGAGTGCAATACAAACTGGCGCAGCAGGATTTTCTGCACTTCTCAGGTGGCAGCAGCTCCCGTCACTTGGTGTCAAGTCAGGAGATGAGGGTGAGGAAACGGGTGGTGTGAATCATGAGCATGTGCAGATGTTTTCTGGGCACAGTTCAGAGCTGGACAGGCTGAATGTCATGCAGCTGGCTCAAGTGGTTTATGAGGGCAGACTCATGAGGCAGGGGCTTGATGAAAGGGAGGTGGAATAATGTGCATAGTGGAGGTGCCAAGAGCCATTGAACCAAACTGTGAACCCTGTATAAGGTGTAAACTACTCAAGCCAAGGGGTGTGGCAGCACCCCTAGCATTTCTATTTACAGCACCTTTGCTTAACTACAAGGGCCAGGGGTGATGGGTGGGCAGGGGGCACCCTCTTGCAAAAGAACCCTATGGTGGGGGCGGGCTTCACAATGAGGCTCTTCCCCATGCTTACCAAAAGCCTAGGGTGTGTTTCCCCTGCTGGTCTAACCTCAGGCTCCCAGGCTATTGGAGCTCACTAAAACTACAGGTAACAAGGCCTATCTGGAATTCAGTTCCATATTTTGAAACTGAAGTTGGCATTTGTCCTGTACCTTATGACTACTTTAGAATTTCGAAAGCTAATTAACCCTCTGCTACAGGCAACTGCTGCCTCCCTTATGTTCACATGCACAAAGGAGAAAGGGGGATTTTTGCCCCCAAAATATCCAGCAATATACCAATATGACTACTTTCAAATCCTGTGTTACATGTAAGTTTGCAACGTACATGTACAGGATGAAACGTGAGTGCTAAAAACACTGATGAGATGAAAGTTTAATTAAAAAATCACATTATGAAAGGGAAAAAGGCAGAAAAAGCAAAGATGTAAGAGAAGAACATGAAGTAGGTTTTCCAGTTACAACTTTTGATGCTTTAGCACAGCCAGAATGTTAATTAAGACTACAGAAAGTGATGCGGCACAGTGGAGATAAATGAAAAGAAATAACTAGAGATGAGGGAAAGTGACATGGCACGGTGACAGTGACGTTTAATTTTGCTACAAGACACATTCTGTTTTGAAAGACAGGCACACCCATTTCACAATTCAGTGATTTTTCTCCATTTACTGTAGATGGATGCCATAAAAGCTTGCAGAGTAGATACTAACAGTTCAAACTTGACTACAGATACTGGAGGAGGATGCTGGCCTCATAGATTTTGTATATAATTTGCCAAGCAAATATCAATGTATAACAACATTTTTTCAGCTGTATCATGACTGTACTTTTATAAAAAGCACCATCCATGTGTGTAGCAGTGTTCAACTGTTTTGAGAAATTAAATCTTAATATATTTTGTTAGCAACCAAAATGCATTCTGTCTTATGCAAAGCTTTTGGATTCATATTCTGCATAACTTGAAATCTCCTTTTTTAGAGACGGTCACCGAAGAACCTGACCTACCACTTCAGGAATGATTCCAAGATGGCAGTTGTTATTTTTAAAAAATAAGGCCCACATTCTCAAAGATATTACTGGGAATTAGACACCAAAAAACCTCCAGATCTGAACCTAATATCCTGATGCTGCACTCAACAGCCTTTATTCCTGCATAGAAGTGGGACACTGGTCATAGGATGATGTTTTCAGAGGGACACTGGTCATAGGATGATGTTTTTGCAGGATTGGGACCTAATAGAGTAGCCAAATCCCTGTGAGATATAAATCCCCTTAAGATATTTAAGATGATGAAAATGAAAGCTAGTTGCATTTCCAATATATTTGTGTATATATACACACACACACACACACACATATGGTACCATACCTAACAGGCCATACAAGAGGGGATAAATTAAAAGAAATAACTAGAAATCTTTGAGGTGGAGTAAAAAGGGAAATAATAAATCATGAAACATTTGATTTTCCTCGTCAAACCTGCTTTACAAGAAGATATTTTTTTCCAAAGTGGCTTGCTAACAGGTGACTTGATAAAAATTTATAAATACCAACCTGGGGAACAAATGCTTAATAATGGGCTCTTCAGTCTAACAGAGAAAGGTAGCTGGAAGTTGAAGCTAGACACATTCAGTCTGGAAATAAAATGCAAAATTTTAACAGTGAGAGTAATGCAATAATTAACCAACATTTATGGTGGATTTTCCACCACAGGCAATTTTTAAATCAAGACTAGATATTTTACTAAAAGATTGATCCAGGAATTACTCTGAGGAAGTTCTATTTAGGCTAGATGGTCATAATTGTCCCTTCTGACTTTGGAATCTATGAAACATTTTTCATTTTATCTTAAATGGAACATCTATTAATCTATTTTTTCCAGTGAAGGCTGATGGTAAGCTACAAAATAAATAGAAAAGATCAGTTATTAAGTCCTGACATTATTAAGTACTGACATTAAGTGATGGACATTATAGAAAGCCTTTATTTAGAAAGGCATCAAAGGGAGGGAAAATGGAGAGGAAGTGTCAGTGTCTTCATTCAGTATGTCTGTAAAGATACTAATTTGTAGCTGGACTGAACTTTTCAAGAACCTACCTCAGTCCTTCCAGACTGTATAGAGGTACAACCTGTTTCTTTAGTCTATTTATAGAGGCCCACAGTTTCTTTAGTCTATTATAAAAGCACATTTCTTTTTCACAAACAAAATCAACATCCCAAGAGAGGAAAAAGCCATTTCTTATTCTGCTAAGCCAGCTCAAAGCCAAGGACAGCTTGGAAACCGTAAGATACAGTTCATCTTACTAGCAACTTCTTGTGCATGGCTGAGTATTATAGAAAACTTTGTGACTCTAGAATGATTCATTTAGCTTTTTTTACATGTTCATTTCATTTACATTTTTTACATTTTTATTCCTGTAACAGGTTGTACATTGTCTGTCTGAGGTGCTGCCCTAACACCAAGTGAAAAATTTTGCCAACACATGCACCTGCTAATCTAAAGGGCAAACCAACCACAAACTGCAACATTGTCACAAACAAGTAGTAGTATGGCTATCTCCCCAGTCATGCACAGGAGGCACGTTGAAAGTTACAAACCAAGGATAATGAGCTCTCTGTGTTCAAGTTATACTTGTATATAAGTCAAGAAAAGAGTCCAAATAGTCTTTGTGAAATGCATAATCTCTTTTCTGAAGATGTGCAATACCTGCCCTCAGAATAAACTTTTAGTTATTTCTAAAAGGTGAAAGTCTGAAAACTGCTGCAAAAACAAATATGGGATTCAGGTGTGGGTAAGAAAGGAGTTCTGTCAACTACACATAAGATCTCTGGGGTCCACTGACTCATTTTCATATTCTCCTTTGCTTCCTTTGACAGTGGTCTGACCTTTCCCCTTCAAAATACTCCAACAAACCCATTTGCTCCTGCAGCTCCTTCAAGAAGATGTATTAAAAAAAGCTGTCTTACTTGTTAGAAGTTTGAAAAACAGCTCCCAGGGTATGGTGTTACTTTTCAGAAGGGAAGTTTATTCTGCCAAACTTTAGAAGAAGTCTGATCTAAAATCTCCCCCCTCACACATACATACACAAAACTTTCCACATACTTTGAAACCACATGATTAAGTTCATCCTCTGTGACAGCTTCTCCTTTTGTCTTTTGTGTTCATATTCAAAACTCTTTTACTCTAGTGTACACAGATTTATTTATTGCATGCAGGTTACTTTGCATTTACTTCTTCTTTATGTAAGACTTGTTTCAAAATAGGAACAATGCTTTCTATTATTTTCTAAAGCAGTTTTTGTTTTTCTCTTCTTAAAGTTGAAATTTACCTTCTTTAGGAATTAGAGCAACATGCTTTCTCTTCATAGGGCACAGTTCTTCAAACACTTGTATTGTACACACAAATTCTTAGGGACTACTGACATAAGACTTCCCACATACACACAAATCCATGGGCACTTCCCACATGCATAGTTTACATATAGATATTTGCAGAATTATGGTCTGTGAAAGTACAAATGGTTTCAAGAATGTTGGTTTTATTACTTAAAGTTAATTAGGGGGCTGCACTCTTTGCTCACTACTCTTACCTACACCTCTCTCTCTCTGCTGCTTTCACTTCGCGGAGAGAGTCTGTTGATGCTGATGACGTAATAATGTCATTCTGTCCCCCAGCAGGAACATTCTGTCATCTGTAAGGAAAAACTTTTTTATATACATGCAGAGAAAATGAATTAAAACCCAAAAGTACACACCATCATACATAGGTAAATGGCAAACTGTGATTCTGCAGAAACTTTAAAAACATCTAATAGTCTAGTAGCACCTTACAGACTAACAAAACATGTAGATGGTATCATGAGCTTTCATGGGCACAACCCATTGCAGTCATTATTTACAGTGATTCCTGAGACCCATCCGTTTTGCCTTTCCTTTAATTTGTGATATACTTGAGAAATTAATTTAAAACAACAAACAAATATAAATGCCATGCAAATACAAATACTAGTTCTTTCTTTTTCTGAGTAATCTTCCCACAAAAATAAAATAAAAATAATTTATTTTTGTAATTTCTTCAGAATTCACACCCATTAGTGTTTTTTATTTTTTGTAATCCAACCTATTTTGCTGATTTGTTGCTTTTTTGGTAGGCCAAGGAGTCAATAAAACTTTGTGAATTTTGGTCTGTGACATTTTTATGTAAATGTTGCAACATTGTTTTGAACTCATAGTATCTTGTTTTGACCTTCCCTTACATTGTCATCTATCAAATCTTTTGGCACCAATTACTTCAAAATTTCTAGCTCTGCCTGAATTTATTCTCTAACCAGGAGTTGTTTGTGTGTATGTTTGTGGGAGTGAATGAGAGAGAACAGTTCTTCCTGTGTCTGAACCAGACTGTATGTTCCTTAAAGCATGACACCACTTGTTATCTTACATCTGTCTGGGACACATCACATGGTCAGTATTCAGTAAATTGTAATGCCTCTTCTATAATTTTCATGTCACTGGAAAGAAAAATTTTTGCACGTTCTTAGCTCATCTATCACTGCATACAATTCTCCAAATTGTATCAAACCACTGCCTGTCCAGGCTTGGCTAATATTTTACAACTTCTTTTAAAATTGTTGCCAAAGACAATGATCAGCCACAATTAATTTAAAATGAATTATTCTTCAGTTAGGGCCTTATCTATAGACATCGGACATCTTTACACTTATTTCAATGGACTTTCCATCAAACCCCTAATGAGGATATTTTTAAAAGAGAATGTAAACAAGTTTTGATATTTGGCCTAAACAAAGATCATGTTAAACTGTCCTGCCTTTTCATAGACTGTGCTTATCAAGAAGACACTTGGATAATCTATTAATATGGCTTCACATGGTCAATCTTTGGCTTTACTCCAAAAATGCAAAATGCCTAAGAAAAATTTAAGTGTTAATTATCTAAACATTTTCTACCCTTGAAGCTGACAGAATGAGAAATCAGAGCTCTGATGTCTACCACATTTCAGATGTTACAAAACTTCCTCCTATCCCTGCCTGGCTGTTTCCACCACTGGAATATTAGGCACACTGGACTCAGCAACCAAGCTGACTATCATCCCTGAATATGCTGTGTGTGCAAGTGAAATAAAGACAACAGTAATAATTGAAAAAAGGGATTTGAGACAAATCTGGTTAAACTAAAATATTGCTATATGTAATATAAACATTTTTTCCATAGCTTCCTTATAAATGGAAAAGAGATGGAAAATAGTCTTCAAATTCTAAAACCAGCTCTGCAGATCAATTCACACTGCAAAATTCTAGTCCCAGCTGTGGTCTGGAAACTCTTCTTTTGCATCATATTGTGTAAACAATGAGTGAAAAATCCTCTCACCGTCCCCCCTGTATGGAGGAACAGCTGCAGGAAAGTGGCAGCCAGTAAGAAGAAGCCCCAGCACAATGTATTTAACGGCTTATCTTAAGCACATTGATAACAAATGTCATCATGTGAGGCCCAGGGTTAGGCTCTTTTAATAGAATTCCTGAAAATATCATAAGAATATTCCACAAGCACAGATCAGAAAAGAGTATCATGAAATTCCTCAATCACTGAGTCAGCTGAAAGAAGACTGAACTAAGAAACACAAACACGGAAAACAAGGCTTTTAATTTAATGTCTTCTAATTTCCTCCCAGATATAAAAGTCCTTATTAAATATTTCCAGCAATAGATGCTTAGAAATAACTGTGAAGGCCAAACTGATTTGAGGAACATTTATTCAGTGTGTGTGTTGCCAAATATACACACCCATTGGCAAACCTCGGGCACTGGGAGACTGAGCAAACTCTCCAGTCGTTGGCATCAAAACACCTTTAAAAACTAAAGGGGAGACTCTGCCCTGTGATGAGTTGGTATGCTTTGGAGGCAGGGGATAAGAGGACCCAAGGAACACTTTGCATAATGAGATTAATAAAATCTACATTGTTCTGAAATTTAGAAAGCAGCCTTGACTGGAAATGAAACAATAAGACTAGACTAGGAAATTTATCCTATGATAGCCAAAGCACCTATCTGCCACATGGAATATTTGCATGAAGTGTTTTGCATTGGGGATGATTAAAAGCTCAGTGTTTGCTTCCACAAAACTTGCTCACTGCTCCTTTTTTTGTCATCCTGGTTACTGTCACAGGATTAATATTATGACCAAGAGATCACTAACTTCATAGTCAGTGGAAATAAGTAAGAAACCCTGTGAGTAATGCAACTGGGAATGACTGACTTTGGTAAGGTCTTACACGAGGAAGACATCGGTGACAAGGAATAAACATGATCATGTCTCTGCTGACCAAATTCAGGTTGGACTTAAAATCTGTGTCCCCACTAATGAGGGTCAATGGAGCTACATAGTGTGTGTAAATCAGCACAGAATGCGTCCCTAGAACAAACCCTTTGCAATGATAAACAGAAGTAAGATTAAAGAGGCTTTCATTGTGAAATGAACACAACAGCTGAGAACCAGGGCATTACAAAATGATTAATTTAGGCAACAATGAACAAAAGAACCCTTATCTTTAATCCTTAGCAGGTGCTCAGAAGCTACAGTGATGGTGGCCAAAGAAGTGAATAGAAAGAAAGTAACTGAAACTATGGCAAATGTACAAGAGAGGAAGAGCATGGAGTGATAAAGAGAAGTAAAGAAAAGAATTGAATGCATCAGAGAAAAATAAGAAAGCAAAAAGAAAGAGGATACATCTTAGTCTAATGAAAATGACTGCCAGCTTCTGAAATGTCTAAGCTGTTATGGAAGAAGGAGGAAGGAGAGAAAAGGAAGCATAGAAATGTAGGCGTGGAAGGGACCTCAGTAGGTCATATTGTCCAGTCCCCTGCACTGAGGCAGAACTAAATGTTATCTAGAACACCAATGACAGGTGTTTAACCTGCACCCATTATGGGTGATTTCCACAGACTCCCTAGGTAATTTGTTCTAATGCTTAACCACCCTGACAAGTTACAAAGTTTTTCCCAATATCTAACCGAAACCTTCCTTGCTGTAATTTAAGCCTATTGCTTCTTGTTCTGTCCTCAGTAGATAAGGAGAACAATATATCATAAACATACCTTTTATGTATTTGAAGACTTTTATCACATACCCCTGAGTCTTCTCTTTTCCAGACTAAACAAACCAAGCTTTTTCAATTGTTCACCACAGGTCATGTTTTCTAAGACCTTTAATCATATTTGTTGCTCTCCTCTGGATTTTCTACATTTTTTCTACCTTTTTCCCAGAATGTGGAAGCCAAAAGTGGACACAGTACTTGATCTGAGGAGGGTTTGTCACTGCTGAGTAAAGTGGAAGAATTACTTCTTGTCTTATTTATGACACTGCTTCTAATACATCCCAGAATGATGTTCATGTTTTTGGAACATTGTTATACTGTTGACTCATATTGAGTTTGTGATCCATTATAAGCACCTGATTCTTTTCTGCAGTACTCTTTTCTAGGTACTTTGTACAATTTATTATTCTTTCCTAAGTGTAGCACATTTGACCTTACTGAAGTTCATCCTATCTATTTCCGATCATTTCTCCAGTTTGTCACTATTATTTTAAATCAAATCTTGTCCTCCAAATTGCTTACAACCCCACTCACATTGGTATCACCCACAAACTTTATAAGTATACTCTCTATGCTATTATTTAAATCACTTATGAAGATGCTAAACAGAAATAGACACAGAACAGATGCCTGCATCAACCCACTCAATATGCCCTTCCAGTATGAATGTGGATCATTGATAAGTACTCTCAAAATACAGTTTTCCAACTTCATATAGAAGGCATGTTACCTGTCAAAAAAAAAATATTATATTGGTTTGACCTGGTGTAGCCAGACATGAACCCCATCTTGTTTCCCCCCCCCCCCAGAGAGCAAGAGAAAGGCAGTCAGCCTTTGATGCCCTGGGAATGCAGGTGTGCTGCTTGTCCCTGACTCTAATAAACAGAAACCAGACAGTAAATGGGCTAGCTGACAACCAGGGGACCTCCCGCCGCCCTGATGGCTAGCACCAGTAATTGACACGCCTACACTGTCCCAGGAGAGGAATCTTCGCCCATCACATACTAGAAGTGCCCATTGTCTGCATTTTCCCAGGTGTGAATTATGCTTTGCACCCTTCGTGGGAAACTTGGCATTCAAAGCCATTTTTCCTAATTGGCCACTTGAGACCAGGAAGAAGCCTATGTGACCCAAGGGCTATAAAGAGGGGTTTAGTAGCCCACCCCATTTGAGCTCCAATCATCTATACCTGCTGGCAGGTATTGGTTGCCTCCCGAGGTCTGTGGGACGCCCAGCCTCGCCCTACTTCTTCCCGAGGGATTGAGAGAAAGACGCTGGCCACGCCAAGTCTGGAACGCAGGGGTGAAAATATATACCTGCTAGGTGTCTATTTTGCATGCATTTAATAAGAGCTCAGAGAACCAAAAGGGTTTCATGGTACCTGTAAGTGACTTATTAGTGTAATTTCTGTCCTGTCCTTTGTAGTGGCTGTGTTATCTGTAACACAATAGTAGCATTTAACAGCTAAGTTTACCCTGTAAACTCTGGGGCGTCTGTCGGCCTGTTGGCTGCCCGCCGCGAAAGGATCCCGATCCTAGCGGTAAAGACACGGACGTTAAACTCCTCGGGGCGCCCGTCAGTCTCACCTAGACTGCCCACTGCGACGGGGACTTGTGTCTCAGCAGTTGAAGACTCGGGTGTAACATACACACGTGCACTGCCCTGACCATTGGCTGACACCTGGTTTGTTCTTGACATATCCATGGTGACTGTTACTTTTCACCTTATTATCTTCTAGGTGCTTACAGATTGATTGTTTGCTCCACTATCTTTCCAAATATGGAAGTTAAAGTGACTTATCTATAATCCTCTATATTACCATTTTTTACCTTTTCATAGATAGGTATTATATTTGCCCTTTTCCTGTACTCTGCGATTTCTCCTATCCTTCATGAATTCTCAAATTAATTGCTAATTGCTCAGAGATCTCTTCAGCCAGTTCCTTAAGTATTCTAGGATGGGTTTTTCTCAAATCCTGACTTCATGAATTAATCTAATTTACCTATGTTATTCTTAACTTGTTCTCTCTCTATTTAAACCTTTTCTCTTGTCCTATTTACAGTGAGGTTCACTACGTTAGTCTTCTAGTCACTGCCAACCTTTTTGGTGAAAACTAAAACAAACACTATTTAACACTTAAACTATTGCTGCATTTTCTTTTATTGTCTTTCCCTTCCTGCTGAGTAATGAGCTACCCACTGCTTGGTCTTCCCCTTGCTTCTAATGTATTTATAAAACATTTTCTTGTTACCTTTATTTCCATAGCTAGTTTAATCTCATTTTGTGGCTTGGCCAGGTGGTGATTTAACATAGGCAAGGGAAGGTGTTGCCTTCCCGAAAAGATGGGGTGACCCTCCCATGCTCCGGTCAGCTGGGAAAGCCGAGGCCTCAGTTATGCTTCCTGGCTGCTTCAGGGGTCAGGGCTGGGCTGGGGCCACCTGGCTGCTCCAGGGCCTGGAGTATGGCTGGGACTGCCCAGCTGCTCTGAGAGATGGAGCAGAACTGGGAGGGCAGAGCTGGGACTTCCCAGTGCTCCAGGGGCCAGGTCAGCTGGGACGGCATGGCTGCCCGGCTGTGCCATGGGGTATCTGGGGCAGCCCGGTGCTCAGGGGACTAAGAGTGAAGGATCTGGGGCTATGGGGCTGTCTGGTACTGGAGAGATCAGGTACTAGCCTTGGGCAGGTGCTAGCAGTTATAATGGGGCTGGGATTGGGATGGGTTCTGGTGGGTGCAGAAGGGGTGGGGCCTTGGGCAGAAGGGGCAGGCCAAAAATTTGTCCCCCACACACTAGCTATGCACCCATCACCCATGGGACCTACATGCTTGTTTTGCTTTTTTTATAGATCTATTCATCCTTCATAATATGGCCTAGCTCAACTTTTTTGTATGACTCAAGTTTCAACTTGTTGAAGATCACCTTGTTAAACCAGGATGGTCCCTTACTCTACTTCCTAACTCTCCTATGCATTCGGATAGTTTGCTTTTGTCCCCTGAATAATGTCTCTCTGGAAAATTGCCAACTTTCCCAAGCCTTTTTTCATTAGATTTGCTTTCTATGGCATCTTACCCACCAATTCTATGAGTTTGCTTGACATCCATTGTCTTTATGACATCCATTCTTCTTGACATCCATTGTCTTTATTCTCTTTTATTTTACAGGCCAGTAAGATGCATTCCAGGAGAAATGGCACCAGCATCTTTTTTCTTCTCAACAGAAAGGTGTTAACAGTCCGTTTCATACTAAACTCATGCCCACATTATCTTCACTAAATATGCAGATAATGTGATAAAGCAACAAAGAGCATTGCCAGGTTGTTGCTTTTCTTCACTAGAGCTTGTCAACAGCAGCTGGGTATGCAAAACTAGGAAATGGTGAGCCCCCAGAGTCTGCATACAGGAACAAGCAAAAGTTTTTTGTTTTTTTTTCAAGAAGAGGTACTTTGTATACAAGCGGCTGTGTGAAATGATCTCTAGAAGAAAAACAATCCTGAATTTGTAAAATAAAGCTTATACTTTTGAAAGAGTATGAACCTGCTTATGCTGCTATTAATCCTTGGTCCCTCCAGGCACAACGCTTCTGGGGCTAAGTCCTAATATATTGTGCACTCTGAAGTGGATATCAAATCAAATCACGTGTGAGTTCAAAAACCAATAAATATCATAGGCGTTACATGAAAATTCGCTCTATTCACCATAGTGCACATAATAGCAACAACTAAAATGTGACCAAAACCCTGAAGTATTTTCTGACTCCTTTTCTTTTTTGTCTTTTATTTTTTTGTAAGGAATAAAGTAAATGAAATGCTTCCTCCCTCCTCACATCCTCCACTAATGTGATGTAATATACAGTGGTTAAGCACAAAAAGCGCCAGGGAAAGTGTTACCTCATTTTCATTAACTCAGCCACACCCCTAAACACATACAGCCAGCTACCAACACAAACACTGGATTTGTACTTTGCAGGTCCAGACTAATGTTTCTTAGCAACTATCTGATACCAAGGTGTTGCAGCACATTGAAATAATCTCCTTTTACAGCTTATCGTGTCCAACCCTTTAGATCAGGGCGGGTCAAATACCAGCCTGCCCTGGCAGGCCCCCACACTACTATATATGTATCTGTGCCTTCACAGGTACAGGTGATAGCAGCTCCTTTTAGCCACAGATCACCGCTCCCAATCAATGGGAACTGTGATCGCTCATACCTGCAGAATTGCAGGTAAATAAAGCAGCAGTTGCCCACCAGGAGCTAATCCTGGTGAGCCGCTGTTGTTTTATTGCCTATTCCTGCTTTAGATGCACAGCACTGGCTTTTTTCACTTCAGTTTTAGGATTAAGTGCTGGTGGAAAGAATACGGTTATTGTCTGTATGTACTAGCCCCTACAGGCAGACAACACATATATAACCAATGATAGTGTTGCACAATTGTTTATGAGACAGCAGTGACTTTTGGTTTCTATTCCTGGCTCTAAGAGCAGATTGTGGTCTATTGGTTATAGATAGCCTAACTTCAGCAACATCCTTTTTTGGGACGATCATGGGGACAGATCCAAGGACTTATGTATATAAAAACACAAGTCTGTCCCATTTGTGCTAAAGGACCAGATCTCATAGCACAGGCATAATAGCAAATGCACAAGCCTCTATGGCTATGGCTATGCTGCAATCACAAGGTGTGATAACAGCTGGAGAAGGCACACGCAAGCTGGCTTTATTCTAGGTAGCTCAAGTGCTGCAGCAGGGAGGCCATAGCAGCACGGGGTTATTACTTGCTTGGCTCCGCTAATACTGTAACAGCAAATGGTGGTGATAGGATATGTGGCCTCTGGCTTGCAATTCAATGATCCCATCGCTGGTTGACCAGGCATCACACTGGTGTCCCTCAGCTTCCAAAAATCACAGGAGGGCTGCACCTCTCCACAGCCCGCAGCAGCGTCTACAATGACATAACTTCACAAACAAGTCTCAAGAACTGTCTGGAAATACTGATTTCTATTGGCCCTGGTTTCATAAGGGTTTTTTGCTGGCATTTGAGCCACATAATAGTACAAACACAATGCCAATTTGTTTCCTTGATTCTATATAAAAAATATACAGATTTTTATCATAAAGAAATTTAAAAAAACAACTTTTGCTTGAGAACCAGCTTGAAAAATGTGAAGTCCCTTCTAGTTCGATGAGTCTATGATTTACGTAATCAAAGACAATAATTTGTTGCTTCCCATGAGACAGATTCCTCTCTCTCTTCCACCTCTGTGTGGATTTGAGATTTGGGGTTAGCTGAACAACTATACGGTACCTTGAGAGGATGTGCCTTTTTAAATCTGCCAGTGTCTTTTTAATCTCTTGTGTTTGTGGGCATTTCCTGTCCTATTATCCCTGGAAAACAAGAGCATGATCAATATTTGATATTTCAGCTATACCAGCACTCACCTCCCCCAGCACTGCAAAATTCAGAAACAATACTCAGTTCTGTTCCAAAAACTTGCTCAATTTATCATCAAATCAGATTCAGACCAGCAAACTGTGTGTTCATGTGTCTTATTTATAACCTTTGTTTCACTGCTTAGGTTGGCACTTGAACTCAAATCTCCCCTGCTTCCAGATGAGCATCCAAACCAACAGGTTATAGGCTGTTCTGTGGTGGATCAATCTCTCATGCTGAAGCTGTTTCACTTGTATAAATACATAAAATGTGTAGTTAAAGGGACAAATTTAGACCTGGCATTTCACCAACTTTTCTGAAGTCTGACTTTGCGCAACAGATTTGAGTATAACAGATCTTTTAAAAATTAGGGCGAAAATGGAACAAAACAATATAATTATGACAAATATCCAAAAATTACTATGGGGTGATACTTAAGTCCTATCATGTTTAGCAAGTATAGTGTGTTTTATCTTCATCCAATACAACATAAATCACGAAAGGCATCCTGTGGTTTTAAAACAATTATGGAACTATCATGTCATTAGAACAGTAATGCTTGACAAATTAAATATGATTTAAATAAACCCTTAGGAAAAGAAAAGCAAGGATGCATCCAATGCTCAGAAAGAAAAACATAATAAGAAACTGTATGTAAAATTGCTCTTAGGGTTTTTCAACACAAACAGTTAGGCCAGGTCTATAGCGTGCGAGGAAAGGGAGAACGGGGCAGGGTGGAACATTGGCTTAAGATACTCAACTCCAGCTACATAAATAACGGAGCTGGAGTCGATGTACTTTAGGCCGAGCTTGGCACCATCTCCACAGCAGGAGGTTGATGGGTGCCCTCAGCATTCAATTTAATGGGTCCTTTACTAGACCCACGAAATCAAAGCCTAGAAGACTGATTGACAGAGCATCAATCCTCCAGTAAGTGGAGATGTGGCCTTAGTTTGCAGCAAGCTGAGGTGCGACTCCCACATGACTCACCTGTTGTTAGATTAACTGTCTGAGTGGACCCTGCTGGAACAGATTAACAATTCATTAATGTCCTTTGACCTTGTTAAAATGGCACTAGATTGAAATGTACTAACATACTGTTAATGCACATCAGCAGCACTCACCTGGACAATTAGTCTGAGGCAGGCCAATGTGGGATAGATTCATTGCAGACTCAGTGCTTTTATGACAAGTCCTTAGCTGAATTTCAGAACAGCCAGATATTATTCATCAGAAATTTTCTTTAAGGAATAATTCATCATGTGTATGACTATTAAGAAATAATTGGTCACAGGATAGTGACATTCGTGTTGCTCTCATGGGAGGCAACGTGGCCTTGTGAATAGTGTACCGGCTTCAGCTCTGGCAGCTGATTCTATTTTTGGGTCTTCCACTGGCCTGAGAGGTGACCAGAAGCAAATCACTTCCTCAATATATGCCTCCATTTCCCCATCTGTAAAATGGCAATATTGTTAGTTAACTCGTTTGTAAAGATTTTGTGATCTACCAATTAAAACTGCCATATAAGAGTGAGGGGATAATTATTATTCAGAGGATACTGGTAACACTTTTTACTGTAATTAGTAACCCGTTGGCGCTAACACAAAAAATCCAAATAAAAGGAAGAAATAGAAAAGGACTTTTCTATTTACAGAATGGAACTTTCTATTATAAAGGATCTTTTGAGTCTCATTTACTGAGTAAAACCAAGAATTTAACACAGTTGTTATAACATGAATGGGTTAATTGTTGGGTTTTTTCAGTCTTAGGCTGTATATAATTTAGTGATTTTTAGACAGCCAAACTCTTTCACTATTGGAAGGTGAAAGTTCTGGCCTGGCTTCTAAATCTAGAGGTGAAATCCTGAGCCCATTGACATGAATGGCAAAATTTGTTTTTGACTTTAGTGAGAACAGCATTTCACTCCAGGTACCTTCCTTTAAGCTTTAAACCACATGAGGTTAGGAGCCACACATTAGAAAATTTTGGCTTGACCTATATCTCATTTCAGATGAAATCTTCCCAGAATAGATAACTAACCAGGTGTCATATTTTACCTTTTATCACCATAAATCATCACCCATTTCATAAAGGTAATGTTAGAGGGAATCAAAGATGCAGTTTGTGTGCATGAACTATAATTAAATTACAAGGATACATTCCATAAACAGAATTCATTAATTTCCATACATTTAATTTATTTATACTGAATTTACCTTTATCTCAGTCTTTATCTCACATGTATGGGCTCATAGTTTGCTATTTTGTCTGTTCCTGTGACACCTTAATTAGAAGGAGACTGTCTGAAACCTTTTCAATAAGGCTAAAAATATCACAGGATTCAACTTCTTCCTAAACCTCATCCCATAGATTTGTGGCTACACTGCTGTTCATGAGATGGAAAAAACACAGATTAATTTTCAAGTCCCAGGCTAAAACAACAACAAAAAGCCCTGCTTTTTGTTTACAAACTGAGGGGAGTTAACACAGAAATCACAGAGACAAATTAAATATGGACTCTCGAGAGGGCAGAACCTTGCTTTCAAAGTAGACTGAACAAAATATTAGGAAGAGTATTTTAAGCAACAATTTGCATATGCACTGAAATAGATTGGATGACATAGTTTCTAATTACTATAATTATATTACATGCCATAAAACTATATTAACAGAGCATTGAGACTGCAAAGTCAAGCACTTTTAACTTAGGAGATACCAGAATTTAGACTGGATGTGCAACTTTACTTTGGCCTTATTTTGTATGGTGCAAATCTTTAATTTCATGATTACATATTATTTTTTTCTATAGGACCCCTACCACATTCAGTGTACAGGACAGACAGCGCTCACTGGGTAGCTATTCATTCAGTCCATTTATCATCATTACTAAAGTGCAAACCAATGCCTTATTTACTTCACACCATTCAAATCCAGAACCGAATACAACGTTATTAATTTTCTCATTGGTTTTCTGGTGCTCATTGTGATAATACCTGAAAGCTTCACAAATATTAATAAATTTATCTCTCAACACACCTGTGAGGTAAGGTAGTGTATAATTGTAATCCCTATTTTATAAATGGGGAATAGAGGCACAGGGAGAATAAAGCCAAAACTGGCAAAAATCTCTAATAATTCTGCATTCCCAACCTGAAACGGTAAGTTTTTTCAGAGGATTAGTATTTACACAGCACTTTAAATGGGGTTCAGAGGAAAAAATAGCAAATTATCATGTAATTACAGACTATATCTTAATAGATATGCACAAAGGACAGAATTACAATCTCATGGGTAACCTTAACTCTTGCGCTTTCTAACATCTAACTGTTTGACACTGCAATTGTTTTTTTTTCTTTGTTATTCAGTACATTTTTTAAGAAAGCAAATTGAAATAACAGAAACTCCATCATGAAGAACCATATTGCCACCAAAGTTAGATTCATAGCACAGACCTCTAGCACCTGAGTTTCCTGAGTCAGCTGAGATGTTTGCTAATATTTGAGGAATGTTGAGACTCATGAATCTGGGTTCAAGCTGAGGTTCTCTGTATGTGGGGAGGAGGGGTTATAAAATCCTTCTGGCTCTGTCCTTCTAGTCTGTCCCCTTTCCCCATCTGCTCTCTAGCCACCTCTTCCCCCATTTCTATTCTCGCCTCTGCAAGCCTATTCCAAAACCTTGTCTATTCCTTCCCTCTGCTCCTATCACCACCCCTTGACAGTTCCTGTTTTTACCCCTCCCTCACCCTGTCCCAGCTCTTTATTAATTTCCATTCATGGCAAGTAGCTTCCTCATTTGCCCCTTTCTTCTTGGGTGCCAACTGCAGGAGAATTGAGACTCAGAGAGAGAGAATATCCTTTGCTTTCAGTTCCGGTGCTCAGTGCCACAGTGGCCCTCAAGAGTCAGTAGGAACAATTGCAAGAAAAGTCCAGGCCAGCCCCTGAGACCCTTGGATGAAACATGCTCAGTTGCTCTATGAGAATGGAGCATGTGCAGCCTGACTAGCAAATAAAAGTTGTGTGGGTGAGAACACACTCAGTACAGATGAAAACAACATTGACTCTTCATTGTTTTTGTAGATACAAACTAACACGGTACCCCTCTGAGCCAGTATAGATGAAATCTTTAGAAAGTTTAGCTTCTAGCCTCTAACAAACCTATAGTGATCATGTGCAAACTGAGATTATTTAGAAACCTATCCTTTTGCTACATTAGGATAGACTTTCACAGGAATGGCAAAAAGCTATCTTTGACATCAGAGCAATGTGCCAGCCAAATTTTGAGTCCCTGCTGCAAAACACTAGGGTGTCAGAGCATCTCAACAAATAGATATACAATTTTCTTTCACATGGGTAAACAATTTCTTTTCCCCTAGTCTTATTCTGGGACATGGCAGAACTATTTTTTCTGAAGCTTCCCAGAAAAATTCCACCTGAGGCAAAAATCCAGCATAAAAAAATTCACTCCAACCTATTGAAGACCGGCAAAGTGCTAATTAAGGCTAAGAATATGTCATGTGGAGAAGTAAAAGACTCTGTATCTTGTGACATTTTCCACTTCAGGACCAAGGGCAGTGAGGCCGCAGCTATCAGCCAGCAGAAGCCCTGGAGTTCTGAACCATTCTGGGTAGCAGGGGCCCCAGCAGCTCCTAACTGCAGTGCCGAGACCCAGAATTCTGGGTCACCATAGGGGAGACCCACAGCTCCCAGCCACCACAGGAGAAGGAATCCATAGTTCCAAACTGCTGGTCCCTCCTGCCAAACTGCTGGCCCCTGTGGAGGCAGGGGTCTCCTAGAGGTCTTAGATGCCCTGGGATGTCTCAGAGCTCTGAGCTGCAGGCCATGGAGCTTCCTGTCATCAGCCCCAGAGTTCCAAGCTTCCAACCTGGCAGCCCAAGTCACAGCGAGGGTGCATCACTTAGGGTGCGTCTACACTTCACCGGTGGGGTGGACCGGGAGCTCTCAATTGCTGCAACCGATGTGGGAACCCAGAGCTCTGAGCCATCACAAGTGACCCCCACAACTCTGAGACACCATGGGCAGCTGGGGGATTCCAGAGCTCCCAGCCACAATGTCAGCAGAGGCTGGATCCTTGTGCCACTCACCATCACTTCCTGCAGCAGGGCTAGGGCTCAGCCTCATTTTGTCACAATTGTTTTTAGTAAATGTCCGAGCCAGGTCACGGGCAATAAACAAAAATTCATGGAAGTCCATGACCTGTTTCTGACTTTCAAACTAAAAATAACTGTGACAAAATCTTAATCTTAGTTAGAAGCAACTGAAAACAGAATCTTATATTGAAAAGTGTCAGTAAACATTCACTCTAGGCATATCACTGCCAGTTCTGCCACAAGGAGATGATTCTATGTCAGCAGTTATATATTTTGCTAGGATCTTTGTTGTTTGTAATATGAAAAAATTGGAGTGCTTTATTTTAAGATTCCCAAATTATTGCTGCTGTTTAGATCTGTGAACTACTGCAAGGAATAGTTTCTAGCATAGTTATACTATACTTGGCATATGTATTTAATAGCCAGTTACACTAGCTATTATTTTTAGTCATGAACTTTTAATACTTTTAGATGCTGCAAATCAATACAGCCTCCATATTTACATTCCAGTGTCCTAAGTTTAGGCTACCTTGAGTTTGCACTGGAAGTATGGTGACTTGCCAGATTCAACAAACCATAGTTCTTTTCACTAACTTCCTGTATGATCTTCAGCAAATTCACCTCTGTGTCCCCAGTGACCTCATTGTAAATTGAGAATAATAATTCTTACCTAAATTTTGGGAGATCTGTTTAAAAAAATAGCTACATAACTGCTTAATGTCATTATTACCAGTAGACCACATTTTTCTATTTAACTGTGCACATCCGTACAAAAGGCTAATAGTACATGATAGGGTACATGATCGGGATTCTTTGAGAGAATTCCTGACTCATTTAGCCAATAGGCTAAAATGATGCAATCTCTACTGTAGCTACCTAGGATTAGGTTTACTGCATACATTTCAATTTCTTTATTAGTTTGCTTTTATTCAGAGAAAGATTTTGTATAACTTCCTTGTTTAAGCAAATTTCTCTGTCTATCCAGCATTGCCTGCCCAATTCACTGCTGTGAGATAAGAAATAGTTTGGGAATATATGTATTAATTTAATCTAATGCCATGTGTACCCAAAACATAGGTTCTGACTAGCTGACTATACCAGATATTCCAGATATTCCCTTTGTTGCTTTTAATTTGAATAGACTCATGCTGCTAAACTGATGGATTGATTGATTGACTGATTGATGTTGTGGCATCTATCTTGGTATTTATTTTACTTTTTTATCAGTCAATTTTATTTTCTCTCTCCAGCTCCTAGACATGTTCCCAATTTCTTTCATAAGTGTAATCCTAGTGACATTAACTGGGCAATATAGTAGCCTTCCTCTTGCCTGCTATCTCCTCTCCTTTATGTAAAGGCACTGTTGTCTTCTTACAATTAAAAGAAGCCAGGAATGTTGGGAGTAGGCGACTAGATGCATGGCTGGAAAGCTTCAAAGAAAGCAGGCAAACATGTCGTGGATGGGGAAGGGGGTTCTTTCAAATGACTGAAACCCCTGGTGCAGAAGTGCATCTTGAAAATTAATCTCCAGGCTCATTTGACTTTCTAAAGCTTTCCCTTCTTTCTCTTTGATAGTGGGTTATCTTTTTCATCATTTTACTTTGTTTCAGTTGATGTGAAACTCATTATTGTCCTCCTATGCTCTTTTCCAGTGATAAATCCAGGATGATGAATAGGGTGTTTGGTCAATTAACCAAGCCAAAGCCACACGGACAGTGCATTAGCTGTGATATTAGCAAGTAACATACAAACTTCAACTCAGGATATGAACAGCAGCGGAGTTTTCACATTGTCAATGATCTGTTTCAACAAAAAGGCCCATGTGACTCAAGCTATGTGATCACACCCAATGTACTCCCAGTGGAGGATTTGTGACAGTCATAAGAGATAATGCAGAAGATCATCATGTCATGCACAGTTCTAGCATATCTGTCTTGGATCTTTCCCCATCTCAGTGGAACTGACAAAAGCAAGACCCTGTTTGCACTGAGTAACATACACTTCAATTCTGTTTATTTTTCCCATCCACAAATAAATCAATTCTGAGGCAATCCACTAGAGGGAGTGCTTACCACAGCTATAAACAACATTAAAGGCAAAAACTATTTTTAGTGATTTTACACAATGAACATGGGAAATGTGAGCACAGATCAAACAAACGCAGAATTACCATTAAAAAATACAGACTCAGTTTTAACAATACATCTGAGGCTAGATTTTTTCAGGTCTTTGGAAGAAAGTGCAGAGGGATGCAGTGGCATATGCAAGAAATCTCTCTCCCACAGCCCAGTGCATTCTCTTGAGAGCAGAAATTGTCACCTTGCTATTATTTCTTGTGCCACGAGCTGGTCTGCTAATGAAAAGAGATTCCACCTCATCTCCCTAAATGGAAGAGCAACAGGAGCAACTCACATTGTGGAGTTCTGTGAATCATAAAGCCTGGATCCTGAACACTGGAAACTCTTTGGCAATTGGAGAACTAGGACAGCATAGGAATCAAAAAGTGCAAGATGAACAACAGAGAGGGGTGGAGATTTTTAGCAAGACTGTTTAAAATTCTTTATAACAATTTCCTCTGTGTGTGTGCGTGCACATTTGCATACATACACACATTTACCTAATGAACACTTGGGAAAAAGAATGTCTTTAATAAAAGTTAAACTCACATCACTTAAGGTCATAATACTTGACACTTAGAAGCCTGAAGAGTTATCCACACCAGCCAAAGAAAACCAAAAAATGGCATTCCTGATATTTCCAAGGTTTTAAAAAAAAAGCAGAATTATTTTTGTGGTTTTTTTTACTAAAGCTTCTAGAAGACTCTTCTCAGGCCTTCTTCATACATTACAAATGATAAAAAAAGGCTGCAAACCCATTTTCTTTTTTAAAAGCATACAGGTTAATTTTAGGTTCAAGGATAAATTAGGGCTGGGTATCAATTTTATTCAAACAGTGCTGCTATCTAAAGCCATTCACACAAGATTTTTGTCATCTTGAATAGTAGAAATACCCTGAGACCTGATATCCAAAATTTCTAATGTAAAAAATAAATATACAAACCTTTCTCCCCATTCACAAGTTTTTTTTTAAATAAAGTTAAGCTACTTAATCCTTTTTTATGTATCAGGAAGACGAAAAAAAAAGTCTACTTGATTTTCCTCTACAGGTCATTTTAAACACTGAATCCTATGCAGAACTTAATCCAGACATTTCCCTTTTGTTCCATCTCTATACAAAACTTCTCTGATTAGTTAATAGTACCTTATTGTTTCATCATATTTTTTCTGTCTCATTATTTTTACAATCCCCTGTTCCCTGTAATATTCCAACTACTCATGCAAGGCCCTTTGGAAGAGATTTTTCTTCTACCTCTGGTTCAACATGTCTGATTCCACTTGTGGAGCTGGTCCTACATGGCTGTTTCTGTAATTTTTTTTTAGCTTGTGTTTGTAGAAATCACGTGAGGACATTTCTTTTCATTGACATTATTCAAGATGGCAGAAACCCCATAAGAACATCTCAGGAGATTTTTGACACTGTTAAATCCAAACCAAAACTATTGTTCTAAATCAGCCTCAAATCTGAATCCCAAACACTACCTTGAACTGAATTCACAGTTGCATGCTACATCTTTGTTCCATTTCTGTCAAAACCAGAGACTAATCAGAATAATCCCTTCCCTGTGTTATTTCTGTTTCAAGAAAGTGCAAAGGCCTATGGAATTTGTATGGATTTTGAATGCCATCTTGTATATGTATTCTTTATGTATTGTAATTGTAGACTACTGTGATATTAGCCCTGGAGAAAAATAAACCCTTCTGCTGAAGAGATTCCAAAACAGGTTTGGAGACTGATGTGAGGATCCATGATGTTGACTGAAATATTGTCCTTATTACTTTTTTCACTTATTAGTGGGATTAGCAATGGATTTGGCTGCATCTTGAGTGAGGATTTCATTTTCTAATTTAGAGAATGGTAAACAAGGGGATGATAAACAGTTCTCCTGGAGCACAGGGTAAAAATGTTTTCACTGTTCTTGGCACTAGTTCTAGTGCTGCTGATATACAGAATGGGGTTGTGTGGGGTGGGAGATAGACAACAGTCAGCAAGGAACAGATGGAATAAACAGCAGCAGGATATTGTAAGCATTTTAGAAGATGATTTACAAAAGTCAAGCAGCCTGTATAGTAGTGTTAGGGGAGGGAAGATGGCGGAGGGAACAAGTAGTCTTACTTTGAAATTGTTCAGCAGGTGGCTAACGCTATCCAATGAACATGTCATGAAAATTACTGAACTAAAGGGAAGGCTGGCATGTGTCTGGGAGGAATTATTTTCAAAAGCAGCCTCTGTGCACACTCTCTTATCCCTCATGTGTTCCAGCTGCAATTTTTGTTCATTCATTAAAGTGGAGCTTCCCAAATTATGCTAGTTACAACTGGCTACACCGGAGGTGCAGATTTCATGTTCTTATACAGGATGCTGCTTAGTTACAGATATTTCAATTGGTTAAAGATCAACAAGATAAGGGAATAAAAAGATAGCTCTATGTCTGTGTAAATACTGCTGATATTTATGTCATTTTTTATGCCTCTGAGCTGAACGCCCTTGAGCATGAACTGCTTGCAAAAAAGCTTTTGAGTTCAACTATTAGTTAGATATGCTATGAAAATTCCTTTAATAAATGTACATGTTATTTTTGCTCTGAAGATGTCTTCATCCAAGAAAAATGAATCCTTATATTTCTGCATGAAATCTTCACTGATCCTCTCAAATATTGTTCCCATAAAAAGTTAAGCATATGGAATACACAAATGAGCAAAAAGTGATAGGAATGTGTATGAATTAAATGACAATTTAAGCTATTTATATCTGAAATATACTGCATTGCCTCCATGTAAGAGGCATGCACCTACAGGGATCTTTTAAAGCAGATTTTAATTGTTTTTAAATAGATCCTAAGTTTGGGTCCAGGTTTAGAGCTGAGCTTCCCTAAAGTTTGGGGTGTTTTCACTTCTGCTCCTCGCAGTTATTTGCCAAAAAACAAAATGAAACAAAACAAAACTTAAGACTTTTGAAATCTCATTATTTTTTTTTAGAAATGAACCCTCTGATACTGCAGGACCACAGAGCAGTGGGAGAGTGCTAGAGGGGAGATAGACAAGCCCTAGGCTAATTAATTCATGTTTTCTTGTAGACTAGGGAAGGCTACCTCAGGCTAATTGAGGTACCTCTAGCAAATTAAGGCCCTGTGAGGAACCTAATAACTTGTCAGGAACCTAATAACAACCCTTCCCCATTTCAGACAGATGATGTGGTGTGAGGAAGGAGAGAGGACTGGGGTTTGGACGTGTGTTGCTGAATTTTGAAAGACCAGCCCCTGCCAAGAAAAGCATGAGAATCACCATACCAACACTGGACATTTTGTCAAAGATCCTGTCTGATTCCTCCACAATCACTCTCACCTACCCTGAATATGGATGGAGCTTTTACAAAAAATCTAAACCCAGATTTTTATAACCATTTAGGCATTGCTGCACTCAGCGTTGCAACACCTAAATGATTCAGGACCCTCAAACTCATTTTCAAAAGGGATTTAGGCACTCAGAACCCAAATCCCATCAAACAAAGAGTCCAAATTTATTTTGAAATTTAGATTTAAGCTGCAAAATCAGTTAGGCATTGCAGTGCTGAACATAGCAATGCCTAGATGACTTCAAAAATTTGGGATCTAGACACAGTGTTATTTGTACAGGTTGAACCTCTCTAGTCTGACACTCTTTGGCCCAGCAACATCCATGGTCCAGGATAATTTTAGATAACCAGATGTCCACATATCATGGGTGTGACCAAATTTTCTGCAGTTCGCATAACCTTGTTTATAGCCACCAGCCCTCGCTCTCAGTGTTCTATGCTATTATTTAGCTCTAATTTACGCCAGCGTCTTCCAAGAGCCCAGTAAGCAATGGAAATGTTGGTAATGCTGCTAGAAAATATTGGCCTCCCGGGGTTCAGCAAATTCTCTGGTTTGGCACCAGCCAGGTCCCAAACTGGACTTGAGAGGTTCAAGCTGTATATGAGCATCAAGACCCTTAAGTCAGAAATTTTCAAGGACAAGGTAAAGAAAATTTCATACCTAAAAGAAAGCTGCACCTTCAAACTCTTGTTAGGATAACACTTTCATTTATAAATAATGTCTGCTTATATTCTGGAATAAGTTGATATTATTGGTCTACTTCACTGGGAGTGAGCATGCTCTGTTTTGTGAAAGGTAAAATTTTCAAAAATTCTTAAATGACTTAGATATCGAAGTCCCAATTTCAAAGGTGAGTTAGGAATTTGAAGTAGCAATGGGTGTTCTGAAAAAAAGTCATTTCAATATATATGATAGTTTTCATGAACTAAAAATCTTGATTTTCATTCATTTATAGTAATTCTTGCAGTAGCAGGAACGTGGCTTATGTTAAATATTGTACAGGTAATATGAAATCTTAATTTATTTTTCCTCATTTCACCAATGTAGGAAGTCATAAGTTCTTACGACAGAGTTATAGCTATAGCTGAAATAGTATTACCTAAAAATGTGTCAGAATTGGTGTAGTTATTCAGGTTTATAAAAATTTGGAGCAAATTCCTATTTAACCCATCCTCAAAAGCCTCAGCTTCTTTATGAACTGAGTATAGCTGGGATAAAGGAGATCTTAAAAAAGTCTATTAATCAAAACCGTGATACTGGTATTGTATGATATTTACAAGTCTCCCGACATCTGAGCAAATGCTCAACATCAATAGTCGTAGTTGGGTGTCCTGTCAGTTACATTATTCTAAATGGCTTCCAAACAACAAAAACCAGATCCACACAAATAGAGCAATCATAGCACACATATTGGCTCATGAGTACACGGAGGGTCAGTCCTCATGATAACAAATTTAAAATAAGGTTCATCCATCCTGGTCCTTAGTTAGGCATAGTCCTTCTGCTCAGGGGCTGTCTCTTCTATCATCCAGGCCCTCTTATTCAGGCCTTCCTTCCTTCCAAGGAGGTTTTGACTGGCAATAGGCTAGCACAGCTTTTGGTCTACAGCCAGGCTTCTCTTCCCCCAGTGGGAACTGGAGATCAGCTCCCCCTTCTCAATCAGACACAAACTGATCTGGGCTCTTCTCTTTCAGCTCCACTCTCCAAACCTGACACCTCCTGCTGGTGCAGAAAAGCGGGATTGATTGATTCCACAGGCTCTAGTTAATCCCCTCTTGGCTGGTGTGGGGTCCCTTCAACCTAACACACCAACCATTATAAATAGTTTGATTTTAAGAAAAGTGATAGAAGTTAAAATGGTCAAATTTGGATTAGTGGCAAACTTACAATACAATAATATATTGGCTGGATTTGCTTAGGATAGAAATTGTATACAAAACTGTATGTGCTCCTCTCCAAAACTTACAATGTCTAAGATCACTGATGGATTAATAATATCACAAAAAGATATAAATAAAATTGTAATAATTCATATCAGATCTGTTCAACCTTACAATTCAATTGTTAGAAACATAGATAGTTGGGTTTGTGATGACCGGGAGAACCGTATGGTCACTTGCCTGCCTGGTGCGAAGGTTGTGGATCTCTCGAGGCATCTAGATAGACTTATGCGTAGTGCTGGGGAGGAGCCGGTGGTTGTGGTACATGTAGGTACCAATGACGTAGGGAAGGGTAAGAGAGATGTCCTGGAGGCCAAATTTAGGCTGCTAGGAAAGAGACTGAAATCCAGGACCTCTATGGTGGCATTCTCGGAAATGCTTCCAGTTCCATGCGCAGGGCCAGGTAGGCAGGCAGAGCTTCAGAGTCTCAATGCGTGGATGAGACGATGGTGTAGGGAAGAGGGGTTTGGATTTATTAGGAACTGGGGACACTTTTGGGAGAGGGGGAGCCTATACAGGAAGGATGGGCTTCACCTAAACCAGGGTGGAACCAGACTGCTGGCACTAAACATTAAAAAGGCTGTAGAGCAGTTTTTAAACTAAGAGATGGGGGAAAGCCGATTGGTGCAGAGATGCACGTAAATTGGAGGGAGACTTCTCTTAGAGGAGAATCCATTGATAGAGAGTCTCTAAGCTGTAGTCAGAAAGAGAGGAGGGGAGAGGGCAAACCATGGGCCAGAGCAGACAAACAACCGCATACAAAGGAATCCAATGCACCAGGGAAGGGCAGACAAATAAGCAGTGGCAAATTTTTAAAGTGCTTCTACACAAATGCTAGGAGTCTGACTAATAAGATGGGTGAACTAGAGTACCTAGTATTAAATGAGGAGATTGACATAATAGGCATCACTGAAACCTGGTGGAATGAGGAAAATCTGTGGGACACAATCATACCGGGATATAAAATATATCGAAAGGATAGAGCAGGCCGGGTGGGTGGTGGAGTGGCACTGTATGTGAAAGATAATGTAGAATCAAATGAAATAAAAATATTAAGTGAATCAACATGCTCAATAGAATCGCTATGGATAGTAATTACATGCTCCAATAATAAGAAATTAGCAGTAGGGATATATTACCGACCACCTGACCAGGACAGCGATACTGACATTGAAATGCTGAGGGAGATTAGAGAGGCTACCAAAATAAAGAACTCTATAATAATGGGGGATTTTAATTATCCCCATATTGACTGGGTACATGTCACCTCAGGAAGAGAAGCAGAGATAAAATTTCTCGATGGCCTAAACGACTGCTTCTTGGAGCAGCTGGTGCAGGAACCCACAAGGGGAGAGGCAATTCTCGATTTAGTCCTGAGTGGAGCGCAGGATCAGGTCCAGGAAATAACCGTTACAGGACCGCTTGGGAATAGTGACCATAATATAATAACATTCAACATTCCTGTGGTGGGTAGAACACCTCAGCAGTCCAGCACCCTGGCATTTAATTTCAAAAAGGGGAATTACACAAAAATGAGGAGGCTAGTTAAACAGAAATTAAAAGGCACAGTGACTAGAGCCAAATCCCTGCAAGCTGCATGGAAACTTTTTAAAGACACCATAATAGAGGCCCAACTTAAATGTATACCCCAAATTAAAAAACATAGCAAGAGACCTAAAAAAGTGTCACCGTGGCTTAACCACCATGTAAAAGAAGCAGTGAGTGACAAAAAGGCATCTTTTAAGAAGTGGAAGTCCAATCCTAGTGAGATAAATAGAAAGGAACATAAACACTGTCAAATCAAGTGTAAAAATATAATAAGAAAAGCAAAAAAAGATTTTGAGGAACAGCTAGCCAAAAACTCAAAAAGAAATAACAAAATTTTTTTAAGTACATTAGAAGCAGGAAGCCTGCTAAAACACCTGTGGGTCCCCTAGACGATCGAACTATAAAAGGCGCAATCAAGGACGATAAAGCCATTGCGGAGAAACTAAATGATTTCTTTGTTTCAGTCTTCACGGCTGAGGACGTTGGGGAGATTCCCAAATCTGCACCGTCCTTTGTGGGTGGTGAATCTGAGGAACTGTCCCGGATTGAAGTGTCATTAGAGGAGGTTTTGGAACAAATAGAAAAACTTAATGTTAACAAATCTCCAGGACCGGATGGCATTCATCCAAGGGTTCTAAAAGAACTCAAATGGGAAATTGCTGAACTATTATCTGTGGTTTGTAACCTATCCCTTAAATCGGCTTCTGTACCTAATGACTGGAAGGTAGCTAACGTGACACCAATATTTAAAAAGGGCTCTAGAGGCGATCCGGGCAATTACAGACGGGTAAGTCTAACTTCAGTACCGGGCAAATTAGTCGAAACAATAGTAAAGAATAAAATCGTGAAGCATGTAGAAGAACATAATTTGTTGGACAAAAGTCAACATGGTTTCTGTAAAGGGAAATCCTGTCTTACTAATCTATTAGAGTTCTTTGAAGGGGTTAACAAACATGTGGACAAGGGGGATCCAGTAGATATAGTATACTTAGATTTTCAGAAAGCCTTTGACAAGGTCCCTCGCCAAAGGCTCTTGTGTAAATTACATGGCCATGGGATAAGAGGGAATGTCCTTTCTTGGATTGAGAACTGGTTAAAAGATAGGAAACAAAGGGTAGGAATAAATGGTAAATTTTCAGAATGGAGAGGGGTAACTAGTCGTGTCCCCCAAGGGTCGGTCCTAGGACCAATCCTGTTCAACTTATTCATAAATGATCTGGAGAAAGGGGTAAGCAGTGAGGTGGTAAAGTTTGCAGATGATACCAAACTGTTTAGGATAGTCAAGACAGAAGCAGACTGTGAGGGACTCCAAGAAGATCTCACCAAACTGAGTGATTGGGCAACAAAATGGCAAATGAAATTTAATGTGGATAAGTGTAAAGCAATGCACATGGGGAAAAATAACCCCAACTATACGTACAGTATGATGGGGGCTAATTTGGCTACGACAAATCTGGAAAGAGATCTTGGAGTTATCGTGGACAGTTCTCTGAAAACTTCCACACAGTGTGCAGCGGCAGTCAAAAAGGCAAATAGGATGCTAGGAATTATTAAGAAAGGGATAGAAAATAAGACCCAGAATATCTTTCTGCCCCTGTATAAAACTATGGTACGCCCACATCTTGAATACTGTGTACAGATGTGGTCTCCTCACCTCAAAAAAGATATTTTGGCCTTGGAAAGGGTTCAGAAAAGGGCAACTAAAATGATGAGGGGTTTGGAACGGGTCCCATATGAGGAGAGGTTAAAGCGACTGGGACTTTTCAGTTTAGAAAAGAGGAGACTGAGGGGGGATATGATAGAGGTATATAAAATCATGAGTGGTATGGAGAGGGCCGATAAAGAAAAGTTATTTATTAGTTCCCTAAATAGAAGAACTAGAGGACACCAAATGAAATTAATGGGTAGCAGGTTTAAAACTAATAAAAGAAAGTTCTTCTTCACACAGCGTGTAGTCAGCCTGTGGAACTCCTTGCCAGAGGAGGCTGTGAAGGCTAGGACTATAATAGAGTTTAAAGAGAAGCTAGATAATTTCATGGAGGTTAGGTCCATAAAAGGCTATTAGCCAGGGGATAAAATGGTGTCCTTGGCCTCTGTCAGAGGCTGGAGAGGGATGGCAGGAGACAAATCGCTTGATCATTGTCTTCGGTCCACCCTCTCTGGGGCACCTGGTGCTGGCCACTGTTGGTAGACAGGATACTGGGCTAGATGGACCTTTGGTCTGACCCAGTACGGCCATTCTTATGTTCTTATGTTCTTAACCTAGTGTCATCTATGCAACAAGGAATCAACCATTAAAAAAAAGGTTTTGCATTTTGCAGTAAAGTCTGTCATTTTTTAAAATATGTTGAAAAGTGTTGTTTAAAAATACAGGTTGAACCTCCCTGGTCCGATACCCTCAGAACCTGCCCAGACGCAAACCAGGAATTTCCCAGACCAGAGATGGTCAATGCTGGTCCTTGCATTCCCAGCTGCTGGTCCCTGCACTCTCCCAGAAGGCATCCGCGGCTGACCACTGAGGCACTGGGGCTCTGCTCCCATAGCCTGCTGGAGCTTCACTCTTCCCTGGTCCAGCAGTGCTCCTGGCCTCAGCTCACCAATTTTCCCTGTGGCTATGTCTACATTGCACGCTTATTTCGAAATAAGCTATTTCGGAATAAAAACTCGGAAATAGCTTATTCCGAAATAGCAATGCACACTACAAGTGCCTATTGAAATAGCGCTGAGCTATTTGGAAATAGAGCTTCTGCTTTGATTGGAGACTCAATCGCATTTAAAGACCCGTGGAAGCACTTCAGGCAGGTCAGGACAGCACTCACTTCCTGGAGCTGCTTCCTGAGGCTCATGCTTATAAGGACCCCTCTTCTGTACAGTCCTGTCTCAGGCTCCTTTCCTTTGCCTACCTCCTTGTGGGACAGCAAAGCCTTCTCGCTGCCTGCTCTGGTTGCCCTTGTGGACATCACAGCATTTCAGCGAAGGAGCTGGACCTGCCTCCAAGCAGTGGATGCCTCTTAGACCTGATGCCTGCAGTTACTGCAGGCTGCCCTCATGGCCCTGCAGCAACACGACTCCCAGTTCATTGTGGGGCAGCTCCTCTCCTCTCTCCAGGCACTACTCATGCAACATGAACCCTCCCACCCTCCCCTGCACACCATGCACGGTTGCTTCTGGTGATGGGACACCAGTTCCAACTGGTGGGACCACATAATCATGGAGTGGTGGAATGACCAGCAGTGGTTCCAGAACTTCCACAGGCGGAAGGACACCTTCCTGGAGCTCTGTGAGTGGCTCGCCCCTGCCCTCAGGTGATGGGACACACACATGAGATTTGCTATCACCTTTCAGAAGCAGGTCACCATTGCACTGTGGAAGCTCGCCATGCTGGACAGCTACCTCTCCCTCAGGAATTAGTTCAGCATGTGGAGATCGACTGCTGCGGCTGTGGTCATTCAGGAATGGTGCTCTCATGCTTTTGTCCCAGGAGGGTGGTGAACTGCTGGTATTGGGTTCCCTAGGGAAGGGTGGGGAGTGCTGGAAGCTCCCTCTCTGGAAGTTTTTTCAGTCCCATCTTCGCAAAGCCCTACTGGGGGATGGGGTAAGTAGGGGAAGAGGGGGAGGTTGAGCTTGGAGATCTCCTGAGGGCTCTAGCAACCTTATGATTCCCTGTTTGTCTCCTTCTACATGTGGTGAGAGCCATCAACACCATCTTGATGCATAGGCACGTATCCTGGGCAACATGGATCGCATTGTCTCCGGCTTTGCTGCTATGGGATTCCTCAACTGCAGAGGGGCCACTGATGGCACCCAAATCCCCATCTGGGACTCCGACCACCTGGCATTAGCTTATATCAACTGCAAGGGGTACTTTTCTATGATCCTGCAGGCCCTTGTGAACCACTGAGGCCTGTTCACGAACATTAACGTCTGTTGATTGGGGAAGGCACATGACACCCACATCTTCAGGAACTCTAGCCTCTTCCAGAAGCTTCACGCTGGTACTTTTTTCCCCGACTGCTCCATCAGGGTCTGGGATGTGGACATGTCCATGTGCATCGTGGGGGATGCTGCCTACCCTTTGCTCCCCTACAATGGACACCTGGACCCCAACAAGGAATGTTTTAATGCCAGGCTCGGCAGGGCCCACATTGTGGTGGAGGGTGCCTTGGGCCATCCAAAAGGGAGGTTTCACTGCCTCCTCACCCACCTGGATCTCAGTGAGCAGAATGACCCCCAGATGGTGGGAGCCTGCTGTGTGCTCCACAATATATGTAAGAACAAGGGAGAGGCATTCCTGCAAGAGTGGAGGGCAGAGGCTGAGCAGTTGGCCAGGCCCTGTGAACAGCTGCGCATGGCTGCCATCTGGCAAGCCCATTAGGGGGCTATGCACATCTAGGAGGCTTTGAGGGAGAGTTTCAGACAAGGACACCTGTGAGACTCTCCCTTGAGCCTCCCAAAAAGCAGCCTGTGCATTTCCCCTCTGTGCCTTTCCTCTCCTACCCCTCCCTTCTCCTGCACTACCTTCCCCCTCTACCTCTTCTTCCCCTGTTGATAAAATAAACCACATCTTTTGTTTTGAACCATATCTATTTTTTGTTTGACTGGGGTAAATGTAACTGGGGAGGTACTGGGGAAAGAACTTGGGAGGTGGAAAGGCAAGGAGCGGAGAGGAGAGGCTCAGGGATGGGGCTGCAACTGGCACCTGCCTTGGGTGGTCCCACTGCCTCGGGTGTGGGGTCTTTGGCAGCCACGGAGGGGCTAGCGGGAGAAGCCAGACAAACAGGAGCTGGAGCTAGCATGGCAGCAGGAGTGGCAGCAGAAGCAGAAGCAGGAGCAGCCAACAGGCACTTGATGGTGGTGGTGAAAGCCGCGTACATAGTCCAGGCCTGCTGCAAAAACTCCTGCCAGGTGTTGCGGCACAGCTCCAGGTCAGCCTTCAGTCTGTGGCCCTGTCAGATCAGAGACCACTGTAGGGCACACAGGCAAGCAATGTGCTTCTGCTGCAGGTCTTCCCGGGGTTTCCTTTGCTTGCAGATCTCATGTGGTCAGGAAGCTGGCACAGGAGGTGTGGCTCGCACCTCACTCACAGCTAGTCCAGCTGTAAAAAAAAGTGAGAAGGGCAGTCATCCCAGGAGGCAGGGAGCATGAAGCCCAGCCCTCAACTCTGAGCCAACACCAAAATGTTTCAGGTCAGACGAAGGCGATGTGATCTGAGCAAGGCCATCTGTGGCCTAGACAATGGGCACTTTCCTGCAGGGGCACAGATGTCCTGCGGGGAGCCTCACTACCTCTTCACCACAGGGACAAGCAGGCATGGGAAGGTGTCAACCAGGCAGGAGAGGGGGGCGACTGGGTGACTTGGCTTCCCTTCATGCTGCACACAAAGCAGGTCCAGCAGTGGTGTCCTACAGGGAGAGGACTCGTATCCCTGCCCTCTGGAGGAGGAGGCGGGAGGTTGGGGGAGGTGTGTGTGCCTAGGGGGGGTGTTGTTAGGGTTCTCTCCAGTTCTTCCCCCTTGCTCTTCCAGCAGGCTCCCCGAGCAGGGGCTGTGTCCTCCACCTCGCCACGCTGGCCCAGGAAAACATGCTGCCCTGAAAGTGTGCTGTGTGCAGCACTGCTGTGTGTGTGTCCCTGACCCCATCCTCTCTAGTGGTAGTTTGTGGTGGGAAGGTGTCCCACCACGGAATGAGGAGTAACACAGGCCTCTCCAGAAACCCTGGGAGCAGGAGCGTAAGGTTCCTGAGTGGCTGCTTCATTCTGGCTGTCTGCTCCGGACTGGTACTCCATGTGCACAGGCTGCTGTGTGATCCCCAGGTCAAGAAGGCCGGGCGAGGAGTCCCCAGCCCCTCGACACCTATCACGTCCCCCCGCATGTGTCCAGGGAAAGTAATGCAACTCAGCTGATGGTCCTTCCCTGGCCTCATCCAAGCCCTGGGTGACATCCTGGGAGGAGGGTACTGGTTCCAGGGATATGCAGACCTCCTGACTGGTGGGCATGGTGTTTGTGCTGGCCACCTCCTCCTCGTCGTGCCCTCTGCAACTATGTCCTCTGGGAGGCTGATGACAGGCGTGTCCAGCTGGGTGAAGAAGGGGAAGGTCTGTAGTGCTGCTCCCGATTGGGAATGTCTTTCCTTGGCCTTGGCATAGGCCTGGCGGACTTCTTTTATTTTCATTTGCTCCTTGTCCAGAGTGCATCTCTGCTCCCTCTAGATCAGGCTGTCAGCCATCCAGCTATAGATGTCTGAATTTCACCATCTGGTGTGGAGATCCTGGATGTTGGAGTGTTCCCCCCAGATCCCATTGAGATCTAGGATCTCAGTGTCAGTCCATGAGGGTGCCCTCCTCTTTCACCGCTGAACAGGGGGCTTGGAGGGAGCACAGAGATCTGCCATGGCATCAACAAAAGCAGTCAGGGCTCTGCTGTGTGGCAAGGTGTGTGCTGGGCCTGCGTTGTGCCACAAGCCCTTTTCCCTGTAGCTGCAGCTTTAAGGACTGCAGGGGAAGGGGAACTAGCGTTCTGATGAGTGTGGACAGAGTGGCGACCAGGGCACCTGTGGGAAGCCCTGGAGGCCAGTTATTCTGAAATAACTTCAGCTGCGCTGTCAACACACACCCTATTTCGAAATTACTATTTCTAAATAGGCATTATTCTTCATAAAATGAGGGTTACAGAAGTCAGAATAAGAAGCCTGTTTATTTCAAAATTATTTGAAATTAAATAATTTAGAAATAATGGGCATGCTGTGCAGATGCTTACTTTGTTATGTCGAAATAATGCTTCTGTGTAGACATGCCCTGTGAGTCCAGACTAAGGAAATCCAGATTACAGAGTTTCAGCCATATATATCTATTACAGTTAGGGAGAAGGGTTTTTTCCCCTGAAAGAATTCTTATTGCTAAGCAATGAGACACACAGTTCTGAGCTGTGCACTGTGATATGTTACAGCTATGGCTGAGAATTCCCATCAGTTAACCAGGTCAATCAGCTTCTGCTATTTTAGAATTCTTTTGGCTGACTGAATAAGCACACAGGATGTCAAAGACGTTCTTTCTTGCTTAGTGTCAAGTAGACAAATATGTCAGGCATTTGGAATTCTTTAAGACACAAAAACAAAGCCTTGGGAATTGAAATATCCTAGTGAAATGTGCTACATTAAAGTCAGTGTTCTCAGAATTCTTCCTGTTAAGTGGTAATATGAAAATTCAGAGCCATGTACTGTTCTGCATTACCACCAAGACTTGTAATTCTTTTCAGCCAATTAAGTCATCCCTATCAACTCTGCTATCTATTTTGGAATTATTTTGGCTGACTGAATAAGTGCACTGGTTGTCAAAAATATTCTCTTTTGCTTAGTGTCTAGTGCAGAATATAGAAGCAGCTTGGAATTCTTCCAAATATAAAAATAAATTCTTAAAAAATAAGGGAAAGCTGGAAGAGTCGAGGTATGTTAGCTGCATAGCGCTCTTACTTCTACCAACATACTCCTGCTACAGCAGTTACGGATACATAGGAATTAACAATTTCACTTGCTGTTAGGATAAAGTATGCTATGTGCTCTTAATACTCCACATCTACACAACCAGAATGCTAATATTGAGGGGGAAATAGTTAATAATATATTGTAGTTGTAAGGTACTGGGTTTCATGAAAAGCATGATTAAAAAAGAAAAAAAGAGGCATTTTTTAAAATGAAACTTCTTAAATGAAACTTTTTTAGATGAAACACTCAAACGCAGATGAAAAACTGTTTTACAAATTTAAAGATATTGAATTCAATTTTAAATATGATGTTTATAGCTGACATGATATTAATTATTTCTCTTTCCACAAGAGTTGCTACCAACTGCATATATTCTTCATGCAACATGCCTACTGCCAATTAATATAGAACATCTGGCAATATACATGTGGTAGATTCTTTCCAATCAGAAAGGAATTTTCAAATACAATTTTATTTTTTCCTTGAAAATGGAATTTTATGTGAATTCATGGCTTCTTGTCTTCTCTAGCAGTTGACTTTGTCATCTGCTAGTCATCTCTAAAAAGCTAAATGCTTGCAATGTTGTTGTTGCCATGCTGGTCCCAGGATATGAATAGACAAGTTGTGTGAGATAATATCTTTTACTGGACCAAGTTTATAGAAGTTGCTCCACTTCCAACACCTTGTCTCTCTTATAATTAAATGTCAGTTTAAAAATTCAACGACTTCTTATTCTACCTTTAGTTTTAATCATTAAAACTTTTCCAAACTGTTTTGAATCTATATTACATTCTTCTCCCTTTGTCTATAATTGCTATATCCTACATTAACAATGCACACTTGCACATTAACCTACCTGGAAAATTCCCAAACAAAAAACCTGTCCCAAAGATAGGCAAGGTGGAAAGAATGTAAACACTCACGCCTAAGATGAATCAATTAAAGCTTATTAAAAGCAACCTAAATTAAACAAGAAAGAAGCATAGAAGTAAACGTATCTGGTATTCAGTGATCTGTACCCTCCAATATCATTGTTTTCTCTCCACTGTCACACCAATGCTCTTATATCAGCTGCTCAGTCTTGCATGTTTTGATCACTCTGTTTCTCCACAATCTTACTATTTGAAATTCTTTTTTAGATTGTGAAAAAAAGACATCTTCAGCAATGTTAAAATGTTTCTTAAAGAAGAAACAGTAGCAAAAATACCATGAGAATATAAATGCTGGCTACCCATTAAACTGCAAAGTGAGCTTTTCAGAGTCCAAGATTAACTGTATTTGTTTCTACTCATTCTCTGCTCCTTTTATATTTTCAGTAACTTCTAACATAGCATGAAGCTGTTCTGAACTTTAGAACAACACTACATGAGTCGCACATATTCAGCTTAAGACAGTTAGGCTTTGTCTACACCACACGTTTTTGCGGCAGAAAATATGCTAATGAGGGACTCATTAACGTGTGTCATGACATCATTACCATTTTTTCTGCCATTTCTTTTTGCGCAAGGGGTTTTTGTGCAAAAAGAAGCAGTGTAGCCACTTCCGTTTTGCGCAAGAGCCTTATGCCTGTCCCAGAGAGGCATAAGGATCTTGCAGAAAAAGGGTTTTTTGCACAAAACGGAAGTGGCTGCACTGCTTCTTTTTACACAAAAACCCCTTGCACAAAAAGAAATGGCAGAAAAAACGGTAATGATGTCACGACTCATGTTAATGAGTCCCTCATTAGCATATTTTCTGCCTCAAAAATGTGTAGGGTAAACAGAGCCTTAGTGTTTGGTTTAGGTGACTGTTGTGAAATGCAAGTACCCATCTGCTGCCACTTCTAGGAGACAAGTAAGAAAACAAGTGACTGTTAGATTAACTATTGTATTGAGGTTCATATGGAATTTATATTTAATTATTGGTTTTAAGATTCTATTTAGCCACTCCGAAATAAAACTTCATTCAATGGTGTTGATTAATTTCCACTGGAAATTCCTGGGACTCTGGATACAATGTTTATATTTTCTCATCCAAATAAGATGTTTTATTTCTTTCGATTTTTAAAATCCACATATGTAAAACCCATATGGATATATACCAAAATGCATGCAACTAACCAAAATAGACTACAAGGAAAACACTATGAACCTTTTTGCTTATGATACAATTCAATTTAGCTATATTGCTGGCTTTCCCCAAGTATATTTTATTATGGTCACACGTAATAAAGAATTTCAGTCATGCTTCCTTGTTTGTGATCTATTTATAAGACACCAGTGGTGTAAAAACACAGAACACCTGGAGATTTAAAGGTCTTCAACTGGGTGAACTGACATAATTCCATCAACTTTCACTGAGCTCTGATGACTTACATCAGTGTGGGTCCGGAGCACAGTTTTGCCCAAGTTGTCAAGTTATTTATTGTTCTGCTAAAAACTTTAAAAAGAAATCAAATTGATAATTCAGTCCTTAACTAATAAAATGTTGAAATAGAGGGCATAAAAAGAAATCATTCTGATTTCCGATTCTAATTAATCTTTTTTACCCTAACTAAATGCTATAAAAAATATTTAGGTGTTTCTGTTGTGCAGCCATAGAGTTGTTGTTTTTGTAGCAGTATGACATCTTGTGGACAAGTGACAGTACTGCACAAAAATGAGACGCCATTCTAATGGCTAAACAATATTATTGGCATCTCATATAAACTGCCATATGGACAAAGCTTCTTTTAACACTAACTACACCTTTGTAAAAGGTAATAAGCATTTAACTGAGTGAGCTAGTAAGGAAAAGCAATATGTAAGTGTCACCTGCTTAATATAGTTGAGTTGACAGGCTGTGAGCACTGCAATGACAAAATGAACTGTTCTAAGTAGGAGTCTTTCATTGTTCATGCTTATCAATGAAAAGGAGCAGTGAATACAACTTCCCCAAATCCATGACTGAGACTGAAGGCTTAGGATTTCTGCTCCCTTCTCTAACTTGCTTCTACAAATTTAGTTTTCCTAGTTGGTTGCCAGGTTCTATATCAGTGGTCATTATCCAGTAGATTGGGATCTACTGGTAGATCTTGGAGCCTCTGACAAATGATCCTGACTGGTTTGTCTGGGAAGCTATCAATCACTGACACTTCAGTTGCCCCTCTGCCTACTGTCATGTTGCTCCTGTCCTTTGCTTTGGAGCTGCCCCCAGGAGCCTCCTGCCTTCTGTGCAGGGTATGGGAGGGAGAAAAGGGAGGTGCTGATGTTAGGGTGTCTTCCTTGAACCCCCACTCCTGTACTCTATCACAACACAGGAAGAAGGGGATGGAGGGAACTTGGCAATGAAAATCTCAGCCACTCTCATACACTACGTGTGTCTCTGTCATTCTCACAAACACACGCTGTCCTCCTCACCCAACACTTAGGTGGGGGGTTGTTGTTACTTCTTTTGCTGCTTGCAAAATGGATTATTTTTGGTTTCTGACTGGTCTGTGCATTACATAATTTTAATTTCTATCTTACGCTTAAATTTAATTCTTTGAGTAGTGAGTTCTAACATGTCTAACCTGTCATGGATGGAGTAATTATCCCCATGGTAATTGCTGCTCCTGGACATGGCTGGCATGTCCCTGCAGCCCCTGAGAAAGGCAGAGCAGGGGGTCTCCACACACTGTCCTTGCCTGCAGTCACCACTCCTGCAGCTTCCATTGATCAGTACTGGGGAACCGTGGCCAATAGAAGCTGTGGGCTCAGTGCCTGTTGATGAGGGACAGCACATGGCGCCATGGAGCTGTTGCTGTACATGCCAGCTGCTTTCAGGAGTGGTGCAGAGCCAGGGCAGGAGTAAGCTGCCTTAACTCCACTGCTCCACCACCCAGAAGCTGTCCCAGTTAAACGATTCCTACCCAGAACCTGCTTCCTGAATCCCTCTCCCAGTCCTGAATCCCCCGCCCCCACACCCAACCTCCAGCCCCAGATGTGAGTCCCCCTGCACCCAAACTCCTTCCCAGAGCTTTCACCCTGAAACCCCTCCTGGACTTCAGTCCCCTGCCCTGGGCTAATCCCAGAGCCCCTCCCACACTCTGAACCCCTTGGCCCAAGGCCAGAGCCTGCACCCCAATCCTCTACCCCAGCCTAGTGAAAGTGAGTGAGGTTTGGGGAGGAAGGGAGATGGAGTGAGCAGGTCAGGCCTTGGAGAAGGGGTGGAGCAGGGGCAGGGCCTCAAAGAAGGGGCAGGAAGGAAGTGGGGCAAGGGTATTTGGGTTTGAAATAGATCTTGCATTGCACTTAAATTGAAAAAGTGATCTTGTGGTTAAAAAGGTTGGAGATCACTGTTCTAGATGATGCTACTTGTCTGTTATTTGACTTCTACAAGAATATGGTTTTACATATTTCTCTAGGTCAACATCTTTTTTCTCTTTCTGAGACTATGAAACACTAGTGGGAACCTTCAAGTTGTTATCTTTCTCCAAACACTCACATTTGAAATTCATTCACTTCCCCCTTTCCAAGAACTACACAAATGTCAAAAAAGGATATAATTGTCTGTTCAAAAGGTATCAGTCTACTTCTAACACAAAGTTTCTGGGTATGTCTACACTACAGCGCTAATTTGAACTAGCTTATTTCGAATTAGTTAATTAGAAATAAGCTAATTCGAAATAACACGTCTAGACCCAAAAACTAATTCGAATTAGCGTTTTGCTAATTCGAAATAGCGCATCCACACTGATTAGATGCTGGGTCACATTTAAGGGCAGCTGAAACCGGTTCCAGCAGGGCATCAGGTCAGTAGTTGCTTTGTGTGTCTGCTGTCTGAGGCTATCTGAGGCTCGTGCTTAGAGGAACCCCCCGGACAGCCAGTTCTCAGCTTTTTCACCTGCTTGCCTACCTCGCCGAGAGACAGCAAAGCATTTTCCTCTCTGCCTGCCTGTGTCAGTGGTTCCCATTAGGGACGCCGCTGCAGTTGGCACCATGGAGCCAGAGCTCGCCCTGGGCATTCTGCTCCAGTTTTTGGACTTGCTGCTGCAAGCCTGCCAGCAATGGCTGGAGGCTGCCTGGCACCATCTGATGCACGTCAGCTCCCTGCCCCTCCCTCTGGCCTCCCTAGGGGCCGTGGAGGAGCCGCAGCAGTGCCCGGATGCCAGCGTGCCCCGCCACATCTGGCGTCTGGACACCAGCAGTGACTGGTGGGACTGCATCATCCTGGAGCGCTGGGGAGACCAACAGTGGACCCAGAACTTCAGGATGAAGAAGGACACCTTCCTGGAGCTCTGCGAGTGGCTCACCCCTGCTCTGCGGTGACGGGACACTCGCATGAGGCCCACCATCCCCCTCCAGAAGCGTGTGGCCATCGCCCTGTGGAAGCTCTCCACGCCGGACAGCTACCAATTCATCGGGAGCCAGTTCAGCGTGGGGAAATCCACCGTCGGAGCAGTGCTCATGCAGGTACGGCACTCACCAGCCACTGGGCCGGGGGGGGGAGGGAGGCTGCAAGGAGCGGATGGGCTGCCCCAGGGAAAACGGGGGGGGGAGGGGGAGGCAAAAGTGCCCCGCACGGGAGGGTTCGGTCTGTCCTGGCCGTACTACACGCCACCCACGGCGGCCAGGATCACAGCGGGGGTTGCTTCTGGGAGTGGGGCATGGTGCAGTGCCAGGGAACGAACACTCCCAGCCATCCAGGCGCCCCCGTGATTTGAGGTTTGGTGTGTCTGTCTGCAGGTGGTCAAGGCCATCAACCGGGTGCTGCTCCGCAGGGTGGTCTGCCTCGCCGATCCGGACGCGGTCATCCAGGGGTTTGGCACCCTCGGCTTCCCCAACTGTGGGGGGGCAATCGATGGGACATCCCCATCCGTGCCCCAGAATACCAGGCCTCCCAGTACATCAACTGCAAGGGGTACTTCTCCGTGCTCCTGCAGGCTGTGTCTGACCACCGGGGCCAGTTCATGGACATAAATGTGGGCTGGTCTGGCAAGGCACACAATGCATGGGTGTTCCGCAACTCCTCCGTGTGCCAGAGACTGCATGCCGGGACCTTATTCCCTGACCGCCACATCAGGGTAAGGGACGTGGACATGCCCATCTGCCTGCTGGGGGATGTGGCCTACCCCCTACAGCCCTGGCTGATGAAGCCCTACACGGGCACCTCAACCCCTCCCAGCAGGCCTTCAATGCCAGGCTCATCAGGGCCCACACTGTGGTCGAGGGGGCCTTCGGATGCCTGAAAGCCCGATTCCGGTGCCTCCTCACCCGCCTCGATCTCGCCGAGCACAATATCCCTCCTGTGGTGTCAGCATGTTTTGTGCTGCACAATGTATGTGAGCAGAAGTGGGAGGCTTTCCTGCCAGCCCGGATGGTTGAGGCTGACCGCATGGCTGGCCAGTACGCGTAGCCCCGCACCACCACCATCCAGGAGGCCCAGCGGGGGGCTGTCCAGATCCAGGAAACCCTGTGGGAGAGCTTCCATGTGGAGGAGGACTGAACTCTCCCCGCATGTCCCACTGGGGCCTTCTTGCACCCTCACTTCCTTCCCCTTTCCCCTCCCTAACCCCCCTTCCTAATGTAAAATAAAAACACCTGTTTTGCCAGAAAAACCTCTCTTTATTGTACATAACTGGGCTGGGGGAGGGACGAATGAGGGTGGGAGAGGGGAGGGGGAAACCTGGGAGGAGGGAGCTGGAAGGGGGAGGAAGGCGAGGAAGGGAAGGGAAAGCTCAGGGTTCGGGGTCCTGCTGGCTCTCCCATCTTGCAGCACTGCGGGTGCGGGGGCGTCGGGGGGGAGTGGGTATGGAGGGTGGGGCAGGAGGGACGGGGAAGTGCGGAGGAAGTGGGATGGGGAGCAGGGGTGGGAGGAGGAGCGAGAGCTGGGGCGGCCGCAGTGGCTGGAGCAGGAGGAGGCAGGCACCTGTCCACCAAGGTCTGGAGGTGGCCGCGGAGGGCATGGCCCTGCTCCTCCAGTACCTCCAAGCTCCGCTGCCGCAGCTGCAGGTCCTCCCGAACCCAGTGGTCCTGGGTGCGGAGCTGGTGCTCCAGTAGCCGCAGATGCCGCCGCTGATAGTCCTCCAGGTTGCAGGTGTGCCTGCTGGCCCGGGTGCAGGTGGCTGTTGCAGGCGGGGTGGTGCGCCCTGCAGTCTCAGGTGCTGCGGCTGTGGTGAAACAAGAGCAGTGGTCAGTTCTCCCTGGGGACACAGTGGGTGAAACCCAGCCCCCCCTCTGCAAGGCGAGGTCAGCGTGTGGGGAACAGGCCCAGGGCCCCTGCATGACACCCAGCTGCTGCTCCATGGTGGGCAAGGCCCAGGCACACAGTGCCTGGGCTCCCTCTCCACCCCCACCCCATACACATAAGGGGAGCATGATGGCACTCACATGTGGAGCCCTCCCCGGCCTCGGACGACACAGCAGATGTGCTCTGTGGGATGCCTCAGGGGTCCTGGGTCCTGGGTCCTGGGCAGGCTCCCTGCAGGCTCCTGGCTCTCGGCATCCTCCTCCTCCTCCTCCGTGTCAGGGACGGGGCCCTCTGCCCCGGGGTTGATCACCACCCGGGGGGCATGGACTGCATGAGCCTCCAGTTTGCGGTCCAGGGCCTCATAATGAGGGCATGCCTCTGGGTCGGCCCCTGGCTGGGAGGCTCTGGAGTAGGCCTGCCGCAGGTCCTTTATTTTGCAGCGGACCTGCTTCTGGGTCCTCATGTGGCCTCTGGTGGCCAAGCTGGCAGCCATGCGGCTGTAGATGGCCGCGTTCCTGTGGCTAGTGCGGAGATCGTGGACGTTGGAGGCCTCCCCCCAAACTTGATGAGGTCCACGATCTCCGCACTAGACCAGGCGGGCGCCCGCCTCTTGCGGCCCCGGGCAGGCTCCTGTGAGCCGCCAGCCTGGTCCTGGGAAGCCGTGGAGGGCTGGGTGGCAGCGGGTGGCTGGCTCATGCCGTGCCAGGTGCAGGGTCTGTTGGCTGGGTGCTGGCAGGCTTGCAGCTGGCCCAAGCACCATAGCCAGACCGTAGCCCTTTAAGGGCTCTGGGGCCGGGAGGGGGGCAGAAGAGTTTCCCTGGTTTGGTCCAGAGTGGCCACCAGGGCAACCTGGGAAGGGCTAGCCTCCAACTAGTTCGAATTAAGTGGCTACACAGCCCTTAATTCGAACTACTTAATTCGAACTAGGCGTTACTCCTCGTAGAATGAATTAAGTTCGAATTAAGCGCTCTGCTATTTTGAATTAAATTCGAAATAGCGGTTTGCATGTGTCGCCCCTATTAAAGTTAATTCAAACTAATGGCTGTTAGTTCGAATTAACTTTGTAGTGTAGACATACCCTCTGTTAGTACAAACTTTTAATCATTCATCATATTTTCTTTATAACACAATCTGTATTCAAATTACTCCTAAGAGCATCAGCATCATGCTGAATCACAGGGATCCTTCTGATCTCTTTTGGTATGTCTACACAGCAAAGTTATTTCAAAATAACAGCCGTTATTTTGAAATAACTGTACTAGCATCTACACAGGCCAACCGCTATTTTGAAATTAATTCGAAATAGCAGAAGGCTTATTTTGAAATTGGTAAACCTCATTCCACAAGGAATAGTGCCTATTTTGAAACTGCTATTTCTAAATAAGCGCTGTGTAGACACTTATTTTGAAATAGGGGGCCTCCAGCCCTTTCCAGGGTGCCCTGGTGGCCACTCTGGGCACAAGCAGGAAAACTGCTCTCCTCCTTCCCCCTCCCGCAGCCCTTAAAGGGGTAGAGTCTGGCTACAGTCTTTTGTGGCTAGCACCAGGCCTGCCAGCCCAGAGCCACTCTGCTGCTGCCCCTGAGCTAGGCCACAGCATGAGCCAGCAAGCCACTGGCAGCCAGCCCTCCACCACTCCCCAGGACCAGTCTGCCAGCTCCCAGGAGCCTGCCAGGGACCAGAAAAGACGGGCGCCTGCCTGGTCCAGTGCGGAGATCAGGGACCTCACTGAGGTTTAGGGGGAGGCCTGCAACATCCATGATCTCCACACTAGATGGAGGAACGCGGCCATCTACCACCACGTGGCTGTCAGCCTGGCCACCAAAGGCCACATCCGAACCCAGGAGCAGTTTCGGATGAAAACCAAGGAGCTGCGGCAGACATAAGCCAGGGCCACAGGGGGCAGCTCCCAAATAGGGGCAGACCCAGACACCTGCCCCTATTTTGACACCCTGGACCACATCCTGGGGGACAGGACGGTTCGTGCCCCCCAGGTGGTCATCGACCCTGGGGCAGAGGGCCCTGACCAGGGCACAGAGGAGGAGGAGGAGAAGGAGGAGGGCCAGGAGCCTCAGGAGCCTGGAGGGAGCGTGCTGCACAGCCAGGCCCCCGAGCCATCCCAGTGGGCCTGTCGCCGGTGTCAATCTGAGGCCAGGGAGGCAACAACATGTGAGTGCCATCACTGTCCCCTTATGGGGGGGTGGGAGGGGAGGGAGACCAGGGACTGCTCACATGGGTCTTTCTGGTCACAGCTCACGCAACAACCTGTGCGTGTGCCATGCCATCCCTGGGCACATGGCCCCAGTTGGTTGCCACACAGAGGCCATGGCCTGTTACCCACATGCGTGTATGTACGAAGACACATGATGTGCTCCTGACCCCAGGGTGGGACACAGCAGGACACCCTCCCTCCACAAGCCCCCTCTACACAGAGGCAGGGGACATCTCCCCCCTTTCCCCCCACAGACCCACACCACATACAGCACAGGGGCATGGGTGCACTCCCGGGCCAGCTCCCATTCCTGGGGATAGCAGGACATCTGAACATGGCCTCTTTGCTAGCACATTGGCTCTGATGATATGGAGACCTGTCGTCCTTGCCTTGCAGAGGGGGGCTGGGCTTCACCCACTGTGTCCCCAGGGATAATTGACCACCTCTCTTGTTTCCCCACAGCCTCACCAGCTGTGAGTGCAGGGTGCACCACCCTGCCCAGGACATCCTCTCACACCCGGGCACTCAGCAGGCTGACCTGTAACCAGGAGGAGTACCAGCAGCAGCACCTGGAGATACTGCGAGGCCTGCACCACACCCTGGACTACTGGGTGTACGAAGACCTGCAGCTCCAGCGGGAGAGCGTGCGGGAGCTGTTTGCCCAGGGCCGTGCCATCTGCAACCACCTGCAGACCCTGGTGCAGAGATTGCTGCCTCCTGCCACTCCAGCTCCTGCTGCCTCCCCAGATACCGCTTCTCCTCCCAATGCCTGCTCCCGCTCCCGCTTCTTCCTCCCCCTTTGTCCCCCCCCCCGTGGGGACGGCGAGGCCCCCGCACTCGCAGTGCTGGAAGACAGGTAGGCCGGCAAGACCCCCAGTCCTGAGCCCTGAGCTTCTCCTCCCCCTTCCTCCCCTAGCATCCCCCTTCCAGCTGCCTCCTCCCAGGTTTACCCCTCCCCTCTCCCACCCTCTCCCGCCTTCATTCCCCCCCCACACATACCCCAGTTTTGTTCAATAAAGAGAGTTTGTTTTCTGCAACACATGTGTCTTTATTGTACATCAGGAAGGGGAGTTAGGGAGGGGTAAGTGGAAGGACTTGAGGGTGGAATGAGGCACAAACCCCCAGTGGGGCACATCAAGGAGATTTTAGTCCTCCTCTGGGTGGAAGCTCTCCCGCAGGGCCTCCCAGATATGGACAGCCCCCTGATGGGCCTCCCGGCTGGCAACCATGCGGGGCTGTGTGTACAGGCCAGCCAAGTGCTCGGCCTCTGCCATCCAGACTGGCAGGAAAGCCTCCCCTTTCCTCTCGCACAAATTGTGCAGCACACAGCACACTGCCATCACGTGCTGAATATTCTGCTCCGAGAGGTCCAAGTGGGTGAGGAGGCATCTAAAATGGGCCTTCAGCCGGCCGAAGGCACCCTCCACCACGATGCGGGCCCTGTCGAGCATGGCATTAAATGCCTGTCAGGGAGGGTTCCGGTGTCCTGTGTAGGGCTTCATGAGACAGGGCTGTAGGGGATAGGCCACATCCCCCACCAGGCACACAGGCATGTCCACGTCCTTGACCCTGATGTAGCGGTCTGGGGAAGAAAGTCCCGGCATGCAGCCTCTGGCACACGGAGGAGTTCTGGTACACACGTGCGTTGTGTGCTTTGCCGGACCAGCCCACACTGATGTCCACAAAGTGGCCCCGGTGGTCAGACACAGCCTGCAGGATGATGGAAAAGTATCCCTTGCGGTTGATATAGAGGGAGGCCTGGTGTTCTGGGGCACGGATAGGGATGTGTGTCCCATCAATAGCCCCCCCGCAGTTGGGGAAGCCCAGGGCACCAAACCCCTCGATGACCGCGTCAACATCGGCAAGGCAGATGACTCTGCGGAGCAGCACTCTGTTGATGGCCTTGACCACCTGCATAGGGACACACAACCAAGAGTCACTGAGGTGCCAGGGTGGCTGAGAGTGCTCCTTCCCCTGCCACTGCCCCACGCCCCACTCTCCAGGAGCAACTCTCCCCTGCAGTCCTGGCCATCGCGGGCAGTCCTTAGTGCAGGCGGGACAGAACAAACCCTCCTGTGGAGGGGACTTGAACCCCTCTCCCTTTTCCCTAGGGCAGCCCATCCCCTCCTTGCACTCCCCATCCTAGCACAGTGACCGGAGACTGCCATACCTGCATGAGCACTGCTCCAGCGGTGGATCTCCCCACGCCAAACTGGTTCCTCACAGATCGGTAGCTATCTGGCGTGGAGAGCTTCCAGAGGGAGATGGCCACACGCTTCTGGAGGGGAATGGCGGGCCTCATGTGCATGTCCCGTCTCTGCAAAGCAGGGGCGAGCCACTCACAGACCTCCATGAAGGTGTCCTTCTTCATCCTAAAGTTCTGGATCCATTGCTGGTCTCCTCAGCGCTCCAGGATGATGTGGTCCCACCAGTTGCTGCTAGTGTCCAGGAGCTGCAGCTGCTCCTCCACATACCCCTGGAGGGTCCAGATGATGGCCTGGGGGTTGGGCTGCAGCAGATGCTGTGAGGTAGCCTCCAGAAAGTGCTGCCAGGCTTGCAGCCACACATCCAAAAGAAGCACCAGAGTGCCCAGGGGCAGCTCTGGCTCCTTGGTGCTGACTGCTGTGGTATCCCGAGTGAGGGCAACCAGAGCATGCAGAGAAAAAAAAAAAAAATGCTTTGCTGTCCCTCAGCGAGGTAGGCAAGCAAGCAGGGAAACCTGAAAACCGGCTGTCCAGGGGGCTCCCTTTAAGCACAGGCCTCAGATAGCCTCAGGCAGCAGCCATACAAAGTAACTCCTGACCTGATGCCCTGCCAGAACTGGTTTCAGCTGGCCTTAAATGTGATTCAGCATCCAATCAGTGTGGACGCGCTATTTTGAAATAGCAAAACGCTATTTCGAAATGCATTTTGTGTGTAGACATGTTATTTCGAAATTAGATATTTCAAAATAACTATTTCGAAATTAGATATTTCAAAATAACACTGTAGTGTTAGACGTACTCTTTCTGTGTTAATATCAACTACAGACATAAGTAATCTGCCTCCTGGATCTTCATTAAGGGCCTAAAAGACTGTTCTTCCCTGCTAACCAGAGAAGGGTGGCCAGCAGAATTATAGTTGTTTAACATTCATTCTCATACTACCCATTAAGCACATTACATAAGACATTATATTATATTTGCTGGTATCCTAGTATAGCTATGCCATAATTTCCCAGAGACTGTCACTGTGGGTGCTCTCAAAAGCCTTCTGGAAAGTTATAAAACTTATCACTAGAGGTGCTTGCCACTCCACACATTCTCTGCTGTGTCTGAGAACTACTATATGGCTCACACATGATCAAAATTGTCTAAAACCAGCTTGTTCCTAAACTGAAGATCTATTGGTTTCTTGATGCATTGCAGGATGATTTTCTAAGGAACTGGCAGTAATGTGATTCCTCTGCAGTTATTGCAGTGAGTAAGATCATTCTTCTCTGGCAGTTTTACTAGAGGAGCTTGGCTACAGCTGCAGCACTGCAGCAGCACAATTGCACCGGTGCTGCTATAGCAAGCAGTGAAGATGCTACTTATGACAACAGAAGAGCTTCTCCTGTTGATGTAGGTACTCCACCTCCCCAAGAGGCAAAAAATATTGATGGGAGAAGCCCTCTTGTTGACATAACAGTGCCTAACCTGGTAGGTAGGTCAGTATAGCTGCGTCACTCAGTTATACCACCATATGTCTGTAGTGCAGGCTTCTCTTGCAGTGGGTTGGGTTTTCTTCATTCCATATTCTGTTCAAACAGACAAGAACAGTCTGGAGGGTTACTTTGCCACTTGCTTTAAATATTTCTCCAGCAACATCCTCTCCAGCTGTTTTCCCACCTTTTCATTTATTGAGGTGTTTTTGTAACTTCTTCCTTTGTAATATATCTTAAATCATTCTCAAGCTCTGGAGGTAGGTCTACATCACATACTTCTTGCAATTTGAATGGTCTATTTAATACATCTTAAAAATTGTCTACTTATTATTCTACTACTTTGCTCTTTTTCTATACAAAGAGTCTCTCCATTTGCATTTTAATAGGGTTCCCAGTACTGCTACAGTTTCCTATTAGCTGTGTGATTTTTTTATATAAGGTCACTTCTTTGCCTAGCATCTTTGGCTTCTCAATATCATTCAAAATATGCCTATTTATCTCTTCTAGTATTTCCTTTTGCTTCCCTTTTTAAGAGCCCTGTATTCTTCTTGACACTTGCTTATCTCTTCACATCTTAGCATTCATGAGTTTTTGCTTCACATCTCCTCTCTGCTGCTGTCCAAGCAGCATTGCAAATAGTCTTCCCTTTTAGATTTTGTTGTCATTAGGACCATCTTTTCATTTTATAGATAGCACACTCAGGTGTTTCCCCAGAGTATCAATGTTTTGGTTTAACTACATTAGAATACTGAACCTGTTCTTCACTCCAAGCTGAAAAGCACATTTTGAGTCTGTGATTTTTAATTGTGCATTTTTGATGCATAGTCTTCTTCTAACCTTATTCATACTCTAACTTGTTCTTCACATTACTGATACAAAGGTTGTGGATACTGCCCATGTTTGTGCCCCTGTGGGCACATATATATGCAAGCTGTTGAAATTTTTTGAAATGCACAAATTTTCTACTTGTTTCTTTGTAGCACCATCTGTGGTGTTCCATGCCACTTTATGGATTACTTTATGGAGAAATATTTTCCACCTTTCTCTGGGGTGTTAAAATTTCTACTTAATTGCGCATCATTTTTATTCATATCCAAACCTGTTCCACACCTGACCATAACTTTATTCACCCATCATTGTTACTTCCAACCTTTGTGTTTTTTTAGCTATCTATCATGCCTATCATATTTTGGGGCCTTGGTTAACACATCCTGTAATTCAATTCATCTGGCTTTTCAATTGTTGGTTTATTGCAGTATATCACAGTTAGTTTAAAGAGACTAAAGAATTTACATCTGAAAGTGAGCTCTAATAATTCTTTCAGTGACTCATTCCCACTCCCACTGAAAAATGGAGATTGTTATGATTGCTTTTGAGGGGTACTGAATAGATAAAAAGCTTGTTTATACAGTTTGAGCCTCTCTAGTCTGGCACCTCAGGACTTGAGTGGTACCGAACTAGAGAATTTGCGGGACCACAGGAGGTCAATATTGTCTAGCAGCATTACCAACACTTCCACTGCTTACATTTAGGGGTAAATTAGAGCTGAATAATAGCACAGAACATTGAAGGCCAGGATTGGTGGCTGTAAATAAACTTTATGGGAAGGCGCGAAACTTGCCTACGCCTATGATAAGTGGACATCTTGCTAACCAAATTCATGCTGGACCACGGATGTTGCCAGACCAAAGAGTGCCAGACAAGAGAGATTCAACCACTAGGACAAAAAACTTGTAACTGGATAGATAAAAAAGCATTTGATCAACTATCACTTCAAAACCCGCACAATCACAAATCACTGGCATTTATTTATTGTTAGGTGGTTACCAGGAAATGAATTTGGAAAAGCATTCAAGAAATACATTTTCTTCTCTACTAGGGGGCTGCGCCCCTTGCTTACTACACTTGCAAACTCCCCTCTCTCAAGGGGCAGGCAAACCTGGCTGTCCCCCCCAGCCACCAGTGAGGGCCGGGCTGCGGCCCTTTCTCCCCCACTCCACGACCCCAGCCGTGGCGACCCAGGCCCTTTTTTCCCTCCCCCTGCCACTACCAGCCTGGGCCCTTTCTCTCTCCCCTACCCCCAGCTGTGCCAGACCCGGCCCTTTCTCTCTCCCCTCCCTCCCACTCTGGGCTTCACCACCCTGGGTCCTTTCTCTCCCTGCCCCCCCGCCTACTCCCACACCAGCCCTTGCCCACCCACCCTAACCCTAACCCCCTCCCAGACACCTGGTTGAGGCTGCACTAGGCCCGGCTCTGCTCCTGGTGGCGGGGGAAAGCCAGGCTGAGGCCTCAGTGTGCTAAACCTGGCTCTGCCCCCAGCAGCTGGGGAAGGCCAGACCAAGGCCATGGTGCACCAGGCTTGCCTCTGCCCCCATTGGCCAGGGAAGGCTGGGCTGAGGCTGCAGCAAGCCAGACCTGGCTCTGTCCCCGAAAGATAGGGAAGGCTGAGGCTGTGGTGCCCAAGCCCAGCTGTGTCCCCAGTGGCTGGGAAAGGCTGGGCTTAGGCCATGGTGCAACAGGCCTGGCTCTGCTCCCTTTGGCCCTGGAGGGCTGAGGCCACAGTGCCCTCACCCCGGCTCTCCACAATGGCCACCAGAGAGGGCTGGATTGGCAGTGTGTGGGGCTTGGCTCCAGGGATGAAGGGGTGGGACCAGGGACCACCCATGCCTATCCCCCACCCACCCAGCCTGTAGATGCTGTGTCATAATGGTATAAAATATATTTGCCATGTATTCCATTTATTACTAGAGAAGAGGGTGATCATTCTAGAGTAAAAGAACATTTCTATATTTCAAGGTCCCTTTGTTATCTTTGCTTTATTCAGTTCACACATCCTGTTATAGAAATGGTGGCCAAATTTATGAGAAACTACTATTACCCCGTCTCAGATCGTCTGTGATCTTTTTTCCACTATGAGATATAATAGGTTCTGGAACACCCTGATAGACTTATACAGTTGACAGCAATTAGATAGTTTGGAATGGATGGCTTTTTCCAATCAAGCCTTTTTTAAAGTTCTGAAATGCTGGGATAAGGGTTTTCCTTTACTTTTGTGCCTGGCTTTGTATGTTTGTCTTCTGTCCTGACTTAGGCACTGGAGTGCCAATGCACCAGAAGTAGTTGATCTCATTAGATCCCCTCCCCACTTGGCAGAGTAAAGAGATGCCTTAGTGTCTCTGTGCATCAGTTTTCCCCATGTGTAAAATGGGAATGAAAATGCTCTCTCACCTTGGAAAAGCACTTTAGAAGCTATTGATTACAGGTGCGCAATACTATTACTTCTATTTTCCTTGTTGCCATGCCAACACCTTTCAGGCTTGATCCTCTTAAGATTTTAATAACATAGTATTTGTCTCCCTTGTCAATGATCTGTTATACTGGAAGCTGCCAGTCTAGTATGAATCTCAGTAATATTATGTCATTGCAAATAGCACACTCTACTTGGTATCCAGGGGAACCAAAAGCCATGCTGGGCCTCTGGGTAAAGGTGTGTGTGTGGGGGGGGGGGGGAAGGAGGGGCAGTTCCACACTGCCAGAAGGGGCAAGGGCAAGGCAACTAACCATCAGCACTGCCCAAAGAATGCCACTCTGCCCCTCCCCACCCAGCCCTTTGAGCTATCTGGAGTACACAAAATGATGCTTTGGTGATGTTTTTGAAGGGTCCAGGGCTCTGGGCACCACCTCTACCACAGTAGTGGAAGTGACAGCTGGGAGCCCTGGACCTTTTTGAAACACCAAGCACCAGGGCAGTTGCCATCATTACCCTTCCTGCATCCTCCCCGTTGGTGGCCTCTTGGTATCTGAGTAAAGATAACTTGGATTCAATCTGATTATTACTGGAAGGAAGACCTCTAACTTGGACTTTGCAGGCTTCATGGCAACAGAGAAGAAGCTTTGTTCACTACCACCAGTGATACTGTGTATAATTTCAAAAGCATTCTTTCTTTCTCACTTCATCTGGTTCTGGTCATCTGAATAGTCAAACTAACTTGTGAGGATGTTTCCAGGTTAGAAGTCATCTCTGGCCTAGTGAATCCAACACTTTATAGAGCACTCAAGAGACTTGTTTTCCATTGCCTGCTGTTTGTTCAAGCTCTCTGTGCCTCTTTTCCATCTGTCCTTCATAAAGCACTTTAAGATCTACCAATGACAAGCACTATTTTTGTGAAGGATCAAAAAGACCAATTGTTGAGAACAAATCATAATTACATCTAACCCAGACATCTGTAGAACTGTTCATTGGTTTAAACAGCATTCTTCCTCACAGAAATGTGAAACACAACTGGTGTCATTTCTGGCCAAGGGCAGAGCATTGAAACTGGAAGCTATTATTTCTGTTGGCTTATTTAGGACAAATTTGTTTACAATGTTTGGATTTAGTCTATTTTAATGTCATTTTCCTTTTGCATAAATTGCTGTTTTGTTTCCAGTGTCTGACCTAAAGAAAAAGCCAGTGTTAACTTGCTTTTGGTTCATCTTCCTTCAATTGCTGCAGGGTAGAAACTGAATGGCTGTTGCAGAGCAAAAATAATTTTATTTTAAAAATGGAATCCACACAAATGGGCTAAAATAAGTTCATATAACATGCTCCTTAAGGCATAATTGAACCTCTTGATATGAAAAATGTCCCATTCTTATTTGAAATACATGTCAAATTCCAGATTAATTTGTATTTAACTTGTTTAGTAGACATATCAGGTAGGATAAAGTGTTTTCTGATACATCTAAGTAAATGTTATATATAACAAATCAGACATAGGTGGACTGACCTTAATAAAAATAAGAACTGATCCAAATCTTTGCACATATCTCTAACCGAGGTCACAACTTCTTGTGAAATTTGAAAATTTGGTAACATTTAAAACCATTCACATAGTTCTGAAGTTCATCATTTTGGCCAAAATACTGCAATAAAGATGTTCTTTCAAGATTTCCATCATAATTAAAAGCAGAAGTTATTGAGAACTTTGTGAGCAGCCTTACTCTCATAGTATTTGCAATGTGAACTCTCTTCTATTCTGTCTCCCACATTTTTAAAGCACTCTGCGGATTTTAGGAAAAGTGGATTTTCCTCCAAGTGTTGTGGTGGAACACACAACAGTCCTACTTCATGAAAAGAAAAAAAAAAGAGACTTTCGAGCTTTGATATCTTCTCCACCCTGATTGAGACAGTCATTAAGGACAGAAGGAATTCCACCATCTTCCCGAAATGAATTTGGCCAGTCCCCACAAGATGATGTAAAGTTAACCTCTGTCACCATATGTGAATTGGATATTTGCTCCACCTGGCTGTTAGACCCTGTGAGAACTGCCTGGGCCCACAATTGATGGGCATTATCAGTGACTCCCAAAGCATGGGCAAATAGCCAACAGCCTTTAATAACAATGCCATCCAGCCTGTGTTCAAGAAGCCATCATGTTTTACTTACCAATCTGGCAAACTATGAAGAGATCTTGGATCCTTCTTTCATGTGTACAGTCATTGAGAAGACGATGGCACACCACATGATCTTATTTCATACTTAGGATATTGCCAAAGGCCAAACAAAAATATTTCTGAGCAGAAAGTTTCCCTAGCCAGGATCTCTATTTCAACCTACCTCCAAAAAGAGGAAAACATATCTTCTCTCTCACAGATTGCTTCAGACACTGGTTCCAAATCACTACAAAGCAATGGCTTACAAAATAAAAAGATAAAGGAAGGGGATTACCAGCACTCTCTCAGAAACTTCATCAGCACTTCCCTGGCTACCTCCAAAGCTATCTATCTTTGGGCATGGAGATTCAGCTTCTTCCATTTTCTTCTGGGAGATCACTAAGGACCTATAAGTTGAGCATGTGCTGCAATACTTTGCCGAATCAGGGCTAGACTTAGCAGATGGTCTTAATAAGTAAAGACAAGCTATTCCAATGCCTTTCCTGGGCAAATTCTAATTTCTCATCTTCTGTTCACAGCTGGTGCTGGTGAAGGTATATATTGCACTAGAGCTGAACAATACTCAACTTATTCACTTCATTTTATGAAGCAAGTGTATAAATATTTATCAATTGTTTGTTCAGCTCTATAATCCCCCTGTACTGTCAGGGGATATACCACCATCACCATGAAAGAAATCTACCTGGAACATTAAGAAACAATTTTATCAAAGCTTAGTAGATAGCATTAAATAAGTTGTCCTCTTCCTCCCAGGATTCATAGAATAAGAATAGTACCGAAACAAATAGACTGACTAGCACCTTTGATTACACTGGTCTACAATGTTTTAGACGTCGTCTGCTTCAGAGATAAAATGTGCTATTTATTATGTATTTTGATGTGCTGAATTCAAATATGACAATTAAAACAACTGATTGGCTACTGTTTCCAAGATATTTAAGTTTTTACATTTTACATCTATGTATATTGTGTAGATAGTAGAGTTTTAATCATACATTGTAAACCTAGGTCTTTTCATGTGTTTATGGTTGCTTTACATGATAATATTTCACCTGTCCTGTTTATGTAACATTTTAAAAATCAACAAAAGGGTTATATAAATAAAATTTATTATGAAACAAAAGGCAAAAAACTATTATGTACATAGTTTAGTCCTATTCAGTGTCTACTCGGCGCTTCTTGGCTTGTCTCTTGTATTCATTAAATGGAGCATCTCTTGTCATTGTCCAGCAATAGTCTGCAAGCATTGATGGGCTCCATTTGCCCTGATAGCGTTTCTCCATTGTTGCAATGTCCTAGTGAAATCGCTCGCCGTGCTCGTCGCTCACTGCTCTGCAGTTCGGTGGAAAAAAATCTAGATGAGAGTGCAAAAAATGTATCTTTAGTGACATGTGGCAACCAAGGCTTTTGTATGCCTTGAGGAGATTTTCCACCAACAACCTGTAGTTGTCTGCCTTGTTGTTTCCAAGAAAATTTATTGCCACTAACTGAAAGGCTTTCCATGCCGTCTTTTCCTTGCCACGCAGTGCATGGTCAAATGCATCATCTCGAAGAAGTTCACGAATCTGAGGACCAACAAAGACACCTTCCTTTATCTTAGCTTCACTTAACCTTGGAAATTTTCCACGGAGGTACTTGAAAGCTGCTTGTGTTTTGTCCATGGCCTTGACAAAGTTCTTCATCAGACCTAGCTTGATGTGTAAGGGTGGTAACAAAATCTTCCTTGATTCAACAAGTGGTGGATGCTGAACACTTTTCCTCCCAGGCTCCAATGACTGTCAGAGTGGCCAATCTATCTTGATGTAGTGGGAATCTCTTGCACGACTATCCCATTCTCAGAGAAAACAGCAGTACTTTGTGTATCCAGTCTGCAGACCAAGCAAGAGAGCAACAACCTTCAAATCGCCACAAAGCTGCCACTGATGTTGGTCATAGTTTATGCACCTCAAAAGTTGTTTCATGTTGTCATAGGTTTCCTTCATATGGACTGCATGACCAACTGGAATTGATGGCAAAACATTGACATTATGCAGCAAAACAGCTTTAAGACTCATCTTCGATGAATCAATGAACAGTCTCCACTCATCTGGATCGTGAACGATGTTGAGGGCTGTCATAGACTCATAGACTCATAGACTTTAAGGTCAGAAGGGACCATTATGATCATCTAGTCTGACCCCCCGCACAATGCAGGCCGCAGAATTTCACCCACCCACTCCTAGAATAATCCTCACCCCTATCTCTCAGATATTGAAGCCTTCAAATAGTTTGAAGACCCCAAGATGCAGAGAATCCTCCAGCTGTGATCTGTACCCCATGCTACAGAGGAAGGCGAAAAACCTCCAGGGCCTCTGCCAATCTACCCTGGAGGAAAATTCCTTCCCGACCCCAAATATGGCGATCAGCTAAACCCTGAGCATGTGGGCAAGACTCCCCAGCCAGACACCCAGAAAGTTCTCTATAGTAACCCCTATCATCCCTCCATTGACCTATTTACCACTGATAATGACTAGTCAATTAGTTACCAAGACCATGTTATCTTGTCAAACCATCCCCTTCATAAACCCATCTAGTTTAATTTTGAAGCCAGGTAGATCTTTTGCCCCCACTACTTCCCTTGGAAGGCCATTCCAGAACCTCACTCCTCTAATGGTTAGAAACCTTCGTCTAATCTCAAGTCTAAACTTCCTACTAGCCAGCTTATATCCATTTGTTCTTGTGTCCACATTGGTATTAAGCTTAAATAATTCCTCTCCCTCCCTAGTATTTATCCCTCTAATATATTTAAAGAGTGCAATCAAATCCCCCCTCAGCCTTCTTTTGGTTAAGGTAAACAAGCCAAGCTCCCTGAGTCTCCTTTCATAAGACAGGTTCTCCATTCCTCGAATCATCCTAGTGGCCCTTCTTTGTACCTGTTCTAATTTGAATTCATCCTTCTTAAACATGGGAGACCAGAACTGCACACAGTATTCCAAATGAGGTCTCACCAATGCCTTGTATAATGGCACTAACACCTCCTTATCCCTACTGGAAATACCTCGCCTAATACATCCCAAGACCATATTAGCCTTTTTCACAGCCATGTCACAGTGGCGGCTCATAGTCATCCTATAATCAACCAGGACTCCGAGGTCCTTCTCCTCCTCCGTTACTTCCAACTGATGTGTCCCCAGCTTATAACTAAAATTCTTGTTATTAATCCCTAAATGCATAACCTTACACTTCTCACTGTTAAATTTCATCCTGTTGCTATCACTCCAATTTACAAGGTCATCCAGATCTTTCTGTATGATATCCCGATCCTTTTCTGAATTAGCAATACCTCCCAACTTTGTGTCATCTGCAAATTTTATCAGGACACTTCCACTTTTGGTGCCAAGGTCAGCAATAAAAAGATTAAATAAAATTGGCCCCAAAACTGATCCCTGAGGAACTCCGCTAGTAACCTTCCTCCAACCTGACAGTTCCCCTTTCAATATGACCCGCTGTAGTCTCCCCTTTAACCAGTTGCTTATCCACCTCTCAACTTTCATATTAATCCCTATTTTTTCCAATTTAACCAATAATTCCCCATGTGGTACTGTATCAAATGCCTTACTAAAATCGAGGTAGATTAGATCCACTGCATTTCCTTTATCTAAAAAATCTGTTACTTTCTCAAAAAAAGAGATCAGATTGGTTTGGCACGATCTACCTTTTGTAAAACCATGTTGCAACTTATCCCAATTGCCATTAACCTCAATGTCTCTAACTACTTTCTCCTTCAAAATTTTTTCCAAGATCTTGCATGCTACAGATATCAAACTAACAGGCCTATAGTTACCCGGGTCACTTTTTTTTCCTCTCTTAAAAATAGGAACTATATTAGCAATTCTCCAATCAAATGGTACAACCCCTGAGTTTAGAGATTTATTAAAAATTTTTGCTAATGGACCTGCAATTTCATGTGCCAGTTCCTTTAATATTCTTGGATGAAGATTATCTGGGCCCCCCGATTTACTCCCATTAAGCTGTTCAAGTTTGGCTTTTACCTCAGATATGGTAATATCTACCTCTATATCCTTAGTCCCATTTGTTATATTACCATTATCCCTAAGCTCTTCACTAGCCTCATTAAAGACTGAAGCAAAGTATTTGTTTAGATATTGGGCCATTCCCAGATTATCCTTAACCTCCACTCCATCCTTAGTAATTAGCGGTCCTACTTCTTCTTTTTTTGTTTTTTTCCTATTTATATGGCTATAAAACCTTTTACTATTGGTTTTAATTCCCTTTGCAAGGTCCAACTCTACCTGCCTTTTAGCCTCTCTCACTTTGTCCCTACATGCTCTAACCTCAATAAGGTAACTTTCTTTACTTATCCCTCCCATCTTCCACTCCTTATATGCTTTCTGCTTTTTCATAATCACCTCTCTGAGATGCTTGCTCATCCAGCTTGGTCTAACACACCTGCCTATAATTTTTTTCCCTTTTCTTGGGATACAGGCTTCTGACAATTTCTGCAACTTTAACTTAAAATAATCCCAGGCCTCCTCCACCTCAAGATCCATAATTTCTTTAGTCCAATCAACTTCCCTAACTAATTTCCTTAATTTATTAAAGTTAGCCCTTTTGAAATCAAAAACCCTAGTCTCAGATTTATTTTTGTTTATCCTTCCATTCAATTTGAACTGTATTAGCTCATGATCACTCGAGCCAAGATTATCCCCTACAACCATTTCATCTATGAGGTCCTCGCTACTCACCAAAACCAAATCTAAAATAGCATCCCCCCTTGTAGGTTCAGCAACTACTTGATGAAGGAATTCATCAGCTATCACTTCTAGGAATCTCTGAGCCCTATTATTATTACTAGCACTTATTCTCCAATCTATATCTGGAAAGTTGAAATCTCCCATGACTATGCAGTTTCCACGAGTATTTACTTCATTAAAAACATTAAAGAGGTCTCTATCCATATCCAAAGTGGATCCTGGTGGTCTATAACACACCCCAAGCACTATCCCAGGGGAGGATCTGATAGTTTTCTTCCCCAATGTGATTTTTGCCCAAACAGACTCTGTCTTCTCCATTCCATCACTTTTTATTTCTTTACAATCTACCTCATCTTTGATATACAATGCGACTCCACCACCTTTACCCTTATTTCTGTCTTTCCTAAACAGCACATACCCTTCAATACCTGTACTCCAATCATGCCTAGTATTCCACCATGTTTCTGTTATTCCTATAATATCTGGTTTCACTTCCTGGACCATTAACTCTAGTTCCTCCATTTTGTTACCCAGGCTCCTCGCATTGGTGTACAAACATCTTAATTTTTGCTGTTTGGCCTCACTCACATTCTTTACCCAATTTGGCACGGACGTTGTACCTCCAATATGACCTATTAGACTAGTATCCACCCTACCCTTCCTCATGTACATTCTCCTACCCCCAGCTATATCCTTTACTTCATTTGCCTCCCCCTCAGTGTTCAAATCTGGCGTAGAGATTACCTGAACATCTCCCAACCATCTCCCCCAAATTCCTAGTTTAAAGCTCTCTTTATCAGTTGAGCCAACCTCCATCCTAGAAGTCTATTTCCCTCCCTACTTAGGTGAAGTCCATCCCGAGAGAACAGTCCTCTGTCCATAAATGCCTCCCAGTGGCCATACATCCCAAAGCCCTCCTTATAGCACCACTGCCTAAGCCAACTATTGATCATCATAATCCTGTCACATCTTAGTTGCCCTTCTCTAGGAACAGGCAGGATGCCACTAAAGATCACCTGAGCCTCAATTTCCTTAAGCATCCTCCCTAGCCTAGCATAGTCGCCCTTAATTCGTTCCAGCGAAAATCTAGCCATATCATTTGTTCCTACATGAAAGATGATCAACGGATTCCTTCCTGCTCCCTTAATAATACTCTTCAACCTCAGTTCCACATCCCGTATCTTAGCACCTGGCAGACAACACACCCTTCTATTCTCTGGATCAGCTCTGGTTACAGGCCTATCTATTCTTCTCAATAAGGAGTCCCCAATCACATAGACCTGCCTTTTCCTAGTGACAGTGTGATTGTCTGGTCTATCTCTAGCTTCCTCTAGCTGCAAGTCCTTGCCATTCCTGTTTTCCCTTGTAATCCTCTTTAACCCATCCTGTATCCTCCTGATGCTCATTATTGGTGTTGTTTCCATTAACTCTTCCCCTTTATCTATAGGACTAGCCACTCTTCTCTTCTTCCTTACCCTTCCATCTTCATTATCTGCCTGTTGTACCCCTTCTTCATTCTCCAACTCCACATACCTATTCTTAAGCTCTATTTTTCCTTCACTGACCCATCTTTTCCTCTGCCTGGTTCTCTTAGTCACATGCTTCCACTGTCCATTTTCTTCACCCAGCAGTCCCCCCTCTAAGGGGCTTGATCCTGCTTCCATCTGCATATCTAAACTTTCCCCTTCAGCCACGTCATGCCTTTGCTCCATCATCTGCTCAAACCCCCTTCTAAACTCAACCAAAGTTTCCACCTGCATCTCCAATCCTGAGATTTTTTCCTCCATCAGCTCTATCAGGCGGCACTTCATGCAAACAAAACTCCTTTCGGGTAACCCCTCCAGAATCATGTACATACCGCAGCTACCACATCCAATCATCCTCCTTGTGTTCTCTACTACTTGGGTCATGGCACTACTGTCTCTGTTATATCTACTTTCTCTTTAAAATCCTATTAGTCCGGTGAACACAAAAACAAACCAAAACACCCCCTCCACAGCAAAAACAAACCCCAAACAAGTCCCAATATCCAAACTCCCTTTACAAACTCCCACTCAAACTCCCCTGTTTACAGCTCTGTTTGCTGGCTCCTGTGCTGCTGCAGCTGTCTGTGATGGTGTCATCACACCATCGATGCTGTTGCAGGCTACAAGATCACCTTCCATGAAGAAGAATGGGACAAGATCCTTTTGACGGTCACGGAACATGGAAACCCTAACATCGCCTGCCAGGAGATTCCACTGCTGTAGTCTGGAGCCCAACAGCTCTGCCTTACTCTTGGGTAGTTCCAAATCCCTGACAAGGTCATTCAGTTCACTTTGTGTTATGAGGTGTGGTTCAGAGGAGGAGGATGGGAGAAAATGTGGGTCCTGTGACATTGATTGTTCAGGACCAGAAGTTTCATCCTCTTCCTCGTCTGACTCAAGTGAGAATGATTCTGGTGCATCAGGAACTGGCAGTCCTTCTCCGTGGGGTACTGGGCGTATAGCTGATGGAATGTTTGGATAATGCACAGTCCACTTTTTCTTTGACACACCTTTCCCAACTGGAGGCACCATGCAGAAGTAACAATTGCTGGTATGATCTGTTGGCTCTCTCCAAATCATTGGCACTGCAAAAGGCATAGATTTCCTTTTCCTGTTCAACCACTGGCTAAGATTTGTTGCACAAGTGTTGCAGCATATGTGTGGGGCCCACCTCTTGTCCCGATCTCCAATTTTGCAGCCAAAATAAAGGCGATAGGCTTTCTTAACCATAGTGGTTATATTGCGCTTTTGTGATGCAAAAGTCACTTCACCACAAACATAGCAGAAGTTATCTGCACTGTTCACACAAGTACGAGGCATCTCTGCTCACTTTGGCTAAACAGAAATGTGTCCCTTTGCAAAATCAAACACTGACAAATAAGAGAGCACAACACTGTATGATTTCTAGAGCTGATATAGGGCAATTTGTTCAGCAGAGTGATGTAAGCTTCGTTATGATCGCATCATCCATGACTTCTAGGAATAACATGATGCAATTCATATCATGTATGATGCGATACCAGCTTCAGATTGCATCATTCATTGTTTTGCCTAAAAAGCAAGTACTGTCCAAACCCAGTCATAGATTTATTCATAGATCCAGTCAAAAATGTATTTTAGTCATTTCTGGTTTAAATTGAGATCCCTTCCCTTTATAACTCACTTATCCTCCGCCATTCCCAAGTCAAGGGTCGTATATACTGACCCAATAGCATATCTTGAAAACTAGAGCCAATCAACAATTTTAAGCATCATTTTCGTTCTCAGTGACCCAGAATTAGTAAAGTTTGACTACATTTATTTCAGAAGCATTCTGGCTGTAGAGCAGTGTTAGTTATCTTTCCAAAATCACCATTAACTATTCAACAACAGCTTTCAGATTTTCACTGAGAAGTGTTTCAAATTATTCCTAATTACAGCTCCTGTGAGAACTGACCTTTAAAAAGAACTAAGTCTTCCCAGTATTTGTAATTCTGAAAATATTCCAAGTGTTGAATAGCCCAAACAAATCTCTGTCTTATTCAGACAATTATATTGTTTGTTACCAACTGCCATTACATCCAAGTTCTGTTCATTTTTTTCATATTTATTACCAGAATCTTTTAAAAATATATTTGAACTTTGATAAGGTAAATGAGCATTTTAAAAATTTCAGACAATAGATAGCATATACGGTTTGATCATTTAAACAAGTGCAACCACATATGCAATATTCCCAATGGGAAAGAAAAAAACATTTTTTTAATTTAGTACCATCCATTCAGTAACCTGTTCGTGAGACCTCAAAAAAAAAAAAGGGAAGGGAATGAAGAATGTTAAACTCATTTTAATCTCAGAGGGTTCTGAATGCTTCCTCTCTTATTTGTGAATGACACTATATCGGGATAATAAAAATGATTCTGATATAGAACATTAGATGATGCAGATTATGAAAGATGCTTTTTCAGGCCTTTTCCAGAAACACAAATACTGCCCTGATTTCATTTGGAGTGAAAATTTCTGGAATGGCAAAAGGCCTATAATGTTTTAGAGTTATCCACAATTCCTTTGTACCAGATGGTTGGGCACAAATCCTGTATTTTTACAGTTACTCACAGTGCACATTATTTTTTTCAGATAACATAATCGAATTAAATCAGAACTGCACATCCCTTATTTCAAACTGAAAGTGTTTCATCATCACTCTTATCATATTAAAATCAGATACACAATTTCCCTAACGCAACTTAGAATTGTTTGTGGTAAATTCCTTGTGGCCAAATCTGAATATTACTTGTGAAAAACTGAAATCGCTGTGCTAAGAATGCCAGTTGGTTCCAGGAATCAAAATCAGTAATTTTGGCAGGATTGAAAGGTGGCCATCGGCTAGGAAAGTCGAAGTTCATTACACCAACTTGTAGTAGACAGTGTAAACTACTATTTAGGTAATGCCATCCATGCCAAACCTGAGTAAATGGGCTTTGCACAGGTGAGAGTTTATGGTTTATGAGCCCCAAATCTCTTACCTATCTTGGAACACAGATGGTCTGGGTGCCAGGGCTGAAGCTGGGGAGTAGGGCTTTAGCCTGAGGAGGGGGCTGGGAATTCAGGTGTGGAAAACCACAGATCAGGGTATCAGCCTAGGCAGTTCTAGGAAGTCAGGGATTGGGGCTTCAGCCCCATGGGGACTGTCAGGAATCAGAGCTTTAACCTGCGGGGTGGGGCAGGAGGGGTTGCTGGCAATTCAGTGTGGGAGGGACTACCAGGGGTCAGCCCCATGCCAGGTGCTGGGGATCAGGGCTTCACCTGCCAACCATGAACTGGAGGCTGCTGCGGCTGCACTGACTGTGGCTGAACAGCAGGGGTGCACTAGAGCAGAAAATATGACAATTTGCCTGCTTTGTTTTGTTTTGTTTTGTTTTTTAACGCGGGACATCTGCAAGAGGGCTTAAATAAGGGACTGTCCATTTGTCCACCGTCATGTGATATATACTCTCTGCAGGCCTTGCCTGGTGTTTGTGCATGGAGTAATAGGAAATGTCTGACATGTCCCAACTGCTACACTTCTTCTGTTTCAGTCTCCAGCCTGTCACTGTCACCAGCTATGAGGACTAGTTTCTCTTAAAAATAAATAAATAAGAAGTTTAAACCGTACAATTTTCTTGTTTCCACCCTCACTTCATCACAGAATAATCTCATGATCCATTCAGGTAGGAATAAATTAACACTAAAACCCTGCTCCTGTATGGAAAAGACACCTATGGAAAAATAAAGCATATATAAGAGAAAAACACATCAGTTCAGTATTCAGAGACAACAGGACTAATCCAACATGAGACAAATAACTCTTGCTGTTTTATGGAGAAGGAAAACAGAGATGAAAATAAATTGATTTAAAACTTTCCACCCTGATACATCAGATAAAAAGAAAATAGGTTTATGAGTACACCGGAATTCCCTGCACATACATTTTGTAAAGGGCTAGAAATAAAACATTTTAGGAAGGCGCAGAAGGCTCTATTGTTTGGCAAAGATATGGGACTAAAAAGTGAAAAGTCATAGAATATAAAATATGTATCTAGAACCGGTTGTGAGCAATAAAGTCATCCATTTTTGGAAGTCTAGTCTCATTCGTCATTGCTAATATTTACTCTCCCTAATGGGAGTTACACCTGTATGCTAATGCTAATTTAAAATACATGTTTAATCTGTACCCTTTCTCCAAATCACTATGCAGAAAGTATTTCTTACTGAATCTACTGATTGCATTAGTAAGGACATGCAAAAAGGCCAGAAACAGGCTACAGTTAATAAGCAGAGAATTCCTGTCAGAATTCCTGCCCTTCCCCACCTGATATTCTCCTGTATCTGTTGCCTTCCCCATAAGATGTGAAAGGGAGCATGTCTCCACTCCAAAATACAGAAGATAGAATTGCCTGGAAGCAGCACTAATTCATGTTAGAGACATCTGACAATCACGGAGTGGGAGCAAGCTCCCCAACTTAACCCTGGCACCAAACAGAACTTTAAACAACAAAAACAATTAGCGTTTAGCTTTTACTCTAAGCTCTCAACAGAGAACCACTTTAGCACTATTTGGAAATGGAAGCACCACAGTTGAACCATCTGATGAATAGTAGGTAGAGCAATGTGTGTTTCAGCTCACTGGAGGAAATAGGGCAGTGTTTCTGGTTGGATTTCCAGCAGTGCAATGGATGTCAAACAGCACTCCATCCTTCCCCAACCCTTATGACCATCCAACCCAACATAGCTTGGGAATCATGTTTTCCTAGGCTACATCTACACTGGTGCGATCTTGCACAAAAACTCTTTAGCGCAAGAGTTCTTGCGTTAAAATAGTTGCGCAAGAGAGCATCTACATTGGCCAGAACTCATCATCAGAGCGATGCGCTTTTGCATAAGAGAGCGTCTACATTGGCGGGACGCTCTTGCGCAAAAGCAGGAGCCCGGAACCACTTTGGAGAGGCCAAAAGGGCACCAGCCCTTTCCAGGGGCGGGGGCTGGAGCTCCTTTGAGTCACGTGCTTAAAGGGATCTCCCTGGACAGCCGTTTCTCTCCTGCTTTAGTACCTCTTGCAGGGACTGACAGCCGTAGCAGTTCTAGTTGCGGTTGCCCTCTGCCTTCTTGGATGCCACAGCTTGTGCCTTAGTGCCATTTGCTGATTTTTTGCCGTCAGCTCTTTTGTTGTGCCATGGAGCCAGGGGTGGCCTTGTGCCTGCTCTGGCCCCTTCCAGCCATTTTGGAGTGCCTGCAGCTGCTGCTCCAGGCTGCTGCACTCGTCGTCCAGGACCTCGAGGCACAAGTCGCTCTGGACTCCCTCACCAGGGAGGCCATGGCATCCCTGTGGCATCCCCACCCCACCGTGGAGAGGCCCTTGTGGAGACTGGACACCAGTACCGACATCCTGGGGCAATGGGACGACCAGCAATGGTTCCGGAACTTTCGGATGTGAAAGCAGACGTTCCTGGACCTATGTGCCGGGCTCGCCCCTGCACTCCAGAGAAGCACCACCCGGCTGTGGGCACCTATCCCCATGGACAAGAGGGTCGCCATTGCCATCTGGAAGCTGGCCACCCTGGACAGCTACCAATCAGTGGCACACCAGTTCGGGGTGGGCATATCGACCATCGGTGCTGTCGTCATGCAGGTAAGTCCTGGGGGGGGGGGAGGGTGCTGCACTCCATGCCTAGGGGCAGGCAAGACTCCAGGCTGGGGTGATGGGGAATGCCCCGTCACCAAGGGGTTTGGGCCATCCCTCCCTTGCACAGGCCTGCTGGTGGGGGGGGAGGGGCTGGCCCATGGGGCGAGGGGGCCCTGGTGTGTGTGTGAGGACAGAGGGCATCACGGGGGGCTGGGACCCCCCCCAAGGGAGCATGCACTCACCCTGCCTTATGTGATGCATTCCCCTGTGTTTCTATGCACCCTTCTGCAGGTCATCCATGCCGTCAACGACGTCCTGCTCCAGCAAGTCATCCGCCTGCAGGACGTGGACGCTACGGTGGCCGGCTTCGCTGTGCTGGGGTTCCCCAGCTGCAGGGGAGCCCTGGATGCAACCCACATCCCCATCCGTGCCCCAGAGCATCGAGCAGCCCATTTCATAAACCGCGAGGGGTACTTCTCCATTGTACTCCAGGCCCTCGTGGACCACCGTGGTCACTTCACGGACATTTATGTGGGCTGGTCCAGCAGGGCACACGATGCCTGCATTCTACGACACTCCAGCCTGTTTGGCAGGCTGGAGGCGGGCACTTTCTTCCCACAGCAGGAATTTACTGTTGGGGATGTGCCTATGCCCACATGTATTGTGGGGACACAGCCTACCCCCTGCTGCCCTGGTTAATGAGGCCCTACACGGGTCGGACAGACCACGACCGGGCACGGTTCAATGACCGCGTCAACCGGGCCCACAACCAGGTGGAGTGCACCTTCAGCCCTCTGAAAGCCCGGTTTCATTGTTTGCTCACCCATCTTGAGATGGGTGAGTGGAACGTCCCCGAGGTAGTGGCTGCATGCTGTGTGCTCCACAACATCGTGGAGCGGAAGGGGGAGGCCTTCCTCCCGGCATGGATGGCAGGCGAGGGCCAGGCCTTCGAACAGCCCTGCACAGCTGCCATCCGCCAGGCACACCATGATGGGGTGCGCATCGGGGAGGCCCTGATGCAGATGTTCTCCCAGGCCCCACAGTAGGGTCTCCTCTGTCTCCCTTTACATCTCCCTCCCATCCCCAACCCTTCCCTCCCCCCCTCCCCTTACCTCCCAATAAACAACACAGTTTTTTGTGGAAAACAACGCGTTGAACTTTTTATTTACAATGGGGACGTAGGGTGGGAGGAGGGAGAGGGCTCTGAACTGGGAGGGGGAGAAGGGAGGGGGGCTCTGAACTGGGAGGGGGAGGAGGGAGCTACTACTGGGAGGGGTGGCCCCTGCGACCGCCTCTGCGGGGGCAGACCACTACATGGCGTTCAGGCTGCATTGGGGCAGGCAGCACGGGGAGGTGGGCAGGATAGGGTGCATCAGGAGGGGGCATGGCAGCATCAGGAGAGGGCATGGCAGCATCAGGAGGGGGCATGGTGGGAGCAGGAGGGGCAGCAGGAGGGGCAGCAGGAGGGGGCACAGGCATTGGCATGGGAGGCATGGCAGGTGCATGGGGCAATGCCATCCCATAGTGCACAGCGTGCCCGATGTGCGCAGTGAGGGTGGTGACAGCATCACAGATGCACTCACACTGAGCCTGGAAGCGCCCCCAAGCCTGCTGGTGCCACTCCAGGTCAGCATCAACCCGGCGTGTGATGGCTGCCTCGATCCTCTCGACGGCCTGTATGTGCCGTCGGAGGAGTTGGTCCCGCTGCCGGATCCGCTGGCTTGGTGCCTGGGTGGTTGGGGGTACTGCCGCTGCCACAGGGCTAGAGGATCCCTCGCTCCTGCTTGGTCCCACTGCAGGGAACAGAGGAAAGGATGGGTCAGTCAGGCAGCCCGGCCACCCATCCCCGAACCCCATGCCTTCCGCCCTTGAGCCCAGGTGACACCACAGTACTGTGGCTTGGGCCCACTCTTTCCCCTGCTGTGTTGTATGTTTGCATATAGGACTGCCCCCAGAGTAGGGTGCTCCTCCATGTATTGTAACCACCAGTCTGTGTCCTGGCCCGTTGGCGTGTGTTGTGTTAACCTGTGGAACTCCCTGCCAGGGGAGGCTGTGAGGCTTTGGGCTAATCAGTGGTGTTTGACAGGGAGCAAGATGAATCCCCACACTGTGCCTGGGAGCACATATGGCAGACGTGGTCTGGGCTCTCAGATCCCCATCACGTGGCTGTCTCCTGGACGGACCCAGGGGTGACTGGGGAGTGTACCATCCTTGCAGCAAAACTCAGGTGGCCCTAGGGCCGGCCCAAGCGCTTCCCCTCTCCCCCTCCCGCTAGCCCTCACACATGTAGCCCAGGGACATGTGTGGCCAGAGTGCGGGACTTCCCTCGGGGGGGCCAGCCAAGGCACCAGGAGCAGGCGAGGGGTTCAGTGGGGGCCACGCTCACAGGGCTGTGTTGCTGCAGTTTTCCCAGGAGCAGCTGGCTGTGTCACACAGCCAGGCATGAACAGTGTGCTGTCTGTGTGCTGCACCCTTCGGGAGGTGTGGGCTCTGGCCTGAGCCCCTGGGGCCCTGGCTGGTTCCAGCCGGCATCCACCCTTCCCCTCTCGTCCAGATGTGTGCGAGCAGCACGGTCCCAGGCATGCCCTGGAGATGCCTGCCATGGCCACATGCTGCTCGGTCACCAGGCTGCACGTGGTTGCACGTGCTGCATACTGGTATGGTACACTGTGTGCAGCTCATGCTGCCTGAGTGACGCTCCCTCCCACTCACCCCCGGGTGCCTGGTTCCCCCCCCGCCCTTGTGAGTGCAAAGTGCAATGCTCACCAGTGGATCCTTCCCCGGCCTCCGATGACGTACGATGCTCTGCTGGTCCTCCTTGTCCTCCTCTGACCCAGTGGGCAGCTCCGCCTCGTCCCCCACCTCACTGGGCCTGGTGACGGGGGGTGCCTGCTGGTGTCAACGGGCACCGAGGGTCCCTGGGGTGCCACCTCACCCAGGATGGCATGGAGGTGCTGGTAATGGGGGCAACTGTCGGCTCCTGCCCCCTGACCCTCGCTGGCCCGGACATAGCCCAGGCGCAGCTCCTTTACTTTTGCCCAGATCTGTTTGAGGGTCCAGGCTGGAAGGCCCTGGTGGGATAGCGCCTGGGCCATCCGGTAGAAGATGTCTGCATTCCTCCGACGGGCATGGATATTGTGGAGGGCCTCTTCGTCGGCCCAGAGATCCAGCAGGGCCTTGATCTCCCCTGGGGACCAGGAAGGGGCATGCCTCTTTGTGCCCCTTGGGGCCTCCTGCGCTGGGGGTGCGGGTTGCTGCTCCCCCCCTGGAGCGGCCATCCTGGGTGGTCTGGTGTCTTGAAAAAAGAGCAGAGCCGTACAGCAGAGCTCGGTGGCAGAGGTGCTTCTGCCGCGTGGCCTCTGCAGGCTGCGTGTGCCTTTAAGGGGGCTCGGGTTACCAGGAAGTCCAGAGAGGTGACTGCATGTTCGAAGCGTCCAAGCGGCCAATAGGGCTTTTTTGCTTTTGGACGGCTCTTACACAAAATCTCTTGGCTGCCTGTCTACACTGGCCTCTTGCACAAGAACAGTTGCGCAAGAGGGCTTATTCCTGAGCGGGAGCGTCAGAGTTCTTGCGCAAGAAGCCCTGATTTCATACATTAGAACGTCAGTGTACTTGCGCAAGAACTCGCGGCCAGTGTAGACAGGCAGCAAGTTTTTGCACAAGAGCGGCCGCTTTTGCGCAAGATCGCACCAGTGTAGACACAGCCCTAGTATTTGGTTATAATTAAGGCTCAGATTTTCTCATGGTTATTTTTAGTAAAGGTCATGGACAGACCACAGGCAGTAAACAAAGATTCACGGGATTCAGTGATCTGTTTGCGAATAAAAATAACCAGGGGCAGAGCAAGGTGGAGGGGCAGGAATGACAGCTGGAGTCCTATGCGGGAGGAACTGACGGCCTGAGCCCCCAACCTTGGGGGAGAATAGCCCTGGCTCAGGTGGCCATAGCCCTAGGTGAACAGCCCGGGCTGCAGCCTGAGAGCAGGAGCACATGGCCATTGGAAGCTCTGAGTGGGGAACATGGCTCTCACTGCAGCTCCTGTCACAGGACAGGGAGGTGCATGGCTCCAACTGCATCCCCAGTGCAAGCCATGGGGCAAGGGCACACAGCTCCAGCCATAGGGCAGGGGTGCATGGGCCTGACTACAGGCCCCACTGCAAGCCACGGAGCAGGGGCATACAGTCCTCACTCCTGCCTCTGCCACAAAACGCAGAGCAGGAGAACCCTACAGCCCCCGCTGTGCAGCAGGGGAGCAGAGCTGCAGCTCCAGGGCAGGCGTGCACAGTCCCTCCTCCAGCCCTGGCTTCCGCCTCTGAGAGCTGAAGAGGTCCTGCGGGTCCAATAAAGCCATGGAATCCGTGACTGCTGTGACACCCATGACTAAATCATAACCTTAGTTATGATAGGGACTTTGAGGCCAAGCTGATTGAAGCTGTCTGTGCTTACTTAAATACCGGCTCCTGTCACGTATGGTCTTTAAAACACATTTTAAATGCTCGTGTGAAATATATGGTAGTGTATATACTGCGAAAGCTACTTTTAAAAGATTTTTTAATTAATTCTTGCTAGACAACTTATGTCTAAGCATAGGAAATAATCAGTTTTGATTTTTCAACTGAAAAAACCTCTGTGGATTTTTTCACAGCAAAGCCGGGAATATAATGTTAAATTATGTTAATATAAGTATACTATTTATAACTATAATAATTAACTATGTTAATGTTAAACTAGACCATATTAAAAACTGTAGTTTTCTCCTATCTTGATTTTCATAATTTCCCTTTCAATTTTTTACTAAATATCCTAGATATATGTGGATGTAAAACTTGTGACTGAGCGTAAAACTGTGCCTCCTTCTTGGAGTTTGTCTTTACTGGTAATTCAGAAACAATACCACAATGCAAAACTCAGCCTAGTCATCTTCCTTTAGCATGGCTGTTCCTTGGATTTTCCTACCAGACTCCCTCAATCTCAGTTTCCCCTCTCACTCTCTCTTTAAATGAGGCCCAGCTCTAGGATACCAGATGTCCTGCATGGCAAGAGTGAGTGGGGGGTAGAATCTTGCACAATAAGTATTACTCTGTCAGTTTCGTTCTTTTAACTTTGGTTATTTAGAATGATTAGTTACTTAAATATGTTCCAAAAATTAGATGGCTTTCCTTCATACATTACACTTCAACTGCAAAGCACAGATGCTCAGCTATTTTTTAATGATTACATCTAAATAAACTGTTCTATAGAAAATAAATCATGGGTATACATAGTATTTGTTTAGAACTTTTATTTTTAGATAGAAAGCATTTCAATATACTGACAATATACGCGAGTAAGTATTTTCAAATTAGGTGATCAACCACATGATTAAAATTGCTTTTGACAAGACTGTCCTTGACCTGGACTGCACTGACATACATACAAAAGATGTATTGATTACCCTATCTGTCTCATTTGTTGTGTTATTCATTCTCATTGATGTCACCATAGGCAATACTAGAAGAGGACCAAGTATGACAAACTAAAAAGATAACATTAATAGGAATCGTTAATAGGAATACATGTGGCATAAAAAGCAAATTGTATTTTCAAAGTGCTTCAATTTCATTCAAATATATTAGATTATCAAAGCCACTTTGGTGCAGGTTCATAGCTGTGTAATGTGTTGCATTTAGATCTTAGATTGCAGCTGGAAACTAATGAAATGATTCATATTTCATAACTTCTTTGGCTGAATCTCCATGAAAATAGCCCGGCCACCGTCTGAAGGCAGGAATTACAGACTCAGACGGTTTCACTACCTCTTTCCTAGGTATGCCATATGCTCTGTTGAACCATCATCCTTTTTTTCTATTTCTGACAGCTACTATAAATGGTAAACTATTTTGAGCAATAGAGCTGGAAAGTCATGCTATTGCCTAGACTGATTTGTGATCAGAATGCATCTTTGCTATTTTGTAGCATTGCCCAGGAGTTCAGTGACATCAAATTACCTCCAAAATTTTAAAGAGACATAAAAAGGGACAGAGGTCCACAATTTTACTTGGTATAAGTTTTTCTTTTCACTCCTGCAGATTGAAATTCTCCCCCGTGTGGTTTTCTCTGACAGAAATTGCTACTTTAATATATGGAGTCTGTTGGAATCTCACATGGTGTGTTTTCGTCAGATGGCAGGAATTGCCCCACTGCAGAGGATTTCAGCCCCCCAAATCAATAGTTATTGGGAGAGACACAGACAACCTGAGCTTTTGTCTCTCTGCCTCACTGGATCCACCCTGGAGAAGCATGGCTTCCCACAGCTGATCTGTCACTAGTCCAGTCCCTGTGACACCACAGTGTATTTGCTAGAATAGGATCTGAAGGTGTCTGGATTAATACTCTGCCTTGATACCTTCTGAGATGTTCACAGTCTGAACAGGTTAGTATGCTGCAGAGCACTGTAATTTCTAAAACCCATCCCTTCAAATCTTTGCACTCAGTACTTGGCTTGACCCAGAATTAGGATGAGAATCTCACATAGTTATTAGCAGATGAAGGTCTCTCTCCTTTTCAAACCCTGACCTAGTCAGTGTCCATTTGCCTTGACTACCATCTGAAACCAGTACAGAACATATTGGCATAGGTCAAGTTTGAAATACAGCGGAATTGTCACTCTTCATGCTGCAGCTGCTCCAAGGCTAAATAGAGTGTCAATATCTCTGTCTGCCAATCAAACACCTTTGATGGCCACAATATTCATTATTTATGCTCTTTGACTGTCTTTTTGTTCTGTACTTTTACAGCGCCTAGTAAAATAGTATCCTGGTCAATGACTGGGCCTCTGAAGCATAGATAATAATACATATTGCCATCACTTACCACACACTTCAAAAAACAAATGATTATGGAGGCTAAAGCTCTTTTTGAAGTTCTCTAGGGATTATTTTAGACAATAAAGATAAAAAGGACCTTTTCAGAGTCACTGTAAATGAAAAAAATGATTTTAATTGGCTTTGCCCATGATCAGTTATCACAGAAAAATCTTCAGAAACTTTGTCAGATGTCGCGTTACAATTACTTAGAGTACATGAAGATTAAATAATGAAATTACTTAGCAGTTTTTTTCATCTTATCCTGTGAGAAGAGCTGCAAAAGTAGCTCATAACTTAATCAGGCAAGCTAATGCATGGAGACTTCAGGGGTGAATTTAATTTATGCTACTAAAGACATTTTACTGGCTGTTTTCCAATTTTGTTTACAGAACACACAAACTGACTATCTGCAAATAGCTGTACTAAAAAAAAAACCGCTGATTGAAGAGAGAGAGAGAGAGAGAGAGAGAGAGAGAGAGAGAGAGCATGTTTAGTATTCACTGTCAACAAATTTCCTTTGTTGTGACTCAGTTTCCTAAACTGTGGTGTCAGAATTTCCATCCATTAAATCTACTGAGTCTAAGAAGGAAGCCTGGGAAATTGATAGCAAACCATTAAAGGTGGTTCTGAGTCAATAAGATATTTTATCATCTCAACATGGAATATATTTCTTAATAAACACATTTTATTGTATTTACTCTATCAACATGGTGCCATATGTTTCAAAAGAAATATAGGCTAGATCGAAAAGAAACTGGTGTGCATCTGTGTGTGTGTGTGTGTGTGTGTGTGTGTGTGTGTGTGTGTAACAGTTACAGTCAAAATAATTTTAACTTCTACAACTGATCATCTGCAATACCAATATCTATTTTGTGTATTGCCGCACATAGAATGAAAGAATACGGACTATATAGGAACAAGGTTCACTGAAGTGTTCAGTGCTGCAATGCATATTGACTCCCATTAAGTCAAAGTGCCATTCAAGGTGCTGGTTTTAGGATTTGGGGAAAGCTTTTTTCATTCTCCTTTTTGGCAGCTGACATTAGCTGTGATTCTTGAAGGAATAGTCTTTATATTTATACACTCTGAGTGAGGCAGTGCTCTCAGTAGAAAGCCCCAGACTTGAATTCCCACCTTCAGCACTTTAGTTTGACATCAAAAGGAGTTTTGCCATTGGCTTCAATAGGGCCAGGTTTTCACCCCTGAGTTTACATATATTCCAGGAATGCTGCAACACATCTTCAGTCAAGACTGGATCCCTCAGGCTTCAGTGCATTTATGTCAGTTTACACCACCTGAGGATCTTGCCTTCATGCTCTTCCTGGAGTGTTTAATGCATTTTGCATGTTATTTTACAGGTTTCTTTGGTACATGTGCCTTGGGGTTATGATAAGTACATTTGTAAATAAAAGGAAACAAGATCAGATAATTCAAGATGATTCAGTAATTACAATAACTTTAACATGGCCAAGGAGGTTTCTTAGAGGGTGTTGTGGTTTCTTTCCCACTAACATTTTCTCTTCAAATATAGTTTTTATATCTCCATTCCACTTATGACCATTTGGTTTCCTCTTGTAGCACAGTTCAGATATTGATGCAATGGGACTACTCACTCTAGTGACTGCAGACAGTAGCAAGTGTATCTATAATCAGGTTTTAAGTTTATTATTAGAAAAATGTGTACAGCATGCACTCATTGCCTGTAACAACACAAAGGGCTGTCCTCATTTCATCTCTTAATAAACTCTGTATGTAACAAGCAACTGAGCCTTAATAATACATGGTGGAATGTGATGGAAATGTTGACCTATGAATGTCTACTCTATTGGAGCAATCTTGAGAATTTTTCTGCTCAGGTTTAAAACCCCCCTACTAATGAATTTTGAGCTCTTATGTTTTCATTCCAGGGAAGGGGAATTGTGGATGTCTGCAATCTGGATATAAGGTGTTCATTGATCTTGCAGAAGATTAGAATCTGTAATAAGGCTTTTGTGGTGTCATCTGCTTCCTACTTTTATTTCTAGGTACTAGGATTATATGTCAAAGGGTAATTCATTTCTTCATTATGTAGGTTCTTGATAGTTTATGAAAGATATTGAAAGTAGGATGTGTAACACTTTGATATTTGAAGAAATCATAATTAAGAAACAAAACACTAAGGCTACATCTACACTGGCGCGTTCTCACGCAAAAACTCTTTTGCGGAAAAGTTCTTCTGCAAAAACTCTTCCAGAAGAGAGCGTCTACACTGGCATGTGCTTTTGCGCAAGTGATGTGCTTTTGCGCAAGAGCATCTATGCCATTGTAGATGCGCTCTTGTGCAAGAAAGCTCTGAGGGCCATTTTAACCATAGGTCTTTCTTGCGCAAGAAATTCATGTTGCCTGTCTACACTGGCCTCTTGCACAAGAACAGCTGCGCAAAAGGGCTTATTCCTGAGTGGGAGCGTCAGAGTTCTGGCACAAGAAGCCCTGATTTCATACATTAGAACGTTAGTTTACTTGCGCAAGAATACGCAGCCAGTGTAGACAGGCAGCAAGTTTTTGCACAAGACCGGCCGCCTTTGCGCAAGATCACACCAGTGTAGACACAGCCTAAGGTGTTGGAAGTCACTATGTAACAAATAGGAGTCCAGTCCCTTTATCTCCACATTGCTAGGGGGACCACAGCCATTTTGCTGTTCATTTGAGATGCAGACAATTTCAGGGGTGATTTTAATAAAATGTATTCTAAGGTAAATGATGCAGATTATTAAAAATGTAAAATGCAATACTATATCCTCATCCATACAACGTTCTTTTAACTTCAAACTGGAAAAGAAAAAAATATTTGTTTAAACAGCAAACCTCAAGTATATCTACCAATAAGCCACTAATCATATGGGTGTGTGTGTGGGGGGGGTTAACGAATTCAGAAGATCTTTAAGTAAACCTGAATAATTACGTATATCTTCAGCATTCATGAAAGATAGTATTTAAAAAATTAGGAAAGTTTCAGCAAGACTCTCCGGTGTTTGTGGAGCTAAAAAGAAAGTGATTTGGAGGGGGGTGTTAAAGGGGTGAGGAGGTAATGTTAAACATCAAGCGGGAATTGAAACTGGGACCTAGGGGAGAATTGTCTTGCCTATTAGCTATGATCTTAGAAAGTCATCACAGGTTACTAGCTTCAGAACTGACAGTAAATGGTCTATAATTATTCTGTAGAGCTGGGGCAATACTAAAGAAGTATTTTCAAAATTCCTGGGCATATAACTGAATTACCTTTCTGTTGATTTGCAACCTTCTTCCTCTCCCTCCTTTTTCATGAATATTTATACTGTACCAGTGTCTTCTGGTTTACAATAGAATTGGCAAAAGAGAATGTGAGCATGTATTCACACAAGTGTTTCACTCATCATACTCAAATTGTTATCATGAAAGTTCTCTGAGAAAAATCCAGATATGGAGCAGAAACAACACTATGTTATTGGGTGACTAGTCATGGAGTACTATGTACATGAGTAGCCCTGATATTACTCACATGAACAATAATACTCAGTGTATGTACTACAGGATCAGGCCCACATTATAGACATAATCATGCTTAGAAATCCACAAAGTTCACAGAGCATGAGACAGGACATACATTAGGAATATATTTATATTTATCATCATCATTTTAATGTGTGCAGTGAAAGAGTGAATGACAAGGTCCCTCCTTCTTTGATTTATTGATGTGTTTTATTTTTGTAGGAAACCAGGACTAAAGCTACATCTGTCAGAAAAGTTTAACCTTTGGGAATGTCTGGGATGATGTTGCATGTTACAATGAGTCCCAGGTAGTCATATAAAATTATTTTAAATGCCATAATCTGAACACTTCATGTCTGATTCAATATGACGTGTCATAATGTGACACTTCAGCTGGAAAAAAATCAGAAAAATAGGCCTGTATATTTCACTACCACATTTCTTTAGTTAGCAGCTTATGATTATGAATTAACTCAAATAGAGACATGTTATCCCTCATGGGTAAATCAGATTTTCAGAAAACCAAAAGGCTCCGCAGCTGGGAATTTTAAAAGATAATTACTTCAATATATATTTAATAGATAATTGAATACAGTTTAGAGAAACCCATTTTCTGGCAGAATGTGTTGTCCAATTACTCTTTCAAGCAGAAAAGAGTCAAGAAAATGTAAATTAATGAATAACAGATCACGACAAATTATGGAGATTTGATTTCTAGAAGAATGAATGCTGGAGAAGATATCCAGACGAACAGTTATAATGTGAGTTGGATAAACAGCTTGTGAAATACTTGATTTGTAGAATTTATAAACTTCAGTAGTATGAACTAGATAGACATTCTTAGTAGATCAATGGTAATTTCTTCAGATTGGCAGCTATATGATAGAAGAATATAAGCCAGCAAAATATTGTCTCTTTCTCATAGTGGCCAGAAGACCTGTTCCCAGTGTAAACTAACGCACCATATTTGAGGTACCATGAGAAGAAACAGAGTCAAAGGGTACATCCAGACAGTGGGTACTATTTCAGGATATGTCTGGTGTCCTGAAATAATGTTTTCTCTGTCTTCACAGCACTCCCGTTATTTCGAAATATAATTAAAATAACAGGCTGCTTATTCTGATGTCCTGGTCAACTTCGTTCCATGAGGTTTAAGGGATTTGTCAGAATAGTTGTCTATTTTGAAATTTGGCGCTGTATACACAGTGCCAAATTTCAAAATAATCTAGCTTGAAATAAGCTATGCAATTTGTGTAGATCAAATTGCATAGCTTATTTCTAGCTAGCGCCACAATGTAGACACAAGCAAAATGATAAGCAGAGGCCAAAGGGAAACTCCTTTTTACAGGGAAGGTTTCATTTCTGGCATATTTGGACCAAATTTCTCAGAATGAAAAGTCAGCATTCACTGATTTTACATAGATGGTTGCAATATTGTTAACTGCCAACTAACACTCGTGCCATATTGTTTAGAAAAGGTCTGAGAAACAGTTTTCCATTTTGCAAGTTCAAATGGACTTTAGGTCATATGTTTTCTTTAAATGCTGAAGTGTTACAGTACTGTCAAACACTATCCTCCCTGGAAAAAAATGCTTGTAAAGTTGAAATCAGCTATACGCTTTGTCAGGGGTGGTCCGTGGATGTAGGCAACCTCGGCAGTTGCCTAGGGCTCTGCGTTTAACGTGGCGCCCAATGATGACATCATGCCATTGAGGGCTATGGAGGCGGGGGCGCCGATCGTGCATTCCCCCTAGGGCGCCAGTTGCCGGCAGCTCTCCTCAAGCCGCTCCTGCGCTTTGTTGATATGATGCATGATCTGCCATGGACTGTGCTGACAAGTTAGTCATAGACAGCTTTCTGTCAGCTAATCTAATTTCTTGCAGTCAAGTTCATACACAAACATATAGACATATATGAAAAAGGTAAAAGATTGGAATAAAATTTACATAACACTAAAAGCTCAAATCCTGAACAATTTGCATAATACTGAAATACTTTGAAGACATCAGCAACATTGAAATAGAATTACATAGAGATATTTAAAAGAAGTCATAGGCTCTAATGCCAGAAGGGGCTGCTAAGTGAAGGATTTTAGGCCTTTTACCTGGGGACATAGGTCCCCAGGTCAGGCTCAGGCTACACCCATTACCTAACAGTTCACCAAAGCAGCCAGGGAAGAAACCATTGAAGTTCTAGCTAGCAAAGTCTCTGCCCCCAGAAATCCTGATTCAGTGAAACATCCAGCAACCTTGACTGGCTGAATAAGCCAGAAAGTAACATAGGAAGTTGTCTGAGCAACTGAAGGAATCCCAAACTATCTGCCATTGTAGATCCCTCCTGTTTATCTGAGACCTGCGCCTCCTTCTGTTCTTGTGCTCTTTATCGCGGACCTCTGCCTATTCTCAGTTCCTGCTTTACTTCAGGTTTCTGCTCCTGTACCTTACACCTGATATTGTCTCTGTCTCTTACCCCTACTTTGGGACCTGACTATGTCTCCAGCTCTGACTTTTCTTGTAGCTGACACTGTCTCTGGCTCTTACCTTCATCTTAATGCCTGGTACTGTCTGCAGTTCTGAACTTTGGCTCCAGCCACCAGATCTGACTCCTGCTCTGACTGCTAGGTCTGACAGACTACATCCTAGTCATTGCATACTGTGATCACCTACGTCTACACTGCCTCTTTTTTGCGGCAGAGGCAATGCAAATGAAGCACTCATTAGCAACTTCTTGTGCTTAATTTGCATAATCTCTTCTGATGCTTTTTGTGGAAGAGGTTTTTGCAGAAAATAAAGCAGTGTATATGGGTCCATTTTGTGCAAAAAACCCATTTTGCACAAGAACCCTTATTTCTCAAGAAATGAAGTTTACAGGTTCTTGCGCAAAAGGGTTTTTTTGGCACAAAACGGATCCATCTACACTGTTTTTTCTTGCGCAAAAACCTCTTCCACAAAAAGCATTGGAAGAGACTATGCAAATGAAGCACAAGAAGTTGCTAATGAGTACTTTCATTTGCGTTGCCTCTTCCACAAAAATGAGGCAGTGTAGATGTTGCGTCTGACCTCCTGTATAACACGGGCCATAGAACTTCAATAAAAGAATGATCTTTTAAAAAATAACAACCAATCTAGAATTACAAATTGCCAGGGATGAAGAATGACCACAATCTACAGTACATTATTCCAGGGATTAATGACCCGCTCAATTAAAAGAATTACCTATTATTTCCCATCTGACTGTGTCTAGCTTCAGTTTCCAGCCACTGGATCACATTTGCCCTTTGTCTATGACATAAAAGAGCCTCTTCTCAAATATGTGCTCCCCAAATAGTTATTTACAGGCTGTGACCAAGTCACCCTGATCCTTCTCTTGGATAAACTACATGAACTGAGCTCACTAAACCTATCGCTAAAAGCAGGCTGGTTGTTTAATCCTTATTCATTCCCATGGCTCTTCCCTGAACCCAATCCAATTTCCCAGCATTCTGTATTTGTAGACACCTGAACTGTATGCAGCATTCCAGCCACAGTTGCACTAGTGCAAAATATAGATATAAAATAACCTCTTTATTTTCACTTGAAATTTCCTAGAGCCCCCCCATCCTGTAATTAGGACCAACATTTTTTTTGTTTTGTTCCTAGCTAAATACCTTTACATTCAGCCATATTAAAAGATATATGGTTGGTTTGTGCCCAGCTTACCAAGTGATCCAGATTGCTTTCTATCAGTGACTTGTCCTCAACACTACTCCCCCAAATTTTGTATTGTTAGGAAACTCTGTCAGGGATGATATGATGTTTTCCTCCAGATCCTTGAGAAAAATGTTAAATAGTTATGTCACCAAGAAATGATCACTGGAAACACTAGAAACACATCCACTCTATGATGATTCCCCATTCATCAGTATACTTTAAGATCTATCAGTTAGCCAGTTTTTAATCCATGTAATGTGTGCCTGTTGAATGTATATCTTTCTAGGATGTTTTAATCAAGTTGTCACATATTACCAAATCAAATGCCTAACAGAAGTCTAGTTGTATGACATCAATACTTTAACCTCATCATCATTAAGATCATCAAAAATATCCGGTTAGTTTGACATGATCTATTTTCCCTAAATCCATGTTCATTGGCATTAATCGTATCCTTGTTCTTTTATTCTTTATTAAAGGAGCCCTATATGAACTGTTCCGTTATCTTGGGATCGGCGTCAGACTGGCAGACCTATAATTGCCCTGAAAAGGATAGATGAGATAGAGTCAAAACAGAACAATTCGTATATCTTGCGTGCAATTTTAACAGACTCTAATTTATGCTGAAGAATTAGAGGGCTTTTAAAATAAAAAGGATTAAAGCTACATTATAACAGCACCAGGTTTTCTTATATAGGACTATCTATATAGACTCAATCTATAGTTCCTAGAACTGGTAGCTGTTACAAAGCACTAATTTCACATTCAAATGATCATAGGCTATCATGTCCAGTAAAACTAACAGAATCAGACTGCTTTTGTCAGAGTTAATAAACAAATCCTAACCAAAGCAATCTCCCTGCCACAATCTGAGCCAAATCCATACTGAAATTTTGCAAAGATGTCTATTATAAACTGGGTAACTGCTGTGTTCATTATTGTAGTTAACAAAATTATAATAATAAGTTTCTTTCAGGCAAGCAATGTTTATCTATTGGTCTGTCTACATGTAAATTGAGTATTGTATGCTTCACAATTAATGCCATTTACAGTCTGAGCAAAATGCTAATTGAGTGATTTCAGTGTCTCCAGGGAAGATTCTAGACAGGAAAAGACAAGTGGTAAGTGTTTTCCTGTTTGCAAGAGAAGACAATGGATTTTTGGATTATAACTGTAAGGACAGAGGCATACTCTAGATCTTTTCACTTAGGATACATCTACACTGCGGAGATATTTCAGGATACTGGAAGTATCCCAGAATAGCTATTCCATGTCTATTGAAGCAGCCCGTTATTTCAAAGCAGATTTTGAAATAACGGGTAGCTTATTCTGACATCCCAGTAACCCTCGTTCTACGAGAGTTAAGGGGAATTTTGGAATAGTGAGTTATTTCAAAATTTGGCACTGTGCAGAGAGAGCTAAATTACAAAATAAGCTATTTCGAAATAGCACTGAAATAAGCTACGCGATTTGTGTAGAATAAACTACGTAGCTTATTTCGAGCTGAGGATGCTGTGTAGATGCACCCTTGGGAGTGAGGAAGAGTCCTGTGGCACCTTATAGACTAACGAATTTATTGGAGCATAAGCTTTCATGGGCAAAGGTCCACTTCGTCAGATGCATGAAATGGGTCTTTGCCTATGAAAGCTTATATTCCAATAAATCTGTTAGTCTATAAGGTGCCACAGGACTCCTCGTCACTTTTGCAGATTAAGACTAACATGGCTACCCCTCTGATACTTGACCCTTTTGAGTGTGACCTAAAATCATGAAGAAGGGGATCACAGCTAAGCCTGAGTGTAATATGCTAGAATGATTTAGGGTGAATTTTTGTTCTAGATAACATGACAATGTCCTATTAGTTAAGGTTAGGCTCTGGGAAGCATTTTGATTTTATCTTGTATTTTAGCCTATATTTCTAATATTTCTACTTGCTAACATTTAAATCCTGATTCTTTGTTAAATAAACATACCCTTGCTTTCTCTATAATTCAGTCTAAATGCCATGTGGTTAATGGAGTGGTTTTCTAAGGTGTACATAGTGCACTGTAGGGTACTGATCCTTCGGGAATCAAGGATCTGGCCGTTCTGTGATCTGGCATTCCAGGAGTTCATGGTCTGGAGATGTCAGGTGGATGCTCATAAGGCTCAAGGGTTGGTGTGTAGCCTTTTGCTAATCTACAGAAAGTGGGTCCAGTGTAGGCTGAAAAGGGAGTGTTTATGCTTCCTGTGGCTAATGGACTTGGGTTGCTGATGCCTGACAGGCCCAGAGAAGGCTTTCTCATGCTAAGGGCCGGTGGTAGCATGGTGCCTCTTAATCCTGAACAACCTCAGGTAGTACCTCAGGTCCACACATGACTCTTTTACTGGAGAAGATATCCCAACTTTGTCACAATCTTCTTTGTGCCAATTCTTGATGCTCCTTCCTGTTCCTCTGCTGTCTATTACCAAGAGAGTGATTACAGAGTTATTTCTCCTCACCCTGCAGTCCCCTTCTGCTCCACACTTCCTGCCTTTGTCGCATCAGCCAGCTCCTCCTCCAGCCAGACTTCATCTTAATTAGGCCTGAACCACCTTCCAGATGAAACCAGGTGGGTTAATTGCCCCCCCTCTAGCCCTCATCACCCCTTTCAGAGCCAGAAGAGGGAATACACTCATCCTAGTATGATGGGGGGTCAGTATTTAGGAACATACATTCTCTGTAGCAAAGCATTTTTACGTTTTAATTTTTTTATTGTGGGTGACCTCATGCTTGGCATAAGGCAGTTTCCTCTTTTATTGTCAAAATGGTACAATACATGACTGCAAATTACTGTTTAGCAGTAGTCACGTCTCCCTATTTAAGGACTATTTAGGGATACTTCAGGAATTGGTTGGACTATGTGTAGAATGATGCTGGTGTACTGAAAAAAAAAGGGATTTCATATATCGAAAAATTGTCTTTGAATCAAAGAATAGGGAAACAGTTTAGGAATCAGAATGATGTGGGTTCAAATGCCAATTCTATCAGTGCCTTGGGACCTTGGGTGCAGTAACTGGGAGTTGGATGATGCTTTTGGTTTCTTTGGTTTTGCTCAAGTCACAAGACCTCAGTGATATCTTTAGAAGCACAGACATCTTTATATAGCACTAGAAGACTTACACAGCATTGCCTAGATCCTTCAAAGCAGTGGGCAGGCAGTGTGGGGGGTGCAGGAGTCAGGGCAGGGACTTGCCAATGTGTGGGGGCAAGGCAGGATATGGGAGGCATGGGGGGGTGCAGGAGTCAGGGTGGGGGACTGAGAAGGGGCTCAGGACAAGGGGCTAGGGACGTGGGGGGTGCAAGAGTGAGGAGTGTGGGGTGAGGAGGGGCTGAGGGCAGCGGGTCCCATCTGGTGGAGCTCTCTCCCCCCACCAACCAGAAGGGACCTTCTCTTCCCCCTAGTCCCCTTCAGCCAGCAGGGGCCTTTTCTCTCCCCTGTGCAGCAGGGCTTTCTCCCTCTTCCCTTCAGTGTTGTGGCCAAGGTTCTGGGGGTGGGGCAGGAGGGAAAGGGTATGGGGAAGGGGGCAACTTTCCCACTCTGATTTCAGGTAAGAAGGCAAGCTCCAACCCCAGTTAGCCATTCTCTTGTAACTGCTCCCAGTGGTCACTCTCAGTAGTGTCCCGCCTCTCTGCCCCTTCCCTTTCCATGTTATGGAAAACAGTCCCATGTCAATTAATTCCTGTTTTCCTGGCATAGCCAAACCCTCACCTATCTTTAAGTTATGATATGAGGAAGCTGTATACCAAGTATAGTGGCCCTAGCTCTAACTCTTTAGGAGGAGTTCTTGAACAGATTCACAGACAGACAAACATATTCTAATATCATATATATAGTAGCCCAATGTCTGTGACTCTGTAATGCTGAAACGCTGGCTGTTCCCTCTGGGCGGCGCTGTTGCCTCCCGCTGTGGCGCTCTGCTGACTTCTGCGCCATGGAGGAGCTGCATGGGGAGTGCGGGGCCCAAATGGCCACTTGCGCTGCTTCCTCCTGAGCAGCAGCCCGGCTGAGTGGCGCAGAAGTCAGCTGAGCGCCACGGCGGGAGGCAACAGCACTGCCCAGAGGGAACAGCCAGGGGGCGGGGCCTGGACGAGCGTGCGTCTCTGATGTCAGGAAAGGGCACCAGATTCAAAAGGAGGAAAGCAGAGTGGATGTGGAGGAGACAGAGAGGAGAACGGAGGAGGTGGAGAGGAGATGGAGGACAGTGAGAGAGAGAATGAGAGAGATGCAGCAGGAGGAGGAGAAGAGAAACACAGAGTGAGAGGCGGGAGGGGGAGAAGAGAAAGAGAGAGAGAAGGAGAGGCAGGAGGCGGACGAGACCTGAGAGAGAGAAGGTGAGGCAGTAGGAGGAGAAGAGAGAGAGAGGCCGTTTGTGCTGCTTGCTCCCGCGTGGTGGCCCGGCTGAATGGCGCAGAAATCAGCCGAGCACCATGGTGGGAGGCGAAGGGGGGTGGGGCAGTGATGTACACACCCAGAGGGCGGGGCCTGGACAAGCGTGCATCCTCGAAGGAGACAGAGGAGAGTGGAGAGAGAGTGAGAGGCAGGAAGGGGAGAAGAGAAAGAGAGAGACGGAGTGGAGAGAGAGTGAGAGGCAGGAGGAGGAGGAGAAGAGAAAGAGAGAGTGAGAGGCAGGAGGGGGAGAAGAGAAAGAGACAGATGGAGAGAGAGGCAGAAGGCAGAGGAGAGCTGAGAGAGAGAGGGGGAGGCAGTAGGAGGAGGAGAGAGAGAGAGCGATGGAGCGAGAGACCGGAGGCTCAGGAGAAAGACCGATATGGAGGAGAGATCTGAAAACCCCATCTTATGACGGGCTAATTGGCTAGTATATAGCTAGATAGATAGATAGATCACAACATGTAGTGATGTCTCTTATTAACTTTGCAAAATACTTGACATTTCATTACTAATCCTTGTAACATTGAACTCGCTGTTTCTAAAGTGACAGAAGTATATCTAATCAGTTTTCAATAAGGGCTTTGCTAAACAGAAGTTTGCTTTCTCTATTTGTTGTTATACAGCATCACAATGTACCATAGCATCCATGAAACAGTTTATCACTTGAGAACCATCCTTAAAGTCAGAGTAAGGTCAGAATCAAATCAATGGGCCACCAAAAATATACTGCTTGTTGAGTTAGCAACCATTTGTCTAATATAGTGGTTGACGCCTAATGAAGATTTGTGCATAGTTCTTGAGAACAGATTCCTGGGTTCAATTCTTAAGTTGGAAATTTTGTAATATGGGAATAATATGTTACTTAGAACTGTTGAAAGTTGGTAGATATATTAGTATACATCAGTTTCCTACAATATTGGATGAGTGTGCTACGGAACCCATGAAGGTGATATGAGTAAAAGAAAGAGAGAGTTCATGTTTCTGTGGGGTTTTTTAAAGTAAAGACATATAAACAAAGTAGTAAAATAAGGCACAAAACCATTTGTACTAGATGAGGATAGCTAATGGAAGGCTATATTTTCCTGAATTATTTACTTAAAAATCACCCATTTGATAAATGACTAGTGAATGTATTAAATAGGTGTATTAGTTCTAAGTTATTTAAGCACTCAAACAGCAGTCTTGTACTTCACATCGGTAAACAGTTGTTTTAATGGACAAAATGATGCCATTTCCACAGAGTTATTACACATATTTTCACACCAGAAGAGAGAGGGTGTGTGTGTTTGTTTTTAAATCAAGAGAGGTAAGTAGCTGTGCCATAGTTACGATTGCTACAGACTTCCTGTCTAAAGTCTAATTTTCTGATATCTCCAAAGGTAGTGTGGTGCTCTAAATCTGTATGAATTGCACTTTTCCAGCACTAAGTATCATTACACATATAATTTGTTTTTGTGTTAGCATGAGTGTTCATAACTGTGGTTATAATTACACATTTGAACATCCTGGAATAGCCGTCTCTTTCCACTCACATCACTGGGAGTTTTGCAGTTGGTTTCACTGGGAACATAATAGGCTATGACAGTGTGATGTTTGCCTTATATGATCTACCTTCATGTACAGAGACAGGAGAGAACTGTATGTTTGCAGCAACGGGGAGGACAATAATTTGAAAGCTAAAATAGCAAAGTGAACCATTCCCGATTTGAATGTTGGCTGCAACAGGTGAGATGCCAGTTGAGCAGCTACCTGTCTGTTATTCCTCTGAAAACCAAGATTTAATAGTTTTATGTGCACTTAAAATTATTATTATTATTATTATTATTTTTGGCCTCTAGATCCTGAGGCCAATCTACACAAGATGTAACCACCAAACTAAGTTAGAGTAGCCTGAGGGTTACTGTAACTTAGGTTAGAAGCCAACAGCTCCACCAGCTAGACACTGCCAGGGTAGAGACAAACTGATTATACCTTTATGCCAGAGGCTAGGAAGACAGAAGCTTCCTCAGCAGCTCTGTGCCACCCAAGTTTTCACCAATGAATATGTAAATGGAATTTTGGGATGGCGGAAACTGCTTACCTAGAAAAGTGAAAAAGGCTGCAATGGCACCAGAAGGGGAAAGAGAAGTAGCTGCTCTGTGGGGAGGAGACTGGCTGCTGTCCACCTCAGGCAGTAGATAGTGCTTTATCCCCTACCTAGGCCCTCATCCTTAGAGGTGAAGAACTGGCATGCTATATTGAAAACAGGAGTAGAGAAGCAGACCAAAGTAGCTGAACTGGCTGAGGAGGGTTTACTACCTACTACATGGTTTTGAGACTCACAGCCATCACATCCAGCAGGAGACATAGGATGGTGGTTTTCAGGGGCTCCCTTCTGAGTGGGACAGAGGCATCCATCTGCCATGAATCTGATATCTTGTGTGTTGCCTGCCTGGAACTTATATCAGAGACATGTCTGAAACGCAGCTGAGGCTTATCTTTCCCTCTGACCATTACACCTTAGCTACTCATCCACATGGGCACTAACAATTCCACCACGTATGACCCTGAGTTGATCAGCGGTAACTACAGACTCTGGGAGTGAAGGTGAAGGAGTTCGGGGCACAGGTTCTTGTCCATCCTAGCTGTGGAGCCAAAGGGCCAAGGCAGGAAGACAAACATCCTGGAGATGAATGCATCACTACCCAGAAAGTGTTAACAGCAGGGCATTGACTTCCTTGACCAGGGGATGCTGTTCTGGACAACAGGACTCCTGGGAAGAGATTGGGGTCGCCTTGACCACAAAGTGGGAGAACATTTCCACATGCTGACTCACCAACCTCGTGAAGATGGCTTTAAATTAGTTTCAAAGGGAGCAGATGAGAAAACCCACAGATAGATATAAAAGGTGAATTTAACAGAGGCTCAAATATTGGAGGATGTAGGGAATGGAAAATTACAGCTGGGTCACAGGAGGATCAAGAATTTAAAAAATGGTGGAATCTGCTCAATATTGTCTCTTTCTATCATAAATGTAAGGAGTCTGGAGAATAAACTAGAAAAATGGAAGTATTAGTGCTTAATTAAATTATGACTTAGCTGTCATCACAGACACTTAGTGGGATAGATCTCATAAGTGGAGTTTTAGTATAAAGTACGATAACTTGTTCAGGGAGGTCAGGCAGGGAAAATGGGAGGAAATATACACTTGATATGAGATTCAGGAGGTGAGAGGCAGATGAACTGAAAGTCTCTGGGTTAAGATTCAAAGAGTAAGCAATAGGGTGACATAGTAGGAATCCACGATTGACCACCTAATCAGGAGCAGATTGATGTTGCATTTCAAGAATACGTATCAGAAACATCTAAAATATGGGACCTTGTAGTAATGGGGGACTTTAACTTATCAGTCATCTCTTGGAAAAGTAATATAGCACAATTTAAATGTTCATTATGTTCATTGGATGTATTGGGGAAATTGTCTTGTTTCAGAAGGTGGAGAAAGTAACTAGCCATTTTAGGTACTCACATTCAAGTTTAAAATGACTAACGGGTGGAAGGCAATTTGAGTGAAAGTGATCATTAAATGATAGATGTCATGATTTTAGGGAAAGGAAGGACTTAAAATGGCAGAATAAGGACAATCAACTTCAAAAAGGGAGATATTAACAAACTCAGAGAACTGGTAGGTAAGATCCTATAAGAAAAAATCTAAAGACTAAAAGAGTTCAGGAGAGCTGGCAGTTTCTCAAGGGGATAATATGAAATGTACAACTGAACTATTCCAGCGTGATGGAAAGTTAGGAAGAATAGTAAGAGATGAATAAGGCTCCATCAGGATCTTTTTATTGACAAAAAGGAATCCCAGAAAAAGTAGACATGGACAAATTACTAAGCAGAAGTACAAAAGAACAGCAAATATATGCAGGGGCAAAAGCTGCAAAGCTAAGACACAAAATGTGTTACATCTAGCAAGGGACATAAAGGAAAACTAGGAGAGATTCTATAAATATACTTAGAACAAGCGAAAAATAAAGGTCCATGACTTACCAAGGAAAAGAGAACTAATAACAAATGACATCAAGAAGAATGAGGTGTTGAATGACTATTTTGCTTCAAAAACGAGGAGTCAAGTGGCACCTTACAGAACAGCCACACTACCAAGCCCGTTATTTTGAAATAAGGGGCTGGTTATTTTGAAATAATAACTCCTGCTTTCCATGAGGAGTAACACTTATTTCAAAATAGTTATTTCAAAATAGAGGTCGTGTGGACGCTCCACTGCTGTTATTTTGAAATAACTACTCCCCAGAGTCATTGAAAGTAATTACTCCCCAGTGCTTCCTCTCAGGCTCTAAGGGTACGTCTATATTGCAATGCTATTTCGGGATACCAGAATATCCTGAAATAGCTATCCCACGTCTTCACAGCAAGCCTGTTATTTTGGGCTCGCTATTCCGATGTCCCTTATATACCTCATTCTACAAGGAGTTAAGGGATGTTTCAGAATAGCACTATATTTCAAAATTTGGTGCTGTGTAGACAGCACTAAATGACAGAATACGCTATTTTGAAATAGCGTTGAAATAAGATACACAATTTGCATAGCTCAAATTGTGTATCTTATTTTGAGTTATGGTAAAGTGTAGATGCACCCTAAGTCAAGGTAGTGCGTCCACATTAAGGGAGCCTTGGACTAATTTCGAGGCTTCCCTGTAGTGTGGACATGCCAATTCAAAATAGTTATTTTGGGAGTTATTATTTCAAAATAAGTTATTTGGAAATAATTTCCTAGTGTAGACATACCCCTAGAGACTAGCAGATTTATTAGGGCATAGGCTTTTGTGGGTAAAACCCACTTCATCAGATGAATTGGAGAGGAAGTTACAGAAGCAGGAGCATGTATAAGGAGAAGTTGCTTGTGTTAATGAAGTTAATCATGTCAGGGTGGAAGTGGGTAATTCACAGGGTGGAAGTGGAGATGTGACTACCTGACTTGAAGTCATTTTGATCAATCTGATCACTCAGTTATTTCCTGGCCATTCCTGGTGATCTTTGTTATATCAAGCAATCTTCAGCCCAACAATTAAAGCTGTCAATCATCCTGATTTCTCTAAAAGATAATGAAATAATACACTGGTATTTGGAGAGTCTGAACCCACTTAACATAATCAGAATACACACTACTCCTGTGACGTTTTGTCCTCAATTTATATAGAGAAAAGTCAGTCAAAAAATAAGCAAAGGGAAACATGCCTGCAAGATGGTAACTCCACCCTATTGCCTGCTAGTTGCAACTCTGCACCCTGCTTTTCAGTTCCCCACTGACTAATCCATCACCCATTCCTTTATAATTTTTTTATTGAATATTAAGAAGAAAGCAGCATGGCTTATGAGGTAAATAAAATTTTACATGACTTTTAAATTGTTGAAATAAAGTACAGAATTCAGAGGGCTTTCAAAGCATTTACTGTAGATCACATAGAAAACCATCCCTCTTTCTGCCATTATAGTAATGTTTTAAAATTTGCAATATGAGTACCTAAATAAGCTAAATTCTTCAAAAAGTTGGGTAAGGGAGAATCACATATGATAATGTAATGACAGAAAACAGCTGCCAGATACAGTTAGTAGACCTGAAGTAGTAATAAAAAGAACAAACAGGTCCTGGATATCCCTGGAACTAGAAACTTAATTTTCACAGTGGGCAGGGAAATGTCTTACCTTGGAAAAAGAATAAAAAGTTTTTGTCTCTCCTGGCTTTTAAACCAGAAGAACTGACAGTTCAGTTGTGAGATGGCAATGTAGGACATGGTTCCCTGAGGCAGGCTGCAGTGTTAAGCATGAATTTTATTTTTTGCTTCAAAACTTATTCATACTAAAATGATTCATGCAGTCTAGTCAGGATGATGGGCCCATTGTGCTAGTTAAAAAATGGAGGTGCTGCTCTATAGATATTACAATAAATGTTCCCTGGTTGTATAAATATGTCTATACACTAGAGAGTTTCAACATAGGAGGGTATTTTATGGAAATATATTTATTTTGCTTCTACTTAATTAAATTAAATTTTACTTAATATTTAGGCCCCAATCCTACAAACACTTAGGCACATGCTTAACTTGAATTGGGACTACTTACAAGTTTGAAGATAAGCATGGGCTTGTTTGTTTGTACTTCCTTGCTAGAACTGGAGAAAGAAGACAGAGCCAAAGCTTATCATAATTTATACTCTTGATCATCTGAGCATAGGCTCAAACCATCTAAGTTTTAATTGACATTAACAGCAAGGGTTGCCAGTTTTGGTCGGATGTATACTTGGAGGTTTCATCACATGACATAATCTTTAATTAAAGATTAATGTTTAATTCCTGGAGACTCCAGGATAATCCTGGAGGGTTGGCAACCCTCTGAACAACACTCATTCAAGCAAACACCATTTTTACTACAAGTGCTTCTGACTGACATAGTTCTATTTTTGTTTTACTTTCCCGGCAATGGAACAGAATCTCTCTACTTTTATTTGCCAAATTATTACTGACATTAACAAGGCACTGAAAATGTCATGGTCACCCACCGCAGCTATGGAAGTCCCAAGCCTTAATGATTCTTCGTGCTGCTGGAATCTGGCTTCTGCAGCCAAGAGACTGCGACTGCCCCTATGCAATGGCATTCATGCCTTGTCTAGGTTTTCTTGCAGCTCTCATCCCATTAACATAATTGTATCAAATCTTATCATCATTACTACTATGCCATTAATCCAAGTCCTGTCGTGATAGCGGTGTGGCAAAGCACGACAAGTGGAGATGAACTCTGGCAGTCATAGCCACAATCCTTCATGTAGGTGGCCTTGGGATTACTGGCTGTTCAGCTCCATCCTCAGTTCAGCAACATCCTAGGCAACTGAGAAGCACTTTAGAGTAACAACGCTCCACCCTTTTAAGGGAAAAGTTTAGGAAAGTTGCCTTAAACATTACCTGCCCCATAATATCTGGCTAGACTACCGTGCCTGGTAAAGAATCCTACAGCAGCTGAAAACAAAGAAGGAAAAAATCACTCTAGGAGCACGGAATATCCATACCTTTATGGACAGAGGTGATGCACAAAGGCTTGAGAGAAGAACGGCACTTGTTTCCAGAGAAATTGCCCACTACGATATTGATATTGATAGTGAGACTAGACTGGCTGGAGAAGTTTCCATCAGTGAGCTAGCAGGTAATTACACTTTCTTTTGTGAAGGAAATGCAGAGGATGAAGACAGGGAATTGGATTTGCATTAAGAAGATCTTTTGATTTCCCCTGGAGCCTTTATGACATGTCACTATCCTCAGTGCCTATCCACCTACTGCACAGAGGAAAGCAAACAGCAATTCTATTCTTACATGGACTCCATCACCAGATCAGCCCCTGTCTACAACAAGGTCATCCTGCTGGGAGACTTTAACAATAAAGTTGGTAGAGACAGCAGTGACTGGAGATGTGAGCTAGTATGACATAGAATGGGAAAGATGAATAGCAATTGACTCCTCTTGCGTAAATGAGAACAGTCTGTTCATTACTAGCAATCTTTATGCAAAACAATAAACATAAAATGACTCAGATGCATCCACAGTCCAGCCCATGGCATTTTATTGATTATGTTACCACCCACTAGTAAGACAACTGTGAGGCCACCATTACCAGAGCTATGCACGGTGCAGAGTGCTGGACAACCATAGACTGGTAAGAGCAGTGCTGAACCTGCATAAAGTCCCTTCACAGTGCAATCACCTGTGTAACAAAGTTGAGACTCACAGCCATCACCTTGTGTGGTTACACTCAGAATTAGCTCAGATCTCCACAGGGCACCTCCTTCTGCCAGTGTCTCGCCCACCATCACTCTATACTCTCTCCACCTTCTGGCTGTAGACTCGCGTCACTCCCAGGACCACGGTGTCCTATTCTGGACACTGCCCTCCGGCAGTGCTCTCCACTCTGATCTGTTACCTCCTTCCAGAGATATCAACAGTCCTCTGCCTCACTCTGGTCCCCATGGCCAACTGCAGCAAAGGTCCAGCCCCTTACCTCATGTTGTTTTTGGTGACAACATGTGCCAGTGTAGACAAGACTGAACTCTGGATGTCCACCTACTTTTCTGTGGGAGATGGGTATTTTTTTAAGGCACTGGAGAAGGGTAATGAAATGAAGTCTAGCCTATCCAAGGTTACACTGGCAAGTCCTTGTAGCTAAGCTCTCCTAGAGCTGAGCTGCTATCAGCATTTGTGTTACTCTGCTGGGGGAAGGGCTATTATCCCTATTTTGTACCTTTGCTGGGAGAGACCACAGCATATGGTTTAGCAGAACAGGGTGGCGGGGCACCCCAGAGGGCAGGTAGGTGAGTTCAATGATAAGATCAGCACACTAAGTGACAGTCTCAAAGGGAATCTCTGCAATCCAACCCATAACAGATGTCTTTCTGGAAAATATGAAACTGTGAGATATCCTTAACTCTCACCAACTAGTTTTGTAGCTTATGTAGTGAGGGGATCCAGCCTTTAAAGGGAGACGTGATCACATTTAACTAGAATCAATGTCTTATACAAGACCAAGTTACTACTACCTCTAAAGAACTGAAACATCCAATTAAAATATATTGAAATATAAGTTGATGGAATGTGTTTCACACACCATTAAATAAAATAATGACTGTGAAAACAATGGGAAGTGAGTGAGCAAAAAAAATCCAAACAGTCTCAACTGAACAAAGGTACAAACAGTGTCAACTGAATAGTTAAAACAGTGTAGCAAGAAAACCAAAGATTTGTGGTTGGCTATACTCTAAGACTACATCTATACTGCAGGGTTTTTGTGTAAGAAGTCTTTTGCAGAAGAATTCTTGCACAGAAACTTCTTGTGCAAAAGCATGTCCACACCTCAAAGTGCATCGCTTTTGCGATGTGGTTTTGCACAAGAGAGCATCCACACTGCATGGACGCTCTTACACAAGAAAGCTCTGATGGCCATTCACAGAATGGCCATCAGAGCACATGTGCTTTTTTGGATAGGCTCTTTTTGCACAAGATACCTCTGAGGAGTGTCCACACATGCCTTTTTGCGCAGGAGCTGTAGCACAAAAAGGAGTTATGCCTTGTGAAAGGAGGTATACACTGCAAAAAGCCCTCTGTTCTGTTGATTGACTGTAGATTTTCTTGCACAAAAATGCGCTTGAGGTGTGGATGCTCCGCGGGTTTTTGTGCAAAAATGGCCGTTTTTGCACAAAACCGTTGTACTGTAGACATAGCCTAAGAAAAAATAGCCTGTTTTATTTTCTTTTGGCATGGCTCCTAGATTCAGCTGACCACTCAGAAGAATGAAGGGGTAAGATACAAAGAGATTGAGTACACTATTCTCAGAAGAAGAGCCTGCAGAATAGAGAGATACTAATAAATATGTAAAGAAAGTCATGAGATTTAATAAACTGTACAGACACTTACTGACATATTGTTGCCACCAGCATACTCTTTGAAGAAAACAGATACAACCTTTTTTTGACATTAAATATGTGCCTGCTGGCAGTTAAGAGGTAGAAAAAAAGTGAATATATCCACTTGTGATGAGAAGGAGTTTCAAAAGGTTGGAAATGGAAGATCTTATAGGATATACACATCAATATTAGCCACCAATTTAGATGTTTATCCAGACCTGGGGAACTTTTAAAAACTTCCTCAATCTATTCTTTCGCTTCTTTTCAGGCACCTCTTTCCTCAACCCTATCTGTCTATCCTTCATTTATAATCCAGAACTTACCCCTAGCTGCTTTCCTTGCCTATAGCACCACATGCAACATAGCATGTATGTATGCCTCTTCCTCCTCTGGACAGCAATTTGTGGACTGTTTGGCAACCAGTGAGGGGAGGAGATGTCATGGGAAAGGTTAAAAGGAGCTCTGGCTACCGGGCTGCGTCTAGACTGGCATGAATTTGCGCAAATGCTTTTAACGGAAAAGTTTTCTGTTAAAAGTATTTGCACAAGAGAGCGTCTAGATTGGCATGGATGCTTTTCCGCAAAAGCACTTTTTGCGCAAAAGCGTCCGTGAACAATCTAGATGCGCTTTTGCGCAAGAAAGCCCCGATCGCCATTTTAGCCATCGGGGCTTTTTTGCGCAAAACAAAACTGAGCTGTCTACACTGGCCCTTTTGCGCAAAAGGTTTTGCGCAAAAGGACTTTTGCCCGAACGGGAGCCTCAAAGTATTTGTGCAAGAAGCACTGATTTCTTACATTAGAACGTCAGTGCTCTTGCGCAAATTCAAGCGGCCAGTGTAGACAGCTGGCAAGTTTTTGCGCAAAAGCAGCCGCTTTTGCGGAAAAACTGGCCTGTCTAGACACAGCCCTGGTGCTTCCCAGTTGGTTTTCATATCAAAAGGCTGTAAAGCATCCCTGGGCAGTCAGCTGTGTCATTTAAACTCCGAACCAGTCTCCTTCCATATTTAGATTTCCATTTCTTTTCCACGTCACCATACACTCACCACAGCTAGCAATTTCCCAGTAAAATCTCTGATTAGTTCTGAATGCGGGAGAAGCCACAACCCCAAGTTGGCAGTGTCTTTGATCTCATTTTCACCTGAACATACTTATGAAATGTGAAAACACATCAGCTTGTGATGCTGTGTTGCTTCCTGTAAATCCATTTATCAGGTGTTTAAGGCTCTCTCTACACTTACAGCAGCTTGTAGAGTACAAATATTTCATGTCGCCCATCATGGGTATAAACAGCTGTGTAGAAGGTGAAGCACTGCTTAGGCAAGTAGAGTACAGACACACCAGATCATAGAGCTAAATATTTGGGCAATTTCCCTGGCAAGGCACTTTCTAGGGTTCACTATGACTGTACTCCTTGGCCTGGGACTTTGCTGGGATCATCTTGGCCCTTTCCTGGTACCTGTGTTGATTTCTTGGGCTGTTGGGGGTACGTTTCACTAGGCCTGGGTTACTCACGCTGGCTGGGCCAAACCCACTGACACAAAATCCTGTGCCAAGGTGCTGGGGTTACATGGGCATACCCAGGTTTCCATGGTGTTTGACATAGTCTCTAGATATTGCTTGAGTATCAATGTCAGCTGGAGCCAGTAGGTGGGCCAAACAGTTGCTGGCAGAGGCACAGGAACTAGCAGTGTGGGGGGGCGCTGCAGCACTCCTTGGCTCTCAGCCTACTGCCCGGAATCCCATGAGCCAGGGGCTCTGCTAACCAGCCCCACATGCCAGGTTCCAATTGCCACCCTGCACAACAGGGACTCTGCTGTCAGCCCCACATACGGGGGTCCTGGCTTGAGCCCCATGTGCCAGGGGCTCTGCTGCCAGCCATGCGTTTAAGCCCCACATGCTAGGGGCCTCTTCTGCTGGCACTATGCCCAGGGCTCCAGCTGCTAGCCCCTTGTGCTGGGGCTTTGCTGCTGGCCTCAGGGGTAAGAGAGCGCAGCATCCCTACTTTTAAAAATGTTCCTGCACCACTGGTTTCTGGTCCATGACCTGGGGTCATGTCCTGGTGAAGTAAGTTTCTGTCTGGAACCAGTGATGCTGGTTTGCAGGGTATAACAGCCCTTTTGCAGCTTCATGAGAATGAGAGATTTGAAAATGATACCTAGTAGTGAGTAACACACAGGCAAGAAAATGTCTGGCTATGTCCAATATTACATCTGGCTGTTTGAACATCTATTCTGAAATCGTAATGTTCACAGTTCATCTATTCTCCTATCCTTTATACTCTATCCTCAAACAGTCATGAGAGCAGGATTTTGTTCAAATGTGTGGGGAATAGCTTTTCTCTTTATTTGCACACAAGCAAGGGCATTTGTGCATGAACAAGATAATTTTTCAGTCTATTTTTTTGTAGTGTTTAGAAACTTTCCCTCCTCTGATCTCTAAGAATAACCAACATGATATAACTTAAGTAAGCAACCAGACACCATAAATAACAAGTAACTGACATGAGACATGTGAGAAACCCCATGCAGCTGAAAATCAATTGTATAAACTATTCAGTGAATGCTGTTCTTACAGAACAGACATGTTCACATAAATCAGAATCAGTGTGCAAGTAGAAAAACAGTCATAAGATGCTTCATTTACAATAAATAATTTTACCAGCTCTTTTCAGTTGATAGAAGTAAGTCTCTTGTCACAGTCTCCTGTTAAGAGGGAGGAGTAGGTTTCAAGTTCATTTTCTATTTTCTCCTCTGATAGCCTATGATTCTGTGGACACCTGTGGCTTGTCTATATTAACTTTTAGTTTTCAGCAAGCTGGGGTATGAATCTATGCTGCATTGTGTGGACCCTGCTGTGGTGTACTAACAGTTGGTTAGTTTGTTTTAATCTATTCCCATTTCAAGGCAGGATAGAAGAAAGTGCACTCATGAATTGTTCGTACATGTCAGCAGGGTCTACAAAGTTAGGTCAAAACTTTGCTTGCTGTGAACTGAATGTTCATGTAGAGAAGTGTTTAGGAGCACTTGAATAGGCTAAGTTCATGCCAACATTTCTAGGAATTTAAATCACAGAAAGCACACACCAAAAGTTAAGGGATAGAATTTTTAAAAGCATCCAAATCACATTTTCAAATTTTAGGCATTTATCGGAATTTAAGTTCCTGAATCCCTAAGTCACTTTTGAAAATGTCTCTCTCATTAGACATTTGAAAATGTTGCCCGACAGCTGGATTTCCAGAAGAAGAGAGCACTCATGTCTCCAGGGGAGTAAACAGGAGCTGCAGAAGCTTGCCACTTCTGAATCAGGGCCCAGTATTTGGACAGAAAAAGTAACACTATGTAAAGTCTTTTCATATATGATATGGGCACTGGCAAGGAAATTTTAAAGTGCTGGATAATCAATTTCCTTTTTCATTTTGTAAACAATTATGCTGAAGGGAATGAGGAAGAGCTCCCAGATATATCTGGGGGGAGAGGGGCAGCTGGAGGCTGGGGTGTATTAGTGTGTGTTTTAGTTTATAAATTAATAGTTAAGTCTAACAAATTCTATGAAGAGGACCTCAGTTCCCATGACCAAGAAATGGGGACAAGCTTTCCTGAGATTAGCCCTCAGTTACCCTGGGTTCGTGGCCTACTTCACAGCTCTTGTAACAGCCTTGACAAACATCACATGGGCCACAGGAACCAGAACAGTCCAGCAGACAAGATGAGGCCTTTATCCAAGATAAAATGCTCTCTTATGTCACTAATCTGTACTTCGAGGGCTGGACCTCTTAGGCTACGTCTAGACAGTGGCACTATTTCGGGATACCGGAAGTAACCTGAAATAGCTATTCCGCATCTTTAAATGCACCCGTTATTTTGAAATATATTTCAAAACAATGGGTGCACTATTCTGGCATCCCTGTAAACCTCATCCCATGAGGATTAAGGGATTTGTTGGAATAGCGCTTTATTTCAAAATTACTTCAAAATAAGCTACCCAATTGCATAGCTTATTTCGAAATAAGGGTGCAGTGTAGACTCATCCTTAATGTCACTCACACTGAAAATTGATTTAGCTTGGAAACAGTGTTGTCCCAAATCTTTCAAAATGCCTAATCTTAATGGGTGCTGGGAGCATTGCATTATCTTTTAGGGGCTTCCTTTAACTAGGCAATAGATTATGTCCCCCCTTAGATAGTTGCAAGTAAAGAAAGCCATTAATCCTCAGTTTGCTTGATGGTATTTGGCAGTCCAAATATATATGTTATGTGTGCGACACCAGTTGAGTTCACACCACATCAGAATGCAGGTTTCTTTTTCCAGGATGGTGGAGGTTATTGCAGAAGGGGAAAATTAGGTCCTGCAGGGGAAGGGTCTGTATTCAGGACTGCCCTATGGGAAGGCCGGCAAAAGAGGCTGTTTGCTTTGGGACCCCCATTTGAGAGATCCCCAAACCAAATGGTCTTGTGACCTGGAACACAGGGTCACAACACCACTCATGTTTGTCAGTTCTATCCGCCCACCTCCAACTACAAAGGAGCAGATGGGCCAAATCTGAGTAGCCCTGCATCCAGCTTCAACTATTTGAAATGTTGGAAGGAGGAGACACTGACCAATTGGGTGTCTGCAGTGCAATTAGAAAAAGGCATGCCCATTGAAGGGCTGGCTAAGACTGGGACAGAGGAGCAGTGCCCAGAGTTAGCTCATATCCCCTAGGCCAGGTCAAACGCTACAACCGAGTATTTGCCAGCTAAGCTGATTTCCGTGTTTGTTATTTTTATTTAACTGTGTCAAGATTGACACCAAACTTAACACACCGCTATCTGCTCCAGGCAAGCAACCAAAACATGCAAAGGCAGGGAGAGCCTGCAGTACTAAGCTTGGTCCTGAAAGGCACTCTACAGAGGGGCTTCCCCAGTATCAGTGCCTAGCAAGTGTAAGCAGGGGCTGAACTGCTGCTTGCTATCAGCCAGCTAAAAGGAGGGGTGGGTATGCCCACTACAATTGCTTAGCTCTTCAAGGTAATTAACTGTTAACTGTTGATATGTAAATACAGCTCAGGAGAGAATACGAGGTGTGGCTATGCAAATCCCATTCAGCCAGGGCTGATGGAGGGTCAGTGTTGGAATGGAATGTGGAGAATTGTAAATAATTTGGGACTGTTGTGGGGGTCACTAAGCATGCTACCCCTAAATGTGGGAACTGTAAAACATGCCACCAGTGCTTGCAGGAGAGACACCACCATCATGGTAAGAGGTCTCAGAGGAACAAACCTCCCCCCTTCCAGAGTTGAGTGAATGGAGCTGGGGGGAAGGGTTAAAGGGCTGGAGTCAGCCTGCTTCACACCTACCAGGTGTGAGCTGTAAGACTGGTCCAACCTGCCCCCTTTCCCCCTTTGTTTTAAGGACAGACCTGAAGCAGACTCCCTGAGGAGTCTTTTCTTTTGCTAGTCCAGTGGAAGCTGGAGTCCTTTGCCAGTCCAGCTGGTGACTAAAGAGTTGAAATCACTGAGAGCTAAAATCACTGGTTTGGCTGAGAGCCAGACTTATTGCAGCCAGTGAAGTGGTGGGAACCACTGGCTGGTGACGTAACATGGCCGGTAGGAGCGGCGGCAGGCGAGGAGCAGCGACCAGCGGCGTGGCACAGAGCAGCGGCAGGTAAGGAGCGGCGACCAGCGGTGTGGCGTGGAGTGGTGACCAGCAGCGTGGCGCAGTGACCAGCGGCGTAGCGTGGAGCGGTGGCAGGCGAGGAGGGTGACCAGCGGCGGCAGCAAGCGAGGAGCGGTCGGTGGCAGGCGACCAGCGGAGCGTCCAGTGGCGTGGGACGAGACGGCTGGTGGAGCGTGGTGGAGTGTCGTAAGGTGCCCCCTATCTATCCCCCCACCCCCATTTCTACCCAGTTTGGGAGGTGAAACCCTGCGGGTGAACTTTGGGACTCTGGGTGGCACGGACCAGAGACAGAGACTCTTTCGACTTCAGGTGATTCTTGGCTGGGGGGCGGACTTAGCTCATGTTTGAGTTATGAACTCTGTTTGTGGTGTTTTCCCCAAGTTAATGCCATATGACTTCTCTCTCTGTTCCATTAAATGTTTCTTTCCTACGCTCAGACTCAGTGCTTGCGAGTGGGGAAGCATTGCCTCTCAGAGGCACCCAGGGGTGTGTGAATTTCCCACATTACTGGGTGGGGGCTCAAGCCAGTTCTGTGTGAGATGGACCCCAAGATATCGAACCCAGCCCTGGTTACTGCCAGGCCTACCCGGCAGAAGGGTTACACAAGCATCTGATTCCTTTAGGATGGCAATGAGGTATCAAACAGTCCCTTGGGTTGCACTCCTGTGTGTTCATGGATTGCAGCATTTTCACCATAAGGCTGAAGATGGCCCTGTAGAGACTTTGCCATGCCATAAAGGGCCATTTCTAGAGAAGCATGGGGCCTGGGACAACCCCCCCGAGTGTCCCAGGTGCAGGGCCAAGACCAAAACAATGCCCCTACTGTAGGACCCATGCTGCCTTTCCTCCATTCTGACCTGCCCCAGCTCCACCCTTGTGGGATTTGGGGTGGGGGGTGGGGGGTTGTGTGGCAATGTGAAGAAAACAGGTATCCCAATTTGCCTTCTGAGAAACTACTGATACTATAAAAATGTCTTTTCCCCTCAAACCCTGCTGCTACTGCATCTGCTGTAGATTACCTCACTTTCTTGTATTGGGAACTTAAGTTATCATTTGAGAATGGTTTAAGTTTGGGCTTTCAACTAAAGAGAATAAAGAACACAAGACATAATTCACCATGGTGACTAAGTGATTGCTGAAATGTTTGAATTGCCGGTAAATATTTTACAGTAGAGTTCTATGCTTTCTCCTACTGATGTGACAAATCTGGACCAATGTGAGGGGAAGTGACTGTAGATGAAGTCACTATAGTTTTGTTCTCATGATTTGAACTGTAACAAAAAAATTTTCATTGCAGGCAAAAACCACAGAAACATCATATTTTCATGGATTTGTAAGATATCATTACCACATTTTGATCCTTGCCTCCAGAAATTTGCTTACATTAAGTTTGTTTCTGACAGGCAGAAAATCATTTTTGTACATGGGTGCTCATTAAGAGAAAGAAGAGTATTTCAACAGTTTTATTCACATGGCTTACTTAACCTCAGTCAGCAAGCTCAGTAATCATCCTTGCTACATAAATAAATCAAAGAGAGGGTTATTAACTTTGTTTGTCTCTCTGTTTGCTTGTGAAATAGAAGACTTGGTAGGCTATTTATATCAATTCCACAATGGTGCTCCTTCATTCAGAGAGTGCTTCATAGAATCACAATGTTTTTTTCTAAAAGATATGGTCTAGAATTATTTTATGGAAATTTTACGACCTGTGTGTTACTGGAGGTCAGATTATATTATCATAATCATTTTAGGTTTTGTCTACACTGCCACTTAAATGACAAAATGTTTGTATTCTAAGGTGCTTAAAAAGCCCTCCCCACCCCAAAAGACAAAAATTTTGCTGCAAGAGGAAGTGTTAATGGCTTGCTGTTGGCAAGAGCACTCTCCAGTTAACACTATGAACCCCGCTCTCATAAAGTATAGAGGTATTTTATTGGCAACAGTGCCAACAACCAGCATTCACACTGTCAGACTTTTAGCAACATGGTTGTGTCAAAATGGTCATGTTGCTGAAAGTTGTGTATTGTAGACAAAGCCTTAGAATCTGTGAATCCATGAATACACCAAAATTAGGATCTTAACATAAGAAACTGAAAAGATGGCCATTGTGTTGTGGCACACTATTTTTCATGGTGTACCTTGCTCTAATTTGCTCCTGTTCTGTTGCATTTCTGCTTCCTGAGAATGGTAGAGTCCACTTGCTTCTTCCTCCTAAGTGATTATCTAGCCCATTTTAGGATCAATGGGCCATTCATTTTTGCTCTTTGGGTTAATGGTAGGTCTCATCTTCTTGCACACAGGTCATTTCATATTATACTCAGTATCTAATCTATAGTACCATAGTTCAGTGAATAAATGAATACACTGTCCCACTGTGCTTTAAAAGAATCAAGGAACAACCAGCTTCAAGAAGAAACTAAAGTTTAATTCAGAAAAAGGGCAGATTGAAATTGAGAAGGGAGTCTATTTAGGAATCAGGCATAAAAATAAAAGGAATGACTCCTAATCAAGGATATTGGATTTGCAAATTCTTAGCCATCCTTACAGCAATAATAATTTCCCCTCAATTAAAATAAAGAACAGAAAAGGTAAGTGGGTAATACCTCAAAGTGTTCTCACTAATCTTAGGTGGCAGGCACACAATGTCACTTGCTTTTGAATGATTTTTTTAAATAAAACAGGCTTTACCATCACTTGCTTGTAGAATGGATGTTTGACACAGCTCTTTGAACTCGTGTGTGCTGTCACCTATCTCATCATGGGACTTGAGTTCCTCGCATGAAATCTTCATTCTAGAGCTCTTTCATAAACTACACATGATGTTCACCAAGCATACCTCAGACAGAAGAAAGAGTTTCCATTTCCCTGAAGAGCTTAATTGGGCTTGTTCACATGTATGGATGATCCCAGCCACATATAGGTTGTGATAGACTTGTATTTGGCTGCCATAGCATTTCTGTCAAGCCATTAGACCATTAGCAATTGCTCGTTTTCCACAGCCCGACCATCACAAGACATCTGCATCTTGAACACCCAGGTTAATCAGAACGTTGGAATCCACATTGTACTTCTCCTTTCCAGGTGTCCCAAATACACTAGCTTCAGGGTTACCTAAACTTTTTTATGTTAAGTATCATTTTCCCAGCCATTATGTATTTTCCGATGTATTTTGTTGTTGTGGACTACCATTTTTCAGAAGGCTCCATAAAGTATTAACAATACTAACTCCTTACTCCTTATTCTTTTATATTAAATATCATTTTGTGTCAGTCCTCTCTAAGGCAATGTCACAGTATGACACCTCCCAGGTGTCCCCTCTATGCCTCCGAGTGGCCCTGTAAGTGGCTTGTATTCTCACTTCTAGAAACGTTGCACTACTTTTGATTAGATGGGAGAAACACACACAAAAAATCAAGTTCAGATTTCCATGACCCCAAACTGAAGGACTGAACAAATCCAAAGTTTTGCATTAGGCCTATCTACGATATTAATCTCAAAGAAAATGCCTTCACTTGTTATGTATCATGAAGAAAGGCAGTCTCAAGGAAAGTATTCAGATGCATTATCAGCACTCCACAATTCAGGAGTGTTCAGATCCAGCATTTTTATTTGGATGAAAATAAACAAGGGAATATTTAAAAAAATTTAGATTCAGGGTTGGATTTCAAAATACATTTAAGTTATGGGTTGTTCAGAAGTAGGTTTGGTTCAGGTTTTGTAACACTGTTGTAGGGAAACAGAATTTCATACCATTTTTTCAGTGGATTTCAGTTACAAAATAATATGACAAGATATATTCATTTCTATCAGAATTCTCCCACATGTCTTTTAATGTAGTTTCTTTGTAAAAATATCTGCAAATGATCTGTCACTTTTGCTGATCTCTCGAATTTGTCTTGTGGCTAATTCATATCCTCTGCTGAGAAAAATGGGAATCCTTGCTTATGCTATGCTGGAGGTTTCCTACATCAGTCACCAATTCTCTGAAGCTTGCTTTAATTGAAATGTGGGTTGCGCCTTCTGCTTATTGATTTCAGGTTCCACACACCCTGTGCTGAAACAGGCATTCTATTTTTGTGTAAATTATCTCTGTCATCCCAAGATGAATACAAGAGCTATAAATCAGAGAATCTGATAGGTAATACAACACAAAACAGCTTTTAGGCTTAAAAGGTCATGGTCATTCAAAAGTTAACTATTCAACTCTTACTGGAAAAAGTTGGGATTGTTTTTAAAAAGTTTCACTGGCTTAGTACAACATAAACAACAAAAGTGAACCCAGATCAATCAAAAAACAAAACAAAACTGAGTCATGCACAAAAGAAATAAGAGGGCCCTCTCTTAAGCAGCTGGAGGTGATTGCAGAGCAGGGTAAGTTACCAAGATAAGTATATATAAAACAATTACAGCAAACGCACATTAGGTCCTCAAAAACTTTTACCATGATTGTGCTGACCATTGAAGCCACTGATAAAGCTGTGAGATTTTTTAAAAAGGGGAGAAAATTGCTCTTTACTACTACCACATCCCAAAGGAGACGGAATCTCTCCTCCCACCCCAGCAGTGGCAACACAGATTGATTTATGTGGGGAGGGCCCACTGCCCAACAGTAGTTTATTAAGAGGTAACATTTATTGATTTATTGTAAGAGTGACCCAATTTTAATTGATTTTGGGGCATGAGAGTGCAGCTTTAATTGAGGTCTTTGATTTCAAGATTTGGATCTTAGAGCCCTTCTAAAGGAAAGTACCTACCTGGCAAGTCTCTGGAAGAGTTGCTTTGATCCTTGCCCTATTAAGGGTAACATTCCTGCACCACTATGCCATCAAGGCGGGGGGTATTGCTACACACAGGCGAACTGCATAAAGGCCAGGACTGAAGCCACAGTCTTCCAAAAGACCGTCCTTTGTTTCCCTGGTCACCCTCAGCAGTGAGATACCTTCCAGGGTGAACACAACCTGTGGAAGTAATGATTATACGTCTCCTCTTCCCTCCCCTCCTCCCCCCCCCCCCCGCCCCGGTCCTTCCCTGGAGTGTTGACTCTCCCCAAGACACAGTAAAGCCCTGGGACAATGAATTCCCCTCTCCTGTGGCTACTCACTATGTTGGGGATCCTGTGGCTTATGTGCACTCACTTTGGGACAGCCAATTTGTAATAGGTATGAGAATGGTGCTTGTGTTCAAAAACAGTCACTGCCTGAAGACATTCCCAACCCTTATAGTACTGCTCTGTGCCCCTCTAATATCCCTGGTCTCTGGGGATATGTCTAGACTACATGGCTCCGTCGACGGAGCCATGTAGATGAGTTTACTAGACATAGGAAAATGAAGCAGCGATTTAAATAATCACCGCTTCATTTACATCAAAATGGCTGCCGCGCTGTGCCGATCAGCTGTTTGACGGCACAGCGGGGCAGTCTGGACGCGCCACGGTCGACAAGGGAAGCCTTTGTCGACTGCTCAGGTAAACCTCATTTCATGAGGCATACCTAAGCGGTCAACAAAGGCTTCCCTTGTCGACCATGGCGCGTCCAGACTGCCCCGCTGTGCCGCCAAACAGCTGATCGGCACAGCGTGGAGGCCATTTTGATGTAAATGAAACGGCGAGTATTTAAATCGCTGCTTCATTTTCCTATGTCTAGTAAACTCATCTACATGGCTCTGTCGATGGAGCCATGTAGTCTAGACACACCCTGAGTGTTCAAATTCAACCTTCAGGTACAACTCCAGTCTCAGCAGTTCAGCCCTTCCCCTCACAAATATTGTGGCGAGTACACAGTGCAATTGCCATGCACTTCTCCACCGGCAGGGCAGCTCTCATCCTTGTGTCTTGGTGCCTCAGGGCGGAGGTGAGCTCATCATACTGTCCCAGGAAGGTGGCTTTCCTCATCTGAAAGTTCTGCAGCCACTGCTCATCATCCCAGGCTTGCCTGACAATGTGATCCCACCACTCAGTTTCCCGTACCCAGAGTAGGAAGAGGAAGAAATGCTCTGTGGGATAGCTGCCCACAGTGCACTGCTCTGCATGCTACTGTAAGTTCACAAGTGTGACCTGCAGTGCTCTGTGAGCATGTGTAGTGGCCAGCAATATACATCTGCCACTGTAGACATTCCCTAAAATATAGATGAGTGAAACAAATACGTGGAGACTGGGGCCAATGTCAGGGAAAGAAAGATGCTTTAGCATTGACTAACTGTGTGAATCATTTGTAACCAATAAGTAGCAATAAACCCAACTTGCTATCTATATGGCCGTTATTGGTTGACAGCTTTCTGTATGCCCCATGACAGAAGTGAATTTCAAAGAGGCACAGGGAGTAGGAAAAAGTTATGACTTCATAAATTTTGACAAAGAACGTTTCCAGTGCATAAGGCATAGAATGCATCTCAGGAGGCTGAGATAGAATCATAGAATTGTAGAATACTAGAACTGGAAGGGCCCTCGAGAGATCACTGAGTCCAGTCCCCTGCCCTCACGGCAGGACCAAGCCACCGTCTAGATCATCCCTGATAGATGTCTATACAACCTGCTCTTAAATATCTCCAGTAATGGAGATTTCACAACTTCCCTGAGCAATTTATTCCAGTGCTTATCCACTATTAGGAAGTTTTTCCTAATGTCCAACCTCCCTTGCTGCAATTTAAGTGCATTGCTTCTTGCCCTATCATTAAAGGCCAAGGAGAACAATTTTTCTCCATCCTCCTTGTAACACCCTTTTAGATACTTGAAAACAGCTATCATGTCCCTTCTCAGTCTTCTCATTTCTATTCTAAACTAAACAAGCCCAGTTCTTTCAGTCTTCCCTCATAGGACATGTTTTCTAGAGCTTTAATCTTTTTTTTTAACTCTTCTCTGGACCTTCTCCAATTTCTCCACATCTCTCTTGAAATGTGGTGCCCAGAACTGGACACAATACTCCAACTGAGGCCTAATCAGCACAGAGCAGAGCAGAAGAATTACTTCTCGTGTTTTGCTCATAACAGTTCTGTTAATGCATCCCAGAATCAGGTTTGCTTTTTTTGCAACAGCATCACACTGTTGACTCGTATTTAGCTTGTGTTCCACTCTGACCCCTAAATCCCTTTTCTGCAATACTCCTTCCTAGAGAATCACTTCCCATTCTGTACGTGTGAGAATGATTGTTCCTTCCTAAGTGAAGTACTTTGCATTTGTCCTTATTAAACTTCATCCTATTTACCTCAAACCATTTCTCTAGTTTGTCCAGTTTATTTTGAATTTTGACCCTATCCTCCAAAGAACTTGCAACACTTCCCAGCTTGGCATCATCTGCAGGCTTCATAAGCGTACTCTCTATGCCAATATCCAAATCGTTGATGAAGATATTGAACGGAATCACTCCCAGATTAGGTCCCTGCAAAAACCCACTTGTTATGCCATTTCAGCATGACTGTGAACCATTAATATCTACTCTCTGAGAACGGTTATCCAGCCAGTTATGCACCCATCTTACAGTTGCCCCATCTAGGTTGTATGTCCCTAGTTTATTGATAAGAAGATCATGTGAGACCGTATCAAATGCTTTACTAAAGTCTAGGTATACCACATCTACCGTTTCTCCCTTATCTGCAAGACTTATTATCCTGTCAAAGAAAGCTATCAGATTAGTTTGACATGATTTGCTCTTTAGAAATCCATGCTGGAATTTCCCTATCACCTTATTATCTTCCAGATGTTTGCAGATGAATGCCTTAATTATTTGCTCCATTATCTTCCCTTGCACAGAAGTTAAACTGACAGGTCTTTAGTTTCCTGGATTGTTCTTGTTTCCCTTTTTATAGATGTGCACTATATTTGCCCTTTTCCAGTCTTCTGGAATCTCTCCCAACTTCCACGATTTTTTGAAGATGATAGCTAAAGACTCAGATACCTCCTCTATGAGCTCCTTGGGGATCCTAAGATGCATTTCATTAGGTCCTGGTGACTTGCAGACATCTAACATTTCTAAGTAATTTTTAACTTTTTATTTTAATTTTAACTTCTAAACTTACCCCATTTTCACTAGCATTCAGTATATTAGATACCCCATCACCATCAATATTCTTGTCGAAAACTGAAACAAAGAAGTCAGTTAGCATCTCTGCCATTTCCAAGTTTCCTGTTATTATTTCTCCCTCTTCACTGGCATACCTGTCCTTGGTCTTCCTGTTGCTTCTAATATATTTGTAGAAAGTCTTCATTACCCTTTATGTCTCTAGCTAGATTGTGCTCATTTTGTGCCTTTGCTTTTCTGATCTTGCCCCTGCATACTTGCATTATTTGCTTACATTCGTCCTTTGTACTTTGGCCTAGTTTCTGCTTTTTATATGACTCCTTTTTGATTTTTAGATCATGTAAGATCTCCTGGTTAAGCCAAGGTGGTCTCTTGCCATACTTTCTATCTTTCCTATCCTTTGGAATAGTTTGCTTTTGGGCCCTTAATAATTTCCCTTTGAAAAACTGCTAACTCTTGTCAGTGGTTTTTTCTCTTAGTCTTGCTTTCCATGGAACCTTACCTACCAACTCTCTGAGTTTACTAAAATCTGCCTTCCTGAAATCCATTGTCTCTATTTTGCTGCTCTCCCTTCTATCATTCCTTAGAATCATGAACTCTATGATTTCATGATCACTTTCACCCAAGGTGCCTTCCACTTTCAAATTTTCAACCAGTTTCTTCCTATTTGTTAAAATCAAATCTAGAAGAACTTCCACCCAGTAGCATTCTCAACCTTCTGAAATAAAAAATTGTCTCCAATGCAGTCAAAGAATTTATTGAATAATCTGTGTTCTGCTGTGTTAGTTTCCCAGCAGATGTCTGGATAATTGAAGTCCCCCATCACCACCAAATCCTGCACTTTGGATGATTTTGTAAGTTGTTTAAAAAAAATCCTCATCCATCTTTTCTACCTGGGTAAGCAGTCTGTAGTAAACCCCTTTTATGACATCACCCTTGTTTTTTACCCCTTTTAACCTAACCCAGAGACTCTCAACAAGTATGTCTCCTATGTTCATCTCTACTTCAGTGCAAGTGTATACTTTTTTAATATATAAGGCCACACCTCCTCCCTTTCCCCCCCACCTATCTTCCCTGAGTAAGCTGTACCCTTCTATACCAATATTCCAATCATGTGTATTATCCCACCAGATCTCTGTGATACCCACTATGTCATAGTTGTGTTTATTTATTAGGACTTCAAGTTCTTCCTGCTTATTTCCCATATTTCTTGCATTTGTATACAGACATCTAAGATACTGATTTGATCCCTCCCCCTCCTCCCCCAGTTCTGCCTTGTTCCTTCTTTATCTCTGTTATTATAACCCATGCTCCCTCCCATTTCTGACCCATCTCCCAGGTCTCCATGTTTTTTTTTTACTTACCCGTGGGCTTTGGTCACCTGCCTCCATCGAACCTAGTATCACAGGTTGTCAATTTTAGCTAAGGATGCTGACAGACATTTTACTCTAAGTAAATAAAAAACTAAATATTAAAATGTATGTTTACTTGGCAAGAGTATCATTCATTTGTAGTTGAAAGATTATATGGAGAAGAATTTTAGTTATGATTATTTCCTAAAATGTACAGCTTCTTTCTTATTGTTACAAACAGCATTCATTAGCAATATATTGATTTAGTATTGTGTCATGAGATGATGAAGCTAGTTCAAGGAAACGTGTGGAGGCTTCTATATCCTTAACTTGTGTAACCTGCTTTAGGAAGATAATCTCACTTTCGTTAAATTCTTGACCTTGACTAATTGACTTATTTAGGCTAGATTTAATTAAATATAAACACAATTTTCTTGATCTGTTCTCTCTTCTGCCCAGCACAGAAGGTTGCTAATCTCATCAAAGTATGGATTAGTGCAGGTATCTATTTTCTTCTTAAGAGGTCATCATGTGTTTTGATTCATCTCTTACATCATACCTCTTCTGGTGGTAACAGCCTCATTCAATAATGCAGTAGCTCTCAAATGACTGCCTATACCAAAATCATCATGGACAAAAAGTTTCCTTTAAAAAAGTGTTTAAAGCACAACATGGCATGGTACTTTGAGTGTTCTTGGAATACGTTAGTTAGCTTTGTTTTTAAGAAATAAAATTCAATAACTTCTTTCAGAAATAAAACTGCCTTTTTGGTTGCTTGACATCCCATCCCACATCTGAAAAAGGAACACCATAATTCAAGGGTGCCATTTTATGCATAACAAAATAACTTACTGACATTTTAGTCATATGGCTGATTTAGCCAAAGAGTAGTGTTGTGTGATTAGGAAAATGATCCTTTCAAAGGGATCAGGTTTGGTGAGAATCAGAGAAAAGATTGAAGGCAAATCTCATCTAGAATGACTTTGCTAAAGCCACACATATATGAATGAGTATTTCTGCAACATTTTTGATGAACAAGCCAAATGTTTATCTTAAAGAATTCAAATAACCCGATTGTTGAAATGTTTATTGGCTAGTCTTAGTTCAATTCCATCCCAAATTAGATAATTCTTTTGACTAGAAGTCCTTTATAGCGAAGACCATTTTATGTGCTTGTACAATGTCCCTGTGCACTACTACAATAACAATCAAATAATATTAATAATAAAACACGAGGGAAGAGGATCTGTAACCTAAAAAGGCTGATTCCAATGCCTTTCATACCTACTGTCGTATACCAGGCATTTAATTGGTGCCAGTGCAGGGGTTACAGAATTCCTACCATAAAACCAGAAACTCAGAGTAGGCCCTCCTCATTCCACTGCAGAACTCAGGGCATTCTGAATCTTACTACCATCCCCTCACAAGGGGGCCGAAGGGGCAGAAATATGTGGACACTGGTCAATGAGGAGCACAAGGTCAGACTTTATCCCATGAGCCCGAGACCCATTTCCAACAGTGAATTAACAACCTAATCAAATGTCTTAGGTCAATAACAACTGCATTCCTCCATTGTGTCTTGCATGCTTTGTAAGGATAGTAAGAAACTAACTGGTCCTCTGCCAATTGTACTTTGGGGGGAAAATTCATGCCGGATCAAATCAGAAGCACAGTTTGTGACTGGTTAGGGAGCCTAACTTCAATAATAAACACCAGTTTTGGAAGTATCTGCTCTCCTTTTTGCAGCCTGCTCTGACATTGGCATTTTCAGTGAGTATTCCAGGTCACAGACAATCTCCAAGTTCTCACCCCACCAATTGCTTCGACGTGTATTTGCAACCAGTGGGGCACCAATGGGAATGAGTGAATACAAAACTGGTCAGGAATTTTTCAATGACTTGTTTTTTCACTGGAAGATGCTGATTCTTTAAATGGTTTTGGGGAAGGGATTGGTTTCAGTGTATTTCCCATTTTGTTAAAAAATAAAACATTGTCAACATTGTGAAGACATCTTGTTTCAGTGATTTTCAGCATAAAAAAGTTCTCACATAGGTCAAGTCAAGATGAATTTTCATTTTGAAATTTGTTAGTTTTTAGTAAATATATATATATATATATTAATGGTCAAAATAAAAAAATGTTTTAACCCAATAATTTCAACTGACCCAGTTCAAATTCTGCTTGCAAAAATTTGATATTTCAATGTTTCATCCCAACTTGGGACAAAATATTCAAAATCTTGAACATTCTCACAGCCAGGGAAAACTGTTTTCCACCCTAGTTTTAATGACAGATACTCTTGACACCAAGAACAGCATAGTTCTTCCATAAGAAAAGAAACAGACATCACTGGTCAGTGGAGACTATAATACTCTCTTTCTTCCCCTTTTGGTGAGTCTTTTAAAGGATTTAAAATGGTTCCATCTAACTTTCATCTCTACATTTTTAGAGATTGTGTATTTATTCATTTTTTTTCTATTTAACTCTTTTTCTAAAAACGGTTTCTGCATCTAGGTTCTGTTCACTTGTTTTCTGTTGTTTGGTTGCTAACTGTGAAACATAGGCAATGCTATTTGATTCAGACATTGTTGCACAGTTTTGAGCAAGAGCAATTATTGGCTCTTCCTCCTCCTCTTGAATTGGTATGCAGTTTTGTTTAAAAAATGTAGGAAGACAAGATCCCTGCTCTAGGAGCTTGCAGTACTAACATATGTTAGACAAATGTGCCCAAATGGCATATGATTAGGATCAAAAGAATCTTGGGGAGCAATTAACAATGGAAAACAATGGACTTGAAGGAATCCAGATGGAATAGGAGAAAATGTCTTGATAAAGCAGCAGAAAGATAAGCATAATCAGTGTGTGTTGTGGGTAGCTTAGAGACATGTTGTCAGAGTGTGATTTTTGATGCTACTAGAAGTGACAGATTTGAAATCTATAATAATAATACCTATCTAAGTTTCCTAACAGAACTTTGTCAGAGCACTACCATTTAAATCTGCTTCTAATATTCCAGTCCTTGTGTGGTCCTGACTGGAGAGTACCAATTGTGCTGATAAAATATATGATGATTTTGTGAGATCAGCAACTGACAGTTGTGGAGCAGATTCAAGTCTGCCTCAAAAAATCAGGTTTGAGCCAATACTCAAGACCTATTTTCCGCAGAAAAAGAATGAAAGTGTAGAGAAATAGGTAGAGGTTAGAAAGTAAATTTCTTGAGTGAAAATGTGACAAATATTGCATAAAAAGGAAATCTCTCACCAGATCACTGCCCCATGTGCCTACTTGTAACAAAACATAGGCCTGAACCTGCTCCCACTCTGTTTTTCCAACAAAGTTCCCTGATCACTCTTGTGACTTATGTGGCTCTGGCCTTGTCTATACTACAAAGTTTTGTTGCCAAAAAATGCCTTTTGGCAACAAAACACTGACAGCATACGTACTGCAATGTGCCTTTTGGTTGGGAAAAATGAGCAGTTTCAGAAACAAGAAAGTTCCACCCCATGAGACATTGTTCTGTTTGTTTTGTCAACAACTGGCTTCTGCCAGTATCCCACAATGCCTGTCCTGGTCACTCTGCTCAGGGTTGATCTCTGCTGCCCTGCAGGCCTGTGCTCCTCCTCTTTCAAGGCTCTGGTTGAGCTACTCTTTTTGGGGAACAAAGAGCAAAGCATTGCAATGCTCCTGTTCTGCCCTGCACTAGGAACACAACAGCAGGCGGACTGATAGCCCAGCGAGTGGGAGGGGAGAGACTGCTGTGTGCTGCTTTGACATTCCTCAGCATGGAGAGCTCACAGAGCTACTCATGATGCTGCTCCAAGCAGCTGAGGAGGCTGTGGGAGAACTCAGAGGTAAGATGCTCTTCTTTCCACAACATTGTACTATTGGATACATACCCACAGGACATTGCACACACTGTCAATGATGATGCCCTCAATATGGACGTGATCTGTCAACAGAGGGAGAAAGTGTGAACACCCTCTGGCAATGGACCAATGGTCCATTTAGCCCAGGAAGGGTAATTATCAAGTGATTACTTGTCATCCAGTCTGCTCTTCCTGTAGCTGTAGGGTCAGGGACAATTAGAACATGGGGTTGCTTCTCTGACTGCCTTGGCTAATAGTCACTGGTGAACTTAACTAATTATTTTTTGAATCCAGTTATAGTTTTGACCTTCACAATATCTTGTAGTAATGTAGCCACTGGCTGATTGTGCTCTGTGTAAAGAAGTACAGTACAAGCTCTGTTATCTGGCACTTTAATATCTGGAAAACTCTGTTAACCGGCATCTGTCATAGTTGGCAATACAATTCCTCCTTCAGTTAACTGGAAAAATTCCAATAGCCACCCAGCATAATTTTTAGACATTAAAAGTTAGTAAAGTCTGTAGTAAAGCAGTAAAGATTGTGCCATGCTTCTGTGTCTATTACCATTATCAGATATTATCTTATTCATCCTGCAACTATGGCTAGTGTAGGGTGAAAAATTAATGAGCCATCATTGTAAAGCTTGAGTAATCGGCATATTTGATTAAGTGGAAATCTCCCATGAATGCCGGATAACAAAGCTTGTACTGTACTTCCTTATTTTTGTTTTAAACCTGTTGCCTATTCATTTCATCAAATAGCAATTCCATATTTGTTTTCTTCACACCATTCATAATTTTATGGAAACTTCTTGTGTCCCTGCTCAGCTGCCTTTTTTCCAAGATGAACAGTCAGTCTTTTTAATTTCTCCTCACATGAAAGCTATTCAATGTTCCAGTCTTTTTAGTTGCCTTTTTCTGTTCTTTTTCCTATTCTAATATGTCTTTTTGAATGGGGCAACCAGAATTGCACACAGCATTTGAGGTGTGGGACTACCATAGATTTGTATACTACCATTATGATATTTTCTGTCTTGTTATCTATTCTTTTCCTAATCGTTCTTAACATTGTATTAGCTTTTCCATCAAATCATAGAATACTAGAACTGGAAAGGACCTCAGGAGGTCATCAAGTCCAGTCCCCTGCCCTCACAGGTGTTTGTCTAACTTGCTCTTAAAAATCTCCAATGATGGAGCCTCTATAACTTCCCAAGGCAATTTATTTCAGTGCTTAACCACAGTAACAGTTATGATTTTTTTCCCCTAATAACCAGCCTAAACCTCCCATGCTGCAATTTAAGACCAGTGCTTTTTGACTGCCATAACATATTTAGCAGATGGTTTCAGATCCCATCATTTTGTGTGTATAGTTAGGATATTATGTTTTCCAATATGCTTTATTTGACTGGCACAACACATATAGCAGATGGTTTCAGAGAACTAGCTACAATGACTCGAAGGCCTGAATGGAAACAGAAATCAGATCCATTGTTGTGTATGTATAGTTAGAATTATGTTTTCCAACATACCTTATTTGCATTTATCAGTATTGTATTTCATCTGCCATTTTGTTGCCAAGACTCCCAGTTTAGTGAGAGCCCTTTGTAGCTCTTCACAGTCATCTTTCTTCTTGAGTAATTTAGTATTGTCTGCAAACTTTGCCACTTCACTGTTTACTCTCTTTTCCAGATCATCTGACGACACTGAACAACACAGGTCCCAGTACAAATCCTTGGGGGGATTTTCTATTGTGAAAATAGACTGTTAACTCCTACCATTTGTTTCCTACCTTTTAATCAGTTACTATTCCATAAGAGGTGTCCTTTCTTATCCTATGGATCCTTACTTTGCTTAAGAGCCTTTGGTGAGAAACATTGTTGAAAGCATTCTGAAAATCTATGCACGTAAGTATAAAAAGAGCCTCTATCCATCCTCTCTGTACTTGTATCAGCTCATCATTTCTTAGGATGCATTACTACTCCCCTCCCCTTCAATTATCTTTGTTACTTTTGATGAGAGTACCTAGGAACCTCCTGTAGGATCAGAAACCTATTGTGCTGGGCATTGTCAAAAACAGAGAAAATTAGACTGTAAACTTCCTTCAGTGAGAACCCTAGTCAGGAGTTATGAAACAGACTGTAACAAAAAACAGAATTTGCCACTTACATAACCGGTGTCAGAAAGGCGTGGTTAGTAGACATTATAACAAAGACGGGTTTTCAGGAGAGATTTAATAGAAGTTAAGGGAGTCGCTACCAATTTTGACTGAGATTTGCACCCAAACAAAGGGAGAAGAGCTGATTACCTCAATATGCTACTATTCCCTCAAGAGAAATGCTAAAAAATGAACTTCTCATCTTTCTTCATTCAGGTTTTTCACTAGTTCCTATATTTTTTCCCATATCAAGTACAAAAAGCTAGTCTTCACCTGTAAGGTGATGCACAGAGAAAGTCTCTCCTGTCATTTGAAATGGACTGTGGCTCTCAACAAGATTCATGTGCTGTTTGGAAGGGTTTATCTATTTCAAACAATTGCTGTTGTTCAGGGATCACAGGCATGTGTGGTGGAAGTACAATAACTTCTGCACATAATATAACTGCATCTGACCTGCCAAATGAATTCCACATGTTGAGGCATCACACTTACTCTATTGCAATAATATCCACACAGCCCTATGGTGCAGGCTGATGCAATTAAAGTGAACATGCTAGAGGAGCCAAGGCCCTACTCCAGCAGAAACTTGTGCATATGCTTCTTTTTAACCACGTGAATTGTCCTTTGGATTTCATAATAGCTTATTATGAACGTATATAATGGCGTACAGATTGTGGCAAGGCATAGCCTTCATGTCACTGGACTCACTGGTTCCTCTTCTAGGGAGCCTGGAGTAAATCAGCCCCACCCTGGAAAGTGTTTATTCCTCACTTAGGTTTATTTTTGAATATTTACAAGGTGTGTCTCAGGGTGGGCCCAAGCAGTATACTTCAGCCAAACAAAAGAAACACATTCATAACACAAACAGGGAATACCTTTCTTGGTCCCTTTCTAGGGTTTTGCTTTAATATGCTGGCTTCTTCATGTCAATTCCTCCCCAGTCAGTTAGCTTGATTGTTTCCCCAGTCGGTAGGAGAGGAGCCTTCTTCCCAGAAGATGCCTTTTCTCCTTGCTGCCACTATCCTGGCTGGAGACTGTCTCTTATCTCTCCTACACAGAACAGAGAGAGGGTGTTAAAGGTCACTGGCATCCCTTTATTGGATCCCCGTGTTCCTAACTAACCTGTGGTAACCACTTTTTAACTCATAGGGAAAGGGCCTTTACCATTCTAGGGCTGACATATCTGTCTCCTAGGGTTGTCAGGTGTCCGTTTTTCTACCGGAAAGTCCAGTTGAAAAGGAAACCTGTCAGTGTCCAGTCACCTCTGCTGACAGAGCATTAAAAGCCCAGTTGCTGGAGTAACTGCTATCAGCCTCCCTACCGAAAGGGCTGGAAAAGCTGCTGCCACTCACAGTTGGCTGACTCACAGACATGGCTCCAGCAAAAAGATAAGTATTGCTGCCTTCCACCATGCCCCAATTTCCCCAATCCAGGGTATGCCCACTTCTCTGCACTGTAAACAGCATGTGCCCACCCACTGCCTACTACACACACACACACACACACACACACACACTGCATGCCCCCTTGCTGCCTCTTACCACCTCCACACACTCTCATCATGCACCCTCCCCACAGCCCTTTACTGCTTCTCCCCAACACACCGCTGCCCCATCTATACCATGATCCATCAATTCCAATTAGTCCTTCCCCTGTGCCTCATCAATGCCAGTTACTGCTCCCTCCACATCCCCAACATCCCTTCAATGCCACTTACTACTCTCCCCAAAATCTTAGTACCCACACATATAACATTCCCCCACAATGCCAATTACTGCCCTCCCCCTCTTTGGAAAGTAGGACAAAGCTACTTTTTGTGAGTTATCAAGAGTGTGGATTATTATTCTCCTATTCAAGCAATATTCTCAGATGTTTAGTCTAGTGACAATTTTAAAAATAAGTTTGATTTAAAATATAGTACTTTCTTAACCAGCCAAAAATCACTTAACAGCTTTCTAAAGCACTGTTTAGACCCCTAAAAAGACTTATTTTGTACAACTTTCTACAAACTCCTGAGTAGTCTTCTAAAAACAATTTAAAATCCCGCATATTTCTCTCCAGCAGTATGATTCCCTTCTCCCCAAAATCAGTATACACTGACCTGAGATGCTGGACAACTGGCAAAGTCTCATATCTCATGATCCACAACCACAATTACCTGACCATTCTCCTTTTGTTATTTAGTTCTCAGAGGTACATATTCACTTTCTGAGAGTTAGTGAAGATATACATTTAGATGAGCCTCATCACTGCAGCATCTGAGTACCTTTAAGGAGAAACATCTGTTTTACACCACCACAGAGCTGAAAATCACCCTCTTCCCATGCCCAATGAATTATAGCACTTGTATCCTCTTCTAGATGAGCAACAAAACACCAAACATTAGACATGTAAGAGCAAAAACAAGAAAATGATAACTTTACAAACCTCTACAACTATTTCTTATGCAATAATTTTAGAACAACAATGATATAATCTCATCAGATACCATCAAATTGCACAGAACTATGTGGATTAGTTTATCTCTATGACTACACTTCCTTATAGACAGCTCAGTGAAAAAGCAAACAAATTATTAGGATGTATAAATAATGTGATTTAAAAATAATGCTGAGAATATTTCTAGTGTCATTATATAAAGTAGCGGTGTACCCTATCTTAGTAGTAGATTTGTTTTACAGAGAGGAGAAAATTGAGAAGGGACCTGACAGCAGAATACATAACAATGAATGATCTACAGAAGGTAGATCAGGCAGTGCTGTTTACCTTCTCTTGCAATACAAGCTTAAGAGTCAACCTGTGTAATTGAATGGCAACAAATTTAAAGCAGATAAAAAACAACAATAACACAGCACATAATTAACCTGTGTAATTCGCTGACAAAATATAATTGAAGCCAAGAGCTGAGTAGAATAGTATGCCAATAAATAAGATTATCCATAGGTTAGGTAATATCATACATCAGATATGAAAGGCACATGGGTTGTTCTTCATATTACATTGTCAAGAACATTTATTTAACAACTACTTTATTTTTCAGATTACATAGCTCAACACAAGAGAAGCCAGTTCCAGGAATTGACCTGACTTTACGTTGTCCCTGAATTCAAAGACTATATCTTCCAAAGTGCAGGATATCTCCTTTGACCTTAGCATACCACAAACTAACAAAGCAAGCAGCTGTACCACACACTGGGAGCTTGGATACTCCCATAATATGAATAATTCATAACAAGCCTTCCACTAACTGGTTGGGATTCAGAAGAGATCTTTGTAAAAAGCAAAGTTACTCCATAATTGCTGATAGTGGAATTTTTGCCTCTTCCTTCGAAGCATCTGATACTGGCTATAGTCAGAGATCATATCAGACTTAATAGACCGCTGGTCACATCTAGACTGACATTTCTTGTGTTCCCCTGAAGAATATGTATTCCTCTCAGACTATTATTGTTACTTATGAACAATTTCATTGTGAATCTCTGGTAACACCAGCAAGTCCAAAGTTCCTTCATCCTGATGATACCTACCTTCCTTTGACATTCAGCTCCACTCTTCTCATGGATAGTGTTCAGTCTAATGGTTGTGTTTGGTAAGAGCCTTTGGGTGCATCTTCAGGGAGGAAATATTTTTCAAGTCACATTTATTCAGAGTGCTATTATGAATATGGCTGCGAGGCTAAGTAATAACAATATAATGCTGACTTATTTCCGAAGACACACTTATTCAGAGGAAACCAAACAATAGTTCAAAGTTTCTATACATCCTACATTTGGAAGATCTTCAAGAAGAGACCTTGGCTACATCTACACTGCAAGCCTCTTTCAAAAGAGGCTTTTTCGAAAGATACTTTTGAAAAAGCCTCTTTCTAAAAAGAGCGTCTAGACTACAACCAGTACTTTTGAAAAAGCAAGCCGCTTTTTCGAAAGAGAGCACCCAGGCACTCTGGATGCTCTCTTTCGAAAAAGCACAGTTTGCATTACATCACGCCTTTTCTCGAAAGAGCACTTTCAAAAAAAGGTGTTCTTCCTCCTAAAATGAGATTTTCCGTGGTCAAAAAAACTGCCGCGTTCTTTCGATTTACTTTCAAAAGAATGCGGCAGCAGTCCAGATGCAGGGGAAGTTTTTTTTTAAAAAAAAGGGCACTTTTTTTGAAAAAACCCTGTATTCTAGACACACCCCTTGATTTTTGTAGCAAGTGTCATGGCCCCATTACAGTCTTTATCTAATCAACACACTACACGCTGTATTAGGTAATGGAATAAGCCTGTTTCTGCAGTGAAATAATCAGTAAAAAACAGATTTTTTTAATATCCCCTTTCATGGATGTAGGATTAGTGCATCCAGCTCTGAGAGGGTATGATTTTCACCGTATTGTGATAGACTTTATGTCTGCCAGAATTTTTTTAAAAGAGTACTTTTTATTCATTTTGTTGCTTCAAAGAGGATAAAATAATTCTCTCAAGAGAATTACAGAAAATCCATTAACAAAACACAAGTGCCCTTGGTCTAAAAGCAGTAAGAACTTCTGGACCCTCATTAGCTTTGGCTTTTGGGTGTTTAAGAAGTAGAGTTGGTATCCTTCACAGTGCTTCTACCTGTGTACAGCTTTACACAAAATGGCTTGAACAGTTTTCTAGAAAGGCAGACGCTGGGTAGTTCTATTGATTTTTTTCCCTGCAGAAGACATACTGTGGAAACAATAAAGAAACATTTTTGTGAGCTAGGCACCCCTGTGCCTTGTCAGGGGCAGCCGTGCAGACACTCATCATCAGATTTTTAGACGTTTCAAGGTATGCCTACACTTTGAGCTGGAGAGTTAGCACCTCAAGTTTGTATCTATCCAAGCTCTGGTCTATGCTAGGGAGTTATTTCTAAATAAATAACAAGCGGAGCGTTCACACTATTTATTGTGTGGTTATTTCGAAGTAATAACTCCCGCTTTCCACGAGGAAGAATCCTAATTTTGAAATAGTTATTTTAAAATAGTTTGAATGTGGATGCTCAGCTGCTGCTATTTTGAAATAATTAGCCTCCAGAGGCCTCTCACAGCTACACTTATGGCTGCTCTGGTCACACACCTGACATCTCCAATGCATAGGTGGAAGCACTGTGAAGGATACCGATAACTTGTGCAAAAAGCATCGGCAGAGAACATGCAAATGACAGTGTGACAAATGCTAATGAGCGCTTCATTAGCATACTCTCTGCCAACAGATACCTGCAGCATAGACATAGCCTCAGTTAAGGCTGTAAAGCAAACTCATTTTTCCTCTCTATAAATGGTCCAAGTGCCATTACATGGGACAGTGAAACACAGACAGTAGGCATGTGGCTTACATATTCTTAGCATGCTAGTTCTGATTGAACTAGTGCAACTATACTCCAGGTCACATATATGTATTTTACCAGCAAAACTGTAGCCATGTATAGACTTTAAGGATTTACAGAATCAGGTGTCAGCTGAATGGGGAGCTATAGGATCAAAATTTTGGATTCAGATCTCTAAAGTGGCAGTTAGGTACCTAAATCCCCTGGTGCCTCATCCCTGAATGCATTCAGCTAGCAAATTTCAAACCAGCCACTGGGTGCTGATGGGGACCTGTCTTTCATATGAGAGCCTGATTTTCAATGTGTGCATCAATATGTAAATTTGGAAGAGATAGATGTGTAGATATGGTAACTTGGGAGATCCTTCTCTATGGTTGAAGGTTAGAGAGGAGTTTGGGTAGTTCCTCGTTCCAAAAGTCAATTTGCAAAGCAAAGCAAAGCAAAACAAAACAAAACAAAACAAAACATTCTATTTAAATCCAACATTAAAGTTTGTTAATCTTATAAACAATGGAAAATGAGAGATGGTCACTACTTGTACCACCTACAATAACAATGTATGCTTATGATTATGTTCTTTGAAACAAATCCAGATAGTCATATTTTTATTTTGAGCATATTTTAGGAATTTAAAGTTATCCTGCTGGTGGCATATTTTCAACTAGCAGATGTACCTGACATTGCTCGGGTCTTTAAATGAAGAAATGGGTTTTGGGGTTTGTTTGGAAAATAAAAGTGAAATATACATGCTCTATTTAAATGATTGTGTTTTTCAAAATGGAAGGAAAACTTAATGTATGAGCTTAATCTTTTATAATGAGTAGCCCCGTTTGCAAGATCATGATCTTAGATTGCCCCACTTTGGTGTCTGTATTTCCATGAATGGCTTCCTGTAACTGTCTTTCATTTGTTTGTTTTTATGAAATAGGCACTTGTAGAGAAGTTGCATTCATCATAAATCATGATCTTTCACTTGTATTACAATACATTCACTTGTGCTTATAGCACTGTCATAACTCTGCCAGGATATTTCAGAGTGCTATTTGACATTACTTCACAGTGGGGGCAAAAGAAGGTAAGTTACAGAGGACACATATGCAGTTTCATAACCATTTTTTTAAAAAGTGTAACTTAGGGTCTAGGGGATTAATGCACTTGTTGGACATTTGTAAATCTGGTTGAGTATAAATGCTTGGCTTCAAAGCATACCTGCGTTGGAAAGGTCATATTTAAAAAAAAGAAATGTGTGTGATCAATGCTCAAGAGACTGTCTCCTTAAGTTTGGAATAATATACATTAAGATAGATATGTATTATACTGTAAAATTTTGACTTCCCACTGTATGTGATTACATTTTGCCTTGATCAATTGGCTATTAAAGCATAGAAGACGCAGGATGTATGCAGTCTGAGAATAAACTAACTGTTTCTGTTCTTATAGAATCATGGAAATATACAACAGGAAGGGGACTCAAAAGATCATCTAGTTCTTTCCTGCTCCCCACACTCTGGAGTTATGATTAAATATGCCTAAATGACCCTTGACAGATTAAGAACGGTTAGAAAAACACTCCTGATTATAAGGATTCCACAGTCTCCATCAGAAGCCTATTCTAGTGCGTAATTATCCTTATAATAATAAAGACTGCCTAAATCTACCTTGCTGCAAACTAAGTCAAATGTTTTTTGTCCTAACTTTAGTGGACCTGGAGAACATTGATCATGGTCCATATGACGACGTATAGCCCATTGCTCTCTTCTCTTCTCCAGTCTAAACGTGCCTAGTTGTTTCTTCCTTTCTGAATACATCAAGTTTCCTAAATCTTTTATCATTTTTGTTGTTCTCCTCTGGACTCTGCAATTTGTCCACATCTTTCTTAAGATCAGCGGTGAAAGTAACTTAAAATTTCGTACAGATTGTGACGGACCGGGCCGAGTCTGGGCACAGCTGAGGGCGTCCGCTCAGGGCGAATTGCTCATACTAGGGGCTCCGTACAGCCCCAGACTGAAGACCTTCCCAAATAGGCCACAAACCAATCCCACAGAGCACTTCAGCTGCCAGCCTGACCAGCCATACGAGCAAACCTCTCTGACACCCCAGCTCTCTCCGTGCCTCAAACAGCCCCGGGCCTAACACACAGGTAAGGAGCTTTAGAACCCAATCTCACCCTCCCCAAATGGGTTCTGTCCGGTCCCAAGAAACCAGCTAAAGGTCCCGATCAATTTATACTCTGGATCTTACCCACAAATCACACTGAGCCAATCCCTTAGAATCTAAAGGTTTATTACAAAAAGAAAGAAAAGCATGAAAGTGAGGTTGTTAAAGTATCATACATTACATGCATTGAATCTCCCAGTTCTTGATGCAGGCTTGTATCAGAGATGTTATAACTGCTGGCTTAAAAGTCTTTGGTGTACATCCTATGTCAGGATGGGTCCACAGTTCTTTCCAGCTCGTGGTTCCTTGCAAGGCTGCCTTTAGGATCATGAGCTGGGCTGAAGATGAAAATGGAGGATGCCACATGGCATATTTATATCCCCCTCTGGCTTCTTCCAAGCTGGAGAGAGTCACATGGTCTCTGGCCAGGTATCTAGATTCCTTCCCAGGTGGGTCTCTGGTACTTAAGAGACCTATTGTCCCTGGAGCCTTGCTAATTAGCATGTCCATAGGCTGAGCCCATTGCTCAACCACATACAGAGAAACTTCCAGTATCCATACAAAGTACATGTTTATAGCTCCACACAGATATTATACAATTACATGAATAGAATATACAGACTCAGTAGAAGGTAAGCTTTCGTTTGACACCTCACATGGCCCCCTTTGTACCCACTTTTGGGGCAAACACCCTCCCATGGGTGCAGCAGTGACCTGGCTGCTTCCCATAAAATCCAGCAAAGTGACACAGGTACTGTCCTGTTGCAACCTGGGTCCCTGATAGCTCTTTAAGTAGCTCCCTGCTGGCTTTTGCCACAGCTCAGCCAGCTCTTACCAGAGCTGTGCATCACAGTGCACCTGCTTACTTTCACCTCTGCTTAAGATGAGGCATTCAGACCAAAACACATTACTTCAACTGAAGCTTCACCAATGCCAAGTAGAGCAGAACAATTACCTCTCATGACCTACTCCTGTTAATACATCCCAGAATAAAGTTCTTTTTTGCAAGAGCATCACATATTTGACTTATGATCAATTTGTGATCCTTGTTTGCAATGTTGCTGCTTAACCATTTATTCCCTATTTTCTGTTTCTGCATTTGATTTTTTCCCTTCCTATATGCTGTACTTTGCTCTTGTCTTTAATTAATATCATCTTGTTGATTTCTGACCAGTTTTCCCATTTATCAAGATCATTTTGAATTCTAATCCTGTCCTCGAAGTGCTTGGAGCCCATCTCAGCTTGGCATAATATACAATTTGTATACATCTACTCTCCTTTTATTCATCTAAACTGTTAGAGAACTTATTCCTTAACCCTCCTATTTCCCTGGTCCTTCTCAGGTGGCCAGAGAACAACAATACCCAAAGTCAGGAGATGCAAACAGTTCAATGTTTATTGGAGTTAGCTTCCAGCAAGCATGAATCCAACTTCCTTTCCTTTTATCCTAGTTCCCTTTTTTTCCCACCCCATTCCTCTTTGTCATTAATATATATAGTGATATTTTCAGATATACCTTAACCAGTCATTCTACTGAAATTTAACTAACCAATCCTAACATATTGTAACATGATTATATAACTAATTATAGCCCTGCACTTAGTTGGTTTACTCCCATCAAAACTAATACAGGAGACAGAAACAATCAAAGGACCAGACAGAGTTATATAGATGAACAATAAAAAGATGGAGAGCATAATAACAAAGCAATAAAGAAATGTGGATTTCACAACCCCAACTATTGATAAGTAGGTCCTTGCCAGACAGTAAGCTAGCAACCTGAGTTTATCATCATATATAGATAGACTGTGATTTTTATTCTTTGTTCTCATACCCCAGTAACAATATACCTAAATTCTTAAAATATAGGCTATACAAGGCAGGTCTGAATATCTAGATCCTTACACGAACATTAATTAAACTATTGAACAGTATCAGACACAGGATTGATCACTTTGTGATCCCATTTTGACAGCAAACCAGATAACTACTCTCTGAGAATTGTCTTTCCAGCATTTTTACTCTGACTTTATTATAATTTAATCTAGACAATACAGCAAGCTTATGAAAATGTCATATGGGATTGTGTTGAAAGCCTTACTAAAATCAAGGTACTTTTTCCCTCCCATCCACTGTTATGAACTTGTTCTGTATGTCAACAAACAGAACATACACATTTTGACCCTTTGTGCCAAAGCTTTAGAAACTGTTTAAGATGCTGATAAATTGTCCTCTTTCTAATATAGTCATTCTTTTTCTAATGTGCTGGCTCAAGGAGTACATATATATATAGTGATACATATATATATATATAGCCCTTTAACAGTGAGCGTTTTGAGGATTTATACTCAAAGGGGTTGAAGATAGCTGCTTAGTAGAGTTTCTGTTTTATATCTTCCCAGTTAGTAATTTAAAAATAAGATATGAAACCAAAGTAAGTTATTTAAGGTGGTTACAGATAATTGGATGACTGAATAACACAGAATGATAAAATTAAAGACTTTTTATAAAATAGTTGGTTAAGCAAATAGGCATTACAATATAATCCTAAACTGCATTTATACCCACATTCTAAGAAGATATGATGCATTTAGGGGTGATCAGCTGCTAAAAAAGGAGAATGGATGTAATCTTCTCTCTAATGGCTCCTTGATGGTAGATGGGCATACCTAATCTAAAATTATAATCCATTAAAATAATGTCCCTTAATTAACATTAAATAGCCTTTTCATCATAATCAAATAATGTTAAATAGCCAGATAGGAAGTAGAAAACAACAATTTAATTACTAAAACACATTTACAACATGACCTGGTGGTTTGACTAATGCAGGATGATAGCTGAAGTAAACCCTCATATATTAGATAGATCTTTAATTTCAGAGAGCCAGGTCAATGCTTAAAAAAAGTTCTCACCGAACATAATAGAGCCTCATTGATTTATATCTAGGTACTTATATGGTCCTCATTATTGTAGCATCAGAGCATCTTGTTGTTCAATATTTCCATTAGTTCCAAAACTTAAGCCTTTTAGTTGGCTCAGTGACTCTTCCAAAATTCCACCAGTGCATTTTGATGTGTTTCTTCTAATGGTGCCTCAATATTTCAGTTTACAAGATGCATGGAGCAAAGGGCAAATCAAAACATTTATTATGCAATGGCCAAAAAAATAGAAGGGCAATCTGTTGGCTGATTTGTCCCACATGATACCTTTTCCTACTAATTAACACAAGTTTCTTTCCCATGCTCAAAGATAGAACAGATAGAATTCTGCCTTTTATGGTTCTAATGGTGCCAAGTGTAGTGCATGACCAAATAAAATTTAAGCATAAAAGCACAAAAGATTATGCTTTAGGCTTGGCAGTATCCTAAGCAGCTACCACATTATTCTGACTTTTCATCCCAATGAGGCCCCTTCCAAAACTAAACAACACCATTAATGGATACATTGAACCAAGTTTTGGATGCAGCTTCTACCATTTATCCCATATTCTCCGGATAATTCTCTCCATCATAATACTTTATTTTTTCCTCCTTCTCCCACACATGGCCCAGTATTCATGCTCTTACCTATGGCTAGAGCAACTGCAAGTGCTCTCACTCTTTCCATTCCCTGTCGACTAGTTTCTTTGATGGTTAGACATTTTAAAAACACAGTGAACAAACTCCAGAGACCCCCAGAATAAGAAAGTTATATGTAGAACACAACCATGGTGCTTCATTTTTCTGGAGAAAATTTTGCTTTTCCAAGGTCACTCTTCCCTACTCACTTTCACTGTTTTCCCTTCTTCTTCTCTGCCACATTCTGTCTGTTTCATTGTGTTACCTCTCTAGGGGCATGTCTACACTAGTGTGACGGGGCAAGGGCATCCGGCCCCGCCGAGACGGATCTGCCCCACACTAGAGCCGCAGCAGCGATCGCGTTCTTGGGGGTAAGCCGGGCGGCGCCGTCCCCTTGCGTGTGCTGTTCTGAGGTGGCCGCTCAGCTGACGGACACAGCGGGCGGGCTCAACGCACAGCGGCACGCCCATGACGCCAGGATGCCCTGCCCCCGAGCCAGTGGGGGACGTCTGGACACCCCGCCCCCAGAGCAGAGGGGGATGTCAGGGCGCTCCTCTGCAGGGCCCCGGGTGACGTCAAAGGTAGGCGACGGGGGATGGATATAAAAGATGAAGGAAAGGAGAGGGAAGGGGGAAGAAGAGAGAGAGAGAGCGGGCGGAAAAGGCAAGAAGGATGAGTATTGAGGGGAACGGATGCAGCACGGACAAGGGAGAGAGCGGGGTAGGAAGCAGCCTAGGGCAGGGCATCTGAGGATTTGCCGGCGGGCTGGTGAGTTTCAGGACCAACCCCCCACCAGCCGGACAGTACACTGCCAGTGTCTGTCCTTAGGGCCCTGGGCTGGGTCCTGTGAGAGAGGGCGGGCCCGGGCCCCCATGCCCCGCGCCCCCCAGCCGTGGAGCGGACGCGGACACTCCCCTATTGGGACTTGCTGCCTCCCGCGGAGCCAGCCGGAGGAAAACAGTGAACTGAACACCTGGTCTGCACCCTAACACAGAGGCGGGGCCGTCACCAAGGGAGTGACAACTAGGAAATTATTTTGAAATAACTTACTTCAAAATAATAACTCCCAAAATAACTATTTTGAATTAGCGTGTCCACACTACAGGGTAGCCTCGAAATTAATCCAAGGAAGGCTCCCTTAATGTGGATGCACTACCTCAACTTAGAGCCCCAGGAAGCAATGGGGAGTCATTACTTTGAATGACTCTAGCGAGTAGTTATTTTGAAATAGCAGCAGTGGAGCGTCCATACTACCACTATTTTGAAATAACTATTTTGAAATAAGCATTATTCCGTGTGGAAAGCAGAAGTTATTATTTTGAAATAACCAGCCCCTTATTTCAAAATAACGGGCTTGGTAGCATGAATGCTCTGCTTGCGATTTTGAAATTCTACACTGCTTGCTAGTGTAGGCTAGGGCTAACTGAGAAAGCAAATTCTTTGGAGCAAGACCTTTGTTTTATAAGTTCCCATGAATACCAACAACACGTAAATTATAGTAACAAAATATTTATGCCTGACAAATTATTCCAATTACTCCATCATAACTTAGACACCAGTTTTCTCTACAATGTACAATTTTAAAATGTACAGTTTTCTCCACAATGTACACAATTTTAACTTCTACATTGTGAACAGGCACAGACTGAGTAGCAAGAAGTATGCACCCCCCTTGCATTGCTGTAGGGGAACTGCACACAAAAGCAACCATTACACCTGCAAAGCATAGGAACTAGTCACTGTTGTGATGTGTGATCAAGGCAATGTTCTTACTCTGTACCTGTTACATAGGCCCAGTTAAAAAGGCAAAAGGTTACCAATTATGTGGTTGTCATTAATATCAGCTTTTGACAACTACCACACTAGTATCTGAAATACCACAGTTTCTCAGCAAGATATAGTTGTAAATAACTGGTATAACTATGTGATATCTGTGAGCAAGCTTGACTTTAAAAAGGTGAACGGTATGTCAAAGTACTAATAGGTATCCAAAAAGTCCCCATCAAGGAACACTAGTTTAAAAAAAAAAACTAGCTTAGAGGGGAAAGCAAAGACAGCTATAATTTTTTTTAAAAAATGTGACAAATGGAAGAAAGGGGAAGTTGATAATAATGTATGTAAGTTAGGAGCTAGGAAGTGTAGAAAATTGATAAGGGAAGCAAAAGGGTGTGAGGCAAATTCTATGGCCATTAGACTTAAAGACAATAAGGAGTTTAAGTAAATTAGGAACAGAAAAAATCCTGTAGCCATGTAGCTAAAATGTAGTTTTATGCTAAATAATGGGACTCAGTGTACTTTGCCAGCCACCTTTTCTGAAACCATTGGTGAAGGTGCACCAGCCAGAATATTGTGTTTAAATCTGATTCCCAGGCAGAGATAGTGTGTTATAATTTTGTTTTAAGTTTCAAAATTAGTATTGTGAAATAAGTAAAAGGGTATGCTGATTGGGATTTTTTTAAATTGTAATTTGATGTCCTCATTCAAATGTGCATATTGCTTCTCTGTAACAAAGGTTGTTTCTCTGTAACAAAGAAAGCAGCCTTGTTATGTGTGAGAGAGTAAGGAATGTATGAGAGATAAGAGTGAAGACCAAATGTTCTAGGAAGAAGCTGAGAACAGATGTAAAGACACCAAAGATTGCTGTATATCCCAATTGAGATATAAGAGTGGGCAAATCAACGGCTCTGGAAGAAGGCAAGCATTTATCAATTGGGACAAAATATTTGTGATCAAAACCAGTTTAACATGACAGAACAAAGATGATAAGGAGCAAGAGAAACAACTGAAAATAACAAACATCCATCAGAAACACAGCATGACAATGCAAAACCCACTGATCCTGATAGAAAAGAACTACAGTCAACTTCCGATAATCCAGCACCTTTTGGACCTAGGTGGTGCCGGATTATCCGATTTGCCGGAGAATCGGGAGGTCCAGTATGGCTGCATGGCTAAACAGCTGGCCAGGACACAATCTCCCTCCCCTTTCCTCTTCGCATCTCCTCTGTGCTGTAACCTGATCCTCCTCCCCCTCCCCACCCCTCCCCTCCTCTTCCCCCTTCCCTGAAGCAAAACGCTCTTCTCCATACTGTAACACGATCCCCCTCCCCCAACCTTATGCTCTTTCTGGTTACAGCCAGCTCGTGTGCTGAGCAGCAGGCTTTTTAATCAGCTGGTCAGGAGCGCTTGGCATTTTGATGCTGGAGTATCGGGAGTGCCGAACAGTTGGGTGCCGGACTATCGGAGTTTTACTGTATTATAAAAAGAGAACTGCTTTGCCTTAAGAATGGGGATTTCCTGCCATGACTGGAGCATCAGTCCAGACTGATAGACTGTGCGCACGCACGCGTGTATGTGTGGATCTGTCTGTCTGTCTATGTAAGCATATGCTAACTGCTTTACCATTGTATTCTCAATAAATGTGGCATATTGCCTTTTCCCCCTGAAAAGATCCCGTGTGCTTCTTATAAGCATAACAGTCCTCCAAGAACTGGACACAGTACTCCAGTTGAGGCCTAATAAGTGCAAAGTAAAACAGTAAAATTAATTCTTGTGTCTTGCTTACAACACTCCTCTTTAGAGTAACCATATTTCTCCATGCCAAATATGGGACACCAAGGGGGAGGGGCAGCACTTGGGGCTTCATCCCTGGTGGGGGAGGGGAGCTGCCAGTGCTTGGGTTTTCAGCCCCATGGAGGGGAAGGGGAACTGCTGGCTCTTGAGGCTCCAACCCTGTGGGAGTGTCACATTACTGGATTTTGAGGGGAGCAGCCAGATCGCTGCTGCACCCATGGGGGGGTGTTTGCCCCAAAAGCGGTATAAAGGAGGCCGTGTGAGGTTTTGAATAGAAGCTTACCATCCGCTAATGCTGTATATGCTATTCATGTGATTGTATAATGTCTGTGTATGAAGTTGTGAGCATGTACTTTTTATGAGTACTGAATGTTTATATGTGGTTGAGCATTGGGCAGAGCTCGGCCTATGGACATGCTAATTAGTGAGGCTAGGTGGGACAATAGCACTCAATGGGCCAAGGACACACCTCAGGAATGAGGAATGACACCGAAGGGCTACCAGCAGGGAACACAGGTATAGGCTGCTGGCCAGGTGACCTGCTGCAGCCAAGAAGAGACCAGGAAGGAGATATAAATTTGCCATATGGCCATCTCCATCTTGTACTCAGCTCAGCCCTTCATCCCAGAGGCAGCAGTGCAGGGATCGAAGAGCCGGAAAGAACTGTGGACCCATCCTGACCTAGGATGCGCAACAAGGACTTTTAAGCCAGCAGCTATAACATCTCTGCTAGGACCTGCATCGAGAACTGGGAGATTCGATGCATGTAATGTATGATACTTTAGCAACCTTACTCTCATGCTTTTCTTTCTTATAGTAATAAACCTTTAGATTGTAGATTCTAAAGGATTGGCTCAGTGTGATTTGTGGGTAAGGTTCAGAGGGTAAACTGACCGGGGATCTGTGGCTGGTTTCTTGGAACCGGACAGAACTTGTTCGGGGAAGGTGAGATTGGGTTCTAGACCCCTCACCGGTGTATGAGGCCCGGGGCCATCTGGGGCATGGATATTGCTGGGGTGTCGGAGGGGTTTTGCTCGTGAGGCTTCAGGCAGGCAGCTGAAGTGCTCTGTGGGACTGGTTTGTGGCCTGTTTGGAAAGGTCTCCAGTCTGGGGGCTGTAAGGAGCCCCGAATTTGAGCAATTCGTCCTGAGCGGACGCCCTCAGCGGTGCCCAGACCTGGCCCGGTCAGTCACAGGGGGAAAAGGGGGAAGGAGATGCCAGCACTCGGGGGGGAGCTCAGGGCTCCAGCCCCAGAGTGGTTTGGGAGAGGAGCCACCTGTACTGGGGCTTCATGGCTGAAGCCCTGAATGCTGGCAGCTCCTTCCCACCCCCTGCTGCAGGAGAAATACTGGACAATGTGCCCATTTTAAAAAAAAAGTCGGGATGTTGAGAACAGCCCTTAAATATGGGACTGTCCCGATAAAAATGGGATGGATGGTCACCAGTGTTCCCTCTTTCACAGATGATTAATTAGCCCCTCCCAGTCAGAGCTTCAGGGTTCCATGCACAGAGCTGACTGACTGGACGGGGCTGATTAATCACCTGTGAAACTGTGCTGCCACAGCTGGGAACTCTGATGGTCATCCTATCTATCTTCTGTCTTTGCCCTTAGCTCCTATAGGAGCATAGGCCATCAACAATTTCTTTCCAAGCCTCTCTGATGGTCACCCTACCCCAGTTAATACATGCTAGAACAGGGCTACTCAACTTTGGAAGCCCCAGGGACCACAATTATACTCACAGCACATGCCAAGGGCTGCAACTTAAGTGTGGTTGCATATACATGCAAATATACACAAATAGCTTCTTTCACACTGATGTGCATGAATACAAAGATTAGGGCAAGACTACACAACACACAGGTCCCATTTAAGTCAGTTCTGCTGATATTAATAAAATGCAATATTTATCCAATTTCCCCCCATAAGACAGCACTTTTAATGAGCAATGACAGTCCAGGAATTTAACTACTAAAATGCATATCAACAGAAGACCATTATATTGACTACTTTTTTGTTTTGGCTCCCACCCTGGGGTGGTATAGCCCGCCACAAACAAACGGGCGGCGGGCTACATGCGGCCTGCGGGCTGGGTGTTGAGTAGCCCTGTGCTAGAATGATTTTTTTTTTTTTTTTTTTTTTTTGCAACGGTATCACACTGTTGATGCATATTTAACTAGTGATCTGCTATGATATGGTAGATCCCTTTCCACAGTACTCCTTCCTAGGTAGCCATTTCCCATTCTGTATGTCTGAAATTGATTGTTCCTTCCCAACTGGAGAACTTTGCATTTGTCCTTATTGAATGTCATCCTATTTACCTCAGCTCATTTCTCCAGTTGTCCAGATCATTTTGAATTATAATCAGATCCTCCAAAGCACTTGCAACCCCTTCCAGGTTGTTTTTTTCTGCAAATTTTACAAGTGCCAGAGGATCATGCATCAGAGATTGTGGATAGTGAGAAGGGCTATGTGAGTTTGTGGGTTTTTTTAAAAAATGTGTGAAAATTATGGGATAGAGAGAATTATGGGATGGAAATACTTGCTAATAGGAGGTTGACCCTTGCTCCCAGTCACTCCTGTGTAACTCATTTCTACCCTCCTATGCATTGCCAAAACGTCAAGAGAGAGTGTAGTGGAAAGTAATGGCCTGCACAGTGTGATACCTGCATGTGGCATACCACATTGTACATCAATACAAGCACTCTTGGTAAGTACAGGCACCGCCTATACAAGGAACCGAGCATGGATGCACACAAGCAATATACTAACGGCAGCAATTTTATGCTCATGTATCAGCCAAAGTCTGTTATGTAGATATGGCCTTAGATCCCGGGACTTACCTCCACTGAAATAATGATTTTGCTCTCTACAGACTGATGGCCTACAAGCCACTTAGGGGTACATCTACACCGCATGCTTATTTTGAAATAGCATGTCTACACTGCAGGGAAGCCTCAAAATTAGTCTGAGGGAGGCTTCCCTAATGTAGATGTGCTTTCTCGATTTAGAGCCCCCGGAGGCACTGGGGAGGAATAACATAGAATGGCCCTGGTGAGGGGCTATTTCGAAATAGAAGCAGTGGAGTGTCTACACATGCCTTATTTCAAAATAGCTATTTTAGAATAGAATGAGGTTTACAGATTTCGGAATAAGACATTCATTATTTCAAAATTATTTCGAAATAACAGAATGGCTGTGTAAACGCTCACATTATTATTTTGAAATAACACTAGTTATCTTGAAATAATGGTGCAGTGTATATGCACCCTAGGTGACATCAGGCAGCAGCAGCCTTCCTTCACGGATTTTCAGGAGATAGCTGATTCTTCCCATCAGCTGTTTTCAGGATCCACCACATCTGTTTATCTAAATTTTTATACCACATTCATGTTAGCAAGTGATTGATGTGTTTTCTGCCTGTGGTGTACCTATAATCCTGGGAAGATTCTTCTTTGCAAGCTGCCCATTCTGCAGCACGAACCAAAGATCATCCTATTATCTTTCCACTGCTTTAGCAAATTCCTGAGAGCTGAATATTTTCCAGTTATTTGGATAACCTTAGGCTCCTTCAGATAGGCTTACATAACGGCCATCCATGAAATATATTTGCCCAGAATTCATATCACTACTAGATATTCTCTCATAACTTTAGATGCCACAGTATATTAAGAATAGGAAATTCATGCAATCTAAAACTTTGGAATGCCTGTGAGATCATCTCCATGCCAATGTGGGTGTCTTCCCTAAAGTGTATAATTGACAGCTTTGTTTTTCAAGTGTGTTCTTATCAGTCTCAATTAAAATCCATAACCACTATAAACCCCTAAAAATCCACCATGCAAAGAAGAGCAGAAAGGTAATTCTAGAATCTGCTACAAGATTTCCGCCAAGAGCAGACCTGCTCTAAAGCCACATTAAATGCACTTACCTGTCTGGGAAGTTAACTCCAGGTTACATAACCAAGGAAGTAAAACTTTTACCAGCTTCTGAACTTTGCATTTGGCTGTTGCTGACCTTACCAGATGAACATTTCAGCAAAATAAGTTTTGTGTTTAACTTACATACATGCATAGTAGAGGCCCTGTTTATCCTCTGGACCCTCTTTGCTGCAACGTAAAAGTAGAGGATCCAACCACCAATGAATGTCCTTGGCAATTCCCATGGTAATACCTTTATGCCAACTTTTACCATAGCTCTCAGCAACTCAAACATGGCAAAGGAGAAGCAACTGTGGCCGGAACTGAGCTCAATTTAAAACAACTGCAGAGCAGGCTCCTAGCCAATTGTGTGTCTAATTTTTAAATTAAAATATACTAGAGTGAGGTGCCCCCTGCTCGCTATGCTCACCAGCCACCCGTCTCTTGGGGGAGGCAGCCTCAACTCTCCCCCCCAGCCTCCAGGGAGGGCCAGGCCAAGGTGTGCCAGCCCCGATCTGCCCCCTTCTTCTCCCAGACACTGGACCAAAGCCAGGCCAGCCCCGCTCTCTGTCCCCCCACCAACCTGTACTTCAATTTGATCCCCTTGTCTCCATTCCTGCACTCACCATTCTCCCTAACCCCTCCACTTCCTCACCCCACACTATCCCTACCCCACCTCCTTCCTCCATTTCTACACTCCCATTCTTGCCTAGTCCCTTCACACACCCACACTGTCCATCCCCCTGCCTCCATTCCTATATCCCTCTCATCCCCACTATCCCCCCTTACCACACCAACCATCCCCACATACAGCCTATCCCCCTTCTTACCTCCTTACACACACCCTGCTCCCTCCCACAAATTCATCAAACTGCACTCCCCTTTCCCTCAGGAGCACCACCAGGCCAGGCAGCACAGCCCCGGCCACCACAGCAGGAGCCACAGCCCACCCCCAGCCCAGCCTTTCCACACAGGCCTGTTGGGGCAGCTTTGCTCTGTGGTGAGTCCAGGGAGCCCAGAGCATGGAGCGGAGGTTCCAGAGAGCTGGGGAAGCAGCCATGTGCAAGACCTGCCCAGCTCACTGTGGGCCTGGGGAGCACGCCTGGGCCCAGGACGCACAGAGCAAAGCCACATGGCAGGCACGTGAGCTGGGCAGGCTGGGGGTGAAAGTGAAAGTGAAAGTGCGCACCGGGATGCGTTACTTTGAACCAAACCCCTTGGTTCATTTTTTGAGGAGTAACGTTAGTTCAAACCAAGGGGTTTGGTTCGAACTAACACGTCCCGGCGTGTATTTTCACTTTCGAAACAGCTGTTGATCGGAGTAATGCGCCGGCGAGATCATGCTAATGAAGCACAGGATATTTAAATCCCCACTTCATTGACTATTTCGAATGCCTACATTTGCATCCCTAGTTCGAACTAGGGTGCAAGTGTAGACATACTCTTACTGATTTAAGGTGGGATTTCTCAAAAGGACTCAGCTGGCCTAACTTTATTCTAATTTTAATCAATGGGAGAAAAATTAGACTAAGCATTCTTGAAAATTCCAATTTATGACCCTTAAAAAATCTAAGTAAAAGCTAAAGATATACAGGTACTTGCAAAAGTGAGATTGTACTGTGCATGTCATCTTCGGATGTATACCTATTCCAAGGCATTTTAGGGTTGGCATATATACACCACTTCTGTCACTTTGTATATACAATAATTGCACACAAACATCTTATTGGACCCAAATAGCTAGAATCAGTAATAAATGTGATAGAAGTTTATTTAATTGGTTCCTAATGATGTGTCATTACACTTATTGATGGATTATAACTTTTGTTTGCTCTTTAGTACCAGCTATGGAGAATTATGTTTTTGATTTTCCTCATTTTCATCAGTGTTTGCGGTCTACTCACTTGTCTATTTAATAATGACGTCTATAAATTAGATATCCCATTTGCTTTTGTGGATGCCAGATTCATCCAGCTAAGTTATGAAAGAAATTATCTGAAAGCTTGCCAACTGTCTATCATGGTTTTCCTTGTGACACATGGATTCTTTTTAGATCGGACAGTAAACTCCACATGTGACAGGCTTTCCCATGACTACATGTTCTGTTTTTCCAGTGGTTGCTGGATTTTGCTGCTTTGAGTCATCCCATTCCAAACTTCTCTACTGTTTATTAGATTCCTAAATTTGAATAGTTTGGAAAACAAAAAACAAACAGGGTCTGTATTTATAATGATTTCAGAAGTTCTATAGAAATAAATGGAGAAAGCATATGGTATCAGTTTGTGTTTCACTAGGTCCACATTGTGAACTGTGCTTTACATCTGTGCAGAGGAGTATGGCTCTGGGCTGGTTAAGGTTACCTGTGCAAGGATGCAAGCTGAATCCACAGTGTTACATGGACAAGAGGGGAGAGGGAATGGGCTGGGCATTGTTTACTCCAGTAACATGCCAGCCCTTTCCAATTGAAGCTATACAGTGGAGGGAGAGAGAGAGAGAGAGAGAGTGTGTGTGTGTGCCCGTGCACGTGTGCGTGTACTCAGGAAGGTGGGGGTGGGACGGGGGAAACACACACTGCAGAAGGTACAGGGTGGTGAGGGTACAATCTCACTTCAAAGCAGAAGGAAAATGGGAAGTAGATGAGGAATGTTTCTCAGTCTGAAGATAGGCAGTGTAACTACATGCTCACTCATACCTGGGTCTTTCAGGAAAGCCACGTTTGACCCCTTAAACAAATGTTTCTTACTCTGCCCCTCCCAACCCTGTAGAGTAGGGATGGGTAAATATTTTGGCTTAAGGGTCACATCAGCCACAGAAGTTGTATGAAGGGCCAAGTTGGGAAGGCTGGGGGAGGCAACGCTTCTCCAAACAGCCAGGCATAGCCCAGCCCTCACTTCCGCCTCCTTTCTGTGCCCTCCCAGACTCCTATCCTCTATTCACCCCATTCCTTGCCCCTTGACTGCCTCTGGGACTCCTGTCCCCTATCCAACCCTCCACTCTATGCCCTCTGATCATACCACCCAGCACACTCCTGGGTGGTGGGTCCTGCTCCCCCGCCCCTTCCTGTGGCTGTGGAGGATCCTGTGGGATGAGCGCTCCCCCACCCGGAGGCTAGAGGCTGGAGGCTGTGCTGGAACCTGGGGCAGTGAGTGGCTAATCCCCCCCCCCCCCTGCACCGTAAATATACCCCCAGCAAATATACCCCTGGCACAGAAAAGTCTTGTATACCCCGTGGGTTATATTCGTGCATGGGGTATACAAGATTTTTTTACTCAAATAGAAAAAAACGTGGGGTATATTCGGGTGCAGGGTATATTTGGGTGTGGGTTATATTTGCTAAATTACGGTATGTAGATTTGCCATGCAAACTCATTATCTCTTCAAGTTGGAATGTGAACTTATGGTAATATCAGTCAGATTTTTACAAAGAATACAAAGAGATAAATGAATTTAGGGCCTACCAAATTCATGGCCATGAAAAATGCCTCATAGACCATGAAATCTGCTCCCCCCCCCCCCAGGCCATGAAATCTGGTATTTTGTGTGCTTTTATCCTGTACAGTACCAATGTTATGGAGTTCACAAATATTTCCCAAATTGGGCAGCCTGACTCAAAAGGGAATTGTAGGGAGGGTCAGAAGGATATTTTAGGGGTGGTGCAATACTGCCAACCTTATTTCTGCAATGCCTTCAAAGTTGGGAGGCTGTTGGTGGTGCCTTGCTCTGAAGGCAGCACTCCTCCACCAACATTGCAACGTTGCAAAAATAAGGGTGGCATTACCATACCATGCCATCCTTACTTCTTCACTGTAGTGGTGGTTGTGCCTTCAAAGCTGGGATCTTGGTCAGCAGCCACCACCCTCTATCTGCCCAGCTCACAAGGCAGCACCAATGCCTGCAGCAGCACAGAAATAAGGGTAGCAGTACTACATCCGCCACCCCCTTCACTAACCTTGTAATCCCCCCAACACACAACTCCAGTATTTGTGTGCATTATTTAGGGAGTTAAGACTGAACAGCCTCAGGACAGGTTATTTTCAAGTGTCTGTAACTTCATGTCCAGGATAGTATTTAAGCCCTCTGAAAATAAAGTTATCTTTTAAGTATTTGAGTGGAAAATAAAAAAGCCCCATCTTATTCATATTGGTGATAATCATTGTTTCATTCTTTGATTACATAAAAAGTAACCAAAGAGAATTTCAGAAAATTGTGTGTGTATCTGTCTACTGGAGGGAAGGGTGGGTTGCAGCCATGGGAAAAGCAAAAGAACATAAATTCTGTGTTGAAGACCGACTCTTAACTCAAAAGGGAGGATAAATTTAAGTTTTAAGTTAAAAAACCCCAAACACTGTCTTATAAGAGATGTGCCTTCTCAGTGATAGTATTGTGTACTGATGTGATATGAGACTCAGAGAATCTAAGTTAGCAAAATTGTAATACCTCTTGGTATCCAAGCAGCAGCATTTTATGCACATGGGGGGAAAGACAACAGCATTAATATGGAAGGTGAAATGTATTTTTAAATAACAAATTGCATAATTTGTAGTCGGACAATATGAATGTTCAGGTACGATGGATGTAACAAAGTACTGCATCCATGTTGTCCAATAAAGCAATAAGACTCAGTTTAGAAATGGTAAGACTTATTTTAAATAATAGTAATTTTTTAAAATGCCTTCCATAATATAACTCTAGCAAATTCCTCCACCTGACATTTACTTCTTCGACTCTGACTCTCTGCTAGGAACTAGGAAGTCTAATAGAGTTTTATACCCAGAATCCTTTGCAGGGAAGAAAAATATATCTCCTCTGTCTAACTAAGGGTACGTATACACAGCAGGGCTAAAGTCAAATTAAGTTACGCAACTTCAGCTATGTCAATTGCGTAGTTTAAGTTGATATAGCTTAACTCGACTTTAGATGCTGTCTATAGAGCAGGAAGTCAAAGGAAGAACACTCTTCCTTTGACTTCCCTTACTCTTTGTAAGATGAGGTTACAGGAACTGGAGTAAGAAATCCTCCAGATCAACATTATTTCGAAATAAAGGCTTGTAATGTAGATGCGCACTATGTTATTTCAGAATAACGTTAGTTATTCCGAAGTAACACTGCTGTGCAGACATACCCTTAGTATCCTTTAATTCACAACTCATGTCTATATTTCTGCTACTGAAAACATGTAAATGCCATCTTACCCTTACTAGTCTATTTTAACATCAACCATTTACTACTATCTACAGGAATTTTTTTCACAAACCAGGTCTGTTTAATGCAAATCCAGTGAGATCATTTATAAAATGCTGTACTTTGGTGGCAAGCAGCTATTTTTACATATAGTCTGATCATTTCCACACTGGAGCATTAAGAGTTTTATATTTAAATGACGTGGTTCATCAGCAAATTCTCTCTCAGATTGTATTTAACATGATGGATATTTTACAATAGAACAGCAATGGTAAAATTCTATGAAAAAAGCTTTCCGTTTCAGAAATATAAATACACGTGGGTGCACGTGAAATGCAATAAGTTGCTGGATCCTAAAAGACAGTGAAGTAGGTAATAAAAATGAGTACTGTAAAGACTAGATTCCCTCTATACAATATCTATTCTGGAATTACTCTTTTGCTGTTCCCAATTTCATGGTGCTGTCATCAGTTTCAAAGTATAAGTGTTAAATGAGAACGGAATAATTTTGGAAGAGGGGGATGCAGTTGCACTTTCATTTAGAGAGCATTAAGGGTATGTCTACACTACAAAGTTAATTCGAACTAACAGCTGTTAGTTCCAATTAACTTTCATAGGCGCTACACACGCAAACTGCTAGTTCGAACTTAATTCGAACTAGCGGAGAGCTTAATTCGAACTAGGTAAATCTCATTCTACGAGGACTAACGCCTAGTTCGAATTAAGTAGTTCGAATTAAGGGCTGTGTAGCCACTTAATTCGAACTAGTGGGAGGCTAGCCCTTCCCAAGTTGCCCTGGTGGCCACTCTGGGCCAAGCCAGGGAAACTCATCTGCCCCCCTGCCAGCCTCGGAGCCCTTAAAGGGGCACGGTCTGGCAATGGTGCCCGTGCCAGGTGCACGCCTGCCAGCACCCAGCCAGCAGACCTTGCACCTGGCACGGGATGAGCCAGCCACCCGCTGCCACCCAGCCCTCCCCCTCTTCCCAGGACCAGGCTGGTGGCTCCCAGGAGCCTGCCCGGGGCCGCAAGAGGCGGACGCCTGCCTGGTCTAGTACGGAGATCGTGGACCTCATCGAGGTTTGGGGGGTGACCTCCAACATCCACAATCTCCGCACTAGTCACAGGAAAGCGGCCGTCTAGGGCAGGATAGCTGCCAGCCTGGCCACCAAAGGCCACATGTGAACCCAGGAGCAGGTTTGCATGAAAATCAAGTTGGTCCAGTGAGACCCGCAACCCTGAACTTAGAACATAAGAACATAAGAATGGCCATACTGGGTCAGACCAAAGGTCCATCTCGCCCAGTAGCCTGTTTGCAAACAGCGGCCAACAACAGGTACCCCGGAAGGGATGGACCGAAGACAATGACCAAGCCATTTCTCTCGTGCCATCCATCTCCAGCCTTCCACAAACAGAGGCCAGGGACACCGTTCCTACCCCCTGGCTAATAGCACTCCATGGACCCAACCTCCATGAATTTATCTAACTTCTCTTTAAACTCTGTTCTATTTCTCACCTTCACAGCCTCCTGTGGCAAGGAGTTCCACAGGTTGACTATTTGCTTTGTGAAGAAGAACATTATTTATTAGTTTGAAGACTGCTACCCATTCATTTCATTTGGTGTCCTCTAGTCCTTCTATTATGGGAACTAATGAAGAACTTTTCTTTATGCACCCTCTCCACACCACTCATGATTTTATAGACCTCTATCATATCCCCCCTCAGTCTCCTTTTTTCTAAGCTGAAAATTCCCAGTCTCCTTAGCCTCTCTTCATATGGGACCAGTTCCAAACCCCTAATCATTTTAGTTGCCCTTTTCTGAACCCTTTCCAAGGCCAAAATATCTTTTTTGAGGTGAAGAGACCCCATCTCTACACAATACTGAAGATATGGCATACCATAGTTTTATACTTCCCCTCCTCCTTCTTCCCCTGGCTTCCCCCTTCCAGCTCCCTCCTCCCAGGTTTCCCCCTCCCCTCTCCCACCCTCTCTCTTCCCCTCTCCCACCTCCTTTTCCCAGTCTCCCAAGAGGTTAATCCCCCCCCCCAGTTTTGTTAAATAAAGAGAGTTTCTATTTTTGAACATATGTGTCCTTTATTTTTTACATCAGGAAGGGGGGCTAGGGAAGGGTAAGTGGAAGGAGGTGAGGGAGGAATGGGGCACGAGCCCCTGATGGGGAGGACTGGGGTGGCTCTGCGGGCTCCTTGGGGTGGAAGCTCTCCTGCAGGGCCTCCTGGATCCTGACAGCCCCCCGAATGACCCCCCCGGATGGCAGCCTGCGGCAAGTGCAGCCGGGCTGATGGCCGAGTGCTGTGATGTGCCGAGGGTGGGCACTCATGGCACTCCAAGACAGGACTGCTTTGCTGTCCCTCATCGAGGTAGACAAGCAAGCGGGGAACCCTGAGAACTGTCTGTCTGGGATGGGGGTCGGGTCCCTTTAAGCACAGCCCTCGGCTAGCCTGAGGCAGCAGCTCCACGCTCTAAGTCCTAAGCTGATGCCGTGCCGGCACTGGTTCCGGGCAGCCTTAACTTCGGTTCAGGGTCCACTCAATGTGGACATGCTAGTTCAAATTAGCAAAACGCTAATTCAAACTAGTTTTTAGGTCTAGATGTGCTAATTCGAATTAGCTTAGTTCGAATTAACTAATTCGAACTAAGTTAGTTTGAATTAGTGCTGTAGTGTAGACATACCCTTACTTATTTCTATCTATTTTAGGGTTTTATATCATACTCACCACTAAAGCTTGTTGGAACATTTTCAGGAAAATGGTATTTCAAATCATGGAGATGGATCAGTTTCAATGAAGTTTTCAGCCAGAAAATGTTTTGAGAGAAAGACTCTGATACTTTATATCCAGGTGATTAGGGCACTGGTCTCAGATGTGGGAGACCCATATGCAAGTCCCTTACTCTGCCTGAGTTTTTAAATACCCAATCACTGTGAATTAGATATGGACTTGAACCTGGGTTTCTCACATTCTAGGTCAGTGCCCAAATTAACATATTTTGCTCCAGAATTTAACAATTCTACACAGTTCTGTTGTCACAAAAATGGTTAAAAGGTTTTTTCCCCCTTCCAATACATTGCTAGAAAAATGCAATTATCATTTTTCTGGCCAGCTCTACTCACCACTAACGAGCTGAAATCAATGTGAATTAGGCACCTTGGTGGTTATGGAAAGCTCACCAGCCACTTTATTTGGAGGCTTAAAGATAAAAATCTAGCCGCAGGCACATCTACAGATAACTATGGTTCTGAAGCACTGGGGAAATATGCCTATCCCATTGTGGATCCATTCCACACAGACATGAACCTCCACATTGCAGCTGCCTTCAGACACTATCCTAGAATCCTAGGATTGAAAGAGACCTCAGGAGATCATTGAGTCCAACCCCCTGCTAAATGCAGGACCAATCCCAACTAAGTCATCCCGGACAGGGCTTTGTCAAGCCAGGACTTAAAAACCTCTAGGGATGGAGATTCCACCACCTCCCTAGGTAACTCATTCCAGTGCTTCACCACCCTCCTAGTGAAATAGTTTTTCCTAATATCCAACTTAGACCTCCCCCACTGCAATTTGAGACTATAGTAAACTAAGAGCACACCAACCAAATAGCTGAAGGCATCAATCTTTACTTTCATCAGTGAAAGCCAGGACTTAATATGCTGTTAGCCTTCTTGGCTACAAGAGCACATTGTTGACTTATATCCAGTCTCTCATCCACTGTAAACCCCAGGTCCTTTTCTGCCAAACTGCTGCTTAGCCAATGGATTGGCACAGTAAACTCCACTAATTCAATCTGGAGATGTTGAATGTGTAAATTGCTGTTACAAGAACCTTGGGTAGGGAGGAAGGAGCAAATTTCCTAGTATGACAGAGGAGGAAGATGACATTTGTATCAATAATACTACAAGATGTCATGCCATCTCATTGTGAAAAGTGGGTTTTTTTTTTAAATTTGTGAAAAGAGCAGTTGTGCTTTCCCACTCTCAAGGTTCCTGTTAGATGAGAATGACTGGTTTCATTGTAATCCTGCGCAGTCTTCTCTCGCAATGCGATGGACGTGCATCAAAATGAAACACCCTCTTGCCTGGGGGTAAGCCCTTTTCACAAAGTGATGGCTCTATAGCTGACTTCTCAGTCCTCATCCTCAAAGGAAACCTGCACAACACTTTGTAAAAATGAACCTTGGGGCTTAAATTCATCACACTGCCTCACACTATAAGTTTTGAACTGAATAGAGATAGGATTTATGAATTCAGGACTTGTATCAATAATCTGTATCCCACTGATCCCCTCTTTTTGTCCTATGACTGGAGAGGTTTTAGTAGTCCACTCTATGTAAAGGTTCCTTTAGAATATGTTCTAGCTACTTATGCTAAACAATCTCTTCCACCTTGCATTTAGCTGGTATGCTAGTCTTAAGATGTTAGCCACTTGTAGAGTTTTAGCACTTTTAATTTTTTCTCACTCCCAGTTCCAATGAGGTTGCTCTCATTTCAGTTCAATTATGTGCAATTGGCTCCTTTGGATCGCAGATATGCTTCAGGATCTTTTGCCCCAGCTCATGAGGTTACGAGTTTTGAAGCTCACCTGATTCAAATGCAAATGAATCTGGATTGCTTCAGGAAAATGAAGATGGACATTGCAGCAACCATGAGGGGAAAGTCACCAGAGAGAGCCTAATTTTTTAAGTTTTGGGACTGGTGCTGTTCAATATCTTCATCAACGATTTAGATGATGGCATAGAAAATATGCTTATAAAGTTTGCAGATGATACCAAGCTGGAAGTGCTTGCAAATGCTTTGGAGGATAGAGTCATAATCCAAAATAGTCTGGACAAACTGCTGAAATTGTTGGAGGTAAATCGGATGGAGTTCAATAAGGACAAATGCAAAGTACCCTACTTAGGGTGTGTCTAGACTACATGGCTCCATCGACGGAGCCATGTAGATTAGACAGATCGGCAAAGGGAAATGAAGCCGCGATTTAAATAATCGCGGCTTCATTTAAATTTAAATGGCTGCCACACTCTGTTGATCAGCTGCTGATCAGCTGTTTGTCGGCAGATCGGGGCAGTCTGGACGCTCCCGCACCAACCTGAAAGCCCTTTGTCGACCTTCCCCTTATGCCTCATAGGATGAGGTTTACTGGGGAGGTCGACAAAGGGCTTTCAGGTCGACAGGGGAGCGTCCAGACTGCCCGAATCTGCCGACAAACAGCTGGTCGGCACAGTGCGGCAGCCATTTAAATTTAAATGAAGCCGCAATTATTTAAATCGCGGCTTCATTTCCCTTTGCCGAACAAACAAATCTACATGGCTCCGTCGATGGAGCCATGTTGTCTAGACGTACCCTTAGGGAGGAACAATCAGTTTCACAAATACAAAATGGGAAGTAAGGGTTTCACAAATACAAAATGGGAAGTAAGGGTGTGTCTAAACTACCCCCATCTGCCAACAGAGGGATGTAGATTAGGCACATTGCTATTGCAAATGAAGCAGGGATTTAAATATCCTGGGCTTCATTTGAATAAAAATGGCTGCTGCTTTTTGCTGACGCGGCACTTTGCCAACAAAAAGCAGCAGTCTAGACGGGGATTGGTCGACAAGGAAAGCCTTTTCTGACTGATCTCTTATGCCTCGTGCAACAAGGTTTACAGCAGAAAGGGATCTAGGGGTCATAGTGGACCACACACTAAATATGAGTCAGCAGTGTGAAACTGTTGCAAAAACAAGCAAACATCATTCTGGGGTGTATTAACGGGAATGGTATGAACAAGACACGAAGAGTAATTCTTCCTCTCTACTCTGCACTGATTAGGCCTCCACTGGAGTATTGTGTCCAGTTCTGGGCACCACCTTTCAGGAAATAGGTGGACAAATTAGAGAAGTTCCAAAGAAGAGTAACAAAAATGATTAAAGATCTAGAAAACATGATCTATGAGGGAAGATTGAAAGAACTGAGTTTCTTTAGTCTAGAAAAGAGAAAACAGAGGAGGCAAGATAACAGCTTTCAAGTTACTAAAAGATTGCTATAAGGAGGAGGAAGAAAAAACATTCTCCTTGACCTCTGATGATAGGATAAGAAGAAATTGTCTTAAACTGCAGCAAGGGAGGTTTTGGTTGGACGTTAGGAAAAACTTCCTAACAGAGTGGATAAGCACAGGAATAAATTGCCTAGGGAGGTTGTGGAATCTCTATCACTGGATATATTTAAGAGCTGGTTAAACAAAGATCTGTCAGGGATGATCCGCTCTAAATGGTGCTTAGTCCTACAGTGGGGGCAGAGTACTGTACTTGATGATCTCTTGAGGTCCCTTCCAGTTCTAGTGTTCTACGATTTTATGATTTTAATTGGAAAAAAGAAAGCAGTGAGTGATTTTTTTTCTTAAAAGGAGGCAGCAAATCTTGTTTTTTGTCCAGAGTGCAAACAAACAGAGCTGTTAGCTAAATATTCATTGTTTTTCATTTATTCTCACTATGACTGAAGCAAGAATTTTACCTGGGATCCATGTACTTGTGAGATGAAAAGCAAACGTGAAATCTACAAACAAACAACTCTCCAAGTGCTAGCAAGCATGAAGTCTCCCAGTGACTATTGGCTAGCACGTGGAGAGTTGTTTGTTCGTAGATTTGCTGTCCCTGAACCCAAGTGATTCCTGGCTACACTAATGGTCTTTCAGGCCTCTTGGAGACTGATGCCATTTAAAGAAGGTATAACCTTACTCCAGCTTATGCTGGGGGGAGTGTGGGAAGGGAACAGGCTAGTGCAGAGCAGGTCAGTGAAGGGCAAAGGTCATCTTTGTGTCTTTTTGATAACGGATGAGAATCTGGACCACTCTGTTTAAGGCAGGTGTGGGCAGTAAGTGGTCCGTGGATCAGACATGGTTCACCAGGATTAGCTCCTGCAGCTCCCATTGGTTGGGAACAGAAAACTACACCAATGGGAGCTGCGAGCAGCTGTACCTGTGGACGCTGAGGTAAACAAAGCATCTGGTGGCCTCCAGATGCATTTGGCCTGTGCACTGCTTATTGCCCACCCCTGATTTAAGGTCTTTATATTGTCAGTCTTGTAGATTTCTCATTTAATCAAATTAAGCTCAGCAAAGGTTGTGTGGACACACTAAGCAAAAATGGATCACTTGCTTGCCAACTGGGCTTTTCCAGTTTCTTACAATGCTAACTGTACCATCTGTTTGCAAATCATAAATGTACTAATCAAAAATTTTACCATTATAAACTCTTATCTCATAGCTCAATGCTCTCAAGTAACCTTTGATTATTTTTCCAGACACTGTTTGTCTTCTTCATCTGTTGCAAAACTTTGAGGCTACTTCTACACTGGCATGATTTTGCACAAATACTTTTAACGCAAGAGTTTTTGCATTAGAGTATTTGCGCAAAAGCGCGTCTACATTGGCGGGATGCTTTTGTGCAAAAGCAGAAGCCCGGAACCATTTTGAAGAGGGCAAAAGGGCACGAGCCCTTTCCGGGGGCGGGGGCTGGAGCTCCTTTGAGACACGTGCTTAAAGGGATCTCCCCGGACAGCCATTTCTCTCCTGCTGCGTACTATAGGACCTCTTGCAGGGACTGACAGCCATAGCAGTTCTAGTTGTGGTTACCCTCTGCCTTCTTGGACACCACAGCCTTGTGCTTTTTAATGCCTTTGGCTGATTTTTTTATCTCAGCTTGTTTCTTGTGCCATGGAGCCAGGGGTGGCCCTGTGCCTGCTCTGGCCCCTTCCAGCCATTTTGGACTGCCTGCAGCTGCTGCTCCATGCTGCTGCACTCCTCCTCCAGGACCTCGAGGCGCAGGTTGCTCTGGACTCCCTCACCAGGGAGGCCATAGCGTCCCTGTGCCATTCCCACCCCACCGTGGAGAGGTCCTTGTGGAGGCTGGACACCAGTACTGACTGGTGGGACTGGCTGGTCCTGGGGCAATGGGGCGACCAGCAATGGCTCCGGAACTTTCGGATGCGAAAGCAGATGTTCCTGGAGCTATGTGCCTGGCTCGCCCCTGAGCAGAGAACCACCACCCAGCTGCAGGCACCCATCCCAGTCGAGAAGAGGGTCGCCATCGCAGTATAGAAGCTGGTCACCCCGGACAGCTACCGATCGGTGGCACACCAGTTCGGGGTGGGAAGATCGACCATCGGTGCCGTCGTCATGCAGGTAAGTCCCAGGGGGAGTGGGGGGGGGAGGGTGCAGGCAAGGGGCAGGCAAGACTCCAGGCTGGGACCCCAGGGGTTTGGGCCGTCCCTCCCTTGCACAGGCCTGCTGGTGGGGGGGAGGCGTGGGGTGAGGGGGCCCTGGTGTGTGTGTGTGTGTGTGAGGACAGAGGGCATCACGGGGGGGCCCCCCCCAAGGGAGCACACACTCACCCTGCCTTATGTGATGTGTTCCCCTGTGTTTCTCTGCACCCTTTTGCAGGTCATCCGTGCCATCAATGACGTCCTGCTCCAGAGAGTCATCCGCCTGCGCGACGTGGAGGCTATGGTGGCTGGCTTCGCTGCCCTGGAGTTCCCCAACTGCAGGGGAGCCCTGGATGCAACCCACAGCCCCATCCGTGCCCCGGAACATCCAGCGGCCCATTTCATAAACAGAAAGGGGTACTTCTCCATCGTACTCCAGGCCCTCGTGGACCACCGTGGCCACTTCCTGGACATTTATGCGGGCTGGTCCAGCAGGGCACACAACGCCCACATTCGAAGCAACTCCGACCTATTTGACAGGCTGGAGGTGGGTACTTACTTCCCCCAGCGGGGATTTACTGTCAGGGACGTGCCAATGCCCACGTGTATTGTGGGGGACGCGGCCTACCCCCTGTTGCCCTGGCTAATGCGCCCCTACATGGAGTAGCCAGACCACAACGGGGCCCGGTTCAATGACCACCTCAACTGGGCCCGCAACCAAGTGGATTGCACCTTCGGGCATCTGAAAGCCCGGTTCCATTGTTTGCTCACCCGTCTGGAGATGGGTGAGCGGAATGTCCCAGAGGTAGTGGCTGCATGCTGTGTGCTCCACAATCTCATGGAGCGGAGGGGGGAGGCCTTCCTCCCGGCATGGATGGCAGGCAAGGGCCAGGCCTTCGAACAGCCCCACACAGCTGCCATCCGCCAGGCGCACCGCGATGGAGATGTTCTCCCAGGTCCCAGAGTAGGGTCGTCTCTGTCTCCCTTGACATCTCCCCCCAACCCCCAACCCTTCCCTCCCCCCCTCCCCTTACCTCCCAATAAACAACCAACACAGGTTTTTTGGAACACAACATTTGAACTTTTTATTTACAATGGAGAGGGGGGAGATGTAGGGTGGGAGGGGGAGGAGGCTCTCAGCTGGGAGGGGGAGGAGGCTCGGAACTGGGAGGGGGGAGCTACTGCTGGGAGGGGTGGCCCCTGCAATTGCATCTGCAGGGGCGGACCTGCACATGGGGGTCAGGCTGTGTCGGGGCAGGCAACACGGGGAGGTGGGCAGGAGGGGCAGGAGCAGGAGGGGGCATTGCAGGAGCAGGAGGGGCAGGAGGAGGAGGGGGCACGGGCATTGTTATGGGAGGGATGGCGGGTGCATGGGGCAATGCCGTGCCATAATGTATGGCATGGCCAATGTGTGCGGTGAGGGTGGAGATGTCATCTGCCATGCGCACACACTGGGCCTGGAAGGGGACCCAGGCCTCCTGGCGCCACTGCAGGTCTGCCTCCACCCGGCGCGTATGGCTGCCTCCACCCGTTCGACAGCCTGCACGTGCCGCTGAAGGAGCTGGTCCCGCTGCCGGACCCACCGGCTTGGTGCTTGGGCAGCTGGGGGTGCTGCCGCTGCCGCAGGCTGGAGGGTCCCCCGCTCCTGCTTGGTCCAGCTGTAGGGAACAGAAGAAAGGATGGGTCAGTCAGGCAGCCCAGCCACAGTCCCCACATCCCATGCCCTCCACCCCTGAGCCCAGGTGACACCACAGTACTGTGGCTTGGGCCCACTCATTCCCCACCACCCCCCGTGTTGTATGTGTGCATACAGGACCGCCCCTGGAGTAGGGTCCTCCTCCATGTATTGTAACCACTGGTCTGTGTCCTGGCCCCCTGGGGGGTGGGAGGGCGCTTGTGTTGTGTTAACCTGTGGAACTCCCTGCCAGAGGAGGCTGTGAGGCTTTGGGCTAATCAATGGTGTTTGGCAGGGAGCAAGATGAATCCTCACACAGTGCCTGGGAACACATCTGGCAGACGTGGTCTGGGCTCTCAGATCCCCATCACGTGGGATGTCTCCTGGACGGAACCAGGAGAGTGACTGGGGAGTGTTCCATCCTTGCAGCAAAACTCAGGTGGCCCCAGGGCCGGCCTGAGCACTTCCCTCCTCCCGCTCCCGCTAGCCCTCACACATGGTAGCCCAGGGACATTTGTGGCCGCAGTGGGGACTTCCCTCGGGGGGCCAGCCAAGGCACCAGGAGCAGGCGAAGGGCTCAGTGGGGGCCACGCTCACAGGGCTGTGATGCTGCAGTTTTCCCAGAAGCAGCTGGCTGTGCCTCACAGCCAGGCATGGAACAGTGTGCCGTTCTCTGTGCTGCACCCTTGCGAAGGTGTGGGCTCTGGCCTGAGCCCCTGGGGCCCTGGCTGTTTCCAGCCAGCATCCACCCTTCCCCCCTGGTCCCGCCGGATGTGTGTGAGCAGCACGGTCCCAGGCGTACCCTGGAGCTGCCTGCCATGGCCACGTGCCACTCGGTCACCAGGCTGCACGTGGTTGCGTGTGCTGCATACTGCTAATGCTACACAGCGTTCAGCTCACGCGGCCTGAGTGACGCGCTCTCCCCCTCCCCCCCGGGCACCTGGCTCCCCCCCCCCGCCCTTGTGAGTGCAAAGTGCAACACTCACCAGTGGATCCTTCCCCAGACTCCGAGGATGCACGGGAGACGTCGGGGCTGCCGGAGACGACCTCCATCTGCAGCGTCTTCCTCCCCTGCCTCGCTGGGCCTGGTGACGGGGGGGTGCCTGCAGGTGGCCACAGGGATGGACGGGCCATGCGGTGCTGCCTGGCCCAGGATCCAGTGGAGCCGCTGGTAGTGGGGGCAGCTGTCGGCTCCTGCCCCCTGACCCTCACTGGCCTGGACATTGCCCAGGCACAGCTCTTTCACCTTAGCCCAGACCTGCTTGAGGGTCTGGGCTGGATGTCCCTGGTGTGAGAGCGCCTGGGCCATGCGGTCGAAGATCTCCGCATTGTGGCGACGGGTGCCTCGGGTGTCGTGGAGGGCCTCCTCCTCCTCCCACAGGTCCAGGAGGGCCTCCAGCTCCCCCGGGGACCAGGATGGGGCTCTTCGTTTTCTGCCCCTTGGGGCCTCCTGCGCTGTGGCTGTTCTGCCCCTGGAGCAGCCATCCTGGGCTGGTGGCTGCTGGGGATGGCAGCAGAGCCACATGGCAGAGCTCTGGGCAGAGGCAGCAAAAAAGACTTCTGCCTCGTGGCCTCTGCAGCCTGTGTCTGCCTTTAAGGGGGCTCGGGTTACCAGGAAGTCCAGAGCTGCCTGCAGGTACGGAGCGTCCAAGCGGCCACTAGGGCTTTTTTCCGTTTAGACTGCTTTTGCGCAAAATGTCTTGGCTGCCTGTCTACACTGGCCTCTTGCGCAAGAACACTTGCGCAAGAGGGCTTATTCTTGAGCGAGAGCATCAGAGTATTTGCGCAAGAAGCACTGATTTCTTACATTAGAACGTCAGTGTTCTTGCGCAAGAACTCGCGGCCAGTGTAAACAGGCGGCAAGTTTTTGCGCAAAAGCAGCCGCTTTTGCACAAAATCTTGCCAATATAGACACAGCCTGAGAGTAAGAGCATCCCACAACAATAATCCTGAGATTTGACTTAAGTCATGTCGTTAAAAGATTCTCTGAAACAAAGAGAGAGAGAGAGCGAGAGAGAGGTGTTGGGGGCTCAAACCGTTGACAGGAACACAAGTCCAGATGAAGTATCAAAATCACAGTCAAGTCTGGAGGAGTGAACGTTTTTGGAAGATATGGGGGGCAGAATCTGGCCCATAAGCATTATAAATATAAAAGATCCCAGTGTCATTAGTCCCTCTTCCTTCCATTTAGGAGTTTTTTCTGCAATATACTTTTTCTAGTGATTTGCGCTCTCAACTTTTAAATGTTCAACATGAAATGGTTTCCACCTCACTTCTTGGAAGATCTTTTTCCATCAATATCTTATTGCAATTGACATGTTTCTGATTTCAGCAACAGCCGGGGTCCTCCCGGAGTCCTGATTGAGAGAAGTTCAACCTGTATTGCAATTATTTTGCTCCATGTAAGAAAAATAAAAGCAAATTGGTTTTGAAACATAACAAAAGTTTTCCCCTTCTTTCATGCTACTCACTTGTTCCAAGAGAAAATATTCATTGTAATATCTTTAATCCTTTAAAATTTTAGGAAAATCTACAGTAATGATGCAGTTTTGTATCCTGGCAATGATAAGTAAGACAATCTTAATTCACAGATTTGTTCTAAATGCCTGAAAGAGAAAAGGCAAAAAAAAAAAAAAAAAAAAGCAGGCAACTATTATATATATATATCATTTTGAGACACAATTCAGCATATGCATCAAAATGATTACTGTTTTGGTCTTTGCATATTTTAGTAATTTTGATTTCATGTGCTTTTCTCCTGGCCCCAGCCATGCTGTTAAAATAGATTCAAAACCATTAGCCCGTGACTCAAACTTCAGCTTAAAACATCTTTTATTAACAAAATTGTAAGTACTGACCAATTTGGGTAAAAATTATTCTCTGCCTGAAATAAGATAAATTCCATTCAGCTTCCTTGATGATATCTTCAGTTTAAAACAATATAGAATGTTTTAAAGTAAGAAAATCATTTGTGCTCTTAATTATCTACATGTTGGCTAAGTGGATCACAAGCCAAATATGAGTGAACAGTGTAATATTATTGCAAAAAAGCAAACATTATTCTGGGATGTATTAGCAGGTATGTTGTAATCAAAATGCAAGAAGTAATTATTTCACACTACTCCACGCTGAGTAGGCTTCAGCTGAAATTCTGTGTCCAGTTCTGGGAGCCACATTTCAGGAAAGATGTGGACAAACTGAAGAAAGTCCAGAGAAGAGCAACAAAAATTTTAAAGGTCCCAAAAGCATGAGCTATGGGGCAAGACTGAAAAATCTGGGTTTGCTTAGACTGAAAAAGAGAAGACCAAGAGGCGACATAACAGTTTTCAAATACGTAAAAGTTATTACAAGGAGGAGGGAAAAATTATTCTCCTTAAGCACTGATGATAGGACAAGAAGCAATGGTCTTAAATTACAACCAGGATGGTTTAACCTAGACATTTGGAAATACCTCCTACCTGTCAGAGTGGTTAAGCAATAAATTGCCTAGGGAGGTTGTAAAATCTCCATCATTGGAGATTTTTAAAAACAATTTGACAAACACCTGTCAGGGCTAATCTAGGTGGTGCTTTGTCCTGCCTTGAGTGCAGAGCACTAGACTAGATAATCTCTTGAAGTGCCTTCCAGTTCTTTGATCCTGGACAAGGCTCTCTTAGTGCTCATGTACACAAGTATGCAAGCAAGAGCACTTCCTTTCTCTGATGCATTCCTGGAACAACTTTCTTGCATCTGAGAGTGAGCTGATCACTCAGAAAAAGCCCTTAAAAAAGAAAAGGGCACAAAGCTCAAAATACTGAGGTATTTCAAGAAGAATGAAAACTTTTTTCACATTTTTCTTCCCTCTTTAGAGACTCAGGAAGCCAGATCCTCAGCTGGAGCAAATATGAATCAAGAGATCTGTGACTAAGGTCAGATTTTGGCCTAAAACATCTAGTCTAATCACACATGGGCTTATTTTAGATTGGCCTGTCCCTAAGCTTTGGTAAGTTGGAGATGAGGAATGATGTTACAGGTTGAACCTCTCTCGTCCGGAACCCTCAGAACCTGACCAGTTCTGAACAAGAGAATTTGCTGGATGATGGGAGGTAAATATCATCTAGCAGCATTACCAACACTTCCATTGCTTAATGGGGTCTTAGAAGACATTTAAATATAAATTAGAGCTAAATAACAGCACGAAATACTGAGAGCCAGGACTGGTGGCTGTAAACAAATTTTATGGGATTGCAGGAAACTTGGCCCCACTCATGAAAAGTAGACATCCAGCTAACTAAAATCATTCTGAACGACGGATGTTTCTGGATGGGAGAGTTCTGGATTAGAGAAGTTCAACCTGTAGCGTTAAGCCTTCTTTGTGCTTGTGACAGACCTGGCTGGGTCTGGGCACAGCTGAGGGCGTCCACTCAGGGCGAATTGCTCAAACTAGGGGCTCCGTAGAGCCCCAGACAGGAGACCTTCCCAAATAGGCCACAAACCAGTCCCCCAGAGCACTTCAGCTGCCTGCCTGGCCAGCCTGAAGCCTCACAAGCAAAACCCCTCTGACAACCCAGTTTTCTCTGTGCCCCAAACAGTCCCTGCCCACAGGTGAGGGGTTTTAAAACCCAATCTCATCTACCCTGAACAGGTTCTGTCCGATCCCAAGAAACCAGCCACAGATCCCAGGTCAATTTACACTCTGGATCTTACCCACAAACCATGCTGAGCCAATCCTTTAGAATCTAACATCTAAAGGTTTATTACTAAAAGAAAGAAAAGCATGAGAGTAAGGTTGTTAAAGTATCATACATTACATGCATCGAATCTCCCAGTTCTTGATTCAGGCTCGCAGCAGAGATGTTATAACTGCTGGCTTAAAAGTCCTTGGTGTATATCCTATGTCAGGATGGGTCCACAGTTATTTCCGGCTCGTTGATCCCTGCAATCCTGCATCTGGGATGAAGAGCTGAGCTGAGCACCAAGATGGAGTCGGCCACATGGCATATTTATATCCCCCCCTGGCTTCTTCCAAGCTGGAGACAGTCACATGGTCAGTGGCCAGGTGTGTCTTTGGCCTTCAGAGGTCCATTGTTTCTGGGAGCTTTGCTCATTAGCATGTCTGTGGGCTGAGCATTCCTTGTCTATTGCTCAGCCACAAACAGAGACGTTTCCAGTATTGACACAGAATACATATTCATAATTCCACACCCAGATACCATACAAGTATATGGATAGCATATACAGAATCAGTAGAAGTAAAGCTTTCGTTTGACACCTTACATGGCCCCCTTTGTATCAATTTTTGGGGCAAACGCCCTCCCCATGGATGCATCAGTGATCTGGCTGCTCCCCTCAAAATCCGGTAATGTGACAGTGCTCTTTGTATTTTTGGTCCCCAGTGCAAGTCTGCTTCAATTTAAGATGTGCTTCTCAGTCCCAAACAGGCTTAGGAGCAGAATATGGCCCTGCTGAAGGGCACTCTGGTCACATCTCAAATATGCCCCTAAAATATGTGTCACTTCAGTTGTGAGGCCTTTCTACATTGACCATATAGGCACCCTGCATGAGGAGCAGTCTCAAGGAATTGTTATCATTCACTATGAGGCCTTAGTGTAACTGAGAATCAGATCACCAAGTTTTGAGCTTACCAAAGGTGAGGTTCATCCCCAACAGCATGCTCAGAAGAAGTTATAAAGTGCCATTAATGGCTCTACAGTCACCTCTTTCAACCATACTTGTTCAAATGTCATGTGAACACAGAGTTTTCACAAGGTATTTTCTTTAGAACTGATGTATCCCTAACATGGCTTTGCAAAAAATGGAAATAAGTATCAAATTATAAAACATAGTGCAGACTGAGGGTATGTCTACACTGCAGGCTAAAGTCGAGTTAAGCTACGCAACTTCAGCTACGTTAATTGCATAGCTGAAGTCAAAGTAGCTTAACTTGGCTTTTGGCGCTGTCTACACAGCAGAAAGTTGAGGGAAGAACACTCTCCCTTCTACTTCTCTTACTCCTCATGAAATAAGAGTTACAGAAGTCGGAGTAAGAAGGCCATTATTTTGAAATTATTTCAAAATAATGGGCCTGCTGGTGTACTCTGTTATTTTGAAATAACATCAGTTATTTCGAAATAAGTGAGCAGTGTAGACTAGCCTGAGAGACTAACATTATTTCAGATATTGGAGATAAGAGCAAGAAGTCCTTGACCTCTGTTAAATTTCAGAGAAATGGAAACAAAAACAATATAGTTTTGTAGGAGACTCCAGATATGTCAAAATCAAGTTCTGGCATCTGCTGAGGGAAGGCAAGACAATTTTTCTCATGAAGTAAGCTCTACACCTTTCCTGGAATGGTTAATGGTATCAGTAATTAATTGTGAAATATGCAAATTGCAGACATGTTCTGACTACAGTGGGTGCTGTCAGATGCCTGAACACTTTACAGACTTAGCAACCTAATCTTAGGCCCTCACTTTTAAAATTGTGGCTGATAGCCACTGATCATGGTGAAATCCTCAAGACCTATTGATACCATCAAAAACTGTTAGGCTGTGTCTAGACTGGCCAGTTTTTCCGCAAAAGCAGCTGCTTTTGCGCAAAAACTTGACAGCTGTCTACACTGGCCGCTTGAATTTGTGCAAGAGCACTGACGTTCTAATGTAAGAAATCAGTGCTTCTTGCGCAAATACTTTGAGGCTCCCGTTCGGGCAAAAGTCCTTTTGCGCAAAACCTTTTGCGCAAAAGGGCCAGTGTAGACAGCTCAGTTTTGTTTTGCGCAAAAAAACCCCGATGGCTAAAATGGCGATCGGGGCTTTCTTGCGCAAAAGCGTGTCTAGATTGGCCACGTACGCTTTTGCGCAAAAAGTGCTTTTGCGCAAAAGCGTCCGCCAATCTAGACACTCTCTTGCGCAAATACTTTTAACGGAAAACTTTTCCGTTAAAAGCATTTGCGCAAAATCATGCCAGTCTAGACGTAGCCTTAGTGTGTCAAAGTCTGTGTATTTATATAGTGTCTGTTGATTTGGTGTGATTTACAGAATGAATTGGAACAGTCAACTGCTTTCTTAGAGTTCTTGTGGATTTTCATCTGCATTTCAGACACAGGAAACAGGATCACCAGCCCACCACAGGTTTTGTATGCTCTTAGGCTGCGTCTAGACTGGCATGAATTTGCGCAAATGCTTTTAATGGAAAAGTTTGCCGTTAAAAGTATTTGCGCAAGAGAGCGTCTAGATTGTCACGGACGCTTTTCCGCAAAAGCACTTTTTGCGCAAAAGCATCCGTGAACAATCTAGATGTGCTTTTGCGCAAGAAAGCCCCGATCGCCATTTTAGCCATCGGGGCTTTTTTGCACAAAACAAAACTGAGCTGTCTACACTGGCCTTTTTGCGCAAAAGGACTTTTGCCCGAACAGGAGTGTCAAAGTATTTGCGCAAGAAGCACTGATTTCTTACACTAGAACGTCAGTGCTCTTGCGCAAATTCAAGCGGCCAGTGTAGACAGCTGTCAAGTTTTTGTGCAAAAGTGGCTGCTTTTGCGCAAAAAGTGGCCAGTCTAGACACAGCCTTAGAGTATGATGTATGTTGGGTCAGCACTCAGCAGTGAATTTAAGGTATCTGTCATCTAACTCAGTAGCTCCATAGGCTGACAGAGAATATTTGACTTTGAAGTATAAAAATATGCAGAAAGGAGGAATGAATTTTCCTTGATTTAGACTGTAACGCAATCTTTGGTGCCTCATGGCCTCCTGATCACCTCTTGTGATCCCCTGGGGATTGTGACCCAACAGCTGAGAAACACTGATCTAAACAAGTTCTTGTCTGGTAGGTAAATGCTAGGTCTTACCTGCTATTAATTCATGCACAATGGTTGTATTCTTGACTGATGATCTTGCACTGATGATCAGCACAGTTTTCAGAATTTTTGCCATGTGTGATATGCTGGATTTAAAGACTTTCTTGTCTATTCTTGTTTTCCAGCATTTGCTCATGCCCATGAGAGCCAGAATTGTGGAAGGAGTTTTGTATGAGGCATGCACCAGTGAACATGAGAACCCCAGAGCTGCTTAAGGCACTGGGTTGTATTGTGGTTAAAAGCAGGATGTAAGAATAATGGTTTATTTAGCTCCTTGTAACACATTCATCATTGTGGTGTCTGAATAACATTCACTAGTATATTAAATGAGTGACTAACATCTGTCATGTGTTTTTCTTTCTTCCTTTCCATCTCATCAAAGGGAAAACTTGTGTGTATTTATTTTTAAATGCATTTTAACACTAATGTCTGTGGTTAGGTGGGAGAACACCGGCGAGTGTCCTATTTTACTCATCAGGCCCAATCCCAGAAGTCGGAATTGAACTGAGGCCTCACAAATCTCCCTGGGTGCTCTAATTGCTGTGCTAAAAGTTCAAAAAAACACCTTCTCCCCTGGTGGCACTGTCTTGTAACGGTACTAATCTAATCAGGTGGCTTTTGACAACACTTATCAGATTGGTCTCCCTGATAAGATAGGCAGGAGCACACCTTAGTTTGAGCATCCCACTGAGGTAGGCACCCAGATACTTAGACTAAAGCAATTTCACTCATGCTTACTGGCAGAACCTTAGGCATCTAGGGTATGTCTACACTACAAAGTTAATTCGAACTAACAGTCGTTAGTTCGAAGTAACTTTAATAGGGGCTACACATACAAATGGCTAGTTCAAATTTAAATCGAACTAGCGGAGCGCTTAATTCAAACTAGATAAACCTCATTCTATGAGTAGTAACACCTGGTTCGAATTAAGTAGTTTGAATTAAGGGCTGTGTTGCCACTTAATTCGAACTAGCTGGAGGCTAGTCCTTCCCAGTTTGCCCTGGTGGCCACTCTGGGCCAAACCAGGGAAACTCTTCTGCTCCCCTCCCAGCCCCGGAGCCCTTCAAGGGGCATGGTCTGGCTACAGTGCTCGTGCCAGTTGCAAGCCTGCCAGCACCCAGCCAGCAGACCCTGCACCTGGCACGGCATGAGCCAGCCACCCGCTGCCACCCAGCCCTCCGCCTCTTCCCAGGACCAGGCTGGCGGCTCCCAGGAGCCTGCCCAGGGCCGCAAAAGGCGGGTGCCCGCCTGGTCTAGTGAGGAGATCATGGACCTCATCGAGGTTTGGGGGAAGGCCTCCAATGTCCACAATCTCCGCACTAGCCACAGGAACGCGGCCATCTACAGCTGCATGGCCGCCAGCCTGGCCACCAGAGGCCACATGCGAACCCAGGAGCAGGTTTACATGAAAATCAAGTTGGTCCAGTGAGACCCCCGACCCTGAGCCCTGAGCTTAGAACATAAGAACATAAGAATGGCCGTACTGGGTCAGACCAAAGGTCCATCTAGCCCAGTAGCCTGTCTGCCGACAGTGGCCAGCAACAGGTACCCCGGAGGGGTTGAACTGAAGACAATGACCAAGAGTTTTGTCTCGTGCCATCCATCTCCAGCCTTCCACAAACAGAGGCCAGGGACACCGTTCCTACCCCCTGGCTAATAGCACTCCATGGACCCAACCTCCATGAATTTATCTAACTTCTCTTTAAACTCTGTTGTAGTTCTAGCCTTCACAGCCTCCTGTGGCAAGGAGTTCCACAGGTTGACTATGTGCTGTGTGAAGAAGAACTTTTGCTTATTAGTTTTAAACCTGCTACCCATTCATTTCATTTGGTGTCCTCTAGTCCTTCTATTATGGGAACTAATGAAGAACTTTTCTTTATGCACCCTCTCCACACCACTCATGATTTTATAGACCTCTATCATATCCCCCCTCAGTCTCCTCTTTTCTAAGCTGAAAAGTCCCAGTCTCTTTAGCCTCTCTTCATATGGGACCTGTTCCAAACCCCTAATCATTTTAGTTGCCCTTTTCTGAACCCTTTCCAAGGCCAAAATATCTTTTTTGAGGTTAGGAGACCCCATCTATACACAGTACTGAAAATACGGCGTACCATAGTTTTATACTTCCCCTCCTCCTTCTTCCCCTGGCTTCCCCCTTCCAGCTCCCTCCTCCCAGGTTTCCCCCTCCCCTCTCCCACCCTCTCTCTTCCCCTCTCCCACCTCCTTTTCCCAGTCTCCCAAGAGGTTAATCCCCCCCCCCCAGTTTTGTTAAATAAAGAGAGTTTCTATTTTTGAACATACGTGTCCTTTATTTTTTACATCAGGAAGGGGGGCTGGGGAGGGGTAAGTGGAAGGAGGTGAGGGAGGAATGGGGCACGAGCCCCTGATGGGGAGGACTGGGGTGGCTCTGTGGGCTCCTCGGGGTGGAAGCTCTCCTGCAGGGCCTCCTGGATCCTGACAGCCTCCCGATTGACACCCCCGGATGGCAGCCTGTGGCAAGTGCAGCCGGGCTGATGGCCGAGTGCTGTGATGTGCCAAGTGTGGGCACTCAGGGCATTCCAAGACAGGACTGCTTTGCTGTCCCTCATCGAGGTAGACGAGCAAGCGGGGAACCCTGAGAACTGTCTGTCCGGGGTGGGGGTCGGGTCCCTTTAAGCACAGCCCTCGGCTAGCCTGAGGCAGCAGCTCCACACTCTAAGTCCTAACCTGATACCCTGCCGACACTGGTTCCGGCCAACCTTAACTTCAGTTTAGGGTCCACTCAATGTGGACATGCTATTTTGAATTAGCAAAACGCTAATTCGAATTAGTTGTTAGGTCTAGATGCACTAGTTCAAATTAGCTTATTTCGAATTAACTAATTCGAATTAAGTTAGTTTGAATTAGTGCTGTAGTGTAGACATACCCCTAGAGACTAAAAGCACCTATAGGTTCAAGTGGGTTCTGAGCAGGGATTTTGAAGATCTTAGTGGTACTTAAATGCTGGCCTTAGATACCTAAATTGGCAATTGTTCCCTTTGGGTATGTCTACACAGCAAAGTTATTTCGAAATAACTTTACCAGCGTCTACACAGCCAAATTGCTATTTCGAAATTAAATCGAAATAGCAGAGGACTTATTTCAAAATTGGTAAACCTCATTCCACGAGGAATAGCGCCAATTTCGAAATAAGAGTCGTGTAGACGCTTATTTTGAAATAGGGGGCCTCCAGCCCTTCCCAGGGTGCCCTGATTGCCACTCTGGGCACAATGAAGAAAACTCCTCTCCCTCCCCCCTCCCCGGAGCCCTTAAAGGGGCAGACTCTGGCCACAGTGTCTGTGCCACCTCCAAGCCTGCCAGCCCAGAGCCAGGAGTCACTGCACCTGACCCAGTGGCCCCAGCATGAACCAGGCAGCCAGTGCCAGCCAGCCCTCCACCGCTCCCCAGGACCAGTCTGCCAGCTCCCAGGCGTGTTAAGTGGCTGGAAAAGGCGGGCGCCTGCCTGGTCCAGTGCGGAGATCAGGGACCTAATTCAGGTTTCTGGGGGATGCCTCCAACGTCCATGAGCTCTGCACTAAACAGAGGAACGCAACCATCTACAGGCGGATGGCTGCCAGCCTGGCCACCAAAGGCCACATGCAAACTCAGGAGCAGGTTCGCATGAAAATAAAGGAGCTGCGGCAGCGTATGTCAGGGCCACAGGGGGCAGCTCCCAACCAGGGGCAGACCCAGACTCCTGCCCCTATTTTGATGCCATGGACCGCATCCTGGGGGGGGGCAGGATGGTCTGTGCCCCCCAGGTGGTCATCGACCCTGGGGCAGAGCTTGCTGCCTCCTGCTGCTCCAGCTCCTGCTGCCTCCCCAGCTACCGCTCCTCCTCCCACTCCTTCTCCCCCTCCCACTTCTTCCTCCCCACCCTCCCCACACCCGCAGGGACGCTGAGGCCCCCACACCCACAGTGCTGGGAGACAGTTGGGCCGGCGAGACCCCCAGCCCTGAGCCCTGAGCTTCTCCTCCCCCTTCCTCCTCTTGCCTCCCCCTGCCAGCTCCCTCCTCCCAGGTTTCTCCCTCCCCTCTCCCACCCTCCCTCCTCCTCTCTCCTACCTTCTTTCCCCAGTCTCATGTCAGTTTCATTCTCCCCCACCGCAGTTTTGTTCAATAAAGAGTCTTTGTTGTGATGAACACATGTCTTTTATTGTACAGCAGGAAGGGGGTTAGGGAGGGGTAAGTGGAAGAACGTGAGGGAGGAATGAGGCACAAGCCCCCAGTGGGGCACACCAGGGAGACTGTTACTGCCTGCAGAACGTGTTGCCAGGCTCGCAGCAACACATCCAGGAGAAGCACCAGAGTGCCCAGGGGCGGCTCTGGCTCCACGCTGCAGAGTGCTGTGGTGCCCTGAGTGAAGTCAACCAGAGCACGCAGAGAAAAAAATGCTTTGCTATCCCTCAGCAAGGTAGGCAAGCAAGCAGGGAAACCTTAGAACAGGTTGTCCGGGGGGGTGGGTCCCTTTAAGCACAGGTCTCAGATAGCCTCAGGCAGCAGCCACACAAAGTAACTCCTGACCTGATGCCCTGCCAGAACCAGTTCCTGCTGGCCTTAAATGCGATTCAGCGTCCTATCGGTGTGGACGCGCTATTTCAAAATAGCAAAACACTATTTCGAAATGCATTTTGTGTCTAGACGCGTTATTTCGAAATAAGCTATTTCAAAATAATGCTGTAGTGTAGACATACCCTCTGTGAATATTGTCCTGACTGTCTGTGTACCACAGATGGTACTTCTAACAGGGGTGGTGAGGATAAATATAGCGAAGACTGTGAGACGGTCAGGTATATAGTAATGGAAACCATGAGAGCTCCCAAGATACACAGAAGATGGAAGAACTCTATCAGAGAATGAATATAGTGGGGAAGAGGGGGACAATATTGACTCAAACGATGCTGAAATGTAGGCATTGCTTAATTTGAGCCCCAATAACTCTAGGCTTTGCCATTCATGGCCCTGGTACTTCTGGGCTTGCTGTATCAGTTATGAATGTAAAAAGATTGCTTGAGCCCAACACCTCATTGCTTGAGCTCCAGCTCCTCCTTCATTAGACATTAAACGCTATATACAGGATTATATATAGTGTAGTGAGGCAGAATGGCCTCTCTCCAAAGTGGTTAGCGAGGAACTACTGCTCTCTCACATCTAGGAAGAACCAACCCTGCCCCCTCTTGCTAACTGGAAGTTCCAAGATGGAACAGGAAGTATAAAAGGAACGGCCTTGAACTCAGTTTGTACTGGACCAGTGGCAGGAGCAGACATCTCTTCCTGGGAGCTGCAGAATCCCAGATCAGCCGCAAGCCACAGTTGGTGGGTATAATAAAATGCCAGCCCACTGCTGGACGACTGGGCCATTGTGCTTCCTCCTTTCCCAAGAAACCTGACGCCTCCTCCACTCCATCTCCCTATCCCAAAGGTCCCAGCTGCAAACCGCATCCCTCCTCCTGTGGACTGGACTACGAGGAGTGATGCAGAGAGCCAGCAGCTCAGCAGGGGTGGAAGGTCTTCAGGCAGGAGGCGCTGGCACTTAGGGAGGCTGCTGGACAGTTGGCCCAATGCTGGGGCTGGCCCGGTGCTCGGAGGTGGAGGAGGAGCATCAGCATAGCCCCACACTGGGGTCAGTCTGGTGCTTGAGAGTGGGGGTGTGACTCGGCCCAGCATTGAGGCCGGTCTGGTGCTTGGAACGGCCCCAGTACTAGGGCCATCTCAATTCTGGTGGCATTTGGCCAGTCTAGTGCTTGGGGAGGCTCCTGACTAGGCCACTTGCTGGGGTTGGCCCAGTGCTCAGGGGCCAGAGGAACAGAGTCTCGGTCTGGTGCTGGCGGAGGAGCCACCAGAGGTGGAGGCTCACCCTGATATAGCTGGGGCAGGCAGGCCAGCGATCCTCCGGTCTGGGGGCCCCTCATGGCTTTTCCTTTAAGAGTTGGAAGGGTGAATTCAGGGCTCTGGCATATAGGTGGTGGGGCCTTGGGTGAAAGGGGGTGAGACTGGCAGGGGTGCCTCTCCAAAGCAGGGGTTCACTTGCCACTGTGCCCTGAGCCAACCAGCACATTACTGAATGAAGAGACAGAGGATGCCGAGGAGTGACTAAAGAACCCATTACCTAACCGCAAAGTGGTGAGATGGAGCCCCCATTCGATGGAGCAACATGAACTAAGTGGGACAAGAAGCAGCCCAGGGGAACAAGAGTTTAGTCCAACTGCGCTGCCAGCAGTGAGAAAACATATTTAAATGATTTCCCCACTGACCCTATGGCATGTGGGTGCACATGGAACACCAATCTGGAGCACTTAACCCCAAGACGCTGCCATAGAAGGCCCTTGTGATCCTGTTCATAGGGTTCCTGCACAAGCCTGCCTCAGTCCCGACATGGTGGGACATCTTCCCACCAGAAAACACCACTAAGGAGGGTGGGGTCCTGGACACACACACACACACACACACACACACACACACACACAGCAGTGCTGCACATGGCACATGATCAGGGCCACACTCTTGGGGCAGCATACACTCCCGGGGATAGCGTGGCAAGGCGGAGGACACCGAACCCCTGCCAGGGGAGCCTGCTGGGAGGGGAAGGAAGTGGAAGGCACCCCAGTAACACCCTCCCCAGCAAGCAGTATCTGCCACTCACACACACCTCCCCCCAACACCTTTCCCCCCCTCCAGCAGGCGGGGATAGAAGTCCTCTCCCTGTGGGATGCCACCACTGCCAGTCCTGACGTTTGCATGGCACAGAGAGAAGCCCAGCCACCCCATTGCCCCCCTCACACCTTCAGGCTCATGGCCTGACTGGCACATTCCCATGCCTGCTTACCCCGGGATGTGGAGGTAGCAAGGATCCCCCCAGGGACATCTGTGCCCCTGCAGGAAGAGACCCACTCTTTAGGCCACTGATGGCCTTCCTCCAAGCACATTGCTTTAATCTGACTGAGACCTTTTGGTGGTGCCTCAGAGATGAGAGCTAGGCTTCATGCACCCTGGCTCCAGGAAAGACTGCCCTTTTCTATGTTCTTCACAGATGAACCACTTGTGAGTGAGGCCTCTGCAACACCTCCTGCGCCAGCCTCCCGACCCTCTGGGAGCTGTCACCACAGACGAGCCTGTGAGGACCTGGAGCAGGAGCACATCACCTCCCTCTGTGTCCTGCAGTGGTGTCTGCATGAAGATACAAAGCTGCACTGCACCACCTCACAGGAGCTCTTGCAGCAGGCCTGGACCATGTGCAGGGCTTACACCACTGCCATTGACCACCTGCTGGCTGCTACTGCCCCAGCTCCTGCCCCTCCTCCTAGCCCCTCCCCTGTAGCCGCTAAGAGCCGCACACACAAGGCAGTGGAACCACCTGAGGCAGGTGCCACTCCCAGCCTAATCCCTGAGCCTCTCCTACCCCTCCTCCCTCTTTCGTCCCCTTCTCTCTCCATCCAGGTTCTTTCCCCAGTTACATTTACCCCAATTAAACAAAAAATACAGTTTATTGTTTCAAGAACAAAAGGTCTACTTTATTGTGTCAAGAGGAAAAGGAGAGGAAGAAGGGGGAAGGGAGGGCAGTGCTTCACACTGCCCAGCTTCACGTCCCTGCCCCCAAACTGGCCAGGGAACAAGGAGGGCTGGCTCTGTCACAGAGACTGCCCCATACTTCCACTGAAGTTTGGAGGGCAACATCCCCAGTGCCCTCTACCTCTGCCCATGAGCTTGGGGGATTCTGCTTCATGGGGAGCATCAAGGATCTGGGATTCAGCCCTGCCACTCCCCAGCTTCAGTCTGGGGGAAGGGGAAGCAGGGCGCAGGACTTCTGCCCCTAGGCTCCTGCTTTCAGCCCTGCAGAGGCTGCCAGGGGTTGGGCCTTCAGCCCTTGGGGGAGCATGTTGGGGATCAGGGCTTCAGCCCAGGAGGGAGGGGCATGCTGGGATCAGGGTTTCAACCTGGAGGGATTCTGGAATTCAGGGGGGAGTGCTAGGATTGCAGGGGCTGTAAGGGAGCAGGGCTTCAGTGTGGGAGGGGTCGCTAGGGATCAAGATTTCAGCCCCACAGCAAATGCCGCAGTCTGGGAGGACTGGCAGACATTCCGTCCCTGTTGAAAAACCCTGCTTTCGGGTGCACATGGGGCAGGTGACACACCCTGCTTACCCATACCCTTCTGTCACAAATAGGGCTGCCTCTCCTCCTATTGGCTTTGTGTCTTTCTGCCTCTGAACCCTGCCACCACCTGCCCACATTCACCTGCCAGGCCCAAACTAGAGACTGCTGTGGCTATGCTGACTGTGACTGAACAGCAGGGAGAGTGCCAGTACAGAAAATATCAGACAAGTTGCCTTTTTTTTTTTTTTTTTAAAGGCAGGATGCCTGCAAGAGGACTTAAATAAGGGACTGCCCATTAACAGTGGGATGGATGATCACCCTGTTTATAACCAACTGAATATTGTACTTGGCGTTTTTTATCCTTTCTTGAAGAACATTTCTATTGTCTCCCTATAGGAAGAAAAATCAAAACAACTTTTCTTACATAATAATATGGTTAGAAGTGACCACAAGGGTCATCTAGTCTAACCCCTTGCTGAGATGCAGGATTTGTTCTGCCTAAATCATCCAAGACAGATGTTACCAAGCTTCTTTTTAAAAGCCTCCCGTGAAAGAGCTTTTCTATGCATATTCATATACGTATTGACAATGTTAAACCAGAAATTCCAATAAACCACTAATATAATAAATCAGCTGATCACTTTTTGCTCTTAAAGATGAGTGAAAAGGAAGTTACCATGGGTATGCACAAAACCAGAAATCAAATGCTGAATCATTGATCTACACTCCAATTAAAATATCTCATTGTGCTGCCAGTAGTGCCATTTCAGAGCAGTTATAGACTTACAATTAGATTACTGTCCTTTGAGCTAAAAGAGAATCTAGAGTATTTTAAGACAGATCAATTTGTCATGTTATTCCCTACAGTTGATTCTGGTCATAATTGCAGCGTGAAATAGAACACATCCTGCAAACATATCAGTTCATTCATATCCAAGATATTGTTAGAAAGTAAATATTTTTTAACCCAGAGAAGCAAGCATTGGAAAGACAGCACTGCTAAAATGCAGAAATGATCATCTGGAGAAATTGAAAGGACTGACTTTTTTTTTTTTAAGGGAGCACTTATGATGTAAACACAGATTAGTATCTCATGGTTTTAAAGACCATGGAATCCACCAGGTGTCAGCAAAGTTTAGGGCTGAAGTTTTTGCATACAAAAGCTATGTGCTATAATAAAATTAACCAGATGGTTGGGCAGCAGACATCTGAATCAGCTGCACTTGGCCCCCACAAAAAAATAGCATAAGGTCTCATCATTCAACTGTGCTGGGGTGTTAGAGGAACCAAAACAATTTTGCTGTGATTCTCATGTCTTATATGCCGATTTTCCAGCTAACTGTTCATAGGATACCACTTTACCCTAAGTAAGTCCCTATTCAAACATTTCCCATATGTTCATTCCCATTTTACTGGTTGTTCTGTACTTATCAATACTATTATAGTATAGCAAAATACTGTCTAATGAAACTGCTTCTAGGCATCAGTAAAGAACTTTTCACTTAGTGGAAAGATAAATCAAAGGTCTAGCTAATACTAGCTACTTATTTTCTTATTTGTTCACCTACGAGTGTTTAGAGTGTTTTTTCAGCATCACTAGAGATGCTGTAACCAGTTAGGGTGGGTTTACACAGCACCCTAAACTCAAAATAAGATACTTTGTGCTACGCAAATTGCGTATCTTATTTCAAAACTATTTCAAAATAGCTTATTTTGAAATTTGACATGTCTACATAGAGCCAAATTTCAAAATAACATGCTATTTTGAGCCATCCCTCATCCCTCGTGCAATGAGGTTTACTGTGATGGAGAAATAGTGCACCTGGTATTTCGAAAAATATTTCAAAATACCGGGCGGCTTGTGTAGACGTGGGGTAGCTATTTCAGGATACCTCCGGTAACCCGAAATAGCCAGGCAGTGTGGACGTACTCTTACAAAATATCACTACTGCCTGAAAATGGAGCAGAACAGTGAATTAAACCAGGAAACCTGAATTAAACCAGGAACACTGAATTAAACCAGGAAACCTGGACTCTATTAAAGCAGAGCTTTAGGGACGAGGACAAAAAGATCATGGGATTGAAAGAGACCATTCATTTACAGTGGTACATTTGCTAGTGCACATACAAAAGGTCTGTTACACACTAATTAAGCCTGTGCAGCCAGTATTTTAAGCTTCCCATTAGAATGATTAGTGTACCATCACAGCAATCTTGTGTCTGCTTAGTGATTTAAAATAAACTGTTTCTTCCAGCACAACTTCCATCTTTTGATATCCCTGTCCTGAGCAGGCATAGAATGCATATCATCTGGGCTGTCGTTTGCTATTGTTCACTAATCTAATGACACGTACTGCAAACATTTTACCAATTTTTGGAGCTGTCAAATGATTTTTTAAAATCGTGATTAATCACATGATTAAAAATTAATTGTGATTAATCATCTGACTAATGACACTGTTAAATAGTAATAGAATATCATTTATTAAGTAGGTGGCTATTTTTCTACATTTTTAAATTTATTTATTTCAGTTACAACACAGAATGCAAAATGTACAATGATCACTTTATATTCTTTTGATTACAATTATTTGCACTGTAAAAAGTTTCCAGTTCACCTAATAATAGTATTGTAGTGCAATCTCTTTATCATGAAAGTTGGACTTACATTTGTGGAATTATGTACAAAAAACTGCACTCAGAAATAAAACAGTGTAAAATTTTACTGCCTACAAATTCACTCAGTCTTACTTCTTATTTAGCAAATTGCCGTGACAAAAAATTGTATTTTCATTTATGAAGATGATGCTCTGGCCCACTTCTTATTTACAATGTCACCTCAAAGTGAGAACAGGCATTTGCATGGCACTGTTGTAGCTGACATCTCAAGACACTTACATGTCAGATGCTCTAAAGATTCATATGCCCCTTAATGCTTCAACCACCATTCCAGAAAACTTGAGTCCATGATAATGACAGGTTCTGCTCGATAACAATCCAAAGCAATATGGACCCGTGCATGTTCATTTTCATCATTTCAGTCAGATGTCACCAGAAGAAGGTCAATTTTCTTTTTCAGTTATTCAGGTTCTGTAGTTTCCACATTAAATTATTGCTCTTTTAAGACTTCTGAAAACATGTTCCACATCTGATCCCTCTCAGATTTTGAAAAGCACTTCAGATTCTTAATCTTGCATCGAATGCTGAAGCTGTCTTGGAAAGCTCACATATGTACCTTCTTTGTGTTTTGTCAAATCTATAGTGAAAGTGTTCTTAAAAATGAACAACATATGTTAGGTCATCATCCAAGACTGTTGTAATATAAAATATATGTCATAAGGCAAGTAAAACATGGAACAGGAGACATACAATTCTTTCTCACAGAGTTTAGTCAAATTCAGTTAAAACATTTCTAACAAGAGTTATCAACACAGAATCTGCCCTATGGAATGGTGGCTGAAGCATGAAGGAGCATAGAAATGTTTGGCATATATTGAACATAAATGGCTTGCAACAAAGTCTACAAAAGTACCATGCAAGCATGTGTTCTGTCCTCCAAATGACATTTTAAAAGTGGCAGCATTATCTCCTGTAAATGTAAACAAACTTGTTTGCCTTAGTAATTGTCTGAACAAGAAGTAGGACTGAGTGGACTTGTAGTCTTTACAGTTTTATATTGCTTTTGGTTTTGAGTGCAGTTATGTAACAAAAAAAATCTACACTTGCAAAAATCTACATTTGAAAGTTGCAATTTTACAATAAAAGAGATTGTTCCACAGTCCTTGTACAAGGTGAACAAAAAATCTTATTTATAAATAAATTGGTACAGTACAAATATTTGTTATAAAAAATAAAATGAGCACTGTACACTTTGTATTCTGGGTTGTTGTTGAGATCAACATATTTGAAAATATAGAAAAACATCCAAAATATTTAATTTCAATTGGTATTCTATTATTGTTTAATAATGTGATTAAAGCTGCAGTTAATCACAATTAATTTTTTAAATCATGATTAATTTTTTGAATTAATCATGTGAATTAACTGTAATTAATGGACAGCCCTACTATTTTTGTCTTGTAACGTTGTTTTGTACTCCATATCAAAGTATCCAGTGCAAGATTAGATCAATTTTTGTACTCTTGAGGTAGGCCTGGACCGTTTTGGTTGATGCTAGCATATGGCACTAATGCAGAATATCTAAACCAGAAATTCTAATTCTAGAAGCTTTACCACAACCAGATGGTATGTAAAATAGCTATATAAACAGGGTATAATTGTGTAGTCTGAATGCATGCAATCATTAGTGCACGCTTTGTCTATACAGAAGCATTACTCTTGTTAATTTCTGAATTGACAATGTATCTTTTATAAAATACTAGATGATTTACCCAGCATTGCCCAGTTCCTTCAGGGCAGGAAGCTGGGGGCATGGAAGATGCAAGAGTCTGGGCAGGGCCTTGTGGATGTGAGGAAAAGAAGTGTAGGAGGCTGGGAGTGGGGAGAAAGAGAGAGGATTGGGAAGTGAGGAGGGGCTCAGGGCAGGGGGTTTCATCCGTATGTGCCTTTTTTATCTCCCTTCATTCACCCAGAAACTAGGAGAAGAGGAAGGCTCATACCAAATTTGGTGGTCTTAGCTCTTACCATTTAGGAGGAGTTCTTGAACAAATGGACTCGCAGACAGACACACAGATGCACAAATCTCAGATGATAGATAGATTCTACAGTCAGGGTTCAGAGATCAGGAGTAACATGTAAAATGTGTATTTGTGACTGTTATGAATTCCCCAGCGGGGTTCGCATCCGCACCCCAATTTATCCACTTCGTGCTCGGTATTAGTTATATAACATATTTAATTCTGCAGTTCATGGGCCATTCTGGGAGGAGATACTCCCTCACAGGCTAGTTTCTGATCTCGGGTGGCCGGGGAAGGGGGGTTCGGGCCCGCCCTCTCTCTGAACCCCGACCCAGGGCCCTAAGGCAGGGACTCCAGTCCCTACCTAGTGGAGGGGGTTGTAACCCCTAAACTCCCCCGCTCATGGGTTCCACGCCTCTGCCCTGGGCCGCTTCTTCCCCAAGGTTGCATTCGCGACTACCCGGGGGACCCGAGTTAAAAGCTCACCCACGGGTCCCCGTAACACCTGCTCCAGCTCCCGTTGCCTCCAGGCACCAGCCATCCACTTCTCTCCCACATCTTCCCCCCTCTTCTAGCTCTCGGAGGCCCTTTATAAATTCCCCTCCTGGCTCTTTGTGATGACGTCCCCCATGACGTCATCACCAGGTGCTCCCTCCTGGCTCCTTGGGATGAAGTCCCTAATGACGTCATCACCAGGCGCTCCCTCCTGACTCCTTGGGATGATGTCCCCAATGACGTCATCCCCCTGCGTCCCCGGGGCCCGATGGGATGTCTCCCCTGCTCTGCCACTCGCCTGGGAGTCCGACGTACCCCAAGTGGGGTGCCCCGTGACTCCCTGTCCCTGATCTGCAACACCCCCGCCTCCCTGCTTCGGTGTTCGGGAGTGGGTTTCAGTGCGGGGCGGAGATGCCCCGTCACAGTGACCTATAATTTATTTAGGACTGATAGATAAATTGAGGGATTTTAGAACTCTTTGTCTACGCTGTAAACTCTTTGAAGTGTTCCCTAGTGTGCTTTGACATGATACTGTCTCAAATAGTGATGTATTAAAGCACACTAGGGAAATGTCAATGCTGCAGAAGTGGGGTCTACTCAGCAGCTCATTAGTGTGCTGTTAGAAAGGACACCCTAGTAGTGTCTATTTCTGATCCATGTAGATAAGCCGTAAGATTTTTCTGATTTTTTTTGGGGGGGGGGGGTTAGTGGGTAAATATTTTGTTGGTTTAGTTTCATGTACTGAGATGTTTTATCAGGTTTTTTTTCTTGGTTAACACCTAAAATCAGAAATCCAATATATACCACAGTGTGTTTTGTCATGGTGACCCATAAGCACCTACTTTGGTTAAAGAGTGATGGGGAATACATATCTGTGCAGTTCAAACTTTCCATAACATCCTACTTTAAAGTACGTATGTATCAGCTTCTCTGTGTGTGCATGGTGAACAGATGTGACTAAAAGACAGCTTTGACACATGTGGTTTGTTATTGCCGTATTCTTTTCCCTCTACAATATTTTTGTATTGGTTTCTCTATGTCTCCTCTTGCTCTCTTTTTAAGAATTAGGGCAAAATTGTCCCTTGCTGTAATAAGTTTCTCATAAGCTTATCCTTCCCTCATGTCATTATAACAATGATGTTTTAAACCAACTGTTCCTTGCCATGATTTAGATTTCATGATAGTATGGGGCACATTGCTAGTGTCCAGAGCAATGATAGGCAACCCAGGCTAATAAGTGAGCCACACAAGCAGCCGTCCTTCATCTCAATGGGCTACAGGAGTATTGTAACTGAGACAGTCTCCCAGGATAGGGTACTTTTGCTAACTGCATTTGCGCACCTAGAATTTGCACAGTGTGTTGATTGAACTGTATAGTGCTTTGGTTGGATGCAGAGGGAGCACACAGCTCTCACAGTCAATGTTGGATATAATGATCAAGTACCTCACTTCACCTGGCCTTGCTCTATGTGCATGTCACTTTAGTAATAGCAGTAAGGAAAACAAAAACCTACATGGATGGAAAACAGCAGAATCTGGCAACCCCCTCCCACTGGTCCAGAGACTCATGCCTGGACACATGGAGTGAGATCCAGACTGGTCAAAACAAAGGGACAGAATATCAGATCACCAGAATCTGACACATAGGAGGTATGATTGTCATTATAACGTAATCTAAGACTGTTTGAACTAGTCCAGACATTAATGAAACCCTTATGTAGAAGCAGTTTAGTACGTATGTATACAGAGCTAAATCTCCTATAACCAAAGGCTCTGTAAGTAAAATACCTTTGGCTCCTCCCTTAAATAGCCATTTTTTTGTACTTGACAGCAGAAAAATATGTTTATTGTGACATTGAAGTGGCATACATACACACAGTATTTACTTATTACATTTGCAATATAAGTATTGTCAGAGGATCTTTCATGTAGATGCATCTGTGGCCAAGTCCTGTGAACAACTGCCTAGGGTGGCTCACACACATGAGTGCCAGCTTCCGAGCAAACTGTTAAGAAACAGAACACAAACACCAAATAGGCATTGTGTTCAATAACTAGATTTTATCAGCCACTTATCAAGTGTGAATCCCTTAAGCATTTCAACAGCCTTAACATGGAGTCACAATCCTCTTAGTTTTCCTGTCTATCTTGCCAGCCAGGCAGACCTGTCTTGGGTGATGGATAGTCCCTTACACCCAAAATCATAACACTATTCCAGTTACTCCCAGGCCCAAAGGACCAATCATGTACCCCACGCCCAATGCACCTCAAATTTCCAACCAAAGACAATTTGTTATAGGCTATAAGCATTAGATGAAGATTCATTAACTAAGCAGAAGCTGGTAAACATACACACACGTGAATTACAGTATAGGTTTCAAAAAATAGGAGGTGCTGTAATACGCAAGATATGTATATGGCTTTTAAGGCTAACCCAAGCTAAATAGCTGGGCATCTCCTGCTTATAGTTAGAAGTTTTGTTCTCTCCCTGATGTCTAAGCAGCATAAGGACAACAATTTCTTCTTGACAGGAATTTTGTATTTTCTTTCTCCACGTCAAGCTGTGAGGGGATGAGGATTTGCACAAATCCCCTCTTTATGGATGAGATGGGAGCAATCAACAAAGTCTTTCATCCTGTTCAGTCAGCAGCTTACACTGGCTTCTTGTGCCATTGCCTGGTTTTGATCCTCAACTAGTTGAGTATTATATTACAGGAGGCATTCCCAGACCTTTTCAAAGTTCACACCACAGCTCAGTAGAGGTATTTTCTTTTATAGTACTTCCCTCTCTTTAGCAATGTGGGCTATGTCACTCACACTTATGTAACATTACTCATGGTAAATTAATATTAGGAACATACTGATATATTTCAGCTTTAAAATAAGCATTAAGTAATCTATTCTTTATGGGGGGAAAGTATGCTACCCTGTCTGTTTTTGTCCTTTATTTAATCTCCCCTCTTATCTGCTATATCTGCAGTCAACAAGCAAGAAAGTCTGTACCACACCAGCAGCTATTAAGCACTGGAGACCTCACTTAAGGCTATGTCTATACAAGGGAGTTATCTCAAAATAAGTTATTTTGAAATAATAACTCCTGAAATAACTACTTCAAAATAAGTTCTTCTTCTTCACAAGCAGGAGTTATTATTTTGAAATAACAAGCCCTTTTGGGTATGTCTACACTACAGCATTATTTCAAAATATCTTATTTTGAAATAGTTAATTCAAAATAAGTTATTTCGAAATAACGCATCTACACACAAAATGCATACTTCCCCCCCCCCCATAAAGAATAGCATTTTGCTATTTCGAAATACCGCGTCCACACTGAGTGGACGCTGATTCAGAGTTAAGGCCGGCCAGAAGCAGGTCAGGGTTAGGGCATCAGGTAAGTAGTGTCTTTGTGTGGCTGTTGCCTGAGGCTATCTGAGGCCTGTGCTTAAAGGGACACTCCCCCTCCCTGGGCAGCCAGTTCTCAGGTGTCCCTGCTTGCTTGCCTGCCTTCCATTTACCCCTCCCTAACCCCCCTTCGTGATGTCAAATAAAATACACATATTTTCAAAAATATAAACTCTCTGTATTCAACAAAACTGGGAGGGGGATGAAACTCTGGGGAGACTGGGGAAAGGAGGCAGGAGAGGGGAGAAGAGAAGGTGGGAGAGGGGAAGGGGAAAACTGGGAGGAGGGAGCTGGAAGAGGGAAGCAAGGGGAAGAAGGGGGAGGGGAAGCTCAGGGATCAGGGGTGGGGGTCTCGCCGGGCCAACTGTCTCCCAGCATGGCGGGTGCAGGGGCCTTGGCATCCCCGGGGGGATGGGGAGGAGGGTCTGGAGGTTGAGGTGCGGGGTGTGGAGATTGAGGAGGAGGGTGTGGAGGTTGAGGAGGGAGAGGTGGGAGGGGGGCAGGGGTGGGAGGAGGAGCGGTAGCTGTGGAGGCAGCAGATGCTGGAGTGGCACAAGGCAGCACGCTCTGCACCAGGGTCTGCAGATGGGCACAGATGGCATGACCCTGGGCAAGCAGCTCCCACCAGAACTCCCCATCGTCCTGCACCCTCTGCTCCATGGTGCGGCGCAGGGCTCACAGGGCCCCCAACTGCTGGTCTCGGTACCCCTGCAGTGTTGTGGTGGACCTGCTGAGCCCTCGGGTGCAGAAGCATGTCCCAGGTGGGGTGGTGCATCCTGCACAAGCAGCTGGTGTGGCTGTGGAGAAAGAAAAGAAGTGGTCAGTTCTCCCTGGGGACACAGTGGGTGAAGCCCAGCCCCCCCCCCCCCCCGCAAGGTGAGGATGACCATGCCCTGCACCTTCAGAGCTGCTGTGCTTGCATAGAGGCCATGGTCAGAATGTCCGACTATCCCCAGGAGTGGGAGCTGCCCTGAGACCGCACCCATGCCCCTGTGCTGTGTATAGTGCGGCCGAGGTGGGGGGAGATGTCTCCTGCCTCTGTGTAGAGGGGGCTTATGAAGGGAGGGCGTCCTGCTGTGTCCCACCCCGGGGTCAGGAGCATTTCAGGTCTCTTCACACACATGTGTGGCTATCAGGCCACAGCCCCTGTGTGGCAGGCAGCTGGCGCCACCTGCCCAGGGGTGGCATGGCAGGTGCTCGCACGTGCACAGGTGGCTGCGTGATCAGTGGTAAGCAAGGCCCACGCGCGCGGTTCCTGGTCTCCCCGGGAAGGGGACAGTGATGGCACTCACCTGGTGTGGTCTCCCCGGATGATGCTGGTGACTCCGCTGCTGGGACAGCTCGGGGGTCCTGTCGGCGTGGCACCTTCTGTAGCGGCTCCGGAGGCTCCTCCTCCACGCCCTGGTCAGGGCCCTCCACTCCCGGCTCGCTGCCTCCCAGGGTGGAACAGACAGTCCCACCCCCCATGATGCGGTCCAGGGCGTCAAAATAGGGGCAGGTGTCTGCTCGTGCTGAGGAGCTGCCCCAAGTGGCCCTGGCGTACGCCTGCCGCAGCTCCTTGATTTTCATGAGCACCTCCTCTCGGATGCGCATGTGGCCTTTGGTGGCCATGGTGGCAGCTATGCAGCTGTACACGGTGGCGTTCCTCCTTCTAGTGCAGAGATCATGGAGATTGGAGGCTTCCCCCCAAACCTCCATGAGGGCCATGATCTCCACACTAGTCCAGGAGGGTGCCGCCATCTCTGGCCCCTGGCTGGCTCCTGGGAGCTGGGGGAGTGGGTGGGGGACTGCTGGCTGGCTCTGGCTGCCCGGCTCATTGTGAGACCACTGGGTCAGGGGCAGCGACTGCTGGCAGGCCTGGCTCTGGCACATGCACTGTGGCCAAAGTCTACCCCTTTAAGGGCTCCGGGGCTGGGGGAGAGGAGAGGAGTTTTCCTGGTTTGGCCCTGAGTGGCCACCAGGGGAAACTGGGAAGGGCTGGAGGCCCCTATTTTGAAATAAGCATCTACAGAGCGCTTATTTCAAATTTGGTGTTATTCCTTATAGAATGAGGTTTAACTAATTTGAATTAAGCGCCCCGCTATTTCGAATTTATTTCGAAATAGTGGTTTGCCTGTGTAGACTCTATTAAAGTTAATTTGAAATAACGGCTGTTACTTTGAATTAACTTTGATGTGTAGACATACCCTTTGCGTGCATCTACACTGTACCATAACTCAAAATATGATATGCAATTTGAGCTACACAAATGGCGTATCTTATTTTGATTCTATTTCAAAATAGCTTATTTCGTCATTTGGCGTTGTCTACACAATACCAAATTTCAAAATAAAACGCTATTCCGAAACATTCCTTACTTCTTGTAGAATGAGGTTTACAGGGATGTCAGAATAGCGAGCTGGAAATAATAGGCTTACTGTGTAGACGCAGGTTAGCTATTTCGGGATACTCCAGTATCCTGAAATAGTGTTGCAGTGTAGACGTACCCTTATTTTGTAATAACGGGCTTGGTAGTATGGATACTCATCTTGTTATTTCAAAATAACTCCCCAGTGTAGACATCCTTACTGAGTTGGATGTATATTTCACGGGAGATGGCATTTTATGTCACTTAAGTGGATTGTCCTGTTTACCTGCTGTAGAAGTAGTTGTTGACCTTGATGTGGGGGCAAAATACAGATGGCATTAATCCATTTCAAATATAGTGGATAAAAGCAGGCAAAAGTGGCAGTGTATTGGTGCGTTCATAGAGCTAGCAGCATCAGTTAAAATGATGGTTGTATATTTGAATAGAAATCATCTAAAAACAGTGTGTAACTCTGAATGAAATCCCAGTTATGGGGTTAGGTTTGGAGTTAACACAATTGCTATGTATAAGGGAGGTGGAAATCTAGAAACACTTTCCCCAGCTGGGAAAACAGCACCTAAGTCTGAGGGACTGGCAAAAACTGAGTTAAAAAATGAGTTCTGCTATCTCATTGATCTGAAGAAATGCACAGGAGATGGAATGACTCTCATATACCAGTGAGTGTAAGATTTCACCTTCATATATTTACTAGAAGACTTACCCAGCATTACTTGGGTCCTTCAAGACTCTTGTGTGTGTGGGGTGCAAGAGTCAGGACAGGCTTTGGTGGGGGGCACCTCAAGGCAAGATTCCAGGCATGGGGTGGGAGGCTTAGGCCAGGGGATTCAGGGCTTGGGGCTGGGAGGTCTGGGGGCATTGACTGGGGTCACCCATGGTAGCGAGGATGATGCTGAAGCTGCCAACCTGCACTGGCTCCTCTGTAGGGGGAGAGGGGGAGGGCCTGTGGTACCTGGCCTAGCTGCTAGCTGCAGGGGAGGGGGCCATGGCTGTGCGGCCCAGCCTTGTGCTGCCAGGTTCTCGGGGGCATGGGGAGGATGGGGCTGTGCAACCTGGTCCTGGTCCCAGCAGGCCCTCGGGGGGTTTGGGAGGCAGGGGCTGCTGAGGAGAGGGCCACAGCTGCATGTTTGCAGAAAACGGTTCCTGCAAAATGTTTCTAACCCACTCTACTCGGAACGCTGACCCCCCTCTGTTCACAATTACTGTGCACTAATGTCAGTTGACCGCTAGTTTCATTGAGAGAGCAACAGCAAAGCTAAGATTCAGAAGTGACCATTAGATCACACAGTCTGACCAGCTCTATCATGAGCCTTTAAACTTCACCCACTAATTTGTTTTTGGCTAAAGCATGTCTTCCAAAAAGGCACCTAGGCTTGATCTGAAGACATCAAGAGATGGAGAATCCATTATTTCCCTGGTTAGCTGGTTCCAAATGTTAATCACATTCACTTAAAAAAAAATCAATGCCTTATTTTTCTACTTTTCAACTTCCAGACCCTGGTTTTCATTATGCCTGTCTTTGCTAGATTAAAGAGCTCTTTAATGCCCAGTATCTCCTCTTCTTGAAGGTACCTAGACCTTAATCAAGTTACCTTTCAATCTGCTTTTTTATCAAACTAAACAGATTGAGTGGTGAGTTCCTCACAATAAGTTATTTTTTCTTCTTCTTTTCTGAACCTGCTCCAATTTTATAACATCCTTTTAAAAACACAGACACCAGAATTGTATGCAATATTCTAGTGTCAGACTCAGAATACCATATTCTGAAGTTAAAAATCACCTGTCTTACCTCTACTCTTCTGTTTTTATAGCTCAGACTCACATTAGTCCTTTTTGCCACAGCGCTGTACTGGGAGCTCCTATTTGAGTTCCATTACAGTATGACCCCGAATTGCTTTTCAGAGTTCCTGTTTTCCAGGTGTGCTCTGCATTCCTTGTTCATCATGGTTTTGGGAATGACTGTTTGAACAGCCAATGTCAGAGAAGTTAAATTAAAAGAGAAGTCTGTATATTAGGTCTTTTCCTAACAGAGAGGGCTGAATTCACCCATCCCATCATCGTATTGTCTAGTGGGCCAAAGCAGAAAGAATCGGAAGCCTTCACTCTGCCAACTTCAGGGCATCAGAGATGTCTGAAAATTGTTATAGCAGGCAGGGCACATGCTGAGACAGTGGCTGATGTGGGGATAGTATAGACACCTCTGTGGAACTTGTGAGACAGTGCATCTTTAAGCAGATTCCCTGAGGCAAGTGAATGGAGGCATGGCTTGCTTTCCTGCCTCTGGGTGTGTTTCTTTAAGAAGTCAGTTAATACCAGTTGAGTGAATCTGATCCAGTTGTTTTAAATAATCAGGTCTTACACCACAGTCTTTTGTATAGAAGCTTTAGACACAATTCATCTCTCTTCTTAAAAATCACATAGGCTGTGTCTAGACTGGCGCGATCTTGCGCCAGAGCTATGCAAATGAGACTCAGCGTGGAATATCGCCGAGCCTCATTTGCATAACTAATGAGCCGCCATTTTTGCGGAAGAGGCTCTTGCGCAAGACGGAGCTGTCTACACTGCCCTGTCTTGCGCAAGAAAAACCCTCCTGCGCAAAGCCATTATGCCTGAAAATAATCAGCATAAAGGCTTTGCGCAAGGGGGTTTTTCTTGCGCAAGACGGGGCAGTGTAGCCAGCGCCGTCTTGCACAAGAGCCTCTTACGCAAAAATGGCGGCTCATTAGTTATGCAAATGAGGCTCGGCGATATTCCACGCTGAGCCTCATTTGCATAGCTCTTGCGCAAGATCGCGCCAGTCTAGACACAGCCATAGGGTATACGAAAGCTTTCAACAATAACCTGACAAAACAAAAATGTGTTGTACATTACACTAAAGGGGAAGATATGAAAATATCTGTACTGAGCTCATCATCCATCTTGTTAATGTGTGTGTGTGTGCGTGTGTACTGTTTTATCTAGGCAATTTAGAATTTAATCTTCTCGAAACCAAGATTGTCTTTCTATATGCTTTGTAGATCAGTGGTGCTCAGTTAAAAATAGCTCAGTAGCTATTTTTTTCAGATGGATTTCTGCTTAAATCCTGATTGTGACACCTAATTTTGGAAAGATATAACCTGAGAATAAATAGGGTTAAACCATAGAAATGAAGAAACTTATTTTTTCAAATTGAAGATTAGTCTAGTTTTTATAAAACAAAGAAAGCAGTTAGCTTTAATAAGCTTGTGTATAAAATATGTCATCAAATATGTCATCTTTTGAGGGGTTGTTTGAAGTCTTCTAAAGTGCAGATAATTCTTTATGTATTGTAAAGGTCTGTCTTCCAAAAGATCTGTAAAAAGGATGTCCATGGCATTAGTGAAAATATGCTAGTTTAATAAATTGCATCTCTCATACGTGTATGCATAAACACGTGCACACACATGCACACACACACTCACACACACACACACACACACACACGCACAAAGTATAGCACTTTGTTTTACATGTTTAATGCAGTAGCATTCTTGAGATTCTGAAATTTATTCATAAAAAATTATATACCTTAAAGGTGCAATAGATTTTCTTAAGTATTTGCAATTTATGCAAATATAGTGCAAAGTAATTTAAGAGGTGTGACCAGTCTAGGGATGTTAAATATCGGTTAACTTAATAGTCGAGTAACCTTACAAATTCTTATTGGTTAGGCGACTATTCTATAGTCCCCAGGGGTGGGGCCAACAGCCAGTCTACTCTGGTCTCACTCCTGAGGAGCCCTCTGCCACTCCACACTGCTGCCTCTGTATCAGAGGCAGCAGTGCAAGATGCCAGGTGGGAGCTGGTCTGTGAGGGGAGCCAGTTTAAAAACCAGCTTCTCTCGTGGACTGGCTGCTTGTCACACTGTGCTACTGCCTCTGATAAAGATGCAGCAGCATGGGGTGACAGCAGCCCCTGTCCAGGGTGGGTCTGAGGTCCCAGACCTGGTGCAAGCCAAAACTGAGCTAGGCTGCCTGCCCACCTGACTCCTAATACACTTTAAATGCAGAGCCACAGCACGGGTAGGTCCCGGACCCACTTCAAGCCAGGACTGAGACAGACTGCTGGCCAGCCTGCTAAAAAATTTACTGGCAAGTAGGGTGGGGCAGGAGGGAGGAATGCATGTAGTCTATAGCATTAACTTATAAGCATTAGCTTATTGGTTAATTGGTTAATTGACTATATTATTACATCCCTAGACCAGTCTATTGTCTTGTAAGGAGCAATGGAGTTTTGATTATCTACATCATTGTAATATTCATAGGTTGTATTCTGATCTTAATTCATGAACAAGCTCTTGAAAGGCAGAGACCTGCTTTTTGTTCTTTGCACAGCATAGTGGGGTCCTGCTGACTAGGGCTTCTAGGTACTACAAATTTATAATTATAATGTAATTATTAATAGCCCTAATGTATAGTGTGGATTTTGTCATAAGAATGATGTAAAACACTGACCTGTGTAAAAAAGGCTTCTGCATCCTTAAAGTGTAAAGGATCTGTGTGTACAAAGCCTCTGGATCCCCCTGTGGAAGCAGGGATCAAAAATGGGATTCCAGGTGTAGATGGAGGAAAGGATGTGAGACAATGAGAGGATGTTGCACCTAGCTATCATAAAAATTCCCAGTTAACTCGGGTCTGCAGCTTCAGTAAACTTCAACAAACATTTGTGTATGCCAGAGAGATTTTTTGAGGCTCTCTCACGTTTGTGGTAAAGTATTGTAGTGCTTCCCAGCCGGGGAAGAGCACCAGTTGGAAGAATGCTTTGCTGAAAGCACCCGCTAATCCACAAAAGAAGTCAGGGGCCTACTGAAAAGCATGCGATCCTTCTCATCTGCCTGAAGAACTGAAGTGTTTTTTGTAATTTTCTTTGTGTTTCCTGCCACTGTGGACCAGAAATACATTTTTGATGCTAAATAAATAAATGATGATGATATTCATGCTTTTTCCCTCTGCTGGGCAACATTAAGTTCAAAAGTGGGGGTGGGGGAGAGGGAGAAGAAAACAGCCTTGAATCTCAGAGAAAAAGCAGTCTCTTTTTCTCTTGGCCGAAGTAGAATTGTCAAAAATTCAAGATAAAGCAGTCAGTTGCTGGGCCAAGAAGATTTCTTACAGCGTATGTGCTGACTAGCCTTCAATTTCTGGGGGGAAAATTACACTCTAAATATTTCACCCTGTATTAATAGATCTGCACTTTTCTTGGGCCCTTTCCTGGATCTGTTAACCAGGACATCAGGTTCCATCTGGGTCATTGGTCCCTCCCTTATTTTTTAAAATAGTTTTGTAAATGGTTTCCAGTCTCTTTTTGGCACTCCCTGCAGAGTTCTAGGATGGACTCCATCTGAACCTGATGTCTGGCTAGTCTTCAGATGTTCAATTCCCTTGTTCCCATCTTCTGGAAAAATGTGATTGTCTTCAGGTTTTCCCCATCTCTCACCTTTTTGAAATACATTTTTTCCTCTCTGGCATCTGCTTTTCATCTTCCTTTATTAATCTAAAAGTAAAGAATTAAAAAGAATATTCTAGGAATAGCCAAAGTTCTGCTTTAAAAACAACTAGCCTGAATGTCATCTTTTTTTTCTCTAAATACATATATATTTTTAAAAATACTAAAAATATATATATTTAATTTCAGTTTTCCCTTCCTGCAAAATGCATCTTTCTTTATTTGCCTGGACAGTCTGCGGTCTCTCTTGGCAAGCACCAATTCGGTACTCATTCAGAAAGCGTAGCAGTCCTGCATAAGCAACTGTCATGTCTCTTGCAAACAAGACAGTAACTTCATTGTGCCTTTGGCTGTATGTTTGTACTGTGATCAACATAATGGGACCCTGTCCTGGCCTTCTCACAATTCATAATTAAAATAAGGAGTTATAATAAAATATCAGCATGTCACAACCCTCAAGACTTACCGTAACTGTCAGGTTAACTATAGGTACCAGTCAACCATCCAGCCAATTCAGTACTATTTTAAAATACATATAGATCAAAACCAACATCAAAAAGGTGCATGTCACTGAGATGAAACAGTCTGGGAATAGCACATGATGTTTTCCTACAGGTTGGACCTCCCTAGTCCGGCATCGTTGGGACCTGACCTGTCCCAAATGAGAGAATTTGCCAGATCAGGGGAGGTCTCCTGCCACCGGCCCCCTGCTGTCAGGCTGTCCCAGTAGGCAACTCTGCCTCCCCTTCCTGCCCCCACCTGGCTCAGCTACTTGCCCAGCTACTGTTGGCTCCCTGGGCAGCACAGGATCCAGCTCCTGCCGCGGGGCTCCGGTCCTGTGCAGTCAAGAGCAGCTGCTGGGCTGGGGCTCTAGTTCCACGCAGCCCCAGACCCAGCTATGTGCAGCCGAGGGAAGTCGAGGGACTCCGATCCTAACCCCATGCTCCTGGGGGTTGCTGCAGGAACTCTGCTGTTGTGGGGCTCTGGCCTTAGCCCTGTGCTCCTGGGGCTTCTGGAGGCTTCTGTGGGGCTCCGGCCCTGGTCCCACGCTCCCCCTATCTGGGCTGCCAACCCTGATTTCCCCACACAGCTGGCCCTCCTGCTCTTAGGCTCCCAGGCTCTCTGGTCCAGGTGCATCCATGGTCCAGAAGAGTGTCAGATTTTGGAGGTACAACGTGTACTAAGTGATCATATGAAACTCTTCAATTCATTGCTTAACTGAATTCAGATCCTCTCCACTACTCTAGATTTGATTTCCCCAACACTAGTGTGACAAGAGTGCAGATGAGGGTGGCCAGATAGCAAGTGTTAAAAATCAGAACAGAATGGAATGTAATAGGCACCTAGGCTGTGTCTACACTACAAAGAAAAGTTGGGAAAAGATACGCAAATTGCGGTTTGCAATTTGCGTATCTTTTTCTGCTTTTCTTCCAAAAGAGGATTTTCCAACATTTGGTCCATCTACATGGGGCCAAATGTAGGAAAAAAACCCTCTTTCAGAACATCCTTTCTTCCTCGTAGAATGAGGTGTCTTCCTCAGCGATGCCAAAAAAAACCATGTCTGCTTTTCCAAAAAATTTTTTCAGAAAAGCAGATGCATTCCTTGGACATGGCAGAGCTTTTCATCCTGGAAAAGCTTTGTAGTCTAGATGTACCTTTAGATAATAAAATATCAGGACTGTGCCTATAAACTGAGAACAGCTGGTCACTGTAGTACAGAATAATTTGAACTGCTGTCTAGAAACTCAAGTCAGGCAAACTATGTCACCTGGGTAATCAGTCAGAATAATAACTTTAAGGCTGGAAGGGACAACTGTATAATCTAGTCCAGGGCTACTCAACTTTGGAAGCTCTGGGTGCCGAGGGCTACAACTTAAGTGTGGTTGCATATACCTGCAAATATATGCAAATAGCTCCTTTCACACTGATAGGCATGAATACAAAGCACTACCCATATTGCCCCAGTGCTCCCGGAACCTCCTCCCTGGGGGCTAGAAATGCCAACACCCTCTACCCGTCTGTTCCAGCCAGACCATCCGCTTGTGTCTTTCAATGCTAACCCTGCCTAGGAGATGCCTCGCCATTGTGGAGTGTGTTTCCAGTGGAGGCCATGTTCAAAGGATTCCACCCAGGAGCCATGTGTTGGGTCCCGCGTAAACCCAAAACACACCGTGAGCCACAAACAAATGGGCTGCAGGTGATATGCAGTCCATGGACCACGTGTTGAGTAGTCCAGATCTATACAGTTCTCCTGTGTAACGGATAATTTTACCCAGTACTTCTATATTAAGCCCATGAGTTTGTTTTTAGTTAAAACATATCTGTGATAGAAATGGCAGTTTCTTCAATATATTTGAGAGATTTTACTGTGTTAAGTGTATATATCATTGTGGACCAGGGATTGTACATAACTCCATGGATCAGGGTCACTGCAATTCCTTTAGGGCATGTCTACACTAGGAAACTATTTTGAACAACTAAAATCAATTTAATAACTGAAGAAATAACAAAATTGAAATAGCATGTCCACACTACGGGGAAGCCTTGATATTAGTCGAAGGCAGGCTTTGTCAATGTAGACGTGCTACCTCAACTTAGAGTCCCAGGAAGTACTGGGGCATAATTAGTTTGAATGACTCTGGGGAGTAGTTATTTCATAATAGCAGCACTGGAGCATTCACACTACTGCTATCTCAAAATAACTATTTTGAAGTTAGTATTATTCTTCATGGAAAGCAGAAGTACAGATTTTGAAATAATGATCCATTATTTCGAAATAACGGGGTTGGTAGTGTGGATGCTCCGTTATTAATTTGACTGAAGGAGGCTTATTTCAAAATAAAGCCCGAGTGTAGCCCAGGGCTCTGAAACTAAAGACCACTGTGTATGTGAGTGGACTGGTTGATTGGTCAAATTTTCTGAGGGTATGTCTACACTAGCCCCCTAGTTCGAACTAGGGTGGCTAATGTAGGCATTCAAACTTGCAAATGAAGCCTGGGATTTAAATATCCCGGGCTTCATTTGCATGTTCCCGGGCGGGTGCCATTTTTAAATGCCCCGTAGTTCGAACTAACTGCCTGCAGCTACACGCGGCAGTCAGAAGTTAATCCGAACTAAGTCCTTAGTTCATATTAACTGTTACACCTCATTGCAGGGCTAGTGTAGACATACCCTGAAGGTTTTACAACCTGAGTTAAGTATCACCACTTGGAGAGACTTCTATATACTAGTTCAATAGACAAGAAACAGACTTTGGATAAATCAGAAGGTCTTTGGTCTAAGGAAGCCCCATAAGGCTGATGGGTGATTGTTGGTAAGCTTTTAGCATACATTATTGGGGGATTCTTATTTTCTCTGTAGTGTTTTCACCATAGAAAAAATGTGCTTGCTTAGAAAGAGCTTTGTGATGATTTGTGACTGCTAGCAATTAGAGATATTCGTAGCCTACAAAAAAACCCCAACAAAGTGCAGATGCTGGCCCTTTTAGACAGTTTGGTTTGCCATGGATATCACAGGGAACTGTGTAGTCTAGAGAAAAAGCCCTTTTAGCAGTCACAGACATAGATCTCTGCCCAAGAGAAGTATTGAATGAAGAGCCAGGAACAGTAAGTGGGTGCCCTTGAGGGACCACAGTTGGGGAATATAGGTGCCAGTGACCTGAACTGTGAAAGACAAACAATCTGGTTTGAAGAGATTAAAAGATGGAGAATCCACCACTTGGTAGTTTCCTCCAGTGACTAGTCATCCTCCCTCTTGAAAATTTGCACCTTTAAATCCCCACTTCATACCTTTGCCATCTAGAAGCATAAGTGTGTCTGGTGTACAAAACCAGCTGCAAAAATCATAAACAAGTGGCAAGAATTAATTTCACTCATGACATGAATTTGGCAGAGAGACTGATAATGAGCAGCTCATTCAATTTTAAGACCCCCGCCATGTGGCCAGTCTCATCCTAGAGTGCGCATACGTCCATGCATTACCTTACTTCAGACTCCACAGACTTGTTTGGATGGCACCTATATCTATACCACAATCTCATAAAGACATTGAAATATGTATTTTAATTCTGGGGCAGCTGCAATAAAAATGTGGAGCAGAGTTACCAGCTGAATAGCTGGCCATTTTTATTGACTTGCTAACTCTGTCAATGGCCTCATATACATGTACAACAGAACAGCTAACAGAACAGATACTTTCATAGTATCCGAGGAGACACTTGGGACAGGAAAGCAGTTGCCATTCTATTTTTTCCCCAAAAAATGTAATTACAGTAAAACTCCAATAGTTCGGCATCCAATTGTTCGGCACTCCCGACAGTCCAGCATCAAAATGGCAAGAGCCTAGTGAGTGAGCTTCGGCAAAAAATGAGCCACAAGGCAGCAGCAGCAGCAGCTGAACTGAGCGAAACCGGACGGGACCGAGTCAGTCTGCTACTGGCATTGTATGATGCTGGACAGTGCTTGTGCTACAATAAAAAGGGTTTAAAACATCCAGCATATCCAATAATCTGGCACCACCTAGGTCCCAAAGGTTCCAGATTATCGGAAGTCTATTGTACGTTAAAAAAATAAACAGCTGTGGGTAAATGGTAACAAAAGGGCATGCTTTTAAAAAAAAGGCAACCTTAATTACTAAACAACTTACTTTCCAGTATATTTCTATTGTGGGGGACTCTGAGCTCTGCTCTACACTAGGAGTTATTTTGAAATAACCTCCCCTTAGGTCGAATTTATAAGAGGAGTGTCCACACTACCAAGCCCATTACTTTGAAATAATGGGCTGGTTATTTCAAAATCTGTACTCCTGCTTTCCTAAGGGAATAACACTAATTTAAAAATAATTATTTCATAATAGTGGTAATGTGGATGCTCCAGTGCTGCTATTTAAAAATAATTACTCCCCAGAGTAATTGGAACTAATTACTCCCTGATGCCTCCTGGGGGCTCTAACTTGACGTAGCACATCTGCATTAATGGCGCGGCCTTGGACTAATTTTGAGGCTTCTCCGTAGTGCAGACACTCTAGTTCAATTTTGTTATTTGGGGAGTTATTATATCAATTTTAGTTACTTCAAAATAGTTTCCTGTTGTAGACATTCTCTGAATGCTAAAGTTGAGGCAAAAAAGCAGTACTTCATTTCTAACACAGACAAAGCAAAACAGTATCTCATATCTAAATAGATTTCTGTCGCCTGTTCTGTAACAGTCTCCAATCTCTTAACTGTCAAGACCATCTGTAACCCAAATGACTTGAGTATAGAGCCAGGAACAAAGGAATTTGAAAGCCAAAATTTCTATATCTGAAGATAAAAGCAGTTAGTAAATTCTACAAGATTACCAATGGAGTGATCTGTCAGCAAAACAGAATTCTAACCCCAAACCACCTAAATATAGGAACTCAATGGATTAGAAGAAATTGAAGGAGATTCCCTTTGCTCCCTGTGTCACAAACACATTTACTTGTCCAATTACAGTTATAGCAAAATTTGCAATTATATGTTCACATATTCAAAATTTTTTACATCTCAGAAGACTCAGCTGAACCTATATGGGTCTTTGTAAACTGAACATTAAGCTGAAATACAAACAATGGAGCACCATTGTCACATTATTGGATTTTGAGGGGAGCAGCCGGGTCACTGCTGCACCTATGGGGGGGTGTTCGCCCCAAAAGTGGTACAAAGGGGGCCATGTGAGGTGTCTAACCAAAGCTTACTTTCTACTGATCCTGTATATGCTCTTCATATATCTGTATAATGTCTTTGTGTGGCGTTATGAATAGGTACTCTGTATGGAGACTGGAAGTTTCTCTGTATGGGGTTGAGTAATGGGTCAGGAATGTTTGCCCGTGGACATGCTAAGGAGCAAAGCTCTGGAACAATAGCCCTCTACAGGCCAAGGACACACCTCAGGAATGGTGACTGATACCTAAGAGCTACCAGCAGGAGACACAGGGATAGGCCACGGGCCAGGTGACCTGCTGCAGCCAAGAAGAGACCAGAAGGAGGTATAAATATGCCATGTGGTCGACTCCATCTTGGTCACCAGATCTGCTCCTGACCCCAGATGCGGCCTTTCAGGGATTCATGAGCCGGGAAGAACTGTATACCCATCCTGGCATAGGATGTGCACCAAGGACTTTTAAGCCAGCAGCTATAACATCTCTGCTGCAAGCCTGCATCGAGAACTGGGATATTCGATGCATGTAACGCATGATACTTTAGCAACCTTACTCTCATGCTTTTCTTTCTTGTATTAATAAACCTTTAGATTGTAGATTCTAAAGGATTGGCTCAGCGCGATTTGTGAGTAAGGTCCAGAGGGTAAATTGACCGGGGATCTGTGGCTGGTTTCTTGGAACCGGACAGAACTTGTTCAGGGAAGGTGAGATTGGGTTCTAAGACCCCTCACCTCTGTATGAGGCCCGGGGCCATCTGGGGCATGGATATTGCTGGGGTGTCGGAGGGGTTTTGCTCGTGAGGCTTCAGGCAGGCAGCTGAAGCGCTCAGTGGGACTGGTTTGTGGCCTGTTTGGGAAGGTCTCCAGTCTGGAGGCTGTAAGGAGCCCCGAATTTGAGCAATTCTCCCTGAGCAGATGCCCTCAGCTGTGCCCAGAGCTGGCGCGGTCTGTCACAGCCATCAGAAAGCAAAATAGAATAAGGGCTCTGCTGCACTTTTTGTGGTGTTCCAATATAGACATAGTGCAGTTTGGGGCAAACAAACAAAAGATATGGGATAAAAATCCTCCCAAGATCTTAACTTCCTTTGACATCCAATGGGATTTAGGCTCCTAATCCACCTGGAGCAAAATTTTCCAGAGTGTACATGTTAATAGCAGGTTCCAATGTACTCCTTAGACAACTAGTTTTCCATTGATTGTTTTTTTATCTGTGATTTTCATCCACAGATGAAAGGTTACAAAAACCTACATATTTTAGAGGCCAACAATATTGGCCTCTCAGAGACTGAGCACTTATTTATTAAGCCTGCATTAGTGTATCTCTGATTACTTCAGTGGCACTGTGATGGACCAGGCCGGGTCTGGGCACCGCTTAGTTTCTAAGGGTGAGTTGCTCAAAACCAGGGCTACTTACAGCTCTCGACTGGAGACCTTTCCCAAACAGGCCACAAACCAGTCACACAGAGCACTTCAGCTGCCAATCTGGCCAGCAGGAAGCCTCACAAGCAAAACCCCCCAGACACCCCAGCTTTCTCTGTGCCACAATCAGCCCCAGACCTTACACACAGGTGAAAGGTTATAAAACCCAATCTCACCTACTCCGAACAGATCCTCCCAGTCCCAAAGAACCAGCCACAGTCCCAGGCCAATTTACACTTTAGATCTTACCCAAAGAGCACACTGAGCCAATCCTTTAGAATCTAAAATCTAAAGGTTGATTAATAAAAGAAAGAAAAGGTTGAGAGTAAGATTGTTAAGGAGAATACATTACATACATCAGTCACCAAGTTCTTGATGCCAGCTCTTAGCAGAGATGTAACAGACGGCTAGTTTAGAAGTCTCTGGTATACACCCTGTATCAGGATGGGTCAGCAATCCTTCCCAGCTCTCTGTCCCTAGCAAAGTTGCATCTGGAATCAGGAGCAAGACTGAAGACAAGATGGAGATGCCCTCATGGTGTCTCCCAAATTGGAGCTGGTCACATGATCTAGTGACTTGTTCGTGTTTCACATGCAAGTAGCCATGAGGCACTAGCTGGTTTGCAGACTTCCAGACTCATTCCTCAGGTGTATATTGGCCATTCTGAAAGCCATTGTCCATGAAGTAGTGCGAGTTAGCACAGCCATTCACTAAACTATCATTCCTCACAATAGGCAGTCCAGGCCCATTGCTCCCTCCCAGACAGAGAACATGTTCAGTACAAGAACAGCGCCTATATTCATAACTTCACATACAAAATCAAACAAGTACATGAGTGTCATACATAGAATCAATAGAGCATAAGCTTTCATTTGACACGTCACATGGCCCACTTTGTGCAGAATTTGGGGTAAACACCACCTGTGGGTGCAACAGTGATCTGTCTGCTCACTTTAAAATCCAATAATGTGACAGGCACTCTTTTTGATGTGGACAACTGGAGCTAAGCCTTGAATGTGTAGAAAAATAGAAGAATATCCCCTTCATTTTGGGGAAGCTATTACTAATCTTACAAGCAAAGTGAAGAGTTTCTTTATGATGTTCATTGACCACATGAAGAGATACTTTACAAATACGAGCAGCCCTCTGATTCTCAGATCTTATTTTTATATACATAATTGTATGATTACTATGAACATCCACTTGAATCTGTCAGTCATGTGATCGAATCTACCTATGATTCAGGAAAGCGTAGGCATACCTTGGAAAAGTACGAATATATTTCTAGGTATATTAAGCAAAATAGAAGGTATTTTTTAATCTCATTAGATGAATGAATTTTTCCCTTAAAAAAAACCAATAATTATTTTAAAAAGGGTGCATTCATTTTTATCCAAATGTTTTTTCTCTTGAATTCTCAGCAAGCCTGCAGTGCCTCCTAGGGTGGTACTTTAAATGTGTTTCCCCCCAAAAAGTAAATATCAGAATATTAGAATGAATTTATGCAGCTATTATCTATTTGCAGTACTGTTGCAGTTGTCTCGGGCCATGTCTTCACTTTCTGGAAGATAACACTGCGGCGGTAGATCTTCCAGAGTTCAATTTAGTGGGTCTAATAAAGACCCACTAAATTGAATGCTGTGGATGTCCCCACTGATGCCAATACTCCTCAAATCACGAGGAGTAAGAGAAGCTGATGGAAGCATTTGCTTCTGTCGATCTCCTGCTATGGACACACCGCCAAAGTTTGAAAGGCACATCAACTCCAGCTACACAATTAACATAGCTGGAGTTGTATATCTCAGTTAGAACTTCCACACAAGTACAGATGTAGCCTTGGTCCCAGCATATGAGAGAGAGAAGGTAGGAGAGATCTTATCTTTTATTGGACCAACTTCTGTCAGTCTGAGATAATTTCTCTTGAGGAAAGAGGCAAGGTTTCAAGTTCTATAGACCTGAAGTAGAGCTCTTTTAAAACATGAAATCTTATCTCTGTCACACAATTAAATTATCTCATCCACATGGTGTCTCTAGCTGTCTAGATATTTATATTGTCCTCGTCACTACAATAACTATCTACTCCCTGAACAAATAAAGAGCAAAATCAAGATTTTCTTTTAACTTTCTCAACCTGCAGGATCAGTCCTAACGAAGTATTTAGTTTAGAGAACTTGATCTGTGTATAAGATAATGAGGAGGCAAATTAGGTACTCTGTTTAACCATTTCTTCTGTGGTGAAAAGATAACATAATGCATACATACAAAGGGATTGCATTAAGATAGAACAGGCAACCTTAATGCTGGTATTTCCTAATTTATGAGTGCTTGACCTTCCAATCTTCATAATTTTGTGTGGACAGTATTCCTTGTAGGTTCTTTTGCCAACTTCGTCAACCAGGCACCTTCCAGTAGTACATTAAGCAATATGATTAACTTTGCTCATCCGTGGTTCATTCTCTCTCCAAATATAAGGTACCAAGTTGGCCAAGAACTCAGTAGAACTGAAATGAAGATAAAATTCTCATATGGATGAGAATATCTGCAATTACATTAGATAGGATAAGAGAGTAAGTGTTTGTTTAAAATACAGAATAAGTCCTCATGCTGTTTCAGAGCATAATGCAGTCATGACTGATGGGAATTAGAAAGAAGTGTCACCTATGATCGATTTATACCCTATCTACTCAAATGTTTCTTTGAAGTGTGCTTCTGAAACATTTGGTACTACCCATGGTTGGATATAAGATAGTGGTGAACCTCAACTCTGACAATTCTTATAGTGCCAGGATGGTGACAGAATTGCCAGGCCTCTGGGCAAGGTTGGGGTAGGGGGGCCCTCCATGCTCCAGGATGGGGCAGGCCCTCGGGCAGAAGGGGCAGGGTTAGGGCAGCCAGTCCTCAGTGCCACCCAGACCATGATGTGCCCCCCCCCCCCAGCACCACCTAGACACCAGCAGTGATTTCAAGGGTCTGAAGCTCCAGCCACCACTGCTCCTGCAGTGATGGGGGAGGTTAATTGGCCCCTTTTCCCGCCATCAGCTGGCCTGTATGTTCCTGTAGACTGTGGGTATTATTTGGATGTCATGGTTATGTGGCAAAAGTAAGAAGTATAGTTCTGTCATATTTTATACGTGCCAGCTTTGTACAGCTACTTGTGTATTTCAGCAACTAGGAAATAAAAGAACCCTGAGAAGAATTTGTCCAGATTCTAGGGAGACATGGTCACTTGTGCCCCATACACTGTAAATTTAAGCTCAGTTTCCTGATGCATGCAAAATATGGACTATTTATCATGTATTTTCAAAATAATTCACACTACTCATCTGATTGGTCTGTTGTGGGTCAGATTTTAAAAGTTAGGAACACATAATTACACACTTTGTGTGGCTGCTGCCTGAGGCTATCTGAGGCCTGTGCTTAAAGGGACCCCCCCCGGACAGCCAGTTCTCCGCTTTCCCTGCTTGCTTGCCTACCTCGATGAGGGGCAGCAAAGAATTTTGTCTCTGCGTGCTCTGGTTGCCCTCGCTCGGGACACCACAGCACTCGGCAACATGGAGCCAGAGCTGCCCCTGGGCACTCTGGTGCTTCTCGTGAACGCGTTGCTGCAAGCCTGGCTGCACTTTCTGCAGGCTGCCATCCGGGAGGTCCATCGGGGGGCTGTCAGTATGCAGGAGACCCTGCGGGAGAGCTTCCACCCTGAGGAGCACTAAGAGCCTCCCTGGTCTGGCCCACTGGAGGCTTGTGCCTCATTCCTCCCTCACATCCTTCCACTTACCCCTCCCTAACCCCGCTTTCCTAATGTCAAATAAAATACATGTATTTTCATGAACGCAAACTCTCTTTATTTAACTGGGGGGGGGGGATGAAACTCTGATGAGACTGGGGCAAGGAGGCAGGAGAGGGGAAAAGAGAGGGTGGGAGAGGGGAGGGGGAAACCTGGGAGGAGGGAGCTGGAAGGGGGAAGCAAGGGAATGAAGGGGGAGGGGAAGCTCAGGGCTCAGGGTTGGGGGTCTCGCTGGACCAACTTGATTTTCATGCAAACCTGCTCCTGGGTTTGCATGTGGCCTTTGGCGGCCAGGCTGGCAGCTATCCTGCCATAGACGGCCACATTCCTCCATCTAATGTGGAGATTATGGACGTCAGGGGCATCCCCCCCAAACCTGAATAAGGTTCATGATCTCCACCCTGGACCAGGAAGGCGCCCGCCTTCTCTGGGCCCTGGCAGGCTCCTGGGAGCTGGCAGACTGCTCCTGGGGAGCAGTGGAGGGCTGGCTGCCAGTGGCTTGCTGGCTTGGGGCCATTGGGTCAGAGGCAGTGACTGCTGGCTCTGGGCTGGCAGGCTTGGAGCTGGCACAGGCACTGTGGCCAGAGTCAACCCCTTTAAGGGCTCTGGGGAGGGGGAAGGGAGAGGAGTGTTCTAGGTTGAGGCTGGAGTGGCCACCAGGGCACCATGGGAAGGCTGGAGGCCCCCTATTTCGAAATGTGTCTACACAGCACTTATTTCAAAATAGCTATTTCGAATTTGGCGTTATTCCTCATGGAATGAGGTTTACCAAATTCGAAATAAATGCTCCACTATTTCAAATTAATTTTGAAATAGCAATTTGGCTGTGTAGATGCTAGTAAAGTTATTTTGAAATAATGGCTGTTATTTCAAAATAACTTAGCTGTGTAGACATACCCTATGTGTGTTCAGGAATCAGGATTGAGTTGTGCAAACGCTTACTTATGCAAAAAGGTGAATTGATCACTTTCAAGGTGATGTGAAGTGGGTCCTATGTGAATAATGGATCACAAAATGAGACCCATAGATTGTCATAATAAGATACAACATTACAGTGGCTATATACTTACAATATGTGCATTACAATCATGCTGGTTTCCCCCATCTGATGCAATGATTACACACAAGAAGTTGTCATAAGAACAGTGTGGCAATTTTTTTTTCAGGATTCCCTTGCCTTTTTAGAGTATTTCAGCCTTGCTATTACTTTGCCATGTTTTCGATGCCTTTGTAATTCAGATATCATGGGCATTCATTAAGATGAAGGTGGCCCCCTACTGTGACGTGAAAAATATATATATATATATACACACACACACACACACACACACCTGGGCTATGTCTACATTGGCATGATTTTGTGCAAATCCTCTTTAACGCAAGAGTATTTGCGTTACAGTATTTGCGCAAGAGAGCGTCTATATTGGCCGGGACTCATCATAAGAACAATGCGCTTTTGCGCAAAAGAGCGTCCATATTGATGGGACGCTCTTGCGCAAAAGCAGGAGTCCAGAACCATTTTGAAGAGGGCAAAAGGGCATCAGCCCTTTCCAGGGGGCGGGGGCTGGAGCTCCTTTGAGACACGTGCTTAAAGGGATCTCCCCGGACAGCCGTTTCTCTCCTGCTGCGTGCTTTAGGACCTCTTGCAGGGACTGACAGCCATAGCAGTTCTAGTTGTGGTTGCTCTCTGCCTTATTGGACACCACAGCTCTTGTGCCTTAGTGCCTTTTGCTGACTTTTTTTAATCTCAGCTCGTTTGTTATGCCATGGAGCCAGGGGTGGCCTTGTGCCTGCTCTGGCCCCTTCCGGCCATTTTGGACTGCCTGCAGCTGCTGCTCCAGACTGCTACACTCGTCGTCCAGGACCTCGAGGTGCAGGTCGCTCTGGACTCCCTCACCAGGGAGGCGATGGCGTCCCTGTGGCATCCCCCCCACCGTGGAGAGGTCCTTGTGGAGACTGGACACCAGTACCGACTGGTGGGACCAGCTGCTCCTGGGGCAATGGGACGACCAGCAATGGCTCCGGAACTTTCGGCTGCGAAAGCAGACATTCCTGGAGCTATGTGCCTGGCTCGCCCCTGCACTCCAGAGAAGCACCACCCGGCTGCAGGCACCCATCCCCGTGGACAAGAGGGTCACCATCGCACTATGGAAGCTGGCCACCCTGGACAGCTACCGATCGGTGGCACACCAGTTTGGGGTGCGCAGATCCACCGTCGGTGCCGTCATCATGCAGGTAAGTCCTGGGGGGTGGGGGGGAGGGTGCTGCACTCCATGCCCAGGGGCAGGCAAGACTCCAGGCTGGGGTGATGGGGAATGCCCCGTCACCCAGGGGTTTGGGCCGTCTCTCCCTTGCACAGGCCTGCTGGTGGGGTGGGGAGGGGTGTGGCCCATGGGGTGGGGGGGGGCCCTGGTGTGTGTGTGTGTGTGTGTATGTGTGTGTGTGCGTGTGTGTGAGTGGGACACCCCCCCCCCAAGGGAGCACGCACTCACCCTGCCTTATGTGATATGTTCCCCTGTGTTTCTCTGCACCCTTCTGCAGGTCGTCCATGCCATCAATGACATCCTGCTCCAGAGAGTCATCCGCCGCCACGATGTGGAGGCTACAGTGGCCGGCTTCACTGCCCTGGGATTCCCCAACTGCAGGGGAGCCCTGGATGCAACCCACAGCCCCGTCCGTGCCCTGGAGCATTGAGCGGCCCATTTCATAAACCGAAAGAGGTACTTCTCCATTGTACTCCAGGCCCTCGTGGACCACCGTGGCCGCTTCCTGGACATTTATGTGGGCTGATCCAGCAGGGCACACGACGCCCGCATTCTAAGAAACTCCAGCCTGTTTGACAGGCTGGAGGCAGGCACATTCTTCCCCAGGTGGTAATTTACTGTTGGGGATCTGCCCATGCCCATGGGTGTTGTGGGGGACGCAGCCTACCCCCTGCTGCCCTGGCTAATGCAGCCCTACACGGGGCGGACGGACCACAACCGGGCCCGGTTCAATGATTACCTCAACTGGGCCAGCAACCAAGTGGAGTGCTCCTTCAGGCGGCTGAAAGCCTGGTACCACTGTTTGCTCACCCGTCTGGAGATGAGTGAGCGGAATGTCCCAGTGGTAGTGGCTGCGTGCTGCGTGCTCCACAATCTCGTGGAGCAGAAGGGGGAGGTCTTCATCCCAGCATGGATGGCAGGCAAGGGCCAGGGCTTCGAACAGCCCTGCACAGTTGCCATCCGCCAGGCACAGCATGATGGGGTGCGCATCTGGGAGGCCCTGACGGAGATGTTCTCCCAGGCCCCAGAGTAGGGTCGCCTCTGTCTCTCTTGACATCTCCTTCCCATCCCCAACCCTTCCCTCCCTCCCTCCCTCCCTCCCCTTACCTCCCAATAAACAACCAACACAGGTTTTTTTGGAAAACAAAGTTTGAACTGTTTATTTACAATGGGGAGGGGGCTCTGAACTGGGAGAGGGGAGGAGGCTCGGAACTGGGAGGGGGGAGCTACTGCTGGGAGGGGTGGCCCCTGCGACTGCCTCTGCGGGGGCGGACCTGGACATGGGGGTCAGGCCGCGTCCAGGCAGGCAGCACGGGGAGGTGGGCAGGAGGGGGAATTGCGGGGGCAGGAGGGGCAGGAGGAGGAGGGGGCACGGGCATTGCTATGGGAGGGATGCCTGGTGCATGGGGCACTGCCATGCTGTAGTGGATGGCATGGCCAATGTGAGCGGTGAGGGCAGTGATGGCATCTGTCACTCACTCACATTGAGCCTGGAAGTGGCCCCAGGCCTGCTGGCACCACTCCAGGTCCCGCCTCCACCTGGCGTGTGATGGCCGCCTCGATGTCTTTGACGGCCTGGACGTGCCGCCGAAGCAGTTGTTCCCGCTGCCGGACCCGCCGGCTTGGGGCTTGGGTGGTTCGGGTGCTGCCACTGCCGCAGGGCTGGAGGGTCCCCCGCTCCTGCTTGGTCCCACTGCAGGGAACAGAGAAAAGGATGGGTCAGTCAGGCAGCCCGGCCACCGTCCCCGCACCCCATGCCCTCCACCCCTGAAGCCAGGTGACACCACGGTACTGTGGCTTGGGCCCACTCTCCCCCTGCCCCCCATGTTGTATGTTTGCATACAGCACTGCCCTCCGAGAAGGGTGCTTCTCCATGTATTGTAACCACTGGTCTGTGTCCTGGCCCCCTGGGGGGTGGGAGGGTGCAGGTGTTGTGTTAACCTGTGGAACTCCCTGCTGGGGGAGGCTGTGAGGCTTTGGGCTAATCAATCGTGTTTGACAGGGAGCAAGATGAATCCCCACACAGTGCCTGGGAGCACATATGGCAGACGTGATATGGGCTCTCAGATCCCCATCACGTGGCTGTCTCCTGGACGGAACCAGGGGTGACTGGGGAGTGTAGCATCCTTGCAGAGAAACTCAGGTGGCCCTAGGGCCGGCCCAAGCACTTCCCCCCTCCCCCTCCCGCTAGCCCTCACATACGGTAGCCCAGGGACGTGTGTGGCCGCACTGGGGACTTCCCTCGGGGGGCCAGCCAAGGCACCAGGAGCAGGCGAGGGGTTCAGTGGGGGCCATGCTCACAGGGCTGTAATGCTGCGGTTTTCCCAGCAGCAGCTGGCTGTGCAGCACATGCAGGCATGGAACAGTGTGCTGTTCTGTGTGCTGCACCCTTCGGGAGGTGTGGGCTCTGGCCTGAGTCCCTGGGGCCCTGGCTGGTTCCAGCCGGCATCCACTCTTCCCCCCTGGTCCGGACATGAGTGAGCAGCACGGTCCCAGGTGTGCCCTGGAGCTGCCTGCCATGGCCACATGCCGCTCGGTCATCAGGCTGCACGTGGCTGCACGTGCTGCATACTGCTAATGCTACACAGCGTGCAGCTCACGCTGCCTAAGTGACGTTCCCTCCCCCTCTTCCCCCCTGGGCGCTTGGCTCCCCCCTGCCCTTGTGAGTGCAAAGTGCAACACTCACCAGTGGATCCTTCCCCGGCCTCCGAGGACACACGGGAGACGTTGGGGCTGCCGGAGAGAACCTCTAGATGGAGGGTCACGCTGCTGCCCTGATCCTCCTCCTCATCCGACCTGCTGGCTGGCTCGTCTTCCTCCCCCGCCTCGCTGGGCCTGGTGATGGGGGGGCTCCTGCTCGTGTCCACGGGCATGGATAGTCCTTGGGGTGCTGCCTGGCCCAGGATGCGGTGGAGACGCTGGTAGTGGGGGCAGGTGTTGGCTCCTGCCCCCTGGCCCTTGCTGGCCCGGACATAGCCCAGGCGCAGCTCTTTGACCTTTGCCCGGACCTGCTCGAGTGTCCGGGCTGGATGGCCCTGGTCTGAGAGCGCCTGGGCCATGTGGCGGAAAATGTCCACGTTGCGGCGATGGGTACCCCGGGTGTCATGCAGGGCCTCCTCATCCGCCCACAGGTCCAGGAGGGCCTCGAGCTCCCCTGGGGACCAGGATGGGGCTCTCTGCTTCCTGCCCCTTGGGGCCTCCTGTGCTGGGTGTGTGGGTGGCTGTTCCCGCCCTGGAGCGGCCATCCTGGGCTGGTGGTCTGGTGGCTGTTGGGGAAGGGAGCAGAGCCGCGTGGCAGAGCTCGATGGCAGAGGTGGCAGAAGGGCTTCTGCCTCGTGGCCTCTGCAGGCTGTGTCTGCCTTTAAGGGGGCTCGGGTTACCAGAGCTGCCTGCAGGTACGGGGCATCCAAATGGCCACTAGGGCTTTTTTCTGTTTAAACTGATTTTTGCGCAAAATGTCTTGGCTGCCTGTCTACACTGGCCGCTTGCGCAAGCACAGTTGCGCAAGAGGGCTTATTCCTGAGCGGGAGTGTCAGAGTTCTTGCGGAAGAAGCCCTGATTTCATACATTAGAACGTCAGTGTTCTTGCGCAAGAACTCACGGACAGTGTAGAAAGGCAGCAAGTTTTTGCGCAAAAGCGGCCGCTTTGGTGCAAGATCGCGCCAGTGTAGACACAGCCCTGTTGTTAAGCAACCAGCACACATTACTGTAACCTGTAGCTTATATTTCCTGCCATACTTGAACTACCAGCTGATTTTTTTCTCCTTTCCTTCTGCATTCTAAAGAAACAAGAAAGCTGAAAGGACAAAAAAAAATCTTTATTGGTACCATCTGCCAACATGCTCATTCCTGGGGTTCAGCTCCTTAGCATGACATTTGCAGATCTCCTACTGCTCTTATAGAATGCTGAGCTCTAGGGGCAAGGGCAGTGGAGGAAGATTAGCCATGCCCACGAATGGATATCGAGACTATCCCCTGTAGGGTACAAATTCCGTTCTCTGAACATTCCACTGAGATCTTTCCCTACCATGCTTGGGGAAAGAGCTCCATGTGGCTATGCATCTGCACTGCATTAGCTTTTCTATATGATCTCCATGTGTTCCTACCTACTATGCCACACCATGGCTCACATTGTGTAGCCTCTGCCTCCAGCTACATATTACATTTATGTAGTCTTTCTATGCCCTCCTTCTGCCCCTGGCCTCTAGTGTTTTAGACTGTGATAGTTTTTCCTTACAGTGCACCATACTTCTCTGTTATTATTGACAGCTGCTTTGATCTTCCCTTAATACTTCATCATGAAGGTTGATTTCTTCATCTACATACAAGCACTCAACCAAAAGTTTTCCAGCAATTCACTTGGCAAATAAATACCCAATCTCTGTTTTAGCCCTTGCTAACATTTACTTGCTCTGCTTCATAACAGTTAGCTATGCCATTCCTGTAAAAGCTGAGCACTCCAATAAATGTTGGCTCCTGAATACACTCAGAGCAGGCATCAGAGTGGGTGGTATCAAGCCATTGAAGAAGCCTTCATACAAAAGAATGAAGCAAAAAAGGGAGTTAATGCCTGAATATCCCACTGTTGAAAGTCCAGGTAGTACCATGTTGATAGAACCACGTGAATCCCAGAATAACTGTAGCAATTAAGGGTCAAATTTTAAAAGGACTTTTGTCTAAATAATATTTATAAAGTGTATGCAGGCAGGCAGCTAATTGTATATGCAAGCACTACTGAGATGCTACTGGTCATGAAAGTGTAGTCCAGGAACAAATATTGCCATCACTGAGACTGAAAAATGCTGCCTCTAAATACTTCTGGGTCACCCTTCATAGAGTAGAATATGAGTTCAGATTTCTGCACTGATATGTTTAGGTTTGTATCAGACACTTGGCCACATAAAGGAATGGGGTAAGAAGGTGGCCACACGGGGAAGCCAAACAGTAGGTGTGTGATTCACAGCCTGGAACAGTTTATTTTGACACCAACTTGTCACAACAGAGAAGGCTCTAAGAGTCCTAGCCCTTTGAAAGCTAACCAGAAAATTAAATCTCTCCCCACCCAAGAGGTCCGGCAAATCATGACTTACCTCAGTCAAGGCACCAGGAGAAAGATGAAAGGGTGATTCTTAGGTTTAGTTTCTTCCTGGTCTCGGTCCTTCAGAGGGCTCACAAGCTTATGTTTCTTCTCTCATTCAGTTTGCTCACATGCTTTTTTGCTCAGCCCCAGCATTTGAGTGTGAGAAGGAGAGACTTCCTTTCTTCACTACCCTCTCTTGAGTATCCCTGCACCAAGGGAAGACAGCTGTGGCCTTTCCTAGTGAAAGGCAATTAACCATTTTCTTGATGGTCAAGAATCAGGGTATTTACCTTCTATCATAGGAAGACAAAGCGTATGATTGAATTGCAGATCTACAAATTACTGTATTAAAATAAACAACGAGAAGTCCTGTAGCACCTTATAGACTAAGGGTACATCTACACTAGCCCCCTAGATCGATCTAGGGAGGCTAATGAGGGTGACTGGAATTGCAAATCAAGCCTGGGATTTAAATATCCCACGCTTGATTTGCATGTTCCCGGCTGGTCGCCATTTTAGAAATTGACTAGCCCGAAGTAACTGCCCGCGTCTACACGTGGCAGTGAAACGGGATTCCGATTTAAAGCCCCTAATTCAAATTAGCTAGTAAACCTCATTGCAGGAGGAATACTAGCTAATGCGAGTTAGGGCATTGTCACTCTCACTGCAGGACTATCTGGATATGTGGGCTGTCTACTCAGTCCCTACACCACCAGCACTCCCAGCTATCTTCGAGACACCACTGATTTCCTGAGAAAACTACAATGCACTGGTGATTTTCCAGAAAACACCATCCTAGCCACCACAGATATAGAGGCTCTCTACACCAACATCCTACACGTAGATGGAATACAAGCTGTCACAAACAGTATCCCAGATGATGCCATGGCACAACTGGTGGCCGAGCTCTGTGACTTTATCCTCACCCTTAACAATTGCAGATTTGGGGACAATTTATACCTTCAAATCAGTGGCACCACTATTGGTACCCGCATCGCCCCACAATATGCCAACATTTTTATGGCTGACCTGGAACAACACTTCCTCAGCTCTCGTCCACTAGCGCCCCTCTTTACTTACACTACCTTGATGACATCTTCATCATCTGGACCCATGGGAAGGAGGATCTGGAAGAATTCCACTGTGATTTCAACAGTTTCCACCCCAGCATCAACCTCAGCCTGGAGCAGTCTACACAAGAGATCCACTTCCTGGACACTACAGTACGAATAAGTGATGGTCACATAAACACCACCCTATACCGAAAACTTACTGACAGCTATGCTTACCTACATGCCTCCAGCTTCCATCCCAGACACACCACATGATCCATTGTCTACAGCCAAGCACTAAGGTACAACCGCATTTGCTCCAGCCCCTCAGACAGAGACAAACACCCACAAGATCTTCACCAAACATTCTTAAAACTACAATACCCACCCAAGGAAGTGCAGAAACAGACTGACAGAGCCAGATATGTACCCAGAAGCCTCCTGCTACAAGACAGGCCCAACAAAGAAAATAACAAACACCACTGGCCATCACCTACAGTCCCCAGCTAAAACTTCGCCATCACATCATCAGTGATCTACAACCCATCTTGGACAATGATCCCTCACTTTCATAGACCTTGGGAGGCAGGTGAGACCTCACCTACAGACAGCCCGCCAATCTGAAACAAATTCTCACCAGCAATTATACACCACACCACTGTGACTCTAACTTAGGAACCAATCCCTGCAACAAACCTCGGTGCCAACTTTGCCCACATAGCTACACTAGTGACACCATCACAGGACCTAATCACATCAGCCACACCATCACGGGCTCATTCACTTGCACATCTACCAATGTAATATATGCCATCTTGTTCCAGCAATGCCCCTCTGCCATATACATTGGCCAAATTGGACAGTCCCTATGTAAAAGAATAAATGGACACAAATCAGATATCAGGAATGGTATCATACAAAAAACCTATAGGAGAACACTTCAATCTTCCTGGACACACAGTAGCAGATTTAAAAGTAGCCATCCTGAAACAAAAAAACCTTCAAAAACAGACTCCACAGAGAAACTTCAGAGCTACAATTCATTTGCAAATTTGACACTATCAATTTAGGATTAAACAAAGACTGTGATTGGCTAGCCAACTACAAAAGCAGTTTCTCTTCTCTTGGTGTTCACACTTCCACATCAGCTGCTAGAAGTGGGCCATAGCCTCCCTGACTGAATTGACCTCGTTATCTCTGGCCTTCCTCTTGATTGGTACTCTTTTCTGTTCATGTGCCTATATATGTATACCTGCCTCTGGAATTTCCACTACATGCATCTGACAAAGTGGGTCTTTGCCACGAAAGCTTATGCTCCAATAAATCTGTCAGTCTGTAAGCTGCCACAGGACTTTTATGCAGATTCAGACTAACACAGCTACGCCTCTGATACTTGTATTAAAATTGATTAGCCAAGAATTATATTAAATAGCCCAGCTCAGGCTTATTCAGCCTGAAAATAAAAACTAACACATAAGATTTTCTTTTAAATAGTGTGAAAATACTTGTCTGAAGTGACCTCAGATAGTATGCATTGACCTGGGCTTTTGCAAGTGACACTTCCTATTCACTGCTCTGATACAAAAACTCATGTCTGGGAGACAGTCTTTTTTCTTCTGCTCTCATTGCTTTCAGCCATATGGAGCCATTGAAAAGAAGAAAGAGGCAGCCTATGGCAGGGAGGTAAACAGAACAGAATGGATAGACAGAAGTTCTGCAGGAACTGGCTGGAGTGGGGAAAGTATTCTCAATAAGCCTCTGATACTCCCCTATTCTCTGACCCTAGAACTCTGGGAACACCCAGTTTTCCTCCCTTGTCACGCCTAGGAAAACTCAGAGATCACCATCCAATTTCAGTTTGGGGCAGTCTTTCTACTACTAGTGAAAATATGTGGAAAGAAGCAAGCTCATCCGTGACACTGAAATGTCTCAGGAGAAAGCGCCTAGAATTTCATAGTCCAATTTTTCTTTAATATAAATATTGTCTCCATTACATATGAAGTCAGGGCCGGAGCTCTTCTTTGCTTTGAGAAAAGTGGGATATCATGAGAGAAAATTTGGGAAGCAATAATTATATGAATTTATAAAGAAAAAGCAAATGTTACCTTAATTGCTAGAGCAGCTCAATCATTAAAGAAAAATGTAGCAGAGAGTTTTTAAAAATATGTATTTGAACTTGTCTTACTCTTCAAAATCTTATGTCCAAGAGGCTTCAGAGCAGCAGCAGAAGCATATATATGCCGTTCAGTACACAGTGTGAAATATAAATCTAGCTTTTCCAGTGCAGGATGGCATATTGAATTGGCCTAGTGCACAGTCCTTACTGCAGCTTGGTGGCTGCTTGCTGGGTTTGTTCCTTCCAAGCATGCCCCTTGCAGTACAATCATTTTCATCTGTGGCATTACTTTTGTGAAAGTATTTCTACTATCATGGGCTATGTCAGTCTTTAGCCTTACGCCTTGTTCATTGTGCATCATAGATGCATTCTGTACTCACATTTATGTCCTTAATCCACGGCAGACTAAACACATGGGCAAAATTTAGCTTTTAGGAAACAAATTTTGTAAAAATTATATCCAGTGTTCCCTGTAAGTTGTGCACTTGTGTGGTCACTCAGGAGAGATTCATGTGCTGCCCAGCTGATTAGCAGAGTGCCCTCTGTTAGGGTTTTTTTTTTTACTGGTGGTGCAAATATGCACATACCTCAGTGCACATAAAATATTTATTCTGCACATGGATGGAAAAGATTAGAGGGAACATTGGTCCTATCCTAAGTATAATCAAGCGTTAGATATCTTAACAGGATGCTAGTTCATATTCTCCAGCATTACATTAGTGTTCTGTTACATCTGAAGTATTTTATCTCTGTAGTAAGTTCCAACTCCATTAAATGAGTCAATAACAATAAATTAGAAACAGGTTATTTTTATATTCTTTATTCCACCAAAACTGCATTGCAGTCTTCCAGTCTTTTATAGTATTTACATTATTTGCAACTCTTTCCATAAGTGCCAGTACAAATGTAACTGATGATAATCCAAAATAGCTATACAAATGTTCCTGAAAGCAAGGTGCATTTCTGGGCATTATTTTCTTATGCGCAATAATATATATATATATATATTAACAAAGCTTCATAATATACAATATCTTCCATTGAAAGTAGAACTTCCCACTTACAGCTTATTCAGATTTCAGTTACATAGACTTGCATTTCAAGTTAGTGCAAATAATGAAAGTAAGAGCCTGAGCAAAATGGTGTAAATACATTGGAACAAGATAATCAACAGCAAAAACTAATCAACCTCTCTGCATATGATAATATTTAATTTGTATATTATTATTCTTTATATACAACAAATTTAAATAATTGGCTTATTTGAGCTATAGGCAACAAATTTACAAATTAAAATAAAATAATGTTTCCTTCACACAAATATGGAATGTCCAACATATGAAAATAAAATGCATCTAGTAACAAAACAATGCTGCAAATCAAAAAGATAAAAGATATCTTCTCTATTATCTTGAGGAAGATTTCAAGGCACTTTCTTGGCAAATCAGAGTTCTCTCAAAGTAGAAAGGTCTGCAAGAAGAACAAACATGCCATTATGCACCTAGTTTCAGAACTGCACAACTCTGATGTGATTGGCTTAATATAAATCGGTTTACAAATTACAATTTTGTGTGAATTGAAGTAACCTCTAGATTTGAAGAAACCTTTAGATTAACTCTGTGATGCTGGTGGGTCTTCCCCTCCTGCTGTGAGCACTAATGAGTTTTGAATCTGCAAATCCTGACTAATGGTGTTACAAGGTTTAAATGCATGCTATAACTTTCAGGAAAGTTTCTCACGCATACAATACAAATGCATTTCTATACAGTAGGTGCCATTAAAATCTTTATTATTGCCACTTCCAAGTACTGCTGTGTATTCCCTATTCTGCAACAGACCACAGTAACTTAAATTAGACAGAACTGTAATGGCAACCACATGACCATCCTTCATATAAACTATATCCCTAAATGCCTTCCAGTATTGTCATTTTGTGACCAAGCAAGCAGCTCACCTAAGCAATATACACACATTGTATCACATCAATAGACTTCTCCATGGTCCTGAAATGAAAGCAGAGGCAACCTTTGCACAACCCTTCTGGGAATGGTTGGGGTAATACACATTTGGAAGGAAAGGTTGGGATTTTCAAAAGAGAGCTTGAGCCATAATGTATAAATACCATTCCGCCCCTTTTTTCTGGGGCATATAAACGGGGGGGGGAGTGGGGGAGAGAATAAGCTTATGCTCCTCTGTATTGCAGCTGCTGGTGTTCTTAAAATGATTATGATGGTCACTTACATCATAAAATTGGCCTATTTTTAATATTAGGAAGGGGAAAGTACTTAAATATTTGAGGCCAGGTTAAGGCCCTCTGGGTTCTGCTGTTGGCACCATGAAGGGAACCCAAAGGGTTCTATCAGGTGTAACGATAAGGAGAAATCCCTACATGGGAGACAAGAATGATCCTGTCAGCTGCTGCAGGAAGCATTGCCTGTGATCTTAGGAGAGTCAGCAGGAGGGGAAAAAAATCACACCAATTAAATCCTCAACTAATGGGGTAAGGAAGCATCAGTCCTGCCCACTGAGGCCAAGACAGATCGTGAGGGAGCAAGCAAAATACTCTACACTGCATGTTGGGTAGCAGAGGAAGTTAGGACAAACTTATCCTTTATCCTCCAAGAAAAAAGCCTCAGCTGCTGTAAGATACTGAGGTTGGAAAAGGGGAAGCATAGAGCACCCCTGCAGCAGAATAGAACCTGGAAGAAGAGAGGAAGGCATGGAAGACTCAGATCTCTGATTTTATCTTCCTGTTATACTTTTTTTTCCCCTCTAACCTTTACTTAATGAGCCCAACTGCTCATTAAAGAGGACGTAAGGAGTAGGAAACTGTTCATGTTGCCTCTTCTTCCAACTTCCAAATCAGCTCTTTGGATTCACTTTCTGTCCATTTGACAAGTCAGTTTGGACAGCTGGGTCATAAATCAGGAGCAACTTTGGATCTCCTTACTCTGTTTTCAAGAGTAAAGCAGAAGGTCATAAACTTCTGGAGAACAAGCCTGCACTGAGACTATAGCAAACGTCTTCATCTCTTCTACTTGGAAGAGCATAAGAAGAGAAGAATGAGAACACAGAACTATCAGTTGGATAGTCCTTCAGAGAGAGCTGGGGGGGGGGGCGGTAATAAAAAGATGTAGAGGAGGAAAGAAGAGCTAGAGAAGAGGAAGAAGAGACAGAGAGAGAGCAAGATTGAGAGAGAAGGGGTCAATAGACCAGTCAGATATAATGTAAGAGTCAGACAAGAACAGAAAACAACAACAAGAATAGAATCAAGTAAGGTGGAAGATAAATATTGTAGAAACATACAGTAAGAAAATGAAAATAAAGATACAAAGAAAACAGATTTTAGAAAATATACTTTTTTCTAGTCAAAGTGAGGAGACAATGACTAGAAACACTGGTGTGCCATTGCAATGGTGCAAAGCATCCTGAGTTAGCAATGATCTGGTTTAAACAAGGATAATAAAAATGCAGGGACAGAAGTAAGAGCTTCTCATGTCTTCCAACACTAGGATATTGCCATATTTTTCTAAGCTTTTCTCCCTTGAACCCTTATATCTTCCCATCTTCACTTAGGAATCAGCAAAGGTAGCTCTTCTTTCCTTGTTTCCTTTTCCATTTGCTTCCTAAATCTTAAGGCTATCACTGCATATTTAAAGGGAGATGATTTTTTAAATCATTCTACCTTGTGGTAACTGCTTTGCAAGCATTGTTTGGGTGTAATAAGAAGTGAACACCAGTAGAAAATATTTAAATAAACACATATCATATTTTGATATTTATTGAATATAATGAGTATTTTTTAACAATCAGCATGAAAATATGAACATTTTTAACATTCTTCTGAGAATCTAGGTACTTGAGTGACATTATTTCAAAAATCTGTGTTGTTTTCTTCCAATTTGTAGCACTGTGTTCCATAATTAGCCATAAAGATGGCAATGGATTGGTACTCAGAAAGATTGCTGTCTAAGAGTTAATAAAGCCTTAGGCTGTACCATGTTTTCAGTGTTCCCCCAACATCACCATGTCCATGAATTCAAACCCTCCTTCATGCTGATTCTTGGGGCAAGCTTTGGAGTTTTAGACAACCCAGGATCTGGTGCAAAGGTGAAGGACATATTGCATTATGCCTCTAAGGGAGGGGTGGGCAAATACCGTCCCATGAGCTGGATCCAGTCTGCCAGGATTAGCCCCTGGCATGCCGCTATTGCTATATTTACCTGTGCCTCTGCAGGTATGGGCAATTGCAGCTCCTGTTGGCTGCACATTGCCGTTCCTGGATGATGGGAACTGGAGATGCTGGTAAATATAGCAACAATGGCCCTCCAGGCAGGGGCGGGAGGTATAATAGGTTTGGGAAGGCAATGCCTTCCCTGCTAACAGCCTGGCTTCACCCATACTCCGCTCCCACAATGCCTACTGGAGACATACCTGTGGGGGAAGCATTGCTTGCCATGAGCACTCACCCTTCCCATGCTCTGGTGAAGGTGGGAAGCTACGGCCGTGTGCCTTCCACTCTCTCCATGCTGGGGGTGGCTAGCAGGCTGGGTCCATGCACTGCCTACCCTTCCCATGGTCCGGTGCTCAGGAGGCTGGGGCCACCCACCCTCCCCGTGCTCCAGGGCCAGAGCAGCTGGGGCTGTGTGCCATCCCACATGGTGCTGTGGGGGTGTGGCTCCTGTGGGGGGTGGGGCTTGGGCAGAAGGGGCAGAAGATTTTGCTTCCTCCAGCCTGACCTTCACCCACCACCCATGCCACCAGGGACTAACCCTGGCAAACCAATGTCATTTAATAGCCCACCCCTGTTCTAAGGGATTCTGCCCCCACCTGGGATCCATACAGATGCCAGGGGTGCCAGATGTGGATTTGGGAACCTGACTTCCTCTTTTGTTTTCCATGGAGGAGCAACTGCCATATGAAAGGAAGAATCTGGAGGAAATATTGTGAGTGAGTTTCAGATTCCCCACCCTCCTCAACTTTTCCAGGTTCTCTCTCAGATATTTCCATGTAAGTGGATCATCTCAACTATAATTATTTTGTGCCAAAAACATCATATGGAACCATGAGGTAATGTAAGAATGTTACATCGAAGTATGTATAAGAGATGCAGGACAGGTCTGTACATTAATTTGCAATAGAGAACATTAATACCAAAGCAGCAGGTTATAAACACTGCCACATTTGTTTGTTATATAGATAACAAGTGAAAGGTATATAGAAAAAAATTACTAGGGCATAGAAAAAATAAGGATAAGGTGAAGAAAAAGGATACTTACACAGCAAACTTTTTACGGTTGAGTACACAAAGGGCTCATCGCCAACCTTGTTAGTAATCTTGCACACCTTTTGTAATCTATAAAGTAAAACCATCCAAAATAATAATGAATCATCAAATTACCATGTATTCTGGGTGAATAACATTAATATTCAGAGTAGGAACCAGGTTTGTGAACTGTACAATGACATTTTTTGTTGGAAATACAAGAAATTATTTATGCTGGCTGAAAAATGATAATGGTAGCTTATTATAACTTTGTGGTTCATCACACATCTATGATATACCATTGTGTTAAACAAAAGGGGACATTGTATGAGAACCAAAGATGCAATCTATGTAACATGAAGTAATCACATGGCTCTGTGGTTCCAAATAATTGTATTTAACAAACATATAACACTTAGGGCCATATATAAAATTCCTGTTCAGAGAAAACATGAGTTCACAAACTAATTAAAAGGATATCACTCAAGTTCTATACACTACAGGAAAGAGGAAGTAATTATATTACAATTAACAAAAGTATTTATTCTTTATGAGTTCAGACCTGTATTTCTATATTCCCAATTCTACTCAGCATAAGGGTTGGAGACCAAGGGCCTTGTATTACTCAATAAAGTTAAGATTTGGCTGCTCTGATAGTGAGGTTCTGTGAAGCACTAATGGTTGATGATTTCCTAAGTCTGCAAGTGTGAGGTTTTGCATGACTAATAGATTTAAATGTTGTATATAAACAGTGCTATTCATTGCCAGTCAGTTTCTCTTTTCCTTTGAGTTGTACTAGTACAGGGGTGGGTAAATACGAGCCTGCAAGCTGGATCTCGTCTGCCAGTATTAGGCCCCCACCGCTATATTTACCTGCATCTCCACAGGTACAGGTGATTGCAGCTCCAATTGTCCAAGGATCACCATTTCTGGCCAATGGGAGCTGCAGGAAGTGGTATCTTGGTCTGCACCGCTTCCCATAGCTCCCATTGGCCAGGAATGGTGATCCACAGTCAACGGGAGCTGCAATCACCTGTACCTGTGGAGGCACAGATAAAAATAGTGGCAGCAGTCTTTCAGGGGCTAATCCTGGTGAACCACCACCATTTTATTGCCCATCCCTGTACTAGAACAATTTCCTTTTTAGATGTTCCATTTTTCTCTTTTAATACATTATTTATATTTTTTTCTTAAACAAAGCTCTGACAGATTTAGCACCTGGCTTTGAGTTCTTATTCAGGAAAAACACCCACTGACTCCCATTGGGAATTTTAGCTCAGTAAGGACTGTAGGACTGGGCATGTAGTGTAAGCAATGATTCTCTTCTTACTGGAATTATTTGGAAAAACCTAATGAAAATTGGGAGTTCATTGGCTTTCATTCTTTAAGTTGTGGATATAATTATAGCAAACTCTACTCAAAATGTGGCACTTTATTGCTATGATGTATCCATCTCCAGAAGCCTGGTTCTCCTCTCACTAGCCCTATTCCTACTTAGGAGCAACTCTATTGAAGTTAATGGAATTATACTAGCATGAAAAAGATGAAGGTAATGAACTAATCAGACCCTGTATATTTTCCATGGTATGACCCTGGAATAACAACCAATTGCATAAGTAAAGTTTATGATTATTCCTAGAATGGCAGACATTTAATGTTGATCTACACTGAAAAGCTACATCAGTCTAGTTATGTTAGTTTGGGGTTTGAAAAAAGACACATCCCAACTGATGCAGATATGACACCATAACCCCCAGTGTAAACAACTATGTTCATGGAAGAGGCCTTCCATTAATACAGCTAACTTCATTTGGGCAGGTGGTTCCCACACCAACAGAACAAATCTGTCCATTGATGTCGGCTACATCCACACCACAGAAATATGCTGGCATAGTCTTCATAGTGCAGACATACCCTCAGGAGTCAAAACAAACATGTTCATAAATAGACTAACACTGCTGTTCATGCTAAAAATCATGTAATCTGTTACTTACAAGCTGGTGTTGAACAATCCCTTGTGTTGTGATAGAGTCGATGGAAATGCTTGCTACACTCAGCTGAGAAGGAGACTGGCCCTGTTAGATAACAAACAGCAGTTAACAACAAAAGGAAATGCTTGAATATTTCAAAACCTGCCTGATAGCTGGTTCACATTTATTTAAATCCTCCTGCTTCAACTTTCTTGCAGAAAAAACACACAATCTTCAGAAACAGATCTGTTTGCCTAAGACTAGGGGTGGCCAATAAAATGATGGTGGTTTGCAAGGGTTAGCCTCCGGTGGGCCACCACCTCTATATTTACCTGAGCCTCCACAGGTACTGGCAATTGCAGTTCCTGTTGGCTGCGGATTGCCATTCCCAGCCAATAGTAGCTACAGAAAGCAGCACAGCCCAGGACACCACTTCCCGCAGTTCCCATTGGCTGGAAATGGCAAGCCACAGCCAAGAGGAGTTGCAATCACCTGTACCTGTGAAGGCAAAGGTAAATATAGCGGTGGCAGTGGCAGACAGGATCTGGCCCACAGGCCCGGTATTTGCCCACCCCTGCCTAAAACATTACTATTGAAAAAAAGCAAGTCTGAGGTGTCCCACAACTGCTACTGTTTTACAGCCTTAATATAATTATGGTTAATCTGTTAATACAATTTAAACAATTACATTGTAATCTGATTATGATGCCACAAACTATCCGAAAGAGATCTGCATATAAATTGTTGTGAAGGTGATGGGAAATTTTAAATTCCAAAGTAAATATATTTTTATCACTAAACTTTCTCCAATTTGCTTTTTCTGTTTAACACATTTCCTTTTAAATCACTGTAATGAAGTTCTATCATACATTCTTTCACTGAATATGATCATGGTCTGTGTGTCAGGAACACAGTTCTTTGAAAGTAAAACAGTTTTTTGTCTTGAAGTCCCAGAAACAAGTCCAAAGCTAACAGTCAAATTTTGTGCCACTACCACAAAGCCCACTTAGCTCAATATACAGGGGTATGTCCACACTACACTTCAATAGGGTCTACACATGCAAACCACTATTTCGAATTTAATTTGAAATAGCAGAGCGCTTATTTCGAATTTAGTAAACCTCATTCTACAAGGAATAATTCGAAATAGCTAATTCAAATGAAGTGCTGTGTAGACACTTACTTCGAAATAGGGGGCCTCCAGCCCTTCCCAGTTTCCCCTGGTGGCCACTCTGGGCCAAACCAGGAAAACTCCTCTCCTCTCCCCCAGCCCTGGGGCCCTCAAAGGGGTTGAGTCTGGCCACTGGGCACGTGCGAGAGCCAGGCCTGCCGGTAGCCGCAGCCGCAGCCCCTCACCCAGTGGCTGCACCATGGCAGCCAGCCGTCCCCCGCCCAGTCCCCCAGCACCCAAGGGCCAGCCAGGGGCCATAGACAGCATGCGCCCACGTGGACTGGTGACGAGATCATGGACCTCATTGAGGTGTGGGGGGAGGCCCCCAATGTCCATGATCTCCGCACCAGTCGGAGGAATGCTGCCGTCCATGGCTGCATAGCAGCCACCATGGCCCGCAAGGGACACAGGCGCACCCAGGAGCAGATGCGCCTGAAAGTAAAGGAGCTGAGGCAGGCATACACCAGGGCTACCAAAGGCGGCGCTGCAGCACGGGCTGCCACCTGCCCCTACTTCCCCGCCCTCGACCAACTCCTGGGGGGTGGGGTGGTCAGCGAGCCAGGAGCTGAGGGCCCTGACCCGGGCGCAGCAGAGGGGCCACCACCAGCTGTCCCGGCACCGGAGTCAGCAGGGTCATCCAGGGAGGCCATACCAGGTAAGTGCCAGCACTGTTCCCTACCCGGGGGTGGAGGCAGGGAGGGAGACCAGGGACCACGCGCGTGAACCATGCCTCCCACGGATCACGCAGCCACCTGTGCACATGCGGGCACGTGCCGTGCCACCCTTGGGCAGGTGGCTCCAGCTGCATACCACACAGGGACCGTGGCCCGATAGCCACACGTGTGTGTGAAGAGACCCGACACGCTCCCGACCTCGGGGCAGGACACAGCAGGACACCCTCCCTTCACATGCCCCCTCTACACAGGGGCAGGGGACATCTCCCCCCTCCGCCCCGGCCGCACTATACACAGCACAGGGGCACGGGTGCGGTCTTGGGGAGCTCCCACTCCCAGGCAGAGCTGGACATGACGACCATGGCCTCTGTGCAAGCATATCAGCTCTGACAGTTCAGAGCACTGTTGCTCTCACCTCACTGGGGAGACTGGGTGTCATCCAGTGTGTCCCCAGGGAGAACTGACCACTTCTCTTCTTTCTCTGCAGCCACACCAGCTGCTTGTGCAGGGCGCACCACCCCACCTGGGACATGCTCCCACACCCGCGGCCTCAGCAGGACCACCACCACGTGGCAGGGGTACCGAAAGCAGCACCTGCAGGCCCTGTGAGCCCACACCCAGATCATGAAGCAACGGGCGCAGGACGACCGGGAGTTCCAGCGGGAGCTGCTTGCCCAGGATCGTGCCATCTGTCACCATCTACAGGCCCTGGTGCAGAGCGTGCTGCCCCATGGCGGTCCTGCGCCTGCTGCCCCCCCCCGCTACTGTTCCTCCTCCCACTCCTGCCCCCCCCCACCTCTTCCTCCTCAACCTCCACACCCTCCTCCTCAATCTCCACACCCCCCACCTCAACCTCCGCACCCTCCTCCCCATCCCCCCGGGGATGCTGAGGCCCCCTCCCCCACGGTGCTGGGAGGCAGTTGGCCCGGCGAGACCCCTCCCCCTTCTTCCCCTTGCTTCCCCCTTCCAGCTCCCTCCTCCAAGTTTTCCCTCTCCCCCCCTTTGTCCTCCCCTCTCCCGCCACCCTTCCCAATCTCCCCAGAGTTTCATCCCCCCATAGTTTTGTTAAATAAACTGAGTTTGTATTTTTGAGACAAAAGTGCATTTTATTTGACATCAGGAAGGGGGGGGGGCTAGGGAAGAGTAAACAGAAGGACGAGAGGGAAGAATGGGGCACAAGCCCCCAGTGGGGCAGACTGGGGAGACTGTTCACGCTCCTCAGGGTGGAAGCTCTCCCGCAGGGCCCCCTGGATCCTGACAGCCCCTCAATGATCCTCCCAGATGGCAGCCTGCAGACAGTGCAGCCAGGCTGCTGGCAACATGTCCATGAGATGCAGCAGAGTCCCTGGGAGGAGGTCTGGTTCTGTGTTGCAGAGTGCCGTGGTGTCCTGAGTGAGGGCAAGCAGAGCACTCCGAGACACACATGCTTCGCTGTCCCTCAGCGAGGTAGACCAGCAAGCAGAGAAACCTGAGAACTGTCTGTCTGGGATGGGGGGGTAGGGTCCCTTTAAGCACAGACCTTGGATAGCCTGAGGCAGCAGCCCCACACACTAAGTCCTACCTTGATGCCCTGCCGGCACTGGTTCCGGCCAGCCTTACCTTCGATTCAGGGTCCACTCAATGTGGACACGCTATTTCGAATTAGAAAAACGCTATTTCGAATTAGTGTTTGTGTATAGCTGAGTTACTTCGAATTAGCTTATTTTGAATTAACTAATTTGAAATAAGTTCATTCAAAATAGCGCTGTAGTGTAGACATACCCCAGTAGACTGACTCAGAAGGAATAAATATGACATAATTCATTGGCTGCTGTAACTTATCTCTAAAGAGCAGTATTTTAAACAAATAAAGTTTCTAAGGCCAGCAAAGCTAAAATAATTAGACTACAGCTTCAGATGGTTCTAGATGGTACATAAGACTTTGATTTTATTAAGGATTTGCTTTATTAAACTTTTTTCATAAGATGGGCCCCAATCCTGCGAAATGCCTCTGGCAAAGAGCTATGCATCCTCAACTACTCATTATGTTTCAGAGTTAGGCATAAAGAAAAGTAATTGCTTTTCCTTTGCTATTTTGGATCCATGACATGTTCCTAGCTGTGCTTCCTACTCTGTGCATATGATCAGTGCCTTCTATTTGCATGGCAGAAATATGCAGAAACTGAGGAGGACTTAAGTACCTAAAAAGATGTCACAAGAAGGTAGAGAAAATATTCTCCTTAACTTCTGATGATAGGACAAAAAACAATGGGCTTAAATTGCAGCAAAGGAGGTTTAGATTGGACCTTAAGAAAAAACTGTCAGAGTGGTTAAGCACTGGAATAAATTGTGTAGGAAGGTCGTGGAATTGCCATCATTGAAGATATTTAAGAACAGGTTAGACAAACATAAGAACATAAGAATGGCCATATTGGGTCAGACCAAAGGTCCATCGAGCCCAGCATCCCATCTGCCGACGGTGGCCAATGCCAGGTGCCCCAGAGAAGGAGAACAGAAGACAATGATCAAGTGATTTATCTCCTGCCATCCATCTCCTGCCCTTGTTATGAAAGCTAGGGCACCATACTTTATCCCTCGCTAATAGCCATTTATGGACCTAACCTGCAAAAATTTATCAAGCTCTTTTTTAAACCCTAATAGAGTCCTGGCCTTCACAGCCTCCTCGGGCAAGGAGTTCCACAGGTTGACTGTGCGCTGTGTGAAGAAAAATTTCCTTTTATTAGTTTTGAACCTACTACCCATCAATTTCATTTGGTGTCCCCTAGTTCTTGTATTATGGGAAAAGGTAAATAATTTTTCTATAATCACTTTCTCCACACCATTCATGATTTTATATACCTCTATCATATCGCCCCTCAATCGCCTTTTTTCCAAACTGAAAAGTCCCAGTCTCTCTAGCCTCTCCCCATATGGGACCCTTTCCAAGCCCCTAATCATCTTAGTCGCCCTTTTCTGAACCTTTTCTAATGCCAATATATCTTTTTTGAGGTGAGGAGACCACATCTGCACGCAGTACTCGAGATGTGGGCGTACCATAGTTTTATATAGGGGAAGTATGATATCTTTTGTCTTATTATCTATCCCTTTTTTAATAATTCCTAACATCCTATTTGCCTTACTAACTGCCGCTGCACACTGCGTGGATGTCTTCATAGAACTATCCACTATAACTCCAAGATCCCTTTCCTGATCTGTCGTAGCTAAATTTGACCCCATCATGTAGTACGTGTAATTTGGGTTATTTTTTCCAACATGCATTACCTTACACTTACCCACATTAAATTTCATTTGCCATTTTGCTGCCCAATCACTCAGTTTGCTGAGATCTTTTTGTAGTTCTTCACAATCCCTTTTGCTTTTGACTGTCCTGAACAACTTTGTGTCATCTGCAAATTTGGCCACCTCACTGCTTACCTCATTTTCTAGATCATTGATGAACAAGTTGAACAGGATTGGTCCCAGTACTGACCCCTGGGGAACACCACTAGTTACCCTCCTCCATTGTGAAAATTTACCATTTATTCCCACCCTTTGTTTTCTGTCTTTTAACCAATTCTTGATCCATGAAAGGACCTTTCCTCCTATCCCATGACCACCTAATTTACGTAAAAGCCTTTGGTGTGGGACCGTGTCAAAGGCTTTCTGGAAATCTAGGTATATTATATCCACTGTCAGGGATGATCTAGATGGTGCTTGGTCTTGCTGTGAAGGCAGGCGACTGGACTTAATGATTTCTTGAGGTCCCTTCCAGTTCTAGGATTCTATGACTTCAGAATTTGTGAGCGTTAGAGGAAGAGAATCAAAACAGCCCAAAAGGAGAGAGAAGCTGATAGGTCAAGAAGTCAGATGAAGATGATAGGAGTACCTGGAAAAATTATTTTTCCCCACATGTGAGATGAACGAAAAGGGGAAAAAAAACCTTTAACACTGATTGTTATATTAAAGGGAACATCTGGGGTTTTAAATGGAACCCTTATTTTGTTTAACAGGGAGAAAATAAGTGATTTATTTCGGCTCACAGCAGGAGGGAGGAGGTAGAAGAGGTGCACTTTCTCACCTACTCCCTCACCTCCAGGCAAATACTTTCAGAGAAATAGACAGCGAAACCTACATCTGTTCAACTTCCGCTGTATGGGACTCCAGTGTAGATCAAGTTAGAGGATATACAGATGTAAAAGATAAAATAGACACTATGAACCCCAACATGACCCAGAATGAACTTTTGCTATAATCTAACCTTTTTTAAAAAAAGTCTCAATTTTCCAGTTTTGCTACACATCAAATAAAAATGCAAGGCATGAGGCCATTGAGTGCAAAATGAATGTAATCTGCTGAGAGCAGACAATGGATGCACTGTGAAGCCTGCTAGAGAGCCAAGAAAATAAAACAAGCACACTTCATTACACAATGACTTCCAGAAGCTTTTGAACACAGTCAAGAATAATCTATCCCACCAAAAAAAAAAAAAAAAGAGTATATGAGGTATCCTGCAAACTGAAGTGCTATTCATTGTAAGGTACTGTATTAGTTTATGATGGGTATCTCACAGATGGGCTGGTTAGAATACATCAGGTGGAAAAAATTAAATACCTATACAGATTTAAAAAAATCTCTACTTAGAGGCATCACGGTACCTGAATGCTACTTCCTACATCCCAATATCAGACCTACAGCCCTGATGAAACACTAGGGCTACATCTACACTGCCCTCTCTTGCACAAGAAAATACGCAAATGAGGCAAAGCAGTGACTATTGCCGTGCCTCATTTGCATACTTAATGAGACACCATTTTTGCGCAAGGGGCTTTTGTGCAAAAAGGAGCCATCTACACCGCTTCTTTTTGTGCAAAACCCTCTCTTGCGCAAGAGCCATTCTGCCGCTCTTTTTCAGATGTAGATGTAGCTTATAAGCTGTTCGTACTCAAGCATTCCATTGCCGTGAGGGCATTACTGTAGCTGGCAATGCTGACCATTATGAAGGTGTGAAGTTGGAGGTGAATGTCATTTTTTATGTGAGCAAGTAACTAGTCTCATCCAAGAATATATAATTTCAAGTGAGCATACACATCTATAAGAGATGAAACAAATAGCACAAAGGTTTTTTCAATGAAAGAACTTCTGTATTCCTATAGATACGATATATATATAGCTTTTCTTTGCCATCCATAAATGTGTCAATTTTATTTCTATTGTACAGTACAGTGTGCCAGTTTAGTTTGTCAGATTGAATAGCTTTATGACTCACAATATTATTCATTCTTATCAATCAGCATTTCTACTGAGCATAATCTCTTGACATATTTGATGTGTAGAATAATTGTTCTTAATTTGGAAGCATATGGATTTTGAAGAAAAATGTTGATTTCTCTCCGCCCCCACCCCCATCCTGACGCTTTCATAAATTCAGTATGCCCTAAAACTAGCAATGAATATGTTGGTGTAATGGTTCTTGTTACTTTCATCTCGTTACTCCTAAGTAAGAAAAAAATTAGTGATGGTGAGATCGACTAAAGTTATGGAATGGTCTTTCAAGGAAGGAGCCCAATCCCTAGAGACCTTTAAAATATAAATTGAGGGTATTACAAAATATTGGAAAATGTGCCACAGGGAATTATCCTGGACTTACAAAAGGATAGATTATGTGACCTACAAACTGATTCTGTTTTCCCTATTCATGCAAGGAAGTCTTACTGATTTCAGTGGGCCCACTCATATGAAAAAGGAGTCATCATTAAGAGCTTCAGGACCAGGCCTTATTTAGGGTTTGTTCCCCCGCCCCATCATGAACTTCTGTGTTCTGGTCATATGTTCTTCAGTATTCGAGGATATTTTTCACTAACTTTTTTGCTCAATATACTCTGTTTTAGGTATTACTCTATTCCACAAGTTCTTATATTGTACCCATTGAGGTATCTGAGCAGATAAACATTATGACTAACATCAGTCAAGTAATATTTTATATTTCCCCACCCAAAAGAGAAGTCTTATGAGTGTTTTTAGTTGTTGTTTTAAAATAAATTAAAAAGGTGCGTTAGGAACTGCTACACAGAAAAGCATAGTTGAAAACTTGTTGGTGATGTGTTTGGTTGTTTGTTGTGTTTAATTTGTACTTGACAGTGGTAAGGTTTGCAATCACTCTGAGTTCCTTCGAGAGCGAATTCTAAAATTATGAACCAGGCACTAGAATAGGAATGGGCAAATACTGGCCTGCAAACCGGATTAGGTCCACCAGGGTTAGCTTCTGATGGGCTCCCACTACTATCCTTACCTCATCTCCGAAGGTATGGTTGATTGCAGCTCCTGTTGACTGCAGATCACTGTTCCCAGTCTGTGCCACTTCCCGCAGCTCCCATTGGCTGGGAACAGCGATGCATGACCAACGGGAGCTGCAATAGTTGGTACCTGGAGAGGTGCAGACAAATATGTCAGTGGCAGCTCACCAGGGGCTACCCTGGTGAACTGCCACCATTTTATTGCCCACCCCCACACTAGAAAATCCTTCTTTCTTCACGTACATGCTTCAGTCAAAGTAGACAATTTTAGCACTCCTGAGAAGAATCAAAAGTGAAGGAAACTTCACAGGATGATACAATTCATGTGTTACCTGACCCCCATCATTTAGAGCCTTAAAAAATGGACCAAGACCTTATATTTTGCCTATTCTATAAGGAACTAGTAAAGTACAGGATTATGTACTGGCTACAGTCTGTATTTCTGAGATGTGCTACTACATTCCACACCACTTACAATTTTATCAGACCTCATGTTTTCCAACTCAGGTAGACTGTCTTGCAGTAAACCAGTTAGGAAGTAACAATGGTGTGAATGATCAAGGTTATGTCATTATTGGTTTCTAAGACTTCAGGTGGTAGAGCATTCTGTGCAGATGCAACTTTGCAAAATGTCATCAAGTACTCCAGCATGACTGTTAAACTATGCTTAGCTTGAAGATGTGTGACCTTTTGTCCCTGGGTAAAGGAAATAGCACGGATCTAGCAAGCTTTGTGAAACATTGCCTTTTGCCTCCAAGTATCACTTTGGTTTTGAAAATATTTTTACTGGATTTTTCAGTTTTGATTTTTAAGGAAATCTCACAGTAATCAGAAAAAAGTCAGGGGTGAATTTACAAAAGTATATGAAAAAAAAAGTAAAAAAACTACTCATAGTCCTGAGCACCTTAGGGCAGCGGTTCCCAACCACCAGTCTGCAGACTAGCGGTGGGCCCTGAATCCCTACCTGCTGGGCTGTGGCACACTGCCAGGCCATGCCCCAAGCTGCTAATGAGCCCCACCTGCTGGGGTTCCCCATGCAGCAGCAGGGTGAGTGGCCCAGTGGGCTCCCGGGTGTGCTGGGGCTGAAGCCACAGTGAGACTGTCCCTACTGGGGCAGCCTCTCCATGGCCCTGGCTCCAGCTCCAGAGGTCCGCTTCACAGCCTGGTGGTGAGGCATCTGCAGTGGCCAAGCACCACGTGGAGCCCAGCTGCTGCGGTGCTCAGCAAGGGCCCAGCTGCCACAGCAGCCAGACTCCACGCAGCACTTGGCTCCAGGTGAGCGCCGCAGCAGCCGGGCTCCATGCAGTGACTGGCCCTCAGCTAGGGCCCAGCATGCTGCAGGCTCCGCGTAGCCCTCCCACCATACAGGGAAGTGCACTGTGCTCAGCTGGCAGCTGGAATGCAGTGGCAGGGCTAGGAGAGGGAGGAGGGCAGGCACAGGGGCTCTAGGGATGGAGCTATGCTGGGGGGATCTTAGAGCCACCCACCCTCAGAGGCAGGGGGGTTGACAATGAGGGGCACTCTGACATCCATCCAGGATGTGGAGAAGGCAAGGGGGGGGGGCTCTGGAGGTGGTGCTAGTAGTGAGGGGCTGGGAGGCAGGGCTGCCACTGGGGCTAGGTGGTCAGGGCTTCTACTGTGGACTGGCACAGGAGACCTGGCGGTATTGGGTGTAGTGGGGCTCCGGAAACAGTGGCTGGCTCTGAAGTGTTTGGAGCAGGGGGCTGGCGCTAGGAAACTCTGAGGGCGAGTGGATGGCACTGAGGGGGGTTGGATGCATGGGACTCTGTGGTCAGTGGCCGGTGCTGGAGGAGTAGTGGAGGGTGAGCTGTTCTGGGGATTAGGGCTGGCACTGGGAGCTGGAGCTTTTTATACCACAGACTAGCAAACCCATTCACAAACATTTGGCAGACTGGTAACATTTTATTTGCATATCTGAATATTTGTTTACATAAAGAATATGCAGATAAAACGTTACTGATCCGCCAAAAGTTTGTGAATGGGTTTGCCAGTCCCCCGGAATAAAGAAGGCTGGGAATCACTACCTTAGGGTACATCTATACAGTGGTGCTATTTCAGGGTAACGTCCGTTATCCCAAATTACGTTCTGCACATCTTAATAGCATGCCCGTTATTTCAAAATAATGGGCTTTTTATTCTAGCTTTCTGTAAACCTCATTACACAAAGATTAAAGAAGATGCCAGAATAGTGATTTATTTCAAAATTAGCACTGTGTAGACAGCACCAAATTTCAAAAGAAGCTACTCTGAAATATGCAACGCAATTTGTGTAGCTCAAATTGCATAGCTTATTTCGAGGTATGTGCTATTGTGTAGATGTACCCTTACAGACTGATAAAATATGTAGATGGTATGAGTTTTTGAGGGCACAACCCACTTCTTCAGATGAAAGAGTTAGAAGGAAAGATTGAATGGCTAGGGAAGATTCTGCTGAATTTGCTTCTAGTCCATTTGTAGAAGAATTTCAGAATCAGATGTTTTAACAGATGTAAATGGATTTCCACTGAAAAATGGTAGACTTTGACACAGAGAAACAGGATAAAATAAAACTAAATTGTTTTATTAAACTAATCACTGGTTAAGGAGGCTTGAAATGACTAAAAAATTAGCAGAGTTAAAGAGAAGAGGAAGAGAGCAAAAGAGAAGGAGCTTTGTGCTTCCTAGAGTTAGAGCTTTATTTATAAACTAGAAGATTTACCTGGTGTTGTTCGAGTCCTTAACTTAAATAATGTTGTGTTTTTCTTCATTTAAATTATTGCTATGGGGTGGGGCTAGGGATGAGGGATGAGGACAACACAGCCCTCTCTCACCACAGCAGCGAGAGGTGAGAAGCACCTTTCCATGGCTGCTGCAGCTTGTCACATTATTGGGTTTTATAATGAGTAGACAGAACACTGCTGTACCCATGGGGGGGGGAGGGAGTTTGCCCCAAATTCTGTACAAAGTGGGCCATGTGAGGTGTCAAATTAAAGCTTATGTCCTATTGATTCTATGTATGCTATTCATGTACTTGTGTGATGTTTGTATGTGGAGTTATGAATATGGACTCTGTGTTGGTACTGTGAATATTCTCTGTCAGACAGAAAAATGGCCTGGACTGCCTGTTGTAAGGAAGGAATGTCCAATGAATGACTATGCTAACTAGCATGACTTCAGGGACAATCGGTCTCAGAGAGCCCAATACAAACCTGAGGAATGTGTCTGGAAACCTGCAACCAGCCAGGGCATAATTGCGGTGGGCATGTGGAACAGAGATAGGTCACTTGACCATGTCATCTGCTCCGACTTGGGAGGTACCAGGAATGGATATAAAATGCCAGGAGGCGGTCTCCATCTTGTCTTCAATCTTGCTACTGATCACAGATGCAGCCTTACTAGGGACAGAGAGTTGGGAAGGATTGCTGACCCATTCTGACTTAGGATGTACACCAGAGACTTCTAAACTAGCACTTTATAACATCTCTGCTAAAAGCCTGCATCAAGAACTTGGTGATTGGTGTATGTAATGTATTCTCCTTAACAACTTTACTCTCAATCTTTTCTTTCTTTTATTAATAAACCTTTAGATTTTATATTCTAAAGGATTGGCTCAGCATGATCTTGTGAGTAAGATCTAAAGTATAAATTGACTGGGGATCTGTGGCTGGTTCTTTGGGACTGGGAGAATCCGTTCGGGGTAGGTGAGATTGGGTTCTATAACCCCTCACCTGTGTGTAGGCCCGGGGCTGATTGTGGCACAGGGAGAGCTGGGGTGTCTGAGGGCTTTTGCTCATGAGGCTTCCTGCTGGCTGGATTAGCAGCTGAAGTGCTCTGTGTGACTGGTTTGTGACCTGTTTTGGGAAAGGTCTCCAGTTGAGGGCTGTAAGTAGCCCTGGTTTTGAGCAATTTGCCCTGAGCTGAGGCCCTCAGCGGTGCCCAGACCCAGCCTGGTCCATCACACAGCTCTAGTGGGCACAGCTGGGGGAGAGATGCATGTCACCCAGCTAGGGCAGATCCAGGTTTGTTTGCCCTCTTCACTCCCCATTTAGAGTTAGAAATGCAGCAAACTGTACACTTTTCCCTTGTTCCCTGACAAAAGAACAGCCAGCAGTGTTCCTTATGATTTTTATTTGGTTGATTTAATTTTTTTCATTTCCTTAATGTCTACTTACTTTTGCTCTTTAAAATAAACTTTGCTATTACACATTAATCATGGTCCTTATTGTGCTCCGTCACACACAGGAGATAGAATCACTTCACTTTTAGAGTCATGAGTGACATAGAATTGCCTATAAATAAACTTGACAGAATTCAATTTTAATTTTTTAAATAATTTAAATTGCTCTGGGGTGGGACTAGGAATGAGGGGCTCAGTATTCAGGCTTCCCTAGGCAGACAAGACAACCTAGACATCTCTCACCACAGCAGCTTTGGGCCAGGTAAGAAGCACCCCTCCATGGCCGCCACAATTCCCATGCAATAACAACAATATTGATAATTATTTCTACGATTTTTTTTAAAATTGTATTGATTTAAATGTTCAGATTTATACAGAATTATGAGGGAGTCACAACTTTTTTAATTTGATAGACACAAATTCAAAATGTTTAAGCCTTATATCTGTTAAAGCACAAAACTGTCAACGCCACATGTCAAAATTTACAAAGTTAAATCCTTAAATCAACAGATCAGGCCTGGTATTTACTTCTCATTTGCTAGTCCTTTTTTAGTAAGCCCAATTCAAAAGTCTAAATTACTGTATTGGTATTCTAATAAGTTGTCAGGTTGCATTTTCTCTTCTTTGCCCATTTGCAATTCAATTATCATAAATGCAAATATTTTATCATCAATTTGCATGTATAGTGAAATTGATGTTTACTAATATTTAATCAATAACATTTTAATCTTTCTGAGCCTACCTGTAAATAATTAACATAGAAATAACCCTGAAATAGTCATAATACCAATGAAGTTGAAAATAAGAACAGTAAGATAGCTATGACACAACTTTATGGTCAAAACAGAATAGGGTAAAATTAGAAATAAACTCCAGGTGACTTCAAAGTGTTATTCTCAGGAGAATTCAGATGTGATTTACACTCATGTATACCCCATTTTTCTCACACCAGATTGCAGATTGTAATCTGATTTTATATAGATACATAGCAGTTTATATGTATCTAAACATTTCTTTCGAAAGAAGCATGTAGTCTAGACGTACCCCATATCTCACTGGATTTAAATGAACATCTTGCCAGTGAGATATGGGGTACGTCTAGACTACATGCTTCTTTCGAAAGAAGCTTTTTCAAAATAATCTTTCAAAAAAGCTTCTTTTGAAAGAGATCGTCTAGACAGCCACCACTTTTTTCGAAAAAGCGATTTGCTTTTTCGAAAGAGCACCCAGGCAATCTGGATGCTCTCTTTCAAAAAAACCGTGTTTGAGTTCAAGAATGCCTTTTTTCGAAAGAGCTCTTTTGAAAAAAGGCATTCTTCCTTGTAAAATGAGGTTTACCACTGTCGAAAAAACCACCACGTTCTTTTGATTTAATTTTGAAAGAACATGCAGCAGTCTAGCCGCAAATGAAGTTTTTTCGAAAAAAGGCCACTTTTTCGAAAAGACCTTGTAGTCTAGACATAGCCATGGAGACCAAATTTCCTTAATCTCTTTTGAAATTTCCACCCGTAATTTGATTTCACAAACAATATATTCAGAACAAAACATTAATTATCTTAACTATACAACTAATTTTTCATGCCTGTTTAGGATATACTCATATAACATGAATTAAAGCAAACAGTTGTCCTTACCTGTAAAATGTTTTATGAACTTGTCTTTTAAATTGGAATCTCTTGGAAATATTTCTGAAGAAAAAAATATAAAAATAATACTTTTATTACAATAAACTGAGAATAATATGCAAATAAATATGCCATGCATGCATTCAAGAACCTCCCACATTAGTAAGCATTTCCAGTTTAATAGATATGGTAGTCTATATCCAATATTTTTCCACATAATTTATAGTGTGATAGATTAATGCCAGAAGGAACCATTACAATCTTCTAGAACAATATGCATAACAGTCCATAGAATTTCACCCAGTAATTCCTGCATTTATAAAATCCATATCTTTTGGCTGAGCCAGACCATATATTTTAGAAACACAACAATCTAAATACAGGAATGCTGTGCTAAACCATAAGTATTCAAGTACCCCAGTGATTAAGGATGCATAAAAAACCTAGATAAATGCAAGACAAATAGAATGTTACATACCAAAACTGGTAGCTTCAGAGGAAGGGGAAAACACTCTATAATTCACCTAGGCCATGAATAAATTCCCATTAAATTAAAAGGAGCTTTCCCACTGATGTCAGTGGAAATTAGAAGGGTGGTTTTGTGGATAAAGTCCCAGATGGGAGTTTCAGGAGAGCTAGGCTGTTTCCTCAGTTCTACCCCACAGATTGTGTATGACTGAGTGGGCTGCTTTGCCTCTGTGTCCCACCTCACTCTTTGTCTTGTCTAGATGCACTGTGAGCTCTGCAAATCAGGAATTGTCTTCTATTCTGTTTGAACTGTCCCTAGCATAATGGAGCCCTGAGCCTTGGTTGGGCTTTTCCAGGCTACTTTAATATAAATAATAAATATCAATAATAACTATGGTTAAGTCATTGGACTAAGATTCATACATTAGAGTCAAATTCCCAGCTCTACTACAGACTTCCTGTGTAATGTGGACAACTTATTATCTTGTGCCTCAGTTTCCCCATCTGTAAAAATGAACAAAAATACTTTTCTTTTGTGAGAACAAATTGTTTAATGTTTTTGAGGTACCCAGAGGCTTACTATAGCAATGAGCCATATTAGCAACCAAATTGAGTTATTTTCCTCAAACTTAAAAAAAGCCAATGGAAAAAAAATCAGCTTTCTATATTCAAGGAAAATTACTGTACAGTGGCTAAATCCTCAGAAATATATAAAGAACAGGGGCTTAGAATGGAAATGGTTTTGCCACTTCAACTATATTCAGCGTGTAGCTGATTTTTTTAATTGGAGTTAAATTCAAAGTATAATAACCTTCAGTATTTTAAAATATGTATATTGGGACAAGATTTTTTTAGATTTCCTTACGTATTATACTGAACTCCATTATTCTCTTCCTACAACAAAACAAGAGACTTCATGTTCACTTTCTACATTCCAAGATCTGGGTTATAGACCATTATATCGTGCAAGCCTCTAGTGATCATTACTGTATAGTGTTTACTTTTGCAAATATTGTGTAAGTGGACTTAAATAAATTATTATTCGATCATAAAGCAAGGGATATTTCACTCTGATTATATGACCAAAAATTTTCATGTACAGCTGTTTAGTTTCATCCTAGTTCCTTTTTTCACCGGCAAAATGCCTGAGAAAGTGGTTTTGATTTTGTGGTTCTATTGGAGCCAAATTAATTCCATTTACTAAGGAATAGTTTGGAAATGATTGTGTTCTAGTGTATTAGTAGTATTTTTTATATTAGTCTCATTTAGAGGCACCGAAACTGCATAACTGAGAGCAGTAATGAAAATTTGTCAGAAGCTCAATGGATATGCCAACCTTGCCTATAAAGGAACATACTTTTTATGGATTTTACACAAATTCCCAGAGTAATCACTTCTATTTTTGAATCCCTCTGTTGAAATACTTAGCATTTTCTTCACTTACTCCTCTGTGAATGATAATCTTACAAAAATATAACTTTAAGAGCATCTACCCTAAAAAGAACCAAACATTTACATGTCAGCTCTCTAGACTTATTTCTACATATATGGACTTTAATTTTTTACAACTATGACTTTTTAATCTATATTTTTTGTGTGTATTTTCTTGACACTGGAACTGAAACTAGCAATGAGATCCTGGTTCTTCCCATATAGACATTCATGCTCAGTTATCTCAAATTGTATTTTGGCATGAAAATGACATGTATGACATAAATCTAAGCAATATTTTTCTTCAAAAGATTATTTCAATTCATAGTATTGTTTATTATACTACATTTGTTGCTGTTATTATTTAACTAAAAAGGGGCAGTGTAAAAAAGAATTTGCAAAACTCTTATGCTTAATTTGGATTGCGCTTGTTTGTAGTTTAGGAATAAAACTTGTAAATGGCCAAGAAAATATTCTGATTTGAAACACACTAGGACATGCTCAATAGGAAAATTCTGTAGCACTCTGTGTCACAACAGAAATTCTGCATTCATTTGGATGGGGCTTTTCTTCACCAAAAGCACCCCATAATGTTTAGAGAGCTCACAGATTAAGATAATATTAGAATCCCAAAATGAAACAAAATTACAGTGAGATTGTGCAGATTTTGCTACACCAAATTTTAAAAAAGTATGTAAATAGAAATTGTTTCAATGCTAAAACTAATACCAAAATATTTCCAATGTTAGCTAATTAATCATATCATTGACTGTGACAATTTAGAGGAATATTTCCTGAGCCACTATTTCGGAAATCCTGCAGACTCTCTTGTGGTGACCGAAGGGAAATGCGTAGTACAGTTCTTGCTGGACTCTATGCAGACTTGTATGACAAAACCCATTCTAATATCATATTCTGACCTGGAAAGTTCTGGCTGGTATCATACATTATGGAAACAGTAATCTTCTCAGTTCCTGACTCAGTGGCTGTGGACGTATGGTGTGCCCTAGTTTGCCTAACAAATTAATGTACAATTTATTCAGGCAGTATTGATATGCTGTATCTCTAGGACAGACCTTTATGTAAGCATTTGCATTTCTTGCAGGCTGTCGGTAGGACTGTATTTTGAGTTTGTTATTGTGAAATTATAGTTATATGCCAGGTGAATTGTACAGGTTGAACCAGAGCCAGCCCAAGCTACAGGCTGATCAGGCTAGCGCCAGGGGCACCCCATTGTAGGGGGCACCACACGGAGCTGCCAGACTGGGCGGGGGGCGGGGCCGCGCATGCGCCGGGTGCCCGGGGGCGGCCGCGCATGCGCCGGGCACCGGGGGGGGGCCGCGCATGCGCCGGGCACCCGGGGGCGGGGCCGCACTCCCGGAGCCCGGGGCGCACGAATGGCTCGGGCCGGCCCTGGGTTGAACCTCTCTTGTCTGACACTCTCGGGACTGGACTGGTGCCGAACCATATGAAGTCCATATTGCCTAGCAGCATTATCAACACTTCCACTGCTAAGTAGGCTCTTAGAAGACAGTGGGGATAAATTAGAGCTAAACAACAGCACAGAACAATGAGAACCAGGACTGGTGGATGTAAACAAATGTTATATGACTGCAGGAAATATGGCCACATCCATGATAAGTGGACATCCAGCTAACTAAAATCATGCAAGACCATGGATGTTGCCAGACAGAGTGTCAGACTAGAGAGGTTCAACCTTTACTTTCATTGTACAGCATTCACTATACTGAAAGATAGTGTGTGGGTCTGGGCAATCATGTTGCCCAGAATCCTACTTGTAAATGGGCTGAAATCCTCTTTCTGGAGCAAAGATACTTACAGGTGTAGAGCTCTCTGAACCAATCCAAAAGAGCAAATGCTAAATGAGGAAATATTTATCTCAATTGTCTAGTTCAATACTTGTAAATCAGTCTATCTATATTGCCTCCCAGATTTATTTCAGAATTTGTTCTATTTTTGAAGTTCTCTTTTTTCTCCAGATACTTACAATCTAAAACCTTGTTGAAATTAATAAATTCATAATTAACTTGGTAGGTTTCCTACCCTCCCCCCCACACCTGGTACCAACATCACTGATTTCATTAACTTCAGTGAAATATCTATTTTTGTTTCTGAGGAAGCACTGTATATATTTTGTGTTAATGAGAGTCAGACATGTTTCTTAACTGAAGATACTTATTGTAAGGGTTTGGTATGTGTATTATGTTTTACGAGTGATAAATGGGAAATGATTCAATGCTCAGCAGGGATAATTTTACACCCAAAGAAGCTCTCCCTCCCATTAGTAGTACAAATCTCTCTGAAATTCAAAACTGACAATGCACTGGGTTGTAGTGTGATGAAGATTAAAGGAAGTTAACCAATGTTTTTCCACTTTCTAAGGATGGTCTATTACTCGTGACACCACAAGTGAAAATGCATTGGCTGTTTTCATCATGACTCGAAATAAAGCAATAATAAAACAAAACAAAACCACTGTCTGCCCACTAGAATATCATGAACTTATATACCACTGCCCTCTACTGAATGGAAAATGCTAGACATGCTCATGTGCATCATTCCTCTCTCCTGTCTGAGCTAACTGAGCTGCTAATTAAATTCACCAAGTAAAGTCCCCTCCTATAACTCTCCAAACAAAATTCTATTTGGGGGGGATGGAATTCATGAGGCAAGTGCAGTGCCTAATTCACAATGAAAGATTTAACTAATTTATTTGCCTTTTCTATTTATGAAATATCTCTGAAAACAACATCAGCCCATTGGAAGTATTTGCTGTACAACAAACCTCTATTCGGTATTCTTACTCTTAGCTGTGATTTGTCTACCAAGTCACATGGCATTCTTTCTGTTTCCTTATTAGAGGAATGCATTTGCATCAAGTAAACTAGTTACTCAAGCTAGTGATTTTGCAATTCACATTTTGTGTTTTTTTTCCTGAGTAAAATTTTCTGATGTGAGCCCCCAAAGGGTATGGAAATGTTCAAGAAAATTCTGTTAAAAATGTTGAAGGAAAGAGATTTTATACTTTATTTTCTCAGCTTTAGTTAGAAAGTCTGAACACATGCATAGATGTGTACATACATACATAACCACAATTTATAAATACCATCCTTATTCACTTTCAGAGGCAGTGCAAGAGGGCAGAGAAAGAGCACCAGTTTCTGCAATTTTCATCCTGTACTTCCATCACCAAAACTGTCACGCATACACAGCAGCAGCACAGGGTTCAACCCCTTTGTACCAATGCCAGGTTCTGCAAAGCCAAAAAAATAGCAGCAGGAAGAAGCGGAGGTATTGTCACAATTTCTTCTTTTCCCCCTTTCCACCTGAAGACTAGATGGCAACATGAGGGTTCTGCAAGGTTCTGGATGTGAAGGAAAGGAGAGGTTGGTTCAGAAGAGATGTAGCCTGACTATCTGAGAAATGTCCCCTATTGCCAGCTAATTTCCCACAGAATTGATATTTACAGCAACATTCACTCATTTAATTTGCAGGAGCCCCACAAAGAGCACAGCAGCTTGTGGACAAGCAGTGCTGACTAGCGAGAACCAAGATAGTGAAAAGCACACAGGGTCTGTTTCTCTACAGGAGTATCCCCAGTTTCCTTTTGGACCTAAGGACATATCTTGGTTCCTTCTATACAGCTCCAAATTCTCTCTCTACAGGGTCTGATGCCTTAGAATCTCCACACAGGAAGCTGTTTCTGTATTTATGGAATGAATTTCCTCCTCACATGATCTTTATGCAGAAGGGGACATTATACCCCTTGTTCTTAAAAGAGCTTTATTTATCCTTTTTTCAGTTACTTAACTATGGATGGTTTCTGAATTAATCAATTTTATTGGTTCCTAATGTGTTAGGAAGCAATTAAAAAAATAGTTGACTGGAGCTGCACAATAATTACATGAGATTAAACTTGCAATGCCCCAAATGACACTTCCCCCCAGTGTGCCAGAGCCCATGTTTATTTCATAAATAGCACCCTGCTAAATTATCTGTCATTTATGAAAAATCACCACTTCTTGTGAATATATGTTATGATTCTAACTGACTGATAGTTATTAATATGCCATATCATTGCCCCAGTCACACAGAATTTTTTCCCCTCTAATGTAAAATGAGCTCTTTGATGAAGATTCTCTTCAGTCTCCCACAAGAGGAGAGGAGCCCATGAGCGCTGCTTTTACATCATGTATGTGCACCCATTTGGGTGACAAACTACACTTAACATGGTTCCCCATATTCTACTATACCATTTCTCCCAGATGGAGTTCAAAGTTCTAAAGAGTTTTCATTTCTGGAGTTCACTTTTTCTTCTTCTGTTGGAAGTGGGTGTGGGAAAGTTGGGTTTGCTCTCCTGTCCAAGAGGCAGGGATTTCAGCCCCTTTAATTCGCTTTCATTAGGAGGTCCCTTACCTCTGCATTGGTATTATCAAATCAGTTCCCTTTAACAGCATGTTTAAGGTCTACTGCCTGCCAATGGAGCTGGCTCTCCCTATTTCTGTGCCTCCCCAAGCTCAGACTTCTGATGATTGGCTCCCCACTCTCATGCAAGCAAGGGACACACTAGGCCTGTTGACATTCATAGAGAAATTAGTCCCTTGACAATGGCTTTCACACTAAGTAAAGTAGAAGATAACAGACAAGGAAAATACAAACTTACTTTACCTGCACATCTCTTTTCCGTTGTCTATTTCTGCTACTTGTGAGCATAATTTATAAAACTCTGCCTCCTGACTTAGTGCCCCTGCAGCAAAGCTGAAATCATGTCTTTGTGACACTGTAACCACTAGTGCTGTCCAAATTTCAACACTTATAACTTCCCAGAGGAATCAACCAACAAAAATAACATAGGATGTTTGTATCATAACATTTTCTTCCAATAAAAATGCAATTGATTATTAGCAATAGTCACATGCCAAATCACAAAAAAACCCTAAAAAATGAATGGAATATCAAGATAAATGCAAAAATAGTCCTCACTAGATTAAAGCTCTTTTTAAATTTGCATAATTTACAAATACATATATGGGTGTGTTTCTCTCATATGGCATTTTACCTGCTGCTTAGCTAAAGAAAAAAAATCAGGAAGTCCTAAGAGATTAACATTATAAACAGAGGTTTCATTAAAGGAATATGTATTAATATTGGGTGGGTGCACTTAGTGGCAAAATAATATGCCCAATTCCTCCTTGAGATAAATCTGCTGAAATCAATGGAGTTTCACTAGAGATGAATTTGACCCACTATGCCACAGCAGCGTAAATGGTGAGACCAGCAGATGTGCACAGCACTGAAGTGAATGTGATCTGAGAAGTTATTTAAGTATGCCTGCTTTTGACTACATTGTATTTTGTGTTTCATAGTTACTCATTTCAAGAATTGTAGCATTCCATACTGACTTTGCACCAGTGTAAACACCTACCTAAGGTATAAGACAAGGCTGAATAAGGTTCAGAGTAGCATATCAATAATCTCCACATGAATTCTTTAGAAATGGTGAGATAAACGAAGGGCCACTCCCTCTCTCATCAAGGAGAAATTTTGTTGGACCAGAAGTGGTCTGGGAGAGGGTGTGGGTTCAGGAGTGGATTCTGGCCTGGGGGAGGGGTATAGGAGGAGGAAATGCAGGTCTAGAAGGGGGTTGTGACCTGGGTCAGGAATGTAAGGGGGGGTGGGTACAGAGATTTGGGTGGTGACCAGGGATAGTGGATTGGGGTATAAGGTCTGGAAGGGGGTTGTGACCTGAGGAGGGGTATAGGAGGGGTGCAGGGTCTGTGAAGGTGTATGGTGGCTGGAGCTGGGATGCAGAAGCTTGGGTTACAAAGGGTAGGGGTGTAGAAGGGGAGCAAAGGGTTGAGAGAGGGAAGAGCTGGGGTCCCAAAGGCAGGCTCTGGCTGGGAGACCTTACCTGGGTGGCTCCCAGCCATCAGCCCAGCTGGTTCCTTAGAGGGGTGTGAAAGACAGGGACCCTGGCTATGTGCTCAGAGCAGCTGCAGGGGCCATGTTTGCTCCTGTGAGCCTGGGGGATGTGTGAGGAAGAACACTTCACATGCTGCCCCCTCTCCCAGTAGCTCCCATTGGCTGGTTTCTGGCCAATAGCAGCTGCCTATTTACAGGACAGGCAGCTGCTTTTGGCCAGAAACCAGCCAATGGGAGCTACTGGGAGTGGGGGCAGCATGAGAAACCTCTCTCCCACTCCTCCTGGGCTCTCAGCATTCAGAGACACACACATGGCCCTGCAGCTGGCTTTACTGAGTGCCATGTGAGGGTGGGCGAGGCAGGGAGTCAGCTGAGTTCCCCCAGGCCAGATCCAGCCTGTGGACTATATTTTGCCCAGCCCTGGGCCAGAGTATGATCAGGGAATTGCAGTGTGCTCTTTTGATACAAACCCTCAGCTCTGCATAGCAAGATAAAAAGTGCAATTGAGAATCTAAATGATCTGTGTATCCCCAACAAATAAGCACCAATAAGTGTGAGACCAAAGGAATCTAAGGCTCTACTTTTAATCACCCATTCTAAGAAGGTGCTAATTTTTTTCAGTCTGCTCAAGATACCAATCATCACATTGAAAGACTATGTCATAACACTTGTAACCCCATAAACAAAGCCCCAAGAGATTACTCTGCATTGAGAGGAGTCTGAAGGTAGATTCAATGTCATATTTGCCAAACACCACCATAATCCCTCACATCTGATGAAAATCAACAGTTCAATAGAACTGGCATATCACATGATACCCAAATGCATCCAAATAATTGCTCCCTGACCATTCCCTGAGGTAGGTCTTGTGGTTAATGGCTGTTCTCCATCCATCAGTTTGCGACCCAAGCTTAACAGAAAAAGGGTGTTTTAAAGAAAACAAAAACAGCCCGCAGTCTGTTCTATGGCTGCTTTTTTTTTTTTTATTTTAGCTTTGACAAAGGACATGTGAACTTGAGTATCCCTGCTGTGAAATGCTGGTGTAAAACATAGAATGAAATTTGGAAGTTTGTAGAGAAACCTACTTATAAGTATGCTGCAGAAGCATGTAATCTGTGCTAAGCACTAGTCACTTTTTAAAAGTACAGTAATTACTCATTTAACATGTGCCCACTTAACATGTTTTCGCAATAGCACGATTTTATTTTAGGGAACGTTTTTCGAATAACACGATTATTTTCGTGTTATTTCGGGGACAGTCAAGTGGCCAACTACTTCACGTGGTGGTATAAGTTGGTGAAAACAGTGGTAATACGCATGAGCAGATGAATACATGTGGTCACAGCGCTCCTCCGCTCACTCATGTGTTTATCTTTGTTTTAACAAACTGCAGCAACTTGTGTTGCTAGTTATCCTGTGTTGCTAGATATCGAATGTTGTCATTGACGACCCAGCATCAGCAAAAAATTGACTTTGCCACCACCACCTGAAACACAACCCGCACCTTTTCCATTATTTTTAATGGGAAAATTGACCCCGCATAGCACGTTTTCGCTTAGCACGAACATTTTCAGAAACGCACCTATAGTGGTAAATGAGGAATTACTGTAATCAGTCTTTTTGTTTTGTTTTGTTTTGTTAATTCAAGAGCTATCTAATTAGGCACAACTGAAAGAAACCATGCTCCAATCCAATATTTGAGGGGAGATGACACCAAGAACAGTCGGGTCAGTCAAACAGAATTGTGGCACAAAGAGAGGAACTCACTCAGTCTTTAAAGACCTTCTGAAGGCAAGAGAGTCTGGTCCTAGGTCCTTTACTAGGCCACCAACTTTATATAAACACTTCTGACTGTGTACTGGGGCAACTCCCATCCTCCTTTATGGTTCCCATGTTCATCATTACAGAGGAGGGGTCATGGCCTACTTTAGCCTGATTTAGTTTATGTATGTATTTCTATATTGTTCACAGCTGCAAAAACAGAATACCTAACCTACCAATTATGTTCTCTGGGATATGCATCGCTTCCCCAGGTAGAGGCCTAGCAAATGAAGCCCATAACTACACAGGTTATGATTTCTCACTTGCCAAGGCATTTCTGTTTGTTTTCCTGAGAATGAGTTAACTTAGACAAACAAAAACCATTAAATAATAATATTTACAATTCTAAGCCAATGCTTTCTAATCAGCTGCTTTCTAATAATTTATTAATACTTGATTTAAAGAGTCTGAATGTTAGCTTCTTCAGCCTCAGACAATCACAATGAAATTAGGACATAATAATTGCCTTTGAGCACAGAAAACAGGTATAGCAATACTTAGTAATTTTTCTATGAAATCATATTTGTGCGAGTTAATAATCCTATCCTCTAGAAACACCAAGGTTTCACTTAACAAAAGTCCATTAAGAAACACAACTTCTCTTTCTTTTCCACTGTAAGCTTCTGATTCCATCAGCCAGTTTTACAGGAGAGTAAAAGAAACCAGATTCATTATACGCACCCATGCACACACACACTTTTTTTTCCCCACTTTATGCTAGATTGGCCTTTTAGTGACTATAGTTTTTAATCACAAGTCTGCTTAATAGCAAACAGTAAATTTGAATGTAAGCATCATGTGGATGTCAGTTGAAAGCTCCCTCTTCCTAGTGTCATATCTGGAAATGCAGATGCATGTTTGAAGAGCTCTCATACCAAGTATATGCCTTTTTTCACATTTAAAGATTGCATTAGAATAATTATATACACAGAGCACAAATTAGGTTGAGAGAATTGTGTTATATTAATCTATTAGATGCTATGTGAATCGGAGCACAATCTGAGAGCATTACTGAGATATTGCAGTAAAAAGAGAGTCTAGGATATCACCCAAGCAGTTTGAGAAAAAGTAGCAGGCACACCTGACTGTGGAACAAGGATTATGTATTACATTTTGAACAAACCCTGATTTACTATAAACATTAACTGCTTATAAAGCTTCAAAAGGACAAGTTATTTAAAGTAATGAAAAATATTAGGCTCCAGTTTACTGGCAATGTGGGTGGTAATGCTGTAGAGTACTTGACATTTCCTATGCTTATTTTAGAAATGTTTCTATTTCTTCTTTGAATTAGAACAGTAATGGTGCAGACTGAGTAATTACTAATCCAAACTGAATATCTAAATAAAGAACATACCAGTCCATAAGGAATCCTTATATTTAAAGCTTAGGCACAGGTACTCAATTATATCTTTAGACTGCTCTGTTAGCCTAAAAGTGCTTCAGAATGAATACAAATTACATTTGCACCTATATTAAGGACACTTTCCACTGCCAGAATGCTGTAAAGAAGCCTTTCTATAAATAAAAATTAGACTCAAAGTATTTGCTTGATCCTGTGTGTTAAGTCCAAAAGAATTAGTAACAGCCATCCACTTGTTTGTATTCAATCAATAAAAATGGCCCAGATCCTGCGTCTTGCTCAGCCACTTTGTCCCATATCACTGGGACAAAGCAGTCCTTAAAAGTCAGCAGGGTCAGGCATCTCATTGGATCATATAGCACTCATACTGCTACTGGAATAGGGGCATGGCTGAGCAAAGGCAGCAGGGCCAGGGACTCCTTAAACCTTGTTGATCCTGTCAGCTCAATCACCTCTTTAGAGTCTTTGACAGCCAGAAAGACATAAGAAACATTCCAGCATGCAGCTAGCCTAGTACCAGCTGTAATATGGAGTCCTTGGCCTGCGCTAACAATCAGGACCATCAATCTCAACTCAAGCTGCAAGGCTGCAGGCACACAAAAAATGATTATAATAAAATACTGCTAATAAATGATTTTATTAAGTGTGTTTTAAAGCTTCAATTTTAAAGTTAAAGAAAGAAGAACTATGGCTTTATGACATAAGGCATTTGTGTAGAGGGATGAATTTCTAGTCATACACCATGTAGTCGGAATACTAACATTATAGGGAGGAAAATGGCATGCCAGAATGAGCATTAGGCATAGACGTAGCAATTCTGTACAGCATGCTGTCCTCCTGACATGATAAATACAAGACTGGCTTTCCGGACAAATCCATGTGGAACCCAATGCTACTCTCATCAGCATTAAACTCCTCCTCCAAATTTTGGGGGTCTAGGAAGACAGAACCAATGACTGTATGGCTTCTGTGAGAGTGTTGCTATTAATTTGAAGTAGGGAAACAGGCAAGCAACTCAAAAAGGTGTATACCTTCATAATCTGCAAAGTGGAAACCCAATGTTTCCATGAACTCTGGCATTTGGGGACTCCACCGTGAGCCTGTAGATCTTCCATCTGACAGCAACATGGTTTTCACATGTATTTCCCTGACCTTGTAAGTTTTCCACTAAAAGACAGTACTTTTAAAAATAGTAAGTATTGAAAACCATAGTTCTGTTCCCTACTATATTATTCACCTTCTCTGAGATCCTGGTAAGTCACATTGGGCATCTCTACACTAGAAAAATTTCAAAATAACTCATTTTGAAATAATAGCTGCTAAAATAATAATTTTCAAATAGCGCATCCACACTGTGGGGGAAACCCCAAAATTGGTCTGAGGCAGGATCCATTAATGTGGCTGCGTTACCTCAACGTAGAGTTTGAGGAACTACTGGGGAGCAATTAGTTTGAATTATTCTGGGGAGTAGTTATTTCAAAATAGCAGCACTGGAGCATCCACACTAACACTATTTCAAAATAGCTATTTCGAAATAAGCATTATTCCTTGTGGAAAGCAGGAGTTATTTTGAAATAACCAGCCTGTGATTTTGAAATAACAGGCTTGGTAGTGTGGACACTCTGATATTTTGAAATGTAGACCAGGGCTTTCTGTCTTTGCCTTGGATCCCAATGTGCAAAGTGGGAATAATCTGCCCTAATTTGAGGGGATGCTGTGAGGATAAATACATTAAGCCCTGGTCTAAACTAGGGCTTTATTTCAAATAACACCCCCTTAGATCAAATTTATAAGCAGCATGTCCTCACCATATTTTGAAATAATGGGCTGCTTACTTTGAAATCTGTACTCCTGCTTCTCTTGAGGAATAATGCTAATTTCAAAATAGTTATTTCAAAATAGCAGTCATTTGGATGCTCTCGTGCCACTATTTCAAAATAACTACTCCTCAGCAGTGTTCCCTCTAAACTGTGTGGCAGCACAGCTTCACTGGTGATTAATCAGCCCTGCCCAGTCAGTCAGCGCCATGCACAGAGCCCTAAGCCTCTGACTGGTGGGGTTGATTAATCATCCATGAAATTGTGCTGCCATGCATCATAGAGAACATTGCTCCCCAGAGTAATTGGAACTAATTACTCCCCTGTGCTTCCTGGGGCTCTAAGTCAAGGTATCACATCCACACTAATGGAGCCTGCCTCAAACAATTTCGAAGCTTCCTTGAAGTGTGGACATGCTCTTTCGATTTTGTTAAATTGGGAGTTAGTAAATCAATTTTAGTTGTTTCAAAATAGTTCCCTAGTGTAGGCATGCCCTAAGATTATGAGTTAATCATATGCTATGATAATTGGATTATCTTTCCTAGATTCACTTCTGGCTCCCAAGGGAAAAATGTGCAAACTTCACAACTAAATGGACCAAAGTTTGGGAGGCAAAGAGTGCTGATCTTACACAGTACCCAACCAATCTCTTATAAATAATCTCCACATACTAGTCCCTATTGTGTCCATGTTTGGTCTTTTTATACCATGCCTATCTTGTCTGTGTGTGTATACACGCACACAGTTGAGGAGAAAGGGAGCTGGGCCAGCAATGGTATCATTACCCACAAAAACACAATAGGATTTTTCTAGCAAGATAATTTGACCTTGATAGTATTATCTTATGCTCAGTACTGTTTGTGATATTCTCTGCCCTGACTGGGGATGAGGAGATGTTTTAGGAAGAAGTGAGGAGCCAGTGGGAACAAGGTTAACATGAAGTTAGTGAGCAGCACAAAGTCCCTGGGTCTCAATGTAGATGTGCCAGCCTTCCAAAGATTCTCTTGAAATCCATGAGCTTTCCCTGCCAATCTCAGGATGTTCTCACATGAGTATGGCTATACTATAAAACTCACCTCTCCATGGAGTGATATGAAAATAACTGCAAGATTTAATTTACAGTGTATTGCAGCTCCACTGTGGATTTTCCAAAATTTGGCCTTGAATATTCAAGATCTATTGCTTAATTTGAAAGGCTTGACAAGGCTAACCATTGTGTACATTTGAAAGTGGTACTTTAAGTATCAAAGTGCATTACCGAATGAGGGACTTACACTTTGTTTCTAAATATGTAGAAAGGAGGTTTCATAGCAATTTTCTCTACCAAACACTGAGATGACTTTTTCTGATCTCTTAATTTACATTGTTCAGTGCAGAAATAGCCACAGCTATCTGAAAGCTAAACACCTTAGATCCCATGAGCACAAGAGCATTGAATTTAATAATAATAGTGAATAGAGTTGTTGCTATAATGAAATATATTACACCATGTCCAGGGAATACTAAGGGATCATTTATGATGGGGACAGGATTGTACAGTGCCTGATGACAGTTCTCTGCAATTTACTAGAATCAGGATAGTAAGATATATTGGATTTGTAATGATTTAATTTGCTCGATTGTAGGACAAGCAGCTGGAGGCTCAAGTAGATAATTACATTTCTAAGCCACCAAGCAATCCTTCTATGGTGTTTGTAGAATAGTCACTTAATGACAGGAAACTATTTGGAAACCAACATAAGCTGATAACTTTGAATGACTAGAAAACTAATGTGGGTAAGTGAATACTTAGCAGTAAGGCGGTCAGGGGTTTCATTGCACTGAAAAGGTATCATGCACTTATTGTCTGAAAGTGCTTACTAACATCTTCTGAAACAGGTAAGGAATTAAAAATTACATTGGTTATACTGGAAGAAGTGGGTTGGAAAAAGAATCACAGGCCATTTTTCTGAAATCTTTCACCAGCATTACATGCAAGGAAGAATATTCTATGGTTTCATGGTTATTACAGTCTGGTTATGTAGAAGAAGCCATATCAAATAATTTTAACTAGATGTAAATGGATATGAACCAACCATACACTGTACAATACAAGAAAAAAAGCCCTAGAAAATTATTAAAATTTGTTTGACAAATCAGATGTTGGTTGTTGTAAATAATATTTTTTATTACAATATCGCATAGCACTTTGCAAAGGAGATCAGTATCATTATGTCTGTTTTACAGATGGGAAAACTGAGGCATAGAACAGCAGTGTGACTTAATCAAGGTCACCCAGCAGGCCAGTGTCAGAACCACTAATAGAAACCAGGTCTTCTCAGTAGCAGTCCAGTGCTCTATCTACTGTGACACACTGCTCTTACTGATTCTTTGTCTGGTAATCGCATATCATAATTAATGTAACTGCTTTATCAAAGCTATTCTAACACCACCACAGCTAACTCTTTGGCTATTTTAATCCCACAGGATTTAATAGGTTTGCCAATCTACTGTACTTATCTAGTGCTGTCGCATTTATCCATTGCTGCTGCCACATGCACCGTTAAGTATGCACTACTTACTAACACTTTATGGATCAAGGTTAGGTATTTCAATGGAAGATACCTTTAAAGAAATAAAGACTGAAAAGGTGAAGAGAGTGGATTTAAGGATTTAAAAGGGCTTTGTGTCACATTTCAGTAGCCCTTTATTATCTATTATTATTTTGAAAGAGCGCTGTGCTTTATAAGGCAAATCTATCATTGTGCTTATGTCACAGTATCCCTAATCTAGCAAGTCTTGAAGCTGACAATAGCTGCAATAAGTGGTGGTGCAGTTTTGGTTTTTTTTGATCGCTGCCCCCAGACACTTCGGTTTCAGAGTGTGTCATAATGAATACTTGCTAAAATGTAACTTTACTACTATATCTGAACACACCAAGTAAAGAACTAGCACTGCAATTGTTACAGTCAGTTTCAATTTTGGAACAAAACCACTTCTGTGGGGAAATGACTCTTTCTAAAATGAAATTTTTCACCAGAAAGGTTGATATTGTTTAAATGTTTGATTTGAGACAAATCATTGTCACCCGATTATTTTAACTTTTGAAAAAAAAATAACTGAATCTAACCATTTTATGAACAGCTTCAAAAGCAAAAATTTAAAACCTAAAAAGCACATATTGAAAAAGTGAAAAGGACTGATTTCTAACACTTTGTAACAAAACACTTCAGATTTTCCTTTTTTTCCCCATAATTGATTGTCATTTTCAATCAGCTTTCATGTTTGTATTAAACACAGTTTTCTTCTTTAGATGAGACAATTTGCCCCTTGTAAGAATAGGCACAAGTTTATTGACATCACCAGGGTCAAACCCACTCACGCAGCACTGAATTTTACTCAGTAGCCATAATAACATAATAGAAATAGAATAATATTAAACAGTTCAGCAGTCAGTCAAATGGCTATATTCTTCATGTCTCTGTTTCAGTTCTTACTAGTTTTGTGCATGCTGTAACATGATAGCAAAAAAAATCAACATTTTCACTAAATCATATTTCAACCAATGGACATGAAACATGTCTTAAACATGAATAAATAGCCTATAAAAGGTATTTGAAGCAATAACCAATAATAGCTAACCTCTGTCACACATACAACCATGATCAAGATCTCTCTGGAATTAGGCTGCCATTCTGATTCCTAATCCACTGGATCCATGTGCTTTAAGCTTCTCTTTAGCTGAGCAGGTTCCAGCAGTATCCATTGCCTCTCTGTGACATTTCCAACAAAAGCTATTTCCTCTGTTACCCCTCATGGAGATGGAACATTTCATGTTGCCCATGTCCACCAGGAGCAATACTGACTGGTCAGATTTCTCCATAGCTTAAGGATACCTTTTCCCAGAGCTCCAAGCATATGGGTGCTCTGAATTTACAGTTTAGCTCTTCACGAAACCAGAGAGAGACATGCAGGTAGATTTGTAAAGGATTTTAAAGACAATTACTCTTTACTTAGATTGCACAAGAGAAATACACATATCTAGATAAGCAACAAATACGCATTTCCCTGCCTCAGTTTCCTCACCACTGTGGACCATTCTCTGGCATTAGTACAGAGTCCAACCACTTTGTACTAATGCCAGAGAATGGTCCAGAGTCCACTTGGGTGTCCACGAGTACTCTCTCTCAGGAGGTTACAAAGTCAATAGGATCCCCCCACCTGCTAAAAAAGAAAGCTTAGATTAGAAATGTATGGCCAGAAAGGGCTTCAAGAAGTCACTTACATCATTCCCACAGGCTGAGGAAGGACCATCTATACCAGTGATAGGCAACGTGAGTAAGCTGCATAAGTGGTCCTCTATCTCAGGGGCTTGTAAGATGATCATGACCAAGACAGTCTCTCAGGATAGGGTAGTTTTGCTTACTGTGCTTGCGTACCTATAATTTGCAGGGTGTACTGTTTGCACTGTAGCAGCACTTTGATTGCATGCAGAGGGAGCACATGGCACTCACAGTCCATATTGTGTGCAATCACACCTCGCCTCACGTGCCCTTGCTTTACATGCATGTCACTTCAGTAACACCTGTAGGGGAAAAAAAAACTATGCAGTTGGAAACCAGGAGAAACAGGCAACCCTGCACAAGGGCAACAGTAAACAAAATATCTTGAAGGCCATGCACATGTGGCCCTTAACTGCCAGTTGCACCACTGATCTATATCATCCCTGACAGCTGTTGTCTCTTCCTGTCTCTTCCTTTTTCTTGCACAAAACTTATTGTGTGTTTCTGTGAGTCTCATCTGACTCACCCAGCTTCTGTAGTTTTTAAAGGCCAGCATCAAAACCCTGGTTTCTTTGTTCTGCAATTGGGGATATTCCACTCTCCGAACCCTCAGCCCTTCCCACTGTCCCAAGCTCATCATTGAGCTATTAGAATGAAACACTGTACTTTGTCTGACAAACTCCAGTCCTATTTATGGCTGACTCACCATGCACTGAGGCATTCCATGAGTCAGCAATTTCATAACATCAGCCTAAATTTATAAAATGTGCTCAGATACATTTTTGAAATTATGATCAGCCCTAATATAATAATGATGACTAATAAAAGTATGTATTCTGAAAGAAATCAGACTGTCAATTTATTAGCTATTGTAATGGTCACTTTAGAAAATAAAACTCACACTCAGGAAGTTCTGTGTCATATCAGAGAGATATTGTAAATGGGCTAGATTCAAAGCCCCTGGAATCAATGGAAATACTTTATTGTCTTTCAGTGGGCTTTGGCTTCTCCCCAGAGTGTTTACCAAGGTATTTCTTCCCCTCTCTCCTTCCCTCCCCTCCCCCGATACATGTTATAGATTGGACCTCCCTGGTACAGCACCCTAAGGACCTGACTGGTCCCAGACAGGGGAGTTTGACAAACCAAGGGAGGTAAGAGCTCTCCTGGGGGCACTGGCCTCCCAGCCAGTTCCTCTCACCAGCCCACTCCCAGAAGCTACTTGGCTGGCCAGATTCCACTCCCGGCCCAGGCTGTTGCAAGCCTCTAGTGGCTGTTGGCTGGGCTCCTCTGCTGGCCCCTGCCAGCCGCCAGCCCCTCTGACACCATCCTCCTAGCCAACAGCTACTGGGGCTTTCTGGTCCAGCAACATCCCTTGGTCCCTCTGGATCAGGGATGTTGCCAGATCAGAGTCCTGGACCAGAGAGGTTCAACCTGTAGTCATGTCTAGTGATTTAGTAAAGTATATAGTGAGGCATCCATTATTTTCCTCTAGAGTAATTGGAAACATTATTTCCATGCATATGAAATTTATACTATTGCTTAAAAACTTATGTTATCACAAAAGCCACAAGTATTTATTTGGAAAGACGTTTAAATAGAAACTATTATCCCACTGTGTACATAAGTGCATGTACCTATGTCCACACATACCATATTCTTTTCTAACAATCCATAGTCAGATCCTGCCTCATCACCAAAAGCAAGCTGACTTAAAGCACAAATATCAAAATATTGCTCAGGAAATTACACTTTTCAGTACAATCGCAAAGATTTCTACAGAAGAAAAAATATCACAAATGTTTACACAGATGTAATTATTTTAAATAGGGATATAGTAAAAAAATATTTTAAAACATTTTAAATAGCACTGCCTAGGAAAAACACAAAATGTAGTTATTTATTATTATTATGTTAGTACTTTTGTTTGCAGAAAGTGCTAGATAAGTAGTGATAGATATAAAAGGTTCAGATTCAGCACAGGCATATTTTTACCCTTTCTGGTTCCTTCTATTCTCACTTGGAAAGAAAAGCTCTAAAAATAAAAGATCAGCCCCTGGTGTCTGCTGCAGCTGTCAACAAAGCTTCCAAAAACTGCTAACTGTGATGTGGACACTTTTTTGCTAGAAACTGGAGTATGGCAAACTGAATCAGTTTCCATTTTACCTCTCCAGTCACTCCTTCAGGGTATGTCTACACTGCACCATAGCTCAAAATAAGATATGCAATTTGAGTTATGCAAATGCATATCTTATTTCGATCTTATTTCAAAATAGCTTATTTCGTAATTTGGTGCTGTGTAGACAGTGCCAAATTTCGAAATAACCTGTTATTCCAAAACGTCCCTTACTCCTCGTGGAATAAGGTTTACAGGGAAATCAAAATAGTGAGCCCAAAATAACAGGCTTGCTCTGAAGACCTGGGATAGCTATTTCAGGATACTCTGGTATCCCGAAATAGCTATTCCACGTCTTCACAGCAAGCCTGTTATTTAGAAATATCTTTCGAAATAGGTGTGCTATTCCAACGTCCCTATAAACCTTGTTCCATGAGGATTAAGGGAGTTTGGAATAGCAGTTTACTTCAAAATTGGCACTGAGTAGACAGCACTGAATTATGAAATAAGTTATTTTGAAATAGTTATGTAATTTGTGTAGCTCAAATTGCATAGCTTTTATTTCGAGCTAAGGGTGCAGTGTAGCTGCACCCTCACTGTATTACTAGGTGGCCCCTCATTTCTTCCTCCGTACTTTCCACTCTCATCTGGTGTCCCTCAGGGCCCCTTCACTAGCTGCCTCCTTTTCTCCCTTTTTTGTGGTATACATGGGTGATCTCACCAACTCTCACTGATTCAAGTTATTACCCCTAAGTTGATGATTCCCAATTTCACCTTAGCACTTCTGACCTATTCCAGTATATCCAGCCTTTCTTCTTTAACTGTGGAAATCTCTCTCGAATGTTTGATTTAAACTCAAAATGAAAAGGAATTCGAGAATTCCTTATGTTTCCTCCCTCAAAAAACCCCTCTCTCCTTCTCTGTCACTGTCAACAACTTCACCATCTCTCCCGACACTAAGGTTAACAACTCTAGAGTAATCTAAAGACACCCTTTTTCCCTTTCCTCCGCCACATCTAAGGCTTGTCTACATGGCAAGATGGAGTATGAATCTAACCTGAACAAGCCTGCCTCATACTAATTGTCTATATGAACTCTGCTGCACTGATAGTTTGTCAAAGAGGACTAGGTCAAAACACATTAATGAGCTGCTAATACACATCAGCAGGGTCCAAGAAGGCAAGCTAGTGTGGCATAGATTCACACCCCAGCCTTCTGGAAACAAATTGTTGGTGTAGACAAGTCCCTAGGCCATCGTTAAACTCTGTCTGTTCTCCACTTAAGGTTCCTCTAAAATTCACCCATTCCTCTCCATTCCCCAGGCTCCTGAAACTTCCTCTCTCTGCCCTCCCCAAATTTCACAGTGTACTCTTGAAACTTCCTGCATCTTCTTTGTTTATTGCTTTTGACCATGCCAGCCTTCCTGAATGTTTGCACTGGTTTCCAGTTTATCCCAATATTATATTCAAACTCCTTATCCTCACCTTTTGTACCCTGCCTATATTTCATTTCTTTTCTACTCTGCTTCATACACACTCTGTTCCGCCACTTCCACTTTCTTTAATGCTTCCTTTGGATAAAATATAATTTTGGAATAAATGAGTGTGATTGCATTTGCTTATGCTAGGATTGAATCTGGACCGGTGTCCTTTCTCCCACAAGGGTTTTGGTACTGCTGTCATATCACTCCCTATTCATAAAAGTATCTGTGACCATAAGCACCCACTATCTATCCACTCAGTGTGCAGCAACAGTCAAAAAAGCAAATAGAATGTTAGGAATAATTTAAAGAGGGGTAGAGAATAAGACAGAAAATGCCTCAATCTTAATGCCTCTATATAAAACCATGGTACGCCCACATCTTGAATACTGCAGACCGATGCGGTCACCTCAGTCCTCATCTCAAAAAAAGATATATTGGTGTTGGAAAAGGTTCAGTAAAGGGCAACAAAATGAATTGGGGTTTGGAACGCGCCTCATATGAAGAGAGATTTAAAAAAAAAGATGTGGACTTTTCAACTTAGAAAAGAAGAGACTAAGGGGAGATATGAGAGAGGTCTATAAAATCATGACTGGTGTGGAAAAAGTGAATAAGGAAAAGTTATTTACTTACTCCCACAATATAAGAACTAGGGGTCACCAAATGAAATTAATAGGCAGCAGGTTTAAAGGAAGTTTTTCTTCATTCAGCACATAATCAACCTGTGGAACTCCTTGCCAAAGAAATAAAGAGTAGGACTTTAACAGGGTTCAAAAATGAGCTAGATAAATTCATGGAGGTTAGGTCCATCAATGGCTATTAGTTAGTATGGGTAGGAATGGTGTCCCTAGTCTCTGTTTGTCTGGAAATAGGTGACAGGAGAGGGATCATTGAGGATTACCTGTTGTGTTCCCTCCCTCTGGGGCATCTGGTATTGGCTGCTGTAGCCCAGTATCCTGTATGCCAAGATGGACCTTTTTTCTGACCCAGTATGGCCATACTTATGTTTTAGCACGCCCATATAACTTACATCCAAGAGTTTTATAAGATCTGGCCAAAGATCTCTGTGTGGACTTTTAATACTGATTTTCAGTAAGTTCTGTAGTAAAAGGGTAGTTCCAGAGTACTGTAAGAAACTAAGCATGTCCCAATATTTTACACAGGTAAATATGATGACCCCGGTAACTACAAGCCTGACATTAATTCCAGGAAAAGTCATGTAATGGCCGATAAGGTACGCAATAACGAACTAAAGGAGAACACCACAATAATGTCAATCAACTTAAGTTTCTGGAAAATAGATCTTGTCAAACTAACTTCATAGTAATTTTTGATGAGACTACAAGTTTGGTTGATAAAGGTTATAGTGCTGATGCAATCTACTTAGACTTCTGTAAAGGCAACTGATTAGTACCTCATGACATCTTGATTAATAAACTAGAATGATACAAATTTATTATGGCATATATTAAATAAATGTAATTATGAAGAGGGCTGTCAAAAGGGCTGTGTTTTTAGAGGGGCATCAGAAAGATTGGTTCCTGGCCTTCTTCAACATCTTTATTAATGATGTGGAAGAACCCCCCCCATAAATTACTGATAAAAAGTGGGGTGTGTGGTTACTAATGAAGAGGACAGATCACTGATTCACAGCAGCCTGGATGTCTTGAGTAAGTTGATGGCAAAAAAAAGTATGTTTCAGCTCAGCCAAATGTAAAGTTACATTTTTTCATACAAAGAATGCTGGTCATAATTACAGAAAAGAGTACTCTATCCTAGGAAGTAGTGACTTTGAAAAAAATAACTAGAAGATCCAGGATTGCTAATCAGTTGAAAATTAGCTAAAGTTTTATTCTGTAACCAAAAGCTCATACGATCCTTAGCTATATAAGCAGGGGAATCTCAGCTAGGAGTAGAAAGATTGTATCTCCTCTGCATTTGGCACTGGTGCAACCCCTGCTGGAAATCTGTGTCCATTCTACTGTCCACAATTCAAGAAAGATGGTGATAAATTTGAAAGGGTGCAGAGAAGAACCACAAGGATGATGAAAGATTTGGAAAACATGCCTTTGAATAAAAGATTCAAAGAGCTCAATATATTCATTTTTATCAAAGTAGTACTCTATAAGAATCAACATAGGGAACAAATATTTCATAATGTGCGCTTCAGTGTAGCAGAGAAGGGTGTAATATGATCCGGTGGCAGGAAGATGAAACTATACAAATTTGGAACTAAAGGTGCAAATTTTTAACAGTGAAATTAATTAACCATTGGAATAATCATGCCTTGATTAACCAATGTGTACTTAGTGCACTTGTGCAGGATTTGGGTGGGTAATGCTGTGATCTCGCACACAGGGACTCAGCGCCACTCAGGTTTGACCTGACTGTCCCTCTGTCATGATGAAGGGCCATCCAGGCATAATTTCAATGAAAGTGGTGGGTTTGCAATTCCACAGTGCATACAGGCCAAAAAAAACCCTTTAATCCAACACTGGGAACAATGTAACAAAGTTTGTGTTGGAGGGAAAATTTTAAATGAAAATTGGATATTTTTCTAAGTTATATGATCACAGTTGCTAAACTTGAAGCAAGACTTAACCGAGGCAAGTCCTGTGTCTTGTGTTAAGCAGAAGGTAAGACTAAATGATCACAGGAGCCCCTTTTCACCTTCAAAAGTGATGGGTGTGCCTACACTGCACACTTTGTTTGGGGGCATGCACTGTAATACTTTTTCTGTCCCCCTAGCATGCAGTGTAAATAGTAAGGCAAGGCTTAGACAAGTAAAGACATGCCTGAAGACAGTGAGATGTGTACTCAAATACATGGTGCCCCCCTGCCCAAACTGCCTATTCGGCTACAATGCCATTTTTAGCAGTGGATCCCCACTACTGGAACCTTCCCCTGGAAGAAGATTCAGGCAGGGGGAAAGGCTGTGGTGGAGGGGGAGGGGAGTGCCACAGTAACAGACTCCAGCACAGTGGGGGAAAACACTACCACTAGCTGTAGCCCTTTCCCGCCTCATTCCAGCACCTTCCACATAAGAACAAAGGTCCATCTAGCCCAGTATCCTGTTTTCTGACAGTGGCCAATGCCAGGTGCCCCAGAGGGAATGAACAGAACAGGTAAGCATTAAGTGATCCATCCTCTATCCCCCATTCCCAGCTTCTAACAGAGTTCCCAGTTTCTGACAAAATTTCCCTGTGGTAGGGAAGGACTTGAGCAATGGGAAAAGGCTCTGCATGCTGAAGGCAATGGAGAAAGGCTCTGCTTTTCCCTGGTACCTCTCTTCCACCAGAGCCCTTTCCCCCGTCCACCTGAGGCCTTCTCTTCACATACCAGAAGATCAATGCTGTGCAGATTGATCTCCCAGGGGTCGATTAAGGAGTCTAGTGAGGACCCACTAAATCGAACACTGATTGCTTCCCCATCAACCCTGGTACTCCACCGGGTCACAAGGAGTAAAGGAAGTCGTGGGAGAGTTTCTCCTGACAATCCCTGTAGCAGTGGGGACGTTATGGTAAGTCGAGTTAAGATAAACAATTCCAACTATGTGAATAGTGTAGCTGGATTTGATGTATCTTAATTTGACTTTGCCTCCAGTGTAGATCTGGCCTCAGTGGACGGCTGCATCCGCAGGAAGCTGCTGAAAACTTTTCCTACTGCCTTGCCTCTTCCAGAACCTTCTGCAGAGTCCATACTGCTCTCTGTAGCTACATGTACTCTACTTATGCCTTAACTGATGCCTATATAACAATAAACATATCCTATAATCTTACCCTGTGATGACCGTTGTTCATATATACTATCACCTTTGGTTCACTGTTATGTCCCTGCTGGTACAACAAGTAATTGGAGAATAGTACAGAATAAAATAAATAGCTCATTGATCTGGGCCATTCAACAGTTGGGTCACAGACTCACTACGAAGCTAGGTTGAGTCATACTGCTGGCAGTGAGGTAAAAATTCACATCCTATTATTGATCCCATAAACCAATCAACCCTTCCCACAGATTATTTTGAAACTAATTTATTTTACCTGTTATTTGTTTCCTTCCATGTTGGGTAAAATTCTGACCACATTAAAGTCCATAGGAATTTTACCATTGATTACAATAGGCCAAAATGCAACCCAATATTTATTGGGATTCATTGTCATGCTAAATATAATTATATAAACAAACAGGATTCCAGAAAGCATCAGAATATTTTCCTTTTTCTAGTAATGGATACATTACTGTGGGGTTTTTTAACCTTTCCTAATGCCAGGCATCCGTAGAGGGTTCCTGACTGTAAATTGCTAACAGACACAGGGGCCTTGCTGCAACTCAGATGTAAGTGTTTATCTCTGCCAAAGGGGTAGAGCTTAGCACTCACTCCTCTGGTTGGCAACTCCCCTTGTCTAACAGGCATCTTCCTGCCTAGCACACTGACTTCTGTGAATCAGTCAGGCACCTTTCTCTCTATGTTCATTGTACAGGGAGCCTAACGACCTAATTCAATCTGGTAACTCGTAATGTGCTCCTCTCAATTCCCAAGCACCTAGAAGATAGGTGCTGTGATTCTCAGAGTCACAATGCCTTATCCTTGGATCTGGACTTCCAACACTCCAGTCATCTGAAGAAGTGGGCTGTGCCCACGAAAGCTCATGATACCATCTATATTTTTTGTTAGTCTTTAAAGTGCTACCAGACTATTTATTGTTTTTTAAGTTTATCCTTTTGCGCAGCCACCCCCAAAGTGCTGAGCAGAGCCAGCACTAAAGGCATAATAAGACTAAGCAATTGCTTAGGGACCTGAGCACCCCAAGGTGGTAGCATGTCTTGTGCGTGAGGGCTTCCCAAAATATTCTAGCTTAGACCCCCTTAATGGACACTGGTGCTGAACACCTTATCAGGTCAGGCCCACACTAACAGTAATGAGATTTTTTTTTTTTAAGTAATTCACCTCTCAAAGCTTGCACATTTGAAGCTTTAAACTGTATATAAATTGCTTTATAAACAGCTACATGAATATATTATGCTGATTCTAAATTTGCATAAGGTAATAATGCTGCAATGAACAATTTTAAATAGATTTTTCCAAATTTAAAACATAACCTGACCAGAAGACAACATGGTGGATTAGCTTAGAGTTAAAAGTAACATTTCATGGTGGATCCTTAGAGCATGTTCTATGAACCCATGATTCCAATTCACTGTGAATTTAATACTGATCACGTTTATGGTTAACCAATCCTGCTGATAAGATATTTGTCTCCCTTTACTTAAGTCTTACATTGAATTAGACTGTAGGTTCTTCAGGGCCTGGTTAATGAAACAGATTCTTGACTGTATTGAAACTCTGCACAGGTGCAGTGAAGTGGCCTGCTGGTACAGTGCCATTTACAGCTCTTTGAGCCTCACCTACACACACACGGCCCTCAAGCTTCAGCTGCAGGGCAACAGCTCTAACTTACACCATTTGGGTCCTTATGTCTGAGAGGGATCGGGTTTAATACAGTACTGTTCTAGCACACAGCAACCCAGGGGAGCCAACACCCATGCCAGGCCCCTGGGCAAGGTATGGGGTGGCCGGCTCCACGCTCCCAGAAGGGACAGGGACAGGGCCGAGGGCAGAAGGGACAGGGGGGCCCCCAGAGCTGCCTGGAGCACACCACACCCTGTCCCCGCCTCCTCAAGCAGCCCTAAAAGCAAACTGGGGCATGTTGCCTGGGGTTCCAGTGGCAGGGGCCCAGAACTCTGGACACCGCTGTCGACACAGCAGTGTCAAAGGTGGCTGGAACCCCAGGGCCCCTTTGAATCACCAGGTCCCAGGGCAGTTGACCCATTTGCCCTCCCATCAGCTGGCCTGCAGCCACTCCCTTCACCCTCTTCTAGAGTGGGAGTGGGTAAGGTGCTGTTACAGGAGGTGGCTGATCTGCATCTGCCAGCTTTCCACCATTGGGGACTTCTCCTGTGCAGAATGGATTCTCCACTGGGACTCTTTGGCCATTTTAAGTCAATTTGTAGACTTAGCAGACCAGGGAAACTAGTCCACTATTGATTTATATGGTTTAATGTACCTAACACAGGCCCTTAATCCTGATTGGGCCCACTGGATGTTTCTGGAATACAGTAAACAACAAGTCCATGAGAAAGCACAGAATTGAGTGAATCCCATACTGGCAGCTATCCCAGTACACAGTGATCCACAAGAATTTTTAATGTGAGCTGTACGTTACTAGGAGCAAAACAAGATTTCAAGAAAACTGGGCCGGAGTTAAAAAACCACTAAACTTACAGGGGAGTAGGTAATGCACTAATGGATATTTGTGACACATTATCACCCCCCCCCATAATGCCTTCCTGGTCATTAAAAGGCACAAGACCAATATCTGTCAGCATATACCCTTAAAATGGGGTAAAACATCATTAATCAACAGAAGAAGAGCTGCTAGAATGGTATATATAGTCAGTAACAAAAGGGAAAGGGACACGAACTCAGCAAAAACATTTCCTCATGCAAAATATGTGAGCAGCCATCCAGATTATAGATTGGGAAGAAGTTTGCAAAGCCATCTATTGAGCTCTGGATACACAATTTCTAACTACTTAAATCCTTTACCCAGCACTGAATAGCTCACCCTAGATCAGGCGTGGGCAATAATTTTAGAAGGGGGGCAACATCACAAATTTTTTAAGTGGCCCTGGGCCACCCTGGAAGGGATGGGGCCTCAGGCAGAAGAGGCAGGGCCAGGACACTTCCCATGTTCCCCTTCCAACAGACCTTGATTGGCCTGGGGGTGGTTGAGCACATGAAGACTTTGTCTCCCCACCCCGCCCAGCACCTAGAGAAAACCACCAGCTGTTCTGAACAGCTGGTGGCTCACTCTAGGCACCATGTCAGGCTGGGAGGACTCTTTGCATGATCCCCCTGCCCCCAGGCCAATCAGGGACTGGGGTCAGGGGAGCATGCTCTGCAAGGGATGCGTGGTGCCTAGAGTGAACAGCTGGAGGTTCACTCTAGGCATCGCGTGCCCCATCAAGTGAAGGACACTTTGCGCACTCCCCCATCCCCAGGTCTTGATTGGTCTGGGGGCAGGGGAGCAGCAGGATGGTTGTGGGCCCAATCAAAGGGCTTGGTGGGCTAGATTTGGCCCACAGAGGCTCTCTTGCCCACCCCTGGCTTAGATGATACAAGTTAGGTCTGTAAATCTTTATCCTTAAGGTTCTTAAGTAAGGCTATGTCTTGACTGCAGGCTTTTTTTGGAAGCACCATTTTCAGAAGAGATCTTCTGAAAAAACTTCTTCCGAAAGAAAACATCCACACATAAAGGTGCATCGAAGAAGTGATCTGCTTTCTCAAAAAAGATAGCATCCACACTGAATGGACTCTCTCGCATTTAAGCTGTGATTACTATGGGCAAAATGGCCACCAGGGCACCTGTGCTTTTTCCTCGGTCCTCTTCTTTCAAAAAAACTCCCTCTTCCCCGTCCACAAGAGCTGTTTTCCAAAAGAGCTCTTTTGGGAAAAGGTTTCTTCCTAATAGAAAGAGGATTACCAATGGCAGAAAAAGACATCTGTTCTTTCGATTTACTTTCAGAAGAATGCGATTGCAGTGTGAACATAACTCAGGTTGTGTTACAAAAACAGCTATTTTTCCGACAAAATTCTGTAGTGTAGACATATCCTAAGTGACCTGACTTTACCTAGCAGTTTTCATTGAAGTGAAAATCACCTCACTTACTTAGATCTGTAGGTATGGATTTAGGAGCCTAATTGTACACCCTATTTTTAAAAAAAATCTTGGCCTAAAACAGTGGTCCCTAAACTTTAAGTCACAACCCTCTTGCCTCTACCATAACCTGTCTGTGCCCCCTCCAGCTGTTGTGTTTGGGAACTATGGCCAGGAGCAGTGCCAGGAACGGAGGTTATGACTGGAGCCAGGGCCAGGAGCTGTGGCTCTGCCCCAGACTAAGCGGAGCTGGGGGCCAAGCAGAGGTGGGTGGCATTCCATCCTTGCTCCCCCCAGGAGTTGGCCTGGGCCCTGCTGTGCCCCCATGAACATTCCTCTGTGCCTCCTGGGAGGAGGAACACAGATTAGTGACCACTGGCCTTAAAGAACCCTGTATCCCGGTGTGGCTCAGGGAAGGACTCCTCCCCTTCAAAGTCAGTGGGTTGCCACTCCACCCCACTCCACCACCACAGTCTATAACGAAATAGTTTCTACACAACTGCCCTTGTTCCGGGCAAGACAACAATACACCCCAAAGACCATCCTTAGGCCTGACCCTAATTCAGGGAGGCGTAACAGGCAAATACATAGTTAGTTCAATGCCCAGACCCTGGATCAGGGCAGGTGGCAGGAAAGCAATTTATAAGTCTTAGCCCTGGTTCAGGGTGGGGCAGCAGGCAAACACACACAAATAGTTCAAGGCCCGTTTGCAACAACCCCAGCCAGGTCCCCTTGCCCAAGTGCGGGTCCAACAAGTTTGGGTTTGAACACACCTAAGGGTATGTCTAGACTACATGGTTCCATCGACGGAGCCATGTAAACTAGTTTACCTGGCATAGGCAAAGAAGCGGGGGTTTAAATAATCCCCGTTTCATTAAAATAAACATGGCCGCCGCGCTGTGCCGATGATCAGCTGATCTGGCACAGCGCGGCAGTCTAGATGTGGATCTGTCGGCTGGAGAAGCCTTTGACGACCGATCCTGAAAACCTCGTTTCACGTGGCATAAGGGATCGATCGGCAAAGGCTTCCCCAGCCGACAGATCCACGTCTAGACTGCCACGCTGTGCCGGATCAGCTGATCGTCGGCACAGTGCGGCGGCCATGTTTATTTTAATGAAGCGGGGATTATTTAAATCCCCTCTTCTTTGCCTATGCCAGGTAAACTAGTTTACATGGCTCCGTCGACGGAACCATGTAGTCTAGACATACCCTAAGTGACTTAGGAGTACAAATCTTACTGATACTTTTAACTCCTCACCTAGTAGCTGAGCTATTGGACTGTTGACCTGATCCCTTCCTGCATGACTGAGGGCTACTGGCATATTATAGGTTATAATAGCTGTACACATGTGAATCCATATCCATTTACAGCAATGTCAGACCATGTCTAGCTGGCACACAAGTAGTGATTTCAAAATGTAAGTGTGATACTGTGCACAATAGTCCTGAAAACAGAGCCATCAGGCAAGAAACTGTAGCAGAAGGATTCTAATCCACTGAAGCATTAATAAAGTCAATGACAATCACAGCCCTTTAACATTTGCCCTGTGCTTGGGGCAAAGGGAACGCACATTCCTATTGTGTGTTGAGATTGTCTGATCTGAGTGTTTCTCAGCATGAGTCATCTTTATCTTGGCTCTTAATTAAAACAATGACATAGGCTTTTGACACAGTTTCACATTTAATCCTATAGAGAAATTTGGCATCGATTAAATTACTTTAAGGTGGATGCACTTATTTGAAATACCGTACTCAAAGAGTAGTTATCAATAGCTCTCTGTGAAACTGGTAGCGAAGTTCAGCCAGAGTCAGTCCTGATTACAGCATTATTCAATATTTTCATCAATGACTTGGGTAACAGAGTAGAGAACATGCTGATAAAATTTGCAGATGATGCCAACCTGGGAAGAGTTGCAGGCTCTTTGAAGGACTCCCTGGTCTGGCACTGACCACGAATGTTCCTGGACCACAGAGCCCAGGAACAGGGAGGTCTGGCAGTGAGGCAGAAGCTCTGTAGGGGGCACCAGCGACACAGCCAGGAGCCCCAGTGTAAGGGGGAGGCGGGGGAAAACGGGCAGCACAGCAGGGAGTTCTGGCCCTAGCAGCGGACGTGGAGCTCCAACCCCAGCAGCAGCCAAGGAGCCCTGGCCCCAGCCACAGAGCCATGTGACTGCGGAGCTCCAGACGTGGTGCTCAGGCCTGGGCAGCAACAGGGCCGGCTGCATCTAAAGAGCCCCAGGGGGCTGGAGCAGCACTAACCCAGTGGTAGCCCCCACCAGCAGGACCGGCCGAGCCTTTTGCATGCCCCGGGCCCTGGGAGTGCGGCGCCATCCCCGGGCGCCCAGCACATGCATGGCCCTGCCCCCAGGCACACGGAGCATGCACGGTGCCGCCCCCGCCTGGCCTGGCAGCCCTGCGCAGTGCCCCCTACAATGGGGCGCCCCAGGCTGTAGCCCGCCTCGCCCGTGTCTTGGGCTGGCTCTGCCCACCAGGTGAGGAGAGACCTCCCCTAGTCCAGCAAATCCCCTCATTCGGGACTAGTCAGGATCTGAGGGTGCCGGACCAGGAAGGATAATGTCATTTTGGGATGCATTAATAGGAGTGTTGTGTGTAACACACAAGAGGCAATTTTCCTGCTCTGCTTGGCTCTGGCGAGGCCTCAGCTAGAGTATTGTGTCCAATTCTGAGTATCACGCTTTGGGAAAAATGGGGACAAATTGAACAGAATCCAGAGGACAGCAAGAAAAATTATAAAAGGTTTAGAAATTTTGACATGACAAAAAGTTTAAAAATACTAGGCAAGTTTGAAGGGGACCTGATAACAGTCACCTAATATATTTTGGGTTGTTATAAAGCAGACAGTAATCAATTATTCTCCATGGTCACTAAAGGTAGAACAAGATATAATGGGCTTTGTCCGCATCAAGGGGGATTTAGATTAGATATTAGGAAAAGCCTTCTAACTATTATGGTAGTTAACTCTAGGCTTACAAGGGAGGCTGTAGAATCCCCATCCATTGAAGATTTTAAGAACAGATTGGACAAACATCTATTGTGGATGGTGTATATTTACTTGGTCCTACCTCAGCACAAGAGGCTGGACATGATGACTTCTCAAGATCTCTTCTAGCCTTACATTTCTATGATTCAATGTAGTAATATAGAAGTAGCACTGTATCTGGTAGAAAAGGTTATGTCTGAAATGGCTCCTAAACTAAAGGAGGAGACAAAGTTCATAGTAGGAAGAGAGAAACAGGATGTCCGATAAAGGAATAAAATGAAATAAAATAAAACAGCCTGTTCATTAGGACAAATACTAAACACTGAGGCTATATCTAGACTGCGTTGCTTTTTCAGGATACTGGAGGTATCCCGGAAAAGGAACATCACGTCCAAGGAACGCATCCCCTTTTCCAAAAAAAATTTGAAAAAGCGGACGCACTCTTTTGCCATCCCTGTAAACCTCGATCTGTGAGGAATAAGAGAGGTGTTGAAAGAGCACTTTTTTCTGAAATTTGGTGCCATATAGACATGCTAAATTTTGGAAAAACCTCTTTTGAAAGTAAATTGGAAAAAGATACACAATTTACATACCACAAACTGTGTTTCTTTTTCCAACTTAACATTGCAGTATAGACCTAGCCTGACTCAGAAAAAATGACTGATGGGATCTTGTCTGCGAGAGCTCATATGGGAAATGTTTAATTTTTATTTCTGAGGGCCAATAGTGACACAATCTAATAAAAATGTCATCCTTTCTCTCCACCTTGTAGTCCTGTAGCATTAATAGAAACCTATTTAGTGTTCAGTACTAAACATAGTACCAGCATAGATAATGTATATCACTCTTATCCCCATTAAACTCACTAGGACTACTCAGGATTGTAAGTGTTACGCTTCATATTATGTGTTTGCCAGAACAAACCCTACACCACTGCCTGTACAGTTTCAAACAGAAATTAGCCTTAAGAATCAATACGTTACTCAGATTGTCATAAAACTGAGAGCAAATTAGGTCTGAATTATGGCTTCAGATGAAGCAAAGCTGTAGCTTAAAGGCTCTATCTTAATTAATAGCACTGATACTGATTGAATTTGAAAGTGATTGACATGATGGTCTGAATGTCAATAATTATGAAGATTTCAGTTCTACTCTCAAACACTGATAACTTTTCAAACCTCCTTTTTTCTCTCAAACAGTGAATTATTCTAGAGCAGTGTGTTATTCTTTGGAGCAGAAGCATTCAGGAGCTGCTGCATTTGCAGCAGTGGCCCTGACTGTTTTGCCCCACTCTTCCTGCCCCACCCCAGCAGAGCTTTTGGAACCAAAACTGTGTAGGGGAAATCCTCCATGAACTCTGAGGGCACTAGAATCCAGGTGGATCTATCCTCCTATGGCTGGCCTTGGGAGAAAACTGCATAGAGAAGCCAACCAGAGAGTCCAGCTGGTAGGGGCAGAAGCAGACCAGAAAGGGACCTCTGGATATTAAAAAAAAAAAAACAACACAACTTTGTACAATTTTAACTGGACTTTCTCTGCCTTGTGCTGATTGGCTATTTCCTCCAACCCTTCCTCTTCTTCATAATATCTTCTTAGATTCATTCCACATCTTCCTTCTTGTCTTCTCCTCAGCCTCCTCTCTCCTCTCAGCCCCTTTCATTTAACTTTTCTTTCCATTTAGCTGATCCCTTCCTAAGTAAGCCCACTCAGCCAAAAAATAAGATAAAAACATGTGGAACCAACATAATGTTTTCTGCTGTCATATTGTTCATCCAAGCCATCTGATTGAATTTTCTACCCTTTCCACCACCCTGTGTCTGTCATATGTATTTTATTTGTAAGCTTTTCAGGGGTTTAATCTGTGTTTGTACAGTGCCTAATGCAATGGGTCTCCATTCTTGGTTGGCTCTTCGGCACTACCATAATAAACATGATATTATTAGATTCCCCTCAAGACAGAATAAAACACAAAGAACTGGTTGAGTTACAAAGCACATGGTATAACCCTGTGCTAAATATAATCTTTCTTCCAGAGTCCATACACAAAATACACATTAGTCATTACAAAGTAGTAATGAACTGGAAACTAACTCAAACTTGGTAATCATACAAATACTATCTACAAATTCTTCTGAAATATCTCCTGGTAGAAATCAGAAGAGATAAACATACTGTTGTTTGTTTACTCCATAAAAATTATACAAAAATCTAGTAGACACACACACTTATAATTGTGCTTACCTATCAATTTATTTACTTCAAAAGAGCAAAGTTACTAATTCCCAATCCAGATTAAATTACTAGAAGCAGTTCACAGGATTTGCTCACCAACCTAATAAAAATGATTGACTCAAAAACTGTAGATTTGGAACTACTAGATTAACCAAATAAAAATATTTGACTTCTTAACTTAATAAAGTAGAATTACTTATAAAGTGGCTCCATCTGTTCCCCTAGCTGATCTTTAGGGGTGGGTCTGTCTGGTGGACAGTGTTATTCTGGAGAATGGAAAGTTTTGATTAACTGTTATTTCCTTCTCACTCAATATCCAGAAATCTTTATTTTCGCTATAAATAGGAAAAAGTTATTGAATAAATAGATACAAAATAATAATAAGAAGAAGAATAGGCACTGCCAAGACTCATGTGCATCATAACCTGCCATATTTTTAATTTCCTGTAATTTTTATAATAACTATCACAGTTTCCAGTTGAGTTCTATTCTCCATGACATCTTTTAAACTCTCAAGTTATTTGTTGAATTTACAGTGGTGTAACTGAGAATGGAGCCTGGCTTTGTGACCTAAAAATCCTAGAAAAAGAAGAATTGATGTATTTAAAAACAGTGGCCTCCAATGCCAAAGGCAAAATTTGAATCACCTCATTGTTGTGAATTTAGATGACTCTTTCCTCTACAAAAGGAAAAAATAGTGAATACATATGGTCTTGTAATTTTTAGGACTACTCTAGCATGTAGGGTACAACAAAGCTGTTTCTGTTTTACAGAATATATTTGAATAAAAGGCAATTAAGAAAATATCATGAAATTAATGAAATAGGTTTACCCCAACATTCAATTAGAAGATAGTGTGAGGATCACTTTATCTTTACAGAACATACAGATGTAATTTTCTGATGAAAAAGCAGAACTGAAAACTCGTATCCTTAAAATAATGATCAGTAGGAAGCCACAATTACATACAGGGAATAGAAAGAAAAATTCATAGTCAAATGGAGGGACCCATAAGAACTTTTCAAAACAAAATACGACAAGGTCTCAGACTTACAGAAGTTCAAGTATGGATGTTGCAGAAGCAATTTAACTCCACTAGAGATAATGCACTATTCAAAAGCAACAACTACTATTTGTATAATCAGATTCTAGAAGAAATTATAGCAGAAGATCGTCTGCTGGTTGCTAGAAATTACTGTGTCTGAATATCCCTGTTGGAATTAGATGCTCACTTTCATTTAAAAAAAAAAAAAAAAAAAAAAAAAAAAAAACTGATAGTAGTAACTTGGAAGGATCTGAGTGATGGAAGATCCTGTGACTTGGGTTCTGAGTGGAAAGTGATGATGAAGTTGACATCTTTACAGCAAGTGAAGATAATGGTCTTCATGCACAATATGAGATGATTAGTATAATCATAGATCTTTCTCCAAATCTATTGTATAGTTCTAGGACAAAATGGGAAAGGAAGGGCACACACACACACAACAGCTGTTTCTCCTCCTCTAAGTACTGTGTCTGTGTCCCAATCTGAGGATTTCTATCACTAAACTGGGGAGTGACATTGTTCTGCTATTCTATCATCCAGGTACTAAAATAAATTACTTATGGTGGAACTTGATCAAACATCCTGCGTCCTGCCTTGAAAAAGGAACTAAGGAAAAGCCAGACATACTTAAAGTTTCTCACATGCATTCCAAGCCAGGACAGTGATAGATCCCATGATGCATGATCTCTCTTTTCAGCAAACTGGTGGTTTAAACCGTGGGCAAAAATATTAGCAGGTTTATGAAGGATACTCTCCTTCCAGGCACTGCATTCACTCATTGAATTTTTCTGACTTTTTGAAAGGTGGACATCAAGGACTGGGCGTGTAGAAGAGGCATAAGTACAATACTGAAGGACCAAACTGTATGTCTTTCCCATTGTTCAGCATTATTAAGAAGAAATAGCAGTGATGGAAAATGCCCACAGGTTATAGACAGGGTATATTCTGCTTTGATCTCCTTTTTGTAATTCCTATAATGCTGCCTTTCATGCAAAAATGCTACTTATTATAGAATGTACATAGCTTAATGGTACATAGACAAAAGACTATCATCTATTAAAATCTTGTAATAACTAATCACTAACTAATCAATGGTACTCCTTTCTTTTCATGTGCTTGTATATTTATACCTGCTTCTGAAATTTCCACTACATGCATCTGATGAAGTGGGTCTTTGCCCACAAAAGCTTATGCTCCAATAAATCTGTTAGTCTATAAAGTGCCACAGGACTTCATTGTTTAATAAGACCTTAATACCTGGTCTCTGTTTTGCACAATTGAGTTGATCACAATTTACTTTTGTGCTCAAACCCACCATTCATTCCTCTGCCACAACTCATTGCTTAATGGTACCAAGGTTTCTAACCTGCTCTGAGTTTCTTCACACAAAATGCAAACAAGCTGCATTTCCTCCCTGCAGACTCCTGAAAGTGGCTAATATTTAATGATTATAGAATCATAGATTATTATGATTGTAGAATCATGGAAGGGACTTTGAGAGGTCAATGTATGGACCAATGGTGATGTCAGTTTTAATAAAACTGAAGACATCTTGAATTAATAAATCCAGAGTTAACTGTAACATGAGTTATTTTCTCTGTACTTAATTCTTGGAAGAACAGAACTGCCAGCTCTGAATCTGAGGAGGAATTCGTTTTGCTGATAATTATTTCTGTGCAGACGCAAAGCCAGTCAATGTAGTTGTGAAACGTGAAGGGCTTGATTTAAAACACAGACTTAATAGTTTGTTTTTCCAAAAATATGAAGCTCAGCTTTTGCAGCCAGAGTGAAAATCACATGTCACCAGTCAACTCGATTCCCCTTCACGCACCTCCAGAGAAGGACCACATGATTTGTAAGATTGGTGTGAACTTTATCCTTCCCTCTTTCCCCTCAACTTCCCCGCCGCCCGCCCAAGCTGAAGCAGGATAATAAAGCGCTAGAAGATTGGTTTGCTGGTTGTTTAAAATGTACAGGTCAGCGGGGAGTGCCCTTCAGGGTGCAGCGGGCAGAGAACCCCCCATAAAGCTTCTCTATGCGCTGAGACTTCACCGGGAGGGACACAAACAAACCAGCCCCCGGGGCTGAGCAGCCCGCCCAGGACGGCGAAGCAATAAAGAAAAGCAGCTGCCCTGGAGCAGCCCCCCGGAGCCTGTTCTGTAAGATGCTCCAGTGCCTGCGGTTCTCAGCCAGGGGCCGCCGCGGCTCTTCCCGCCCCAGAGCTGCGCTGGCCCTGCCTGGTCCCCTCATCCGCCCCGCGGCTGTGACAGGGAGAGGGGCAGCAGGTCGCGGGCGAAAGCCAGGCGCTTAGCCTCGGCAGACCTGCGGCGCGTTCAGGCTCCGGAGGCAGGCGAGGACCTGAAAGTGAATGCGGGGGGGGGGGGGGGCGCTGAGGTGGAAACTCTCAGGCGGAGGTGAAGAAAGTGAAGCAGGGAAGCGGGTCGCGCGCCCGGCTGGGAGCTGGCCGGGAGGGAGCGGAGAAGGGGCTTGCTGCAGGGGATGCGGCCGGGGGTGGATGTGCCGGCGGGGAGAGCGGCACAGTTCCGAGCAGCCGGGGGGCCGGGGGGCAGCCCGCTCCCTCACGGGGGGGGGGGGGGGGAGTCTGTGGGAGCCCGGCTCCCCAGGGCGCGCAGCACAGCGCGAGTGGCCGCCCCCGCCCCGCGGCGTAGGAGCTCGAGTCCCCTGCCCCGCGGGGACGGGGGAAAAAGGCTGAGCGGTGAGTGACCCGGCGCGGAGGAGGGAAGGGAAGCGGCTCTTACCTAAGTGCCTGGAGCTGGTGAAGACCCGGGGCCCCTGCCCCGCTGCCCGCTCCCTGGACGCGGAGGAGGAGGAGCCGCCCAGGCGGGGGTCGTGGTCCCCAGCTGCGGAGTAGAGGGCGCTGCCGCTGTAGCGCCGGGAGATCACTCGGTCCCCGCGGGGCGGCGCGGGGTGGGGCTGGTGGCTCGGGCTGTCCCCGAGAGTTTGCAAGAGGAGCTCGAGCAGCGTCCGCCTGGCCCCTCCTGGCGCCTCCGGGTCCATACTGCTGCCGCCGCCGCCCTCGACCCCCGGCGTGGCAGGGGCTGAGGCGAGCAGCAGGAAGACGATGGCAGGCAGAGCGTGGCATTTCTTGGCCCCTCGCATCTCTCCGGCTCCTGGGAGGAGAGAGAGCAGAGCACGGTTAGCTCCTGGCCATGCCCGCGCCCAGCCCTCTCCTCATGCTGCGCCGGCTCCTGCCCCACCAGGTGGGGAACGCGAGCGAAGCCAATGGGGGCTGCTTGAGCCGGCGGCTGGGGAAGAGCAGCGCCGCTGGGACCCGGCTGGCAGGAGCGCCGCGGGGGCGCGTGTTGCAGGGCGCGCAGCGGAGCTGGGAGGGCGCGGGGCTCCGCACAGCCTTCTCCTCTCCCGCGCCTACATCCGAGTGCTCGCTGCCGGCCGGGGCCGGGGACCTGGCCAGTGCCAGCCCCGCCGCGCTGGGGTGGGGAAGCAGCGGGGGAGAAGGAGGGCTTTGCAGAGTGCCTGGCCCCGCCACACTTCCCCGCCCACCGCGGCGGGCGCTGCAGTTTCATCTCAGACCCCAGATCCCTTTATAGACACGGATTAGGACAAGGGTATTAACCGAGCAGCACATATTACAATCCAGGGCTTTATTGGGGGATTTGCCTGGCTTTCTTCTCCCAGTGTGATCACTCCTGCGGCTTTAGCCATTCGGCGGAATCACAGCCAGTTTCAACTTTCAGCTGAACATAAACAACAGAGACTTTTTTAAAATGGGGAAGGAGGGAGAAGAAATCTTCCCAGGACTTTTAAACGCTCGAACGATATATCCCGGTACCGCTCTAGCATCGCACTGGATTCTCATACCCAGGTAGCTGGCTGATATGCATTAGATTTGCCTGTGTCTCCACGTACACCCTCACATTCTCTCCACTTCGAATGACTTTTTCCCCAGTCCTGGTTCAGAGCTTGCCTTTCATCTCTGTAGTTTTACTGGGCACATTCGTTGATCAAACCCCTATCAGTGGGGGTGAGGGAGCGATTTCGCTCAGTAACTGGTAAGAGAAGTTGGAAGCTTTATTTCTCATAAAGCCCAAGTTCGGATACAAATACAATTTTTTTTTAAGTCCAACCCTTTCATATGCTTTACTATATCAGTGTGAGAACTCAAAACCCACCGCCCTACACCCACGCAGGCACATGACACTAGTATAGATAGTACAGCCAAGTTATATATTAGGAAAACGGAGTCTGGGGTATTTCATTATTGTGTTGGATCGGAGACAAAAATGAAAGGCGGTTTAAGAGGCAAACACAAGAATGACGGGCTGAAGCTCCTAGCAGAGAACTAATACATGTAAGTAAGCTATTCTAAATATAGCAAACAATTAGGATTAGGAGAGAAGGGGAATAATTCGGTAATTTACACACCGATTTATTTTGTTAGAGTTTGCAACTCCCCTTTGTCCAGAGTGAAAAAGATCTCGTAACAAGCGAGCTGCGCGCAGAATGGTTCGAGGTTTCCAACCCTTCCCAGGCAGCTTTTACATATGACTAGCTCTGGGAATGAATTCAGAATGGTTTTAGCCTTTCATTCACTGATGCGGCGAGCGGCTCCTGATTACTCTAAGAGGGGACAATAATGGTTAAAGAAATCGCTAACCCTCAGCCCCCACATTTCAGGTCTTGCCTACAGAGACTTGCAGCAGCCTGGCAAAATGTATCTCTCTCTCTCTAAACAGAGGACAACAGGGAGCGCTTACCTTCAAGTAGAGTCAATTTTTGCTCAACTCGTGTTTCTCTAAGTTGCTAAGAGACTTTTCTTCCTTCCAGAAAATACTTCTCTTCTCTGGCAAAGGAGCGATCCACTCCAAACCCAAAACAGCAGGATGCGCCTTTAGCAGCCATGCACCTATCTTATATAGTTGACTATCAGCATATTCATTTGAGTACTATCGACTTTAGGTGGGTGGCAATCAATGAAGACATCTTTGGTAATCATTCTTCGGCTCAGCGAAGGTGTTTCTGACAAACTTCCTCCTCTCCGCCCCCGGTGGCTAGCAATTGAAAGCCATCAATCGAGATGGCTCGGCTCTATTTGTGAAATTAGATTTCACTCTAGACTCGGAAATGCATGCTAATAAACCTACGTCGAAGAGAGAAGAATACTTTTAGTGGGATTCCCTTATACAGCTAGTAACACATTGGGTGAAAGTAAAACTAATTTCTCTCACATTGTTGAATGAAGAGGAAAAAATAAGACATTAGAAAAGAACAGTATGTATAAATTACACACACCTGAGTTTGTCTTGGTTTAAAGTAGTTATGTATTTCGAGGGCAGGGAGGGAGAGAGTTTTAAATGAACTGGTAAAGTGCATTCAAAGTTAATATTTTTATTTAAAAATAATGTCAGAACAATGAGAGACAAGAAATAAAACAACAAAATAGTTACCAGTCCCTTAGTAAAATCAATAATTCCAAAAAGTATGTAAATTTGCCTTTGAAATTCAAAAAGAAAGAAAGGAAGCTTTGAAATCATTAGAAATTGGACCACTGCAATGGGAAAACAGTCACATATTTGTAAGCACAGAAGGTACTGCAGTAAACTGAAAAGCAGCACATTTAAAAATAATAGTAGGAATCCTTCTTCAAATAGCACAGAATTGGCCCATTGAGTCCTTTGCCAGAAGTCACCTTTGATGCCAAACCTTAACATAACTTTTAAAAAGATTTAACTTTTATATGGAATAATCAAAGTTGTAAGAGTAAGGGTTTTTTAAGAGCAAGATATAAATCTTCATGCTTTATAAGATAAACTTTAATGGGGGAGCTAGCAAGAAACTCCTTTGGTGATATTAGCCCATTATTGACTGAATATCTCAGGACTGTTTGTTCCACCTTTAGGAGTATTTGGGACTGGCCCTTGTCAGACAGAATGATGCATTACATGGAGTAATCTGTTATGGCAAACATTATGACTATAAAAAAATCTTCCCAATCTCAGGTCTCAAAACCATAGTAAGAAGCAGACATTTTGCAAGCTTCTCTAACCAGCTTTTCACATTTTGATCTGTAGCATGTTGGGCAGGGTGGGGAACCTGTGGCCCCCAGCTTGCCTGGATCCAGCCCCTGAGACTCGGGGCTCATCCGCAGCATTGGGGAGCCTTCCCTGCTCCTCCCGCTACCCTACCGTGGGGCTGGAGCACACAAAATCTACTTGCCTGGGGATCAGTGGCCCCTGACCCAAAAAAGGTCCCTGCTCTGATCTTGATCTGGACTTCTGAGGATCCCTTGAGCAAAAACTACTACTCATACCATCCAAATTCTGCGGTGGTTCTAAGAAGTGGGTGTCTGCTAGGAGTCAGTATAAAATAAGCAAATTCAGTGCTAGGTAGCTGTAACTTCTACCTTGACATGTATGGTCAATAATCTATAGTTATACACTGCAAAGCTCTGTATCACACTTTCATTAGATTTGTTTGTCATTGGATATTGTGGACCGTCCAACTTCTTCCTTTCTCCTTTATTCCTGCAGTCAGTTCTTTCTCTCTTTCCAGTGATCTGCACCTCTTTTGGATTAACAATATACTTGTATCCCCACCTAAAAACCACAAAGACTTTCAATTAAATAAATAAATATGAAAAGAACAACTCAGTGTGCCAGAGATGAAAGCCCAGTGCACTACCCCATCTTTTACATAGACTCCAACTTTTTAATTTATTGCTCCTCTGTTTTCAAGAGGGTAAAGAAGAAACCAACGAAGTAAGAGAATAGTCATAACGTACAGCAGGGCTGATCTATCTTCAGTTAAAGTCACTGCAAAGATTCTCATTGACTGCGGTGGTAGTTGGATCAAGCTCTAAAATAATGACAAGAACTATTTAAGGCAACATGCATCCCAACTCTCTACTTTTAAGTAGCTTTTCCTATTTTGTTTTAAAAAAATACCCAAGAGCCTGAGAGACTATGATTTTTACTTCAAAACTTATTTTCTATTATTGTGCAAAGTCTTACTTCTGCGTATGTAGTTTGGATATAATAATTCCCCAGAAAGTATTTCAAGGCATGAGATACAGGCAGCAAGGGGAGAAGACTGGTTTACTTATCCCAGGCAATTTTGATAGGTTAAAAATCTATTCTCAGGCTGGGACTACAGCAGGTCTGTCCACCAGTAGCCATGAAAAGCTCCCCATACCAGTTTTCTTTGACAGAATACCAGTGTGATTTTTAAAGCAAAAGTATTTGGAAGACAGCGAAGAGAATAATCGTTAAGCCTATGATTTGATACAGCCCCTTATTTAGGACACTTGTAAAGAAAAAGACCAAAATAGCCATAATTTATTGAGCTAAATCAGAGATTTGGTTATTGTGTTGATTGGTGATACTTTCTTTTTCTTCTCTGATATTCCTCAATAACATGTCTATATTTAACGGAATTGAAATTAAAATCATGGTGACAAAACCATTTGGATTCAGTGAGACAGTCTTTTTCATTATCATCCTACCCTCAAGTAAGTCAACACAGCTCAACTGCAAGTGGGTGATGTGCTTACAAATGTTGCTTTAGTAATGATGTTTTACCACAGGTTCTAGGTACTAAAATACACAAGCTACCTGTTTACTCCCAAATCACCCATATAACTGAAAGCAAATAAAGATTCAAAGGATAGGTACCTGTCAACCAAATGACACTCTTAGCATGGCTTTCATGTCAGCTCAGCTAGACAAGAAAACACAGAAGGTGAAATCTCCCAAGTGGCAGTGGGAGTTTTAACGGCCCTTTATTTAAATAATCGATTTTATGTTATATAGGTGGTTCAGGTAGGTGCAACAGGCTGCTGCAGAAGCACCCTGAATAAGAGCCATCATCAGGAAAGGGACTGAGAATGCGTCCCTTTCCACACATTCAAGGATCCTACCCTCCAAATGACTGTTCATTGACTTGAGGGAGGGTTGAAGGGAGTGTTCCAGGCCAACCAAACAGCTGATCAGCCAGTGGCTGGTGCATGTTTAGCCCCCACTGTTTTTTCCCTGTGGGTGCTCCAGTCCCGGAACTGCATAAAGTCAATTCCTATGCTCATTACTGCCTCTGCATTTCCCTTCTTCATTAAAATACAGTTCCTAAGCACATCTGAGCAATCCTGGTTGTCAAGAAATCTCTAAAAATTGGCTGTTTTGCATGGCAGGCCCCATGGTAGGGTGCGTCTACACAGCAGTGTTATTTCGAGATAACTAGCGTTATTTTGAAACAATGCGAGCATCTACACAGCCATTCCGTTATTTTGAAATAATTTCAAAATAACGGATGGCTTATTCTGAAATCTGTAAACCTCATTCTATAAGGAGTTACACCTATTCCAAAATAGCTATTTTGAAATAAGGCGTGTGTAGATGCTCCACTGCTGCTATTTCAAAATAGCCCCTCACCATGGGGCATTCTAATTTATTCCTTCCCAGTGCCTCTGGGGCTCTAAATCAGGATAGCATGCCTACATTAGGGAAGCCTGCCTTGGACTAATTTAGAGGTTTCCCTGCAGTGTAGATGTGCTATTCCAGAATAGCTTATTTCAAAATAAGTGTGCAGTGTAGACATACCCTTACTAAAGTCAATGATAAAATTCCCACTGACTAGATGGAAGCAGGACTAGGTCCATCACTGCACTCACAGGCTGCCTTTAAAATACCAATTTCCTTTCTATACCAGGCATCATGTCCAGGTATCCTCCTCAATGGTGCTCTTTTCCTCATAGACAGGGAAATTTTTCTCATAGGGTGTGTCTAGACTACAGGGTTTTGTCGACAAAAGCGGACTTTTGTCGACAAAACTATACCTGCATCTACACTACCGCCGAGTTCTGTCAACATAACATCGACAGAACTCAGCAGTTTTGTCGATGGCAGTAAATCTCATTCTACGAGGAATAATGCCTTTTGTCGACAGAGTTCTGTTGACAGAAGGCGTTATTGCATCTACACTGTCCTTTGCGTCTACACTCTCATGTTGACAAAGCGGCTTGCTTTATCGACAGAACTGGATGTAGTCCAGACGCTCTTTGTCGACAGAGGCTTTGTCGACAGTATCTGTCGACAAAGCCTCTGTCGACAAAAGCCTGTAGTCTAGACGTACCCATACTGCTGAACATAGTGCACAGAAATATGCACTATTTGGAAGACACACAGTGCACCCATCCTAACACCAAGCAAACAGTAATGTTGCATCAACTTTAAACCCAGATAGGAGCCACCGCACTCTAGGTGATCTCTAAAAGATAGAAAGGGTTGTCACAGATCGGAAAATAATGTGCACATACATTGTAACCCTGCTTTTGTTACTCTTTGAGTTTGACTAACATGCATTATTCGATTTCAGTGGTTGATTATTGACTATTGATAGTTGTACAGGCCAGCCGCTTTACTCAGAGCTTTAACAAACAGGGAGTAAAACTGTGACTTCCCTCCTCCCCCACTGCAACTAAAAAGAGGTAGATGCCATCAGCCTCCAAGTATGCCTCAGAAGTGCAGTAAAATCCAGTGAAAAACCCATTACTAAAGCTCATGGGTCTGGGATAAGTAGATTTTCTCATCCCAAACAAAGGAATGTAACTGTTTCAAGAGGGGAAAAAAAACAAGAGTAGAGCAAGCTTTTGACAGGGTTAAGCAAAGAACATTCATTAAGAGCCACAGATTGCCTGCACCATATGGTCTTTTATTAAATCTAACTTGATCAGGTTTAACTAATTTGAGCCTAAGCCTTTCTAAACAGTTGGAGTGTAATTTAACTTAAAAAAAATCAACCAAGATAGGATTATCATAGTGTCCTACTCAATCTTCCTGTAATGCACGAAAGTAAAAATTACATCATATAGAATATGGATATATGGATACATTAAGCTGGGCATGGCATTCCCAGTTTGAAGAACATACCTATGCTAGTTCTGATGAAACCAGCATGCTAAAAATAAATTGTGGCTGCCAGCATGAAAAACAGGAGAGATTAGCTGCCTAGAATACAGTCCTGCCTGGAACCCTATGTAAGTGCTAGGAGAAGTTAGCTCCTTCTACCATAGCACACTACAATTAGAATGTAGCCACAATCTCAATCTGTGGAATTTATAGTTCAAGCGTAGACATTTCCTAAGTGTCAGACGGTCAACTTCAATAATTTTTTTAAAAACATAAAATAAAATTTTGATTATTCAATGTGTTAGAATGTTGAAGGATTGTAATCAATTAATGGATTAAATTATGTCTATAAAGGGAGAGAGAAAGAAGAGAACAGAAGTCACTGGTGCCACCAATACAATACTTCCATCACTTATTTTTCAATTATTTCCTCAAAATATACTTAAAGGGACCCTTAAACCCCATGGTTGCGTCTACACAGAACAGTTATTCTGAAATAAATGATGTTATTTCGAAATAACAATGCAAATATCTACACAGCAATTCCATTATTTTGAAATAAGCTGTCCGTTATTTCAAAATTATTTCAAAATCTGTAAACCTCATTCCACAAGGAATAACACTTATTCCAAAATAGCTATTTCAGAATAGCAGTAGTGTGGACGCTCCTCCCCAGGTCCATTCAAAGTAATTACTCCCCAGTGTCTCTTGGGGCTCTAATTCGAGGTAGCACGTCCACATTAGGGAAGCCTGCCTTGGACTAATTTTGAGGATTTCCTGTAGTGTAGACAAGCTATTTTGAAGTAAGCTATTTTGGAAAAAAATTCTGAAATAGGTTATTTTGAAGTAAGCGTGCTGAGCAGATGTACCCCATCTGAGCAGCTTGGGAACTGTGGAACTGACTGGGAAACCCAGCAGCAAACTGAACATTTCCATTTATGTTCTGGCAAAACAGATTTTTTTCCCCTTGGAATTTCAAGTCTTTGACATTTTGATTCAAGACAAAGTATTTCACAAAAACTAAAAAAAAAGTCACAGGAAGGAAGATTCTTTTTCCAGTCAGTTCTAACAATCAGACATCATCTCCTGCTCTGAAGAGCTTTCAATATGAGCAGGAAACACTGCCAAAAGTGGGAAGGTAAACAGAGGCACACAGAGATTATATGATTTCCCTAAGGCTATTCAGAAAAGTATGGTCTCCTGAGCCCCACTCCAGCATCCTATCCTCCCTTCTCTTAAACAAACAAGCAAATTATAAATCTGTGAAACCTGCTGTCTTTCTAATTACTGTCCCATTAGCTCCATTATTCACTCTCCTTACTTGGATAGATTCTGTTTTTACTCTTATATTTCCTCTCTTCAGTAGAGTTGTTTGGGTATTTGTTGAGATTTGGGGGGAGGGGTCAGTCAGGAAAATGCCAGTTTTGTAAAACCAGAACTTTTGGTGGAAATGTATATTTTTTACACAACTTTCACGGGGCAGGCTTCTTAGGTCCAGTATTGAATTTCTGGTCAAAACAAGAGAGAGAAAATTTAACATTTCCTCCCCTCAAAAAAGCCAACATTTAGATCTAGATTCAGGTCCCTTCTCTGAACTAGGCAGAGCAAGGAATTGAATCTCTGTCTCTGACAGCTCAGTAAGGGTATGTCTACATAGCAGCATTATTTCAGAATAACTGACGTTATTTAGAAATAACAAAGTGCGCGTCTACACAGCAAGCCGTTATTTCAAAATAATGTCAAGATGGAGGATTTCTTACTCAGACTCCTGTAACCTTCATTTCATGAGGAGTAAGCAAACTGGAAGGAAGAGTATTCTTCCTTCAACTTTCTGCTGTGTAGACAGCACCCAAAGCTGAATTAAGCTTGACTTCAGCTACGCAATTGACGTAGCTGAAGTTACATATCTTAATCCAACCTTTGCCCTGCAGTGTAGACATGCCCTAAGTGCCCTAACACTGGGCTACTGGCTATTCTGGGCTAGTTTTGTCTCTCTCTTGTGTGATTTTTACACATGCACACACACACACTTTGAAACCTCAATTTATTTTCTGGTCAGCTTTTCTTCTTCAGCTCTGAAACATAGTGGAGTGACTCATGAGAGAACTCCCCCGCTGCAGTCAGACAAGTTTTTTCCTATTCATGACAAGAAAGTATAACAACAAATATACTCAGAGAGTAGAAAATCTCTTCAGCTTAAGGTTTGATTCTGATCTATGACTTTTGGCTGTGAAATCCAAAAACATTTTTTCTACTCTGTTTCCCAACCATTCTGACCTATGGAAGGGAAGGGAAGAGCTAAACTCAAGTTATGCCTCCTCCCTTTCACCAAGAACAAGATACCCACCTAAGTCCTATCATAGCTTTCAGTCTAATGTTTTCTCCCTTCATTACCTTAAAATCACTCTTACTAATATTATTAATGCCCAACTCCTCTGTCTTCACTCATCTTTTCAACAACTTCTTCTCTGTCTTCACTCTTCTTTTTCTTTCTGTGGCCTTTGAGAGGTTATTTAGTTCTCTCTCTCATTGCCTTGGGCTTCCAAAATTTACTACTCTCTTAGTTACCATCTTATCTTTCTGACTGCACAGCCTTTTCCATCTGCCTTTCTCCTAGATCCTATTCTGAGCTCACTTAAGCATTTATGTCTCACTGGCATATTTAAAGATAAGCATGCACTTAAGTAATTTGTTGAATCAGGGTAAAGGGAGCAGTTACTCCAGGGCCCGACAATTCAAAAGGGTCTGGAGCGCCCAGCCACTGCTGCTGTGACTGCAGCATCAGTACTGGCTGGCCCTGGGTCCTTTAAATCACTTCTGGAAGGCTGGATGGTGGTAAGGGCTGGCTGGGAGGGGGGGCAGTGCAACCCAGGTGGTGCTGAGGGCTGGCTATCCTCAGCCCCGTCCCTTCTGTCCAAGGCCCTACCCTTTCTGGAAGTGGGAGCTCCCCGCCTCTTCCTTCCCCACTGACCCAACAATTCTGTAAGCCCCCTGATCAGGATGCTCCAGTGCTGGAAGCTTAGAGCAAAAATTGTGGCCCTATTCAAGTCAATGACAAAACAATGTTCACTTCAGAGGGGCCAAATTTTAATCCTAGCTCTTGATTTCTATGTTACAGGGTACCTGGTCATGTTCCACAGCCATGATCAAACAATCTTGAAAAAATAAAAGGTGTAAAAATAGTATCTGATATACCTAAAATATGTGGAGATTGTAACATCAGATGAGCTTTATATTTTTGAGATCTGTTTTTATGTGAAAACAAAATGAAATATTTAATATTTTTCCATATGGCCTCATATATGTAGCTCTTCAATCGTCTCAATAATTTTGCTGTTCTAGTTCTTTCAGTTTTCTGATTCATTATTATACTATTGTGTATTGTTGGGGGGTATAATTTGTTTTGAAAATGTAGAACACAGAAAATCCTCATTTTTTTTAATACTCATTTGATGTCCTGTGCTGCTTCTCAAGCAATAATATTGTAACATCAGAGATAGAAAAAGTCTGTCCATCCACTTCATCTGCATACTTTTTGGAGAGTTGCTATTGCTGTGGTTGTCAAAGCAATGACTGCCTTGAGTAACTGATTTACCTCAGAAGACGATAATGTTTATTAAAAAGAAGAGTCACAGGAGAAGCTGTGCTCCTTTGGGTTTGTACCAGGATAAATTACATTGATTCTTTTCCAAGAGTAATTGTTACTTTCTTTAAAAGGCATTACTTGAAAATAAGATCCAAAATTACAGCTCCTTTTGAAGTATATTGTTTTTCTGCTTCTTACAAGTTGGGAGCTATGGCTTTCTGAATAGATGCCTTTTTTAAAAACATTTATAGAGATGACCCCTTGTGATGGGCATTGGCTCTTTAAAAGTAAAACCCAGCCCTGGAAGAGGGCTGAGAGCAAAGCCCACAGCTGAGGTAGATACACCAGTTAGGGTCCAGCTGGGGCTATATATATAAGGGCTCTGGGAGGGAGGTGAAGACAGAGATGCTCTTGCTCTAGCTGGGGAGCAGGAAGACCCTGGCTGTTAGGAAAGCTGGAGGCTTCCTAAGACTGGGAGAAGACAGGCTGGGCTGGGCTGGGCTGGGCTGGCTGGCTTGGCCTCACTCCCAGGCTGCAGGGCCTGAGTGTATTAGGGCTGCAAGGAGACAGCCAGACTATAAGAAGAGGCAGCTGGGCCACACCACCTTGCCAATAATTAGTGGCTATTTCAAACTGCAATTTGCCCCTGAGGTAAGGGGCTAGATGAAGACTGGCAGAGGGTCACTGAGGTGGGTGTAGGGGAATGAGGGTCCCCTGAGCGGGGAGGCTCACAGACTGCAGAGACCCAGGACTGCTAATAACACCCTCCCCTTCTCCCCCCCCCCCACCTGCAAGAGGTATGAGAGAAGATTGTAGTGGGCACTGCCAGAGGGCAGTGGCCCAAACAGGACACTATGGTCTGGGAGCAATGTGGGTCTGGAATGGAGAGTGTGGAGTGAGGACACTGGGGCTATGTCTACACTGGTGGGTTCTTGCACAAGAACCCACAGAGTGTTCACACTGTCCACCTGCTCTTGCACAAGAAGATTTACAGTATGCCGTGGGAAGACAGGGCTTCTTGTGCAAGATCTATGCTCTTTTCTAACAAGTGTAAGCCCTCTTGCGCAAGAGGGCAGTGTGGACGCATGGCAGGGGTTTCTTGCACAAGAAAGCCCTATAGCTAAAATGGCCATCAGAGCTTTCTTGCACAAGAGAGCATCCACACTGCCATGGATGCTCTTGCACAAAAGCACATGGCAGTGTGGATGTGTTCTTGCACAAGAGTTCTTGCACAAGAACCCTTGCGCAAAATGTTCTTGTGCAAGAACCTGCCAGTGTAGACGTAGCCTGGGAGACACCAGCCAGAGGGAGGTGCCCTGTGGGCTGATAAGTGCTAATTCCCAGTGCTACCAGCAGGAGGTGCTGTGGTGGTGAGTGACCAGCCTGTGACACCCATGCTCATTTTTTATTACAGAATTAAACAAAATAATTTAAAAGTTGCAGTGAAATTTATCTATTTTTCCAAAACTGTAACTAGTAGTTTTCAGACACTTTTATTTACATTAAAATCTTTTTCCTAAAATACAGAGAGAGAGAGATTAAATTTATACTGACTTGTTTACATGAAACAGTGTCATTCTGTGAAAAATACTACTATAGCTTAATAAATAATGTCATATAAAGGATTGTTATTTTTGTAAACATCATTTTATAGCATTTATATTAACTGCTTGCTGTTAAGGAACTAAGGAAATAAGGAAATTCACAAATAAAAGGCTTCATTTACTTTAGTTAAGGTTGTTCTCATGAATAAACTGAACCATAAAATGTTAGGAAATAAAGAGTTATGATATACCTTTTCATTACCAATACCCTAGAGCAGTGGTTCTCAACAAGGTGTACTTGTTGGCGTAGGCAGAGGTCTTCCGAGGTACATCAACTCATCTACATATTTGTCTAGTTTTACAGCAGACTGCATAAAAAGCACCAGCAAAGTCAGTAAAACTAAAATTTCATACAGACAGTGACTTTATGTTGCTCTATATACTCTACACTGACATGTAAGTACAATATTTATATTCTGATTTATTCTATAATTATATGGTTAACATGAGAAAGTGAGCCATTTTTGAGTAATAGTGTGTTTGATTTTCTAAGCAAGTAGTTTTTAGGTGAGGTGAAACTTGGGGTATGCAAAAATAAACTAGCCTCTTGAAAAGGATACAGTAGTGAAAAAGTTGAGAACCACTGCTCAAGAGAGCTGGATCTTTTCACTGCCTATGCCATTGAAATCCAGTATGGTGCCAAGCAAGTAATTTACACCAATTTTTTTCCCCAGATAGTCACTGCTGCACATAATTAAAGGCTGTATCATAATGTGTAATGCATAATGAATTTAGGTAAAAAAATTCTAACTTGTTAGTGCTCAACTTTGCAAATCTTTTAATTTTTATATTCACTAATTTTGTATTCTATTTTTTATGGTTTGTCAAGTAGAGCAATGAACTAAAATTAAATGAAATTTTGGATTTGTAAATAAATCTCTTTTAGTTCATGTAACTGAGAAGAAAACCTCAATTACACTTGGTTCAAATCTTCAAATTGAGATTCTGGGATGTCCATTTTATTCTACAGTCTGTTTTACATAATCATTTACATCTATCATTTTTTGCTGGTGAATCTAGATTACATTTTGATAAACTTTAGAAATAACTTTATTTCAAGTTCCATTCTGTTTGTGCCTGACATATTGCAGGTGAAATGTGAAGGTTGTGAAATGTATGTATTAAGTTAGTGGGATATGCAAAAATCTCTAAAAAAAAGTGAGTTTTTAAAAGGGAGCATTCTTATAGAGTCTTGTATTGCTAAAATTGCACAGATAATTCTTTTTTTCTCTTTAAGAATTCATATGCCATGCAGAGGGCACCCCCCAGAAAAGACTGTTTATGTGAACAGGGATCTCCATGAAGATCTTCAGGAAACTTTCATGGAGGTATTCTCCAATGCTCCATGGAAGGTTCTGGGGAAGGCTTCCTTATTTCTTTCAGCATGGTGGGATACTTATCCATACCAATGCAATATTCATTCTGATGACATCATTGCAGTGCACATCGTAGAAGCATAAGGATGAGATCTGTACCAAGAGGGCTGGAGCATCTGCTCCCTTGCCATCTGTGTTACCCTCAGGAGACTGATATTACTTCGAGTCACTTAGGAGAGATGGAGGAAATTTTCACTGCAAGGCTCATACTGAAAACAATAGAGCATGTGACTCCCCCCCCCCCCCCTCCACTCATGGTCATTTACTGGTCCCTCAGCCATGTTTTCACTAACACTCTGTTGGTTTGGGTGGCAGGGTTCAACATTGACTTCAGAATCTGCAAGCCCAGGACAATTGCACTAGCTGTGGCAAGAAAATGGGAGGAAGTGGGCTTCCTGTGTTCACACACACACACACACACACACACACACACACACACACACCCTCCTCCAGAGTTGCCTCAGACAAAACTCAATTTTGGAGGCTTACACACTGGTATCTGATCTCTAAGCAACATCCATGTTGCTAGGGGGAGGGGACAGTGTTCATTTGCCCACCTGTGCTCTTGACACTGATTTCCCACAAGTTGCAGCACAAGCCCTGTTACTCATGCTGCTGGGCCATATTCACCATGGGTGGAACACAAACCCGTTCATTGAATGACTAGGGATTCTGACTGTGTTCTGGATTGCACTGTAATAAGAAAAGTGTGTTTTTTAAATAATCTTGTACCATACCCAAGATATGTGCTGACAATGTTTGCCTTGTTCTTTTGGAGAGGCTACAGCAGATTATGATGTGTAACGATATTCTCAACAAGATAATGAACTCCTCAGGGACAGCTGTGATGGAGCTTAGCACCTAGAAGAGCTCATTGTGAAAAATTGGACTTGGACATGAAAAGCAGAAGAGCATCCCAAGAGCATGAGCATGCCAGGCAGGATGAGATGCTGAGCATTATGAAAGGTCAATAGGACATGTTAAGGTATCTGACTGCATTTAAAAAAAAAAGCAGGAAGCTAGAGTCCTTCTGCAGCCTCTGCACAACAGCTTGAAAACATTGATCTGTTCCATATCCCCACTCCCAAAAATTCCACAAAGTGGGATGGATGAGGTGCAGAATCTGGAGGGGGTATTAAGAGCAAAAGCCATTCAAAGACCTTTAATGGACAAGACAATTGCGATTTCATAGAAACTGACTTGGTTTCTCCCCTGCCCATTTTACTCAGGTTATATTATCTTCCTTTTCTTTCAATCTGTTTATATTTGTGTCATAAGTCATTACTTCAATAATGAAATATTCTTTATTCCAAGCATAGGAGTTTTGAAGAGGATGGACAGGGAAAGGCACAGTGCAGACAAGTGGAGCACATTTCTGCGGCTCATTATTAAAATGGGTTTTCAAAACCTTCTGGAGATGCTGAGCTCCTTCATGGGCTCTTTGTATTGCCCTAGTAACTGGCTATTCAAAATTAGCTGCCAATATATCTGCCTTCACTTCCCGCCCCTGTAGAAACATCTATCGCTTTGCCTCACAGATATTATGGAACACACAGCAAGCAGTAATGACAATGGTGTTGTTACTTTCATTGAGATCTAACCCATCAGCTAACTGTCCTCATGATCATTTAAATGCCCAGACACATTACACCATTTTGCACTTGCTCAGCCTATTGTTGAGCCATGGGAACAAGAAGTAGGCTGTGTGTTCCAAGATCGCTATTAGCATTTCAACATCAGCAGCGGTAAATTTGTGGTCTGGAAAGAAAGTCCCTGATTGCAATTTTCACAACAGACTTGTGTTTCTAAAGATGTGGTCATCATATACCTTTCCTGACCATTCCACACTGATGTCAGTGAAATACTTTTTGTGATCCATGAGCGCTTGTAACACCATTGAAAAATACCCCTTTTGGGTAAGGTTGTCATCTGCCACAATATGGATATATATGTCATCTGTCAACCCACCATATTTAAGAAACCCCATTGTGGTAAAACCACCCACTGTATCCAGCTCATTGTCCAGAGTCACTGCCCTTCTTAGCAGAAGTTGCTTAATGGCCCTTCACACTTGGATCACAACAACTCCCACGGTGGATGTACAAACTCTCAATTGATTCCCCACTCACCAGTAGCATTGCAAGCTTCCACAGAGTGGTTGACACTTGTTTCCCCACTGTCAGAGTAGGTCTCATTTTAATGGTGCTGTGGTACACCGGTGGGGAAAACTTGGCACAAAATTCCTGGGAAGTTGCCATCCTCATTAGAAAGTTCTGCAGTGACTGCTCAGAACAGGCCCTGTAGAATTGGTGGACAGTGTCAAAGACCACAGGCCAGTAAGAGAGCTGCATAACAATTCAAAACCACCAGTCAATATTTGGGTCCTGAAACCAGAAATGGCTCTCAGCTGCTGAGAGACTGCCAGATTTTTTTTCTATGGCTTACTACAGGGCTGCTTGAAAGGCATCACAATGTTCCATGTGGTAGCTCCTATCTCAGCCCTGGAAATACTGTGGGATAAAGCACAAGGTGGTTGTAATGCTCACCACAAGAGTGCACAGCTGAGCTGAGTGAAAGCTTTTCAGGCTATCATATATGTACAGCTGAGTCAAGCTTCTTAACTGCGTTGTGGGAGGTCGAAGTCAGGTTTCCATTACCCCTTGTGATAATTATCACAATGTGAGGCATTGCAAGCACACCCCAAAACTCCCTATGGCTAGCTGTATTATGGGATAGCTACCCATGATGCACTGCTCTGTATGTTGATGCAAGCACTGCTAGTGAGGATGCACTCCGACACAATGAGTGTTGTGTGGACATGCCCAACAAATTTAATTGGTGCAGTAGCTAGTAGATAACTTTGTAACAAGCCCTTAGAAGAGATGTTCTGCTTTGGAGAAAATGAATGGTGTCCTATACAACATGTGCGATGAATTAAAATGTTAGAAGACACAAAACACTGAGATAATATAAAGGAAAGCTGTAGCAAGAGAAGAATACATTGCACATACTGTGTGGTACGGTTTTCATTTCTAAAGAAAAATAAATCATTGTGATACCAAATAGAATGGCTATATCCATAATCATCCTTGTCATAACAATATAACATGATAATTCTTAGATAAATAAAGTAGTTTCTAGTACATCGGTGGGAAGGTAATGTTCATTTGTGTATCTCATCTACCAATAGATGGCAGCGAACGCTCATTTTCTTGAAGACATGACATTGTCGCATTGAATAATAGTCAGGTACGCTCAACTGGGCCAGTGCACATACACATCTTTCAACTCTCTAAATATTTCAGTCTGTATTTTAACAGAACATTTCCATGGTTTCATGTGTTCAGGTGTCAGGAAAGCTAATCCTCTCAGATGAGGAGAGCATATTTTGATGCTGTAGCCTACAGCTTTGTTGTCTCCAGTTTGGTTTTTGATGTCTTGGCGTTTTCATCACTGAACTATTTATTCCTTCAGTAGCTTGGTTGGTCCGTGTAATTTCTTTTTGTCCATTGCTATTGACTAAGTGGCTCTGAGGCATCTCATCCCTTTCCATTGCTCCCTTCTTCCTTACTTTGTGGTTTCTTCAGATTCAATGATAAGCCCCAATAGATGAAGTTAAGAAGAATACTGGAATATGGCTAGACAGTGACTACTTTGGGGGCCAATCACTGACTATATTTGAAGAGGGTTGATGTCTAGATAAAATTTGGGAGACAAGAATGGGGAAACATCTGGTGAACCTTTTCTGTGTTGTAGGTGATCCGGTGAATTCTTTTCACCTGTCCGACAGATTCAGCATATTCTTGTTGTGTTTTCCACTTTTGTCCCAAGAGATGGTCTGAATCTAGACTGAAATATATCAGAGAAATCACACTGTTACAGAAGGAATTGGAACTGCTCAGTCACCAACATCTTAGTAACCTTCCCCAAAACAAAATATAAATTGGTAGGGAACGTATGAGAGTCTTCTTAGGTATAAATGTGGAAAGAGTGGTTTTTAATCATGGGCTGTATGTGTAAGTGTAGATGGAACCAAGTTCCTCCAAGCATTGACCACCTCCATTAGCAGCAGATCCAATATCCAGCACCTACACTAGTCATAAAAAAGAGAGGGGCCCCATCATGTACGTGGTTATTGGCAATGTCTACACTACCAGGTTATTTCAAAATAAGTTATTTTGACATAACTTCTGAAATAACTATTTTGAAATAAGCTTATTCCTCTTCACAAGCAGGAGTTATTATTTTGAAACTAGCCAGTTAGCCCGTCATAAGACGAGATTTTCAGGTCTCTCCTCCACGCCTATCTTCTCTCCTGAGCCTCCGGTCTCTCGCTCCATCTCTCTCTCTCCTCCTCCTACTGCCTCCCCCCCGCTCTCATTCTCCTCCGCCTCCTGCCTCTCTCTCTTCCTCTTCTCCTCCCCCTCCTGTCTCTCACTTGGGGAATCGCAGAGCCCAAACAGTCGCTTGTGCCACTTGCTCCCACGCGGCGGCCCGGCTGAGCGGCGCAGAAGTCAGCCAAGTGCCACAGCGGGAGGCGAAGGGGGGTGGGGCGGTGACGTTCACAGCCAGGGAGGGGGGCCTGGAGCCGCTGTCACGCCGCACGTCACCGCCCCACCCCCCTTCGCCTCCCGCTGTGGCGCTTGGCTGACTTCTGGGCCGCTAAGCCGGGCTGCTGTGGGGGAGCAAGCGGCCATTTGGGCTCCCCCGCGGCGGCCCGGCTGAGCAGTGCAGAAGTCAGCCGAGTGCCACAGCAGGAGGCGAAGGGGGGCAGGGCGGTGACGTTCACGGCCAGGCCCCGCCCTCTGGCCATGTACGTCACCGCCCCGCCCCGTTCTGCTCCCGCCATGGCGCTCAGCTGACTTCTACGCCGCTCAGCTGGGCCGCTGTGGGGGAGCAAGCAGCGCAAGTGGCCGTTTGGGCCCTGCACTCCCCATGCAGCATGGGAGTGCTGCATGGGGACCACAGCACCCAAACTGCTGCTTGCGCCGCTTGCTCCCCCGCGGTGGCCCGGCTGAGCGGCGTAGAAGTCAGCTGAGCGCCACAATGGGAGGCAACAGCGCCACCCAGAGGGAACAGCCAGCATTTCAGCGTTACAGAGTCACAGACTTTGGACTACTATATATATGATGATAAGCCCATTATTTCAAAATAGTAGGCTTGATAACTCCCTAATGTAGACATGCCCCAATAGCTCCGATCAAGGATCTAGCCACTCTTTCCATCTCAACCACCTCATGACACACTATTTACCTTTTAATGTTTTCAAGGAAAATTGTCCCCCTCCCTAACAAGTTCCCTCAACCACAGCCCAAGTCTTCAGGAGTCGATGGGGGTGGTTTTTCACAGCCTAATGGAGGAGGCCAGCCAGGGGATGGAGCTGGCTGCTGGAACTAGCACTGAGTCTGTGGAGGGTTGGGGCGGCTAAGGGCTGGTTGATACAGCCAGTGCTGATATGTGGCACACAGCTAAATAGGGCACCATGAAATTTGGAGTAATTTAGAGCCTGAAATTTCATGGCACTCTAGGCAGCTGCATATATTGTGTATTGGTAGGGTAGGCCCTGAGCAGTATAGGTGGGAGGCATACTTGGTCAGCAGAGAACTTGTAAGGTACATATTCCAATACATATCTGAACCCTTCAAGTCTGTCTTTACCAGCTTAATCCTTGCCTCAACCACACAGTGGGCATATTGGGGGGGGGCACCCAGCTAAAGGGGAGGACATGTGGCTTTTCCATGTGACTTCTCCATCTGTCACCTCCCTGTCCCACCTCCAGCAAGGGGCCCCTGCACTCACCCCACTCCCACCCTAGTCTGTGGGGCAGGAGGGCTCTGTCTTCCCACTGCACCAGCTTCTCCTCTCCAGCACATTCAGGTGCTCTTCCTGGCAGCCAGACCCAGGCAGGGAGCAGGCCGGAGCAGCTCCCAGACATGGCCCGGTGCAATGCAGCAGCTACCTGGGAGAGTGCCTGGCTGCAGCAGCAACAGACTGCCTCCTGTCTGGGCTTGGCTTCCAGGACAGCAGCTGAGTGAGTCAGAACCTCCCTCTCCCTACTCCCCACACACACACACACACACACACACACACACACACACTCATCTCCCCTCCCTCTGCCCACTCTTGCAGCCTGCTGCTGCTGCATATAGAGAGCCTGGCTGAGGACTGGTGGCAGTGACAGCCCACTCCCTGCCCAAGCTCAGCTTCTGTGGGCAGGCGCTGACTCCGAGTTTGCTGGAGGGAGGTAGGGCTCTGGCTTACTCAGCCGCTATCACCAGAAGCTGATATAGTGGAGGGCAGCCTGCTGCTACCGCAGTCAGGTGTTCTCCCATTCAGCCCCGATGCTGCACTGGGCAGTGTGGCTGGAAGAGCCCCTGGCCTTGCCAAAAAACACTGCTTATACTAGTACTTGCCGCAGCAAAGCTTTAGTCATTGGGGGTGGGGAGGAAGTTTAAGCACCTATGAACAATAAAAGCTTTTTGCCACTCAATTGCCAGCGTAGACAAAGCCTTAGAGGCTACCCCTCAGTTTCTGGATAATAGACACTGGCTTCCTCCAGAACTGGGGGGTGCTCAACCACCCAATCTACCTCAGATGAAGTAGTGGATTGCAGTGTGCAAGCACTGGGAGTGAGGGAGAGGAGCTGATTGGCTGGGAGGGGTAGGAGGTGCTGGGGGGTGGTGGGGAGCTGGATGCAGGTGCATGCTAAGCACCTGCTAATTTTTTTCTGTGCATGCTTCAGCCCGGGAGCACCCACAAGGTCTGCATCTATTCTCTGGATAAAACCTTCAGTTTCAACTTTCAAGCCTCCTTTACAGCAGCCCATCCCCCCTTTTTTCCATCTCTTTCTTCTCACATGGTTATTTAAGGTAGTAAAATGCTAGTTGGGATGTCTTAATGTTTCCCACTCACCCTGATGTTCCATTATTTGTCTTTCTGGGTTGTTCAATGCTAGCTTCTTGAAGCTAGTCTCATCTGGTTGGGGGAGACTGGTGAGCTGGAGCGGGATGTTGAAACACAAATTATGAGCATAGTTTTATATCTACACAAATACATTCACAACCACAGTCTGGATGTGCATCTCATAATAACCTCCAAGTTCAGAATTTTACAATCTCACAAAGGACTTTTACCTGATATGTTTTTATACATGTAACCCTTCTGCCGGGTAGGCCTGGCAGCAACCAGGGCAGGGTTCAATATCTTGGATTCCATCTCACACAGAACCGGCTCGAGCCTCCACCCAGTAACCTGGGAAATTCACACACCCCTGGGTGCCTCTGAGAGGCAATGCTTCCCCACTCACAAGCACAGAAACTGAGTGTAGGAAAGAAACATTTAATGAAACAGAGAAAGAAGTCATACGGCATTAACTTGGGAAAGTACCACAAACAGAGTTCATAGCCCAAACATGAGCTAAGCCCCCCACCCCCAGCCAAGAATCACCCAAAGTCCCAAAGTCCAACACCCCAAAAGTCTCTGTCCCTGGTCAGTGCCACCCAGAGTCCAAAAGTTCACCCGCAGGGTTTCACCTCCCAACCTGGGTAGAAATGGGGGTGGGATAGATAGGGGGCACCTTACGAGTCACTCTGCCATGCCCCACCAGCCGTCTCATTCCATGCCACCGGACACTCCGCTGGTCGCCTGCTGCCGTTCCTACCAGCTGCGCCACGCCGCTGGTCGCCGCTCCACACCTGCCGCCGCTCCGCGCCACGCCGCTGGTCGCCGCTCCTCGCCTGCCGCCGCTCTGCGCCACACCGCTGGTTGCCGCTCCACACCTGCTGCCGCTCCGTGCCATGCCACTGATCACCACTCCTCGCCTGCCGCCGCTCCATGCCACGCCGCTGGTCGCCGCTCCTCGCTGGCTGCAATGGGTCTGGCTCCCAGCCAAACCAGTGATTTCAGCTCTTAGTGATTTCAACTCTTTAGCCACCACTTGGACTGGCAAAGGATTCCAGCTTCCACTGGACTAGCAAAAAGACTCCTCATGGAGTCTACTTTAGGTCTATCCTTAAAACAAAGGGGGGAAGGGGCAGGTTGGGCCAGTCTTACAGCTCACATCTGGCAGGTGTGAAGCAGGCTGACTCAAGCCCTTTAACCCTTCCCCTCAGCTCAGTTCACTCAACTCTGGAAGGGGGGGAGGCTTGTTCCTCGGAGACTTCTTACAATGATGGTGGTGTCTCTCCTACAAGCACTGGTGTCATGTTTTACAGTTCCCACATTTAGGGGTAGCATGATTTGTGACCCCCACAACAGCCCCAAATTAGTTGCAATATACCACATTCCATTCCAACACTGATCCTCCATCAGCCCTGGCTGAATTGGATTTACATAGCCACGCCTTGTATTCCTATCCCATCCTGGCATGAGCTGTATTTACATAACAGTTAATAGCTAATTGTCTTGCACAGCTAAACAATTGTAGGGGGCACACCCACCCCAGGGCAGCTCTCTCCTTTTAGCTGGCTGATAGCAAGCAGCAGTTCAGCCCCTGCTTACATACATAATAACACCGCATCCAACTAGTTGATTTAAATGCCTACTTTGGGGGGGTTCAACCCTCTTGCTCTGCCATTGAGGCATCAAGACCCTGGTTGCTGCAATATTATACTAACACCTAGAAGCTCTAGATGAGACTGAATCTTCCCCTCTGTATGCTAGGCTTTCTGTAAAGTCAAGTCATTGTTCCAAAGGACTTATAATCAAATAGAGAAGACAAAGGATGGGAGAAAATAAATATTATTATTCTTATTTTACGGAAGTGGAACTGAGAGATAAAGTGATGTATTCACTTAAATCCAAGACAGAGCCAAGAATCGAACCCACATTACCTCAGTCCCCACCTACTGCCTTAATCACTGATAATTCTTCTTGAAGGGGGAAGCAGCATAATATAAGGAACCTACTTAATAGAAAAGTGTTTCTGGAAGAGGCCTGAATCCTCTGCAAAGCTCTAACAAATGCAGGCTAGTATTTTCTCTGTGGACCCCAGCTACTATAGTATGGCCTAACACACATTTCAGCCGATGCATTGCAAGCTTCCTAAAGAATCTAAAATTCTCTCATCCTCTTGCCATCCTATTTCAGATGGCTGTTAACCTAAACAAACTTAAAAGATAAGCAAACCTAGTTGTTCAGTATCATACAACGTTAAAAATAAGTAAGTCAGCCCGTAAGAGACATTGAAGAACCCGTGTCTTACTCTTTATGTATTCAGCAAATATGAGGCAATACTCTGCAGTCCTTACACTGGAGAATGTTTTCCTTGTGTAAGAAGTTAAGAATTTGGACCATGCTATTCCTCATGGAACATTTTGTATGCATTGCTACTTTTACTAGTGAAGCGTCCATAAAAAGTTTATGATACGTATTTCATGTTCTGCATCTGGTAGCAAGTGACATTTTGAATTTGGCAGTCTCGTCTTCAGCTCTCAGAACATGAACATTTTGCACCTACAGCATAGTTTCCAGTTATGCAAAAGGTCAAACACACAGACACATTTGGGTACAGTACAATACTTCTCTGCTTAAAGTAGGAGGAGGAAATGTATGTGATGCAATCCAAAACATGTTAAACCTGCAGGAAGTTGTTGTTTATTACTCATGATGTAGTTGCTCAGGTTTGATACCTCCTGAACTATGTTATATACATACATGCAAAGACATAGTTCCGGCCCAGAAAGTTGGCAGCGTAAGATGGTGAAAATGAAGGTGTAGGCCCATCCGGCCCAGTCCTGGGCCTCAGACCCCTGCTTAGGCCATAAAACAAACAGTCGAAGGTCCCTTTCAAGCCCAGGCCCAGAGTACAGGGCTAGACAGGTACACCCAAAGCAGTTCAGCAGTCTTTATACCATCCCAAGCCCTGGTGCAGGGTGGGACAGGCACACACCAACAGCAGTTTAAGGGCTCAAGCCTGACTGCAGGCTAAACAGCAGTTTAGAGCCACGCCCTTAGTCAGGATGGGGCAGCAAACAAACTACGAATAGTGAAACAGTTTAAAACTCAGGCCTATCTACAGGCTGAGCAGGGGTCTGGTCTCCTCGCTGGTGGAGAGCTGACAAGTGCAAGGGTTCTATCAGAGGCACCTGCCAGCCAAGGAGGGGTGGGGGAGGGTGGTGAGATGCAGGCCCACCTGCTCTACTGTGTCCCAGCCCAGGGTCCTACTAGTGGCAGAGCGGGCTGCCCCTGGGTCAGCAGGGATCCGGGCCACAACATGCTGCCCAGTTGACCTCCACCTCCTCAGACAGCCCTAGGCTGGCTACCCCTGGACTGCTTCCCAGTTCCCCTGGGGGCCTACCTGGCTCCACTTCTGTTCAGTGGGGTCTGCTGGGGACAAAGGTGCTGGCAGCATGTGTAGGGGCTCCAGGTCAGGGTCAGGCAGGCGTCTAGGTGGCCCAGGCCAGTCTTCAGGGCCCAATGGGGGTCCTGGCCAATCTTTGGGGCCCTGCAATAGTCTCTGCAGCCTAGGCCAATCTCCTAGGTTCAGGAACCTTGGCCAGTTTTCTGGGCCCAGCAGTGGCCCTGGTGGCTCAACCCAGTCCTCCCTTCGAGGGCAGTATGGTTGGCCTTTCTTCTTCCGGAGCGTGGGCCAAACATGTGGTCTGCTTAGTGGCCAGGTTCCAACTGAGCTCTGGTTCTTATACTTCCGGCCCCTCCTTCCTGCCGGTGGAGATGGGTGAGTCTGGCCCCACCTACCAAGAGGTCTTAAGGAGCCCTTCTGGGTCAGAGAGAGGTCATATTGCTGGCCTAGTCTCACTACAGGAGAGTTACAAATCACATGACTCCCACCTAATGGAGATTTTCTTTTAGCGCAAGAAATAGAGGACTGGAGTTTTGGAGATGAAGGTGCTAGGTTCTAACCTTATATGACTTGTGTGGCTTGGCTCATGACTAGTTACATATGTTTACAGTTTCTCATTTGTTATAGCTTTTGAGAGGATTCCTGGCTTTGCCTCAGATTTAAGTGAATGTTTCTCTTAAGTAGGTTACTTTTATCACAGTGGTACCATCCACAAGAGGAAGCATTAAGGGACTGAAATAGAGCTCTGGTAGACCTGGGTTCAATTCCTGGCTCTGATTTTAATTCTATTACATTATTTTTTATAAATAGAGAAAGCTTCTTCATGTTCCCCCCACAAAAAGCTATCATTAATTAGCTGATTTCTGAGAGCACCTCAGCAGAAGCGGCACATGAGTTGGGATATGAAGGAAGAGAGGGTAGAAGGCAGAGAGACATTTGTGTGAGAAGCTGACAGAGTTGCAGGCATTAATTGATGGCACAAAGGAGGCAGAGGTGTGTGTGTGTGTGTGTGCGTGTGCTCACCATGAGCATCAGATACAGTAAGAAATAGAAGTAAATGAGAAGTGAAAAGCCTTGAAGTGAAGGTGAGGATAAGAAACTTGAATCTAGTGCAGTGAAGCAAGGGAAGCCACTAGAGGAATCAGAGAGGGTGAAGGGAGGCGTGATGCTACAGAATTCAAAGTAAGGAAGATTAAAACCTATAACTATGTTTTAGTATAGACTAAATAAGGTAATGCATCTGCCAGGGAGATCATAAAGGAAAAGATCATGGTACACAGTATGAGAGATAATAAAAGCTTGGATAAGATTTTTAGCTGTCTAAACGGAATAAAAAAGGATAGATTTTAGAAAACAAGGGAAGAAGCAACATGATTGAACTCAGCCTGGATGTGAGAGGCAAAAAAGTTGAAGTTTAATGTAGGTTCTGGGGTGAAAAAAACAGGGAAGATGAGGGTATTATCAACAATGAGAGAAGTGGAGACCATTTCTGAGGTAAGAGAAGGCTCTAATGTTAACAAGATAATCAGAATATGTCAGATAAAGAGGTTAAACTGTGGAATTAAATGTAGGGAGACAGGTCAGAAGTGGAAAGACAGATTTGGGAGATATTATCATAACAGTAGTTGAAAATAGAATAAGGCATTGCCACCCAGATAACAACTGCTTTTACTATAGTAACTGCTAACATTACATTATTAAGACTAGAATATTTTCATTTTGCTTCTGGCCCTCAGCGCAAGAGAGAATGTAATCCTTACTCCTTTTGCCTCTCTAATAAGACTTCCTAACCAGACTACCAGTTATGGCAATCATGGTGATGGCAGTGGTACATGTGGGGGGAGAGGAATGGGTAGATTAGTGCACACTGAGGTAATTTGTACACTAGGAACAGAACCAAAACATTTTGTATTGGCCACCCAGCATTCAGTTGGTAATGGATTTTACTCACCACCGACTGCATTCAAATTGGAAACTTAGAAATGAATGCCAAAACTATCAAGAATTTGCAGCAGTGCATTATGCCTGTTGATTTCCTTCTTCAAGCATCGCTGCAAGAGAATACAAGGTCTGGAAAGCTCCAGACTTGTAGTGCTGTTTGCACCAGTGGACACTTTCATATGCTGGTGTAATTTCTTACAGACAAAAATTGACAACATACGAGTTCACTCTGGAGGAAGAGTCTCCAAACTGCACAGTACAGTTGAAATGGTGGGGTGTTGGTAAAGTAAAAACTGTCCATATTGGTAGTAACAAATATTAGGTGGGGGCTAACAAGGTCAATTTCTCATATGCATCCAGAAAACAGGTTTTTTTCAATTAGCCTATGTTCTGTTACATATGTAAATTTCCTATGGTGATAAATGAAAATATTTTATATTTTTGAACCAATCTTTAATAATGTAATTAAAATGAAAGCAAAACTAAAATTACAGAATGCTACTCTATAAGCAGAACAAGGTTATAACGTGAAATTATACCCCGGTGAGCTAGAGCATAGGATATGCACTTGCACCACTAGCTGGTTCACACGTTGAATCTATAGTTAGTATTAATGGTGATTCAATTAATTGCAGCTATTATAGTCTTGGGAATGTGTTTCCGGGCAGTGAACTTTAAAAGAAAGCTCAGAGCCTCTACAATACAGTCTTCATATGAGATTTAGGTGTCTGCTGCAAAATAGAGGAACATCTCTATATTTACAGCAGGTGGCAAACTAGATTTCCCTGGTGTGACATAGGTGGCATAACATAGCCATGAGGCTGGAAAAACCTCATCTCTCCCTCACTGATAACTTGATGATCAGATAGGAGTTGAATTGTACCCCCTAAGTCATACAATTCAGGGTGTGACAAACAATAGGGGAGGGGCAGAAGAGAAGGCACATGATGTGCAGAACTGATGACCTTAAGCTGAGAGCTCCTTAGTACCATCCTCAAGATGTAGATATATAGCTCAGCTCAGGTATCTCCAAATGTCAGGATATATTGCAAAGAGAGGTGATCTAGATATAGAGATGCAAAGAATAATGCGACAATTTGTTTAGCCAGTTGGGAATGGAATCCAAATCATCATGGTTGAGAAAAGATAACCAGATGGCAACATACTTGCTATTGGGCAAGTGAAACAAAGGCCCTCCCTCAACTTGATGCCATTGTGATGTCTGTCTGGAGGTATTGTGATAACTTTTGAATGCCACATCCAATTTATTCCAAAATTGCATGGAGCTTTCTAGCTATAAAAGTCAAGATCCCTGTAGATTTTTGTAAATAACAGAAAACTGGAAAGATCTGATAGGGAACATGCAATACCATTGGAACCTGGTTATTATGCCCACCAGTGTTAACTAGGTCTGTGATTGTCTGTAGATCAAAGAACCAGTTGATGGTAGAGATTAATACATTCCATTATAGCACCCCACATCCATCACCATCTCAGCTCTGCCCATCACCCCAAATATTGACACCTGGACAACTTATCTCCCAGACAGAAAAAAGAAATATTTTAATAAATCACAAATTATACTAGTTTAACTACCTCATACATCACTGAGAGAGAGGGGGATTGGAGGGAGACACATTGAGGGGTTTTTTTTGGGGGGGGAGGGGGAAGGGAGAAATGGAAGGATTCAAGGAACCCCAGGTATGTGCAATGAGCTCAGTCCCCATGCTCTACAAAATCGGTGATCTTCCAGTTTTATTATATTTAAAGAAAGATTTGGGGCACAATTTTGCGTCTTCGTACCTGGATGAAGAATAAAGACATTTGATCTGATTGAAAACATCCTATGAACCTAACATTTTAGTGCACTAGCACAATATCAGAGACATGCTAAAACCTGGAGGAAAGCAATAAGGCAGGCAAAGAATCAAGACAAGTGACCCCATGAGCATATCCCCTGCTTCTTTAAGGTCACATTAGAATCAGATCTCCTAAGAAAAGTACCAACAAAGTCAGAGATGCCCCAGAAAGATTGTCTGTAGGGAGATTTCCTGTGAAATTAATGGGACAACTGACATGCTTAAAGTTAAACACATACTTAGGTACTTTACTGGAACACAGCCTTAATTCATTTGAAAGGATGTTTCAAAGGAATTTATGGAATTTCTGACAAATATTTTTTCTTTTTTGTAATGGAAACATCTGTACAAAAATCACTTCTCTAAATATTCAGGCAGTGGTTCTTTTCCCGTTCTAGTAATTAAGTAACATCACAGAATGTTCTCAGTTATTGTCAAACATTTACATTCAAAAATTTATTATTGCAAAAATTAAGGAATTAAGTCCCAAAATTAAGGTCATAGACATACTGCTTAAATCATCCTTGTGCATTTGCAGTGCAGTAAGTCTCAAAATAAGGACTTGATCCTTCAGGCTCAATCCTGCATACAGATTCTTGCCCCTCTGTAGAGCCTTGCTGAAGCCAGTATGGCTCTGCAAAAGAACCCACACTGAACAGCTTGTGAGCTGGGGACTTTAGGCCAAGAGCCTGCAAAAACATATGTGCTTGCTTAAAATCCCCTCTGGGAGAAAAGGTTAGTATGTGTGTAAGTGGAGGATTACTCCAATTAGCATCCACTCTGGAAACATTTTATGGCTCCCTTACCACCAGTTCTATAAGTCAGTTGACTATGTGGAGGTTGGCTTATTCCTCGTCAAAGTTGATTTACAACACAAACTTTCACATATGGTTTGACTGCAATGAGACTGGTTTATTGTGTTTTTACTTGCACAGTAGTTTGACTAGGTTTTAATGATAGAGCCATATGGTCTTTGTATTATTCCCTTTATAATTACAGAGTATAGGTCATAAAACTTAGAAAGGCTCTAAGCCTTCCATGCAGACCTTGGTGGTTAACAGACTGATTTTAACTTCTGCTGCAAAATGACCAACGCTATTGCTTCCAGGTATTTGACTTGCGTTTTGTAGCATCCTGTGAATGTAAGTGCCTGCATGAACACAGGCATAGAAAAATGTTCATATTAGCAGAGGTCCAGCAATTTGTGCTCATTCTAACAAGTCGTGCATTGGTAGGGGAGCCAACAGCCTCACTGGCTCCCTGGGCAACATGTGGGGACAGCTCCGTGATCTCGGAGGCGGTGGAGCCATGGACAGAAGGGGGGGATTAAGGGGTACACAGCCCTCAGCACTGCCCAGATGGCGGTATGCCCCCCTCCCAACCCTCAGTGCTACCTGGGGTTGCTCTCCCTTTGCCTACCCCATTAAAGGGCCTGTGAATTAGGCTAATTTCCATTAGGGACTTCAGGCAACTGGAAAGTGTACATAAAGGGACACAACATTTACATAAGGCACCCATCCTCTTCTCCACAAAGTCCTTTCTTAAGACCCATTTCTGCCATGATGGCGACAAAAAATTGATCACCTAAACTATTAATTTACTCTAAGAAAATCCTTACCAACATCATCCTGTATTTATTCGAGCAAGCTTTCACTGAACAGCTGAATACATTTTCTGATATGATCTCCACCTTCTTCCCTCCCCACACACAAGTCCTTTTATACTTTTATCTTATCTTGTCTTTCCACCATAACGAATTTAGTTTGTAATCACCTTGCGGAGAAATCCAGCTTTGAAAATGGGAGCTGGTATTATGCCTCCTTGAGAACTGATGATGGTGATCATCATTTTTTCATTATTCTTGCAGTTTAAAAATCCTTTCCTTCTTAGCATGAAGATGCCCCAGCTCCCAGTTGAAATTGCTGTCTCCCTCAGTATCACATGGAGGAACTGGTACAACTCTCCATGTCGCTAGAGAAGGAATTAGGATGGCAACTTCCCTGACCATTTGTGACCTGATTAGACTTTGCATACATATTATAAAAACAGACATGATTTTCTGTGGTGTAGTCTGCATTGTTATTGTACCATATCTCTATTTGCTCTCAAAAGGAAAACTGTCAAAATATCTGCCATGGTAATTTCATGTCAACATTTGGGAGAGGCATGCATATTTATGAAACTTGGAAACTAAAGAGAATGATGGAAAGTGATCTTTCCAAATTCTGAGGACCTCAGAATAGACCAAAACAAAAATGTGTTGTGGATTCAAAACACGCACCCAACAAATGACAATATTCTGATCCTCCCCTCTCCTCCCTCACCCCAGTTTTAATGCAAATGGCTATTGAATGAGGCAGGATTAAATATACACACGTAATCTTAACAATTATATTTCCCATCATTTGACTGCTTACTAGTGTCAGTGTTGCAAACTTTCTTGCACAGAACATCCTAATTTTGTTTTGTAGCAAAGAAATCATGTAATAAAACCACCATGTAAAAAGCCAACAACAACAAAGTAATAAGTACCAAAGTGAATGCCCAAGGAAAGATATATATGCTCGCCACTGCAGAGAATGGTCGATAAGCTCTTCCATTATTGCAATTGCTGTTCAGTGTGGAACGATGATCAGGAGAAAATCATAGACATGGGCTTCGGTGTGTGACGCTATCCTTCACAAAGGGCCCCACAGAAATGGCACTGTGACAGAGTACCGCCAACCAAAGGTCAGTCTGCAAACAGGCTGAGAATCGGGTGGATCTCTTCATTTAGGGAGTCTTCCACTGTGGAGGAGACCCCAGCATGTGAACTGCTCCTATGCATTCCCATTTGTACACACTGCTGAACTCAGGCTATTCTTTGCTGGTGAAATGGCCACTGGATGACACTGCCAGTCAGAACTAGTCCCAGAATACAAAGCTCAAAAACAAACACCACAAAGTTTCCTACACACACACCCTTCCATGCCTCAATTGCAGCCAGTAGGATAAGCACCTGTACCAACAACTTTTCCATGTTATTATTAACAGAAAGAAGGAAAGTGTTGAATAGGAAACAGAAAAGTCAAAGAAATTTTCTCTGCCTCCCTACTTTTCCTTCACCTATCAAACATTATGAAAGAAAATCTTTAACAATTAATGTGCTTGTATGACTTTATTTCTCTGCACATATTACTCTGTGTTTAATCTCTTCATTGGATTAGTTTTCTGGCTTGATACTAAAGAATTGACTTAGATTCTAAAAGCATCATTTTCTGGCATGCATTTCACAAGATTGCACTTAAGAGGCTGTCTCATCTGCCTGAATTTGCTCTTGGCTCCCACTTCCTCTGTCTGCTTCAGTGGATGGTCTCCTCAAGGACCACATTTCAGCATATATAATTTAAAAACTCTGGGGTGGAAGTAGGGCTGTTTTCCCAGCATAGCGGTAGAAGCCAGCCTGCTTTTTAAAATCTACATCTGGCTAGATGTTTGCAATTACTTTTTTTTTCAGATGGTGACCCTTCCACAATAACCAAGACCTTTCAACTTCTGGTTTGCAACAATTTAAATATGCAATTTTTAGGGTAAATTTGAAAATCTCTTGAAACTACAAGTAATGAAGAAGGTGATATTAGTCTGAACAAAAGCACTGCTATTTCTCTAGGAAAGTTACTGGCCTCCCATTCACTTCTGAGTGCAGCGGAAGGCACAGATATTGATCTTCACATCCTTTTGCAGACTTTAAGTTACTGTTCTTTGATAAATCACCTCTTTCCACATATGTGGCAGTAGCAGCTGAGATCACCAAGGATATTTGAGCTAATAGGCCCTAGATTTAAATGATTAGGGGCTGGAAGCTGGTTGATATCGGCAGAAGGCCCTCACTTCTGGAATTTGTTACCCAGCGGAGCTGGGTTTTCAGATGTCTAGCACAGGTCCTTGCAAGGATGTAAGGTAAAGGGAAAGAGAAGAAAAGTGCGTTGAGAGCCTGACAACATCTTTTTCCTCCTTTTGATTTCTTGGGAAAACAAAAATAGTTATTAGATTTTGGTCTGTGCCATGAGACATGTGATTAAATGCATTGCATAAGTCAAATAACATGTCTGAATCAGAGAGACACGATGAATGAGGTAATATCTTTTAACGGGCCAGCTTCTAAATAAAGATATTACCTCAACAAAATCTCTAATATGCCCAGACCAACATGGCTACAACAGCACTTCAAGTATCATATATGATAAAGCAGTTTATTTCCAAATATTTTAAGCAGCTCTTCTCCCTGGTATCACAATTCTTAGGCTATATCTAGATTGCAGGCTTCTTTCGGAAGAACTTTTTTTCAGAAGAGATCTTCCGAAAAAACTTCTTCCGAAAGAAAGCGTCCACACACAAAAGCGCATTGAAAAAGCGATCTGCTTTTTCAAAAGATAGCGTCCACACTGAATAGATGCTCTCTCACATGTAAGCTGTGATTACTATGGATAGAGTGGGCATCTGTGCTTTTTTCCTCTTTCGTCTTCTTTTGAAAGAACTCCCTCTTCCCTGTCCACACACGCCTTTTTCCGAAAAAGCCCTTTCAAAAAAAGGCTTGTTCCTTGTAGAAAGAGGTTTACCAATGTCAGAAAAACCCCTCTGTTCTTTTGATTTTTTTAAAAAATAATGCAATTGCAGTGTGGATGTAAATGAAGTTTTTTCAGAAAAACAGCTGTTTTTCTGAAAAAAACTCCACAGTGTAGACATACCCTGAGGTTCCATGAACAAAGTCAACAGGAAGAACTTAGGAACATTTTAATATTCCAACTAATAAACTGATGTCAGAGCTAGCAAAGCACACTCTGGCAGCCAGGTCCTGTGTATAGTTTACAGAATGACTGAAGAAGTAGTCAGGTTATAATTACTAGGACATGGGATATAGTACAGTATATCAGTCAGAGGACCTTCCCCCTAAAGTGATCGGAGAAGCAGATAGGAGAAGCAGCAGTTCCTTTGTTTGCTCTATGGCCTTGACAAATCACAATTTCAGATGGGTGAATTTTTTCATCCACAATTTTTAAAATGTATTTAGATTAATCACTAATCCCTCAAAGAGCTCCTCTTTTAGCATTGGGGTTTCACAGCCCTTCTTCTAGGGGCTGCGTGCCTCTAGTATTGGTTTCCATAAACCCATAAACTCTCCCCTGAAATTTCAGGTTTTTACAGCCTCCTTCATGGGGCTGTGTGTTTCTAGTCTTGATCGTCCTGGCATATAGAATATATACATTCTGTGTAGAATATATACAGGATTTCTGAGCGGTCCTTCTTGGGCTTGTGTCCTGGCAGAATTCTTCTCAGTCACAGCTTCTTCAGCAGCAACCTTTCTTGATTGAGCTTGGCGCTCAACCTACCCAGTCAATTAATCACTCTTTTGATACTCCCCAGGTGGGTCTAATAAATCCAAATCTCTGTCTGCCATGGATGAGAGAGAGAGGAGTCTTCCTCTCCCCACTCTACAAGGTTCCTGGTTCTGGGCCCTGAAAGTAATAGTGCTCTGGGATGCCTTCCATTTCCCAGACATTTAATTGCTCCCAGGTATTATCTTCTCTTCCATCTGTTGCTTAAGATATTTTTCTGCCCTTCATCTGCTTTCCCTGGATACAGGGAGGAATATGGAAATTGGCTTCCTAACCTACCTCCTCTGCCCTGAAAGGTTAGGACCCTGTTACAGATGTCTTATCTAGATCTTGACTAGACCACTCCATAGCCAAAGTGACAAGACAGATGATGCCTTACAAAACAGCTACATATTGAGACACAGTGAATAAAATCATTATTGAAAATCATCCACCGGCAACTGCAAAAACATATTGGTCTCCCAAGATCAGTAACACTGATCACAAATTAGTCTCAGAAATTAGCAAAGACTAAAATGCACAGCCAAAGAGATGTCTGGGTCTGCAAAATGTGAAATGTCCAACCGAGATATTGACAGCATTTGAAAACCATTAGGTTGTTGAAATCTCCAATGGGTTTGAGACCTGACGTGAGTGTGCTGATGTGGGATCCACCTGGATGGACATCAGATCCCTGATGATTTATGACATCGTAACCATTATTGATTTAAAAAAAAGAGCCAAGAAGCCCTAGATCTCCATTAATATCTTAATTGGAATTGAAAGTGCCACTCAACTCGTCTGAGACGTCGTGAGTCATGAGCTAAGTGGTGCTTATAATAAAGCAATACACATTGATCACAGAGCTTTTTTGGAAGCTAAAGCCAACACAGGTAAGAAAGTTTCTGCCAGGAACAATGTCACCTCCTTGCATACACTTGTGTGATCTCACTGGGGAAAAAGGTCACTTGCTTGATGTGGTTTGTGTGAGTTCTGGTCAGCTAATCAATGAAGAAGTGGAACATGTGCCACACTGGAGTGATCATTTCAATCAGCTGCTAACTGCACCCCCAATTTCTTTGGCTCTAGATTTTAAGACCACTAATGAGGTGATACATTCTACACAAAATGATCCTGGCAATTTTCTATTGATGAAAGCCAGAGATGTAAAAAAGTTGTATGGAGATCAGGTGTCAGGAATCTGTGGAAAGGAAATCAGATATCAGGAATCTGTGAATTTCCTGTGGAACTGTTAAAAAGCACTGGATCAGCCATTCTTTTTTGTGCCTAAAGATTGTGTTCAATATAACTAGAAGAAGAGAATTGGTTCCATCCAACTAGCAAAAAAAAGTAGTATTTTACCTCTTTGAAAACAAACATAGCGAACAAGAATGTCACAGTATAACTCTTTTATGCATCCCAGGAAAGTTTTAGAAACAAAGAATTCAGGCCAAATTTACAAGATGAGTGACTCTGTCTTGGGAAGCAGTGACTATAGAAAAGAGTTGGGGATCATGGGGGATAAACAGCTAAACATGAGCTCCCTATGTGATCCTGGGATCCATACACAGGAGAATCTCAAGTATGAGCAGAGAGGTTACTGTAACTCTGAATGTGGCACTGGTGTGACCCATGCTGGATATTGTGTCAGTTTCTGGTGTCCACAATTCAAGAAGGATGTTTATAAATTGGAGAGGATCCACAAGAATGATTAAAGGATTAGAAAACATGCCTTACAATAATAGACTCAAGGGGCTTCGTCTCTTTAGCTTAACAATGAGAAAAAGTTAAGGGCTCACTTGATTACAGGGCTCTTTAGTGTTGTAGACAAAGGTAAAACAGGATCCAATGGCTGGAAATTGAAACTAGACAAATTCAAACTGGAACTATGGCATGATTTTTTAACAGAGAGGGCAATTTACCATGGGATATGGTGGATTCTCCATCATGACAATTTTTGGTGCACTTATCACTACAAAGCCAATACAGGTATGGAACAGAAATGTGCATTTTAATGTTTCACATATACTCAATAAAACTGTTGTAGAGTCTATTCCAGAAGTATCATCTTAGTGATAATATACAAATTGGAAGAGCTCCGTTTTGCTTTCCAGCTCCTATTCTTAGTATGGCTTATGGTGTTGTTAATTTGAAAAATCTCATTTGTAAAATCAGAGCATTTTACATTGAAGGAGAATATATATGTGGATTTTGAAATGTCATATGGTTTCACAGTGAGCAGCCATTCCCAAGCAAACAAACAAACCCACAATCAATGCAAACTGGGTCCTGAGCGATCAATGAATTTCACTGAATTGCAAGCGAGATGCCTGTAAATTAAGGTGTTTGAAATATTGACATCATATATATAGTAGCCCAATGTCTGTGACTCTGTAATGCTGAAATGCTTGGTGTTGCCTCTGGGCAGCGCTGTTGCCTGAGTCACATCCTTCGCCTCCCGCCGTGGTGCTTGTCTGACTTCTGCGCTGCTCATCCGGGCCGCCACGGGGGAGCAAGTGGCACAAGAGGCCATTTGGGCACAATGGTCCCCATGCAGCATCCCATGCATGCGCGGCCCCTGCCCCCGGGCGCGCGGCAGGTGCGTGGCACCCCTCGGGCATGTGGCGTGTGAGCGGCCCCACCCCCGGGCATCCAGCAGCCCCAAAAGATTGGGGACCACTGTCTTAGATAGTCATGTCAGACACATGCCCAACTCAGTGGAGCCAGGTAGAGACCTCCTGGCCATCCCATATCAATTCCCCTATTTATGGTTGTCCTGAAAACATGAGGCAAATTTCAAGGTCTTGCGCCGCCGCCGCCGCCCTCCCCCCACCATTTTTGAAGCAATCAGCCATATAAAAGAAAACAATAACTATTAAAATATTTGTATAAATAGTTAAAATATAAATAGCATCTCTCTGAGAGTCTCTTCTCCAAAATAAAATAAAATAATTTTCTCACCATCCAGACTACCACACACCGAAATAATTTACATTAATGGAGGTTAGCACATGGCCTCATTCTAGCAGGAAGAGAATGTGAAAAAGAGAGCACAAAAGAGGACTGTCAAGGAGGACACACAAGCATTGGACACCCACTGTAAGGGACATCAAAGTGGCATAGAATTAGGGTAACCAGCTCCGTGCCACCCTCATTCCTGGGCCAGGCAGGGTGAGTAGTTGAGGGGGAAATCCGGGAAAACACTTATGCCTGAAAAATAGCTATGTTCTCACAATGTTCTCACGCTTGATGCAACACTACCTTCCTAGCCACTGCCAGGCAGCACAAGTTAGAGAAGGTTCCTATAAATTGATCCAGGTGTCAAACTAATTTTTAGCTAGTCCCAGGATTAATAGGGTGTACAGATAGTGCACAGATATCTTCACTTCTCCTAATTCTCCTCAGATGTGCCAAGAGCAACTTCGCCAGACCTGAGGATTCAGATGGATACATATAAGAGAAATCTGCTATCACGTGGAAGAAAGACAACAGAGAACAGGATAATGAATTGGAGTGGAAGAGAGAGACTGGGAGAAGACAACAAGCAAATCAAACAGTAAGAAAATGTCAACATCTCAGGTGTATGACAGATATTAAGAAAGAAATAAGTAAATGTAGTCCTGTCATTAATAGAAATTACCTACCCTCCATGACTGACTGAAGTCCATGACTAAATCCTGTACTAATTTGGGATAACAAACCACCAGTGCTATAGTTTAAAGATTACCTACAATCTTCTATTATCATAATCATAATTATATGTATATTGGACTGTAATAATTCATCACTGTGTTAATACATTTCTTGAATTTCTGCTGACAGAATATACCTAAGGCTATTAACTCAATGCTATACTCCCAAATACAGATTACAGTTCTTTGATACCATAAATATACTCAATAGACTGCTGAAAATGTCAATTTACAGTATTAGATATACAGCTGTAACTCTGCATTCTTCCACTTATTGATTATTTACTAAGTTTTACATAGTTATAATAACTGAAAGTAAGCTAAAGATTGTAATTAGCTTTTCCATTCAGATAACATTCTTCTCATTTGACATGGTGCATCACTCACTGCTAATTGGTCTCTCGAAGGCACTGAAATAGTTCCTTTTTTTCAGCAGCAACATTGCTATATCTGTTTGAAGAGTTTGTATGCAAACAGTTCACCTTATTAGTTTTGCTCTGGATTATGTGTTTGGGAAGGATTTGTTACTCATTCTTACCATTTGACCCAGTTTTCTATTTGGGATTCATGGGAGCCATCAGTGCCAGAAATAACTAACTTTCTACCCAGAAGGCGAGACCTGACTTCAGCTCCCTAATGGGGAATCTCCGATATGGACAAAGAAGTGGTCTGCTGCAATGTAGTGAATTTAGATACTTTCCCCTGATATTGTGCCAAATATACAAGAAAAAATTATTTAGAGCTTGTGGGACGAATATGATTTATCTGAATATGAAAGCTTCTAAAATAATATATTTCTTCTTGATAAACAAGATTTTACTTTATCTCAGGCATAAATCAGAGTATTATCTAGCCAGGCATAAATCAGAGCATTGTCTAGACTACCTGTTAGCCTTAGAGAAGCAACATGGGCATTATCGCTCTTTGATTCTTTTTCACCTTCCATTTTTGGGATCATTTTTCAATTTTAAGCTAATTTGTGCTGCTACTTCTAGCTGGAGATTCATGGGCTGGTAAACAAACTCTGACAGTTCTTGGGATACCCAGGATTAAGAGCCACCTTTTCACCCCTTGCCTCCAGCATGAGGGAGTCTTGCTTGTCGTAACCGAATATTAGTTGTCTGACACCACCAGCCTTTTAACCATTCAAGCACTCTCCTCCAGCCCCCATATAGCAAGGTTAGCAAGAAGTGCTCCCCATCCACAAGGTCTTCTTAATATATCCCCCTGTGATATCTAGCTCTTGCCACAGGCCACTCTCAATAATCCAGCTCCGTGCCACCCTCTTCCTTGGAGGCCAGGTCTTCTGCCTCCAAGGAAGCAGTGGATTCCAGTTTACCAATTTTAGCTTAAACCACCACTCCTGTATAACACACGGGGCTTGCTTCTAACAAAAAAACCCAAAAGAAAACAAAAAAACCAAAGGATTATTTAAGAAAACAGAGATTCCACGACAAACAAGAAAGAGCAATGGAAACAAACAGCTTTACTAAGAAACAAAATCATCATGTGTGAATTAGGCTCTACACTTATCAATAATGACCATTTCTAAAGCTTCCCCCCAAAGTTCAGTATGTTGCAGAACTGGCTGTCTTCATAGAAACCAGTATCCAAACTTTCGTTAACCCCCACCCTTTCCACAAATGTCTCCTCAGTTACTGGATCCAGAGGCTTCTCTCCACTCTGTTACACTGAAGAGTATTTTGCCTTTATTCATAGACAGAGTGATCCCCTGGCCTTTTTCCTTCCAAATAGTTTTGGTTGTTTGCTGTTGTCTTCAAAGTTATTCCATTTCGTTCTGCGATGGGGCAATGGTAGCCAATGAGCCTTGTCTTACATCACCATCTCACCAGGGAAGGTGACAACTCCCTCCTGTATGAATAGGCCATCACTGAGTAATATTGCTCCCTGGTGACTCTTTTTAACCATAAGCCATATTGCTACATTTTCCCTTAAATATTACCTGTGCACTTATCACACTATGATTATGAGTATCAATACGTTGCATGAGTATCAATGAACCTTATGTATTACTTTATGGACAATACTCTCTAAGCAATATAGTGAGTTTGTCAGGCCTGCGACAAAAGATATTTGCAAAGAACAGAGGGGCCCTGTCCAAGAGACCTATGTGTCACAAAACCCCTTTAAGCTTTGCCATGGAGCTATCTGCCATTCGCCTTTCAAGTTAGACAGGTGGTTCTCATCATATGGACTGTTGATGGCCTAAAAAGCTCTTTCAGTTATTTCAGCTCCCTTGTGCTGCTTCTAAGACAACGATGAAGCATTTACTAAACTGCAGTAACAGTCTGTTGCTAGTTCCTGCTCTGTCCTGGGATCTTTGGGATGCCAGAGTCAAGGACCAACAAACAAATTTATCCTGTGAATGCTGCGTGGCTGATTCATCTGTCTTTTTGGAAATTAAATTATAATCCATTTGTGGAGAACATCAAAATTGAGGGAATAGCAAACTCTCAAAAACAGAACCATGCTACACGATTAGTACTAGAGGATTTAAATCAGTGGATGCTAAAGCAGAGTGGGTCAATTCAGTCAGTAGTAATAAGAGTCCCACACTGTAAGAAAAGGAAATGAATGGTACAATTAAAAAAAACCCCAGAGATACCCCACAAGCTGCACTCCGTCACATTTCATCTCCTTGACCCTAGTCTTTGATATAATAAAGCCCTCGAGCCTTCATTAGGAATGCGTGGGATCAAAGATTGGAAAAAGAGACAGTCAACCAAAAAGATCTTGCCCTTAAGCCTGACATCTCAATTACATTAATTAGGACACTCAACCATCTAGTAGATTGGCTGAAACATTCAAACCACTTCAGAATCACAAGCCAATGTTATTTTAAGCAGCTGGGAAAATATTGAGGAAGTGGCAAACCTGAAGTTGAGCAGGAATGGTGTCCCTAGCCTCTGTTTGCCAGAAGCTAGAAACTGCTGACAAGGAATGGACCACTTGGTGGTTATCTGTTCTGTTCATTCCCTCTGGGGCCTCTGGCATTGGCCACCTGTCCAAAGACAGGACAGTGGACCAGATGGACCATTGGTCTGACCCACACAGAGGCTGCCACTGATTTTTATATTAAATATGCAGGAGAAAGATAAGATAGGTCGATTTCTTGAGCTGCAAAGCAGCACTTTTAAGCATTAGGTGTATGCAAGAGTACTTTGATTGAATATTCTGGTAGTCAAAGAAAGAAAAAAAAAGAGGGGAACTTTAGTGTGAAAGTAGGACCAGTATTCTCAAGGAGTATGTTCTTGGATGATTTAAAGCAATCTCATTTAAAGCTGACACATCTGGTGCACTGTGAGAACCAAGCTCTTTTTTTTTTTTTTAGGGAGTAATTCCCAAATTTTCATTCCCCAAAAAATCCTGCCCACAGACTGAATACTAACCTAGTGCAGGACAAATGGATGTGTGGGGGGAAAGGGTTTTATTACTCTTCAGGAATAGCTCTGAGAAGCAAGCATGTCTTTCTACAGCAAATGTAACTCAGTACAGCAGCAGAAAATTAAGGTGATGGCATAGAATTATCCATAATTTCTATTGCGACACCACCCAAGAGTCTCAGGCCCGGGTCAGGATTCATTGTGCTAGATGTTATACAAACCCAAAACCAAGGCTGCTGATGGGAGGGATGGGGCAAAGAGGGCAGTTACTCTGGGGCTCTTGGCCCTTTAAATCACTGCTAGAGGCCCGTGCAGTGCTGTGCAACAGCTGGGTGTGGGAGGTGCAGGTGTGGAGGTCTGGCTGCCCCTAGCCCCGTCCCTTCTGCCCAAGGCACCGCCCCTTGAACTGAACCCCCTCCCATTGCCCAGAGCCCAGCCAAGTTTCTCACCAGCCCTGCACAGAGCAAAAAGATGGTCCCTGCCCCAAGAACTTTCAATCTTATGTCTTACTAGGGACCTGACTGATGATTTCCTATGGAAATGATAACCTCCATTTAGAACAGGGCTACTCAACTTTGGAAGCCCCAGGAGCCACAATTACACTCACAGCAAATGCCAAGGGCCGCAACTTAAGTGTGGTTGCATATACATGCAAATATATGCAAATAGCTTCTTTCACACTGAAGGGTATGAATACAAGATTAAAGCAAGACTGCGCAACACACAGGGTCCCATTTCAGTCAGTTTTGCTGATATTAATAAAATGCAATATTTTCCTGATTTCTACCCATGTGACAGCACTTTTAATGAGCACTGACAGTCCAGAAATTTAACTACTAAAACTTATATCAACAGAAGACCATTATATTGACTACTTTTTTGTTTTGGTTTCCACACGCGGGTTGTGTGTTGAGCCCCGCGTAAACTCAAACTGCACCATGGCCCGCAAACAAACGGGCCGCAGGCTGCATGTGGCCCATGGACCACGTGTTGAGTAGCCCTGATTTAGAACAAACATGACATGTGCTCAAAAATATATTGTTACCCCCAAGCAGAAAGCAGGTTTCTCCAGACCAGATAGATTTTCTCTCTTTTTCTCAGGCTGAAGATTTCAAAATCCACTGAGAAAAATGCATGATCAAAAATTATAATTATTGTGGCCATTTGGCTCAGATTTTATATCCGGGAATTACAGCTCACTTTAAAAATAGCTTATCACTTAAGAAAAGCTATGTTCTCATTGATAGGTTTGCTATGAGTGGACAAATAATGAAGTAGACTCACTGAATGAATTCTCGTAATCTCTGTAGAAACAGTGGTTTGGTGCATCCTATAAATTTGAGCTGGATGACTTGCAGGAAAGCCTGCAAGACCTGTTATGCCTCACTGAACTTAAGCCTACTGAGGAAAAAAATGGCAGTAACTTTGCTCCTACATCCTCTTAAAGTGTATGTGAATTAATTCAGACCCTTGAAGGTTTAACAATAACATATTGATCCACTAAGCTTCTTACTGTTCTTTTTTCTAAGGCTGATTAACATGATTATTTAATACGAAGACTCTCTAGGGAGCCCTGTTGAGCTTTGTGGTGCTAATTTTTCACCCTGTGGTGCTTTCTTTTGAACAATAAACCAGTATGTGATTTGATACTGCAGTAAGTCCCTTCTCCCTCCTATTGAGTGAATTACCATTGGCATTAGAAAGACAAGGTGGGTGAGGTAGTATCTTTTATTGGACCAACTTGTTACTGAGAATGAAAAGTTTTCTAGCCACTTGGAGCTCTTCTTCACATCTGGGAGGTACAGCAAAAAGCAAAATAGAGCAGATTGTTTAGCATAAGTAGCACATATTCTAAGGCACCATTCAAAGAAGAGTAACCCTATAACATCACCACTAAGGAGATAAAAGTTTTAATCAAAGTTTATATATACTTCAGGAGCAGCAAGACATTCTGACAGGTATACCTGAAGCATCATGAAGGGAAAATATATGACTAGAAATAAGCCAGTGGCATGGATTTTGCTCTTATCATAATCTTGATCTATCAATTTTTGTTTTGTAAATAAAAACTGAAAGCCTCTGCCAAACACTTTGATAACTAGTAGTGACACCTGACTACATGGGATACAGAATAGGATAAAGTACAATTTATGGGGAGACAAGAGATAATCTGCATCAATATAAAAAAGAGTAATGAATGTGTTTCATGTTGCTCATTTATAGAAACCTCACTAATACTTCCACTGTTAGATGTAAAAAGCATTTCATCTTGGGGCAGTAGAAAGATTTATTTACACTTTAAACAAGTACTGTTTTTCTTACTAGTTCTGTGAATTGGATTCAAATTATGTATTGCAACACAGTGTCCTTTGTGGAGTGAACCAATATGTTCTAGCCTGAAGAATTAGAAACTTCACTTTGTTTGCTCAAATCAAGGGAAATTTTCACTCAAGCAACTAAAGAAAATAAAAATATTGAAGTAACACCCATATATTTGAGAGAGTTTATCTTGGCGCCTATCTGTCTGTGTATCTCTGTCTGTTGAAGAACTCCTCCTAAATGGTAAGACCTAGGACTACCAAATTTGGTATGCAACTTCCTATTATAACTTAAAGCAAGGTCAGGATTTGGTTGTGCCAAGAAAATGGGATGTGTCTGGAATGGGATTGCTTCTCAGAAAGCCATACAGAAAAGAGACAGAATCACTAGGCAGGTGGAAGAGTCTGGCTAGGGGAGACCCGTATCCAGGACTGCCCCAGCCCTCTGTCTCCCACCTCCCCAGAACCTTTTAGGGAGGGCAGGGGGAATTGAACAACATTGCTGGCTGTTCCTCTTTGTCAGGGAGCAAGGGGAAAGTGCACAGTTTGCTGCATTCCTCACTCTGGCTGGGGAGTGCAGGAAGCAGATGAACCTGGACTTGCACCTCTCCCCCAGCTATGCATGCTGGAGCTGCAACAGCCATGCTTCTCACCTGGCCTCAAGCTGCTGCACTGAGAGAAGTCTGGGGTTGTCCTCTCTCCCTGGGCCAGCCTGCATTCTTAACCCTTCATCCCCAGCCCCACCCCAGGGCAATGAAGCATGTACATTTTCATTTTATTTTCCAAAAAACAAATATTAATTGAGTTAAGGACCCAAGCAATGCCGGGTAAATCTTCTAGTTATAAATAAATGACAAATAGTATAGAAAGGACCAACAGGCAAGTAACATAATTATACATTTAATAAATCCAGTAAGCTTCCTCCCAAATTCAGTTTGTTTAAATAATTCATTTGAATAGCTGCCTGGATTCAGAGAAGCAAAGATGAGCGTAAGATTCAAGCAATGGTCATTTTTGTTCCACAGCCTCTTAAAATTTCTTAAACTAGTCAAGTGTTTCCAGATCTCAAAACAACTTCCTGAGTGGCATTTATTGGATTATGCAATCCTTTTTGCGTAATATTCTGGATCTCATGGATAACTGGAGTTATCTAATCAGTTGATTAAGAGCTGAAAATTAGTATCTTTAAAAAGCTTGATTATCTCTTTGAAGGCTCTCCACATAATGTCTGAGTCTTTCTTTTCAAATCCTATGACAAAACTTATCTGGCCATGTAAATGCCCCCGCAGCTGGAACAGTATAAGGACAAAGCAAGCAAGAGGATGAGTAATGATGATATCCAATGTGCCTTTCTATCTCATCTGTGTATGGCCTGATCTTGGAAAAATGGACTCACGTATTTTACTTTAATCATTAAAATAGTCCCATGTCCATAAGTTTTTGCAGGATATCTGAAACATCAGCATGCGATTTTTTGGTTGAAATTGACACATGGAGGTCACGATTTTCAAAGTTAGGTACCTAAAGTTAGACAGCTAAGAGTGAAGTCTAAGGAAATTGTGTGTGTTCAGCACAACTGAAAAAAAATCAGGTCAGATGCTCAGATATGAAAATGTGCACCTGTAAGAGTACGCATAAGCTCAATTTTTCTTTTTGTTGGCTGTAGAAATAAACTCACCTATTTTCCTCAATGGGAATGACGTATCTTCATTTACAGGCTGTTCTGAAACATTTTCCGAACATTATTCTCTTTAACAAAAAAAAATCCAGTGTAAAATCAATAATTCCACCCTTTGTCTGTCTAGTCTATTTACATTTCAAGACCTTCTGAGCAATCACTGTCTCACTTATACGTCTACACTGGCAGCTTCTTCCGGAAGAACAGCCGTTCTTCCGCAAAAACTTGCTGGCTGTCTACACTGCACGAGCGTTCTTCCAGAAGTAAATTTATAGTATAGTGTTGTAAAACAGGGCTTCTTCCAGAAGAGTTATTCCTCTCCCCACGAGGAATAAGCCCTCTTGCACAAGAGCTCTTCCAGAAGCGGCCAGTGTAGACAGGCAACATGAATTTCTTGCGCAAGAAGCCCCTATGGTTAAAAAGGCCATCAGAGCTTTCTTGTGGAAGAGAGCGTCTACACTGGCATGGATGCTCTTGCACAAAAGCACAAGTGTAGACGCTCTCTTGTGGAAGAGTTTTTGCACAAGAACTCTTCCACAAAAGAGGTCTTCTGGAAGAAGCTGCCATTGTAGACGTAGCCTTGGTGTTTATACAGTGCTTGGTACAATGAAGTCTTAGTCTCTGTAGGTGCCTTTAAGTGCTACTATAATCACAATAATATTTTTATAAAAATCAATAGAACGTCTAATTTAATGTGAATGAAAAGTTTCATTTAAATATGCTCATTAATGCATGAAGCAAGCTGTTTGTTGAAGTATGTATTTGTTTTATAGGCAAAACTGACATTACCAAAGTTTCTGCCCAAAGAGTCAGCCTGTCATAAGATTTTGATCAAAACATAAACTTGTAGTCCTTTTCATGCAAGGGCTTTTCCATTTTATTGCTAGAGATTTAGCCTTCTGTTTCTGACTAGTATATTCAATTACAGAGACTTACTCAGCCGCACATGAAGTTACAGCAAAGATTGCAGCATAAGTTGTAACGGAACACTTAAATATGACAGTCAGAAGGGTGTAACCCTGTTAGTGAAAATTCAATTGTGTTGCTTCAAAGCAGGATTTGATCGGTGGTGACTCATTTTAATAATTCCATCAAAAACAAAGGTACTTGGTTCTGTCAGCAACATGCAGATGCCGTGCCAGAGTTATACATTTAATCAAACAACACAAAACAAATGGCATTAAAATAATTTTTAAAAATTGAATGTATTAACATTAATATTATTACATTGAAGCACAGTGTCATTTATGATGTTCCTCTTATCTCGTGGTATCTTGTCCAGTACACACTGGCTGTCCATCTGTTACGTGGCGCTTTACATAGTGAGCACCTCACAAACATTTGCTCTGCTACCTATCTGTTGATCGCTGGATTCAGTTTAATGTGCTGGTTTAATCTATTAAGTACCTAAAGGTTTAGATCATAATATCTTTAGAGCCCTGTGTGGACGCAAAATTTATATCTGCATCTATATCCACAAAAATGAGCTGGGTGTATCTGTATTGACAGATATCTGCACATTTGCAGGGTTCTAAATACAAAATTTGCATCTGCATTCATATCTGCAAAAATGAATTGTGGATACCCGTGATATCAGGCAATATCCACAGATTTGCAGGGATCTTCACTGTGCATGTGGTTTCACAGCTGGAACAGCTCATGAGGAAATTGTCCATGCCAAAGCAGGTTTCTGGTAAAATATTTGACCATTTAAAATCTTAATATCTGGGCTAATCCAGTTTCCTGGATATTGTCACAGTGCAGTTTAACTGCACATTTGTGGATAACTTCTCCTTAGATTTCCACATGCTTTCCTATTTCAAAGACCAGGGCTGGAAGAACAGAGTGAGAACTGAAGGAAAAGTCTCTCCGAGAATATATCAAAAACATTCTCAGACTAACTGCCATGCAAAATGGCTTTTCACAAAGAAATATATGACACACTAGATAGATCAAAAGATATAATATATATATAGGGGGAAATCACTTTGATATGAAATTAATTCCAGATCTGATTTGGGAAAAACAACAGTGAATACAAAATTAAAACAAAAAAACCACTTTAAGTCAGAAGGAGGTGCAAGTCTGTATGGTGTGAAATACAATGGGGCCTAAGCTACATAAGGTCTCAAAATAAAATAAAATAAAATAATAAAGCACTTCTATCTCTGAAGATGCTCGCATGCATTTACTTGAATAACTTTACCTCCTTTGTATTTAAAAACATGTGTCTATGAATCTAGTTAGTTTAAGTGTTTCACTTCTAGTTCCTGGCTCACAGGTACCAGACTAAATTAAACACTGTTCCGCAAAATGAGACAAAATAGAAATAGTTATCTTGTATCCTTAGCTGTGCTACACTAGAGAAAAGAAAATGAGCAGACTATCAACATTCTACAGTGAGTTTGTATCATCTGCAAATTTTGGAAGCTCATTGTTTATTCTCTTTTCCAGATAATTTCTATATATGTTGGACAGCACTTGTCTCAGTACTGATTCTTGAGGGACCCCACTAAATGCCTCTTTCCACTGAGAAAGCGGATAACTTTTCCTAGCCTTCATCTTTTATCTTTTTGCCAGTTATTGATTCATGAGAAGGCCTCCCCTCTTATTCTATCACAGCTTACTTTTGCTGAAGAGCTTTTGATGTTTGATTTTATCAAAGGTGGTCTGAAAGACCGACCATTAAGTAACATATCTGTGCATTTCTGTTCTACATTTTTTTTGAAACCCTTGTGGCTATTGTATTAGGCACTGACATTTTTCAACCAAGTAAATTTATAGTTCCTGAAAAGCATGCCATACTGGCAGCATTATTGATCTGAAGCCTGGGGGACAGATCCAATACTCAGCTTGTCAACATAGACAGGTGGCTCTTGGAGTTCTACCCCAGTCTCCAGTTCACAGGTGCTAGTGCTCACAGCTCCACCACCAGATCTTCAATTAGATGTCATTCCTGATAAGTCTTCCTGGAAAGCTGTGACAGATGAAACCAACATATTACATTTTTGGTTCACTGAAGCCCTGTGCTTAGACAGGAAATAAGATGTAGTGCCAACACACAGGTCTATTCATAGTCTCTAGGAAAGCCACTCCTGCTGGCCAAGATATGATGCCATGGCTAATCTTTTGATAGCTACAACAGCTGACATACTCTTGGACAAAAACACCATTGGCCCTTTCCCATACACGGATAATCAGCACGGACAAGTCTTAACTGTCCTGATTTGCCTTAACTATGTACCATCTTAGGGTATGTCTACACTTGCACCCTAGTTCGAACTAGGGATGCAAACGTAGGCGACCGAAATAGTAAATGAAGCGGGGATTTAAATATCCCGCGCTTCATTAGCATAATCTCTCCCGCGCGCTGTTTCAGAACTCAGCTGTTTCGAACCAGGAAGTGTGTTCTGGGCCGCGTTAGTTCGAATCAAATCCCTTGGTTCGAACTAACATTACTCCTCATTTTTTAAATCCCCGCTTCATTTACTATTTCGGTTGCCTACATTTGCATCCCTAGTTCGAACTAGGGTGCAAATGTAGACATACCCTTAGTCTGGCTTCATTCCCGTTCCATGATTGTAGAGAAGCATTGCAGACAATAATTGGCAAGGGGAGAGTGCCCAACCTGACACAACTCATAAAGTCCCTTGATACAGATGACATCCTCTGCTTATGGACTCAGGACATCAAACTGTGTTGTATGCGTATAAAGAAGGAGCAAAAGATCCAGAAAAAAATGCCTTCCTTTTAAACCAATAAATAAAGAATGAGTTACAGCAGGACAATATATTTCACGCTGTGCCACCAGTGGAGGGACTATGTCTGGGAGCCACACAGTAATATACCTTATTTTTTTCTTGGCCTCTCTATGAAGAGTTTTTGTTTGCTAATTGAAGGTAGTTGTGGAGATGATTTTTTATGGTGTAGAAGAGAGGGAAGTAATCAATGGCTCAATGTCTCATTGGTAGCCACTGTCAAGTGGCAGGCCCCAGGGGTTGGCCCTGAGGTCTCTTCCAACCCTAGCTATCTATGATTCCATGAGCCTGGACAATGAGAAGCATGTTGAAACCATTCATTAGGTCTCCAAACAGGAGATCTTAGGAGCTGGTTGTAAGAACCAGGAAGGCTGGAACCTGGAGGTTTCTCTGGGGCTGATGCTACCGCATCACCACAGAAGGCTTAGGTTGAGCTCCCATGGAAGAGCCCTGTGAGGCTGGGCCTGGCAAGAAGCACCACACATCAGGACAGGAGTAGGGCAGTCTTTTGCCTGGTACTAGTTCTTAAACCAGGAAGCCATGATGGGAAGCTGTTTAAGCAATAATACAAATTGCCTGCCTATCTCCGCTGCAGACCCTGCTTGTGAAAGTCCTTAGAATCTGGCTTCTGACCCTGGTTTTTCCTTGACTTTAGCTCTTCAGTCGCTATCTGTAACCTGGTGCCTGACCCTGATCTCCTGGAACCTGACTTGGCCTGACTCCCAACTCCAGCTCCGACCACTAGTTCTGACTGTTCTGTCCCTGGTGGTTTTCATTACTACCTACCTGGGCTGAATTCAAATGAGAAATACAAAGATGGAAATCTCAACATTGAATAATCAATCCTCTCCATGAGTTATTTTAATAGCTGTGAACTGAAAATAAAGGTTTGCAGTCATCACATGAGGATTAGTTAACTGCTATAAATTTATTAGGAACACTGGCCATGCAGATTGCCTTTTTCATGGTGTGAATCACAAAGTGACTAAAATGGAATTATACTTTTGCTGTGAGTCAAGGACCTATCTCATTCCAGGAACCCACTGAATCATTTTGAACTCAAACCAGATCACCACTAGTCTCTCTTACCAGTCAATTGACTGGCAAACTGAAGGCTCTGGGTGTCGCTTGCCCATACTAACCTTTCACAAAAAAATGCAACAACGCCTATGGTGGCCTATTCCAAGATACCCACAAATGATCAGTTGCACCAACACATACAGGCAACATTCAATGAGATATAAACACAAACTCATTTGTTGATATCACACTTTAGAAAGTCCACATGATGTCACCATGTATAAGAGCTCAGATGATTTTTCCTCTACAATTCTTGTCAACTCATTACCACATCACATTCATTAAAATTCTTAACAAGTATTTTATTGTGCCAATATACAGCACCTCGTAGACCTAGTGGGGTCTTACTAAGCAGGCCCCACCAAATCAGACGATGAACTAAAAGAGCTGCAACTTTTCTGTAAGAAGCAGTGAAAGGTGGGCCCGCCTAATCACAGACTGGTTGGGCTTCCTCGGGGTTCCCTATTTGACCTGATTCCCTTGTCTTCCAGATGGTTGGCAATGTATATATACTCAAAGGCAGAGTAAGGTTTCCTGGGGCTCTGGGCTAGAGTAAGTGTAGGACCATTGTACCCCAAGACCAAAGAAACTGTGCCCCCTCCCCCCCATCAGAGCCCCAGGCCTCAGCAAAGAGTCAGAGTGCTCCCAGTCCTGAGGCCATGGCAGATAGTGAGTGCTCCTCCAGTCCCAGGGCTGCAGCAGGAGTCCTAGCTCTGGGGTTTTTCCTGCAATCCCCCACACTTCTGGGGACCAGGGCTGGGGGCTTCCCCTGTTGCCTCCCAATTCCTGCCAGGGTCAGGGGCTGCTGGGGGCATTCTCTGCTGCCTCCTGACTGCTCCCTGGGAGTGGGAACATGGGGGCTTCCCCTACACCACATCTTTCCACCCAGCACTGCTGCCCAGTTTTCACACCTACCTTTAGACTCTGCATGCCCCACTCCTAGCCAGCCAGGGACCCTGGGCATGGGCCCTGTAGTCCCAGTGGCTAATCTGCCACTGTCTGCATTCACAGAGGAACCTTTAGGAGGCAGCACAGGCAACAGCAACCTACTCAAACCCAATTTTGCAACATGAAACTCAAAGTATGCCACTGAATGGTCCTGCTACTCTATCCCATTTCAACACTATCTCAGTCTGAGGACTCATTTGCTGGATGTGAGAGATCAGTTGGGGTATTTTTTTTTTAAATAATGAATGGTGTATACTTGGACCTTTCTGGTTTTTATATGCTGAAATACTCTCATATAGCAGGTGGGTAGTTTTATTATAGATGCCCCCATATGAATGATAATAAAGATTCTAAAAATCCCTATTTATGTTCTTGGCTACTAGCGATCTCTCTCAGATCTTCACTTTGGAAGCTGAGCTGACCTCTGCCTTTTTGACAGACTCCATATATGTTTCCTTTTGTTTAAAATAAAAATAATCATCTTGGGTTCTGCGTGGTGTTATTTAATGTTCAGAGTTTTTGCCATCATTGGTATATGGTGGGCAATATACAATGGGCTTGAATGTTTCTCCTACTTTTCTTCAGCTGTAGTCATCAAAAAACACCATCCTGTAATGTGACACAATGTGATGGTACATTTCCATCTGCATCAATGTATTGCTTACCACCCGGACTCATTTAGAAAGTAAATCTATAATATTCCAGTGAATGGAGATTAGTTCATCATTATCTGCCTCCCAGGGAACAAATAATGATGCTTGAGTGACCCAGATCTGCTAACTACACTGCTATCAGGCAACATTTTGGGAACGAGGTGGCGGTTGGGTGGAAGGGATATAACATGCCATGTCAAAATAAGGAAAGAAAACTAAAGATTCAGAATATTTGCATTTTTGTCACTTTGCTAGCCAATTTATTCCTCAGACCTATTGCTTTTCTTTTTTGGTTGCTGGTTTTGAACCAAAACAAAAATAGTCATTTTGAACAAGAACTAATTTTTGTGTGCATTTTTTTCCTATTAAAACAATAAAACTCCAAAAATGTGTTTCAGTCAAACAAAACGTTTTCAGTGTCACTTCAAATGACATTTCAAAACAAAATGAAATATTGGGGGAGGAGAGAAGCTGAAACTTTTTTTAAAAACTCATTGTTTTATTTGGCCAAAACTGTATTTTTCAGTGAATGTGCTACTTGACTGAAAAAGCTTGCCCATTCTACCCAGAATATTTTTAAGGGTTAGGTACATTTACCTTATAGATTTTTGACAGCCCAACATTTAGGCCCTTATCTGCAAAACACTTACATTAATCCATTTTAATAGAATTACTCCCATGCTTAAAGTTAATCTTTTACCAGAGGGCATCTTCCAGAACAGGGCTACTCAACTTTTGAAGCCCCGGAGGCCACAATGATACTCTCAGCATGTGCTGAGGGCCACAACTTAAGTGTGGTTGTATATACATGCAAATATACATGCAAATATATGCAAATAGCTTCTTTCACACAGATAGGCATGAATACAAAGATTAAGCCTTAAGCCACAGCACCAGACCCAAACATAGCCAATGTGAGCCAGTCAGCACCTCTCAGGCTCTGCCCATAAGGCTAAGCAGCCAGAACTTCTCATAATGCCCCAGCGCTCCCGGTACCTCCTCCCTAGGGACTAGGAACACCGACACCCTCTACCTGTCTGTTCCAGCTTGCGCCTTTCAATGCTTACTCCACCTGGGAGATGCCTCGCCATTGTGGAGCGTATTCCCAGTGGAAGCCATGCTCAAATGTATCCCACCCGAGGGCTGCGTGTTGAGCCCTGCATAAACCCAACCGCACTGTGGGTCACAAACAAATCTTATAGCAGAAATTGACCCTTTAACAGAAATACATAGTTCATTTTCCACACTTCCGATCATTTCACTTACTCTAGGACTCCAAATAAAGGTTTCAGAAGAATCTAATTGTGGGAGACTCTAATAATAAATGATTTAATATCTCCTGTTCAGGGACCTGAGGTTAATTACTTTCTACATGTGGATTTAATTAGTTCATCAACAAACCGTATTTGTAGCAATTAACTGCATGGTAACTACAAGTTCTATACAGGAGTCTAATCCTAAGCAGAAGCATGAAATGAAATAAGTCCTGCTTAGCTTGTTATGACCTACAAAGGAAATAAGGGAATTGAAATATTGAAGTTTCTACTGAAAGAAATCAGACATCCTGATTAGGGTATAATGTGCTGTACAGAAATCAGCTGGAATCACTCCTACTAATTCTCTTTATCCATTCATTCTCTTTACAAAATTCAGGTGTGTATGGGATGCTTTGCTATTTATAAACTCCTTTCTCCTTGCTTCTAAGTAAAAATAGAACTGATATTCATGTCTTAAAAGAACTCCATGCAACTGACCAACATTATGCAATGCTAAATTAAAGCTGATAAAAATCTACACATCTCTAAAAGTGAAAGATTAAAAAAGAAACCCAGAAATCTGTAATAATCAGTAGTCTCATGAAGGGAACTCATTGCACTAAAACATCCATAAACTTTTAATGCCAATCAACTAATTTGTTCTCAAAATTATTTTAAATACCAAACATATAACAACATAAAAGTGAAAATGTTAGCATTATTTTAAAATGTGGGAAAGGATAGATCAAGTTTAAGATCAGTAAAAATTTGTCTCAAATCACACTATATTAATGAAGCAAACAAACAAAATAGATAAAACAAATAAAAAGATCAATCCAGGATTTTTATATCTGGATATCATTTAAATTTTACTCATTCCCTTATAAAATATATACAGTTTGAACCTCTCTAGTCTGGCATCCTTGGGACCTTGGACTGGCACCAAATCAGAGAATTTGCTGAACCATGAGAGGCCAATATTTTCTAGTAGCATTACAAACACTTCTACTGCTCACTAGGCTCTTAGAAGTCATTTAGGGGGAAATTAGAGCTAAACAATAGCACAGAACAATGCGAGCCACGACTGGTGGCTGTAAACAAACTTTACAGGACTGTGGGAAAGTTGGCCACACCCATGATAAGTGGATTTCCAGCTAATTAAAATCATGCTGGACCACAGATGTTGCCAGACCAGAGAGTGCCAGACTAGAAAGGTTCAACCTGTACTAACAATAATTTTTCTTGACTACCAAGTTTTTATTGGCAACAATGAGAAAAGCACAATTGAATTTTAACCCAGTCACTCTAAAACTAAAAAAATTGAACTAGTAAATAGAAGTATAGTTTTAGTCTAGCCATATAATTTACCATGTGTATGCATATATATTTAAAATCATTGTCTATACAAAGTTGAATGCTCCACCAGAAAGGTTCCTAAATAGAAACTGGGAAGCTCTTACAATAGTAATTAAAGGCATCTAATTGCTCTTTCTTCAGTATACTTGTAAAAATGAGGCCAACGAATAGAATCTACCAAATCAATGAAACAGCTTAAACAGACTCCCACAAAACACATCATCACCAGTTGTACATAGGAAACCAATACATGATAGATGGAAATTAAACACCTAATTAACTAACAAAATAGAATGCATCATGGGTCAAGAATAATTAGAACTTTTTTTTCTGCAGAAGGAGGCAGGAAAGCAGGCAATTATATTGGAGCCTATTCATTGTTTTAAAAATTGGCTCCAGGTAAAAGGTTTGCAATACCATGACCATAACACAAGCAACTGGGAATTTCTATAAAATCTATACAGCTTCCAAGGCATTGATGACCTCCAATCTGCAAACAATCCCCTTGCTCTTATATTGTGTATTAATGAGCCTATAGAATCTAGACAATGAATCTACAAAAGGTATCCCTATTGGGAAAATGAAAAATCAGTTTAAAATGAATCTCTCTAATTTATCGCTGCGTCTATATGGAGTCTCTGCAAAATTTCACAAAACCATAACTAATCTAACACTGACCTAAAGCTTATTGCCTATCTAAATGCCTGAAGCTAAAATTACAATATTATTTAACTAACCAGACCCCAAGTGATTTTGCAATTTACAGGCCTGCAGGCCTACTGAATAGGGTGAGCAACATTTTAGCTGAAATGTTAACCCACAGGGTTGAGAAACATCTCCATTTAAAAGACTAGATTGTTCCTGTTTGCCCCCAGCCCATCTAGGCACCTATAAGGACCCAAGTTAAACCAAATGGGAATGTTAATATTAGCAACAAAAAAGAAATCACTAAGTTCAGTTTAGTGTGTGTTAATTAGTTTGTCCCATGACTTAGACATGATGGTTAGTCTTGACACACACAGAAGAGGAATTTTGATGCAAAGATTTCGGTTTTAAAATACTACGGGTCTAATAAAGCCCGCAGAAGTGAAAAACAACTCTTAAAACTTCATTAGGATTTTCTTACATGGGTTTTGCTCCCTGCCACAAGTTTCATTCATGTTAGTCTCACACAGACTAATAAGAGGCCTTCTGAACTCGAGAATTGGGAGGAAAAATGAACTCTGACCCTGAAAACACTTAGGGCCCCCACACAGCTAGATTTGCCCTTTGAAGCTGGTACGTATTCTGCCTTTCCTCCCAACAACTTGCTTCCTTCAGGTGCAAGGCTGCAGTCAGTTCCTCCAGTGACATCTGTGCCATAACTTTTCCTGCATCTACACAAGCCACCCGTTATTTCAAAATATTTTTTGAAATAACAGGCGCGCTATTTCGCCAGCCCGGTAAACCTTGTTGCATAAGGGTTAAGGGATGGCTGGAAATAGCCCGTTAAGTCAAAATTTGGCAGTGTGTAGATGCACCAAATTTCAAAATAAGCTATTTTGAAATAGATTTGAAATAAGATGCGCAATTTGCATAGCGCAAATTGCATATCTTATTTTGAGTTTAGGGTGCTGTGTAGATGCACCCTAAGGGAAGCTGCTATCACTGAGCCCAACTTAATGCTGCTTCTCTCAACAACATTAACTCTCTTTGGCTTTTCAGGCAAAAATACTCCCTAGGTATGAAGAGGAAATACCATGTAGAATAGCTTCTCCTTAGCTCCATGTCTTCACAGCCAAAAACAATCCCCCGTATGTATCATTCTGAATCAGGAAGTCATAAGTGAGTGGTGAATTACTAATAGTATACATTGAATAGCTGAAATGTGCAGTTTGGAAGGATCCCAGAATCTAAAATTCTGTTTAAATAATCTTGTATTCACAGAATACATTCACAGAAATCAGAACAATATTATCAAGTGATTCACAGACAGGAAAAGGGCTATGTTTGTTAGAATATATATTTGTAAAGAGTAATACCTCAGTGTAGTGTATTTGTAATGTACAGGTCTTTCTAAGGCATTTAAAAGGCAACTTTGTATAACAAGTAGTCCTGTACCACCTTAGAGACTAACAAATATATATCTAGTCTTACGAGCTTTTGTGATACTAGATATATATTTTTGTCTCTACGGTGCTACAGGACTACACATTGGTTTTAAAGTTACAGACTAACATGGCTACCCTGTGAGACTTTGTATAACAAGGATCAGAGTCTTGGTTGGGATACACAAGAACGATTTCAAAGCGTTTTCATGTTATAACAGAGCCTTACCTCAGTAAGATGCTTTGCCTGGTACATGCAGTTCTTTTGATATATCATTCCATTTCCTTGTGCAACTGAGCCTTTGGGGCAGTTTCCTCAGTTACAGGAAGTCAAGAACTATCAGTTCTCTTTGAAGATTCTGGTGGAATGGTCATGTGCTACAGAAATTCATGGCTCCATCCATCAAGGTTCTGAGAACTCCCAACTTCCATCAACATCAGTGGGAGCAGAGGGGAGCTCAGTCCTCCCCAGAAGCATTCAGTATCTTGCAGGATCACAAATCCAGTGTGAAATCTTCAACATTGCGCCATATGTTCTACTAATGATCAGATTTCCCAAAAACTGCCTGTTGAGTGTAATATATGGCAACAACTTATGCAAGTGTCCCACAGAAGCAGGAGATCTCACACTAAGATAATTTGGAAACCTCAAATAGCAGCAGCTCCAAATAAGTTAAATGTTGGGAACAGTGTTAGTTTAAAGAAATTTAGTTTATTCTTTTTTTTAAAGCAACATCAAAGAAAAAAATCATTTCAATCTTTGATGTGCTCTATATGGTATTTGTTCCTAAGAAGGTCCTACCACATGACTGGGTGCCTGAGAAATAATAAATAAGAATATTAATAGCCATTTATTTTAACTGCTGTCTCTATCATTTTAAAATGCTCAGACTATAAATTCCATGTTAACCACAGATGATTTATCAAAGGTGCTGCTGCTTTCTCATTCAAAGGGATATGTTTCTCTTCTAGTAACCATGCGGATAGTCTTTCCGATTTTAGCCCACAAACAAGACTCAATAAGGCCAACCATTCAGCACAAAATGCTGGTAGATATAATCCAGGATTTCAAGACACAAACATGTATGCATTCTAGTAAAGTTGCCACAAACCCAAACAGGTAACAAGAATGAAACATTAATTCAGATCCCTGATCAGAGGTCCAATATGTGTACTCCTGGTTTTGTCCCATTCTAAAATTAAAGGTGATAGTAGAAACAAAGGAGAAGTGTGTGGTGACAGTGATCATTTTGTTACCAACAAATGCTAGTGGTATTGGGCAGATTATAGCATTTTATTATTGATGATTTTGTGGGACTTGAAAATGACGAGAGCATACTGGTGTACAATCCAACAACAAAACCAAACTAAAACTGAAATGTATGAATATACACATCACATTGTTCTTCAGCTGAAAAAGCTGGCTATAATGCCTACTCCCAGCAGCTTGTGCTTCTTAAGTTTATATATATATATATATATATATATTCAATAATATAGATTTCTACATTTGAAGCTGAAATTTAAGACATTGTGGTCTTAGGAACCCAAACAACCCCAGGACTGTTCCTTGTGAAGTTCCAAACACTCTTGACCTCTTGATGTTTTCATTTAATTACAGTTTACTGTTTGAGGCAGTTTTTTCATTCAACAAGCTCTTTCATACTGTATTCAGTACCCTAGTCAATGACTATGATATCTGAGATAAAACTTAAATTGCCACCCGACACTCCAAATGTGTTTTGTCTGTGTATGATTTCATTAGAGGGATGTCTTCAAAACACTCTAGCAACTTAAGTAAGTGTGATGTCGCACTCGTATCACTATGCTGACTGTTTCTAATCAAATTATGCTTTACTAATGTTCAGATTTGTAAAGCCCATGTTGTGCTTGGCTAATAATTTCCCTACAACTGATGTTAATGTAACAGTTCGGTTGTTTTCGAACACTGCACATCTCATGGCCATTTTCAGAAATATGTTATTTCCTGCTTTGAAATTCCTGGAAATCTGGGTGGAAAGTAACAACACTGATAAATATGACAGTCAACACTCTGATATTTGCATGCTGAGAATCACACATAAGCCCTGTGATCAGACAGGCTTGCTTGAACCCTTCCATCCCGTGTTTTTGAGGCACCTTAAAGATTAACAGTTTTGTATGGTCATAAGATTTCATGGGCAAGAACCCACTTTGTCAGTAGCATCTGATGAAGTGGGTCTTTGCCCACAAAAGTTTATGCCCAAATAAGTCTATGGGGGTATGTCTACACTACAGCACTAATTCGAACTAACTTAGTTAGTTAATTCGAACTAAGCTAATTCGAATTAGTGCATCTAGACCTAAAAACTAATTCAAATCAGCATTTTGCTAATTCAAACTAGCATGTCCACATTGAGTGGACCCTGAACTGAAGTTAAGGCTGGCCGGAACCAGTGTCGGCAGGGCATCAGGTTAGGACTTAGAGCGTGGAGCTGCTGCCTCGGGCTAGCCGAGGGCTGTGCTTAAAGGGACCCGACCCCCACCCCGGACAGACAGTTCTCAGGGTTCCCTGCTTGCTTGTCTACCTCGATGAGGGACAGCAAAGCAGTCCTGTCTTGGAGTGCCCACACTCGGCACATCACAGCACTCGGCCATCAGCCCGGCTGCACTTGCCGCAGGCTGCCATCCGGGGGTGTCAATCGGGGGGCTGTCAGGATCCAGGAGGCCCTGCAGGAGGGCTTCCACCCCGAGGAGCCTGCAGAGCCACCCCAGTCCTCTTCATCGGTGGCTCGTGCCCCATTCCTCCCTCACCTCCTTCCACTTACCCCTCCCTAGCCCCCTTCCTGATGTAAAAAATAAAGGACACGTGTTCAAAAATAGAAACTCTCTTTATTTAACAAAACTGGGGGGGAGGGGGGATTAACCTCTGGGGAGATTGGGAAAAGGAGGTGGGAGAGGGGAAGAGAGAGGGTGGGAGAGGGGAGGGGGAAACCTGGGAGGAGGGAGCTGGAAGGGGGAAGCCAGGGGAAGAAGGAGGAGGGGAAGTATAAAACTATGGTACGCCGTATTTTCAGTACTGTGTATAGATGGGGTCTCCTAACCTCAAAAAAGATATTTTGGCCTTGGAAAGGTTCAGAAAAGGGCAACTAAAATGATTAGGGGTTTGGAACAGGTCCCATATGAAGAGAGGCTAAAGAGACTGGGACTTTTCAGCTTAGAAAAGAGGAGACTGAGGGGGGATATGATAGAGGTCTATAAAATCATGAGTGGTGTGGAGAAGGTGCATAAAGAAAAGTTCTTCATTAGTTCCCATAATAGAAGGACTAGAGGACACCAAATGAAATGAATGGGCAGCAGGTTTAAAACTAATAAGCAAAAGTTCTTCTTCACACAGCACATAGTCAACCTGTGGAACTCCTTGCCACAGGAGGCTGTGAAGGCTAGAACTATAACAGAGTTTAAAGAGAAGTTAGATAAATTCATGGAGGTTGGGTCCATGGAGTGCTATTAGCCAGGGGGTAGGAACGGTGTCCCTGGCCTCTGTTTGTGGAAGGCTGGAGATGGATGGCACGAGAGAAATGGCTTGGTCATTGTCTTCGGTCCATCCCCTCCGGGGTACCTAGTGCTGGCTGCTGTCGGCAGACAGGCTACTGGGCTAGATGGACCTTTGGTCTGACCCAGTATGGCCATTCTTATGTTCTTATGTTCTAAGCTCAGGGCTCAGGGTCGGGGGTCTCACTGGACCAACTTGATTTTCATGTAAACCTGCTCCTGGGTTTGCATGTGGCCTCTGGTGGCCAGGCTGGCAGCCATGCGGCTGTTGACGGCCGCGTTCCTGTGGCTAGTGCAGAGATCGTGGACATTGGAGGCCTCCCCCCAACCCTCGATGAGGTCCACGATCTCCGCACTAGACCAGGTGGGCGCCCGCCTCTTGCGGCCCCGGGCAGGCTCCTGGAAGCCGCCAGCCTGGTCCTGGGAAGAGGCGGAGGGCTGGGTGGCAGCAGGTGGCTGGCTCATGCCATGCCAGGTGCAGGGTCTGCTGGCTGGGTGCTGGCAGGCTTGCAACTGGCACAAGCACTGTAGCCAGACCGTGCCCCTTTAAGGGCTCCGGGGCTGGGAGGGGGGCAGAAAAGTTTCCCTGGTTTGGCCCAGAGTGGCCACCAGGGCAACCTGGGAAGGGCTGGCCTCCAGCTAGTTCGAATTAAGTGGCTACACAGCCCTTAATTCGAACTACGTAATTCGAACTAGGCGTTACTCCTTGTAGAATGAGGTTTACCAGTTCGAATTAAGCACTCCGCTAGTTCGATTTAAATTCGAACTAGCGGTTTGTATGTATAGCCCCTATGAAAGTTAATTTGAACTAACGGCTGTTAGTTCGAATTAACTTTGTAGTGTAGACATACCCTTAGTCTTTAAGGTGCCACAGGACTCTTTGTTTTTGCAGGTACAGACTAACCAGGGCTGGTGAGATTATTTGTGGGGACTAGTTTGAATGGGGTGCTGTTGCCCGGGCCACCAGAGGCTGCACACCAGGCCCGGGGCTCCAGTTTTGCCTGCATGGAGCTATGGCAGCTACCCCTCAAGCATCACAAAGAGCTCCTGGGCCAGCAGCATGGAGGGCCGGGCTTCCTGGGGTGCCCTCACAACCAGCACCCACAGTAGTCTTCTCCTCTTCTCCCATGGGCTGGGGACCCCTCTAGAGAGGCGGGGGGGGGGGGAGAGGGGCCACCACTGCCATTTGCAGACTTTGCTATGAGCCTCAGGTAGGACAAGCCAGCCAGCCAGGCAGGGCCAGTAATAAAGTACGGGGCCATCCATGGGGAACAAACTGCACATGCCTCACGCCGACCCTGAGACTAACATGACTACCCCTCAGATATTTGTTTCTGAGGGTCAAAGACCCAGAGCACTAGGAACATGAGATCTGTAGCAGCTCAGTGGGCAGCATTAGGTGGCGAGCTAGAGAGCTACACCACCTCCATAGTTAAGCACCCAAGTGTGGATTTAGACAACTTACATTCACACACCCTGATCCAAAGCCCATTACCATCAGTGGGAATCTTTCAATGGGTTTTGGATCAGACCCAAATGTAGCTCTTTCTTTTTTCACTTTGAAAAGCATACAAGAACTGGCCTTCCCTTTTGGGATCCATACAGAGACATTAGCTGTTACAGCACAGATGGAAATTATATTGAAACTAATCCCTGGATCCAAAAGAAATAATTAATAAGGACATTTCTTGATGACTCTTTATGGTTTGAATGTGCCTCTATAGTCAAAAAAGCTAAGAAGAAGTAAGACTGCATAAGAAACAGGATGGTGAATAACACAAAAATATTATAATGGATTTATGCAAATCAGTGGTGTGGCCTCATCTGCAATACAGTAAAGCCTGTGTTATCTGGCACACTCGGGGATTAGGGCGTTCCGGTTATCGAAAAATTCCCGTTCTCTAAGGGTCCCATCAACCTCGGAAAAACCAATGGACAATAATAGTAAAACTCAAGTTTTTAATATTGGTAGTTTTGTAGTGTGAGGCAGTTGGGCTCACATTTCTATTTTGAGTTCAAGATGATTAGTACTTCTTAAATAAAAAATTGTTAAGCCAACCATGGTAAACCAAGCCAGGCCTGCACACCTGAAGATGTGACAATATTGTGGCTGGGGGCAATGCTGGTTAACAAAGTTTTCTGGTTAACAGAGTGACAGATAACAAAGCTTTCACTGTACTATGTGCAGTATTGGTCACTCCCTCTCAAAAAGGATACTTGAGAATTAGAGGAGTGGTCTGAAGTACAGTGGAAATGATCAAGAGCCTGGAAAAATTCTCATAGGAAAAGAGACTGAAAAATTGGGTTTGTTTATACTAGAAAGGAGATGAACAAGAGAGGATGTGACAAAAAGGTCAGTAATATCTTTGCCAACTGTCTTATACCATCAGCATATGGAACGCTTCTATGGAAATAAAAGGTGGGAATTCAAAACTGATAAGAGGCCATATGCTTCACCCAATGTGTGATTAAATGTGGAAAATGCATTGCTACAGGAGGTCACTAAAGACAAGATATTAACAAGATTCTAAAAAGGATGGGGCTTTTAGATAGATAGCAAGACTATCCAGAGTTCTCAAAATGAATGGTAAATTTAGCAGAAGGAATATTAAATCTCATGCTGTGTAGGCAGTCAATATGTACATTGCAGGCCAAATATGGACTACAGGTTGGACCTCCCAAAACTGGGACTCTTTGGTCCAACAGAACCATGGATGTTCCTGGATGAGGGAGTCCTGGCTGGGAGCCCAGAAGCAGGAGGGCTGGCAATTGGGATCCGAGGGCTGGCTGCAGGAGGCCAGGGACAGCGACATGGCAGCCTGGGCTGCCAGGACCACAGCAGCATGGCAGCCTGTCAAGAGAGGTGGGTTGTGGTAGCCCAACAGGGGAGCTAGCTGAGGCCAGCAGTGAAGAGGGGAGGTGAGCCGGGGGGCCGCTGGCAGGGGACCTCCCCTGGTCCTGCAAATTCCCTTGTTTAGGTCCAATCAGGTCCCAAGGGTGCTGGACCAAAGACATCCAACCTGTACTAGATGCTTTTGACCAGACTCTGAAATGTTTTATTATTTTTTGCTCTACAGCCTGGACCATACCTTGACCTGGACCTGAACCAAAAAGAAAAAAAAAGTTCACCTGCCATAGGGTTTAAATTAGGGTTGTTAATTAACTGCAATTAACACAAAAATTAAGTTGATTTAAAAAATTAATTGTGATTAATCACCACTTTAATAGTACTTTTAAATAATAATAGAATACAGTTTAAAGTTATAAATATTTTACCTAGTGTTATACATTTTCTAATATATCAATTTCAATTAAAACAGAATTCAAAGTGTACAGTTCTCATACTATTTTTACAAAATATTATGAAAATATTACAAAAATTTTCACTGTATAAAAAGAAGAAACAGTATTTTTCAATTCACCTCATAACAGGGGTGTGCAATAAGCAGCTCATTGACTGGACACAGTTCGCCATGATTAGCCCTGATTGGCTGCTGGTGCTATATTTACCTAAGTATCCACAGGTAGAACTGCTTGCAGCTTCCATTGGTGGCAGCCAATGGGAGTAGTGTGTTCCCAGCCAATGGGAGTAGTGGGAAGTGGTGTCTTGATCTGTGCTGCTTCCTGCAGCTCCCATTGGCTAGGAACTAGGGATGTAAGTGACTAGTTGAGTAGTGACTTGACTAGTCGCTTCCCCCACTTGCTGCCTCTATCAGAGAGAGGCAGTAAGGGGGGGGAGCAGGAGACAGTGTTTGGGGGAGCTGGCTTAAAAGCCATTTCCCCTGCAGTACCACCTCCATGGGGGGCAGGGGAGGCAGAGGCTAGCAGGGGGACTGGGTGCGAGCCAGGAATCAGCTGTCCTGGTTTGCACCTTGTCCCCCTGGCTGTGCCTCTGGCTTTTAAATGTTAAGCCAGAGCCTCTTAATACATTTAAAAAACAGAGGTGCAGTGTCTGAGACCCAGTGCGAGCCGAGAACTGGCTGATTCCCAGCTTATGCCCAATCCCACCAGATGCACCTCCTCCAGGCAATCTTAATACATTTAAATGGCAGAGCCACAGCGGGGCTAGCTCCCAAGACTAGGAGCTAACTCCACTATGGCTCTGCAGTTTTCCCCCTTATCAATTGATGGAGTAGTCAATGGAAATTCTATCGACTCCACTATTTGCTGATTAAACACAATTTAACATCCCTACTAGGAACAGAGACCTGCAACCAACAGGAGCCGCAAGCAGCTGTACCTGGAGATGTGCTGGTAAATATAATGCCTGCAGTCCACCACATGCTAACCCTGGTGAACCATGTCCAGCCTGTGGGCCATTTATTGCCCACCTCTGTCATACAAGTACTGTTGTGCAATCACTCATGAAAGTTCATCTTATAAATGCAAAATTACATTTTTACACAACTGTACTCAAAAAATAAAACAATATAAATCTTTTAAGCCTACATGTCCACTCAGTCCTACTTCTTGTTCAGCCAATTTGCTAACACAAACAAGTTTATTTACCTTTATGGGAAATATTGCTGCCTGCTTTTATCTGCAGTATCTCCTGAAAGTGAGAAAAGATATTCATGTGTCATTTTTGTAGCTGGGATTGCAAGGTATTTACATGCCAAACGTGCTGAACATTCACATGCCCCTTCATAGTTTGGCCACCATTCCAGAGGTTGGCTAGATTACAGTGCAAATATTTGTAATAAAAAATAATTATATGAACTGAGCACTGCACACTTTGTATTGTATTGTAATTGAAATCAATATATTTGAAAATACATCAAGCATCCAAAATATTGAAATAAAGCGTATTCTATTATTGTTTTACAGTGTGATTAATCTTGATTTTTCAGTCACTTGACAGCACTAGTTTAAACCAATGTCTAATAACTAGAGATCAAGATGACACCTCATATTTGGAGCAAATTACATCATAGCTGCCTGTTTGGAGGGACTTATACTTTCCTCTGAACCATCTGATATTGGCCAATCTCAGAAACAGGATAATGGATTAGATGGACTTTGGGTCTCATCCTGCATGACAATGATTATGTTCCTGTCCTGTTCTACCTGCAGCCTGTGGGATTCACCTCCAGCTCACCATAAATAAAGCAATGGATATGTGCTGCCAGCATCACATTTTGAACAGAACACCCACCAGCTGTGGATCGGTGGCACAGAAAAGTTCTCCATTCTCTCCCTGAATCTGTCTTAATTTGCACATCATTTACATCTATGGTCATATTACACAAATAGTCCTTCATCACAGTGTCAGAAACTGAGCACTTCTCAAATTAAAAAGCTCTAGCCAAAGATCCCCATTTTTCTATAATGCTGACAACGACTAACGAATGAACAAGCTGGTGCAGGAAAAATATTAAAATTGAACCAAACTTTTTTAGGAATTCAAAAATGAACTGCTTCATCTCCCCTATTAACACTGTTTCTGAATTCTTCTTTTCCCATTTTTATGTGGGGCTAAGAGTGAAAGTACACAAACACGCTAGAAATGTTGCACTTTCTAGACAAGTTCTGCAGATACAAGAGTTTGGATTTTTCATATGATTTTCACTATTATAAAATTCATCAGTCTATAATCTCAGAGCATGAGATTTGCAATAAAATGAAAGGAATTTGCAACAATGGCACTATCTAATCACCCAGAAATGCCTATTTTTGTTCTTCATTCTGTTTTTTTACTGCTCAAACAATAACAAGATCAAGACCCAGGGTAAATCCTGACCTCATTGGTACCAGTGAGATCAGAATTTCGTCCTGTGCTGTTATAACAGGATCAAGAATTGCACTCCAAGCCTATACAGTCTTCAACCAGACTAGCACCCTGCCTCATGACAAGCTTAAGAGCCTCAATTTGGATAAGCATGCAGAAGTTTGAAAACATCACCAGCTCCATTATAAAGGATGAATGCAAATAAACTGAAGTACCCTAGTTTTGCAAGTCATGAACGGATTCCCAGGGCATTTTCATTTCTCCTTGTATAAATGTTACTTTTATTGTGCCGAATAATAAAAAACTGCATGCTCTGCCTTCTTTCCTTTTAACCTGGCCTGCAGACACGTATTGTATCAACCTCTAGTAAATGGTAAGAGAACCAAAAGTTTGGGGGGTTTTAGGACTGTTCCAGTTTCCTGGGGCATTCTTATTGTACTGAAAGTGTCAAATTGTTCCAGCTTCAGTGTCTAATCAGGTCCTCAACCTAATCCCAGTTCTCTTGCACACTCCAGGGTCAATCTCTTCAGTACAGAAGAGGTACTAAATTGCTCCATTGCCCTTTCCCTGGGGATAATATTAAGTGAGACCAGTTTTTAAAAGACTGTTCATGAAAACACATGCCCGGAAAAGCCAGGCTCCTTTGTTTTGCCTGTAACAGACTTGTCCATACCAGTCTATGCTATTCTTGGCACTTGGAGAGAGAAGTCGGGGGTCAGATACATGACCCTAAGAGACTGGAGGCAATTCCCAAGAATCACTCCGAGAAGACAGGAGAAAAAGGCTCCTTCCATTCTCCCTGCTACCTTACTTGCTGCTGAAGTCTAACCGTTCTGCATTTATGTGACTGCTAGGGGACCCCACACCTCCACTTTTCCAGAGACATAGTGGGGCCCAGCTGCTGCTGTTTAACTAAAACAGTGGGCTCAGGGCTCCAAACCAGAAGATGTCTATGTTTGGAAAAATGATAAAACATGGCGAACATTCACTAGAGGGTTGTTCCTTTGTCAATAAATGTTTAAATTATGTATTACTTTCTGTGGTTGCAATGTATATACTTTTGGGTCGTGAAGCAGGATGCACGGTGTGGATCTGGATTGTAAATACTGGCTAAAGCAGAAAGGAGAAGCATCCTTTTGGGCGGTACACGCAATGGACTTTAGTTTAGGATTCCCAGTGATCTTTTACCTTTACCCAGATGCCTGGCTGAGACTTAGGAACCCCTTTGCCTGGGTGTGAGACAGGCCATTAATACACATCATATGGCTGTACTTGGTACACTCTTTTATGTCCTGTTTGTTTCTAATTTGAATCTGGTTGCTCACTAATATGTTCCACAACTTCATGACAATGTATTTCAAGGAGAAAACAGAGATGGGTTATTTAAACAAGTTAGCGCTGTAACCAGCAGATGTATTTGGAGAGCGCATACCTGCTGTGCTGCCATATGTGAATGTAACACATATGGCCTAGCATTCTTTCCATTGAACAGGAATGTTAATGGACAATGGCAGCTCCATAGGTGCAATGGAGACCACCAGCAAAAGAGTAATGCAGTGTGTATGTGCACACACATGCATGTGTGGTGGGTGTGATGTGTAAGTTTAATTGGTGCTTTCTTTTTTTGTCTTTCAAGAGGTTTAATTTGCCTGGCTGCTTTTATATAAACACAGTATGTTAAATGGCCATGTTTCTCTTCCAGGAAGCCAATGTACTCCACCCTTTTTCTTTTTCATTTAGCCACATTTAGTGGCCTGTGCCCCTTGGACATAGGTTAGATGTCATTGGGCTGAAAAGGAGAGTTCTTAAGCTCTAGTAAATTAGCCGGCCTAAAATAGGATCTGACAGAGGATCAGACATGAGATACATCTGGACCCGTATCCCATCTCTGCCAGCTGCTGGCTCCAGATGCTTCAGAGGAAAATGTGAGGCCTCTACAGCAGAAAGATGTAGGGTTCTCTGTCCTCTACCTAGGTCTCATCCTGTTAGTTAATAATTGGTGCTTGGGTTATAAATCTGAAGCACAATATTTAATGCAGTTTCCAAAGTTGTGAGCATTAATGATAACAATGCTGAATATTTTTGGCATCCATATAAACATCTGTCCAATTGCTTCTTGAATCTTACTACGTTCTTGACCACCAAGGCTTCCTGTAACTATGAGTTCAGCAGTTTAATTACACTTTGGGTGAAAAGTATTTTTTTTTAAACAATTTTGCATTTCCCACCATTTAAATTTGTTGCCTGTTCATTTGTTCTTATGGTACATGGCTATGGAGGACAGCTAATATTTATCTACCTACTCTAGAACATTTATTATTTTATATTTTTATTTCACGCCCCCCCCCCTTACTCATCTTATTTCTAAGGCAAACAATCCAAAGCTTTTCAAACTCTCTTCATATGATAGTTTTTCTCTGTCCTTGATCATTTTAATTTTCTTTCTCTGAATTCCTAATTTTTCAATATCCTTTCTGAGAAGAGGTGGGTAGAGCTGCATAGATTAATAGATAAAAGCGCTGTAATATTCATTAGATATTCACCCTCCTGTTCTATAAATATCTTTTAAACTTTTTTTTAAAATAGCTGCACCTGGAAGAGAGATTTTCATTGAACTGTCCACAATGATAGCCAGGCCCTTTCTTGCGCTGATATGATAAAGTAATTCAAACTGTGGAAATGTCATGAATGATTCTCTAACTTTTCAAACACAATTCTCAGTGTTTCAGTAAATACATATGCTAATTTCCTTAAAACCCTGAAATTTTATCAACTAAAACTAGCATATATTTGGTTTTTGCAAGCATTTGCTTATTTTTATTTGGGAAATTGTTGTAATAGAACAATCATCTTGAATTCCTAAATTTTCCTTTCAGCTAAAACCCAAAGAAGTCATTTAAGAATAAAATTTGGGTAGATTTTTAAAAGCAATCTAGAGAATTCTGTAACAGAGATATAATTCACTATCAATTTTTATAAACGTTAGAGTAATTTTCATAGAACCCTGTTACTTTGACCCTATTAAATTCTGCAGTATTTTTCTGTAAGGGTATTTTCTACAATGTTCTTCTCAAGGACTGATTTTATTGCACTTCTTTTGTTCCTCTTTAATCTCTTTCCTAATTTATTAATAATATATTAATATTAACTAATAATAAAACTCTCCACTAGTAATTTCCCCTGATATATTCTCTTTTTCTTTATAGAAAGGTAAGGTCCGTCTAACATTCAAAGAGTACAACTTACACTTCTTTTAAGACTTATGAGGCTTCAGAAAGAAGACCAGTGTCCTGATTATAATGGAATTGTGATACCACCTTTGGTAAGAATAGGAGCACAGCTGGACTTTGTCCTTACAGAAAATTGTGTAGGTTCTGATGTCAATGCTCTGATCTCAGAGACTCATCAAGTTGAAGTCATTACTACCAGGAAGACAACCTTCCATAAGAGGAACAGCAGGGAGCTGGAGGTCAGTGGCTCAGAGGGAGGACCCATGAGAAAAGAGAACCAGATTTAAATCCCACAGAGGGATTGGGTTGCAAACCTGGTGGTAGACTCTCTCCAAGCACTTTAAGAACCTAATTGTCATTTCATGGGAGAAGACTGATCTGCCTGGATTGGAAGCCAAGATAGCTGCCAAATGCACTTGATCAATGACTTCACTGATTTCATACCAGGTCTTGGTATTTGAAGTGTAGCAGGTAGTCCAAGATGGATTGAAGTGGGCACTGGGAGGGGGAAAGACTCTCATCCAAGGCTCAATAGGTAAAGTGTTTCCACTTGGTTAAGTAGGTTGCCCTAGAAGACGGCTTCCTGCTACTCAACAGAAAGTACTGGACTTGTGCCATGCAGGCCTGTTCCTCTGCATGCAGTCATGCAGAAGCTATGCTGTGAGATTGAGGGAGACTAGATTTGAATGAAGCAGTTGGCCCTGGTTCCATGAGAGCAAGTCCAGTTGGAGTTTGAATTCCGACAAGGTTGCTATGCAGAGGTCCAAAAGCAGGCTGAACCAATACTGGTATATTCGTGCTAGAGCCTCCAGGATGATTTTGACCTTCAGGAGGACATTGTGCACCAGTGGTATTGCCAGGAATCATATAGTGGCACTCCCATCTATGGGCACGTCCAGGGCCAGCCTGAGCCATTCGTGCGCCCCAGACCCCAGGAGCGCGGCGCTGCCCCCGGGAGCGCGGCGCATGCGTGGCCCCGTGTTAGCCGGTGGCCGGGGTAGTGAGTGGTCTGTGAGCCCTATCACACACGAGCCTTTGACTGCTAGGACAGAGTCCCTTCGCAGTGGGCAGCCAGGGAGGCTGACGCGTGCCCCAAAGATACACCCGAGTCTTTAACTGCTAGGACAAAAGTCCCTTCACAGCGGGCAGCCAGGGAGGCTGACGGACGCCCCAAGAGTCTGCCCCGTGGAGGCGGCACGACTCAACGCTCAGTTCTTACTGCGTTTACCCCAGAACGGCTATGGTTCTTTTTGATTGTGTTTGGTTGTTACAGCAACAGGAGGAGTCAGGTTAAAAGCTTCAACAGTTACTATTTTATTGTTACAAGGCAAGCTTAGCTGTTAAATGTTACTACTGTGTTACAGATAACACAGTCACCTCAAAGACAATACAATAACAGTCACTTAAAGATACCATGGAACCCTTTTGGTTCCCTGAGCTCTTATTGAATGCGCACAAACAGACACCTAGCAGGTATATTCTCACCCCTGCGAGCCTTACTCCGGCGAAGCCAGGGTTTCTCTCAATCCCAATGGGAAGCAGTCAATACGAGACGAAGGCATCCGTAAAATCTCGGGGGTCCTGACCAGCAGGTATATGGGTGGATCTCCAATTAGAGTGGGGCCCCACTTTATACCCCTAGGGTCATGTAGATGCTTCTCTTGTCATTAAAATGCCAATTAAGTTGGAACATCTTTGTGATGCCCATTCCCACAGGGGGGCCAAAGCTTAATTTTCACCTGTGAGGTGGAGGTAACTAAATCATTAGGGCCGGACATTCTTTCTGATGGAGCGGCAGATTCCTCTTCCGGGACGCTGTGTAGATGTATCAATACTGGTACCAGCCAAGGGCAGCTAGAGGCCCCGATCGCCTGTTGGCCCAGTTGCCGCTGTTATCTGGTTCCTGTCTAGCATCCAGGGCCATTGTTATTCCAGCACCTCTGGCGGCCCTGGAGCCTTTGAAGACAAAGTTTCGCTCTCAAGGATTCTCTCCCCCAAGGATGTCAGAGGAAGGAGGGGAGGGGAGGGAGGTTTCCGTCTGGCTACACTCCAGTCCCAGGTGCCCGGCGCATGCATGGCCCCGCCCCCACCCGGTCTGGCGTCCCCGCGTGGCACCCCCTACAATGGGGCGCCCCGGGCGGTAGCCCGATCAGCCCGTAGCTTGGGCCAGCTCTGGGCATGTCTACATTGCAGTGGTATTTTTAAATAACGAAGTGTGCATCTACACAGCAAGCCATTATTCTGAAATAATTTCAAGCAGGAGGACTTCTTACTCGGACTCTTGTAACCCTCATTTCACGAGGAGTAAGAGAAGTCAAAGGAAGAGTGCTCTCTCTCAGACTTCCTGCTGTGTAGACAGCTCCAAAAGCCAAATTAAGGCATTTCAACTTAGGCTATGCAATTAACATAGCTGAAGCTGCGCAGCTTAATTCAACTTTAGACCTGCTGTGTAGACATGCCTTAAGAGAGCAAGAGGTGATAGATGGGGAGCCTCTGGCGAGCTTGTGTAGCAAGCACAATGACATTTCCAGTTCTGTCTGGACACAAATAGATCCATCCAGGGAGTCCCCACCTCCAGAAAATCATGCTGATCACATCTGGGTGGAGTAACCATTCACAGCGAGAAAAGGAGGAGCTGCTGAGGAGCTCCATCAGCAAATTCTGGGCTTCTAGGAAATGCTATGCATCTAGATGAATGGTAGTCTGCTAACAGATGTACCACAGCTGAGGCACATCTTGATGTAGCCATGTAACTAATCTTATGCGATGTAATGTGCCTCAGTGTAACTTACCAGCTATCCTTTCTGACTAGCAGAAAGGAACAGCATAGTGCTATTGGTAAAGATGCATTAAGCGGGCTGTTTGTGTTTGTTATTAATGTTAAGGTAGGAACAGAACAAAATGGTCTTTTTGTCACTGTTGTCACCCTTTTACCATTCGGATTGTTTTCTTTTTTTAATTTAAGGGTGTAAGATTATTTTTTGTATTATGGTATAATTTGTTATAATAGTAGTAAAAATTAAATAGCATTTAATTTTAGAATATTTTGTACTAGACCTGTTTTACAAAAGCAACTATATAATCCTTGCGTGTGGGAAGCAACTATGTAATATTTGATTGTGAGAGTGAAGTATGTGAGGGTTTATTTCAAAATAGGTTAGTTTGAAGGCTAGCAAAGCATGCAGGTGATCGGGGAGGGGGGGAGAGTTGAGGATGCAGAGGAACTATGGAATGAGCCCATAGTATTCAGTGACAGATGAGGCGGAGATTAGTGACCCTGAAGTTAGAAGCAAGGAATCCAAAATGTGAAGATAACAAATCCCATCAAAACCTGGGTGGGGCAACAGGTCAGCAGGCTAATATTAAACAACAATAAAAACAATCTCCAAATGAAGTTATGTTGCAGAGTGACTGATTACAACATGATGCAGCAAAATCCATAGATTTGCATGAGAAGGATTCCTATAAAAGATGCATGGTTGCGTGGTTCTTCGGGTTCATCCTGTCAAGATTTCCCCTAGAGCATCGTGTTGTGAAAGACAGAACCCAGCTCCTCCCTACTGGTGAGTAATCTGGCTGGCCACGAGATCAATCTGGATCCTGGACTGGTAACTATAACACCAAATGTCAGGAAAGTGTAGGTGTGAGCATATGCTAGTTGCCTTACTATTGTGTTATTAATAAATGTAGCACATTGACTTTTCCCCTAAAAAGATCCTGTTTGCTTCTTAATAAGCATAGCATTGACATAGGACAGATGATCGGATTCCATCTTGCTTCTTGAGATGTAGAACATTGCAGCACTATTGTCCATTAAGATCTGCACCATTCTGCCCTTTAGGTAGGGAAGGAATGCTTGACAAGCCATATCACTCCGATCCCCCCTGACAGTTATATGGAGGGAGTGATTCTCCTGGGCCCAGAGTCACAGCATACTAAGGTTGCCAATATGGAGTCCCCACACCAGATCCAAGGCACTGGAGACCAACATCACTGGTGGGAATGGAACCAGGAAGGGAACCCTTGCCAACACCAATCACAGTCTATCTACCAAATTAGGGAGTAAAGCTGAGCCTTGAGCCTTTATAGCCTCTTGCCTTTCTCCTACAGGATCTCTGCTGAGCTGGACCCAAAAATCTGGGTGGTGGTGATGCCTGGAAGTGTCTTCTTGAGGTTGGTGGCGTATATATAGCCCAAGGGATCATAGGGTGACCCTGATGTTCCTCAGACCTGGTGCCTGTCTGCTCCAATAGCAGAGTGTTGCCCTCAGATGGAATGTCCTGGGTGGATTGCTGAATCTTGAAAGAGAGCTCTAAGGACTGCAGCCCACAAACTGTTCCTCATGGGAAGAGCCAATGCTATTGACCACACAGCAGAATGGTTGCATCCAATGCTGCCTGAAGAGAGGCCCTAGCCATTGCTTTGCTCTCTTCCATAATAGGCAAAAATAGCTGCCTCGACTCAGTGAATCTTGAACTTAGCCATCAAGTTCCATGTATTGTATACACATTACTTTTGGAATGATTGTTGATTTGGTGATAAACAGTGGTATGCTGGTAGTGGAATACTTCTTCCTACCAAAATGACTGAGTTTCTTAGCATCATTATTTTTAGAGTTGCATTAGATTTCCTGTCTGTCCTGTAAAATGGTGGCTGAGATCAACAGTGACCCTGGAGAGTACATATATTGAAGCCCTGGACAGGGATGTAGTACTTTTTGTCTGCCCTTTTGGATGTTGGGGGCAGAGAAGATGGGGTGTGCCACAATTCTTTGACAAGTTGCAGAACCATGTCATGCACCAGTGGGACCACCTTGGAGGGAACTGTTGCAGACAGAATGTCAAAGAGGCTGCTGGTAGGCTCCTTGAGCTCCTCTGCCTCCAACCCTGACTTCAAGGCAAGTTCCTGGGTGCACCTTAAAACGTTCTGGTGGTAGCGAGTTGGCAGGTCCCACAACTGCCTTGTTGGGGGGGGGAAGATGAGAGAAGGCTGTCACTGCTGTTGCAGCTGGCTCTTCCTCCACTGCTGGTACTCATTGTGCTGGAACAGGTAGGGGTTCGGTACTAGGGTCTGGTTCTGAGTTGGTCTCCAGGGCCAATGGTGTCAAAGCCAGGGCCCAACCTTCAGAATTTACCAAGGACATCTACTGGGAATATGGTGCCAGTATGGGAGGGGAACCCCCAGGGGGTTCCAATGTCGTCACTAGGTCAGCCAGTGAGCCACAGCCCTGATGATGGGCAAGCAGTGAAACTGGGCCCATACAATTGGTGTCAGTGTTATCTCAGAGGAGGACTGGGTTCGCTCTCAGACCCCAAGCCTGACATCCCCCTCAGGGACCAAGAGGGTGAGTCATCACCACTTACTGGAGGCTCTGGTGAGCTGGAGAGCAGTGCTGCACTGAGAGCAGAGATGCAAGGCCGGTGACTGGTGCTCTATAGATCAGTGCCAGGGGAGTGGAGACCAGGAGGCTGGGGGATAACACCACGGCAATGGGAAATGTCAAGCTGGAGACCAGTGCCACAACAGTGAGTGGCACCATGACAAAGGCCATGAGGCAGCCTCACAGAGGTTTTTCTCTCAAGGATACCACCTTCACAGGCTCCTCTGGGGTCGGGCCTAGGCAGAATCAGGTCCCTTGCTGCTTGAAAAGTCTTCAGTGTCATGGAGTCTGGCAGATGCAATAGTCCAGACAGTGGTAGGTCCCAAACCAGGCTCGGTGCCCTCAGTAGTGTCACCATGGACAAGTTCTGGGAAGGACAAGTGGCCTGCCATGGGTATTGGCTCATTTGGAGACTCCTGTGTGGCTGGCCGCAGAACTGGAGAGCATCCCCTGGCAGTCGGTAGCTTCTTGTGCCTCATATTTGGATACAGATGAGACCAGTGCCAAGAAGGCAGAGTGCTGGTGGAGCACTCTGTACATAGGCAGCTACCTTCAACAGGGCTTTCGGCCGAATGTATGTCCTTCAGAGTGCATGGCCTGAAGCCCTTGCAGATCCTGCATTTTTCTTTTGCATAAACCTGCCCAAGGCATCTAGGCAGCTTGTGTGTAGGTCACTCACAGGCATAGTTTCATGACAGGCACACACAGCTTAAAATCCTGGGACCAGGACATGGTCCCTCCCAGATGGGATGTAACTAAACAGCTGTTTTAACTATTTACAAAAGAAAGTCTAAAAGAGTCCAAGAAACCTAGGAGAACCTCTATGGAACTTTCAATCATAAGGAGCATTCCTGCAACTGTCACAGGTGGTAAGAAGGAACTGGCAGGTTGGGGTGCTGATGGTACCCCTCTACTGGCACATGAGTGCTGTGCTCCAGTGGGAGCCAGAGGTGACCCTATGGGGCACACACATACCCTATCATGGAATCAACCTGAGCCAGCACTCATAGAACAACTCATAGAACAACACCTAGTTCCCCATACACCAGAGAAGGTATGCAAAAGATACCAAATTTTGGTGAATAAACTTGCAAGCTAAATTTTAGCATAACGCAACTGGGTTTTGGCTGCTTTATTTTTCAGTCTTTACATTTTTAGTGCAGGTTTTGGATAAGGATTGTTTATATAATGCCATAAAATTACATGGCATTTTACAAAATTACAGATGTTCATATATATATATATATTCTATGAAAGTGAGTAATTTAAACCATAACTTGTTTTAATAGCTGTTAAACAATTTCAATGTCTTTTTCATTGCAAATCATATTAAAATTATACATACACTGACAATACAGTATAATATAGACAATTAGTGGGGCTAGTAACTTAATTGATTTGTTTTCCTGTTGGTGGTGTGCAAATAGCCCATGAACAGATTGTATTCATTGTTTACAAATATCCATTGAATAATTTAGGGTGTAGCATGGTCATGAGTGGTTTTCATTACACATGTACAGTAATTATGTTTGGTAAAAAAAAACATACTAGAGAAATATGGCTAAGGGTTTATTTGTTTGTGGAGAGAGTGAGTGTGTGTGTGTGTGTGTGTGTGTGTGTGAAAAAGAGACACACCTATTACAAAATTCACTTTCTTCAAATATTCACTTTAAATTTGGCAAATACTCCTGACTGTAATCTTTCTAGGTTAGTCATGAAAAATGGCCACAAGGAAGCAACAGGCAAAGTGAATTAATTTAAAAAAGTGGATAGCTGTGGAAATGTATTTGAAGTGTTCTAGCAGCTATACTACTGCAATTCTGTTTGCCAAAATAACAGATGTACTATGATTTAAGTGCGCTTTGAGAAAAAGTTGGAAAACTGTCTATCTTGACCCCCCCTACTGTAGGGTCTGAGGACATCACAATCCTCCATGTATTTAGCCTCTCAGCAAGCAGGGAAGTTCTGATCGCCTCATTTCACAAATGGGGAAGTGAGATAAAAACAGGCTAAATGACTTGTCCAAGGTCACACAGGAAGTCTGCGGCAGAGCAGAGATTAACACCAAGTCTTCCAAGTCCTACATTGCCCCCTAAGCACTGGACCTTCCTCCCAGAAGGAATTCTACTGATAAGGTAACGAAGCCATAACTGATCAAATGATGTAAATAATAAAACATAAGTTACTAGCAGATGTACCCTGCATTGCGTGGGTCTGTAATGGAAGTAATTTTAAAAAAATGAGAAATGTATGTGCTTTATTTCAATGATTGAAGGCTCAGGTGAGAGAGTGTTCAGGGCTGAGGAGGGGTAGGAGGTGGGTGGCTCAGGGTAGAGTGTTGGAAGGTATGAGGAACTCAAGGCAGGTGGTGGGAGAGCACAGGGCAGGTGGGAGGTACAGGTCTGGGGGCTAGCAGGTGGGGGGAGGGGATTACCATGGCTGCCAGTGGTGGGAAGTGTGGCGATGCTCCAGCAGCAACTCCTGCAGGGGTCCAGGCAGCTGCCAGTGAGCTCCCTCCAGTCCCCCCACCCCCACCCCAGCCTGTAGGCTGTCTAGGGGGGACCAGGCTCTGGAGGATGCTGACCGCTCCAGCAGCCCCCCCCCCCAATCCTGCAGGCTGTCAGGGGGGTGAGGCTGAGGGCTGCCCCCGATTCAGCACCCCTCCCCCCTGCAGCCTACAGGCTGCCTGTGGGGTAGAGGGTGAGGCTCTAGGGGCTATCCCCGGCCTCCAGTGCCCCTTCCTGCAGCCTGCAGGCTATCCACAGGGCGGGGCTGGGGGGTAGGCTCCAGGCTTGGGGACTACTTACCTGGTTTGGAGGCAGGCTAGATGGTGGAACCCCAGCCCTGCTGGCCACTTTCTTGGTGCTGCAGCCGTGCTGCAGCCGCCCTCCAGTGGCCACTCTCAGTATCACATTCCTCCTCTCTGCCCCCATTCTCAGCTATTCTCATTTTCCAGGCACAACCAAAGCCTGGCCTGGGTTTCAGTTAAGGTAAGAGGAAGCTGTGTACCAAATGTGGTGGTCCTAGCTCTTACAGTGTAGGAGTTCTTGAATAAATGGACTCATAGTTGCACAGACGCACTCTAAAATACATATCTAGGTTTTCTCAGGCACAGTTCTTTTGTGAGAAAGAAGGTTCAAGGGGAAGGGAGATGAAAAAAAAGTAGTGGACAGAATGCATTGGCCATGCACAGATATTCAACATTGGCATAGTCATTCCTCCCAACTTGATGCCTATCTTTACAGGGCACCGAGTGAAGAGAATGGATCTGATTGCAGGGAAGAAAATCAGATCCAGATAAGAAGTGGTTTTCTTCTGAGCCTGAATGATCTTAATAAAGTCCAGAGACGAGGAGAAGGAAATAATAAAAGTGAACTGGAGGGGAAGACATTGGGAGAAGCAGCATCGTCATCATGCATTAGGGTTCCCTAAGACAGAAAAGTTACAAGGGGGTAGATGAAACCAGAACAGTTTTCTCATTGAGATCCAGGAGCCACCGGATAGTGAGCCTTGCTCTGTGACAGCAGAAAAACTTGTCTAGTCACAGAGCCAGCAAATAGACAGCAAGCGTTTAACAGCACATCTTTGACCCACAGCTGCATGGTGGGGAGGAAAGGAAGGAATGGCAAATGGCCAAGAAGGTATTTCAGAAGGGAGAGCTTTGCAGTAGGAGAGTTAGGGGAAGTGCGAGTAATACAGTCTGACTTTGTTTCACTGAAATCAGGGCGTTTTGCCTTTGACTCCACTGGGTGCAGGATCAGGCCTCATACAAAGTCATTTCCACATTCCCCTGTGAAAGTGCCAGACCTACCAATCTCACAGTAACTGCATGCCTAATTCACTGGGTAGTACTTCAAAAATATGCCCCAAAGTATGTGATGTCAGAGGGGTGTAATGTTGCACTTCTAACCATAGTTAAACTTTCAATGCATAATATTGCCCCCAAACGTACACAGCTAACACCCACTGACATCAGTGGAAGTTATGAGCCTGACCTGAGTACAGTATAAAGGTCACAGTATTGGATGCAATGCTCACACTAAGCCTGTTTAATAGGAGTATGAACTCACCGCAGTTACGGCTCACATGACGAAAGTACCGAATGTGAAAGGGTTTTTTTTTTTTTAAGACAACGTTTATATTTTGTGACATATGCATGCTGACATTTTCCTGAATCTAAAGCATGACAGCACTTTGTTTGTAGGTTTAGCGCTCTCCTCTGTGAATGGAAACATTAGCTACTGGTAAAAATATTCATGTACTCTTTGTCGTGCTGTTTTTATGGATGGAAATTCCATCTATTTCTTGATCATGAACTCACAAGTAAAATAATCTTTGGTGAGGGTTAGTCACATTTTCCTTTATGCCTTTCATAGAACTAGTGGCACATGCATATTCAATTCAATTCTATGTAAATACTGAATTGCACCTTATCAGATTCTATTATCTGGAGCAACTGTTAAGAGCTTATAACTTTTTAACCATGGGGCTAAAATTTTTCAGGCTTACAACATTTGTACAGTCTGACTTTAATCAGAGCTTTTTTTAGGTTCCAGGCTGATTTGAACAGAACTGTGACATTACCCAGGTTACACTCTCGACCTGGGTGGGCAATAAATGGCCCATAGGCCAGATGTGGTTCACCAGGGTTAGCTCTGGGCAAGCTGCCAGATGCTTTATTTGCTGGTGTGTCTGCACTTATGGCCACTTGCAGATCCTGCCAATGGGAGCTGCAGCAAGCAGTGTGGACCAAGACACCTGATGATCCATGGCCAACAGGAGCTGCAAGCAGCTATACCTGTGGGTGTGCAGGTAGATAAAATATCTGGCAGCACATGAGGTGCTAAGCCTGTCAAATTGCATCTGGTCTGCAGGCCATCCATTGTCCACTCCTGCTCTAGACTGACTGATGGATAGGTGTGTTCTCTCAATTCTCCAATCTCAGACATCTATTACCCAGGTTTGATATGAGAAGGACCACTCATGATCTGACGATACGTGGTCTGATGAGAGACAGCCTCTAGCATGTAAATCACTCTCAGCTACACTGTCTGAGTACTATTGCTGGCTACTCATGAATGTGCTTTTGCGCAAGAGAGCATCCACATGGCATGGACACTCTTGTGCAAGAAAGCTCTGATGGCCATTCACAGAATGGCGATCAGACCACCTGTGTTTTTTCTGATAGGGGTTTCTTTTGCAAAAACCCCTCCGGAGCGTCCACACCTGCCTTTTTGCGCAAGAGCTATAGCGCAAAAAGGAGTTTTTCCTTTGTGGGGAGAGGAATAATTCTACCAGCAAAAGCCCTCTGTTTTGCCAATTTACTTGCACAAAAACGCACATGAAGTGTGGATTCTCTGCCGGTTTTTGCACAAAAACCTTGTAGTGTAGACATAGCCTAGGAGTACACACTGTCACACTAACAAATACTCAATTTAGGTATCCTTACCTAACCTATGAAAATTTAGGCTTTCCATTTTTATCACTCAATATTAGAATTGTTTTGCCTGCAGATATTATTGTCTAATTTCCCCCCAATTAATGTTATTAGTTTAGGACAAATATTATTCAGAGGAACATTACAGGGTGCGATAAATTAGATGCACTGAAATCACCAACAGGCATGCTTTTTTTCCTGTAAGCCAATAAATGGTTGCTACTGTATGTATTTATCACTTTGTCACCCTAATTATATATATATATATATATATATATATATATTAGGGTGACAAAGTAAATCTACGTTGGTATAATAGCAGTAAATCTGAGTACATAACACATGCATACCTTTTACTAGATGTACTATCTTGCCAAATCTGTATATATCTATTGGTTAACAGGAGTTGGCAGTAATATATATAGCTTTCCAAGATGATTGGTTGTTGTCACTCACTGAAGCTCTTTAACACTTCCACATTTGCTTTTTTACTTTGCATTACTAAAACAATGTACACACCACAACCTTCACATACCAGGGCATTTTGTCCAACTTCCTAAGGCCACGTCTACACTGCAGCATTATTTTGGGATTCTGGAGGTATCCCAGAATAGCTATTCCACATCTTTTGAGTTCACCCATTATTCTGAAATATAATGGGCTCCCTATTCTGACATCCCTGTAAACCTCATTCCATGAGGAGTAAGGGACGTTTCAGAATAGCAATTTATTTCGAAATAAGTGCTGTGTAGACAGCGCCAGATTTAAAAAATTAACCATTTCAAAATTGACTTGAAATAAGCTACACAATTTGCGTAATTCAAATTGCATAACTTATTTTTAACAACAGGTGCAGTATAGACTCATCCTAAAAGAAAACCAGCATTGTCCCTTTAAGAGCTCTTTTTGGAGTGTATTGTGCATGTACTCTGTGTACAGTTATTGGACACAATAGAGTGGAACCAGCTTTGAAAAAAAGCAACCTTAAGGGAGCTGAGAGGCAAGAAGAGATCCTATGTTTTGTACTGCATGGAGCCCAGAGTACTCCTTTTCCTATCTATCTTCGAGGGAGTTAAGGAAACAGGGTTAGGGCTCCAATATCTGGAACAATGTGGGGTAACCTCCCCCCCATGCAAGGGAGGTTGGTGGGATGCCAGCCCCAGGGCAGCTGGGACCTGGTTGGGGATTATTTGGAAATTATTAACGGACGTATGATGACTAGGACTGTCCAGCTAGTTGCCTGGTATTCCAAGATATTTTAAGTGAATAAAGCTTTGGCCTAATTAAACCACTTCCATTGTCTCCTGTCCTTCCTGTGACTTGGCCAGATAATGTCAGTGAGAGTGGTTCAGATCTTCTTACTAGAGAGGATACATCCAAATGTCCCTGTATAAACCTTACAGTTACCATAGAAGGGTATTACATCATTGCAGTATCATACCATAATAGCTATTCAGACTGCCATGAAAGCTGATGATGTTTAAGTTAATTTTTACCCTGGTATTAGTCACTTTAGAATTTCAGAAAATTCATAATGGGGTTGCTTTGTTGAGATGCTGTGATTGGAATTATAGTGGAATGGGGGAGGAGAAAGAATACTTAAGGTGCACGATCTTTCTTCCAGGTGTTTTTATACAAGTGGAATTTTGTTAGATTCGCTCGTGAGCCATTCAGTTTGTAAGGGTGAGTTCTGGCAGAAAGACGAAGTGTTAGGCAGTAGATGTTATTGATTACTACCCATTGTACCATTATGCCTTTATCAAGTGAAATGATTTTTCCCAGGTTTAATTCACCCCTCTCGTCCCCTCCCCCCCGCCCCACTCACATGCACACACACAGGGTATCTTGATGTAATGTTTTGTCCTACCTTTTTATTAGTTATTACCCCATATGTCTGTAATGCAGTTTTTCAAACAGTTTGTGTTAGCTATGGGTCCTCATCTGTCTCAGCTGCAAATTCCATAATGTCTGGAAGTTTAGTGGAAAAAAAGGAAGTTTATACTTTGCTAAATAAGGCTGATTCCACCTGGAGTACAATGTCCTCCCGATAGATTAATGTCTCTGGTCTTTTTTTACCACTCACGTTTATTAGCTTTTATATACCCCAGGGGACATTTGGAGATTAACCTGTAAAGCAAAACTACATTGGAGATGTAACACCTACCACAGCGTTTGCTTCTAAGAGGATGTAACCCTAAACTGCATACACATCTGGGATTTGATTGTTTAATTGGCGCTGGTGCCACATGAAAAAGTAGTACAGTGGAGTCTACATAATGATATCATCCCAGTTGTTGGTCTTTCATCTTGTCTTAGCAAAATGTTTATGATGCAATCTTGATCCTATTAAAGTTAGTGGGAGCTCTGCCATTGATTTCAATAGGGCCAGGTTTTCACCTTTGGTTAGCAAAGGTATCATTTGCACCTGAAATAACCTCCATAGTTTGATGTGTGTTTCCCAGAAAACCTCTTGCCTCACTGGACTATTCACAATCACAGGGCAGACACTGAAACCACCCCATTGATCTGACGTATTTGAAACATACAGGTTACTACAGTTCAAGAAGTCATAATACTGACAGTTTGAAGAGAGAGTTAACTCTAAATCATGTTTGACAAGCTCTGCCAGGACAATGCGAAAGACATTTTGGTTGGCTGAGACACCATTAATAAAACACCATACTATTTAAAATATATTTTTAAATGAGCACAAACAAGCACCCCAATTGCGCTGTTCTTACCTTTAACTTTTAATTTTATTTCCTCATGCATTGGTCTCTACCAAGATACTGGAGCGTACTTTATTTTATTTTAAAATGGAGTGTTGTCTGCAGCTCCCTGCAGTGCAGAAATTGGTTTTCTAAAGTAGAGTCTGACCATTGATCTCCATGGCTGCACCTAGGATTTTCACTTAACGACAGTAGCTACTCTTGCACTCATTTCTATTACATAGATTTTGCTTGTAAATGCAAGTGAGGGATGGGGACCAGAATTCTGCTGTAAGCTAATGCATTGTTTATTTCATTAAACAGTTTTCAAAAAGAACAAAGAGAAATTGCAAACATGATTATTGAAGTTAGGGCTGTCAAGCAATTAAAAATTAATTGCAATGAATTGCATTATTAAACAATGGCAGAACACTAATTTAAATATTTGTGGATGTGTTCCACTTTTTCAAATACATTGATTTCAGTGACAAAATGCTCACTTTATTTTTGGTTACAAATATTTGCAATGTAAAAACCAAAAGAAATAGTATTTTTCAATTCACATAATACAAGTTCAGTAGTGCAATCTCTTCAGGTGCGTCTATACAGCAGGGTTTAACTCAAAATAAGCTACGCAAATCAAGCTATGTCAATGTGTAGCTTATTTTGAAAGAGTTTATTTAGAAATTGGGAACGTCCTATACAGCACTTATTTAGAAATAAAGCACTTTTCCTCCAACTTCCCTTACTCCTTGTACAATGAGGGTTACAGGAGTCAGAGTAAGAAGTCTTCCAGCTTGACAGTATTTCGACATTATTTTGAAATAATTGCCTGCTGTGCAGACGTGGACTATGTTATTTTGAAATAATGCTAATAATAATTCAGAATAATGTTGCTGTGTAGATGGTACCCTTTATCATGAAAGTTGAACTTACAAATGTAGAATTATGTACAAAAATCACTGCATTCAAAAAGAAAACAATGTAAAACTTTAGAAGCTTCAAGTTCATGCAGTCTCATTTCTCCTTCAGACAAACAAGCCTGTTGTTCACACAAACGGGTTTGTTTTCATTTCCAGGAGATAATTCTGTTAGTATCTTGTTCATAATATCACCCGAAGATGAGAACAGGCATTTTCATGGCACTGTTGTAGCTGGTGACACAAGATATTTAGATGCCAGATGCAGTAAAGATTCATATGTCCCTTCATGCTTCAATCACCATTCCTGAGGACGTGTGTCCATGCTAACGACAGGTTCTGCTTGATAACAATCCAAAACAGTGTGGATCAACATGTTCATTTTCACCATCAGATACCACCATCAGAAGATTGACTTTCCTTTTTGGTGGTTTGGATTCTGCAGTGTCTGCCTCCGAGTTCTCTTAAGACTTCTGAATGCATGCTTCACATCCCGTTCATCCCTAATTTTGGAAAGCACTTCAGATTCTCAGACTTTGAGTTGAATGCCGTAGCTATCTTTAGAAATCTTACATTGGTAGCTCCTTTGTGTTTTGTCAAATCTGCAGCAAAAGTATTCTTAAAACAATGTGCTGAGTCATCATCCAAGACTATAAATGTGAAATATATGGCTGAATGAGGGTAAAAATAAAACAGGAGACATGTAATTGTTCCCCAATGAATTCAATCACAAATTTAATTAATGCAATTTTCTTTACAAGCATCATCAGCATAGAAGTATGTCTTCTGGATTGGTGGCAGAAGCAAGAAGGGGCATATCTGGCACAAATACCTTGCAATGCCAGCTACAAAAGCCCCATGCAAATGGCTGTTTTCACCATCAGGTGACACTGTAAATAAGAAGTGGTCAACATTATTTCAGGAAAAAGTAAGCAAACTTGTTTGTCTTACTGATTGTCTAAACACGAAGTAGGTCTGAGTTTTGCATTGATATGTTTCTCAATGTAGTTAGGTAACAAACCCCCTACATTTTGTAAATTGCACTTTCATGATAATGAGATTGCATGTCAGAGCTTGTCTGAGGTAAACTGAATTTTTTTTTTCTCGTTTTTACAGTGCAAATATTTGAAATAAAGAACAATCATGTAACATGAGCAGTGTACACTTTGCATTCTGTGTTGTAATTGATCTATATGTTTGAAAATGTAGAAAAATATCCAAAATCTATTATATATTTTGGAGAGTTTGTTTGTGGATTTGTTTATGCAAAATAAAGTCATATTTGCAATTACCTACAGATACCAAATTTTGCATAAGCAATCCTGCCACTTAAATGAGCTCAATGTGTTACCCGCACAAATTTCTTTATCCCTTCCACACTGTAGGGACACACACCTTTACCCAGTTCCTAGGGCTCAAGGTGCAACCCTGTGAATTTACACACCCACCCTTATCCAATTCCTAGGGCTCAGGGTGTAACAACCCACGGGTTGGCAGGATCTTGAGCCACTTGAAAGAGCCTCACACAGTAAAGTTCTTATCCTCTATTTATTGACAATTCCCAAACAAGCAGAATGCACATGCTAAGCACACAGTGTCATGCTCACCAATTCTGATAAAGGCAGGCAGACTTCCCCTGTTGGCCAGGCAATATCAGTCTCTCTGGTCTTAGGCTGTGTCTCAGAGGTGAGTTCTTTTCCAGGTCTTCTCCCTCCTCCTGGTCCTCTTCTAGCCTTTTCTTCCTTCTGTTACTCCTGATGATCTTCCCTCCTTCTCCTTCTTGAACCCCAGTTTATATAATGAAACCTGAGTCTTGCTTAGCTATAGCTTAACCAATTATTTTAGTATAATTTTACTAACCAATCATAACAAAATTACCTAACCAATCATACCCCACCACCTTAATTGATTTATACCTAGCAAAATTAATTATACCGCAGACAGAAACAGTTACAAACCAGACAGAGATCACAGAGTCAAACAATAGGAAAGTGTAGTGACAATGTTTATAGGATGAGGATTCCACAACATCCTCTATTGATAAGCAGTTTCTTGCCAGACAGAATGGTGTTACGCACAAATTTTTTTACTCATCTTGAGATCTGTTTCTTTATCTGGTGACAGTGGGGAGCTATCAGGGCAACCTCCCTCCTCACAACCTGGTGCGACACTTTGTAATACAATTTAGATGGAACTGAGAGTATGTGACTCCAGGCCTTACAGTAATGGCTGCTATTGTTCAGTCTGGCTGCAGAAGGTGGCTTTGGTTCAGGCCTAACACAGGCCTTCCAACATGGCTACGGAAAAGCCATATTGTTACAAATGCACTACTTTTTACACCGGAATATGCTGAGTTAAAGGTTTAAATAATAATTTTTGTTTTTCCATCAGGAAAATGTCATGACTATTATGATTTGAGTTCATAAAATTATTTGCTAACAAAACTAAAATTGAGTCACCTATTCAACTGTCACTTTAGTGCAAAGAAAATGTTACTGTTACAAATCACAAAATAATTCAAATTAGTTATGGAAAGAGTAATGGAATCTTTATGAGTTTCTGATTCAAATGTGCTATGTACGGTAATTATTCAATAAAATGAATAATATTTGAAGTTGAAATCTTACAAATATAAAACCATTATTTTACTTCCCTTTTGAAAGCACATTAATACAAAATTCTATTATATATATTTAATTTCTTGAACTTTCCTATAAGTGTAATATATGCAAAATTACTTTGCCTGGTCACTGATGGGCCCCACCTGCTAGTATTTAATAAATTTCAATTGTAATTTATTGTTTAACAATGCGATTAAAACTGTGATTGAGATCATATTTTTAACCATGATTAATATCTTGAATTGTTATCGACAGCCCTAACTTAAACACAAACCATATGTCAAGAAATCTTACAGTTTAAGAGCGTGCAGTTTTTGCATAAAATTCCCCTCAAGTGCATATAACAATTGTACTTTGGCACAGATTTATACATTCAGTTCATACAAATTGTCCACTCTTTGGTAAAAATCTGGTCCGTATTTTGGACCAAGATGAAGTTATGAAAACAATTTTTTTACTGTGCTTTATGTACATGAAGAGTGGTGCCATAATTAATAATCCAAAATAAATAGCTAAGCCAGTTAGTGTTTGAGCCTAGAGCTAGGTGAAATTTTTTTTGGACTTCATTATTTCTCACAGAAAAATGCAGATTCAATGAAAATTTAATGAATGTATGTCGATCTCTGCAAATTATTTCAGTCAAAACAAAAAATAAAAAACTCAAGTGTTGTGATATTGTTTTGACATCATCAGAATGAGATATTTGGATTTTGCACCCATCCTGCTCCCAGCCTCCTATACTGCCCCCTCTCCCAAAACCCTAAGGCCCTGCCCCCACTCCTGCATTCCCCACACCACCAGCCCCCTGCCCTGAAGAATCTAGGCAACACTGGGTAAATCTGATAGTAAAAAAATACATTAATAATGTGATTGTGTCTGAAGAAGCCCAAAAAGGGGATAAATCTGCACCTGAGAATAAAAAGTCTGGCAGCAGAGGAACAAAGGTACTAAGTGTCCTGGTGTGATGGGGCAGTGATAATTCCAACTTTATAAATCAACTGTTTTCTAATCTTGAACAACTCTAGTTATATCAATAACTGACTGTGCGGGCAATCGGTTTTTCCACTAGCCCACCCCTTTAACCTTGGATATACTACATACCAGGTCTGGCATCCACATTTTTAAAGGATGTTAGGGGAAGATGGAAAGAAGATCCACAGAAATGATTCAAGGAAGGAATGAAGAAAATACTCTAAGGATATCAAAGTGTTGAGTTTATCCCAAAGAAGATTGAAAGCTGACTTGATTGCAATGTGAAAGTACCTTCAGAGGGAGAAAATCACAGATATAGACAGGACTCTGGTAAAGTAGTGGAGAAAAGTGTAACAAGAACCAAAGGCTGGAAGCTAAAGCCAAACAAATTCAAATTCGAAATTAGGCACTTTTTATTTCAACAGTGAGAGTGATTGACCACTGGAAAAAGTGAACAAATTAATAAGGGAAGTGGTGGATTCTCCACCCCCTATGTTTTCATATCAAGGCTGGATGTCTTTTTGGAGGATATGCTTTAGCCAAAGACAAGTTATTGGGTTCAATACCAGGCTAACCAGGTGAAACTTACTGCCCTAGGAAATACAGGTCAGGGTAGATCATCTAATTTTCCCTTCTGGTCTTAAATTCTATGAAGAAATAAAAGCAGGGAGAAAAATGTGTATTCACTTGGGTACAAGGGCATAAATTTCAGAAAAATTCAAGGGTAAGGAGGAGGCGGCAAAGTTGTGCCTGCATACAGAACATTATATGTGGTTACATTATACTTTGGGGATGGAGACAAAAAGTGGCAGACAGACATATGAATAAGGCAGGGAGGGGAGGCAAACTGGTGTTGGGGCTGATGGGCAGAGACCTACCTTTCTTGCCCCACAGCAAATGAGACCCCTCCTTGAGTAGCAGATTGAAAAACAGCTTACATTAGCTGTATGTTTACTTATTATAAAACTATTACTATGTCCTTAATCAACAAAAACGTAATCACTGTATATTTCAATATAGGATATTCACTGAGTTACGTGAAACATATCATGTCTCAACAGAGATTAAGAGTAGTCTTTTTGCATCACATGAATTCCAGTAATAATGCACTTGGGCTTTTAAATTCAGAGCTCTTGGGGGCCTTGGACATTTCTGCAGAGTGCTGAAGGTGAGCTAAATTTGTATCAGAACACTTTTGCAAAGGACCAGGTCCTGCCATCAAAACACCGACTGGCTTCAGTACTCATTGTGCTTGAGCAAGATCTGAGGATTCAGCCACCTTTAAATAGTGTGTGTATGTGTGTGTGTGTGCACGCATGTGCATGGCCTCAGAGTACAATAACTTTTGGTCCCAAAGGTAAATAATGAACTCTCCCCTGGGTAAAATAAAGCCAATTTCTGATTTGTTTTTAGTTTTTACATTTTTTAAAAATTCCACCTGGGGCATTTATATGGAACAAAAGCAGGTTTCTATAGATATCCCAGATGTCAGCTAATTTTTAAAGACATGCTTGGCATGATTCTATTTATTGAAGAATTATATTGCATTTAAATTAGATTTCCTTTCCTTTTAGAATCAAGCCACACAGTTGCAGGGATCAATTATTGAGGGATTTTGTTTACAAAGGATAGATAAGAAAAACAATCCTTCCGTTTATTTTCATTGGACTCTTTGGAATTCCATGCATTCCATTTGCATTCCATATGAATGAATACTTGTCCATCAAAATGATGTCTCTAAAATAAAATATCTGAAGATGGGCTGCTCCTCATGTACCATTGTATTTTGACATTCAGTATATTTCTCTGTACCATTCTTAGGGTATATGGCATTTTTAAAGAAACAATGTTAATATAGTCCCGTTACATTTTTTGTGGCCTTGCAACATCTCCCATTCCTGTCTGATATCTAGCCACTGAAAAAATATTGGCAACATACTCATTGTGAGCTAACTGATGGCTTGTTCACAGCATAGCAGATGTTGGAGGAGTCAAAGGTTCACCTGAACAAGATATAAGCAGAAATCATTCATACTGAAATAAGAACTTTTTAAAAATCAGTATTAGAAGAGCCAAATGTTAACTCATTAACTTGCTTATTTTGGATTGTGTCTTCTGTCATAGGTCTCTTTCTGTTTTAAGGAAAGGTGCTATTTCAAGATTACAGCGTGGAAATGTTCATAGCTAATCTGGCTATCCTTTACGCTTTTCCCTAGTATCCTGGTTTCTTGAAAAAGAAAGAATACTTCCCCTTTAGTAGTAGGCGCACTAGCCACTATTGGTTTCTTTTTCTTTCAAAAATATTGACTGCAATATATCTGTTCTCTCATTTTTCATGTTCAGTGTTTTAGCATCATACCAAGTATTAGGCATTTCCAGCCAGATCACAACCATGCACTCTTTAAGAATGAGGCATACTGAGAACACTTTCCAGGGTGTTGTTGCCCCTCGAGACAATGCAGATAGCCAAAATGCGGGGCCTTGCAGGGTTGTTTCTGTTTAGACGAGAAATCAGCGAGAGGAGTCGGCTGTATTTTTGGCATAGATTTTATGCACAAAAACGTGCACAAAGTCAGATTCATGTTTCCCTGAACACTGTGGAAGTAAATAACAGCAGGCAGATTCCTTGTTTAGGGCTTGTTTTCACTACCAGTGTAAGCTGACCTAAGTTACACTACTCCAGCTATGTGAATAATGTAGCTGCAGTCGACATAGTTTAGATCTACTTATTGCAGTGTCTTTACTTTGTTGTGTTGATGGGACACACTTTTTTGTTGACTTACCTTACTTTCCTTGGAGAGGTGGAGTGCTCAGAGCACTCTGCCATTGAATTATTGGGTCTTCCCTAGACCAGCTAAATCAAACACCTGTTTCAATTCCAGCAGCATCAATCTCCCTTAGAAATCTCCTAGTTGGCTATTCCTGCTAGACTTGACTCACATCATGTTGCTGGTAAGAAGCATTTAGGTAGTTGCATCTGTATCCTGTAATTTGCATACTAAGTCAGTATCATAGAATCATAGAGCTGGAAGAGACCTCAGAAGATCATCAAGTCCAGCCCCCTGCTCTAGGCAGGACCAATCCCAACTAAATCAACCCAGCTAGGGCTTGGTCAAGCTGAGACTTAAACACCTCTAGGGATGGAGACTTCACTACTTCCCTAGGTAACCCATTCCAGTGCTTCACTCCCCTCCTAGTGAAATAGTTTTTCCTAATATCCAACCTGGACCTCTCCCACCACAACTTGAGACCATTGCTCCTTGTTCTGCCATCTGTCACTACTGAGAACAGCCTCTCTCCATCCTCTTTGGAACCTCCCTTCAGGAAGTTGAAGGCTGCTATCAAATCCCCCCTCACTCTTCGCTTCTGCAGACTAAACAGATCCAACTCTCTCAGCCTCGCCTCATAAGTCATATGCTCCAGTCCCCTAATCATTTTGGTTGCCCTCCGCTGGACCCTCTCCAATGCGTCCACATCCTTTTTGTAGTGGGGGGGCCCAGAACTGGACACAATACTCCAGATGTGGCCTCACCAGAGCCGAATAAAGGGGAATAATGACATCTCTGGATCTGCTGGCAATGCTCCTCTTAATGCAACCTAATATGCCATTAGCCTTCTTGGCTACAAGGGCACACTGTTGACTCATATCCAGCTTCTCATCCACTGTAACCCCCAGGTCCTTTTCTGCAGAACTACTACTTAACTGGTTGGTCCCTAGCTTGTAACTATGCTTGGCATTCTTCCGTCCCAAGTGCAGGACTCTGCACTTGTCCTTGTTGAACATCATCAGATTTCTTGTGGCCCAATCCTCCAATTTGTCTAAGTCACTCTGGACTCTATCCCTGCCCTCAAGCGTATCTACCTCTCCCCCTAGCTTAGTGTCATCCGCAAACTTGCTGAGGGTGCAATCCATCCCCTCATCCAGGTCATTAATAAAATATTGAACAAAATCGGTCCTAGAATCGAACCTTGGGGCACTCCTCTAGAAACCGACCGTCATCCTGACATTGAGCCGTTGATCACTACCCGCTGGGTCCGGCCTTCTAGCCATCTTTCTATCCATCTTACTGTCCATTTATCCAATCCACATTCCCTTAACTTGCTGGCAAGAATATTGTGGGAGACCGTATCAAAAGCCTTGCTAAAGTCAAGGTAGATCACATCCACTGACTTTCCCACATCCACAGAGCCAGTTACCTCATCATAGAAGCTAATCAAATTGGTCAGGCACGACTTGCCCTTTGTGAATCCATGCTGACTATTCCTAATCACTTTCCTCTCTTCCAAGTGCCTCAAAATGGATTCCTTAAGGATCCCTTCCATGATTTTTCCAGGAACCAAGGTAAGACTGACCGGCCTATAGTTCCCTGGATCGTCCTTCTTCCCTTTTTTGAAGATGGGCACTACACTTGCCTTTTTCCAATCATCCAGGATTGCTCCCGATCTCCACGACTTTTCAAAGATCATGGCCAAAGGCTCCTCAATGACATTTGCCAACTCCGTCAGTACCCTCGGATGCATTAAGTCCGGACCCATGGATTTGTGTACGTTTAGCTTTTCTAAATAGTTCCTAACCTGTTCTTTACCCACCACGGGCTGTCCATCTTCATCCCATCTTGCGTCACTTGGCTCCTGGACTTCTGCGCTGACCTTGTCCGTGAATACAGAGGCAAAGAAAGCATTGAGTACTTCGGCTTTCCCCACATCATCTGTCACTAGGTTACCTCCTTCATCCAGTAGGGGCTGCACACCCTCTCTGATCACCTTCTTCTTGTTAACATGCCTGTAGAAACCTAGTGGGTGATTCAATTGTTAGAAACATAGATAGTTGGGTTTGTGATGACCGGGAGAACCATATGGTCACATGCCTGCCTGGTGCAAAGGTTGCGGATCTCTCGAGGCATCTAGATAGACTTATGAGTAGTGCTGGGGAGGAGCCGGTGGTCGTGGTACATGTAGGTACCAATGACGTAGGGAAGGGTAGGAGAGATGTCCTGGAGGCCAAATTTAGGCTGCTAGGAAAGAGACTGAAATCCAGGACCTCTATGGTGGCATTCTCGGAAATGCTTCCAGTTCCACGCGCAGGGCCAGGTAGGCAGGCAGAGCTTCAGAGTCTCAATGCGTGGAGGAGACGATGGTGTAGGGAAAAGGGGTTTGGATTTATTAGGAGCTGGGGACACTTTTGGGAGAGGGGGAGCCTATACAGGAAGGATGGGCTTCACCTAAACCAGGGTGGAACCAGACTGCTGGCACTAAACATTAAAAAGGCTGTAGAGCAGTTTTTAAACTAAGAGATGGGGGAAAGCCGACTGGTGCGGAGATGCACGTAAATCGGAGGGAGACTTCTCTTAGAGGAGAATCCATTGATAGAGATTCTCTAAGCTGTAGTCAGAAAGAGAGGAGGGGAGAGGGCAAACCATGGGCCAGAGCAGACAAACAACCGCACACAAAGGAATCCAATGCACCAGGGAAGGGCAGACAAATAAGCAGTGGCAAATTTTTAAAGTGCTTCTACACAAATGCTAGGAGTCTGACTAATAAGATGGGTGAACTAGAGTACCTAGTATTAAATGAGGAGATTGACATAATAGGCATCACTGAAACCTGGTGGAATGAGGAAAATCTGTGGGACACAATCATACCGGGATATAAAATATATCGAAAGGATAGAGCAGGCCGGGTGGGTGGTGGAGTGGCACTGTATAAGAAAGATAATGTAGAATCAAATGAAATAAAAATATTAAGTGAATCAACATATTCAATAGAATCGCTATGGATAGTAATTACATGCTCCAATAATAAGAAATTAGCAGTAGGGATATATTACCGACCACCTGACCAGGACAGTGATACTGACATTGAAATGCTGAGGGAGATTAGAGAGGCTACCAGAATAAAGAACTCTATAATAATGAGGGATTTTAATTATCCCCATATTGACTGGGTACATGTCACCTCAGGAAGAGAAGCGGAGATAAAATTTCTCAATGGCCTAAACGACTGCTTCTTGGAGCAGCTGGTGCAGGAACCCACAAGGGGAGAGGCAATTCTCGATTTAGTCCTGAGTGGAGCGCAGGATCAGGTCCAGGAAATGACCGTTACAGGACCGCTTGGGAATAGTGACCATAATATAACAACATTCAACATTCCTGTGGTGGGTAGAACACCTCAGCAGTCCAGCACCCTTGCATTTAATTTCAAAAAGGGGAATTACACAAAAATGAGGAGGCTAGTTAAACAGAAATTAAAAGGCACAGTGACTAGAGCCAAATCCCTGCAAGCTGCATGGAAACTTTTTAAAGACACCATAATAGAGGCCCAACTTAAATGTATACCCCAAATTAAAATACATAGCAAGAGACCTAAAAAAGCGTCACCGTGGCTTAACCACCATGTAAAAGAAGCAGTGAGGGACAAAAAGGTATCTTTTAAGAAGTGGAAGTCCAATCCTAGTGAGATAAATAGAAAGGAACATAAACACTGTCAAATCAAGTGTAAAAATGTAATAAGAAAAGCAAAAAAAGATTTTGAGGAACAGCTAGCCAAAAACTCAAAAAGAAATAACAAAATGTTTTTTAAGTACATTAGAAGCAGGAAGACTGCTAAAAAAACCTGTGGGTCCCCTAGACGATCGAACTATAAAAGGCGCAATCAAGGACGATAAAGCCATTGCGGAGAAACTAAATGATTTCTTTGCTTCAGTCTTCACCAAAGGCTCTTGTGTAAATTACATGGCCATGGGATAAGAGGGAAGGTCCTTTCTTGGATTGAGAACTGGTTAAAAGACAGGAAACAAAGGGTAGGAATAAATGGTAAATTTTCAGAATGGAGAGGGGTAACTAGTGGTGTCCCCCAAGGGTCGGTCCTAGGACCAATACCGTTCAACTTATTCACAAATGATCTGGAGAAAGGGGTAAGCAGTGAGGTGGTAAAGTTTGCAGAAGATACCAAACTGTTTAGGATAGTCAAGACAGAAGCAGACTGTGAGGGACTCCAAGAAGATCTCACCAAACTGAGTGATTGGGCAACAAAATGGCAAATGAAATTTAATGTGGATAAGTGTTAAGTAATGCACATCGGGAAAAATAACCCCAACTATACGTACAGTATGATGGGGGCTAATTTGGCTACGACAAATCAGGAAAGAGATCTTGGAGTTATCGTGGACAGTTCTCTGAAAACTTCCACACAGTGTGCAGCGGCAGTCAAAAAGGCAAATAGGATGCTAGGAATTATTAAGAAAGGGATAGAAAATAAGACCCAGAATATCTTACTGCCTCTGTATAAAACTATGGTACGCCCACATCTTGAATACTGTGTACAGATGTGGTCTCCTCACCTCAAAAAAGATATTTTGGCCTTGGAAAGGGTTCAGAAAAGGGCAACTAAAATGATTAGGGGTTTGGAACGGGTCCCATATGAGGAGAGGTTAAAGTGACTGGGACTTTTCAGTTTAGAAAAGAGGAGACTGAGGGGGGATATGATAGAGGTATATAAAATCATGAGTGGTGTGGAGAGGGCCAATAAAGAGAAGTTATTTATTAGTTCCCTAAATAGAAGAACTAGAGGACACCAAATGAAATGAATGGGTAGCAGGTTTAAAACTAATAAAAGAAAGTTCTTCTTCACACAGTGTGTAGTCAGCCTGTGGAACTCCTTGCCAGAGGAGGCTGTGAGGGCTAGGACTATAATAGAGTTTAAAGAGAAGCTAGATAATTTCATGGAGGTTAGGTCCATAAAAGGCTATTAGCCAGGGGATAAAATGGTGTCCTTGGCCTCTGTTTGTCAGAAGCTGGAGAGGGATGGCAGGAGACAAATCGCCTGATCATTGTCTTCGGTCCACCCTCTCTGGGGCACCTGGTGCTGGCCACTGTCGGCAGACAGGATACTGGGCTAGATGGACCTTTGATCTGACCCAGTACGGCCATTCTTATGTTCTTATGTTATGTTCTTTCTTGTTATCCTTCACATCCTTAGCCAGTCGCAATTCCATTTGCGCTTTCGCCTTCCTGATAACCCCCCGGCATTCTCGAACTATACATTTAAACCCCTCCCTGGTCATTTGTCCAAGTTTCCACTTTTTGTAAGCTTCCTTTTTGTGCTTAAGTTCACCAAGGATTTCCCCCGTAAGCCAATCTGCTCTCCTACCATTTTTGCCTCTCTTGCTACGCGTCGGGATGGTTTCTTTCTGTGCCTTCAATAAGGCTTCTTTAATATACTGCCAGCTGTCCTAGACTCCTTTCCTCTTCATAAGTAGACTCCATCTTCATCCCTAACACCTTGACCACACTAGCCCTGTTTCAATATACCTGCCAAGACACATCCCTAGCTCATTCAGGGCATTCCCCTCTCTAACCTGTCCTCCTTCCCCCTGCTGCAAGCATAGAACATGTCTCCCTGAAGTTTTCACTGTAGTATACAATGCTTCTATTGCCATTACTTCCCCTGCACTCTGGCCCCAAATAACCTAATTCCCATGCAATATCTGGAGCATAGGACAATTGTGTAACGGGGGAATCATGTTCCTGATCATGTTTCAGAATGTCTCTAGGGTGGAGTTTCTAGCAGGAGTGATGACAGAAATCACAGACAGGATTTCTGTTCCAAAATATTGCTGGTTTTGTTTGAAAGAGCCTCTGATCTTTGTCCAATATCTGTAACCTATCTCCAAGAAACAGTGATCTTGTAGTATTTCTGTCTATGCCACACAGGACCCATTTTCTGCTATACCTTTTCCTGATGTTTTTCCAACACCAATTAATAGCTTCCATACTGTCTCTGTAGCAGTTCTTCAGAAGCTCATCCAAATCAGGGGAAACTATCAACTCCTGAACATGAATTTCTGATGCGGGCCAAATCTGCTCTCATATATCGTATGAGGTGTACATCAGGAATAATGCCCACATCATTTTCATCCAAGTGATTCATTACAATGTCTGCATGGTCTTGAATAGATTTAAGACAGGAAAAATACACCAGTCACAAATAGCAGGTTCATCACTCAAACTGGCTATTCAAGTTTAGTTTGTGTCTGACCAATCTCAAAGTCCTAAAAATCATAACCAAGAACCAAAGCCAGTCACAAATAAAAATATTGAGCAATAAATAGCTATCAAATACAACACAATTCACAAAGATGATATTCTCCCAACATCATGGACTGATGATTGAATAGACCATCCAGTCAGGGCCAGATTAAGGCATGGGCTAGCCGGGCAGCTGCCATCAGGCGCCGTGCGTCCGGCTCCCGGGCGGCGTGCCAGTGGCGGTAGCCGGGCTGGGCCAGGCACGTGTGTCCTACTGCCACCAGCTCTGTGCGCCCTCCCCCACATGCCGGGCAGGGGTGGGGCTATGCATTCACCCTCCCCCATGTGCCGGCGTGGGGGCGGGGCCGCGCATGTGCCCTCCCCCAACCCAGGGCACAATTAAACTGTCTGCCCGGGGTGCCGGAATGGCTCGGTCTGGCCCTGCATCCAGTAGAGGTCACCATAAGCAGTAATGACAGTTTTGACTTGCTACAATGTCATTCTGACATCCCAACTGTATGCATATATGTGCCAGTTTTTAATCCCTCTTTGTTTACACATACTCATGGCCATATTTTATGAGGTCTCTCCACATGGGCTATCTATGTAAGAGGAAGTTACTCACCTTGTGCAGTAACGGTGGTTCTTCAAGGTGTCCCCGTGGGTGCTCCACTGTGGTGACGGGCTCGTCCCGGAGCCACAGGTCAGAGATTCTTTAGCCGTGGTTTAGCTGGACCATGCATGCACAGGTGCATCATGTGCCTTTCGTGCCGTTTGAGTGTGCGCGCGGTCCAGCTCCCGCCAGTTCCTCCTAATTGGGTCACTCCTGAAAAATATAAAGAAGAGACTCCGAAGAGGGGAGGAGGGCAGGTCGTGGAGCACCCACAGGGACACCTCGAAGAACCGTCGTTACTGCACAAGGTGAGTAACTTCCTCTTCTTCTTCGGTAGTCCCCGTGGGTGCTCCGCTGTGGGTGAGTACCAAGCTGTTGTCTGTTCTACGGAGGAGGGCTCGGAGTTAAAGTGTGTGAGCTGTGGATAGCACTGCGGCAGCCAGCATTGAGTCTCGGAGGATTGCATCTACCGCATAATGTTTTGCGAAGGTCATGGCAAAAGACCAGGTTGCTGCTTGTTGGATGTCCTGCAAAGGAACACCTCTAAGGAAGGCTGTAGTTGTCGCCATCGCCCTCGTGGAATGAGCGTGGAGAGAGGTAGGTAGAGATTTGTTGCGTAACAAGTAGCAGTGCATGATGCATTTTACAATCAATTTGGAGATATGTTGGGACAATAAAGGTTGGCTCTTGGTTCGGTCATTCGTAGATAAAAGTAAGCGGTGTGACTGTCGAAAGAGGTGGGTTCTCTGCAAATAGAAAGCTAGCACCCTGCAAACATCCAAGTGTGTAAACGGGCCTCACACAGTGAGGCATGCGGTTTGGGGTGGAAGGTTGAAAGTACTATAGGTTTGTTAATATGAAATTCCATATTGACTTTCGGTAAGAAGTTGGGGTGGGGTCTTAGTACAACACCATGGCCAGAAAAGGTGGTATATGGAGGGTTCGCCAAAAGGGTGGCGAGTTCACCCACGTGTCGAGCCGATGTAATCGCCAGGAGGAAGACAACTTTCATAGTAAACATGGTGAAGTCACAAGTGGCTAACGGCTCAAAAGGTGGGTACATGAGTATGTCCAGAACTAACTGTAGATCCCAAGGTTCAGGAGGAGTCCTGCGTAGAGGGTAAAGGTTCGTGAGACCTTTCAAAAAGCGTTTGGTTATGGGGTGGGCAAATAATGAATAGCCCTCAGTGGGTTGCCTGAAGGCAGAAATGGCTGAGAGATGGACCCTGATTGACGACAACATCAGTCCGGAGTGATGGAGGTGTAATACGTAATCTAGGATGCGTTGGAGAGGGATGGTCAGAGCATCCAAATTATTGTCTGTGCACCAGGAATGAAATCGGTGCCATTTATAGAGATAGGTCTTGCATGTAGATTCTTGCCTACTATGTATCAACACTTCCTTTACTTGTTGGGAACAGGTCATTTCTGCATGGTGGAGCCAGCTAGGAGCCAAGCTGTGAGATGAAGTCGGTTGATCTGGGGGTGCGTAATGGACCACCCGTGTTGTGTCAGAAGATCTGGACATTCCAGTAAGTGATACGGAGGCTGTAGAGACATTTGCATCAACAAGGGAAGCCACGTCTGCCTGGGCCAGAATGGGGCTATAAGTATAACTCTGGCCTTGTCCATGGCTATCTTCTCCAGTACTCTGGGAAGCAGTGGAAATGGAGGGAAAGCGTAGAGTAGCTTCCGGCCCCAATGCAACAGGAACGCGTCCCCTAGGGACTTCGGGCCAACCCCTGCCCTGGAGCAATACTTTGGGCATTTCGTATTGTGGTGGGTCGCGAACAAATCTATGGTGGGGCACCCCCATCTCTGGAGGAGAAAGTGTACTACACGTCGGTCGAGTTCCCACTTGTGCTGAAGGAAGAAGTGTCTGCTGAGCGTATCGGCAGTGGTGTTGTCTCTGCCAGGCAGATATGTGGCCACGATGTTGACTTGTCAAATGCACCAGTTCCACAGCTTGGTGGCTTCCGCACAGAGGGATTTCAATCTGGTGCCGCCTTGGCGATTGATGTAGTAGACTGTCATGGTATTGTCCGTAAGGATTTGGACTGTATGGCCTCGGATCATGTGGGAAAATGCCTTGTATGCATTGTATACAGCCCTCAGCTCCAATAAATTGATATGATGGAGCACTTCTATCACTGACCATTGACCTTGAGTGTGTTCTTTCGCACAAATGAGCTCCCCATCCTATCAGAGAGGCATCTGTTATAATTTGTATGTCGGGTTGCGTACTGTGGAAGGGAAGACCGATGAGCATGTTGGCAGGGGATGTCAACCACGTAAGGGACTGTCGTACCATAGTTGGCACCATTACCATTCTGTGAGCAGTTTGGCTGTGCGGGCAGTACACAGATGCTATCCAGTGTTGTAAACATCTGAGACGGAGCCTCGTATACTGTACCACATAAGTGGCGGCCACCATATGTCCTAGGAGCCATAAACAGGTGAGTACGTCGATTCTGGGACTGATAGATACGATATGGACTAGATCTCGTATTTTGTTGAATCTGTCTATGGGAAGATAAGCCCTGGCTGTCAGTCTTACCGAGCCCCAATGAACTCGATGGACTCTTGGGGTATGAATGACGACTTCTGGATGTTTATTAGAAGTCCTAGAGTCACAAATAGCTCCCTTGTCACCTGGGTGGAGTGGAGCGACTGGTGATACGTAGTTGCTTTGATCAGGCAATCGTCCAAATATGGAAATATCATAATGCCTTGTCGATGAAGATAGGCCGATACCACAGCCATTTTCTTGGAAAAGACTCTCGGAGCGGACGAGAGGCCGAATGGCAGAACTCTGTACTGAAAGTGTTGGTTGCCAACGACAAATCTGAGGAAACATCTGTGTGCGGGATGTATTGTAATGTGGAAGTATGCATCCTGTAAGTCGAGGGACGTAAACCAATCTCCTTTGTTCAACGCTAGAATGATAGAGGCTAGCATCACCATCCTGAATCTGTACCTTCTGAGATGTTGATTGAGTTGTCGAAGGTCCAGAATATGTCTCCATCCCCCTGATTTCTTCTCAGTTAGAAAATAATGGGAATAAAACCCTTTGCCCTGGAATTGTTCTGGTACCCCCTCCACTGCTCCAATATCGATAAGACGTGAAATCTCCTGCATGAGGAGAGCCTCGTGAGAGGGGGCCCTGAAAAGGGACGGGAGTGGGGGAGAGGCGGGGGGTGAGGGAAAGGAAGGGGATGGTATAGCCAGATGTTATCAGTTCGTGGACCCATCGGTCGGTGGTGATGGCAAACCACTTGAGTCTGAATGGGCGTAAACGATGGTGAAAGAGTTTTCTGGCCTCCATACGATGTGTTAGAGAGATGGTTTGCAGTCCCTCAACTAGCCCATCAAACTTGCTGCTTGTTATTGTGCTGTGTGGGCGTTCTAGTAGATTGTGGGCATTGCCTCTGCTGACGCAGCTTGCCGCGCTGTTGGGGTTCGTATTGCCGGAACCTAGGGTTGGTAAAGGAGAACTGCCGCTGTCTGTAATAAGGGATATAGTGGTTTCAGCAATATGGAGGTGTATACATCCCCAGTGTCTTGAGGGTAGTCCGAGAATCCTTTCCTGAGTGGAAGACCTGATCTGTATTAGCCGCGAAGAGACTTTGTCTATCCAACGGCAGATCCTCCACTTTTGTTTGGAGCTCCTTGGGGACCTCTGCCATCTGCAGCCAGGAAGAGCGGCACATCACCACAGAGGTCGCAGTGGTTCAAGCTGCAGCATCAGCAATGTCCAAGGAAATTTGTAGGGCAGTCCTTGATGCCACATAGCCCTCCTGCACCACCAACTTTAGCAGTTGGCGTTTGATCTCCAGGAGATGCTCCAGGAGTGTCACAAGCTTTGAATAGTTATCGAAGCTGTGATTAGACAGGAGAGTGCAGTAGTTTGCCATCCTGAGCGTTAATGTGGAGGATGAATAGACTTTCCTCCTGAACAAGTCTAAACGCTTGGCCTCTATCACTGAGGGCATTTTTGTGCTGCGGGTTCTTTGCTCGTTGTTGAGCGGCATCGACAACGAAGGAGTTTGGTTGTGGATGGGTGAATAAAAACTCCATCCCTTTAGGAGTCACAAAATATTTCTTATTGGCCCGTTTGTGCATGACCTGGAAAGAAGCTGGTGACTGCCATATGTCATCTGCAATTTCAAGGATCACTTTGTCCAATGGAAGGGCCATCTTATTCTTCTGTGATGGCTGCAGGTTTTTAAGCAGATGATGTTGTTTCTGTTTGACCTCACCAAGCTGGACCTCTTGGGACTCTGCCACCCTTTTGAAAAGGTCATAGAGTTGTTTGATGTTGTCCACTGGGGAGGTAGTGCCAGGGAAGACTGCGTCGTCCGGGGAAGATGATGACATGTCAGCTGGAGAGTCAGTTTCAGGCTACGGTTGCTGTTGGAGAGATTCCCGATGGTCGTCGGGGTGGTCCACCGGCGCAGGTGTATCCCCTGAGGGAGTCGGTGGTCTAGCGGATGGGTGAGGTGATGGCAGTCTTGAGCTACTATTTGATCGTCTTCCATGATAGTGTGGAGAGATGGAATGGGAGTGACTGCACGAGCGATGGTGTAAGTAGTAGCCTTTGCGGCAGTAATACCTGTCATGGTAATGTCGAGATGGATGGTAATCCTGTCTGAAGCGTGGGAGGATCTCATAGGAGATCTAGGGGAGCGAGACCTCTGTCTGGAGTATGTAGGCGAATGAGGTAACCTATGATAATGCTGCAGAGAGGGTAAGTATTGGGGAGACCCTCTGTGGTACGATCTAGGAGGACTCCTATGGTGGGAATGAACCGAAAGTATTGAGGCCGGTGATAACAGTTGCGGAGAGAATGCAGCTGGTTCTCGGCTAGAAGGCATGAGTACCCTCCTGGCTTTGTAAGCAGACTTGTGTGCCGCAGAAGACACCTGGGCGCGAGCACGAGATGCTCTCTGATGTTGTTGCAATGACTGTGCTGGCGGCACCATCCGAGTCGATTCATCATCAAAGCCTGATGCTGACTCTTCCAGTGCTGATCGGTGGGACGTTGAACCCGGAAGGGACGCGGAAAGTGTCGGTGCCGTGTAAGCCGGTGCCATGTGAGGCGGTGCCTGTGCCACGGTGCAGATGTAGCCAGCACCCGAGATGCTGGAGATGACGGTATCGGCACCGGTGGGCTTGGTGCCATCGGCACCGCTGTCGTAGGACTGAACGCCGTTGGACTGGGCACCAAGGAAGAGGATGGCGAGGGACTCAAGGGCAGTGCCCGAGTCAATGGCCCCGGTGCCAATTCCGGCACCATCGGGTGCTCCCTCAGTGCCGATCTGGTCGGTGCCGACGGCTTTGATTTTATCGGTGCAGGTCCCGAATCGGCCCTTGGAGGAGCCAGATGTGCCTGGCTTGTCGCCCATGCTCACTCTATGGGTTGTTGCTGGCTTACTGGAGGTCTTAGAGGCTGCTGGAGGCTCAAGTTCAGGGGGTTGAAGAGCCTTATTAAAGAGCAGCATCTTCAGGTGCATTTCACAGTCATGTCTTGCGCACGCCGTGAGCTTGGAGCAGTGCTGGCACTTCTGAGGGATATGACCCTCACCCAAGCATTTTATGGAGCTGTCATGGCCATTGGAGGCTGGCATTGCCTCACAGCAATGAAGAGCATTTCTTAAATCCGGGAGACCCTGGCATTGTGATTTATATATTTAAAAAACTATTAGAATGTAACGGGAGAAACGGAGAAATTTTTTTTTTAAACTGGGAGAGTAAATATGAATAAGAATGACTAACTATAACTAACAACTAACTCTAAACTAATTATTTTACAGATTCCTAAATATTTTCCTGTCAGATTGAGGAGAACGAGTTCACTCCGCCTGCAACCGTGAATGGTTAGGAGGAACTGGTGGGAGCCGGACCGCGCGCACACTCAAACGGCGCGAAAGGCATGCGATGCGCCCACGGATAAAGAACCATGGATAAAGAATCTCCAACCTATGGCATCAGGACAAGCCCGTCACCCACAGTGGAGCACCCACGGGGACTACCGAAGAACCACCATAATTGCACTTTCAGTTGTTGACAGTGTGACAAAACTTCTGCTTAAAGTCAGGGGGTCCTGTGTTTTCAGGTGAGTTTTGCTTGCCTCAGAGACTCACAAGAGCCCTCAATTTTAGGCACCACACCTAGGGCTTTAGTTTACGGTTTGTTGAGCTCTTTTTATCATTGGCCAGCATACGGTGAAAGGGGAGAATAGTTTCCACAGTCCAATTCCCCCAGTGGAAATGTGGAAGTGGGTGTTGGAGGAAACCCAGGCCCACCCTCTACTCTGGGTTCCAGCCTAGGGCCCTGTAATAGCAGCTGCCTATGCAAGTCCCTAACACCTGCTACGAGACAGCTCCAAGACCCCTAGGCTATTTCCCCACATCTTTCCCAGAACCTTCCATTTCTCCAGTTCACCCTCCTAGCATCCACTTGTTGTCCATTTTCCTCCTACTCCCAGCAGCACTTTCCTCTATCCTCTCAGTTACACATGTGCCCACCACCAGCTGCAGGCAAGCTCCTTTTATAGCCAGTCTCAACTAGTGCTTCTTAATTAACCCCAGGTGTCCTAATCAGCCCAAGCTGGCCTGACTCTGCAAGCCTGATCCGTTAGCCTCAGGTGTTCAACTGTCCCATATTGTCTCTGCTGGTTCTAGACCAGCCCCTCCCTGTTACTCTGGGAACAGAGATCTCCCCTCCACTCCTTTTTTGTAACCCTCTGACCTGACCCTGTCACAACAGCTATTTGTGTCAATGACTTGATCAGTATTTCCAATGAGCCACTGTGATTAGCCTCAAGGGTACACATTACTCATTTAACTTGTTTATGCCAACGATCTTCCTGCTAAACCTTATAATCTTAGGTCATTTATGCTAAACCTTATGCTAAGGAATTCAACTAGCCTATCTGAATTTAACACTAATTTATATGTTCCCTACTTGTGTTTCAGCTATACAGCTTCACTCAAAGCAAACTGTGCATTATATGGAAATGTTTTATATGTTTTATTATCTCTTCAGGATCGCAGGTCAACATCTGGTAGATCACAACCTCTTCTATCACAAGTTAGATGCTGCAAAGTGAGAAAAATATTATACCAATGCAAAAGCCACCAGTATTCACCTAAATCAGCCTGCAGTCAGTCATTTCCATATCATGTTGTACTCTTTGCTCGCCTCCAAACTTCTGCAAAGGTCTAGGAAACACCCAGAACCCACAGTTTGGCAAATCTATAAGTGCACATATTTATTTTCCCTGGGTGGGTGAAGAAAGAGTTATTCACCTCGTGCAGTAATGATGGTTCTTCAAGATGTGTCCCCCCATGGGTGCTCCACTCTGGGTGGTGGTACATCCTCATGGTGGTGACCAGAGATTTTTCTAGCAGTGTCTGCTGCGCCATGCACGTGCTGTGGCACCCCCTTGTGACATTAGAGTCCATTAGGCATGTGCGTGGCACGGCTTCCTCAGTTCCTTCTCTACTCGTGCTAGTAGAGCATGGGGCTTCAAAGCAGAGGAAGGAGGGAGGGTAGTGGAGCACCCAGAGGGACACACATCTCGAAGAACCACCATTACTGCACAAGGTGAGTAACTCTTTCTTCTTCGAGTAGTATCCCTGTGGGTACTGCACTCTGGGTGACTATAACGCAGTAGTTGGCTCACAGAGGCAGGTTTGGAGCCCTGTCACTGTCACCAAGGATAATACTGCTTGTCCGACAGCCATAGATGATGCGATGGAAGATGCAAGAGTGTAATGTTGTGCAAATGTGTGGTCTGATGACCAAGTGGCTGCATTGCAAATGTCCTGGAGAGATACATTTTTGAGGAAAGTGGTTTTAGAGGACATAGCCCTGGTGGAATGGGCAGTGATGATGCCTGGTGGTTCTTTGTTGTGAATGGTGTAGCATGTGTGGATGCATGAAGAGATCCACTTGGAGATCCTCAGAGAAGAGACAGACCCATTTGTGGTGGTTGTAGACCCTGCAACTGAGGGCATCTGCTGTAACTTTTAGCACTCCTCAGAGGTAAGTGGCAATGGGGGTAAGCTGGTGCACCAGGCACCAATTCCATAGTTTAAGAGCTTCCGTACATAGGGACAGAGATTGTGCACCACCTTGCCAATTGATGTAATACATGCAAGAGGTATTGTCTGTCATAATCAGGGCTCAACAAATACACTCGCCCGCGGCGAGTAGATTTTACCAGCTGGCAAGTGCAGGGGCGGACTGGCCTGGTGGGCCATTGTGACGGGCTGGCCAAAGCCCGCACTTCGGGCAGCGTGGCCCCATCTGATCCGCCGGCCGGTGGAGGAGTGGAGCGCTGCTGGGAAGGGGGAAGTGCGGCGATTTTCAGCACTGGGCTGCCTGCGTGCAGCTCTGGCACGAGGAGGTGGGGCGCGAGCCAGAGGGCGGGACGCCGGCAGACGCCAGGACGCTGGCGTGATGTGGCATCCTGATGTCATGGCCGGCGACCGCCGGATTCAAAAAGGTTCCAGCAACCCCGCAAAGTGGAAGGCAGAAGCTAGGTAGGGGAGTGGCTGTGGTGAGGGGAGAGGAAAAATACGAGGAAGGGGCTTGTGCTGAGGGCAGGGGAGGGGAGGGGAGGGGAGGAGAGGGGAGGTGGTCAGGAGAAGAAGAAGAAGAAAGGGGAAGGCACCAAAGGACAGCGTGGAGGAGAGACAAATGCCAGGGGGCCAAGTGCAGACAATGAGGAAAAGGGCAGGAGGGGAGGTGTCAGTGGGAGAGGGACAGGGTGATGCTGAGAGGGGAGAGTGTAAGGGCATTGGAGGCTAGAGGGGGAGGTGCTGGGAGAAGGCTTGAAAGAAGGGGTGGGCATGAGGAAGGTGGGGATGGAGCAAGGCATGTGTGAGGGCACAGAGGGGCATGAAGGGAATGGGGGCAGAGGGTGGGTATCAGGGAAAAAGAGGGCAAAGGGGGCAGGGGCAGTGAGGGAAGGGGGAGGCACCAGGAGGGTGCAGGTGCCAGGGGATTCTGGGGGTGAAGTAGAAGGGCAGACACCTGCAGGGGAGCGACCAGCACCAGAGGAGAGAGGCAGGGCAGGTGTATAGAGGGAGATGTTAGGAGAGGGGATGAGGAGGGGTAGCTCACATGATCAGAGTGGGGCTACTGAAGGAGTGGGCACAGGGGGAAGAGAAGGACAGGTCTCAGGAAGGCTGAGGGCAGTGAGAAGGGCAGGAGTCAGGACAGCAGAGGAGGGTGAGGGATTGGGGGGCAGCAGGCACCAGGTGAGCTGATGGAGCAAGGGGTGGAGACATGGCAGCAGAGGGAAAAGGTAGAGGTTTATAAGATATTTATTAATAACTTGGGTGATATTTATTAATAACTTATTAGTAATTACTGTTCTTATTCTTATTAGGAATTTATGCCATTAAAAACACTTTTTTTCAGGGGTGGTGGCGAGTCCCCTTTTTGTCTGGCGAGTAGGGTTTTCCATAATTTGTTGAGCCCTGGTCATAATCATCATAATTGTCATTGAACGTCTTGCAATCTATGTGGTGGAGAAAATGCTGGCATGCATACTACACCACTTTCAGTTCAAAAAGGTTGATATGGAGCATTTGCTTGGTAAAGGATTACTTGCGTTGGGCTGTGAGGGCTCCTATATGGGCATCCCATCCCATGAGCGATGCATCGGTCATAATGGTAAGTGTAGGGGTCAGTTGATGGAATAGAAAGCCCGTTAAGAAGTTGTGTGGATTTGTCCACCAGTGCAAAGAGTTCATGACCCGTGGCAGAATGGTAACTGACTTGGATGGGGTGTAAAGTGTGGCAAGCCAAGACTGAAGGCATCTCGTGTGGAGCCTTGCCAGCCTGACGACATAGGTTGTAGCGGCCACGTGGCTTAAGATTTTTAGGCATTCGCAAACTGTCGTGGTAGGGGTCACCTGTGCTACTGCTATGAGGTTGCAGAGGGTGTCGAATCTGTGCATGGGTAGAGTCGCTTTGGTAGCTGAGGCAGAACAGAAGGTTCGTAGTAGTCTCGAGGATTTCCTTTGTCTCTCAGAAGGATGTACCTTTTATGAGACAGTAGTCTAAGTATGGAAATATTATGACCCCTTGATGACATAGGTATGCCGCTACAACGGCTAGAGTTTTGGAAAACACTCTGGGAGTTTTTGAAAGGCCAAAAGGGAGCACTCGGTATTGGTAATGGTGTTGGCCAACCATGAATCATAGAAAACGCCGGTGGGTGGGATGGATTGTTATGTGGAAGTATACATCCTGGCAGTTGAGAGCTGAAAGCCAATCTCCTTGATCTAATGCTGGAATTATTGTTGCTAGGGTCACCATCTTGAATCATTGGTAAGCGATGTATTTGCTGAGCTTCCTTAAACCCAGAATGGACCTCCATCCTATGTTCTTTTTCTGTGTTAGAAAATAAGTTGAGTAGAATCCTCATCCTTGGAACTCTGTTGGTACCGGTTCTATGGCACCTAACCAGAGGAGGTGAAGCACTTCTTGCTGAAGGAGGGTCTCTTGAGAGGGGTCCCTGAAGAGAGACAGGTTGGAAGGATGGGTAGGAGGGAGGGAAGTGAAAGGGATGGAGTAACCATAGTGGATGAGCTCTAGGACCCATTTGTCCGATGTTATTTGAGCCCACTGTTGTAAAAAGAGGCAGTGGTTGAACTGTGACTAGTTGGTTGAAGGTGTGACCACAAGAAAAGTGTCTCTCTGGCTCCCGACAAAACCTTCCCATTTGCTGTTTGGATGCAGAAGGGTGGACTGCTTCCGTTTGATGTTGTTGCTGGCATTAAGGCCTACGTCACTGGGGGCTTTATTTTTGTCGAAAGTCATACCTCCATTGCTGTCTGTGTGGCTCCCTGGACCTTTGGTAATTGGTGTACCTGGCTCTCTTAAAGGGGGGGGGCACATACATGCCCAGGGTCCGGAAGGTGGTTCGGGAGTCCTTCATTGAGTGAAGTACTTCATCGGTTTAGGCAGCGAAGAGGTTAGTCTTATCGAAGAGCAGGTCCTTGACTTTCTGCTGCAAGTCCCTCTGATACTTGGAGCCAGGATATTCTCCACATCACAATAGCCAAGACAGTGATGCATGCAGCTGTGTCTGCTACATCCATTACAGACTGTAGTGTGGTGCAAGAAATTGTGTTGCCCTCCTGCATGATGTTGAGGAGGATAGGCCTCTTATGTTCAGGTAGGTATTGTACAAGCTCTTGAAGCTTCAGGTAGTTAGAATAGAATCATAAAACACTAGAACTGGAAGGGACCTTGAAAGGTCATCAAGGCCAGTCCCCTGCCCTCATGGCAGGACCCAGTACCATCTAGACCATCCCTGATAGATGTCTATCTAACCTGCTCTTAAATATCTCCAAAGATGGAGATTCCACAACCTCCCTAGGTAACTTATTCCAGTGTTTAACCACCCGGACAGTTAGGAAGGTTTTCCTAATGTCTAACCTAACCCTCCCTTGCTGCAGTTTAGGCCCATTGCTTCTTGTCCTATCCTCAGAGGCTAAGGAGAACAATTTTTCTCCCTCCTCCTTGTGACACCCTTTTAGATAACTGAAAACTGCTATCATGTCCCCTCTCAGTCTTCTCCTTTCCAAATTAAACAAGCCCAATTCTTTCAATCTTCCTTACTAGGTCATGTTCTCTAGACCTTTAATCATTCTTGTTGCTCTTCTCTGAACCTTCTCCAATTTCTCCACATCTTCCTTAAAACGTGGTGCCCAGAACTGGACACAATACTCCAACTGAGGCCTAATCAGTGCAGAGCAGAGCAGCAGAATGACTTCTCGTGTCTCTCTCACAACACTCCTGTTAATGCATCCCAGAATCATATTTGCTTTTTTTGCAACAGCGTCACACTGTTGACTTATATTTAGCTTGTGGTCCATTTGACCCCTTTTCTGCAATACTCCTTCTTAGACAGTCGCTTCCCATTCTGTATGTGTGAGACTGATTGTTCCCTCCTAAGTGGAGTACTTTGCATTTGTCCTTATTAAACTTCATCCTATTTACCTCAAACCATTTCTCCAGTTTGTCCAGATCATTTTAAATTATGACCCTATCCTCCAAAGCAGTTGCAACTCCTCCCAGCTTCATATCATCTGCAAACTTAATAAGCGTACTCGCTATGCCAATATCTAAATCATTGATGAAGATATTGAACAGAACTGGCCCCAAAACAGACAGCTGCAGAACTCCACTTGTTATGCCCTTCCAGCAGGATTGTGAACCGTTAGTAACTACTCTTTGAGAACAGTTATCCAGCCAGTTATGCACCCACCTTATAGTAGCCCCATCTAAGTTCTATTTGCCTAGTTTATTGATAAGAATATCATGCGAGACCGTATCAAATGCCTTACTAAAGTCTAGGTATACAACGTCCACCACTTCTCCCTTATCCACAAGATTTGTTATCCTATCAAAGAAAGCTATCAGATTGGTTTGACATGATTTGTTCTTTTCAAATCCATGCTGGCTGTTACCTATCACCTTATCTTCCAGGTGTTTGCAGATTAATTCCTTAATTACTTACTCCATTATCTTTCATGGCACAGAAGTTAAACTGACTGGTCTGTAGTTTCCTGGGCTGTTCTTATTTCCCTTTTTATAGATGGTCACTATATTTGCCCTTTTCCGGTCTTCTGGAATCTCTCCCATCTTTCATGATTTTTCAAAGATGATAACTAAAGGCTCAGCTACCTCCTCTATCAGCTTCTTGAGCATTCTAGGATGCATTTCATCAGGCCCTGGTGACTTGCAGACGTCTAACTTTAAGTGATTTTAGCTTGTTCTTTTTTTATTTTATCTTCTAAACCTAACCCCTCCCCACTAACATTCACTTCATCATCAGACTTCTTGGTGAAGACTGAAACAAAGAAGTCATTAAGCACCTCAGCCATTTCCAAGTTTCCTGTTACTGTTTCTCCCTCCTCACTGAGCAGTGGGCCTACCCTGTTCTTGGTGGTCTTCTTGCTTCTAATATATTTATAGAATGTCTTGTTGTTTCCCTTTATGTCTGCAGCTAGTTTGAGCTCGTTTTGTGCCTTTGCCTTTCTAACCTTGCCCCTTCATACGTATATTGTTTGCTTATATTCATCCTTTGTAATTTGTCCTAGTTTCCACTTTTTATATGACTCCTTTTTATTTTTAGATCATGCAAGATCTCCTGGTTAAGCCAAAGCAGTCTGTTGCCATACTTTCTATCTTTCCTACGCAGTGGAATAGCTTGCATTTGGGCCCTTAATAATGTCCCTTTGAAAAACTGCCAACTCTCTTCAGTTGTTTTTCCCTTAGTCTTGCTTCCCATGGGACCTTACACCTACCAGCTCTCTTAGCTTACCAAAATCCGCTAGCATGGCAGTATAATTTGCTGCTCTGAGAAGCAAAGTACACTTTATGTCCCATAATGTTCATTTTTTTGTGGTCTTTGTCCTGTGGTGTTGATCTGATATTGGGCTGCCTGGCTCTGTGTCTAACAGAATCAACTACTAGGAAATTTGGTGGAGGATGAGTGAAAAGGAAGTCCATTCCCTTTGGTATAATAAAGTACCTTTGGTCCGCTCTCTTGTTGGTTCGAGTGATGGATGCTGGGATTTGCCAGATGTTGTCTGCTGGGTTCATAATGGTCTCATCCATGGGGAGGGCAATCCTGGAAGATGTAGGAGTTTGAAAGGTTCGCAAGAGGTGATACTGCTTTTCTTGGACCTCCTGTAAATCTTGCTCTTGTGATAATGCCACCCTTTTAAAAAGGTCTTGGAACTTTTTCAAGTCATCCATTGGGGGTGGTGTAGTGTCTATAACCGCCTTGTCTGGTGAGGACAAAGAATTATGCACAGGGGACCTGTCTTCGCTTGTAGACAAAGAATCCTCCATCTCAGTCTGAATTGGGGAGTTGGACATTATCATAGATGTCGTGGGCTGGGGAGAGTGAGGTGGTTCTCTGGATATTGTGGAAGGTGTGATATGGTGACTCTTCCTATGAGAATGTGACTCCCATGGTTGCAATTGCCCAGGATAAGAGGGCGGCGAGTATGTGTAATGATGCACATACGAGAGTGGTGGTGGCGGTGGACATGCATACGCAATAGGTCCAGTATCCCAGGATAGAGCTCTCTGTATTGAGCTGGAGTGGTGAGAGGAGAAGCAGCTGCATGACTCGGTGCCGGCTTCGCTTGGGGAGTGAGGCCAATTCGGAGATCTGTGTGAGTGCGCTGACTGTATGGAGGAGCATGGGGATAACGGTGCCGGTGAAAGATGGCTCATACTAGGAGATTTGTGTTGTAGCTGCTCCTGGGATGGTACTGGAGTTCATGTAATACTTGGTGCTGTTGGTGTAGGTGGCACCGATTGCTCCGGAGGCAGCATGTTGGCATGGGGTGTCTCAGGTGCTGGGGCTGGTGCAGTGCCTGTGCAGGCTAGGTGGTGCGGTCAGTGCCATTGGTGCCGTTTGTTTTTGTTTGGGATCTGAATGCACCCTCTTATGTGGTGCCGACATCTTGAACGGTGCCATGCCCAACATGCTGGGCCTGTCCGCAGTGCTGAACCTTGTGGCAGTCAGTGCCAAGGGTAGGGATCTGGCTGGGGACAGTCTGGTTTTTGAGACAGAAGAGGTAGAGGGATGTGTTTTGTCCATACCTTTCAGCTACGATGTTGACTTTGAGGCAGATGATGTGTCCTCAGAAGGTGGCTGGAGCGACCTTTTGTACAGGAAGGTTTTAATCTGTTAGCGTGGTCACAGCGTGCTCTGGCTGTCAAGTTGGAGCAATGAGGACAATTTTGTGTCTGGTGAGCTTCTCCGAGGCACTTTATGCATGCAGAATGCCCGTCTGAGTCCCAGCACGACTCACACCTCTTAAAGCCAGAAGATCCTGGCATTAGGCATGATGAGAAACGGCAGACTGCTGACTCTGGAATTTTTTTTTTTTTGTTATAGGATCGGATGAGTGTAGGGTATGAAAACTTGGAAATCTGAGGAAACTAAGGGGAATTAACCTTTTTTTGTCATTTTTGTAGAAACAGAGGGGAAGGAAGAGAAGCAGCTCCATCTGCTGCTGAGGACAGTAAAGGAGGAACAGAGGGACCCGTGCTGTGCGCGTGCCCAATGGACTCTAGTAACATAAGGGGATGCCACAGTGTATGCGCAGCACGGCGGACACTGCTAGAAAAATTTCTGGTCGCTGGTACAAGGACCAGCGCTCAGAGTGGAGCAGCCATGGGGATATTATTCAAAGATGGTTATATTTCCACAACCTCTAGCTCAAATTACCCCAAATTTGGATTGCTAACCTTACTCTATCCCTTCCCAAGGGTCACCAAATTTCAAATGGATCAGACTAAACATGTAGATTTTAGATCATTTAGAATAGTTAGCATTTAAACAGAATTCATAACACAACATTGACTATAGTCATAACACAACATTGACCACAGATGTTTCCAGACCAGGAAGTCCCAGTTAAGGGAGGCTCAACCTGCACACTATATCCACTGGATCCCCGTTGTTCACATGCTTGTTTATACCCTCAAAGAATTCTAGTAGATTGATGAGCCATGATTTTCCTTTACAGAAACCATGTTGACTTTTTCCCAACAAATTATGTTAATCTGTGTGTCTGACAATTCTGTTCTTTACTATCGTTTCCATCATTTTGCTCAGTACTGAAGTTAGACTTACTAGCCTGTAATTACCAGGATCACCTCTAGTGCCCTTTTAAAAATGGCATCACATTCGCTATCCTCCAGACATTTGGTAGTGAAGATGATTTAAAGCAGTGGTCCCCAACCTTTTGGGCTGCTGGGCACCCGGGGGCGGGGCCACACATGCGCCGCGCACCCAGGGGCGGCACCACGCATGCACGGGGTGTCCGAGGAGCAAGAATGGCTCGGGCCAGCCCTGGTCACTAGGTGGGCACACATCAATGCCCTGGTGGGCGCCATGGCGCCCACAGGCACTGCACTGGGGAACACTGATTTAAAGTATAGCTTACAAACCACAGTTAATAGTGCTAAAATTTCACACTGAGTTTAAGAAACTGTGTGAATATGATCTGGTCCTGGTGATTTGTTACTGATTAGTTTATCAATTTGTTCCAAAATCTCCTCTAACAACGTCAGTCTGGGACAGTTCCCCACATTTGTTACTTATAAAACTGCCACCCAGGACTCTCAGGGTACGTCTAGACTACAGGCTTTTGTCGACAGAAGTTTTGTCAACAGATAAGAACATAAGAACATAAGAACATAAGAACGGCCGTACCGGGTCAGACCAAAGGTCCATCTAGCCCAGTATCCTGTCTGCCGACAGTGGCCAGCACCAGGTGCCCCAGAGGGGGTGGACCGAAGACAATGATCAAGCGCTTTGTCTCCTGCCATCCCTCTCCAGCCTCTGTCAAACAGAGGCCAAGGACACCATTTTATCCCCTGGCTAATAGCCTTTTATGGACCTAACCTCCATGAAATTATCTAGCTTCTCTTTAAACTCTGTTATAGTCCTAGCCTTCACAGCCTCCTCTGGCAAGGAGTTCCACAGGCTGACTACACGCTGTGTGAAGAAGAACTTTCTTTTATTAGTTTTAAACCTGCTACCCATTAATTTCATTTGGTGTCCTCTAGTTCTTCTATTTAGGGAACTAATAAATAACTTTTCTTTATCGGCCCTCTCCATACCACTCATGATTTTATACACCTCTATCATATCCCCCCTCAGTCTCCTCTTTTCTAAACTGAAAAGTCCCAGTCGCTTTAACCTCTCCTCATATGGGACCCGTTCCAAACCCCTAATCAATTTAGTTGCCCTTTTCTGAACCCTTTCCAAGGCCAAAATATCAAGATACTGTCAACAAAGCTTCTGTCGACAAAGAGCGCCTAGACTACATCCAGTTCTATCGACAAAGCAAGCCACTTTGTTGACATGACAGTGTAGACGCAAAGGACAGTGTAGATGCAATAACACCTTCTGTCGACAGAACTCTGTTGACAAAAGGCGTTATTCCTTGTAGAATGAGGTTTACAGCCGTCGACAAAACTGCTGAGTTCTGTTGACGTTATGTCGACAGAACTCAGTGGCAGTGTAGACGCAGGTATAGTTTTGTCGACAAAAGTCCACTTCTGTCAACAAAACCCTGTACTCTAGACACACCCTCAAGTTGTAGAAACCTCTAGGCACTCAGTCCAAAACTCCTTTTTGTCTTAGATGGGCATTTGCGATTAACTTATCCTTAGGCACATTAATTCAAAGGCAAACTCACAGCCATCAATCTCGATGAGCTCTGAGATTCATTCGGTCACTAGTGCCCCTCAGAGTATGTCAACATAGCGCAGAAACACCCATGACTGGCCCATGGCAGCCAACTGGGACTGGCAGGGCTCAGGCTACAAGATTGTTACATTGTTGTATAGACTGCTGGGCTTGGGTTGGAACCCGAACTCTGAGACTCTCCCACTCTGCAGGGCCCAAGTCAAGGTTCCCATCTGAGCCTGGAATTTTACACAGCAATGAAGCCACCCTGCAGCTAGAGCCCTGCAAGCCCAGCCAGCTGGCATGAGCTAGATGTGGAGGTCTAGTTGCTGTGTAGACATATCCTCACTTTAACAGAAGAAGGTAGTGGATGGAAAAAAAAATTTTTTTTTGAGGGGGAGGTAGAACCTGGAACTTAGGAACCCCTTGGTAAATGACCCTGAATTTGATATTTGATGACTACATAGACCCTGTGGCCCCCATGAGGCACACCACATTTTAAAACAATTCAAGTTATGGGATTTTAGAAGAGTTAAATGAGTCAAGCTTTAAAATCATATGAAATGATGGTAAGGAAATCACCTAAAATGTAGATTTACTGAACTATCACTTTGTCTGGGTTCTGCAAAGATATAGTGGGTCCATGTACTGCTTTAAATGAAACATGACAGATTGAGACCATTTTGATCCACATCACATCAAGAGTTTGATCTCTTAAGTCTTAGAACTCAGGTCTTGTATCACCGCAACCCCACGCCAAGGTAACCCATAATCTGCATCAATAGCCCTACCATGTACCCTACTCAGGCACACTAAGGCAAACCAAATTTCAACAGTCTCTGAGCATGTCTAGTTTAGAGGACTTAGTAAGGACTTTAAACAAAAGCCATGGTGCAACCTCAGGCTCATGACACTCATTAATTGCAGGAGTACTCACATCAGACTGAGTCATTAGACATGCTCAGAAATATCATTATTGTTATCTGCATATTAATGTTATACTGTCTGATTTGACTAGTGATTCCCATACCATAACCTATATACCATACATATCTGCCTTGTGCCATACTTCGAAAAGTATATTTTCTAGTGCTTCTGCAGGTTTTCCACCTGTCAGCTACTATAATTCAATTGCTGAGTATAATTTGGCAATAGATTCTAATGACTTATTGTGGGGTTTAGCTGCTAGAGTTTTGTTTGTCCATTTTTCTAAAATTTACATCTCTATTTTCATAATTCCTCGGTAGTCCAATAATCCCACACAAGAGTTGTCATCAGCTGTGAAAAAACACTTAAAGCAATTGGTTTCTAATAGGACTTGCTCTATAATTATACAGTAAATATCTAGAAGAAAGAAGTCCCAGTCCATTACAAAATAAAACATTAAACACAGTGATACATGTTGCGTATAAGAAAAAAAAAAACACATTTATGTGTTTGATATATCGGTTTTGTTCTTTCCAGTAAAATAAGTAAAGAAATTCCTTTGTGATGTTAGAAGATTCCTTCCAGTCTCTTTACATTTTTTTGCTGTTATGCTACTCAGGGAGCAGCTTATAAACAGTTACATGATTTATATAGTTCCTTTGCAACTCAAGAAATAACCCTCCCTTAGATCAGAATTCGAGCACATTATTTTCATGTATATTTGAGTCTGATTATAAGCAAATATGGATATAAAACCAAATGTGTCAACTAACCTCCTCCCCCAGACAACTTCCCCCCCAAAAGATGACAAGACTTTTCTGTAACATATACAATTAAACATGCAAGAACAAATGTACTGCTATTGCTTTCCAACCTGTTAGCTAGCTGCTGTTGGGGCTTTAGTTAAATGGTTTCACATTAGTAACCCAAGATTAGTATGCAGTGATTGCGGTTGACGCTAGCTACTTGTTTAAAATAATAAATAATATTAGTTAACAATAAAATGGAAGACTATAATTTGGGAGGAGATGGTAATTTACTGATTGTATTAAAGATCAGAGTTACACATATGAAATCTGAATTGCTTGGGAAATTGAAGGAACAGTGAGAAGTGATGGAATAATAGGTTAGATTTACATCTGTGTGTGTGTGTGTGTGTGTGTGTGTGTGTCCGTCCGTCCGTCCGTCCTATGCAACATAGGTGTTTCCTAAAGGTGTTCCTTGTCTGCTACACACCTTCTGGGAGACACCATTCTGAGGGAATGCATGGATCTTAATTCAGGTGTCCCACTATTGCAGCAACATATTCGCTATCTCTAGCATTGTTCAGGAAGAACATAATACCATCTACCACCTCAGTTCATTGTAGTGAGCAAGGAGGAAAAACTGGAGCATTCAGCCTGGTTTGAGAAAGGATTTGGAAAGAGCCCCTCTTCCTGGGGGCATCCAGAAGTTATGAGAGCTCCCAGAAGGACTTTCTAAAAATCCCACAATCCACTGCTTCTAGGAGCTGTGCCAGGAATTGTGTGATAGTCACCCAGACATTAGTGCAACAGGGTAGTTCAGTGCAAACATGGACATGAAGCAAAACTACACCCAAAGTACGTATATCGCTACGGCCCCAGATGTTGCTTAACCACATATTCAGACCTCTAGCAGAGACATAGCCTAACTGCATTTCATCACACTCTTTTTCACTGTATATCTGAAACTAAAAATCATCCAATTAATAGTACCCACAACACACCGAGAAACTGAATTCTTGGGGAACTGAATTCACTAGTGAAGGATCACATGGGGAATGATGTTCTTGGGTAGATAATTATTTTAGTGTGTAACTGCAAACGTCAATGTGCTACGAATTATCAGCAGTCAAAACTTATCAAACGAATGACCAAAGCAACAGAACTCTGGCCATAAAATGCTCATGCGCACTGCTATTATGGAATGTTTGCCACGGACAAAACACAGAAACGTGGACACTCAAAGAACATTCTATAGCCCAATCTGGAGCAGAAAGAAAATTGTGATTATTATGCTAGCATTTCTGTTACAATTCAGGCCAAAACTAACGTTTTTGGTCTCTAGTTGAAAAGTGCTGCCAGCTGATTTTGACACAAGTAATTTCAGCAATGTGCTGGCAAGACTCAATTTTGCTATTGAAGTGTAGTGGAACTTTGCCATCCAAATCAGCAGAAAGGAGATCAAGCCCAAAAGATAATTGTATGCTTTGCATTTTGCAATAACCAGCTAAATATGTAAGCTACCATGCTATTCTCTCATTTTGACAAATTCTGGGCATCTCGTGTGTAAATAGCATGAAAAACAAAACTTTTACAGTATTTAATACTAACAGAGCGTTGCTGTGAAAATCAGAAAAGCAAACAAATGTCCCTTTTTAATACATATCTCCATTCTATTGCCCAGTAATGCAATGATAAGAATGTTTTTAAAATTCTGTTTTACTACTCTAACCCACAGATCAATACGTGTCGTGTCCCTTCTCTGCCAGATCCTCAAAGGATGAGACTATTAGCTCTCAAGAAGCAAGTCCAGCTCTTTAGCATAAACTGTAAAGACTCATGCTTTTAGTTCTGGACATCTTCAGTTCAGCCCTTTGTGTTGACCAAAATGGCAAGTGTCACATCAGATCCCAGAACAATAAAGGGCTTTCTATTATGCTGGTCAACGTAATCAGACTCATAAGGAAACCGCTAACAAAACAGATCGGATGTTGCTTATAGTGACCAGTAATGCATGTCTTCCAAGGAATATGCAAGAACCCCAAATGGACAATTGTGGAATAGCGTGGCCATAGTGGAGATTTTCTCCTATCTTAATGAATTACTCCTTATTCCTTAAAACACAATAGTTTCTCTCTCAAAAAACTTTTTCATTAAAAAAAAGAGTCTTATGTAATTTAACTCTGTATATTTTCATTCTCCAGCTACATACTGTTTAATTGAAACTTCAAAGCTGTAAGAACATGAAAAATCTGTAAGGCTATGTCTAGACTGCAGGCTTCTTTTGGAAGAAGCTTTTTCCAGAAGAGATCTTCCAAAAGACAGTGTCAACACTGAGAAAGTGCATCGAAAAAGCGATCTGATCTCACATCTAAGCTGTGATTACTGTGGGCACCTGTGTACCTGTGCTTTTTCCTCTTCTTGTGAAAGAACTCCCTCTTCCCCGTCCACACATGCCTTTTTCGAAAAGAGCTCTTTCGGAAAAAGGCTTCTTCCTTGCAGAAAGAGGATTGCCAATGCCAGAAAAAACCCTCTGTTCTTTCGATTTACTTTCAAAAGAACGTGATTGCAGTGTGGACATTACTCTGTCATGTAGACATACCTTAAATGAGTATTTATGTCTATAGGTTTAAGATCTAAAAATTTAACCTTCTGTACCAGCAAATGGAGTCGAGAGCATGCCTGAGATTTGCTAGAACGGGCCCTAAAAATGCAATTTAATAGGGATTGTCCTACAAACATATTTGTGACTATAAAAACAATATTTCCTGTTCCCTGCAGGCCTATTTAGCTATCAGCAGTGAAGTAACAAGAACCATCTCCTAGAGCTATGCTGACATTAGATGGTGACACCCCAAGATGTTTATTTAGAATAAAATGTGATATCAGTTATTTAACATAAACAACCCTGTTCATTTCATCTTCATGCAAAAAAAAAAACCAACGTTAGTTCTTGCTAGATGGAAAAATACAAAATGAATCAATGGGGAAAAGTTTCAAACTACTGAAAACATCAGTATCCTTCCTCACTGTTAAACATCTGAACTTTATTTCCAGTCTGAATTTGTTAAGCATCACCTTCTAGCCATTTAATCTTATCCTTTGTCTGCCAGATCAGAGATTTATCAGAAATCTTCTCATGTTGTTACTTTAAAACCACAATTAAGTGACTGACATGTTGGGGACCACCCAGACTAGAAATGGGTTTTGTGACTGCCTTCCCTCTAAACTTGGATGCCTTGGTGCTGTACAGCTGTGGTTCAGACTGACATGAGTAGCCTGCCCACAAGCATCAAGTCTCATCCTGGCTCTCACCAGCCTAGTTACTCCTTGCAGGATGACAACACACTTCCAGTCCCAAGGCTCCCCACAGCCATCCTCTGCAAGTTCTAAACAAGTCACTCAGATCAATCCCCTGTGGTTCATCACCCCCTGAAGGCATAAGCTCCACCAGAACAGCTTACTTTGGCACACACAGTTTGCACAACACACACCTGTTTGGGATGAAAATAATCTAACAAATTATTCAATAGAAAAGTCACAGATCCAAAGATAAATAGCAAGGGAGAGTCAACACATGCAAGTCACACAGAAAAGAAACATAAATACACAATCTCAAGCTTTACACTTCCATAGTAGCTAAAATAATGTTTCTAATCCAAGTTATATATTGTTTTTGACCGGTTTCCCGGCATATTTGCCAGCCAGGTGGGAGATCCAGCATTTGTAGGCAGCTTGCCTTCTAGAGGCTGTCCCTCAGTGTCTAGATGACCAATCTGTTCCAAGCCTCTTTTAAAAGTGCACTAAAGATAATTTCATTGTGATTGTCTAACACTGTAGCATTTGTAGTATGTTTTAATATAATTAATTAGTATATAATTTTAATTATAATATTTTAACATAACGAGAATGTAATATACACCCACTGAACTACTGTTTCCAGTTTGTAAAAGGCCTGGCAGTTCTTCTACATTAAAGTCACTATTTAAATGTACTATAGGCATTTTTACTTAATTTGGAAAGCTTTACAAGTCTGCTGGCCTATCATTTGTCAAAACTCAGTGGAAAAAAAAAGGTTACTCAGAGATAACAATAAACGTAAGAATTAGTAATACAATGAAAATTTCAAGAACTGACATTAAACAAAAGTATTTTAGTGCATAAGTATTATGTTGATTGATTGCCTTTACAGGGTATAATGCTCTTATTCATAAACTCTAATTCACTCTGTATAAAGGAAGTTAGGCAATAACTAATCAACTAAACCACATAAAAATAGAAAAGGCTAATATATACATGGAATCTCACTGAAGTAGACAGAACTGATTCTGAGGGGTAGCTGTGTTAGTCTGTTAATTGAAAAAACTTTAAAATTAACAAATAGTTTTGCAGCACCTTAGTCTACACAGCAGGGCTTAACTTGAAATAAGCTCCACAAATTGAGCTATGTCAATTGTGTAGCTTATTTCAAAATTGGGAGTGGCTACACAGCACTTATTCTGAGATAGAGCACTCTTCCTCTGACTTCCCTTACTCCTTGTATAATGAGGGTTACAGAAGTCAGAGTAAGAAGTATTTCAACATTATTTTGAAATAACTTACTCCGCATCTACACAGGAGGCAGTTATTTCAAAATAACGCTCGTTATTTCGAAATAATGTTGCTGTGTAGACATACCCTGAGAGACTAAACAAAAATGTAGATGGTATCATGAGCTTTCATGAGCACAATCCACTTCTTCAGATGTATGGAATTAAGGGGTCCAGTTTCCAAATAAATAGAGGAGATGGGGAGGAAGAGAAGGTAAAAATGGGGGGGGGGCGAATTGTCAATTAAGAGTGCCCAGGCTAAATGAGGCTGATACAGTGGGACTAAGTGCTCTTAAGTACCTTGTGCTTGTTTTTTATGTCATTAGGATGTGGAATGTAGTGGGCCATCCACACAACGTCTTTGTTTAGACCTCTGTTGCAGGTATCAAATTTGTAAATGAAATTTAAGTTCTATAGCCTTCCTTTTCAAGCTGGTTTTTTAAATTGGCTTGCAATAATATGGTAACTTTGAGATCCATTAATAAGTGTCTGGGCAAGTTAAAATGTTCCCCAAGAGGTTTCTGTGTGTTGCCTTTTCAAATATCTGATTTGTGTCTGTTTATCCTTTCTTGTAGAGACTGTCCAGTTTGGCCAATATACATGGCAGAGGGGCATTGCTGGCACTTGATGGCATAGATCACATTGGTGGATATGCATTTGCCTGAGCCTCTGATTGGCACTCCTGGCACTTGTGGCATAGATCACATGCAGTTGCATGAGTCTCTGATGTGGTGATTTATGTGGGTAGGCCCTGTGATGATGCCACTTGAATAGATGTGTGGACAGAGTTGGCACCGGAGTTGATTGCAGAGGTGGGTTCCTGGATGAGTATGATGGAGGTGTGCTGTGTGGTTACTGGAAAAAAATTGTTTGAGGTTAGAGGGTTGTCTGTAAGCAAGGGTTGGTCTGTTCCCCAAGGTTTGTGAGAGCGAGAGAGCCTTTCCCAGGATAGGTTGTAGATCGCTGATAATGCGTTGGAGGGGTTAAGTTGGGGGCTGTAGGTGATGACAAGTTGGGCCTATCCTGAAGAAGCTGATATTTGGGTACTCGTTTGGCTCATTATTTTAAATTTTTTTTCTGAATTTCAGTTGAGTTTGTTCTGATTTACATCAATATTTTATTGTCTTTCAAGTTTAAAGTAGACTACGTATGCCATAGAAACAAGATAAACCTCCTCTTGAATTTTTGGTGAAAAAACCCAAACCCCAAATGGATACATTATCAGTTTTCTAAAACAGTATTGGGAAGTTTTTCTTGTGATATTTGACAGAAAACAAACTTATAATGGGAATAAATTCCACTTATGTTCTGAACATAAATTTTGTCCATGCAGAAGAGATGTGGTATTCAAAGAATATTACAGTAGTCTGCATATGTTTGGCATAACTAAACTCTATTTTTGACAAAATGTTTTTAAAACAGAAAATGCCAATTTGTCAAGAAGGTCTCTTAGATTCAGAATGGAATTTCTGGTCAAGAGTGCCCAGAATAGCCAACTCCTCAGTTATTAGGGAACTCTCCTGGGACGAAGGAGATCCAAGTCCCTACTTTGAATTTGATAGACACTTGGAACCTGGGTTTCCCATATCCCAGATTAGTGCTCCAAACACAAGATGACTAGCTATTCTCACTCTTTTCACTCAAAAATAAATTTTAAAAAAATCCAGAAGAAGATCCCCTTCTAATATGAAATGGAAACAAATTCCAAAACTTCAGTTACTTCTGTAAAAATAAAATTTTGTATTTCGGTCAGCCACACTTCTGAATAGATTATTCACTTCCATTTAATGCAAGCTGTCCTTTGTAGTTAGGAAGCCCTGATCTTCCATTTTTATCAGAAATGTGAATGTTACATACCTATAAACACTTTTTAAAGCAATTGTTTCTCACTTGTTTGAGGTTTATGATGCAGTAGATATTGAAGAACTCAATCAAGTTATGCTGTGCACAGAAATACTTCAGTTACAGCAATTGTGGATTTTGGTTCAACAGGTGATTTCCAGTTCAGGAAAATGGCTGTGTTTATTTTCATACTCGTATTGTCCTAGCTCCTCCTAGGCTTGTCTTTTGAAAGTGTTGTACAGGGTTCCTTTCAGGATGCGGACTGATAGGTCAGACAGAGTGATTGCTTTGTGAAAAGTTTTCACTCACAGATGATAGGGTGTTTTTATCTTATTTTCCTGTGCAAGTTCATTTCAGAGCATAGCTGTTGACTGGTGTCATCCATAGTTGTTATTGGGCTATTTAGTGCATTAGAGAAGGTATATCACATACTGTGACAGGCATGGATAGGGTCCATGGATCTTGAAAAGAGTGTCACTCCTTCCATATGGAGACCATAATAAAATACTTCAGCACTGTCCACAGAATCTGTTCATGTTAGTTTTAGGCTCACACCTCTCAGTTCTGAAGGTCACGCTCTTCTGCTGGGCCAGAGCTGTTATTTTGCCTGCTAAAGACACTGAACTGGGTCAAACCAAAACTATTTTAATTTGGCAAAATGAAAAAAAATCATCGGCAAAATGAAAAATACTGTGCTCAGTTTCCAAGACTTGAAAAAACAAGGGTGTTTTTTAACCTATAAATTTGAGGTAAATTTTAAAATGAAACCTCTTTCCAAAATGAAAAGTCAAAACGTTTCATTTCAAAAATACCAAAAACAAACCACTTAGACACTTTAGAACTTTTCCTCCCTACCAAAACAATTAAATGAAGACAACCTGATTTCATGGATTGTTTTGGTTAACCTGAGTCACAAACATTTTTGCCTACCATGGCTCTGTTATCTATGGGTTTCAAACAGAGCACAATTTATTGTAGGCAGTGTTATTTTAATTTGTTTAACTTACTCATGGCATGCCTTGGGAAAATGTATGAAAAATCAAAGCAATTAATGTCAAGTTTAAAAAATAGCTACAAAACATTTCCACTTTGTCCTCATTGACAAATGCCCACCCAACTACTGAGCCAAATCTGAATATTCAGTGTGGAGGAAGAGCTGACACAAGAGTTTTCTCCAAAATTAATGAACAGAGACTATAAATTAATCCAAGATTAATCTGGTTCCACCAGATCCCATAGATGTGTTAACAACCTCAAAGGCAATGAAAGGGTTTATAAAATCAGCATGAACACCTTACCGCTGCGATTCCTCAAAAGGGGCTTAACAATTAAACAAATAATCAAAATTTTAAAAGAATTGTATGAATGAAATCTAATACGAACTAACTTGTATTTCAGCAGTGTCTGAAGGCCAAACATGTAAGGACCCCTTTTGTGCTAGATGCTGCACAGTGTAAACAGCCTCTGCTCTAAACATACATAACTTTATATTCACAGCTATCAGAAAACATTATAAAAGGGAGTAAATTGTCACCCTTAGAGACATGGTAAGAATTGGAGGATTAAGTGACAAGAAAAGCGGTCTGCTTTGGAAACAAGATCTAAACATGAAAAGCCTTGCAATCCCTTGTGTGGAGCTACCAATTATTGCATACACGAGTGTGCACACACAGCCAAGCCTTTTTCAGAAGAATTTAACAAGAGAAGATGTATTTTGGCTTTCTTAAGCAATAATTTTGGGAAAAATCCAGATTAAACTTGACACAGAGGGAGTGACATCTATTAAGAAAAAGCATTTTGAGATAAATAAATAGATAAAAGGTAACCTAAGCAATGAGACATGCAGCTGCTGAGGAATAACCAAGGCAGCCTTGCTGTAAGTGTCATAAGTCACAAGACAAAAATGAGTAACCAACCACTAAGTAGCACAATAATCTTCCATAAATGCAATGCCGGAGGGTTCTGGTGTGACTATGAAATGAAATTTGTCAGTTTGTACAAATAACAAAAATAAACTCTCTGTGTTTTCTGGGAATAAATATGGTAATGATATCTCCTCCGGCAGCTAATTATAATGATTCATTGTATTTGACGTTCAAAAGCTATTTCATGATGAAAACATGCTAATAACAAACCTTAATCAAAGGCAATTATTTGGTTTTGGGAAACATTTGCAATTCAAAAACTTTCTGTACCCACCACTTTTACCCTACTGTTCAAGGGAAGAAGCATGAAGTTTTATATAATCAGAAGCCAATTTGCTGCAAAATTCAACCATTTGTAACAGAATTACTTACATTTTACAATACCAAGGATGACATTTTGTTAAGCATGCTAACATACTAGCATTTTGGAACTATTAAGCAAGTTCATCCTGCATTTAAATGCTCAGAATATACATTTATTTACACTAAAGTACAATAGAGTTCATAAATGGTTACATGTAGATGTCATTAATATGCCTAGAAAAAAGGTTACCTACCTCTACAGTAACAGATATTCTTCTAGATGAGTGTCCCATGGGTGCTCCATATTAGGTCAGTGTGCCTCCACCGAGTCCAGTGACGGAGATTTTGACAGCTGTATCCCTGGGCCGTGCATGCGCCAGCTGAGAGTGCCACGCGCTCACTAACTGTCTACACTGTGCATATGTGAGCCCCTTTTCCCCCCGCCCTCAGTTCCTTCTCTACCCCAGAGTCTGCTGCCATACAAGCATAACCCCAAAGTAAAGGGGAGGAAGCGAGGGTACTGGAGCACCTACGGGGACACTCATCTCGAAGAAAGTCAGTTACTGTAGAGGTAAGTAACCTCCTTTTCTTCTTTGAGAGATGTCCCCATGGGTGCTCCACATTAGGTGACTACAAAGCCATGTCTCCTCAAGGAGGTAAGGACTTCGGGTCAGGAAGGAGGGCAGTGGATAAAACAGATTTTGAGAATCTGAGGTTTGATAGAGGGCCATGTAAGAGTGCATAGTGTTTAGCAAATGTGTGGTCCAAAGACCATGTAGCGGCTGAGCATATGTCTGCTAGTGGAACCTTCCTGAAGAAGGCAATAGAAGTGGAAACTGACCTGGTGGAATGTGTTGTTATTCTGTCTGGAGGAGCCACTCATGCTTGCTCATAGCAGAGCTTGATACAGTCCACGATCCAATGTGACAGTCTCTGTGAAGATATTGTGCTGCCCTTATTGTGGTTCGCTATGAGACAAAGAATCTAGGAGAGGATTGGAAAGGCTTGTTGCGTTGTAGATTGAAAGATAGTGCTCTATGGAGATCAAGGGTATGCATGCTGGTTTCAAAGTCATTTGCACAGGGCTTCGGAAAAAAGGTAGGTAAAATGGACGGTCTGGTTGAGGTAAAATGAGGAATATATCTTTGGGAGGAATCTGGGATGGGTGCATAATGTGACCTTGTTCTTGAAGAAAATGGTATAGAGAGGGTCGACCATGAGGGCTGCGATTTCTCCCACTCTTCTAGCCAAGGTAATGGCCACAAGGAAGCTGTCTTCATGGACAAGTGAAGCAAGGAGCACGAAGCCATGGGTTCGAAGGGAGCCGTTATAAGCACGTTTAGTACCAGATGGAAGTCCCATGGTTGCATAGATGGGGCTACATCTGGATAAAGTGCTTGGAGTCCCAGAATGCTGGGGTTTATTTGGTATTCATGTTCCAGAGGAAGAGCTTGGCTCAAGGCATCAGCAGTAGTGTTAAGTATGCCTGGGAGGTGGACTGCTGTGATATTGATATTGTGCCTTATGCACCAGTTCCATAATGTGACAGCCTCCGAGCAAAGTGCACGAGATTGTGCGCCTCCTTGTTGAATTGATGTAGAACATTGTGGCTACATTGTTGGTGCGTAGTCGGATCTGGTGGTTGGCTAGAAGGGACAGGAATTCTTTGCATGCATATCGGACAGCCCTGAGCTCCAAGACATTTATGTGAAGGAGTTTTTCTGTTTGAGACCACAGGCCTTGAGCGGTGTGTTTGCCTATGTGGGCTCCCCATCCTGACAAGGAGGCGTCCGTGGTCATGAAGATTGTAAGCTCCGGGGCACAGAAGGGGGTCCCCACAAGTAAATTGTGGGGATCTGACCACCACAGGAGAGATGTTTTCACCTGTGTTGGTAGTTGGATGGACTTGGAAAGGGGATGTATGTTGGGCCTGTAGACTTGTTGAAGGCACCCCTGCATGCATCACATGTGTAATCGTGAGTTGGGCACCACAAAAGTGCATGCTGACATGTGCCCTAATAATTGCAGACATTCTTGGGCTTGGTCTGTAAGGAGTGGACTAGGTCCTTGATATTCTGCAGGCGTTCATGAGGAAGTGATGCTTTGGCGTGGGTGGAGTCCAGTATGGCGCCTATAAACTGGATCCTTTGGGCAGGAACGAGGGAGGACTTTGATTCATTGATCAGAAGGCCTAGTTGGTGGAAAAGGTGTCAAGTTAGACGGGAAGCCTTGTAAGCCTCTGTCTCTGAATGCGCTACTAAGAGACAATCATCTAAGTAGGGGAAGATTGCAACATCTTGTTTTCTGAGGGCGGACACAGCAACAGAGAGGATCTTGGAGAAGACATGGGGCAGTGGAAAGGCCAAAGGGAAGAACCCTGTATTGGTAGTGAGAAGAGCCTGCAACAAAGTGGAGAAACCGTCTGTGAGCGGGGTAAATAGTGATGTCAAAATATGCGTCCTGTAAGTCAAGGGACAAGAACCATTGTCCCCTTTCCAGTGCAGGTATGACGGTTGCCAGAGAGTCACCATCTTAAATTTTTGCTTCCTGACAAATTTATTTAAAGCATGCAGGTCCAAGATGGGTCTCCATCCCCCCGATGGTTTCTGGGTTAAAAAAATATCGGGAGTAAAAGCCCCTTCCCCTGAAGTGCTCCTGGACTGGTTCGATGGCGACTAGGTGTAGAAGGTGTTGGACCTCCTGAAGTAGTGTCTCATGAGAGTGGTCCCTGAGGAGGGACTGGGATGGGGGATAGGAAGGGCATATGGAAGGGAATAGTGTACCCCTGTTTAATGATCTGGAGGAAACACCTGTCAGATGTGATATGTTGCCAATTCTGTAAGAAGGCTCTCAGATGGTGATGAAAAAGAGTGGTTGATGGAGACTGCATTGGAATGGGGGAGGGACTTTCTGGACCCTCAACTATCTCATGAAATCTGTTTGGCAGGCTGCTGGGATTGTTGCCAAGTAGTTGACTGAGGGCGCCTATGCTGCTGTCTTCCCCTGCCCCTGCTATGTTGCCAGTGATACTGCTGATGATATTGATGGAAGTGAGGTCTGGGATAGGGCTGGTACCTAAACTCCCTCTTCTTCTTCTGATAAGTGTTATTCTGGATGCCATGAGAGCGTAAAGTAGCTCTGGAGTCCTTCACAGTGTGCAGTAATGCATTAGTGTTCGCCGCGAAAGTTTCAATCCGTCAAAGGGGGGGGTCTTCTACCAAGGACTGTACCTCTCTGGGGAAAAAAGAGAGAGTTGTGAACCACGCTGCCCTTCTCATCACAATAACTGTTGAAGTGGCACGTGCTGCCGTGTTGGCCACGTCAAGGAAAGCCTGCAGGCCCGTTCTTGCTATGGTCTGGCCCTCTGTCAGCAGAGTTTCAAATTGATGTCTTTGTCTCAGGAATATCAGCGATGAAGTCCTGGATCTTGGCATAGTTTTTAAAATCATATTTGCTTAGTAAGGCGGCATAGTTGGCCACCCTGAATTGGAAGGTGGATGAGGCATATACTTTTTGGCCAAGTGTCAAGCCTCTTGCCTTCACAGTCAGAGGGAGCAGACCTAAATTGCTGTGGTTTGTTCTTTTGGTGCACTGCTTCCACCATGAGTGAGTTAGGTGTGGGATGGGTAAAGAGAAATTCGCAATCCTTAGGTAAGATGAAGTATCTTTTAAGTGCCCTTTTAGAAATAGCGGATATCGATGCTGTGGTCTGCCATACTGCTTCAGCTGGTTCCATAATGGCGGAATTGATGGGCAGTGCAATCTTTGATGGCGAAACTGAATGTAAGATGTCTGTTAGTTCATGCTGGTTCTCAGTTACTTCCTGTAAAGGGATATTAAGTTCCGCCGTGAGCAAGTCCTGGAAATGAACTCATTTGAGCAAGTCCTGGAAATGAACAAAGTCATTGGATGTAGACGGTGTTAGTGGAGTAGCTGCATCATCTCTGTTGTGGGACTGGCTGGTAAGTTCTCGGTGAGCAGCCCAGCGTGTGCTTGAAATGGTTGCAACATTTGCCTTTTATACAAAGTGTGCTGAGAATGACTTGACTTAGATTTTGATCGGAGGTGCATCAGGGAGGCGGACGCAGAGTTGGGGTGACTGGGCAGCCTCTGCCGGCAAACATCTGGCTGAAGCAGGCAGCCCCAGTCAGGGAACCCACAGTATCCCCAGCAGCAGCAGGGTGGCTGTAGCAGCGGGCTGGGGTGGCCAGATCAGTCCTGGTCGGGAAACCCTCATTGGCAGCAGGGCTGATGGCGGCTGGGTGGCCCGACCCAGGAACTCCAGAGGACAACCTATGGCAGCAGGACCAGCAGCATCCAAGTGGTCCCTGCTGGGAACCACAAGACACCCTGGGGCAGCAGGAGGGCAGCAAGGTGTGGAGTTCGTGCCAGGCAGCTTTAGTAGGGCCAGCGGCAGGGCAGCCCAGGAGCAGGGCAGCCAGCAGAGAAGCACTGACCTCCCCTGGTCTGGCAAACTCCCTGGTCTGGGACAGCTCAGGTCCGGAGGGTGCTGGGCCAGGGAGGTCCAATCTGTATTTTGTCAAAAATTCTAACCAGTTCAAAGACATTAATTCATTGCAATGGATAAAATAATTCATAATCATTTGCCACTTACTGTAATTTATCATTATCACACTGGTACTGCCGACTGCTTGGAGAAGCATGTAACAACTTCGATCAATGCTATCTATTGCATACAGAAATGTCACTGGAGTTTAATAACGAAACAGGAGCTATGTACGTGAAACTCCCTTGTTACCAAAATTAAACATTACAATGTAAAAGCTGGGAATAATTAAAATGCCTCTTTTTAGCACTTACTTGAAAATGCAGGGGTCTGGATGAACATTAGAGGGTATTTGCTGGCTCAGAATGATTTTTCTATTGTAGCCAATAGTCCTATATTTAGCCACTCTTCCATTTTAAACAATGCCTCCACCGGCATGGGAAGGGGGACACATGGAACACTTGCTATCCCTCAAGGCACTCAGTGCCAGGCACAAACACATTCTGAAGAGTACAAGGAGACAAGGGGCAGTCACAGAAGGGGTATTGCTGAGTGAAATGAGGATAGATCCTTGGTCCTGCTTCCTATCCATGTGCACAAGGATGTCTGGGTTTGAGGGAAAAACTAACTGCACGGGCCACATATATGAAGTCCCCATACTCTGATCTCAGAAATTACTATACTTTTCTGCTTAGGTGGTTCCACCCCCATGCCATCTTACAACCATAGGAACCGTAACTGAACCTTAAGTACTGCTGTATACTGCCTTCTGCTACACCAGTTGAACCAACGTGGTGCAAAGAACCTTAACCTGCTCTAAATAGGCAGTTGACAATTCTTTCTGCATGGAAAATTCCATTACTGGCATAAACTAAACAGATGGTTCTTGTAATCATTTTATCCTGGCTGATCTGGTGTAGGGGTTTCACCCTTGACATAATGGCTCAAGAGGGCAAACATTAAAGCCACTGTAAATCTCCTTGAAATGGTTCCTATCACTCTAGTTAAATTGGGGGAAAGGCATAAAAGTGGCTTAAAACAATGTGTTACTAACTCCAAAATCCTTTAGGTTATTTTGTTTGCTAAACTCTTATTAGGCTTGAAACAAGTAACTTAACCTTGATTAATAGCATATAAGACTTCTTCCAGAGCTAATCACTCCAAAAACACAGAAAAGATCTTAAAAATAGCTCCCATGTGTGACAAAGTATACAGGATTGAAACTTTCTTTCAGCTATTTTTGAGTATTGTAACTCATTTCTTTTTAGTTTGCCACTCATTTAAAAAACAAAACACAAAAACCCATCCCCTCACCACTGTTCAAAGGCCATACTGATAGATTAAAATGTGTCCAATTAGCAGCATGATATTTTGCCTTTAGAAAAAAATCAGTGACTTGCAATCAGGCAAGTGTATATAGAATCACAAAAATCAGCAATGGAAAGTACGTTTTAGAAAATCTAGTCCCTCCTCTACCCTTGGCAAAAATAGCTTATGCAAAATATAAAGATATGTACAAGATTTTATTATCGAGGGGGACGATGAAACATAAAGGGGTGCATAACATTCATAGTTCCAGGAATTCGTAAGGCTGAACCATCTAAAAAGTATGTAAACCAAATATTTTTTAAATGACTGCTCAGAATCATTACTGAACATGTTAGGGTTTTGTTTGACAGAATTTCCATTTTAAATATACATAAAGATTATAAAATGAAACACATGACAAATATTCCTAAAAAAAAAATCAGGCTGTTGCTGGTTGTTTATATTCTAGAAGTATGACTTCATGTAATAATAATAGTCCACATCCTGACATTCTTTTTAGCAGTGAATATAAGCAAGGAAGGACCTTTCCTTTTCACAGTCTGCATTTTTGATTAATAATTACAGTGTTTTATTTCTTTAGGTGATTTATATATTTACTTTTCACACTCTAAATGACTTCTGGTTCCAAGCTTGATGAATTATTACAGGTGTGATAGCTATTGCTTTTTACCGTTCAATTACCAGCATGTGCCTTGAGTAGGAAGAAAAGAGACATGATTTATATCTGTTAAATACATAGAAGCTAAATCAAAGAAATGAAAAGGCTACTTTTATAACATCACATATTCTCAGTGCCTCCATCTCTGTCCACATGTAAGATGACTAGGTTTTAGAAGACTTTAATCAAACTATCGAGTCAATAACCTGTGGGAATGTTCATAGTTAAGAGATTCACTGCTTAGTTAAAAACAGAAGATTAAAAGGAACAGACAAACGTCTTGTTCTTACACAGGGGAGTGCTACACTGACTTGACTGATACTGAGTCTGACATGATATCTGGTTGTAGGTATCTGAGCAGCCACTCAGCAGCTGAGTTTTATGAGCCCCAAATGGGAGAAGCTTTGAGGCTGTAGTAACCCCTATGAAGAAACCTGTGTGGAAGAGACGGAAGGAGAAGCTATTCAAGGGGCTTTAAAAAATCCAGATATGTTGCTTGGTCAACACAGGAGAAGAATGTAGTCTCATGAGGTGTTCTACCCCTTCCACTACCAATTAGCCAGAGGAACAGGTGTTTTTGAGTCAACGAGGGCTTTCAAAAATGTCAGTGTGCCCCTGCCTCTCAGGAGCTGGGAGTCACTTGATTGTCTTGCCCTCTCCTTAACTGAGCTCCCAGTCACAAAGTTCCTTCCTCTTCAAGAAGCATCACTGGGGGAACTTATACTTGTCTGCATTCCACCTGGGTTATAAAGCAAAGGAGGTGGATAAATCTGATTGCACATCTGGACGAGACTAGTAAGCAAAGCTGGAGCTACTCTATGTTGGGGTTCCTTTCCCTTCCAGAAATGCAAAAGTTCTCTGGGTATGCAACCTTGCTGAGGTTCCATGTCTAGTGAGTTTGCGGATAACTACACTTAACTATAAACAAACTATTTAAAGGCCCTAAGGCTCTATGTCAGAAGAGACAAAACCATTAGCTCTTGCTTTACAAGGAAAGACACTAACTACGACGGGCTGTCAAAAGGAACTGAGAGGCTATTGGGTCAGCTGCGCATGATATACCTATGCACTTGTACAGCACTCAAGGAAGCGCCACTACTGACCTTATAGATACTGCTGAAGCAAAAATCTCTAGCAACTGCACACATAGGTGAATGTACACTTAGAATGGAATTGACATACAAGCACTCAAAGAAGAACGGTGTTTCCTTTGGGGAAATACAAGCATTTCTAATGAATTTAAAACTTACATGAGCAATTTATGATTGAGAAGTTGTAACATCATGTCAGTACTTACCATATTCTATATGAAATATACATTTAAAAAGGCACATTATTCAGACATTTAGGGTTCAAATCTTTATTGTTTTAAAATTCTACATGTCTTTTACAATTACAATAATTTCTGTTACTCAAATGACTCTTGTATGGTTAATGTACAATGAGGTTTTTTTCCTGAAACTCAACCATGAAATACAATTTTCATCAATATGATTTTTCTAAATAGATTAATACAAGACTTCTGTGTTGTTGGGAAGGTTCATGTGCTTCACTTTAAATCTAACCGCACAGGAATTCTTCCCTTCAGAATCTATGTGATCAATCCATCAAAAGTGCTTTTGAAGATTGAAGATTTACCTGTGACTGATTCTCAGATCAGCCCATCAAATTACAAGGTTGTTTTTTTAAACATTAAAGGGCATTTTAATGTAATGAAAGAAGATGCAGTAGTTATCTTTATTCATCTACTGAGGCAAACCCATGTTGAAGAAAAATTATAATTATTGGCATGCAATGAACACTCCTCTTTAAATAGTTGATGAATTTATACATATTATAAAGAATCTGTTAAAGAGTGCAAGTACTTAAATGATTTCACAAAAGGACATATGCTGGTAATAATGGTAACTAACATTTAACATCTAAATACAAGCTAATGTATATTTAACAGGCAATTAACATGGCTAATAATAAGCCATGATGCACAAGGTTTGCCCTTTGAGAAAATGAACTCCTTTGGTCCACACTCCTAAAATTATCTTGATAAAAAAACCTGGAAGTTATAGGGTCGGGGATTTTGATGAAATTCTTGTTTCTAAAATGTAAGCCCATTAAAAAGTAAAAGTATATCTGTGAAGCATATTGTCACATGACCTTGGTATAAAAAGATGGCCCGGTACTTAGAGCGATGAATGATCATTGAAGGACAAGCCAGAAAATAATGAGACCGAATGAATACTGTGTTATACTTTTTTGTTCCACAGCACTGCTTTCACTCTGTAGAATTTTGTACCTAACGGGACTTTAAATCTGTTTTGTGCCTAAAGGAGAAACAAAAACATACAATTACTTCACACTGCATACCAAAAATGTTCTATTTTGTTCTGCTTTCACTAAGATGTTTCAGAGCAGAAATTTATTTGCACTCTCCGCACTTTTAAAATGGTACATGGAGGCAGACTAGGCAACCCTATTTGTCTGAACTGACAGCTGAGACCAGTCACTGATAGCTCATCATTAATAGGGAGATGCGCTGATTGGCTAGTGGCTGCTCTGTGCTGCTACAGGGGTTAGTCCTCTGGCCCTGTGATGCAGCAACAGCTCAGAAATCAAAAACATTTAGAAATGAGTATTTTCCACCTGAATTATGCAGTATCTCCAAAACAGCTCATAAAACACAGTGGCTAGTGTACCAGGTAGGACTGCAAAATTACAGATAAGCTACTCCTTTTTGATATGCACAATGCATTTCCAATTAATTGATAAAAGCAAGTATAATCACCCTCAGGAACCTATCAATCAATGTGACTATTTCTAGCCATTGGTAACTACTGGTTAGATTCTGCCATATTTTTACTCAAGCTGAGTCAAACTTACTCCACAAGCAGTCTCATTCATTTCACTGGTAATACTTGAGAGAAAAGATAGTACTGAACAAGAGTAAGATTAAAGGAATCTGGATCCATTTTTTGCATACTGATTATAAATAATTACATGTTTATTAGTAATATTTCCTTACCTTTTTTGCCTGGCAATATTCTTTTTCCATTACTTTTCCTAGCACCCATGGTCTTCTAGATGCACCTGAAGCTAAACAGAATCAAAGCATTTATTTAATAACATATGATGTATTACTGTGCTCACAGAGATGGGTCAGCATTTTCAAACATGGGTGCTACAAAGCTAACCGAACTTCTAAATAAACTGGTCTGATTTTCACAAGGACCATGAGGTGATATGTTTGAAAATTGTGGCTATGATCTACATTTCACACTGTAGTACCTTAGATTGTATAAAGTAATTTTTAAAAAGCTGAAATGATGAACTTACACAAACATTAAAACAAAAACTTTAAGAGCTTTAGAAACAGGACAACTAGAAATGAGAATAATTGTAGTAGTGCCAAGTGGTAACAAAACTCTTCATGAAGACGAATTAAGTACATCTATATTACTACAGCAGCTAGGAAATGCATGCTCATCTTGCACGCATAAAAAATACTAAGTGTTAGTTATGTTACTCTCTTCAAATTGTCAGTCATCAGTGTGAAGGAAAATCTCAAAAAAGGTGCAAAAGTAACAGACCACATAATATACACACTATCCATATGATAAATTTTCAAATTGGTGTATTAATAAGAAACAGCATGGTTGAAGCATTAGACTAGAGCCAGAAATCTTGATTTTTAATGTAATGTCTGAAATGGATTCATTATGCAACATTGGTCAAGACATTTAAATTCATTGAGCCAGGCACTCCATTGCATGTGCTTTGAGCTGTGTGTCTGGCTAATTTTGTCTATATTGAGAATATATACAGCCCTGAAACAATCACCACAATGAGACTAGTCTTCTGGTGTGTAGAGCCTCTTACCCTATTATTCCTCTCTGCCACTGGTATAAGAAGTGCATAGATGGGACCTCTATCATTTCCTAGCTTTGGATTTGCCCTGTTGGGGTAAAACTAGAACACAGGACCCTCTCCCATTCATCAGTAAAACCACAGCATACAGGAAGACTATGAAATTGCATGTCTTTAGTAATTTGTATTAAATAATTCTAGTGATCTCAGAACTCCGTCAGCTTTCTGCAGCATGAGTGGAGCTCAATGCTTGTTTCTTCCACCCTAATTCACATTTTTTTCACCTAGTTTATGTTCCCAAATATAACTTTTGTAAAGAAACGTGCTGGAAACTAGGGATGTGAACATGTACCCTCTGCATCAGAGGCAGTGGGGTGCAGATAGGGGAAAGGAGGCAGAACTGCCTCTCCCCCCTTCACTGATAACTCCCATAGAAGTAGCAGTGCAGGGTGGGGGCTGGCAGGAGCCAGTGCTTCAAGGGAGCCAGCTTAAAAGCTGACTCCCTGAGAGCACTAGCTTCCACCTGCTCTTCCCAACATGTAAACACTGAAATTTTCAATGGTTACACATTTACAAAAATAAATGCATTTTAACATCCCTACTGGAAATATTTATGAAACAGAATGCTGACATTCTACTGTACATTTCCAGTTCTTCCAAATGTAGGGGCCCCAATACCCAGGCATTGCAGGTGCTTAAGTAGGAAGAGGTGGAGAAAACGAAGTTGCTTTAGGAATAGAAAGGAGGCAACGGAATGGTAATCTTAAATTACAAGGGTATGTCTACACTGCCACCCTAGTTCGAACTAGGGCGGCTAATGTAGGCATTCGAACTTGCAAATGAAGCCCGGGATTTAAATATCCCGGGCTTTATTTGCATGTTCCCGGGCGCCGCCATTTTTAAATGCCCCGTAGTTCGAACTCCCTGCCCGCGGCTACACGCGGCACGGACTAGGTAGTTCGAATTAAAGCTCCTAATTCGAACTACTGTTACTCCTCCTGCAATGAGGAGTAACGGTAGTTCGAATTAGGAGCTTTAATTCGAACTACCTAGTCCGTGCCGCGTGTAGCCGCGGGCAGGGAGTTCGAACTACGGGGCATTTAAAAATGGCGGCGCCCGGGAACATGCAAATAAAGCCCGGGATATTTAAATCCCGGGCTTCATTTGCAAGTTCGAATGCCTACATTAGCCGCCCTAGTTCGAACTAGGGTGGCAGTGTAGACATACCCCAAGGGACTGACTTAACTCGTTAATGTTAAAATGTGTGCAAAGAATATAGCAATAATTTTCAGAGGTTACCATTAATGTCAAACAGTTACAGTGTGCCTCTAAATCAGTAATATCTGCAAGAACCATACTGCATTTATTTTCTTTGTGAGATGCTTTGTATCTATTATTGTGCCTGTCACCGACCTTCATAGCATTCCCAGTAGTTATTAAATTTATGACTAATAACTTAAAACTAAACTCTAAAAATGTGATTGTATGCACATCCTCCTCTCCACTATTTTTATCTTGCAATCTTTGTCAGATTCCCACAGAAAACAGGGAGAGAACAAATTTCCCTTAACAAAGTCTTAATATCCTTTACATTGTGTGGTTCTTCTAGACCTTAAAATTATTTCTGACCAGATAAGAACCATAACAAATTTAAAACTGAGAAGTTAAAGGATATTTGTGAGTGTGCATCAAATTTATATTTTTAGAGCCCTCCTTGTGATTAACTGAGAATGGGCAGTTCACCTCCTTTCCTCTTTTCCATCCATTCTTTCCCACACCTCCCTTTCCTGTTTCCAACTTTTTTTGGTTTGCTTTTCAGAAAAAACATTTTTAGTGAAGTTAGTACTGCTGCTTGAGTTTATTGTCCCATATATGTAAGATACGACTTTGGTCAGATGCTTGGAGAATGTTGAGGGAACAGGCAGGGAAGATGAGCAGTGCTGAAGAAACTGCATGCCACTGTCCATCGGCTGTGTACACACATCCAGGCTCATGCAGCTTTCCAGGCCCCAATACTCCTTTCTCCTGCCCTAGTCATACTAGACTACTCCCATACATTGCAGGGGGACTGTTCTCCATGGTAGGAAACACCAAATATGTGCTTTATAAAAATACGGCAAAAGTCTGATTGGCTGATTATGGTCCTTTTTATGGAAAGTAAGTAGCAACCTTAATTATGAAGGAAGAGTACCATCTCTCCACAGTTTAAACAAGTAATGTTATTGGGGGTGGGAAACTTGTACATACCCTATATTTACACAAATATAATATATTCAGATTCAAAAAATATCAACTATAAGTCTGTGTTTATAATTATATACTCCTTAATATTATCTTTGCTGAGGATGTTTATGTAACCTTTTATGTGTAAGACATTGGGTATCAAAATGAATTGGAGAAAAAAAACCCATGTTGGTTTGGATACCTCAGTTCCACTAGCCTTATTTCATAATTATGGCCATGCCACTCTGTCATTGTTAAGTATGCATTCTGTTTTGTATTTGACGTAGGAGTTCAACCTGTTTTATAAAGGATACATATTGTATCAGTCCCAGGTTTACAGCACAGTCTCTGTACTTTGTAAGTCTTTGGTGGGTTTTTGGGAACTGTGATTATTTTGCTAACTAACAAAAAGTTACTAGTACTATTCACCATAACTATGCCCTGGTTTGCTAATGGAAAAAAAGTTCAATGCTGGCATACCTGTGGAAACCTATATGAACATATTAGGAGATGAATGCAAAACTACCTTTTGATATGTGCCCTAAGTAATGTTCTTTACATTTAAAACTGGGGGCACAGGGAACAGATTTTGAAAGGCCATATAAATACAAACAAACACTACAAGCATGTAGGGGCAAAACTAGAAAGGTCAAGGCACAAAAGATCAAACTAGCTAGAGACAAAAGGGCAACAAGAAAAACATTGTACAAATATATTGGAAACAAGAGGAAGACCAATGACAGTGCAGGGCCATTACTCAATGAAGAGGGAAAAACAGTAACAGAAAATGTGGATATGTCAGAGGTGCTTAAAGACTTCTTTGTTTCAGTGTTCAGCAAGAAAGTTGGTGGGAAATAGATGTTTAAAAGTGAATGCCAGTGAAAATGGACTAGGATCAGAAGCTAGAACAGGGAAAGAACAAACTAACAATTACTTAGACAAGTTATGCATCTGACAAAGTGGGTCTTTGCCCATGAAAGCTTATGCTCCAATAAATCTGTTAGTCTATAAGGTAGAACATGACTTCTCATTGTTTATGCAGATTCAGACTAACACGGCTAACCCTCTGATATTAGACAAGTTAGATGTCTTCAAGTCACCAGAGCCGGATGAAATGCAAGGAGCTGACTGAGGAGATATCTGAGCCATTAACTATTACCTTGAAAAATTCATGAAAATCTATGAAACTCACAGGGCATGCCTCACCTCCTGCCTCTCCCCCCTGCTGCCATCTCCCACCAAGTTTCATGCTTCACCTGGGAACTAGGGATACAGCATTTGCCTGGGGAGTGCAGGGTTGGGGCTTGAGTCCCACCCATCCTGGGAGCAGCTGGATAGCCAACACAGGGCTGCCCAAGGGATGGAGCTGGCTCCTGCATTTTGAAAGCCAAATACGGGACCCTCTGAAGATGGGGTGGGTTCTGGAGTGTCCTAGGGGATACAGCATCAGCATCTTGAGCACAGCGTGGTGAACTCGAGTCGTCGTCCCCCCCCCACCCGCTTCACGAGTTTCATGCTTCATATGTGTCCTATGTTTACTGTCTTTAATAAATAAAATGCATGCATTTCAAAGCAATCTTTATTCCCTTACATAAAAGCAAACAAGCAAGCCAACCCTAGCAAAGCTACAGCAACTGTAGCACTCAGCACAGCACACGGACCAATCAGAGTAACCCCCTAGCAATGCAGCCACTGCTGCCGCATGCATGGCAACAAGTTTTACTGACTTTCAGCATCAGATTGTTGCTCACAGCATCCCTGATCATGTCCCCATTCTGTGTTCCTCTAACAGCCCTGGTCTCGGGTTGTTCAAACTTGGCTTCTAGGTGCTGAGCCTCAGCCTTCCAGCCCTGAGTGAAGCTTTTACCCTTTCCTTCACAAATATTATGGAGGGTACAGCATGTGGGAATAACTATAGGAATGTTATTTTTGCCAGGTCCAACTTCTTATACAAACAATGCCAGCAGGCTTTCAAATGAGCAACAAAAATGATTAAAGATGAGGGAAAATTCAAAGAATTTAGTTTATTTAGTCTAAAAAAGAGAAGACTGAGAAAGGACATAACTATTTTCAAGGACATAAAAGGATGTTAGAAGAAGAGGGAAACAGATTATTCTCCTTAACCTCTGATAATATAAGCAGAAATCGGCTTATATTGTAGCAAGTGAGGTTTAAGTTGCCCAGTAGGAAAAAATTCCTGCCAGGGTGGACAAGCACTGGAATAAATTGCCTAGGGAGGCTGTGGCATCTCCATCACTGGAGATATTTAAAAGCAGGTTAAACAATAATGGATGGTTGAGACAGTACTTGGTCCTCCCTTGAGTATAGTGAATTTCATGATCTCTCAAGGTCCTTTCCAGTCCTATGATTCCTTTATGTAGGATTAAGAAACTGCAGCAAATGTAGGCATTTAAAAATCAGGGGAAAAAAGTTATGGTTATCCCCTAATTCTCTCACTCTGAACATACAGATGCATAACATGCCATCCATGCTGCAGAAGATTTCTTTGACTGGAGGGAAAATAATTTTAAATAAAATGGAGTGTTTGGCTTTTGTTTTTTAAAGTCAATTCCTTCTAGAGCACAGGTGAAAGTTCAAACCTCTACAATGGGCTGAGACCCCAATTTTGTCTTCAGATATAGCTATGCAATTCCTCATCTAAAAATACCTCTAATAGGATATTAACATACATTATATTATATTGCATACATTATATGATGTTATATTAAGAAAAATATACAGAATAGCATGTGTAGCACAGGTAGAATTTAAATTACTATAAAATCTTGTTTAAACAAACAAACCAAACAAAATCTTAACCTCTTCATTGACTTCATGTACTTACACTGCAGTCAACATATGTAATTAAGGAAATACACAGCAAGTAGCAGCACAATGATAAACCTACACAGTCATCATAAATACTTTGTACTTATTTTAGTACCATAAATTATAACATGACTAAGCCTCATGGTAATTTCATATGATATATGGATCAGATGTGCATGTATGTATGCATAAATATAGTCTTAAATTTGTTTTACAGCATAAATAAAAAAGATAACTGCATTTTGCTCTTACCATACAAAATATTAACTTCTAGCACAAACTTTTCAGATAATTACTGAATGAAGCTATAACAGAAACCTCAACGTTAAGACTAATTACAACTTTTGCTACATAAATGCATTATGTCTATAGCTAAAACTTACACCTATTTATGTAATTATTAAACAGCTGTTAGGAAAATAAGATTATAAGAACATGTTAAGTGCCTTAGAAAGTTATGCTCCACAGAGTTATCTGACACTTACCACACTCACCTGGTTTGAGATCCAGCGCAGCAAGAGACTCTGAATGTAAGAAATACAATGTTGGACTGACAGTAAATAATACATAGTTGTCATGGCGCTCGTCCAATATAATGAGAACTAAATCTCCAACCTGAAAACTGGATAAAATAAGAGTACTTAACAGCAAAATATAAAAATACAGACCTACTTAGCACTGTTTAGCATTTATGAATATCTATCCATTTTGGAATGCCGGTTAATTGAGTTGTAGGTTTCCTGAGGACAGCGTCAATGCCTCATGGTTTTAGTCATCCTGGTTGAAAAAAACCAGGAAAAGGGCTTTAGGTAAGCTATCCTATAGGTGTAAAAGTTTTGGCGCCTCTTCTTTCTTCTAAGAATGTGCTTCAAACAAAATTTTCTGTATCAAGTTATATATGTCTAGAACAGGTATAATACCTGTTCTAGATGAGATTATTCTCCCCCCTGAAAGAACAGGTACACAACTTGGGAGTCCTGGACCCTTTTTTTAACATTTGAGAACCAAATTTCTTCAGTGGCCAGGAGTGCTTTTGGGCAGATTCATCTCATCTCCCAGCTGCGACCCTTCCTGAACAAGCATGACTTGGCCACAGTGATCCATGCTCTTGTTACATCCCAACTAGATTACTGTAATGCACTTTGTGTGGGGCTGCCGCTAAAGAGCCTTCAGAAACTTCAACTGGTCCAGAATGCGGCTGCTTGAGTTTTAACTAATATTCCTTATACGGAGCACATTATGCCAGTGCTCCGGCAGCTGCACTGGCTTCCAGTATGTTTCCATGCACAATTTAAGGTCTTGATTATGACCTATAAATCCCTAAACAGGTTGGGTCTGGTGTATCTGAAGGACCATCTTCTCCCATATGAACCTGCTCACGGACTGATGTCAGCTGGGGAGGCTCTGCTCAGTGTTCTCCCACTTATGGAGATAAGATTAACATCTATGCAGAGCGAGGCCTTCTCAGCTTTTGCTCCCAGGCTGTGGAATTCTCTTCCCCAGGATATTTGCATGGTGCCAACATTAGCATTATTTCGGTGTCAGGCTAAAGCCACCCTTTTTACTCGTGCTTTTATTGGTGTTTGAGCCTGTGTGTGTGTCCCCCTCCTCTCAAGATATCTTAGCAGGCTTTATGTCCCCCTGGGGTCTTGTATTTTAATATTTTATACATAATTATATTGTGTTTTAAAAAATGTAAGCCACCTCAAATATTTTACATAGAGAGGCGGGTAAAAATATTTTAAATAAAGAAAATAATAAATAAATATGTGTAAGCAACTGCAATATTTCCCAGTGCTACCCAGGGTGGTGAAGCACCTTGTTATCAAGTATGAGGGAGTCTTGTCTCTGCCTGCTGTGGATTACCTCCTTAATTTCACTAACCACTTGCAACACAAGCACTACCTTACAAACCTCCGCAGGTCTCATTCTCTACAGGTTAGCAACCCTGACCATCCCTCTGAAGAAATCATCCCTGTTCCACTGAACATGTGAGTAGGTCATTGTCTACTCACAAAGTAATAACACAAACCAGCATACATGATTCAACGCAGGATCACCACTCTGCTTAACACACAACATTTAGATAGATTATACTGAAGGCAAGACTTTAGTTTATCCTCAAATGTTAGTAAGAAAGGATACTGGAAAAAACGAGTACATATAAAACAAAATTGTAACTTGCTTTCTATAACCTAATTTAACTCACAAGACCTATAAGATAGTTAACCTAAAGCCCTTTTCCCAGCTTTTTTCAACTAGGATGACTGAAGTTCCCCTTTCATAAGATCAAATCTGCCAGCAACTTGTCTTCATAAACTGAAGGATGATAGGATGCGTCTCTGCCCCTTCAGATATATCAGGCCAAATCTTTGATTGTCACCTGAGAACTGTGTGTTACACTTTCCTGCTCTTTGCCTTTTCCTGTGGATTATTTGTGCAGTCTCCAGCAGCTCTTCATTAGTAGCTGATTCAGCACTTGTCAACACCTAAAATGAAGCTGTGCTACTGAAGATGCTCCCTGCGGTAAAGGGAAGGATTCTCTTATCAGCACAGGTACTTCACCTCTCTGAGAAGTACAAGCTAAATTGACAGAAGATTTCCACAATGGTGGCTAGGCCAGTTTATTTGTGTCGGTTAGGCCATGTCTACACTAGGAAGTCACCAACTTCTTAGTCTTCTAAAAAGCATGAAATTCCCATCGTTGGAGATTTTTAAAAACAGTATGGACAAACACTTTCCATAATTGGTCCCATCACAAAATGGGCTTGTTGATTTTGAAGACTCTTTCTATCCCTAAGTTTCAATTATTCTAAATTAACAAAGTCTTTGCAATTTTAAAAAGGCAAGACAGGGTCTTTTCTAGTTATTTGGTAAAAGTATAAATAGACTTGTGGAGTTCATACCTTTGTAGCTATATTTTTGTGTGTTACACTCCTCTTTACATAATGGTGCGTGATTCATAGGGAGACAGCAGAGGGACTCTTACAAAAACATCTATGTAATTAATTGGACTGAAAAAATATTTTTTAGAAGCGAAATATCTGGAGTCTGTGAAATTCAACCACCACAGAAAAACACCTTAAATCTAAATTTATTTTTACAAACTTATTTCTACTTCATGCACATAAAATGTATGAAAAGAGATTAAAAACAGATTTTAAAATTGTCGCCCAATTAATTTCTAAAGCTATAATTCAAAAAAGTTGGCCTTCAGAAATCATTGAAATAGCAGAAGCTGTTGATTATACATCTATCTGGACACATTTAGATCTATTTTAATAACTTTACCACTTCTTTTTATTAATGCAATTATATGGATTTAAATTGTTCATAACAAAGGATGTATGAGATGCCATATTCAGCATCATTCCTGAAAGATTAATCTTCATTTCATTCAATAAAATGAATGCTACTAATCTAACTATATTTATTCTTACTTCCAAATCTTCTTTGAAATCTGACATTTTTCTAGAAATAGCGTGTGAAACGTGAAATTCATCCTATGTCAGTTAATAAATTCTAACAGAGAAAATTTTCCACTTTATTACCTCTGAAATGTTGCTTCTGCTATTAGCATTATATCTTAACTATGTATTCTGTTTTTTATAGTAGTTGTAATATAACAAAGCAATTCTGCAATGATCTCATGCAAAAAGTTTATCTTTTGAACAGAGAAAACTGCAACCATACAAGTTAAACCAGGGACATTTGATAAGGAGGTAAGAATAATTTATTTAAAAGAATCATCCAGGATTGCTTTTTTGTTCTCATAACAGGATACAATTATAAACTAAGAATTTGAGCCAACCGTCCCAGATTCTTGGTTATATTTTAAAGTACTCTTAGAATACTAGATTTGGTCCAGTAGTCAGGTATTTGAGTGCTTTCATACCTGACCCTACATACATTGTAGAGGCAGTGTTCATGTTGCACTCATACACCTGGTTTCCTTATATTATTCATCAGTTTAAGAACATAAGAATGGCCATAACAGGTCATACCAATGACCCAGTTAGGCTAGTATCCTGTCTTCTAGCAATGGCCAGTGCCAGACGCTTCAGAGGAAGCGAAGAGAAACAGGCAATTTATTGATTGATTCATCCCCTGTCACCCAGTCCCAGTTTCTGACAGTTGAAAATTTAGATAAATCGAAAATTTGGGGTGGCGTCCCGGACCATCTTGGCTAATAGCCAAGAACTTATTTAACTATTTTTGAATCCAAGTATGCTTTTGATCTTCATAATATACTAGCAATGAGTTCCGCAGACAATATATGAAGTACTTCCTTTTGCTTGTTTTAAATCTGCTGCCTATTAATTTCATTAAGTGCCATTGGCTTGTGTGTTATGTGAAGAAATAAATTAGCATTTCCTTATTCACTTTCTCCACAACATTCATGATTATATAGACTTTCATCATATCCCTCCTCAGAGTCTTTCCTAATCTGAGCAGTCCCTGTCTTTTTAATCTCACCTCATATGGAAGCAGTTCCATATCCTTAATTTTTGTTGTCCTTCTCTCAAATTTTTGTCAATTCTAATCTATCTTTTCAGAAATAGGGGTGACTAGAAATCCACACTGTATTCAAGGTGAACATACACCTTGAATTTATATAAAGGCATTATGAACTTTATTTTATTCTCTTTTTAATGGTTCCTAACATTGTATTAGGGGTTTTGTTTTTTGTTTTTTTGATAGCTGCTGTATTTTGAACAGATGTTCTCAGAGTACTAGTCATACTCAATCCAAGATCTCTGAGCAGTAACAGCTAATTTAGACCCTGTCATTTTGTTTGTGTAGTTGGGATTAGGTTTTCCAGTGTGCATTACATTGCATTTATCAACACTGAAGTCACATCATTTGTTAAGGATCCCTTTGTAACTCTTTGCAGTCTGCTTTGGATTCAACTATCTGCATACTTTGCCATTTCATTATTTATTCCAATTTCCAGATGATTTATGAATATGCTGAGCAATACTGGTCCCAATACAGATCCTTGGGGGACTCCAATATTTATTTTTTTCTGCTGTGAAAACTTACTATTTATTTAATTCATTGTTTTCTTTTAATGAGATACTGCTCCATGAGGGGATCTTTCCTCTTATCTCACAACTCCTCCTTTTGCTTAAGAACCTTTGGTGAGGGACCTTGTCAAAGCTTTCTGAAAGTCAAAGTGGACTATAACCACAGGATTGCCCTTGCCACATACTTGTTAATACCTCAAAGAATTTTGTTAGGTTGGTGAGGGACGATTTCCCTTTAGAAAAGTTATGCTGACTCTTCCCTAACATACTGTGTTCATCTGATAATTCTGTTCTTTAGTACAGTTTCAACCACTTTGCCTGATACTGAATTTAGGCTTACTGTCCTGTAATTATCAGGATTGCCTTTGGAGCCTTTTAAAAAAAATGGCATTATATTAGCTATCCTCCAGTCATCTAGTACAGAGGCAGATCTAAGCAACAGGTTACATACCACAGCTCACAGCTCTGCAATTTCATATTTGAATTACTTCAGAGCTCTTGGGACAATAACATCTGGTTTGTGGAATTAGTATTGTTTAATTATCAATTTGTTCCAAAACCACCTCTACTGACACCTCGATCTCAAACAGTTCTTCAGATTTTTCAACTAAACAGAACAGCTTAGGTGTGGGAATCTTTCACATCCTTTGCAGTGAAGTCTGATCCATTGTATTTTATTTAGCCTTTCCACAATAGCCTTATTTTCCCTGACTGCTTCTTTAGTACAATTGTCCAATAGATCCACTGATTTGGTAGGCTTCCTGCTTCTGATGTACTTAAATATTTGCTGTTAATTTGGATCTTTCACTACCTGCTCTTCAAATTCCTTTTTAGCCTGCGTAATTACACTTTTACACTTGACTTGCCAGACTTTATACTCTTTTCTATCTTCTTCGGTAGGCTTTGATTTCCAATTTTAAATGATGTCTTTTTGTTTCTGCCTCTCAATGATGATGGCATTTTTTCGTGCTTTCACTTTTTAAAAATTTGCATTATGCATGTATTGCATTATGCATTTATTATGCCTCTATTATGGTGTTTCCTAAAAAAATTCCAACCCTTCCTTTTAATTTCCATTTAACTAATATACTCATTTTTGTGTAGTTCCCCTTTTTGAAGTTAAATGCTACTGTGGGGGGTTTCTTTGGTATCTTTCCCCCTATAAGCATGTTACATTTTATTATGTTATGGTTGCTATTATCAAGATGCTTAGTTATGGTCCCCTCTTGGACCAGATATGTGCACACCTAAGGACTAAATCAAGAATTGCCTCTTCCTTTGTGGGTTCCGTAACTAGCTTGTTCAAGAAACAGTCATTAATGGTGTCTAGAAATTTTATCTCTGCATTTGGTCTTGAGATGACATGAATCTAATCAATTCTGAGATAACCGATAATAATGGGTGATATTAGCTTTCTATTTTTATAGTCTCTCTAATCTCTGAGCATTTCATAGTCACCAGAATTATCCCAGTCAGGTGGTCACTAATATGTCCCTATGCTACGGATATACTCTTATTTTTCAAGCATAGGATTTCTATCCATAGGTATTCAATGGTACTGTATGAGTCATTTACAATTTTTACTGTATTTGACTCTGCTTTGTTTTACAAATAATGCCAATCCTACACTAGCGTGACATACTCTATCATTCCTACATATTTTTTACTCTGGTATTACTGTATCCCTTTGATTAGCATCATCCCACTAAGTTTCTGTGATGCCTGTAATATCAATAATCTCATTTAATACCAGGCACTTTTAGGTTTCCTATTCCTGCTTAAAGATGAAAACTTAATGCTTTTCTTAGATGCTAAAAGACTGCATGAACCTCTTTTGAGATTTGCAAAAGTTTTGCATCCAAAATGCAAGCATCTTCTAATGTAACAACTTCCTAATTATGTTTGTGGTCTCGCTTTACTCTAGGAGCCTCTGACTTTTATTGGGAGGAACCTTTGTGCTGCAATCTAGCCCCAGAGACTACTATTCCCAGAGGCCCTTGGGGAAAAAGGAGGGGAACTGTTGCTCTTTTCCAGGCAATGGAGGGAGAGAGTTGGGGGACTCCAATATGGAGAGAGGAGACAGATTGCTGGTGTGAAGCCTTTTCCAGAAAACAAACTGACTCTAGATTCAAAGAGAGACAGAGTGATCTGCCAAGTGAACTAGAGCTGCTAGCATTTGGTGGGGCCTGCCCCAGTGTCAGAGGGATTTTGCAGTGGGTTGCCTGCCTAGACTGACTAGGGTTGCCAGATGGTCTCCCAAAAAATACCAAACACACGGGCTAAAAATTTGTCAAGAAAAAAAAACCAAAACAAAACAACGCCACCCAAAAAAACCCAAACCACCACCCACAACTGCTACCCAAAGCAGAGAGAGGCAGACCCCAGGGCAACACAATGGCTGGGCGGGGGGACAGCGACAATGGGTAGGAAGGTGATGACTCCCCTATAGCCAGGTCTTTGGGTGTCCCAGTGGGAAGAAGCAGAAATTCCACGCTAGTCAGAGCCCATGGAAGGCACCTAAACGCAACTACAAAGCACCTGCAGGCTTCTCTCCTGGACTACGGTGCCACAAAGCGCTTAAACAGTGCTCAGGGACAGGGCTTCCTTCTCCTCCTCCTCCAAGGCATCACTCCTCCTCAGAGGCAATCAGCTGAGGGCTCCCAGCGCCCATTGCGCCCTGCCTCCCAGCCACTCCCCCCACCCCCGCCCGGCTTCTGCATGCAACCAGAGGCTCCCAGTGCCAATCACGGCCCCGCCTCCCAGCCTGGGACTCCCTCTGGTTGTGTGCAGAAGCCTGGCGGGGGCAGGGGGAGTGGCTGGGAGTTCTAGCCACTCCCCTTGCCCCACTAGGCTTTTGCATGCTACCACAGCTCCGAGCCCTGATCGCGGCCCCGCCTCCCAGCCACTCCCCCCGTCCCCGCCAGGCTTCCGTCCGGCATCCAGCTGGAAAAACAGAAATACTGGACATTGCATGTGTCCGGTATTTTCTGAATTTTTTTACCGAACAGAGGAAGCAAAAACCAGAGTGTCCGGTAGAATACCGGACACCTGGCAACCCTAGGACTGACACATACACAAGCTGCACATTGCTGTCTCCATTCCAGCTGCAGATCTTCAAGCGCGCCCTCGCGAGCAAGTGAATCCAGAGGAGTGCACACTCTGGGGTGGGATAAATGGTGGTAGTGTAAGTGCCAGTTCGATAAGCTTCCTTTATTACTGTGTATTTTGTTAACTGATTTTATTCACTTTTAGTCTGTTAAACTCTGTTGCTTTAAGTTGTTAAATAAATGTGTGTTCATTCTAATTTAATCAATTAGATATATATTATTTATAATTGTTGTTTTGGAGTTAGATCCAGATTATTACTGGAAGCTTAAAGAAGTATTTTCCTACTTCCAAGGAATAAGAGGAAAGAGTGGGATAAAGCTTCTCTGAATTGAGGAAGCTAACTACCAGCAATCCCTTCTCCCTTTCAACTTCACGTAACACTCTCAATGCAGCTTCTCATCTCTTGCTCAATGATTCTAAGCTAGACAGATAATAATAAAAAATAACAGCCACAGAACTACATCAAGAAGCAGGCTGCCAGTTCAGATCCAACATTTCTCAGGCTTGCCTTTGCTTAATAACTGCAATTAACTATGACTATTATCTTGCTTATTCTTAATCACGATAAAATTACTTGGCACTCAACTTGAAATACCTCTTCCCATCTCACAATAAGTAACAATATGAATTCAGATCATCAGAGATGGGTATTAACCCATATAATAAGATACTTTAAAGAAACGTATGATCTTGTGGTATACACCAACAGTGAAATCTGGTTAACAGCAAAAAGCCCATTGTGGTTCCAGGATTTGCCCTCAATTTTTAATAGCACCTAACCAGTTCCCATGATACATATCTATTTGAAAAAAGGCATCTTCAGAAGTAAAATTATTTGTAGTCATATTTTAGCACTGCAGAGTTATTCTGAATAGAATAATTATTTTTTGGACATAAAATTATAGCTGAAATCCCCAACTAGATTGATCATTACAAAAAAAGCCATGAAATGAGAATACATCCAAATTATGGTGAAGAAGTTATACAAATAATTTAGAAATACACACTTAGCCTCATGGACCATTTAACAAAAGCTTGATTGTAAAATAATATAAAGAACTATACATTTAATAAAGATTTATTATTAAGGAAATTCATTGTCGTCTCAGATATGAATTTGAGGTTGTCCTTATTTACCTGTACATCTGTCATTGAAGACCTAAAATGTACTGAGCCATATCAACAACAAAACTTGAGCATAAAAATATACTTACTAAAAATATACTTACTCTCTGATAGCTATTTTTTCTGAATGTCTTGAAGACACTGAAGACATGCTTTGGGACATCTGGAAAAGCAATAAAAAAGCAAACAACTATAAAATATTGGCCAACATTGTAGATAAGTGGCAACTAAGATTGTTTTGATTTATATATATGAACTATGACAGAAATATTGAAAATAACACAACATGTTTTTATTACTATCTTGACCATTTTGCTTGTGTGCACAGTTTCCGGTCCCCTCTCGTGTTTTGCTTTGGTCATTTTAAAATGTAAGCTTTTTGGAGACAAGGATTGAAACACTGGACATTTCAGGTTCTTTCATAATATAAAACTTTCAGTAAGAATAATCATTACAATGCACAAAATTTTATTTTTTTATGCCTTCTCAAACTATAATCCAAAATGTTTTAAAGAGTTAATATCAGAGTGAAGGAAAACTTAAGAGATACAAAAAGAAGACATTTTTAGATGAGATAATGCAGAGCATTACTGAGGTATAAAAGAGATACTGCAAATGGTAGGCAATTGAACAGTTACTTTCTTAATAACCAGGGCGGGATGGCATTAAGGGTCAAAGAACTTGACAAAGCTAGACAAGAGAAAGGAACAAGGAAGAGAATAAACTTTATGGAAGATTCTAAAAACAAATTAGGACAATTCTTGAGTAGAATCTGCAATAATTAGAGATCAAATGAAGGTCTTCAGTGATTGGGCACACTATAAATCAACGTACCTATGTTTGTGAGAAACTGGAGGAAAGCATTTAGCACATGCTGGTGTTAGTAGGATAAAATCACAACTACATTTCTGGAAAGATCAATGCTCAGGAGGTCAATCTTCTGGCATTTGATTTAGCAGGTCTGGTAAGGACCTGCTAAACTGAACACTGAGAGTGTCCCCGTCAACCTCGGAACTCCTTGCAGTCATGAGGAGTAAGGGAAGTCAACAGAAGAGCTTCTCTTGTTGACCTCCCACTGTGGGGCTGCCCTAGAAAATAGATGCAAGGCACATCAACTCCAGCTATGCAGTTTATGTAGCTGGAGTTGCATATCTTGCATTAATTTTCTCTGCCAGTGTAGGATGAACTAAGACTTGTGGAGACCAGACTGAAAGGAGCTGCAGACAATGATGAAAGTTTCAGCAGAGGGGGAAGTGATGTAGCAGTGTGGCAGAGAAAGTGGAAAGCGTAATAGCAAACACACCTCAAAACAGCCTTTTGACCTTCAAAGTACATCGGTGATAGCAAAATTCTTCCACTGATTGACATTTCTGTGCCCTTCTTTAACATTTTCTGAACAAAGCCTTATATCTTTCTGTTAGGCTATTTCTACACTAATGCATAGTGCAAATTGCATCTCTTTTTTCGATTTACTTCTGAAAGAGGCTTTTCTGAAATTTAGCCTGTCTACACGGGGCCAAATTTCAGGAAAAAACCCTCTTTTGGAACATCTCTTCTGTCTCGTAAAATGAGATTTACAGGGATGCCGACAAAACGCGTCCTCTTTTCCGACATTTTTTTTTGGAAAAGCAAAGGCATTGCTTAGACGCAGCAGAGCTTTTCCGGGATAACTCTGATATCCCGGAAAAGCTCTGCAGTCTAGACATAGCCTCAGTGTCTACATTTTTCAGATGAGATACCCGAATCTAAGTCTTTACTAGTGAAGGTGGGAATAAGACTCAGGTCTTTCATAGGGAATGTCCATGTAAAATCAACTTAGCCAAACTGCCATTGTGTTATACTTTATTACTTAAATTCACTGATGTTCCTTCCCCTACTGTTCAACCATCTTCTGGATGGCACTCAGAAATGCTCCTTATACCCTTAAAAGTTACAGTTCCCATAATCACTTTTACAATGCAGTTATACATTCTAATGCAAATGGCATGTTGAAAATTTGGTGACTGAATAAAATAATTAAAAAAACATAGTACTTATTGCATTAGAGAGTTGTATATTTAATTCTGTTTTTATCGCTTTTTTAATGCATTCAAAGTAGTCACAGAATTCCCAGGTAACTGTAGTAACTAGAATTAGACAATTTCCAGCAAAATTAGAGTCTAGTTTGCCAGAGTAAATATTATCCTGCTTATATTGTTGTGTAAAATTATTTTATTTAATGTTTTATTTATTATTTAAAATTAGTCTTTTAATTTGACTAAGTGACCCTGTTAAAGATACAGTGGAGTGTCTAAAGTTTCTCTAAATGACTTCTATCCTGCAAATACATGCAGGCAGTCCCACTGTGTTTAAAAGTACTACTCATACGTTGTGTAAGTATTCGCATTAAAGGAACATAACCCTTAGTCAGTATAGAGGTATGATGTATCCTATTGACAGCTTCCTCTTATAAAAAGTATCAGTACTCTTTGCAAATATGGGCACCCCTTCATGACTAATTTTTCACATTACCCTTCTCCAAACTTTCTATTTCTATTCATGATGAAAAGACTAAAGCTGAAAGCAGTGCAAAATTGGCAAGGAACCACTGAACTTTAAATAATGACATTTCCGGTATTATTCTCTTTTACAGTCTAAAACCAGATTATCTTTGAGCACTGCTACACATGGGATACAATGTCACCTTTGAATCATCCACAAAGCACAGGTAAGTCTTTTTTGCCCTGGAAGTTCACAACTAATTTGGAACCTATCAAATGTGTAAAAGTAGTTTAAATTGTTCTTCCCAGTTTGCCAAATGAAGTATCTTGCACAAGCTACCGTACTTGAGAAAGACATATAACTATGTTCAGATTTGTAAAGACAAAATCCCTACATTTCTTGGTCTTTTATATGAATAACATTTTGTTCCAAATTAAATTTTACATTTTATTTTCACATTTTAACAGTTTTCAATTATTTAATTTTTGATTTAGAACTACTTAACATAGTGTAATGCCAACAGATCCCAGTCTTCAGTAGGTGGGACTGAATTTGGGAACACTAAAGTTTAGTGCATTAGCATCTAGTCTATGTCTACCTAAGGCTGTAATAGACTTTGGGCAGATCTACATTACATAGAAAAGTCTATCTAAGCTACACAATTTGATTTATATTAGTACAGGTTGGACCTCCCTGGGACAGCACTTTCAGGACCTGAATGGTCCTGACATGGGTGTTCGCTGGACCAGGCATTATCAATTCCAGCTCCTCTGCTGCTGGCCTCCAGGTTCTTCCCAAGGGCCACCAACCTCCTGACTGGGCTCCCTCTCACAATTACTGGACTCCACCACTGGCCTTGGTTGGGGTCCCTGACTCCCCAGCCTGGCTCTGCTGCCAGTCCCCTGGCCACGCTCTGGGCCACTGGACCGGCTGCAATCCCAGGCCCCTGGCTAGGCTCCAGCTCCGCTGGTCCCCCAGCCACTAGACTAGCTTTACTCCTGGCCCCCTGGCAAGGCTCCCAGCCACTGGTTCCACCACAACTGGACTAGCTCCACTTCTGGCCAGGCCCCCTGTCACTTGCCCCTCCACTGCTGGACTCCCAGCTGGCCTCTGCTCCCAGATGCTGGAGCTCTCTGGTTGAGGGGCTCTCTTATCCAGCAACATCCATGGTCCAGCTGGACCAGAGAGCCCCAGACCAGAGAGGTTCAACCTGTAGTGCCTTTCATCAATGCAAGAAGCATTTACAATTATATCACATACAGTTTATAATGTGAAATGTAGACTTCCATAAATTACATGATTTCTCAGCAAACTATGGGTCACTGTTTATGACATGTTCTCCTAAAATAAACTTTCATTCATTTGAATTTATTTATATCCATAGATGTACCTAAACAATCAAGTAACTCTGAACTTCTCTGCTTCATAAGCATACTTCAAATTACAACAATCTAGCTAGAAAGGCCAGGTAAATATGCAAGTTTTATTTATCTAGAAAAACAGCTTAAATGCAACAACAGATTCCTATTTTTTTTAACTAACAGATGTTAGCCCTTAGTCTCTTCCAGCACCTGTCTTGCAACTATCTTACTCTGCTACCGGTTCCTTAAGCCAAATAGATTTTTTTTCAATAAAACTGTTAGCTCCAAGTGTTTGGTCACCCTTCCCAATTCCCAGACAGATATTTTTAACTTTATTGATGCACTGGTGTAAAACTAGATTAATGCAGTGGTGATTCAGACCCTTGTGTAATAATTTTATCAACTAGCTCTTTGAGTTCTAAGCCACGAGTAACAGGAATAAATTCAATGGTATATGGATTCATTTAAGGGATTTGTAATAGGATATAAAGCCTTTCACTAGGCTGTAAGTTCCAAATCTGGTTCAACTTAGTAGTTACCAAAAATTATCACCCCTCTGATGGCTGTTCAGTGATGCATATGGAATATAACTAACACAATAAACCTGAGAGTTACAAACACCGAAGTTATGAACCGACTAGTGAACCATACACCTCATTTGGAACTAGATGTATGGATCAGGCGCACGCGCACGCACGCACGCACACACACACAGACAGACAGAAAAAGACCTATATTTAAGGTAAACTACTAAAAAAGCTCCCAAAAACAAAGGAAAAGTATAAAAACAGATTTGGCAAGGTAAGGAAACTGCTTCTATGCTTAGTTCATTTAAATGAAGATAGTTGAAAGCAGATTTATTTCTGCATTCTAAAATTTCAAATTTTTTGAAAGCAGCCACAATGTTTTGTTCATAGTTACGAACAACCTCCATTCCCCAGGTGACTGTAACTCCGAGGTTCCACTGTAGTGTCATTAATTCCTAGAAAACTAATGCCCACATAAAAAGCTGCCAACCTTTGTGTCAATTCGGAAATCTCAATAGTGAGTCCAAGATACGAATAAGTCATGAAGAAGATTATCCCTTCTCATGTTCAGAGGAACTTCTGTAGTTCAACGTTGAAGCATGCGGCTAAGAACAATTTGTGGAGAAGCAAGCTTAGGACCAATGGGTCAGGAACCAAGACTTGAACCTATGTACGGCTCTAACAAGAATGAATGAACTACCACTTGGTGTGACATTATAGCATGACTAATGTTTGCCTAATCAGTGGCCCTATCACATTTCACATTAGTCAGTATCCCCAGTTGAGCAGGGGCTTTTGGTCTTTCCTAACAGAGTGACTGACAAATGAGGATCTGCTCTCAAGCAAACAAATTTTATCATCTAATTATGGATTAAAAAAAAACCCCTCCAATGTTTGTAAAGAAATGATGCGAAAAGTAGTAACTTGAAGAGATTTACCTATGCAAAAGTTTATAATGGGGACATTTTTTAAAAACATGCCCTCCTGCCCCCAACACACACACACACGTTCTACATTAGTTAAGTCATACCAAAGTTGTATTAACTGTGTATTTCACAGCAAGCTCTTTCTTTCTTGGCTCAGAATCTCTGCACTTGTGAAAAGACGCACATCTGCTATTTATTTTATGCCAAAATGAACATTAGCAGATGAGAAGACTATTTTGAGGTTTTATTTACCAGAGTGTTCCTGGCGTTAATTCAAACAAACTACTCATATGGAAATGGTAATTTAATTGTTACACAAGTAGGCATAATTTTTAAATCCAGTCTTTACCAGACTGTTACAAAAGTGTTAAGAATGTTCAGTTCTCGAAGTACTAAAGACAAGAAACAGTGGTAGCAACTCAGGAGAGTGGGAAGGGAGACAGTGTGAGACCTCAGGTCTCACCCCATCACTCAAAGCACTCCTGTACCTACTTAATGCTCTTGAAGAGGAATGGTGGTGAGATGCATTCTCACTTCTCAAGAATTGAATGTACTGCTAGTTCATTGCTCCCTTCTGTCATCTTGGGAGTTCAAGGATATGAACTCTGATCTCCCAATGCATCCTCATGATGCAATAAGGGTCCTGTCCTTCCATCTCCTGTTTGGCCAGGAGGGGCAAACTACAACCGCCACAACCACCTCAAGAGAAGCCCATAATCCTGAGGAGGAAGCAGGAAAAGGAGCCATTGTCCCTAGATGCTTGAGTCTATGAAAAACCCATTGTTCCCTTTAAATATAGGCTAGTATTTGCTTAGAGAGCTCTGAGCCTCCCAACAGCTACAGGTTAGACCTCCTTGGTCTGGCAACCTAGGGACCTGACTGGTCCCAGATGAGGGATTTTGCCAGACCAGGAAAGGTCATTTCTGGGCCCATCCTGGTCACCAACCCCCACCCCCAGCCATGGCCTCACTGCCAGCTTCTCAGCCAGCTTACCCTGCCGCGGGCCCCACCACCGGCATGCATAGCCCCAGTGCTGGGATACATCCCTGTGGGGCAGCCCCCCTGCTGGGGTCCAGTTGTGCCGCGAGGTGACAAGCCCCCCTTGGGCTTTGGCCTCGCTGAGCGCCTCCGAGCCTCACGAGGCAGTTCCACTGGGCAGCAGTGGAGCTGCCAGGCTTTTTTCTGCACCACCAGGCAGCCCCACTCCCCAGTTCCTGGCCCTCCCACCAGGCAGCCCTGTGGTCAGGCTCATGGCCTCACAGGGCAGCCACACTGCCTCCCAATCCCGCCGGGCAGCTGAGCCACTAGGTGGCAGCAAGGCTGCCAGGCCCTGGTTGTGCTGCCAGGCAGCCCTGCTGCCTCCCGGTCTCATGGGGCAGTTTTGCTGCTTGGCTCCAGCCCTGCTGCCTCCCACCTCCCCATCCCCACAGTGTCGGCACCGGGTGGCAGCCCTAGTGCTGGGCTCCTGGTTTTGTTGCCACAGGGCAGCCCTGCTCTAGCCTTGCTTCAGGACTCCCCGCCACCAGTCCTCCATGGACTCTGGTCCTGGGACATCTGTGGTCTTGCTGGACTAGGGATGTTGGCAGACCACAGAGTCCCAGTTAAGACAGGTTCAACCTGTATTGCTTTTCTATACAATTCTGCAGAAAGCTCCAAACATATGTAATTCCATTAATGTACTATGAGAATGTACAGAGGCCCCCAAGGAACCATCATTGCTACCCTAAAAAGTCAATTATAGTGTTCCAGTAATACAATAGGTAATATGCATTAGGACATATAATCAAGATTTTATTTAAAAGGGTGCAAAATTAGATAAAAATATCTACATCATGAGAGTAATTTAGATATTTGAAGTATACCATAATGACCAACAATTGGTTACATCGGACCACAAAAGATGCACAGTACTTCACAAATCCACAGTAATGCATTTCAGTTCACACATAATTTGTGAAGACATTCCCAATCTTGACGGTTAATTGTGTCTTTAAAGCACATCAATGCATTGGAGGGAGGTAGGGAGGCTGTGCTACAGTAGAGCAACAGCATAACTATCCTTTCATACAAACGCAGCATGTTCTTCTTTCTAGCCCAGCCAGCTGTGATCTTACTCAGCAATTCTTTGTCCTGCTAAGAAAGCTAGTTCCACTAATAGCATTAGCAAAGAGCAATGGCTCCACTATTCAGTCACAATTCTACTGTCACCCTATCTGGCACACCTATTACTCCTTGGGGAATTCTGTGCAAAAAGTTAAAAATGCTGTGCATAATCCTTTAAAATTTTGCAATATTCTGCATATTTTATTACAATAACATTGTAGTGCAGCTGAATTCCCAAATTTAGATGTTTTTCTTATATGCTATTTCTAGTTCTTGTCATCTGCTAGAATTAATATCAACTGAACTTGCAAGGAAAAGAATGAGATGTGTCATGCAACACCTTGCAACAAAAAAAATTAGATTTCTCTTGTATGGCTATATATATGTCATAGTAGAAACAAAAGCTGAATAGTAACAAGTCTCCGGGACCAGACGGCATTCACCCAAGGGTTCTGAAAGAACTCAAATGTGAAATTGCGGAGTTATTAACAGTGGTTTGTAACCTATCCTTTAAATCCACTTTGGTACCAAATGACTGGAAGATGGCCAATATAACACCAATATTTAAAAAAGGCTCTAGAGGAGATCCTGGCAATTATAGACCGATAAGTTTAACATCAGTACCAGGCAAATTAGTAGAAACACTAGTAAAGAGTAAAATTGCAAGGCACATAGAAGAGCACGAATTGTTGGGCAAAAGTCAGCATGGTTTCTGCAGAGGGAAGTCGTGTCTAACTAATCTGTTAGAATTCTTTGAAGGGGTTAATAAACATGCGGACAAGGGGCACCCAGTGGATATAATATACCTAGATTTCCAGAAAGCCTTTGACACGGTCCCACACCAAAGGCTTTTACGTAAATTAGGTGGTCATGGGATAGGAGGAAAGGTCCTTTCATGGATCAAGAATTGGTTAAAAGACAGAAAACAAAGGGTGGGAATAAATGGTAAATTTTCACAATGGAGGAGGGTAACTAGTGGTGTTCCCCAGGGGTCAGTACTGGGACCAATCCTGTTCAACTTGTTCATCAATGATCTAGAAAATGAGGTAAGCAGTGAGGTGGCCAAGTTTGCAGATGACACAAAGTTGTCCAGGACAGTCAAAAGCAAAAGGGATTGTGAAGAACTACAAAAAGATCTCAGCAAACTGAGTGATTGGGCAGCAAAATGGCAAATGAAATTTAATGTGGGTAAGTGTAAGGTAATGCATGTTGGAAAAAATAACCCAAATTACACGTACTACATGATGGGGTCAAATTTAGCTACGACAGATCAGGAAAGGGATCTTGGAGTTATAGTGGATAGTTCTATGAAGACATCCACGCAGTGTGCAGCGGCAGTTAGTAAGGCAAATAGGATGTTAGGAATTATTAAAAAAGGGATAGATAATAAGACAAAAGATATCATACTTCCCCTATATAAAACTATGGTACGCCCACATCTCGAGTACTGCGTGCAGATGTGGTCTCCTCACCTCAAAAAAGATATATTGGCATTAGAAAAGGTTCAGAAAAGGGCGACTAAGATGATTAGGGGCTTGGAAAGGGTCCCATATGGGGAGAGGCTAGAGAGACTGGGACTTTTCAGTTTGGAAAAAAGGCGATTGAGGGGCGATATGATAGAGGTATATAAAATCATGAATGGTGTGGAGAAAGTGATTATAGAAAAATTATTTACCTTTTCCCATAATACAAGAACTAGGGGACACCAAATGAAATTGATGGGTAGTAGGTTCAAAACTAATAAAAGGAAATTTTTCTTCACACAGCGCACAGTCAACCTGTGGAACTCCTTGCCCGAGGAGGCTGTGAAGGCCAGGACTCTATTAGGGTTTAAAAAAGAGCTTGATAAATTTTTGCAGGTTAGGTCCATAAATGGCTATTAGCCAGGGATAAAGTATGGTGCCCTAGCCTTCATAACAAGGGCAGGAGATGGATGGCAGGAGATAAATCACTTGATCATTGTCTTCTGTTCTCCTTCTCTGGGGCACCTGGCATTGGCCACCGTCAGCAGATGGGATGCTGGGCTCGATGGACCTTTGGTCTGACCCAATATGGCCATTCTTATGTTCTTATGTTCTAAAACACGTGTAATCAAGTACAGACTGGGACTTTGTTGTTAAAGAACTCATGAACTTGACTCAACTCATCAGAATTAAAGAACTGAAGTTTTCAAACCACATGATCTTTTCTCCCCCTTCCAACTAAAATAATTAAAGAAACTTCAATTTAAGGTTCAGCTTTGTGATGGCATCTGAGCATTCACCCGTGGAAGCTGCCTTTCTCTCTCTGGTATTCAGGAAATGAAAAATGTAAGTATGGGCAAATCCTCATTCTGCTTGGGAAGGGGAGTCACACACTGAACTCTGAATGCTTGACATGAAGCAGATTTTAATATATATTCAACAATGTTCAAAATTAAGAAGATTTGTTTTAAATTTGCACTTTGTTTTGTTGCCAGATAGTATCCAGAAAATTCAGAAAGATACAATCTTTGTCCATGAGAAATCACATACTTACAATCCATCTTGCTTCCTGAGGCCACTATTCTCAAACCTGGTCAAGAACCTAAGCTCAGCCTTCCATCTTCTGGAAGCACTTACACCAACTTCAGCACTTTTTCTCTACCTACTATCCTAGGATGAAATCTGAGCAGTTTGAATTGCATTACAATGACCAGGTGTTCCCATTTTATAGGGATAATCACATTATTTCAGATTGTAAAAGTGTCTCTAACGCCTCCTCCATCCACCATCTTGATTTATCTGGTCACCCTCATAAAATTCATATGAATTGCAGTCTGACTTACCCACACACTCCATTTGAATTATAAGATGTAAGCTGCTATGTCTTCTGCCTTATTTCTATTTGCTCACACATGGCTTTAATCTCCTTTTTAGCAACATTTATTTATTTTTTTAAAAGTTAATCCATAAACCATGTGATTTTTTTTTCAAAATTATGGCCAATTATTTCAATAAATGGCTATTAGTTGCACAAATGCCTGATGTGCAAATGTGTATGCATTTTTGCATGATTACCTTATTAAAAACATGACCCTTACAGTTAATGCTTTTTGCTTGTCTTTTCAAATCACTGATTTGGTTTATATGCTTTGTGTGAATTAAAGTTTCCCTTTGCTTTCATCCCATCCATCCCCTTGCCTCCAAGTTGTTTTCTATGGAGAACTGTCCTGGTCCCAACAACAATCACAAAATCTTATATGAAATTAGATTACTCCTGATTGCCACTTTTTATTTTCCTTTCTTTATTCTATTCTGCATGCAAAACTTTTAAGATGTACAGAGACTTATTAGGAGTTTCCATTTTTTAAATTCTTGTTTATTTTTGGAAAAGTTATTTTATGAACAGACTAGTACACACAATTCATGTACTTACCAATCTTTGATTTAATCGCTTATTTTCCTCTTCTTTAAGTTGTAGTGTCTGTCAGAGACAATAAATATTAAATTGGTTATTCATTTTAGATTATATTCTTTATACAGCATAAACCTGTAACAAATAGCAGGTAGTTCTGAACTGATGAACACTGCACTCTCCATGTACAACACTACTTTTTGTTGAAGGTTTCGGAATGTTAGGAAAACTTTTATAATCTTACAAGCAAAAAGGTACAGGTATTTAAAGTTAGAAAAAAAACCCAGTCACCATGGTGCTGCTGTGCCTATTGCTGAGCTACTGGGGGAAATGGCATTGCCCTGCTCCTAACTAGAACTTAACCATGAAACAGAAATAATCTGATTCTACTGAACTGGGAGCTGGTATGCAGTGCAAAATAGAATTTTAAGTGAAGTAAAAACAAAGCATAACTCTGAAGATAAAAGGAAGGCAGTTAGAAAGGGACTAGAGGCAAAAAAAGGAAATTGGAAGTGAGTTAAGACTTTCAGATTTATACTTAAAAAAAAGTTGAATCAATTAATAACAGCAGTTATTTTTGATGATGTTCCCAAACATTCACCAAGATTCACTGTAAAGATCCACTACTCTCTAGGAAACCCAGATATTCTCCTCTGTAATTCCTTGGTTAGTTTTCTGCTATAAAAACATCCAACAAAACAGTAAACAATCTAAGAATGTGTTTCAGCTACTTAAAATGGAAATACTAGCCCCGATTCTCATTCATACAAAGTGTACACACCATAAAGTGTAAGTGGTTCTTAAAGTGGAAGTAAATTATACACAGACCCACTTTCAGATATTATAAACTATGAGAATGGTGTGAACTGGTCTTAACATAAATGAAAATCAATCCCATTATTCTTTGGATAAGGCATTTTCCTTTACAAATACTCTAAACCAGAATTTACTAAGCACTTTCTCCATCATAACTTCACATATGTACTTGTCATCTTGAAAACATTTTATATACTGAATGAATATAATAAAAAAGAATCTTCTACTCACTCTTTCTAACAACATTATCCTCTGCTTTTCTTCAGATAACATATGGATATTTTCACTAAGAAAAAAAGAAAAAAAAAGAAAAAATGCAGTTCTCGTCTTTCCAAAATGTTTATCTATTGGAAATTAAGGGTTTATGGAGGTAGCTCCTGTCATATTTATGCTATTTAAAATAAATAACAATTATTTGAGGTTATTTGAAATACTCAAGCATATTTGAAAGCAAAATTGCTCATATTTAATGGCAAATAACATATGCTGCTGTCCTTATGATGCAAGAATTAGGGATGAGAGTAGTCGATTTAGTTGAGTCGACTACTCGCTCTTCCCCCCACCCCTTGCTGGTTCTATATCAGAGGTAGCAGGGCAGAGGGAAGCAGGAGCCAGTCCCCTCCGCGCTGCTGCCTTTAATAGAAGTAGCATCACAGGGAAGGGGGCAGGCCCAGGCTCACCATGGGCAGAGGTTGCTCTGGCAGCAGTCCCTGACCGTAAGGGTCCCAGCGGGAGCTGGGACCCCCTGCGGACAGGGGCTGCTGCCGCGAAGCAGCCTCCTTCTGCGGTGGCGTGGGCTGGCCACGGGCAGAGGCTGCTCCGGAAAGCAGCCCCTGTCTGCAGGGTGTCCTAAGTGGACCCGCCACAGACAGGAGCTGCTAGATAAAAATATTATCGACTACAAAATTAGTGAAATATTCTCCTCTTAACATTGTTAACAAGAATATGGCCAATTAGCAAGAAATAAAACCAATTATAATGATAAAACCAATTACAAAGAGCCTCACTCAGGACTGGATGTCTTATGGACACCTACTGAATTTGTGTTCCAGTCTTTTGGAAGCCAACCCTGCTTGATTAGGATCACCGTCTCTCTTGCAAAAGTAGCTACCATCACACCAATGTTGGGTTCTCTAACTTTGTAAAAATGTTATGATCCTTTTGCTAACAGTTTCCCATTCTTAGAAGGGATATTCTGCTTCTCTTCAATAACATCCTTTAGTGAAGGGCCCTGTTTCATTTACATTTTGAAAGGAATTATTTAAGGCAGTTGATACTTTCACTGTTTCCTCCTTTTTTAACTCCATTAGTTGTGACTGTTGCACTGTAATGTAGTCTCAAACCTGTCAAGAAAAACAAAATGTTTCCTGATTTTCTTTTATGACTGTTCATGGCTAGATGGGAGTCAGGTAAAGAGGATCTATGTTATCTTGGATGTTCTATTTTCTTTTTCAGCCTGTTGATCTATGGTTCTTGACTGAATTATTTGCAAAACAAAAAGAGAACCTTTTGTGTCCTTCATTGTCCTTGGATATGTGCTTGGGCAATGGGGATTCTCTCTCTACAGCTTAACATATGGGACATGAAGACCTCCAGGAACTGTTTCTACCACCTAAAAAAACCCAATTGACACTCCAAAGATTAATTTGAAGGGTTAAAAGCCATGAGAAACTGAGACCCAGGGCACTTTGGCAGACTGTGAGCCGTGGATTAGGCAAGATGATATGATCCAGAAATAAAGGTTTAGTTAAGAAATCCAATCACACATAATGATAGAATGGTGTAATGAGAATACAAGTGTAAAGTTGCAAATGGTAAGTGAATTTTGAAATGAGATTTTTTATACTTTTGAAATTATTTTGCCAGGCTTTGAAGTTAATTAAACATTGACTGGTGTTTTAAATATCATAGAAGTATTGTTCTTAAAAAGCAGCTGCTTGGCAGGTGTTATGATAAAAAAATTATTTACTTTCTACTAATACCATTTTACCAAATGGATTGAGTATTTTCAAGAGAAATGTAAGTGGACAGACAGAAGAAAAGAACTATTTGCGTACCATAAGCACAATAGTTGTATAGTCTATATGTAAAGAGCCATAAAGCATATGTACAATAATTTGCCATATGACAAATCGATAACCTGCTTATAAATAGCAGTGTTCAACCAGGAGTTTGTGGTCAATTAGGGGTGTGCAAGCCATGTCGGGGTTTCATCAAGCAAGGCCAGTCTGAGCGTGGATGCCTAGGGACCGAAGCTCAGAGCCATGAACCCCACCGCAAACCCCAGCGGAAGCACTGCTGGACTGAAGCTGTGGCACCCTTAGATACCACCCCCCCCCACACACATACACAGGGCAGAAACCATGAGGCCCTCCGCATAGGGCAGAAATATCAAGACCCCACATTTCTGCAGGGCTCCCAATGTGACCCCTTATGCCTATGGGACAGAATCCCTCCCCACAGCTGAGGCCCAGAGGGCTTTTTACTGGGCCATGAAGTTTTATAGTATATGGGGAGGGGGAACCTCAAAGAAAAAGTTTGAGAATGCCTATTATGAACACAGGGCAATTTCAAAGTAAGAATCATGTTCTCATTAGTCATGATGGGTCAAATTGCAAATTGGGCAAAATATAGATTAATTCAGTATCTCATGTTTGTAAGATTACCATAGAGAAATGACATCTGATTTCTCTTTTAAGTCTCAAACTGTTAAAATTCCAGATTCCTTCCCCCCCCCCCCAAAAATGGGAATAAATCTTAATAAGGAGTAATGTCTTGAACAGGCTCCTTCATCCATTTGCTACTCATAGAATCATAGAGCTGGAAGCTCAGGAGGTCATCAAGTCCAGCCCCCTGCCCAAGGCAGGACCAATCCCAACTAAATCAACCCAGCCAGGGCTTTGTCTAGCCGATACTTAAAAATCTCCAGGGATGGAGATTCCACCACTTCCCTAGGTAACCCATTCCAGTGCTTCACCACCCTCCTGGTGAAATAGTTTTTCCTAATATCCAACCTAGACCTCCCCCACTTTAACTTGAGACCATTGCTCCTTGTTCCACCATCCATCACTACTGAGAACAGCCTTTCTCCATCCTCTTTGGAACCTCCCTTCAGGAAGTTGAAGGCTGCTATCAAATCTCCCCTCACTCGTCTCTTCTGCAGATTAAACAAATCCAAATCCCTCAGCCTCTCCTCATAGGGTCATGTGCTCCAGCCCCCTAAAATTTTGGTTGCCCTCTGCTGGACCCTCTCCAATGTGTCCACTCCAAAAAGGAGTTTGAAGAACAGCTAGCCAAAAGGTAATAACAAAATGTTTTTTAAGTACATCAGAAGCAGAAAGCCTGCTAAACAACCCAGTGGGACCCCTGGATGATCGAGATACAAAAGGAGCACTTAAAGACGATAAATTAATTGTGGAGAAACTAAATGAATTCTTTGCTTCAGTCTTCATGGCTGAGGATGTTAGGGAGATTCCCAAACCTGACCCGTCCTTTGTAGGTGACAAATCTGAGGACTTGTCACAGATTGAAGTGTCTTTAGAGGAGGTTTTGGAATTAATTGATAAACTTAACAGTAACAAGTCACCGCAACCAGATGGCATTCACCCAAGAGTTCTGAAAGAACTCAAATGTGAAATTGCGGAACTATTAACTATGGTTTGTAATCTATCCTTTAAATCAGCTTCTGTACCCAATGACTGGAAGACAGATAACATAACGCCAATATTTTAAAAGGGCTCTAGAGGCGATCCCAGCAATTACAGACCGGTCAGTCTAACGTCAGTACCGGGCAAATTAGTTGAAACAATAGTAAAGAATAAAATAGTCAGACACATAGAAGAACGTAATTTGTTGGGCAAAAGTCAACATGGTTTCTGTAAAGGGAAATCATGTCTTACTAATCTATTAGAGTTCTTTGAAGGGGTCAACAAACATGTGGACAAGGGGGATCCAATAGAGATAGTGTACTTAAATTTCCAGAAAGCCTTTGACAAGGTCCGTCACCAAAGGCTCTCACGTAAATTAAGTTGTCATGGGATAAGAGGGAAGATCATTTCTTGGACTGAGAACTGGTTAAAAGACAGGAAACAAAGGGTAGGAATAAAAGGTAAATTTTCAGAATGGAGAGGGGTAACTAGTGGTGATCCCCAAGGGTCAGTCCTAGGACCAATCCTATTCAACTTATTCATAAATGATCTGGAGAAAGGGGTAAACAGTGAGGTAGCAAAGTTTACAGATGATATCAAACTGCTCATGGTAGTTAAGACCAAAGCAGACTGTGAAGAACTTCAAAAAGATCTCACAAAATTAAGTGATTGGGCAACAAAATGGCAAATGAAATTTAATGTGGATAAATGTAAAGTAATGCACATTGGAAAAAAATAACCCTAACTATACATATAATTTGATGGGGGCTAATTTAGCTACAACTAATCAGGAAAGAGATCTTGAAGTCATCGTGGATAGTTCTCTGAAGACGTCCACACAGTGTGCAGCGGCAGTCAAAAAAGCCAACAGGTTGTTAGGAATCATTAAAAAAGGGATAGAAAATAAGACGGAGAATATCTTATTGCCCTTATATAAATCCATGGTACGTCCACATCTTGAATACTGCATACAGATGTGGTCTCCTCATCTCAAAAAAGACATACTGGCATTAGAAAAGGTTCAGAGAAGGGCAACTAAAATGATTAGGGGTTTGGAACAGGTCCCAACTGGGACTTTTCAGCTTGGAAAAGAGGAGACTAAGGGGGGATATGATAGAGGTATATAAAATCATGAGTGGTGTGGAGAAAGTGAATAAGGAAAAGTTATTTACTTGTTCCCATAATATAAGAACTAGGGGCCACCAAATGAAACTAACGAGCAGTAGGTTTAAAACAAATACAAGGAAGTTTTTCTTCACACAGCGCATAGTCAATCTGTGGAACTCCTTGCCTGAGGAGGTTGTGAAAGCTAGGACTATAACAGGGTTTAAAAGAGAACTAGATAAATTCAGGAGGTTAAGTCCATAAATGGCTATTAGCCAGTATGAGTAAGGAATGGTGTCCCTAGCCTTTGTTTGTCAGAGGGTGGAGATGGATTGCAGGAGAGAGATCGCTTGATCAGTACCTGTTCAGTTCACTCCCTCTGGGACACCTGGCATTGGCCACTGTCAGCAGACAGGGTACTGGGCTAGATGGACTTTTGGTCTGACCCAGTATGACCATTCTTATGTTCTTATCCTTTCTATGGTGGGGGGCTACTGTCTGGCTTAATCATCCCTCTCTAATACACCAAACATGTATGACCATCTCACCTACCATGGTGATTCACTAACATCCCTATGACAACTACAGCAATTCTTCACATGGAAAAGTAGCATGTACATATTTGTGGTTTCTTTTAATATTATTTAGCACTTGTAAACATGGAACCAACACCCGTATACTCAGCCAGTTTGCTAAAGCTAACGAGAATATATCTACTGTAACTTTTTTTTTTGTCTAGACTAGCAGGAAAAGGGGGGTAATGGCTACTGTAGTGGTCTTGCCCCTCACTCAGGGCTAAGAGATGAGGGAAAAAACACCTGAATTGGTAGAGCTCAAGAAAGCCATTGGCCCTGTTGCACCTGGAGAAGGGTATATGAGTCCTTTTCCTCTAGCCGGAGCTCCTTCCTTCATATAGTTTAGTATTTTCCACTCCTGGGATTAAGGTAGGACCATGGGGTTTTTGGTTTGTTATGAGCACTGCCCTAGGTTTTTTTTGTTTTGTTTGTTTATTTTTTGCATCAGGAAGGCATTTTTTTGGATCAAGAAGGAATTTTTCCTTCACTGCCAGAGTTACTGGTACGGACCATGACTTTTCCCTTCTTCAGAACAGTTCAGGGACCTGAGAGACTAAGTCAGAATGTAAGACTCAAGATGTTACAACCTAATAGGTAACAGGTGTCCAGTTCAGACATTTGCTCCATAAGGGGTATATGTTCCCTGATAACCCAGAACCATAAGTGACTTAAGACTATATCTACACTGAAGTTGGAGCTATAATTTTCATCTATGACATACTTGTACTGCCTTCCACCAAGCACAACTGCATTTCACATGGGCAGGAGGTACAAGCATCCCTAAATATGTACCTAGAATTTCAGATATAAGTACTGGATATGTCTAGCTGCTACACTGTTATTTTTAGTGTGCTAGTTCAATCAGACTTAGAATGGGTCTGTCTGCCTGAGCTGGAGATTACAGCTCCAACACAGATGCACTCTTAGGGTATGTCTACACTTGCACCCTCTTTCGATAGAGGGATGCAAATGAAGACATTCAAAATTTTAAATGAAGCCGAGATATAAATATCCCACGCTTCGTTTGCATAATCACGTTACGGCGCTATTTCGAAATAGTGGTATTTCGAAATAAACCACACTGTGTAGATGCGTTAGTTTGAAGGGTTTTCTCTCGAAGTGATTCAGTACCTTTCATTTCAACATTGGCAAATGTCTACTAAGAGCATTTTAAATTACCACAGTAAGTCAAAACATTATCAGTTAAAATTAATTAATTAACTGTAAAATTGGCATGGCTTGGTGTATGCTACCTTCAATCTACCCTAGTTACAGTCCCAAGGACGTCATATAGGCCACAGCTTACCAGGCTGTGGATTGAGTACCACTGCTCTAACTTCCTTCTCTATTAAGTCACCAAACACAAACATTTCTGGTAGTTGTGACATTTTAACAATTTATACATGCATCTAAAAAAAGGGCATTTTGAGAAAGAACATCAGATACGTTTTAAAAAAAAAAAAAGAGTTCACTGAACAGCTCATTGGTACACTGAAATATTCAACTCTACACCACTGTAATGATCAAAATATTTTCTACATATTTTACTGTAATGCCTCATATACTCACTGAACAGCCATCATGCTAGTTTCCATTGCTGAATCGAGCCTTCCTTCATCAGAAATCTCTGAAGCCACTCTCTCTGTTTCAGCTGAGAGATCAGGTGCACAGGCTCCACAAGATTCTGAAGCTGTAGATAAATATGCTGACGGAATAAAATTACTGCTTCTCATTTTGTTCAGTTCCTCTTCAAGTTTCTTCTTCTCTTCAAGTAATCGAGCACGATCTTCAGAAAGCGTTTCAATCAAATCTAGATAACAGATATACATAAAGATTCTTATAAAAAACAGCTGAGGATAGTATAACAATTACCGTAAAATCGCGAGTATAATGCGCACCTACCTTTTCAACGTCAGAATCCTGGAAAAAAATGAACTCCTATATATAATGCTCACCCCCATTATACTCGCGATTTTACAGTGTATATATAGGAAGGAAGGGGCTGCTCCCACCTGGAGGCTCGCCCGGGAAACACGTGTGCAGCACTGGGGAGCCAGCGGCGGAGTTTGAAACCTGCTCCCCGCCCCCCTGCCCAGCTGCCCACGTGCCGTGCTGAGCTTGCACCTGCCGGGGGCCCCCTTGGCCCTCCCCCCACCCAGCTATCAGCGCTGAGACCAGGCAGGCAGCGAGCCAAGGTGTTCCTCGCCTTGTCCGGGAGCCTGGCTGAGTTTGCGCCTGCCACAGGGGCCCCCTGCTCAACTGGCTCGCGCCGCGCTGAGCTTGCACCTGTCGTGGGGGCCCCCTGCCTGGCTGCCCACACACCACGCTGAGACCAGGAAGGCAGTGAGCCAGGGCGCTGCAGTCTGGCGGCGCCGCCGGCTCCTCGCCTTGTCCGGGAGCCTGGCAGGGCGTCATGCTGCAGCTGGAAAGTTTCTGTGCAGAGGGGAGGGTGAGTTAAAAACTTTAACAGAAAATCTCCTCTGTATAATGAGCACCCTGGCTTTGACCCCAAAAAACCGTGGAAAAAAAAGTGTGCATTATACTTGAGATTTTACGGTATTTGAATTTAAACTGAATGCAGATTAATGCAAAATCTGTCCAGATTGACAGAATATTTACTTACCCTTATCTCTTTCTTGCTGTTGGGTGATTGTTTTTAATTTGTCACTAAGATCATTTATTATATTTTCTTTTTTCATTTTTTCTCTTATCAGCACGGTATTAAAATTGGTCTGAAAAGTCAGAAATAGCATCAAGTAGAAGTAGTACAGTGTAAATGAAAGCAAAAAATCTAAGAGTAAAAAGGAAGAACCTACAGTATTGCCATTTGCACTTCCCCAAACTAAACTGAAAGGCAAGGAAATGTGTTTAAAAAAGCACTTTTTTGATAAAGAATTACGTATACCAGAAATGTTTCCCTGTTTGTCTTAAATGGACTTTTAGGTAAGTGAAAAAGTTGAGTTGTGAAAAAGAGCTTTTGAGTAAGGACTGCTTCTAATTTTGTTTTCCGAGGTGTGGTATACATTTGTAGTCCTATACTAATAACCAAAAAAAAAAAAAAATACTAGCTGTGAAAAAGGCTTTTTGTATTCACGGATATAACTGAATTAAAACATTGAATCTGTACATTTCTGTTTCTTGACAAATCCAGTAATAACCTGTTCTCAGAATCAGTTATTCTTTACGGCTACAGTGGATGTTGTAGGGAATCTTGTACTAAACCAAGTTATTTACAATTAGAAATAAATAATGTAGCATTCATATTACCACATTAAAATATTAATACTTAGAATGAAATGAAAATGGATTTTAGGGCACTGCATGAAGCTTTGAAAGGCAGTTTTTCCCCAATGCCAAGCAGGTATATAGACTAATTAGCAAAGATTAATACAAACAAAACAGCTGTTTGTCAGTCTCATGCAATTATTGGCCTGCGTCTCCCTTCTCCATGAATCACTTCACTGGCTTTCCCTTTCTGCATTGCATCAAGTTTCCTGTCTACACCTTCCACCTTCCAATTCAAAACCTTTGTTAAGACCTAATTTTGCTGCAATTTGTTGATCACCACCCACTAATAACCTTATAGAGGGGCAGCTAGAGGTAGTAATTACATAATGAAACAAATTAAGATGTAAAACTAGACAGATGTGTGCCAGTCATCACCTTGACATCTTTAGCAAGCTGTATCCCTTTCCCTCGGTCATATAGTTCAATGCCTTATGTAAACTCTTTGGGCCCAGGAATGTCTTTTCTCTGTGTCTATACCCTACATAGCATATTTGGAGTGCTGCTATAGGTACAATAAAACAAACTTTATACAGTTCACTAAAAACTAAAATAATTAATTTTGTAAGATAATGAACAGAGATAACTGCCTAAATAGCTAACGATTGGTATAGCAGTCCCATATGCTTTCAGGATTTTATTGTTACAATACTTTTTAAATCAGTGCAATGAGATCACATTTTGTTGGGATTTGAAGCACGTGAAAAACAAACTGTCCTGACACAACTAGAGAGTGGAGATTTTAATAAAATGCCATAAGGGAGATCTTTCCTCAAATGCTCTTCTTCTGATGGGGGAAAATGGCATTCTATATATTGACAATTAAGGTGACAAATCATAGAAAAGCAAACATATGGTATAAAACATTATTAATTATCATCTATTCTATGCCATGAAAGCTTAAAATCCTGTACAAAGAATGCATAGATGGGCAGCTGCATTCTGCACTCCATTTACAGCCTACAATATTAAAACTGAATGTGTAGATGTCAAACACTTCTATATCATTTGTTGCTCAGATTATTTTCTGTATAAATCCTGCTCTGGTTTCAATATATTCGAAAACCCACATTTTTAGAAAATTTTTCATTTGCCCATGAAGATTCTATCCACATCTCCAATCTCTCTCTCTGCCCATAGCAATTGATGGCGATAGTCCAAAAAAGTTGGATAGCTCAAACGACTGGAAACAGTGACACGCCTCAGTCCTTGTGCAATACTGATACAGCTAAATAAAGAAGAGGTGCTAAAGAAGAGCTCCCTTGTCAATCCATTAATGAGACAAAGCTGGAAAGCAGGGCAGTTTCCACAAAGAATTATGTGTTACCCTTATTTTCACCCTGATTCCACCAGAGCTCACATTTGTTTACTTTCTAAGCATGCTGCAAAATCAATTGTTTTAAAATACTTTTGCCGATAGTATGAGTTGTGAATATTTTTATGAGAACAAATTTTTGTGTTGCTTTTGAATTTTAATTTATTGAGTAGGCACTCATAGCATAGGATTCATTTACAGTGAATCTACAGCGAAATACAAAGTTGTAGGTTCAATTTGATTCTAAAACACAGTCTCTATGACATAGAACTGCCTGGTGTTGGAAAGAGTGAGTTTAGCATTGCTCAGAGATACTTAGCCATTAATCAGAAGTCATGGTCAATTAAGTTCACCTAAGAGCTCAAATTTCACCCTCTTGGCTGAAGAATATTTATGGAAACACAAGCTTACAGAAAAAACTATGACAAAATAACACTTCCCCTAAAGTGCACTCCTTTCACTTATAAAAGTCCAGTACATTTCTCAAATGTGTAATTTAATATAATACGTTGTAAGATGACAATGTGACATTAAGTACCACCAGAAAAATCAAAATAAAAAGTGGAAGAAATTAAAAAAAAAAATCTTTAAAATCCCATAAAGAACATATCAAATGTGATGACTCCTTTACCTGCTGTTCTGCAGTTAGAGACATTCTAAAATTTTGCATTTCTTCATTCTTTCTTTTCTCTTGCTCTTCGAGTTGCTCCAAAAATTTCATTTTCTCTTCCTCAAGTTTTTCTTGAAGCTCAGCAACCAAGCTTGATGCAGCAGATAATTCAATGGGGGGACTTTAAAAGAAAATGTTTTAGAATTTAAATATGCATTACAGAAATACAGTCCAAGAATAAATGAAAACAAGCAAAGACAAACCTGATGAGTCCCTGCTCCCTCCTTTCTACAAAAATAGAGCAGTGGATATGCTAGTCCATTACATTGTTCAGCTACATGGACATGGCTTTAAGACATGAAATATGAAGCAATAATAGTGAAACATGGACAACAAAGACAAGTGTTTTAAGTCTGCAAGCATGAAAGTGCTAAAAATAGGCACTAAAATGCAAAGCAAACTTTGAAATAAAGGAAGTAGGTGTCAAAACAAGCACCAAGGCATTGAGAAATAGGTCTCAAGAGACAGGATAGCCTCTGAAAGTGCTTAAAGTGCTGAAACGAGCTGTTATTTATTAATAAGTAGACTGGCTGGAAGACGGGCAAAAAAAGAGACAGCACCCAAACAGAGTTCACTGATGGCGCTCAACAGGAACTGATGAGAAGATTCCCAGGGTGGAATTTAGCTTTGAGGATTGTGGGCAAGTCTGGTTTTCATTCCATGTGATTATTGCCAACCATAGGGGTGAAAAAAACCTTCAGAACCTAAATTAATCCTGAGAAACTGAAATTCAGGCATCAGAATCCTGGTGGATTGTATCTTTAGAGAAGGAAGTAGCTCATATTTTGCCTATAAGATTTTGCACATTGTTTTACCTAATATTCATTTTTCTATTTAGAATACTGAATTTCTTTGAATATTCTAATCAGTTATATTCCTACACTTTCTCTTTTTAACATTCTTTGAAAACTTAAAAAAGCATGTTTTTGAACTTGTATTCAGATAGAGATATCAGTAAAATTAATGTTGTCCATTCTATATCAAAGAGCAGTTTAATTTTGAACCTTATCACACCTTATCCTCATGCAATTTCACTTATTTCATATATTTAGATTGTCATATGTGGTTACATAATTTCTCATAACTGAGCATGTCACAGGCCGATGTGTGACAATGCCTCAAAAACATGCCTTTCCCACTGCAATCAGAGAACATACCTTTTTAAAAAAAAAAAAATCTAAACTTGCGTTATACAGACATCTGTCTTAAAAAGCCATTTGAAAGAAACAACAAAAACGACTGTTCGGTAAACATAGTCTCACAAAAAAGAAGATGAAATTTCTCCAAAAAAGGGAGACTAAGGTAGTCTCTTAAGACAGGTTTTCTGTTCCACATAATATTTTACACACTTTTTCAGTGTATATGCTACTGTCAAAATGTACACAAATGTGTTAAAACATTCAAGTTAAAATTCCCACAAACAGTACATGCAAGGGATATAATTAAAAAATTCCTACCACTCCTAATTAAAGAGTTATTTATTAAACACTGTTTTTTAGATTTCAAGCTAATCACAATACTATAGGATGGGAAAAAAAAACAAACAAACTATGACTGTGATGATATAATAGCAATTTAAGCCTGAACAGAAGATCACACTATCAGGAAAAAAATTGCAGAATTTATTCCTTTTTAAAGACGTCTTAAAACAAAGAATATTAACATACATTTCTTTTGGCACTGTGATTTAACAGCTGACAATTTTAAATACATGGAAATTGGTATGAATACTACCCAGCTACTGCAAAGGTTGATCTGTCAATCATGTCTACTATAAAAAAGGTTGTTTCAGCATGCTAGTGGAGCCTCTCTATTCCCGCTTTTAGAAATTATTCATGAAAAGAATTGGAAATGCTATTCATTGGAAGAATTAACCTATATTAAATTATAAATGTTTGGCAATTTGGCTGATTTTCTTAACCTTAGACTATGTCTAGACTACGTGGAAGATTCGAAAGCGGAGCGGAGCTTTCGAAAGTGCAAGTAGTCAAGACGCGGCTTTTTTCAGCAACCGCCCCTTTACGAAAAGCCGCGTAAACCTCATTTTTGGAATATCCTCTTTCGAATCTTCCGCGTAGTCTAGACGAGCCCTTACTGTTTAAGGTTCCCAGCAGGCAGACTAACTCATTGTTTCTGACACCTTGGTGACCCTTTGTGTCACACAAACATATTTAGTTTTCCCTGTGTGTCAACTGAATATTTTCTCTCTCATATAATTAGTGCCCTATTTGAATCATGGGATTATTGTCAAATAATTGTGGCAGAGCTGCAGACAGAACATCGAAAATTGCAGAAAACTAATAATGTGCCTTTATTAATTGCAGTAATTTGGAAAAGCCAGAGAGGACATATTTAAGAAAAAGTGTGCTGGAACAATATGAACACTCAAATATTATGTTTCGCCTGCTAAGTTTGTGAACAAAAAAGCAAAATAGTGTACAGTAGACTAAGAAATATTCCAGCCATTAATGGGCAGGGCTTACAGCCTGAACCCCAGCCAACTCTTAGCTCAGATAAATTATATTCTACTTTAGTAATGGGGAAATAATTGCATTGTAACCCTCAAAATGTATGCAAACGTGTGGTATGTGCAAACTAAGCTAATTAAACTGTGATGGGAGTCTTATATTACAGGATTATCAACATACATTAAGTAGGGCCTTATATGTAAATTGTAAACTTGTCAATGTTCAGAGAACGTATACAATCTGATTGTGACAGAGCTACTTTTTTGGGGGCCATATGTTCTAAAAAAGTGGCTTACATGTGATTGTATTCTATTTTATGAGGGAGGGCTAACAACTCTTTTAGGAACTAGAACTGTGAGTGGTGATCACAGCAAATCAGCCATCTTACAAGACCCACAAAATTATCACCTCCCATGGGGGCTTGCAAACACTAATTCAGGGGTCAGCAACCTTTCAGAAGTGGCATGCCAAGATTTAATTTATTAACGGATGTGTGTGCTGGGGGAAGGAGAGGGCAGGGACAGGCTAGGTACGGTATAGGGGTCTAAGCATAAGGCGGGACCTAGCTTTGTGCCCCCTTGCAGCAAATGCTGCAGCCATGCGATCCTGGGCTGGCCCCGGAGGCCACTGCTGCCATGGCCACACAGTCCCAGGACAGCCCTGGAGGTGCCGCTGAGGAGTGTCAGTCCCAGCACTGCCTCCTCCCACCGCAGTCTAAGCTGCTACAGGGAAGAGGGATGGCTCTCCAGTGGCTGCGTGGGGCAGGAGGGGTGGGGCTAAGCTCCCACCTAGCATGCCGCTGAAAATCGGCTCACGTACCACTTATTACATGCATGCGGTAGCTTGCCAACCTCTGGACTAATTCAAATTAGATTCTCCAGAGACCAACAGACAAAATCAAATAAAGCCTAAGTTTAAACGGTCTCAGGTCCTTCCTTCTTATCCATGCTTTCTGTCCAAGGTGACTGGGAGGGAACAGAAAATCCTTAAGGATTAGAAAGTTTTGTCCCTCTAGATCCCCATAAGATGGAAGGTGACCATTGGCAAGGCCTTAAAATATGTGAAGGTTCTTTTACATTTTGTCTGTAATGCTTTTATCTTAAGAAATCTGTTTGCTTAGAAGGAGCTGTGTGATAGTTTATAACTGCAGGTAATATTCTGGTCATAGAGCCTTCAGAGAGAAAACAAAATGCAGGAACTTGCCTGTTTGGGCAATCTGATTTGCTAGAGACACCACAGTACAAAGCCAAGGAGTTATCCAACCTTAAAACTCTCAGTCACAAATGAGAAAGATGAAGGTCTCCGCCCAAGAAAGGTGATGGCTGGGAATTAGAAACCCTTAAGTGAGTGCCCTCAGGAGACCACAGAGGGGAAAACACAGGCATAGTTACCTATTAGCATAGTTAATTCACCTCCCTCTAAGGCGGTAGCTATGTCAACAGGAGACACTCTGGCATTGACATAGCACTGTCTCCACTGGGGGTTAGGCTGGTGTAAGTGTCTCTCTCTGGGTAGTGAATTTTCTCACATCCCTAAGTTAAGTAGCTATACCAATATAAATCTGTAGCCTAGATCTGGCCTTAAGTTATTCTTGGTGCTTTTTCTATAAATAATAAGGAAACTACCCCAAAAAACCACTTATCTGAAAATTTAAAGATGTTATTTAAACTGCACCTCCTTTGTATTCAGGACTCTTTAAATTTATTTCCACTCTTGAAAAACTGTAACTGGAATATTTTCTGAGGAAGAAGGGTTGGCAAGTATGAAAAAAAAATTGCTACAATCCACAGTGGAAGCGGCCATTACTTTTTGCACCTGAGTACAAGTAATAACATATACTATAATGTGTCATTAAATATCAGTTTTATCAGTGTGGGCCTACAAACACTAATATGCTTGGATTAATGGGTTTCTTGTATGATGCCACTACAGTTATAGTGACTACTGAAGGAGAAAACATTCAATTATGAAGAAGCATTGATCCTAAAATAAGTTATTCCTATAAATTCTCAAAAAAATATTTTCTAACTGCTGTAATTTTGGGAAAGATATTTTTATGTTTCATATGTAACTAAGTTTGAATTCCTGCTTCCATTGCAAAATTCAATTTAAAACTTCACTATGGAGTCACTACTACTGCCTCCATAATGCTGATTATTTTTCCTGTTGAGAAAACATTTAGCTGGCCAACAGATGCTGTTCATGATTTGTTTTACATCAGCATAAAAAAAAACCTGCTAAAAAGCAATTAACAGAGGACATTAAAACAACTCAAACTGCAATTAAACACACAAGTTGGGGTTATTAGGGAACCAAAAGCCAAGCAACTATCTAATAATGTTGAAAGCTGAAAGTACCTCTAGCCAATACATGCTCTATGATTAAAATGGCATTTGACATACATCGTAAGGTGGCGGTAACAACACTTTCTTAATTTCATATGTACGTTATATACCAGAATTAATAGAACACCTCGCCAAAAAAAAGTGAGGATGGGTTTTGTCCAACATATCTATGTATGCCTACATGCACACGAGTGCTCCAAAATATTATTTAAATGTGAAAAGTGATCCTCCAAAATCATAATCGGATTACAGAGTTTAGACTTTTTTTCTTATCACACCCATCCATCAATTTCCATCATCAATTTTCACTTCTACCATTTGGTAAATGGCTAAAGCAACAGGAAATGGTGGCAAGAGAGAATTTGGTACATTTCCCTTATTTCTTTTCACAGCTACGTTAGTTACTTTTGGGGAAGATTTTCTATTATTTTTAAAAAGTCAGAAAGAAGCAAAAAAAAGGGGGGGTACAAGTCCAATTTTTAAAAAAGTTGGTCAGATTGCTTTTAAACATCCCTTAAAACAGTGGTCCCCAACACGGTGCCCGCAGGCACCACGGTGCCCACCGGGGCATTTATGTGCACCCGCCAAATCATCTGGGCCAGCCCCGCCCTCAGTACGTGGCACCGGGCGCATGGGCAGCCCCTGCCCCGGACGCGCGGCACATGCGTGGCCCCGCCCCCGGACGCCCAGCGCGTGAGCGACCCCGCTCCCAGGCACCCGGCAGCCCCGAAAGGTTGGGGACCACTGCCTTAAAACATATATACACAATATATACACCCTTAGTTTCTCAGAAGCCTTTCACATTTCCTTCTGAGTTTAAACAAATATATATTTTGCCTAAATGTATTTGACCATATGAATATTTCTTGTGTAAAAAGACATTTTTCCTACTCTTTGCAATATATAGTCTACACGTTCCCTGCAGCCAAAAGCATCCAGTTTCCTGATCCTATTTTCACAGTCCCATAATTCCTATATAATTTACTTTTTAAAAACCCATGTTTGCTTCTTGTTCTGTGGTGGTTCTCTCAAATTTCTCTCCCTAAGCCTTTATTAAAGATCTTCTGTCCAGCGACTTACCAGAATTAGTGTCTTATTTCCTGAAAAATCCCAGGTCTTGCAGCACTGCAGATTTCCTGGCAGCATGCCAATTTCTAGGTCTAAGTCACATCTTAAAAAAAAAAAAAAACCAAAAAAAAAAAAACCACACCCAGCCTAGCTACTGCATGTAATTGATAAAACTAAAATAAGACCCTAAGCCTTAATTTAAATTCAAGGTACAAGGGTACGCACACACTATCTTCTATCAACCTTGCTGTTACATAATTACAATACAACATTTTATAGCCACAGACCGTCTTTTTTCTTGCTTTTGTTAGGTTTGGTGTTCTGGCTCCAGGCAGTATTTTTGTAGTGGATCCAGCCAGCATCACCTGACTTGTCTTGTGTCCAAATTCTTCAATACCATTATCTGACCTTTAGCTTTTCCCTTTTTCTCTCTAACTCAGTAGTAGCATATCCAGGCATGTAGAAAAGTGTTACATGTTATGGCCATGCTCAGCTTCCCAAAGTTTCTTGTCCAATTACTGACTCTTCTCTTATTTGGGTCCTATCTAAACATGTTTGGATTTATTCATACTATTTGACCCGGCTTCCCTCCCTGTGCTCATTTTGTGAAATATCACATCCATTATCCCTCAAATCTTTTGTAAGCCATAATTAGTAGAGTTTTGATTGATTTACTACTGTTTTTCTATAACTATCAGAGAAAGTGAAGGACATATTGGTGATGCTACAATATATATGAAGCTTTTAATCAAAACATTTTAATTATACCAACATACATAGTATGTACTAAATTCATTTAAAAAGGACATTTGCCAATCTGATGTAGTTTAAAATGTAATCATAGTCCTTGGGAAATTCTGTGCCACTGTGAAGGCACAGATTTCACGTTCTTTTGAAGAAAATAGTCTGCCAGAGAGGGCTGCAACTATGCCTTTCACCTACCAGGGGCTGCTGTGACAGTAGCTGGATCACCAGCAGGAGCAGCTAGCTGGGGACAGGGAGGAGGAAAAGCTGCATTCCTCAGTGCACCCTACCTGTGGGAAGAGGTGAGGAGACACAGGATATGGGGGAAATGGATAGCACATGGAACACAGGGCTTCTAGGAGTCACACAGACTGGGGTTTAGAAGGGCTAGTGGTGGAGGACACAGAATGTGGTGGGGTTGAACGGGAGTGGGCATGCAGGGACACACAGGGACAAGAAGTAGATAAAGCGAGGTGTAGCAACATATGGGGAGGAGGCTGGGATAAGCCAAAGTCTGCATAACAATCCCTTCCCCAAAAAAACCCACCTTGTTCCATATTTCCCTGACCCATACCCAACAACCCTCTTCCAGACTCCTTCCCAAATATTACTTTCCTCTCCCTCCGCTCCTTCATTATCTCTGACTTCTGCACTGTTTCAGGGGTGTAGTGAATAAGATTCTGCTTTGTAGTTTTAATTATTACTCAGAGTTTTGTATTAATATAACCTAGTAAAGTATCTATTTGTTAAAAAATCCTCAATCTTTTCTTGTCTGTACTGTTATAGACACACTTGCTGACGGCTATTCTGAAATAAATTACCAAAATAATTGAAACTGGTATGATTATACTGTGTTATTTTGACAAATAAGAGATGCAGAATTTTGCAAAGCTTTAAAATATTGAATACAGAATTTTTAATATTTTGGCACAGACATTTCTCAGGAGTATAATCTAGATTGTTTTGCAGTCAATTTTAAAACAGCCAAAAGAAGGTTATTTACTTTTTAAAAAAAGTTTTAATGGAATCCAAATATTTAAAAAAACCTGTTATTACAAGGACTAGAATCTACCTGCATAAGCATGTGAAAGCAAAGAATTTTGGCAAGTTTTCCTAGTAGACAGTCCTAAACCTGTGACTATAATTGATGAAAAATATGTGCTCTCTGTCCCCACCTTTGGAAGCAGATGAAAATACATCATGAGGATTGTTGTATGTGGACAGAGAGAAGTAGATTTATACTTTTGATTAATAAAATCTGAAGAGTTCCACTATATCCACAACTATATATAAAAGACAAGTTCCAAACCTCTAAAGATTTTCAATATATGAACTTCTGCTGTGGTAACAAAACAAAGAACTAAAATAATGTGTGCCATTTAGAAAAATGACTTCAGGGATACTCTGTAGACTTCCACAGTTCTCTCAGAGAATTAAATTCTGACACCTATAATGCCATAAATCATAGAACTATAAGGGACCTCAAGAGTCCAGTCCCCCACCCTCACATGGCAGAACCAAGCACTGTCTAGATCAGCCCTGATAGACGTCTATCCAATCTGCTCTTAAATATCTCCAGTGATGGAGATTCCACAACCTCCCTAGACAATTTATTCCAGTTTTTAACCACCCTGACAGTTAGGAAGTTTTCCCCTAATGTGCAACTTAAACCTCTCTTATTGCAATTTAAGCCCATTGCTTCCTGACCTATCATCAGAGGTCAAGAAGAACAATTTTTCTCCCTCCTCCTTGTAACACCCTTTTAGATACTTGAAAACTGCTATCATGTCCCCTCTCAATCTTCTCTTTTTTAAACTAAACAAACCCAAGTTTTTCAGTTTTCCCTCATAGCTCGTTTAATCGTTTTTTGTTACTTTTCTCTGGACCTTTTCCAATTTCTCCACATATTTCTTAAAATGAGGTGCCCAGAACTGGACACAATACTCCAATTGAGGCCTAATCAGTGCAGAATACAGTGGAAGAATTACTTCTTGTGTCTTGTTCACAACACTCCTGTTAATGCATCTCAGAATCATGTTTGCTTTTTTTTTGCAACAGTGTCACATGTTCACTCATGTTTAACTTGTGGTCCACTATGACCCGTAGATTCCTTTCTGTAGTAGTTCTTCTAGACAATCACTTCCCATTCTGTATGTGTGAAACTAATAGTTTCTTCCTAAATGAACAACATTGCATTTGTCCTTATTAAACGTCATCCTGTTTACTTCAGACCATTTCTCTAGTTTATCCAGATCATTTTGAATGTTGACCCTATCCTCCGAAGCACTTGCAACACCCCCCAGCTTGGTATCATCTGCAAACTTAATAATCGTACTCTTTATGCCATCATCTAAATCATTGATGAAAATATTGAACAGAACTGGCAATCAAATTCTGGTATCCACTCTTTAAAAACATATCTATCACTGCTAGCACTGGAAGAAAACCTGCATCATAATTAAAAAGCTATTTTAAAATATTGTTACATTTTATTGAGCATGAATAAGTGCTTCAGATATTGAAATTGCGGACTGTTGCATTTTGTAAAATTACTGGGTTTTAAGTATGTATTCTCATCAATTTGTCATTGGTCAACTCACGGGGCTTACAATTCCTCTTCCTCCTTTCTATCCCCTCAACATTCTTAAGTATCTTTATAATTAACATAGTAGTTTGACTTTCATGGCACCAGAGCCATCCTGCCCACAGCACAATTCGGGGCATCCATCCCGGGCCCTGCATCATACACTGATAACCTGTTCTTTTGGCATATTCCTATAAGACAGTGCACAGATACCAGTTAAATCATTATCTCTGTGTTGCCCACTTCCAAATGTCAGTGTTCTTCCTAAACACTCTTCACTTCCTTCATTCTTTAATACTACTGACAACTCTACCCTCTATTGCCAGTGTTCACAATCTGGAGACATTCTCCCCACACCTCTCGACCTTTAAAAACCTTCCTGCATCAAGGAGGATAATTACTAAAATCTTGTCTCCTATTATGTACGCTGACATGGTAGTTATAATACTTAGTTTCTATACATCTCTCCAAGATCTGAGGTTACTTCTTCCATTTCCATCTCTGTGCCTAGCATATGCTATGCAAATTCCTTCTCCTTCTCAAACTCTACCTTGTGTTATTTTCTTTGTAATCAAAGCAATAGCTGCCTGTGAGCAGAAGAAACTGATTAGTTGCATTTCTCAGTTTCTAATGCTGGAATCAACAAGAAAGCATTTTCTCTAAGCAACAGAAACCATCTAACTCATTTTCCCCTTTCTCTTTCCTTCCTTCCTTATGGACCTGTTTGACCTAATTTGTCATCAACTATAATGGTAGTTGAAATAAACCTGAGTCTCTAAAAGAGTAACACCAGCTCTAAAACTCATATAGTTTGGGGAAAAAACCCTAGATTTGATTATATTTAAATTATCAAAATTCCAACTTCTTTATGTAAAAGAGACAATATGCATTTTAATATGCATTTAAAATCATTGTAACTTTTGTACCAGAAATAATTTTTTCAAATCTTATAGCATATTAACTTGTAAATATGTTTGTTCTTTCACTTTTGTTTTTGTACTTTATTCATGCTAAAAGAAAGAGCTTTCCAATAAAAAAAATAGTATAAAAAAACCCTGTTTACCCAGTGAGTACATTTCTGTGTCTGAAAGATGAAACAAGAGACCATGACTTATCTCAATTCTGCCATTGACTTTAATGGGAGTGGAACTGGGCCCAAAGTCTTAAAACAGTTAAGTGTGAAAGCACACAACTCCGTTTATCTACGAAGTAAAATAGTTTAATAGTTGTTCATGGTTCTTTAAAAAACAATAACATTTAAATATGAATTATTTGCAGAGCTAGATTATTAAAAATAGCACTTTAGGCCCTACACAAAACAATGCATGTATAATATAGAAAATATTGCATACATTATGTATATACAGACGCTTGTATACATGCAGAAGCTTAAATAAATGTTGCTTTCCTTTCTTTTTTCCCCCCTCTCAGAACTATGCAATTCAGAATGAATGGATTAATGAACTAGGAACCGGATTTGAAATATCTAGACTACCCTGAACTAGTTTAAATCATGCAATAATCAACTCAACTCTTAATTTAGGAAGGGAATTTATTTATTCATTCAAGTGCAGTTTCCAGTGTGAGCATATTGAGGTTGAGATTTTACAAACAAGGACCTTTCTGTTTTACACGAACACAAAAGATTCCGTTATAATTCATAGGAGAACTGCTCTATTCACAAAACTTTCACCATACTTCACATTTTTGCAATATTTTCCACGCTGTTTTCTTTTTTTATTCACAGACTAAAAAATACAGAAAGGAAAGCTTTACTATGGCTGCCCTGATAATGTGCCTCAATGCTGTTATACAAATGTCTATTGGTGATCTCTGAAGTTACTTTCACCTTTCTAAAACTGCCATCAACAAGGGTGGCAATTAGAATTAAATTTTAGAGGGTAATTTTTCTTATGTGGAGAAAAACTCCTTTCCAAATAAGAACTGGAATGGGAAATAATTATTTTACATATGGGTACTGTTCAGATATCAGTTGTTTCTATTTATCATTACCCCATAGTCCAGAAGTGAACTAGTGATCTTGTAATGAAATTCTCCGTGTCCTATTTATCTCCTGAAGCATTGCACAGAAGAGCTCATGTCTGTGTTTCTGACAACATTAAAGGCTTATCTGTACAAGAAGATAGTGCACAGCGAACCAGGTTGTGAATTTATTACATAATTGGCAGTCAAGTATCCATATGGACAATCTGTACACTATAAAGTGCCTCTGACAGTTTTGCTTAGTATACTTTAAAGAGTATTAAGCTATTGCATGTAAGGACACTATTAATACACAATAAGAGCGCCTTATCTTGATGCTCACTAACTTCTCCATGTAGACAAGCCCTTCTGGGAAATCTCCTATACTTGCAGTTTTATTGGTGATATGAGCAGGTGTACAGATTCTCCACAACTGTCATGGAAAGCTTCTTATTTGCCAGGAGCTACTGCCTTTCTCAAGTCCTGTTTTAATGGAAACTTGTCTAATATAGACAACTTACAGTAAAGATTGCTAAACAATTTATATTATAAAGATACTGTTCTTAATTGATTATAACTTTGCACAACAAAGTGTGTGGGCTGAATTTTTCTACATTGGGTATGTGCCTCAGGTTGAATATTTTTTGAAAGCTTCAGCTCTCATAGTTCAGTCATGTCCAAGCAAAATTAGGGATGACATTCTTTTGCTTATATTAATTCCTACAACTATTTCACTGAAAAGCTCTACCACATCCTTGTCTTGGTATTTGGCATGGTGTCATACTAATATCACGGATGTGTCATACTAATATTAAGAATATGGTATTTGGCAAGGTGCCACCCTTGTGAAAAGGCCCCCAAATTTGGTCATGTCATAAGCCTCTGAAAAACTGATGGTCACTTAATGCTCACTAGAGCAGTGGCTCTCTACCTTTCCAGCCACTGTATCCCTTTCAGGAGTCTGATTTGTCTCATGCACCGTCAAGTTACACCTCACTTAAAAAAAGTACTTGTTTACACAATCAGAAATAAAAATACAAAAGTGCCACTGCACACTAAGTGAAGACAATTACTTACTTTCTCATTTTTACCATATAAAATAAAACCAATCAACTAGAATATAAATATTGCACTTATATTTTAGAGTATAGAATAGAGCAATACCAACAAGTTACTGTGTGAAATATAAGTTTGTATGGACTTCGTTAGTGCTTTTTATGTAGACCGTTGCAAAACTATGCAAATATCTAGATGAATTCATTAAGCCTCCTGGAAGGCCTCTCTGCATACCTTCAGGAGTATGCTTATCCCTGTTTGAGAACCACCATAGCACAGGATTGTAACCCCTTCAGTGAGCATCACCCATTCTGCAGACTGATGAGGTAGGGGTGCTATGGAAAAAATAGTATATGATCATATAATTAAAGACCATCATAGTGCATAAAGGGGCTGAATTAACGTAGCCTAGAATCAAGTACTTGACTTCATAAACTTAACCATTTAATGTAATTTTTTGACAGAGATTTCACTATTCAAATGATATTGTGTCAAAATCAAATGATGTGGATAATATGAGTATTTAAATCAATTTTCACCTTTTACATTTGCAGTACAAAATTTAGAAATCATATGTATATGTGGTATACGAAAATGTATAATGCCTTTAGAGAAACAGTAATTTTAGAACTGTCACATTTAAAAAGCGAAGAAAGATCTTATTTAAATGTGTATATAAATCATGGGCCACAATGCTTCTCTGATTAGCTCTATTTTATCAGTATTTCATATTCTCAACTTACTCCCCAAACCCATTTACCTGTTTTGTCAACCTACCACATCAAACCTGGACTGAAAAACTCTCAAACACTGCCTTTTCCTACTCATGTGTACTATACCCTAGGGACTGAGATCTTTTCTTGGGGTTACTATGTGTTAATATAAATATAATCATATAAATAAGAAAATACTACCCTGTTATATTTATGTGACTAAGAGTAAATGAAGTTTGCACAGTACTTAAAATAATGGATCTCTTCGCTCTGTAAACCTAAAGAACTTCTGGTTGCCATACTAACACTCCCTTTCAGAGGCATAAGATGTTGTATGTCATAAGTTATGGAACAGATGGCAAATGTCAGGTTTACCTGCTGCCATTAAATGAGTGGTTGACTGCCAAAAAAAGGAATATGTTTTTTTACAACAGCTTTAATGTGCCATATTCATATCCTTTTCTTGCATAAGATGGCAAGAAAGTAATTTTGCATACTCTAAATGAAAGGATAAAAAGGTGTGATATTACAATGATTCTACCAAACACTGCCTGTGCTTAGGATCTCTGCGACATGTGTAGTTTACAAATTTGAAATCCAAAAGACCTATCAAAAACATTTTTAAAAGTTTCAAACCTTAAGATTAACTACAATACACTGACTTTTTAAAAAAAGAGCTTGAATTAAATGTGGTTTTAAATATACTACTCAGAATGTTAAGGAACAATAATATAACCTATCACTACAAAATATCTTGAGTTAATTTATTAATTTAGAGTCCAATGATACAAAAAAAAAAGTTACCATGTATGAGTCTTAACAATTTGAAATGAATACAAAAACAGTTAAACTGCATCATAAATGGGTAGGAACTGAGGTTTTGTATTGAAGATTACCTTGAAAATGCAGCAAACCATAAGAATTGGTGAATAATCTTATTTTTAGATCACTTAAAGTACAACTTAATTCTTACAGTACCTCTGATTTACTTGCATCTCAAGTAGTTGTATTTTTTCCAAGAGTTCTTTTTCAACAGCTTCCCTCTTTAATTCAGACTCCTTAAGGGATATTCGTATTGCTTCCTCTTTTTCACTACTGAGCTTCTGAACAAATAGTTTTCTTTCCTGTTCTTGGTTAGTTATTAGCAGTTCTTTTTCCTCCTTGAGATTATGGATAATAACTTCAAATTTGTCCTTCTGTTCACACAAAGCCAATTTTTCCTCCTTTTGCTTTTCTAGGGCATTTGCTTCCACTTTTATCTGACTCTGTAGTTCTATTACTTGTTCTTTCAGACTTTTTTCTACTTCTAAAGCTTTTTGGTGTAAAGAGGTTATTTTGTTTAATTCAATTTTAAGCATATTTGTTTCTTCTTCATATCTGTTCACTAATTCTGAAATGCACTGGTCTTTCTCAATTGTCATTAAAGTTCTTAGCTCTGCTAGGCCCACTTCATAGTCATCGCTGTTAACTTGTATCTTATGGTTTAATTTATCTAACTCCTTTCTTAAATGTTCTGTTTCCTTATCAATAAAGGACTTTAGGAGCTCCTGTTGCTGAGTTCTGCTTTCTTCCATCATCATCTTCATTTCATCTGTTTCTGCTTCTTTTAGTGCAAGTTCAACTTCTAATTTGCACCTCAAGTCAAAGAGATCAGAAACTTTGAGTTTGAACTCCTCTATCTGTTGGTCCTTCTCTTGGACAATTGCTGCATGAGATTTCTGCATTTCTTCAAATCTCTGGTGGTTTTCTTTTTTTAACTGATCTAAACAATCCTTGTGCTCTGCTATCAATTTCTCAAATTCCTGTGTATGCCTGATTTGTAGATTGTTTTCCAATTCTTTAAGATGAGCCTGTTCCAAACTCTGAAGTTCTGCTCTCAAAAGTTTAATTTTTTCATCATTTTCAATATGAAGCTTTTTCAAATTTTCCAGTATCATCTCACGTGACTGCCTCAGTTCTTTAATTTCACATTTCTGATCCTTCATTTGCCCTTCCAATGCAAGTAATTTCTGATCTCTCTCATTCTGCAGACAAACAACAGCTTCTTTTTCATTTTTCACCATTGCAAATTCATTATCTTTGTTTTGCAAAACTTCTTCGAGACCTATTAAGTCTCCCTTTAACTTTTTAATCTTTTTTTTGTTTTCCTCAACATCTTCCAGTAATGTACTAATTCTAGTTTCATACTCACTTTTCAAAGATTGCAATTCTTTTTCATGTTCATCTCTTAGTGTTTTTTCAAGTGAAAGTTTTACTTTTTGTATAATATTCCTTATTTCTACTGATGTATATTTTAAAGAATTTGAAAAGTCACACTGTTCTTTTTTTACAAATGTTCTAAAGTGGCAAAGGTCTTCTTTTATGTTTCTTAAGTTAAACTGTGATTCCTGGGCAACAACTCTACATTTCTCCATGCGAGAATTTAGAGAATCTTCCTTTACACAAATATTTGTGTCTTGCATACGTCTACTGTCTATTGCATTGATAACTGAAGAATAGAGGGACTCCACCATCATTTCTGGACTTTGTGGATCACTTACTATATTAGGAGATGATGGATTTTCCTCTATTACAAACTCATTTACTGCTGACATAAAGTCAGACTCTGGACTTTCTGCTAGTGAATCCAAGTCTAAAGATCCTTGCTTAAGGGCTTGCTCTAAGTTTGGATGAGCGATTGTTTCGAAATCAAATGTATGAGCGTCAATGCTGTCCGGAGACAATTCATCTAATGGAGCTGGGGGACACACAGGAGGACACAAGGGACCCTGAAGACTGAGTGATGGAGGAGTTCTAGAAGAGGTAGCAATTGTGGTTCCTTTAGCACTTTCCATCCTTGGTGTAGTAGCAGATTGTGGTGATGCTTGACTATTGGAGACCTGCAGGTATAAAATTTAAACCAAAACTTTACAAACTGAATAATAAATATATTGAGCTAAAACTTAGCTATACTGTAATAAAGTAATGTGAAAGCAGTAGACTGTGTCAATCATATACAACTATTCAAAAACTGACACTAAAAAGTTAAGGAAATGTATAGCTTCTTTCCTGGAATCTCTAGTTAGCATGTGTGCTGTGTGTAATATGAACTATATGCATATACAAATGTACTATAATTAATACGATTGTGTCGTATATGTAGTCTAAGTATTATGGTATAATTTTATATATTGTAGAAACATATGGAAGTGCTAGCAATTGCCAAAAAATACTAGAAGCCAAGAAATTAAAGAAAACTATTGAATATTTTATATGAAAATTAATTCTTTGCTATTGTGCTTTGTTTTCTAGTAATGTCTGAACTTGCTTTCTGGAAAGTATTAAAGAAAAAAGTTGACTTATGGTTAACACCATAATGTGAAGGATCAAAATTAAAATGTAGATGAAGAGAAAAACATGCCTAATGAAGACTTCTCTGTGCACACAACTCTTTTTAATGTACTGTTAAAGCATTTTAAAATCAAATACATTTTTAATATTTCAACTATATTAGATTTCCCAAAATGTTTATAAAAACTTCTTGACGTAGTAAAACCCATCCATGATAATACAGACATCAAAAGCAAAGCAGGTTTCTCCTCTTTTTCAGAGGCTGAGAAAGATGCAATAATAGGGGTCTTCGATAGTACAGAGAAGGGCACAGCAGAATGAAAAATCGCCTACCTGATGATTCTCTCTCTCAGACTGATTTTCCACTTTTTTGGCTCCCCTCTCTTCTTATACATATTGGAGAAAGTTCAGACTTTGATATGGAGCCCTGGCACTTGGCCATACCCCTTTAATTAAAACACCAAGGACCACACTGACCTGCCCATTATATCCATTTTCTGCTGCCAGAATGGTACAATGCAGACAAAGCTGGCTCATCTAATTTCCTGGTACTTTCCCTTTTGAAGTGGACTGAACCAAGCGGACTTGGCAAAATTTTCATGTAATCTAGAGAACTGCACGAAAGTCTCACTTTGAGTCTCAAGAGGGGAAGAAGACAGATTCTCGAATGAGAAAGTGAATCTTATTCCAATGGGGTAGGATAAGTCACCCAGACTTGAATCTCGTTACTTGATAAAACCCTTGTTTTATCCCTTGGGTTCAAGGGCTAAGAATATCTAGGTTAGGTAATGGAACGTCATTTCTGAGGCTAACAAATGATTTTGCATGTCTCAATACAGATTTTCAGCATCTGAATCACAAAATCCCCATCACTACAAGTTGGGCTCCCGGCAACTTAGGGAACTGAGCTGTCCCGAACCAGGGCATTTGCCTGACTAGGGGAGGTCAGTGTACCCCTGCTGGCTGCTCTCCTCTAGGGATCTTCTCCCTGAGGCTCCCTGCCCTGCTGCTGGCCCCGCAAACACTGGTTCAGCACAAACTCTCCTCCTCGCTGCCTGCACACTAACTCAGGGTCCCCTGGCTGGGATCACCTGGTCGCTGCTGGGTTCACTGACCATGGCCACTTGCCTCTGCCAGCCCCGCTTCAGGGGAGTGGGGAGTAAGGGAATGATTCCCCGGCCAGGGCCACCCTATTACAACAGCTCTGCTGCCAAAGGTGGTTTCCCGGGCTTCCCTGGCCAGGTCGTCTGCCACCTGCTGCAGCTGGAGGTTTTCCAGCTACGGCCAGGACACTCTGGCTGCCTGGCCCAGCAGACGCCTGGTGGGGGCAAGAACTCCCCAGACAGCGCCTGGCCCGGTTGATGCTGGAGGTTCCTCAGCCAGGGTGGTGCTTCCCCATCTTCCATCTAGCCCAGCCAGGACTCCCCAGTTCCCCGTTTTTTTCAGCTGGCTTCTGCTCCTGCCTCCAGGGCTCTTTGGTCCATGGACCACGGATGTTGCTGAACCAGAGTGTCCCAGATATGGGAGGTTCAACCTGTACTAGAGATGTATGAATACTTCCAAAAAATTTGAAAAAAATATATAGGGCCAGAGAGAGAATATGAGAAGGACACTATAGCTTAGTGGTTATGGTATCCTTATAGGATGGGGGAACCCAACTTCAAATACCTGATCCAATGAATAATTATTTATTCACAATGGAACAAACTGAGACAAAGATAAGAATATCCCAAAGCCCACTGGCTAGGGCTAACTCATGCAAAGTGGATTACCAAATTCAAATCCTTTCTCCACATCAAGCAGAAAGGGAAATCAAACTTGGACATCCCACATGTCAAGTGAGTGCTCTAACCATGGGCTTAAAGTTAGAAGGAAGGCTTCCTCCTCCTCCCACCATTAAAGGCCTGAAAAGTTAAGGTATTTTGTTTTGGTTTTTTGGTCAAAATTATTCGGCAGATTCATGTCTAAGTTATGAAGAGGTTTGGGTAGACCAAAAATGTATTTTTCAGAGAAGCTATTCATTTGAAACATTATGCCTAGCTGAAATCACTACAATTAGCTACAACTCACAAGCTTTTCTCAATCTCAGCAAAGGAGGCAAGGATTGAATAAACAGAGACTACATTTACCTGAGGTCTGGTTCAGCCCCCCCAAGGTTCAGGGGCCTCTATGCAGCATTGGGGAGCCTGCGCTGGCACTCCAGTCCTCACACTGTCCCAGTGCAAGGCTGGAGCATACAAAATCTACTAGGTTGGATCCCCCTAGGCCAGTGGTCTCCAACCTTTTTACACCCAAAATCACTTCTTAAATGTCAGGGCAAGAGAAGATCTACCCCATCCCTTTCCCAAGACTCCACCCCTTCCTTGAGGCCCTGCCCTCTCTGCTCCCCTCCTCTCCATCACTTGCTATCCCTAGCCCTTATACACTCTCACTAGATTGAGACAGGAGGTGCAGGCTCTGGGGTGGGAATGAGGGATTTGGGTGTGGGAAGGGATGAAAGGTGTAAGGGGGGAATCTGGATGCAGGAGGAGGTGGAGAAGGGGATGCTGGCTCAGGGAGGGGGCTCCAGGCTGGAGAGTGTTTGGGTCAGGTGGAAGGTTGGGGTGCTGAGCAAGCCACAGGCTTGTGGATGTGAGGGTGCAGGACTCTGGGCTGGGATGTGTGAGGGGCTCAGGGCAGGGAGGTTGGGAGTATGACGAGCTCAGGACTCAGATGTGCCTTGTGTGGCTAGTGCCGGAGTGTTGTGGCAGAAAATGGAGGATGTGAGTGGGGGTGCAGGAGTTTGACGATGTGAGAGGCTCAGGACAGGGGGTTCCAGTTTAGGATAGGCTCAGATTTGGGGCCTGGGGTGTGTGTGCAGGCGTGTTGTTATACTGAGGCCAGAGTGGGGCTTGGCCCCAATTGGGGGCTTGTTGGCCAGGCTTCATTTTTAAATAAAACATTATGTCAAAAACAAAAGGTTTCAGCATTGTCTTTATTTATGAGAGGGGCAGAGAACCTGTTTTGAGTCAAGGGTCACTGACCCACAGAAAAGTCAGTTGGGGCCACACAAGTGAGATGCAAAAAAACCAAACCAAACACACACACACCACCCTCCAACCCCCCCAAGCCTCACTAATGTGGCCCCAACTGTGCTGGTGGGGTACGGGACAGGGTTGTGGGGCAGGTGGGAGGGTGCTGGTGGGGGCAGGGGACTGTTGGTTGCTGGGGTAGGGAACAGGGTGCTGGTGGGGGCTGGGGCAGGGGACTGGGGGGGGGGGGGTAAGCCAGGGGGAGGAGACAGGGACATCTAGGGCCAGTACCTGGGGATCCTGCAGCTGGGCGCCAGGTCCAGGTCTCAGGAAGCACATGCGCTGCTCCCTCCTCCCCAAACAGCTGGCACGTTTCTTTAATAGACAGGTCTGTCGCGTGCTGGCAACTTCTCTCCCCTGCTGCCTTCCTGCATGGGGTGGGGGGTAGGAAGAGTAGGAGTCCCAGGACTGCATCAGCACCAACTGCTCAGGAAGCATGCGCACCTTGCTCCTCTGCTCCCCACGGCACCACATGCTTCCTCAGCAATTAAAGCTGGCGCAGTCCTGGGACTCCTACTCCTCCCCCGCCCAGGAAGACAGCAGGGGGAAGGAAGTCGCCGGTGCACGACAGACCCAGCCTTTCCGGCTGCATGCCGGCTAATTGGGGCAGGGGAAGAGCAGCCCGCACACTTCCTGAAATCCCAGACGTAGCGCGCAGCTGCAGAACTTCCCCTCCCACTCCGCAGGAAGCCAGAGCTACCTCCATTGTTGCTGGAGGTAGCATCAGCGGGGGCTTCTTCTTGGAGGTGGGGGGAAATGAGGGAGGCCCGAACGCCTCACGATCGACTGGTTGAGCCCCCTCCGATGGACCAGTTCATCACGATTGACGGGTTTAGTGACCATGGCCCTATGCTCTAGTGTGGGAGGGGAATGTGGGCAGTATCTTCCTCCTTCTCAGACAGGAGCCACATCAGTGACAGATTTTAGTTTTTTGGGGGTTTTTTTTGTTTTTTTTTTTTAAACTTCTCACTTGTGTGCGGCCTCCAATTGATTTTTCTGAGAGTCTGTGGCCACTGCCCAAAAAAAGGTTCCCCTCCCCTAACATAGATCAAAGTTGAGCCACAAAGTTAGGGCCTATGCCTTTTCTTCTGCGCATACCTAAAATACTTTATTCTCCAGGACTAGCAGCTACCAATCACTCAATTCACACTCATGATTTACTGGATTATTCAGAGGTTTTCCAGTGCTGTCACTCTAAGAGCTGCTTCTGTTGTACTACATATTAGTCTTTGTATATTCCAAAATAATTTTCTAATATAAAATTTTATTTCCTAAGCACTACCAACAGAGAGTGGTACAATTTTCAAGCAGGTGACGTCTGAAACTCAATCACAAATAAAACTTAAAATAATCCTTTATACAAGAATAAAAATAAGACAAATAAAATGGTAGATGATTTTGCTCTGTGCTGACTCTGAATGTATGTTATGGTTAATGTACAGTTTTAATTTTAACTCAACGTTCTGTAACAGAGATTAAAACCCTATTTTGCAGTGTCTGCCTTACAGTTAAATTGAATGGAGAGAGAATGAGTAAATACTCTACTATAGGAATCTTGTTATGAAGAATTTGTTCATTATTGCAGAATTAAAAAGCACTTAAAATTCTGCCTGATATTCTGCTGTAATCCCTGTGAGTTGCCGCATGGCCATTAAAAAGAAACTCACATTTAATCCACACAGACCCTCCAAGATGTGCCAAAGACCAGAAGAATAACTGAAATCTCTATATCTCAAGGGAATACAGAAGTAGAAACCAAACTTATTTTAATTCAAGGTATATTTACAATAATTTAGTGTCACTGCTCAAAGCCAACTGTTTTTACTATAGTATACCTACTGTTTGTTATTAACGGTTCACAGTACTGCTGGAAAGGTATAACAAGTGGAGTTCCGCAGGGGTCTGTTTTGGGACTGGTTCTGTTCAATATCTTCATCAATAATTTAGACATCAGCATAGAGAGTATGCTTATTAAGTTTGCAGATGATACCAAGCTAGGAAGGGTTGCAACTGCTTTGGAGGATAGGGTCATAATTTAAAGTCATCTGGACAAATTGGAGAAATGGTCAGAGGTAAACAGGATAAAGTTTAATAAGGAAAAAAGCAAAGTGCTCCGCTTAGGAAGGAACAATCAGTTTCACACATACAGAATGGGAAGCGACTGTCTAGGAAGGACTATGGCAGAAAGGGATCTAGGGGTTATAGTGGACCACAAGCTAAATATGACTCAACAGTGTGATGCTATTGCAAAAAACGCAAACATGATTCTAGGATGCATCAAAAGGTGTGTTGTGAGCAAGACACGAGAAGTCATTCTTCCGCTCTACTCTACGCTGATTAGGCCTCAGTTGGAGTAGTGTGTCCAGTTCTGGGCATCATATTTCAAGAAAGATGTGGAGAAATTGGACAAGGTCCAGAGAAGAGCAACAAGAATGATTAAAGGTCTACAGAACATGATCTATGAAGGAAGACTGAAAGAACTGGGCTTGTTTAGTTTGGAAAAAGAGAAGATTGAGGGGGGACATGATAGCAGTTTTCAGGTATCTAAAAGGGCGTCACAAGGAGGAGGGAGAAAAATTGTTTTTCCTGGCCTCTGAGGATACAACAAGAAGCAATGGGCTTAAATTGCAGCAAGGGAGGTTTAGGTTGGACATTAGGAAAAAGTTCCTAACTGTCAGGGTGGTTAAACACTGGAATAAATTGCCTAGGGAGGTTGTGGAATCTCCATCTCTGGAGATATTTAAAAGTAGGTTGGATAATGTCTATGAGGGATGGTCTAGACAGTACTGAATCCTGCCATGAGGGCATGGGACTGGACTCGATGACCTCTCAAGGTCCCTTCCAGTCCTAGTATTCTATGACAAGAGCAAGGCATTTCAATTTAAAGAGATAAATTTAAAAAATTGAAAAAAGAACAAAATATTTTCTAAAAAGTATAAATTCTGCACCACTACCTCAGGTATTAGGATTGTTTGGAAATAGTGATCATAATGTAATAATATCCCTGTGGTGGGAAAAATCTCAGCACCCAAATACTGTAGCATTTTGTTTTCGAAAGGGGAACTACTCAACAATGAGGAGGTTAGTTAAACAAAAATTAAAAGGTACAGTGACAAAAGTAAAATCCCTGCAAGCTGCAAGGAAACTTTTCAAAGATACCATAATAGAGGCCCAATTTAAATGTATACCCCAAATTAAAAAACACAGTAAGAGAACAAAAAAAGGTGTCTCGGTGGCTTAACAAAATAAATTGTGGGAGATACAAAGGCATCGTTTAAGAAGTGGAAGTTAAATCCTAGTGAGGAAAATAGAAAGGAGCAAAAACTCTGTCAAATTAAGTGTAAAAATATAATAAGAAAAGCCAAAAAGGAGTTTGAAGAGCAGTCAGCCAAAAACTCAAAAAGTAATAGCAAAATGTTTAAGTACATCAGAAGCAGGAATCCTGCTAAACAACCAGTGGGGCCACTGGACAATTGAGATGCTAAAGAAGCACTCAAAGATGATAAGGTCACTGCGGAAAAAAGGAAATGAATTCTTTACTTTGGTCTTCACGGCTCAGGATGTTAGGGAGATTCCTAAACCCAAGCCATTTTTTTTAGGTGACAAATCTAAGGAATTGTCCCAGATTGAGGTGTCATTAGAGGAGGTTCTGGAACAAATTGATAAACTTAACAGTAACAAGTCCCTGGGACCAGATGGAATTCACCCAAGAGTTCTGAAAGAACTCAAATGTGAAAATGCGGAACTATTAACTGTGCTTGTAACCTCTCTTTTAAATCAGCTTCTATACCTAATGACTGGAAGATAGCTAATATAATGCCAATATTTAAAAGGTCTCTAGAGGTGATCCTGGCAACTATAGACAGGTAAGTCTAATGTCAGTACCAGGCAAATTAGTTGAAACTATAGTAAAGAATAAAATTGTCAGACATAGATGAACAGAATTTGTTGGGGGAAAAGTAAATATGGTTTCTGTTAAGGGAAATCCTACTTTACTAATCTACCAGAGTTCTTTGAGAGGGCGGGGGTCCATAAGCATGTGGACAAAGGGGATCCGGTAGATATAGTGTACTTCAATTTCCAGAAAGCCTTTTACAAAGTCCCTCGCCAAAGGCTCTTAAGTAAAATAAGTTGTCATTGGATAAGAGGGAAGATCCTCTCGTTGATTGATAACTAGTTAAAAGACAGGAAACAAAGGGTACGAATAAATGAAAAGTTTTCAGAATGGAGAGAGGTAACTAGTGGTGTCTCCCAAGGATGCGTACTGGGACCAATCCTATTCAACTGATTTATAAATGATCTGGAGAAAGGGGAAAAAATGAGGAGGCAAAATTTGCAGATGCTATTAAACTGCTCAAGATAGTTAAGACCAAAGCAGACTGTGAAGAGCTTCAAAGGGATGTCACAAAACTAAGTGATTGGGCAACAAAATGGCAAATGAAATTTAATGTGGATAAATGTAAGGTAATACAAATTTTAAAAAATAATCCCAACTACACATAGACAATGATGGGGACTAATTTAGATATAACCACTCAAGAGAGATCTTGGAGTCATTGTGGATAGTTCTCTGAAAACATCCATTCAATGTGCACCGGCAGTCAAAAAAGCAAACAGAATGTTAGGAATAACTGAAAAAGGGATAGAGAATAATACAGCAAATATTGTATTGCCTCTATATAAATCCATTGTACGCCCAAATCTTGAATACTGTGTACAGAAGTGGTCGCTTCATCTCAAAAAAGGTATATTGGTATTGGAAAGATTCAGAAACGGGCAACAAAAATGATTAGGGCTTTGGAACGGATGTCATATGAAAAGAGATTAAAATGACTTGAACTTTTCAGCGTAGAAAAAAGAGACTAAGGGGGACATGATAGAGGTCTATAAAATCATGATTGGTATGGAAAAAGTGAATAAGGAAAAGTTATATACTTGTTCCCATACCATAAAAACCTAACGGGTCACCAAATGAAATTGATAGGTAGCAGGTTTAAAACAAACAAAAGGAAGTTTTTCTCTATGCAGTGCACAGTCAACCTGTGGAACTCCTTGCCAGAGGATGTTGTGAAGACCAGAACTTTAATAGGGTTCAAAAAAGAAATAGATAAATTCGTGGAGGTTAGGCCAGGATAGGTAAGAATGATGTCCCTAGCCTCTGTTTGTCAGAGGCTGGAAATGGATGACTGGAGAGGGATCACTTGATGATTACCTATTCTGTTCATTCCCTCTGGGGCACCAGGCATTTGCCACTGTTGAAAGACAGGCTACTGCGCTAGATGGATCTTTGGTCTGACACAGTATGGCCACTCTTATGTTTTAAGTATTATTAAAAAATACTTCATCCTAGGTCAAACAACTTCTTTTCAAATAACTTTTAATTTTAGATTGCACTTTATACCTTTAATGTGTAACAAGCATCCCTTTAACAAAGCAGAAATTTTTCACAGACTGTTGCCCTTATGTCATAACTAATATTTTTTAGGTCTCCATGTTGCAAAAAATTTCATGAAGATGGATACTTATGCCTACATAGAGATCACTGTGGGATTAGGGCTCTAGTAAAGTTACCACTGCCTGCAGGGATGTTCAGTAGAAAAATAAAGTAGGACAGTTAAAATTCCTCTGCTGCTATTTTCTGCCCTCCACTGGTTCATTTTCAGAAGATTATCTTCAACTATAAATGCTCGAAACTAAATGGAAACCTAGCACTCTGCAGAATCTTGTTATGATACAAGCACTTGTAATTATCAAACATAGGCTGGGCGTAGGAGAGCCTTGACTTATATGGACAACAGCGATATCATTTGTTGATTCACTAGCACCAAACATAAAATTACCAGGTTGTCAAGTCTTCAAGCAACATGGCATAATTCCAAGTGGAAATTAGAACGAATTTTCATGCATCTCTTCTGTATCCGGCTATTGTCTGAAATAGTATTCTATACTTGTGTGTTCCAGGAGGCAATTCCTGTATTCCCATTCAATACGGTCTTTTTAGCAATGAACAAATGAGGTGATTTACATATTTAAAAAAGGGGAAAAAGACTCCAAGAAGAAACACCACTGTTCTTAAAGGAATTGCCCCATATTTGACACTACTATCAAACATCTTTTCCTTTGGAGTTAAATGGCAATGTACGTCATTTCATTCAGTAAAACCTCTAAAAAATGTTACAGAACCCCTGCTGCAGTGACAAGCATGAGGATTCACAACAGATGCTTTAAGAAATATATATCAGCAACACTTAAATATGTTTAATATTGGCCAAACCAGAAACATGTTTTAATGAACATGAGCCGGTACTGATGTCAGAGTGAGCACAGTAAATATCACTTCAAAGACATCTAAGGTTATGAGGTCCCAGTGATTTCAGAAATCTAAAATGTAAAAGAATGCAGTCATCTTAACACCATATTTTAGGTAAGACAAAGCATCTCAAAAATTAGCTCAATTCAAAGGCAAGTAATTATTATTCCAAATTTGTATGGCACATCCCAGGCATGCATGATGAAGAGACACGTGGTCCCTTTTCTAAATTGGGGAAAAAAACAAAACCCAGAGGCACTGGGAAAAACAGAAGGAGGAAGGGAAGGAGAAAAAAAGAGTATATAATAAGTTTACCAGGTTGCTTGGTGTACTTCATGTTAGTTATGGCATTTTAAAAAGCTTTATTTAGATATTAAAGCATAAACACAAACACACACACACTTAGCTACTGATTCTCAGATAGAATGGAAAATACACATTATATATTACAAACTGATCAGTCAACCACACACCTCATTTGGAACTGGAAGTATGCAATCAGGCAGCAGCAGAGATTTAAAAAAAAAAAAAATTAAGGGAAAGTTTTTAAAAAGTCAATTTCAATTGTAAACTTTTGAAATAACTAGAAGGCTTTGTTCAGAGTTATGAACAACTTCCCTTCCCAACGTGTTCCTAATTCTGAAGTTCTACTGTACAATGAATAGTATAACCTATGATACTGTAAATACTGTCGATAATTTCAGGATTATTTAAATTTGTACATCATGCCAATATTACGCTACTTAAATTATGTTAAAAGAATAAAACAGATGTTCTACCCAGATATTTAGCTACTGCACTTGGAATAGTATTTAAAGCTATTTTTGTAGTCTCAGTATAGATGAGCCCCTTTCCTTTTTTCTACAATTTGTCTTGTCAATTTTGTCTCTGATCCTATAATTCATTGAGTGTAGATGGACTGCTGACTCCACACACAGAATCACAAGACTGGAACCTGATAAAAACCTTGGTAGCAGTGAAAAGACTGAAAAATAATACATATGTGGTCTGAACTCAGAAGATACTTGTGGTGGAATATCTTTATAGGAATATGGAAATTCACCTCTCAGTTTGGGTACATCTAGACTACAAGACTCTTTCGAAAAAGAGTGTCTAGACTACAAGTAGATTTTTCGAAAATGCGAGCCGCTTTTTCAAAAAAGAGTCTAGAAGCTCTTTCGAAAAAGCACACTTTGCATTCAATAGCGCCTTTTTTTGAAAGAGTACTTTCGAAAAAAGGCGTTATTCCTCGTAAAATGAGGTTTACCGCAATCGAAAAAAATGCTGCGTTCTTTTGATTTCCTTTCGAAAGGACACGGCTGCAGTCTAGACGCAGGTGAAGTTTTTTTCGGAAAAAAAAAAAAAAAAAAAAAAGCTACTTTTTTCAAAAAAATCCTTTAGTCTAGACATACAGTCTAGAGCAACGAGCCAATCTAAAGTTGACAGGGACAGAATGATTAGAAGAGAGTTCAAGTTTCCTGATGTGTCTTGAGGAATAGAAGCAAAAATTTCATTTCATTTCTTTCTACAGCACCTGTACTCAGTAGAGCCTGTACTTTTTTTTTTTTTTTTAAATAGCCCTTTGTGGGAAGGATTCCTAAAAAAAAGTGAGGAAGTGGAGGGGCTGGCATGACGGCTTTACATATTGGATTGATTTTTCTTGATTGTACCTAAAACCCATCTGTCCAAGGCAATAGTTGTCTATGCATCATAAAATTTGGAAAGAAAATTTCTACAACCATAGATTGGGATACTTCTCGATTAACACATCAAACCTAAGGCCTGCCATTTTGTAAGAAAGATGTGACCAAGGCGTTTTCTCTTTATATGAGGTTCTTATGATTTTTCCTCTAATGTCTGCAAAAGAGGTTTATTGTTGAGGACACTACTGATAGTAAGGCTGCCTCCTCTGGTTTCTACTGCAAGAAGGATGAAGAATGTGAAATCTATTGCCTGTGATATCTGAAAGCAGACAGACATCCTGTTTCTATAAAGAGATGCAAGTCCTAGCTACCTTCTGTGGACTGAGTCTCTCTCAGTTTTTCCAGTAATTCATTCATTTTTGCATTAAATAGACCAGTGGTTCTCAGGCAGGGTTCTCAAGTAGTCTTGAGGAGGTCCATCAAACAGGACCAAAGTTAGAAAGCTGGGACAAGGCAGGAAGCCAAAACCCTGCCCCACTGGGTTGAAGATAAATGGAGTAACTTTGCACAGGCCCCTGTAGCATGGGTCCCCAGGTAATTCTCCTGTTTGCTAGCTACCCACCAATATCTCTCTTGCTTTTATATTCAAAATCAGTTGTGGCACAGGTGGGCCATGAAGTTTTTATAGCTATAAAACTCATAAAAGGGAGATCAGACATCTCTCATATCTGAAATCTAGCCATAACCACCTGGTAGCTAGCTATGTGCACGTTTGAACCATGTGATGTGGAAGAGTCAACAGTGTGCCCTTGTAGCCAAGAAGGCTAACTTCATATTGGGGTGCATTAGTAGAAGCAATGCCAGCAGATCTAGAGAAGTGATTATTCCCTATTATTCTGCACTGGTGAGGTCACATCTGGAATAGTGTGTCCAGTTCTGGGGCCCCCATTGCAGAAAGGATGTGGCTGCACTGAAGAAAGTTTAGCAGAGGGCAACAAAAATGATCAGGGGGCTGGAGCACATGACTTATGAGGAGAGGGTGAGGGACTTGGGCTTACTGAGTCTACTGAAGAGAAGAGTGAGGGGGGAATTGATAACAGCCTTCAACTACCTGAAGGGGGATTCTAAAGAGGATGGAGACAGGCTGTTCTCAGTGGTGACAGATGATAGAATGAGGAGCAATGGTCTCAAGTTGCAATGGGGGAGGTCTAAGTTGGATATTAGGAAAAACTATTTCACTAGGAGGGTGGTGAAGCATTAGAATGGGTTACCTAGGAAGATGGTGGAATCGCCATCCCTAGAAACTTTTAAGTCCCATCTTGACTGGCTGGGATGATTTGGTTGAGATTGGTCCTACTTTTAGCCAGGAGTTGGGAGTCCTGAGTACTCCTCCAAATCTATGATTCAAAGACAACATTTCTGACCAGGAAATCAAATTCCCTCCCCCATCCCACCCCACCCCACCACCCACACCTTTATCTAGGGCTGAAAGACTGAAAACTTGATCTATACCTTGCATTGTTGCAGTTATAACTGAAACGGCAGAGTGTGCACATGAAAACAAGAAAATCCTTACTACGCAATTTGATATAATTTGTTAGCTTTTTAAAAGGCTGATTGTTGGTTTGGACCAAAATAACTCTGCCAGTTGCCACAGACCTTCCATATAAGCAGGGAGACTTTCAGCCTTGGCAGTAGATACCAGAATATCATAAACTGGAGATGAAATCTACAAAAGCTACCGATGACAATTTTAAAGTCAATGCAATCCTATCAACAAATTCATAAAACTGAATTGCATTCTGAGGGTGATGATACTGTTGCTATCCCTACATTATCATCTGGAGAGAAGCTACTGTATCTCTCTGCATTGTCATGTGGAAAGTCAACCTGTAAAGTTCCCTGTTGGTAATCCTCTTCGGGGAAGATCTCCTATTTTAAATGGGGGCAAGGGAAATTCTATAACTCTCAGATCAATACTCTGCAGGCTTTAAAATCTTTCAAATCCATAAACTGCAGTGTAGATGCTCTGGTAAGAGAAGAGAGTTTGACCTTCTAAGCTGGTAAGAGAAGAGAGAAGGAGTGACTCATATAGTCAGGCCATTCAGGGAGGCATAGGCCATTCCTGCCAGTTTCTCCAATCTGGTATCACATGCCCAAAGAATATACCTGCAATCTGACATTATCCTGAGCATGAACACTTTGCTTGGGAAAAGGCTGTCTCTTTGGCAAAATCCTGGGATCTGAATCAGCCTCTGATTGTGGATCTAATCCCAGATCTGATATCAAAGCCAACAATAAGATCCCACAATGGAGGGATGCTATACCCAGAAGGTGGAGAAAAGTTCTTCACTGGTGACACTATAGAGGTTTGAAGTGGTGGTAGTAATGACTCTAGGGATCTCACTCTGTATTTCACCTTAGTCTTTTGTGGGGCAGAAAATGCAATCTGACTGGACCTAAAGAAGAGTGAAAATGTGGACAAATTTGAGATGTAACCTCTATTGCATGTTGCTATTGCCTTAATGGATCTGACGGTCTCATCTTCAGATCTGTATTCTTGAATCCATCTTGAGGTCTTGAATCTTTAGATTTCAGATTCACTGTGTACCCTGCATTACGAGGACTGGCATACAACACAAACTGATTGAGCTAATTGCAACCATATTATATGCATATTCAGCCACCATGTATTAGCGGGTTAATATAAAAGCAGGTTTTTGGAAGCAAGATCAAAACTACTAGCTGTCAGTTTCTGCTAATCAGAATGGGGTAAAAGGGAAAACAAGTCAACAACTGATACCGAAAGAAGGTAAATAGATGGAAACCACTGCATTTGAGCACCTTGATTAAGAGTGTTTGGAATGTTTGTTGAAACATTTTATCCAAATTTAGAAAACTTAATTTCTGGAACCAGAAGGATGACAAGTAACAGTTAATATGCATTTCATAGAATCAAAGAATACTGGAACCGGAAGGGACCTCGAGAGGTCATCACATCCAGTCCTGTGCCCTCATGGCAGGAGCAAGCACCATCTAGACCATCCATGACAAGTGTCTGTCTAACCTGCTCTTAAATATCACCAGTGATGGAGATTCCACGACCCCCCCAAAGCAACTTTTTCCAGTGTTTAACCACCCCGACAGTACACCAAAACTGACCCCAGCGGAGCCTCACTTGTTATGCCCTTCCAGCATGACTGTAAACCATTAATAACTACTCTCTGAGAACGGCTGTCTAGCCAGTTATGTACGCACCTTATAGTAGCCCCATCTAGGTTGTATTTCCCTAGTTTATTGATAACAAGGTCATGTGAGACTGTATCAAATGCTTTACTAAACTCTAGGTATAGCACCTTCACTGTTTCTCCCTTAAATACAAGACTTGCTATCCTAACAAAGCAAGCTATCAGGATTGGTTTGACATAATTTGTTCTTTACAAATCCATGCTGTCTGTTACCTATCACCCTATTATCTTCCAGATGTTTGGGGATGAATTCTTTAATTAACTTCTGTGCCAGCTAAGATAATGGAGGAAATAAACTTACTGGTCTGTAGTTTCCTGGGTTGTTCTTATTTCCGTTTTTATAGATGGGCACTATTCTTTGCCCTTTTCCAGTCTTCTGGAATCTCTCCTAACTTCCATGACTTTTCAAACATGACAGCTAACGGCTACCTCCTCTATCAGCTCCTTGAGTATTCTAGGATGCACTTCATCAACCCTGGTGACTTCAAGACATCTAACTTTTCTGAGTAATTTTTAATTTGTTCTTTTTTTATTTTAACTTCTAAACCTACCCCATTTCCACTAGCTGTCACTATATTAGGTATCCTGTCACCAAACTTTGTTTTGTTTTAAACCTGCTACCTACTAATTTCATGTGGTGACCTCTAGTGCTTACGTTATGGGAACCCCCTGTAGCTTCGCCTTTTAAATGTAGTAAGAGTCACCCGGCTCTTACTACATTTAAGGGCAGAGGCACAGCGTGTGGGATGGAGCACGAGCCAGGACAGCTGAGTCCCAGCCCATGCCCAGTCCCCCACTGTGCCTCTGCCTTCCTAAATTTAAAAAGCAGAACTGCAGCAGGGTCCCACGCTCTGCCTCTTAAAAGGTAGCCCTGCTGAGGCTCTGCAGTTTCCCCCTTTATCGACTAGCTGATGGAAATTCCATCAACTACTCGATTAGCTGATTAAATGCAATTTAACATCCTTATTGGATACTGGAATTCCTGTGGTACTGGACTTGGTACAAGCACCAAAGATGTCGCAAAAGTCGTTGTGAGGCACTGATGTTGCTACCAAGTGGGTCAAGGATTCGACTGAAGCTAGTCACATGGTAGCAGTAATAGTCATCAGTAGTAAACCCTTTACTACTGAGCTATGAAGTCTTAGCACATTTCACGGGTACAGGTCCTAAAGTATTTGGAGCTTCGCTAGCATTCCAGGCTGATGTCTCCGGTAACCAGATCATCTTCTTTGATTAGTAACTCTTTGTTTTGCTCCTCTTATTCCCTTCCTTATACTTTGACTGGGAAGCTCTCAGTACCAGCCGTTTGGCTATCAGTACATCAGTAAGGGAAACTACTGGAGATGGAAGTTTTAATTCCATCTTCCCCTTGGAAGCTCTCAGTGACTGATCTTAATGACAAAGGGGCACTGACAAAAGTGGAGGGGCACCGTAAAAGCAATTCTCTGTCATTTGATCAGAAGTTCGTTTCAAGGCGTGCTCCTTTGTTAAAAATCTACATTTTATTTCTCTGTTCTTCTCTGATTGCCTTTTAAAAGAAGAGAAGATCTTCTACTTACTGGGAACGTGATAGTCCCAAACAATGAATGATTAGTGCCCATCACTAACAGGTTTGGCATCTCAACAAGAGAGGCATCTTTTAAAGCCTGGGGAACTCAATCTCTGACAGCATTTGTTCCAGCCCCTCAACTAAAGGGGAGGGAATTTTTTTTAAAAGAAAAATAAAAAGGGGGAACAAAAATTACAATAACTGTAAGGTACTAAAACTAGTACTACTGAGAGCTATCTATAAAGCTTAACACACTAATACAAGAGGGAACAGTCACACAAGCAAGAACATGCCAGACTGTTTCTGGCCAAAGGCTATTGAGAAGCAACTCAGGCTGGTTTGCCCACACAGCAACCTTGTACCTCTTGATGTGGGGTACTAGGTCAGTAGGCCATGTGCAGGTGCTGACCACACACACTACTACAAAAAATATTTAACCAAAGGTACAGGAAAACATTTGCATCGAACGTGAGGCACCCACAGGGACACTATTCAAAGAAGAATAAATGTTTCCCATCCTAAGACTGCAGCAGTTGGAAAGAACTGAAGCAGCAGTGGAGCCAAAGCCTCTTTATATGGCCATGCCATCTGAGTGTGCTCAACTGCAGTGGGCAGAAGTGGGGAAGGATAAGGTGCTCCTTAAAGATACTGCTTCTATAAGCAGTGTCCCCTGAAAGCTGTGTACTTGTGTGGCCACTCAGGAGAGATTCAAATGCCACCCAGATAATTAGCAGAGCGCCCAAGTTAGGTTTTGTGTTTCTACTGGTGGTGCACATTTACACGCACCTCCGTACACATAAAAATCTATTCCACAGAGGGATAGAAAAAAATCTGTGCTGATAGAAAACATTAGACAGAGCATTGGACTGCAAGATTCCGTCGTCCTATTGCACTTGAGCAACATATTGCAAGAGTGGGGATATGCAGAAAACACCTGAAGAATTGGAGACTTCATAAAAGGAATTAAAGCAACATCTAAAGGTTTCCCAGAAAGAACTGTGATAGGACACGTGCTGAAAGTTAAATCTTTCTTTGAGCAGCAGCTCACAAAGCATCTGGTCAAATTTTGAAGAAGGACATCTACAAAACACCAGTTCTTGAAAGGAACAATACTTTGATGACTGGCAATCTCACTGTCATGAACCAAACGGTTTTCCAGGAAATAGGGAAGACAAAGAAAACATTGGATAACTTGAAACTTGTTAACAGATAATAGCTACAGTAAAATCTTGGGCAGCTAAAAAATAAATCAGTTTGAAAGGGAACTGAAAGAGTAGTAAATCACAGTCAAAGTCATGCATTTTGATGAGGAATTATACCAGCCAGAAAACTTGATTAAGACAGGATATTTACAACACATTTCTACCCCATGTCAACCCACAGAAGCCTAGGGGAAGAGACTATATTTTTAAAGCACGATAAAAAACCCACTGTCTTTGAGGAAAAAACTTACTCTGAGGCTTATTTCACTCAATCCAACATCACAGCCCAAATGAAGGGCTGGGGAGATGAACAGAAAGGGATTTCTAGAAGTCAGCTTGAGTGGTCCAGTTCTGATGGTGCTGCAGAATTTACTTCAAAAATGATGTCAGGTAATTCAGATCCAATGCAAACCCTTGATATGTGATTCATAGCCAGCAACTACTGTTATATGCCCAGGAAAAAGATAAATGCTAAAAGGAGACAGAAAGGTAGAGACACATCCTGAATTGGAGAACTCCTGAGACTTGTGTTCCTGTCTTACCCAGATGCTACTGAGGATGCTACTGAGGACTTCTAGGATAAATAGACAATGGACTAGTTTATAAATAGACAGCCAGACTAACACGTTAAGATCAGAAAAATAAGTCCAAAGACATTTTCAGAGTGTCTGGAATTTGCACGAAACTTGAATTGTTGCAGCAGTCCCCAAAAGAGCTAAAACTAAACAGAATATCACAAGAGCTCGCTGAAAGTCTCTCATCCACTTTGGAAAATAAGTGACCACCAAGTTTAAAGGGCTCTACTGAGAAGTACAAGAATTAGCTCCAAATAATGGGAGTCTGACTGTTAAATATGTAATAGAATCTTGTTAAAAGTAGAGGACTGATCTGAAGAGAAGTTGACCAGACATTTCTAACATTAGAGTGGAGTTCCAAAACTGAATCGCATAACTAATGATTCCCAAAGTGAGGAAAACTAGGTTTCAAAATTGGACCTCTGGAATTCAACCAAGTCTGGATAGGCAATATGGTAGTTGAGATAATTGTTCTTAGTTTCATTATAGTTAATAACAGTAATAAATGCAGGAAAGATGTGCTACAAATTTAGTCTGTGGTTTCCTTTAAAAGGTGTTGGCATGTGAAAAAATATTGGTGGGCAATTAGTTTGCAGTATACAAATTGTCTTTCCTCTAGAAGCAGAAACCATGCTCTGGTAGTTTTCCAGAAGGAAAAGCATTGGGAGTGGTCGAGACCTGTTTTAAGATGTGAGGGCTCAGTGAAATTTTAGTTACTAAGTGTCTCGTGGTTCTGAAACAGGAACAAATTTTTGTTCATTTGCTGAATGTTTCTGACAAATAACAAATAATAAAGGGCCCCAAGTAGCAAAATGTTAACTACTAGATACCAAAAAATTGTGGTATAGATGAAATCAGGAAGGGAGAACTGAGTAAAAGTGAATTCCCAGAGTTTCCACTGGATTTGTCCCACCGCAGTGCTCTACATTTAAATGAGATCAAGATGGACTAAGACTTCTCACAGTTCAAAAAAAGATATAGGTTGCACTGCAATATTCCTAAACAAGACTGAGAAATCATCCCATTGAACAGCCACCTCACCAGTAGCAGTTGCCAAGAGGAAAGAACCTTTACAGATCACTGAGATGTAGTATTGGGAAGGCATAACTGAGCTTCAACTAACCCTTGGACTTCATCTACAGTTCCAGTTAAAAAAAGATGACAGCTCTAGATTCTGTGTGGACTACAGAAAATGAAATTAAATTTTAAAGGATTTTCTTATAAAATGCAATGGTGAAGGAAGTTCATTCTGATTTTCCACACTGGATCCTAAAAGAAGCAGTAGTGGCTCCAAAAGATTGGAAAAAGCCTACTTTCAGAGCAGGACAATGACTGTGGCAATTTAAACTAATGACTTTCAACTCATGTACTGTATAGCCACCTTTGGGAGGCTTAGAGAGCAGATGATCTGTGGCATGCCTCTTTCAGTCTCTTTATTACATCTAAACTCTATACTACTGAACACTAAAACTTTTAAAACTAATGGATACATTTCAAGTGGCGATTTTAAGGTTATCACAACCCATCTAAAACTGAACCCAAAGAAATACGAATTGTTCCAAAACAAGGCAACCTCCCATAGAATTTCCCAACTCTCCCCCCCCCCCCAAAAAAAAATACTGTGGCTGTGCAGAACTTGCAACTCCCTAGAGACTCCCATATGTACACATCTGTAGGGTGCTGCTCCTATTATAGAAGAGTTATTTGTGGAATTGCCAATATGCCAAACCATCAAGTGGACAAAAGTGTATAATTTAGCATTTTTAGAGTTGAAAATACTCATGTATCAGTCTACCTGTATTTCAAACGGGACAGATGTTGGTCAACTAAAGGCAGTAGTGATATAAGAATACAAATTGCTCAAATTGGTGTTGACTTACTACAGCAAAAATTGTCATTTCTCTCCAGATAAATGACAAAGTCAAAAACAACACCTTGCAATAATTAAATCTGTAGAATACTTTCGGCACTATCTGTGTGGGGAAAAAAATGTTTGACTCCAAGACAGAACAGGAAAACTTGTTTCTGTGGGTTTTTTTTGTTTTTTGAGATTCAGGAATGAGGAGGAACAGCTTAAGGGTTTGGAAAAACTGAGGTGTAATGATTTCACAGTCATATACAAGACTGGGAACAAACATTGCAACTATGATACCTTGTACAGATGGCCTTGTTGGGAGAATAATACCATAAACAAGAGAGCAAGGAATTGGCTGCTCAAAGGAATGACTGTGCTCATAAAAAGATGGAATTACTGGTACATTCACTGGAATAATGGAATTGGGGTGAGAGAATGGACTATTGGGCAAGGGTCTCTGAAAGAAAGGATCATAATATAAAAATGGTGAAAAACTGGAAAAAACAAATGGCAAATGAAGACACCTTGGAATGAATCATCTCCTCAGAATGCCACAGTAAAAGCTTTCTGGTCACCATGAGAGAACTTGGAATTTAAAGATTAAATATCGTACTGGAGACAGGAAAAATGGTCAACTAGTTATACCAGATACCGTGAAAAATGAGGTACTGAGATTGTGATGTCATTCTAAGACTACTGTTTATTTTGCATTTAAAAAAAAAAACCTTGGCCAAACTAAAATAATTTCTGTTGGGGAATGTAGACTGGTGCAGGAACTGTAGTGCTAGGAAAGATTCATCTAAGATAGGGAGAACCCCGCAAGCAGCATTATCTCATGGGGGTATCAATGAAGTGCTTTTGATGAAGTTGGGCCCTTTGCCTGTGACTAAGGCTGGTATTCAATATTTGATGGAAACCCTGAAATAATTTACAAAGTGGCATGAGATAAGAAACCAAGAGATCATGATGGTAGTAGAGGGTCTGATAAAAGAATTCTTCACCAGATTTGGTATCAGGGGGATACAAACAGACCAAGGGAGAAAATAAATTCCTGAATCTCACTTGCTGAAAGACAGTACAAAAATTGCAATACCACCACAAATTTGATGGGATGGTGTAAAAAGTTCCATTAGACCTCTATAAAACAGCACCCCAAAGGATTAGGACCAGAACAGCCCCTTCTTTTTGATAGTTTGCAGAATTTCAGTTTATGCTAGCACTCTTCATGTTTTGGTATAAGTTAAGGAACCCAGCAAACCTCTTTTATGGTGTTGTTCCTGAAGAGGAACAAAGAGATGTAGAAACCCTAAAATCTAATATTGGGAAAAGCTCACACCCTGCTCATTTTATCAGAGGAGCATTTGATAAAATGAAAAGACTTTACATCATAAATTAAATGGTGAAACTTAACAAGGGGTCCTGGTCTGTTTTCACAGCCCTAGGAGAAGAGAGGGTAAGAACAGTTGATAAACCATGGGAGGTACACATTCTGAGACATATATATGAAATGGTGTATAAAAGGATACAATAAATGGTGTATAAAAGGATACAATAGGGTCCCAGAACAAATCCAAAGTCATTCATAAGGACTGTATGAGACATTAACAGGGAGTTAGAACCTCAGCTTGACCCTGAGAACATAGCTGTGGGAGCCGAGGTTGGAAGAATTGCAATAATCACAGAATCCAATTAGAACAGAAGCAAATGTCTCAGTCAGCAGAATCCACAGAAATGATAAGACTGTGATCAAGAACCTGCTGTAAGTAACTACTTCCTATTTGGCTGAAAGGAAACCAGGTCAGAAAAGGAAACTCCAAGATGATTTGAATGGTAGTAAAATTAATTTTGGTTGGTAATGTGAAAATGTACTAATAGAAAATACTATATAAATAAGCAAACAGTTAAACTCCTTTATTTTTTAAATGTGTTAAAAGCATTTCTTTTCTTTCTGTTTGGGATAAGTCATTAGGGACTAAAAATCTTAAACTGCATTGGGATGACAGCCAGGCCTCAGCAGGGCAAAACCAGTATGTCTGAGGGGTTTCTCTGAAATTAGTTGCAGACAAAGGAACTAAAGATTGCTTAGCGAAGCGTACAATAGATGTAGAAGGGGACAAAAGTTGTGATGGTGCTTTGAGGGGAGAGCAGAAAGACGGAGCTCCTTGGACTCACTGAAAAGGCACTCTTGGAAAAGGAGTAGGGAAATTACCTGCTGCTTGTTTCTAGCAATTAAGAGAAACAAGTCTTTGTGTACATTCTTTGGGAATGATCTGGGCTTCACCAAAGAAATACTGGATTTGTACAATTAGTTTATCCTAATGGAAACAACCCATCAAAGACCCAAATAATTGCTATTAGCTCAGGCCAAAAAGGAAACAATAAAAAAACAACAGAAGAAAATAAAGGTATTTAAAATAAAAAAGTAAACTACTTTTAAATTAAATTTCTGCTATTCAGTTATCTAAATATGAACTAAAAAGGCAAAAAGTAACATTGTACACATTTGCACATAGACATTTGATAATTTGGCCAAAAATTAGGACATGTGATCAGAATGATCCCAACATAAATTATGAAGTGTTATACCTCCTGTATTTTTTTCAAAATGTCACCATTTTGCTCTCACTGAAGAGCTTAGCATACAAAAATATTTGGCAGAACATGATCAGATTTTCTCTACAGGCCTATGTAAAAAACACGCATGACCAACACATTAATCTTTGGATATTGGAGAAAATATTATTATTTAATGAGCAACCTACTCAAAAATTTTATGAAAATATTCTTTTGTCTTAAAACCTTGCTAAAGTAAAAACAAAATACCTTTTGCTCATTCAGCAGGTCTGTAATAGTCTGTGACATTTCATCCAAACTTTGTGCAGCTTTTACCAGGTTATGTAGAGCAAGTACATGCTGGTGAAGAGGTTCAAAGTCACAAAGTATGGGAACCCTTCAAAAACAGAACGTATTTTAAAACGTTAATTTATTCAATTCTACAGTATCACAAATTAGATTTTAAATTTATAGAAACAAACAAACAATCTAAACCTGACTGACTGATTTTCTTTATTTTACCAGCTTTACAGGGAATAAAGTAAGGCAACAACTTTTTTGAAGGTTTTTTACACTAGCAACTAAGTAGTGGTGATGTTCTTTTAAATGACAAAAGAAATAATTCAGATTTGAAGTAATATTTCTAAGGAGTTTTAGGTTAACTCCAAGTTATGTTCTACCTCTATAACAGCAGTCTCCAACCTTTTTACACCCAAGATCACTTTTTAAATGCCAGGGCAAGCCAAGATCCACCCCACCCCTTCCCCGAGACCCCACCCCTTCCTTGAGGTCCCGCTCTCTGTTCCCCTCCTCTCTATCATTTGCTGTCCGCAGACCTTACTTACTCTCACTGGGTTGAGACAGGAGGTGTGGGCTCTGGGACAGAAATGAGGGATTTGGGTGTGGGAAGGGGTGAGAAGTTCAAGCTCTGGGAGGGGATTTGGATGCAGGAGGAGGTGGAGAAGGGGATGTTGGCTCAGGGAAGGGGCTCCAGGCTGGAGAGTGTTTGGGTCAGGTGGAGGGTTGGGATGCTGAGCAAGCCACAGGCTTGTGGACATGAGAGTGCAAGAGTTTGGGCTGGCGTGTAGGAGGATTGATGTGAGGAGTGCAGGAAGATTGGGAGTATGATGGGCTCAGGACACAGATTTGCTGTGTGTGGATAGTGCAGGAGTGTTGACAGAAGACTGGGATGTAGGGGTGCAGGAATTTGGGGATGAGAGAGGTTTAGAACAGAGGTTCTGGTGTATGATAGGCTCAGGGTTGGGACCTGCTGGGGTGCAAGAGTGTTACAATGCTGTGGCCAGATGGGGTCTTGGCACCAATTGGGGGCTTGTTATCCAGGCATCATTGTTAAATAAAATATGTCAAAAACACAATGTTTATTTATGAGAAGGGTGGGGAACCTGTTTTGGGTCAGAGGTCACTGACCCACGGAAAAAATCAGTCGGGGACCACACAAATGAGATGCAAAAAGAACCAAACCAAAACAAAACAAAAAAAACCAAAGCCCCAAGCATCACTGATGTGGCCCCAACTGAGACACTTCATTCCCCTGCACTCCAGCCCCATGGGGGAGACGGTAGGTAGGACTGAGGTTTGAGGCCTCAGGCCAGATTAACTCTTCTGGGGTTCCAGGGTTACGGGAATTTGTGGGCCTCTCAACACTCTGAGGTGGGGCCAAAAATGATGGATCCAGCATTTGGGACAGGGCTGCAGGTGAGTGGGATAGGGATGGAGGTGCAGAATCTGGTTGGGTACAGGAGCAAGATTTGTACTCAAAAAACAGATAAAGCATTAAACAAGATACAACTGCTAAAGCCTTAAACAAGGCTTGTGTGTGCAAAATATCATATTCCACGACTACAGATTCACAATAAATATTAATTTAACAATGCCACATATTGTTGTCTGGCACTCTTATACAAGTAACTTACTGCAACAACAAATGGTGATCTGAATGAAAAAATATTGACCAACATTTTGATGGGAACTTAGAAAATAAATGTAAAGTGAATTCCGTTGTGTGGAGAGTTTTTGTCAAACCAGGAAATTTGACTGAACCACTACTGCTTATTGCTAAAAGTAGCCAAGTTAGCAAGCTAGAAATGGGCCTACGTAGCAGCTGTAGCATGACCAAGTCAAGAGGAGAGGGTATTTGGGTGTCACAGAAAGAGCAGCTTGACAGAACCCTGCAATTGCATAGATATCTGAGGGTATCTCCATCCACAGTGGCTCATTTCTGCAGATACAGATGAGGATACAGGGCACTACAGCTTGACCCCGTGTTCTTCCTAATTATTAGATCTCTGTCGAAATTGTTGAGATATGCATTTAGAAAATGGGGAGCTTATCTATGTGCCCTTAGAGATGTGTCCATTAGGTCCCCAAGGGATGCAAACTCTGGAAAAAAAAATCTGGTTAACTGATGATCAGAAGGCAACCTCTTGCCTAATCTTTAAAATTGCTTGCTCAACAAGTTTTCTTTGAGTAACATTATTGTAATAAGTATTATTGTAAGAAGTGGGTTTTGCCCACAAAAGCTCATGGATACCATCTACATGTTTTGTTAGTCTTTAAGGTGCTACTAGACTATTTGTTGTTTTTTAAGTTTTCCTGTTAGACTAATTCGGCTATCCCTCTGAAGTTATTGTAATACTAATGAATAAACAGGAAAGAAAACTTTGAGGAAGTTAGACTTTTCAGGAACTCTTCCTCTGGACACATACTTTGATCCCCCTCCTGTAGATGGAAAATTGGCCATTAGAAGACTGCCGCTGCGTGACCCAAGAGCCACACACAACTTTGATAATTGTTGAGGGTGTTTCACTAACCTGTTGTGGATGTGTGCAAGTGCTTGAGACTAAGACTTTGTTTACACTAGCACATTTTATCAAGGAAAAATGCCTTTTGGCAATAATGCTGCATGGGAGACCAGAAATTGACCATAATAGATTTGACCTCACCTTGTAGTATAGACCTGGCCTAAGCCACTTACCTGAGTAATGGTTGCACTTCTGAAGGACAAAAAGACTGCAGAAACTGCAAGTCTGTTAATGAGATATCTGGAAGTTCACTATCAAACCTGCGAGGCTTTCGTGTCTATATAAAGAGAAAATTTACACAGTCAAGAAATGATGAATGTAGGTCAAGATGACAAAGACTGAGGAACGATAGTGAATTAATACAGCAATGATTTTTTTAAAATCTGTAAAATCTTAAGATTTTATTCTTCTAGTCTCATTTTTCCAGTATATTAGCATTAAGATTATATTCATTAACATTTTCTATGATATTGTGAGTAGTAGTTTCTTAAACATTTTTAATTATAAACATCATATATAAGATTGAAGAGAAGGGAAGGGAGAGAAGAGTCTTGAAAGTCAGTGTGCTGTTAAATAACCAGCTAAATATTAACCTGAAGAGTTACAATATTAAAATAGAGGGTATCCATTTTGATTATGTATGATACGATTATAAAATACCAACTTTATGGGACAGAAAGCCAGAAATATAACAACATTTCATAATGATCAGAAACATGGAGACATGCCATCATTAGAGTCAGACAAGTTGAATCAAAGCAGAAACTTGTTCAACCCACAATCATATTATATTTGCTAGCCACTCGGACAATTTAGTACAGTAAATATGTATCATTCCACCACCCAGTGAATATGTGAAAAATACAGGAACCATCTGCTTGTTTTTAATCACCTAATAAACCACTGTGTTATGCAAGTATGAGTAGATCATCATACTGATCTCTCCTGGCTTCAATTATCTTAATATTTTTCTTTATTGAAAATATCTGTATTTGTAAATGACAAAGTTTTCGTTTCACTTTAAAAAGATGAGTACCAAGTTGCCTCTTCCCCTGCTATCACATTGCCAGCCATGGACATTTCTGAATAAAAGTGTCATTACACGGTTTACATCCTTAATTTTTTTATATTCTCTATACAAAGAGACAATACAGATATTCTGAGCTCAAGGCAAGCTTAAAGTGTGCTACTCAATACCAAAATTCAAAAGTGCTATCAACAAACCTCCCTCAGTTGAGAGATTGGTATTACTTTAGTTTAAATATCTGAAAACTGATTTTTGTTTTGTTTCATTTTGCAAAAAAAGTTTTCCAATCCAGGAAGCCAATTAACTGATAACTTTACCTTAGCTATCTTGTGAAAATTCAGCTATTTATTTTCCTACAGAAATTACAATTATAAAAATACATTAAAAAGTCCCAAGTTTATTAATGTAAGAACGTAAGAATGGCCATACTGGGTCCAACAGTCCATCTAGCCCAGTATCCTGTCTGCCAACAGTGGCCAATACCAGATGCCCCAGAGGGAGGGAACACAACAGGTAATCCTCACAAGATCCCTCCCCTGCCACCCATTTCCAGAAAAACAGAGGCTAAGGACACCATTCCTACCCATCCTGGCTAATAGCCATTGATGGCCCTAACCTTCAGGAATCAATCTAGCTCTTTTTAAAACCGTATTAAAGTCTTATCCTTTACCGCATTCTCTGGAAAGAAGTTCCACAGGTTGACTGTGTACTGAGTGAAGAAAAACTTCCTTTTGTTTTAAATCAGCTGCCTATTAATTTCATTTGGTGACCTCTAGTTCTTATATTGTGGGAATAAGTAAATAGCTTTTCCTTATTCACTTTTTCCACATCAGTCATGATTTTATAGACCTTTATCATATCCCCCCATAGTCTCTTCTTTTCTAAGCTGAAAAGTCCAAGTCTTTTTTAAATCTCTCTTCATATGGGACCTGTTCCAAGCACTTAATCATTTTTGTTGCCCTTTTATGAACCTTTTCCAATGCCAATATATATTTTGAGATGAGGTGATCACATCAGTACGCAGTATTCAAGATGTGGGCATACAATGGTTTTATATAGAGGCAATAAGATATTTTCTCTCTTATCCTCCATCTCTTTTTTTAATGATTCCTAACATTTTATTTGCTTTTTGACTGCCGCTGCACACTGAGTAGATGTGTTCAGAAAAATATCTAGAATGACGCCAAGATCTCTCTCTCGAGTAGCTGCAGCCAAATTAGGCCCCATCATATTGTATGTATAGTTGGGATTATTTTTTCCAATGTGCATTACTTTACATTTAGCAACATTAAATTTCATTTGCCATTTCGTTGCCCAATCACTTAGTTTGGTGAGATCTTTTTTAAGTTCTTCACACACAGCTTTGGTCTTAACTATATTGAGCAGTCTGGTATCATGTGCAAATTTTGACACTTCGCTTTTTACCCGTTTCTGTAGATCATTTATAAATAAGTTGAATCGGATTGGTCCCAGATCAGACCCTTGGGGGACCCCACTAGTTACCTCTCTCCACTCTTAAAACTTATCATTTATTCCTACCCTTTATTTCCTGTCTTTTAACCAGTTGTCAAGCCACGAAAGGACCTTCCCTCTTATCCCATGACAACTTACTTTACTTAACAGCCTTTGGGGAGGGACCTTGTCAAAGGCTTTCTAAAAATCTAAGTATACTATATCCAATGGATCCCCCTTGTCCACATGTTTGTTGATTACCTCAAAGAACTCTAGTAGAAGGTATAGCACAGAATGTAGTAGAAGGTATAGCACAGAATACATACACAAAATGATGGAGGCCAAGAGTCAAGTCCCCTAAACAAACGATTCCTTAAAAAAGACTTCCCTGCGCAAAGAAACAAACTTTGGTTATTCAGTAGTCATGCACACAACAAGCAAGCCCACCACGAAGATGGTACACAACTATCTATTATAAATATAAGTGTTACACTAAAGTTAAGTTAAGTACGCATTTCCATTCTGGAAGTTAAGTACACATTTGCATTCTTTGGCAGATAATAGTGTCAAGTAACTGCAGGATTCCAGAGCAAAAAAGCATGCCAGAATGCCTTCCCCAACTCAAAACTTTTTTTCATGGTTGCCCTCATACCCAATAAATCATCCTCTTACAGATTTCAAAGTGTTTTCTCTTTCAAGTTTTCCTCCAAAATCCCTCCTTAATCTACTACTTTGTCTGCTTTGAATTTATTAAAATGGGGCAAAATACATCAATAAGCAGCTGCACAGTGGGTCAATGTTAGAGAAAGAGGAGACCTGGTCAAACTTGTATTTTGGCACTTCTGGCCACTGCTGTCCACTCGGGGTCCCCACTCATTGCCCACATTGTTCTGGTTGCCTCCTCAGACACGCCCCCAAAACCCAATTACTTCTGCTGCCTCTCTTGTCTCCCTACCTATTCTCCGGGCCCTGATGCCTTCCTGGGTTCCCCATCCATCCTCCACATTGCTCCTGCTATTTCCTCAGACTCCCCACTGATCACCCCAAAAAGCCCTGCTGACTCTCCAAGCTCTCCACCGATCCCTAGATCCTGCTTCCCTGCCACTGTCCCATGCTCCCTTCTGTGACCTTGAAATTCAGACCCACCCCCTCCTTGCTTCTTGACCACAGGGCCGCCCTGACTGTGGCAGCCTAGATGGTCACCCATACTACCCATAGTAAGGCTGGCCCTGCTTCACAGAAAAAAAAAAAAAAAAAAAAATCACTTTTTTATTGGGGGGGGGGTTAACTTTGTCCTTCCTTTCTTTTCTTCTGTTGCCTATTATTTCAAGTGTTTGCCCAAATGCTCTTCAAGTTAAAACTTTTTGTTGTTGTTTCTGTAAAGCACAGCACAAGCTCTGCCAGTGAGTATTAAGAAGCAACATCAAAAAGTAGTAAGATTAAAAGTTTATATAAATTAGTTTAAAGTAGCTGTTGCATTAAAATATAAACAGAGTTAAATCACTTAAGATTTTTAACACAAAAATATTAAATTAATTGAATTTCTAACAGTATTTTGTATATGATATATAGAGCAAGGATAACTAATTTATTGGCACACTATTTTAATAGAAAGGTAACTCAATTTTTAATATATTTTGTTCATATCCAATTTAAAGTTATTTTATTTACATAAACATCAGTTATAGTATATATTATTCTGGGTGCTCTTTTAATTTCAAACTATGCTGTGAAGATACCTCAACTATATAGTATTCGTTATTTGAAAACAATAGAAAATAACTAAAATGGCAGGTTAAAAAGTCTCAGGAGGTAGGCAGGTTAGTCTGTAACTTTAGAAACAACAAGTAGTCCTGTGGCACCTCAAAGACTAACAAAAGTTACTGAAGTTACAAAAGAAGAAAACACTTACTAAACAATTTCCCAAAAGATTCCCTTTTTGCCTTTTCAGCTTCATATAGATGTTTCCCATCTTTTATTAAAGCACCAGCCCACTACAATAGGGAAAACATACAGTTAGCATGGTAACTTTCTACACAAAAGGTAGAACACTGAATTCATTTATTTAACTTTTTTACCTCCCTGTAGTGTTTTATAAACATTTTTCTCCTTACAACCTCAACAACAGCCAAACAGTACATTTGAGGAACGCTACTGAGAGCCTCTACAATCCTGACTCGTTCTAGCAGCTCTGTTACAAGGCGAAACAAGGCTTGTAGTTTCTCTCCATCTTGGTCCGCATGAAGCATCACAAAGCAACACCACCTACAGAATAAAGCATACCATTAGCTGCAAGATAATCAGAGTTTTAAAAGGAAAACAAGGTTACAAGGATGTTATAATGATGCATATTGATCACAATTAAGTTGTACCCTAGATTATTTTTTCCCTGGTGTCTTCATGTTGCTTTTAAAACATAGCTGTTGATCAGTCACCTGTTTATTTATTTACACTTCAGACAATATATCCATTTGCTCAAAAGAAGCTAACACTCCTTCCCAAACATGGTTTTTGTCAGGGCTGTCAAGTGACTTAAAAAAAATCATGACTAATTGCATAATTAATTGTACTGTTAAATGTATTTAAATATTTTTAGATGTTTACATTTTCAAATATATTGATTTCAATTACAACACAAAATACCAAATATACATTGCTTAAATGTACAGTATTTATTTTGATTACAAATACCTAAACTATAAAAACCATATTTTTCAATTCACATAATACAAGTACTATAAAGCAATCTCTATCATGAAAGTTGAACTTACACATGTGCAATTACATACAAAGAATAAATTACTTCAAGTATAAAACAATGTAAAACTTTAGAACCTGAAGTCTACTCAGTCCTACTTCTTGTTCAGACAATCACTCAGACAAACAAGCTTGGTTACAAATTGCAGGAGATAATGCTGCCTGTTTCTTGTTTACAATTTTACTTGAAAGAGAGAACAGGTGTTCAGATGGCACTACTATAGCTGATGTCACAAGATATTTACATGACAGATGTGCTAAAGATTCATATGCCCCTTCATGCTTCAACCACAATTCCAGAGGACATGCTGATGATGGGTTCGGCTTGATAATAATCCAAAACGGAGCATACTAACACATGCTCATTTTTATCACCATGAGTCAAATGCCACCAGAAGGCAGCTGATTTTTTTTTTTTTTTGTGGTTCGGGTACTGTAATTTCCACATCAGAATATTACTTTAAGACTTCTAAAAGCATGCTCCACATCACACCCTTCTCAGATTCTGAACAGCACTTCAGATACTTAAATCTTAGATTTCGTTCTGCAGCTATTTTTTTGGAATCTCACATTTTCTTTGCATTTTAATCAAATGTGCTGTGAAAGTGTTCTTAAAACGAACACATGCTGGGTCATCATCTGAAAATGTTACAACATGAAACATATGGCAAAATGTGGGTAAAACAGAACAAGAGATAGACAATTCTCCCTCAAGGAGTTCAGTCACAAATTTAAACAAGACTTAAACACAACAAGCAGCATCATTTGCATGGAAGCATGTCCTCTGGAATGGTGAATGAAGCATGAAGGGGCATACTAATGTTTAGCATATCTGACAAAAAAAAAAATACCTTGCAACACCAACTACAGAAATGGCATGCAAATGCCTGTCCTCTCTTTCGAGTGACACCATAAACAGGAAGTGGGAGGTATAATCTCCTGCAAATTGTAACCAAACTTGTTTGTCTTAGCAATTAGCTGAATTAGAAATAGGACTGAGTGCATGTGTACACTCTAACATTTTACATTGTTTTGGTATTGTGTGTTATATAACAAAAATTACACCTATTTGTAAATTATGCTTCCAGGATGAATAGATTGTGCTACAGTACCTATATTAGATGAACTGAAAAATACTATTTTTTTTTATCATTTTTACAGTGCAAATAAATTTAATAAAAAATACTACATAGTGAGCACTGTATGCTTCTTATTCTGTGTTGTAATAGAAATCAATATATTTGAAAATGCAGAAAAACATCCGAAGTATTTTAATACATTTTAATTGGTAATCTATTGTTTAACAATGTGATTAATTGCAATTAATTTTTTGAGTTAATCACATGAGATAACTGCAGCAATTGACAGCCCTGGTTTTCATTTATATTTTTCGTGATAATGCCCTGAAACATACAAGAAAGCTGCAGAGGGAGCAAGACTCTATTTTCCAGTGAACAAAGCTGAATATGTTTATAGTAATCACCATTTAGTTCTGGACAGCACATGTCTCATAGTACACATTAGACAATGCTTTCATTTTTCTAGGCTATCATTGCATGAAATTTACACATTAACATACTATAAAACAAAACACAAATTAACTAGTTTAATTTATTCTATCAAAAACTACTGAAACATATTCTGTTTAAGACATGTATTCTGAAAGCACTACTCCACTTTTAAAGCACCGAAATCTACATAACTGTTTAACATAAGTCACATGAGACATTATGTGCATTTTTTGCCCATTCCTTGAAATGTTTTCACCAACTTATATTAAGGAAAATAGTGTTAACTATTGTACAAAAACATATATTAATCCATATTACTGTGCCTGATTCACATCAAAGACATCATATGATGTGTGTAATCTTCATCGATTTCCTCCCTGAAAAAACCTAAATGTATTATCCAGAAAAATATCTGTAAATACTGGACTTAAGACTTTTCATATGACAAATGATAAACTCCAATGACATATTTAAAAAACCTGACCTCACTTACTTTAGTCTGACTTGTAGATTATTTGCAAGCTCTTGTTTGGCAGTGGTACATTTCTGCTTAATATCCAACAGTTTTCTGTGATTAGTTAACATAATCATCAGCTGATTTGCATGACTCAAACACAAATCAGGCAGCACAGAAGGATCTTTCAAGTTTTCAGCTCTCTTCTGATTAGCCAAAAATCCCTATAAAAAAAGAGAAATGCTTGTTAAGTGGATCTGTGTACCAGAATGAAGAATATTCCTCCTTTACTTGGTTCCACATCAGTGTCACTCTTTACTCATTTGCATAGCACATTTCACTACAAGCTTACCGGGTATCCCTCTGAGATATGATGGGATCACTGAACAAGGTGGTATTATTCCAATCCTTAAACAAAATCCTATTAATCACCATTAACAAATAAAAGAAAAAAGAATATTTAAATATTAACAAATACTGGTGTTATTTTGTAAATGGGCTAATTTAACATCCCACAGCAAGACAGACAACATCCAGGGCAGTTTAGCCCAGTTCCTAGGACTATAATTGGGTTCTTGTGCATTTCAAAGCAGAAGCGCCCTCGTGGAGCCCGGAGTCAGCGGGACTTTCCCCAGCTGACCCCGGGCTCTGCGCAGTGTTTCCAAGGAACCGGGGATTAGCTGGGGACTCCCCAACTGACCCTGGGCTCAGCAAAAATACTGTACAAAGCCCAGGATCAGCTGGGGAGTCCTGAGCTGACCCCGGCTCTGCGCGGCATTTCAAAGCAGCAGTGCAGCACGGACCCAAGATCAGCCTGGGACTCCCCAGCTGACTCTGGGTTCTGTGGAAATTCCGCAGGGAGCCCGGGGTCAGCTAGGGAGTCCCCAGCTGACCCTGGGCTCCATGTGAGCTGCCGCTTTGAAATGCTGCGGCAACGTTTCAAAGGGTCAGTGCCGCACAGCTGATGCCAGGCTCTGTGCAGCGCCTTGTATAGTTGCTGTAATCTCACACATTTTTCTTACTGTCACTTGCAAACTAATATAGTATTTATGGACCATTTCTCCTATTCTCAACAACATGGACCATCTCCTTACCTATGTAGAAATATTTTTAAAACATACTCCCAATAATGCATATCTAAAAAAAATGTAAGTAGTAAAAAAATAAAAAATAATGTTCAGTTTGACAAAACAATAGCTAAACATAGATAGATTTATTTCAATTATGCTGCCTAACTGGGGGGAGGGGGTGATATTTCTGTAAAAGCACTCATATTCTTATTATGTAATGCCACCTATTGAACATAACTATAAATACAAAGATAATTCCCAGCTTTCATAGCTGGAAAATGCTCTTTAAAGTTATATTAAACTAGAGACTAATGTTTTCTTTTGTCTTGGGCTTGAATACCTGTATTACCTGACTCCTACATGGAAAATACGTAAAATATTTTCCACCTGAGAATCAAAGTGCAGACAAGTCAAGTGACTGTCAAATACTACAACCAACATTTTGGATTCATTTATTCTATTACCTGTATTTTTTGCTAAGCCATCTGGCATGCCATTTAATTCACAAATATAGTTTTAGCTTTTATACAGAATCAAAGTTAACACACTGACTTGCACCTAAATAAAAAAAGAGAGCACATCAATTCTCTGCAGAATTCGTGTAATTTACTTCCTGAGGTTTACACCACAAAGGCAAACCAGGCAACTGCAAATCAGTCAATCATTTAAACTCAAAGGCATACAATGTAAAAAACATACACCTTTTAGTGTCATTGTTCCTACCATTTCCAAAACTGTGTTGGAGCAGAAAAGAACACAGGAGAATCAGAACAAAATGTGGAGATTTTCAAAGACACAAATGACAAACAGACACTGACTTTAACAGTGTCTAACATTCACCAAAGTGTTACCTGACATTTGGCTCTTTGAAAATCACCACCAAAATGGCAACAAAGTTACTTTCTTGGAAGGTGACAACAGTAAACCTATTCCTGAAGTGTCCTATAAGTTTTTACAATTGCTCCAAGTAAGTACTTTTTCATCAATTTTGTAACATCTTAAAAACACAAATGTGATAAAAATAGATAGTTTGCAAATGTTAAAGACTTGTACAATTGTCCTGGTATTTTAACACAGTTGTTCACTGCTCCTGGAAGTATGCAAAAGCAATCAGCAACTGTAACGCGACTACATGTTCTTCCTCTCTAATTACTGTGTGATAAACAATTTGTGGAAAAAAATGTTTTCCAATTATTTAATATTAATAGAATTCAGAAATTTTAATAAAAGATCTTTTAGATTTTAATCATTCCATTTCTGGCATTTTGAACCCAAGCTCTAATGTATTTGTGCAACTAAACTGGCAAAAACAAACAAGTTAATTTCAGCAATTTAGAAATCTAAAAGTAAAAGGCAAGGGTTTCCCCCCCATTTAGGCGTAAAGCTGATCAGAATAAGCTCTCAAAGTAATATTCCATAGAGCAGTTAAAAGTGTTTGTATATTAATAAAGCCATTTTTTTGTGTTTTGAAACTTATTATCCTTAATAAATAATATTCTTTCACTTCATGATATTAATTAGCTCTAGTACACACATTCTACATTTTGTCCTCAACACCATCATAATCAGTAACAAACCCAAAGACACATTCCTTAGCAGTTCCCTCCTGCAAATCCCAAATGGACTGTTGTCAGGGTCTCAAATTCTGATTTCCATCCAGAAACCAAAACCAGATATTACCTGTGAGCCTGCACACTGCCACAGAATCCCTTATTACTTGCCTCTGAGACAAGTTATGCTCGAGTCATAGTTCTTATTATTCCTTCTATACTTATGCTGAAAAGCCCACAGGAAATCTCTCGTACTTTCAACTCTTGTTCTCCCATGACTTTTAAAAGCTGGCTCGCTGCGCACACCAGCTTTTGGGGAGCCACCTACTACTCTATGCTGCTGCCTCTGTACCAGAGGCAGCAGCATGGGGCAGCAGCTGGTTTCCCAGGAGTAGGGTGGCAGCGGGGAGGTAGTGCATGCTGGGAGCCGGCTTTTCAAAGTAATGGAAGAACAAGAGTTGATAGCTGGTTTCCAGTGCACACCGGCTCCTGGGAGCTGGCTGTTGCCCCAACCCTCTGTGTGACCATGTAACCAATGAAATTTTCAGTGGTTACACAGTTAATTAATACAAACATTTCAACATTCCTAGTAATTACTGATTCTGACTCACTAATCATTGCCCTTACTACTGTTAACCAATATTCTCCCCAATATCCAAGAACTCAGTCTACTTGATGGTCGAATCCACCTGCTATATCTGGTATTTTATACTGTTTTCTGAGCAGACCTCATTTACAGTCACCAAAAGTTTTATTAATAGGAGTTGTTCATTCTTGAAGAAGTTTCCCAGGCTCCATATCACTGTGCAGAGCTGAATCCTATTTTATACAACTCAGTTACATTAGAATTATTTATGAAAAGTAGGCAAAATTTGGAGGCACACAATTCCATTTGTACCAGTATTTCTAAGTTAAAAAAAAAAAAGACGTAAATAAGAGGCTTTAAAGTCTGAGTACAGTTGCATGTTGGCATGAAAAAATATAGAAATTAAAATAAATACTAACATTCAAGAGCCACAAAGTAATGCTTTTATTCTTATGTTTTTAATGTAATTAGTTCACCTCCCCTTTTTGGACATTATTTATCTACAGATTACTAAAAAGCATGCTGGACGAGTGGAATAGGAAAGCAAGCTGGTACCCCCCAATGTCTGCAGGAAACAATCTACCACTGTACCATTGCCTTTGCTATTCTAATCCTGCAAGATATCCTGCCCAAACCAAATCAGAGGGAACCTGTTGATATCACAACCCTTGCTAGCTTCAAATACTTCTTGAAAACCACCACCATGTGAAATATGATATTGTCATGACCATGCGGGTGAGCCAGCAGCCTGGGAACCTTAGTTCCTAGCCAGGTAGCTACCTAGCCAGGTAGCAGTCAGCCAACAGAAATGCAGATAGAGATTTCAAACTGAGACAAAGGAATTTTGGGGTTTCTCCTCCTCAGTCTCTGTGTCAGTTTCCCTCCAGATATTGAGGGGGATAGACAACATGTCTCTCTCCAAGAAAAGACTCTTCACTATCTGTAAGTAGGGTAAAGTTTAGATAAATCCATTATGTTTTATTGCTTTATGGTTTGGGAATGGGAATCTGATGTCCGTGCATTTAAAAATGAGTTTTCATCTCCTTTGTAACTAAGTTTTTGGCCCATGGGAGTCCCCCATGAGTATATTAATTGGTTACTTTTCCATCTAGTCATTATGCTTGTAACAGGAGTATTGTGGTGATAATAAAAGTTCTCTCTCTTTTATTAACCTGGTATTGGTTAATTTTTGTGTCCTGCTTTTACTTTAGAGCTGAGATTTCCCAAGTGATCTCTTCCCTGGTTTTCTTACCATTACTTGGGTGGTGGCAGAGGATTTTTATCCCCAAAAATCTAGGTTTTTAGCATTTTGGAGGGAAGTTTTATACAAAAAAGCCTGGAGAGACAAGGTTTTGCAGGCCCCCACTTCTGTATTCATCATGCCAGAGTGGGGAAACAGCCTTGACAGATATTCTTGCCATCTCTGTGTCTCTCATGTGAATCATTTTTCCTTCCTTTCCCTATTTCTTCCTTCTCACTTTCATTGTTTTGCCTTCTGTGTAATAAAAATCTAGCTTAACTGGCCAAGAAAAGTCCATCATTGGCAATACTGAAAACAATGCCTTTGACAGTCCACTGCTGCTGAAAGGATGCCAAATCTCAAAGACCATGTGCTTCTCTTACAATTTTACAGCAACTAGGTTGCAAGTGAGGTAGTGTCAGAGACAGAAGTTGTACTTTCCCCCCCATTGTGTAAATTATTTCATTTGGTTTGAAAAAGAAATGAACAACAGCACAAAACCATCTAAACAAACTTTCTGCTTTCCTTCAAAAGACAATACAATCTTTAGTAATAAGAGACTGTTAAGAAGATCATATGCACCTAAAGAGAACATGAATAACTAAATTGTTCACAGGTGTCCTTGCTAAATTTTTATTTCAAATGCTTTCACTGTTTTCCTTTTTTGCGTATTTTATAAAGCATTAAGAAAATGTGTAAAGGTGGTTGTTCAAATGGTAGAAAGCCAGTTACTCAAGACCACACCTGTTGAATGTTTTAACAATAAATAAGGGTTTGGGTGTTTTTTATATATATTTTATCCCTTTTGGGGTTAGACACCTTCTCATTAACACAACACTCTGCCTGTCATCTGGGTTAATCAAGTAATGGCAAAACTGATCAGAGGCTATACAAGAAATGTCCTATCTCCCTTTGCAGAAACTGTACTCCCTATATGCACATACTGCATTCAGTGTGGGTTTTAAGTGCTACAGAGGAGACTTTGGTGGTTCTATCATAGTTACACTCTTACTACATTTAAAATGCAAAGGCGCAGCGATTAGCACAAGCTGGGACTGCTTGGCTTGCACTAAGTCCATCAGACCCTGTTTGCGGTGGACAGCTGCTTTTTATCATAAGCAGGGGCTGCTTAGTCCCCACGTGCACCATTTCCCTGCTGTGCCTCTGCCTCCCCTGCCCACTGTGGAGACTGTGCTGGGGGGTGGGGAGGGGGACCAGCTTAAAGCCCCGGCTCCTTATCCCCACCCTGCTGCCTTTCTCTGATAGAGGCAGCAAGGGGGGGGGGGGGGTGGCTAGTTGAATCACTACTCAGCTATCTGATAAGCGACTAGTCAACTATCTGATAAGCAAATGCTTACATCCCTGAACTGAAGTATATATTTTTAAGGATAAGAGTAACTATTGGAATAATATATAATCTTTATACCGCAGAGCCTGCAACAAGTGTAACCATTAGGATTTTTCAGTTATAGGGTTACATTTTTAATATCTCACTATAACATGTCTTCTAAACCTTTAATCATTTAATCAGAAGAAATTTCAGCCCAAAGGTTAATTTCTAAAACGTGTGAAGTAATAAAAAATTGTAAGAAAAATGCACCTTTTACCCTAGTAAAAACACAGCTATCATGATTTTGTAGTGCTCTTGGTTCATAATATTAAATGTGTTGGAAATTGTTTCAAAGACTGAGATATGTTTAATTGTTTTATTACAGTACTGTGCTACATCAGTGGTGAACAACCTGCAGCCCACCAGGGTTATTTTGTTCACCATTACCCACATGCAGGGTTGCTAACATTCTGCTGGTTTCCCGTTCACACCCCACAAATTCTAGATACACAAAGCACAGTTTAAAAAAAATTACCCTATCCTGGGAGACCATCTTGGTTATGGCAACTGTGAGATGGCCCTGTTAGATGAAGGAGGACCACTTATCCGGCTCACTCATTAGCCTAGGTTATTCATCACTGTGCTTCATTAATCCATCTCCCCCACGGCAAGAAAAAAAAGGTTACCTGAGCAAGGTCTTTTTGTTCATTTACCAGTCTGCTGCAACTAGCTATCATCTGGTCCAATGCATAAAGCCTGTCCTCAAGACCTTTAATCGCCTTCATATTCTGATTATCTAATTTGGCAATAGTTTGTCGACATTCTACCAAAAAGGGCTGAATGAGCCTTGGATCAAGCTAAAAGATGGAAGAAAAGAAAGACTAATTTTATATATATACACTTTAAAAAAAAAAATATTTCACACTGTACACAACAGGTAGCAACTTATTCATAAGAAGATTACGACAACAGTACTATTGAACTCACACAGAAAAACAAAATGAATGTGTTACAGAGAAATATCAAAATTAGTGCAAATTATTTTGATCTCTTACAGAATGTTTATACTGAGGCATAGAAAGGAGGTGAGCTTCAAAGCCCAAGCTCCAGCACAAGCTCCAACAACTACACAGCTATTTTTATTGCCATAGTAGAAGCCCAAGTTTGTAGATCAGGCTCTGAGACTCGCTATTACAGGCTGCTGCTCGTTTTGCAGATGTATCTACAGTTTCTTAACTTCTGATTTGGATTTTCAGTGACAGTTTTTTCTGTAAACCACATTTTTCTATAAATTGTTATTTTTACAATTTAGTTTTTGTAATTACTTGTGGCATAAAACGAGAAATAGATTGGAATCTATTAGACTATAATCCAGATCCTTTCTATGGAACAGACATTAATTTTTAAAGAAGGAAAACAAAAAAGTGTCAGCTCTTCATAAGTTAGGCAAATGTACTCACAAACAAACAATTGAATGGTGTTGCAGAGCTGTACTGCTTCTGAGTTTAAACTCTTACTACACTTAAACTAATCACTAATTTTTTGCTGTATGAAAAGTTTGACATATCCACCCTTACAAGCCCAGTTACACTACTAAGAGACAGGTGTTTCTCTATTGGAAACAGAAATGGAACACCCAGAGATATACAAGTTAATCTGTGAATATGTGTATATCCAGCTGGTGGTAGAAAATGTCAGCCCATTTAATGAGCTCAGTTTTTTCCCTGTTTTTTAACATGACAGAGGATTTTTAAAACATTAAAAAAAAAAAAAACATTCTGTTTTTTTAAACAGAAATTGTGTTCTACATCCATGGGACCATGAATATCTTTGATTACCCCACAGGTTTGGGTATCTTTTGCTGGGTAATACCACAAAGTTGGCAAAGAAAACTAAGATATATTATCATACTAGCCACAAAAAAAAATGCTTTAAAAATGTTTTGAAGAACTAATTCTCATGAAATAATAACAATTCTAAGAATGGTCAAGTTTTAAAATTAAGCAGCCCTCTAGTTTTTCCTTTTTTTTTGTTCCAAATGCAGAAAGTTGATGCAGAAACTTTTTTTTTTTAAATCAACATTTTAAGAACACTGGCCTCTGGAAACTAAACAGATTAAATGGATAATGCCTATTATTTCATTAACATATTATTTTAAGTGTCAACTTACTCTGCTCATAGAATCAAAACATTTTCTGACTAATGATTCCACATCATTAGGTCTATCTTGAACATTTATCCAGTCCAAAAGAGAAACATTGAAGGAAGGTAGATCACTCTCGTTAAGTTCCTCTGATATTTTACTGTCATCAGTTGTAGTGTTTTGACTGGATTCCCTATTCTCTTTAACATTTCCAGGATCTGTACTATCCAGGGATGAATGTTCCACAGACTTGCAAAATGAGGCTAAAAGTGATTTATTGTTCATTCTAGATTTATCACAAAAAAGCACCAGTTCAGCAGACTTCTCATCTTCAGTTTCTTCATTTTCTGCCCCGCCATGCTCAACAGAAGAATCCAGTCTTTCTAAACACTCTCTGTAACTATGTCTGGTTAGGCACTCCAACAGTGGGATCTTGGCCATAATAGAAACAGCTGTCCCCAAGCTTTAAAAAAAAGGACAAACAATATATCTATCAAGAAACTAATCTTATGTAAAATAAGTTTAAGTTAGATTAGTAATGATGAAAATCACTAGTGATATTTTCTCAGACATTTTTGCAAAAGTAATCTATTTTCCTCAATATTTTTCCCTGAAAAGACTGAGAGACTGCTTATATAGTTACATTTTTGTTATGAAGTGTTTTCAGTAATACTATACATTCAGCTATGATGGCAACATTTGTTTGTAATTTGCCTTTTCCCATTTGGAAAATGTTGACTTTCCTACTTTTGTTTTCAACACAGCTGAAAATATTACAGTCCTGGTCGAAAATCAGAATTTCAGCTATAAATTGTTTAAAATGTCTGCATGACTTAAAGTAAGGCTATGTCTACATTGTAGGCTTCTTGCGCAAAAACCTGCGGAGCGGCCACACCTCAAATGCGCTTTTGCACAAGTAAATCCCCAGTAAAATGGCAGAAGGTAAACCACCTTCTACAAGGCATAACTCCCTTTTGCGCTACAGCTATTGCGTAAAAACGCAAGTGCGGACGCTCCTTGGAAAAAAGCACAGGTTCCTTGGGATGCTCCTTGTGGATGCTCCTATGGGAAAAAGCACAGGTGCCCTGATGGCCATTCTGTGAATGGCCATCAGAGCTTTCTTGAGCAAGAGTGTCCATGCAGTGTGGACGCTCTCTTGCGCAAAAGCACATCACTTTTGCAATGTGCTTTGAGATGTGGACGTGCTCTTGCACAAGAAGTTTTTGCGCGAGAAGCCAGCAGTGTAGACATAGCCTAAGTGTAATGATTCTAGTGGACAAAATTTTGCCTACCTCAGAAAGTTTATTCAAACTTGTAAGAAAAAAAATGATAAAGAGTGAATGTTCTAATGTATTAAGTTACCTGCTCTATGATACCAAATACAACAAAAGTAGTAAAAATGTACAGAACTCAGAACTTCTGTTGAGTTACTAAGAATTAATTATGGAACTACAAAATCATAAAAAAAACTTATTTCTAAATATAATGATTGTGTAGGGCACTTTCTTTTTGATAAATCTAACAGCAAACCTACTGTGTGAGTTTCAGCTTAATATCATCTATGGACTGCAGATAATTTGAATATGCATTTTCAAACTTGAAAAGCAGCTTTTGATAAGAATATGTGCAATCTTCCAAATTGGCCATTATGGCAGCCCAGCCTTGGTGCTGAAGATGTTCATCATGGACCAGACCTTCACAAAAGGAGCAAAGCTTCTTGGCAACCTCATACATTTCCTATGCCAAAGGAGAAGAAAAAGAAAAAAAAGAAAGAAAAAAGTAAATTCAAAGAATTAAGTTATGAATCCAAATTTTCATGCAATACTCAAATGTTTATCATACTACAGAAAAATGTGGACCGTGTCACCTAAGAGAAAATTAAACACTGAAAATCTAAAAGGAAGTGTTTAAATATCAACAGTTGTTTGGCCCTCGTCAGTCAGTAAAAACATTTACTGAAAGTAATACAAACCTCCTTTACATTGGTTATTTTTTTAACAAAAATGCATTAGATGACAGAAACTCAATTTACTTAGACTGTTTATTGAATGAAATTCTAATCCCAAAGAAAGCAAGACAGTCCTGGCCCCAATAAACCTGCAACATAAATTAGTCAAAGGAGAAAAACTTGAGGAAAAAATATTTTGATAAAAAGAGATTATTTGGCTCATAATGGGTAGGTGGACATAAGTATAAAAAGGCAGCTTGGAAAACAGCATAAGGAGAATGAGAAAAAGGTAGAAGGTAAGAAAATTAATCAAAGGAAGATTTAAATTAATTTTTAACTGAGTAGATGCAACATGAGTAGCAATGAAAAGTGCTCACAATACAACTGGACACAACCATAAATTTACTGCACATGTAATTTAACAGCTGTCAAGAGTTTTGTTAGCATCAATCTAAGATACATTTGATTCAACTGTAGAGATTAAAAGTTTCACAACCTATTAACAATATACTGAGTTTATGCTGTCCTCTTACAACTAGTTTTGTTTTCTGAGTTCAAAGACTGCAAATGTTCATATTGGTAATGACAAAAAATAAGAAATGTACTAATTTACAGGTAATCATGTAGGAAAAAAGATATTTAAATTTAGAGAAGACAGCAACATTAAAGGGAAGTCTTTTGGTTTACACCCCAATCTTTACCTACCTTTGAAGTTCCATATTCTGTTAAGTATAATCAGGAGGACATTTCTTATGTGTTTGGTTTTAATATCAACCTCTCTACCTACAAAAAAAGAAAGGGAAAAAGTGATACTTATTGTAGATTCCACACTTAACTAAGCTGTGACTGTACATCATCCACAGTCAACTGTACACATGTACAGTTTTGTGTGTGGAAGCTAGAATAAGATTGATTTTCCTTTCTTAAGTTATTAAAATATAGTGAGATGAATATTAAAACACAAACACATAGGCATTCTGCAGAAGACATTTGCTACTGAGTGTGTATATAAGATTTGAGAACTAAACAGATTTATCTATCTGGAATAAATTGTGTAACATTTTCACCCAGACTTTTAAAGTTATTTAGGAATTTCTGCACTCAGTGTTTTAACACCTGCTTTGGAAGCCTAATATTTTCAAAGAGGAGCCTGACTCTTGGTAATGGTCAATCAGATTTTAGCTTCTAATTGCCTCAATTCTTTTCAAAATGAGGCAGGTCCCTAAATCAGTGAGGTATTGAAAAAACTGAAAGCAACAACACCTCAATGCTTTTAAAAATGTAGGCCTCAAAAAAGTGTTAATCGACTTTAAAACATCATATAACTCCCTCAAAAGTTACTAACAACTTTTCAGATCCTGCTTCAAATCTCTAGCAACATAACAATATCCTACCAAATACAACGTAACCTTTAAACATTGGTATCTTCCAGACTATCTGCAAAATGGGTTCTTGAATAATTTCTGTGTATTTATACACTCTTCAGGAAAACAGAAAAATTTCATAGTAATGTCTTGCAAGCACTTAAAAAACCACTTCGCCAGATATACCAAACGTATTTTGAGATACATTCTTAAGTTTGTTGCAGTACACCAGAATATTGGACAAATTCTAAACTGACTGGCAGAAGACTGGAATTGCTGCTACCCAGCTGTCATACCAAGCCACTGGAAGAGGGAATAGTTCACCCATATTGTATATATGAAAGACTGTAACAGGATTATAAACAAGCTACCAAGATAACAAAGTACCCTGCTGTACTCTACAATGAATAAAGAAATAAGAAAGAATGTTTTCTTTCTGTGTAAAGAAAACTTTTACCGTCCAACACCACCCAGTTGTATTCTTCTTTTCATCATAAAAAATGTCATCAAGATGTTTAATAAAAAAAAAGGGAAAGTACACACAAAGATCCCCAAGATTGCAGGGTGCCTCAACACCTGCAAAAATGAGTATCTGACATTCACAATCAGAAACAGATTTATAGAGCAGTTCCTTCGATTGAACACAATGGGATGGCACACAGAAGATGTTGAGAAGTCTAAAATCAGTCAATTTGCCCAGCAATGGGGTTTCCCCTATCAACCTGATGACCATCTGAGCAAGACGACTTCTCCCTATTAAGGAAAAAAAAGACTTGATGCTTCTTGCACTCCAATACTTTGGATACTCATGTTTATAAACAGTAGTGGATAGTTATTTTGGCCCATGAAATATCACTAGAAATCAAAGACTATTCTAGCACTGTTGGACTGTCAAAAGGGGTTATCTATTGGAGCTAATATCTGCTGATGTCACGTGTTGGGGCTATGCCCTGAGATAGGTTCTGACATTTTCTTCCTCAGCTTGCATTAACATTCTCGAGTCCACGAACAGAATGCATTAGTCCTTTCCTCTCTGTGAAAGCCTTCCTTTCCCTGTAGTGGATTACCATATGCTAAGCTTTGTAAACAGAAAATTAACTGATGCAACCCCCACTTCATCTGCTCAGTATGTTTTGCTCCAAGATCTGAACTTTCCTATTGACTGTGCCTCCTTGTACCTCACTCACCATTAAGGATGTTAAAGAGCGTTTTCTGGCTAATCGTGTAGTCAATACGCCTTGCTCTTACCACATTTAAAATGTACAGATGCAGCGGTCCTGGACTGGCGGGAGCCAGGACTGTTCAGTCAGGCTCGCGCCGGGTCCAGCAACCCCTGTGTGCAGCGGCCTGGGCTGGCCATGAACAGCGGCTTCTGCTAGAGCAGCGTCTGCCCGCCACGGGCAGAGGCTGCTTTGTAGCAGACTCCTCTATCTCGCTCCCTCCCCCAGCTACCATTGATAGAGGCAGCTGGGTGGGAGAAAGGCCAGGCAGCACCACCGAGATGGTTCTGGGGGGAACTGGCTTTTAAGCCGGTTCTCCCCCCCACCCCCGAATACCAGCTCCTGTTCTCCCCCCCAGACCCCTCCCCACCAAGCTGTCTCATGCAGAGGGAGCAAGGGGGGAGCGTAAGCAAGCAGTCAAGTACTTGCTTACATCCCTACTCACCATCCAACTTATGCTTATCGGGTAGTTGAGTAGTCCCCTACAACCCCTACTTTCTTACATCCCCTACTCACCATCCAACTCTGCTTTTTTCCCCCCCATTTTTCCTCCACTATTGAAAATGTACGTCCTCATCGTCTCAATTCTATCATACAAGCCCTCCTTCTCCCTCGCAACAGCCTCCATCTTGTTGAGGATAAAAGTCTCAGGAGAAAACATCCAACTGCAATAGAGGGAAATAATCCCATAGTTGGGAACCTCCTTCCAGATGATGATGTGGTATCCTTCCCCACTGACGATACCTCTTCACTGGAGGGGAAGTTATTAAAAGCAGATAATAGTTATGGGGGATTCAATCATTAGAAACAGCTGGATGTGTGACGAAGTGGAGAACCATATGGTGACTTGTCTGCCTGATGCAAAAGTTGTGGATCTGTCAAAATATCTAGATAGACTTATGTGTTGGGGAGGAGCTGGTAGTCACGACACATGGAAGCACCAATGACATAGGGAAAGACAGGAGAGATCCTGGAGGCCAAATTTAGATGGCTAGGTAAGAAATTAAAGGCCAGGACCTCTATGGAAGCTTTCACTGAAATTCTTCCAGTTCCACATACACAGGTAGAACTACAGTGTCTCAATGTGTGGATGAGATGATGGTATAGGAAGGAGGAGTTGAGATTTATTCGGAACGAGGGTAACTTTTGAGAAAGGGGGAGCCTATACATGAAGGATGGACTCCACCTAAACCAAAATGGAACCAGACTGCTGGCACTTAAGATTAAAAAGGCTGTAGGACAGTTTTTAAACTAAAGATTAGGGAAAGCCAATAGATTGGGAGGAGCAAGTGGTTCAGGCAGAGACATCCCTTAGGGATGGGTCTGTTAATAGAGATTCTCTATGCCCAAGTAAGGAGAAAAGAACAGAAGACGATAAAATACAAGTAGGATCTGATAAAAAAACAGTCAAATGAAAAAATAATCCCATTCAATTATATCATTTAATGGGAGACAGCAAAAAAGGGACAAGTTTTTAAAATGAATGTATGCAAACACTAGAGTTTAAATAATAAGATGAGTGAACCAAACTGCTTCATATTAAATTAGGATGCTGATATAATCAGCACCACAGAAACTTGCTTGAATTAGGATAATCAATGAGATACAGTAATACTAGCACACCAAATATATTAAAACAGATCATGCTGGTGGGAGGGTGGTATATGTGGAAGAAAGCATAGATTAAAACGAAGGAAAAATCATAATTGAATCAAACTGTAGCATAGAAACACTATGGATAGTAATTCCATGCTCTAATGCAGGGGTGGCCAACCTGTTCCAGACGAAGAGCCACAATAGCAGTGGAGACAGCGTGAAGAGCTGGGGCAAAGTTGTTGAGAAAAGAAAAAAGAAAAAAAACCACCACGCTGCGGTGGGGGAAAATAGGTGCTGGTACATTGTCCCAGGGCATGGCTGCTTTTTTTTTGGTTAATAACTTTTCCCCGGGTCTCTGGGGCCATGCCCCCCGCCCTTTTTTTTTTGGCTCAACAACTTTGCCCCGACTCTTCATGCTATCTCCACTGCTATTGTGGCTCACAAAAAAAGCAGTGGGAAGGGGTGAGAGGTACAAACTCAGAGGGAATTTGGGTGCAGAAGGAAGTAGAGAAAAGGATGCTGGCTCAGGGAGGGGGCTCCAGGCTGGAGAGTGTTGGGGTCAGGTGGAGGGTTGGGGTGCTGAGCAAGCCGCAGGCTTGTGGATATGAGGGTGCAGGAGTTTGGCCTGGGGTGCATGGAGGGCTCAGGACAGGGAGGCTGGGAGTATGATGGGCTCAGGACACAGATCTGCAGTGCGTGGATGGTGCAGGAGTGTAGTGGCAGAAGACTGGGGATGTGAGGGTGCAGGAGTTTGGATATGTGAGAGGGCACAGGGGGTTCCAGTGCATGATAGACTCGGGTTTAGGATCTGGGGGGTGCAGGCATGTTATGATGCTGCAGCCAGATGCGGGCTTGGTCCCAATTGAGGGCTTGCTGGCCAGGCTTCATTTTTAAATAAAATATTATGTCAAACAAAATGTTTCAGCATTGTCTTTATTTATGAGAAGGGTGGGGAACCTGTTTTGAGTCAGGGGTCACTGACCCACAGAAAAGTCAGTGGAGGCCACACAAGTGAGATACAAAAAAACAACCCCTCCAAAACTACCCAAGCCTCACTAATGTGGCCCTGACTGTGCTGGTGTGGACAGCGGAGAGGGTGCTGGGGCTACAGCACAATTAGGGGGTGGGTGGGTGGGTGTCTGTGTCCCCCAGGACTGCATGCCAGGAAGCTCATGCTCGTCCTCTTCTCCCCACGACAGCCATGTGCTTCCTGAGAAGTTGGAGCTGGCATGCAGTCCCAGGATTCCTACCCGCCCCCCCTTTCCTCCCCCCAGTCCCGCCCTGCGCAGGCAGGCAGCAGGGGGGAAAGTCCACAGTGGTGTGACAGACCTGGCATTTCAGGAAGCGCGCCAGCTGTTTGGGGGAGGAGGAGGGGCAGGACAGCCTGATCTAACCCAGTCTCCCTCCCCTTCCCCAAAGCCAGGCACACACAACCCCTCCACCCACCCAATCCCCCTCTCCTCCCCTTCCCCAAAGCCAGGCACACACACCCCAACCCAATCCCCTTCTCCTCCCCTTCCCCAAAGCCAGGCACCCCCCACACCCGCTCTAACCTAATTCTCGGGTCCCAAAGCCGCCGCTACAGCCGTGCGTTTCCTTCCAGGCACTGGGGCACGTGCGCTGAACGGCCGGCTTTGAGCATGAGCTGGCCGGGATGCCGTGAGCAACCCAATCCCCCTCCCCCCTCCTTCCCTTCCCAGAGCCAGACACTTCCTCTCCCTGCTGTAACCCAATCCCCCTCCCCCTCAACCTTATATTCAGGTCCTGGAGCTAGAACTGCTGCGCCGCATCCGGGACGCCATGCACACTGCCCCCCCCCCCCCCCCCCAACCTCATGCCTGGGTCCCAGAGCCACTGCCAAAGCCGCTGCCTGTGCTCAGCAGCCAGCTGATAGCATGTGTAGGCTGGGCCACTGTGTGCGACTCGGCCTGCACGTGCAGGATATGACGCAGTGCGCTGGGGGCCGTGAGTGGAACAGCTCAGGTCGTGAGCATGCACGCGGATCGCAGCGGCCCAGCTCCGTCCCGGTTCCGTCAGGAGCCGCAACTTTTTTCTTCGCAAGCCGCATGCGGCTCACAAGCCTCAGGTTGGCCACCGCTGCTCTAATGATAAGAATAGAGCTTAGGAATACATTTCAGAGTATCTGATTTGGATGGTGATAGTGACTATGAAATGCTCAAGGAGATCAGAAAGGCTATAATTTTTTTTAAAAAACCTCAACAACAACACTGGATTTCAGTTATCCCAATATTGACAGGGTAGATGTCATTCAGGACAGGATGTAAAAAATAAAGTTTCCTGACACCGTAAATGACTGCTTCCTGGAACAGCTAGTCCTGGAATCCACAAGACAACAGGCAATTCTTGATTTAGGCCTAAGTGAGGCACAGAGTCTGGTCTTAAGAAGTGGACCGCTTGGTAATAGTGATCAAAATATAATTAAATGTAACATCTGTGGTGGGGAAAGCACCACAGCAGAATTTAATTTCTAAAAGGGGGACTATACAAAAGTGAGGGAGTTAAACAGAAATGAAAAAAGGTTCATTGCCAAAAGTGAAATTCTTGCAAGTTACCCAGAAACTTTTGAAATATATTGTAACATAGGCACACTTAAATATATACCCCAAATTAAAAGAAAGTAGGAAGTGAACCACATTTTTTAAAATGCCACCTTGGCTAAACTATAACAGTAACAGGAGCAGTGGGAGACAAAAAGGAATCCTTTAAAAATGGTTAGTTAAATCCTAGTGAGGAAAATAAAAAGGAGCATAAACTCTGGCAAATGAAGTGTAAAAACATAATTTGGTAAGCCAAAAACTAAATGAAAAACAGCTAGTCAAAGACTCATTTGTTTACAAACATCAGAAGCAGGAAGCTACTAAACAACTAGTGGGGCCACGGGGGATGCTAAAGAAGCACTCAAGAACAGAAAGAGCATTGCGGAGAAACTAATTAAATTCTTTGCATGAGTCTTCATGGCTGAGGATGTGAGGGAAATTCCCAAACCTCAGCCATTCTTTTTAGGTGACAAATCTGAGGGATTGTCCCAGATTGAGGAATTATTAGAGGAGATTTTGGAACAAACTGAAATTAAACAGGATGCATAGCATTATTGTTGTTCTGTACTCGTGTTAGCGGAGCTGTGCCAAGAAACACAGAGGAGTTAGTAAAGACATTATTTTAAACACAGAGACACAATATATAGGAAAGGATGGAGGCAGAGTAGAAAGGAACAATGGAGTTGAGTGGGCTGGAAAGAAAAAAGGAAAAAGACACCTGGAAAAAAGGAAAAATTCTGGGACTCCTGACCTCAGCCACTGTCAGAATACATGATACTGAAGTAGATGGTCCATTGATCTGACCTAGTATGGCCATTCTTACGTTCTATGCAAAACAGAGAACAGATAAGTAAAGAAAAATCAAAATTAAAAATCACAATGTCTAGAATTGACAAGAAATCTAACCAACTGGAACAACTCAATTTACATGTCTCTGGAGTCTTACACCCTCCTTTAAAAAAAAAAAAAAAAAAAAAAAAAAAAAAAAAAAAATCTATATAGTGCGTCTTAGAAACTGTAAGACATTCAGATCAGGGAACGTGGTTTACATGTCTGGATGGCAAGATGAATACAAAGTGGTCAATAAATTATCTCGCCTCACCATTTCCCATCTATATATCTGTTGACAACTGTTCCAGGCTCACATTCCATAAGCGATTTACAAAAGATTGAGATTCTTGATTCAAGTACAGGTGTGGGAAAACAAAGAGAAATGATTAAAAAACCAACCTACAACAGAATGGAAAGATATCACTGAACAGGTTTTGAAAAGGTAAAAAGCATGCCTTGTACAAGTTGAACCTTTCTTAACCGGGGCTCTCTGGTCTGGAGACATCCCTGGTCCAGCAAGACCATGGATGTCTGAAGACCAGAGAGTCCCGGTGGAGGGCTAGTCGCTAGGAACCCTGCAGAGGGGCTAGAGTCCAGAAGCAGGGCAGTCCTGTGGCAGTGAAACTGGGAGCCCAGCAGTAGGGCTACTGCCCAGTGCCAACACTGCGCAAAGTGGGAGGGGGAGGGAGAGGCAGCAAGGCAGGAGCACAGCAGCGAAACTGCCTGGTGAGACTGGGAAGCAGTGGACCACACAGCAGAACAACCAGTGGCCTCGCCAGCCCCACTACTGATGAGTAGCTCCGCTAGTGCAGCTGCCCTGTGGAGCTGGGAGCCTGACCCAGAGGGCTGTCTGGCAGCAGGGCCAGGAACCCAGGAGTAGGGCTTTTGCCCGGCAGCACAGCAAAGAGCCCAGCAGTCCCACTGCCAACTGCAGAGCTGCCCGGTGAGGCTGAAGCCTAAGCTGGGCTATCACACGGCAGCACAGCTGGACCCCAGCAGGGGAGCTGCCCCGCAAAGCTGGGAATCTAGCAGTGGGGCTGTGAGTATTGGCAGCGGAGCTGCCAAGGTGGGGCCAGGAGCCCTGTGTGAGGAGGGGCCGGCAGCAGGGACAAGCTGGCTGGGAGGCTGACAGCAAGGCCATGGCTGGGTGGACCAAGAAGTGACCTTCCCTGGTCCAGCAAAATCCCGCATCTGGAACCGATCAGGTCCCAAGGGTGCAGGACCAAGGATGTCCAACCTGTATTACTATGTCTCACCAGGAGGACAATAAATATATTGCACTAATGTTCTTTGAAATTATCTAATAGAAGACACTCAAGAGTATGTGCAGTGAAAGCTTTGTTATCTGGCACTCATGGGGAATGGAGATTGCCGGTTAATTGAATGTGCTAGATAACAAAGCTTATTGCTCTGACCCCGTCCCCTACCAATAGATCCGGGTTCCCAGAAGCTCAAGGCAGGCTGAGGGGGAAGAAGGCACCTGTTGATGTTGTCAGCCAACAGTGCCAGCTATCATAAGCTGTGCAACACCCAGCTGGACAGGTGGGAGTCAGGAGCATGCACCTGAAGACATGATGGTATTGTGGCTGGGGACAATGCTGACTAATTTTTTTCCAGTTAACAGAGTGCAGGATAAGGCTTTCACTGTATATCCCAATTTTAGATGCAGAACAGGCTCTAAGAAGCATCTAACCTGAATCTACACATTTCATGGTAGACCACAAGTAGAATCTCTGACTCCCAGTCTTCTACTCTGTCCATTAGTAACTAAAATTTCAGAGGGGGTAGCCAAGTTAGTCTGTAACTAGAAAAAACGAACAATGAATAGTCTATAAGCACCTTAAAGACTAACAAAACATGTAGATAGTATCATGACCTTTTATGGGCATAACCCACTTCTTCAGTATTAAAAGTCCAGATCCAAGAATAAATAAAGGGGGAGGGGAAGAGAAGAAAAAAAACAAAAAAAGACAGTGAATACATTGTTCAAGTAGTCACAAGAGGCTGATGAGAACCATTAGCACCTCCATTGATTGGTTGGTTAAGTCATTAGGATGTGGAAGTGTGCAAGCCAACTGATATCTCTGTTCGTTCCATTCTGATAAGAATTAAACTTGTAAATGAAGTTAAGTTCCAACCCTTCCCTGTGTATTTGGCTTGTGGAATTGGCCTGAAACACGGTGACTTGGAGATCCATTAATGAGTGTCCGGGCAGGATAAAGTGTTCTCCAACAGGTTTCTGTTTGTTGACTTTTTGGATATCTGATTTGTGCCCATTAATTATTTCCCATGGAGACTGTCAAGTTTGGCCAATATACATGGCAGTGGGGCACTGCTGGCATAGATCATATTAGTGGATGTGCATTTAAATGAGCCCCTGATGTAGTGACTTATGATGTTGGGTCCAGTGATGAAATTGCTTCTGTAGATGTGTGGGCAGAGTTGGCACCGGGGCTGTTTGCAAGGCTAAGTTCCTGGATGATTATGATGGAGGTGTGTTTCGTGGTTACTGGAAAGAATGTGTTAGAGGTTAGGGGGTTGTCTGTAGGCGAGGACTGGCCTTTTCCCCCCAAGGACTGTGAGAGTGAGGGGTCATGTTTCAGAATCGGTTTTAGATGTTGATAATGTGTTGGAGGGGTTTAAGTCGTGGGCTGTAGGTGACAAGTGGAATTCTGTTTTCTCTTTTTGGCCTGTCTTGAAATGGTTCATATCTGGATACTCTTTGGATCTGTTGATCTGTTTTTTCACTTCTCTGGGTGGATATTTCAGTTTTAAGAATGCTCTACACAGATCCTGTCGGTGTGTGTGTCTCTCTATGGGATTGGAGCAAATACGGTTGAATTTTAGAGCTTGGCTGTATATAATAGATTGAAAAACGTGCCTGGGATGGACACTAGAGGCATGAACGTAAGCGTAGTAGTCGGTAGGTTTCTGGGATAGGGTGGTTGAAATTTGTCCACCGTTTAATTGTACTGTAATGTCAAAGAAGTGGATCTTTCCTGTGGACTGATCCAGGCTGAGATTGATGGTGGGGTGGAAGTTGTTGAAATCCCTGTGAAATTCTTCAAGGGTCTCTTTCCCATGGGTCCATATGATGAAGGTGTCATCAATGTAGCCTAAGCAGAGTAACGGTGCTAGGGGGCAAGAGCTGAGGAAACGTTGTTCAAGGTCAGCCATAAAGACGCTGGGATATTGTGTGGCCATGCAGATGCCCATGGCTGTGCTGCTGACTTAAGGATACAAATTGTCTCTGAATCAGTAGTAGTTGTGGGTGAGGACAAAGTTGCAGAGCTCTGTAACCAGGTGTGCAGTGGTGTCATCAGGGATGGTATTCCTCATAGTCTCTAATCCACCTTCACGTGGAATGTTGGTGTAAAGAGCTTCTATGTCCATGTTGGCCAGGACGATGTTTTCAGGAAGATTACTGATGTAATCTTCAGGAAGTCAGTGGTGTCTCAAATATGGCTAGGAGTGCTGGTCACATAGGGTCTGAGAAGAGAATCGAGATAGCTGGATAATCCTGTTAGTGTGCCAATGCTTGAGATAACGGGTTGCCCAGGATTTCCAGGTTTGCGTATCTTGGGTAGCAGATAGAAAACTCCTGGCCGGGGACCTGGGGGGGGGGGGGGGGAGGGTTAGTGTAAATTTGGTCCTGAGCAGCATCAGGGAACTTCATGAGTAGTTGTTTTAGGGGTTTTTTGGTATTCTTTAGTGGGATCACAGGAAAGAAGCTTGCAGAATCTGGTGTTGGTGAGTTTTCTGGTCCATCATCTGTTCCGTTCATGATGAGTACAGCACCCCCTTTGATGATGATAGAATTGTTTTTGAGGCTGTGTATAGCATTGCTTTCTGCATGACAGAGGTTATATGTTATATGATGTTGGTTGCTGACAATGTCAGCCCGTGCACGTTTGAGGAAGCAATTGATGTAGCAGTCAAGACTCTGGTTATGACCGTGTTGTTTCAGGCCAATTCCACAAGCCAAATACACAAGAAAGGGTTGGAACTTAAGAATTAAACTTGTAAATGAAGTTATCAGAATGGAATGAACAGAGACATCGGCTGACTCGCACACTACCTTCCACATCCTAATGACTTAAACAAATAATGGAGGTGATAATGTTCTTATCAACCTCTTGTGACTACTTGAACAATGTATTCACTGTCTTTTTTCTTCTTCTTTTCCTCCTCCCCCCCTGCCTTCCCTTATTTATTCTTGGATCTGGACTTTTAATACTCCAGTCATCTGAAGAAGTGGGTTATGCCCACAAAAGCTCATGATACCATTTACATGTTTCATTAGTCTTTAAGGTGTTTCTATACTATTCATTGTTAAGTTTTTCTAGTTACAGACTAACTTGACTATTCGTTGTTTTTTAAGTTTCATTAGTAACTAGTGAGAGTTCCAAGAAAGTCAGAGAATGAATATCCTCTACATGTCAGGAGCAATGCAGTTTCATTTCTGCAGGGTTTCTACAAAGGGCCCTAGACTTGATCTAGTGTTAACCAACTGACTGGCTGGAAAAAGAGACACAAAAGTCCTAGTAAAATTTGCTATGTGCTAGTCTGACAGCACGCTCACCTGACACAAATATCATGCTGACTATGTTGTGTCACAATCAGTCAGGGTATGTCTACACTGCATGCTGGTTTTGAAATAAGCTATTCCAGAAGACATACTCTAAAATAGCTTATTTTGAAATAGCACATCTACACTACACAGAATTCTGAAAATTAGTCCAAGGCAGGCTTCCCTAATGTGGATGTGTTACTTCAATTTAAAGCACCAGGAAGCACCGGGGAGTAATTACTCTGAATGGCCCTGGGGAGAAGCTATTTCAAAATAGCAGCAGTGGAGCGTCCACACTACTGCTATTTTGAAATAGCTATTTTGGAATAGGTGTTATTCCTCGTGGAACAAGGTTTACAGAAATCATAATAAGCCATGTGTTATTTCGAATTTATTTTGAAACAAAAGAATTACTATGCAGATGCTCGCATTATTATTTCGGAATAATGGCCGTTATTCTGAAATAACGCTGCTGTGTAGACGCAGCCTTAGTAAGTCTCCTACATCTGTCATTTATGAGCAAGCTCTGCCACCTGCTGGAGATAGAAACTTCTCAAGTGACAGTAAGCAACTGTCTCTGACACATGTGAGATGATATACAAGACAGCAATACTAACTCCATCTCATGACTGGATAAAACTGTCCTGGAGAATCTCAAATAAGGAGAAAAAGCTTAAAATAGTGGATTCATGGGAAAAAAAGATTCTTTCCAGGTCTTACTAAAATAAGTAATAATTAAATTGTGTGCTGGCATGGAAAGAATGAGATAGCTTATGCTTCTGACAATAAAACGTTATAACCTTTATATACTTACCATTTCCTCTCTCATACTAAGTCCACTATTCCTTCTAGGGATTGCCCTCTATTGTGCAGACTTAGAGGCAAGACCCTCCAATCAGTAACTAGGATACAACAGGGTTTCTCTCATCTGAGAGAGTTTTTTCTTCCTTACTCCAAGAACTCAGATGATCCTCAGTCATATTTATTTGTCTGCAGATATAGTTTGCAGTCAGATCTTCTAATTTGCCTGACAACTTAACTATTCTATAGAGCAGTGGTCTCCAATCTTCTTAAGCACAAGATCACTTTTTGAATTTAAGTGCAATCCAAGATCTACCTCAAACCAAAATACCTTTGCCCTGCCTCATTTGTGCCCCTTATCTGAGGCCCCGCCCCCGCTCACTCCATCCTCCCTCCCTCCCTCTCCCAATCTCCCTCACTTTCACTAGACTGGGGCAGAGGGTTGGGGAGCAGGTTTTGGTCTTGGATTAAGGGATTTGCAGTAGAGATGTTAAGGACTAGTTTACAGGATAGTCGACCAGTTGCTCCCCGCCCCCCTTTGCTGCCTCTATCAGATAGAGGCAGCAAGGGGGCAGAAAGAGGGGGGTACTTCAAAGTGGCAGTGCAGCACGGAGCCTGGGATCAGCTGTGCGGTGCTGCCCCTTTGAAAAGCCGCAGCAGCGTATCCAAGGGGCAACACCACAGGGAGCCTGGGGTCAGCTGGAGTCCCCATCTGACCCTAGGCTACATGCAGTGTTAAGCCCCGGATCAGCTGTGCAGTGCTGCCCCTTTGAAACACCGCAGTGGCGTTTCAAAGTGGCATTGTCATGTGGAGCTTGGGTCCCCAGCTGATCCCACTGTGGCACCATTTCAAAGGGGCAGGACCCCCCTATCAACTAATCAAATAGTTGATGCAAAAATGCATCAACTATTTGATTAGTGAAATACCCAATACTTAACATCCTTAATTTGCAGTGGGAGAGGGGTTCTGAGATGAGCTTGGGGTAGGCAGCTGGGTGCAGGAGGAGATTCTAGGTGCAGGCTGTGAGGTGATGTTTGCATGCAGGGGTGTTCAGGGCTAGGGCAGGGGCTTGGGTGGAGGGGATTCATGACTGGGGTAGGGTTTCAGGATGTGGGCTCCAGCAGGGCATCGCTTACCTCTGGTGGCTCCTGGGTCGTGGTGCAGTGGGGATAAGGCAGGCTCACCCCTGCCCTGGCCCTGCACCACTCCCAAAAGCAGCCAGCAAACTCCATCCCAAGTATTGTTGTGCCCTCTCTCTGTTCTGTGGAGATAGGATGCAGAGTGGGAGGGAGCCCCTTGATATCAGCACCCTCCTCTCCCGTCCCTGCTCTGCACAGCAAGCAGGACATTTCCCAGGGATGTGGGGGGACAGCTCCAAGGCAAAGGGCAGGAGATGCGCAGCAGTGTGGGGAGGGGCAGCTGAAGTACTGGCACTTGATAGCACCTTGGCCAAACCAGTTAGGATCACCTGTCAGAGGCTCCAAGATCTACTAGTAAATCCCGGTCTACTGCTCGGTGACCATTGCTATAGAGATTCAAAGAAAGAATCTTGGGAAGCCATCCAGTCCAGTCCTCTTTACTCATGGCAGGACCAAGCACAGTATCTTCCTTGTGTCCTTTCTGGGCCTTAATTTTTGTTTTTAAACTCCTTTTGCTTTTAGATGCCACCTAACACAGGTCTGCCATCTTATTCAATATACCCACATATTCCTCAATGAAAAACAATCAACATTTATCTTGAATAGTGATAGAGATGCAGCCGTGTTAGTCTGGTGTAGCTGAAACAAAAAACAGGACTATGTAGCAAATGTTACATAGTCCTGTTTTTTGTTTCATTTATCTTGAGGTTTTCTATAATGCTTTAGTTCAGAATCCTGTACAAATTGGGTCAAGAACAGTACAAAAGGAAAAGAAAAGCAAGGGAGATTAGTCTATCCTATTTTTGGTATTAAAATAATTTATAGAGGCATCACAGAAATTTTAGATATTAAAAGGCTTAAAAATTATTCAAAACTGAAGATGGAGACCATACATATTTGCTCCATTATCCCCCATAAACCTTTCTCCAGATCTCAGAAAAATCATGTAACAACATTTCCATTCAGCCTTCATACATGAGGTTCTATTGTTTTTCCTGAAGTCAGGCTGGTTACCAAAAAAAGAACTCTCCTGATAACTGAGGAATCAAAGTTTGAGAAAGTCCAACTATTTAAGGAACACCTTAAGCCATTTCAAACCATTTAGGACCAAGGTTGAGCAAAGGCCTTCATAGCCAAAACAGCTTTGAAACAATCTCTCCCCCATAATCAAATCCTCTCCCTACAGCCAACAATAAAATCATGGTGCACAAATGCACAGCCTTAGCCAGTGTTATGGGTGGGTGGCCTTTGCCACTCATAATATAGTAAGAGCTACTGTGTTGAAGGCAGACACTTGCAGGATGTAGGGCTCCCAATGCAACCAGGAGGCACAGAAGAATCTTGATTACTTACCATGTGCCAGGGAGAACTTCCTGAAGGCAAAAGCAAAGCAGCTGACAATCACACTGCACTGCCTTGGGCCCCGTCCTTAGTATTGGGGAAAATGAACAGATTGAAAAGTCAAAAGGGAATGTGATCATCTAACCTGACCACTGAAGAATACAAACTAAAGAGGAGCGAGCATCCAATAATTTCTCCACAAAGCCCTCAAGTTCTGTTTGAACTACACAACGTTTTTCACAAAGATATCTAGTATTGATTTAACTGCTAAAAGTAAACTGAGAATCCAACACAGTCCCAGGGAAATTGTTCCAGTTATTAAGTAGATTTAAAATTGTTCCTCCTTTATAATTTGAATTTGTGTTGTTTTTACTTCAAAAACATTGACTATATTCCTTTTTTATCAATGTTAAAGAACCATCTACTACTTCCACTCTTCCCTGCATATGTTCTTGTTAGAATGTGTTCAAATTAGCTCTTAACCTTCTCTTGTATAAACTAAATGGCTAAAGAAGTCCCATGTATTCTCTCTAAGGCATTTTTTCCTGATATCAAATAATTCTTGTAGCTCTTTCCTGAAAGATTTCGACATTGTCAACATCCTTTTTTAAATGTGATTTTCAGAACTGGACACAGTATCCTAGCAATGGACTCACTAATGCCACATACACGGGAAACAACAAAAGAAAAAGCTTCATTTGGAAAGCAAGCTTTCATATCAATGGTAAATCGTAAATGGGCTGCCATGAATTATGGATTTAAATATTCCTTTTGCACCTCACGACCAATCCTATACTTTAGGGTTCTCTACAAAGTCAAGTTTACTCCTTAATTTTATTTGCTAAATGAGCAAGAAAAATGGCAAGTTACAAAACCAACATTATTAAAACTCTTTTTTATATAAAATAGTTAGTGTTATTATTGTAAATATTCCCAATTGATTTGGAAAGATGTGATATTTCTCAGATCAGTTTTTCCAAATATAGAAAAATGCAAACAGATAGAGAAGACTAAGCATTTCTGGTCACTGCAAGCTTTGGAAAAAAACAAGATGTCCGCACAAACGACGAGTAAATGCAGTATATTATTACAAGTGATCTAGGGATCAAGTAACAGTAATTCAAATTTTCTTGCAGTCATGTCAGGATATTTGCTTGGGACCATTAGGAGAGACCATGCAAGCAAAAAAGCCATGCCTTCATTCTCCTAGGGAGAAAGAATCCTAGAATCCATTTCTACTAGTATTTCTGGTAGCAGAAGACCATCGCAAAACCAAGGCAATAGGATTGAGAATATGATATCTAGGCAATTTGAATGCCCTGGCTAACATTTGTTTTTAGCTCTTCTACTGCAATTGGCACAGAGCTGCCTAACTGAGCCGGGCTCTTTAAAGCAGCTGTGGGGCTATGCTGCCCTGCAGCATAGAGGGAGTTTTGGCCTAGACTACACTATCTAAAGCAGGGCTACTCAATACACAGCTCATGGGCCACCTGTGGCCCACAGCCCATTTGTTTGCAGCCCGCCGTGTGGTTTGGGTTTATGCAGGGTTCAACACACAGCCTGCACATGGGAACCAAAACAAAAAAGTAGTCAATATAATGGTCTTCTGTTTATATGCATTTTAGTAGTTAAATTCCTGGACTGTAATTGCTCATTAAAAGTGCTGTCATATGGGTGGAAATTGGGTAAATATTGTATTTTATTAATATCAGCAGAACTGACTGAAATGGGGCCTGTGTTTTGTGTAGTCTTACCTTAATCTTTGTATCCATGCCCATCAATGTAAAAGAATTTGTATATATATTTGCATGTATATGCAACCACACTTATGCTGTGAGTATCGTGACCCCCTGGGCTTCCAATGTTGAGTAGCCCTGATCTAAAGGCAGACCAGGGTTACTGAAAACTCCTTTTTGTCAGGTTCATGTGAGACTTAATTTTAAAAAAGTCTCCAATAAAATTATTTCATGTTATGGGTCATAAGTATGATCCTACCATATGCAATGAAAGATTCTTATGAGCAACTTGGTAACTCTGGCTACGTCTACACTGCAGAGTTTTTGCACAAAAACAGCCATTTTTGCGCAAAAACCGTGGAGCGTCCACACAAGCGCATTTTTGCGCAAGAAAATTTACAGTGCATCGACAGAACAGAGGTGTTTTTGTGGTACAGGTATTCCTTTTTCTACAAGGAATAACTCCTTTTTGTGCAAGAATTATTGTGCGAAAAGGTGCGTGTGGATGGGCAGCAGGAGGTTTTTGCGCAAAAACAGCTTATCAAAACAAGTACAGGTGCCCTGGTGGCCGTTCTGTTAATGGCAATCAGAGCTTTCTTGCGAGAAAGCGTCCATGCAGTCTGGACACTCTCTTGCAGAAAAGCGCATCGCTTTTCGGATGCACTTTTGCAGTGTGGATGCGCTCTTGTGCAAGAAGTTTTTGCAGACGATCTCTTCTGCAAAAAGCTTCTTGCGCAAGAAGCCTGCAGTGTAGCCTCAGAGATCACACTGCTTGCATGGAAAATTGTTTTCCTACATACAGCAATTATAGCTCAGAATTAGTTAACTGAAAGCTGTAGTAACCAATCAAGTTGTACAAGGATAAAGTGATGCCACAACTCTTCAAATTCCTATTCAAGATGGTATAATGGAATACTGCCTCAAAATTAGACTATTGTTCTCTGAACATTCCCCCCCAAGTCCCACTCTTTCCATCTCTACAGTCCTCTCTCCTTTACACTAAGGGTGTGTCTAGACTACAGGGTTTTGCTGACAAAAGTGGACTTTTGTCAACAAAACTATACCCGCGTCTACACTACCACCGAGTTCTGTCAACAGTAAGATGGCGGTAAACCTCATTCTATGAGGAATAACGCCTTTGTCACAGAACTCTGTCGACAAAAAGGCGCTATTGCATCTACACTGTGCTTTTTCAAAAGAGCGCGTCTAGACTCTGTCGAAAAAGCGGCTTGCTTTGTCAACAGAACTGGATGTAGTCTAGATGCTCTTTGTCGACAGAGGCTCTGTCGACAGTATCTGTCGACAAAGCCTCTGTCGACAAAAGCCTGTAGTCTAGACGTAACCTCAATGTTCAAAGATCTTTGAAATGCAATTTAAACCACACTAAAACATAAAAAGTGACTTTCAACTTTGTATTTAATTTGACACCAATTCCTTAAGTAATGGTGTCAATAGAAACATTATGTCTATTCTGCTGATCATATTTTATATTTCTATGACCTGACTGCCTTGAAGCCTGGAAAGTATAATTAAAGTTCAGTCCATGACAGATTGACTTCTTTTGTATTCCCCCAGGTTGTAAACACATGATGCAAGGACCATGTAGCTGCTTGGCTTATGTCAGAGATGGAAACAAAGTGCTATTGCTTGAACGTAATATCTAGCAAAAAATCTTGTTTGGGCTTAGTTCTGCAACTTCTGTTTTCAAAAGAGGGGAGCCTGTATTTCTAATTCCTTTAGAATGCTCCTTACTTAGGCTAGTCCAAGTAAAGGGTTTTTTTAAATTTATTTTTGATGTATTCTACAGGCTCTTGAGGAGTTAAAATTGATGTGCAGCATATAGGGAGTTATCTTATCTCATCTCTTTTACACAAAAATACATCCTCACATTGTTCTGCCTTTTGCAGTTGCTACAATCAACTTCTTTTTCTGACATTTCAAGTGAATTTACAGGAATGACAATCCTGTGCAGGTAATACCTTCAGAAAAGGTAATATTACTTATCTTGCAATGCCCTCCCTGAACATGCATGCAGCATTCTTTCTTAGCTATTCACTCCCTTCAGAGGTGGGGGAGGACTGCTTTGGTGCAGTGTTTTATCTTCCATTTTTAATGTTTCCTTTGTTCCAATTTAAGGTATTTTTCCCTTTTTCTAAAAAAAAAAAAAAAAAAAAAAAAAAACACACCACACACACCCACTTTAAGATTGGTTACTGTGGAGCCTTTGCATCCTGATAAAGGCAGGAACCAACTGGGACATTCCAATAATAGCAGGAAAGACATTCCATAGCAGGAGTGGCTCATGCTTCCACTAGTTCTGACACTGCTTTGGGCCACAAAATCTTAAAGAGTTTGGAATACTCCTCTCTCTCATGCTAGGGAATTCAGAACCAGAAGTTAGTATCCTGAAGTCTAATATTTTCACAAAAATTGAACAACAGAATAAGCAAAAGTTTCCACGTGGAAACGGAAAGCAGCAAGAGAGGTTACAAGAAGAACGTTGGAACTACTTATGAGGCCAAAGGGATGCTAGCAGAGTACCTTTTTCTTATCCAATAGTTTGTAATGCAATAGAGATTAAAGGATTCAATAAAGACGGAACAGAGTAGATTAGTCAGCTAAGATTAAGAAAGATCCGCTATGTCGTGATTTGAGTGTCTGGAAAAGAGTAGTTTTGGTGCCCTATTTGGAAGCAAAAATAAATCTGTAAAGGTAAATAAGATATTTGAAAGGTTCAGTTTATGTTGCAGAACTAAGTACATTAAATTCAGAATATACCAATATATCTTGAATTGCCAACTTCCTACAATAGAACTAACCTCTTACTGTACTTAAAAGAACACCATGTACAAAAATACATCTACTATTTCTTGCCCAGGAGGACTGAAAACCCAGGTTAATCTTCTGCATGCTGAATAATTATTGAAACATCATCCACTTAATTCCATCAGAAATTCAGAGATGCTCTCCAGAAACACACCTAGTGCTAGATGCTTTAACAGAGCCTATTTAAAATTACCTCACTCAGACTTTACTTACTGTGATCACCTCAGTTCAATAAATCTGAGCTTCAAACATTGCCAATGATGCTCCTTACATCATAAGCTACTGTATTATCTTGAACTGGAATTCACTGCTAAAACTAATTGATTTCCATAATTTTCAATGGGTTGGCTATCCTATTGCCCTTAATAATCCAATTCACCTGAAGGAAAAAAGTATATTACACATAGTTTGTGTATAGCGCTCTTCAAACTTACCTCAAAAGAACAAAAGTTTTCAGGAAACCCAGGGCTCTTTTCGTCCTCTACCATCCTGCGGTAAAAGGAAACAAGTAATCAAAGTCCTCATTGCCAGGTGGCTGAAACTCTGTATAAAGGACTTCAAAGGTTTCAACATCCTAAATTCATCTCAGTCCACCAAACCAGGTCAGTCTTCACCCAGTGTTTGAAGTCGTACATATGTACAGTGTCTACTTTGTCTTCAGTCCAAATGTTACAGCAAATTGGACAGAGGCTACTATATGTGCTGCTTTCAGCAGACTGCACAAAGTAGCATCCCTAATTCACACAACTCAATCTAAAAATGTCAGTAATTAAATAGTTCTGTTGATCACTACTTTACTATATTTATTGTTTGGTTTAGAAACAGCAGTGAAATCTAAACAACTATGAAAAAATTCAATTTATCTGGCAATTTCTGTTCTCTTGAATAGTTACATTTATTTTTCTTAACTAATATTATTTTGGGTGATTATGTTCTGTAGGATGTTTTCTCTATGTAGAAGAGGGCCATTAGTATATGCTTGCAACTTACTGAATACATTCTCATGCTACAGGTTTGGAAGTACTGATTTGTAAGATACAAAGAACCAAGTCTTATCTCAGTGACTGGCAAGTTTGGTTCAGCTTTGTAGGCTACACAGCTGAGGTGATCATTGTATGAATAGTGAACCTTGCTAATACTATTTGTGCATCATGTAAGAACAGGGGGTATCTAGCACATGCCATGTCAGCTGATATTTAGAGAAACACAAAACTGAGCAATAAAATGCAATTACCCTTGCATCTGGCTCTGATGGACTGTCAAGGGGAGGGAATGCCAAGCAGGAAGTCATCAACTGAAAAAATCCTAACACTGTGTAACCGCCACCAAGTGGATTTGAATCTGGGATTTCTGGAGATAAGTATAGGAGCCTCTACCCTTTGAGCTAAAAGCCAGCTGGCTCTCAGCCCCTACTGTAGAGGTCTCTTGTTCTTATCTGTTGCTGTGGTCTAGGTGCCACTACATGGGATAGTGAACCCACACTAGGTGTGTGGGTTACAAGTGGATATGCAGTACACAAAATTTCATATAATCAACTACAAGTTATTTCACAATTATCATGGGATACATGGGACAGATACAATGTCATTTCAGTGAAACCTTTTAATGGTTGGTTTAATGGTTCCACAAAATACCTTTCAGGCTACAAAGGCATCAGATTGAACTGAATGAAAGAGTTCTCCTCTTGAAAGTAGTCATACTAGACTTTGGGACTAGATCAAGCCCCAGATCTAGTCCCAAAGCATAAACATCAATTTATGGAAGTGCCCAGACCCAACTAACTTAGAAAAGTTTAAGAACTCACCCAGTGATTCAACCAATAATTCAGCCACAGAGACAATGAGTGGTAATGGCAACTTGGTCAGCCAAATATTCGTACAATTTTAAGAATGTCTTTTTTTTTAATAGTCTTTTCAAGAGGATCTATAAGAGTGGCTTTCTAGTGACTGGAAAGATAGTGTTTCCAGAGCAGTGATTATTATGTCAACTTTAGAAACCAAAGACTTGTATATCATCTTAACATTAGAGAGCCTTCATAGCAGAGCCAAAAGAGTAAACTATATGAGTATGGTCACCCAAACATTATGAGAACAAACGAAACATCCAATTTTTCTCTCTCAGAAGACGAAGTTGCTCTGAATTGATAGCTTGTTTCTTTCAGCTATAGTGGTAATATCTTGAGGTACAAAAGGCAAATCTGCTAATAAGGGCAGTCCAGAGTAGTAATACGAGTCTTCTGGTGGTCCTTCAAAGAATAAACTTGATCATTTTCAGTATCTGAGGAGTACTACTAGTGTGAAAGTAGAAGAGGTTTATGGTTCTTTCAAAAGTAGATCCTCATATCCAGATTTTATTATTCTTTTTTCACTAGAGTAAAAACAATAATCTTGGTAACGGATTGCGATTTGTGGCACACCTGTTCAACTCGTATAGGGAAATCTAACTTAGAGTTCTGCCTTACCTCTAATCTCTACAAAAGCATTTGCAATTTCCAAATTCAAAGAACAGCCCCAAAATGAATGGTGAGCAGAAATAGTATAGGTGAGTTTAGACTGACTGGAAGTAGACCCCTTAATTAGTTTTAGTAAACTAACCTCATCTTTGAAATTAAATTAATTCAGCCACTAAAAGCTTTAAAGACTATGCCTAGCATAGCTTGTTATCAGAGAGAGAAAACCTAGTTAACATATGGAGGTAGAAGACCAGTAGCAGATTAGTCAAGGTCAGTCAATATTTTATTGACTGTTCAGTGTATGACTGCTTGCCCTATCAAGAAACATATGGATGCATCTGGTCCCAGCAGTATATGTCTCTCAAAAGCTTCAAACCAGAGTTGCTGAATTGGAGCAGAGAGAGAATTGTTTGCAGAGTGGGCAAACTGGGTCATTGTAGGGGGAGCCCAATGCAGAAATTTAATTCAAGGGGAACCTGACTTTCGGCATAAAAGGTTTTTAGAGTGTGTCCACACAGCACAGTTATTTTGAAATAATGTCCATTATTTTGAAATAACAATGGGAGTGTCTACACAGCAATTCGGTTATTTCAAAATACTTTAGAAATAATGGATGGCTTATATTGAAATCTGTAAACCTCATTCCACAAGGAACAACACTTATTCTGAAACAGCTATTTAGGAATAGCAGTAGCGTGGATGCTCCACTGCTGCCATCCTGAAATAGCTTCCCCCCCCCCCCCTTGCCTCGCAGGCTATTCAAAGTAATTACTCCCCAGTGCCTCCTGGGGTTCTAAATCAAGGTAGCACGTCCACATTAGGGAAGCTAATTTTGAGGCTTCCCTGCAGCATAGACATGCTATTTTGAAATAAGCTATTTTGGGGGAAATAGCTTATTTTGAAATAAATGTGCTGTGTAGACATACCCTTAAAGACATTTAGGCTAGGGATGTTAGATAGCATGTAATTCAGTGGTCTCCAATATTTTTACACCCAAGATCCCTTTTTATCTGTCAGGCCAAGCCAAGGTCTATCACATCCCTTCCCTGAGACTATCCCTTCTTGGAGGCCCCGCCTTCTCCATCACTTGCTGTACCCAGCCCTTATTCCCTCTCACTGGGTTGAGACAGGAGGTGCAGGCTCTGGGGTGGGAATGAGGAATTTGGGTGTGGGAAGGGGTGAGAGGTGCAAGCTCTAGGAGGGAATATGGGTGCAGGATGAAATGGAGAAGGGGGATCCTGGCTTGGGGAAAGGGTTTCAGGCTGCAGAGTGTAGGGGTGCTGAGCAAGCCACAGGGTTGTGGGTGTGGGGTGCAACAGTTTGGGTTGGAGTGCATAAGGGGCTCAGGGCAGGGGGGGGAGGGTGTATGATGGGCTCAGGTTTGCGATATGTGGGTGGTGCAGGAGTGTTGTGGCAGAAGACTGGGACTGTGGAGGGTACAGGAGTTTGGGAATGTGAGGGGCTCAGGGCAGAGGTTTCAGGGCTCAGGGTTGGAGTGGGGGGGGGGGTGTGCAGGAGTATTATGATGCTGCGGCCAGATGGATGCTTAGCTCCAGTTGGCGACTTGTTGGCCAGACTTTATTTTAAAATAAAATATTATGTCCAACACAAAAGGTTTCAACATTCTCTTTACTTATGGGAGGGGCATGGAACATTTTTTGGGTCGGGGGCCACCGATGGACAGAAAAATCAGTCAGGGATTACACAAGTGAGATGCAAAAAACCAACCCCTCCAAACCCCCCCCTCCCCCAGCCTCACTAATGTGGTCCCAACTGAGATACCTTACTCCCTTGGCACGCCAGCCCCATGGTGAGGGGGGAGGGTAGGTAGGACTTAGAGGTTCAAGGCCTCAGGACAGATTAACTCTTCTGGGGATCCAGGGTTAGTGGATTTTGTGGGTCGCCCTAGCCTCTACGGTGGGGCCAAAAATGACAGATCCAGTGTGCGGGACAGAGCTGCCAGTGAGTGGGACAGGGATGGGACTGCAGTTTCTAGGAGGGAAGTAGGGTGCAGGAGCAAGCTGGGGTTAGGTGTCTAGTCAAGAGGGAAGGTGTGGGAGCAGGGTGCTGGCAGGTGTCTGGCCAGGGGGCAGGAGCAGGGCACTGGCGAGTGCCTGACAAGGGAACAGGGGGCAGAAGCAGGCAGGTGTCTGGCCAGGGGGCAGGAGCAGGGTATTGGTGAGTGTCTGGACAGTGGAGAGGGGGCAGGAGCAGCTCGGCCAGTACCTGGGGATCTCCAGGAACGAGCATCACTGGGGCAGGATCTGCCAGCAGCGATGTAAGAGCGCATGTGCCATTTTAAAGAAATCTAGCTGCTCAAAGTCCGGATCCTCTGCTGCCATGTTACCCCCTCCAAGCCCCCAAGCATGCACATGCTTCCTAACAAGCCTGATATGGCATGGAGCCTCAGGATGCCCCTTCCCCCCCACCCCCACACAGGAAGCCAGCGCTGGCTACAATTTTTGCAAGGGGTGAGAGGCTGTAGCGCCAGCATGGGCACCTTGTTGTGGGTGGAGGGAGAGCAGGGGAGCACTGGGAACACTATGTCAAGATCGACTGTCAGTGCCCCCCCCATCCCCCCGGCTCCTCCACTGCCTCTATAGGAGGCAGCAAGGGGGGGGGGGGGCAGGCAGGTCTGTGGAGCTGGCTCCCTGCACATATTGGCTCCTGCCTCTCCTCCCTCCCCCTCCGCACTACTGCCTCTGTATCATAGGCAGCAGCGTGAGGGTGGGGAGGGAATGTGTGTAGTCAACAGGATTAACCAATAAACCCAGACTTATTGGTTAATCATGTAGTCATCTACACAATGACACCTCTAGCTTAGACTGAAGAGTTGGAGAAGCAATACATGTCAAGGAACACTAAGTTGGACAAAATAGCTGCTAGAAATATAATACAAAAATATCTCTGTACCTAGTAAGAGACATGATAGAAATTACAGTTTAAGTGTTACAGGGACAAGTTAAGATCACAGAAGCAACTTCTGATAAACTCCTTAACTTAATTTGATGGTTTAACAAGACTGGATGGTTTAGATGCAAGAAATCCTGCAAGCGCTATGATTTTATGAAGCCCATGGTCAAAAAAGAGAATATATGTACAAGTCAAAGAAGCTTAAAAAAACCCCTAAAAAGCTTAAAATAAATGAAAGCTCAGCAATAAAACAGAACCTTGAAATTACAGGCACTAATGAACATAATGTAATCACACAAAAAAAAAAAGAAAAAGAAAAGGATACCGAACGTGCGCTTATAAACAATACACGAAGGGAAATGGATTAAAAGGGGTAGAAATGCAGTGCTAGATGAAGACTTAACAATTTCACAAAATGTACTGAAATTGATCTTCTCTGCTTAGAATTTCTGACAGTTGAATTCATATAAATACAAATTACAAGAATAAAAATATTCTAGTAGACTTACTACTGGCCTCCAGTTCAGAAAAAGGATATTTATAAAAATAACATGCTGGAAATGGTTCAAGTGTTAATTATATTTGAGCCACAATGACTCATGTATTAAGCTTAATAAGCTGGAAGAAAGAAAGGTACCAAAAATTAGTGCTATGAACTGAAATATAAATAGGAGAGTTATGTTTTAAAAAAGTGAGGAAATTATTTGATACAAACATTTAGACTTTTTCCTAGAATTTACAAGTACAATGTGGATTTACTTCCATGATTAGTAAAACTAGTTATTAGGAGGATTCAAATTTTTGAGATTTATAAAAGGACAAAAAGGAGTAGCCAGAGTTAACAGTAAATACTTTAAAAAATTAAACAAGATTTAGAAAAGAAATAAATCTCTCATTACTCTGGACAACACACAATCTCTTCTAGCACTTAGGATAAAACTTCTCTTAGTTTACCTGTAACTAAGGTGAAAGAAAATCCTGCAGTTTCTCAACAGTATCTCATTCTGACCTCTGTTGATGACAGGATACTGCAACAGACTTGAGTCTGATCTAGGGATGTTAAAGTATACCCATATAACATGGTTAACCAATGTTCCTGGGCTCATGGGTTAAGGGCTCCCTTTGTGTGCACCAGTTCCCGGGGAGCTGCCTGCCACCGGAGTACAACCCTGAAATCCATATCAAAATCTCTAAAACAAATTCATAGGCATTATGGGGTTGCCAGGGGTTGGACACCAGATAATTTTCAGTGCTGCCTGATATTAGATTACTTACGAATTTTCAATTATTGCCTTTAGGGTTGACAGGTCCTTTGTCCAAGGATCGGGCCCAATATTTCATTACCTGTGATTGGGAGCCCTGATGTGCATAGTTGCAACCCACAATATAAGAACTTTTGTATACTTACAAATACAGTTTATTAATACATTTAACAGTCACAAATCCCCCAACTTCACAAGACAGATAAGGAATGTAAATCTATATTTCCTTATACCATTCCTTCTAGAACAATCTGAAGTGTTAGCCATCATCTTCCCCATCACCATTGGCAAGGATTCTGGCACCTCCTTCTCCTACCGCCCTTAGGCTGGGATGCCATTTTTATAATATGCTATGCTGACATTCTGTTTGATACATATTCAGTAGGGGATGTCTTCTTTTCTCCTTATTTGTATTTTTTTAACTTACTAATGGTAAAGTGTCTTTTTCTTAAAAGTCAACAATATATCATTGATCTCAACGTATCATCATATACACCAATTCGTTACCATGGGTGTTGTGGTTATGTATGACATTTGTTATTTCTCTATCCTATGTGGTTATTCAGTCTTCTCTTAACCAGTTATTTGGGGTTTTTCTAAGTACTGAGGCACACCTGCTATGTCTGAGGGTACTCTTGGAAGGCCCTGTGCCATTGAAATTTGCTTTATCTAGATGAAAGCCCCAGAATATATGCACATTGACTTTGTTGTCTAAGTGAAATGGCTCGCTAGCTTTGCTTTAGCTCAACATACACCATGTGACATGTAAGTCCCTTACATTACAGCCAAACTGCCAATATAAACCTAGTATAACTTATTATAATAAACATTAATCAAAACCATAAGGAAATAATAAATCTATATAGTTATAGGCAAGGAACAAGTTAGCTCTATAGGCTACAAAACTAACATTACAAAAAGAAAATTATTAAAATTGATGTTTTCGAGAAAGTTCATGTGAGAAGGAATAAATAATTCTATCAATGTCTAGTTCAGTAAACTAATCAAAATATTGAATTATTAATTATGGTTATTAATATGAATGTACTCATGGGGCAATCCGTGTAAAATTTACCAAAAATTTACCCTCTCTCTCTCCTATACGTCAAAGTATGCCACTAAAATAAATAAATGAATTTGATTCTGTAATAAAATAAAATGTTTAAGTAATTAAAAATGACAAAAGGAACCAACTCTGAACTCAATAAGAATTATGCAAATGAATTAAGACTAGATAGAATTGTTTTTGGTCTGTGCTTATATGGTAATGGGCCTGGGCCAACCACAGCAAAGGAGTTAGTTAAAACATTGTCTTAAAGACCAGTAATATATAGGAAAGGATGCAGGCAGCACAGAAAGTGTACTGGAGTACACTGGAAAGAAAAAGGGATGACATTATTCCGCGCACACACACAGCTTCCTATATTACCCCAAACTTTTGCCACAGAAACATTAACATGGCTTTTGGGCCTAAGACAGACCCTATCCGGCAAAATTTTGAAGAAATTCATTCCCTGGAAAAAAAAGGAAAACCTGTCAAGTGTAAGAAGTAGAAGAAGGAGATGTGAGGCCTGGCTGCAAGAAGGAAACAACTGCTTATTGGGAGAAAATAATGTGGATGAAGATGTGGATATGTCTGAAGAACAATGTGAATCAATTGGTTAGGTTAGTAACTTAAATAATTCACTTTGCAATGAATCATTTTTCAAGACACTCTCCATGCCATTTAGTAGAAGTGTGATTTAACAAGTAAATTCCCAAGCTGTTTGCTATGTTGGATCTTGCTAGAAAAACATTTATCTGAGTTAATCCTTATGGCTTGTTTAATTAGTTACCCATGTTTAGAATCTATTATCCAAGTATACGGTACACAAAGCTGCAGTTGCCAGTTGACTCCCCTCCCCCATATATAAAAATAATTTTTTTTCCCCTGTGGGATTACAGAGTGATGTCATCACATCATTCTGTGTCGCCCCCCGCTCCCCACCAGCCTCAGCAGAGTCAGCAGAGGAAGCGGCAGCCATGGCTCGGGGATCTCCCTGTCCCTCTTTCAGGGATGTCCTGGGCTCTCCGGGCTCCCCACTAGCCCCCAGCAGGAGGGCCAGGGGACAGTGGTGGTTCCTCGCTGTGCTCTGGAGTCCTGGCAGGTGGAGTTGCCAGGTGTCCGGTTTTGAACTGGACAGTCCAGTATTTGAACTTTCTGTTCGGGAAACAAGTTGAGAAAATATAAATGAGCAAATATAAATGTCTGGTATTTTCTAAACAAGATGTAATATAGATTGTGATGTAATGTCAAGTGTGTCCGGTATTTTTGTTGAAACCATCTGTCAACCCTACCGGCAGGAAGTGGCTTCAGCTCCCTGCTCGTGCCTGCAGCCAATGGTGCCTTGGTGGGGAACAGCCACAGGATACTCAGCAAGCTCTGCTGCTCCCCTAGCCCCGCTGCTTCCCATCCAGTCGCCTCCAGCCCCGCTGCTGCTTCCAGGTCTGGGGCCCTGACACTCTGCGACCTAGTGGGGAACCACCGCCGCCTGCCTTGGACCAGGCACTTGGGCCACTGCCTGCCTGGTACTCCAGTCTTGTGGCCCCACCCCAGAAGATTAGAGCACCAGCTTCCTGCAGAGGAGGGAGGAAAGCCCCAAGGCAGGAAGCGCAGGTGCTCCACAAGCCAGATTCAGCACGGAATCTCGACGCTCTCTCCCCGCACCCCCAGAAAGCCAGTGCTGGCACTCTAATCTTGAAGTGGAGGGGAAACACAAGGTTGGAGCACTAGGGAGGTGAGGCAGACAGCGGCAATTCCCGGCTGGGTCACAGAGCATCGGAGTAGAAGCAGAACCAGACTTTGGAGCAGAGGGGAAAGCCTACAGTGCCTGGAGCGGTGCATGGCACGAGAAGAACTAAGTGCCCCCCAGCTCCTCATGCCCAGACGCTGCAACCCCAGCACCTCATGCACTTCCTCCCCTGCCTCACCCCCCGGCTAGGCACCCTGCACCGAGCCTGCTCCTGCCCCCTCCCCCCACCCAGCCTGCCACACCACTCCCAACCCACTCCTGTCCCCTCCCCCGGCCAGACACCGTGCCCCCAGCCTGCTCCTGTCCCCTTCCCCCTTGGACAGACACCCTGCCCCCAGCCAGACTCCCTGCTCCCAGCCTGCACCTGACCCCTCTCCCCAGCCAGATACCCTGTCCAACTGGGTCCAGTCCCCATCTGGACACAGTGTCCTGTCTCTGTCCCCAATCCTGGGAGAGGCCCCATGGTCCAGCCCCTGTCTGACTGCAGGAAAGACTTGTGGCAGCCCTCCTCCTGCTGCAGCATGGGTAGGAGAGAAGGCCAACATCCAGCTGCAACTGACAGGTGGCAGGTTAGTGAGCATAGCGAGCAGGGGGCACAGCCCCCTAGTTTTATATACTAGCAGATGTAACCAGTGTTGCATGGGTCTGTAACTGAAGGAATGGGATTTAAAAAAAAAAAAATGAAACATACACATGCGTTATTTGAATTTTTCAAAAGTGAAGGAAATGAAGGCTAGTTTGAGAGTTTAGGGGTGAGGATGGACAGGGGCTAGGTGGCTTGGGGCAGAGGGTTGGGAAGTGTGGAAGGGCTCAGAACAGGGGGCAGAGAGGTGGGGGTGCTTTATGGGGGCAGCCCGTGATGATAAGGTGGTGCTGCTCCAACAGCAACTCCTCTCATTAGAGGGGCCAGGGTACAGCTTCCTTACCAGTGGGTCCTCACCCCCCTGCTGCCCTCTCCTCCATGGCCTGCAGGCTGCCGGAGGAGGGAGGGAGGGACAGACCAAGCTCCGGAGGCTACCACCCCCTCCTGCAATCCTCCCCCATGGCCTGCAGGCTGCCTGGGGATGGGGCAAAGCTCCGGGGGCTGCCACCCAGCCTCCAGTGCCCTCTCCACTCCCCGTCCCCCAGCCCACAGGCTCTCCATTAGGGGAGCATCAGGATTCAGATGGGGGGGGCTCCTTATAGTGTGCTGGCAAGTAAGATGGCAGAATCTCAGCCCTGCTGGCCACTCTTCTGGTTCTACAGCTTCCTCCAGTGGCCACTCTCAGTATCACATCTGTCTCATCTACCCCCTCCCTTTCCATGTTATGGGAAATAATCCCATTTCAGCACCTCCTGTTTTCCAGGCACAACCATACAATGCCCATGGTTTAAAGTTAGGGTTAGAGAAAGCTGCATACCAAATTTGATGGTCCTCGCTCTTATGGTTTAGAACAGTGTTTCCCAAACTTTTCGGCTTCATGACCCCTTTTTGATTTTTGAGAAACCCTCATGCCCGCCCCCCTGCGCCCCCCCAAATAGCAGCAAAACTTGTTGAGGATAGAAAAAGGAACTGACTGGGGCCGAAAAACAAAAATAGCAGCAAAACTTGGGGCGGTTGATGTGGGGGGCTGGGTCCCCTTGCACCCCCCCCCCCCCGGAATTTCTTCACACCCCCCCAGTTTGGGAACCCATGGTTTAGAAAGAGTTCTTGAACAAATGGACAAATAGACACACAGGCAGAAACACTCTAAAACCTATATATAAATATCTTTTAGAGAGTTTGTGTGTCTGTGCATCCATCAATCCATGACTCCTCCTAAACAGTAAGAGCTGGGACCACTACATTCGGTATACAGATTCCTCTTATCTATCTCTATATATACACCTCTCTAGATACATAGATTTTAGAGTGAGTCCATCTCAGGAAGAGCCACTGGCCGAGCAGCACTGCCTTGGCCACCTGGGAAGAACCACCACCGGAGCAGCACCACACTCGCCACCCACAGGCAACCCCAATAAGCTTCCCTCCCCCACCTCCAAGCTTCCTGTCCTGAGCCCCCTACTCTGAGTTCTTCACCTCACACCTGCCTTGACTTCTGCATGCCCACCTCCTTCCCCTTGCTCTGAGGCCCCCATGCCTCACATCCCTCTACCCTAAGCATCTCCTTACCCGAGCCCTCCCTCCAGCCTTCATTTTACTTCATTTTTAAATAAATACAATTATAGAAATAAAGCATGTACATTTTTCATTTATTTTCCAAAAGAACAAAATAATTACTTCAGTTAAAAACTTGAGCAATGCCAGGTACATCTGCTAAGTCTTAAAGCAAGCCCAGGGCAGGAAAATGGGATGCGCGTGGAATGTGATCGTTTTGCATCAAACAGAAAGGGAGGGTTGTGATAGCAGGGACAGTTATACTCCAGACTGACCACTGAGAGGCAGAAAGCAAAGGAGACATTTTTACTCACAAACGACCATAGGAAGGGGCAGCAAGCACCCCAACCCCAAGGAACAGCTACTAGCTGCCGTGCAGCCTCTGCCACCCTGAGCCACCATGTCATGTGCCTCCCACTGTTCCCAGGCACCAGGTGCCAACCAGGCCCTCATTCCTCTTCCCACCCAGGTCGGTCCCGGACAACGCTGGGTAACTTCTCCAATTGCATAATATAATACCATACCCTGTATTTGGGAACATCATGGCCACAGACTATAAAGTAATGCCATAACTATGCCCTATTTTAACTTCAGCATAGTTCAGCTTTTCCAAGGGAACCCCATACTATACCGGTTTTCTCAAAAAAAACCAAATTGCCAGCGAGTTCCATGGGGCTTATTCTAAATGCAGTCTTAGCTTTTATGAGAATTTGGAATGGGATATGCATCCCTGATGAAATAAATGTAAATGATTAAATAACAGAGTAAGAAGAACTATTCGAAATCATTTTTTAATTTCATTTCATGGTCCCATTTAAGAATAAGAAACGTAGTCTACCTGCAACAACTTTGTGTCATCCGTTAGTACTTTTAGCAGCAGTGCTGCAACTAAACATATTTCAGATGACAAAGTATCAATAACAAGCAAAATATTTCAATCATCTAGTAAAACCACCATCATGGATAGAAAATGACCGGCAAATACCAGACAGACACCAAAGATTAAAAGATTGCTTGGTTCATTTATGCCACAAATTTTCCTTTTTGCATTATTTATTATAAACACCTTCATTGACATGGTCGAGTCCTTACAGCCAGGCTGCTCACCACCTGGTAGAGCAGACACCAGTGGAAGACTGCTAAATACAGTGTATGAGAAGGAACTTGAACAGTGTTCAAGAAATACCAAGCAAAAATTTGCCCCTTTAAAGTCTTGATGAGTGGAGCAATATACACAATGATCCAATAGTATGTGCCTGCGTGACAACAGAAGATCGGGTTGCATATCTTTCAGAAACAATAGATACAACGGGAAATGCCCACACAACAGAATATTTAAAAGAAGTGGCAGTAAAAACTGTAACAGAACAAAAATTCAACTGTTGTGTGCGCAATTTTGTCACAGACAATGCTGCAAACATGACAAAGATGAGAAAATACTTAGAAGAAGAAACAGATGTATGCTCCTTAATAACATATGGCTGTGGTGCCTGTTTAATGCATGGTTTAGCCAAAGAATTCTCCAGGAATAAAAGACAATGTTGTTGAAGTAACAAAATGCTTCCATGACAATGATTTTGCTTCAGCTTTACTGAAGAGAGCAGGGGTATACACACTAATTCTCCTTCAAAATCTTCTTTGTTTAAAACAATCAGCCACAGAATTCCAATTTGTTAATTGGCCTATTCTAATAAAGCTTTGTTAAGAAAATGGATTAAATAGATTAATTTCATCCAAAATAGCTAACATTGGATTAAAGAGGAACGTAGACTATATGATCAGAATACTGAAACCTATTATCCACAGCCTTAAACAAACTTACCAGAAATTGCTGCTGCATTTCTGATACTGTTGAAATTTGAAAGGTACTTCCAAAGACTTTGACTAAAGAATACCTCACCAGAAAGTTAAACTACAGGCAATAAAGAAGCAAATGAATCAGACGCTAATTTTACCTCCTTTTCTTGTGACGCAGATACCTAACCTCTGAGGACAATATTGCTGTTATAGCATGGGCATCTCAAAATTACTCCTCAGTTATACCAGTCATAATAAATTTCAGTGATGGAGTGAAATCATATAATCAGAACATGTTCGTTCAAAACACCATCAGTGAAGTCACTCCCCTGAATTAGTGGGAATCATTAGCCAAGTACCTTGAAATAGAGGTCCTTCAGTTGCTAAGCCAACTTTTCACAGTAGTAAATTCCTCTGAGAGAATATTTGCATTGTTTGGTATTATTCACACAAATCTAAGATAGTGACTGAAAGAAGGAAAACTCACATTTCTGTTTTAATCTATGAATCAAAATGACAGTGGGACTGGAGAAGAGGAGAGCAAGTTGTAGAAGTTATAAGGACACCATATCTTTGGTTTTCTGAGGACTTGTCTATTAGAGTAAATAAAAAAAATTTGCTCATGCCCTCTCTAAAAACACATCAAAGTCAGGTTTTTAAAGAAGTTAAGGAAAGAAACTGCCCTCCATACCAGGGAGTGAATGAAGCTCAGCATATCAACAGCACAATTCCTATGAATAGTGTTGTGTTATATTTAGCACTTTTATTCCAAAAATGGTTCACACATTTTATTTTGGAGCGTAACAGTCCCTAGAATTAAGAGAACATTTTAGTACCAAGACAGAAAGCCTATAAAAATCCTATTGAAAGGAAGGATTTGGATTACCATTATGTATCAAGCTGCACTTCCCTATTACACGTAACAAAAGTTACCTGGATACAATGAAGATGATTAACATTTATCATCATTTACTGCACTTCTATATTGCCTTCATTTAATCTCTACTAGTATCAAGAGAAGCAATCAGTCTAGATATTGAATGTAGTGTACCACATTCCTGAAAATAAACTACACAGTTTTCAATGCCATGTACTTCATCTGTAGATGCTTTTATTGCAGGAAACATTCATTTCCTATCTATATTAATAATACACTAATTCAGAGAGATTCATAATAGATCTCTGTGTTTTGCTATGCAAGTACAAAAGTAGACAAGCAACTGAAGAACCAAGATCTACACAAACTTTTGGGAAACAAGACTCAGTTTTATCAACCCCTCCAAAATTTTGACAGGAGACTAGAAAGGTACAATTTTTTAAAAAATGAATCCACCAAAATTTTATTTGGTTTCATAATACTTGCAAAGCAACTGGTAAATTATCCTGTCTTCAAGCTGAGAGACTAAACATAAACAAACAAAATTATTGGAAATAAAACAAAAGGCATTAAAGGCTCAGAGAAGAAGTTACAGTGTCCATACCACAGCACATAATACACTTAGCAAATAGCATGACTCCATAACAATGTTTCCTGGAAGTTCAAAATGGCACCCTGTAATTCCATATTCATCATTCATATACGGTTGTGATATTTTATAGAAAACATGCCATGTACAATAACATATGAAAGATCTGCTGAAAATTGTGCAAATATGTATATCATTTAGCGTGTATCAAGTTATGTGATTTTGTTGTATGGTTGTTACTCAAATATGCTGTACGTTTGCTAAGGACTTATAAAAGTTCCCCACACAGGAGGGTTCTGAATAACCATTAATTAGCAAAGGAACTGCAATCAAGGGATTTATAATTCAATGACAATTGCTCAACCATCACACAAAAAGTGGGATGCTCAACTCTATGACTCTCTTGCCCGAGACCACAGCAAGAGGCTTGCTCAACCCTTGATTCAGCAAAGCCTACCTGGACATGAGAGAGCAAGTGTCTAGGCACATGGACTGAGAGTACAAGAGACAGTGGCATCTTTTCTTGGCCTTCTGCTCCCTGACCTACACTTAGAAGTAATGAGAACAGAGAAAATACAAAAATTTCAACTAAGGAAACAGGTCCAAGCTAGAGGGAGGCCTCTGTAGTAAGAACTGCAACATCCAGTGTCAGGAGGAAACTGCTTGATCTAGAGTAATATAGTTTAAGATTTAGATTGGGTGCTTATCTTTTATTTTCTCTGATAAGTAGTAAGCCGAAGAGGTCAGAGTTAGTTAACACTGAAAATCTATATTTCCACAGTTAATAAATCTGTTTTTATATTTTATCTAAAACAGTGTAATTTGATTGAAGTGCATGAGAAATCTCAGCTAAGTTACAAAGGTTGGTGCATGGTCTCTCCACAGTAAGGGAGAGGGGCAAACATGGAAATAAATGTACACTATTTAGGCTTCTGTCCAGGAGCGCAAGGCTAAAGACCTGGGGGGGAACTAGCTGGTCTTTTTTTCTGTATAATTCATGAGTGGTTTTGGGAGCATTCATGTAATCAAGCTGAGTGTGGGGCACCACATGCCAAGTGACAGCGATTCCTGAAGAGGTTCGCTGCAAAGCACTATGAGAGAGTGTCCAGGCAGAAGAGTTAAGGGAGTATGGAGGAACCTCAGTTCCACCATAGGGAAGCCATCACAATTACAATTTATACTGAGATGAGTTGAAGATTCATCAAGATTCATCAACTGCCAACATTGATATGACGCATTTACCACTTTTTGAATCAACTTATATTGACTACTAGCTTGGAGTTATTACTGATGGAGGACACAGTTATTCTAATTTGTTTTCAATCTATTAAATTCTGAAGGATTCAAATACAACTTACCACAGCAAGTTGTGTCCGTGAAGCTACCGTGTGAAAAACTGCAGGCATCATGAGAGATTCTTCAACTTTTAATTCCATCTCATTCTCTGCTGAAAATGTGGTTTTGGGAATAGCTGGTGGACGTTCACATAAGATCATCTCTTTGTTAAACAGGAAAATTGGGTTTGTGTCCTATATTAAAATAAAAATTTTGAGTTTTGAGTAAATAAAATATGCCTACAATGCAATTAAGTAACTACACTAGTATGTTTACGAACAGCATAACTATGCATAGAAAATTACTTATAATTTTCATGGATGCAGTATTCATATATGTAAAATCACTAATTTTCTGATATTAAAACATAAGAAAGAACAAAAAAAAGTCTCCGGGGGGAGGGGAGGGGGAGAAAAAAGAAAAAGCACAATCCTCACTCCCGCCACTCAAAAAAAAACCAAAACAAAACAAAACACAACAACCCTCACACACTACTAGGCAACTGTAACTCTCATTTCTCCTCAACCCTTTAATAAGTAGGCCCTACTAAACCCATTGTTCATTTTTGTCAATTTCATGGTCATAGGATTTTTAAAATAGTAAATTATTTCAGCTATTTAAATCTGAAATTTCATAGAGTTGTAATTCTAGGAGTCCTGGCCACAAAAAGAGATTGGGGGGAGGACTGAAAGGTTATTTGGGTGGGAGGGCTATAGTACTGCTATCCTTACCTCTGTGCTGCTGCAGATAGTAGCACTACTCCATGCTGCAGATGGAGAATGGTGGCTGCTGGCTAGTACCCCAGCTCTGAAAGCAGAGCTGTTGCCAGAAGCAGCGCAGAAGTAAGGATGGCATGGTACGGTATTGCCACCTTTGCTTCTGTGCTGCTAATTGCAGAATTGGCCCCCTCAGTAAATAGCTGCCACTCGCCAGCTGTCCAGCTCTGAAGGCAGCAGTACAGAAATAAGGGTGGCATGGTATGGCACTGTTACCCTTCTACACTGCTGCTGGTGGGGTGTTGCCTTCAGAGCGGGGCACCTAGCCTACAGCTGCTGCATTCTGGCTGCCCAGCTCTAAAGGCAGGAGAGAAGTAATGGTACCTCCTCCAACAAAAAACAAAAACAAAAACAAAAACAAAAAAAAAAATAATAATCTTGCAACCCCCTGTAACTCCCTTTTGGGTCAGGAACCCCAATTTGAGAAACTCTGATCTCCATCATGAAAGCACGCAAAAGACCAGATTGTGACAACTTTTGCATGGCCGTGAATTTGATCGGATTCTATTTATAAGGGGACTATGACAGGCTGCAGTCCGGGAAAACCCTGAACCTCTCACACCAGCTCCAATTAAGAATAAGACAGCTGGATCCCTGATTGGTAATGGGAAGCAGCTGCTGGCCTCATTAGCCCGGGTGCTAAATAAGGCTGGCAGAAAGGAAGTAGGGGGAGAGAGGAAAGGGAGGAGCTATGGAGTCCTGGGTTATACTCCCTTGCTAGCTGCAAAGAGCTAGTACTCCCTGATGTTACAGATCGGAAGCTCTGTGTATAGTGGTGGGAACAGCAACATTCAAAAAAATAGCACAGTGATTGCAACACAGGAGAAGTCTTTGGCTGATTTGTGGATGCAGGAGCAGTAGAAACCAGAGGGGTCCACTTCAGCCTTGTTACAGGGTCAAAGAGTGAAAATAGCATGCACTTACTGTTCCAGCACTGTAACTACAGACTCTTCTATCTGCTGCCATACATTCCCCTCCATTGACAACCAGTACCTGGTGCTGAATGGCAATCTTATACTTGGTTTGGATTGCATGTTTAAGATCAGAGACGCTAAAAGGGAAAAAAACAGGAAATTTAGTAGTTAGGTCTTATTTAAACAACAGATCTTCTCGCAAACAAAATATTCCTGTAATATTCAAAGTAATGTTTAACTCTACCAGTTGTAGAGAAAAAAATATAATTGTGAATAAGGACAAAATTCTTTGCCCTCATATTTTATGGAGATATGCTTTTGAATACGAATATGCATCAAATATAATTTAGGCAAAACAAGGCAAGTAACCTATCATTCAAGATTGGTTCCTTGTGATCCCCTAAATGTGTATATTCCATTTGTGTGTGTGTGTATCATTCTTGTATGAGACGTTAAAAATCTGAAGCGTAAGCCTCTTTATTAGTTCTAGATCTTCTAGTGAAAGCCATTCATGATACTTAAGAAATTTAATAGCTCGATGCTCAAGACAATTATCTGTAAATAGATTTGGTTTTCCTGCAAGCCTAAACTATGGCTGGCCCTATAAAGACACATGACTATGCCATCTGGTGCTGGACTCCATCTTGAATTTTGCACTCTATCAAGGATAGGGCAACGGATTGAACAAAAGGGTTTCTGCCCTGGGATTTAAGGGATAGGAAGCAATTAAAGATTTCCTTCAGATGGCTTTGCCTCTCTGCCCTAAAAGGATACACATGAAGAGACCAGAAAACAAAGAATCTCTACTAAGGGAAGAAGCTGTTAGACTTCAGCCAGAGGAAAATATCAGCTCTGACTTGAAGGATTTTACCTGAAAATAAGAACTAGGGTGAAGAACTGTGTTTTGCAACAATCTTTCTTAGTGCATTAGGCTTAGCTGGTATATTGTGTTTGCTTTTTGCTTAGTAACTTGCTTTAATCTGTCTGTTCTCACTTGCAATCACTTAAATCCCACTTTTTATACTTAATAAAAAAAATCCACTTGTTTATTATCAAACCCAATGTAAAAAAATATTACCGGGAGGGGAGAGGCGGAGAGCAACAGCTGTGTGTATCTCTTTCACTGATAAAATATGAGCTCTCTCTCAGTGTACAACTTTAATACAGAGTAACATGGATTTATTTGGAATTTTGGTCCTTTTTGGGGCTGTGTTCCTGGGTGCTGTCTAGTCCCTATAGCTGAGCCCTTCCAGAGTTGTGCTGTTATTAGCATGTGTGTTATTTTGCTACCCCAATTCTGTGCCTTTGCTGGGGAAGACCAGAGCTTCTGGCCCAGCAGGATAGGGTAGCAGAGCACCTCAGAGGGCAGGCAAGCGAGCTCAGTGGTATGATCAGTACAGAGTGATATATTACAGGGGTCGCTTGGAGACTAACTCATCCCATGCGTAATGTAATCCTTTGTGTTCTGACTACCCAATTCATAAATTAAGAGCAAACTAAGTCAGTCAAATTGGTTTACAAAATGATACATCTTAGCTACCTGTTCAAGAAGTATATCTGCAAGTGTAATACTGGAGTCCCAGATTAATATGCATTTCTGGCAGTTACCGCTAAGGTTATATAAAACTGTCTGAACATGCAGCCAACTACTGACTTAGTTTAATTCTCATCTTTCACAGTTCAAATACTTATTATATTAGAAGTTAATAAAACATAAGAATAACCATATTAGATCAGACTACTGATTCTATGCTTTCTTTCACATACAGTGCCGTCCTCTCACCATCACAACCTACCTTGTCATTCCTATACATTTTGTAACCTGTGTTACTATGTCCTTATTGATTATCACAGTTCCACCAAGTTTCTGTGATGGTTATTTATATCAATATCTTCATTTAATACTAGGCACTCAAGTTCATCAGTCTTAGGCTTGGTCTACACTAGGAGTTTAGATGGAATTTAGCCACACAAGGTTGATTTTCTAAATGATGCGTTCACACTACCAAGCCTATCACATTGACCTTAAGAGCCACTGATGCTAATGTCAGTTACTCCTGATTTCATGAGGAGTAACACTATTCCTGACCCTGACCTGGTTGAATTTACAGTAGTGTTGAGGTAGAGTTAGCAAAAGTCAAGGTTACTGACCTCTAGGAGGCATCCGACAGTGCCCCACTCTGACCAGAATTTGTGCCTCCACTGTTCTCAAGGTGAACAGAAAAAGCCTTGAGAAAATTTGAATTTCATTTCCTGTGTGTCCAGCATTGCAAGCGCATCTCAGAACGAGCAGCACACCGTGGCAAAGTGGCCATAACTACTAACAGTCCAAATACTTCAATGATTTCAAATATTACGAGTCCCCTGGGCTCCAGGTCACAGGAGTGCAGAAGAGCACCAAGGTGGAGGGTCAGGGAGATCCTGGACCTCATCAAAGCATGGGGAGAGGAATCCATTCTGAGTTCCATACCAACAAATGAAATGCAGACATTTACTCAAAGAACACAAGCTGCCCGGTGGCCAAAGGATATTCCAGGAACGCCCAGCAGCGCAGAGTCAAAATTAACGAGCTAGGGCAGTCCTATCACAAGGCAAAGGAGGCGAAACAACAGTCTGGTGCAGCACCACACAAATGCCAATTCTATGAGCAGTTAGCTGCGATTCTCGGGGGACCCAACCAGTTTCTCAAGACTGACAGTGGAATCTGGCCAAGACACTCTTGGTGTGGTGGTGGTGGAGGAGGAGAAAGAATGACCAGCCAACTATTGCGGAGAGCCAAGATCTTTTCATCAAGTTGGATGTCTCCCAGTTGAGCACAGACCCCAAAGAGGGCACTTCTGGTGACTCCCCAATGAAAGTGGGTTAAGGCAATTGGGTGTGACATGCGGTATGCTCTCTGCCTATACAGTGCAGAGTAGGGATGTAAGTGAGTAGTCGAGTCAAGTACTCTGTATGAGAGGCAACAGCAAGGGAAGCGAGGGGAGGCTGCTCTGAGAGTAACCCCCGATGTAAGGAGCTGCGCTCAGCAGCAACCCCTGTCTGCGGCCAATCCAGGCTGCAGCGAACAGTGGCTGCTGGACCAGGTACGAGCCAGGACTGAGCAGTCCTAGTTCCCACCAGTCTAGGATCGCTGTAGTTCTGCATTTAAAATATAGTATGAGTTGCCCAGCTCTACTATATTTAAAATGCAGAGCTGCAGCGGTCCCAGCTCTCCCCCAGCTCCTACCCCTGCTGCGGCTCTTCAGTTTCAATATAGTAGGAGACGAGCTGCCTGCGCACCTGGCTCCCACTACATTTAAACTGCAGAGCTGCATAGGGGGTAGCTCTTGAACTGGCACGAGCCAGGACAGAGCATCTTTCTTTATCGACTAATCATGTAGTCGATACAAATTGTATTGACTACATGATTAGTCAGTTACCCAACTCTTAACATCCTCAGCGCTGGGGGGAAGGGGGGGACAGAACAGCTTGTTAATGTGTCTGCAGATGAAGCGGGAATCTTGCCTACACATGTCCATAAAGATCTCGGTTAGGAATTCTTTGATCCTTCTCACAAGGTTTCTGGGGAGGCCAGTGTTATTCCATCCTCCACAGTAGGACACCTTCCCATGCCAAGCCACCAATAAGTGGCCTGGCATCACTGAACCACAAAGCACTGCAGCGTAAGGCCCAAGTTTATGGCCACATTCTGTCAGCAACCACTCCCGATTGACATTGAGAGATATCAGGGTTCTCTGAATCACTCAGAGTAATCTGGATGAAGGAGGAGGGGAAACTATTAGCACTCTTCCAGGAAACTGCATATGCCAGACCCAGCGTGCACTGGAAACACAGGGACACTGACCTGTCCTGTCTCCCCCCTTTCACCTGCAGCATGCAGGCTCCTGTGGTCTGAGAAAATAGCACTATTGCAGAAAACTGCATGTGCCCGATGCAGGTCCCACTCCCTCTCCCACCTGCAGGCTCCTGCAGGTTGGGAAAGTAGCACTGTCCTGGGAAGCCACATCTGCCAGACCCAGTGTATGCTGGACACAGAGGAAAGCAGCCCTGTCCCTTCCCTGTTCCCCCACCTCCAGGCTCCTGCCCTGCCAGGCCCCTTATCGTACCTGCCTACCTAAAAACTGTATGAGTCCAGATGTTCCCCTGAGAATTCTACACCATCAATGGATTGAGATCTTACAGTTCTGCCTGTCTATCTGACCGAGACTGTGGAACTGGAAGCATTTCAGAGACTGTTACCACGGACATCAAGGACTTTTAATCTCCTATCTAGCAGTCTAAATTTGGTACCCAAGGCCTCTCGTATATCTTTCCCTATGTCACCGGTACCTACATCTAACACAACCACTAGCTCCTCTGGCTTCACCTCAGCACCGAATGCAAGTCTGTCTAGATGCCTCAGGAGATTCATAACCTTTACACCTAGCAGTGTTCTCCCCACTCAACACAAATCCTTCTTCTCATGCCTATGGAAACCTGCTGGCACTCTGCATTGACCTCTCCTGGTTTGGAAACGTCTCTAGTTCAGCATGGGTCAGGTACCGATGGTGCCAGACTAGAGAGTTTCAACCTGTAGTAGTGGATAATTAAAGTAAGTGTTAATTGGGTTGAAACATCCAATTGCAAAAATTGTAGTGCTGCTGCTCACACACGTTGGATAGATTTCAGTATTCTGTCTAGCATACACATACACACAGGCTTTATTTTAAACAAAACATATAGTAATTCACTCATTTTCTTACTTCTGTACCGCAAGTTCTGTGTCAAAAGTGAGGGTAGTTCCAGTGTTGACCAGAAATACATATAACTTCATGATGATTTCTTTATGTTCCTCAAGTTTATACCTTCCACTTTGGTAGTATCATTTAGAAACTGCAAAGAAACCCAAACATAGCACATCACTTACAGTTAACTCACTTTTTTAAAGAAAACACTGGGAAGGTAGCTACACACACACACACACACACACACACACACACTTAGGGCTTAGGGATGTGAACGACTAGTCAACTATCCAATAAGCAAATGCTTATCGGACAGTCGACACACTACTCACTTCCCCCACTTGCTGCCTCTATCAGAAAGAGGAAGTAAGGGAGGGGCGGGGTGTTTCAATGCGGCAGCACACGTGGAGCCCGGGATCTGCCGATTTGAAATGCCACATGCAGCCTGGGGCCAGCTGGGAGTCCTGGGGTCAGCTGAGGACTCCCCCCGCTAATCCCAGGCTCCATGCAGCACTGCCACTTTGAAATGCCGCAGGGAGCATGGGGCCAGTGGGGGACTGAAGTCGTCCTCACCTGGCCCCGTGCCTCCCGCAGTGCTTTCGACAGCCCTGGGGCTGTTGCTACACTTCAAAGGCAGAGGCGCCCTTATCGACTAATCAAATAGTCAATGCAATTTGCATCGACTATTCGATTAGCCAATTAATCAGATTTTAACATCCCTATTAGAGCTTCCAACTAACACCACTCATGGTTGGTTATTCCAATTAGTACATCTACATTGTGGAAGAACTGAAGTAGTTACACCCAAATCGACTGCTGTAGATGGTGAGGCACTGTCAGGTACTGCCATTTATTATGTATGACTATTTCGTGCCCATGAAATAAAAACTATACAATTATTGTACAATGAACATAAAAAATATATCACACCAACCAATATTTGCTTACATCTCGAGTATGTGTATTTGTAGTTTATCATCTAAAACATGTTTTACTCAAAGTCCTCTTTCACCACACAAAATCCTTAACATATTTGGACTATTAACCTTTTAAAGGGCATTAGCTTTGTCCCCAATTTTTGTCAGGCAGAATCTGTTTGGTATAAAATTCATTTTAAATATATGAACAGAAAGTTTAGGGCAGCAGTTCCCACACTTATTTTTGTTGGTAGTCACCTTACAGCCGATTGGTTGACTGGCATCTCCAAGCTCCCTCCCCAGCAACATACCCCGAGAAATGGTATGCCTACACAGCAAAAGCTGTGTATGGGCTTGCCTACCTGAGCTAGCTTGAATCTGCCTATAACAGCAGTAACAGTAATGAAGTATGAGTGAATAATACAAATCTGGCACACACCCTGAGTTTGTACTAAGCTCATTAGTCTAACCTGAAGTCCACACTGCACTGGTCTTCACTACTACTGTTGTGATAATAGCAAGATTCTATTTAGCTCAAGGGTAGGTTAGCCCATGCACAATTTCTGCTGTGTGGGCATATCTGTAGCTGCCACCTTCTATCCTTTATAATGACCCCTCCTCATTCATATCCGTTGTCCACATGTTTTTAGGGGGTTTTGGGGTTTTTTTTAATCTTTGCAACTACAGTGGGTCTAATTCCGACTTCTCTACCCACAGAAAGCAGAATGCTGCTTAAAATGATATGTCCACTGATATGTCCCAGAGAACCTAATGTGGGAAGCCTGGATTGAGTCTATGGAAAGACATAGGGTTATAGACTCACTGGCATAGCAGTAAGAGAAGGCAATCCAGCCAATAGGAGCAGCGAGAGGCGGTGCCTGGGGCATGGTGTTGGGAACCACATGAAAGCAAGTAAATTGACCCCCTCCACTCATGCCCAGACCCCTCACCACCCTGCCGAGACCCACAACCCAGCCCCCTCACTCACCGTCCTGCTGAGACCCCGCAGCCCAGCCCCCTCACTTACCGCCATGCCGAGATCCCATACCTCCAGCCTGCTCACTCATTGCCCTGCTGAGACTCTGTACCCCCAGCCCGCTCACTCACCACCCTGCCAAGACCCCAGGCCTGCACCCTGCTCCTGCAGTGCCCTGAGACCCCATACCCCCAGCCTCCTCACTCACTGCCCTGCTGAGACCCCGCACCCTCATACCGCCCACTCATACCCGCCCCCCCAAGCTGAGACCCTGCACCTGTACCCCACTCACACATACCCTCCACCTAGACCCCAGCCTTTTTCTGCACCTCCTCCCTGGCCAGACACCTACCCCCACAATGTTCCTGCACCTCCCTCCTGGCCAGACTCTGCACCCTCACCCCCTCCTACACCCTACTTCCCACCCAGATCCTAAACTCCCATCCCTATCCCACTCACTGGCAGCCCTGTCCTGCACACTTAACCCCTCATTTTTTACCTCACCTCAGAGCCTGGGGGGGCGGGGGCCACAAAATCCACTACCCTGGAACCCCAGAAGAGTTAATCTGGCCTGAGACTGGAGCATCACATCAGTTGGGGGCCACTTCAGTGAGCATTGGGGTTTTTCGGAGGGTTGGAAGGAGGCTGGCGAGCGTAGCAACCAGACAGGGAGAGGGTTGGTGAGTGTAGCAGCCAGGGGAGGGGAACTGGTGTGCGTAGAAAGCAGGGGATGCAGCTCCCTAGTAGATACTGAATGGAAGGAATTTATGCCACTTGAGCCTCCACACCGTTTCTTTCTCTCTGCCTTGTACAAGAACATTCAACCTTAAGAAAACATTTCAATCCACAGCATCAATTCCAAATACTAAATCAGTGACTAACTGCAATCACTCCAGTCTTTTTCACAGCAGGTAAACTAAGTCAGGCACATAATCCAACATATCATCACACGTACTGGCCCTATGCTTCAGCCAACCTGAAGTTTATAGAGGTTTGTTTTGTTCCAACAAGTAGTTTCTCGCATCCTTCAATGTCTATCTCATGCAAGTCAAAAGGTGCCTCCAGGTCTTTAAGAGGAACAACAGTTCCTTTGGTTGGCACAATGTAGTAATATGATCTGACCTACCTATAGGAAAGAGTCATGCATTTAAAGCCTATGAACAATTAAATCCTTTCGCTTTAATGCTGAGGAAAAAGGATTAAACACCCTACCAAAATACTACTAAATAGGAACAAATACAAACTGGGAACTCTTGTTTTTTGAAAGCTGGATTTGTTATCTTCCTAAATGTTATCTCAAGGTTGTTCTGTTTATAAACTAAGAGTGTCTGAGAGAATGACATCTACTAGAAGCAACTGCTATTGAATCCTGGGTCTTTCCATAGACTCAACAATTACAAAAACCTACACATTTTGCCAGAGCTAAAAACAATCACTACTACTCCATTATCTGAACAAAAATGAGTATTCTTTCCCTCTTTCTTCTCCTGCCTTCATTTGCACGTTTGTGTTTGGCTCTAGAGAAGCAGAGCTTAACAAAACTAAAAGCTTGTGAGCAACTTCTTCCAAACCAGTATCAACTTTGAGTCAGTATATCATAATTGTAGGAGTAATTTCACAATTTGCTTCAAACATACTGAAGTTCTGTTGCTGGAGGACTTCTGGAAAGTTAGGTTGTGTCTACGTGAAAGAATTTTACCAGTTATAAAAAGTATAACACCCCATTTGGGCACACTTATTCAAGCATAATATGTTTAGCTTAAATTCCTTTCCAAGTGATACAAGTTAAACCTAAAAAAACCCACTATTATACTGGATTAAGTGAGTCCACATAGAGGGATATGGTAGTATAATTATATTGATGTAAATTCAAACTTCAGGCTATTCTAAAACTCTCTTCCCTTTACATACAAACACTAAAAATAAAATACCAGGGGCAGAAATAGCCAAACAAAAATGGAAGTTCAGGAAAGAACCAGAATAAATAGACATTTAAATGGAGGGTGAGGAAGATAAATGGAACAAAGAAAATAGCTGCCACTAAAAAGGCTAGCTCCTGAGAAGTCCAGAAAAATTTTCCCCTCTAAATTCTCTCCCCATATTTTCAAACATAAATTATAGGAAATAAACAAACTAGTCAAAACATCTATTTTCACCCCTGTGTTTCAAAGATTAAAACATGGTTTTAAGTAGAAAAAAAAAGTTTTACATAAAGTATTCCCCATTCTGCACACAAATTTAACCCCAGGTAAATCACGGAATTTAGTGCTAATTTACACTGGTGAGAAGGACAGTCTTAACAAAATTTAGCCTGTGGAACAAACTGGGGGAATCTGAAGAATGGGCTAGCAATCATTGCTATAATTCCAAATCTCAAAAACACAATTTAATTATAAATCAGTTACAGTAAGTGGTTTTCATGATCATATTTTAATCTCAATGATAAAGAATGTAAAATTGTTTCTATAAATCACACTCAAACACAAACTTATTAGACAAAACATTCAAACAAAGCCCAGCAGAAATTAAGTTTGATCTGACCTCCTCTGATGTTTCAGTATGGAAACAACTACTGGTACTAAACACCATTTATTCTCCCAGATTAAAATTCATCCCAATGCAGAGGGCCAAGTACAAAACTTCTTTAATGCTTATGTATAAAATGAGTCCTATTTGCCTAAAGTGGCACTCACTGGGTAAGGGGGCCAAAAGGTCTGTGCTCCCCTAAACTCAGGGTTTAATTTCATCCTTAGAATTCTTTCATAATCATCTACAACAAAGCTAGTACAGCCTTTTTTTTTTTTTTTTTAAACACAAAAACCCCCAACAATTATTGGCATATTTTTGACTTGGTCTTAGCTATCTATAGGATAGCTGTCACACATCACTATGTAGTAGACTTTAACCAACTTCAAGGAGGAAAAAAGGAATACCTTTAGGAGCTATGTAGAGCTACTGCCTTCTTTAAATACAGTAGGATAATAGGGTGTACATTTGCTTCAGTTGATTTTGGCAACAGAATGGCATGACTGTTCAAAACAACTGTAAGAGACCTGCAAACAAAAGATACAGAAGTTTTTTATTGCCAGCACTCCACTTCACAGGAACACACTAATGTATCAATATTATAAGGAATATTTAATTACTCTAATTTTGTGACATAATATTGTTATATCACAAAACAATTGTTATCTATTCTATTATATTTCCATTCGTTCACCAACCTGTCGCATTGAAAGGTTTGGTTTCTGAGTTTTTGCTTTTGAAAAAATACTTATTTTTGCTTAGTATTTGTTTTAAGCATTACATTTTCAACAAACTTTTTTAGTAACTACAAAAAGTCAGACTACCTTAAGATGAGTCAATTGCTGTATAAACAAAAATTTAGTTACATATGCTAAACCTACTCACTTTAACTTGAGACAAAAACCTCCACCAAATTATAGCTTAGATATATAAGGAGCAGAGAACTCAATATCAAGGAGATTCTTCCACAAGTAAGGAAATGAGAAATATAGTATTCAAAGAAACTGAGAACCAGTAGTTACATTTTAAGTTTAACACATGCAAGTGTTTGTTCATACACTTCCCAAAGTACTGCTTCACTAGATTATCTTAAAATACTTAAATGGGTAATCTCAGATTTTAAAAACATAAAATCACTACACGGAATAAAGGCAGCACTTTTTAAAACAAATTCACATTTTCATATTTTTTCTGATTGCTTAATTCTTTCCTTTTTAGTGGTGCTCCTATGAGTGTGACATGGGTGTCACAGAGAGAGGAGAGACAGAAAAGGGAAAAGGAAAGTGACAAGCACAAAATGGAAAGACAAAAACAAAACAGGGGCTTGCATCAGATACTGAAGGTACAGCACAAGCATGACCTAACTTGTGATCAGGGGAAATCTATACATGAAACTGTCAAGTTACAAAATACAATACACAATTATAAATTATTCCAGTTTAATGGCTAAAGCGCAATTTAAAGATAACACTTGTTACAGACAGACAATAGAAAAAACATGAATATGAAAGAAATGTAAAAATTAAAAATAAAACGAAACACATACCCAAATGAAGCAAACAATATAACAAAAAAAAATGTAAATATCTGACAGGAGTCAGACACACCTTAACCATGTTATATTTTGATTTCCTGTGCAACATTTTCATTATTTTGTGTAGTGAGTAGCAATGTCAACATATAGACAACTACATGATTAACTGATAAGCCTGGGCTTATCGGTTAATCCTGTTGACTACACATTCCCCCCTTTTGGCACCGGGGAGGCGAGAGCGGATGCCCGTGGCGGGGGACACCAGATCCCTGCCCTCCCACCCACGCACTGCTGCCTCTGATAGAGAGGCATCAGTGTGAAGGGTTAGGGGGGCCGGTGGGAGCTGATACACATGGAGAATCAGCTTTTAAACTGGCTCTCCATGTGTGCCGGCTCCACAGACCCACCTGCCCCCCTCTTGCTGCCTCCTACAGAAGCAGGTGGGAGAGGCAGGCAGGAGCCGATGCCGTTCCCGCTTCTCCCCTGCTCTGCTGCCTCTAACATCAGTAGCGTAGGAGATGGGGCAGGGGAGGCTGCCGGAGAGCAGCGTCTTGTCAGCAGGGAGCTCAGACCCCACAGGATCAGGGGCTTCTGCCATCCCACACTGTTGCCTCTGTATCAGAGGCAGCAGCACAGAGTGGCATGGGGCTCCCCAGGAGTGGGACCAGGAGCACACTGGCTGCTGGCCCCAACTCTGGGGACTATTGAATAGTCATTGTGACCACTAAAATTTGATGCGATTATATGACTATTCAATTACACACTATCTAACATTCCTAATGCCCATACTCAGGAGTTGAAACTGGATTACTGCACTTCCGGATGTGGGACAGGACCAAATATAAACTTCCACAGTTCAGTTTTAAAGGGGCATGGACCTTTTTTTTTTAAGTTGCTAGAATTCAAATAATTCAAGTTTCTTATAGCACAATGTTTTAAAAACCATGTACTGTACAAATTTTCTTTAAAATCTAAATATTGTTTCTGACCCTCTGTTGATTTGCATATGGGTCTTTTAACAGAAAGTAAAAGGTGAATGGTAAGGTTGCCAAGTTTCCCAACTGGACAGCTGGGAACACCCTATTGATAAACAAAACATGCTCATACTTAGGTACATCCTTCCTTCCCACTCCTCTGCTAATGTACTAACGGTAAAGGACAATGAGTATAATCAGTTTAATGACATGTAAGATTAAAAATTAAATGTAAACTAATGAATTTATATTGCTAATCCCTTAGTTTACTGAAATCTAATGTGTTGCTTTGTGCTTTGTTTACTCAGTTATCTAAGTTAGATGCTCTTAGTATTCCAAACTTTGAGTATGAAATTCTGTAGGGAGTAAGCATACTACATCTATTTAAATAGGATTGTTACTGATTCCAGGTTATTTCAGAGCTTTAAAAAAATTTATTTTACGCTAAAACTCAAGTTGTCAGGGCTCCTTTAAGGCAGAGATTTTAATTTACAAATGAAAAAAATAATGAATGGCCCTGCAGCACCTCAGAGACTAACAAAAAAGGGTACAAATTTGACACCTGTAATCAACGTTTGAACAAAGGCCTCAACTGTATGGGCTACTACATTCCACACCTTAATGACATGAAAAGCTAAGTACCCTGCACTTACAGCCCACTCTAATAAGAGTGTCCCTGCTAAATAAGGCTAATTGACAAGATTTTTTTTCTTTTTTTTCTCTTATTTTTTTCCTTCTGTTCCCCTCCCCATTCCCTCTCTTTCTCTGCTATTTGTACCCTGGACCCCTTAACTCCATTCATCTGAAGAAGTGGGTTGTGCCCACGAAAGCTCATGATACCATCTACATTTTTTGTTAGTCTCTTAAGGTGCTGCAGGACCATTCGTTGTTTTAAGTTTTTTTCAGTTACAGACTAACACAGCTACCCTTCTGAGACTATCAAATTTAAAGTTAGATGCTACCATTGCAACTTCAACTCCAGTTTCATGCTTATGCATTTCAGATTAGATAAAAATTGATTAAAAAAAAAGAGATCAATTTAAATTAAAAAAAAAAAAACTAAAAACAGTGTTTTTAAAATAAACCTATTTAAAAGCAATATCAAACTATGACAACTTACGTTACTGACTACATTTACTGTAATCTATTAAAATAATTTCCAACAATTTAATAAAATATTAAGCAGTATACACTTGCTGCCAAGTTTTAAAGGAACACAAACTGGCTCAAGATGTGGACAATAGCTGAACCGGTCGCTGATAGCAAGTAGGGATGTAAAATCTCATTTAGTTAACTGATTAAACACTATGCCGATTAAAAGACAGCAGGCAAGGGAAGCCGCTCCGGCAGGGCTGAAGGGGCCCTCCCTGCCACTGTGGGCTGCTTTGGCTGGGCTGGAGAGTCCCTAACTGCGATGGACGTGGGCAGGGCCACCGTGGACAAGATCTGGAGTAAACCCACCCACGGCAGGCCCCATGGGACTGGAGCAGCCCCCTGCCTGCTGTGCATGGGGGGCTGCTCCAGCCCCCACTGGTTAACTCATTGTAACCAGTAAGGGTAACCTTTCGCATCTCTAATAGCAACCATACCATAATTCATGTCACTGTCTTGGGGGACCCAGAGAAGAGGCACCAATGCAGCTCATCACAGTACCAATGAACTTCAGCAAAGGGAGATACACAAAAATGAGATTAGTTAAACAGAAATTAAACCAAGTCACAATAGTGAAATGCCCAAGAGTTCTAAAAGGAACTCAAGTATGAAACTGCAGAACTACTAACTGTGGTATGTAACCTACTCCTTTAATAAGCTTCTGTAGCAGATGACTGGAGGATAGCTAATGTGACATACCCTAGCACAGTGCTACTCAACACATAGCCCGTGGCCCACATGTGACCTGCAGCCAGTTTGTTTGCGGCCCATAGTAAAGTTTGGGTTTACATGGGGCTCAACACGCGGCCCACAGGTGGGAGATAAAACAAAAAAGTATTCAATATAATAGCCTTCTATTGATATTCGTTTTAGTAGTTAAATCTTGGACTGTCATTGCTCATTAAAAGTGCTGTCATATGGGTAGAAATCGGGTAAATATTGCATGTTATTAATAATCAGCAGAACTGACTTAAACGGGACCTGTGTGTTGTGTAGTCTTGCCTTAATCTTTGTATTCATGCCCATCAGTGCGAAAGAAGCTATTTGCATATATATTTGCATGTATATGCAACCACACTCAAGTGGCGGCCCTCGGCACCTGCTGAGAGTATCACTGTGGCCTCTGGGGCTTCCAGACTTGAGTAGTCCTGCCCTAGCAACTACCTGCAGCAATTTGCCTAACTTCAGCCTCAGGCAAAGTCGTTGAAACTATTGTAAAGAACAAAAGAACAGAATTATCAGACACATATATGAACATGATTTCTTGGGGAAAAAGTCTACATGGCTTTTGTAAAAAGAAATCATACCTCATCAACATACTAGAATTCTTGGAAAAGATCAACAAACTTGCAGACAAGGATGATCAGATGGATTCTTGAACTTTCAGAAAATCTTTGACAAGGTCCCTCAGCAAAGAAAGCAATCATGGGATAAATGAAACGGGTCAGTAATTGGTTAAGACACAGGAAACAAAGGGTAGGAATGAAAGGTCAGTTTTCAGAATGGAGAGATGTAAAAAGTGGCAGTGTCCCCCACTGATCTGTATTGAATCCAGAGCTGTTCAACATATTCATAAATTATAGGGAATAAGAATGTTAAAATGCGATTATCTGGCTAATCGTATAGTCGATACAATTTGTATCGACTATACGATTAGTCAAAAAGCACTTCTGCAGAGCTGAAGTGGGTGTAGCTCCAGAGGAGCCAACTCAAGCTGGGACTGAGCAGTCATGGCTCGTGACAGCACCAGAGCCACCCAGGCTTCGGCTCTGCATTTTAAATGCTCTTACTACATTTAAAATGCAGAGGCACAGCAATCAGAGCAAACCGGGACCACTGGAACAGTGGACAGTTCTGTCCGCCGCTAACAGGGACTGGTGCTGCAGCACCCCAAGTTCATGGCAGCCAGGTCTGGCAACCACAAACAGGGGTTGCTTGGCAGCAACAGCCCCTGTCTGCGAGGGGATGCTTTGCAGCAGCATCCCTTATCCCTCCCCTGCTGCCTTTGAGAGAGGCAGCCGGGGGGGAGGGGGGGGAAGGGGGGGGCAGGTAGCACCCTAGAGACAGTGCTGGGGGGAGCCAGCTTTTAAGCTGGCTCTCCCCAGCACCGGCTCCTGTCCTCCCTTGCTGCGTCTATTGTGGGGAGAGGGGGAGGAAGATGCCGCAGAGAGCATGGGGTGAGCGGGGACTGCTTGAGTCCCTGCTCACCCCGTACTCCCTGCAGCACTTCTCCTTTTGAAATGTAAAAAATTAGACTGGAATGAGAATTTTTAGCTGACGATGTCCTTGTTTTGGCCACAACTTCCTATATTAAACAAATCCCCTTAAATAAGAACATGTCACATCTGAAGTGCCCAACCCAACTATCTACTGCAATAACCCAACCCATCTGTGCTTACAAGCAGAACAGTGATTAGACTGACAATTAAGCTTACCAAGTGTAGGAGAAATATGCAATATTAGACTGTGACATTATAAAAATGAACACAAATTAAAGAAACAAATTTTAACGAAACTGAAACTGTCTCTTTTGTACACAATAGCAAACAGTACTCCATTTTATTAAATGTGGCAATATTTTTGGAATAACATGAAAATAAAGCTCAGGGTCACATGCAACTCTCATTTTTGTAAAGCATTAAACATAACAAGGAATTATGACTTTTAGGCCTTGCTTACAGTATACAATTAAGTCGAGCTATGTTAGGATGACTGACAGCCAGTTTTTCGAGTCCACACTACTCTCCTTCCTCTGGTGGTGCAAGTCCTCACCAGGACTGCCCAGCTCTCAACAGCCAGGCTCACAGCTGTAAACTCCACACAATGATGACAGGCAATACAAGCAATGCAGTGTTTACACAGACACTGAATTACCCTAATTATACTGTCCTATGCACTACACCTCTTGTGACGGTAGAGTCATTAGGTCAGTACAGTGGGGAACTTAAAATAGTGGGAGAAACCCTAGAGCACAAACTTGGCCTTAGTGCCCTCCATCTAAGAGCAAGGCATTTAATTCCACTTAAATGCCTCACTCTTAGATGGAGGACACTAAGGCCAAGTTTTTATGAAGACATTTCCACTCATTTTCACAGCAGCTCAGGACTGATACCAGCTCACAGTACAAGGGAAATATACAAATATAATGTGTTAAAGACCTAAACAAAGTTTAGCTAACCAAAATCTATTTTAAAAATGTACATTAAAATGAATAACACCATTAATCCCAAATAGCTGCCATTATAAAAAAGGAAAAAGGAAAACTGATTAAATATTCTCTTTCTCCAAAATAATTAGGGATGGCAATTTAAAATGGTATATAGTGTTCACAACCTAAGTATTTATCCATGGCATAATCAACAAGTATCTTCGGACTGCACACAACAGAACAGTGACAGTAACAGTATCAGGAACTATGCAGTTACACAGAAGAGTGAATTGACAAAAATGACAAAAAATTCTACTCAGTTTCACAGCACTATAACATTTCTGTGATAGCTGCTTTGCTTCCAGTAAGACAGGAAGGAAGCAGAAAGTGTTGCTTAAAACTCAGGTTCATGGTGGGGGTGGAGAGAAGGGGAAGTGCAGGTAATCCTAAGAGTAACACACCACATCCCACCCCCACTCATCCCCGAGAGATTGATGCTTATCTAACGTATAGACAGAAGTTACTTTCCTGGTTGTCATTAACTTACACTAAAATCAACAAGTGTGCATCCAGATAATTTAACAGATATATCAAGAGCTAAGAAAGTAGTAACACCATGTTCAGAAAAAAAAATGTGGAGAAACTTCCTTTTGAACCACCTCCTAATATAGTGCCATTGACAAAAAGTGCCATTCACAAACAATATCAAGAGCAAGTAATCCCATTTAGATGAAAACTCCTACAGAATACATACATAATTTATGACAAAACAAAATGAAACCTTACACTGGATAACATGAACCAACTATAAGCGCATATAAAGTGTCAGTTGTTTTATGAAAATAATGGTACAACACAATTCAAACGGAACTGAGTTACAATTTAATATGCTGAACTCTAGAATAACTGCCTCAACTCCTGATGGAGATAAGCTATCTGAATACAGAACTGTCAATTCTGAGCTAAAAAGTTTCCGAAGAGTAGTCGTGTTAGTCTGTAATTTTAAATAGCAACGAGTCTCTCTGCTCATCTAAGGAAGTGGTTTTGCTCACGAAAGCTCATGATACTATATATTTGTTAGTCTGTAAGGTGCTACAGGACTACTCGCTTTTTGCTTCTGAGCCAAGTTTGCACAGGCTGAACCTCTCTAGTCTGGCACCCTCGAGACCTGAATGGTGCCGAATCAAAGAATTTGCAGGACCACAGGAGGTTGATATTGTCTAGCAGCATTACCAACATTTCCAGTTCCCTGGGCTCTTAGAAGACATTTAGGGGTAGATTAGAGTTAAAGAATAGCATAGAACACTGGGAGCCAGGACTGGTGGCTGTAAACAAACTTTTTAGGACGGCAGGAAACTTGACCACACCCATGATAAATGGACACCTGAATTAACTAAAATCATGTTGGACCACAAATGTTGCTGGACCAGAGAGGTTCAGCCTGTATTTTAGCTATACTATACAAACAATTACAAAAAATCCTTCCTCATAATATCACGAGTTTCATCTGAGCATACTAGCTAAATAAAAAAAGGCAGAAGCAGTTTAAAGAGTGAAATGGTACCTTTGGTCCAGCATCAGCCATTGTCAAAACTTCTCCCTGTATCCTTCTATAAACTAACCAAGACACAAGGCTCTGCAGAAACCCCTAAACAAATCACCACATTTGCGTTAGTTCATGTTATGGCATGAATTTACCCTACTTTTGAGGATTAAGTTAACTCCTTGCTGTGGGCTAAGCAAGCCACACCTTTCCCCCCGCCCTCACACACACACCTCGAATAGGCATGTTCAAGGTGCAGCACTAAAATAGAAAAAGAGTAGGCCAGGCCAGTCTGGGCTAACTGCTGAGGACAAGGATGCTTCTTGCTGGTTCCAGCCTGGAAACACCTGGAACCCCTGACTACAGAAGCCAGAGGCACTGAGACCCAGACAGATGCCTGAGTGTACATGGATGCCCAAGAAGGACCAGAGGCACTAGAAACCACACTGGCTGAGACTTCCAGAGAACCCAACGATGCCAACTCTCAGGCACATGGTAGGAGTAACATGGGAATAGCTATAGTCCCGTGGAAAGCTGACGTGCTTTCTTCAACCACTGAGCTAGCAGGGCACTGAACACTCTGCCACTGCTAGAGCTCTGGCAGAGCAGGGACGAACTACATCCCCCATCCTGGCTACTACTCACACGTATATGGTGACCCACTTCCCTAGTGGGCCACTAGGCCTTATAGCCCTGACAGCCAGGGTGATTCTCTTGACTCTGGCTGCTAGGCCTTATAGTCCTAACACTAAGAACAGCCTGGCAAAATTATTCATGAGATGAACTCATCCCATATTCAAGAGATACCTCCACCACACCACTTTTTGCAAGAGGGAAAAATTAGTTCCAGAAATGCTCTTCACACAATCCCCTTCTCTCCCCGACCTTGTTTTCTTTCTTTATTTTATACCAGAACTCAAGCTCATGCATCTCTGCTTATCACAACTGTAGAAACTAGGAATGTTAGTTATCGTGTAATTGAATAGTCATGTAAATGCATGAAAACTTAGCAGTTACACTACTATTCAATAATTTCCAGGGATGGGGCCAGCAGCCAGTGCACTCCCAGCCTCACTCCACCCCACACTACCCCACCCCTCTGTATCAGAGGCAGCAGCACAGGGTGCCAGGCAGTAGCTGAGCCACGAGGGGAGTCAGTTTAAAAACCAGCACCCTGACCAGAAGAGGGAAGGGAAGGGGAGGCTACCAGAAAGCAGCCTCTGTTCCTGTAGGAGGCAGCAAGGGGAAGGTAGGTGGGTCTGTGGAGCAGGCACATGCAGGTAGCTGGCTTGAAAGATGGCTCTCTGCTAGGGATGTTAAATTTAGGTTATTTTAGTAATCAAGTAGTGAATAGAATTTTTACTCACTACTCAATTATTTGATAGGGGAAGGCAGCCCCACTTAGTCCTGACTCACACCTGGACTAAGTGGGGCTGCCTTCTGCGGCTCTGCAATTTAAAAGTAGCCCTGCTGCAGCTCTGCAATTTAAAAGGCAGTAGGAGTCGGGCAGCCTGCTCCCCAGCTCCTATTGCCTTTTAAATTGCAGCGCCACAGTGGGGTTTGGTCCCCGACCTGGCGCAAACAGCATCTAAATTTAGTAGGGGAGCCAGTACATGCAGAGAGCTATCTTGAAAGCTGGCTCCCCATGAGCACTGGCTCCCAATGAAAATTTCAGCAAGTACAAGTTGAGCAAAATTTTAACATCCATAGTACCTAGGAATCATTTCATCTATGGTTGTACACAAACTTCCAAACCAACGACTATGTGATTAGTCAGAGACCTCTAGATATGCTTGGGTCATAACAGATTTCGAGGCTAGATCATCAGAGTAAGACCCGGCCTGACAGAGAGCTGTGCTCAACCTCAAAGCTGACAAAAACGTCACTGAGTACTATCACTGCTAAGGATGTCAATGAGGAGTCAACTAGACAATTAACTAATAAGCCTAGGTTTATCAGTTAATCTAGTCGACTACTTGAATCTCCCCCTTGCTGCCTCTATCAGAGGCCGCAGGAGGGAGTGGGGGAGAGGGGAGAGCAAGAGCTGGCTTGAAGTAAGCAGAGGCAGCAGAATTGGGGTTGGGGGCCATGTCCACCAATAATAAACTTCAAATATATCCAGTAAGTCATCAGAAAATGTTTCCCTAATACATACTCCTCCTTCTCCCCCCCCACCCCCGCTTTTTTAATTAGCGAAGCGGTCTAGTCGAGTAAGTACATCTCATGCATTTAGAGCTTTATAAAGTCGCTGGTATTGATCCACACTCCATCACAATTCAACAGGTAGTCATCACAGAGTCAGATGAGTACAATATGTTAATGATGTGATAACCATGAGCTAACAAGTATGCATCTACATGAGTTGTACACATGTAATGTGCTTCAAAAGGTAATAGATAATGCAACCTAATCCTAGTTTTAACAGTGGCTTCCTATGTTCTTCAGGACAAATCACTTAACTCCCCTATGCCGTAACTTCCTTTATCATGCCTGATGCTAGCATGATAAGTTTGGGTATGTCTACACAGCAAAATTATTTCGAAGTAACCGCCCTTATTTCGAAATAACTTTTCTAGTGTCTACACAGCCAAACTATTTCGAAATAAATTCGAAATAGAGGAGTGCTTATTTCGAATTTGGTAACCCTCATTCTATGAGGAATAATGCCAAATTCGAAATAGCTATTTTGAAATAAGTGCTGTGTAGACACTTATTTCGACATAGGGGGCCTCCAGCATTCCCAGGGTGCCCTGGTGGCCACTCCAGCCTCAACCAAGAACACTTCTCTCCCTCCTCGCCTCACTGGAGCCCTTAAAGGGGTAGACTCTGGCCACAGTGCCTGTGCCAGCTCCAAGCCTGCCAGCCCAGAGCCAGCAGTCACTGCCCCTGACCCAGTGGCCCCAAAACATGAGCCAGCAAGCCACTGGCAGCCAGCCCTCCACCACTCCCCAGGAGCAGTCTGCCAGCTCCCAGGAGCCTGCCAGAACCCGGAGAAGGCGGGCGCCTTCCTGGTCCAGAGCGGAGATCATGGATCTTATTCAGGTTTGGGGGGGGGAGGGGATGCCCCCAATGTCCATGATCTCCACACTAGATGGAAGAACGCGGCCGTCTATGGCAGGATAGCTGCCAGCCTGGCCATCAAAGGCCACATGCGAACCCAGGAGCAGGTTTGCATGAAAATCAAGGTGGTCCAGCGAGACCCCCAACCCTGAGCTTCCCATCCCCCTTCTTCCCCATTCCAGCTCCCTCCTCCCAGGTTTCCCCATCCCCTCTCCCACCCTCTCTTCGCCCCTCTCCTGCCTCCTTTCCCCAGTCTCACCAGAGTTACATTCCCCCCCACCCCTGCCAGTTTTGTTAAATAAAGAGAGTTTGTGTTCATGAAAACACACGTATTTTATTTGACATCAGGAAGGGGGGTTAGGGAGGGGTAAGTGGAAGGACGTGAGGAAGTAAGCAAGCCCCCAGTGGGGGAGGCCAGGGAGGCTCTTAGTGCTCCTCACGGTGGAAGCTCTCCCGCAGGGCCTCCTGGATACTGACAGCCCCCTGATGGACCTCCCGGATGGCAGCCTGCAGAAAGTGCAGCCAGGCTCACAGCAACGCGTCCACAAGAAGCACCAGAGTGCCCAAGGGCAGCTCTGGCTCCATGTTGCAGAGTGCTGTGGTGTCCCGAGTGAGGGCAACTAGAGCACACAGAGACAAAATGCTTTGCTGTCCCTCATCAAGGCAGACAAGCAAGCAGGGAAACCTGAGAACTGGCTGTCTGGGGGGGTCCCTTTAAGTACAGACCTCAGATAGCCTCAGGCAGCAGCCCCACACAGTAAGTCCTGACCTGGTGCCCTGCCGGAACTGGTTTTGGCCAGCCTTAAATACTGGTCCACTCAGTGTGGATGCGCTATTTCGAAATAGCAAAATGCTATTTCGAAATGCATTTTGTGTGTAGACGTGTTATTTCGAAATAACTATTTCAAAATAAGATCTCAAAATAACAGTATAGTGTAGACATACTCTTTGAGAGCTACAGATAGAACACTAAGCATAAATGTAACTACCTTAAATTTATGCCCAGTTGGGTGACTGAATGAAAAACTATGTGTTGTCCTCCCTCTAAATGTCTTAATCCCTTCCTGTTTCATTAATGCATATTCTTTTTTTAGCACATGTAATTACCACTAACAAATAGATGACAAGCCTTTGACAACAGAGGGGACCAGTGTTCCCTGTAAGCTGAGTGCTCTGGTTTTCGCCCAGGAGAGATTCAAACACTGCGCAACTGTTTAGCAGAGTGCCCACAACTAGCAGCATGTGTTTCTACTGGAGGTGCACATTCATATTTGTCTCAGTGCATATAACAAAATTTATTCCGCACACGAATGGAAGAGAGGAAAAAAAAAAAAAAAAAAAAAAAGAGAGGAAACATTGGTGGGGACTTGCAAAAAAGTGTTCCAAACATCTGATATTTTATCAAAACTAACCACCTTAACTGTGGGGAAAAACTCACATTTTTCCTCAATAATTGAAGACATCTCAATTATCCAATTAAACAAATAAGAACAATACCTAACAACATTGGAAAGACTCTCCATTTCTATCCCGCAGTATTACTTCATTACAAAATAGTATCTGTTTCCAATTCCAGTTTATTCATAAGGCGAAAGAAAAAAAATACGCCTAACATGTACCAAAAAAAAGTTTTAAACACGTGTAACTTTGAAAATTCCTCATTATAGCATCTAAGGTGAAAACCAAACTGGTATAACAAAAATTTACACATTTTCAAGAAGACCGATTTCAACCTGTCCATTTTCAAATTCATTGGAACAGCTGAGTTCTATTAATAGATCACAGGTCTGAATATCACATGGTTGGAACCACAAGTATATGAAGGCTGTTGGAGACTTGCAGGAGCACAAACTACTCCCTCATTTAATTTCAGTGTCCACATCTCCATTGCCCGTTTAATGACAATTGCAGTAGACAAACTAGAGACTAAAACATATCATGAGTTTTTGTGATAAAGTGGCTTGTACCCATGAAAGCTCATGATAGTATATATATGTTAAGTCTCTAAGGCTGTCTACACAGCAGCATTATTCCAAAATAACACAGCCCACCTCTACACAGCAAGCAGTTATTTCGACAATGTCAAAATAATGTTGAGCTGGAGGACTACTTACTCTGACACCTGTAACCCTCATTGTACAAGAAGTAAGGGAAGTTGGAGGAAGAGTGCTCTAACTCAGACTTGCTGCTGTATAGACAGCACCAAAAGCTGAAATAAGCTATTTTCACTTAAGCTACACAATTGACATAGCTGGAGTTGCGTAGCTTATTTCAGCTTTATCCCTGCTGAGTAGATGTGCCCTAACATGCCACAGTACTGCTCAATGCATCTAGATGTACACAGAAAGGCAAAGTATGTATTGTGAGATAGGAAGAAAGGAGCTCTATTTATTATATGTTCTTAATTGATCTTCAGATTACTTTCTTTAAAGTGCATGCAGATGGGCTGAACCAGAAAATCTAGGGTAATAAACTGGTGAGAATCATAGCCCATCTGCTACCCCTGTGCTGCTGGGAAAGAAGAGAAAAGTGGCATTTCTACCAGTATGTAATCCTTTTTGTGTTTTTAAATCAGCTTCTAGCTGGTATCTGTCAGATAAGTGTGATGCTCCCCCCACACACCTCTAGCTAATGAAAGGAAGAAATGGATTTTTATCCCCTGTCCAGCCTCCTTACTGCCCCCCTCCTCTTAAAGTTTCCTGGCTGCACTGTGTGCATGTATGGATAGTGGTAGAAAATAGTCTCTGTTACTCTCCTCCTCTCAGCTGCCTATTATAGGCCTTCCGTCTCCTTTATTAAAAACTGCAGTTCTGGGTGCTGCTTTACTTCTCCCAAGAAGTCACATGAAAAGTAGGAGATGCACCGACACAGTCTGTCTACACACTAATGAAAACAACACTGCAGTCTGTAATCGATTCATATTTGGAAGATTAACAACAAAAATTGTAAGTAGATTTTTAAATAAATGCTTACATGCTGCATAAACAACATAGTTAGGCACACATACTACCCAAGGAAAATTTTAACCAGTTACAGACAACCAGACTTGCAAGTAATGTATGTAAGTCAATTATCCTTGTTGTAAATGCATTAACTTCAGTGAGGGTCACAAATCCATAGTTCGGTCAACTCTCCTATTAACAGTTTCTCAAAACTTGTCAACTGTTATTAAAATTTAATCATATTAGTTAACTAAATTTTAACCTATGAAAGGTGAGATCTATAAGGTACTTGGTTTGATAGCTGCTTTGTGCAAAGAAGGTGCTTTCAGGTCAGACTTCAGTATGTGAAAAATCCAGTATACAAACAACAGTACTACATTAAAAAGGAGCAGATTGCTCATGTAAAAAGTAGTCTGTCCAGTCCATACTAATAATGCAATTACTTAAGCATGTGTTTAATTTTACTAGAAACATAGAATACTAGAACTGGAAGGGATCTCGAGAGGTCAAGTCCAGTCCCCTGCCCTCATGGCAGGACCAAGCACCATCCAAATCATCTAGTATGAGGCCACTACTTAGATTAGTAAAGTTTAGTGTTACATAAGTGTTCACATTATTAGGGCCTTTCCTGGCAAAAAGCAATGTACAGGATATAAGTATCCTATATTTCTGCAAGAAGTTCACAACAGCATGCTATTTGGAAATCTAATGTGAAGATGTGGTTTACAAGATGTAAGATGTTAACATATTTTGAAATATCATAAATCTGTGCAATAATCACTGTACAAGAATACATGACCTATTACTCCTTTTTAAATGTGCTCTGCTACTCACTAACAAACAAATTCTGTGCCCTCTGTAAAATCTGTTCTGAATCCCAACAAGCAGTTACAAAAAAGCAAAGCAGATGAACCCTAGACAAGGTAAAAAGAAAATTCAACATGGGTCTGTGCTATGCTTCATGTTTTGAAAGTATTCTTAAGTAGTAATGACAAGAATAATCCCAACGTAAAAGAGCACCAGACAACCTGTGATTCCTAGAAATTGGAACAAAGCTGAAGACACATCCGCACTAGCACCCTTACAGACCTAATGCTTCTTACAAGGCTTGACTGTTGCAAAGGCGGGCACAGAAGCGTGGACAGGCTGAGTCATTCCTTGTAGTAACTTCAGGGCGAATCCCCTTCCCGACAGTGGTGGGCAGGGAACCGAGGGCACCCCCTCGCCCGTCTGCCCTGCCAGCCCCGCTCCCTGGAGCTCTGTTTACAAACAGCCGCTGTCACGCATCCGGACGACCCCAGCCCTCCCCAGTGAGACGCTACTGGGTGGACACTCCGAGGGCAGCGCCTCGCAACCTGTTCACAGTGACCCCGTTCACCGGGGTAGGAGAGGGACCCCACCTCCCTCCCCGCTCGCTCTTTCCCCATCGCGCCCAGCAGGGACCAGCCGGCCGCCGAGCTCACAGCTGGGGACAGGCCCACGCTGCCCAGTGAACCACTCACCCCGCGCCCCACCAGCCTGCTGGGAAGGGCGACTCCCCTGGGCAGGGCCCCGCCAGCTTCCCCCCACTAGCCCCCGCCTGGCTCGCCCACCCCGCAGCGGTCGGAAGCGGGCTCTGCGGTCCCCCTCCCCCGAGGGACACTCACCCACAGCGGCCAGGCGGCCCCGCGCACCATCCTGCGGTGCCCGGCGGCAGCGGCTCCTCACTGCGGCTGAGACCCGCCGGCGGGCTCCGGACTCACCCCACAGACGCGGCCTCTGCCTCGAGGGGCGGGGGGGAGGGGGGAGCTCCCTGAGGGCGCCGGACCCGAGTGGGAACAGGCGGGGCTGGGACACTCCGAACCCCGCCACCGTCCTCCTGGCGCAGCCGCTGCCGCTGTTTGTTATTGTCGTCACTCTCTTCCGGCGCGGTGCACGCTGGGTAAGGGAAAGCCGGGCCTATTTGGAACCATCGAGAGGAGGCGGGCGCGGGGCAGAGCGGAGGCGGAAGGAAGGAGAAGGCTGCCGGAGCGGCGGTGGGGGAGGGGGCAGCTGAAGACCATTGGGGCGGCTGGGTGGGAGTCTGAGCGCCTCGCACGGGGGCAGGCGGGTGCGCGAGCGGGGTCAAGAGGCTGGTTGTGTGACTGAGACCCAGCGAGGGGGACAAGGCCTCAGGCACCCAACAGTCACTGTCCCCGGGGGTTTGGCCAGGCTGCAGATCGGGGTTCGTGTGGGGGACGGGGCCCGAAACATTATGTTTGGGCCCGGGAGAGGGGCTGCTGAGAATGGCATTAAGGCCCGTGCCCAGGGGCCGGCTGGGAGGTGAGCGAGGTACGGGAAGAGAGGAGACCGGTCTGAGGCCCACGCAACCCATAATACCTCTTCAGTGTCCTTTGCCTAGTGTGACGCTAGTCCCGTTTCTGCTGGCCTTTGCCTGATTGGGGCTAGGTGGTAGGGCTGCAGTTGGAGCTGGGTGTGTGATGCTTAAGCTTGCATAGACATAAGTCACAGCAGTCCCAGGCTGGCACAGACAGCAGCTAGTGGCCTCAAAGGCGTGGCAGGTAATCTACCTGATGCTAGTGGGTAGGTGGTCAGGGCAGCTAACCCAACCTGCCTGTCAGCATTGGCCTTTCTGTACCTAGACTACACAAGCTGGGAATTGCATCCCCAGCTCCACAATACAGCCTTAGACCCATCTCAACAAGACCCTCCCAACTCAACAAGAGCCCATCTTTCTGTGTTCAAGTTTTTACTATTCCTCCTTTGCTTCTCTGCTGTAGCACTGCTCTGTCTCTTTTTTCCTCTTCCTATATTTCTTTTGCTTTATAAAAGCTACACTGTTCTACTGAAGAAACCCAGTACTGCATCAATATACAGTAGTAACTATGGCACAGTGTAGTCCTTTTCCCCAAACTTTGGCTGCTTTCTTGCTAGCACAAGAAAGCAAGGCTTGCTAGCCTTTTCCAAAGCCTCCATCCTATAATCTAGCCATTTTCTTCTGCATCTTGTAGTTATTCTGTACCTCATTAACTGTGTTATCATATATGGGTTTTGCACCATCTCCCACAGACTAGGTTATGCCCAGCTTAAAGATCAACATGGCTGGGTGAACCATAGCTTTAAGAGTTTCATGGCTGGCTACTGCTGCTTGGCTGAAGACTTCCTTTCTTTTCCACAGTTGAGCTATTTCTAGTGCAGTGGTTGCCACCGTCAAATAGCTGCTTGTAGGAGGCACTGCAGGAAGCAGTGATGGCTTCTGGAAAGCACAGTTATGCCTGCATGCCTCTTGGTACTCTCTGGCTATGTCTTCACTGGCGGCTTCTTGCGCAAGAACATCTTGCGCAAGGGTTCTTGTGCAAGAAGTCTTGCGCAAGAACAGGTCCACATTGCCATGTGCAAGCTGTGCTTTTGCGCAAGAGTACCCATAGCAGTGTGGATGCTCTCTTGCGCAAGAAAGCTCTGATGGCCATTTTAGCCATAGGGGTTTCTTGCGCAAGAAATCCCTGCCCAGCGTCCACACTGCCCTCTTGCGCAAGAGGGCTTACACCTGATAAAAAAGAGCGTAGCTCTTGTGCAAGATGCCCTCTCTTACCATGCCGTACTGTAAATTTCCTTGCGCAAGAGCGGGCGGGCAGTGTGGACGCTCTGCAGATTCTTGCGCAAGAACGGCCGTACTTGCACAAGAAGCCGCGAGTGGAGACATAGCCTCCAGGTGTACGTATTACCACATAGATAGGTATCCATACGAGTAGCTTCTGGATTTGGGATCAGATTCATAAATTAATTTTTAAACACGATACAGTCAATTTTAGGCTATGGCAGCATTACATTGGCTACTGGTAGAATACCAAATCAGGTAAGTTACAGTACACCTAACATCTAGCTAATGAAAAAACTTCACCCTTGAATTGACTATCAGCAATAATGGGGTCAAGATTAACAACCTAAACAAAACAAATTATAAAGGGCAGCTTTCCAGTCCTATCATATTTTAATTTCCTGCTTCTAATTAATGTTTTCACTTACTACATGCTTTTGGCCCTGATCTTGCAAACTATCCCACACATAAGGTCAATAGGACTTCACTTGCTCACTGGAGTCCACCTGCCTAGGACTATTTGCAAGATTTGGGCCTTCTGTAGTGCCAGATATCTGTGTTTCACTTTTTTTCAGTGAGTATACTAATCTTTGCTGTATTACATCAACACATAATGCCAGACAGTAATATAATATTTTCTGTTACACATTTTCTAAATCTGCACCTTCTATGGATGTATATCTTCCTCAATGTTTTAGCCAGTGCTCAGTGATCCTGAATCAGTTGTACCAGAAAACTCTGTAAATACTATCTAGTTCTCTAATTTTTTAATAAATTAGATGAATACATAAACTTGAGTATACTTTGGAAACTCAGATATCCTAGCTATATGGTACCTCTGCAAGAAATGGTTAAATACCAGTTTTTCAGTTTTGAAAAGCATATCATTCTTTTCCTCTCATAAAAGCACATATGGGAAACTACTAACACACACTCATGGGGAAACATGCTATGGTAACTGCTTCCCTGCTACTTTTTTTCACATTTCCTCTGTTTTCTCCTCGTCTGTACCAAGGGAAACAGTGTAGCATTTGGCCCTTTGTAAATAGTAAGCACTGATTTTCTCTTGGCAATATAGAGCTTGAACCACAAGAAATGCTGACAGTTACAAAAAATGAAAGTGAAGATCGCATTAATGTCTTCGTTCTTACAAATTAAAATCTAGTTCAGTTAGAAACTTCCTATCTTGCCAGTAGTGTCATGTCAAGATGGTAAAAAAGAGGCATTGATACAATTGTAATGTAGTAGATAATATTTAATCAAGGATGTACTGTATATGTGGGAACTTGTGATAACAGCATCATAAGATTCTAAAGAAAGCATAGAACAAACATACTTATGTAAAAAATCCACGATGAAGAACTGAAAGCAAAGTAGGTTGATCTTGTTTATTCTTGGGTCATTTCTTCATCTCGTTCAGAGTGTGGTGGCTCATGACTGGTTGACATGGAAGTATCTAATTAAACATTTAAGATCCTGTCTGAAAAAGTCCAGTTTGTAACATTTTTGTATTAAAAGTAAGCTTAATGGTATTTAATTTATACTAGCATATTTGTGAAACAGGAATCAGCTATTAGTGGTAGAGGATATCAACAGCTATGGGAAGAGCTTGTAATGCTATATTAATATTAACTTTATCATTGATTAAACCAGTGGTTCTAATCCTTTCCAGACTTTCAGGAGTCTGATTTGCCTTGCATATGCCCAAGTTCCACGTCATTGAAAAACTATTTGCTTATAAAATGTGAAATAAAAATTAGGGCTGTCAATAGTAGTTAGCTTAAGCAATTAACTCAAAACAAATTAACTCAATTTAAAAACTCAATTGCAATAAATCACATCTGAATCACATTGTTGAACAATACTATAGCACCAATTTAAATGATAAATATTTAAAATCTTTTCCTACATTTTCAAATATCTTGATTTCAGTTACAACACAGAATACAAAATGTACGGTGATCACTTTATATTATTTTTATTGCAAATTTTTCCACAAGGAGAAAATAATATTTTTCAATTCTCCTCACACAAGTACCATAGTACACTCTCTTTATCATGAAAATGCAGCTTTACAATGTAGAATTTTGTTTACATAACTCCACACAAATAAAACAATGTAAAACTTTAGTTAATTAAATTTGTGACTTGAACTCCTTGTGGGGAGAACTGTATGTCTCCTGCTCCATGCATGTTTTTACCCACATTCTGCCATATATTTCATGTTATAATCTTCTTGGATGGTGACCTAGCATACGTTGTTCAGTTTAAGAATATTTTCATTACAGATTTGACAAAAGGCCAAGAAAGTATCAATGTGAGATTTCTACAAATAGCAGGGGGAGGGAAGCAACCAGTCAACTAGTGAAAGGCTGTCCAACCTGCGGCTTGTGAGCCGCATGCGGCTCTTCAAAGAAAAAAATTGCGGCTCCTGCGCTCACGGCTCTTAAAGGGGCAGCGTGGATTTTTGGTTTTGGTTTTTTTGCTCAACCAAATGCAGCAGCAGGGGCTTTTTTTTTTTTTTTTTTTTCTCAACAACTTTTTTCCCTCGGCTCTTTGCACTGTATCCACCACTATTTTGGCTCTTCATCTGTAATGGGTTGGCCACCCCTGGACTAGTGTGTCAACTATCCAATAACTTTTTGCTTATCAGATAGTTGACTAGTCAATTAGTCGCTTACATTCCTATTAGCACGGTCCTCTTTGGTTCTCCAAAGCTCCTTTAGTTCTCCAAAGCTCTAATTCAGGGTAGGCAGTAAGACAGAGGAGGTGCACCTGGGTTAGCCCCTGATGGGCTGCTGGCACTATATTTACCTGCGCTGCCACCAATATTCCCTCTAAACTGCACAGCAGCACAGCTTCACAGGTGATTAATCAGCCCCGCCCACTCAGTCAGCTCCCTGCACAGAGCCCTAAGCCTCTGACAGCATGGGGCTGATTAATCACCTGTGAGCATGGGCAGCTTAGAGAGAAACTGGCGGCTGCAAGTATGGCTGCTTGAAGCTCCCATTGGCTGCAGATTGCCATTGCTGGCCAGTGGGAGCTGTGGGAAGCAGCACAGACTGGGACACCACTTCCCACAGCTCCCAGCTGGGAACGGTGATACGTGCCAATGAGAGCGTCAAGCGGTTGTGCCTGCGGAGGCAGCTCACAAGGGGCTAACCCTGACAAACTGCTTTCAGTTCACAGGCCAGTTATTGCCCACTACTGATGTAATTCAATGCCTAGGTAAGTCAATGCACTGGAAGGGGCCCTCTGATTTTTCCTGCTCTAGGGCAGTGTTTCTCAAAGCGGGCCATGTGTTTCCCACTGTGGACCACATTTTTCTCCTTTCCCCCTCATTGTCACCCACAACTTATTTCCTTTCTCTTCAAGTGTTTCCTTCATCTGAGGGACCACTCCCTTAGGTTGGGGTACTGCTGCAATTCTGTTTTGAGAATGCAGCTCCATCGTTTTCATACTTGAGTTTCGAAGCCTCACTGGTACATTTCCTTTGACGTCATTAGTCAGTACATTGACTGGCCAGAAACCATTAGGTAGTCTTGTCCCAAGTGTAGGCTCTACAAGCACTCAATAGCCATTGATTTTTCTTGGTACCTAGCAGTGTTAATCATGGATCTTTTCTCTCCAGGGAGGATAACTGTCCTCTATCTTCTGCCCACTTTAACATTTCCAGTCTGCCCAGTGATGTCCAGGAAGTGACTTTGCCTCTCCACTTGAACCAGTACTCTACTCAGCAAAGCATTCTTCTTAGCGTGCCCATGAGAATTCACCTTTTTTGGTTCCCTCTTTCAACAGTAGCTCCTCTCCCTTCTATATGCTCCCCTTATTTGTGATCCTCCCTCTCTGATGCATGCTCCCCTTTCCCCATTATTGATCCCCTTCCTGTGATGCTCCTCTTCCCCCATCTGTGATCCCGCTGTCTTATGTACTCTTCTCCCAATCTCTCTCCCTGCATGCTCCCTCTGTTTGTTATTTTCATGCCCCCTCCTTTCCCTGTGCTCAATAAGGGGTTAATACCCCCTTGCTAAAATTCTGGCAGAGCCAGAATTTCACACCAACATATCCAGGTCCCATATTAACAAGATTTACCAGCATCATGTTATATATAAAAACATCAATTAACAAAATAATATTTAACATATTTAACATTCCATTTCCACTTCTTTATACTAATACATGATAATAGTAATTAAAACTCTATAGAACCAATAACAATCACTCTTCTTCACTATGGTGGCAATAGCACTGTCCTCAACTGGGAACCTGGAGAGTGGCAACTGCTGCCTGGGTGCCCAGCTATGAAGACAATGCCACTACCAGCAGCACAGCAGTAAGGGTGGCAATATCATATCATGCCACTTTTATTTCTGTGTAATGCTTGATCTTTGTGCTAGAAAGGGTAGCTAAAGTGATATATGGCAAATTTTGGGGAGACTAGAGTCTCCACTGGTCTCCCTAGAATTCTCCTTGATCCTGCTTCTGTTTCATTCTGCAATACCCAGTCTATATTTATTCTGCTGTGACTAGGTGTGCTTTTGGGCAGACCTTATTGGAAACACCAAGGTCAGGGCAGTTTGCAAAATAAAGAGCAAATACTTACTCACTCATGTTAGGAGTTAGATTCCCCAACCAATCACAAACTGACCTTCTGATTCCCCACACTGGTTATTGAGAGGCCAAAAAAGAAATCACACAGCCTGCTTTATTGAATTCCAGCTCTCCAGTTCCCAGTCAGCACCTATGTCAAGTACAATGAGAAGTTATTTTAAAAACTCTGCTCCCACAATATGCAACATGTTTTTCTGACTCCAAAGAGAAGCCACATTACTAAATCAGTACAGATTTGGACCTTATCCAAAATGCCATGCTGCCAGTCAATCCTTTAGTGTCTAAAGGCTTATTATAATGTAAAAAAGAAAGAACAGGTGTTAAGTGGTAAAGCAATCACATACATATGGGCTGTGTCGACATTGCACGCTTCTTGCGCAAGAATGGCCGTTCTTGCGCAAAAACTTGCCGGCTGCCTACACTGCACGTGTGTTCTTGCGCAAGTAAATTTACAGTATAGCGTTGGAAAACAGGGCTTCTTGCATGAGAGCTCTGACGCTCTGTATCAGGAAGAAGCCTTCTTGCGCAAATGTTCTTGCGCAAGAGGCCAGTGTAGACAGGCAGCGGCAAGTGGCCGCTTGGACGCTCCGTACCCGCACTCACAGCTCCTTACTTCCTGGTTGCCAGACCCCCCCTTAAAGCCACACTCAGCCTGCAGAGTCTGCGCGGCAGCAGCAGCAAAACCAGCAGCTCCACCATGCGGCTTTGCCCTGCTGCACCCACAAGACCCTCAGAAATCTCAGCCTGGACCATTCTACACATTTCCTGGATACCACAGTACAAATCACCAATGGTAGATTAGACACCACTTTCTACAGAAAACCCACTGACTCATACAGTTGCTTTCATGCCTCCAGCTCCCATCCAGAACACACCATACGATCCATCATCTATAGCCAAACCCTTCGATACAACTGCATCTGCTCTAATCCCACTGACACCTGGAGAAATAAAAACACAAATTGAAAGAGCCAGACGAATACCCAGAAACCATCTACTTCAAGACAGACCCAAGAAAACCAACAATAGAACACCACTTGTCATCACCTATAGCCCCCAACTTAAACCCGTCCAACATATTATCAATAAACTACAACCTATACTAGAACAGGCTACTACACGCTGAGAGGCTCTGGAAGACAGACCCATAGTCTCCTACAGACAACCACCTATCCTCAGGATGATTCTTACCAACAACCACAGGACATACCACACTAATACCAACCCTGGGACTTTTCCTTGCAACAAACCCCGTTGCCAACTTTGCCCACATATTTACTCTGCTGACACCATTACTGGACCTAACCAATTCAGTTATAAGATCAAGAACACATATTCCTGCTCATCCAGAAATATAATCTATATCATCATGTGCCGACAGTGTCCATCTGCTATGTACATTGGACAAAGGTCTCAGACGCTTCGCCAAAGAATCAATGCACACAAAATGGATATCAGACAGTATCACAAAGAAAAAACAGTTTCTTGCCATTTCAACCAGAAAGGGTATTGTCTCAATGACTTGATTACCTGCATACTGCTTCAAAGACATTTTCACACCAGGCTTGAAAGAGAAACCTCTGAACTGTCATTCATGCTTAAATTTGACACTTTACGCCGGGGTCTCAACAAAGACTCTAATTATCTTACCCATTACAAAGATAGCTTCTCCAATTATCACCTCTAATATCATTAGCTCACAGACATTTACCTTCCCCCCGCATATCCCCCCTCTGTTCTGAAATTTGATTTGTCCTTTTTTATGTGTGTTCATTTTTTTTTATTGTATCCCTTTCGTATATATGGTCATGCCTATTTTCTTCCACAATTTGATCTGAGGAAGTGGGTCTGGTCCACGAAAGCTCATCACCTAATAAACCATCTTGTTAGTCTTTAAAGTGCTACATAGTCCTGTTTTTTGCTCCAGGGGGACACTGAGAGCCTGCACCCTCCTCCCAGCAGCCACCCAGGGCACCCAGCAGGCCCTGAAGGGGCACAAAGCGGCATGCCCCTTACTGGTCCCAGGCAGAGGTCGAGGCCCTTCTTGACCTGTGGGCCGAGAAAGAAGTCCTCCACAATCCCCGCGCCCGTCGCTGGAATGCGGACATTTTTAGCTGCATGACCCAGGCACTCTCCCAACAGGGACATCCAGCCTGGACCCTTGAACAGGTCCGGGCTAAGGTGAAGGAGCTGCGCCTGGGCTATGTCTAGGCCACCGAGAGCCAGGGGGCAGGAGCTGACACCTGCCCCCACTATGACCGCCTCCACGCCATCCTGGGGGAGATGGCTGTGGAAGGACCCTCGGTGCGTGTGGACACCAGCCTGCGCCCCTCAGTCACCAGGCCAGCCGAGCCAGAGGAGGAGGGTGACCTGCCCTCCAGGTCTGGGTCAGAGGAGGATGAGGACGACCACACCAACACCATCACCCTCCACCTGGAGCCAGTGGTGAGCAGCCAGGACGTCTCCAGGCTTCATCCGAGGCTGGTGAAGGATCTTCCGGTGAGTGTTGCACTTCTCACTCGCAAGGGTCGGGGGAGCTGGGTGCCCAGGGGGGAAGGGGGAGGGAGCGTCACTCAGGCAGTTTGAGCTGCACGCTGTGTAACAGTAACAGTGCAACCTCACGCAGCCTGACTGTGTGGCATGTCAATGCGGCAGGCAGCTCCAGGGCACACCTGGGACCCTGCTGCTCACACACGTCCTGCCTGGGAGGGAAGGGGGGATGCTGGCTGAAAGCAGCCAAGGCCCCAAGAGCTCAGGCCAGACCCCACATGTCCTCACACAGACAGCATGCAGCCATGCCTGGCCATGCAACACAGCAGCTGCTCCTGGGAAAACCACAGCGAGCCAGCCCTGTGAGCATGGCCTCCACGGAGCCCCTTGGCTGCTCCCGGTCCCTAGGCTGCCCCTGAGGGAAGCCCCGCACTGCGGCCACGCACTTCCCTGGGCTACTTGTGAGGGCTAGCGGGAGGGGGAGCAGGGAAGCGGTTGGCCTGGCCCTATGGCCACTTGAGTTTTGCTGCAAGGATGGTACACTCCCCAGTCGCCCTGGCTCCGTCTCCGAGGACATCAATTGACACGGGTCCGAGAACCCAGACCTCGTCTGCCATACTTGCTCCCATGCAATGTGGGTATGTGTACGCAAACTTGACTACAGCCTGACAACAGTCGAAGCCATGTGCTCTACCTTGGGGAGGGAGTGTGCACAGTGCAATGCAGACACACATAAGAACACAAGAACGTAAGAATGGCCAGACTGGGTCAGACCCAAGGTCCATCTAGCCCAGTATCCTCTCTGCCAACGGGCCAGTGCCAGGTGCCCCAGAGGGGGTGGACTGAATACAATGATCAAGTGATTTGTCTCCTGCCATCTATCTCTGGCCTTTCACAAACAGGGGCCAGGGACACCATTCTTTACCCCGTAGCTAATAGCCTGTTATGGACCTCACCTCCATGAATTTATCTATCTCCTCTTTAAACTCTGTTATAGTCCTAAGCCTTCACAGCCTCCCCTGGCAAAGAGTTCCATGGGTTGACACACCACATGCCAAGTGGCCAGGACACAGACAAGGGGTCTTCATTCATAGTGATGTCTCCCAAGGGTTACAATCCATGGAGGATCACTTTACTCCCCAGGGGAATCCTGTATGCAATCATACACACAGGGGACCGATTAGGTCCAAGCTACAGTAGTGTGGTGTCACCTGGGCTCAGGGCGGAGGGCATGGGCTGCAGGGACAGGTGGGCAGAGCTGCCTGACCACCTCATCATTTTCTCTGTTCTTTGCAGCAGGACCACCCAGGAGCGAGGGACCCTCCAGCCCTACGGCGGCGGCACCACCAACAACCCAGGCACCAGTCCGACGGGCCAGGCAGTGGAACCAGCTCCTATGGCGGCATGTGCAGGTCATCGAAAGAATTGAAGCGGTGGTCAGCCGAAAGATCGAGGCTGACCTCGAGTGGCAGCAGCAGGCATGGGGGCAGTTTCTGCAGAGGTTTGACTGCATGTGCGACGTCATTACCAGCCTGACGTCGCACATCGGTCATGCTGTGCACTATGGCATGGCCTTGCCACATCCTCCTGCCCTCCCTGCCATGCCCATGCCCCCTTCAGCCGCCCCTCCAGCCGCTCCTCCTGCTGTTCCTCCTGTTGCCCCTGTAGCTGCCCCTCCAGCCACTCCTCCAGCCGCCGTCCTGCCCACATCCCCGTGCTGCCTGCCCCGACCTGGCCTGAAGAACAGCGAGGCCTCTGCACCCGCGGAGGCACTGGCAGGAACCGCCCCTCCCAGCCATAGCTCCCCATCCCAGCTGAGAGCTCCTTCCTCCTCCCCCTCCCAGTTGAGAGGCCCCTCCCACTGCCCACCCTTCTTCCCTATTGTAAATAAAAATAAAAATTTTCTGGTTTTTGAAGGAAAAAATGGTTTTGTTTATTGGGAAGTGAGGGGAGGTTGGGGAGGGAAGGGTTGCAGATGGGAAGGAGATGTAGATGGGAGACAGAAGTGACCCTACTGTGGGGCCTGAGAGAACATGTCCTTCAGGGCCTCCCGGATGTGCACCCCATTATGGTGCACCTGGCAGATGGCGGCTGTGTGGGGCTGGCTGTTCAAATGCCCGGCCCTCGGCTGCCATCCACGCCGGGAGGAAGGCCTCTCGCTTCCGCTCCACGATGTTGTGGAGCACGCAACACGCTGCCACAACTTCAGGAATGTTCTGCTCACCCATCTCGAGACGGGTGAGCAGACAATGGAAGTGCGCCTTCAGCCGGCCAAAGGCGTACTCGACCTGGTTGCATGCCCGGTTCAGGTGGTCATTGAAACATGCCCGGCTGGGATCTGTCCATCCTGTGTAGGGCCGCATCAACCAGGGCATCAGGGGGTAGACCACGTCCCCCACAACACAGAGAGGCATGTGGACATCCCCAACTGTAAATTCCCGCTGGGGGAAGAAAGAGCCCACCTCCATCCTGTGATGCAGGCTGGAGTTACAAAGGACGCGGGCACCATGAGCCCTGCCGGACCACCCCACATAAATGTCTGTGAAGAAGCTAAAGTGGTCCACGAGGACCTGGAGCACAACGGAGGAGTACCCGGTTAATAAAATGGGCCGCTCGATGTTCCAGGGCACAGATGGGAATGTGGGTCGCATCCATGGCTCCCCCGCAGTTGGGGAACCCCAGAGCAGCGAAGCCAGCCACTGTTAGGTCCACATCCTGAAGGCAGATGACTCTCTGGAGCAGGATGTCGTTGATGGCACGGACAACCTGCAGAAGGGCACATAGAAACACAGGGAACGCACTGAATGAGGCAGGATAGGTGCATGAGCCCTTGGGGGGTGCCCGCCCCTCTGTGATGCCCTCTGTCCCCAAACACACCAGGGCCCCCTCGCCCCACAGCCCCCCTCCCCATACCAGCAGGCCTGTGTGAGGGAGGGATGGCACAAACCCCTGGGTGACAGGGCTTCCCCCACTCTCCCCACCCCCCCATCCTGCAGTCTTCCCTTCCCCGGGCAGGGAGTGCAGCAGCCCCCCCCCCAGGACTTATCTGCCTCACAAAAGCACCACCTGTGGACCTGCCCACCCCAAACTGGTGTCCCACCGATCGGTAGCTGTCCGAGGTGGCCAGCTTCCAGAGGGTGATGGTGACCCTCTTGTTGACCAGGATGGCGGGCCGCAGCTGGGTGGTACATCTCCAGAGCGCAGGGGAGAGCCAGGCACACAGCTCCAGGAACGTCTGCTTTCGCATTCTGAAGTTCCAGAGCCACTGCTGTTTGTCCCATTGCTCCAGGACCAGCCGGTCCCACCAGTCGGTACTGGTGTCCAGTGTCCAATAATACCTCTCCACGGTCGGGTGGGGATGCCACAGGGACACCACCACATCCATGGAGAGGGAGTCCAGAGTGAGCTCGGTCATGAGCTCCTGCAGGAGTAGTACAGCAGCATGGAGCAGCAGATGCAGGCACTCAAAAATGGCCGTGTGGGGCCAGAGCAGGGACAGGGCCACCCCTGGCTCCATGGCACAGCAGTGAGAATGCCAAAGGCACAAAAGGCACTACGGCAGAAGCTGTGGTGTCCAAAGAGGCTGAGGGCAACCACAACTAGAACTGCTACGGCTGTCAGTCCCTACAGGAGGTCCCAAAGCACGCAGCAGGAGAGAAACGGCTGTCCAGAGAGATCCCTTTAAGCACACGTCTCAAAGGAGCTCCAGCCCCCGCACCAGAAAGTCCTGGTGCCCTTTTGCACTCTGCAAAGTAGTTCTGGGCTGAAGTTTTTGCGCATGGCTTTTATGATGCACTGTGACCAGTGTGGACGCTCTCTTGCGCAAGTACTTTTGTGCAAGAACTCTTGTGCAAAACAGTTCTTGCTCAAGAAGCGTGCAGTGTAGACGTAGCCATGAAGTCTGCAAAATCCATCAAGTTCCTAGCAGTATTGGTGAGTTAGTTAGTTTGAAGGTCCCTCTGGAATACATTGTAGAAAGGTTAGGTAAGAAGCAGGAATGATGATGAGATGGAGAAGATGAAGATGCCTTTTATATTCCTTTTGCCATGTGACGTCTACTTTTTTTTATCCCAAATAAAAATTGAAATAAAACCTATCCAAATAAAACCTACCCAGCACATGAGCTGGAATCCTTAGAGCTCTGCCAAGAGACATGCCCCTCCCTACATGCCTTGCTGAGTCATAAGGTGTATTCTTTGCCTTCCCTCAATGGGTCATTTGAATAATTGATGGTCCTTGATGGGTCTTCAAGCAGTTAGGCAGTGCATTACCAAACTGGGTGTGGTAATGCACAGAAGCATAGCACAAGTTTTGTAACACAGATATTATACATATCCATAACCTAAAATGCAAAGGTGATACATATACATGAGTTTATCATATTTAGCAGATTATAGCATTTTTGAAGATATTTTACATGGCATATCTGGCATAACTAATTGCCATTCTACATTATTTATATTCATAATACCTAGTGTGTCCCCCAAATTCCATGCAGTGTCACATCTGCTATTATGGCAGTGGATCCAGAAGGATCCTGCAGAGTTTCTTCACACATTCCCAGAGAACTTCTTGCACCTCCCCAGGGAAGTGTGACCTCACTTTGCACACTGCTGACATAGTCAATATAGGTACATCCAAGATAGTGGCAAGTGGTATCTAATACCTGTCTCCTTTGTGATAAAACTTGTTCCAGAGGACTGGAAAAGCACAGATATAGTAGTCATCTTTTAAAAAAAGGGAAATAAGGACTATGATGTTGTACAGAATATGTAGAACACTTTGTGATATTATTTATAGTAATATAAAATTGCAATGAATCTGACCAAATATGTTTGCATTAGCACAAGCTAAATATGAGCAAAAAGTGTAGCACTGTTGTTAAAAAAAACAACAAACAAACAAAAAAAAAAAACCCCAACACCCTACTAGAATGGACTAGCAGGAGTGTTGTAAGCATGACACAAGAAGAACTTCTGCTCTATTCTGTGCTGATTAGAACTCAGTTAAACTATTGTTTCCTGTACTGAATGTCACATTCCAGGAAAGATGTGGACAAATTGGAGAAAGTCCAGAGAAGAGCAACAAAAATGATAAAAAATCTAGAAAACATGACCTATAAGGAAGATTGAGAAAATTGGGTTTTTTAATCTGGAAAAGAAACTACTGAGAGGAGACATGATAACAGTTTTCAAGTACCTTGAAAGGTGGTAACAAGGAGGAGGGAGAAAAATTGTTTTCCTTGACCTCTTGGGATATAAAAATAAAGCAGCGGGCTTAAATTGCAGCAGGTCAGTTTAGGTTCGACGTTAGGAAAAAATTCCTAATGTCAGGGTGGCACTGGAATAAGTGCCTAAGGAAGTTGTATAAACTCCATCTCTGGAGATTTTTAAAAGCAGATTAGACAAACGTGTCAGTGATGGTCTAGATAATTTTTGTCCTCCCAGGAGTGATTTCTCAATGTCCCTTCTAGTCCTGTCATTCCAAATAACTGCTAGGGAAGACAAAAACAACTATGAAAACCAGTAGCGTGCAAATTGCGTACAATGTGGTCATGGTTGCTTAAATCAGTCTGCTACTTCCATGAAGACAGTGCAGCCTGGCAGTCAGTCCTCCACTCATGGAGTAAACAAATCTGAAAGCACACAATGGATTCGCTGTTTCCAGTGGGAAAATGATGTCTTACTGACACAGAGAATATGCCTACATCTCTGTGCTGTGGCCTGAGATTAATACGGTAAAAGTCTGTTTATATTTCTCAATGTTATATTTGTTTCCTAATTAAGAAACTGCAAATTGATATCAGATTAATAATGAAAAATGTTTAACAAAAAGTAAACTTTGTTTGTTGAATATACATAACATAAAACTTTTAAGCAGTAGTAAGTCCTAAAAAACCCTGACCTTCAGAGTTTAAGTATGTACTTACAGTCCTAAGAAGCCTGATTATTTTTTCCAAATAAAGCTCACGTGCCCTATATTAAAATAGAGAGAATATTTTCTACTAGGAGGCTATATTGTTGGAGCTTAATACCTGTTACTACTCCTTGTGTGTACAGATTATACACATCAATAGTAGAGACATTTTCCATGACTCAGAGGTCAGAGCATTAAATAAGGATATGTTCTGTTTAGTCAGACAGGTAGGTGTTTGCACAAATTATTGCTCTCTGAGGTCACAGCTTCTGGAAATACTTAAATGTCATCCGTACCTTTCGATTAAAATAGTTTTTAAAAGACTGCATACTTTCTCTTACAAATGTTATTAAAATGGCAATTGATATATTTGTGATTCTGGAAGATCCATAGGCCTCTCTGAACAATGAAAATGCACAGCTGGAAACAAGTGTGTTAGCATTGTTAAAATAGATGTTAAGTGGATAAGAATGTGTTTAGACATGATGAAATGCTTGCAGGGTGCTGCATGTCCTGATCTCACTTATAACATCTGTAGCCAATGGTATAAAGTTATAAGTGTTTACATTGTAAACTTCTAAGTAAACTTCTAACTCAAACAGGAAATAAGTGTTAATTAATGTAAAGTACTAGTCCTGCACACAGGAAAGCCAACTGAAACCAAATGAGCCATTTTTAAACATCAAAGGACAATTTTGCCTTTTGTGCCACTATGCACTAGTTCACTACAGCTTAGTACCAACCTGTTTTTAATTTAAAAAAATATTTTTGGGGCCACAATTACAAGACAGGATCTTGAATTTCAAGTCTAACTTGTTCCTTAGTATTTCTTGTGCCTTTTGCACTTGTCATAGGAGTCATTCTTTCTAATCATACTATAAGCTTCCAGCTGTACTATAGACCTTTCAAAATTGGAATTGTCCATAGAGGAGAACTGGAAACTAAGACCATGTCTACATGATGCCAGCAAACCATATTAGATGTATGTGATTTTTAAAACACTCTTGTGTTGTGTTTTAAGTGCCCTATATAGCCCCTACTAGAGTCTTCTTTAAAAGGTAGCTCGTATTAACTGAGTCCTTTGAATTATGTTAACATAGTTTACTGTAAAAGCGGCGAGGAGTCCTGTGGCACCTTATAGACTAACCAAAGTGTTGAAGCATAAGCTTTCGTGGGCAAAGACCCACTTCGTCAGATGCATGCAGTGGGTCTTTGCCCACAAAAGCTTATGCTCCAACACTTCGGTTAGTCTATAAGGTGCCACAGGACTCCTCGCCGCTTTTGCAGATTCAGACTAACACGGCTACCCCTCTGATAGTTTACTGTATGTTTCAAATTGGACTATACTAATGCAAACTAGGTGCCTTTCAAAGTCTACCAATAAGGGCAGTTAGAATGCTACATATTAAAGTGCATTACAAATCACCCTTATTTAATGCATTTTGGTAGTACCATTTAGACAAAGCCTTAGTTTTGCACTGTTGCTGCTACCAGTTCAATTATCAGTAGGAGCAACAGCAAGAGTGCTAGCATGTAAACAAAATATAATAGGTGGACAGCATTTCAATTACCTTGTCATGATGATATGGCATTTTAAACAACAGTATCAGAACAGGGTGAGATCATATAGTGATTATAATATTGGTAGCTGTCAGCATCTTAAATATACTTAAATCCATTGCTGCTGCCAATGGAGCTGAATTGGGTAGCAATGGTATGACATTTTAAAGAAGAAATATGAATATAGATAAGGTCTCTTACAGAATGATCGTATGGCTTAGTGCAGTTATATCTATAAAGCAGTTTGAGATCCTCAGAGGAAGTTTCATAAAGTATTACTGTAGCTTTATGCATGACTGTTTAAGTGTCAAGTTGTGACAACTTATATCCTTGAACAAACATAACTTTCCAATTATATCAAAAGCTGCTGAAACTTTAGCATAAATGTTTTAAATTACTCTATGAGCAGATATCCATTTTATTTCCCATAATAGTACTTCCTATAAAAGTAGACTTTTGTTAATGTAGAAAAAATAATCAATGGTCCTATAATGCAACATTTATATTTGTTCTGTATCAACAAAGCTTTACTTTTACTTGAATTGTATATATAACTTAAATCTTCATTTAAGGTGCATCTACACTGCACCATTATTCCAGAATAACAGCTGTTATTCCGGGAAAACAATACTAGAGTCCACAGAGCAATTGCGTTATTTTGAAAGACAAATCGAAATAACGGAGGGCCTTTTCCAACGTTGGTAAATCTCATTCCACAAGGAATAACACCTCTTCTGAAAAAGCTCTTTCAGAAGAGGGTGTGTATGGATGCTCTACTGCTGCTATGTCAAAATAGCTCCTCACCAGGGCCATTACAAGTTATTCCTCCCCAGTGCCTCCTGGGGCTCTAAATCAAGATAGCTCATCCACATTAGGGGAGCCTGCCTCCAACTAATTTTGAGGCTTTCCTGTAGTGTGGATGCTCTATATTGAAATAAGCTATTCTGGAAGATACCTTCTGGAACAGCTTTTTCCAATATAAGCTTGCAGTGTAGATGTACCCTTAGAGTATGTCTACTCTAGAGACTTTACAGCAGCACAGCTGCACTGCTCCTGTAACCTTTCTCTACACCCCTAGTGTAACTATGGTGGTGGGAGAGCATCTCCTGCTCGCATTGCACTGTCCATACTGGCATTCTGTTTATAAAACTTATATAAGCCAAGGGTGTGTTTTTTCATATCCTTGACCAACAAAAGTGCTAGTGTAGTCATAGCCTTAATGTTCATTGCCAGAATATATATTCTCAAACATGAAACAAAAATCTCCATGCACACTGATGCAAAGGGATTCAATACTAATACAGGTTGAATCTCTCTAGTCCAGCACTCTGGTCCAGCAACATCTGTGGTCCAGCATGATTTTAATTAGCTGGATATTTGCTTATCATGGGTGTGGCCAACTTTCTCTCAGTCCTGTAATGTTTGTTTACAGATACCAGTCCTGGCTGTCAGTGTTCTGTGCTGTTATTTAGCTCTAATTTACCCCTAAATACCTTATAGGAGCCCAGTAAGCAGCGGAAGTGTTGGTTAAGCATCTAGACAATATTGACCTCCTGTAGTCTGGCAAATTCTCTGGTTAGATACTGGTCAGGTCCCGAGGATGCCAGACTAGAGAGGTTCAACCTGTACTCTATATTCTGTCCGGATCCATATACATGGCCTGAATACTGCTTTCAGATCATTGCTGATAAGGTCACTAATGAATGGCATAGAGACTGTGGGCTGTAAAGATTGCTGAAATAGCCTCCACAATAGATGATATGCTAGAGAGTACTGTTGTATTTTGCTAGGTAGATGGGCTATACTGGGATGTTACATCCAGAGGATAATAAAAAAAAAAAAACAGCCCAGAGAGTGTTTTGACTTCTTCTGTGAGTGTAACAGCTCCCCAGCAGTTCCAGGAATATGAAGCGGGCAAAGGTGGCTTAGAGAAACCTTGAACACTCTTCTACAATCCTTGTTCCTGTCTCAAGAACAGAGAATTGGTACACCATCCGAACTACTTTATGTATAAGAGTTTTGATAACACTATTTATTTCTACTAAAGAAATAAAGTTAAAAGTTCAAGAAATAGAGTTAGTATTGCTAAAGTTAAAAGTAGAAATCACATACTGTGTGTCTGTCTGTTATTCTATAAATGCCTGAAAAATTCATCCTTCTTAGAGAGTGCCATCTTTTAAAATATGCCAGATAAATGGCTAGGAAGTGTGCTATAGATAATACCATTTTATAACTGGTCTTTGTGGTTTATCAATTGCGCATTACAGTTCTTTTAAGCCAACACTAGAGGTCAATATAAACCTATAATTTGAATGTTGAACTTCAAATACCTTTCCAGTTTTATATTTGTTCCAAGGCTACTCAGGAAAACTGCAGTATCCTTTCATGAAAACTAAAAACTCTGGGATCTGTTTACCTATTGTGGGTATGTGTTTGGCTTAAGAGAAAAGAAGTCTCAGATATGGAATGTCAAAATGAAAAAAATGTCAAGCAGACAAAAATCCTCTGCAATGTTCATATAAGGACTGAATACACTATAAGGGTTCTACAGAACCTATATTCACACCTTTTCTTCAATCTGTTACTTATCCTCTCTAGACCATCTCTTCTATTTGTTTTCCTGATGTTTTGAGTTAGGGTGAGTTTATCATACTAGTATTTTTATTAAAAAATCCTGATCTACTGTATAGAACTGACATTTTTTATATGGTTAGGACTTTATACATTTTTCACATTTATTTATAGTACAGTGATGCCCAGATCCCTCTGTATGGTCCCCACTGTGCTTTGTCATGGGTTTTGCATTTCAAATTACTTTTACAGTTATGGATCATGAAGATGTTTGCTCTCTCTTTCTTGCTCTTGCTCTTCCTCCTGCATAAATAGGTTTTGCACAAAGCAGCACTGCTATTTTCACTGTATATTGATAATTTTCCAAATGTGGGGAGAGAGAATTTAGAGGTCTGGAAAAATGAGATACGTGGGGAACTAGAGTTCTGACCAGAACTAGGCAGAAGATGGAAATGTTATTTCATAAAATACTGAGCTTTGAAAATTTGGCTCAGTTTTGAATCAGAAGGAATTGTAAACATTTCAAAGTTCTCTGTGAAAGAAAATTGAAAGTTTATAATAATTATATAACATTTTCACAAACAGTACATTCTGACTTTTAAAAACATTGTTCTAATTAAAGCTGACAAAACACAGGATTTTCACATTATGGAAAAATTTATGTTTTCAAAACTTGCTTTTGCTCTGAATCAGATCATATCCACATTTTTCAAATGTTCCCATAAATCAAAAATCCTTAAAAAAAAACTGTTTCTAAAACCAAATCTGCTTCTTGAAAACCTGGTAGCTATTGACTGAACATGACAAAAATGTCCCTTTCATTCAGCAGCTGCTGGAACACCCTGGATCTGTGGGTCTTGAATGTCAGCTGTCTTGGGAAGTCTAGCAGTAAGCATGGCTGGGCTGTCCCAGCATGGCTGCAAACCCTGGAAGACCAGGCTCCCCTGCAGCCCAATGAGATGGTAGATTTCCCATGGATTTGCTTTGATTCCCTCAACATTCATTGAACAAGAGCTGCTCACGTGAAACATTTTGAATTCAGCAAATCAGCATTTTCCAGCAAAAAATTTTTATTGGAAATTTCCAACCAGCTCTAATTATAATGTGATATAATGCAAAATAAAAGTGTCAGAATGAAAAATTGTTAAGAACAGCACATTTCCATGCATGATCAAGACAGATTTAGTAAAATGTATATAACCAGGATCCATAGAATTTGTGCCACTTAAAATAATTCTAAGGTATGGAAGTGCATAGTAGTGATTGCACCAAACAATCTTTGGAAGATATGAAAATAATTGCTGTGTCTTAAAAAATATATTTAATCTGAATATAATGACTAAATATGACTAAAATTCTCTAGTCATAATTATATTGTTATGACACAATGTCATTTTAGGACAAATACAAGGTTGTATGACTTAACTAGGTATTTAGATACTTTAAAATATTTCTATTATGTACAACCTTAATACAGAATTTCTTGAGTTTGTCACACTTGATTTTAGGATCATTACAACTTCCCTGTAATGTTTTATTTTAAATTATTAGTATTCACCTTAACATAATTTTTAACTTGGAATATATTATAAGTTTGGGAAGGATTGAGCAGAAAATAAATCATTTTGGACTATTTTATCTTTAACTACTACAGGTTGAACTTCTCTAGTCCAGCACCCTTGGGACCTGACTGATGCTGAATCAGAGAATATGCTGGACCACGGGTGGTCAACATGGTCTAGCAATGTTACCAACATTTCATCTGCTTACTGGGCTCTTAGAAGACATTTAGGGGTAAATTAGAGCTAAATAACAGCACAGAACACTGAGGGCCAGGATTGGTGACTACAAACAAGCTTTATGGAACTGCAGGAAACTTGGCCCCACCCATGATAAGGCAATGTCAGCTAACTAAAATCATTCCAGACCACAGATGTTGCCAGAGCAGAGAGTGCCAGACTAGAGAGGTTCAACCTGTATTCTAAACACAAAGACCCAAGCTCATCTTCCTCCCTCTGATTTAACACTACTGTATAGATCTCAAGAGATCAAAACTCATGCTTAGCTCCCTTAAGGTACAGCTTGTGGTAAAAAACAGCTTTCCATTGACAAGTAGACAGATACTCAATGTTTGCTCACCTTCTGATGCATAGATTCCTTAAAGGCATTGGGAATCTCTTCCTGCGTGTGACATATCCTAGTTCAGCCTAGGATCTTAATCTAATTCTCAGGGCTTTGACTGGGACTTCTTTTGAGTCTACAGCAACTTGCTTTCTCATACACCAATCCATGAAGACAGCATTTCTAATTGGCACATAGGAGAAATAGCAAACCCTGAGGGCACAGCCACCATTCATGACTTTTTTAAATGGTCTCTCTACAGCCACATCTCACATGCCACTCCTCCACTGCCTTCCCCTTGTGGGTCGCAGTGTGCTCTGGTTGCCTTTGTGGATGCCACAATGCTCATATCATGGAGCCAGAGCTGCTGGAAAGCAGTGCTAGGACCATGGGCCTCGTGCTGCGCCTCATGGCACAGTACTTCCAAACTGCCTGCATGTTGCTCCAGCAAGACAAGGATGCGGATTAGCAGGGCGATCCCCAGCTTGGACCACAGGCCCTGCTCACCCAAGTTCTGCTGCTGCACATGCCCCTCAGTCCCCTGGACACCATGGAATGTCACTTTTGGCGGAGGGGGATTAGCTCCTCACCCACCTGGACCTCAGCGAGCACAACATCACCTTTGTGGTGGAAGCCTCTTGTGTGATCCACAACCTATGCTAAAGCAAGGGGGAGACTTTTCTGCTAGGCGGAAGGGGGCTGAACATCTGGCCAGGGAATTTGAGCACCTGGACACACCAGTGCTATAAAGAGAACACATCAAGGGGCTGTGCTCATCAGAGAGGCCTTGAACGAAAGTTTCATGCAAGGCCAATTCTGAGACTCTCCCCCATACCTCACCAGGGGCCCCTGCATTCTCTGTGTGTGCCTTTCCTTCCTCACCCCTCCCTCCCCCTGCCCTCCCTTCCCGCATCCCCTGCAGAGCAAACAATAAAGCTATCTCTGTTGAAAAAACAGGACTCTTTATTGGAGGGACATACACCAGGGCAGGGACTGGAAAAGAGCTTGGAATGGGGGAGGAGACTCTAGGATGGAACTGGTAGTGGTGTCTGCCTCCGGGTGGTCTGGTGGCTTCGGCTGCCCTAGAGGGCTCATTGCCCCATGTTCTGGGACTCCAGTGGCCCCTGTGGAGCCCATGCACTCCATCACCAAGATGAGGGTGGAAAACATGGTGTCGTGCTGGCACGCCAGCTGGTCCTAGGCAGATCTTCCTCTGGTTCCACTCAGCCCAGCACTCCTCCCAGTCGATGGCCCTCTCCTGGCACTTGTCCTCAAATCCCTGGACAAGGGACTGCAGGCACACTATCTGCTCCCACATGAGTTCCTCATGGGTGTGTTTCTGCCTGTGGATCCCACTCAGTCAGGTAGATGACATGAGAGGTGGGGGATGGACCAAGCTCACAGCTGACCCAGCTGTGAAGAAAAGTTAAAAGAGCAGTAATCACAGGAGACACTGTGTATGAAGCCTAATCTCTGAGCCAACACTGTAGTTTCAAGGAAGGCCATATGTTGCCTAGACAGCGGGCACTTACCAGCAGGGGCACAGATGTCCCAGGGGAACATCGCAGTACCCATGGCCCGAGGACAAGCAGGTATAGGAAGATGCCACCCAGGCCAGGAGCCTGCGAGCAGTAAGGGGGGTAGGGCATGGCTTCCTACTGTGTCCTGCACATGCCAGGTCCAGCACTGGTGGCGTCCTGCAGAGAGAGAACTTCTATCCCTACCAGCTGGGAAGAGGGTTGAGGGGGAGGTGTGTGTGAATGGCAAATGCTGCTTGCTGGAGAGAGTGCTAATGGGTCCTCTTCCTCCACCCGGCAGGTTCCCATGCATGAGATCAGTCTCTTCCACATCACCGTGCTTGACTGGGAGCAGATTGCTGTGTGGTTCCTTGATCTTCCTGCAACACTGGCCAGGGTCCTAGTGTGCCCTTTATGGGCCATGCTGGCAGTGATCTGGGTGTAGATGTGTCCGCATTCCCTTTCCTGGTGCAGAGATCCTGGAGGTTGGTCTCCTCCTGCCAGACCTCGATGAAGTCGAGGATCTCTGCACCAGTCCAGGCCGGAGTTCTCCTGAATCCCTAGGCAGTGGCAGCTGTGGGAGCAGCAGAAGTGCTGGCAGCCATGGGAAGATCCAAGGGAGCATTGGGGTCGCTCATGACTGCCTCGGGTGGTGGTCTCTCACACAGAGCTATCAAAGCTAGCCACGTGCAAGAAGCCTGTCTCCTGCTGCCAGGACTTTTAAGCACTGCAAGAGAAGTGGAGACTCCAGGTGTGGCCAGAGCAGTCACTTCTGCAGCAGCAATAGGCCTCCAGAGGCCAATTATTTCAAAATAGTGGCACAGGCACATCCTCGCTATTGCTATTTCAAAATTACTATTTTGAAATTAGCATTATCCCACGAGAAAAGCAGGAGTACAGATTTTGAAATAAGCTGCTCATTATTTTAAAATTTTAGAATTTTAAATTTTAAAATAATGGGCATGGTAGTGTGGATGCTCCACTTATAAATTCGACCTTCGGGCGGTTATTCTGAAATAAAGCTCTAGTGTAGACCAGGGCTCAGGTGGTATGTTTCAAAGAGTGACTATGAATTATAGCAGGGCTACTCAACACTCTGCCTGCGGGCCTCATGTGGCCCATGGCCCATTTGTTTGCAGCCCGCGGTGTGATTTAGGTTTATGCAGGGCTCAACATGGGTGGGATCCTTTGAACATGGCCTCCACTGGGAACATGCTCCACAACAGCGAGGCATCTCCAAGGCTATGTCTAGATTGCAGGCTTCTTGTGCAAGAAGCTTTTTGCGGAAGAGATCTTCTGTAAAAACTTCTTGCCCAAGAGCGTGTCCACACTGCAAAAGCGCATCAAAAAAGCGATGCACTGTTGCAAAAGAGAGCATCCAGAGAGCATAGACACTCTCTCAAAAGGAAACTGATTGCTATTTCCAGAATGGCCATCAGGGCAACTGTGCTTTTTTTGATTGCCTCTTTTTGTGCACAAAACCCCTGTTCCCTGTCCACATAATAATTTCTACAGAATTATTCCTTGTAGAAAGAGGAATACCTATTGCGCAAAAAACCCTCTTCTCTTTTGATTTTTTTGCGCAAAAGTGCACTTGAGGTATGGACGCGCCACGAGTTTTTGCAGAAAAACTCTGTAGGGTAGACATAGCTCCAGGTGGGGTGAGCATTGAAAGATGCAAGCGGATGGGCTGGCTGGAACAGACAGGTACAGGGGTGTTGGCGTTTCTAGCCCCAAGGGAGGTGGTGCTGGGAGCACCGGGGCATTGTGGGAAGTGCTTTGTATTCATGCCCATCAGTGTGAAAGAAGCTATTTGCATATATTTGCATATATATGCAACCACATTTAAGTTGCTGCCGTTGGCATGTGTTGTGAGTATCATTGTGGCCCCGGGGGTTCCAAAGTTGAGTAGCCCTGAATTACAGTTTTTATTTTCTTCACATTATATAATAGAAACAAAGCCTTGCAAGTATTATGTTTTAGGGCATGTAGGGCAGACATTTTAATCTGATTACTCTCACCTGCTCAATGTAATGTTCTTGTCAAGTCTTAGCGTAAGCTCTGTAAATTAATGTTTTATGAAATTCTCACATTTTCCATAGATAATTGTCTCAAGCTTATCACACTGTAGTACACTAATAATTTTACTAAACACTTGTGAAGTTTAAACTTGCTAATAGTCAAACAAAATATTTAAGTATCTATTTAGACTAAACTGCAAACATTAGCACCACAAGCAAATTACCTTTGGTTTGTTTTTCTTCTGAGCACAAAGAGCTGGAAAGAAACAATTTCTTATTAATCTGACTAATACAACATAAATTTCAGAATTTTCCAGTGTCAGAACAGAAAATATATACAATGAAAAGGGATACATAGTATTTTTGCTTGCCACTGCATTTAAATACTTTGCTTATTAAAGATCATTTATGTAGGGCAATATTTCTAAGACTCCAGCAACAGCATCTTCTAAGGCGAGAATGGGGTAAGTGAAGATTCTCTTGACACACCTCCTTAAATAGTATATACCAGGGTAACTCAAGGTGCTGTCAGCCCAAAGCTCAGAGTAACTGTGCTCTTTGTGAGGTGGTCCCAGGAACAAATTAAAGGGAGACACTGCACATCTGTCTGAGTAAAGATTGGCACAAATCAAATCCAAACTTACTATTTTATTAGCTCTCAAGCACACACAAATATGCAGAAAGGTTAAAGTACCCCAAACAATAGTTATCAAGAGAGGTCTTGAGTGGTCAAATGACAAGGTTAAAGTGGCCAGCTATCCACTTCTCACTGGGGATTTCAAGAGATGTCCAAAAAGTCCAATCCAAATCACTCACCTCTGGTCTACAGTAGGGGATAAATTCGAATTAAGATACGTAATTCAGCTACTTAATTGCACAGCTTAAGTCGAAGTATCTTAACTCAAATTTTGGTGCTGTTCACACTGTGCAGGAAGTTGAAAGGAGCATACTCTCCCTTTGACTTACCTTACCCCTCGTAGAAGCAGGACTACCAGCATCGACGGGAGCACCCCCTCAGTTCGAATTAGTGTGTCTTCACTAGAAAGATTGACTGCAGCTGTTTTAATCTTATCTGTAGTATAGACCTGGCCTGTCAATGCAAATGACAGCTTTTGGTGATGGCAGCTGTCAATCACAATCTTTTGGGATCTCTTTGAAAGGAATGCTTGGAGCGTTGACTGAAAAATTTGCAATGGAATAGTTTTCCATTAGAAAATGATCATTCAATGGAACCAGAAACATTTTGTGGGACTATATTAGGGCATGTGTAGACTAGGAAATTATTTTGAAATAACTCCTGAACTATTTCAAAATAGAGTGTCCACACTGCAGTGAAGCCTCAAAATTAGTCAGGCACAGGCTCCCTTAATGTGGATGCACAACCTCGACTTAGAGCCCCAGGAAGCACTGGGGAGTAATCACTTTGAATGACTCTGGGGAGTAGTTATTTCAAAATAGCAGCCGTGGTGCATTTATACTGCCACTATTTCGAAATAACTATTTCAAAAGAAGCATTAATCTTCTTGGAAAGCAGGAGTTATTATTTCAAAATAACTAGCCCCTTATTTCAAAATAACAGGCTTGGTAGTGTGGATGCTTTTTTTGTTATTTTGAAGAAAGGCTGATAGAGAGACAGGATACTTAACTTCCAGGCTTCCCCACTGGCTTGCTTCTGGTTGCCAAACTTTTGGCTTGCTACCAGGCTCCATGACTCCCTGGCCAACTGGCAGGTGGACACCAAAATAAAGTGTTTTCTTTCATCAGAAGTTTGCAGTGTTTTCATTTTGTTCTGTTATGAAATGAAAAAAAAGACATGTTCGGGGAAACCTTTCGAAGTACAAGGATAGTTAAGCTGTGTTATACATTTCTAAGGGGGAGCTGTGGAATTTCAGTTACTGGAAGTTGTAAACACCTGTCTGGTATATTTGATCCTGTGTCAGTGAAGGGGCCTGGACAAGATGACTTCTTGAGGTTCCTTCCAGCCTGACATTTCTATGAACCTATATATAACATGTTAACAAAATGGAAATTATTTTCTGGCCAGCTCTGAATGATTGTAGACATTTTAAAATGAGTTTGCTATAAGGCCAGGTTTTGTAGTTGACTTAACAGTAACTTGTGAACAATTGTTCTGCAGGCCCCAAACAGAAATAAGTATGTCGGGACAGATGTCTGATCTCTGTCCATTTTTCTGAGGAGATCAAAGCCCATATAGACTAATACTCTGTATCATGTTCTGGGTTTAAGTTTGACTGCTTACGAATTCACAAACTTGGGGATAGTAGATGGGTTTCAGTTAAGTAGAGGTTTATAAATTGTCTTCCCCAGAAAGGGGAGATTAAAGAATGAGTGGTAATACACTGGATCACTGTTACCCACCTTTGTTTTACCCTCTCAAATAATGCTAATAGATTGGTGAGGCATAACTTCCCTTCAAAAAAGCCATGTTGACTTTTCTCCAACAAAACTATGTTCATCTGTGTGTCTGGTAGTTCTGTTCTTTACTACAATCTACATCTAAATATAGCTAGCTACGTAGACGAGGGATTTGAAAATTTCATACTTCTGAGAGATATAGTTAAATCATTCTAAAGCCTGGTATTTCAATGTACGAATTCTTTGGTCAGCCCAGCTAATATCTTTTGAGGAGGGAAGAGATTAACTACAAAATTGAAAAAAATCCCTTCTGTCACTGTGGCAACTGTCTACACTATGGTGCTATAGTAGCAGAGCAGCAAAACGGTAGCTGTGCTGCTATTGTGACTGTAATTGAGTCAAGCCAAAAGAATATTTAGGCTTTATCCGAAGCTGGTGTAGGTAGCAATATTGGCTGCCTCTTCCATTCTGGTCAGGATATCTTTCAGGATTAAGAACAACAGCAGTCTGGAGTAGCCAGTGTCCAGATGGCTATTGTGACTCACTTCAGGACCAGCATGGCCTCCTTCATGAGTGTGTTCTTAGAGGCAAGAATACTACTTTTTCATACAAAAGTTCTGGAGTTATTGCTGGTCATCCCAAGGCCGCATCACAACACCGAGCTTTTGTGCTCACAGACCTGTTCCAAAAACTCAGTCTACATATGGAGAATATATAGTTAGGGCAACAGGCATAAAGAGCTGTCACATCTCTGTCACCCCTCTCTCCTCAGGAGAAGCATCTTCAAAAGAAAAAATAGTGCATCTGAAATGTTAAATACTAGTGCTTGATTCCTGAAATAGGAGGGAAACTGAGTAGGAGAAGTTCTTCCACCAGACCTGGGTCCATGTTGATGACTCTGGTTTCAGGAAGACTTCAGATTCAAAAGTTGCTTGACTGGATGTAATGGCAGGCTAGGAGCACTTCTGGTCAACTAATGCAATGTTGATAACTTGTCTCACTGTACACGATGAACCAAGCCCTAGAGCAGCTACATCTAGTAAGGCTACTAAGAATCTTTGGATACATCTCCAGAAACAACATCTGGTTCATGCCTGCACAGTGCAGTCAGTGCAACTGCATCAGGATAGGTCTGAGGCTTGAGTGGTAATGCAGTGTGGATATCAAGCACAAGCTTAGAAAGAATAAGTCTGCAGGTGCAAGACCAACACATCCAGTTTCACTGTGCAATGTAGATGCATCGAGAGCAGCTTGCTCCAGCCAGGACTCCCATTTTTTCTAAGCTCTGGCTCCCCAATGGTGGACTCCCTTGAGCCTGGGAAACTCCCCAGGGAGTCCACAGGAGTCAACAGCATTTCTGCTTTGTTTTAGAAAAAAAATTAAATGTATGTTTAAGGGTTTTTTTTTCCAGAATGAACACTTCAAAATTTCCTCCAGAAAGTGCTTCTGAAGTTTCTTTCTTTTTTTCATTTTTTTTTGTTCCAATTTATAATGAAAACATTTTGGAAATGTCAAGACTAGCACTAGTAACAGGTTAATATAAAAATGACCCTCTCTGACATTTCCCTCTGGGTGTTGTGGTATCTAATTAATGCATGCACATTAACAAACACAAGGTAATGAACAAGAGGAAGAAAAATTTCAACTACTCATACACATTTCTTGATTGTAAATTAAGTCAAGACCCTCAGGAAAAAGCTCTGGGGAGTCAATGTGAATAGCTTAATAAAAAAAATCTGCTCAATATGTGGCAATAAATAAAAAAGCTAACAAAATGTCAAGATCCATAAAAAATTAAATAGGAAACACAGAGACTGTTATAATTAATGCCACTATAAAAAAAAGATGCTGCACTAACTGGGATCCTCCCCTTTTCAAAAATGTAGAAAGGGTCTAAAAACAGACAGCAAGAGTGATTGCAGCACCAAAAGAGAAGATGCTGAGAAAATCTGGGCTGTTTAGTTTTGTCTGTCCCATACTGTGAAGAAAATAGAACGCCCTAAAGTCTCCAGCCCAGGAAATTATAAGGCATAGCTTTTTTTGAAGCCATCAATACAAAGTGGAAATTTTAGTCAATACAGTGCAACAGTTTTATGAGATAAATGTTCTTATAAAAGATCCATCACAAAGGAGAGAGAGATACAAATTGCAGAAATAGCAACTTATGAAAGATATCGAGGCAGCTGTAACTGATGCTATTTGCTTTTCATATTTCTCTCCTGCATTCTTTATTTCAGAAGCACTTATTCGAAACACAACTTTAAGTGTTGCATCTGAACTTGTGATCAAAGAACAGTGCATAGACATGGTTTTATACCCAACTCTTTCCCGTTATCTTTTTGTTTGTTTACATTTCTCCCCCCTTACCCCCATTTTTTTCTTTATCTGATGTCTTCTGTTATGCTAGGGTTACATTTTCAAAAGTGACTTAGGAGCCAAAATCCTATTGACATTCAGTGAGACTTATGGCAGGTCTATATTTCAAAAGCTGCAGCTGTGCAGTGGAACTGGTGTTGCTGTGCCACTTAGTACTTCAGTGAACATGCGGCTACCTCGATGTCAGAACTTCTCCTGTCAACGTAGTTACCCCACCTCTGTAAGAAATGGTAGCTATGTTGATGGAATAAACCCTCACACTGATGTAGTGCTGTCTAGACCAGGGGTCAGGTCAGTATAACTGCATCACTCAAGGGTGTGCTTTTTTCTCATCCTTGAATAACTTAGTCATTCAGATATATGTGAGTAGTGTAGAGCTGGCCCTTAGGCTCCTAAGTGCTGAACACAGGGACTTTTGAAAACTTTACCCATTGGCTCTGCTGTTATGTGTCTATCCCAGGATAGCACAAAAACTTCTGGAGTTTATGTTACCACTTTGTTATTAGTATTTATTCCACTTGCTATGGCAATATCCAATATTTGAGATGAGAATTCTATTATCTTTATTACCACTTTAATTCAGAGTTCAAAACTGCTGTGATATTTGAATTGTACAGAGGAAGCTGAGTCCATCTGAGATTTTGAGGGACCCTCCATGAATCCCCAGTTTCTTAAACAGAGTCCAGACAGTCTTACATCCCAGGTAACTAGAGATGCCCGTATGAAAAATAATAATGGACAATATCTGTGGAATAATTCATTAAACTAGGAAATCTCAGATCACGTTCTTAAAAGCAAATTTACAGACTTTATAATGTGCAGGATTTGGAATTTCTCCTTTAACGTGGGAAGGTTCCTCTGCTACATTTGAACTTTGCAAATCACTTTTGAGTAAAGCAATGTTGTCTTATAGGGACTGAATCAATGTCCATCTTTGTATTTGGTGTCGATGTGACTGCTGCTGGGATACTGTGTCTAGTTCTGGCATCCACAATTCAGCAAGGATGTTGATAACTGGTTAGGCTCAGAGAAAAGCCATGAGTATGATTAAAAAATTAGAAACCCTTCACAAAGCCAGAGCATAAGAGAAGCCCTGGTAGCATAAGGGAACACCAAAAGACAGATCTTCGTTTAAGGAGAGTAGTGGCTAGAAAGGCAGGCTTGGAATTGTGAGCTAGACTACAGGCTTCTTTCAGAGAAGCTTTTCCAGAAGAGATCTTCCAAAAAAACTTCTTTTGAAAGAGAGCATCCACACTGACTGGACGCTTTCTCGCATGTAAGCTGTGATTACTATGGATGGAGTGGCCACCAGGGCACCTGTGCTTTTTCCTCTTTCCTCTTCTTTCGAAAGAACTCCCTCTTCCCTGTCCACACACGCCTTTTTGTGAAAGAGCTCTTTTGCAAAAAGGCTTCTTCCTCATAGAAAGGGGTTTATCAATGTCGGAAAAACCCCTCTGTCCTTTCAATTTTTTTTCTCGAAAAAATGCAATTGCAGTGTGGACATAAGTGAAGTTTTTTCAGAAAAACAGCTGTTTTTCTAAAAAAATTCTGTAATGGAGACATAGTCCAAGAAACTACCTTCTGCTGTTTCTTCCTTGTGTTCAGGGAACCAGGACTCTGAGCACAAAGGGGACAGAAGCTCTGCATTGCAGTACCTAACTTTAGATGCCCTGATACCTAGTGGACTCCACAGCCCCAAGTTAGATACCAGGCTCCCTACAGAATGCATGGGAAGACTTAAGCACCTAAGAATTGGTGTATAAAAGCCAGCAAGCTGAAGGAGAAGCTGCCCAAGCTAGCCATAAAAAATGCTGAGGAGAGAGGTATGGCTTAAATTCCAGCCCTCAGTGGTAGTTGGGCACCTCTCTCTATGTGTCAGCCATGAATGCTCTCCTGAATTTAGCTGCATAAGTCAGCCCTTTATTGGAAGAAAAGGAAGCAGAGAGAGGAATAGCTGCTCACTTATGTCCTGTAGTTCAGAGGTTAGAACACTCATCTAGGATGTAGGAAACCTGGGTTCAAGTCCCTAGTTCAAGTCAGACAGGTTGGGGATTCAAATGTGGGTTTCTCCACATGCTCACTGAGCTATCAGGAGTGGGAGAAGGAAGCACATTGCTGGTAGACAGTAAGGTAACTGCTGAATATGTTAAATGGATCAGGCCTTGCAGGTAAAAGAACACTGAGTTTGTGAATCCTGCCAGGTCTTAGATATGTGCTAGGTGCCAAGCAGCAGGATTCAATGACTGTGTACATGTTCACCAGGAGAAAGTTAGGGTACTTTACTAGGTTAAATGACATCCAAGAATCTCATTGACAATCTACATTTTGGATTTAAGTACCTAACCCCCATAGTGGATCTAGCCTTTGGAGTACATTCTTTGTAACTAAAAAGGAATTCAGAAAAAAAAAATACCTATCATTTTTCCCTCCTGATGGAAACAATCCAGGTCAGGTTAAAAGGGGCACCATACTAAAAAGATTCAGACTAATTTTAAACATAGGATTGGAATCATGACACATTATTAAGAGAGAGAGAGATTGTAAATCTGAAGGGATACCAAAGGAGCTTTTGGCAAGTATCACAGCAGCACTTTGTCTTGTGGGTGATAAATTTGTCTAATAAATTGCTGTAGCCTAAGAGCATCACCACCACCAAACAGAAAAGTGTCCTCTGAGTATGATAGCTCAGATGATACATTAACAACTGATGGCTGCATTTAATTCTCTTTCAGCAGAGTACTTATAAGCATCTGTTGTTCTCAATTACCTTATCAGCGAGTGACTGGATGTTGTCATTTACCACTTTCCCCCAAAAAGGAATAAAACTCCCCAGTGTTTGACTTGTTTCTGTCCTCACTACATACTAGGGTTGCTTAGGAGTCTCCTGGAATCAGAATCAATCTCACGGTTGCTTTCAAAAGCAATTTGGGAGATTTTAATAGGCTGCTAAAGGTGCAGCTGGCTGTGCATCAGGGCAAGGGCAGGCTCCCTGCCTGCCCTAGCTCCATGCAGCTCTGGAAGTAGCCAGTATGTCTGTCTCTTAGGGATGGAGGTAGCCAAGGGGCCTCTTCGCACTGCCCCTACCCTGAGGGTTGACTCTGCAGTTCCCATTGACAGGGAACAGTGGCAGGCAGGCAGGGGCAGTGCATAGAGCAGCCTGGCTGCCCCTGAGTCTAGGAGCTAGAGGGACATGCTACAGCTTCTGGGAGCCACTTGAGGTACACAGTGGGGGATTAAGCAATCAGGAGTGGGGAGCAGGGTAAGGGTGTTTGGGTTTGTGTGGTTAGACTCTTGGCAAACCATCTAATCTAATCTAATCTAATGGACCAGATGCCATTTACTGCAATGGTGTCCAATTCGGAAGAGTTAGCAACACTGGAGTAGGGCTGGGAGGGAAGCGTGGGTCAGAGGAGCAGCATGTGGTCATGCAGCCAGCTGGAGAGAAGCAGCACTTTTAAGTGGAAAGCACCGTGTCTCTTCAGCCACCCACTGCACGGTTGCCCCCTACTCCATCGGAGTTCTCCAGCGCCGTTCACCATCACTTGGTGAGCAGGGGCTAGGTGCTGAGCCCTGAGGGGGAACCTGAGGGATGGGGACGAGATGGGGTTACTGGAGTGGTGCTGAACTGGGGGGCGTGGCTGGGGGTCCACTGGAGCCCCTAAGAGTGGGGGGTGGCTAGAGCCCCAGCACTGAGATTGCAGGGGTGGGGATGGGGGCTGCCGGAGTCCATAGGAAGTATGCAGCTGCATAGGGCACCACAAACAATTTGGTGTCCCAGATTTCATGGTGCCCCTGGCTGCTGCATGTTTTGCATATAGACAGGGACGGCTCTGTTTGAAGCCAGCAGGAGGACGATTAACATTTCTGGTTTGGGGGTGGGGGAAGGGAAGATCAACTCTCCTACAAGCCATATGACCACTAGAAGAGAACTGACCTCAACTGGTTGCCAAAACTTCAGTTGTAAATATGCTGAATGGCCTGACACATATACCATGAAAATTTAAACTGATATTCACTACAAAAATAGTGCTATCCTGGGGATTAGGTTATCATACCACTTTGCTGAAATTGTTGAGGGCAATAACAGTTCCATTCAGAGTAAGTGATAGACCAAATAAATGCTCCTTTGATGAGTGACAATCAAAAAAGAGGTAAATCATCACCCAAGGACTAGAGTGCATGCAGGCCTGTGTAATGACAGGGCTATCCAATCCAAGGGCTGACTCAGAGGTCTGATAACAACAAAGTGAAGAGATTTGATTGCAGTTGTGTGTCTGGAGTAGGGGAGAGAAGTGGCAGAAACATCACCCAAGTAGGAAGACAAACAAGGCAGCAAGGAAGTCCAAGAGACAACCAGAGAAACATTATAGCAATAGGAAGAGAGAAAGATAAACAAACCCTAAGAGCTTTTGGGTAGAATGCTAGCTAGAAAGAGGCTTAGTTTCTTTACTCACAGTTCCATTTCTCACTGTTTGATTCCTACTGTATTCACGGAATCAGGACTTGATATCCAAACTTTGTAAATAGGATTGCATGGAATAAATATCTGATTTAATCATTAGTTTCTCCTCCAAATAGTAACAACCTACAAAACCTGAAACACTGGCTAGCTACTTGGGTCAAATGGGTGTAACAATATCTTAGACTTGACTGATTTTTAAAGATGTACAGGTATAATACTCATGATCAGTTATTTAGTTTTCTCATTGACACAGTTGGCCTTTAGCCAGCTGGTTAATAATAATGCAGACCAGATATTGAATGTCATCAATTTACATTTCAGTCTCTAAGATATGTTATTGTGAAGGCCAAGACTATTAATTGGGTTAAAAAAAGATCTAGTAAGTTTAAGGAGGATTGCCCCATCGATGGCTGTTAGCCAGGATGAGCAGGAATGGTGTCCCTAGCCTCTGTTTGCCAGAGCTGGGAATGGGCAAGAGGAGATGGATCACTTGAGAATTGCCAGTTCTGTTCATTCCCTCTGGGGTACCTGGTATTGGCCATTGCTGGAAGACAGGCTACTGGGCTAAACAGAACTTTGATCTGATCCAGTATGGCCCTTCTTATGTTCTTAATATAGTTAAAGACAATGACAGAGCGTGCCTTGATTTTTTACATAAACAGCTGATGGCATTCAAGTATTTTTTAGTCATGGTGTCAAAGTTGTTAACTGTTCAGTTTGCCAATTTATGAGCCTCTGTTCATAAGAAATTTGCTAAGGCTTTTTGGAGAGGTTACACAAGGCACCATGTATTATGAACCAAGATAGATCTAAATTCTGAAACACTTTCTGGATTTCTGGCAGAAATTTTACAGATACTTCAAATGCATTTTTAATTGATTGTTATTAAATTAAATATGAAAATGAAAAGTGGGATTAATAATGTAATCCCCATGTCACTTTGTTTTATAATAAATCAGTAACAAAACTCTTTCATGTGCTCTTGCTGCTTTGTACTGTAAGGGGAAACTTAGATAGTGTGCGTAGGTAGCCAAGACAGCAGTAGGTAGCTGGTTGACTCAGTGATATTTTGAAATCATCAGAATATACACTTTAATGTATTTGAAAGGACAAGCAAAACAATTAAGAACCAAAGCTTGGAAACATGTATTAGCAAGCTTGCTGTGTGCAGCCATGATTAATCCCCTTGAATTCAGGATTATAGCAACAAAAGGCAAAAAACAAGAACAAAAGTGAAATGCCAAACCACAAAGTTTGCTTCAGCCTAGGGTTGTGGGAGAGGTCCTTTGGTAACTACTCACACCAAGTCTACCATATGCCCCTTCTTTCTGATTCCAGCAGGCTGACTGAATAAAGACTCTCCATATGGGTCTCCTTCTAGGCAGATAACCCCTTCCCTGCCTACTTAGTGGGAGGCATGTACACTATCACAGCCATCAATAAAACTTCCTGGTGATATACACTCCATTTGGTTCAAGTGTTTGCAAGACAACGACACTCCCCAACCCACCAGTACAATGTGTAACCAGTCTCTGGAGCATCTTGCAAAACTGTCTGTTCTAAGTATGATATTGCGAGTATTTCTACTAAAGTAGAACAAGCCCTGACTGAGAGAAAGGCCCATTCTTTTATGTGCATTAAGGGACAGGCCCTTTCCTGAACTGTTCGCAATCTAAGGCTATGTCTACACTGTGGGTGTTTTGCAGAAGAGGAAATGCAAATGGAGTGCTCATTTGCATACCTCACACTCTCGTTTGCATATCCTCTTCTGATCCTTTTTGAGGAAGAGGTTTTTTGCAATAAAAAGCCCTGTGTAGACGGGGCCATTTGTCGGAAAAAAAAACCCTTTTGCGCAAGAGCCTGTAAACCTCATTTTTTGAGGAATAAGGGATTTTACGCAAAAGGGTTTTTTTTTCAAACAAATGGCCCCATCTACACAGGGCTTTTTATCGCAAAAACCTCTTCCGTAAAAAGGATTGGAAGAAGATATGCAAATGAGCTCTCCATTTGCTTTTCTTCTTCGTCAAAACACCCGCAGTGTAGACGTAGACTAAGTGTACAAGGCAGATATAAGGTGGAAGGAGAAAGAGGGCCAGAGAAGTCACTGGAAGAGCCAGATATAAAATCAGATCTCTTGTATATCCGGTCCAATACCTTTTACACTAGTCTATGTTGCTTCTCATATTAAAATTAGCCATATATTTACAGAATGGAGGGGAGAAGGAGGAAGTGGAAAAATCCATCAAAATCAGACTGATGTGCACATTACTCAGTGTACCTTCTTTTGGAAAAACATTAGGCAAATGATTATAGAGATGTTTGTGTAGGGGGGAGTTGTTTACCACAAAAATGTGAAATACATTAGCAGGTTTATTTGAAAAATGAGGTGTTCATTTGAGTAAATGAATGCGAAGTAGACAAGACAGTAATTTAGCAAACAATGGTGCATAAGGTACAATACCGCATGGCTGATTTATTATGTATGGCATATAATCTACTCAAATAGATAAATCCATCAAAAGATAGACCCACAACATTTTTTGCTTTTACATTCTTCAAGCAGTAAAGAAGTGCATTATCCATGATACTATACTACTGAATCTGCTTTTAAGGCAGAACACAGCATTGTATGTGAAAGCACATACACACTTTCATTTCTGATGCGCATATACCTTCCTTTGATGCCATGATTGTCTTGTGTATATTTTAAATTAAGTTTCAGTACATACTGATCTGTGCAACAGTGGGCAACAAAATGAGGAAATATAACCATAGCTTCTATTCTACGGGGTAGAAACTGACATTGTTTATTTTTTAAGAATGTGCCTTGGTTCCTCCCACCCCAATTTTAGTCTGAGTTGTATGATCATTTTATATAGATCAGCACAACAAACTCATTTACAGTAAATGGCCAGAGGAGACTGTGAGTCTGAAGTAAACAGCCATAGCCAGCTCCTATTTATTTTTGAAGTTTCTTCTTTAATTAAGGGATCTATATTATATAAAAGAGTAGATAGGCTGCTTCTTTCCTGGATGTGTACCTTTTAGACTAGTTATTATGTATTATAGAACATGCTACTGGGATACAGAGAAAAACTGTTACATAAATCTCTAAGAATTTCAAAAAGTGTAATGCTGAGTTATTTGGTGTAATATATGTACATACCTCAGGAGAATGGTTAATACAATCTCAAGCTTATTTGGATCTGCTACTTTACAGCAATTTTTCATAGAATTATAGAACACTAGAATTGGAAAGGACCTCAAAGAGGTCATCAAGTCCACACTCCTGCCCTCACAGCAGGACCAAGCATAATCTAGATCATTCCCAATAGATGTCTATCCAACCTGCTCTTAAATATCTCCAATGATAGAGATTCCATAGCCTCCCTACGTAATTTATTCCAGTGTTTAACCACTCTGACAGGAAGTGGTTTTTTTCTAATGTGTAACCTAAACCTCCCTTGCTGCAATTTAAGCCCATTGCTTCTTGTCCCATCACCAGAGGCCAAGGAGGAAACAATTTTTTCCCCTCTTCCTTGTAACACCCTTCTAGATAATTGAAAACAGTAATCATGTCCTGTCTCAGTTTTTTCTTTTCTAAACAAGCCCAGTTCTTTCAGTCTTCCTTCATAGGTCATGTTCTCTAGGCCTTTAATAATTCTTGTTGCTCTTCTCTGGACCTTTTCCAATTTCTCCACATCTTTCTTGAAATGTGGTGCCCAGAACTGGACACAATACTCCAACTGAGGTCTAATCAGTGCAGAGTAGAGCGGAAGAATGACTTCTCATGTCTTGCTCACTACACTCCTGTTAATGCACTCAAGAATTATGCTTGCTTTTTTTTGCAATAGTGTTACACTGTTGACTTATATTTAGCTTGAGGTCTACTATAACCACTAGATGCCTTTTTGCAGTACTCCTTCCTAGACAGTCGCTTCCCATTCTGTATGTGTGAAACTGATTGTTTCTTCCTAAGTGGAGTACTTTGCATTTGTCCTTATTAAATTTCATCCTATTTACCTCAGATCATTTTTCATTTTGAATTATGACCCTATCCTCCAAAGCATTTGCAACCCTCCCAGCTTGGTATCATCTGCAAACTTAATAAACATACTCTCTATGCTATTATCTAAACATTGATGATAATATTGGACAGAACCAATCCCAAAATAGACCCCTGCAGAACCCACAGAACCCCTGCAGAACCCCCCTTTCAGCATGACTGTGAACTATTAATAAGTAATCTCTGAGAATTGTTATCCAGCCAGTTATGCAATCCTCTTATAGTAGCCCCATCTAGGTTGTATTTCCCTAGTATATTGATACAAAGGTCATGCGAGACCATATCAAATTCTTTACTAAAGTCTAGGTATACCATATCCACCACTTCTCCCATATCCACAAAACTTGTTATCCTATGGAAAAAAAGCTATCAGATTGGTTTGACATGATTTGTTCTTTACAAATCCATGCTGGCTGTTACCTATCACCTTATTATCTTCCAGGTGTTTGCAGATGAATTCCTTAATTATTTGCTCCATTATCTTCCCTGACACAGAAGTCAAGCTGACTGGTCTGTAGTTTCCTGGGTTGTTCTTATTTCCCTTTTTTAGATGGGCACTATATTTTGCCCTTTTCCAGTCTTCTAGAATCTCTCTTGATTTCCAACATATTTCAAAGATGATAGCTAAAGGCTCAGATACCTCCTCTATCAGCTCTTTGAGTATTCTAGGATGCATTTCATCAGGCCTTGGTGACATGAAGACATCTAATTTTTTAAAGTAATTTTTAACTTGTTCTTTTTTCAATTTTAACTTCTAAATCTACCCTATATCCACTAGCATTCACTATGTTAGGTATCCTGTCACCATCAATCTTAGTGAAAACCGAAACAAAGAAATTGTTAAGCACCTCTGCTATTTCCAAGTTTCCTGTTATTGTTTCTCCCTCTTCACTGAGCAATGGGCCAACCCTGTCCTTAGTCTTCTTCTAGCTTCTAATATGTTTATAGAATGTTTTCTTGTTACCCTTTATGTCTCTAGCTAGATTGAGCTCATTTTATGCCTTTGCCTGTCTAATCTTGCCCCTGCATGCTTGCTTTATTTGCTTGTATTCATACTTTGTAATTTGACCTACTTTCCACTTTTTATATGACTCCTTTTTGATTTTTAGATCATGTAAGATCTTCTGGTTAAGCCAAGATCTTGCCATACTTTCTATCTTTCCTACACAGTGGAATAGTTTGCTTTTGGACCCTTAATAAGGTTCCTTTGAAAAACTGCCAACTCTCTTCAAAAGTGACGAGGAGTCCTGTGGCACCTTATAGACTAACAGATTTACTGGAGCATAAGCTTTTGTGGGCAAAGACCCACCTCGTCAGATGCATGTAGTGGAAATTCCAGATCTTATAGTAGTCCCATCTAGGTTGTATTTCCCTAGTATATTGATACAAAGGTCATGCGAGACCATATCAAATTCTTTACTGAAATCTGGAATTTCCACTACATGCATCTGATGAAGTGGGTCTTTGCCCACGAAAGCTTATGCTCCAATAAATCTGTTAGTTTATAACGTGCCACAGGACTCCTCATCGCTTTTGCAGATTCAAACTAACACGGCTACTCCTCTGATACTCAACTCTCTTCAGTTGTTTTTCCTTAGTCTTGCTTCCCATGGGACCTTACCTACCAGCTCTCTGAGTTTATTAAAATCTGCCTTTCTGAAATCCATTGTTTTCATTGTGCTGTTCTCCCTTCTACCATTCCTTAAAATCATGAACTGTTTGATTTCATGATCACTTTCACCCAAGCTGCCTTCCACTTTCAAATTTTGGAGATTTCTTGTGAGGAAGCATGGGGAAGGGATGTATTTTAAACAAAGCAAAAGGTACAATGAAAGCTTTCAGAAAGACAAAATAAATGCACCATAGGACATTGAGAGCTATTTGGTAAATGATTTAAAGCCTGATCTTATGCTCTCTGAAGTCAATTTTCTTTACTTTGATTTCAATGGGTTTTGGAATAGGCCCTTAGGTAAACTATGAGCAATATCTTGCTTGATTTCTCATGTGAATTTGATTCTTATGTATGGTCTGTTTGGCTGAAAACTCTGACTGCTGTGTGGTCAGATGATGCTACAAATACAAACTGGCTAAACCACATGATTAAGTCATGGGTGCAAAGAAGTGTCAAGGCTAGATTAGAAATGTGTGGATTTGTAGCACTAAGTATTCCCCATCAATATTTCAACAATAGCTTAATCATGGATGTGCTGGGACATCAGTCCACAGAGCAAAGCTCATAGTACTTAACTCACACTTATATCTGTGAAATAGTGCACATTACTCTTGACAATAATGGAGGGCAAGCAAAGAAAATGTAATTTCCCCAAAGAACAAAAACAAAACCCCAAGGCTAATGTATCCCAAGATATCCCAAGATAATGTATCATACTTAGCTCATCCATTTGATAAGTGTAATTTATTTTTCAATTATTTACTCTTGGTAATATAACTGTACTGTAGTATATTTTGTAATAATGTTTAGGGATCTGTAAGCTCACAATAGTATCTCCTATGAAATGTCCACTTGAGAAGCTGGACAAGACCAGGTTTGCCTATACTGGAAATAGAAGGTATGATTGCAGCACAAAGCATAACCAAACTGGCTTTGATTGAGCTAGCTATTAAAGCAGTGTAGGTGTAGCAGCATGGAGCTAGCTGCCTGAGCATGTACATAGGTTCCCAGGTGAGCTTGTACTCAAGAGGCTTCACATGTTCTGAGGATTTTGTGAGAACTGTAGATTAGCAAATGTTAATAAGATGCTACCAGATCTCCAGCCACAAGATTAACAGCAGCAGGGAATCAACATTTCTGTTGTATTGTCTGAGAATGATGCGCAAGAACATGTCATGCACATGTAGAGTGGGCAGTAATGTAGGCAGAAATCTAAAAACAAAATTATCAGAGGGCTATTGCAACTTATTGAAATTAATGACTGGCATAGAAATTAAGAAATGACTCTGGACTGACTTGAATCAAAATTACTGAATCAAATCCAAGCTTTTTAAAGGGTACAATTGGCTTGAACATAGCAAAAATACATATGAAAATTACATACAAATATGTAATAAAAGACATACAAAAGTTAGTTATAACTCCATATTGATCCCTGCTTTCTATATACTATTCCTTAAGAATTCATCCAATTAAACACTCTCCCAAAGATAAAACTGCAAGCACACATTTTGCTTCACCTCCAAGGCACAAGGGTTGTAGAGTTCACATCGCTGTAACAGGGTGGGAGCAGTGCCCATAGGGAAATTTCCCACTCAGGAAGGGCATCCCTTCCTAGTCACAGCACAAGGCAAGTTACACGGACATGGGAGGGGATTGTATAGAGATACTCCACTGTGTCTGTGCCAAGCATGGAGTCCTTTACATTGGAGCATTTCTGCCCACTATTTGGTACCTTTATCCCCTCAAGGCATCATGATGGCGATGCAGCAAATCAGAGAATTGGCTGCTAAATCTTGGGGTCTGGAGCCCCATATAATGGAGCTTTTCAGGAGGCTTCTAAGTTACTTTAACTATTTTTGACCAAGAAATGTTTTAAAAACACCGAGGCCCATCTAAATTTCTTTTGAGGATCTGAGCTTTCGTGCAGTCTGGTTCTACAGGCAAAACAATTCCTCTCTGGATTTGTTTGCATCAGTGTATCATCACTGGCAGAAATAATTTAACAGTGCGCAGAGAGGCACTGAACTTTTTCAGAAGCAGGGAAATCTTTTTTCTTAAGTTACAAATAAGAAGCCAGTAGGCTAACAGGCCAACAGCTGCTTGCCTGAGTCACACAAATAAACTGGTGTCATAACTAAGAATGGCAAAGCACTATTTATTGAGAAACTGCTCTGCTTTGATTAAAGCACTCTAGCTAGTTTAGCTTAACTGGAGCAGCTTTGTAAAATACAGAACCAACTTCAGTGGTGTAAGACTGTCTACATGTCGGAGCAGTCAGTATTAGAGGCCCTTGTAGCATGCAGCTTAATTGTGTGGGGGTGGAAAGAGAAATTATGTACTAAGGAAAATTTGATTTGTTGGAAGCTTTGCTTCACCGTAATTACATTTTTCTGTCATCAGAGAACTTGGAGATTAAATGACTGCAATCAACTTCAGTTCCTGTTTTCTGGGGAAAGAATATACTAGAATTTTGAAAAAAAAAACTTGTGAAGACAGGTAGGTTGCACATTCCTTTTTTGTAGTTCTTATTTTTCAGTGGTTTGTATTTCTCTAAATTCAGTTATTACTACTTTACTGCTTTTTTTCTCTTCTGGTACATGACAAAGGACTGTACAATTTTTTATTAAACAATCAGGCCCAAAGGCCTTCTGAAATTACCAGAAGTGCAATTTTGTGAAAATACGGCTATTGGAAGTGCGGTAGAGGCATTGACTCCCAGCAAGAGCAACTAGTGATGAGAAAAAGGCTGATTTTAAATCTAATACTTATGATATTTATAATACTTTTCCAATGAGAAGAGCCAATGCACAATTTAATGAGATTTCATCATGTGTTTCCTAAAAAATCCATAGGAATAATATAGGAGTTTAGGCGTACACATAATAAGTTGATTAGTTTAACTTATTGGTTCTTTGAAACAAATCCGGGACATAAATATACATTAGTTACTAAGCACATATAAGAATGGATATTTGGAGATTGGATTTTTTCATGTAATTGTTGTCTCTTGTTCCCATTTATTTTTAAAATGGATGACTCTTTTAGATCTCTAGGCACGGGTAAGGTAATTCAATTCATCGTGCCATACAGATTATAAATGGCCAAACTGAAAGGTCTGTAGAACTTCATTGTGGTAAAGAGAAACCAATGTTTGGTTCCCATAAAGTATGTATAAAATGTATTGCTTTGATGGTCTCACTGTTCCTCACTTGGAGTATAAATTTACAATGAAAGTCATCCCATTGACATCAAAGGTACTACCTGGGTAGTAAAGTATTACCCAGCCTGAGTAAGAGCAGCAGAATACAGACTTTAACATGCAGATGCACTCCCGTTTCCTGGGACAGGAAACGAAAGAGAGAGGTAACTTAACTCTGCTGAATTATACGTGATCGCTACAAAGCTGATACTGATACTTGATTTATATATGTATTTTAGAGATTTGTGCATCTGTCTGTGAGTCTGTCTGGAAATCCATTTGTTCAAGAACTCCTCCTAAAAGGTAAGAGATAGGACCACCAAATTTGGTATGCAGCTTCCTCTTCTCCTAACTTAAAGCAAAGTCAGGATTTGGTTGTGTTAGGAAAATGGGATATGCCTGGAATTAGATTGTTTTCCATAACACAGTAAGGGAGGGGGCTGAGCTTAGGGTTCCACTGTACTGCAGAGTGACACTGCGGGCAGCTGCACCACCAAGGGAGTGGCCAGCTGGGGATGGGGCTCACCATCTTGCCTGCTACAATGCAAGTAAGTGGCTCATCTACCCGAAACCCCTACCTCCCAGCCCTCAGTCCCAATGCTAGACTGGGGGGGGGGGGGAAGGTGGAAGTCCCACTGGCCCCACCATCACAGGCCTCCTCCCTCCCACCAGTGGGAGGCCTGCATCGCCCCCCCCCCCAACCCCACCACAGGCAGGACCCAGGCAACACTGCGTAAGTCTTCCAGTTATATATATATAGGCTTTTGCATCCTACTGGAGGATCATAGGAAAAGGAGAGTTGCAAAATAATATTTTTATGGTCCTAACCTGCTGAAGTGATTTTGTACAGAAACAGAGGAGGGATAATCTAACCATTTGGTTGCTGTGGGATCTGTTACACTCAGTCCCGAGGAGGATGAGGAAGTGAGGCGAAGTGATTAGAGAACTGACTTTTTCTTGTGGTGGGAAAACAAATTGTAGGAGGAAGACTGGTCCAGTAGTGCGGACACTAGCCTAGAACTCTGGGAACCTGGTTTCAAACCTCTGCTCTGGCCCAAGCTTCCTAATTTGATCATGCTAGGAGGATAGTTCCCTAATAATAGCAGAAAACAGCATCAAATCCAATTCGTGGAATTTAACAATGAGGAGAAACTGCTGGAACAACTTAACCAGTGTGCCTTCTCCAATACTTGCAAACTTTAAATCAATACTATTATAGTTGAACTTCTCTAGTCTGGCAACATCCATGGTCTGGCATGATTTTAGTTAGCTGGATGTCGCCTTATCATGGGTGTGGCCAAGTTTCCCAAGGTCCTATGAAGTTTTTTTACAGTCAACAGTTGTGGTTTTCAATGTTCTGTGTCATTTAGCTTTAATTCACGCCAAATGTCTTCTGAGAGCCCAGTAAGCAGTAGAAGTGTTGGTAATGCTGCTAGATAATATTGACCTCCTATGGTCCAGCATCCTCTGGTTCAGACCCAAAAGTGCTGGACTACAGAGGTCCAATCTGTAGATCTCCTGCTCACATTGCTCAGTTTCTGCCCAGCCTTGCATGTGATCTGTGTTTTGGGTAGTGGCTTCCATTGTTTCAACCATCTTGCTTCAAAAGAAGCTTAATTGCCTCTTCCATTTATCTTGAATAAAAGGCAACTGTTACGCTCACCATCTTAAATAAGACTGTGCCCAGCCCAGCATAATATTTTATATCTATTGGTTTACCCATCCCTAGTAGTCAATCAGGTTGTTTTACTTTGGTGTGAACTGCTGCTTCCAAGATTTAAAATGGGATTGAGCTATCTGAAGTTGGACATCTTGAAATGCTTTCTACCACTGCTCAGAATGCCTTTGCAAGAGAAGGTTATTGATTTTTTTTTAAATGTTTTACTTTTTACTCTGCTGAGCATAATCATTGGTACACAGTAAGCTATTCACAGGCTATTCAGGATGTAAATGGAAGCAATTATTTTGGATGTTGTGCAATTTAGTAGAATCAACATTTTTAAATAACTCTTTATTTTAATGCAGTATAAGCAAAGTCAAAAGACAATGAACATTCTAGTTCCTGGGATGGGCCAATGCTAGTGTAAATGCCACATTTGAAGTAAGATAATAATCAGAGAATGTGAATCCTGACGCACTAGCGGACATTGAAAAAGGCTGGAAATAAACATTGCAGAGCAACTTGCATTACTCAGAATAAACAATAGCCAAGTTTTGGGGTGTGTTTTTTTCCTACCTTGGCCATTTTATCAGCTCTAATACTATTAAAAGCCATTTGAGAAATCAGCTTACCTTCACTGTTCTATATTAATCAGTAATGTGCCAGGTTCAAGATAGCACAATACATAGACCCCTCTCAGAAGTATCACACTAGTAAGCCTGATAGCTAATACAAGAAACAAGGGCTTTGCATAACATGTACTTTATAGCCAATATAACTATGTCCAGTTCAAGAAAAGAAGCTTTTCATTTTGGGGGATTGAATAAATATATACTGAGAAGAAACCCAAATACAGCAAAATTGAATTATCCAGAGTCCAAAGCAGACTTAGTACAATTTTAACAACCATTTTATATTTTAAAGAACACTTTTCCTTTTATTTGTTACACACGCCTTCAGTTTTTAAAATTATTTTCAGACTTCCAACAAGAATATCTTATTTCAGAAATCTTCTTTGGTATTTTATGGCTTGTACACCTGTATATGCCAAATAAGAAGATTAAACAACATGAGGGAGAGACATCCCATCTTGTCGTAAGCTAGGTAAAATCAGAATCCTAGAATCAAAGAGTGGGCAAAGCAAATACAGAAAACACAATATGGACCACATAAGAAGCACAGAGCTGGTCATAAAATTTTTAGGAAACAATTTTCTATTGAAAAATGATGCATCCTCAAAATCAAAGTGTTCCATGGTGATTGATTTGATGAAATTTGATAACTTTTTTGAAACAGTTTGAATCAAAATGGAGTATTGTGATTTGGTTTTCTCATTTTATTCCAGCTTATAATATTTTAAAAAAATTAAAACTGATAAACTTTCAACATTATCAACATATTTTGATATAGTCATTTAAATATTTCCACATTGAAATATTTTGGAATTTCTGTTTCTTTCAAATGTCAACTCTCGGTTCTGCTTTAGGACACAGGAAAATGTTGAAATGTCAGAATTTCCATTAGGACAGAAATTCTTTATTCTGACCCACTCTAGGAACATATTAAATAGGAAGCGTTCTAACCACACAACAGAGCACACCAAGCCTGAATCAGTGTCTAAATCAACTCCTTCCCTAGGTTTTGCTTTCCTGATAAGTCCAAATAATAGACAGAACATAAACCTCAGCCTTCCCAAATTTGACCATTTCTAGAATTCAACTCGACTTTTCTCAGGCTCTGTTCTTTTCACACCATCTCTCTGCAAAGAGACAAAGACACACACCTGCCTCCTATCCTGAGTGTATCCTAGGCCACAGAGGAGCCAGCAAAATTTAGTTGTGTTGCAGTGCTTTTTGAAGTCAGAGAGGAGTCCTGCCACAGTTTCAATAAAACCTAGACAACTTCTAAGACTTTTAAAGACCTTAAATAGAAATGCAGATCAGATTGAAATACAGTTTCATAGTATAATCTGCAATATTATCCACAGCTGAAGAACTAAATATGCATCACATTAGCAAATGGCATACCTAAGGGAAAAGTATGAGAGAATATAAGAAAGATGTAGTGTTTTCTTTCTCTGTTGCAGTAGACACCTCTCGGGGGAAAAACAACAAACATTGGTATGTTATACTCTGATACAAATGTAGCATTTCCATTTAGGGATTCTTCATCAGTGCTGCAATGCCCTTTTACAAATGGTCTCTATCTAAACTTTTTTGTTTCTTGTTTTTTAATGTGAGCAACATATACCAATATAATATTAAATGCATCACAAATAATGAGAAGAGTTAATAAAAGCTCTGGCTGGCTGGCTTGCTTTCTTTATGGAAAGACATCTGTCAGCCAGACTCTCCTTCTGGTTAATGGGATACATTCATACATATTCAGAAAATGTTACAGCTAATATATGCTGGAGGCTTAAGATAGGAACAGTTTGGAGGATCATGGCATGATTTTCAAAAGTCATTCAAAGATATTTGGCAGCTGGAATGATAGTACAGAAATGGAGGCACATGCATATGTCTTTATGTGGGATAGAAAAGGAGCTGAGGAGAAACAAGCTATATGTATATTCTCTCTCGGGAGACAATTGAGAACTGAAGACAGAATGGTGATATTTATGTAATTACGCTGTGATTATGAATATAAGAATGGCCGTACTGGGTCCGCCGAGCCCAGTGTCCTGTCTTCCAATGCCAGATGCATCAAAGGAAATGAACAGAACAGGGCAATTATTAAGCAATCCATTTGCTGTCATCCTGCCCCAGCATTCATCAGTCAGAGGCCTAGCCAGAGCATGGGGTTGCAGCCTCAGGACAGAACACATTTGACGAGAGAGCTCATCCTTAAATGAAAACAGCATTTTGCTAATGTTTTCCTGGAGAAAAAAAAATTCTTCAAAATATCATTTTGATAACTGTCAAGCCAGTTTGGAAGTCTACCAAATTACTCAACTCTGAAAGCTGAAAATAATTGTCCTGAAAATTGATAATTTGGCTAACAAGTTATACTCTTAATAATGTATTAGGTATTAAAGAATCAGGAAGATAGATTAGACCAGGGGTGGACAATAATTTTTCACAGGGAGGGGGGACTGTTAATGAATTTTGGTCCTGGTCATAGGCCCTCTCTCTTTTCCTCTTCCCCCCACAGAAGGGGTGAGGCCTGGTGTGGAAGGGGCAGGAATGGAGACTAGCCTCCCTTCAGAGATGTCTGGGGCCAGAAGCTCTGATGTTAAGTAAGAACAAAGGGCTCAAGGCTCCTGGCCTCACTGCTACTGTGTTTCTTTGCAAGCGCATGGGTTGCTGCCGCTATTTAAATTGCTCCCTGCTCCCAAGGTAGCACTACAACTGGGAACCTATTTGAAAAGGAACCTGCTGCCTAAGCTACTGCCTGGAATTTCAGTGGCATGGGCAGCAGGATATAAATAGAAAGCTGCCAGATGTAATCTGTGCGATCTGACCCCTGGGCCGCAACTTGCCCAGCCCTGGATTAGACAGAACATTAACTACTGAAATACAACGGGGCGTGATTTGTGTGTGGGAGGGCAAACAAAAGCCAATTCTTTCTATCCCATTGATTTTCATCACTTTTCTTTGGAAATAATAATGTAAAACCTTTTCTGTATAAAATCAGCAATTTTCTAAATAGTATGCCTACTATACTTTATTTTCTCTGGATGTTTATTTTCTATTTTCAACTGAAAACCCTACAAGAATTAGGCAAAGTTATTCAGCGTGCAAGACTGGGAACTTTGAAGTCTACATAGTCCTGTATGCAATAAGTCAGTTAAATAAATTGACTATGACTATGCAGGATGAATAAAATAAGCTTTAAGGAGCATTTTCTCCCCTGTGCAATAAACTATATAGATAAACTGTGTGGCTGTACCAAATGCCACAATAGTTTATAATATTTCTGGATCAATTAAGATAGTAATGGTTTGAAAACAATCATAGTATTCAACATAGGAAAGTTCGTTTTTCAATCAGAAAAAAGTCATGACTAGTATGATTAGAGTTCATAAAAAATATTTGCTAACAAAATTAAAATCAAGTCCCCTATTCAACTGTTATTTTAGTTCAATGAAAACGTTTACTGTTACAATACATGAAATAATTGAAATTAGTTACGGAAAGAGTAATGGAAGCTTTATGAGTTTCTGATTCAAATCAGAAATCCTACACATTTAAAACTGTTCTTTTACTTTCCTTTTGCAAGCACATTAATACAAAATTTTATTACATATATTTCATTTCTTGAACTTTCCTATAAGTGTAATCTACACAAAATGACTTTCCCCAGTCAATGATGGGCTAGTTAATTATAACATGTTTTGAGATGTATGGATGAAGTGGACCATGTAAAAGCTAGGTGTTAAATTTAATAGAGTTAATTTACAAAATGAAATTTTAAGGCAAGATAATTGGGGATGTTTGAATATAAATCATTGAAATATTTAGCACATCCTGCTATTTGTTTAATTATCTGTTCAACTAATGTTTTCCCCAGCATTTGATCAGCTCATATTAAAATGCTCAGTTCAAGAGAGTTCAACATCATAAAATAAATGTGTTATTTTGTGTGTCACTCCCCTTTGTCAGGTTATTCTGTTCATGGTGAGTGAAATACACATATGTGTGACTATCAGAATGTGTTCTTTGTTTGGGTTGGATGAATAGGTAGCTTCATTTCAGCTTCTTGTGAGATGTAACCTATCTGGCAGTACATGCTATAAGGCAAATGGAAACAATGCACTATTTGTCTGCTATGTGCATTTAGGTTATTATCCCCAGAGAAATCTTGACAGTTTGGGACTTTCTTTTTAATAAAAACCGTACCAAACACGACATAGCTCAAATCAGCCAACAGATCAAACGTACATACAATTTAACACTTGTCATTGAACATACTCCATTTTCTTTTTATGTGTTTTGAAAAACTAAAATCTGCATTTTTCCAGAAAATTTACACATTTTGGAACAAATTCAAAGGGGCAATGAGAATACGCAAACATCTTAACCACCTGTTAGAAATGCTCAGCATCCTCAAGACTAGCCAAATACTATACATACAGATTCAAGCTAAACAAATCCCAGGCCAATGGAATCATCACAGCTGGAACTGCAGAAATTTATTCTTCAAAACTAAGTTGCCAAAGTGAAGGGCTCCATACAGATACTTGATTCTGCTGATTAAGGGTTAATACTCTCAATACCCTACCTTCATAGTCAACATAGAAGGGCAAAAGGGGCAATTGCCCCAGTCCCAGAGATTCAAAAGGGCCCAGAGCTCCCAGATGCCACCGCTGCTACTGCAGCAACAGCGGCTGGAGTCTTGGGCCCCTTTGAATTGCCACCAGAGTGCCACTTGGTGTGGCTCTGAAGGCAGGTGGAGGGCACACCTCAGGCTGGAGGGTGCTAAGGACTGACTGCCCTTGGTCCTCCCACTTCTGGGGGCACAGAGCCAGCCCCCTCTTTGCCCTGGGGTGGCTGTTGGCCATGCTGTTCATAGTGTACAATACAGTAAAACTCCAGTGGTCCGGCATACAATGGTCCGGCACCCCTGATGGTCCGGCACCATCTGGAACCCGGAAGTGCTCCGGGCAGCCAGACAACTGGAACTGCTCTGCCCCCGGCTTCCCCGATTCAGCCGCCACTGGTCAGTTTCAGCAGCCGCTGACTTGGGGACGCCTGGGGCAGAGCAGCTGGGGTGCTGCCGGGTTGGTCCCGCAGCGCCGAGGGGCGCATCCCCCCCACTCCACCCCAGACCCTTCATAGCCCCCCCCTTCCGATAGTCTGGCATATTTGATAATCCGGCACCCCCTGGGTCCTAAAGGTGCCAGATTATCTGAAGTTTACTGTAGTTCCCAAATACAGAGGAAAGGCTGTTGATACTTACCTGTGCAATTACGTGCTGCTCCTTTTGTACACCTGCTAATGCTGACATTCCTTTTTGGAAAAAACTTGTCCCTTTTTTATTGAATTTTAAAAAATTTCTGGACAGCTGTACTCAGTACGCTTTCTCATCCCAGCACCTCTGATGCAGATTCTAGTCCCCATTCAGCTTGGATACTGCAGTTGTCTTTCAAGTGTGTACCTAGATGTTCTTCTTTGGGGAGTCACTGTGTCACTTCCCTGTTTGATCTTCCCACAGTCTATATAGAATTCAAACATTCTGGTAGATTATAAACATTTCACCACCTCAATATGGGTTATACGGTCTCTCACAAAAGCAAGAGGACACATCAATGTTCTTAGACACATCAATGTTTTTACATAGGAGCACCTATAATATTTTAAACACTGTTGCTTATCAGCCTCATTACTGTCTTACTGTCATACCTAGATAGTGTCATTACTTATATTCCATCTTCCAGACCCTGTGAAAACTTCTCCAGGGATCTAGTGTCTGCATGAAATAGATGGAAAGCTGAGTAAACTAGCAGAAACTGTTACTATGAGCCTATGACCTATATATCACCTCCTGGCCACACAGACTGATAAACAAGATAAAACAGTCCAAAGCTATATTGAATTTCCTGTACTGCCAAAGGATGTCAGGAAAGTTGCTGTCAGGGAAGTTGGATGGAATCTTCCCAACCTCTCCCCCACACTAAGAAGCCAAAGCAGGACCTTTGTGCCCATTCACCAGACCAGCCAGGTTTTGGAGATGGGCTCTGCCACTTTTTTTTTTGCAGAGGGGGAGGGGGAGGAGCAGGGGATTGGACTTGATGACCTTTCAAGGTCCCTCCCTGTTCTAGTATTCTATGATTCTATGAACCCTCAGCTTTCTGTGTAATGATGTTAGAAGATCTATGCAAGGGGCTCATTCTGGATGTTCGTCCTGCATTGTGCCTCTTCACATGGGAGGGGATGATCTGTTCCTGAATGTTTATGTAACATCAACCAGAGAACAAAAATAATCCATTGCTGAACCTCAAGAGTGTGATGGGGAGTATTCAATTATGCAGAAGGAAGAAGATTAAGATGGAGGCGCAGTCTAGGGGCTCACAAAACAGAAAATTTCCAATAAGTAATTAAGAAGCAAGAATTGAATTTCATTTTGTGGTCCTACTTCCTCATGTTTTCTTTTCTTCCTCCAATGAAAGTACAGCGGCTCAGAAGGAGATATGTGACAAGGCTATAGCATGTCCTTTTGATGAAAGAGAGCACAAGCTGAAAAATTTCCAAAGTATTTCTAAATGTTCCTAAAATTCTAAAACTGTATTATCTGGCTTTCCTTATGGTCAATGACTTTTCAAAAATAATACCACATCAATTTTGTTTCCCAGTGCCCTGGGATCTATATTTTCTGGTGTTCTTGTCATGAACATATTTAGTTTTTCCAAGTACTCCCACACTTGCTTTTTAATCAACAGAGAGCGAGACTGATATAATAAAGATCTAATAGCTCAGCCTTTTGTTGTTGTTGTTATGGAACAATTTTTAAAAGCGATCTACCTAAACAATTTGAGTCCTTCATTTAATTCAGTGTATCTTACGTATAGATCTATAGTCCATTCTCTCTAGAACTTATTTCCATGGACTTAAATGCTCTTGTTATTTCCTTTAATTCCTATGTTTACCTTTAACAGTCTGCTTATTTCTCCCCACAGTGCTTGTCTTTTTCTTAGCTAGCTTTCTATTCTTTTCAGTTGCTTCCTTCCTTTTCTCTGTATGGCTCAGGATTTTTTTTTTTTGGGGGGGGGAGGATACTTGCTTTTTAACCCAAAATCTTTGAAACATCTTTCATTAAGCCATATTATCTTTTTTTCTCTTGAAAAAATTGTAATCAGTTGCATCTTGATTGTGCCTTTTAGGATCTGTTGTATTAATTTTGATTGACTATATGGGCTAAAGCTGTTATCATAACCCAATCACTGTCCTGCATTCAACAAGGTTTGGGAGCTGGTGTACAGAAACCTCAGCCTGCTTAGTACCATGGCAAACACACCATTTTTCAGCTTTTGTTAGAGTTACAGAAAAGCAGGAATAATAGTTAAAGTATAACATATTAAGTAAGGCATTCATTTTAACAACACTGCTTGTTCCTTTTCCCTTTAATTGGAGACAATTTTAGAAGGAACCTCCCTCCCCTTTGTTTGAGATTCTCTTAGATGCTGTTAAAGATAATAACAGTCCTTTTGTGTGTAATAAGTTAGTTGAGATGGGCTGGAGTGATTGTTGATAAGGTCTGATCCTATTGATAAGGTCTGATCCTATTTCTAAGGTGATGAAAAAGGCAAACACAAGAGGAAAACAAAAACAGAAGATGATGCTAATGTCTTTGGTGTTCACTCTTACCCACAACACTTACAGATGGAGAAGCACAGGCCCAACACATGGTCCCATCAGCCACTGTACAACATGGCAAATTCAACCCATCCTTGGGCTCTTTACAGTGTTGTTTTTAGTTGCCTCTTTCAGTTTACAGGCTTCCAGTGATGTTGCAAAATATCCAGTTTTGGCCAGCTAAACCTGACTCTGAGGGTACATTTACACTGCAACACTATTTTGAAATAACTAGTGCTATTCTGAAATAACTGCCTGCTGTGCGGACTAAGTTATTTCAAAATAGTGTCAAAATACTGTCAAGCTGGAGGACTTCTTATTCCGGCTCTGTAACCCTCATTGTATGAGGAGTAAGGGAAGTCAGAGGAAGAGTGCTCTATTTTGAAATAAGTGCTGTGTAGCCATTCCCTATTTCAGAATAAGCTATTTTGAAATAAGATACACAATTGACGTAGCTCATTTTGCATAGCTTATTTCAAGTTAAGCCCTGCAGTGTAGATGCATCCTTAAACAGAAGGGGAAAAAAGGAGCGAGATAGAAAAGGAAAGAAATACGAATGGGGAAAGAAAAAAAAATACATGGGAGGAGGGGAGAAAAAGAGTTTCACAACCCAACTGTTGTTGAGATTCATCTGCAGGTAGTAAAGTTGTGATATCACCTGGGTCACCTTCTCTTGCGCAGTCTGGTCAGGATGTCTCTGGTCAGGATTAGGATGAAGATCCCAAGAGAAATTGGGATGGCTGTCATGATGGTGACGCTCACTCTTGTAGCCAGAGTTTTTCCCAAAGTCTCTTTCTTTAAGGATGAAAGGGAATGATGTGTGGAACCTTATTAATTATTATATACCTTTTATTTTGTCTTCCAGTTAGACCTAATATCTGATACACTAATTTTGGTTCTTAAATTTCCAGTCTCACATTTACTGGTTTACCAAACTTGATCTTGTCCTTAAGTTATATCAGTTGGACTTTTTTTTTTTGTTTGGACTAAACCAGGCTGTCACCCTTTTGTACCTTTTCCCATCAAAATTTGTTAGAGTATTCTAACATCATATGAACTTTCACATATTTGGGTAAATTTTAGGCCCAGTTACCACAATAGATGCCCCAGCCTCTTTTCTCTCTACTGGATTTCCATACTTCCTCCTTTAACAAGAGAGAGATCAAATTCTGACTCACCCACTGCATGAGCATGAATCCAATTACCATTCCACTGCTCAGGGAAACAGTAATGGAACCTTGGGGCTGGATCCTCTCAGGGAATGGCCACAGAGTTTTTGTGGCCTGTTAGCTCTCACAGATGAAGTCTATATCACATCACATCACCTTTCCATAACACATTGCACAATAAATTATCTGGGAAACCAGAAGGTACCTGAATGGCCTTCTTAGTAGCAGACTGGAACCAGCTGACAACTCTGAAATGGAACTTTTACACAGAAGTTGGTCTCATTGGACCAAAGACCTAGTCCACAGGGCATTTAGGGTCTACAGTCCCTATAGTCTTTGTACTCCAACTCTACCTGCCACCTAATGTGGTTTGCAAAAAGTTTGTGCTTGAGCCCTACACTGAGTGATCAAACTACATTACTAATAAGCAGCTATCCCACAGCACATATTCTTATAGCCCAAACTGGGTAGAGGAGGAGTCATATTGATGAATACTTCCTCACAGAAGGAGCACAGAATCAGTGTGTCCATATGATTTGGACCCTAAGTTTATCAGTATCTCATAGTTCTTTCCTCAAATCTGGACATTATTAGGGCAGCAGGGTTTATACCACCTCTCTCAACTGTCAGCTGATACAGAAGGAAACTTTAATTCCTGACTGACATTGCTTAACCAAGCTGAGTGCACACAATGTTTCATCTTATCTATTTTTTTTCCATATTTAGAGGCCTATACCTGTATATGGTATATTTCAGAAACTTTGTCAACTTTTTTTCTGATACAAGTCATTCATAAGGGAGAAGACTATTCTTCATTCTTTAGAAAATGTTTAAAGAATTAAGACAGCACACTCTGTATTGTAGCTGAAATTTTGAGGATCTCTCAAAATAAAACAGATTACACTATTTATATGTAAAATAATTGGTAGCGACTCATCTCAAAGAGAAAATTCTTTGCTATCCCTGTTGCCACTCCAAGTGCACGCACAAGAAATATCATCCACTACCTGATTAGCCTCCCCATTTTGGGCATGTCTACACTAAGAAATTATTTCAAAATAACTAAATCTGAAATAGTCATTTTGGAAGTTATTTCAAAATAAGCTTATTCCCCGAGGAAGGCAGGAGCACAGATTTCAAAATAACCAACCCTTTATTTTGAAATAACAGGCTTGGTAGTGTGGATGCTCCGCTTATTATTTTGAAATAAGCGAGGTTATCTTGAAATAACTCCATAGGGTAGACCAGGGTTTTGTAGCTTTTCAAATGATCTGTGAAGCACGATAGTCAAAATCAATATCCTCTTTAGAGTATTCAAAATCTCGTTGAGCAAAGAGTTATGATTCAACAATACAATTTGCATATAAACAAATGGCCTGCAAAACTGGCCCAAAGCCCATATAGCAGCCTTAATTATTGTTCGGTCCTCTTGGTATCCAGCAATCTGTTTGGCAACATCAAGTCCTCAGCTCAGTTATGCAAACTACATCTGGAGCAACCAGAGATCTACATTATCCTTTAATACTGTGAATGCCTATGGCAATCTCACATTGATAATGAAAAATACCTCTGTCCCTCAAATCTTTAGTCACTGCTAGTATTGTAGATTTTTATTAGAAAAGCTGGATCTAAAAGTGGAGTTCACAGACAATGTTTTACGTGCCATAGAAGTGAATCCCTCATTTTATATTTCTGGTTCTATTTTTCTTTTGATCAACAATAGAGAAAGTAGGGACATAATCCCATGCCCCACCTTCAAATAATCTACTCTGACGCCTCTACATTGTTGCAATGCTACTCATAAATGCCTTTTCTGTTCAGTTTTCAAATATCTGCATTGATGGTACCTTTCTTTGGAAGTCTCTTCCACTGACAGATTCCTCTTATTGTTATTTTTGTAATGAACATCAGACTGTTTGGGGGAGAGGGGTATGGGTTATCATTAAGCTTTAAAACATCATTCCTTTTTTAACCCCCCATCTGTGTGAACTGGGCAGACTTCTACCCTATAAATTTAATCTTTTCAGTCATCATTCACATGCTTCACCTTCCATCCTCATATCTCTTTTCTCTATATACTGTCTATGTTTTCTTATAGTCTCACAAAACAATCAGACAGCTCAAGACTCCAAAACCTAATGTTTCATCCTAGAGAAATCTGCTGACATATTTAGACAAGCAGCATAACAAGCTTCAAAACAAGGTTCTCAGCTGTTGGTCAAACAAAGTCTCAACCCAGAAAAGAGTGACACAAAAGATACTGATACCGAAGGAAGCCTTTCACTAGGGTGAACAGTTGATCTTACCCTAGGGGAACAAAGTTGATGCTTTTCACTGCACTAGCCACCCAAGCCTTCTTCCCACTGAACTATTTAAAGGCTTCCGCCATTTCCATGCTCCCCAACTGTCATGTGAATATTGCTCCAATTTATGAGAGAAACAGAGTCAAGGGGATTCAAAACCCGCCTCCTCCCAGGATTCCCCCCCGCCCCGGAGGAAAGCCAGCGTGTGCCTCCCCCAGGACCGACCCCCACTCCCGCGGCACGGGGAAACTCCCGCGCGTGCCTCCCCCGGGGCCAACTCCCACCCCTACGCTCCTCCTCCAGGGCCAACGCCAGGCATTAGGGGAAAGGGAAGTGGCAGGAAATTTGGCACCCCATTTAACTTGGCATTTTCGGACAATTTTTTCACCAAGTCCATTTAACAAAATTTGCAAGTCTCAAGTCACAAACAATGAACCCGAGTCGAGTCTCAAGTTGAGTCACCTAGGCGACTTAAGTCGGACTCAAGTTCAAGTCATGGGACTCGAGTCGACAACTCTGGTGCCTTATTCTTAAGTAATTCATCTGAGTTTGAAGAAATTCATTTTTGGATTGACTCCATTATACTCGATTACAGATTGGGAAATGAACTGAACTGTGTTACAGTAGGGATGAATTTGGCCCAATAAGCATAGTGTGGAAAATTACTGACAAAGAAGGTACTGTGATTGTATTAATAGACTTCATATAGCTGCATACAGAGAATAGAGAAAATTGGTTATGTTGGTTAAAGGGAGTATAACTGGGAGTGATGGGATGAAATTAATCAAAAGGCAATTAAGACTAAATATCAGAATAAGTTATTTAATAGCAAAAGCTAAAAGACTTTGGAACTGATCATCAAGAGGAAAGTTTCATCATCTGAGCTATTTAAAATAGACTGGACAAAGCAATGAGAAATGTACCACTGGTAACAAGTCTAAGGTTATGTGCAAATTACAAATCAGGGCATTCAAAGAATAGGCCAAAGGCGAGGCAGTACTATTCATTGTGTGACACCTGACTGAGGGAACCACATTCTGTAACTGGGACTGCAAAACTGTTCAGTGAGTGATTTCACCTTAGTGCCTCCCATTTCCCCTGCCACCATTTGTGTGTCTTGTACATTAAGACTGTAAAGTCATTATGCAGCTGTACAGCACCTAGCCCAATGGGCCCCGTGACTTGGTGTGTTTAGGTTCTACCATAAAACAATGTCACCACTCCAATGAAATAGTGCAGAAATAGTATTTTGTTACACTTTTTATAGGCTGCTGTGCCTAAGATTTCAGTGACTTTTCAATGTTTAAGTGAGTTTAGATGTCACTATTCCTGTAATGTAAGGAAAGTATTCCCATTTTAGAGTGACAGAAAAGCAAAGAACTTAAGTGTTCACTTTTGGCAGTTGCTAACTGTTGTTTGGAAGGAGTTCTATAGCACTGCCTTGACTTATGCTCACCACTGAAAAGGATTGCATGTCACAGTTCTGAGACCAGCACTTGCAGTATCATTTCTTAAGAAGGTACAGTGGGCTCTTGTCTCTATTCCAGACTGCATGGTTAGTCAGCTGGAAGGGGGAGGGCATGATCATGGGTCCATCTGCTTCTGCTCCATTTCCCAACCTCTTTGGAGAGGTGTAACCAGACAGGAACCCCCCCCCCCCCCGTAACATCTTGCTTGCCCCTCTCTGAGATGCCTGGAGCACACTGAATGCTTTGCCCACACAGAATGGCTTCAGGACAGCCCACCTTTGGCTTAAAACATCAGCATAGTCTTTGAAGCATAGACAGAAGACGTGGATATGCTGGCTGCTGTGACCATGGATGGCTGTAAACAGAGATATGCCAATTGCTGACCTCGAGGCTGCGAGAACTGCCTTGACTGAAACCCCTATTGATACGAACACACACTCGTCCGGGGGGGGGGGGAGGGGGGGGAAGGGGGGGAAGGAATCTCCCACCCAGTAAAGAATGTCCAGTACTCACAATTTAGTTCTCTCTCTTGCAAGTGTAAATTAAGTTGAAACTCCCTTGTAAGAATTGGCGTCACAAAGACAGACCAACACAATTTGGCATCTTAGATAAGAAAGAGGATACGGGCCCCTATGGGTATAAAGATGGGTCCAGCAGCACACTTCCTCTGAATGTCAACCTACCATCTGCCTGCTGGTCGGGTTAGGTAATTGCCTCCCGAGGTTCCATGGGGACGCCCACCTCGTATATTTGCTAGCAGTTAAGAAATAGAGCAATAGCCATTGTAACCATATGATTTATAAGCTTCTTTAATAAACTTGTAACTGGTTAAGCTTTAACCTGACTCCTTCAGTTGCTGTAACAGAACCAAGCACAATTTAAAAGAACTTCAGCCGGTCATAAGGGACAGGTATAGGAAGAGCTTGGGTGTTTTGGATCGTGTCACTCCCAGGTGACAGATCCGTGGGGCATCTCTCAGTCTTCCCTAGACTGCCCACTGCGAAGGGATCCTGTATCCTAGCAGTTGAAATCTGAGATGTAATAAGCTCTCTCTGTAAAACTCCTCAGGGTGCCCTTCAGCCTTTCCTAGGCTGCCCGCTGCGATGGGACTTTGTGTCCCAGCAGAAAAGACTTGGGTGTATCATACACACACACTGCCCTGACCGTCGGCTGACAAGAGGTTTCTGCTAGAAAGGACTAAAGGGCACCAGACAGGGACAATACAAAGATGGCACCTATGCCCAGACTGCGTGCAGTGGGCAATAAGGATCAGACCTTCTGATAAGACAGTCAAATAGGTTTGTGTGTTATTGAAAGACAAATAATTCCTCTCACACATAATAAAATCCCATAACCTTGAAGTAATTCGTTGGAAACACCTGCCTGTTACTTTATCCATATATGTGCTAGGCAAGCCTCTCAGCAGTTAACAGATTTTCTCATTTCAAGAACCAGCCAGTCCATCTGATCAGCCAGTCCACCATAAAAATAAACTCATTCACTCTGATCACTAACCCTGAGGCTGCAGAATGCTTTGCCCACACAGAATGGCTTCAGGACAGCCCACCTTTGGCTTAAAATTTCTGAATTTCAGGCAGCTGATGGATTCATATTGGAACAGTCTAGATGTGCTGGGAGAAGATCAAGAAAATAAGATAAGGCAGAAAGAGGAGTCGAGCTTTCAAAAATATATAGGGATATATCTATATACCCTGCAGAATCTCAACCCCCTGCAGTTTTGCACAGATTATATAATATACCACTATTTCTTCTGGCTGAGGTTTTTATTGAGTGGGTGCTTATGCATAGACACTCAAGACAATATTCTGCCTTCCAAACTAGCAATCCAATTTCCAGACATTCTGAGCACATATCAGCTCCTACTGTGGGTGTACAATGCCAAATGAGTTTTCTAATTCTTCAGCAGTAGGATGCTTTTTATGAATGTGGTGTTTTACAACCCATTATTTAAATGTAAACTTTCATGTTTTGGTAACCTTGAGGGACTTAATTACTTAGCTACTTTAAATACTGTCATTTGTCAGTACTTCAAGGGCTTATGACAAAATTGAACTATCATTTCCTGTGGGTAGACAGGACAAAATATTCTGATAGGTTCCATGAAAACCTTCTTTTTTCAAAAAAAAATTTAAGGCTTTTTCTTCAAGTGACTCAATTTTGGCAAATCCAGTTTCCTCAAAGCATTTTACTTCATATCTTACATCAATTCTACACGACTTTGAAACTCACCTAAATAAGCTGTAATTTGTAAAACAATAATTAGGGAAAAAGAGATAAAAAACACACTGACTCATGAAACACTTAGTTTTTTGGTCCTACATGATTTCAAGAATGCTAAGATTTATTTAGTGCTAGGTAATGCCTACACATTCTGTTTTTGGAGGCAAGATTTGGGACTATCCAAGATCCCTTCTTATTCACAACAGTCAAATGAATGATTAATTTGGTAATGTTATTTATGATAAAGTGTGATTCATCTTCACCAACAAAAAGCCTAATGTTAAAAACAAGTTATCTAGTCCAAATGAATTTATTACACTTGAGTCATGATTACTTGGGGATGAAATATCAAACTACTATGGATCTCTCTCTCTCCTCCTTTCCCCCTTCCCTCCCCACTATTTAATTTTGCACAATATGCCAAGTCTTACTGAATAGATAATATACATATCCTTATATCCAAACCATCACATATTAGAAGTCCTAGCAATTTCTATCTTCCCACTTGCACAGCCTGCATAAAGGTCAGGTGAAACAGTGGTCCCTCTGCTTTGTGTGCTCCCTTTGGGGATGTGCAGCCCCATCTAACAATTTCCCCATGACTTTTTGGAGGACTGTGCAAACAAGGCAAAATGACCCTGAGAAGGCAAGATAAAAATATTTAAAAGTATTAGCACCTAGGAAGCAGCTTTGAGAATTAAAAAGGGATGTCAAAAAATTCAGGGTTGGAGAAAATTATTAATACTACCTAGACTATGGGGAAGCTTTTGAAAGTGAAAGTAGTCTAGATGCAGGTTTTTTGGCAACTCCCCTTTTTTGAAAAGGAGCTTTTCCTCAAAAAATGAGGTTTACACGGCTTTTTGAAAAAGGGGGGTTTGCCAAAAAAAATGCATCTAGACTACTTTCACTTCTTCCCCGTAGTCTAGACATAGCCAAGTATGTTAGATGCATTATTCTACTTTTGGGACATTCAAGCATGCATGTGCTAGCATTTCAGTTCTATAACAACCAATTGTACCCTAAGGCTGCCTTAACTTGCTCTTAAGGATTGAACAAGCCTCTACTTGTCCTTAAGCCCCCTTTGCCCACTGGTATCGTGCCAAGCTTAAGTCTCTGCTGGCTCTAAGGATTTGGCCCAATATAGCTATATCTTTGAGATAGACATTACACATATAAAAATAGTTTATTTGTCTACTGCACTTCATGTTGATTGCTGTACAACTTGCTTCTGCAGCCCAGTGTCCTCGAACCATTGTTCCTGTCCTAGGCATGGGATGTCCTAGGAAAAGTAATTATTAATTGAGAATATTATAAAAATCAAACTTTCACTATTTCTCCTTTTTAATCACACAAACCTTGAACCCTTCCAATTAAATAACCTGTATTCCTTAAAGTATATTAATCTCTTATGGGATATATTAAAACTTTGCTTATTCTATTTACTTGAGTTACCTTATTAAATTTTCAGTGTTATTTATTTGCAATTTACTCTTCTGTTTTGTTCCCTAATTGCATCTGGATCGTTACATACCAGATTATTATTCTAACTTTCAAAAATACAAGGAACAATAAATATAAATTAAAAATGCTATCTTAATATCAGAAATGTCACGATTTCGCATTGTTAAGTAATATTTATTCACAAGGTGTTTAATATACTGGCTGAGTTTTAGAATTACAACACACTCCATAGAGCAATTAATGTCATTATTCTTCTGCACCACAGACAGAAAATGAAAAACAAATTACAATGAATATTAAAGTGATGTCTATTTTTTTTTAAAGTGAAAAACACCCAAACAATCATTTTTAACTTGAATTGACAGTGAATCAATTTGAAACCATTATTTCTCTCAGAAAAATAAAAACAAGCAAAAGACATCGGTGAGAGCCAGCAGGAAACCAAGCAAAAGCTTTGTCCAGAATTACAAAGTGTACATTTATTCTCTCATCTCCAGATATGACAGAAAGCCCCACTTATGGCTTTCAAAGGAATATGTTAATCTCTGAATAAAAATCTTTATGCAATATGACAGTTGAAGTTTTTTAAATGTAATTTATCTAGTGCTTTTGCATGCCTGTGAATAATACTAGATGGAGAGTATTTAAGATCTCCAGCTATCCAGAAGTCCGATACAATATGGACAGCAGAAATGCTAGTGTCCTATACATTTTCTGATCTGAATGCCTCAAACCCATTTTGAAAGGAACGTATCTGGGTGTCTTAGCATAGTGTATTCCAGATCCTCAATCTTTGTCCCAATGAGGACTAAAATAACGAGTAGGTGTGAACATGAAGAACAACATAAAAGCAACAACTTGGTTCTTGAGGATGTATTTTGTACTACAAATTATTTTCCCTGCTCAGTAGATTCCTCCATCACTATTAGATGGAAAAGATTTAAGATCCACTTTTCTCCTAATTGCCTATTTGAAATGCTTGCTTATTCAGTTTGGTCTGCAACCCCTTCCCTATGAATTTTTCCACTTGCTTGGGATGCAGGCTTCAGATACTTTCAATCAACATTGCAGAAGTTAATTCCAAGCCTCCTCCACATTCAGATCCTTGAATTCTTCAGTTCAATTCACTGTCCTAATTAATTGCCTTATTTCTATAAAAGTTTGCCCTTTCAAAATCAAGAACCCTAGTAGCAATTTTTTTGGTTTATCCTTCCTTTTAAAAAAACAAAAACAAAACAAAACACTGAATTAGCTCATGAATACTTGAAATAAGGTTGTCTACTACAAACAGTTCTTCTGTGATGTCCTCTTTGGTCGATACCAAATCTAAAATGGCATCACCTTTTGTTGGTTCAATAACTGTCTCCTCTCTTTGTGAGGGGAGGCAATGCATTATTGGAAATTAAGTCTGTTTAGGAATCATGGCTCACAGAAGAGAGGCAGTTGAACTACAACTCCCATGAGGCATCACAACATTCTCTCTCAGGGTATGTCTACAAGCCCCCTAGTTCGAACTAGGGAGGCTAATGAGGGCGACTGAAATTGCAAACGAAACGTGGGATTTAAATATCCCGTGCTTCATTAGCATGTTCCCGGCCAGTCACCATTTTGGAAATTGACTAGCCCGGAATAACTGCCCATGGTTACACGCGGCAGAGAAGGGCAATTCCGAAATAAACCACTACTTCGAATTACCAGTTAAACCTCACGGAATGGAATGAGGTTTAACTGGTAATTTGAAGTAAGGGCTTTATTTTGGAATCGTCCTTCTCTGCCGCGTGTAACCGCGGGCAGTTATTCCAGGCTAGTCAATTTCCAAAATGGCGACCGGCCGGGAACATGCTAATGCAGCACGGGATATTTAAACCCCGTGCTTCATTTGCAATTTCGGTTGCTCTCATTAGCCTCCCTAGTTCAAACTAGGGGCTAGTGTAGACGTACCCTCAAAGTGTTTCAGTTGAAGGCTGAGATACTTTGGTTGTAGGCAAAATGCTTTAAACTTTATTTTTCAGGGGTTTGGTACTTTGATTATAAAAATCTAAGTTGTCTGTGGAAAGCAGACACTTCATTAAAATTAGCTTAGTTTAAGTTTCATATTTCTGTAGAAAGATAGTTTTGATGGACAATTTTCATCTAGAGTAGTATAAAATAAAAGCTGATATTAAATGGCTTATAATGTGCAACAAGACCCCTGGATGAGTTGGCTAAGGAAATTGAACCTAAAGATTCTGGTATGAAAAGTCTGAACCTGAGCTGAGAGAGCTAAAGGACTGCAACTCTAATTAGCAAACATTAGCAGACTCAAATCTCATCTGTGGTCCAGGTATTGATACTCTGCCAACTACAGTTATACAATGGTTGCATCTGAAAAGTCAGCTTTTTAAAAAGCTATTCCTCTCAGGGCCCAGCATATAGTAGTTATTTTTCAGCTAACTTTTCCTCTACAGAACCATGGTAGACTATAGTAGTTTCAACAAATTTGAGAGAGCTTCGCTTATGTCTCCAAAATTTTGAAGTATTATCCATAAACATCAATGGAGCTAGACCATCCTTCATATCATATCAGCAAAGAGTGTGTGTGTGTATATATAAGTATATTATTTTTGAATATAAATATGTAATATTAATAGGAGTATCATATGTAAGACATCGGAGGCATTTATTAGGCATCAGGTGGAGTAGTGTATCCAGTTTTGAGTGCCACACTACCAAAGATATGGACCAACTGGAGAGAATCCAGAGAAGGTCACAAAATAATAAAAGGTTTAGAAGATGTGACCTATAAGAACAAATGAGCATGTTTAGCACTGAGAAAAGAAGATTGAATGGGAATGTGTCACTTGATAAGTCTTCAAATACATTAAGGGCTATTATAAAGAGGCCAGTGATCAATTGTTCTACATAGCCACTAAAGGAAGAATATGAAGTACTTGGCTTAGTTGGGACAGCAGGAGCTTTACATTAGATATTAGAAAAGCCTTCCAACAACAAGGAGAGTTGACACTGGAACAGGTTACCGAGGGAGGTTGTATAATACCTGTCACTAGAGATTTTTAAGAACTGCTTAGACAAACATCTGTTAAGGATGGTCAAGGCTCACCTAGTCCTGCGTCAGCTCAGGGAAGGATGACTTCTTGAGTTGCTTTTATACCCACATTTCTATAAATCCTCTATAGTGAAATGCAACTATTTGAAATCTTTAACTGTTGCTTTAAATTAATCATATTTTGTAGAGAAATGTCCTTTATGCATCAAGTGTTATAGGAATTTGACTTTAAGCATACTATTTATTGAATTATTCACAGTAACGATGTTCAAGGACAACCATTGAATGACAACATGATGTTTTATCAGCAGCAAGATATAGAACTTCAAATGGTAAAGCCATGACAAGGTAAGGAAAGGGTCTCACTAGTTTTCTCTCTATTTAAAAAGTATAGTTACTGTTTTGTAAGTATTGTTTTTTCAAGTCTTTAACTCCAAGTAATACAATAATGAGGGCTTGCTGTGTAGGAGGGAGCTCTGAGCAAGAGGTTGGGGTGGCGGTGTAGTATTTGGGTGGAAGTTAGGGAGCTGAAGTAGACCGGGGCAGAGGATGGAGGTGCAGGCTCTGGGAAGGAGTTTGGGTGTGGGAAGAGGTTCAGGGCACTTACCCTTCAGTAGCACAGAGGGGTGAAGGCAGGCTCCCTGCCTGTCCTGGTCCCATGCTGTGCCACAGCTGGCACATCCCTGCAATTGTGAAGGGGGGCAGGCAAATGGCTTTGTGTGCAACCCTCATCTGCAGGCACCACTCCCGTATCTACCATTGGCCACAGTTCCCAGTCAACAGGAGCTACGAGCATGGCACTTGCAAGCAGAGTATAGAGCTTCCCTGATCAGTGAGCCAGCACCAGATCCGGGAGGAGGGAACGGAAAGGAAGGTGGCGGAGGAAGGGGAGAGAACAAGGCTCATGGCTTCCAACCTGCAGCATGGAGACTTGCCACAGGCCAGATGAAATTAAGCAGGGGAGTGGATCCAACCCATAAGTTAAAGGTTTCCCACCACTGTTAAATCAACTAGGGTGTGTCTAAACTACATGGCTCCGTTGACAGAGCCATGTCGATTAGGCAGGATGGCAAAGGTAAATGAACCGGCAATTTAAATAATTGCCGCTTCATTTAAATCAAAATGGCCACCGCGCTGTGCCGATCAGCTGATTGTCGGCACAGCGCGGCAGTCTAGACGGAGATCTGTCGACCCAAGAACCCTTCGTCAGCAGATCCTTTATGCCTCGTGAAATGAGGCTTACAGGATCTGCCGACGAAGGGTTCTGGGGTCTGCAGATCCCCGTCTAGACTGCCGCGCTGTGCCGACAATCAGCTGATCGGCACAGCGCGGTGGCCATTTTGATTTAAATGAAGCGGCAATTATTTAAATCACCACTTCATTTCCCTTTTTCAAGTAAGCTAATCTACATGGCTCCGTCGATGGAGCCATGTAGTTTAGACATACCCCGACAGGTTGGACCGCACTGATCCGGCACCCTTGGGACCTGACTGGTCCTGAACGAGGGGATTTGGTGGACCGGGGAAGTCCCTCCTCTCCTGACCCAGGCTGCCATCAGGACAGGGCGCCAGCCTGTCCCCGCTGACCCCACTGCTGCTGGGGCTGGAGCACCACGGCCAGAGCTCTGCAGTCAGAGCAAAGCTCCATAGCTGCCTTGCTCTGTGGCTGGGGCCAGAGTTCCGCAGCCAGGGCAGAGCTCTGCAGCCATCTGGCTGTGCGGCTGGGGCTAGAGCTGCGCAGCCAGGACCGGAGCTCCATGACCGGGGCCAGAGCTCACTGGCTGCTGCTAGGGCTGGAACTCCATGGCTACCATTAGGGATAGAACTCCCTGCTGTGCCACCCATTCCCCCTCCCCCACACTCACTAGGGCTCCTGACTGAGTCACTGGTGCTCCTATGGCACAACTGCCAGACCTCCCTGTTCCTGGGCTCTGTGGTCCAGAAACATGCGTGGTCAGTGCCGAACCACGGAGGCTGCCAGACCAGGGAGTCCCAGTTAAGGGAGGTACAACCTGTACATTATCCAACTATGAAAACAGTATGATGTATAAAGTTAATTACAATGGCAACCTTAATATATAGCATTTTACAAAATTCATCCTTTGCTTTTAAAAAAAATCCATAGCAATGCATTTCAGTTAAAAGGAGTGTATAAAGAAGTGGTTATGCAGTGAAAGCAAGCAGTACAAGACTTTACCCGAGACAATGTGAGTTAAATTAGTCCAGTAAAAGCTATTAGCTCATCCACCTTGTCCCTCTTATGTCCTAGGACTGAAACAGTTACAACATGGAATGCTTCCTAATTGTAACTGATGCCTTTAAAAATGACCTGCAGTAAGAAGAGAAAAGTTCATTAGGATCAAATATAGGAATAAATGCTCTCTAGAAAATTGACAAACTGTCACCTCCAACTCTCTAGCCTCCTACACATCACCAGTTTTTCAAACCATTCTTATTAACATTATCTCCTTGACTTTTCAATCTGACCACATCACATAACCTCTAGATTGCTCTCTTAAGCATCCTGTCAAAAATTAACATTTTTCTATGCTTTCAAAATTGTTCAGGTGTAAGCAGGTACCATTCTAATTATGAAGGAGTATGGTCATATTATCTGAACAGATGGGCTCCAATCATATCCTCATCAAAACCTTTATTCTGCAACTGATGCAAGTCTGAAGCACAGAGAAGCAAATAACAGCACTCCAAAGGGGGGGGAAAAAGAGGGTTAATAAATATGTTCCTTTCATAACTATTACCCAAAGGTTCCTGTGTAAAACAACTAATCCTACAGATACCTATAAATATAAGACATTTAGATTAGCATCAAGGTTAAAAGAAAAAAAAATATGAGACTTCAACAAAATGGGGCACTGTAGCCACAACATTAATGGGGTCTACAAACTCCACATTGAACATAAACAAAGGAGTCAGGCAGTCTCACCTATTTATAAACAAGTAGCTTGATTACCTCCCCACACTGCTGCCAGTCATGAAGACAGGCACCTACAGCTGCAACCAGTAGAGGAAACAAGGCCTGCTACAAAGGAGAGAGTGGAGAGATGAATAGGGAGGCAGGGAAAGAGAAGTTGGGACATTTAGAGATCAGATGCCCACAAAGTGAAAGGCTGATAGACTTAATTAGAAGGGAGTGCCTAGGAATTGACTGAGTGAGAACAGTGGTGGATGAATGCCTGGGTCCTCTGACCCCATACCTGCGATTCCAGCCAATTTGGGGGCCCTGCAAAAATGGACATCCCCCAGCAGAAAGCTGGGAGGAGTAAGCTCCTGGCAGTAGCCATGGGTAGGTGAAAATCCCTGAGACCAGGCACCCTTATCCATGGGGGGGAGTTGTGAATCTGAAGTCCCCCAGCCTGGCACCTCAGTCCCTGGCAGAAGCTGCAAGCAGGTGTCCCATGTCTCTGCCACCCTGTTGGCAGAAGCCATACAGTTTTTAATACCAAAAGGGCCAGTGCCAGGTCTTCCTTGTTCCAGAGGGGAAGTAATCAGTTAATCCTTTGCAAGGCATAGGATATTTCTCCCACTTCATTGGCTCAGCTGTACTAGTTTGTGCATTTGAGTGGCAGAGTTAAGGCTCCATTCATGTCGGGGGAGAGGAGAAAGGTCCTTGTGAGCTCCTTTTCCCCTTGTGCAGTGGTATGTGATGCAGGCAGACCACACATATACTGCTGTTTCCCATGCTGGCATTAAGGAAAGCCCCTATTTGCCTTAAAGAAATATTGATGTGTTGGAACAGAGTCTGGACACTGTGTATGAAGCAAGCAGGAGGGTTTATTACACACAGCGCTAGTGGAGTGTCACTTCGCTTGTTAGGCTTGGTGAACACTGTCAGACGATAGGTTACAAATGATTATATAGGGTGCTGATGGGCGGAGGGAAGTGACCGGGGGAAGGGAAGATCTCCGGACCCCCTGGATAGGTGCTAACAGTGAGGTGAAATGAGAGCAATAATCTAAAAGGTTACATAGTGTTTTTCGCCCCTAGCTTACAAAATACCTTATCTCTAGTACATATAGTTTAACAAGTACTTAAACAAAGCAGACATTAATTGTCAATTATGTGTTAAGTGGTGATGTATCTGTTTGCGTCAGGATGGTGTCTTTGCAGGGATGTGATCCATTGATATTATGCCTGGGAATTAAAGCAGAAGGCAGTAAGGGTACATGACAATTGCACATTTGTTCTCAGCACCATTGGATGTGATAGTGCTATGTCCTGTCTCTCACCCGCAGGGCCTTTCCCTGGAATGTGATTGCCTGTGTAGTTATCTCTAGGATGACCTTTCTCCGATGAGCTGGGTGGGCGGGGGTACCCTTCTACTCATGCAACTGTGCCTTTGACTTATGTGTTTGTAGGCCTGTTCCAGACTTGAGATTTAGAATAGGGGTTCTTAACAGAATATCATAGCCTGCCTCAGAAATTTTTACCCAACAGATGTAAGATATCAGACTCTATGATCTATAAGGCTGGTGTAAGACTCAGGTCACAAAGTGGTAGAACAGTTGTACCTGCTGTGTGTTCATAAAGAAAGTGACAGTCAAGAAGAGGAAGCATTGTCCCTATTTGCCAAAAGTGTGTAGTTAATACTAATATCAGTAAAGGCAATAACCAAAAATAAACTTAGGCATCTAGAACCGTATTACAGCTTGTTGATGGAATGGGAAAATAAGACATATTAGGATAGCCTTAAGGAAACCTTTCTTGATAAGTGCCAAACACACTTTCTAAAAATGAAGTGAAAACATTTTTTTCTAGTAGATGCCAGTCTTTGGGAGGAACGTTCTCTGTCAAAGCTGAGCTGCCAGAGGATAGGGTTATTTCAAAAAACAGATTATGTCAGAGACATTTGATTTGATTTCTTTGGAGCTGCTTTTTCTTACAATGCTAATAGCATGGAAGTTTGATTTGGTCATTCCCATTCTCAAGGGACCAGATTCTGACACTCTTACTCCAGTGTAGTAGATGCTTACTTCTTAACTACTCCCACTGGGCTATTTTCTAAGGATATGTCTACACAGCAAAGTTATTTCAAAATAACAGCCCTTATTTCGAAATAACTTTCCTAGTATCTACACAGCCAAACCGCTATTTTGAAATAAATTTGAAATAGCGGAGAGCTTATTTCGAATTTGGTAAACCTCATTCTATGAGGAATAATGTCAAATTCAAAATAGCTAATTTGAAATAAGTGTTGAGTAGACACTTATTTCGAAATAGGGGGCCTCCAGCATTCCCAGGGTGCCCTGGTGGCCACTCCAGCCTCCACCAAGAACACTTCTCTCCCTCCCCCCCTCCAGAGCCCTTAAAGGGTAGACTCTGGCCACAGTGCCTCTGCCAGCTCCAAGCCTGCCAGCCCAGAGCCAGCAGTCACTGCCCCTGACCCAGTGGCCCCAAAACCTGAGCCAGCAAGCCACTGGCAGCCAGCCCTCCACCACTCCCCAGGAGCAGTCTGCCAGCTCCCAGGAGCCTGCCAGGGCCTGGAGAAGGCGGGCGCCTTCCTGGTCCAGGGCGGAGATCATGGACCTTATTCAGGTTTGGGGGGGATGCCCCCAACGTCCATGATCTCTGCACTAGACAGGGGAACGTGGCCGTCTATGGCAGGATAGCTGCCAGCCTGGCCACCAAAGGCCACATGCGAACCCAGGAGCAGGTTGTTCTCCTCTTTCACTTTTATTTTTTTTCCTCCAGCATCATGTTCCTTCAACCACTTTCCTTACATTTATTCTTATTACTGCCTCTGCTATGCTGAATATGGACAGGGATTCACAATTCAGGATGCTTCTTCAATCCTATCTGAACCTCATGTCTATATAACTGAGCTGGAAATCACACCTGTAACTGCTTTCTAATGAGATTTTTGCTACTCCCTTCTGCCTCGTTTGAAAGCTAGGAAATTTGGCCTGAGAAACAACTGCTGGATTTCATTCTGTAAAATATTTGCCTTCTCAGCATTTTGGTACTTCTAATCTCTGATGGAAATCAGAAGGAAAATACTTTTGCAAAGATTCAAAGCCATAAAGCAGATTCAATTTGAGTTTGTTTCTCAACAAGAATGAAAGTTTGTGGTGAGTGTCAGATGAAGCTTGGATCCCATAAAGCTCTGTAGCACAGAACAAGGAGACATTACGCAATTATATGTCAGATAGGCCTGAACATAGTGTAGGCTAGAACACAGTGCACAGTTTCCTTATACAGATGGTAGATTGAAGAGAGGATTTGATGGAGTGTTTGCCTACATGGCTGACCCTTCAAAACAAGTCATGTGATTTGCCCATGGGACACGAAGTAGAAAGCAAAACGTATGTGACGTAGTTGTCTGACTTGAATTTTATAGACCATCTTTGCCTTAAGGCAAGACAGAAAAAATAGAAGGGGAAGTCTAGAGCATATCAATGACATGTAGTAACATAGAACCAAGCCTACCTAACCTCAGGATTTTAGCCTGTGGACTCAGGCTTTTGGAGGATTCCACAGCTATACAAGCCTGGTTGCAAAACAGCAGGACTTTTGGCACGGCTTTCATTGCTGCAGGCATCATATCTATAATGGCTACAGTGAAGAATGTGGTATCAAATAGGGAGGAGAGAGAGAGGCTCTGTCTGTGTGGGTTGCAAAGGAGAGGCCCTGAGCACACTTTTAGCAGCATTCATTTAAAGTTGGGGAGAGATTATTTCCCTGACTAAAAACAATAAATAAAATTAGGCGCCTATTTGTTTTCTGACTGGGACAGCTCAGTCAACAGGAAAATCTCATGCTCTTTTTCCTTTTGTATAGGCAAGCATTCAGAGGAACCATGCGAGCCCCAAAGCTAAAAGAAAAGGAAGGAGAACAGTGAGGATGATCTGTAACAGAAGTAAGGGTAGATGATCCTGGAAGGCTTGGTCTGACAGACTTGGGGGGACTGGGAGGAAAAGTGACTTTTTTTAATGTGAGGAAGAAGGTGGGTGAGAGAAGCCTGGGGAAGCTGTGGGAACAGACATTTAAGGGGGGGGGTAAGAGATAAAATATCTGGCTATTTGGAAAAATGGTTGGAAGCAAGAACTCAGGCCCTGAGAAGAGGGGCAACTGAGGCGGCTGTTTGCAAAGCTACCATAGGCCATAAGGGGTGCTCAGGAGATGGCCAGCCAACTTACAATCATAAAAGGAAATTATTTGATTATATTGAGCAGCTATGGTCACCATTTATTCCAACAGTGGATATAACTGGAGTGGTAGCAATAGAAGTTTCTCTACCTCACCTAGTCAATGTGACTCAAAGGATCCCTTCTAGGGATGAAAGATTCTCCATGTCTATTGAACTTTGCCTCTGTCATGAGAATGAATCAACAAGCCATAGTTGTGGTGTAGACACCAGTCCAGGACTTACAGTTCTGTTCCTGTAGTGTAGACCACTAAGGGCACATCTACACAGCAGAGCTGAAGCTGAAATAAGCTACACAACTTCAGCATATTTCAGCTCTTGGAGCTGTCCACACAGCAGGAAGTCTGACTTCTCTTGCTCCTCATAAAATGAAAGTTACAGGAGTTGGAATAAGAAGTTCCCCAGCTCAACATTATTTTGAATGTCAAAATAACTGCTTGTAGTGTAGACGTGGACTGTGTTATTTTGGAATAATGTCAGTTATTCCAAAATAACACTACTGTGTAGATGTACCCTAAATTCTCAGATTTGAAACCAATTTTTGAACTAGGCTCTAGTCAAATCAATATCCTACAAGTTAAAGGACCGATATTACCAGTCCTTTGAGTAATTCACAGTACACCATTTATCAACGAGTTTTCCAGCAGTGGAACTATATTCTTCCTTTGTTAATGTGAGGAGCACTATTTCTTCCTAGTAATTACAATGCTCACTATTAAGCAAATGAATTGTGATGGGCATTGCAGCCATTTTAATCTCTTCACTAATGATCTTGTCTTGTATCTTTTTCTAATCATTCTTATCAAACAAAACATGTTTTTCTTATACTCAGTTCTGTAGCAAAGTAGAGCCATCTGCTATTAGGGCTGCACAGGTTCCTTATGCAGATGGTAAGAAAGCTACCAAGTCGCCATGAGGTAAATATTTGCAATGTGGCACTGAAAGGAGAGTTTTGGAGATTTTGGACCTGCTCCTCAACTGTCTTGAACTCACAAGTGGGTCAGCCAGAAGACCATATATGGAGAAGGTATCAAAAGCTGTGTCTAGACTACCCGCGGCTTTTGAAAGAAGATATGCAAATTAGGCATGAATTTGCATATCTTCTTCTGATCCCTTTTCCAGAAGAGTTTTTTTTGAAAAAAAAAAAAAAGCAGTCTAGACGGAATTTTTCCTGCGAGAACCCCTTTTTCAAAAGAACCCTTCTTCCTCAAAAAATGAGGTTTACAGGGTTCTTTCGAAAAAGGGAAGCAAGCAGGGGGTGAATGTTCTTCCATCAATGAGGGCACAAAACTCCTCTGGGGCTGGGCAGGAAGAGGAAGCCCCTCTAGCCCTGGGTAAGAGATGACAGCTCCTCCAGCCCTGGTGTTACCAGGGGAGAGTCATATCCTTCCTCTGCCAGGGGAGAGTGAACTCCACTGGTCTTGGGGATGAGGGGAGACAACTCCTCTGGCCATGGGGGACACAGAAAGTACCCCTCCAAAAGCAGCCAAATTTTTATTCCTGCGCACACCCCAGTTTATACTTTATTTTTAATATGAACATTAAATTGCCTTGCACTCCCAACATTTCATCTCAATGCTTAGACGCAGTGCAGCAAGAAATAGATACCTGTTTCATAAATATGCTTTTTCTCCTTCTCTGTATAAGACATCAACATCTAATGAGCCTCTGCCAAATCAAAATTATTTCAGCAAGAGAGTACTTTCCTGTCAAATAATACGTCTTCAGGTGTAGTTGATGTCATGCTTCTCAACATATTTCTCATAAAGTTAGGATTTATTAGTTTCATAGAGGTCTTTTGGGATCTAAAGTCCAGCATCTACTGAAATCAATCTAAGCCTTTTGATTGACTTCATGTGAATTGGACTGCAAAGAAAATCTTCACTTCTTTTACATCTAATTGTCAAATTGTTGCATAAGAGGTTCATGTGCACAATTTCCACTGAAGTCAATGACAGCTACATTGATTACATTAAAAACCTTTTTCAAAAACATTCCTACACTATTATACACTATCCCCCAAATTATTTAGGCAAGCTATGCATATGTAACTCTCCTAAGCAGTGACCCATTTTTGTTGGTCCTCTCTGAGCTTTGTTCTTGTGTCTGACCACATTAAGGTAAATCGTTTTTCTTTTTTTCTTCTACTACTATAAAGGAAATGTCTGGGGAAATGTGCAGTTTATTGTATTGATACTGTAGCTTTGTAAATCTTTCATTTACGAGATAATCACTCATTAGTGGCTGTACCCAATTATACAAAATCAAAGATTCTAGCTTGACCTTTCCTTTTGTCCTTACTGCAGTCTCTTAATAACTCTCAGTGGCTAGGAATCTGACCTTCATTACTCCATCTCTTCTTACTACACTTTCATTGTGCACCCCAATAATACCCACTCTCTGTACCCCAACAAAGTAGCTTTCACAAAAGTATTTTCATGTGTTTTAATTTTTAACATTAAACCTTTCAAAGGACTGAATCATGTCCCTCTCCATGGGTAAGTAGGCAATCTCCTTGTGCGTCTCTTGTATGGAAATGAATGCTATATTCTTGGAATTGATAAAGCCATTGAAGTTAGGTGACAGGGTGGTGAGTTGTGAAATTAGAATTGTATTCCTGCCTCTGCTACAAGTTTCTTGTGTGACCTTGCTCAAGTCACTTAACTGTTTTGTGCTTAAACTTTTCCCATCTGTAAACCAGGGATAATATTTCTCCATCCCTAACAGGAGCATTGCCAGATTTAATTTATTATTGCAATATGTTCAGATATTACAGTTAGGAGGACCATAGGAAGAACCGTACATTATGACTTTTACAGTTTATACATACCATTATAATCTTTTAGGCATCACACTATCAAAGGCAAGCAATGCTATGATTAGTTTTATAGATTCACAGCAGCATTTATGAGTTTGTGAACACTTGCCTGGCTGCTGGCATTCTCTAGAAACTCCTTCAGTAGAGACATCAGTGGTGTTGGTTATAGGCACACTAGCATGCACCTCACATTTGCAGGTCTAGAGGCAATGCATTTAGTTTTCAGGAGGAGAGAAAACTCCTGGGACCCCTAAAATTCTCTCAATCTTTCTGTTTCTCCATGTGGTATGCAGGGAGATGCAACAAGTTCCCCATGACTGCCACTTCCGCAAAGGGAATGTCTGTAAAATAACTTGTCATTAGTGTACCAATTTTGGGAGGAAATGAAAGCAAGCTGCTCATCCTAACCAATGTTTCAAGGCCAAAACTTTTAGAGTAAGATTTTCAAAAGTTCTTAAGGGCCAGGTTTTTAAAGTCCCAGTAGTCACTAACTCCCACTGAAATCAATCATATTGTGAGATACAATGGGTAGCTGTATTCCAAATATACAGATGAGTATTGCAACATCAAGAAAGATATATGCCAAAATTTGCATCCTATTTCTGCAATTATTCAAGATATACTTAGAAAGTATAAGAGGGAAAGAGTTTAGAAGACATTCACCAGGGTACAATGGTCAAAGGCTTATATGTCAACAACGTAAGATGCTGACAACCTACTTTGCATTGCTTTGACTAGGGAAGAACTTCAGAACATGCGTATTGCTGTGAACAATGCCAGCAAAAAGTAGGTCATGAGTATGAAGACAAAATGATAGGTAAACAGTAATTCCCAAGGTAGGCAAAACCTATTTTTGATGCTCAAATGGTGAAATGAGGGAATAATCTCCCCTATTTAGGGATTTTAACAACATCAGATGGAAAATGTGATGAAATCAGTAGAAGTATTTGGCAACTTCCAAAGTCCTCTGTGTTGTCAAAAGTTAAAACTACACAGCAGCACTAGAAGACTGAAGTTCTACATATGATCAGCCCTCCTGTAGAGCTAGGAGAACTGGACATTCTAAAAGGGCACTGAAATGACTCAGAGCATTCAAGTTTTGATGTTACAGAAAAATGTTAGCTGGATAATCAAAACTATGAACAAAGAGGTAAGGAGAAGCATAAATTTTAAAAGCACAGTTACTTTAGAATAGCACCTCTCAACGGGAGAGATTGCTTGCTAATTGCAGAACTTGAGTCCAACATTTATATTTTCAGGCAAGATTGCAGGCAAATCCAGAGGAACAGACTGAGTCAGCTCTTTTGCAAACATCACCCGATGGACCAAAAGGAGAGTAGAAGTTTTACAACTGTCATGACTGTTAAAGATGAAATGGAACAGGAGAACTGGGGATTCAGGCAAGAGTTAAGTGGCTATAGTTTTTATCTTCATTGAACAGATTGTGCTGCTACTATCTTTCCAATGAAGGTATTTCAGTTTTAGCTAAGATTTATTGTTTCATTGAATGAATCCATTGACTACATGTGCTAATATGTGTGTCTAAAATATTAAGTTCTAATCTTCAAGGTTGAATGAAAACATATGGTAATAATAGCTGGAAGCAATAATAAAACTATGTATTAAGTTGGAATGCTAATATGAATACTAGAGCAGCCTAGATATTAAACAAATATTTTTTGCAAAATCTCTTTTTATACTTTAGGCATATATACATTGAAGCATTGTTGGATTAAAGCATGATATTTTAATAAACGCTTTACATCATCTATAACAGTATTAGATGGCCCAAACAATCTCATTTTTGAATAACCTATACAGACCATAAATACTGAATGGACAATACACTGTGAACAAAAATGTCCTATGCAGAGAATCTTCTAGGAAGACTTTTCCAACATGTATAATTTATTTTAATAGAATTTTACATTGTATTTAATTAATTTTTACAACTTCTTGGGCAAAACTCATCCCTGTTGTATGCAACCTTGTCAACAGCATTCACCTGTCTGGAGTTACATCAGGGATAAAGATAGCCTCTTGAGTATGTGTGCTAGAAAAGGGAATGCAGTTGCAAAAAATGAAACCCTGGGTTCTGCACCTATAGAACAAAATGTTTGGATGTGCTGTCTTCAACTGCTTCTATGATATCAGATTCCCTAGAGTCCACTTTAAAATGTGTATGCATAACCACTGCTTAGTGCAACTTATTAGTCTGTCATGGTGAGTGGCCATCATATACAAACTGCAAGGTTATTAGTGATAAATTTAAGACAAACTAGGCCAAAAGCAAGGTCCTACCTAATATCCACAGGGTGACATTCTATTCACAGACACACCAGTACAGTCCTGTAGTCCAGAATATTTTACCCGAGAAGGGGGAAAAAAAGATGTAACAAGTACTTGAAGAGATACCATCTGTGCTGTTTAGCAGCTCAGTCTTTATGCATACTTATGTCATTCTGCTAGCAAACTAATCCCAACTGTGAATACCTAAATAGACAAAAACAGGAACAAGTTCTTAGAAAAAGCACTGATATCAAACCTATTTAAGAATAACTGAATTCTGCCAAACAAAATCATTTACAAACTGACTTATGGGGAATTATTAGTATTTTAAGGAAAATTTGTATAAAGGTAGGTGCAGGTACTGTTAAGCATGTTCTTTTTTTCCCTCTTGAACAGCTTTTCTTAGATGGTTAGTCCACGGATATGTTCCAGGAAGATCTAAGCATAGGGCTGCCAACATTAGGGAGAAAACACTGGAAGTTGGGGGTATGTTTGTTTCCCCTGAATTTAAAGAAGCTATTCAAAACTTTTTTTTGAAAGCACCTATTCAGGAGGAAGGAGGCAACTGTTTCAAGAAAATATGTCAGAGTGATTATGAGAAATTGAGAAAAAAGTGGAAAAAGTAATACATGAAACAAGTTTGGCTGTAAAAATTGGGGAAAACATCCTTTCCTGTTTCATCTTCAATAGAAATCTCACAAGTTGCAATAACTATGTTATAACAAAAATAAAGCTAACAAATCTTATGTTGATTCCTAATTAATATGTGTAACGGCCAATTGACTAGTTTCCTGTGTATTGCATAAAAATGTTCAACTTGGTGTTGCAAAAATGGTGATTTTTCTGTGCAGAACTGAATTAATTCTCACTTAGGGAAAATGTGATATGTTTTAAAATGTGTGGCAGAAACCAAGCATTTCTTTTATTGTAGGCTTTTCTTCATTTCATGTGGAGAAAGTTGCTGCGGGGTATACTGCTTGCATTTTTTGCCTATAAAATATCTTAACTCAGAATTGAGAAAATATTCACCACAGCATCTATATGTAGGGTGTGGCAAGTAAAGAGTAGAAAAAGGTAGATTCTTTAAATGTGTGGCATGCTTACACTATAATTACACCAAACAGTAAGATATAGGAAAAGATAACATTTGTATAGTTTGGAGACTAATAACATTAAATGGCTCAATAATGTTTCTTTATTCCCAGCTCAGTAGAAAAGTTCCAATTCACAAGACGCTGACAGTCATTGATTAAAGAGACCTGACATATTGTCAGCTCAGAGTGGATGAAATATGTAGATAATAAATGTAGAAGCCACTGTGAATCTAATCACACGTTGTTGCTTTTATATAAGGATAATTTAAAATAAACAATCAAAAATTAAGCTTGAAGGAAAATCTTTCTCATGGGGATGATCTGAATGGATGAAATCTAAACTGCATTTTATTACGAAGGTTCAGTTAAATCTAGTTACTGACATTGCAACATTATGTAATAACTGAGGGTATGTCTACACTGCCACCCTAGTTCGAACTAGGGTGGCTAATGTAGGCATTCGAAGTTGCAAATGAAGCCCGGGATTTAAATATCCTGGGCTTCATTTGCATCTTGCCGGGCGGGCGCCATTTTTAAATCCCCTTAGGTCAAACTCCGTGCCCGCGGCTACACGCGGCACGGAGTAGGTAGTTCGAATTAGGATCTCTAATTCGAACTACCGGTACACCTCATGGAATGATGCAAATGAAGCCCGGGATATTTAAATCCCGGGCTTCATTTGCAACTTCGAATGCCTACATTAGCCACCCTAGTTCGAACTAGGGTGGCAGTGTAGACATACCCTGAGTTTGGTTCCTGCCTGAAAGGTTATGCTCCTTCTTGTGATGCCATTACCTACCAATTCATGTAATATTAGAAGGAATTTTCCTTTCAAAGGCAACATACAAGCATACAAAATACCATGTTGTTTTAAAATAATGTGCAGTACCCGAGGCTAATAATTCACACACACAATAATACTGTCAGTAAAGTTGGCAATAATAAACATTCAATTTTTGATGCCATAGTTACTTGCATTAATGTTGACTTTTTGGAAGATAAAGCTAGACGAAGTCAGACTGGAAATAAGGCCTACATTTTTAAAAGTGAAAATAACTAACTATCGGAACTACTAACTAAGGTTCATTGTGGATTCTCTATCACTGACAATTTTTAAATCTAGACTGAATGTTTTGCTAAAAGTTATGTCTTAAGAATTATTTTGAGGAAGGTCTATGTGCCCTGTGTTATACAGGAGGTCAAAACTGATGATCACAGTAGTCCTTTCTGGCCTTGGAATTTTTATTCTTGCCATTAGAATTAAGAAAGGCCGTAGTAGTCTGCTACCAATGTTGACTCTTTTCTGCCACTTGCTAGTCCTTTTGAGATTGATCTCTTTGGGTGTGTCTACACAGCAAAGTTATTTCAGAATAATGGCCATTATTTTGAAATAACTATGCGAGCGACTACACAGCAATTCCATTATTTTGAAATAACGATGGCTTATTCTGACTTCTGTAAACCTCATTCTGTGAAGAATTACGCCTATTCCGAAATAGCTATTTTGAAATAAGGCTTGTGTAGATGCTCCTCTTCTGCTATTTCCAAATAGCCCTTCACCAGGTCCATTCTAAGTTATTCCTCCTGGGGCTCTAAATCAAGATAGCATGTCTGCATTAGGGAAGCCTGCCTTGGACTAATTTTGAGGCTTCCCTGCAGTGTAGACGTGCTATTTTGAAATAAGTTATTTTGGAATAATTATTCCAGAATAGCTTATTCCAAAATAACTGTAAAGTGTAGATGTAGCCTTTCAGTGCCGAACAAAGATGATTAGTAGCTTGTGACTGGGGAAAAAAATCCTTTTTGATAAGATTTTTTTTCTAATGGGTAGTTTAATAAGAAACTGAAAAAAGTAATTAAACCTTCCATTCACTTTGAAGGCAAAATTTTTTGTTCTATAAAATTTCCAGTTTTGGAGTATGGTGACTTTGTTTTGTTTTTGTCCTCCTTTTTCACCACTGAGTGCAACAAAATAAGCATTTTGCAGTGGCTCCCATTTCTTCATTTTCTTTTTCTACTCTAAGTATTCATAAGTACTTCAACTATGGGAAAGGTTAGAGCGGCAGAGATGAAAGATTATTAATTTGACCTCAGCAATTTTTTCAAAAGTTGAGGAACTGTGGAAAAATTAAAGTGGAAAAGAAAGGGAAAAAAGAGGGCAGAGATAGAAAAATATGAGTGTTGTGGTAGTGTAGTCAGTGGAAAGAAACTTAAACTTTGAAGATTCTAAATTTTTAAAAAACAGTTCCATGAAAAAAATTGTTGCATAGTACCGACTTCAACACTTCAAATAAATGCAAAAAAGAAAAAAATCTTCATAAAAATGACTTTTACTATTTCTAGTGCCAAACTTCAACTGTCACTTACTTCAATGGACACTGAGAGATCTCAGCATCTTGAACAGTTAATCCCTATATTAACATAACTCCAACTTTACTATTATACAATACAGTGAACATATTCTCTCTATTACTCTGTTAGAAAATACGAGTGGAAATATTTAGAGGCACATAGAACACGTAATCAACTCATTTTAATGATGGCATATGTTAGAATCTGAGATGAATTAAGGGAAATTTAGGAATTTCTTAGCCAGTTGTGAACATTTATATACACAAACAACAATTATTTTTGTCACTAAAGTTTCCATCCTGAAGCATCAACGAATTTGGCATTACCAATGAATATCTGAAAATCTAGCCTTTTGGCAGCAAAGAATACATAAATTCATAGAATAACGGGGCCAGAAGGGACTTTGAGAGGTCATGCAGTCCATCCCCCTACACTCATGGGAGGACTAAATATTAACTAGATCATTCCTGACAGTTGTTTGTCTAACGTGCTCTTAAAAATCTCCAATATGGGGATTCCACAACCTCTCTTGGTTATTTAGTCCAATGGTTAACTGCTCTGACAGTTAGGAAGATTTAGAACCATAGAACCATAGAGCTGGAAGAGACCTTAGAAGGCCATCAAGTCCAGCCCCCTGCCCAAGGCAGGACCAATCCCAATTAAATCAACCCAGCCAGGGCTTTGTCAAGCCGAGACATAAACGCCTCTAAGGATGGAGACTCCACTACTTCCCTAGGTAACCGATTCCAGTGCTTCACCACCCTCCTCGTGAAATAGTTTTTCCTAATATCCAACCTGGACCTCTCCCACTGCAACTTGAGACCATTGTTCCTTGTTCTGCCATCCATCACTACTGTGAACAGCCTCTCTCCAGCCTTTTTGGAACCTCCCTTCAGGAAGTTGAAGGTTGCTATCAAATCCCCCGTCACTCTTCTCTTCTGCAGACTAAATAGACCCAAATCCCTCAGCCTCTCCTCGTAGGTCATATGCTCCAGCCCCCTAATCATTTTGGTTCCCCTTCGCTGGACCCTCTCCGATGCATCCACATCCTTCCTGTAATTGGGGGCCCAGAACTGGACACAATACTCCAGATGTGGCCTCACCAGAGCTGAGTAAAGAGGAATAATCACATCTCTGGATCAACTGGCAATGCTCCTCTTAATGCAACCTAATATCCTATTAGTCTTCTTGGTTACAAGGGCACACTGTTGACTCATGTCCAGCTTCTCATCCACCGTAATCCCCAGGTCCTTTTCTACGGAACTGCTACTTAGCCAGTTGTTCCCCAGCCTGTAACAATGCTTCAGATTCTTCCGTCCCAAGTGCAGGACTCTACACTTGTCCTTGTTGAACCTCATCAGATTTCTTGTGGCCCAATCCTCCAATTTGTCTAAGTCACTCTGGACTCTATCCCTGCGCTCCAGCGTATCTAACTCTCCCCCTAGCTTAGTATCATCCGCAAACTTGCTGAGGGTGCAATCCATCCCCTTATCCAGGTCATTAATAAAGATGTTGAACAAAATAGGTCCCAGAACTGAACCTTGGGGCACTCCGCTACAAACCGACTGCCATCCTGACATCGAGCCATTGATCACTACCCGCTGGGCCCGACCTTTCAGCCAGCTTTCTATCCATTTTACAGTCCATTTATCTAATCCACATTCCCTTAACTTGCTGTCAAGAATACTGTGGGAGACCGTATCAAAAGCCTTGCTAAGGTTAAGATTTAACTAATTTCTGACCTAAACTGATCTTGCTGCTATTTAAGCCCATTGCTTCTTGTCCTTTCTCAGAGATTAAGGAGAACAATTTTTCTCCCTCTTCCTTATAAAAGCCTTTTATATATTTGAAACTATTATCATGTTCCCTCTCAGTATTCTAAACAAACCCAATTTTTTCAATCTTCCCTCGTCAGACTCCCTATTATCTGGAGTTTTAGTCTTTTTTGTTGCTCTTCTCTGGACTTTCTCCAGATTGTCCACATCTTTCCTGAAATGTGGTACCCAGAATTGGACACTACTTCAGTTGAGGCCTAATCAGCATGGAGTAGAGAAAAAGTATTGCTTCTTGTATCTTGTTTACAACACTCCTACTAATGCATCCCAGAATGATGTTTGCTTTCTTTTGTATCAACAGATGGAGAACAGACAAACACAACATGGCTTGGGTGAAGCTCAAGAATGACTTCTGACCCAGAAGCTTAAATTAAATTCCCATACAACACAGCCTGTCCTCTTTCAGAATTCATAGATCCCCATTAATTATCCAAACAGTGCACATTGCGATACTCATTGATTCAGGAGAAGAAGGAAGGCCATGGCCCTACTTGGTGTATGTAGTGTCCTAATGAATGCTGATTGTAACATCCCAATGGATGACACAGGCTGTGCATTACTGTTCAAAGCAGGTTTTGCCCATTCTGAGAAAGATCTTCAAACTATCTTGAACATGTTTGCTAATGCTTACACATGTCTTGATCTCACCCTCAGAATCAAGAAGACCAAAGTGCTCCATCAGCGCTCTCCAAATAAGGTACCATACTCCCCATCTATTAAAATCAATGGAGAGGCACTGGAGAATGTTGATCATTTTCTCTACCTTGGAAGTTACCTTTCATCCAAGGCAGATATTGATGTAGAAATCCAACATAGTCTGAGCTGTGCAGTGCAGCCTTTGTCTGTTTATGGGGGACTTTAATCACCCTGACATCTGTTGGCAGACAGGTACAGCAGTATACAGACAATCTAGGAAGTTTTTGGAGAATGTTGGGGATAACTTTCTGGTTCAAGTGCTGAAGGACCCAACCAGGGGCCATGCACAGGTTGACCTGCTGCTCACAAACAGGGAGGAATTAGTAGAAGAAGTAGACATGGGCAGCAACCTGGGAAGCAGAGGTCATGAGATGGATTTCAGGATCCTGATGAAAGGAAGAAAGGAGAGCAGCAAAATACACACCCTGGAGTTCAGAAAAGCAGACTCTGACTCCCTCAGGGAACTGATGGGCAGGATCCCCAGGGATGCTAACATGTGGGGGAAAGGAGTCCAGGAGAGCTGCCAGTATTTTAAAGAAGCCTTATTGAAGGCACAGGAACAATTCATCCCAATGTGCAGTAAGAAAAGCAAATATGGTAGGCGACCAGCTTGGCTTAGCAGTGAAATCCTTGGTCAGGTTAAACACAGAAAAGAAGCATACAAGAAGTGGAAACTTGGACAGATGACTAAGGAGGAATATAAATATATTGCTTGAGAATGCAGGGGTGTAATCAGGAAGATGAAAGCACAATTGCAATTGAAGCTAGCAAGGGATATGAAGGGTAACAAGAAAGGTTTCTACAGGCTTATTAGCAATAAGAGGGTGATCAGAGAGGGTGTGGGACCCATAGTGGATGAGGGAGGTAACCTAGTGACAGGTGATGTGGGAAAAGCTAAAGTACTCAATGCCTTTTTTGCCTCTGTCTTCATAGACAAGGTCAGCTCCCAGACTACTGCACTAGGCAACAATGTATGGGAAGGAGATGGGCAGGCCTTGGTGGAGAAAGAACAAGTAAAGAGCTATTTAGAAAAGTTAGAATACACAAATCCATGGGGCCGGATCTAATGCATCCAAGGATGCTGAAGGAGTTGACCAATGTCATTGCAGAGCCTTTGACCATTATCTTTGAAAACTCATGGAGATCGGGAGAGGTCCCAGATGATTGGGAAAAGGCAAATGTAGTGCCCATCTTTAAAAAAGGAAAGAAGAACAATCCAGGGAACTACAGACCCGTCAGCCTTACCTTAGTTCACAGAAAAATCATGGAGGGGATCCTCAAGGAATCCATTTTGAAACACTTGGAAGAGAGGAAAGTGATCAGGAATAGCCAATATGGATTCACCAAGGGCAAGTCATGCCTGACCAACCTGATTGCCTTCTATGATGAGGTAACTGGCTCTGTGGACATGGGGAAGTCAGTGGATGTGATAGTACCTTGACTCTAGCAAAGATTTTGATATGGTCTCCCACATAATTCTTGCCAGCAAGTTAAGGTAGTATGGATTGGATAAATGGACTGTAAGGTGGATAGAAAACTGGTAAGATTGTTGGGCCCAGCGGGTAGTGATCAATGTCTGGCTGGTGGCCGGTTTCAAGCGGGGTGCCCCAAGGATCGGTTCTAGGGCTGGGTTTGTTTAACATCTTTACTAATGACCTGGATGAGGAGATGGATTGCCCCCTCAGCAAGTCTGCCGATGCCACTAAGCTACAGGGAGAGGTTCGATGGATGGTAAGGCCCAGAGTGACCTAGGCAAATTGGAGGACTGGACCAAAAGAAATCTGATGAGGTTCAACAAGGACAAGTGCAGAGTCCTACACTTGGGACTGAAGAATCCCAAGCACAGTTACAGGCTGGGGACTGACTAGCTAAGCAGGAGTTCAGCAGAAAAGGAGCTGGGAATTACAGTGGATGAGAAGCTGGTTATGAGTCAACAGTGTAGCCAAGAAACCTAATGGCATACTAGGATGCATGAGGAGGAGCATTGCCAGCAGATCTAGAGAAGTGATTATTCCCCTTTATTTGGTACAGGTGAGGCCACATCTGGGGTACTGCATCCAGTTCTTGGCTCTTCCGCTACAGAAAGGATGTGGCCACACTGGAGAGGGTCCAGAAGATGGCAACAAAAATTATTAGGGGGCTGGAGCACATGTCCTACAAAGTGAGGCTAAAAGATTGAGCTTGTTTAGTCTTCAGAAGAGAAGAGTGAGGGGGCATTTGATAGCAGCCTTTAACTACCTTAAGGGAGGTTCCAAAGATGATGGAGAGAGGCTGTTCTCAGGAGTAAGAGATGGCAGAATGAGGAACAATGGTCTCAAGTTGCAGTGGGAGAAGTCTAGGTTGGATATTGGGAAAAACTATTTCACTAGGAAGGTGGCGAAGCACTGGAATGGGTTACCTAGGGAGGTGGTGGAATCTCCATCCCTAGAAGTTTGTAAGTCCAGGTTTGATGAAGTCTTGGCTGGGATGATTTAGTTGGGATTGGTCCTGCTTTGGGCAGGGGGTTGGCCCTGATGAATTTTTGAGGTCTCTTCCAGCCCTATGATTCTACTTATGAGATTTAAGCTTTTTTCCATATCTGCGAGATCTGCCTAGAATAAAATACCTTCTCACATTCCACAAGGTTTTTCTGATAGTTTTACATTATGCACACATTCACCATTTCTATATTATTTGGTAGTTCACCTATCTGCAGAATTCAGTACTTTTAATAAGTTTCTCGTATCTACTCATTCTGGTATAATAAAAAACGTCAGCTATCTGCCTTCAGAATCCTCAGGGATAGTTACACTTGTTTAGCTTTAATAAAGTACAAGAAAATCTATCATCCAGATCTTGATAAAGCTGTGATTCCTAAGTTAAGCATAGGAAGAAAACCATAATCATAATAGTTAATTCAGGCCCTTGAGTGATCAATTTAATGAGGAAAAAATCAGATTCTACTGAAGCTAAGTATTTAATTGTTCATACACTGTGCTGAACTTGAAAAACTAGAGAAAATTGAGGCACTGAGACTGACTTTGTGTTTCCAAAAATACTAAATATTATAACTGTTTCTTTGGTCACAATACCACAGATACTCAGCACATGTTTACACTAGCCAGATGATTGACCTGCTGAAGGTCAATCTTCTAGCGTTCGATTTAGCAGGTCTAATGTAGGGTAGCTCCTGCTGGCGTTTCATATTCCTCATTCTGTGAGGAGTAAGGGAAGCTGACTGGAGGGTTTGCTCCCATCAGCCACCTGCTGTGTGGATGCTGCCATGGCTCAGCTTAAGGTAAGCCAAATCCAGCTACGCATTTTGCAGAACTGGAGGTGTATACCTTAAACCAACCTGCCTGTTCTAGTATAGACCAGGCCTAACTGTCTTTTTAAGTTTCTTGGGTGTAAGGTTAATGTTCTTAAAAGACCCTTAACCTAACTTAAATTACAAATATAGGCCCTGATTCTGCAAAGATTTACTTACGTGCTTAACTTTACACACTGACTAGTCCTGCTGAAGACTAGGTTACTACTCCAGTAGGAAAGTTAGGCAGGTGGATAAGTTTTTGCAGGATCAAGCCTATAATAAATACCTTGCAAACTGGATTCATGAGAATGGCAGATTATAAAATGTTTCAAATCCTTAGCTGTTACAGGATAAACTAGTCTTCACTTATTGGCTGTGTCTAGATTGCAGGGTTTTTTCGAAAAAAGTAGCCTTTTTTGAAAAAAACTTCACCTGCATCTAGTCTACAGCCACGTTCTTTCGAAATTAAATCGAAAGAATGTGGCTTTTCTTTTGATGGTGGTACTCATTTCACGAGGAATAATGCCTTTTTTCGAAAGTGCTCTTTCGAAAAAAGGCGCTATGTCATGCAAACTGTGCTTTTTCGAAAGAGAACATCCAGACTTCCTGGCTATGTCTAGACTGCAAGCCTCTTTCAAAAAAGAGCGTCTAGACTGCAACCAGTACTTTCGAAAAAGCAAGCCACTTTTTCGAAAGAGAGCACCCAGGCAGTCTGGATGCTCTCTTTCGAAAAAGCACAGTTTGCATGACATAGTGCCTTTTTTCGAAAGAGCACTTTCGAAAAAAGGCGTTATTCCTCGTGAAATGAGGAGTACCGCCGTCGAAAGAAAAGCCACTTTCTTTTGATTTAATTTCGAAAGAACGCGGCTGTAGTCTAGACGCAGGTGAAGTTTTTTCGAAAAAAGGCTACTTTTTTTGAAAAAACCCTGCAGTCTAGACACAGCCCCTGGGTGCTTTCTTTTGAAAAAGCGGCTTGCTTTTTCGAAAGTACCGGTTGCAGTCTAGATGCTCTTTTTCGAAAGAGGCTTGCAGTCTAGACGTAGCCATTGTGAGAAAGGAACATTATTATTATTATTATTATTATTATTATTATTAACTCCTTTGGCCAAATTCTGGCCCCATACTGCAGACTCCTTTTGCATCTCCAGTGGATCAAAGAGGTCCCTAGGGGAATTTTCCTAGAAAAGGCTGCAGCATAACATTAACATAGGCAGACCCAAAATGCCTTTCTGTGACACTAGGAAGAATGTATGAAATATCTGTTTTGTTTTTATGGATATTTAGTGTACCTCTGTTTGTTATGCTGTTTGCTATGTCTGTTCAAAGAGTCAACTCCTGAAGGAGCCCTCCTCACCTCCTCAGGAAGGCTTTAGAGAACCCCAGTCACTGGTACTTAGCTGACAATACAGATGTCTGACATTTTGCCTCTGGCAATCCAGATAACACACACAAAGATGAATTCTTCCTTGTGGAAACATCTTGTTTTTTAAGTTTGTAAAGCCAAGTCCCTTACTTGGGACTAGATAGTGGCATTTCGTCACAAAATCAGATTGGGAGTGAGGAAGAACTGCCTGATCTCTGGGGAGTCTGCCCACTGATTCCTCATCTCTTCCTGGTTTCTATGGGTCCAAGTATGTTTTCAGGCATGCAAGGAGGAAATGTGTTTGGCCCTAACTCTTTCACAAGACATGCAGGTGAATAAGGTGGGATAGCTTCTATAATACAAGGATTAAAGCCTGGATCTCAGTGCTTTCTGAGGGGTGTGTCTAAGTCTATGTCTATACTGGGAAGGTTTGGCAACAAAAGGACCATCAACATGCAAAAGTGAAAACTGGTCACTGTTTTTTCTGCTTCCCACTGTTGACATTTCCTGGCCACATCTCTAGTTCCCCTGAAAAACAACATGGATAGGTATCCCACAGTGCAGTGTTGTGGGAGGACAGAGCTGATCCCTGCATTTCTTGGAATTCTCTCCAAGGTCTCCCACAGCATTCTCAGCTTTTTGGAGCAGCATCATTTGTAGCTCTGTGACCTTTCTGTGCTAAGGAATAACACAGCAGCATAGCCGTCTCCCCAGCCCTCCGCCTGCTGCAACAGTCTGCCTGTTGTGGTGTTTCTAGCAGGGCAGAACAGGATCATTCCAGTGATTTGCTCTTTGTTCCCCAAATGGAGCAGCTCACTCAGCTGTCAGTTACTTCCCGGAGCTTTGAAAGGGATGGGGCACATGCCTGAGGGCAGTAGAGATCAAAACGCTGAGCACAGCCATCAGGACAGGCATTGTGGGATACTGATGGAAGCCAGTTCTCTAGACAAAACAGAGTCCACACTGCCTCTTCATTGACAATAAAGGGAAGGGAAAAACAAAAGTCTCTTTCCAGAGGTGACAGTTTTTTGTTGCCAAAACTGGATGGTTTTCCTGGACATAAGTTGTATTGTAATGTGTATGCTCTCACTGTTTTGTCAACAAAAGACAATTTTTGGCAACAAAACATGCCAATATAGAAAAGGCAAGGAAAACCTAAGTACAGATCTCAGGATGCAGACAGACACTTTTTTATATATTTTCAGGCTACAGATCTGCTATATTTGGTTTAGATGAAAATTTACTGGTGTGATTCAGAAAAGCTTTTCCTCTGACATTTAGAGTTCCTCTACAACTGGTTTGCTAAAAGTTGTGTCAAATTTTAAAGGTCATACACCGCAAATAGCTGAATATGCTTTTTTTCTTTTTGTGTTTCAATCAAAATTGTGTGAAGGTTAAAGCTAGTCAGTTATTGATCAATGAAAGTGATTGTGCAACACGGTTACATTTTGTTAATAAAAATCTGTCTTGTATTCTCTAGCCTTCACTGTTTTTTGGGGTTCTCTCCATTTCTTTCAATGTGTTTCATGCAAAAATATCACAAGCTGTGGTAGCATTAGACCCAGCATGTTTCGTATACATCCAATTCGACTTTGTTAATACAAAGTAATAATAAAACAATTTTCCGTCTTGCGGCAAGCAGTGAAGAAATTGTTACGAACCAATATGCTTAGGAATGCCAATTGTTATAAATGAACATTTCAGTATTCTACGTGAAAAATTACCATTATTGAAAGTCACGGAAGTCACGGAGGTCCATCAATACTTATTAGCCAGAATGGGTAGGAATGGTGTCTCTAGCCTCGTTTGTCAGAGGCTGGAAATGGGTGACAGGGGAGGGATCACGTGAGGATTACCTGTTGTGTTCCCTCCCTCTGGGGCATCTGGTATTGGCCACTGTCAGCAGACAGGATACTGGGCTAGATGAACCATTGGTCTGACCCAGTATAGCCATTCTTATATTCTTAACAATATAAGTTCATTTATTTTTATGTAGCACCTTTGACACAGAAGGTCCAAAATGTGTTCTTGGTTGTGTTATTGCAAAATGTAAAGCTATGCCATTTACTTTAACTCACAACATCATTAACTGAGCAAAATCTGGCCAAAGGCATCTCATGTGCAGAGTCCCAGTTATATCGCAATTCCATGGCCAGGTAATTTGCTAAGGAATTCAATCCTTGTTGCAGATTTTCATTTTTTTATTTAATATGTCTCTCTAGCACTTATCTTTGCAAAGATAGCTTCTGAAAGTTCAGCTGATGTAGTGCTATCTTCCTGAGTTTGCAAGGAGTCAGAAAGAGTAAAGATGGCAGTCTGGGACATACTGAAAATGCAAAGATAGAATAACAAAAGCAGAATGAAAATATACAACATAGGGGATATGTCTATGAGTTGAATTAGTATGAAAATGAATAATACACTCAGACACTGCTGTTGTTTACATTTATCTAAAGCTAAACTCCAATCAGATATCCTATTAAAAGAAAACGTCAATTTGAAAGGCACATTTTAAGGAGTTCAGCAAGCAATGTATGTTCATGTACACTGGAATGGAAAGCTGATGGAAGAACACAAGGCAGAAAAAGGAATATTTTGCATACATGGTGTGGAATAGTGGAATCAAAAGCACTGTTTATCAATGAAGAGATTGGCAGAGGATAGTGCAGAATGGATAGTATGGTTCCAAACATGCAGTAATGGAGATGCTGCATAAGAAGAAAACTGTAAAAGAATTTTGAGAATTGTTCCAGAATCTAAGGATTTAGCTACAGAAGTTAAATGCCTCTTATTGCAGAGTATGGAGTTTTGATCTTATGACTTCACTGTAAGTCGGTCTGCACATCCAGGTAAGGGAGTAAGAAATCTGATTTGGGTTCTGGGCATGCAGGAATGCATGGATGCAAAGAATATGGGGCCAGGAAGAGAGCTAAGGCTCAGCTCCATCCCTCAAAGCTCTGACTCAGCACAGCCGAGTCAGGGTAAGGGGAGTCATAGTTTGTTAGTGTTGTGGGGTTTTTCAATATATTTGTTGTTTTTTCTTAAAAGCTGAAGCTCCCCAAGGCAATTTCTTAATCTGGTTGACTGGTTTCTCCAGGTATATTTAAAACCTGTCTCTAAGGATAAGGCTTTTCCACTCTTGCTCACATTTTGCAAGCCCTGTTATTAATCCCACTGAAATCAACAAGACTGCCACAGTTTGCCCTAAAGAGAGGGCACTGTACAGAGACCTCCTACAGAAACTGTATTCATGTTTCAATGTTAATATTAACCATTGAGCAACAACATTGCAAAATGCATTAAATACATTGTGGAAAAGCTACTGAGTCACTTTCATTTGTTAGTTCATTTGTCCCTCTTAAACAAAACAGAGGGGAAAGCAAACAAACACTGGTGGTTGCAATATCAAAATATTATATTATATTATCCCCATTATAGTGATATTTGTCCCTTTGGAGTCTTTGTTTAATCAAATGCAATTCAATATTGAATTCTCTAGGGCACCCCTGCTTACACCAGAGATTATATAGCCCTTATCATATAAAGGAGCATAATAATATCCAGATATAAGCTTCTTGTATCCTTTATATTTTGAGCCAAGGATCTTGGTGGTACATATATTTTGTACATCAGTTCCTTTGTGTAATCTCAGGCAGTCTCTGTTCATAGCAGAAGACTTTGGCTATGCCCTTTCAGCAACAGATAGCTTCTCTAACTGTACAAATGGCAAGCCTGAACTCTCTCCTCAAAATCCCCCCAAAGCTCCTAGTCCTACGCAGCCTGGTCAAACTTTCACTTAGTCCAACAGGAGACTTCTGCAAACTGTAATGAGAGTTGCTAGGGTCAATCCAAGAAGAAGAAGAGCTTAATTATTTATCCTGGACATCTAGAACATTCAGCAGCGAGATGATACAAATTTGTGCTAAGTAGTATAACACAATATGCGTAATGATTTAGCAGCCTTGTGTATACTCCTGCGTATACTGAGGACCAAAGATGTACATGGAATTAGGGAAACAAAGTAAATCTTATACTAAAAGTGAATAGAGAAACTTAGTAACCCACAGCCTCTTCTTTCATATCTCAGCTAAAATAAAATTCATACTCTGTAATTACTGATTTCCCTTATGTACCGAGATCACATACATTTATTTAATCTTTTGAAATTCACTCAAATGAGCATGTACAGGTGACCTCACACTAATGAATATTCTACCCTTAAGAATTAAGAGCTGTTAATAAATTAATTCTTATCCTGAAGGAATATGTTGTGTAATTTGGTGACAGCCAATAGGATTAGACATAATTGAAAACATTTTTTTCTTGCTCTTTCCCTCTTCATCATAATTAAAGTAACACTTTAATTGAGTAAAGCTATTAGAGTCCCGTGTTAAAATTACATTCAAGGCTGTACGATTACTTTAATAAGCTGTTGGGAAGAGGCATTTAGGAATAAGACTGACAATATCAGCAGCAATAAATATTACTGTGCATATGTTAAGGATGACTAGAACATTTTCCCCTTTCTCATTATTAAATGAACTAAAAAGAGACTATGATTAAATCAGAATTTTTTAGTAGTACATTATGCCCTCAGGCTTCAGAAAAAGAAGTGGGTTCCCCATTCAAGAGATTCATATTTCTTTTATAGTTTTCCAAATTTTGTAAGGCATGATGAAGTTGCCTTGTGGATATCTTAGCTGCCTCCTGAACATAAATTCATTCTCCATCTCTTATTGGTAATAGGAGAACACCCTTTTGAATACGCCTATAATTATTTACATGGAAATTCTATATTAGGAAAGTAATTGATGTATCTATCTTCTTCCAATGTGTTTTAGCAGGCAGAAACAAAGCCAAGGAGCTACCACCATGTGGCCCTCCAGCTTTCCATAAACCATCAAATTCCTGAATGGACACAGTTTGGGATACATTGTACTAAGGAACTTAAACCATTTCTACACCTGAAGTTCAATTTTACTACTTAGGAGGGGGCCCTATTTTTCCCTAGCAGTTACAAAGAAGGCGAAGCAGTTTTCACCTTTGCATAAGAGCATCTATTAAGGTTTATGAAAGGATTCCAGGTATGCTGCTATGTCCTAGTGAAATATTGTCACCACCTAAGTGGTGCAACCCCTCAGAAGAGGACAATGTTCAAGACAAGATGGATTAAAGCAAGTGCAAATATCCAGGGATTAGAGTTTGTTCTTTCCTGAACCAGTGGATTATGAGAGTGTAAAGTGTGGGAAAATAGTATGAATATTTTCATTGAATGTGTGAAGTGAATAGTTCTAAATTAGGCTATTTTCAAATCATGACTATATTATGTATAAATAATTTAACTTTTAGGTTTATCAAATGTATCATTTGAATGATAGAGCTAATAGTACTTTTCATACATTCGCAAGCCAGCAGATTTGTTCTTTGTGGTTTCCATACAGAGTTAGTAAAAGAATTTTAATAGGCAGCGAAGATGTTTTTATCTGCTTCCTGAAGAGGATTGACTGCTCTACACTTTACTGTTTCTTCTCACTTGACTGTAACATCAAATTCTCTTGGAGTAGACACTCCAGTGGCCGTTTGAAAGAGAAGGAAGGAAGGAAGCGTGAGGAGGAGGAGGGTTGCACAAGACCGAATTTCTCTTTATCTCTTTGGCCAAGCAAGCTGAGTAAGGTTCCCCCTGGCCTCTCATTTCTTGGGCAAGATGAATCTTGATCATTCACACCTTCATTTCTAATCCACAGTTAATTTGACTCAACATGGAGTCAGATAGCTTCAGAAGACGACAATGTTGGTATTCACACCTCTGAGCCATTCCAGACTGCTTGAGAGATGCAACTTTTTGAGTTAGGAAATTGCCACTTATAATTTTTAGAAATTCAGAGGCTGTTTTAATACTGGCAGCATGAACCACACAGCGTACACCACTCAGATTGAAGTAGCCCGCGATAATGCAGCTTTTTCTCACACATCTTAGAGCCGTGTTTCTCGGGCTATGTCTCACTGAAAGTTTCTTTCAGAATAAGAGCATTTTGAAATAGAGCATCCACACACACACCCTTTTCTGAAAAAGCTTTTTCAGAAAAAGGCTTATTCCTCGTGGAATGAGGTTTACCGCCATTGGAAAAGGCCGTCTGTTATTTCAACTTTCTGTCAAAATAACGGAATTGCAGTGTGGACTCTAATATTGTTTTTCTGGAATACCGGCCATTATTCCGGAATAACGGTGCCATGTAGAAGCACCCTCAGAGTGGTCTGTGGGCCTGTTTTGGGAAAAGCTGCTCGTGGGCCCACACCATTTTGTTTACCTAAAGGGCCCATAGCCACCGAGCCTCATCATTTTGTTTACCGAAAGGGTCTGTATCCAAAGTGGCTAACTTTGCCTCATGATTGAAAGACCGGAAAGCATACCTGATAGTGAAAAATTCAAGGAGATCTATAGCTTATCAAAGAGAAGGTCAAAGGGCTGACTTGATCACAGGTTATAATTACCTACATGGGGAACAGAGATCTAACAGAAGGCTCTTCAATTCAGCAGGCAAACATTCAACAACATGAGGGCAGTTATCATTGGAACAATTTACAAACTGCTATAGATTCTCCAGTCACTGAAAATTTTAAAATCAATACTGGGATGTTTTTCTAAAAGATATGTTCTAATTCAAATGGGAATTAATTCAGGGAGGGTCTACGGCCTGTGGTATACAGGAGGTAAGAGATGCCCAAAAAGGCCTTATAATCAACATGCTTATTTAAATCAAACAAAATCCTTCCAAAACAAGAGATAAACCACTGACCATGCTTCTTCCTCTAAGAGGATGAGAGAACACCCTGTGACGGATGTATATTTATGTGGCTTAATACACGGCTGCAAAGTGCTCGAATATTATAGTAATTGATGTGCTATAAAAGAACCTATACAGAACACAATATGTTTTTACATGTCTGATGGCAATAGCCAGTTCTAAGCGCACCAAAGTTTTAAATGCAAACACTGCACAAATTCCATTCCAGCATTTGTCCTGTTCGGAAATTACCTTGTGATTCCTAGCAATAAGTTGTGTTTGAAAGGCAAATTCTTAGAATCAAATACAAATTTGCATGCAAATTTTGAGATGTCATCTTGACTGGATTGGCTTCTGAAACAGCCAGCCAGACGTACTTTAATATTCCATGGAGTTTAAATGAATGACAGTTATTGGATCTACTTTTTATTCTTCTATGAATATTAAAACAATTCAGGGATTTCTTCTCTTGTATTTCATGAAAAATTGGCTATAATATCAAGAAATGGTCGGTTGGTTGGTTGTGTGTTTTGATGTTGTTATGGTTTTTTTTTTTTTTTTTTTTTTAAAAAGCCACAAGTTCAGTGAAGTGAGCATTATCAGGAACCACATTAACAAGCCTTTCAGGACATGAGACAGGTTCTTATTTTTTTCATATGTTCATTTTGCTAGTGTCTGAGTAGCAGATTCAATAGAAACTTCCCATTTTATATTACCACTGCCCTCCAAGATCATGCAAACCTCCTACCAACTGATCTGCAAGGTTTGAAGGCTGGAGGTAGTGTTCAATAAACTGGGCCCTGAAGAAAACAAGCACCTGAAGTATTATCACTGTTAAACTAGGAGTCCAGATCTGATGAATTACTTCAATAGTGTTACTTCAGACCCACACACTTATGAGAGTGAAACTGGACCCTATGAATCAGCAGAGGAAATGACCATTACAACCACTCATATTCCCCAGCAATTACTGTACTCACCTATGTCATATGAGTCAGTCATTCTATAACTCAACTCAGTGTGCGGTTGATAAATATTATGAAGGACTACTCCCCTTGAGGAATGGCTTAATTTGCACGTCTGGTGCCTGCTACTGAATAATAAGATGACATTTTTGCAGCCTTTATTCATACCTCTTGTTCTACTACAAATTACTTGGCGAAGAGTTTAGTGGAGATCTTGTAATAATATAGAACATTCTTTAACTGGAATTTTTAACTTTCTCTCTCTCCCTAAACTACTGTAGCTTGCTCCCATTTTATATGGTTTCTGGTTTCTTGAAAAACACCAAACCAAGAAGAAAATCTGCTCATATCTAGCTTTTCCAAACGGCTATCAATGTTTCAATAACAGGAATTTTCTAAAAAGTACTTTTCTAGTGGCTAGATTGTGATAGCCTTACTCACATTGAGAAGTACCTTATTTCACTCACAATCCCATTGATTTCAATGGCATTCTTCTTGATGTAAGGAGCAATATACTCACAAGTAGGCAGCACTGAATCATAAACTCACAGACAAAATATCCACATTTAGCAGAGATTAATGTGTCTTATTTTTTATGATTATTAATCTACTGGAATATTCAACCAGCACACCAGAAGACAGTGTCAATCTTTCCTGAAAAGCTTTGACAATATACACAGAAAACACTGAATGAGATCCAGAGAAGAATGGCATTTGAGAGAGCTTTAAGGAAAAAAAAAAACCACCCAGCTTTTCACAGCTATGGCTATCATTTGTGGACCTTGACAAAAAGATCAAGGAGAGGTATTGGAAGTTTAAAAAAGGAAAGTAAGGGATAGTGACTAGGCTTGTATAGGTGTTATAGGTCTTTTTCTACATTCTTAGTTCCACTAGCCTAAACACCATTCACATAGCACAGATGTGAATTTCCCTTCCCTGCCTGAGCTGATTGGAAACTTCTCATCTTGCTTTCTTTCATGAATAAAAAAGATCATACTTTGCAGTGCCAGAACTAGCCTCCCTACGACTCCCATACTTATGAGTTCTAGGCTTCTGTGGATTTTTTACAATCTGAGACCAGATCATACAAACACTTGGAGCTTGCAGCAGTAATTTCACATGCTTCTATTTCTATAGATCTCCTGCTGTCATTCCCTGAGGCCTTAAACTGAGCTGCTGATGCTTTGTATAGCTCTTTGGTGAAGAAAAAATGTTAGAAATACATATTTCCATAGTCCTAAAACTCTGACATCTGATTGGATAATACCATGATTGCTTCCTGGCAAATAATTTTATTTCTTAACTCTTAATTAGAGAACCAAAAACTCATTTTTGAAAAGCCTAGATCTGACAACTTGCCATTTTGAAGATGAGTTTCTTGCCTTGTTATTTTGCTTTCAAACCGAAAGGAGATAGATATAATATTCATTCTCTCCTCCCCAACATTCCCTCTCCCCCCAAATAAAAGGCTTTCATAATTTTGTTTTCAATAGGCTGTCTGGAAAGTCTTCCAATACATTTATTACAACCTGTATTCTGCATATCCTTTCTTCTTAAACTACAGAAGCAACCATTTTCTAAATAAAGCAACCTCAAGTTGACTCCAGTGCAATTCAAGTTTAAGGCCAATGGTCTCAATGTGTATATGATGTGTTGACAGAGATATAAACTTCCTTTAATCTCCTTACCACTGTGAACTGTTTTTTTACATGCCTTTAGATTAGATCAGGGACAATGAGCAGGCACTGGTGGGAGCTGACTCCAGACCCCCTAGAAGAAGCAGGGCCTTGGGATGAAGGGGGTGGGGCTAGGGGCTAGCTTCCCCCAGCCAGTTCTTTGGCACTGCTGAGACTGCAAGGCACACTTGTCAGGGGATCCAGCCACGATTTAAAGGATCTGGGGATTTGGCTGCTGCCTCCTTTCCCGCCCCCTATCGGCAGTCCTGGGTTAGATTTATTAGCAAAGAAGAGACCAAACGAGGGGAAATGTTTTTAAAAACCTGTTATTCTGGCTATTTGCCTGTTTTTCCCCATGAAAGAAACTTAAAGAACACTAAGGTAAAGAACTATGGGAGGATCCAAAGGCCACTGACATCTATGGAAAAATGCCTATTGGCTTCAAAGGCCTTTAGATCAGACCCTGTAGGAGGTCACCATGTTGAGGGAGCAGTGTTTTAATGTACATTTTTCACAAAGGCATGTTGCTGGTGGGTTCAGAAAAGTGTCACAGAAGTAAGTGACACTGAGAGCTAGTTGAACGGTTTATTGCACTATTTTTTTCTCATGCACTGTTTGTAACCATATAACAGTTTTCACAACTGTTCATTTTGACTGTGTTCTATTTATTGTTAGTTATATTGTGCAGTTGGTCACCCACATTGCAACAAAAGTAAAGGGGCCTTAATATCCTGAATGGCAAGGAGATTAAACTCCTAGCAAACAATGATGGTTATTTCATCTGTTCTGAATGGTCCATGGAAGGGGAACACAGGTGCAGTTACTTTGACACTGGGAAATAGGAGTTAATGAACTAGAGGAAAACCTCAAGATCATATGAATCGACAAAGATTCCCTTCGGCAGAGGAAAGCAGAATGCCTCTGATCCTAAATTGTGGGTATCAGAACAGCTAACTATTCAAGCATCACCATGGCTGTTCCATGGTGCTCAGGGAGTCCTGTTTTAGTGAGACAAAGTGCACGTGGACATAAGCATCACAATACAAGGAGCACCGGAGAATTCAATTATTCTTTGTGTCTGCTGAAGGTGGCACAAGAAGTAATGGACTTAATCTGCAGCAAAGGAGATTTAGGTTAGATTTTAGGAAAAACTTATCCCCATCATGGCAGGTTTAGGAAAAGGTTGGACAAACACCTGTCAAGAATGGTCTAGGTTGACTTGGTCCTACCACAGCACAAGCGGCTGGGCTTGATGACTTCTTGAGATCCCTTCCCATCCTACATTTCTATGATTCTATAAAATTGGCTTAAAATTGTGTGCGTGCGGGGGGTACCTTCTTACTAGGGAGGTATTCATACAGAAATCACTTCTAAATCTTATTAAAAAACAATCAGTCTCTTTTATCAGCAAATAGTCCCAATGGACCACCCCTCCCAAAATCAGTGTACTGGTTACTTTTCAGACCACCTCCTTACCTTTGTGTACAATACCTGATTTTTTTGTACAATACCGGCTTACTGTGACAACACACACAGGGGCTCACTCTGGGTGCTTCTCCCAAACCGGAGCTCAGATTCATGGCTTCTTCCGAGGCAGTCTCACCCTCCAATCACAGCAGTTGGCAGCAGGAAGTAGGGGCAAGATTTCCTGTCAGCTCTCAGCCAGCTAAGGGGGGGGGGGGGGAGAGGCCATCTCCTCCTTTGTCCATCCTTCACCTGATTAGTATACCAGGGGCAGGGCCAGCTTTCCCAGCATTACTGCTCAGCTATGGAATGGAAATGAAATAATTGGTGTCTTTGCATTTGCCTTCTAATCCAAGGTTTTACAGTTCAGAATTTCAATCTTTATTCCAGAACAACAAGGAGGAGAAATGTTTTAATTTCTTTAGTGAGATCTGAGATTCTCAACTCTCCAGCTTTCCAGAAGTTGAGGCTTTAATCAAAACATGACAGAAGAGTATGAAGAATTCAAGGTAACAGAATAGAATCTACTCAAAAGGAAACTCACCAAGGGACTCCTGTGAGACACAATATTCTAAATGACTGTTGTGCTATAGACAGTCAATAGGCTCCACAGCAGCTTAGGCCAGAATGATTCTGTAGCCTAGTGGTTAAGGAACTCTCTTGAGTGACCTGGTTTCAAATCTGTACGCCAATACATACTGAAGTATTTATACTAAGTGAAACAGCTAGAGATTGAGAGACACCTCCCCCCATCGGAATATCCCATAGCCTGGTGGTTAGGATGCTCACCTAGGAGCAGGGAGGCCTGCAGAGATTCAAAGCCAGGTCTGCTCACTCCCAGTTGAGTACCCTAACCCTGGATAAAGGTTCTAAGGGAGATGTTGTGATACCCTTGCTCCTCAGGTTTTGTGAATGGTGTCCAAATCCCTCCAAACTAGTCATCCTCCCACTCGCCCGCAAATGTGTCTGAAACTATGTGCTAAGTTAGTGTTGAATTTGTGAATAGTTCCAGCTAACCCTGAAACTGCATTTTTTGGCAAAAACCATTCAACAATGTTCATACAGCTCTAATCTCCGCTGTTAAGAGGTGGCAGCTGTTAGGACTACATACTGTGCCTATGAGAGCAGAACACATGCTAGGAAGAGCTGGTTGGAAGCAGCCTAGTAGCAGCTTTTCCACACATGCAGTGAGCAGCTCCTGGCTTGCCTTTAGCTTTTGTAACCCCCTTCTAGATCTAATGAAGCCTTACACCTAGGAGACCAGGCTGTTTCTCCATTTTCTGAATTCACAAGGCAATGCAGCAGAGACTCTGTACAAAAGGCAGCTCTCAGTGCACCAAGGCAGAGAATTCTTGGAAATTTGAAGGTGCAGTGCACAAGAAAAAACTTCATAACTACCATACAGCACAGTAGTACATGGCTAGCACCAACTGTAATCAGAAGGGATTCACATAGGTTTGGAAGGCCAGACCAACAGTTGAGGTAAGTTAGCTACACTAATTTATATTCACCCAGGATTTCAAAGGCTGGAAGAGACCATTATGATACTCTACTCTGAATCCCTGCACAACACAGAACATGAAATCCAATCATTTTTGCACAGAGCCAGTCAGTTGTTCTTTAATCAATGCATCTTATTTAGAAGTGTTCCAGTGTTGGTTTAAGACTCCTTGGAAATATGTTTCACAGGTTAATTGCCCTCACTGTTAAAATTTTTCTTCTTATTTCAAGTTCTTATTTCATTGAAAATGTCTCCATCTCTGTATGGTAGTCGGGCAAAGGCGAAAAATCCTCTAAATGTGCCAGATGCCAAATATTTGCAGTATCTTATAATATTGTCCAAGTGTTAAAAACTAAACACTCAACATGGGCATGAAGGCTCATAGATCATTACATTTTAGAGGTATGTTTTTATTAAGCAAGCATACAATCCATTTGTAAGTACAATCTTGATAGGACAATGATATAAATGTACTCTTGATACTTACATTGCAGTGGTTCTAGTTCAGTGCTTTGGTTCCACACTATAAGGAGCAGAGCAGGAGAGCTAGAACTTAGCCCTAGGATGATTCCTTGAATAGTCTCTGTGGTAAAAGTTAGAGGAAAATATACAGATTCAACAGATTTTTCTTCTGGCTTGTTTACACTTGAAAGCTAATGTGAACTATGTCAGGGTGTGAATTTAAAATGCAATAATTGCTTTGAATAACTCAACGTGTGAAATATTATTCCGGGATATGTGCTATTGCTCTTTAAATTCACACCTTACCTGAATTCCAGAGTAAGGGCTTGTCAACACGGTGTATTCGTATGGACTCACCATGTAGCTAAAGCCTAAGACAGTGTCCACACATGGAATTAATCAGGACCACCTCCATGTACAGACAACCCCTTACTCTCCTGTGTCAGCATGTAGCCTGAGACACAGTCTTCTCCAAATTGGATTAGCCACAAAGTGAATTTGCCTACCCATATGTAAAACATTTAGTAGCATATTGAACAAAGATTTGTTTTTATTCACAATGTATTTACTTGTTTTAGGTACAAATTCATCCCTGGTATAATTCCATTAAAGACATGCCAGGGATGAATTTAGCCCAGCAGGCTGAAGAAGCAATTATAAGACAGCTCGTTTCATCGCTTATCTTGTCTTATTAAAATATAGTCATTAGACAAAATAAGGACTTATTATTGTACTTGACCATCCTCTGTTTTCAGCTTCTATTCTCACTTCAGAGTCATTAGTGCTGGTTGTCATGGTTACCTGCCCTATTCCTTTATGCTGTTTTTATAAGATGCTTCAAAGGAAAAAGTGAACCCATCTGTTAGAGGATTTGCCTCTTGAAAAAAAACCTTTCCTTCAGTGTTCAGAAGCTGGGTATGAAATCCTGGCCCCATAAAATATATTGCAGAACTCCCATTGACTATAATGAGGTCAGGACTTCACCCTGTATTTTTAAATTCAGATGGACATTTGGCAATTATTTCATTGTGAAACTAGGCATCGTTGTTTATAAAGTCACTATTACTATAAATATGGATCATCCTGTTACTAAGAAGTACACATCATTCCTGGTATGGCTTGCAAAACTCTCAGTATGAACTAGGATGTTAATCGATAGAGTAACTGGACTTTTTTTTAAAGCTAGTCATTATTTGTATTACAGTAATATTTACAGGTTACAACTGAGATTAGGGTTGTGCTTTTCAAGGTATTGTACATTCCCTTTCTTAAACAGTTCCTTCAAGGAAGATAGCTGGGGTGCCAAAGCAGTGAGAGAAAAGTGGGCTGTCCAAGATCACATAGAAAGAATATGTCAGATCTGGGAACTGAACCAATAGCCCTGTCAACTGTGTAATCACAGGACAATCGTTCCTCCAAAAGATGGACTGAAGCATAATTGACTAGAAAGATGGAGTAACAAGTCAGAAGTCATAACATTGTGTCTAGTCATCCACACCAGACAGTCTGGTCCCTTTGCTAGTGAGTCTAAGTCAAATGGCACAACTGGGCAAAAATACACCTGCAGCACCTATGCAAATCTGCTTTTGCTAAATACAAAATTACTATATTTTAATTTGAATTTTAGTTCAAATGCACTAACACAGGTTTTGATATGCGCATGTGGTTTTTGGGAATGCATCTCTTGCTCTCACATCCATGGATTTTATTATCCGGGCCAATTCTTGAACGGAAACAAATCAATATAGCTCTAGGGCTTATAAAATTAACAAACTACAAATATGTTCAGTTAGATACTGGAAAGTCAGTTACACACACACATTGGGTTTTTCAGTTTAATACTTTTTTGATCCTTTTGTAATTCCTTGTTTGATATTTCATATTGTGACAGACCCAATAATGGCTACAATAATTGGGTGGAGGGCAGACATACTGGGAGCTGGGTGAATGGTTTTCTCTTTCCTGACTAAACTGCCAGAGACTGCTGCCACGTAATCAAGGCAGGCAGCCGCCTGAGGCTAATTAAGAGCTTTCCTGAAGCAGCAGACTAATCAGGCACCTGCAGCTAATTAAGGCCTGCTGCCCTACTTTAAAAAGTTTCCCCTGGGAGGAGGAATTGCATTGCTGGAGACTGCAAAAAAGAAAAGAGTAGTTGGGCCGAAGCAGGAAAAATGTGCTCAGGAACCAGGGAAAAGATATAGTGTGGACCTCCCTGGTACGGCACCCTCGGGACCTGACCGGTCCTGGATGAGGGATTTTGCAGGACCAGGGGAGTTTATTTCTGCCCTCCCCCCTGCTGCTGGCCCCTCATCCTACCCCCCATGGGCTAACTGGGCTGCGGGGGGAACCAGGAGAGCTGTGCGCCAGCTCTGGGACCCTGTCACCTACCTGAGCCACATGCTGGCTCCCCACTCCCCACAGTCCAGCTGAGCTACATGCCAGGCTTCCCAGCTCCCGCCCCTCTCCCCCTGTAGCCTGTGCTGGGTCATGCATTGCCTCCCCCTGCATAGCACTGAACTCCCACCTCCCACAGAGTGCCGGGACTCTCTGATCCTGGAACATCTGTGGACGTGTAACATGGATGCCCACCACCTAGGCTTCCCCTTGTGGTGAGTGCAGGGGGGCCAGATCCCTGCGCACTGGGCCCCTCTGCTAACCCCCCTGTCAGCTGCTGGTGGGCTCCTGACCTCTCCCATCCATGGCACTGGGGGCACATGACCCCCTCATGCCTCCCATGAATTGTCCCTGCCAGAGAGCATAAATAGCTTAGTTTTAGATCTTTAACTCCCTGGCAGCCCCCTCTTGCACACTAAACCCCTCATTTTTGGCCCCAGATGGGGCCCACAAAATCCACAGGCCCTGGTCATCAGAAGAGTTGATGCACACCTGGAGGTAAGCCCTGAGCCTTGGCACCTCTTCTCTGGACTCATCTGCCAACACTATGACCATGACACTCAGCTATATAGCACATTCTCAACCCCAGCTATTGCTAAACTGTCAGAATGCTTACAGCTCTTACATAAAGTGCAGATGGTCAAACACTAACGTGATCCTGTTCAGAAAAGGGAAAGGCTTCAAAGAGATGGTGAGATGTTCTCCTCAGCTTCCATCAAAGCTGAGTGGGGATCCAAGGAGAGATACAAATCTGACTTTTCAGTTTTGGTGACTCTAAATAAAACCCATTTAAGATTCAATGAAACATATTTAACGTGATCCTAAGTGGGATTTTTTTTCATTTTTTAACTTCACCCACCCAGGATATGGGAGACATGCATTTGTTTCTCTGTCTCCCTGAGGTTGAGAAGGCCTTTGTACTGGATCTCCCATGTTGCAGGGAAGTGCCTAACCAAAGGGGTATGGGATATTTTGGGCCTATCTTTCAACCACTCCTGTTGAAGCTGTTCTATTTTTGGATCTCTGCACTGGAACAGGGGTTTGAATTTGGTCTCCCACCTCTCAGGTGAGTTCCCATATCACTGGCCTATAAAGTCTCTCTCTTTATGGCTTTAAGAATATTTATTTACCCAAATTAGAACAGCTCCTACAGGAAATATTGAAAGACCTACCCCAGAATAACCAATTGCCTCTTAATTAGGACCCTCATCTGAAGTATGGGAGTAAAGCTGGGTGAAACAGATGTTATACTTGCTGAGGTCCAGACTGTAGCGAGTAGGCTCCTAAACCTCCCTTTTAAATGCCCAATCAAACATTCCATCACCATTTGGCACCTGCTCAGCCTGGTGTTGAAGTGCTCTTTGCTGGGGTCCACACTGCCCATGTAGGGCTTCATGAAGCAAGGGGTAGACTGCGTCACCCAGGATCACTATGGGCATGTCCATCTCTCTGAGTCTGATGGTGCGGTCTGGAAAAAAGTGCTGGTGTGCATCTTTCAGAAGAAACAGGAGTTCTGGAAGATATGGGCATTGTGCACCTTTCCCAACCATCCCATGTTGGTGAAGTGTTGAAAAACTGAATAATTGCCCATGAAGCTGCTTACCCCAAATCTACTGGATACAAGAGTTTGTTTCTTAGCTTAGTTCACAAGATAGTATAAATGTCATTTTCTTCTCTGTGACAGCAGTAGGGAGGTTTAAAGGTTGCACATGCTGATTTTCAAATATATGACTCGCAGCATAGAGATACTGCAGAAGTGTTTGGATGCTGTTCAGGAATCAGAAAGATTAAGTGATTTTAAAACAACAGAAAGTAGTTCTCAAAAGAATTAAAAAGGCTGACCCTCAGACTGACACAGCATTTCAAGGGAAGTTTTGAAGCACAATAAAGTAATACTTAATAAACAAACACAACAAGGAGTCTGGAGGCACCTTAAAGACTGAAACAGATTCACACAGGTTACCACAGAAACCTAATATACAAGATTCACTTGTGAACCATGCCAGAAACTAGTTTTAGAATTAAGAGTATTCCAGAGAGAAATAAGGTGAGCTGGGTATATTCGGCAACAGATGATCTGCATACAGTACCTAAGGAACCTAAAACAACTTAATTCAGGCAAGAAGATCCCAAATAAAAACGAGCCCTACAGCTTATTCATTTCAGTACATGTGTAGAAAGCCTTTCTGCCCCACCCCTAGAGAAGTCTGCTCACAGGTGTCCACATTTCTGTGGCTGGATCAGAACTGTGCCTGCACAATTTATTCTCTACTGACCCATATGATCTACTACCTCCTGTGCAGCTCAAATAGGAGTGTGTTTGAAGAACCAAGCAACTAGCCAGGAATGCTCCATGCCAAACAAACAGGAAATGGAATTTCAAAAATTCAGGTCCTTTTAAAAGGGACAGGCTTGTTCCTATGTACCTGGTCTCCGGGTAGTGGAGTTCAAAACAGACCAGAGCAGTTACAATGGGAATTTGTGGGGCACCTCCTGGGGGACATTTAAGTCAATGTAGGCAAGGTGAATCACAGAGGTGCACTTATTAAGTGGATGTAGCAGGCAAGTTACCTCAGATGGAGGAACATTTTAGGGTAGATGCTAAAATAATTAGGTTGATGTAAGCTATTTTACAACCATCTAACTTTGTAGTGTAGTGTAGACCAGGCTTTAGATTGACCTAGCTATGTTATTCAAGTCTGCAAAATAGTCCAGACCCTTGGCTGAGATGCAGATAGGTTGAAGAACTCTTCCATTGGCCTAGTTAAAGTGTTTCAGTGAGAAGGATTAATTACATTGATGGTGAAATCCCTTCCATTGATGTAGGCTGTAGTGTAGATAGCACGTCTCTCTTCCTAAAGTCCCAAAATAAAGTTTTTTATAATTGTAAGTCAAATAAAAACAATTCAAGATATTTTAGCCTTTCCATAATTTCACCCCAATTGGCTCCCCCTCCCAAGTCTCTTATAGATGTGGATCAGTCCCTTTGGTGTGTAAATGGCTACAAAGGAGGTCTGAGTTAGCTATGCTTTTTACATATCACATTTATGATATACACTGCTCATCAATCAAGTGTGCAAATCTTGAATTAGAATCCAACTGGGAACAATACTGATGTATTGATTTGAGATTTTTCCTCTGTTTCTGCATCAGGATGCAAATGAGACCACCTCAAGTTTTGAGTAAATGCTCCATCCAGAATAGCCAGTAGAGGCCCCCAATTCAAGTCCTTATTCCAAATCAAGTAGAATGAGGCTTTGAACCTGGACTATTATATTGTGGGTCAGAGTACTAACCCTGGAGCTATTGCAGGGCTGGGATGGGGGGTGGGCAGGTAGGAGTGTTCTCTGTGAGCATAAATTCTCATCCTGGACCCAAGAAACCTCTCAATTAATGTTTCATTGAAACCAAACTTCTACAGTGAAGCTTAGATTTCAGCAGATCAGCATTTTCTGATGGAAAAACCATTTAATCAAAAACAGTTCTGGCCAACTGTCCTGACCATCCCTTAGCAATTCGTATTTCCTATCCAAGCCAACTGTCTTCTTAACTGGTTTGGTTGGGGGTCCTACTGTCCTGGACATTTTCCGTGACTGTGTCATTGAGGCATCAAGATTTTTACCAGGCACGTGCTCTGCATTTTCTGAAAATCAAGTTCCCCAAAATGAAGGCACCCCACATTCCTAGTCACTTTTGAAAATGCATGTAAGGAAAGTCAGCAAACTAGAATTAAATGTGGGGACAACGGATGAAAGCATGGCAGTAAAACAAGAAATTCAAGGACTTTTTTTTTTTTGGAACTAAAGTGTACAAAAAATGCTTAACTGAAATCTGATAAAATGTATGAAAATATAGTTATTTCCGACACTAAAGTCAGAAATAAAATAAAAAACTGACCTTTTAAACATCTTTCCCAGACTAATCAAGAAGTAATGCGTGATAAGCAGACAAGAGTCTTCAGGCTGCTGCTATGAAGTCACTAAAGTAGCAACTGGATTTCATGTTGGGAAAAGGATCTGGAGAAAAGAGCTTTTCCAAATCACTCTGTTAACATAACCATTTTTATGGCCCTCTGTTTTCTTCCAAAAATCTCTAATCAAATAAAACTGAGTAAGCTTTAACTGGTATTGATTGAGATAGGATGTTTCCTGTTTTAATCACCTTAAAGAAATGTCAAGATCTGCACCCTACCTTATTCACCTAATGTATCAAAGGCTGTACTGATGTTTGATATTCTTTCATTATTCACTTCAAAGCGGTTTAAAAAGGTTAGCAGTTATGCGGTTTAAAAGCTGTCTGGTGGAAAAAAAAACATATATCCAGGAGAAATTTATTTATATTAAGTTTTTTATACAGTAAAGTGTATGTATATTATCACAACATGTTCATAAGATTAACAAAGTTATCCCAGGTTACACCTTCCTATTCTGCAAGGTTTTAGACTGAAATAAATTCAAGATAATGCAAAGAATCTAATAAAACAGCAAATCTAATGCTCATCTGAGGAGGTGGGTTTTACCCACAAAAATCATGATACTATATATTTTTGTTAGTCTCTGTGGCTATGTCTATATTACAGATAAGCTTGAAGCAGCTGCAGTTGATATTCCAAGGTATGAATTAGCGGGCCTAGTGAAGACACACTAATTCTAACTGAGAGGTTGCTTGTGTCCATGCCGGTAGTCCTGCTTCTGTGAGGAGTAAGGGAAGTCGAAGGGAGAGTGTGCTCCCTTCAACTTCCTGCAGAGTGGATGGCACCAAAATTCGATTTAAGATACTTTGACTCCAGCTATGCAATTAATGTAGCTGGAGTTGTGTATCTTAATTCGAACTTATCCCCCACTATAGAACTAGTCTAAGGCGATGTCTACACTATGGATAAGCTCAAAGCAGCTGCAGTTGATCTTCTGGGGTTCGAATTAGTGGGTCTACTGAAGACATACTAATTCCAAGTGAGAGGGCGCTCCTGTTGATGCCAGTAGTGCTGCACCTATGAGGAGTAAGAGAAGTCGACGGGAGAGTGCACTCCCAACATGGTCCTGTGCTTCATACAATCTGCTTAACACATGAATACAGCACAAAGGCAAATGATGGAATTTTCAAAATTATCCAATAAAAGTCATGGGTTGGAGTGAAGGAATAAAGCCGAGAGTCTTCCTCAGCTAGCTATATTGAGGAAAATCTACGCTGTGCCTTGTCTCCAGTGGCAATTTACAACAACATCACTAACTTTAGCTAACTTGACATAAACAACAAAATGAAAAACCTTATCATTTTTCTCTCTTGAAGACTCAACCTAAAAGGCTGTATTAGATTTTTAGACATCAGATAACACATGAAGGGGAAGGCATTATAGCAGTAACCCATAGAGCTAGGTTTTATTTTCCACTGGAGGAAAAAAAACAGTATTTTGATCAACTGTCATGAACAAAATAAAATGATACCAGCTAATTTTAGTTATGGTCTTTGCAGTACTCCAGCTGGAATGATTTATAATTTAACACTCTAGTAAATAGTGCTGTGTTTTCCACTCCTCCATATCACAAACACATTGGCATATTTTTTAATCTTAGACATGAGTATATTGCTTCAGTCTGTACTGGTTTCAAATATATTCCTGATCTTTGACACTATTCTGACCTGCTCTTTTATCATCTAAGATTGGAGAGAACAAGTGGATTCAACTAATCTGGAACAAGGCACTTCCATGCACAGAGTTGATCACAACTATCTATTCCTGAATAATTTCCTGTATAGGTATGCCCTAAAGGTGAAATCAATGGAATTATTTCATAAGTGGACTCTAAGCAGTTTGGACTCAATCTTGCAAAGTAAGCAACAACTCTAGAAGGTGCTCAGATTTATACTGAATCAAGCCCTTACTGAGGCCTTGCAATCAGAGTCAAGCAAACAGCAATACAAAGTGCTCATCGTGATCTTTTAGAATTTGGCTCTAAATTTTTGTAATAGTTTAGACTTTGAAGCTGCAAACCTCACAGATGTGAGTAATTTTATGTAATTGGTAACCCCACTGAGCTAAATTGCCCTACCCTGATTCATACAGTTGTTCATGTGAATAAACTTGCAGGATCAATGCCTTAGCTTTAAGCTTTTATTCCTGAGGTTTTTGCTGGAGGAATTTATAAAAAAATTATGTTAGAAGCGTAATGGAGCAGTTGCACATAGATGTGCACTTCAGCCATTTGAAATGTGCAGCCAACCATTTTTATTCAACCCTGGTCTTTAAAGTATTCAGAACTCCAGCCAGTCAAATCTGGAATTTCTGATCTGTGTGAAGTGTTCAAACATTTTGTAATAACAAAAGTTATTCAAAATTAGAGAGACTGAATAATCTAAAGTTTCCCCATGAAAAATAAATCCAAAATGATTGGTTTACTTTGTGTTATTTTGATTAATTTCATGTTGATGCTTATATTACAATGTGATATATACAAGATTTAAACTATGTATAAAATTTTATTACAATATTTTATTGTGCTATAAATGTCAAAATGACATTATTTAAACTGTCAAAATGAAACGTTTCAACTTTTTTTTCTGAGAAAAATATTGACAATTTCCACACTTTCATGAAAACTGCTTTTTTTTTTAACAGACAACTGTTAATTAAAAATTTACCATCTCTATTCATCACCTTATGTTGAAATCATTTCCCCCCAATGCAAAATGAGGAGCTCAAGCTTTGAAGCCATATCTGCCACATCTGAAACACTGAAGTTCAAACATTTAACAGAACCCCCCAAAAAAGAAATACTGAGAGATTTATGTTTGATAGGACTAATGTATTTTACATATTTGTTTTTCACCCACAGGTATTTAAAATATTGAAGGTGTTTTTCCTGCACTTTACTTCATTTGTGTAGAGAAGATACATAGAAAATGTCAATCAAAATCATGAGTGTTTTGGAGAATAATTAACATACAAGGCTTTTGTAAAAGAAATTGTTTTGCAGAATAAATTATAGCCATCATCAGTGTGAATGCTGCTATTAAATAAATTGCTTAATTTAGCCGAATAAGCATGACAGGCATTTTGTACAACTATTTTGGATACTAAATATTTACTCTGTAGTTTGGGTTGTTATTAGTATTGTGTTGTAAAACAGATTTAGACTGGGGACCCAATGGACAGCATACTGTATTGTACATGTTGTAGGAAACACTTGGAGTTCACCAGCTAAATACAGGAGGCAAAGGTTGAGAGACAGAGGCATTGAGATCTTCATTGTACAGATAAAGAATTAAGGCTTTCCTAAGGTCACAAGGAAATCTATTCCAGAACTAGAAACTGAACACAAACCTTTAAGTATCTTAACCACAAAACAATTCTGCCTCTATGGATACTAGTAAAACCTGACAATTCCATTCAAGAAAGCACTTAAAGAAGGCACTTATGTTAGATGTTAACCCTGTGTTTAAATTCCATTGACTCTTCTTCTTATGCACAGTCTGTCTCAGGTGGCACATGACCAGGTTTCATCACTGATTTTTTTCTGCTGGTTCGATCATTAGTTTCCCCAGTCCAAGCTGGGGACTGTGAGGGGGGAGCAAAGCGCTCAAGGGCCTGAGTGATTTAAAAGGGTCAGCTGCTGTGGTGGTGGTAACCAGGATCCCTGGGCCTTTTAAATTGCCTAGACAGGATGCAGCATTCCTAGGTGCTTGTGTGTTGGTACTAATGGCAGCTGGGTGGGCATGAGGAAGCCCTTGTCCTGCTAGAAGAGCATGCCCAGCAGCCCTGCTGGCAACTAACTGGGCACCAGCCAGCATAGCTGGCAAGTCACTCAACAACAGCCAGCACAGATGCAGCGCTGTCCAAAGTCGGGTGGACTGCATCCGTGCGGGCACAGCTTGTGTGGGCACAGGGACCCATTGACAGTTCTGCCCTAGGGCCTGGAATTACTGTCAGCAGGCCTGCTGATGCGGAGTGCAAAATGAAGACTTCCCAAGGAGAGAGTCATATGTGTAAGTGCTTTCCTGACTAGGCTGGTTCTCTTGAATCAGGGCCACATTTTATAAGTGCTGTAGCGTAAAATTCTTCCCACTGCCAGTTCTTATGGCAGGTACAATTACCATGTTAATATTAGGAAGCTAGGCAGTTTGAAATAGCCCACTTGTGGCTTCATTTTCAGTAGCAGGTTTATGTTTTGAGGATGTTCATGCAAATATGTTGATTTCCTTCCATGGTATCTTTTCTTCTGAAGGTATCTCTGTGCACAGGAAATGATTTGCGGGTAAGGCTAACATACCCTCATCAAAGACTATTACTTTTCAGCCCATCCATGACATTGAATGACTCAGAGCGGGTTTACACTACTGCCTCAGTCAATATAACACACAACACTCAGGGATGAAAAAGATCCCCTCCCCCCAGAAATGCAAATTTCATGCTGTCTGGACCACTACTATATTGGTGGGAGACAGTCTCCTGCCCATATAGATTCTGCTTCTTGCCAAAATGCAGTAATTATGCCAGTGGGCAAGTGCTCTCCTATTGGCATAGAGCAGCGGTGGGCAATCATCTTTGATGTGGAGGAGCCACTCCAAGATTTTGGTAAGTGGTCAGGGGCCAAACTTTTCTATGGAGGGGATGCGGGGTCTGGGATAGAGGTTGAGTGCAGAAGGGAGCTTGGGGTAGGGGACTGAAGGGTGTGGAGCCTGAGAGGGAGTTTGGGTGAAGGAGGAGGTTGTAACCTGGGGCAGGTGGTTGCAGGGTCCAAGAGGTGGTATGGGTGCAGGACTCTGGCCTGGGGGAGGGGTGTAGCAGGGGATGCAGGGTCTGGGAATGAGTTGTGACCTGGGGCAGGGGGAGCACAGGATTTGGGTGGTGACCTGGGGCAGGGGATTGGGTGCAGGGTCTGAGAGGGCGTAGGGGTGTACGAGAGGCCTGGGGAAGGGGTGAAAGAGGGGGTGCAGGGTCTGAAAGTGAGTTGTGTCCTGGGGCAAGGGGAAAGGAGTGCAGAGGGTTTGGATGGTGACCTGGGGAAGGGGATTGAGGGGGTGCAGGATCAGGGAGGGGGTTTGGGTGCAGGAGAGTATTCTGAGGGAGAGGTTAGGAAGACAGCAGGATCTGAGAGGGAGGAAGGAGGAGTGGTGAGGTGGGGTATTTGGCATGCAGAAAGGGGTGGGATGCCAGAAGCAGGCTCTGGCTGGGAAGCACCTATCTAGTGGGCTCTCTATGAGCAGCCCAGCATGGCCCTCAAGAAGGCTGATCCCTGCCTAAGGGTCCCAATGGGGCAGTCTGCAGGCTGGTCAAAGGCTTGGCAGGCCAGGTGCAGCCTGCGGACTGTATCTTGCCTGCCCGCAGCACAGTGTGTCTTTACCAACTGCGCTGCATTGGTGCATCTTCACTGATGTAGCACTGTAGTGTAGATTTACCCTCAATCCAGGGCTCCTTGAACACAAATAACTTCTTTTACATATGAAAAAGATGGAGTAAAGCCATAGACAGCTGGAGAAAACAATACTTAAATCCTGTCTAGATTACATCAGACTGACAGGGGAAATGATGAACATATTTTTCTTGTTTTACTTTTCAAAATATAGCTTACTGTGTTTTATAGCATCACTCCATCAAAACTGAGTGACAGGAATTTTTGTTGTTGTTAATCACAAGCAGCTATCCCACAGGGTTTAAAGACCTCTTCCCAGTCACCTTTTCCCAAACGTCTATATTCATTTTCTAGCACTGTTATTTTGAGGACTGACAATTCTGAGGTTAAATGCCTAGTGAAGTGAACAAATATCATGTTTAGAGAAGGTTTGTCAGAGGGCTTTCAACGGTTACCAATCTTTTAGGCTGCAACTAAATAAAGGTAATTTTACTTGCTTTTATGGTGACATTCAGTGCAATGTTAGTTAATATTTTTAGTGTTGACATTCTAAATTTGATCCTAATTTATTATCAAAGGGCTCTGTACAAGAATCAGCTTTGGCATAATTGTGAGACTTTGCTCTACAGAGACTTGTGTTAAGTTGCTGAAAACCAAGTTTGTGTTCAACTGTTCTGTTGAACTGTTGGGGTGGGAGTTTTCACAGCCCCTGCTCATCTGTGCTTCACTCAAGCTGGTGACAGTCCATTTTGGATGAAACTAGATTAAACCACAACCTATTTAAATGAGGACATCATTTGCATATGCACTTCGCACACTCAAACACTTACAAAATCATTCCTGGTATTTTCCATTCAAATCCTGCAGCTGGCAACTTTGAGCATAGGAAGTGTGGACAAGCTAATGATTTGTCTAAAACAGATGTCTTTTCACACTGAATCTGCCAAAAAGTGAAATAAGAAAGGAGTTGAACATCTGCTCATGTGTGGTACATTTAATGCACCAGTGAACATCTAAGTAGCAATTCATTTTGAAGACTCCTTGAGAACTGGGTATGTTGACAGGAAAAAATAATGTGATTTTTGGAATAAAGAATAATCCTGGCATTTATACATGTATGTCAAACTCCAATACTTAGTAAAAGAGTGAGCCAAATGAGAAATAATGTAAGAACTTAGAGAAAAAATGGATCAATGGATCATGAGAAAGAGAGTCTGAAAGACATGCTTAACTGTAAGCTTATGAGTGGTCTCATTGACTTCATTGGGATCACTTGTGTGGTTAAAGGTGGGCACATTCCTGAGTAACTTGTTGAAGAAGGATCTGACACCACAAGTTCATAGAATACAAATTACAGAAACCAAGTGGATCTCCTAGTTCAGTCAAATGATAAGATGAGTTGATTAGAGGACAATGTTAGATATCCGACCTTCCGTACATGCAGTATCTGTAGCAGCTCACTAAATGTTGCTGGGAAATTAACTCAAATTGTCTTACATCAGCACTGTCCCTTTGAAAATAGTCTGAAGAGCTGAGAACTATGTATAAGGAGTAGAAAAAATATGCATTGAGTTGTGGAGGGTAGTGCATTAAGGGGATGCAATGTAAGATGCTAGGTCTGGTATTATTTAATTTCATTATTAATGATCTAAGGGAAAGGATGCAACAGCTGATTCATTAAAATAGCAGATGACTGCAAACTGGGAGAGGATGCAAACAAAATTTCTTACAGATACAGTTGTATTGCCGACCAAGGGGGACTCAGGGAAGGACGGTGTGTGCGCGGGATATGACTACCTGTCATAAATTTAAGTGTGGGGTGGAGTGCAGGGAGCTCGTGGCAGGGGGTTGGGGTGTGTGTAGGTGTGAGGGGGCTCAGGGGCAGGGAGTGGGGATGGGGGGTGCAGGAGTCAGTGCAGGAGACTTGAGGTGCGGGGGGGGGGGTGCTGCAGTCAGGGTTGGGAGTGTGAGGAGAGGCTCAAGGCAGAAGGTTGGGATAGGCAGAGGGTGAAGGAATCAGGGTAGGAGGTTGGGGTGTGGGGGGAGGGCAGGAGGGCAAGGGCACCCATTAGGGAGGATATGAAGGGTGGAAGCCATCCCTCCCCCCTCCCTGATTCCTACTAATGCTACTTGTTGCTTGATGTTTCCCTTCCCGTGACTGTCAAGGAGTGAGAGGAAACCTCGCAGCATGGATCACTCACTCCTCTGCCCGCTCCCTCCACTGGCCAGGAGGGAGAGCAATGCAGGGACACTGTGAGCTTTCCACTCCCTCCCTCACAGTGACAGAAGGGCAGCATCAGTAGGAATGGGATGCAACAAGCAGTGTCAGTAGGAATGGGAGGCCAGCCCTCCTTAAATGGCTTCAGGGGTGGGGGGCTCAGGTGTGAGGCATGTTCTCAGCCAGCCCCTTTCACCCGCCTGCTCCTTGGTGCAGCAGCCTGTGGGAGAGCCCCAGGAGCCTGGCTGGAAACGCACGCCATCTCTTCCTAGAGTGAAGCACCCCATCCAGCTCTTACCAGAGCAGTGCAACAGGGTGTATCCCCTTACTTTCACCTCTGACCCAGAGACTATAACAATATGCACAAGTTACCAGCCAGCCTTCCCAAAGCAATTTGCATTCATTCTTAGAGCAAAAGTATTAGAGAGAAAACATTTTAAAACCCCATAAAAGCATTGCTAAAATCTTACCAGAGGTCTCTGGGCACAGGCAATCACCAGTCAAAGGCCCTTTCCTCAGGGCAGAGTTTCAATAGGCTGGGCTTGGTCATATCTGGCTTGCATTAATGGTTCCCCAGCTCTTCCACAGAAATCCCACTATGGACTTATTGTCCCCAAAATCCAGGCCTCTCACAAATTTAAATATGGTCATTTGAAGTTACATTTCCCACATCTTCCATCTGTCACAGCTACACACCAATGACAACGTATAAAAGCAAAAACTTTTGAACTTTCCCTGCCCTGCACTGCAATGTAGGAAGAAAGGGTAGTCACAGACACCTGTTTGTGGCTCTAAGGGGGAAATCATGCTATTCACCTATTTTCCTGAGAGCTGGGAGGACAGATGGTGACCTCTCTATGTCACCAGGTAAGACTGGCTGCTTTTACCCTCCATTCTCCTAGAATATTGACTCAACATTTCTATTCCCAGCACCACCTGCTGTCTCCATAGTAAATCACAGGGCTAGCGAGAAGACTTTGAAGCACAGGTGGCCAGGGAAAGGGAGAGGGATGGGGTGGCCCTAGACTAGCTGCCAGCAACTGGCGCCCTAGGCGAACCATGCAATCGGTGCCCCCACCTCCAAACCCCTCAATGATATAGCGCCACCATTTGGCGCCCCATTTAACTTGGAGCCCTAGGTGACCGCCTAGTTCACCTATATGGACGGGTCGCCCCTGGAGAGGGAACATGTTATGGTGGAGGTCCAGGAGGCCTGCCAGGTTCAGCAGAAGGAAGAGAAAGAATGGAGGAGTGAAGGTCTAGGGGAGACACGGAGAGACAGGAGCAGTGAATAAAAATACACTGACTAAAGAATAAAACAAAGCTGAAAAGAACAAAGGAAACAATGCCAGAGGAAGAGAACTGAGAGCAGAGAGGACTGAAAAGTGAGTTAGTGGCAAATGCAAGACTAGAGAGAAGACTTTGTTGACATGTTGCTGTCCTGCAGAGGGTGCCCACACTCCCATCCAAGAGTGAAACATGCACGGCCTCTTTTGCTATAGGCCAACACCAACCACACCCATCCTTCCAAATCAGATTATTAAAGATGAACTACTGCATGCTTCACAGGACAGGCCCTTCAATGGCTGCACTCCTGTCATTAACTACTCCTGCTTGTTATCCTCTTTTCATCCCACTCATCTGAACGTCCTCATCAAGTGAACTTAAAAAGACATTTGCAATTAAAGTCATCCAAACAATACAGCAGTTAGGCACTAACAATGATTCGATTAAAATAATTGCCACATGTTTCATTATAAAAAAGGAAAGGTATTGAACCAAAACAGCTTCTCCTTCACACTGGGCTAAAATATGCTGTTGTGCTCAGACAGACTGACTTAAATATATGTGAAGAGCTGATAGAGCAATAGCTCTGTTGGGAATGAGCCAGAATGGCTGGGAAAATCTATCAGTAGTTTAGGCTGCTGAATGCTAGGGCATTGCTTCCATACAAGTCCAGTGAGCAACATTAAAAACTAGGCATGTTTTCCCTGCAGGTTAGTTCTGTTTACACATATTTGATACACTTTGCCATACAAGATATTTTGTAATCACTTTAGGAAGTCAGTGGAGAGTAGAGAGGAAGATAACTTGGGTGAGATCCTTACCCTTGATTGGACCCCTTTACATTGGCCAAAAAGGATTGGCCATAAATTCCTGGTTCGGGCTTTCTGGGTGGCAGGAGAATATCTAAGACAGACAGTAAGGGTGAATCTACACTGAGCTATGCTAATTGCATAGCTTATTTTGAGGTAATTTTGAAATGGCTTATTTTGTAATTTGGCGCTGTATAGACAGCACCAAATTTTGAAATAAACCACTATTCTGAAATGTCCCTTACTCCTCGTGGAACAAAGTTTACAGGGACGTTGGAAAGCAAGCCCATTATATTTCAAAACGGGCTTGCTCAAAAGATGTGGAATAGTTATTTCAGAATATCAGAAGTGTCCTGAAATAGCACCACAGTGAAGACATACCCTAAGACAGACAGCTGTAAGTCTGCTTTCTGATGGCTCCCTCACAAGCCCACACTCAGAAGGTGTGCTGGGGGTTTCAGTTTTAGGATCACAGGACACAGAACTGTGGAGAGCCTCGAAAGACCTCCAGTTATGCTAGAAAACATTGTGACTGATGGAGCCACATAGGATTGAGAGAACACAAAAAAGGTAGCTTAAAGCCACTTTACCCTCTACCTTCCTAATTGCTCAAAAGATAAGATAGAAACAAAGAAAACCACCCCAAGATTGTATGTTTGATATTTGGGATCTAAATTAGAAAACAAAGCATCAAACACAACTACACAATATAGAAAACAATAACTAAGATTCCTTCATGGCTGTAGCTCGAGGAGAGCAATCTGATGGGTGAAAAATTCTGGGAGGTTTTGCTTTTGAAGTTTTCATTGGATCTGGCTGGGAAGGACGTATAGGCCCTGATACCCACTAAGACCATCTGCTCACCAGCCCAGTCATTGATTCTGTGTCTGCTCAGTGCCCCCCTAGCTGCTCACATATATCTTTTAAAGTTTCTTTAAAAGGCCCCACCTCAAAAAACCCACCAGTGTTGAATATCCAGAGTCAGTTCCAGTAGGCTTATGTCTAGTAAGGAAATGGTCTGAGTTTGTACGTGCCATTTGCTTCCGTTCTTACTGTAGCAGCAAAAAAAAAAAAAAAGCGCCTTTGCAGGAGAACTCTGATCTCTCCTAATACAACTTGCAAACATGCAGAGAATCTGAGTGCACACTATAGATAATTGCAAAGAGATATATGTATATTATGTACACAGTGCAGCCACAATTCAATCCACTTGAAAAAAACCAAAAAACAAAAAAGGTAGGGTGCGGTTCACCAGAATACAAAAGGACAAAAGATGGTTTCACACAGAGAGACATAACAATTACAAATTAAGCTCCAGATCTTCAGATTATGTAGATTGACAAAGCTGCACTGGATATCAGCGGTACTTAGGTCAACTGACAATCTGACTCTAAACATTTGCTTTCCGTGGACAGTCTGTTAGTATCTTCTTAAATATTTCTGTATTGATACCAGTCCTGAAAGGAAATTCATCCCCTATAATGTCTGCAAAAAGCAAGCACATAAAGTGGTATGAATACAGTCAGTGCAAATTAAAAAATAAATCAAATGTTTCCAAATGATTTTCAGTATTTGCTCAGTTCTCGCACTAAATCAGCACCTACCTCCTCATTCCCTTCCACCCCATTAGCCTCAGCAATGGCACCCACTCAAGAACATCTAGTAAAATGTGATGATGAAATATCCAGTATCTGATTCACTCTAACTCTTGTGAACTGCTACCCACGATATATAGCCTGCCACTTATTCCCTCAGCCTCAATATTTCCAATGTCTGGTGGACTAATATTGTGTGTAAGGACAAATACTGAACAGAAAATGGCCATTCAGCGTAGTTAATACAGGAGTGCAAGCTGCCCAATGGTAATAAAGCTAATCATGTAATCAGAGCCATTTCCAAACCTCTTGTGCATAAAGCTTAATAGCTCTTCCTCCGTAGTAAACGGTGCTCTAGGTATAAGTTAATAGCTGATGGATGAACAACTGAGATAAAACTCATAAAGAAGCCATATTACTTTTAGCTGACTGACTCCCTCAGTGGCTGAGGGGCCTTCGTGGTGGTCTGTGACTATTGATGTTGCTTGAAGTATGAGCACCAGCTTTGAAATATGACTACCAGATCCATTCTAAAAGCAGATATTCATGGCCTCGCACTGAAAGAAGGTGTCTGAGTTAAGCTATTTCCCAGTTCCATCCCTCGCATCATCCCTATAAGTCTTTGGACACTGAACACTGAAACTAGTGAAGGAGATTCTACATTATCCCAACCAGAGACAGAGAATACAGCAGAGTCAACACACACATGGCCTTTGGGCTCTCTGGATGAGTCACTTGTGTTGTGCAGGCAGCTCTTGCAGAAATTGCCCTGAATTATCTATTATTATTAATTACTGATGTTTCTTTTATAAGCAGAAACACACGACACAGAAATATTTGTTATAAAGGCTGTAAATTTAGTTAATGAACAAAGACATCTGGGGGTTTTTTTGTGTATGGAAGCTCTTTGTTTATGTATACAAAATTGACATAAATAGTTTTAAATGTACAGTCCCTTTTCCTTGCCCTAGCAAAACACTGTATGGGCTAATAAGAAAGGAAACACAATGTTGCTAAGATTTTTCTTGTGAAGCGTAGTGTGTTACGGCAGACCTGCTCCTCCTCTGTGTCCATGGGGAAACCAGCCTTCCTCACTGTATCTCCAAGCATCACTCTTCATGGGGAATTAGTGAGACCCGGAGGGACAATAATTCGGACACCTAGCTGGGGCCCTAGCAACAGTACTGCTTATTAGCCCTGGCCTCAGCTCTGGGACATGATAGCACAAGTGTCACCTACGTCGGACTCACTCGAGGCTGAGGTACAATTAAGTTATTAGCCCAGGAATGGGCATAGAGTGGACAACACCAGAGTCAATGAGCCCACGCCTATACTCTGGGAGAGCTGCACCTAGTCTGTCAGTCCCAGCTCTTAATTCCAGGTGTGGCAGCACACTCTGTCAGCTCCAGCCTGTACTCAGGGGAGCTGCAATCAGTTCAACAGTTCAGGCTCTTGGTTCAGAGTGGGGAAGCACAGCGTCTATCAGCTCCTGGCTGTACCCAGAGGAAGAAGAGAAGGCTTCTTCCGAGGATGGGTCTGCCAGAGGTCCAGGCCAGTCACCCACTTCCTCTAAATGTAAACTTAGGGGAAGTGTCTGTCTCTTTTAGTGGCTGGGCCCCAACTGAGCCTTCAGCTCCACCCTTCATCCTTTGAGTCGCTTAGTTTTGGGGGGCAGGGAAGGGGGAAGGGTGATAGTGATGTAGTTCTGCCCAACAGGGCACAAAAATGCTCTTTCCCCTCTGGGTCTATTGGGGGGACAGCTCACCTCACTACACATAGTATCTCTATTCATAATTCCTTTTTTAAATGTTGGTTTTACTTTCTTTTGCCATCATTGGTAAGGTTGCTACTTCATAGTATGTATTTTACTTATCTAACAAATACAGACTTGCAGTTTAATTCTGTCTTCATTGTAACTCTGATTGAAGGTCATGGGATAAACATCTATGCAGCTGAAAGCAAAACTGGGACCAAACAACATTAAATCAAGCTGCATATTTGCGAGACTTAAACACATGCACAAAGGACCAAATTTTCAGACAGATGCCCTAAATTATTCCTTTAAAATTTGTGGTCTGACCTACAAAACTTGCAATATTCCACATTTCTGAATGCAGGATGACTCATTGCACACTGGACACATATCACTACTGTTGGCACGCTGGCCAGCCTTCCAGCATTTTTTATTACAGCTTTCCCTGGGCCATTGAGGAAAGTCTCTCCTGGATTATGTACAGATGCTCCAAAGTTACTAGCAAATAACTTAGCTATAATATCTGGGGATGGAGGGCAGAAGGGTAAGAGAACAAGCAAAGCAAATGACTTGAAGAGCATTCTATGAAATCTCTAGGGAGCTAATTAGTGGCCACCAGATTTCCTTCTCAGGGACAAGATAGGAGATGGACACAGAGTTTCTTAGCTAGAGCTGGTTTAAATGTTTCAGATGAAACATTTTTGGGTCAAAAACTATGTGTGTGTTGGGGGGGGGTTGAATCCTCAATTGTGATGAATTTTTTCAATTTTCTGTCAGGGTAAAAATAATATTATACTGTCATTGACTTACAACTATTTAAAATGTCTTTTTGAAGTAATTTGTTTTGAAAAGACAATTTAGTGTCAGTCTAAAAGATCTAAGAGTTTTATTCTGAATTTTCCAAATTCAGATTTTTTTATGGAGTGAAATATTTCAAGAATATTTCAAGCAGACTTTTCATCCTGATTCAGAATGAAAAAAAAATCAAAATATCAGAATTTTCCATGAGACAGACTTTCCATTTTCCAACAAGCTCTGCTGTAAACAAATGTGACCCTGGCATCCCAACAAGTAGCAGTACAATTATTTGTGTCCAATTACCAAAGACCTTTGGAAGGTAACAATGCCTGAATAAAAGCTAGGCACTCCAGGAGCTTGACAGTTAATCACTCAGAGGGTATATCTAGACTACAGAGGTATCCTGGAAAAGGAACACATCTGCTTTTCCGAAAAAAAAATCCTGTAAACCTTGCATCCCTGTAAACCTTGAGGAAGAAGGGATGTTCCAAAAGAGGGTTTTTTTTCCCCTACATTTGGCCCCATGTAGACAGGCCAAATGTTGGAAAAGCCTCTTTCAGAAGAAAAGTGGAAAAAGATACACAAACTTTTCTTTGTAATGTAGATACAGCCTAAGATGAGGGACTATAAATGAGCCTAGTGAATCCTGCATATCTATGAACAATAGCTTTAATTTAAATGAATAATAATGACAATAAACAAACCTCTATATTCTGTTGTCCTGTGGAAAATTCCATGTCTGCTCACAAGTTTATAATGCCACCACATCACCATGACTACCATTTCACTCCTTATTCTAACTCTTTAATGTCCAAAAGGGCTGTAAGGTGACAAACATGTAAACATCAAGCATATAGCAAGGACTGCCAAAATGTGGGACAAGGGACTGAGTACCACTGTAACACTGTTGCATGTGATCTGGGGACTGAGGCGATGGGGCTCCCAGCTCTAAAGCTCATTTGGTGTTTGGGAAGATGAGACATGAGCTGGGTATTGGAAGTGCTGTTTCTGGGCACTTAGAGGGAATCTGGCATCACCCTCCCCTCACAGGAATCTTTCTGCCCCATGCACATGGGGATCCTCTGAAATATCTCTCTGTTCTCTACACTTCCTCTAGGAAATAACCCCTCAGGCTCTGATTTCTGTCTCATTCAACCCATTCCTGCTAATCTGCATGTCCTGGCCCTCGCAGGGCTCGCAGTTAACTCATCGGGTTATAGGAAATGCTGCCAACTTTTTTGCTGCAGGGATTTAATGGAATGAATCCCTGTTGCACGGTGCCCCAGGGCTAGACTGCAGGCAGAGATGAATTAAGACATGAGACCCTGAGCTCTGTCAACTTTAAGAGGCCCCATAGCATTACCAAAAAATGTGTATTATTCTAACAGAAAGGACAATGAAAATAGAAATAATACAGGTTTATATTTGCACATATAGGCAAGGATGCAACTAAAAACTAGTAATTTTTTGTTTTGTTTTTAGAAGCCCCTCATAATCTGAGGCTTTAAACTGTGGCTTACTTATCTTGAGCACAAATCTGGCACTGAATGCCCATGGAGAGTTAGGCTGCAGGAAACATGTAACAGTTATCTGCACTGGGGCACAGAATCTATAATTGGTATTAGTTGCTCCTCCTTCCTATCTGCACCGTCCTGAGTGGCTGTGTGAGGGATGGGAGCCATTTAGGAAGTTCCTCTCCTGCTTTCACTGAAGCTGGGAAAGGACAAGAACTGGTCAGAGTAGAGCCAGATTATCCATTAGGCACAGTAATAAATTGATAACCGTAGTCACTGACAGAGAATAGTTTGCATGTGTGGCAATACAGTTTACCAGTTGAGGGAGAATAAAACAGTGTGGTCTCACAGCTGCTTGACGAGCACCTCCTCCCAGGGGCTGCTTGGCAGGGAGCTGTCTTACTGGGGGAGGGATAATTCTCCTTTAACTTTAGCAGCAGCAGCAACTCCATGCTTGAGACAGAGTTTGCCTCTTCTAGCTGGTAGGGAAGGGACATAAGGAGGAGGGGGGCAATAAATGGCCGGGGGGGAGGATAAAGGAGGGAGGAGTTTGGGGCCTCCTGGCTGGGCTGGGAGTGGAGTGGATTGATGTGATTAGAGCAGCTGGGTTTGGCTGCAGTATCATGTGAGAAACCGAGCACTCTCTAGCCTACTTGGCTGGGAGGGGAGGAGAAAGGAAGAGGACTGCATGGGGTAGGTAGGTGGGTGGGGGAATAAGGGGATGGGTGGGTGCTGGCATCTGTGTGGTGAGGTACAGGGAGTTTGTTGGGTGTGCTGACTTACTCCTGTCTGGCTACAGCTGCTGGTGCAAGGGAGAGACTAATACATGGTAAATTGTTAAAACTCAAAAAACTTTACCATGGAACCTGTTTATTTGTTTAGCCTTTGAGTAGAGTTAGATTCCAGACAAATTATTTCCATTACATTTTAGAACTTGGGGAGTGGCATTAAGGCCAGATCTTTTCTATATAGTATAGTTCTGGCTCTTATGTGTCAATGGGTGTACTAGATGTGATGCTAGGTATGTTGTAGGCTGAAGACTGTATTTACAAGCTCTTTAAAAAAATTGATCTGTCCATAAATTCTGAAGCCATGTGTTAAAAGCTCTGCTCTGGAGTTGCTACTCTTTGAGTTGGAGACACAGACAGTGTGAAAGTTTTAAACAAGGACAACTTATCTATGTTTACAGGGCTCTGTTACACTTGCCTAGTGATTCTAAACATTCTTTTAAAATACCCATCACTGACCACCTGCTGTTTTACTTCCCTTCTTATTTTTATATTTCTGGTTTTATTTGTTTGCTGTGTTTACTACTTATTTTTACTGTTCTATGTGTAACCCCTCCTGTTCACTAGCCCAGTGTGAGGTTATTCAGCATAAGGGAAGTCTTGTGACTTCTTACACCACTATGGAAGACTAGGCCTGGGGCTGCTTGGTGTGTGTGGGTGCACACGTGCCTCAGACCAGACCCACTCAGACAAACCCCCAGGAACAGGCTTTATTCTGTAAAAAACATAGAGCAGGATTACAGTTCAGCAGCCCCTCCTCTCAGCATGCAGCTTGTGTGCTGCTTCTAGCACAGTCCTTGCTGAGACCTTGCTAGGGGCAGAGGTTACAGCACACCACACAGCCCCCCCCTTACAACATGTTCCAACTCCCACAGTAACTAAATCCCACAATAAACAAGTCCAGGTTCTCCCTTTGTATCACTTAAACTCCTCTCAGGGTGCCTATAGCCCTTTCTGGTCCTAACTGTAAAAAAAAAATAGAACAGGATCCCAGTTCAGCAGCCCCTCCTCTCAGCATGCAGCCTGTGTGCTGCTTCGAGCACAGTCCCTGCTGAGACCCTGCTGGGGGCAATGGGCACATCCTAGCAGGAAGTTCTCCCAACATGCTGCAGTTTTTGGTCCACAACTTATAGTTCCCAGGGCTGCTGCTGAAGCACACTGGACCTTGGGCTACATATGTTTGTGCACTATTAATCAAATTCAGAGTTGACATGCCAGAGAAACTATAAGCCTGAGTGCATGCTTTTTTCTCTCCTTTAATATTTGCAAGGAGATCATGACTGTTTCCAGTCAACTCAGATTGCTTTAGCATCTTAAAGCTTGAGCTATGTGTGGATAATATGCATTTTGGTGTGTTTTATTAGCTTGAGTTGTTAGAAAGGATGATAAAATACATATAGTCACAGGGTAGTGCTAATTTTCTTTTTATTTGATATTAAACATCATAAGGATTGCTCCTTGTTAATTATCCCTTGTTTTAAAATTTATCTTCCATTCTAACGAGCAGTTTAAAAAATATATTTATATCTAGTTTTTTGTTTATACCGGTGGTGCACATAAGAAAATTCAACATGCCTAATGATGGAAAATGTTAGAGGGAACACTGCTTATTACTACTGTGTTTACATTTCACAGTTGTTTCAGAAACCCTAGGCTACTACTAAAAAAGTTTCTGGCAGACATGTATGGCCAGCATCAACCAATGTACTGTTATTTTGTAAATGACATTGAACGATCGTGAGACACAGTGTTACCAAGTTATCAGCTCTGTGGCACAATGCATTGCTCTGTGGTTTTTACATTCATAACGGTGGCAACATCACCTTACTTTTCCCCTTATCAGCCAATTAACTATCAGGTGAACCCTAAGTACAATTGTAGTATAAACAAAATGACTGTCATTTCAGAATGAAGTGCCAAGAATTTGTCACATGGTGTGCCACTTTCAAGAGTGAAAATTAAAGTGGGTGATATTAGGTGTGGAGGTGATAAGGCATTTCTCCCTTATATATTTCTATATAATCTAATTTAAGGACTTCAATTATGAGAGTGCCTAGGGCCTACAAAGAGCTTAATCCAGCCCTGGATCAGAGTGCTCCTGGCTCACACCAGAGCTACTCCAGGAGCTACAGTGGCACACAGTCCCACATCAATGGAGTTGATTCAAATAGGTTTGCAAATCACAGAGCAGGGCTTAGGAAACATTTTCAGTACATAATCAAATAAAGATTTTCATATTCTCCCTGTCCACCCTTGAGGACCATAGTACAGAGTCATAAGGCCATAAGCAAGATACCACTGGCATATGTATTAATGGTGCATTTCCTGCTTTGCCAGGAAATAGTTTATAATGAGGTATAATTGACAACAGCACCTATATGGTTCTGAATACAGTGTTTTGCATTAAGAACTATTAGAATTGTGGAGTTGGGATAGGAGAAAAGGAAGGAGATCATTTATCATCGGTGCTCCACAGAGGTCAGTGTTGCCAACCATTCAGAATGATCTACATTCATTTCTTCTATATGTCTATTTAGGGTGAGGTTCTTAAACTCCGCCAATCTCTTACATGGAGTAAACAGAACAATGCAGAAAACCAAGAACCCACACACTGCTGAAAGCCTGAGTTCTAGCTGAGAAAAGTTCCCCCTGTAGCAGAAACAGAGACAGACAACTTTAAGGTTGCCTTGTGAGGCTTCTTTGTGAGCCATATGTAGGAGATATGCTGGGGGCAGGAGGAGAATACTAGGAATTTTGTCTAAGTAATTACCAAGGTTAATGAGTTAGATTTCAAGTGCCTATTTGTCAGTGAGAAAGTCAGAGCCAGTAGAAATTTACAAAAGGTTTTCTCCAAGCATCCATCTTTTAACTGATTTTACTTCACTCACAAAGTTTTTGTGGTGTCAAGGTATGCTTGGCTTAATCCTACCACTAGGGAAATTAAATGAGAAATTTTATAGCCTTTATTACTCTCTCACTTGATTTAGAATACACAAATGTTTTTCATTTGTTTTCATTCAAATGAATCTTGATCAGTCACACCTGCAAAGCATATTCAGCTGTTCATATTTTTACACTCATAGTATTCTAAGTGTAGTTCAAAATTATTATACACAGAAAATTCAGTTTCTGCATGAGAGTTTTCCATGGGAAAAATTGAAATTTGCCAAATTTGTAATTTTTCAACAAGAAAAATAATTGCTTCAGGTGGGAACTGACCCAAAAGAAACATTTTCATTTTAACTAAACCAAACCAGGTCATTTCAGGTCAGTTGAACTTTATATACACTTCTAAAAATGACTTCATTCTGACATTCTCTCTGAGGTAGTCTAGTTTAAAACACCTGATTGGTAGATGCAGGTCACAGAGAGTGGACCCAGTGAAATGTGGCTGTGGCAGATTCAGAACTAAATGAAGCTATTAGTGTTCTCTGTCATTGGATGATTCTCCAGTAGTAAGAAAAAAAAAAAAGCTAAATAGTACACAGGGTCAGAGCCCTGAAGGGAGGTCCTGAAAAGTCAGCCAGATGTGGAAGGCTAATATTCAAAAGTATGCCATAAAGATTCTGCAGTTGGGCTTGCTCTATAAGTACCATACATCTACATAGTCTGGTTTTGTACAGTATTCATGTTAGGTAAAGATATGCAATAATGGTCTTGTAACAGTGTGACTCACTGCTAGGGCACCTCCTGCTGCTCATTCTGGGAGGTAGCTTCTTGGTGCTGGATCACCCTCTTTGGCTGCTGTCTCCCCCTGTCTTTGCACTCTGGGTTCTCCCCCTCCAGGAACCCCAACCCCCTGTGCCCTCCTTGCCTCTGTGACCCACTGCTAGTCTTCATCTTCACCTCGGGCAAGCTGCAGTCTGAAATGGCCAGTCACCATTGGCAAGGGGGTGTGAACCTGTGGCCTTTGCCATCCCTTGCTGCTTCTCTGTAGCCTTGTACCCTCAAGCCTTGCTTCAGGCCCTGCAGCCTAGGAGATTGCCTGGCCAGGGCTTCCCCAACTCTGCCTGCCTTTCCCCGGCCCTGCTCTAACTACACCTGTAGTATTCTAGGGCCTTCTCTCAGGCCCTGCAGCCTGGGAGTGAGGTCTGGACAGCTCCCCAGCCTTGCTTACTTGCTTGTTCCCTGGAAGGCAGATCCCTCTTATTCCCCAGCCAGAGCAAAAATGTATCTGTTTCCACCCTCTCAGGAGCCTTTATTTATATCTCCCTCATCTGTGCCCTAATTGGCTTATACTCCCCATAGCTCCACTGCTCCAGCCCTCTCGGAGGCCTGGGTTTTAACCCTTAAAGGGCCGGTGCAGGGCAGACACCCCATCACAGGCCCTATCTTGTAAACAAAGCATTTTCTACTGTGAGTTTTAATGCATTGCCTTCAGTGACTCCACTCATGGTAGTGGTGTTTTCTCCCAGTAGCAAGTGATTGTAAGGTTCATAATGCTGGAAATGCCTAAACTCACAAGTAGCTCATTAGACACACTACCAGACCATTACATCCCATAAGTGTCTTCAAAGGGGGATCGGAGAACTGGAAGACAGCTAGACAAATCTGTTATTAGGCAGGAAAGCTTGCTGGAAGAAGTGATGGAAGGCATCAGTGTATATGGAAAGCCTATTTTGGAGGATGAGGAATAATGACTAGGGAGGAGTATGTGATCTGGTGAGAATAGACGTGAAGAGAGACAGGCTGAGGAAGGCACTCTCTGAAGTCCCAAAGATAAAGAAAATTGATCCAATGGAGAGGGAAGGTCTTCTTGACTAGAACTGGTCAGGAAATTTTGGAGAACTATTTAATTGGAAAATGCCAGTATGTCAAAACCAAAACTCTTCACAGCAATTAATCTACTTCAGCAAGGTTTCTCAGAATGATATCATACATCTCCAGAATAGCTAATAATCTAATTCACAGCAGGGGCTTGAACTTGCATTTTCTTTATCTAAGGTGAGTACCCTAACTACTGGTCTATTGGGTATACTTGGGTGGGGTCGATCTGTCTCTCTATACTCCCCTCCTTGTCTTTTGCAAAAAGTGTCAAAAAGTCTAAGTTTAATCCTAGTGTAAAAGGGAGAGAAAATTGGGAATCTCAAAAATGTTCATGGCTCGGATGCTGACCAGCTCTACTCTTGATTTATCCAGACCTTAAGGCTGAGGTTTTAGAGGTGGGCTGAGACTGCTGTCTTTTCTCATTCTGAGCCTCTCTTATTTTAAGTATCATTTTCATTATTAATCATTCTAGCCCCACCTTCACAGAAAGAAAAGATTTCTTATATGGCTTCTTACTCAGTTGTCTAGGAGGAAAGTAATGGGGAATAAACATAAATATAAAGTCCCTGCTTCTCAGTGTGACTTTGCACACTCAGGAAAAGCTTTCATTATATTGATACAAATCCAAACAAAAATGTATTAAAATTCCTTATAAGCTATTGGAGCAAACCCTCAGCTGGTGAAAAGTGTCATAGCTTCATTGAAATCAATGGAACTGTGACACTTTTCATGAGGTGTAGATCTGCCCCATAGAGTGTAGGACAGGTACAAAGAGAAAATAAATACAAGACAAATAAGCCATAGCCTGTTTCTTTGATTTTTTTTTAATCACTCAGCTGGGTTCCTAGAATTCTTCCCCCCATTTGTGATTATTTTACATTATACCATCTCAGACATTCAAAAGCACAGTTAGGATTTATAATTTGCTGCTTGTGATGATTTCATCATTAGATGGTTAAATTCACCTGTCCCTTATTTGAGCCACTGGCTTGTAACTTGTATTTCTGCTCAACAGCACAGTCAGCATCAAGAGAATTTAGAATAGTTCCTTTAAGCTGAAGACTGTTGTGTTATTTGAGCCAACAAATTTACCCTAATTGTAAGTTCAATTGTAAAAAGTATATGACAGTTCATAAGATGTTGCAGTAATCTATAATAACAAAATGTTGATGGAAAATATGTCAAATTGCTTTCAACGAAGAGTGTTATAAACAGGCGCAACAAAACCACATAAAAACTAAATTAGTCCAACAAAGGGGGCGGCCACTCTGATACGATTCAGGGGCTATGCTGAAATCATGCTTGGTAACAACAGAAGATATGGAACCAGAAGTTAATTCGTGTATTGGATATTCAGCCTAATTAGTATACAAAATAATGAGGGGATGAGCTGTTGTGGTCTTTTAGGAGAGAGTTTGCATGGATGAACACAAAAGAACAGATAAAGGCTGCTAAAGCAAGCTTCATTATCATAGCTGACGTCCCTACCACTTTCTGGGACGCTAAGCTTTGATCCTTCAAATCTTGAGAGATGTCCTGACCATATCGGCCCAGAACAGTCAAATGAATGTGCCAGCTCAGTGCAATAACTAATACTGACAACTGGCTGGGTAAAAATAATAAATCTTCTCCAACTAGCTGGCCAGACCATAGCAGCATGTGGCAGATCTGAAACCACTAATGGGGTATCATCAATGGCAGAGAGTCTGCTTGTAGTGAAAGAAAAGGAATTATGGGCATATTAAGGTTGGCATTTGGTAGGAAGAGAGGGGAATGCTGACAAAGAAGGCAGGGAAGTGGGAGATAGTCACAAGCTTGGACAGCAAGTTCAAAGCAGCCACACTTTTGGGTATTTGTCCAGACTGAATCAATCCTGGAAACTTTTTCTATAGCATGAACTGATAAAGAGCTATTCATGTTGTTATATAGAGGGATACAAGTACAGGTTGGACCTCTGGCACCCTAGGACTGGTCCTGAACAAAGTAGTTTGCCAGACCAAGGGAGGTCAATTCCAAACCCTCCGGCCACCGGTCTCCTAGCCTGGCTCTGCTTTCGACCTTACAGATCACCCCCTGGCTGCCAGCCCCCCAGCTCTGCTACCAGCCCCAGGCCCCTGAATTCCCCTCTGTCTGCCAGCTGCTCAGCTCCAGCCCCAGCCACCGGTGCACCTCCTGGCTCCAGCTGGGCTGCTAGCCCCTTTGCTGCTGGTCCAACCAGGCTGCTGACTCCAGCAGGGCTCTCGGTCTCCAGCTCTCCTGCTATCGGGGCTCTCTGGTCTAGTAGCATCCAGGATTTGGCCAGACCCTTGATGTTGCAAGACCAAAGAGTCCCAGTTTAGAGAGGTTTAACCTGTATTGTATCCCTGGCCTGGTTATCAGTATTTTGTCTATATCTGTAATATATTTTAGCTGATTAAACCATCTCTCTGGGCTTTCCTAACAGGCACAAAAGAAAGCAAAAGGAGAATAAGATAATAGTCTTACTATTTTTATCTAATCTGACCTTTGAACTAAAGGAATTGGAAATGTGCTTGCCCACAAATTAGACTGACAATGGCAATATAACAAAATCACAAGAACCGGAGACATTAATCAGACTCACTAACAACAAATGATCAGGGCTGTCCACTGACTGGCTTGATTCTCACTGAGAAGAGGAAAAAAAACAAAGCTAGAGACTCTTTTAGACCCCAGTCCTACCATAATGGCTGTGCAACTCTACAATAAGGTCTCTTCATCCACACACAGTCCCTTGATCTTTCTTGGAGCCATGGCAATGCTGGAACACAGAACAGGTCTTTCTTACTTGACAAATTCCAGTCAGGAGTTAGTCCTTGTGAAAAATGCAGCATACATATGAGCCACCAACAGATCCACTGTGCAGTCTGAGGGGGATGAAAAGGTGGGGAAAACAGCTAGTCACTGTTTGCATTGTATTCTGGGGTGATTTTTCCACTGTACATCAGAATTACTATGAATCTCTTCATGTTCTGAGCACAACTGAAAAGTCCTATTCTTGCTTAAGATGTATAGATAAACCTCCCCCACTTTTGAAGACTTGATGTCAAAGGAGGTATAAAGACTATATAGAGAGAATGATTTCTACTGTCAAGCAACAAAGGAAAGGAGAGGAGCCAATCGTCCATATGTGGGCTCCTGTTCTGGCAGATCTGGATGCCTTTCCTTATGAATCTCTTCCAGGTTGGGAGGAATCACGCTCTAACACATCTAGGGCCTGAATAGCGCTTCTCCCTTGAGGGGGTGCTTCACAGGAATCTTTGTGATGGGAAGCTCATGGAGCTTTCCTACTCTTCTGGCCCATTCCTATAGGAAAAGTGATGAGGTTCATGATGAGGACAGTGCTTTGGTCACACCACACTTAATTTGTTGGCGGAGGGGGAGAGGGAGGGAAATCACAGATTAATAGCAGCAAATTTTGGCCAAAAGCCAGTTTTGATCAAATTGCGTTATGTTTTCTCCTTTTTCTCTTTCCTCCAAAGTCAACAACAATAACACACTCTGGGGAAGGAGAAGTTTACTGCAGCTGCATTGAGAATTGATACTGAAAAAACATATGACCAGAAAGCTAACATAGTTTCCCTCGCTAATAGAATGAACACTTCTAAGTTATTGCAGATAAACAAAGCCTGCTGCTGCATTTCTGGATGGGGGGGTGGGGAGTCTTCTGTAGAACCCTTTGCCATGTGGGGCAAATGCCCTGCAAAATGAAGATACAAAGTGGGTGAAGTCAGATATTTTATTGGACCAATTTCCATTGGTGAGAAAGACAGGATTTCTAGCCACAGTAAGCGCTTCTTCAGGTCATTCACAGACCCTCCTTATTATCTCACTGTCCCCCCCCCCCGCCCCTTGTTTCTGTAATATCCTGGGACCAACATGGCTATAATTACACTGCAAAGTGAAATAACATATATTTTGGCCTTTTTGCAAAAGGAACAAACTCTCCTTTTCACAAACGGTAATTTGTATGACAAAATATCACAAGAGATAAGGATAAAATGTCGGTCAAAACTAGTTGAGAGAGCCATGTACTTTTTCTTCCCCCAAATGCCAAGTTATAATGGTCTCTGCTCATGCTCCTGATCACAAAAGGAATAAGTTTAGCTAATTGGAGCATCAGAGAAATGCCCTGTGAATTCTCCTGTGATCACTTTGGCTGTGAATGCTGTTCAAACTCAAAATGCACCAATGAGCACCTGCCACAAAGTGTTTGTGGATACTTCTTGAGAGTGAAAAAGTTAATTATCCATCTCTGAGAAAAAAATTGTTTACACAAAAATATAAATCAGCTATTGCTGATTCATGAAAGACTGATTTAATTGCATTCAGGTCTTCTTGACTCAAGTGTTCCTCATAGCTCTAATCTTATTGCTTCCCGTGGTCATTCTATAATATAAGTGGCTCAGAGCTGGCCTGGGATATGCAGACACACCATTGATTTCACTGAACATGGCATAGGTGTATTGGAGGGAGAATTGTACCCCAAAGGACTTGAAATTACAATTCCAAGCAAGCCAAGTTGTGTACGACTACGGGGAACATGAGCACTGAGGCTATCCCAGAAAGGAAAGGAACTCTGAATGCAGATGGTAGTGAGCTACAACAATGAGTCCCAGACATAAACATCTCTAAAATTAATTTCTAAGGCTTTGACTCAAACCCTTCTTTAGAAATAAGGATGTATATGACACCCCTGCCACAAAAGTAAAGCTTGGTAAAAATTTTCCAGGCAAAGAGTTAACTCATTCTCTCACTCATGCATTCTCTCTTCTAGTGAATGTTTACATATTTATAGAAAATGGAACAGTTTCAATAGAAAAGAGTAAGAGTAGAATAGCCTACAGGTTGGTAGCTATAATGCTCACCCTGTGGAGAGAAAATTAGAGCTCAAGTATTTGTTACAGAGCAGAGATTCAAGCATGGCTGGCCTATATCCACATCCCCTAATCACTGGGACAAAGGTTAGATGGATGACCAGACTTTGCTGATAAATTCCACCAGTCAAAGTCGCTGCGCTGATTTTCTGGTTTGTTAGTCAAACTGAGGATCAATTATTCATCCATCTATATTCACTGGCGCATAGGAGTTTCACCTTTGACTTCAGCAAGCATTGATAAAGTCCCATGTGATCAGTAGAGTCTTGTTAACTGACAGCATTAAGGGTGCTTTTCTATGGTTAAAACATTAAAAATACATAAACTGTAAGAGCTGGTTTGGAGAGCTGCAATTGTTTTGGATCAGATAAAGTATAGCTGCAGACAGCATATGATGGTGGCTCTAAAATAGAACTGAAAGGTCGTTAAAAGCTCAAGTCATGCCCACCGGGCTCAACAGAACTCTTTCCTTTGACTCTGATTGATTCAAGGACATTATTGTCACTCAGTCCTTCAGTAACCACAGCAAAACCTCTAGCTTTTTATGCAAATTAGGCACAAAGACTAACAACTCAGAGTTGTGCACGACTATGTCAAATTATAAAAGTTTCACCTGTGATTTCTGAATGGAAACATCTCAACAAGAAAATGAAATACAGATGGATTGGCTTGATTCAATGCTTCATATTAAAATACAAGAAATAATCCAAGCAATTTTCTGTTTTGAAGCAACAGTGTCAGATAAGGACAAACTATTTGTAACATACACGGCTCTTCATACTTCACGTTCATTGGACTCACTGTGTGAAGATTAAGTTGTTAAGTTTATATTATACTACATGTGCACCCGTTAGCCTTACAGATTGGATTACAGTCTCAGTAAATCCTTGCTTAATGACACTAGCATGGAAATTATCTTAATACTATAACATCATTTCCACATCCTGTATGCAACTTTTTTCCAACCTTGCTGGAAAAATCCTCATCCCTTTAAACAATAATAGTTAATGGAAATCGTAGTTTATGGAACTGTAAACACAATAAGTTAATCGGTGTATTAAATTTAGGTTACTAAAACAAAAATGTTAAACAAACAAAAACTTATGTTAACTAACAGAGGACATCTTACTTATTTACTAGATCAATGGTGCCAGCAAGTTAAAGAAGTATGGTTTAGATGAATGGACTATAAGGTGGCTAGAAAGCTGGCTAGGTCATTGGGCTCAGTGGGTAGTGATCAACAGCTCAATGAATATTTGGCAGCCAGTATCAAAGGAAATACCATAGAAGTTAGTCCTGGAGCCAGTTCTGTTCATCATCTTCATTAATGATCTGGACGACGTGATGGATTGCATCCTCAGTAAGATGGGAGAGAGGATTACAGTAAAATGGATTACAGTATCAATGGATTACAGTAAGATGGGGGAGAGGTAGATAAAATGGAGGGTAAGGATAGGGTCCACAGTGACCTAGACAAATTGGAGGATTGAGCCAAAAGAAATCTGATGAGGTTCAACACAGACAAGTGCAGAGTCTTGCACTTAGGAAGGAAGAATCGCATGCACTGCTATAGGCAGGGGACTGACTAGCTAAGTGGCAGTTTTGCAAAAAAAAGGACTTGGGGATTACAGTGGATGAGAAACTGGATATGGGTTAACAGTGTGTCCTTGTTGCCAAGAAGGCTAACAGCGTATTGGGTTGCATAAGTAGAAGCATTGCCAGCAGATTGAGGGAAGTGCCCTACTATTTGGCACTGATGAGGCCACATCTAAATTATTGCATCCAGTTTTGGGGCCCCCACTACAGAAATGTGAATAAATTGGAAAGAGTCCAGCGGAGGACAACAAAAATTATTATCGGGTTGGGACATTTGACTTATGAAGAGAGGCTTAGGGAACTGGGCTTATTAAGTCTGCAGAAGAAAAGAATGAGAGGGGATTTGATAGCAGCCTTCAACTACATGAAGGAGGGTTCCAAAGAGGATGGAGCTAGACTATTCTCAGTGGTGGAAGATGACAGAATGAGGAGCAATGGTCTCAAGATTCTGGGTGCAGGGGTCTAGGCTGAATATTAGGAAAAATCATTACACTGGGAGGGTGGTAAGGCAATGGAATGGGTTACCTAGGGAGGTGATAGCATCTCCATCCTAAACGGATCTAAAGCCCTGGCTGGGATGATTTAGTTGGGGTTGGTCCTGCTTTAAGCATGGGGTTGGACTAGATAACCTTTTGAGGTAAGTCTCTTCCAGCCCTAGGATTCTATGATTCTATGAGGCCAAAGAGACCATGTGGAACTCATATTTCTTCATGAACTTGTTGAGCTTCCACAGGTCTAGGATGGATCTGAGTCTGCCTTTGGCTTTCACTAGTAGAAAATACCAGAAATAGAATTCCTTGCCCTTCTGCTCCTGAGAAACCTCTTTCACTGTCCCTAGTCTAGAAGTGAGTGCTCCTTCTACAGAAGGAGTTGCTCATGAGATAAGTCTCTAAAGATGGACTGGGAAGAGGGGTGGAGGAGAAGGGGGCACAGAATTGGATGGAGTATCCCCTCTCTGTCCTGTGGCACACCCAACAGTCCGATATGGTGTGAGACCATGCATGGTAGAAAAGGAAAGTTTCAATCCTTGCACTGGTACTCGAGCCTTGATCACACCTTCAGAAGACCTCTTTTGGCCCTGAATATGGCTTGAATTGGCCACAGCCCTGGAAAGGTGTAACCTCTTTCTGCCACTGCTCTTCCTTCTCCAGGAATAATCCTGTTGGTTCTGTGGTTGAAGATTCATGGAGGAGGTTGAGGCCTGAAGTTCTTCCTCCAAAGAGCCACAGAACACAGGTAGAAAATCACTGCTCTAGTCTGTCCAGTAAACCAAGATGAATACTTCTTTCTAGTCCTCTGACTAACAGCAAATTGTTGCTGAAAAAGCAATCATGTTCTCACTTGCTTTATTTTTGGAAGGGGAGAGGGTGAACATGAATTAGAAGTGAAAACTCATCCGATCCTCCCTTAGGGTATGGCTAAACTACATCTTTGTTTCGAAAGAGGGATGTAAATTATACATATCAAAATTGCAAATGAAGCTGGGATTTGTATTTCCCATGCTTCATTTGCATAATCACATCATGGCGGTTTTTTTTTCGAAAAACGCTATTTTTAACGTGAAACCACAGTCTAGACACAGTTCTTTTAAAAAGAAAAGCTTTTTTTTGAAAGATCCTGTATTCCTCAAAAAATGAGATTTACAGGATCTTTCAAAAAAGGTTTTTCTTTTCGAAAGAACCACGTCTAGACCGCAGTTTCACTTTCAAAATAACATTTTTTGAAAAAACACCATGATGCGATTATGCAAATGAAGTGCGGGAAATTCAAATCCCGGCTTCATTTGCAATTTTGATGTGTCTAATTTACATCCCTCTTTCGAAAGAAGGATGTAGTCTAGACATAGCCTTATGTGAGACACTTTCCCCACCATTTGAGAAAATGAGAGAGAAAGAACAGATATAAATTAGTGTGGGGCCTAATTCCAAGGCAGACATCTCCTGCCTGACAGACCAAATCAGAGAAGGAAGATCACAGTTTACATTTCAGTTGGTTAAGTTGAAGTAGTTTTGCTTTCCTTATTCTAACTTTGTTTTCCCAGTTACATCCATTAAGTGATTGCAGATTTGCAGTATTTCATCTGTGATTTTTTACAGCAGACATTATGAGACTGTGATTTTATCCTTGCTGTCTTTTTTTAAATGATAGACGTAATATTCAGAAATTGTATGTTGAAGGGATTGTTACATTGAATATTAATCTTAAAGCTGTTGACTCTAGGGATCTGTATTTTTTTAACTACCAATCTGTTACTAAGGAAGAAGTTACCATTTGCAGATACACAAAAATAATTTCTGGTTGCCCAGACAACCTTAATTCTGGCGTCTCCTAAACTTTATATGCTCAATTTTGCAATCTGAATGTTCTTTTAGCAGGTTTATATGACGAGTTATTAGTCGTGTTGATATATAGTGCCCAAAGGGAAGAAAGCACATTAGAATTATTCATACTGACTTCTGTTCCATTGGGAACATTTATAATTTATACCACAGCAGCTCCTAGAGTTCAACTAAGATTAGGGGCCTATTGTGGTAGGTACCAAACAGTCACATGGTGAAATACAGTCTTTGTCCCAAAGAATTCACATTCTAAATAGACAAGACAGACACATGATGGGAATGGAAACAGGCACAGAAAAAGAGAAGTGATTTGCCCAGGATCACACACAAAGCCAACGAGACTCAATGGCAAACTTGAAGGAAGGTGACAGGAAACAGTACAGGTTGAACCTCTCTAGCCTGGCATTCTCTGGTCCAGCAACATACATGGTCCGGCATGATTTTAGTTAACTCAGATGTCCACTTATCATGGGTGTAGCCAAGTTTCCCGTGGTCCCATAAAGTTTGTTTACAGCCACCAGTCCTGGCTCTCAGTGTTCTGTAATGTTATTTAGCTTTAATATACCCCTAAATGTCTTCTAAGAGCCCAGTAAGCAGTGGAAGGGTTGATAATTCTGCTAGCCAACTTTGACCTTGGTGGAAGGGCAGAGACTCATGTGGACACTGAGGAGCCTTTAGACGGGAGGGAGAGGTGGTCCAGGTGTGGTGGCTTGGCAGGGACTCAAACAGTGCTTTGTTGGGGATGATCTGAGGAAGTGGGTCTGGCCCACGAAAGCTCATCACCTATTAAACCATCTTCTTAGTCTTTAAAGTGCTACATAGTTTTTCCTTTTGTTGGGGATGAGTAAGCAGAGGTTTACTGCTGTGGTATCCGTCACATAGCTTCCTCTGATTCATGCAGGTGCCATGCGCGATATCAGTCTTCTCTGAATTACAGAGAATGATAGAGAGCAGATGCTGAGTGAATGTGGCGGCTCCCCCGCCCCCCACCTTAGAATTCCACGCAGCTGCTCACAGAAGCAGCATGTTTGCGGCACTGACCCTCCTTTGTCTTTTAGCACACCTACCTGAGCACCTTTATTTTCACTCGGCACTTCTGGGCATCCCTGGTGTCTCCCTTTTCCACCATGACTGTGTGATCTTTGTAGAGATATCAGAATTTCTTTTGCTGTTTCATAGTTCTGCAAGAACAAGAATCCTCCCCCCAAACAGAAAAGAAGTCCAGGAGCTCTTAAAGTTGGCCCTTAAAGTTGACAGGATGGGCTTGGTGGTGTGGACTTGTTGTTTAGAAAACTGAACTAATGTGTTAAGTTTAACTTAAACTCCTAGGGTACGTCTAGACTACAGGCTTTTGACAAAGCATCTGTTGACAAAGAGCATCTAGACTACATCCAGTTCTGTCAACAAAGCAAGCCGCTTTGTCGACATTAGAGTGTAGACACAAAGGACAGTGTGAATGCAATAACGCCTTCTGTCGACAGAAAAAGGCATTATTCCTCGCAGAATGAGGTTTACCGCCGTCGACAAAACTGCCGAGTTCTGTCGACGTTATGTCAACAGAACTCGGCGGTAGTGTAGATGCAGGTATAGTTTTGTCGACAAAAGTCCTGTAGTCTAGACACACCCCTTGTGTAGACCAGGCCTAAAAGTAACACTTTTCTGAAGAGAAGACTGCAACTACTAAGCCTTTTGGAAAAAATATACTCGGGTGGGGGAGAGAAGGATAGGGGGGTTGGATTTAATTCAAACATCTTCTTTACTTATTATGAGACAAGGAGGTGAGGTCTCAGAAAGCTCAACTTTCATTTTTTTTAATTTATTAAGCCATTAGGAGCAGCTATCACATCATGATTTATGCACTGGTAAAAATACAATTTCCACAAGAATAGAAAATACAGGTAAAGCCAGAGTCTGGTACCCTTACTACAGGTGACTATTGCCTCACTTTGTGAAGAATCCAATGTGCTCCAAAGGGAAATCTCATGAAGCAATGTGCTACTCAATGTAAGTGAAGGGGCAGAATCTGGCCCTTAATGTGTTGTTTACCTGACAGTTATAGCTCCACTGGCAGACGTAAAACAATAAAAATCACTCCAAAGAATTAATACAGTCAGATCCTTAGTTCTAATTGCAATTCCTCCTTCTTACTGGAGCCTTCCCCAGTTTCTCAAAATGTAGTGAGCTTTTAGGTCACTCCAATGGAGTCTGGTTTCAAGGTTCATGATAAATCTCAGGGAAAGATGATGCTCTTTCCAATGCAAGATCTTTTCTACATGGTTCATCAAGACTAGTTTTACATATTTCAAGAAAAGATTATTCCAGCACTTTCCTAGTCTACTGATATTAACACTAAGGTGTTTCAGAAAGCTCCAGTTTATCTCTACTTGATTCATTCTGTAACTGCTCAGTAAGATCAGCTCTTGTTTCCAAGATTTACTATGGTGACAGTTAAGCATGTGCATACATAGAATGCTTATAGCCTTTGACAGCTAAAATATTAACACCGGATGGCTAATTTCTACCGTATTAGTTAACCTACATGCACATTGTTCCACACTGCAATCAAGGCCAGAAAAGTATGAAGATTATAAGACTCTGTGCTGTAAATGCAGATAGACATTTACTCTGCAGGACTCTAATGACAGCATACTTTTCCTCAGCAGGAACGTGAAGCTGCTGCCTTAGCTTCCCCTCTGTGAATGCCAATTTTGAACTGATTGGATATGAATTTTAAGAGGTTTTGCCCTCTGACCAAGTCTGAGGTTTTCCCTTTCTCAAGGAAGACAGTCCAAATTAGATTCAGTTTTTAAAAAATTCCAACCACCTCAACAGTTCTTTTCTAACAGCGGGAATTTCCATATCACCTTCCTAAGCATCAGCATAAGGTAAAGGGGACTCCATTCCTTTCCTCTATCCCAGCTCCAGTCCATGGTCCTAATAAATTAAATCATTGTCCATCTCAGCCTTCACACTCATTTCCCTTGCCCTCAGGGATACTTCCTATATTGGTTAGTTTGCCTCTTAAGGCATCATCCCAATTCCTTCTCTAGTGGTCTTCTACCAGTCTCCACTTTCAGCAAACTACCACTTCTATTCTGGCACTTTCCCAGCCCTTCAGCTGGAAACAACAGAGTCCTTTGCCTGGCTGCAGAAAGCCTCTTCTCAATGTATAATGACTTGTATTCCTCTCTTTCATATTACATGCAGGCTGTCTTTATATCTCCCAGCAGCCATTGCTCTAGGTCACACAGTTAAACTAAGTGCAGGTGAAAGGTGCCCAAGATCCAGTTCACCCTATAACAGGAACAAGGACTAAAACTTGGGAAATTTAATACAAGCTTTTTTGGGGCAGGGACTTGTTCTGGTTTTTGTGCAGTACTTCTCACAATGGGATTCGGGTCCGTAACTTGGATTCCAAGGTTTTAACCATACTTACTTTCTTATAATTCATGTTATCACCACCAATGGCTAGTTGGCTATGTTAAAAATGCAGGTTCAGATTCTGCATTTGTTTACACCATTTTGCACTGCTATAAACTTTGGATTTATACTAGTATACGTGAGAAGAGATTTTGATGCACTGACTATAAGAGCTAGAAAAGTAAGACTTTCTGAAAATCTTTACGAGTTGATACATAATGAGCAAACCGCAGGGACAGTGGTCTCTTACAAAAGCAGAAACAGCAGTCAACCACTGCTACCTGTCTGACTCAAGCAGCTTTGTTTATTTGCGACATTGTACTAAAGTGGTAGTTATGTCAGGCTGTACTGCAATGAGCAATTCATTATAAATAGCAAAAGTGGCAGATACCAAGTTGAAAGCACCAGCAATGGAGTGAAAGGAGCTGGAAGATGCAGAAATAAAAGAAGCAGGCGAGGATGTGGAGAGGAGATTCAAAATGGAAGCAAGCAAGACAAGAGAAAGGGCCAAAACAGAGTTAGAAGCAACAGTTCTACAGATGTAGAAAGAAAAACTGATGCCAAAGAGATGACGTATTCATATCTTGTTTAAACCACAACACTCTGGCTCTCTCATAGGCTTAAATTATTTCTAGATGTATTTGCCCACATACTTATACTTGAGTTAAAGGCACTATACAGTAGGTCATTATTAACACTGATTATTAAAGAAACATGGCTATATTCTACAGGACTAGAGGATCAATTGGAAAGTATGACTCGGTTCATGTTTTATGGCATCAGAGAAACTACAGCTCTTCATCTGACAAACTATTTCAATGGCACTGTGTCAAGCCACACCTACTGAGGTTCTATATCCCAAACCTGAGGCAAACCAACTGTGCTCTGATGTTTCAGTTCCCACTCCCTTCTTTCTGTAATTTTCTCCTTTTATTTGCACCTCAGTGAAGTTATTTAAAAACAAACTGCTTTCCCAAAGAAATTAAGTTTCCCAAAGCGATTGGACCACATGCTGATCTCAGAATATAAACCCTAAATAAATCCCCTGATATTACTCTCGTTCTGCAGGATTTGTACTGTTGTGACTGGGATCAGAATTCTAGTCCCCGATAATGCAAATCTGTTTATAACCCTATTTGCTTTGCATTACGTTGAATTTTCCTTTCACACACACATAAAATGCCTAAATCTTCATCATACATTTAGGGAAATGAATGGAGACACCTATTCTGAAACACCCATAACTAAGCATTTCAGTTGGTTTATTAAAATTATTCAACTGAGTACGTTTCCCCTTGAACTGTCTTAAATGACTTCAAATGAATAGCCATGTAAATAAATCATAATTATAGAGATACATTGTACCGTTCATAGTTTAGGATCTATCAGTCTTTCCATTGTCAACAAAACATCCATATTAATGCAGTTTGCATGCAAGGTCCCAAATGTATGTCTAATTACTTCCTTAAACAAGATAAAAAATGTCAATAGTTAAGCAATCCCTATGTAATAACACAGAAGTTTAGTATAACTATGCATTCATTTAGCCCCCAAAATTTGGATTCTAACGATAACATCTAGAAAGAAATTAGATGAGATTCTTGGTGTGACTGGGCTCTGTTAAATACATTTTGCAGTCCCTTGTAGAAATACATTTCTAGAAGGCCTCTGTAATGGGAAGTCTAAGCAGATATTAAATGAGCTAACAAGTTCCTTAATGCTCTTAATGGGTGTCACAACAAGAACATTGGTAGTCTGGCCTATTGGAGCCAGAGTGGGTCACAAACTAGGAAATATGCGATATGTCAGAGGGCAGACAGAATCTGGAGACAGGAAGGGTCAGAATATCAGGAGATCAAAGTCAGGCAGGTGGCAAAGGGAAGCAGCTCTAAGCAAGGAAAACCCAATTGCATGAACAACTTCTTGGCCCTGTACTCTGCTGAAATACCAGCAGGAACCAATGAGCACCCCCGGAGTTCTGTCAATGAGATCCCAGGAAAGGTGTCTTCTGTCGGAATTCAGCTTCTAGTCCTGACAATTATTTGCTCAGCACTGGGTGGAAAGTTGGCACTTATTGGCTCCTAATTGCCTGGTGGCCTAGGGTTTGAGACCTGATGGTGTGTGAAACTCTTCCCTCTACTGAGCTCCACATGAGGCCTATGCCTCACTTAACGCTCTTTAGAGCTATGCACATCCTTCTTCTGTGGGGGGAAAACTTAAGACACTACAGCCTCTTTACCCTTCCTCCCTAACCCGTCTCCCTGAACAGCTACCTAGTGCATAACCCCACATTCAGGTTCTGTGCTAGAAGAGAAGATTTATGTCTATACACATTCCTACAAAGAGGGGGATAACAAGAGCCGTGGATTCTCTGAAGCTGCCCCCGTCCACTGCACTGAGCAGCAAGGAGTCCCTGAAGAGAAATGCTGCATATCTTTCCCAGTGGCATCCTCCCTACCCCACCACACAGGCTCTGCTCTCCTGCTGCACAGCAGAATGGCGCTAGTTCCATTGCCAGGATTTTCCCCACAATGAGACAGGGAGAAATTAGTGGAGGTGTAGCTTTTTGTCCAGTGCCTTTTATAATTAAGGAAATGTCAGTGTGAGGGATTCTGGTTATTCTCTCCACACATGACAACCAAGTTTGGACTTAGGAGGAAGGGTCATATTTTGGTACCCTGAAACACTGACAAAATGAATGCAGAAACTCTGAGGTTTACCTGCTTGTCATCGTAAGGGTAAATAAAAATAATTATTTTGGTCATAATTATTGGGTCACATCCCTCTCCTCTCCTTTACACTAAGCTAGCTTCACTGACTTCTGCAGAATTATTCTTGATTTACAATTGTCTGGGGGAAGAAGGCCTTTAATTTTTACAAGGTACCTTGAAAAATCTCACATTCCTCCTTTGGGATCAAACTCAGAGAGTGTGAGCTAATTTCTTCGGTTTTGAAGAAAAATAGTCCAATGCTTCTGAGGTGTAAGACATATGGTGTATGTACAGTAATTATAAATAACTGTCCCATCATGAGTTTACAGCTGAACTGACACAACAGTTCCAAGTCTCTCAACTGGCACAGCTCCAGTGATTTAAATAAAATTGTGCCTCATTGCACTCTGGATGAATTTGGTCTACAGACTTTAATGTGTCTTCCGAGCTGCTATAATTGCTTGTTATGACTCCAGATCCTATCAGAGTTGCTTCATAGGAGCCATTAAATTCCTGCAACTAATTCAGTGCTCAGCTCTGAGATGTTCCATCAGGGATAAAATATCTACTGCACCCTTTGGAAGCTTTAGATGCATAGTTATTATATGGGCATGTCCAGGTAGGCCTATCAACACAAAAGGAAAGCTTGCAAGAGCATCCACAGAGACTTGAATATGTGTAGCTGTAAGCAAATCCAAGTAGCTGTGTTAAAGTTTCATTTTTGCTTTTAAATGCTCATTTCAGCTTTGAGGAAGTACAAAAGAGAGGTTTCATTTTCACACAAAAAAACTACAAATATGAACAGTTTTGCTTGTAGGTTTAACAGATTTCTCAAGTGATTCCAAAGTCCTATCTTATATACAAGGGAAGATGTTCCACGGGATCAAGCACTAAACTGGGACCCCAGTATATGAGTTTTTCTGCCTCATGCAACTCACTTGACCTCTGGATTCCCTGAGTGACTTTTTTGGAGGTCTTTTTTTTTTTTTTTTATAACTTAATGTCTTCGGGGCACTTCCTGTCTCATAATATCTCTTTGTACAATGCCATGCACATGATGATCCTGATCATCACTGGGGCTTTCAGGCACTATATTAATACAAATAATATGTGACTTTGTGGCCTGTTTGTCAGTGGACTGGCTAGTACAAGCAGGCACAATCCCCAGAAAATGACAATACAGGTTGAACCTCTCTAGTCTGGCACTCTTGGACCTGACTGGTTCTGAAACAGAGAATATTATGGACCACAGGATGTCAATATTGTCTAGCAGCATCAGCAACACTTTGGGCATGTTTACATAGTAGGGCTAAAGCCGGAATAAGCTATGAAATTTGAGCTACGTCAATTGTGCAGCTTAAGTCGAAATAGCTTATTTCGGCTTTTGGTGCTGTCTACACAGCGGGAAGTCAGAGGCAGAGCACTCTTCCTCCAACTTCCCTTACTCCTACAGGAGTCAAACCCTCACACTTTTAATGCCAGAAGGGAGGACACAGATAGTTCCCCTTCTGCTGTAGTGTTACTATTACATTCAGTTTACATCCCCTTGAAGACATGAAAAACAAACACTCCACCTAAGCATACACAAGGAATTGTATATTCCTGTCAGGGGCTTTTCCTATACAGAGGGATACATGTCTTTTGGCAGTTCTCTGTGCATTTGCCATGAAATACTCATCCAGCCAACATAATATATAGACACCTTTTAAAAATTTCCTAACAAAGGCTGTAATTTAGCACAGCACTTAAAGCATATGCCTATTTGAATCTAAGCTGTAGCTATCTATCTGTCTGTCAGCGTAGGTGCTGATGAAGCCACTGAAGTTATAAGTAATGGGGTAAATGGAAAGGCTGATTTTCATCCCCACAATGTACCCTCAGACACTCAACTCTACCCTTAGGGATGATCCATGTGTTCCAGCTCCTCAACTACAAGCCCCTCTCCCTCTCTCATGTTGCCAGTTAAGGAGCAAGCAGAGCAGAAGGGGCTGAAGATAGTGGTGCCTACCTTGTAACTTTCAGCCCACTGCTTAGAGCATTCACTTGGGATGTGAAGAATTTAGGATCAATTTCACCACACAGACAGTCTCCCAGTTCTCAGGCTAGTGAGATATGGGATATTCTGATGTAGGGCTCCTTCAGTCTTTCCTGAGGGAGCAGGTCTATCTTGGATAAATAATTAAAGAGTGGTTGGATCACGGTGACTGTATTTGGGGCTCCTATATCCCAGGTGGGTGCCCTACTCATCAGACAGCAGAGTCATTCTTTCTCTCTGGCCCAGTGTCTGAGAGTATTTATACATGGTGGAACAGCTTTGGGTATGTCTACACTACAAAGTTAATTTGAAATAACAGCAGTTATTTTGAATTAACTTTAATAGCGTCTACACAGGCAAACCGCTATTTTGAAATAAATTCGAAAAAGTGGAGCCCTTATTTCGAATTTGGTAAACCTCATTCTACGACGAGTAACACCAAATTTGAAATAGCTATTTCGAATTAAGTGCTGTGTAGACACTTAATTCAAAATAGGGGGCCTCCAGACCTTCCCAGGGAGCCCTGGTGGCCACTCTGGGCACAACCAGGAAAGCTTACTCTCCTCTCCCCCCAGCCCCGGAGCCATTAAGGGGGTAGACCCTGGCCACAGTGCCTGTGCCAGCTCCAAGCCTGCCAGCCCTGACCCAGTGGCCCCAAAACATGAGCCAGCAAGCCACTGGCAGCCAGCCCTCCACCTCTCCCCAGGAGCAGTCTGACAGCTCCCAGGAGCCTGCCAGGGCCCAGAGAAGGCGGGCGCCTTTCTGGTCCAGGGTGGAGATCATGGACCTTATTCAGGTTTGGGGGGGATGCCCCTAGCATCCATGATTTCCGCACTAGATGGAGGAACGTGTCCATCTATGGCAGGAAAGCTTCCAGCCTGGCCACCAAAGGCCACATGCGAACCCAGGAGCAGGTTTGCATGAAAGTCAGGTTGGTCCGGCAAGACCCACAACCCTGAGCCCTGAGCTTCCCCTCCCCCTTCTTCCCCTTGCTTCCCCCTTCCAGCTCCCTCCTCCCAGGTTTCCCCCACCCCTCTCCCACCCTCTCTCTTCCCCCTCTCCCACCTCCTTTTCCCAGTGTCCCCAGAGGTTCATCCCCCCCCCCCCAGTTTTGTTCAATAAACCCAGTTTTTATTTTTGAACATATGTGTCTTTTATTTGACATCAGGAAGGGGGCTAGGGAGGGGGTAAGTGGAGGGACATGAGGGAGGAATGGGGCACGAGCCCCCGGTGGGGAGGACCAGGGTGGCTCTGAGGGCTTCTCGGGGTAGACGCTCTCCCTCAGGGCCTCCTGGATCCTGACAGCCCCGCGATGGACCCCCCGGATGGCAGCCTGCAGAAAGTGCAGCTGGGCTGATGGCAATAACCCCACGAGACACACCGGCGTGCCCAGGGGCAGCTCTGGCTCCATGTGGCCAAGTGCTGTGGTGTCCCAAGTGCGGGCACTCAGGGCACTCCAAGACAGGACTGCTTTGCTGTCCCTCATCGAGGTAGACAAGCAAGCGGGGAATCCTGAGAACTGTCTGTCCAGGATGGGGGTAGGGTCCCTTTAAGCACGGAGCTCAGTTAGCCTCAGGCAGCAGCCCCACACACTAAGTCCTAACCTGATGCCCTGCTGGCACTGGTTCCGGCCAGCCTTAACTTCGGTTCAGGGTCCAGTCAGTGTGGACATGCTATTTCAAAATAGCAAAATGCTATTTTGAAATAGTTTTTGTGTATAGATGCATTATTTCGAATTAGCTTAATTTGAATTATCTATTTCAAATTAAGTTAATTCAAAGTAGCACTGTAGTGTAGACATACCCATAGTCCTTTTAAATTTAAAATGTGACCCAATTTTATGTAAATTCTGTCACACACCTTGTACATTTTGATGCCTTTATTAAAAATATTGTGCAAAGCTGTTAGTGAATCATTCATTAAAAGTCTAAAAGAAAGTGACATGGGATTGTTTCTCAATAAACCTTATTAGAGAAAAGAGATAAAACAGACATTTGGAGTAGGGTTCTGTCTTGGCACAGCTAAATCAAAGGTCTGAAAACTAGAAAAAAAAACCCTACAACAAAAGAAGAAACAAAACCTTTTTATAGCCTGCACAGAAAATGCTCAAAACCCTAATCCTGCAATAGGATCCTCTTGATGCGATCAGAAAGATTAGACAATGGCAGGAGGATGAAATGATCCAGAAGTCAAATCATATGGAGGAATGAGGACAGGAACCTATACCAGGAAGTTTTATTCTCACTCTAGGTAAATGGCATTTTCCCTATGTAGCTGGCAAAGATGCAGCTGAACTAGGCTTAGTTGAATAATGGGTAGGATTTTAGAACTGAGAGTTAGAAAACCTAGGTTCTAACTCTGACTCACGTCAATTTGGTGGCATTTATGTGCCCACTGACTTGTGAAGAAAACAGTAACCGTGTGTTACATCAAACACACAGTACTTCTCATGCTAATGTCACTGTATGTGTAAATGTACTGTTTTTCTTCAAACGTCACTTGATTCTTAAATCTCAGTGTGGTATGTCTACACATCGAAGTTAATTTGAAATAACAGCTGTTATTTCGAATTAACTTTCCTAGCGTCTACACAGGCAAATAAAATCAAAATAAGCAGGCACTTATTTTGAATTTGGTAAACCTCATTCTACGAGGAATAACGCCAAATTCGAAATAGCTAATTCAAAATAAGCGCTGTGTAGACGCTTATTCCGAAATAGGGGGCCTCCAGCCCTTCCCAGTTTCCCCTGGTGGCTACTCTGGGCCAAACCAGGAAATCTCCTCTCCTCTCCCCCAGCACCGGGGCCCTTAAAGGGGTAGACTCTGGTCATGATGCATGTGCCAGCTACAGGCCTGCCAGCACAGAGCCAGCAGTCACTGACCCTCACCCAGTGGCCCCAGTATGAGCCGGGCAGCCAGTGCCAGCCAGCTGTCCCCTGCCCAGTCCCCCAGCTCCCAGGAGCCAGTCAGGGGCCGGAGACGGCAGGCAACTTCCTGGACTAGTGCGGAGATCATGGACCTCAATGAGGTTTGGGTGGAGGCCTCCAATGTCTATGATCTCTGCTCTAGATGGAGGAATGCCACTGTGTACAGCCGCATAGCTGCCACCATGGCCACCAAAGGCCACATGCGCACCCAAAAGCAGGTGCGCATGAAGATTAAGGAGCTGCGGCAGGCGTACGCCAGGGCCACTTGGGGCAGCTCCTCAGCACGAGCAGACACCTGCCCCTATTTTGACGCCCTGGACCGCATCATGGGGGGGCGGGACAGTCCGTGCCACCCCGGGGGGCACCTATCCGGGAGTGGAGGGCCCTGACCAGGGCGTGGAGGAGGAGCCGCAGAAGCCGCCATGGAGGGTGCCACGCTGACAGGACCCCCGAGCTGTCCCAGCAGCGGAGTCACCAGGGTCCTCCGGGGAGGCCACACCAGGTGAGTGCCATCCCTGTCCCCTTCCCGGGGGGGGGGGGGGCAGAGAGGGAGACCAGGGACTGCGTACGTGGGCCTTGCTTACCATGGATCACGCAGCAACCTATGCATGTGTGAGGCCACCCCTGGGCAGGTGGCTCCAGCTGCCTGCCAAATAGGGGCCATGGCCCGATAGCCACACACGTGTGTGAAGAGACATGACATGCTCCTGACCCTGGGGCGGGACACAGCAGGACGCCCTCCCTTCACAAGCCCCCTCTACACAGAGGCAGGGGACATCTCCCCCCCACCTCAGCTGCACTATACACAGCACAGAGGCATGGGTGTGGTCTCGGGGCAGCTCCCACTCCCGGGATAGCTGGACATTCCAACCATGGCCTCTGTGCAAGCACAGCGGCTCTGACGGTGCAGGGCATGGTCATCCTCACCTTGCAGGGGGGGCTGGGCTTCACCCACTGTGTCCGCAGGGAGAACTGACCACTTCTCTTGTTTCTCCACAGCCGCACCAGCTGCACGCGCAGGATGCACCACCCCGCCCAGGACATTGTCCCACACCCGAGGGCTCAGCAGGTCCACCACAACACTGCAGGGGTACCGACAGCAGCACCTGGGGGCCCTGCAAACCCTGCACTACAGCTTGTAGCACTGGGTGCAGGACGACTGGGAGTTCCGGCGGGAGCTGCTTGCCCAGGGTCGTGTCATCTGTGAACACCTGCAGACCCTGGTGCAGAGCGTGCTGCCTCGTGCCGCTCCAGTGCCTGCTGCCTCCCCAGCTACCGCTCCTCCTCCCACTCCTTCTCCCCCTCCACACCCTCCTCCCCATGCCCCTGGGGACGCCGAGGCCCCCGCACCCGCTGTGCTGGGAGACAGTTGGCCCAGCAAGACCCCCACCCCTAAGCCCTGAGCTTTCCCTTCCCCTTCTTCCCCTTGCTTCCCCCTTCTAGCTCCCTCCTCCCAGTTTTCCCACTCCCCTCTCCCACCCTCTCTTCTCCCCTCTCCTGCCTCCTTTCCCCAGTCTCCCCATAGTTTCATTCCCCCCCAATTTTGTTAAATAAAGAGAGTTTATATTTTTGAAAATAAGTGTGTTTTATTTGACATTAGGAAGGGGGGCTAGAGAGGGGTACGTGGAAGGATGTGAGGGAGAAATGAGGCACAAGCCCCCAGTGGGGCAGAGCAGGGAGGCTCTGAGTGCTCCTCAGGGTGGACACTCTCCCGCAGGGCTTCCTGGATACTGACAGCCCCCCAATGGACCTCCCGGATGGCAGCCTGCAGCAAGTGCAGCCAGGCTGATAGCAACGCGTCCACAAGACGCTCCGGTGTGCCCAGGGGCAGCTCTGGCTCCATGTTGCAGAGTGCTGTGGTGTCCCGAGCGAGGGCAACCAGAGCACGCAGAGACACAAATGCTTTGCTGTCCCTCATCGAGGTAGGCAAGCAAGCAGGGACACCTGAGAACCGACTGCCTGGCGGGGTGTCCCTTTAAGCATAGGCCTCAGATAGCCTCTAACCTGGTTCCGGCCGGCCTTAAATCCGAATCAGTGTCCACTCAGTGTGGACGCAGTATTTCAAAATAGAAAAAGGCTATTTCAAAATGCATTTTGTGTGTAGACGCGTTATTTCGAATTAACTATTTTGAAATAAGATATTTTGAATTAACACTGTAGTGTAGACATACCCAGTAAGAATTGTAAACAAGCCAAGTCTATGTATTCTGAATTGCATAATATAATCTTATTTCTATATTATATATTGTATTGAAAAATAAGAAGACATACATTATGAAGCATAAACACAATGAGGCAATGGTAGTTTTCATGCTGTTGTTTTTTATTTGTTTGCTTTGCATGAAGTTTCATATTTGTAATATCCTGATATTCTAGTGCATTACTTAGCAAATCATGGAATAATTAAAGTCAAACCACTTACGTTCAATAAAGCTCTCTCTGCATGCACTTGGATGGATCAGGGATTTGAATTATATCATGCTGGCAAAATGATAAATATGCATACATCAGTAACTAGCATCTTCATCTGACAAAACAACCAACAGAGATGCAATAAAACAGCAAGCAACATTCTCACTTCTGATCTGGAGAGCTGCAAGATATTATCTGATTTCTATGATATACCATTATATTTTTATTTATATAGATTTCAATCAAATTTTTTAAAAACTTATTTCAGGTAGCTTTGAGTAGAACTGATTCAGAGCTGCAAGATATTATCTGATTTCTATGATATACCATTATATTTTTATTTATATAGATTTCAATCAAATTTTTTAAAAACTTATTTCAGGTAGCTTTGAGTAGAACTGACTCCACTCTATAGAAGGTATGTCTACACTGCATTCCTCTTTCGAGAGAGGGATGCAAATGCAGCTGCGCAAAACTGCAAATGAAGCACGGATTTTAATTTCCCGTGCTTCATTTGCATAATGGAATCTGGGCATTTTTTCAAAATACCCTGTTTCAAAAAAAACCCCGCCCTCTGGACAGGGTTATTTCGGAAAAAAAAACCTTCTTTCGAAATAACTCTTACTCCTTAAAAAATGAGGTTTAAGGATTATTTTGCAAGAAGGATTTTTTTGAAATAACCCCATCTAGACAACAGTTTTTTTGGTTTTTTTTTTTTTTTAAATAGGGTATTTCGAAAAAGCGACCAGATGCCATTATGCAAATGAAGTGTGGGAAATTCAAATTCGCGCTTCATTTGCAATTTCGCTTGGCTGCATTTGCATTCCTATCTCGAAAGAGGAATGAAGTGTAGACATATCCTGAGGGAAATTGGGTATTTGATCCTGAGACATACTCAATAGGATAATGTGTTTGCATTTGACATTAGTTCTCCAACATAAAGGGTCACACTGCTAACTACTTCCCCAGCAGGAATTCCCATGCTATCTTTCCTCCCCCAGGGAATCCAGCACTTTAGCACTGCAGTTTCCCTTGCTTCCGCTCACAAGCCCCCTCACAGAATTTCTTCCATGGAAGCCTCACTTGTTCCCTGTGGATTTTTTCTATTGGTGTAGGCCCCAACTCAGGGCTTCCTCATAGAAGCCTACTCTGATACCTACAGATTGCTTCTTCCAGACCTACCTCCTTTTCTCTACTTTTCCTGAAGCCCTGATTTCAGGACTCTGGGACTCTGTGGTCAGGATACCCACTCCAGCTCTCATCCCACAGCCTGATGACAAGAATTCTACCACTGTCTCTTTCCCCCAGGGATCCTGACAGTTCTCTTAGCACAACCACTCTCTACTCCAGGCCCTCAATCAGGGATTCTTTTCCCCATCTATTCTGTCACCTTCCAGCCTGCCACAGCTGAAAAACTCCTCTCAAGGGTCCGGGTTTCCCCTTCCCCTTTCTACCTAAGTAACTGTCTTTATACTGTTCAATCAGCCTCTTTCTAGCTCTGCTGTTCCATTACTAATTAGTTAAAGTTCACAAGCTGGAGCATCCTACTGCTCTCAAGTGTAGACTAGAGAGTTATCATAGGCCAGTTAGACCCTTATTTGCCTGAAGGGTCAGTGGCCCCATGAGAAGTAGCATTTGTGTATTTTCTCAATACACAAATGCCACTTTGTGTCTACACTGGAGCAGAAGGTTAACCTAAGATATGCAACTTAAGCTACTGTTAATTGCGTAGCTGGAGTGAATGTATCTTAAATCACCATCCACATAGTGCGAGGTCAATGGGAGCATATGCTCCTGTTGGCTTCCCTCACTCCTTGTGAGGAGTACCAGTACCAGTGCCAATGAGGGTGCCCTTTGAGTTTGATCTAATGGGTCTATACTACACCTGCTAAATCGAAACCCAGAAGTTCAACTGCAGCAGCATCAATCTTCCCTTTAGTGTAGATGTGCCCTTATTGTGCCTCTGTTTAACAATTTGGGTTAAACACTTAATTGGGAATGTTAAGGTTATTACAGGTTTGTGTTTTTTAACAGGAAGTATTAAAAATACTCCACCCATTCTCACTCTGAGCCTATGAAGCCACCTTTGTATCTTCGGAACCCAAGACAGAGCAAAAGGAGGATGTTTTGATTTGTTTTTTATTAATGAAGGAATGACTGGATCCTGATTTTGGCTACCTGAAACTGAAGGTCAGAGATACTTGGATCCCAGGCTTATTAAAACCACAAGAGCTACTTGTATCTCAGATCAGATTTCACCCATTTCAAATTTCAGCTCTGGGATTTTCCTTTGGGTCAGTCTCTTGTCATGTATTACAGGAGCCTCTCTGGGTCCCATCTGAGAATGGGTCCCCATGGTGCTAGGAAGCGTCGAAAGAGTCTGAGCCAGACTCTTCTCTTTCCGAACTAATCAGGCAAGGCCAGGCGAAGACAGTGGCGCGTCCAGGCTGCTCACTGTATATTTACAGGTTCCGCGTCAGCCATTAGGACTCACTGTGCAGAGTCTGCTGCCTGTGGAGTGTAACGCACCGGGCAACTTTTCCGAGCGTGCGCTTGGCGCGGAACCAGGCTGGAGAAGACCGGGAGCGAGTAGGATTTTGAACTCGGGCGGTAGGGGACTGAAAGCAAAACAACGGCTCGTGCTTCCCAGCCGACTCCCCATACAAAAAGCTTACCAGGGGCTTGGTTCCTGCTCCGAGCGGGCTTACTTGCAGCAAGCACAACATGCCATGGGAAGGGACCCTCTTTGTCTCCTTGCCGCCGTGCTCAGTTTGACCGCTGACCAGCGAGCCGGGCTGGCCTTGGGCTGAGACCGCGCTCAGTGGCTGCAGGCAGGCGGGGAGCGGGAGAGCTGGGGATCCGAAAGGAGCCGGCCGAGACGCCAGCGTGCGGAGAGGCGCGTCCGGGAGCGGGGAGCTGTCCAGCATTTCAGCACCTCGGCGACGCTGCAGCGTGGAGCCCGCAATAAATGCAGGACCCGCAGACCCAGGCTCCCAGGTAAGGGAGAGGACGGAATTCAGAGGGGAGCAGAGGCAGAAGCCGAGCCTGGCTGAGGGGCGTGCGGGAGGTAGATGGGGAGAAGGAGCGTGTGAGAGAAAGGGCGGGAATCCGGCGGGATCCCTTTCGCTTCCGTGCGCCGCAACTCTGTTGTCTCCGTGTAAACGTGCTTAAGAGCGAGCTTAGATCGCGGTTAGCCCAGGCACGCGTGTGTGGCGGGCTCGGTGCTCACCCCATCGAGGGCAGCGGGGCCCGGCTGAGGTGGTGGGGCTGCGGTGGCGCTAGGTCCCTGCTTTCTGACCAGGGACGGTTCCTTGGTGAGGAAGCCCAAGGTGAAGTGTGTGTGTTTCCTTGTCCCTGCAAGGAGCTGCCGTGAGGCGTGATGGGCGCACAGCTGACGTGACAGCAGACCGGTCCAGGTCCAGTGCGGGGCCAGGCACTCCCACTCCAAGCCAAAGAAGCACAGCGCCTTGCCCACCACTTCCAGGTTCAGTCTGTGGGCTAGGAGCCAGGGGCGCTCCTGCGCTGGGCTAGCTGGATCAGCTTCATACCATTGGGGACCCGTGACTGGTTTCCCTTCCCCACTGCATCCCATGGATAACTTTTCCTTGCAGGCTGAGCCCAACGCATCCTGTGCGCCCTGTGCAGACAGGAGCACCCCCTGGACCAACGCCTCTGCCCCTCAGCTGCTCCCGGACTTCTACCTGGCAGTGCCCATCATCTACTCCCTCATCTGCGCAGTGGGGCTGACAGGCAACACGGCTGTCATCTACGTCATCCTGCGGGCCCCCAAGATGAAGACGGTCACCAACCTCTTCATCCTCAACCTGGCTGTGGCCGATGAGCTCTTCACCCTGGTACTGCCCATCAACATCGCTGACCACCTGCTGCGGCAGTGGCCCTTTGGCGAGCTGATGTGCAAGCTCATCATCTCCATCGACCAGTACAACATCTTCTCCAGCATCTACTTCCTCACTGTCATGAGCATTGACCGCTACCTGGTGGTGGTGGCCACGCTCAGGTCAAGCAAGGTGTCCTACCGCACCTACCGCGCTGCCAAGCTGGCCAGCCTGGGCATCTGGGCTTTGGTCTCCCTTGTCATCTCGCCCTTTGCCGTCTTTGCCAAGCTCCACCACGAGCAGGGCCGCTCCCAGTGCGTCTTCGTCTTCCCCAGCCCAGAGAGCTTCTGGTGGAAAGTCAGCCGCATCTACACCCTCCTGCTGGGCTTTGCCATCCCCGTCTCCACCATCTGCATCCTCTACACTGCCCTGCTGGCCAAGTTGCGTCGCGTGCGCCTCCACAGCCACGCCAAAGCCCTGGACAAAGCCAAAAAAAAAGTGACCCTGATGGTGCTGGTCATCCTGGCCGTGTGCCTCTTTTGCTGGACCCCCTACCATCTGAGCACAGTGGTGGCCCTCACCACAGACCTCCCACAGAGCCCGCTGGTCATTGGCATCTCCTACTTCATCACCAGCCTCAGCTATGCCAACAGCTGCCTCAACCCTTTCCTGTATGCCTTCCTGGATGAGAATTTCCGGAAGAGTTTTCACAAGCTGGTGGAATGCAGGGCATCTTCATAGAGCCCCTGTGCTCCTTGCCATTTTCAAAGGGGGAATGCACATCCCAATACTCGGGTGCCGCTCTGTGAACCAGCTGTGGAGCCAGCTTTAGAGCCCATGTACTCATGAAATCAAAAGCACAGGCAAAGTCATGTTCCTTTCTGTTTGTCCTGCAGTCACTGACAGAGCATTCATATGGGACTTAATCTACCTTGTGCACTTCACTAGGCGTGCTTTGGCATAGTCTTACCTATCACCTTCATTCTTTTTCCTTCAGGAAGGTGTTCTAGATTCCTAGGGAGTGTATGTTATGGAGCAGGAGCAAAAGCCCACATTTTACAAGATTTTGGTGAAAACTCGCTACTTTGTCATCTATATATGACTGGAGCTCTATAAAGCCAAATGAAGATATTTTACTAGGTGCCTTGCTTAATGAATTCTAAGCCTGCTAGTTTTATATCTGCAGTACTTACCTGGTAGCTCAACCTCATTTCCTCACTCCAGTCTAAATAAATAAAACACAATTAATAGACCCTGTGCTTTCATAGCAACCTGATATGCCCCCCAGTCCTCTGGTTTGAGGTGCCTTATTAGTCAGAATCAGATCTCATATTTCAGTCCAAAATCAGCAGAAATAATACAGTGTGCAGTGTAAACACTCAGGGTGTGTCTACACTACACCATAGCTCAAAATAAGATACACAATTTGAACTACACAAATTTCACATCTTATTTTGAAATAGCTTATTTCATACCTGGGTGCTGTCTACACAGTGCCAAATTTCAAAATAACCTGCTATTCCAAAATGTCCTTTACTCCTTGTGTAATGAAGTTTACAGGGACATCAGAATAGTGAGCCCATTTTATTTTGAAAAAATGCACTTGCTGTGAAGATGCAGTGTAGATGTAGCCTGAGAGGCTACCATCTCCTTCTTTCTACGTGAATGATTGTTAAAATTGTTTTGCATGGAACACTAACTTTCTGGATAGAAGTTAATCTGGCCTTTCTAAACACATTTTAAAAAGAAATTGCTACTTAGCTGTAGATATTGTAGATTAGGCTATAATTCTACAACTTGAACCATCTTTGAAAGACAGATCTCTGAAGGAAAAGGAATAAGGGAAAGCATTAGTAACACAGCTCAGTTTATATGGGACCTAAATACACCGATTAAAGTCTCCTGAAATCTCCTCTGCTTTCTCTGAAGGTAGCAAAGAGCTCTCGCACTGGCTTTAGTAAAGATAAAAAGGGAATCATAGTGTGTAGGAATATGAATGTGTGTTTGGAGCCACCTTCTGTAGGAACTGGCTTTTTCAGCCCAGAAATCTATTCTATAATATAAAGTTCTCAGTTCCTATTTGTACCAGAATAGATGGTGAGTTTTATGTGCAATGCATATATTTATGATGGATTTCTCCATCTTCTCAAAAATGCTCAGACTGTGTTTCCCCTAGTAGCTGTTTAAGGATCAGATATTATTTCATTATAAACCCTCACTCCACAGTTAATACTTTCAAAGAAAAACATATCTACTTTCATCCACATTCCAGTTGCCAGTCACATATTAGCTTAATACTACTTTCAAAAAAAAAAAAAAAAAGCTAACATACTATTCAGTACCTTGCCTGAAAAGTCCTCTCAGTCTTAACTTGGACAATGAGAATAAAGAGACAAAATTGGTTCTTTTGAGATTCACCATTATTCACAGGCTAAAACAGTTTAGGGAAAGGTTTCATTTTTCCCACTTCACTTCTCTCCTGTCCCCAGAAGGAAAATTGTGACAGGCTTAAAATATAGTTAGTGAAACTATTTCTGGAATAGAAGCTTTTGAAATGGCAAAAGTCTGTGGTCTTCTCCACTACAGTATAGCACTTCGGAGCCCTAGTCAGGGATCAGGACCCCATTGTGCTAGGCACTGTACAACATAGTCTTGTCTGCTTGATTTATATGGGGATTAAACTTCCTCTGTAACAATATAAAATAGTCCAATGTAAATGTACAGATCAGCTTCTGTTTCTAAAATGAGGCTATATAAATCAGTGTCAATTGTCATTAGACAAACATCAATCATTGCTACTTTTTTCTGAGGAATGGCGAAGATGATAGTTTGTGTTCTGAATAGTAGTGGAGATACAATTTCTTTAATTGCCTGAATGAAAAAAATTGTTACACTTCAAAAGCTGACAATTTTGAAAACACTGAGTCTTTACAAGACCTATTGAAAACATATTGAGTATTTACAAGACCTCCTCACACTTTTTTTATATGTTTAGTGACTAAGACATACCAATAGCAAATGCTCAATTAAAGTTACAGTGCAGCATTTGTATACATTTTCTGGTTAGTTGAAAGTGTAACAGAGCTGGTATGATAAGCTAGGTATAATTGTGTCATTGCTACTAATGTATGAAGAGATTGCTGTATATGTACACTGCTTTCACGATGCACTCATTAAAAATCATGGTACTGTACATTTTAAAGATGCTCCAACTTCTTAAATGTATACATGTGAAGCTCTAGCGCACACATAGCTTAATCAGTGTTATACATTTTCAGGCCTAAATCCAGCTTCTGCTGCCACAAGTTCCCCTGTCAAAAGAAGTGATGCATTACTAGTGTGCAATAAGGCAGGTCTGGTTTCCAGGGGCCAAACAGGGGTCTGTACAATACTTACACAGAGCAAAGCTGAAGCCTGCAAATATTTTTTGTATGGAAGTGCAAAGGGGCTGCCTGTAACACAGCATCCAATAGTGAGTGGAAACAGGTAATCGGATTGTCTAATTGAGGGCTGGATGATCTGCTGCTGATGGAGATCTTTAATCTTCCCCCTGTGAGCAGGATACAATATGGGCCTCATATGCTAATAAAGCCATTGGGAAGAAGTACCCTTATGAAGCTACTCTTCTACCATTTCATGGTCTGTCATGGCTACCTGGGGTTGTGGTTGCAGGGGGGAGGAATAATATAGAAAAATTGGTTTTACCCAAGGAGACTTTTTTGGAATCTGGGGGAAATCGGAATTAAAATAGCTGCACGCTTTGTGGTGTTTTATTTTCTCTGAGAATTACAGTACTTTTGAAAGTTTGGGATTATCTACACTAGCTATAACCAAGCATTATGCCGTCTTTCACTGAGAACTCAGTCATGTATTAGCACTGAACAGTGACATTCCTGCTCCTCAGTTCTTGGACATTTCCAGAGCAAAGTATTAACAGTAGTCAGAATGAGAAATGGGTCAAACAACCACTAAGAACTAATTTCAGATCATCCCAGCACCTTTATTTTATTTTATTTTTTGGCACATAATTTGAATTGAAGACAATGAAAACAAAAAAAACTAAAGAATATCACTCCTCTTTGGTCACACATTTGATCTTTAACATAAGGAGTATATCTCAGAGGGTACATCTAGGCTACGTCTAGACTGGCATGATTTTCCGCAAATGCTTTTAACGGAAAAGTTTTTCAGTTAAAAGCATTTGCGGAAAAGAGCGTCTAGATTGGCAAGGATGCTTTTTCGCAAAAGCACTTTTTGCGGAAAAGCGTCCGTGCCAGTCTAGATGCGGTTTTGCTCAAGAAAGCCATTTTAGCCATCGGGGCTTTTTTGTGCAAAACAAATCTGAGCTGTCTACACTGGCCCTTTTGCGCAAAAGGACTTTTGCCCGAACGGGAGCATCAAAGTATTTGCGCAAGAAGCACTGATTTCTTATATTAGAACGTCAGTGCTTTTGCACAAAAGCAAGTGGCCAGTGTAGACACCTGTCAAGTTTTTGCGCAAAAGCGCCTGCTTTTGCGGAAAAACTTGCCAGTCTAGACACAGCCCTAGACTACATGCCTCTGCCGACAGAAGCATGTAAAATAGGCTACCCAACATAGCCAGTGAAGCCGGGATTTAAATATCCCTGGCTTCATTAAAATAAAAATGGCCAACGCATTGTGCCGTCTCAGCTGATCATCGGCACAGCGCATGAGTCAAGATGCAGATCGGTCGAAAAGGGAAGCCTTTGCTGACTGCTCCCTTATGCCTCGTGAAACGAGGCTTACAGGAGCGGTTGACAAAGGCTTCCCTTGTCAACCGATCCGCGTCTTGACTCGCGCGCTGTGCTGACAAGCAGCTGAGCCGGCACAGCCCAGCGGCCATTTTTATTTTAATGAAGCCAGGGATATTTAAATCCCGGCTTCATTGACTATGTCGGGTAGCCTGTTTTACATGCCTCTGTCATCAGAGGCATGTAGTCTAGACGTACCCAGAGAGGTAGCTGTGTTAGTTTGTAACTTTAAAAACAATGAGGGTATGTCTACACTACAAAGTTAATTCAAAATAACAGCAGTTATTTCGAATTAACTTTAATAGCATCTACACAGCCAAACCACTATTTCGAAATAAATTCAAAATAGTGGAGAACTTATTTCAAATTTGGTAAACCTCATTCTACGAGGAATAACACCAAATTTGAAATAGCTAATTCGAAATAAGTGCTGTGTAGACAGTTATTTCAAATTAGGGGGGTCTCCAGCCCTTCCCAGGGAGCCCTGGTGGCCACTCTGGGCACAATCAGGAAAACTCGTCTGCTCCCCCCCAGCCCCGGAGCCCTTAAAGGGGCAGACTCTGGCCACAGTGCCTGTGCCAGTTGCAAGCCCGCCCGCACACGGCCAGCAGACCGTGCACCTGGCACAGGATGAGCCAGCAACCTCCTGCCACACAGCTCTCCCCCGCTCCCCAGGACCAGGCTGGCGGCTCCCAGGAGCCTGCCAGGGGACACAAAAGGCGGTCACCCGCCTGGTCTAATGCAGAGATTGTGGACCTCATTGAGGTTTGGAGCGAGGCCTCCAATGCCCACAATCTCTGCACGAGGCACAGGAATGCAGCCGTCTACAGCTGCATGGCTGCCAGCCTGGCCACCAGAGGTCACATGCGCAGCCAGGAGCAGGTGCGGCGCAAAATTAAAGAACTGCAGCAGGCCTGTGCCAGGGCCTCCCAACCAGGGGCTGACCCGGAGGCCTGCCCGCAGTATGAGGCACTGGACCACATCCTGGGGGGTCAGATGGTCCGTGCCCCCCCGGTCGTCATTGACCCAGGGGCAGAGAGCCCTGTCCCTGACACAGGGGAAGAGGAGGAAGAGGAGGCGGACGGCAGCCAGGAGCCTGCAAGGAGCATGCCCTGCACCCAGGACCCCCGAGCCGAACCAGAGAGCCCCTCAGCAGCCTCATCCAAGGCCGGGGAGGCCTCCACATGTGAGTGACATCACTGTCCCCTTATGTGGGGTGGAAGGGGGGGGGGAGCCCAGGGACCGTGCGCGTCGGCCTTGACAACCATGGAGCAGGCGGCAACCTGTGCATCTGCTGTGCCATCCAGGACATGTGGCCCCAGCTGGGTTCCATGCAGGGGCCCTGGCCTGTTCCCCACACGCGTCTACGCGTGAAGGCACATGACAGGCTCCTGACCCCAGGGAGAGACACTGCAGACTGCCCTATCTCCAGATGCCCCCTCTACACAGAGGCAGGGCACATCTCTCCCCCCCCACACACACACCACACTATAGGCAGCACAGGGGCTGGGGTGCAGTCCTGGGCCAGCTCACACTCCCGGGGATAGCAGGACGTGATGGTGAGGAGACCTGCTGTCTTTGCCTTGCAGAGGGGGGCTGGGTTTCACCCACTGTGTCCCCAGGGAGAACTGACCACTGCTCTTGTTTCACCACAGCCGCAGCACCTGCGAGTGCAGGACGCACCACCCCGCCTGGAAAATCCACCCACACCTAGGCCAGCAGGCGCACCCGCAACCAGGAGGAGTTCCAGAGGCAGCAGCTGCGGTTGCAGGGATGGCAGGTCCACAGCCAGGAGCAGTGGGTGCAAGAAGACCTGCAGCTGCGGCGGGAGAGCTTGCGGGAGCTGCGGGAGCAGGGCCGTGCCTTCTGCGAGCACCTGCAGGCCCAGGGGGACCGATTGCTGCCTCCTGCTGCTCCAGCCCCTGTGGCGCTCCAGCTATCGCTCCTCCTCCCACCCCTGCTCCCCCTCCCACTTTTTCCGCCTCCCCCCATCCCTCCTGCCACACCCTCCACTCCCCCTCAGGAACGCTGAGGCCCCTGCACCCACAGTGCTGTGAGACGGGAGGGCTGGCAAGACCCCCAAACCTGACCTTCCCCTACCCCTTCCTCCCCTTGCCTCCCCCTTCCAGCTCCCTTCTCCCAGGTTCCCCCCTCCCCTCTCCCATCCTCATTCGCCCCTCCCCCCACCCCAGTTATGTTAAATAAAGAGATTTTTTTGTGGCAACACAGGTGTTTTTATTGTATATCAGGAAGGGGGGCTAGGGAGAGGAAAGGGGAAGGAGGTGGGGGTGGAATGTAAGGCACAAGGCCCCAGTGGGGCACACCAGGGGGACTTCAGTCCTCGTCTGCCTGGAAGCTCTCCCGCAGGGCTTCCCGGATGCGGACAGCCCCCCGAAGGGCCTCCCAGCTGGCAGCTATGCGGGGCTATGCGTACTGGCCAGACAGGCGGTCAGTCTCTGCCGTCCAGGCTGGCAGGAAAGCCTCCCCCTTCCTCTCACATAAATTGTGGAGAACACAGCATGCTGACACCATGTGCGGAATATTGTGATGGGAGAGGTCAAGGCGGGTGAGGAGGCATCTAAATCGGGCTTTCAGTGGGCTGAAGGCCCCCTTGACCACAATGCGGGCCCTGCTGAGCCTGGCATTGAAGGCCTGCCGGGAGGGGTTGAGGTGTCCCGTGTAGGGCTTCATCAGCCAGGGCTGTAGGGGGTAGGCCCCATCCCCCAGCAGGCACACTGGCATGTCCACGTCCCCGACCCTGATGTGGCGGTTGGGGAGGAAAGTCCCGGCGTGCAGCCTCTGGCACACGGAGGAGTTGCGGTACATCCGCGCGTCATGTGCCTTGCCGGACCAGCCCACACTGATGTCCGTGAACTGGCCCCGGTGGTCAGACACGGCCTACAGGATCACAGAGAAGTACCCCTTCCTGTTGATGTAGAGGGAGACCTGGTGGTCCGGGGCACGGATGGGGATGTGCGTCCCGCCGATTGCCCCCCCCCGCAGTTGGGGAAGCCGAGGGCACTGAGTCCCTGGATGACCGCGTCCAGGTCGGTGAGGCGGACGACTCTGTGGAGCAGCACCCTGTTGATGGCCTTGATCACCTGCAGAGAGACACACAAAACCGAGGGTCACTGGGGTGCCCGGGTGGCTGGGAGTATTCGTTCCCTGCCGCTGCCCTGCGCCCCACTCCCAGGAGCAACCCCCGCTGCAATCCTGGCCACCGCGGGTGGTCTGTAGTGCGGCTGGGACAGACCGAACCCTCCCGGGGAGGGCACTTACACCACCTCCCCCCCGTTTTCCCTGGGGCAGCCCATGTCCTCCTTGCAACCCCCCCCTCCTGGCCCAGTGGCCGGTGAGTGCCGTACCTGCGTGAGCACTGCTCCAATGGTGGATCTCCCCACGCCGAACTGGTTGCCGACGGATCAGTAGCTATCCGGCGTGGAGAGCTTCCAGAGGGCGATGGCCACCCGCTTGTGGAGGGGAATGGTGGGCCTCATGCATGTGTCTTGTCGCCACAGAGCAGGGGCGAGCCACTCGCAGAGCTCAAGGAAGGTGTCCTTCATCCTGAAGTTCTGGGTCCACTGTTGGTCTCCCCAGCACTCCAGGACAATGTGGTCCCACCAGTCGCTGCTGGTGTCCAGACGCCAGATGCAGCGGGGCATGCTGGCGTCTGGGCGACTGCTCCTCCAGGGCCCCCAGGGGGTGCAGGGGGAAAGCCAGGGTGCTGGCTTTCAGCAGAAGGTGCCAGGCAGCCTCCAGCAATTGCTGCCAGGTTTGCAGCAAGACATTCAACATGAGCACCAGAGTGCCCAGGGGCGGCTCTGGCTCCATGGTGCCAAGTTCTGTGGTGTCCCAAATGAGAGCAACCAAAGCAGGCGGAGAGGAAAATGCTTTGCTGTCCCTCAGCGAGGTAGGTAAGCAAGCGGGAAAGCTGAGAACCAGCTGTCCAGGGGGGTCCCTTTAAGCATGAGCCTCAGATAGCCTCAGACAGCAGCCACACAAAGCAACTACTGACCTGATGCCCTGCTGGAACCGGTTTCTGCTGCCCTTAAATGCGATCCAGCATCCAATCAGTGTGGACGTGCTTCGAAATAGCAAAACGCTATTTTGAATTAGATTTTGTGTCTAGATGTGTTATTTTGAATTAGTTTAATTCGAATTAACTATTTCTAATTAAGTTAATTCGAAATAGCGCTGTAGCGTAGACATACCCTGAGTGGTCCTGTGGCAGCTTAGAGACTAACAAAATATATAGGATCGTGAGCTTTTTCAGGTAAACCCACTTCATCAGAGGTTGTCCAACTCATCTGATAAAGTTGGTTTTACCCACAATAGCTCATGACCCTATACATTTATTAGTCTCTAAAGGTATGTCTACACAGCAAAGTTATTTTGAAATAACTTTACTAGCATCTACACAGCCAAACCACTATTTCGAAATTAATTCGAAATAGCGGAGCGCTTATTTCGAATTTGGTAAACCTCATTCCACAAGGAATAACTCCAAATTCGAAATAGCTATTTTGAAATAAGTGCCGTGTAGACACTTAATTCAAAATAGGGGGCCTCCAGCCTTCCCAGCGTGCCCTGGTGGCCACTCCAGCTTCAACCAAGAACACTCCTCTCCTTCCCCACTCCCCGGAGCTCTTAAAAGGGTTGACTCTGGCCATACTGCCTGTGCCAGCTCCAAGCCTGCCAGCCCAGAACCAGCAGTCACTGCCCCTGACCCAGTGGCCCCAAAACATGAGCCAGCAAGCCACTGGCAACCAGCCCTCCACAGCTCCCCAGGAGCAGTCCGCCAGCTCCCAGGAGCCTGCCAGGGCCTGGAAAAGGCAGGCCCCTTCCTAGTCCAGAGTGGAGATCATTGACCTTATTCAGGTTTGGGGGGGATGTCCATGATCGTCACACTAGATGAAGGAACGTGGCAGTCTATGGCAGGATAGCTGCCAGCCTGGCCACCAAAGGCCACATGCAAACCCAGGAGCAGGTTTGCATGAAAATCAAATTGGTCTGGCGAGACCCCCCCCAAACCTGAGCCCTGAGCTTCCCCTCCCCCTTGCTTCCCTCGTCCAGCTCCCTTCCCCAAGGTTTCCCCCTCCCCTCTCCCACCCTCTCTTCTCCCCTCTCCCGCCTCCTTTCCTCAGTCTCACCAGAGTTTCATCCCCCCCCCCCCAGTTTTGTTAAATAAAGAGAGTTTGTGTTCATGAAAATACATGTATTTTATTTGAAATCAGGAAGGGGGGGTTAGGGAGGGGTAAGTGGAAGGACGTGAGGGAGGAATGAGGCACAAGCCCCCAGTGGGGCAGACCGGGGAGGCTCTGAGTGCTTCTCAGGGTGGAAGCTCTCCCGCAGGGCCTCCTGCATACTGACAGCCCCCCGATGGACCTCCCGGATGGCAGCCTGCAGAAAGTGCAGCCAGGCTCACAGCAACGCGTCCACGAGAAGCACCAGAGTGCCCAGGGGCAGCTCTGGCTCCATGTTGCAGAGTGCTGTGGTGTCCCAAGTGATGGCAACCAGAGCATGCAGAGACGAAATGCTTTGCTGTCCCTCATCGAGGTAGGCAAGCAAGGAGGGAAAGCTGAGAACCAGCTTTCTGGGGGCGTGGGGGGGTCCCTTTAAGCACAGACCTCAGATAGGCTCAGGCAGCAGCCACACAAAGTAACTTCTGACCTGATGCCCTGCCGGACCTAGTTCCGGCCGGCCTTAAATGCGATTCAGCGTCCACTCAGTGTGGACGCGCTATTTCAAAATAGCAAAACGCTATTTTGAAATGCATTTTGTGTGTAGACACGTTATTTCAAAATAACTTATTTCAAATTAACTATTTTGAAATAAGATATTTCAAAATAACACTGTAGTGTAGACATACCCTAAGGTGCCACAGGTTTCCTCATTGTTTTTTAAAAGAGTATGTGTGAACGTCAACCTTTTGATCATAAAATATTTGTTAGTGTAGTATAGCCAATAGTGCCTTATCCATAATAAACACATAAAAGATTAACATTCCATTCTTAATAATAGTTGATGCATGTCAATGGCGGACAAAAAGAGATGAAATTCCATTCAATCTGAGGGATCACTAATAGCATGTATATCACAAAGTTTGTTTGTTTGCTGTTTGTGAAGGAATCTCTATGATGAGCATCACACAGCAGTGGCTGGGTAAGAGCTAAATGACCATTTCCATTCGAGAGTCTCATTAGTGTGATGGCTGACTCTTTCAGTGAGATAAATTGAACACCTTGAACTAAGTTCAATAGGCTTTTTGAATCTTAGGGTTTAACTTGTCCCTTTACCTTGTATTAATGTTTTCACTGGAGGTTGATTGGTTGGGTAGTGTCACTTAGTGGTCAGGGGTTAGGCTTGTGACCTGCTGAGGGAAGGGGTTGTTGGTAGAGGAGCCTGGTCACTTTCACTCTCCCAGGCTCTGAGCCAGGGTCCTATGAGGGCTTTCAGTGACCTGACACCTGGGGAGGCATAAGTCTGCCCTCCCTGGGCCACTCCTCTAAAAGTCGCATTGAAGTTAAGGCTGCATCGCGGATGTCCACTTACCACCAGCCATCTCCTGGTAGCTGCATGCAGTGTGGTACCTCTTTTTTGTTCTTGGGCAGCAACTGCCTTCTCCTGTGGTATGGCCCACAGTCCTGGGCTAGATCAGTCCTAAGTCTTTCCCCTGATGGAGTTGGTAAGAGTGGGGGAGAGAAAAATATTCCCCTCTCAGGCTAACTCCACAGCAGGTTCTCCCTTCGCTCAGGGAAGGATATTGTCATAAGGGAGGGTTCTACCTTCCCTCCACTCTTCTCTGCTGGAGAGGCAGGTTGCAGGTCTGTTATGTGCCTTTGGGCTGCCACCAGATGAGCAGCTCCTCTGCCTTTTAATTCCTCCCCCAGTTGGTGCATTTCCTACTTGTGTGGTGGGATGGCGGCTGGCTCAGTTCAGAGCAGTTCCTCATACCCTTGTTGCCCAATGTGGAGTTTGTACATTCCATCACACCTTGCTACCAAAAATTGACTTCACTGTGGTTGCATGGGTATAGCTAAGCATAGAATGTCATCCCTGAATACTACCATCTTTTTTTTTAAATAAAGATTTTGACATGGAAAAAGAGGCAGACAGCCATGTGCTGAGTTTGAGAATTATGAATTTCCATTAAGTGCTGGTCAGAAAACAGAATTTTCATGGGAATTTCATGGAAAATTCTGACATTTTGAAAGTTGTTTCCAGTCTGCATCAGAAGAAAAAGTCCAAATTTCAACATTTCTCACACAACAGGAATTTAGAAACATTGAAATCATTCATTTTGATTGATAGCAGCAAAATGACATTATCAAAATGAAATGCTTTGGTTTGATAGGGTAATTTTTCTGCAGATGTCATCACATTATGTATCTTATATCATAACTAATATTGTACAAAGTAAATATGTTATAAATATCATCAAATCATGTTTTAATATGTTATAAAACTTCAAATAAAACGAAAAAGGGGAAACCATTTAGGCTTTTTCCCCATAGAAAATTTTGTGAAAATCATCAGACTTCCACCACACATTTCAGTTTTGATAAAGCAGCTTTGTGAATAACCTCATTCAAAGAAAATTCATTTTTTATTAGGTTTAGTTTTAAAGCATTTCCCCTTATGACTTCCTCAGTGATCAGAGTCCAGTTCAACAGCCATTCCATCACAGCTAAGATAGACATGAAAGGAATTCTTCTTTAGGGGCACGACATCTCTTAGAGCCTGATTCTGCTTCATTTAAGCCAATAGGGGATTCTCTACTGATTTCACTATGTGCCAAAGCTGCTAATCTATCAGCTATCCCAGGAGGTATCCTATTTCTATATTATATACATGGGAACTTGCTGTTATCAGTTAGTGTTGCTTCTTGAAACAAAATATCAGTGGAATGGCATGTATTTTTAGTATCAAGAACATGTGATCTCAACTCAACCTGTAAATTATGCTTATATTTATCTTTAGGAAATGCTTTGCTAATGCAAAGAGACTTGAATGCCTCAGCAGATTAATGTCACATCCATTTCACGGCATGCTTCAATTTATGTTCCAGGAACAGTGATGAAAAAGACAGCTTCATGAGTAAACAACATCATTCAAAGAAAAGCCTTGTTTTACTTAATGATCAGCAGCTGTGGCTTTAAGAATGTAAGAGGAACATTCTTTCTGGTTAATAAAGTAATGAAAACAGCAGGCGACTTTCAGACATTAATGTGAGTGTTGTGCATGGTGCCAATTGCCTGAGGGTTTTGTTCAAACCAATGTGGAGTGATACTTATCCCATCCCCTGCTGGGACTTTTTTTCACCCTGGCAATATGACTTGGATACAAACAGCTGTGCAGTACTTGTGTGAAGTTAGACCTGGTTCTATATACCAAATGCCCTAGTTAGCTGCCTAGTTCATACTAACAATTGATTAAATTCAATCCCATTTGTATCCAGTTTTGAATGACTGGATCTTAACCAACTCCTGGGGCAGTGTTTATATGGATCAGAAGGTAAAACCCCATGAGTATTTCTATTTAGGGCCTTCAGTTTGAGAAGGAACTAAATAAAACATTTCTCAGCATTTCCTGCCCTAGGAGACTGTGTGTTCCCCCTTTCCTTTCCGTCTAAACGTATTTCTCACTGACTGCGGGGGCTCAATGGGACAGTCACCAATATGTTCAACAGTTGCAGAAATATCATTTGGCTTGTCTGTTTGTTGTGCTGAAATGTAAACATACAGTCAGAAAAACACTATTGTGGCAGATAACAATCCCATCAGTACCTTCTTTGCTACCTCTGCCATGCTGAATCTATTTCTTATCTGCCCTAAGAATCAAGATCGCCATCCAATCAGGGCCGGCTCGAGCCATTCCTGTGCCCCGGGCAGCGGGCGCGCGATGCATGCATGGCTCCGCCCCCGGGCGCACGGCGCATGCGCAGCCCCGCCCCCCAGCGCACTGCATACCTTACAGCTGCAATCAGGCGCCACGCGCCCAGGGCTGGGGGCCACACGGCGCCTGATGGCAGTTCTAAGGGGCGCCGCGTGGCCCCCAGCCCCAGGTGCGTGGCGCCTGATGGTAGCTCTAAGGGATGCCGTGCAGCCCTGCCCCCCGGCGCACTTTACAGCTGCAGTCAGGTGCCGCGTGCCTGGGGCCGGGGGCCGCGTGGCATCTGATTGCAGCTCTAAGGGGTGCCACGTGGCCGGGCGCACGGCGCCCCTTACAGCTGCCATCAGGCGCCCCCCCATAGGTTGGTGCCCCAGGCAGCTGCCCGGCTAGCCCCCCCCCCGCCCAAATCCAGCCCTGCATCCAGTAAGAGCTCCCTTTATGTGTACAGGTTGGATCTCCCTGGTCTGACACTGTCAGGACCTGAATGACAGAATTTGCTGGCCCAGGGGAAGTGCCCCTGCCATGGGCCTGAGCCATCAGGCCCCCTGCCTCCGGCCCCCTCTGCCCTTTCTCCAGCGGGGCTGTCCACTCTGCTGCCACTGGCCCCAAGCTGGTTTTCAGTGAGCCAGGGTTCTCTGGCCCTGGCCTGCACTGCTGTGTGCTGTCAGGTTTCTCTGGCTCTGTACTGTCGTGAGCGACTGGGCTTCTACAGCTCTCAGTCCCATGCTGCTGTGGGTGCCTGGGGTTCCCCAACCCCCAGCTCCACACTGCTGCAGTCTGCTAGAATTTTCTGGTCCCTAGCCCCACTACTGCTGTGGGACTCCTCTGGCCCCATTGCCCTCAGCCCTGGCTGGGCTGCTGGCCCTCTTGCCTTTAGGTTTCTAGGCTCTCTGTCCAGGAGCATCCATGGTCCTACTGGACCACGGATGTTGCCAGACCAGAGCATGCCAGTTTTCAGAGGTACAGCCTGTAGTAGCAACCCCCTTGTCATGCTCTGAACACTGGCATAAAAGTATACGACATATAGATTTGATAGTCAAGGTAGAATGTTCAGGGTACTAGGAATAACATTTCTATCTGTTTATGGGGGTACATGAATGCTCCTCCTTTCCAAAAACCGTTAGTGCTTCAGAGACATTTGTAATGTCTTTCCCCCAGATCATTCCTGTGTAACGGGAAAGCATTATTCTCCCTAATTCTCAAAATCTGAGAGGCCTGGTTTTCAGTGAACACGTGCAGCTCCCACTGAATTCAACCTATGAGTATTAATCATTAATGAAAGCCAGGTCCTACGGTTACATTTTCAGAAGCACCTAAGTGGCTTAGAAGTTTAAACCCCATTTTCAAAAGTGACTTTCTATGAGACTTGGGTTCCTAAGGGTATGTCTACACTACCATCCTACTTCGAACTAGGGTGGCTAATGTAGGCATTCGAAGTTGCAAATGAAGCCCGGGATTTAAGTATCCCGGGCTTCATTTGCATCTTGCCGGGCGGGCGCCATTTTTAAATCCCCTTAGGTCGAACTCCGTGCCCGCAGCTACACACGGCACGGAGTAGGTAGTTCGAATTAGGATCTCTAATTCGAACTACCATTACTCCTCGTGGAACGAGGTGTACCGGTAGTTGGAATTAGAGATCTTAATTCGAACTACCTACTCCGTGCCGCACGTAGCCGCGGGCACGGAGTTCGACCTAAGGGGATTTAAAAATGGCGCCCGCCTGGCAAGATGCAAATGAAGCCTGGGATATTTAAATCCCGGGCTTCATTTGCAACTTCGAATGCCTACATTAACCACCCTAGTTCGAACTAGGGTGGTAGTGTAGACATACCTTAAGTGCCTAAATCACTATTAAAATGGGACGTAATTCCCTAAGCCACTTAGACACTTTTAAAACGTTTGCTATGCCTACATTTGCAAGTGTACATGGTTGCATGGGTGTTCTGATGCCATAACCCCCATCCTGTCTACAGCTGAAGCCATGAAGCCCATTTCTGAAGGACAATCTAGTGCAAGAAAGCTAACATGCTTTGGGAGAAGGGGGTTAGTATGTACACACCTCTACATTGCAGTGTGGATGGGGGAAAAGGGCATGTGCTGTATCACAGTTGCCCCCCAAGGCTATTCCTACAACACCTACAACCTTTTGACACCTAACATTTACCTAAACCATACCATGGTTAGTAGCAACCTGCACCGTGCATTTCAAAACAGTTTTCTGCTAAAATCTATTGATGAGTACAGAGGATCATGGTGTGGCGGGCCAAGAACAGGTCATAGGTGATCCAAAAGGAGCTACCTGGTCTCTGGATCACACACAGGCAAAGATCAGTGTTTAGTCAGAGAACCACATCCTCTATAATTTTGCCCGAGTCAGCTGGAACATTCACTGAACCAAGAAAGCTGCAGGCATTCACCAGACTCCATTTCAGTACTGGGAGCACGTGAAGCACGTCAGGCTCCTGTACTGGAGGGTGAAGGACTCAAAGAGTTGCTCTTAGACCAGAAGCTGAGGTTGGTAAGTTAATTTACATCCCCACACATCCTGGAAAAATCTCCTCTTGCTCCAAGAATACATACCTGACACACACACCCTGACCCCCACTTTATCCTGACATGGTCCACAAGCAGGCCAGGGTTGTTAAGTATTAGCAGAAGTTATTACACAGTATTGACATGCAGTCTCTGTGCCCCTGTGTATTGGTGCAACTGTCACCCAGGACGCCTCATAGTGATAGTCCTGGGGCGGAGCCAACCAAGAGAAAGGAATGGAGGCAGGGAAAGGTTGTGAAAGGGCCATGGTGGGGAAAAAACAGTTCTCAATATAAATGGTTGCTCAAAGATCCCAAATCCTCCCCCATGACTCATGTTTGCAAGGGGAGAAGAAGGTAGGAGCGGCCCAAGACGAGCTGCCGGCAACTGGCGCCTCTTTGCCTGTGATGAGGCAATTGGCATGCCAGATGCCCTGTCTTTTGATATGAAAATGGGAAGAGTTTCAGTCTCTTTCGCCTCATTCCATGAAGGAGTTTACCCTTCTGACATGAGTGAAGTCACTACCACCTGGGCCATGAAGGAGCTGTGCAATATCATGAAACTCTCTCCTGATTTGCAGTTAGTTGGTGCTGTCTGTCATGGGAAATGGTAGGTCTGATGGAATTATAATGATGAAATGTCTTGCGAGTAGCCTCAAAAACTGTTCTGTGCAGAGGGTGGCAGCAGACAAGCTTCTAATCCTCAGGGTGTATCCAACTGGTTCCTTGATAGATGCTTGTTGCCAAGATCGCTTGGAATAATTTGATATATTTTTAATTTCATGGGCAATACTCTTCAGGCTTCCAATTTATTCTCCAACATCTTGACCAACTGAAAGTTCCCACCACCAAATCTACTTCCTTTCCTGGATAGCATTTTTATTGCTACTCCTTTTAATGTGTGAACTCACAATTTTTTTGCTGATCAGTCTTTTTGAAAGCCAGTTTTATCCACACCTTTCTGGCGCTTAATTTTACTGGGTCATTCTCCAGGCTAGGAGTAACGGTAGTTCGAATTAGGATCTTTAATTCGAACTACCTAGTCCATGCCGCGTGTAGCTGCGGGCACGGAGTTCGGACTAAGGGGGATTTAAAAATGGCGGCGCCCAGGAACATGCAAATGAAGCCCGGGATATTTAAATCCCGGGCTTCATTTGCAACTCCGGTTGCCCTCATTTGCCTACCTAGCTCGAACTAACGAGCTAGTGTAGACATACCCAGACAGTCCCAGTAGACTCTCCAAGTATTTTGACATCCAGACAAACTGAACTTTGTGATAAAAGATTAGTAAAACAAACACAAAAAATCACACCACATTAGCAAAAACAACAAGGAGTCCTGTGGCACCTGAAAGACAAACTCATTTATTTTGGCACAAGTTTTCATGGACTGCATCTGATGAAATGGGCTCCAGCCCATGAAAGCTTATGCCCAAATAAACTGCAGGGGGTAGCCAAGTTAGTCTGTACAGGAAAAAACAAAAATGGTCTGGTAGCACTTTATAGACTAACAAAACATGTAGATGGTGTCATGAACTTTCGTGGGCACAGCCCACTTCTTCAGATGAAAAATTTCTGTCATCTGAAGAAGTGGGCTGTGCCCACAAAAGCTCATGATACCATCTATATATTTTGTTAGTCTATAAAGTGCTACCAGACCATTTGTTGTTTTTTCCTGTACAGACTAACTTGGCTACCCCCTGCAGTTTATTTGGGCATAAGCTTTCATGGGCTGGAGCCCATTTCATCAGATGTAGTCCATGAAAACTTGAGCCAGAATAAATGAGTTTGTCTTTAAAGTGCTACCAAATAAACTTGTTAGTCTTTAGGGGGCCACAGGACTCCTCATTGTCTGTGCTGAAACAGACTGACATGGCTACCCCTCTGAAACTTAACAGCACGTCAGATTTCTTTCAGTCTTAAGACACCAGTCACTCAACCCAAATCAATCCATACATCAAATCTTACATCAAAGACAATGTTGGCAGTCAAATCTATAGCAAACTAACTACAAGTTTATTAGCTTAGGGCATGTCTACACAGCAAAGTTATTTTGAAATAACAGCCATTATTTCAAAGTAACTGTACTAGCGTCTATACAAGCCAACCACTATTTCAAAATTAATTCGAAATAGCAGAGGGCTTATTTCAAACTTGGTAAACCTCATTCCACAAGGAATAGTGCCTATTTCAAAATTGCTATTTTGAAATAAGCGCTGTGTAGATGCGGAATAGGGGCTATTTCAAAATAGGGGGCCTCCAGCCCTTCCCAGGGTGCTCTGCTGGCCCCAACCAGGAAAACTCCTCTCTTCCACCTCTCCCCAGAGCCCTTAAAGGGGTAGAGTCTGGCCACAGTGTCTGTGCCAGCTCTAGGCCTGCCAGCCCAGAGCCAGTGTTCACTGACCCTGACCCAGTGGCCCCAGCATGAGCCAGGCAGCCAGTGCCAGCCAGCCCTCCATAGCTCCCTGGGCCCAGTCCCCCAGCTCCCAGGAGCCTGACAGGGGCCGGAGAAGGCAGGTGCCTTCCTGGTCCAGTGCGAAGATCATGGACCTGATTGAGGTTTGGGGGGATGCCTCCAACATCCATGATCTCCGCACTAGATGGAGGACCGTGGCCATCTACGGCAGGATAGCTGCCAGCCTGGCCACCAAAGGCCACATGCGAACCCAGGAGCAGGTTCAGATGAAAATTAAGGAGCTGTGGCAGGCCTATACCAGGGCCACAGGGGGCAGCTCCCAAACAGGGGCAGACCCAGAGAGCTGCCCCTATTTTGATGCCCTGGACCGCATCCTGGGGAGCGGGACGGTCTGTGCCCCCCAGGTGGTCATCGACCCTGGAGCAGAGGGCCCTGACCAGGGCATGGAAGAGGAGGAGAAAGAGGGCCAGGAGCCACAGGAGCCCAGAAGGAGCATGCCGCGCAGCCAGGACCCCTGAGCCGTCCCAGTGGACCTGTCGCTGGTGTCATTCGGGGAAGCAACAACATGTGAGTGCCATCACTGTCCCCTCATGGGGGGTGAGGAGGGAGACCAGGGACTGCGTGTGTGGGCCTTGCCGCCCACAGATCACACAGAAACCTGTGCACGTGCGAGCATGTGCCATACCACCCCTGGGCATGTGGCCCCAGCTGGCTGCCACACAGGGGCCTTGGCCTGTTAGCCACACGCGTGTGTGAAGAGACATGACGTGCTCCTAACCCTGGGGTGAGACACAGCAGGACGCCCTCCCTACACAAACCCACTCTACACAGAGGCAGGGGACATCTCCTCCCCCCCACACACACCCACACTATATACAGCACAGAGGCCTGAGTACAGTCCTGGGGCAGCTCCCACTCCCGGGGATAGCAGGACATCCCAAATATGGCCTCTGTGCAAGCACATCGGCACTGATGGTGCAGAGACCGGTCATCCTCGCCCTGCAGAGCGGGGCTGGGCTTCACCCCCTGTGTCTACAGGGATAACTGACCACATCTCTTCTTTCTCCACAGCAGCACCAGCTGCACATGCAGGGTGCGGCGCGGCACGGCGCACCACACCACGCGGGACATCCTCCCGCACCCGAGGACTCCACAGGCCCACCCGTACAGTGAAGGGGTATTTGGGGGCACTGCAAGCCCTGCACCGCACCCTCAACCACTGGGTGCAGGAAGACCTGCAGCTCCGGCGGGAGCAGCTTGCCCAGGGCAGCTTGTATCTTAACTCATACACTTTTATTCAATAAGGCCAATTGAATAATCCACATAAGACCATTGCAGTCCGGAAAATTTTATACCACCAGAGGGAGACAGGAGACAACTTTTCAGATAAAATACTGGATATTAAATGTTTGTTACTACTATCAGCCATACCACTGCCAAGCTTTCCATAAAAACAAATCTTATTTTTTTTCCAGATTTTACTAATCAGCTATTTCATTAACAGTATAAAGTATATCACAATAACATTAGGAGTCTGAAACAAACCTCTCAGGACAAGAATATTCAGAGTTTAGAATAGCTTTCTTCTGAGGTGTTTCAGAAGATGGAGTTGCTCTTAAAAACTCTTAACTTTTCCATGAAAGTAGGATCTAAGGTCTTTTAAAAAAAAATAGGGAGACTAATGTTAAGTTCCTAAATCCACAGTTGGGTACTTAAGTGTGAGGCATGATTTTCAGATGTACACAGTAATTAGTAGCTCCCACTGGAACCCCAGAGTGCGTGAGGTATCTTTTTCCACACTTCACAAGTAAGGAGCATTGACCCCCTGAAGATCTTGGGCTAGGACATTTGGAGAAGTCACCTTGAGCCCCCAAAGACAGGACAAGGGTTCATGTGGCCCGAGAATGAAGAGTGGCTAGGCCAATGAGTTTCATCTTGAATATGTCTTTGTTAAACTGGAGGGCTACTGGGGGTCTGTGGAAGACAGGAGAGACTGAAAATGAAGTTAATTTTCTCCCCTTGCACATTCAAATTAATTTCATTCTTAGGGCTTGTTTCCACTAAGCTGGGGATTAATGCTGCAGCAATCGATCCACCAGCCATTGATTTATCACATCTCCTTAGACACACCAGATAGATCTCCAAATGCTCACCCATCAATGCAAGTACTCCACTAGGACACGAAGAGTAGCCAGCGTTGATGGGAGAGCAGCCCCCACCAACCTTACCACACACAAGATGCTGTGGTAAGTATGTCAACTTCAGCGATGCTATTTGTGTACATTGCAGGGTTAGTACAGACAAAGCCTCAGTCTAAGTGAATGTACTGGGGTTGAATACTTTCCAGTCCTCATGAACCAAACCTACATAGTCCATTTTGAAAACATCTCATGAACTGAAACTCACAGGACTTACATACATCCCATTGGACTGATACTGAGTATTAATGGCCACTAGAGAGGCAGACCAGCCAGAAAAGTTAAAATGACTAACTTGAAAATGTGTAGCTACCTCTCTCCTTTAGGAGTGAACAGAATGGTCTGATGGTATATTATTAAAGTAAGAAATCTTCTGATTTCTGTCTTGAACATTGATGCATCTTATATTTGCTTCAATTTAATATTCAGACTATGAATATTGATTAATCACAATTAATAATAGAACACCAATTGAAATGTGTAAGTATTTTGGATATTTTTCTACATTTTCAAATATGGTATATTCATTTCATTTACAACACAGAATACATAGTGCACAGTGCTCCCTTTATATTACTATTTTTATTACAAATATTTGCACTGTGAAAGTGATAAAAGAGTATTGGTCAATTCACCTTATACAAGTACTGTAGTGCAATCTCTTTATTATAAAAGCGCAACTTACAAATGTAGATTTGTTTTGTTATAAAACTGCACTCAAAACTAAAATATAAAATATTAAAGCCTACAGATCTACTCAATCCTACCTCTTGTTCAGCTAATCACTAAGACAAACAAGTGTGTTTATATGTACTGGAGATAGTGCTGCCTGCTTCTTATTTACAATGTCACATGAAAGTCAGAATAGGCATTCGTAGACACTTTGTTCGAAGTATTGCCAGGCATTTATGTGCCAAATATGCTAAACATTCATACTTCAGCCACCCTCATGCTTCAGCCACCATTTCAGAGATCATGATTCCATGCTGATGATGTTCATTAAAAAAGAATGTGTTAATTAAATTTGTGACTAAGTTATAACATGTATATAGTATGGATGTATGGCGCATGCTTTCATGAGTCTTAAAAGCACAACACACTAGTGCAGAAACTACAGAACCCAAACCACCAACAAGGAAAAATCAACCTTCTGTTGGTGCCATCTGATTCAGATTATGAAAATGAATATACACTATTTTGGATCATTATCAAGTGGAATCGATCATTAGCATGGACACACGTCCTCTAGAATAGTCATTGAAGCATGAAGGGAAACATGAATCTTTAGCACATCCTAGTACATTAGTATTTTATGACACTGGCTACCACAATGCTGTGCTTTTGTCACTTTCAGGTGACATTGTATACAGGAAGCGGGCAGCATCATCTCCTGCAAATATAAACAAACTTCTTAATTTTAGCATTGGCTGAACAAAATATAGGACTGAGTGGACTTGTAGGCTCTACGTTGTTTTATTTTTGAATGTAGTCATATTTTGTGCATATGTCTACATTTGTAAGTTCAACTAGACTGCACTGCAATACTTGCACTGCAATACTTGTATGAGGTGAATTATAATACTGTTTCTTTTATTTTTACAATGCAAATATTTCTAATCTACTATAACTTTGAGAGCGTTTGTGTGTCTGTCTGTGTGGCTGTCCATCGTGCTGTGAGTCCATTTGTTCAAGAACTCCTCCTAAAACGTAAAAGCAGCATTTGCTATGCAGCTTCCTCATATCATATCTTAAAGCAAAATAAAGGTTTGATTATGCCAGGACAATGTAGCGTGCCTGGAATTTGACTGTTTCTTATAAATGAAAAGGCAGGGATTTGGTAGGAGGGGCAGTTATCCTGTAGAATGACCACAGGAGGGAAGCAAGAGGCCAAAGATGGGACCTGGATAGCTATTATCCCATTGGGCCAGCAGGGATGGGGTGGAGAAAGGGATAGCTATCTACTATATATTTCAGAGAATTTGTCTGTATGTGTGTGTCTGTTTGTCTGTCCCCCCAGACAGGGGACATGCACCCCTCCCCTGGCTGTGCCCACTGCACCTGCAGTAGCCATGGACAGGCAATTCTCACTTGGCCCCAGGCTGCTGCGATGAGAGAGGGCTGAGATAGTCCTCTCGCAGCCCGGGGCACACAGAGCAATGATGTAAATGATGAAAAACAAGACTTACTTGAGTTAAGGACCTGAGCAATGATAGGTAAATCTTCTAGTAAAAAATAAATATAAAGAGAACACTATACATTTTGTAATCTATGTTGTAATTAAAGTAAATATATTTGAAAGTGTAAAAAAGGAAAATATTTAAATAAATGGCATTCTATTATTGTTTAGCAGCACAAATTAATCTTTGAAATTGCTTGAAAAACCTAATTCAGATTTTAAATAAATTGCTACACAAGAAAATAATTTAATTTGATATAATTTACAATAGTTCCACATCTGTATTTGTTTACTAGGTCCTCAGATAAGGAATTTATTTTCAGCTAGGATTTTGGAAAAATCAGTTTTGAATTCCAGGACCTGGATTGTAATCTTCCAACATTATAATTTACTACACAAGTAGGATAATCTTTATTCTATGTGCTAAATATGTCCACTGGATGGCACTGATTGCCTAACCACACATTTATCCTTAGAAAAAATTACAATTTTTGTGCAACAGCTGCTTTAAAAAAACTAAGAATGGCAGAGTTCCACACATCTTTGAAGTGTACACTGAAATTAGTATGATTTTGCCTTTATCCTCCCTTATGGAAAAAAACCATAATGTATTATCATATCTCAAAAACATTTAAATTATATAAACATACAAAAGAATATATAATAAATGACATTTATTTTTCTCAATATGAATCCAAACATGTGGGCAGAACTAAGTTTTAAGTTTTCAGTAGAACAATCTGCGGATTCTTCTAAACAGGGAAGTATGAAATGTGTGTGAGAAGGAAGGAGATCCATAGCTCATGAAAGTTTAAACACAAGGTTAATGATGAAGGCCCTGATTCGGCATGTAAGCACATAGTTTTGAACACATGCTTAAATCTCCATGAAGTCACTGAAATTATTTGTCATACTTCAGTGCTTCGGAGTCTTAGCCATACAGAACCTGCTGTATTGAATGCTGCACAAATACGGGTCGGGGGATAGTTTTTTATGACATTGAAGCTGTGCAAATGGTTTGATGAATCAGGTCATATATCAACTGCCTACTCCATATAAGCAGAACATTGTGAAAATGAAGATAGTCATTTCCTCTGTACATGTGGTCACCTGTGTGTGGCCCATGCTCTAGAATGCTATGTGCCACTTGCATTTCCACTACTGCTTTAAAAAGCAACTGACAGAGGTGCACCTGCTGAGAGTTATTTAGAACACATAATGTACCCTGCACTGATTGACTGAAAGCCAATCTACATGAAAAATAATTAGGCCTCTGGAGCTCTTGAATTAAATTCTGGCTACAGCCACAAGAAAAACCAAAAGCCAAAAGCACACTTGTGTCTCATCACATGCTGACCAGACTTTTCTTTCCCTTCCGACCAAACTATTTGGCAGACTCTCCTCTGACTAGTCTCAGCATGGGAACAACAGGGATCTTGCAGGCTGAAATGGAGGCACATTGGCAATGTTATTCAAATTTAAGACTATAGACAAAGTAATTTTTAACATTTTTTTTTTAAAAAAACCTCCTCCCCCTACTTATTCTGTAATAAAAGCAAGAAGTCTAGATTTGATGTAATATTAAGACTGCAAGGCCATATACTCAGCTGGTGGAAGTCACTATAATTTTCACTGAGCTCAATGGAGCTACACTGATATACAGTGGTGGACCTCACCCAAAATATCAAGCATTCAAAAGTCAATGCAAGCCCAAAAGCATTAGCCTGGGATCAGCCTAATCATTGACACAAAACCTTCATAAACACAGTTAAAATACCCCAGTGGTGTCTTGCATCTCTCCAGAATTTCAAATTCAGTAAAAGTCAAACTTTGGAACACCAGGAAATGAAGAGTTAATGTCTGTCCCGTTAGATCTGGCAATAGCACTAGGAATTACCTGCATGCACTCCAGCAGCATTCACTGTTATGTGTAGCTCTATTAAATAGGGCTGCCACTGTGATGTGAAGTGATCTTGGGGAGGTAAGAGCCCCTACCCCTGTCCCCCATGTGTGTGTAATCACAGGTATAGGTACTTATATGCCTTATTGCTGAGGTTCCCTTGAGACCTCTTCAACTCAGTTCCCCAAGTATTCAGTTCAACTCCAGCGTTATCACTAAGGCTCCCATATTTGCACACAGCAAGCCTACACTGAATTGATTGACTCATGTGTTGTGGGTGGATGTAGGGCAGTGTTTCTTAAACTTTTTGAGACCATGGAACACCAAACAATTTTTTTTATGCGGAACACCTATGAAAATTTCCAAAAAAAAATTGTTGTAAGACCAAAAAAGACAAAAACAAAGAAGTAACAAAAACAAAGAAAAGGTTGCAGCACACCTGCGAGTTGTTCACAGAACACCAGTGTTCCGCGCAACATAGTTTAAGAAACACTGATATAGGGTCTACCGCACATACAAAGTTACCCAGCAAACCTCTTTCTTTATATACATTTGCACATTGCATTACAATTATTATACATCACATCACACATTTGGGGATTAGCTTGGTTACTTTGTAGTAGCCAATCCCTGTACAACATACCCTGTCCACACCAGGGGAGGCTGACCAAATTGCTGCGACCCTGAACAGGGTTGGGGGGGAGGGCTTGGATCCATGCTCACGTAAGGGATGGGGCCTCATGCAAAAAGGGGCAGAATTAGGACAGCCAACCCTCAGCATCACTCTTCCTCCCACCAGCCCTTAGCCCTGTCCAAAGCATGTTGCCAGCATTCCGGTTGCAATTTAAAGGTCCCAGGGCCCTTCTGAATCACTAGGCCCTGGAGCAATTGTGCCCGTTGCCTTCCTCCCCTATCTACTTACTTCCATAGCACCCCTTTTGACTAATTCCCATCCTCTCTCTAAGCTGAACCGCAATCCTGCCCGCACCAGCCATTCCCATTTATTCCCCTCCATATAATCTCCTCACCCCTTGCTACAGCTCCATACCCTCTACCTTCTAAATACCCTCTTCCCTCCCAAGAAACGTTTGCATATTTTCCTTTTGAAAATAGTTTTGAGCACCTTCTGAATACTCAGCTGTGCTCCGATTACACGTCCCTTTGAAAGAAACAGATTGTAGCACCCTGACTACTTTTCTTAACCCTTTCAAATTTCTGCCCAGCTTGGATTTTGAATTCATAGAGCTTGGGTTGGGCTCAGGGTCAACAGCTGTAATATAGTCCCACAGGCCCCTCAGGTTTTAAGAGTGAAAGCCAGCTAGCAAACCTCTTCGGCGCTGTTATAAGATCCCACCTCCTGAAGGAGCCCTACATGCACAGAAGTGGCTTGCTGGTTAGCACCCCTGGGTGTCTAGGTGCAGGGTTGCTGTCCCTTCCCTTTGATCACCTCTATCAGTTTCTTCTGTGCCCTGTCCCTTTCATGCCAGCTCACTCAAAAATTCAATCCACTTCTGGGATATCCAGTTAAGCTGTAACTGGTCAAGCCACATCCTGGCTTCTGATACCTGGCCTCTTCAAAGTCCCTTTTCTGCTCCCCCACCCTCACCCCTAGGCTAGCAGCAAAGTCCTTCCAAGTCAGAAAGAATCATGGTTTTCTTTCAGAGAGTAGCACATCCCCAGGCTTCTCCTTGGGCCCCTCATCGGAGCACCAGAACTACAAACAGAATGAAGTATTACCAAATCCCATCTACCCTGTCTCGCTGGATCCTCTCATGCCTCTTCAGTTCCTTTATGACTCCCTGCTCCTACTGTGGAACACTGATCCCTGGACTGCCTCCCAGGAGCCTGGCCTCTAGGGGTCTCACCACCACATAAACTAACTCTGCACATGTGGCTCAGCTCTCCGGACACAAGTCAGATCAACTGTTTTCCTCCATAGCCGGCGCCTAACTGCTAGGCTTCATCCCTTTTTAAGCCCCAAACCTAGGCTAGTTGTGGTAGGACTGGGCTGGCTAATCACTGGCCTCAGGGCCCTTGAAGGGGAAACATGCTTGCTGCCTCCACATAAGCAGCATAATCCGTTTGGTGGATTATCATTTGACATCTTCCTATCTTTTGTTAATACCATTTTCAGTGCACCCTCATAGGGTTAGTGGGTGCCATGAACAAGCTGGGGTGAAATGTCAAAAGATTTTGGACTTGATTAGAGCCATGGTTTGATCCCTATATTGCACAGTTTGATCTCTGCACAAAAAACATTTGTGATTGGCTGAACCAGCAGTAGTTCCTAGTGGATCTGTAGGCACAAAAAGTTGTATATTGTTTTGTTTTGGAATACACTTATGTAATTAAAAAAAAATCTACATTTGTAAGTTGCACTTTCATAACAAAGAGATTGCACTGCAGTAGTTGTATGAGGTGAATTGAAAAATACTCTTTTGTTTATCATTTTTTACAGTGCAAATATTTGTAATAAAAAAATATAAAGTCAGTGCCATATACTTTGTACACAGTTTGTAACTAAAACCAATATATTTGAACATAAGAACAGCCATACTGGGTCAGGCCAAAGGTCCATCCAGTCCAGTACTCTGTCTGCTGACAGCAGCCAATGCCAGGTGTCCTAGAGGGAATGAACTGAACAGGTACTGATCAAGCAATCTCTCTCCTGCCATCCATCTCCACCCTCTGACAAACAGAAGCTAGGGACACCATTCCTTACCCATACTAGCTAATAGCCATATATGGACTTAACCTCCATGCATTTATCTAGTTCTCTTTTAAACCCGTTATAGTCCTAGCCTTTACAACCTCCTCAGGCAAGGAGTTCCACAGATTGACTATACGCTTTGTGAAGAACTTCCTTTTATTTGTTTTAAACCTGCTGCCCATTATTCATTTGGTGGCCCCTAGTTCTTATATTATGGGAACAAGTAAATAACTTTTCCTTATTCACTTTCTCCACACCACTCATGATTTTATATACCTCTATCATATCCCCCCCCCCTATTCTCCTTTTTCCAGCTGAAAAGTCCTAGTCTCTTTAATCTCTCCACATATGGGACCCGTTCCAAACCCCTAATCATTTTAGTTGCCCTTCTCTGAACCTTTTCTAATGCCAGTATATCTTTTTTGAGATGACGAGACCACATCTGTATGCAGAATTCAAGATGTGGGCGTACCATAGATTTCTATAAGGGCAATAAGATATTCACCGTCTTATTCTCTATCCCTTTTTAATTATTCCTAACATCCTGTTTGGTTTTTTTGACTGCCGCTGCACACGGCGTGGACGTCTTCAGAGAACTATCCACAATGACTCCAAGATCTCTTTCCTGATTAGTTGTAGCTAACTTAGCCCCTATCATATTACATGTATAGTTGGGGTTATTTTTTCCAATGTGCATTACTTTACATTTATCCACATTAAATTTCATTTGCCATTTTGTTGCCCAATCACTTAGGGTATGTCTACACTACAGCATTATTTTGAAATATCTTATTTTGAAATCGTTATTTCGAAATAGTTTATTTCGAAATAACGCGTCTAGACACAAAATACAATTCGAAATAGCGTTTTGCTATTTCAAAATAGCACGTCCACACTGATAGGATGCTGAATCGCATTTAAGGCCGTCCGGAATTGTTTCTGGCAGGGTATCAGGTCAGGAGTTACCTTGTGTGGCTGAGGCTACCTGAGGCCTGTGCGTAAAGGGACACCCCCCCTCCCCCCGGACAGCTGGTTCTCAGGTTTCCCTGCTTGCTTGCCTACCTCGCTGAGGGACAGCAAAGCATTTTGTCTCTGTGTGCTCTGGTTGCCCTCACTCAGGACACCAGAGCACTCTGCAGCATGGAGCCAGAGCTGCTCTTGGCACTCTGGTGCTTCTCTTGGATGTGTTGCTGCAAGCCTGGCAGCACGTTCTGCAGGCAGTAACAGTCTCCCTGGTGTGCCCCACGGGGGGCTTGTGACTCATTCCTCCCTCACATCCTTCCACTTATCCCTCCCTAACCCCCCTTCCTGCTGTACAATAAAAGACATGTGTTCATTGCAACAAAGCCTCTTTATTGAACAAAACTGGGGTGGGGGGAGGAATGATACTGAGGTGAGACTGGGGAAAGAAGGTGGGAGAGGGGAGGAGGGAGGGGGAAACCTGGGAGGAGGGAGCTGGCAGGGGGAGGCAAGGGGAGGAAGGGGGAGGAGAAGCTCAGAGCTCAGGATTGGGGGTATCACCAGCCCAACTGTCTCCCAGTACCACAGGTGCGGGGGCCTCGGCATCCTTGGGGGTGTGGGAAGGGTGTGGAGGAAGAAGTAGGAGCGGGAGAAGGAGTGGGAGGAGGAGCAGTAGCTGGGGAGGCAGCAGGAGCTGGAGCGGCAGGAGACAGCAAGCTCTGCCCTAGGGTCGATGACCACCTGGGGGGCGTGGACCGTCCCACGCCCCCAGGGTGCGGTCCAGGGCATGAAAATAGGGGCAGGGGTCTGAGTCTGCCCCGGTTGGGAGCTGCCTCCTATGGCCCTGGCATAGGCCTGCCACAGCTCCTTTATTTTCATTCGAACCTGCTCCTGGGTTCGCATGTGGCCTTTGGTGGCCAGGCTGGCAGCCATCCACCTGTAGACGGTTGCGTTCCTCTGTTTAGTACGGAGATCATGGACGTTGGAGGCATCCCCCACAAACCTGAACTAGGTCCCTGATCTCTGCACTGGAGCAGGCAGGTGCCCGCCTTTTCCAGCCCCTGGCAGGCTCCTGGGGCTGGCAGACTGGTCCTGGGGAGCGGTAGAGGGCTGGCTGGCACTGGCTGCCTGGCTCATGCTGGGGCCACTGGGTCAGGTGCAGCGACTGCTGGCTCTGGGCTGGCAGGCTTGGAGCTGGCACAGGCACTGTGGCCAGAGTCTACCCATTTAAGGGCTCTGGGGAGGGGCAAGAGGAGAGGAGTTTTCTTGGTTGTGCCCAGAGTGGCCACCAGGGCACCCTGGGAAGGGCTGGAGACCCCCTATTTTGAAATAAGTGGCTACACAGCGCTTATTTCGAAATAGCAATTTCGAAATTGGTGCTATTTCTCATGGAATGAGGTTTACCAATTTCAAAATAAGCCCTCCGCTATTTCGATTTAATTTCGAAATAGCGGTTTGGCTGTGTAGACGCTGGTCAAGTTATTTCAAAATAACAGCTGTTATTTTGAAATAACTTTACTGTGTAGACATACCCTAGTTTGGTGAGATCTTTTTATAAACATCCAAAAATATTTAATAAATTTTAATTGGTATTCTATTATTGTTTAATAGTATAATTAAAATTGTGATTAACTGTAATTAATGTTTTAATCACAATTATTTTTGAGCTAATTGTGAGTTACTGTGATTTAATTGACAGCTCTATTCTTAACCTTTGAGAGAATTTGAAAACAGATCAAATTAACCATGTTATTCACCCAGATATTAGTATTAACAACTACAATTTTATTCAGACTCTATTTTTAAAATTAGATCACTCAGAAACCCTGTTATATTTATTAATTGTTACCCTTTCCGGAAGATAAAACTTAGATTCTAATGAGTGCATGTCAGGGCTATTTTCTGTTCAGCTAAACATTAGGGCTTCTGGTGTACTTTCTTCAGAGACAGTATATATTCTGTCTTCTAGTGTCTGGAATTGACTTGCCCCCGTATATTTCATTTTCTCTAATGCTCTGTCTAGTGTCCTAAATGACTGAAAATTGGCTGGAGAAAAGGGTAGCTGCCTTTAGAATGATATCATAATTGTGTCACCAGAGGAAAGAGATGCTTTTAAAGGAGGTGCTCTGAGACATTTTAGCAAGCTTTACACCCTCACAAAAAATGCCTGCTAAAAATTAATTGATCTCTAAGTTTTTAAAATGTTTAAAAAGTTTATTAATGCTGGTCATGATCTGTCCAGTCCAAATATTACTTATGGAATTATGATCTAGTTAGACACTAGATTTGGCATAGGAAAGAAAATGTCTCCTTCAGTGTAGCTGGTGCAGTTCCTATTAACATTATTGGGAGTTGCACATGCAACTGACAGAATAGTCAGGTCCTGGAATGGTAGCAAAGCCTGCAGTCCTTTGGGCTTCAGGCAAAAATCCCTTTGTTTGTGATATTATTATTGTGATTTATTACAGTAGCACCCAAAGCCCCTGAAAGTGGGGCTCCCGAGCACTTGGCACCATGCAAACACACAGTGAGAGAGGGTCCTTAGCACAGAGAGTGAACAAGTAAATAGACAGCTGAAAATATTTGCCCAAGGTCATGTAGCTCATCAATGGCATGATCAGGAATAGAAGCCAGGTCTCCTAATTGCTGACAAGCAATGTTAGTGAATAGAGCTAGTAAAAATACCAGTTATTTTTCATGGGAAATAATTTTCTTAAAATTTCCCATAATTTTAACATGTTTTTCCCACCTAAATACACAAAAAGGGGGGGGGGGGGGGGGTGATGAAAATTGGTTTCCAATAAAAACTAGGAGTTTTACCATTTTTTTTTATTTAAATTTTTTTCAGTTAAAATTATTAGTAAACAATAATAATGTTAAGTGTCTGGTTTATCTTTGGAAAACATTTTTTGCTGTGTTAATTTTTATTTTTACCAAAACCCCATATCTTTCTGAAATCTTGACCAATTCTCTAGTGACCTATGTACTAGACCCCCCTGGGGGACTTCACTGGGAATTTTTCCTTAGTAAGAAATGAATAAAGATACTGTAGTACTGAGACAGCAGGACAAATAGACAAAACCAGAGAGAATATGAGGGACAAACAATTTATCAAATATTTGCATTTTTTTAAATGGAGGGATTGATTCATTGTCTGATCCTGAAAATGAAATAGAAAAAGCAATCAAGCTAATACTTATGTCCTGCAGTGATCACTGCATTTACCCCACTTGTAAGTTCAAATGTAAAATGTATATGCAAGTGCATAAAATGTCACAATAACCTACAATTTTTGCTTGCTTGGAAATTAACTTTGAAAATAGGTCAAGTTGTTTTCAATAAATGAATATTATGAGCAAGTACTAGAAAACCAGGGAGAATGAATCAGTCAAAACAAAAATCCCAAATTAATCTAAATTAATCCCAAATTAATCTAATTCAAGGACTTCGTTAAAATCACACTTGCTAAGCAAGACATGTGTAACCAGATATTAATGAACAAAAGAATGTGTGTCCAATATTAGGCCTACCTGGTTGACAAGGTGGGGTTGGACTCTTGCACAAATTACTCCTTTTGGAGTCCTTAAATAAGGAGATTTTTCAGGAAAAATAAAAAAAAAATGACAGATGTTGGCTACTGGAGCGAGCTTCGCCTCATGGTTGCCACCTTCATCATTTCATGGGACCCCAACCTTCATCATCCTGATCTTGAGAGATGTCCTTACCAGTCCAGGTGAGAGAGAGACCCAGCTGCACTACAATCTCCAGCTGAATCTCAAACACCACCTAGGATGAAATGAGATCAAGCTTTAAGAAAAGAGGCAACAAGAACAGCTCCAATCCTTCCTAGCTTCTCTTTTACTCAAAAGGACATCACCGCCATCCTTGAGACCATCTATGACACTGTTAAACAAGGGGGTAAGGTTCCTTCTATTGCTAAAGAGAAAGAGAACAAGAAATGTTATACTTTAACTGGTTTTCCTTCTTTTCTGTATATCAAGTAAAATTGTAAAGGATTTTAATCATGTGTTTACCATTGGACTAAATAGCCTGAGGTATCTTGTACAAACCCACAACCTTCTTTAACATTGTTTAATGTTGGATGGTGGAGAGGTTATTTTAACACATTTGGTCCAGTTATTCCGTCTAAATTAATGAATCATCAAAGCATTTGAGATTGGATAGGATTAAAATTGTATTCATTTTAGAATAAGTTTTAATGGAAAGATGCCTGTTATAATTCTCATGTGATTGTCTTGACAGTAATAGTATTTCAAATGTTGTTATTCTGTTCTATAGAAAGGAGTCCAAAGGAATGTGAAGTAAATCACTGTAGATTGTGTCTGCCTGAAATGAAGGCCAATCCAGCTGGTATCATGTAAAAAAATCCTATTAATTTATAAGGTGCTCTACATATTTTCTTTGGACACAAAGAATTGAGATCTGGTCACACATTGGGACTGAAAGGGCCAGTGGATTACGCAAATCTGAAAAGCAACATGGCTTGATTCCTTGATGCAGTATTATAATTCAGTACCAGCTCTGCTATATTTAAGAACTCCTTTCTGTTTAGAGATTGGCTTTAAGTGCATAGATTGCCTTCAGTGCACTTAATGGGTTAGAGCTCATTTGGGCTCATTTGAGCAAAGAGTTTCCAAAACACTGCCCTGTGGGGGAAAAAAACAGCTTTTATTAAAGTTCACAGATTCTAATAATAGACCTGGGATAACACCCATAGCTGTCTGGGTCCCATTATGTGTGACACTGTACAGTCATATAGAAAATGACCGTTCTTGCTCCCCAGAACTTACAATCTAAAAGTGATTGATGGGCAGTAACTCCTTTTGTTGGAGTACTGTGTCCTTGAATTTCTGTAACCGGTGTATGTTTTCTTTTTTCCCTGCGAACCTGAACAGAAGGAAACAAATTTCCCCAAGATCTCTTCTCATTGGTATATTGATTTGGCTTGAAAAGTTAGGTTTGAAATCTGTACATTTGCTTTTATTCCATGATTATTGTGAAAATGCTAAATCCTCACTTAGAAAGCTGGCTTCAATATTTAAAAAAGGTAATTTCTGGTTGGTATAGGGATGCAGCAGCAAAATATTTCATAAAGCTTTGGCAAGCATTGTCCCGACACCACCATGCCTTATGAAAATTGGTTTATGAATATGAATATACATAACTCAAAAATGCTTTAGATAAAATACAATGTGCAACATATCAGTTTACAGTTAAGATCTCCTGAACCTGTATATCCTATTTTTGTGCATGTATCATTCTTGTTTGTGAAGTTAGAAGTGTGAATATTTCTAAGTATGCTAATGAAGTCAAGTAGTGATATTTCAGGTACTTAATGACTCAGTACTCAAACCATCAACTTGTGAATGGTTGTGTTTGTCCTATTAGCCAAAACTGTGGTTGGTCCTAGAAAGACATGTGACCATGCCATCTGGTACTGGAATCCATCTTGAACTTTGTATTTTTTCCAAAGGGTTTCCACCCTGGGGGAAAATCTATTTAAGCATTGGGAAGCAATCAGTCTTCGTCTTCAACTGGCCTTTGAAACTGCTTGTCACACCCTAAAACAGTGGGCCAGGCCAACACTCTTTCTTGTAGCTCCTGTTGGTTGCAAACAGTGAACTGGAGCCAATGGGAGCCATGAGACACCATGGCCACAGAGCTGGTAAATACACACACTGGATCGGCCAGTTAGCATGTTTCTCAAAGTGGTTTTGCAGACAGCTTTGAGAAACACTGACCTAAAAAGATGCTTGACAATGAAGAACTCTGAAAAGCTGAAAAGATCAACTCTGACTTGAAGTTCTTTATCTGAGATCAGAACAGCTGTTTAGGGTAAGACTTTGCATGTAACAAATTTCATAATGGATGAGAACTAACTAAGCATTTTTGTTCATTTTAACTTAGTAACTTACTTTGATCTGACTATTTTCCCTTGCAACCACTTAAATTCTACTTTTATATTATTAAAACCACTTTTGTTTATTATCGAGCCCACAGTAAAGAGTTGTTACCTGGGGAGGGAGGCGGGGGAAGAAACCAATGTGCATATCTCTCTTTCATCGATAAAGCAGGCAGACCTTATGACCTTTCACTGTGTAAAACTTTTACACAGATTAAGACAGATTTGTTTGTGGGTTTGGTTCCTCTTGGGGGCTGGTTTCCTGGGTGCTGAGTCCTTATAGCAGAGCCCATCCAGAGCTGAACTGGCTCAGTCTGTGTTGCTCTTTAGGGAAATGGTAACACCAACTCTGTGCTTTGGCTGGGAGAGAACAGAGGATCTGTCCCATAGGACGGGGTGGTAAGGAGCCCCATAGAAGATGAAGGTGGGCATCAGTGGCATGATCAGCACACCAGGGGATAACCCCTGGGACTTCTGTGATTCAACCTTTGACAAACATTTTATTAAATTTCTCTAAAAGTTATTCACTTTAGTGTTCTTAAGAATGAGCTAACAGTACCAAATGATCAGCGAGATCAAACCCACATTTAGTGGTTCATCACTGATTCCTGGGGGTCAGATATATTTCCCCATTTGCTGAGTAAAATATGAGTGGGATAGGAGAAATATAGTAAAGAACATTTAGAAAAAACTGGAAAAGTTTTGCTTCAAGAAACAGATTATTGCCAGAATTTGTTAATGGTCTGTAGTGTTAAAAAAAAGAGGGGAAATAAATCAGACCACAGCTATTGTCATAAGGCTGAGATAGCTTTTTCAAAATGATAAATCTATTCCTTAATTTTCACTGTAGGGTCAAAATGACAAGTCTCAAGGAAAAAAAACCAATAACTTTCATCTTTAAAGCCTTGGATATGCCCAGCAATATAATGTGGGTATTTATATGCTCCTGAAAAACCAGTTGCTAGTAATCTCTTTTCCTTTCACAAAGAAAACTCAAGTCAGCTGACATTTGCTTAGAAGAAATAGCTATCAAAGAACTCAGAATAAATTTAAACCAAGTTAATTTTGGCAGGATGAGGCATCTCAAGTAATTCTTGGAGAATTCACATTACATCTATGAAAATGTCTTTAAAAGAGCACAGGTACATGGTAGCCAATTCATTGGATACTTGGTGAGGACATCTGCTCCTGTAAAACATGGTTTAATATTGGACCAGATTCTAGACCTTGGGCATGGAACAAAGAGCTGAGCAAAACAAACACACTTCTACCCCTCATTCACCTGTTCTTTGAATGTCAAACTCACAATCTCATTTGCATTTTCAAATTCTATTCAAAACACCTTAAAACAAGTCAAGCTTGAAAACACACAGAGAGATGGCATGGCACATATTAAATCTCTTTCTGTGTGAGGTATTTTTGATATTTCTGATATTTTATGGTCACACTATTTTGGAAATACTATAATAAGTAAGACAACAAACTGTGTGATATTGCGTGATTTTTATCACCTTCATCGTCAAGTACAAGTGGAAGAAATGTTGATCAATGGATTTTTCTAATGCAAATCAATTATTCAATTAATACAGTCAAATTACAATCTGATAGGTTCTAGCATGGCAGAGGTTCCAATATGCAAGTATTCTGGACTTTAATTGCAGTTTTACACTAATATAAGTCTATTAATTTAGCATTGTTATTAGAGCTGTTCAAAAAATAAAATCTCTGCAGAGAAAACAAAATCATATTGCTGAAAAATATTCATCCTGACCCAGGATGAAAAGTCCTGGACAGGTTTATTTTTTTGTTTGTTTTTGGGGGGGGTGTTTTGGTTTTGGGGTTTTTGTTTGTTTGGTTTGTGTTTCTTTGTTTTTTGCAGGAACAGATGCCTTAAAGTAAACAAGTAAACATAGGAACAAAAAGACTGTCATGCTGGCTCAATCCAGAGGCCCATTTAATCCAATACTTGTCTCTAACGGTGGCCAGTACCAGCTGCCTCAGAGGAAAATGCAAGAAAGCCTGCAGAAGACAGTTGTGGAAAAATATCCCCATAAGGAATGTTTCTTCTTAACCCCAATTAAATACAGATTGGCTTATGGCTGGAAACACGATGCACAGTTTTAAATGAAATTGCTTGATTCTGTGTCCAGTAACTGTTCTGAAGAAACATGATTGTACTGTGTACGTGTAGGTGGCATATTTTTCTACCTGTCACAACTAAATAGCCATAAGGCAGAAATAAAAAAATTAGAAATGGTTTCTGTTATTTGTCTGATGATTGTATGCAAAAGGCCCAGTCAGAATGGTGGATCTACTGGGCTACATACTGTGCAAACAGAATAAAAGATATTACAGACTAGTAAAGACAAAATACAACAAGAGGGTATAGCAAACAATTGGAAGGAACAGACGACAAAGAAAAACTGCAAAAAAACCCTGTAATGTTTTACTGATTTTCTTAAGCAGTTACAAATTATTCTGATTTGTTTTTCTAAAGTTATTTTGGAGAGGAAGAATTATCGGAGAAATAGAATGGACTTACTGCCTAGCTATCCTGGCCAAGAAATCTAAGATGTGAAGCCAAAAAGAAGAGAAAGAAAAGCAACACCAGTTCTTCAAGGACCAGAAAAAGAAATGTTATGAGCATAACAAGGTTTCAGCTCCTTTTTTATTAAAAAATTTTTGTGCTGTAATAACGTCTGTGCTGGTGCAAAGCTTTTCTCAGAATATCCTGAACCATAAGGCACCATGCTACTCTTTGGCCTCAACAAAAGAATTTTGTTGGGGCTTAAGCTGGATGTCAGTTCCCTGCCACACCACTCTGTCCATCCACATCACCGGAAACTCAAGATTCTGCCAGTTTTAACTTTGCCTTTCTATTAACAACCAGTGAGTCCCAGTTGGTGAGTTCTCCAGGGATGTCTCACTATTGTCCAGCAGTCCCTCTCATTGGACCCTTGCAACAATTAAGTTTGCTGCCTCCAAAGAGAGAATGCACACACCAGTCTGTTCGGTTAGTTGAAAACTAATCTTTACTACAGTACTGCACTGAGGTAGTTTATAGTAACAACCAACTTTCATATAGAAATAATTAATGGTCCAGCCTTTCTGGTTATAACAATACTCTTCCAAATTGTAAACCCAATATGCAACTGTTACTTATTGACTCATTTATTTAAGCCACACACTTCAGTTATGACTACTCCAGTCAGTAGCTAAACAACATGGCAGGAAAAGCATACTGAACAATCCATAAGTAATTCACAAGATGGGGGGAGGAAGCTACCGACCACTTAAAGGTGCAAAATCAAACCAGTGAGACACCATTTGAAAATGAAATCTGTATTTGCCTGCTGTGATTGGTGTAAAACCTTGCCAGATACACCTTGTTGCCTATGCTTGGTGTGGTTTTTTTCAGCTGTTAAAGAAAGTTTCTTTCCATATAGCTCTTAATTAGTCAAACATACCAGAATAACTGAAGTGCTTCAGTAATTAGAACATGTGACAGACAATTTGAATGCAAAACATTTCTTAGTAGCCTGGCATAACGTTACTTAACTCTTAAATTACCTTGAACAGTTCAGCTCCCAGCTTAATGCAGAGCTCTGTGGAAACACCAAGCTGAAGCCATGGTAGTTACAGAGCATTACACTTTCTTTGGGTCAGTCCTGCTCCCACTGCAATGAATGGCAAAACTCTCCTTGACTTCAATAGACGACGAAACAGCAGGCCCTTGGTAACCCATGTTATCCAAGTGTACGGCAGGAATTGCACAGACCGGTTCCACAGGGTTCTATATTCAGCTCTGCCTATGAAAAGGCAAAAAGTCGCCTTGTGGCTCCTTAGGGCATGTCTACACTGGAGAGTTATTTCGAAATAACACCCCTTATTTCAAAATAACAAGGCGAGTAGCCACACTACCAAGCTGGTTATTTCAAAATAAGGGGCTTGTTATTTCAAAATAGTAACTCCTGCTTGTGATGAGGAATAAGCTTATTTCAAAACAGTATTTTTGGAGTTATTATTTCAAAATAACTTATTTTGAAATAACCTGACAGTATAGACATAGCCTTAGGGACTAACCAAAATATATAGAATCATGAGTTTCCGTGGGCAAAGCCCACTTCATCAAATGAATTGGAGTGGAAATAACAGAGAGCAAAATATATATATTACAGCAGAAGAAGTACCTGTCAATTGTAAGATCTGTGTTAATGAGGCTAATTAAGAGGGCGGGATGTGCCCCATAAATAGCTTTTGATGTAGAAATGCAGATGTTAATGGCAGGAAAAATTGGCTTTGTAATGGCTTAACTGGTTGGTGCATTACAAAACCAATTTTTCCTGCCATTATCATCTGCATTAACACAGGTCCTACAATTGACAGATACTTCTTCTACTGTTATATATATATATATATACATACACACACACACACACACACACACACACACACACACACGCACACCTCTCTAATTCATCTGATGAAGTGTGTTTTGTCCATGAAAGCTCATGATTCCATATATTTTGGTTAGTCTCTAAGGTGCCACAGGATCACTCATTGTTTTTAAAGTTACAGACTAAGATAGCTACTCCTCTGAGATTTATGAGAAGGCAAGTCACCGCTCTGCAGGATCTATGTAGAGGGCAGAGGAGGAGTGTGGACATCTACCTGGAATAAAACAGGGGGGTAAAACTTGCTGAGCAGATGCTGCTCCCACTGTATTTGTCTCTAGCCTTAAAAAGAATAAGGAGTGGTTAGAAAGGATCAGCTCCCTATGTTTAATTCAATCTCTTTGTGTACCATAGGACTCAGATTCATCTTCTTTTGTGGAACGTGCTCTGTGGATTCCTGAGTTGCATTAGGGAAAGCCAGACAGACCTCTCACTACCTGCAAGTGCAAACATAATGCTCTCCATAGATCCCATCTTTTAATGTCACTCTCTAAATCTAAAATAAATAGTGGTTTTAAACTTAGGTTCAAAAGAGCAGTCACCAAGCACGTGGGGGATTAGTAATGCTGTTATGTAATAAATCAGGCTCTTCAGAGATTAGAGTTCATGATGCCATTATCCATAACCCAGAACAAGTAAAGCCTACAGTATCAGCTTACAGGATTATACTGTACAAGAACTACAGGTGTTCTCCTTGGCAGTTGAATTTAGAGGGGCTGAAATCTGAGATACCAGAGATGGAAACAGCCAGGTCATATTTATCATCCTATTTCTAGAAATAAATACAAATATTATTATTTTAGGCAAGATGAAAAATGTGTATTTTAAATACAACAACACTGAAAGATTTAAGTGTTTCAAGTGTAATTTATGGCTTGCAAATGTTTCTTTTAACTGTCTTGAGCATTCCTTGTCCTTAAGGAGCCACTACCAGGTGATGGCACACTTAAAGAAATATAGAAAATGATTAAAACATCAAAATGGCATGACTGAAGAACTCAGGAAGGATTATTCTAAAGAAGAGAACTTTTACTTAAACACATACATTTGATAAACAATGGTAACAAAAAGCATTAGTGAGATAATTACTAGCTCTGATATAGCATTTTTCATCCATAGATGTCAAAGTGCTTTATATAAAAAGATCGTTACACCCATTTTACAGATGTAGAAATGTAGACATATAAAGGGAACTACCTAGGCCATGATTACCCAGCAGGCCACTATCAGTACCAAGAATAGAGCCCAGTATCCTACCTCATAGTCCCATGATGTTTCCATCACACCACTCCGCCTAGTAGATGGCTGCTTGCAGGTACCTTGGTTTTAAGAAGAGGGGCAGCATATTCCAGTGCATAGGATAAGGGACTGTGAGTCAAGAGACTTGTGTTGTACTCCTTATTGTGCCACTGGTTTATTAAATGATCTTGACCAAATTAATCCAATTTCCTACCTCAGTTTCTCCATTCAGATAGGATGATTTTTCTCATCCATATTTTAAGTGCTACATAGCTTAGGCTTTTTAGCCATAGAACTAAGGGTACTTCTACACTGCACAGCTATTTTGAAATAAGCTGTTCCAGAATAGTTATTCTGAAATAGCCCATCTACACTGCAGGGTAGCCTCAAAATTAGGCCAAGGGAGGCTTCTCTAATGTAGACGTGCTATCTTGAGTTAGAGCCCAGGAAGGCTCTGGGGAGGAGTAACTTAGAATGGCCCTGCTGAGGGACTATTTTGAAATAGCAGCAGTGGAGCATTTACACACGCCTTATTTAAAATAACCTCTTAGAATGAGGTTTACAGATCTTGGAATAAGCCGTCTTATTTCAAAATTATTTAAAAATAACAGAATTGCTGTGTAGATGCTCGCACTGTTATTTAAAAATAATTCTAGTTATCTCGAAATAACGGTGTGGTGTAGATGCACCCTAAGTATTTATATACACACACAATATTCATTTTTAAGAAGTTAGCATGAACAAGGGGGATCTTTAGCACTTCAAATCAGTCTACCAGTAATGAAATACCACAATAAGCACTCCTTATAAAAAGCCATAAATGCAGAATATTTAAGATTATAAATATCCAAGAAAAACATGCTCTGTTAAGATCATAAGAACAGTGATATAGGGTCAGAATCAGTAGTCCATCTAGTTCAATATCTTGTCTTCTGAGTGGTCCATGCCGGTTACTTCAGAGGGAATGAGCAGAAAAGGTATCTAATCATTAAATGAGCCAGTCCTTGTTTCTCATTCCTAGCTTCTGGCAAAGATATGCTAGGGGCACCATCCCTGCCCATCCTGGCTAATAGCCATTGATAGACTTAGGGTATGTCTACACTGCATTCCTCTTTCGAGAGAGGAATGCAAATGCAGCTGAGCAAAATTGCAAATGAAGTGCGGATTTGAATTTCCCACGTTTCTTTTGCAAAATCGCATCCGGCCGCTTTTTCGAAATACCCTATCTCAAAAAAAGAAAAGCTGTCTAGATGCGGTTATTTCAAAAGAAGACCCTTCTTTCGAAATTACCCTTAAACTTAAGGAGTAAGGGTACTTTTGAAAGAAGGGTTTTCTTTCGAAATAACCGCATCTAGACAGCATTTCTTTTTTCAAAATAGGGTATTTTGAAAAAGCGGCCGAATGTGATTATGCAAATGAAGCATGGGAAATTCAGATCCACGCTTCGTTTGCAATTTTGCTCAGCGGCATTTGCATTCCTCTCTCAAAAGAGGAATGCAGTGTAGACATACCCTTAGTCTCCATGAATGTATCTAGTACTTTCTTTAAAAACCCTGTTATAGAATTGGCCTTCACAACATCCTTTGGCAAAGAGTGCCACAGGTTATGTGTTGCATGAAGAAATGCAGGTAGAAGCTCTCTAGTCCAGCACTCTCTGGTATGGCAACATCCATGTTCTAGCATGATTTTAGTTAGCTGGATGTCCACTTATCATGGGTGTGGCCAAGTTTCCGTCGGTCCCATAAAGTTTGTTTACAGCCACCTGTCCTGGCGCTCAGTGTTCTGTGCTGTTTTTAAATTCTAATTTACTCCTAAATATCTTCTAAGAGCCCAGTAAGCAGTGGAAGTATTAATAATGTTGCTAAAAAATACTGACCTCCCATGGTTCAGCAAATTCTCTGTTTCAGCACCAGTCAGATCCTGAGGGTACTGGACTAGAGATGCTCAATCTGTACTTCCTTTTCCTTGTTTTAAACAGTTTTTTTGTTGTTTCTTAACAGGTCATTTTGATCTACTCTTTGCTAAACTTCTGTCCAACTATGGAAATCCTATCAATGAGAATACAAGTTATTGGTCATGTGCTGCCTTTGATAAATTCATCTGTCTTCTGTCTGAAAATGAAGAGAAATGGCTGCAGAAAGAAAGCATGCTAAACGATATGCAGTAAGAGTGTAATTTGCTCTTGGCTGGAGAGCTAGCACAAGACTTGTACGTAACATAAGTCTCGGACTTAAGCTTTGATTATGTGGTACATAGGCATTGTACAAAATTTCTGCATTGGGGTAAATTTTATCCTAATAGTTGATTCAATGTCTGTCAAAGTAAAGCAGCTCTCAGATATCAACAGCAGATAGGTAAATCAGTTAGGTGAACCTCTCCAGCATTTGTTGAAGTTTTCCCCTACATATGGACATGATTAATATGGTTTTGTTAAACTGGTCACTTGTTTTCCCCTTAAGGTATTTGTCACTGAGGCTGATGATTGTAGAAATAAGCTTTGGTAATGCTTGCCAGCATAGCAGAAAAGTTACTGGCCTGTAGGCAACAAATAAAGCAATGAAACTATTGTCTAAATGTTTTTTGTGATGAATTCATTCTCACAACTTAGTTGAGTCTCATGTTGATGAACCCCATAGCAATGCATTTTCATTTTCAATAGCCTTTGAATACAGAATAGATTTATTTCTGAGTGCACACAGAAATAACTCCCTGTTAAAGGGAAACAAAAAAAATATGTAATTTGAAAAGAGTGGGGAGGACATAATGTCAGCTGAAGATAATGCCACAAAAGGAGAAGATGAAAAAAGCACTGAATAGAAGTTAGGCCTCGACATTCAAGGCTTAGCATACGTGGAACTGCAGTAATGACTAATGTAGCATACAATTCCTCAACAAACAATGGCAGCCAAACACTGTAAGTACTGGACATCTTGAATGCTTTTTATAAAATTATTATTATCCAAGATATTAATGCAATTTGTTTGGTTCACTAACAATAATTATTCTGAGTATGAGGTTAAACCGTTCATATATGAAATTGCAGAGCCAAAACAGCACAAAGGAAAAGAAAGTTGTAATGTTAGGCAAGGACTTAATCCTGTCTGTGAGAACACTGGTTCTCCACCCTTTCCAAATCTGTGTCACCGGGTATTAGGCAAGTCAGAAAAAATGGCTGGAACAGCAACTATTTTATTAACAAAATACTATACTTAAAGGGCAAACATAAAATCCGAGTGTAATAACAAACAATAGCATGCAGCCAGAATCCAAAACATGAATGGTCTAAACAAGAGGTCCTACCACCATCACGATGTCCAGTAAGGAGAGGTGGGTGAATGTCTTCAGGCTGGGGAAAGGGAACTCACAGAGCAGGACAGAGATGCAGAGACTCAGGTAGGTGAAAGGTCTTGATTCTGGTCTTCTTTCTTCCTTTCTTCTATTCTTGACATGCCATCCTGGGTGCGGTGTGTGGACTGGGAGGTGAGTGATGGTAAGTATGCATGTGTGTATGAGTAGCCCTGCTGCAGTCTCCTTAACCTTAAAAGCAAATAATCTCTGCCCCAGCAGTTGTTACACGTGTAGGGCACAGGGTTGCTGCACCACAGAGGGCTGTCCCAGACACTCTTTCTGATGGGAGATGACTAGCCTCTGTGGTGGGAGCAACCAGGCTTCTGCCTCAGATGGCCTATTAAGCCAAACAGCCTACTAGCTGTCTCTCCAGCACTGTTGAGTTGTGCAGAGAGCCCTGAGGGACGGGTGAACACTCCTTATAAGCCCTCTTGTCACTGGACAGATTAGAGTCAGGTGACCCACTTTTCCCGCCTTTTTTTCCTTTTCCCATCTTTTCTCTTTTCCCACCTTTTTTTAGGCAAGGGATGGTGACGGGGAGGCTGACCACCATCTTTAGAGGGAAAAATCAAAACGGGGGGTATAAAAACTGGTGCCCTTCCCCCAACGTGAAGATTAAACTAATCCCAATATTTTCCCACGCAGTCAAGATGGATAAATCACAAAATTTCCCTGATAGGTAATGGACTTTCCAAATGTATGCCAACCAATTTTCTTAGCTGACATAATTGGGTCCATTTTAGGTTCAATACTGCTCCCCTTAATGTTATATTAATATATATAAATTACATTGTAATCACAATATAATTTCAAAATGGCAACTCCGGTCATTTCCATTTGCAGAGGGTTTCATTAGGTACACACGTAAAAAGAGCAATTACAGTACATCATATTAAGAAACTACAGTGTAATCATGATGCATTTATATGATTAACCTGCTGGTTACATACATGTAGTAGTAATTATTATCACACAAACACTGTAATCGCAGTATAACTAAAGAGCAGTGATCATCTGGTTTATAATGTGCAAAGCTTTTATTTCCATGTCTTTTCTTTTAACTATTGCTTAGTCTGAGCCAGTTTTCTTCTTCCGTTCAAGATGTTATCAGCATATTTTCCAGCTGGGATTTGCCTAGAGTTAGCTTCAATGTTTGTTCTGCTAGAGTATGCATTTCCCAAGAACAGTTTAGATGAAAATATTTTCTTAGCAATAAGCATGCACAGTAAGGAAAAAAAAAATTATATTCCAAAATTCAGCACAGGACTGGGGTCAGTGTTGAAGATGTGGGTGACTCATAAAAGCTGCTTTCAGAGAATCTTAGCCAAAGCACAGAGAATGGGATGAAGTTACAGGCCTTATTTCTTCTGAAAGGAAATGTCAAGCCACATAAAAAATAGCTTCCTATTATTAAATAGCAAAACATTTTTCAAAAATATAAAATATAAAGACTTCCTAACGGAAGGCCCATGGACCCTAAGCACAACATTTTCCACCCTTGATAGTACATTAAAATTAAATAGGGGTCTGAACAGAAATCAGAACTACAAATATCTCCAAGCAAATTGCAGGAGCTGAGCTTGTGGCTTAAACATAGCTCCCATTACAAATCATATTCGAAATGTCAATAACACCCAGACAGAAAATTCTGTGGGGAGGAAACATTCCCCAGTACAGGGGCACAGCAAAAGGTGACTGCACCTGTGGCATATTCAGAAAAATCTATATTGTTTATGAACATGACTCTGTGCGTGTGTGTGTGTGTGTGTGTGTGTGTGTGTGTGTGCGTGCGTGTGCACATTTATTTTTGATGGTTTATGGGTTATTCACTGTGGAGTTGGTGCAAAAGTGGTTATCAAAAGAACCAAGCAGGAAAAAAGTAACACAGGTAAGAGTCCTGAAGGAAATAATGGGGAAGCTGTTAATTAGAAATGCTAAATGATTACATTTCTGTTGGCTAAGAAGCTGATATATATAATTTCACCCAGAGGTACAAAGTGCACAGAGAGAAGAGTTTCAGGAAGCTGGCTCTGAGTCACTTGAACCACCTCGCTGTTCACAGGTGCACAGAGAAAAAAGGTGCCCAATACAGCGAGGCCCATCACATTAAACACAGTTGGGAAACAGGGCTGTTGTTCACAGATCCAGGGTAAGACTGGTTGGACTGCGTGATTCCACCCAAAGGCAGGTGCAGGAAGGAAGGCCTGTCACCTAAGAGGTACATTTGAGAGAGGCTAAAAGGCTCATAATTTGCCATTCATCCTGTAACCATGACAGCACCATTTAAGGAGAATGCTGATGGAATTTAAGTGGTTCCAAAGCCTGCACGACTCTGAAGAGAGAACAAATTTCATGATATTGACTCAGGTGTAACTCCTCAAACACACCAGCTGGGGATTAATGAAATACCAACACATTTTCAGTTACAGAAACTGTGCCCTCACACAGTGAGCTTGTGCAATCAGGTTTAAGTAGGAATTAAGTGCTGTGTGGATGGGTCTGCTGAGGGCTCTATACAGAGAGGTGAATATTATTCTGAGAGAATAATAATAGCTAATTGAAAACACTGAAGTTTGATGATTGCTTAATATGACTAACAAACAATAGACATTCCAGCCAAGGGTCTAATGAATGTGGTGATTAAGGTTGAAATCTAGCATACGGGAATGAGTGGTCACAGAAAATTCTGTTCAGCATTGCAGCTAATTAAGGCAGGTCCAGCATCAAGTGCAAATTTGAGAGTCCTTTGCATCTCCTTTGCGTAATCTTGTCACACAAAAATATTGCATTTTGCATTTCATACAACAACAAAGAGCCACATGAACACAACTGAGTCCCAAGAAACCATACTTATATATATCATACAAGGCCTGCATTCTGCTGCCTCTTTGGCTGCTTTCTGTTGGCTTCTGAAATATAGTGAGTGCCATGAAGGGGGCTCACAAACTATTCCTATATACTACTTTAATCCCTTTGCTGCTAAAAGCAAATGGAAAGAATCCTATTCATGAGCCAATCCCATGCACATCTTTGTTTTCCTTGTGCGAACCAAGACAAACTATGTATTCATTTTTTCCCCTTCTACGCAGGCACTTTCTATTTATGCTAATTTTTTTACAGGCAGCTACCATGATCCAAAAAATTTCTCTTGGAATACACTCTCATAGGTGACTTTCACTCATTTATACTGCTCCAGGTTTCAGAAATACTCCTAATAAAAATGTATGAGGGGAGAAATGAGTTATGCATGTCTGAAATTCTAATGTAATGCATTTTCTAAAATTATATTCATGTTCCAGGGCATCTCAAAGTTGAACTATTGCTCAAGGTTAATGACATGGGAGTGAATGAACCAATGAAGATTTGCAAATTAATATAGTTGATTAATAATGCTTTGACTTGAAAATGCTATCTTTACTCAACTGGACGTAAGGAAGGAATTCTGCCTGAGTGAGAACACCACTATCCAGCCTAGATTCTGACCAAGTGAATTATTTTAGCTACATTTATGGTGCAATGGTCTTTCATTGTCATATTACTGTGCTTTAAATGCTTCAATACTTATGTTATCTGATATTTCAAAACCTTAACGCAGGAGGAAAAATCTATTTTTCAAACTCTATTTGTCAAATGGTACACCATAGGGTATCATGGAAGCCTTAACACTGTATTACCTGACTTTCCATTCCTCAATATGTTGTGCTTTAAGGAAAGGAAACCTAACATGAAATGGGACAGTAACAGGAAGACATCATTTCTCAAAGCATAGGGTGCATCTACACTGCACTGTTATTTTGAGATAACTAGCGTTATTTTGTAATAACAATGTAAGCTTCTACATAGCCAATCTGTTATTTTGAAATAATGGACGGCTTATTCCGAAATCTGTAAACCTCATTCTATGAGGAATAATGCCTATTCCAAAATAGATATTTCAAAATAAGGCGTGTGTAGATGCTCCACTGACGCTATTTCAAAATAGCCTTACCAGGGCCATTCTAAGTTATTCCTCCCTAGTGCCTCCTGGGGTTCTAAACTGAGATAGCATGTCTACATTAGGGAAGCCTGCTTCGGTCTAATTTTGAGGCTGCCCTGATGTGTAGACGTGCTATTTCAAAATAAGCTATTTCAGAATAATGATTCTGGAATAGCTTATTTTCAAATAAGCGTGCAGTGTAGATGTACCCATACTGACTGGGAGCAAGAAATAGTTGCTCATCTATGGGGACAGGAATCAAATATCAATAGCAGTGTATCTTTTCATAGTGGCTGAGTTCTAGATCTTGTAAACCCATATGTGCATACTGAACTTTAGCCGTATGTATAGATATGCTATCTATCTATCTATCTACCTACCTACCTACCTACCTACCCACCCACCCCCATATTTTAAAGATGTTTTCATTCTGATAAAATGTTATTTAAAATTCATGTTCATTATTTTACATTACACAACCCATCATTAGTAGTGCATAATAAAACATGACATGACATGTCATAATTAATAAAAATATTTTACGGGGTATTAATTAATTTTTGAAATCTTTAAGGACACATCTACTTATAATATTGATTGAAACCATCTTACTCTCTAGATGAAAATGTCTTCTGTTTGTGTTGAAATGGAACAGGAGACACTGATCAAGGAAATAAGACATTTCACTTAGTACTAAGTAACAGATGCCCTTAATGTTTAAAAAAATAAGTTAATAAAATATTTTGATTACATAATGTCACTGACATGAGAAATTATATCTATATACTACTACCAATAACATGTCATTAAATAATGTAATAAAATTGAAAAAGCTGTCCATTTTTTTAAAACATTCAAATAATTATTTTCCAAAATGGATTTTTTTTCTGAATTTTCATTTTGTGGAAACTTTTGACATTTTGAAATTCATTTTGAATTGGATCAAAACCAGATATTTTCAGTTTTCTCCATGAAATGAAATTCCAGGTTTTAAACAGCTTGAATCATAGGCTACTGACAATGTCCTGTGCCTCATCTCTTTAAAATGTCTGGAAGTTAGGGACATAGTTTTTATCTGCCTTAGGTTTGCCTTTGCAGAATTGTGTTTACTTGGGATGCTTCTTTTATGTGATTTGATAATTTCTCCTGTTGAATTAAAAAAAGTCAGAAGGACAAATAATTATCTAAATTACACAGAACAAAGTCAAGTTAACACTGAAAACAGTGGGAATTTTACCACTGATTTCAGTCAGAGCAGGATTAAACCTATAGTTTGTATCACAGGAAATTGATGTTCATGCAGAGCTTTTTATTCCAGTTAATGAATGGTAAATATACCAACGTTTCACATTTCTCATGCTTTTATAATCACTGTATGAAAAATAAAATAGCTGCCAAGAGAAGTGTTGGATAAAGCGTGATCTTGAGTGATAAGTCAACTGATTCCTATTGCTATTTTTTCTGATACTCAGGAGGGAATGAAGGTGGACACAAAGTGTATGTCTACACTGCAGTGGAATATCTGTGTCTGGCCCAAGTCACAATGACTCAGGCTGGTTGGGTTCAGGCTGTCAGGTTGTAAAATTGCTGTGTTGATGTTTGGGTTTAGGGCTCCATGATCTTCAGTGGGATTCTTATTAGGCCCTAACTCAGTATCTGTGTGTTCTCTTCCAGATACTGTAGGGACACAGATCACTGTACACTACAAAACCAGTCATACATTTTTCCATATGGGCTAATAAAACATGGCAAGTTAAAACAGTATTACACCATTTATTATGGATGGAATTCAACCCTGCTGCAGCTCTGTTGCATCCAAGGCAGTAGAAAGGGTTGGAGGTGTGGTTAAAAAGTCACCAAGCAGAATCTTGCCCTTATCCTAGAAACTGCAGCCTCCTTTAGGACAGGATGCAGTGCCAAAGGCAAACCCATTTGCTGGTACAGATTGGCAGCTGTGTCATTTCATTCTGCTACTGCCAAAGGTTCAAATTTACAAATGTATTTGCACTTACAGTAATTTAGTGGAATCTGACACATGGTTTCCATGGAAATAAGATTACAAAATATTAAACCTCAAGCATTTAGCAACAGTTCCATCTGCCAGTCATTTTCAACCTGCTATTATTTCTGCTGGGATGAGAGCCTTTATATAAGGTATTTGGCTTGTAAAGACAGCTTGCCAGCTGATAGCCATCTTTGGCTCTAACTGATATTTTACTGAATTTGCCAAACATCTGTTTGGAAAGCAGTCTTTTGCCATAGAAACTGACTACATTACAATTTCACTAGAGGAGATGAACAACAAAGATAAAATCCCTTCATGGACATTTTCAGTAGCTAGAGAGAAGATCAGTGAAATTATACCTATTATTGGACCAACTTCATGAGCTCTGTTTAGCTCAAAATCTTGTCTCTTTCACCAACACAGCTACAACACAATAATTTGCAATAAGTAAACATTATGGGAAGATTAGGTAAAGGAAAACATACTTACATACATACAAACATCTGGATGAGCAACTCTGTTGATGACAGTAAAATGGAGGGAGAGGTAGATAAGCTGGAGCGTAGGAATAGGGGTCCAGAGTGACCTAAACCAAGTGGAGAATTGGACCAAAAGAAATTGGATGAATACTGCATAAATAGGACCTGAGAATTACAGCAGATGACACCCTGGATATGAGTCAACAATGTGCCTTTTGTTGCCAAAAAAGCTAATGGGATATTAGGCTTCATTAATAGGAGCATTGCCACCAGACTGAGGGAAGTGATTATTCCTCTCTATTTGATACTGGTGATACTGGTGAGGAGAAATTGCCCAAGATTTTGTGGCGATGGGGGACTTCAACTATCCAGATATATGTTGGGAAAATAACACAGCGGGGCACAGACTGTCCAAGTAAGTTCTTGGACTGCACTGGAGACAACTTTTTATTTCAGAAGGTTGAAAAAGCTACTGGGGGGGAAGCTGTTCTAGATTTGATCCTAACAAATAGGGAGGAACTGGTTGAGAATTTGAAAGTGGAAGGCAGCTTGGGTGAAAGTGATCATGAAATCATAGAGTTCAAAATTTTAAGGAAGGGTAGAAGGGAGATCAGCAAAATAGAGACAATGGATTTCAGGAAGGCGGATTTTGGTAAGCTCAGAGAGCTGATAGGTAAGGTCCCATGGGAATCAAGACTGAGGGGAAAAACAGCTGAGGAGATTTGGCAGTTTTTCAAAAGGACATTATTAAGGGCCCAAAAGCAAGTTATTCCGCTGTGTCGGAAAGATAGAAAATATGGCAAAAGACTGCCTTGGCTTAACCACAAGATCTTGCATGATCTAAAAATAAAAAAGGAGTCATATAAAAAATGGAAAGTAGGACAAATTACAAAGGATGAATATAGGCAAACAACACAGGAATGCAGGGGCAAGATTAGAAAGACAAATGAGCTTAAACTAGCTACAGAAATAAAGGGAAACAAGAAGACTTTTAATAAATACATTAGAAGCAAGAGGAAGACCAAGGACAGGGTAAGCCCACTGGTCAGTGAGGAGGGAGAAAGAGTAACAGGAAACTTGGAAATGGCAGAGATGCTTAATGACTTCTTTGTTTCGGTCTTCACCGAGAAGTCTGAAGGAATGCCTAACATAGTGAATGCTAGTGGGAAGGGGGTAGGTTTAGAAGATAAAATAAAAAAAGAACAAGTTAAAAATCACCTAGAAAAGTTAGATGCCTGCAAATCACCAGGGCCTGATGAAATGCATCCTAGAATACTCAAGGAATTGATAGAAGAGGTATCTGAGCCTCTAGCTATCATCTTTGGAAAATCATGGGAGACAGGAGAGATTCCAGAAGACTGGAAAAGGGCAAATATAGTGCCCATCTATAAAAAGGGAAATAAGAACAACCCAGGAAACTACAGACCAGTTAGTTTAACTTCTGTGCCAGGGAAGATAATGGAGCAAGTAATTAAGGAAATCATCTGTAAACACTTGGAAGGTGGCAAGGTGATAGGGAACAGCCAGCATGGATTTGTAAAGAACAAATCATGTCAAACCAATCCAATAGCTTTCTTTGATAGGATAACGAGTCTTGTGGATAAGGGAGAAGCGGTGGATGTGGTATACCTAGACTTTAGTAAGGTGTTTGATACGATCTCGCATGATATTCTTATCAGTAAACTAGGCAAATACAACTTAGATGGGGCTACTATAAGGTGGGTGCATAACTGGCTGGATAACCGTACTCAGAGAGTAGTTATTAATGGTTCACAATCCTGCTGGAAAGGTATAACAAGTGGGATTCCTCAGGGGTCTGTTTTGGGACCGGCTCTCTTCAATATCTTCATCAACGATTTAGATATTGGCATAGAAAGTATGCTTATTAAGTCTGCAGATGATACCAAGCTGGGAGGGGTTGCGACTAATCTGGAGGATAGGGTCATAATTCAAAATGATCTGGACAAACTGGAGAAATGGTCTGAGGTAAACAGGATGTAGTTTAATAAAGACAAATCGAAAGTGCTCCACTTAGGAAGGAACAATCAGTTCAACACATACAGAATGGGAAGCAACTGTCTAGGAAGGAGTACGGCAGAAAGGTATCTAGGGGTCATAGTGGACCACAAGCTGAATATGAGTCAGCAGTATGATGCTGTTGCAAAAAAAGCAAACATGATTCTGGGATGCATTAACAGGTGTGCTGTGAGCAAGACACGAGAAGTCATTCTTCCGCTCTACTCTGCACTGGTTAGGCCTCAGTTGGAGTATTGTGGCCAGTTCTGGGCACCGCATTTCAAGAAGGATGTGGAGAAATTGGAGAGGGTCCAGAGAAGAGCAATAAGAATGATTAAAGGTCTAGAGAACATGACCTATGAAGGAAGGCTGAAAGAATTGGGTTTGTTTAGTTTAGAAAAGAGAAGACTGAGGGGGGACATGATAGCAGTTTTCAGGTATCTAAAAGGGTGTCATAAGGAGGAGGGAGAAAACTTGTTCATCTTGGCCTCTGAGGATAGAACAAGAAGCAATGGGCTTAAACTGCAGCAAGGGAGGTTTAGGTTGGACATTAGGAAAAAGTTCCTAACTGTCAGGGTTGTCAAACACTGGAATAAATTGCCCAGGCAGGTTGTGGAATCTCCATCTCTGGAGATATTTAAGAGTAGGTTAGATAAATGTCTATCAGGGCTGGTCTAGACAGTATTTGGTCCTGCCATGAGGGCAGGGGACTGGACTCAATGACCTCTCGAGGTCCCTTCCAGTCCTAGTATTCTATGATTCTATGATTATATGAAATTTGTTAAACAGCCAAACATGCATACAGTTTACAGGGATCATGTCAGACTTATAAGCAAAGTTACAAATGATCTTCTCCCTGGATTTTTTGAATTCTTAAGCAACTTCAGTAAGGTAGTTATCAGCAGGTTTCTTCCAGTGCACTTGTAATCATATACCAGTTGAGTCACGATGTCCCACTGTGTGTTTTCATGTGACAAAGTACAAACTATGTTCACTTATATAGAATTGGTTGTCATTTCTACCAAAATCATTTTCCCCCTATTTCAGTACTTTGAAAAACAGCTCAAATGCAGTATGTCTGAGCCAATGGAGATATTGCTGAACTGACTTCAACAATTTTTCTTTAAGTGGACAGCTGAGTTGCAAGGGATGGCTAAGTAAATAGTTGGTCTTGGCTGAAATCAGAGCGGTGCACCTGAGGCACATTTTCAATTCCAAACATAACAGATTCAAGATAGGAGAGCTTTAAGATTATGAATAATTCTGTAGCCTCTGTTCAAGTGTTGACTGAATGCTAGACATTGCATAATTGATTGCTTGATGTTCTTATAAAACTCCAACAGTAAGAAAAAATCTGAACAGGGCTACGTAGGAAAGCGTAGAGGGCTAGCGTGTCTTTACCCAAGTGAAAGAAAGAAGTAATAAAGAAGCAGGAAATCAGGAGGAGTGGTAGTGTGTGATTTGGGATTGATCTCTTGACGTTCTTTCCCTTTTTTCCCCCCTTTGAATTAAAATGTTATTGGGTACTTATGCCAACATCAGCCCCCCGCTCCCCGCCCCCCACAAAGAGAGAGAGAGAGATGAATGGTTTAGAAGGGCCCTCTCAGTCTCTGTTTACTTTGATTTCCAGTAACCATGTTCCTTCAGAATCATCTGCTAATGTAGCCTGGGGAAAAATGAAGTGTCAAGCTGGACAACTTCCTCACAAATCCTATTGAAATTCAGAGTTTTCAATAGCTGCCTGTAGGAGGTAAAAGTGTACACCAGATGACCTTGTCCTGAGTCACCAGAACAAGACTTTGACAGATCCTGTAAACCTCCTTGCAGGAGGCATAAGGGATCTGTCGAAAAAGGCTTTCTTTCTTGACAGATCCCCCTCTAGACTGCCGCTTTTTGCTGACAAAGTGCTGAGTCGGCAAAAATGGTGGCCATTTTTATGCAAATTAAGCACGGGCTATTTAAATCCCCGCTTCATTTGCAATGTCAACCTGCCTAATCTGCATCCCTCTGCCGACAGAGGGATGCAGTCTAGACATACCTTTAGAATCCCTGGAAGAAGTACAAAACTAGGCAGTGATCATGACTTAACGGTAGAAGAAAGTAGTCTTCCCTTTTAGGCCCCAATCAGACAAAACAATTGGGACTACTCGTGCTCAAAGCTAGATAAGAGGTTAGCTTGATTAGAGCCAATAGGATAAATATTCAAAAATATGTACCTCCACAACTCAGTACATGCACAATATGTTACTGGATGTACAGTTTAGTTGCATTTTTTAAAGAATGTATCTTTTAGCTACATTGTAGATTATCTTTAAATCGCATAATGCATCCAAGGGTATTCTAAAAAACAGTTTACCGATAGTTGAAAGAAAATCAAACAACAAAAAAACCTCAGAAATTATGACTAAAAATGTCCTTACAATATTACTAGATATATTTTCAACCTAACGTGTAAGTTTATTTGCAAATAATGACTTCGAAAAATGGAGACTACAGGAAAAAATCCCTATCGAGAAGTGTTTTTTTAATTAATTGTGGCATATTGACAAGATGCATTGTGAAGAATGAAATAAACAAACTCTGTACACAATTCAAAAAACTTTCAGTGTACTGAACTCCATAGAGTGTTTTCCACATTAACTATTTCAGTAGCACTGAAAGACGGTTTTGGTTTAAATTATAGCTTAATTGGTATTAATGCACTTTTCAGAAATTGTAAGAGGAGAACAATGTCTTGTCTTTTTTACCTGGGAGTCAGAAAAAAAAGGATATTTGATTTCTCTGAGGGAAATGACTGTTCCAGTTTGACAGGAAAATTGAACTAGCTACTATTAAGGATGAGTGAATTTAATTTTTACAGTTAAGTTTTTACAGGCTTTACTGTCAGATAATAAAATAAAGTTAAACTTTTTGTGCTCAAGTGCTAATGCATTAATATTTGCACAAGCATGTTTTTATGAAAGGCAGACAAACATAGGGCTAAGCAAAATGAAAGGAAACTGGAAACACCTCACCAACCACTTAAACTCAGACATTTTAGAGAAGAAATGGAATTAGAATAAAAGTTAGACACCATGTCCTGTACCCCTGTGTGTGTATAATCCTCACCCCCTGTAAGCAGCCTCGTTGATCTTAATGTGACTACTGAAGTTAATAAGGATTATTCATAATTAGAAGGAACAGTCATTCCTAAGGTTTTCATATAACTCTGAAGTCACTAGTGTTTCATTAACCTCAACAGTCTTTTCAATCAGGCCCTCAGTGCCCAGCCCAGTATTGCAGTCCTTACTCAAACCAGCTTTTCATTGATTTAAAAAGAGATTTGCCTGAGTAGGGATTACAGAATTGGGCTCAAATTCTATATTGCCTAATACCACTGGCTTGTAGAGTATTGGCACTGGAGCATGGAGTTTCTTATCTCAAGTTCTCAGATTCTAATCTGAGCTACACAGATATGAGTGAACCAGTCTGGATAAAACAATCAATCTGAACCTTCACCCGACTCCTTTGTGAAAGTTAGAAGACTTCACTTCACAATTTTTTATCTCCCTCCCCGTCACCCCTCATTTTTGCACTTGGTTGCACTATCTGATACCAGCTGAGACTGAAACCGGACGTAATGAATTAACATGAGAAAGGCAAATCTGCTTAGAAACAGGAAGCACCAGAAATCCCTAATGCTTATTGCCAAAATATTTAACATGATTTCTAAAAAAAACCTAAAAATTATAACTTCAGAATAGCATCTGAAAAGCTTTTGTAAAGTGTGCATCTTTACAGTGATAATACATTAGAAAACATAGCTATATCTTGGATTAGACAGCTGTTCAGTGACAGTAGCATGGTGATATATTCAAATCACAAGATTGATCTTTATAATTGCTGTCAAACTCAGCAAGACCAGTGATTAATCTAGTTTGTTGGGCTGTGGCCCTTCTAGCTATAAGCTGGCACATACACTTTAGGGGAAGTGACAGAAAAGCTTGCATTGACATTACTGGTCCAGTGTTGCTCTAGTGATAAATTAGAATTGGTCATAGAGAACAGTTTATATCTCAGATACAGCTAAATAAAAAGCTCATGCTGCATTTTTTGACAATTCATAATGTGTTCTTTGTACTTTTTCAGCAAATGCCTTTGGTTCCCTTTCCTCTGTGAATGATGCTGCTGGCTGTCCTCCTTGTCCCAGTGAAGCTAGTAGGCCGATGCATCACTGTATGTCAGTTTGGGTCCAGAGCATAGTTTCCTGTTGATTTAGATCCCTCGCTATCCCCAACTTTTGTCCACGCATATGCTTCCTTGCTCCAAGTTTGGGCCGAAAGATAGTGAGTCAGATCCCCCTCTTAGGTGAATCATAATAGTCCTTGTTGACTGCAATGAAATATGGAGAGATATACCTGCAGGGGATCCAGCCAGAGTAGCTACAGCTAAACAACTTTTTTGTGGCTATGTCTACACTATGCTTTGCAATTTGCATACCTTTTTCTGTTAGTTTTTTCAGAAGAGGCCTGTTGACACTGGGCCAAATTCTGGAAAAGCCTCCTCTTTTGGAAGAGTCCTTCTTCCTCGTGAGAGGAGCAAGACAGGACTTCCAAAAGAATGCGTCTGCTCTTCTGCAAAAAAAAAAAAAAAAAAAAAAGCGGAGAGCAGACGCATTCCCTGGACTTGGTGGAGTTTTTCCAGGATGCCTCCAGTATCCCGGAAAACCCCCGTAGTGTAGACATAGCCTGCATCTAGAGCACAGTATTCTCCCTTTCCCTTGTGATCACCAATCAAGGTTGTTTTGTGTGAGGCTTTGTATAATCAGTTGCTTTTTCTTCACACTCCATCCCTAGCATCCTCTTTTCCAACCCTACCAGTATAACAAATGCAGAATAGCTAAATGATATTGCAATTACACATCCTCACACAGCCACACATAATTGTAATTTTCCAAAGATGTTTATGGAGCCATTCATGTGAATACAGTTTCTCAGGAAACACACATATTAAAATATGCACATTTGAACAATTCGTTCTAGGGGAGCAAATTAAAAAGAGATGCAAGAATTGACAAATGGAAATGGGATCTAGAATTTGAAAAATGTTTGCTGCTATTTCCCCTCCTCCCCCATTCTTCACCACTAACAAATCTACCATTATCCTTAAACACTAAACCCACTAAGCCTCCATAAAGAATCTCCAAGACACTATATGGAGGGGGAAGAAAAACACAAGCCATGCTCTCATGTAGAGAATCGCGAAGATATGAATTCCTACAGTCTGAAATATGAGAACTCCCCAGTCATGTATTTCAATTTCAGTTTTTTCCTAACCCCCCAAAAGAAAATTTTTGATTCTCTGTGCTGAAATTAAAGGCTATGGCAGGGTTTTTTCCCCAAAGAAACACTTGGCATTTCTATTTATTAATCTTCTTTCAAAAATTCATAATGGACATCTAAAAACATTCTATGAAGGCAAATTTCACTTTTATGGAGTGTTCTTTTCCCATAAATCTCCATTTTTGATCAATACAATCATTGATTAGTGATCAAGTTATCATAATAACTGAAATAGGTTTTCCCTTGTGGGTGGAATTATATTACCAACTATTTATTTGAATTTAAATGTCATTTGTTTGCTATGATCAAAACTAACACCCCATTGCCACGAAGCATGAGACTATAGAGCTGCATGAAGGTAATGAAAGATTTCTGTCTTTTTTCCTTTGGGGTTTACAGAGTGAAGGAGCGAGTTCTGCAGATTTCTGAATTATAATAATTCTGTGCAACTATGGCAGGATCAGCAGGCTTTGGGGTGGGGGGAAAGGAAAATGGTTAATAAGCTTAGGTGACATAAGATGCTCAAACTTGTTACTCAATGGGCATTTTCAACTCCCATTGAAGTTAAAAGAAAATAATGGAGCTCGGCCTCTCATAGGAATGGTCCAAATACATAATAATGTTGCGACAAAATGTTCTTGAAAATGCTTTATGCAGTACCAATTAGGAAAGTTTTGAAGCCTTAAGTTCCTCATTGCTGAATTACAATAATTTTTTTTCCAGCTGCATCAACCTTCTAAAAACCTTTCTGAAGAAGCAATGGCTTTCACTTCAGGTTGCCAACTATGAACAACACACAATATTTTTCTGTGACTAAGGCTTTGTCTACACCATGCAACTTTTAGCGACACGGCTTTGTTACTAAGGCTACGTCTACACTATGAGTTTTCTTGGCAAAAAATATGCTAATGAGGGACTCATTTTCATGAGTCATGATCTCATTTGCATATTTCCTGCCGATCCATTTTTGCACTGGGGTTTTTGCGCAAAAACAAGCAGTGTGGATGTTTTCTTTTTGTGCAAAAAACCCTTTTTCCACAAGATCCTTACGCCCCAAAAAAGGAGGTATACCAATCTTGCGGAAAAAGGATTTTTTGCGCAGAAAAGAAAACATCCACACTGCTTGTTTTTGTGCAAAAACCCCAGTGCAAAAATGGATTGGCAGAAAATATGCAAATGAGATCACAACTCATGCAAATGAGTCACCCATTAGCATATTTTTTGCCAAGAAAACTCATAGTGTAGACGTAACCTAAAAGTCAGGCAGTGTAGCTGCTGCTTGCTGGCTCCTTTAAGGACAAAATACTTCCACCTCTATGAGTGGCGTTCACGTTGTCAGCAGGAGAATGCTCTTCACACTGGCACTTGCTGAAACAAAACTTTTGTCTTTCAGGGGGGTGAGAGAGTTTCAGTACCTCTGAAGGACAGAAGTTGTGTCATTTAACTGCCAATGTAGCTATTACCTAAGACAACAGAATCTTCACAGGCTACCCTTTACTGTATATTCAGGACTCTGATACATCTCAACGACTTGATAGCCAGAACACAGCATTACACATCTATTCCTTTACAGTCTAATACAAGTAACTGTCTGCCCAGCATTCCTGACCAAAGTTTTGCAGTCCTCCCATTAATATCACAGGGAAATTTATCTGAGTAAAGGCTACATAATTTGATCCATACACAAGCAATTTTTTGATCCTGTGATCTTCGATTTAAACTCATATTTAGTAATGATTTTTCATTTGTTCCATTTATATTTTTCCTGTAAATGTATTAAATAGTTTCCAACACTTAAAGACTATAGCAATAATGAAGTGAATGTGGATTACATAAAAAAAGGTTTAATTTAATTTCAGGGGATATGACATTAAAAATACCAGATCTGTATTTGTATGATGATTAAGAATGTAGAACAAGCCCTACACTTATTTATTTCCTTTAAGACAATCCTTGCGTGTCCATTAAACCAAGCGGAACACAGAAACTGAACCAAGTGACAAAGGTGACCGATCTCATGTGAAAAAGTACTGAGAACAAGTTTTGTCTCTGTACACTGGAACTCTCTGGTTTAGCAACATCCGTGGTCCTTACAGATGTTTGAGGATCAGAGAGTCTTGGCGAGCAGCGAGGAGTGGGTGGGAGGGCAGGGAGCCCAGTGCAATGCAGGGAGAGGTGTGATGCATGGCCCAGCTGGGCTGTGAGGATGGTGGGGGGCTGGAGCTAGGAAGGCAGGTGGGCATGAAGCTCAGCTGGGCTATGGGTCAATGGAGTCAGTGCATAGCTCATCTGGGCTGGGGGGGGAGTTGGAAAGCCCAGTGGGGAGGCAAGGCAGGAGGTGGGGCTGGCAGCAGGAGTCCATAAATGACTTCCCCTGGTCCAGCAAAATCCCTCCTCCTGGACCAGTTAGGAGCCGAGGGTGCCAGACGAGGGAGGTCCAAACTGTAGCTGAAATGACCAGTTCATTAACTTTTTATAGATTGAAAGCTGTGGAGCTAAAGTATTTAGAGGAATCTTACAAATAAATGAATACGTTTTCAGAAGTCAGGTTTGGCTCACAAATAGGTTAAGAACAGAATAAGATATTACATCACCCCAATGATAGAGATGTAACCAATACATCAACCATCTCTTGCATTACAATAATACGGTGTTGAGGTGTGTGCTTCAAGGGAGAAGGGGGCATGGGATTAGAGAGCCTACTTATTTGGAGCTAGATTGTGTCTACCTCTGTGTAAGAGGGGTGAGAGAACAACTATATTGCCCTCCCCAAAGCCTGCTGTGTTCCCTTCACAACATATGGGAATGGGTGAATTATTTCCACCTGATGGAAAGAGCAATGCCCTGATTCTCTAGCATTTCAGAGAATATGTTAGTGTCTCTAACTAAAAGAGGCACCTGTGCAGAGCCTTCTTGCAATAAAATTTCCCAGAAGCCAGTGTTGATTTAGTATGCTTAGTAATGAACATTGATGGAGCCTAGAGAGAGAGGGGTCTCATTGATCTATGTCTAGCGTTAAAAGCACAAATGTCAAGTGAAACTGAATTGGAAATAAATTATCTCTTATTTGGCCAGTAACAAATACAGCATGACAATTAGCTAAAGGCAAAAGAAAATTAAACTCAACTACTTGGGAAGTTTTACTGGGGGGAGGGAGCACCATTTTTCAGAAAATGAAACTTTATGTCCTTCCTATGCATATTTATCCTGGAATAACATGTGTTATTGAACAAGCAGCACTAATTTAATAAAAACAAAATGTGACAAATACATTAATCTAAACAGAAGTCCTGGTAGCTGAGAAAGAAAGGCATTTGACCCACCTACCAAATGCCAAACCCATTTGAGAGATCCAACTGATCTCTCCCATAAGGTTAAATATCATCAAAGCTCTGTCATCCTGCTGCTTGCTATAAGTATCAACAAAATACACACTGACTGGAATGGCTCAGAATATCAGCCTCAGGGCAGAGAGTTAAGAAGGAGGACTCAAACCCCAAAATGGTTGTGAGTTGTATACTTAGATCTCACCAACCATATAATGAGTGTGAATTCCTAAGGCAGTACAAAGCCTTGATATGGAGTCACAGACAGCACATTTGGGCACACAGATCTGTTTTGTCACCTGGACAAGGTTTATTAGCTACGATAAAGAAATGAGAGTTAGTTATAAAGTTAAAGCAAGCAACACAGAGAAATGGAATTACCATCTTAAATGCCAAATGATAATAGAAACTTCTATAATAAGCAAACTAGGGGTACCCCCAAGCTACACAGCTCCTCACTTATGTTTAGAAATTCTCACCCCTAAGGGTTCAAGCAGCAAAAGAATAATAAATTCTTCTCAGCAGACTATTTTATTCTCTTCCCCCAGAGTTCAAGCTATTATGTATTCAGGGCAGTGAGGGGGAGCAAACAAACTCTTGGTTCTATAATGTCCCATTTGAATTCAATAGTTCTGCCTCAGGAGCAGGAGATAACGCCTCTTGTCCTGAACCAGTATTCCACACTTGGTAATTCTTCTCTCCTGACTGTAGGGAGATTTGCAACTTTCACAAACGTTTTTAGAACTACAGAGCAAACATTTAAACATTACCTTATAACGCAGAGTTCAGATATTAAAAGTAGTACTAATACCTGCTGCATCCTACAACCATAAAGTTTAAACATGTTCTTTTAATACTACTATAATGGGTGGAGGATGGAGCCCCCCTTTTGGGAGACTAGTCCTTAGCTCCACTCCTTCCACCCGCCCCCCATGGCTGGAGCCCCAAGGCTCCCTGTTCCCACAATCCCCCCTAAGTAGGAGGAACTCCGTGCAGATCACAGCCCAAGTCCCCTCCCCACCTACCTGGAGGAGTTCTGGGCCTGCCACAGCTGTGCCTCCCCTTTCCTCCCCAGATGAAAAGTGTCTCTTCAAATAGGCTTTATTATGCCCCCTGCAGGTTCAGGGGCAGCAGAGGCAGCAGTAAGAGGTATTTAGCTTCCTGAGTAGGACACCATGGAGATTATTGAGCAACCCAGGAAGCCCATACCACCACCTCAGTCGCCACAGGACCTGCAAGGGGTATAATAAAGTAAACATTTTTACCACCAAACTCTGCAATGAGGGGTCCCACATCAGCACCAAAGGAGGCCTTTCCTGGCCTATTATCTCTGCTGCCCATGACTACTATCTATTTTAACTTTACTGGCCCACAGATAAACCAAACTGGTATCCAGCTTTGCATGCGTCAGTGTTCAGGTGCCATGATATGCCATGGCCCCAGAAGCCTCACTGCTCTGACAGCAACACAAATGTATATGTGAATCAAAACTCAGTTTCCTGGCAATGGTAGGACTGATCCTTACTCTGTAGAATGGAACATGCCGCCTCCTAATTCCCATTCACTGTAAGGATGAGGAACAAACTACCACAACACAGATCAATTATGGATCCCTGCCACCAGCAGCTCTGAGCCTTGGGCTCAGACAGTAAGGTTTTATTTGAAGAAGTTGATGTTTCTAAAGGAGGAACAAGGTGGATGAGGCAATATCTTGTGCTGGACCAATTTCTGGGGGTGAGAGAGACAAGTCATTTCACTTCTATGAAAGGTGCAAAGAACATCACAGCTCAATGCAAGATTGAGCAGACAGCACATATTCTACTTATGCTAATCTAATAAAGGGGATGTCATCTCAATAATGAAAACCCAGCAGCTGAGAAATAGGAAACTTCTCATTCAAGTCCCCTGTCTGTCTAAGGGGGAGAATGGATTTGCAGCCTTTTAGGTGAGAGTGTTCTAGCCATTGAGCTATGGGCTCTTCTGACGTGGGACTTCCCAAGTCTCTCCATATGATAATGAAGTCATTGGAGCAAGGGAGCTCCCTCTCACTTCAGTTTCCTGCTAAAAACATCTTAAGCTTCTGACTCCAAGAGAGGGTTTACAGCTGAAAATCCCAAGGAGAGGGTGGTAGCTGCCTCTAGCCTGACTTCGGTACTTATTTCCAAGAGAGGGGTGTGGCTTAGCTCCTTCCCTTCCCTCTTGGCTTTGCATCCCCATTGGTTAGCTAAGGCAGGAAACCACCTACCATTCTGGCTTTTGTGAATCCCATTCTGAGATGTCCCTCTCCATCTTCCCTGTATAGGGATCCCAGGTGCTGAATTTTGTAGATCCCAGTAATTTTCTAGGCACCTAAAAGTTGGGTGTCCTAAATTCCTTTGTGAAATTAGCCCAGTCAAAATTAATATCTCTTCATGCTCTAGGTAAGGAGCATTTCCCATGAATTAAAAGCCTAATATAGAAGGCCAAAACATCAAAATATTTCTCCAAACATTCAGCACACAGGGTGGAGAACTAAGCATTGCAACACTGAGCATCATAGCACCTAACTTTGAAGTGTTTTCTAGAAAAAAAATCACAGGAATGACGCTGTGATCCACAGAAAGCTCCCTAGAAATGAGAATTCGGCCCATAAAAGCCTGCATGCTAGGCAGGAAGATGCCTAAACTAGGCAATGGGGGAGGCCAGGAATAGGAGTATGTGCTATGTTCTGCCCTACTTATGGAGCCAGGCACCTAAGCCTGGGCTCGGGGGGGGGGGGGTATCTATATCAGTTTAGTAATCCACAAAGGAATCTGCTGCCTGGAAACTAGAGGCTTAGATGCCTAAACTGGTTTTTGAGGGAATGATGGCAACAAAATGGTAGCAGCAAGTGCAGGAGGAGAAGAAAGATTAAAAGGGGACTGGCAGCTCAGGCAGGAGACAGTCATCCGGATGCCTAAAATGCAGCAGCAGGGTGCATGCTCAGAGCCAGAAACTTAGATGCTAAAGAAACTTCTATTCTGGAAAAGCAAAGATACTAATGGTCTGTCTACCCAGCAATTAAACATCCGTGGGTAGCCCATTCCAGCTGAAAAAGACTTGCAGGGCTGTTTCATTGCAGAGTAGACAATTGAGTCACAGCCTGAGCCTGAAAGCCAAGCCTGAGCCCCAAGAATACGACTCAGCAGCTGTAGGTCTACCTGCGGCATACAAATACCCAAAGTGAGTTTTGTCACCTGCGTAATTCAGCAGGAATTTTGTGGATAGCAATGGAGCCACAGTTTGTGCCCAAGTACCAACGTGGATCCCACTACAAAGTATCACTCAGCCCACATTACAGATCAATAGAACTCCCCAATAGAATTAAACCTGGTTCTGAGATAAAAAACAAAAATGTGAGCTCCAGTGTCTTGTGACTTTACTTATAAGAAAGGATCGCATAGCTCAAAATCCTGGCTGCCTTGTAGAAGCTTAAGATATAGAGTGAATCATCACAAAAACAACAAAAGAGATAGAAACAATCAGTCTCATATGTAAAGTTAACTTCTAAGATATAAGGGTAATGTACAAGGGTAATAAAAAGTTATTCACATGGCTAACAGTGAATAATATATTGGGCATGAATTTGACCCCACAGAGGTCATTTTAAAATATCTGAGTATATTGATTGGTTTGTGTTTTTCATGTACAAGTGAGCATTGCTCTGATCTGTTGTTCAAGAAGTGTGAGGATCTTCTACAAACCATCTCTCGTTTGCTTTTGAAATTGTGAAGAGATAAAGGAGCTGCAGGTAGAATTGTTTTGTGTACTGTACAAACCAGGAGAAAAGATTTATTTTAAGGAGCATGAGATAAAAACCGCATGTTATGTACAGTCCCTAGAGCTCAGTAGTATTAATGCCCTGTGACCTACTACAGGTTTCAGAAGTGTTGTCAGTAATGAGCAAGTTCAGTACCAAGGCAAACATGCTCTTTATGGGGAGCAAATTGGCAATGCTTACAAGGACAAGGTGGTGGAGGTAATATCTTTTATTGAACCAGCTTCTGCTGATGAAAGAGACAAGCTTTCAATCTACACAGAGTTCTTCTTTAGGTCAGAGACACACTGCAAACAATGATTCTAGGGTTATTTTCCAGTGGAAAAAAATTCATTCTTTCTTCACTATAGCAATATTTCTCTCAGAACATTTGAGGTGACTAATCGATTGCACAATAAAAGCGTGTTTCCCCTCTGCTTATTTATTTGGGGAGGAACAACTCACTGGCTTTTCTGAAAAAACACAAGACATGTAGCAGGCACTGGAATTAATACAAAGTAATAAGCAGCCAACTTTTCAGCAGTCAGCCAAATGCCATTTGTGAATCTAGTCCTTTGTGTAATCTGTGTTATCGCACCACTTTACAAATTTATGAGGAATGAAATTCTAAATATTTTCAAACACTTTAATAAATTTCCCTGTAGGAACATTTTTAAAGTGTATGCTTACTGCCATAGAGATATACAATGAGATATAAAAATTATATACAGATCATGAATTATTTGTAATTCTTCTATATAACAAAGCATGTCTTTCAATTTTCTCAACATATTTTACAAACATAATTAGGCCTTGCAACCCTCCTGTTACCTACATAAAAAAACTGTTACTTATAGAAATCTGTCTTTCTGGGGATATAGTGTTGTCTTTCAGGCTCTGTACATAGTCACTGAGGTCTAAATTGCACCATTAGGCAAAGGGTGATGTGCTCCTCTCCACAGCAAACCCACTGGAGGGACACTCTCTCAGAGATACCTCTCTGAGCTACAATTCACTTCCCGCTTCTTTGTTCCAAAGGCTGCCAGCCTGACACTCCTACCCACACCAGCACATTTGGCCTGACAAATTCACAATCAATGTTGTGTGCAATCAGTATGCACATCATTTCTCATGCCCTTGCTTTATGTGCATTTCCTGGGTCACAGATGGAACCCCAATGGCCTGCATGTGACCCTCAAGCTGTAGGTTGCCCACCACTGGCCTACAACAGCCTTCTCTATACTCCGCGTCTCCCCTTCTACTGATATTCCTGCTATAAATTTAAAGTACAACCACCTATCTTTACAGTGTGGATGCATCCACAGCAGTTCCAACTATGGAACTTAGCATTCTGTTGGGCTAACTAGCCCTGAACACACTGAGACAAATTCAGGTCTCTCCACTGATTTAAGTGTCAATAGGGATTAATTTTGCTCACTATCTGATGGATAAAAAGATGACATCACGGGACAGATGTCTGGTGCTTTTGCCACCGGGTACTATTGTCTCTTTCTATACAACTTTGTAGTGATACTAGACATACTGTAGTGGGTTGAAATGCTGAACGACTGCAATCTTTCAGTGTTCTGTTAACATTACATCAAATAGCTGAAGTGTCATTTTTCCCCACACGTGTTAGAAGACATTTTCAAACAAAGAAAGCAAATAATAATCAGAAATATCAGCCTGCAACACATCACTGAAAAACATTTTCTTCCCCCCCCCCCATACAAATGATAATGTCACTATTTAGGCAGAATAAGCCAACCAACTGAAGCTACTAGATTAGAGTATATTAGAGCTAGAATCCCAGTCCATTTGGGGACCAAATCCAGTTTATCTGATGCAAATACTGAATAACACCATTAGATCCACGCTGGTTTAACAGAACACAACTCAATCCTCTCCCTTTTGGATTTTGTCTTTTTTATTTGTTTTACTTGAAAACTTACGTGAATCGATGAAGAGTTTAGAGAACAAAAACATTAAACTACTAAAATGCACGGACATTAGATTATCCTCTTGAGTCTTTAATACTACACAGCCAAGTATCCATACCCCGGCTCCTTGTTGGATAGTACCTTACTTTGTCAGTAGCCCCACTGGCATCAGTAAGCCTGCTTATGGAGTAAGGTGTTGTTTAAGAATCTGGTCCTCAGTCACCTTTGCTTTAAGTATTACTAGAAGCTCTTTGCACAACAGAACAGAGCAGTCTTGCTTTGGGATTTTGGCTGCCTGACCTTTATATTTTTGGCTTCTTGGAATTATACTCTGTTCCCTTAAGCCTATCCTGATCACCATCATCCCAATTCTCTCACTGGCACCAGTTTTACAGCAACTATGCTTCAGTGCAACTGCTTCTTATTCACGGGTGTACAAGTGAGAAGAGAATGAAGACCTTGGGCCAAATTCTGAGCTAGCACAAGTCAGCATAGTAGATCATTTTGAAGACACGTAAAAAGAGCATTATAAGACTTAGTTATAAATCTATACAAATATAATGCTTTTATTGGCAGCATTTGACTCATCTTAGTCCAATGATTCCAGAGCTTCTAATAGTAAATAGAAAGTATAATAATAAATAGTTTGGACTTCTGTAATACTTTTGATGTAAGGATCAAAGTACTTTACAAACTGTAAAGCCAAACCCCTGGGAGGTAGGTAATTTTACTAATGAGGAAAATATAAGGCAGGAAGATTAAAGACTTCCCCAAAGTCAATACAGCAAAGTCTCAATCCTGCAATCTGCAGCATGCTTTCACAGGGCCGCATTTGCATCAACAGGGCTCCATATAGACACAGCAAACTCCCTGTGCGCTATTGTTTGCAAGGTTAGATACCTAGTCAGAAATCATATAAGTCAAAATGCTTGCTATACTTCCTCCCTGTGTAAGTTGTATTATCTTTGGGTTATAGTTTGAGATCTGGTGAGCTGATACATTTGTAAATCCTAGAGCTCAGACATTTCCATGAGTCAATTATTTTTTTCAGAAAAGCGTTTCACACAGGCTGTGGGAGTCTTTCCTGTACTTCAGCATTAATTGTAATCAAGTCATTAGCAAGAAATAATGCACTTTAATATCCCAAGCTTCTCTTTAGGAGCCTGAGTGACATCATCACATTTGGAGTTAAACAAGTTTTGTCTTCTCCATAGACCTTACCCTCATTTCCATCAGTATTTTTTTAAATATCTCTTCCCCCAAGTTTAGGGGAAAGGAGAAATATTGTCTCACAAATACCAGCCATTCAGGATCATCATGTTTTGTAGCATAACAACAATTACCTGAAGTTGAGATAGGTGCAGATCCTCAGCTAATGTTAATTACCATAGTTCCATTTGACCGAATGGTGTTGTATACTCTCTCTCTCTTTCCACCTATTATACCTAATTCCTTATACTGGTAAATAATTGTGTCAAGCAGGCAAATACAAAATGCAAAACACAAGAGTTGGAGTTTTCAAAGGAATCCATGGAAGATAAGCACTCAATTCTCTTGAATTTGCTTGATAATCCCAGTAGAAAATACTTATTTTTAGTGATCCAGTTCAATACCTACATCTGCTTCCAGCAAACTGTGATTGGTCTCTTATGGTATTTTAAAACTCTAGGAACCATTGACTCCCTCCACTCAAAACAAACTTAATTTATTTCGTTCATTTATTTATTTATTGTATATCAATACACAAATTGCTGATCAGAAAATTGCCCTTAGTATTCTGACTCACCTTTTAGGGAGCATGGACAGCATTTTCATTCTTCTCAAACTATTTAGGATAAATCAGTTTTAACACTATCATGCCAGCTGTCTTCTCTTTTTATTTTGTTTGGGTTTGTTTTCTTCTTCTTTTCACTCAGTCAATGAAAGTAAATATACTGAGTAGAGAGAAACAGGAAAATTTATTTTGGCTCTATTCTGTCCCACTCCAGTTTAACAGAAAGCCTCTTTTGTTAACAGCAGCCTGTAACTGGATGGCTATCAATATTTCTAGCAGCCAATAACAGATGTCATTTCCATCAATTTCTGGCATGGACTAAGGAAATTCCAGTGGCAGGTAGCACCTTTTTACATTGGCATTGAAAAACTTGGTGCTGCACAAATCATTTTGGACCACTGCCTTCTGTTATTTTCCTCAAGAATTGTCCCTTCTTCCATGATACTTACGCTAGAAGCTACTGCATTCCATTCTCCACTTAAATAAAGAAGTAAACATTAAAGCCATGCATTAAAATATCATTAAGATATTGCTATTTTCTCCTTTTTCTGCATTTTAGAAAAGCCAGGAGTGGTGTGGGAGAGGATGGGAAGATGAAATGAAATATCATTGTCTGAACAGCACTATGGGATTGTTGGGGAAGAAATGAGTAGGAAGTCACCGTGCTGTGCCCAAGCAGAGGACTTTCCCATCCACTCCACTGTACAGACCGTATTTCGTGATCAGGATCAAATGTAGCACTCTACTGGTGTGTGACTTCACTACCAAACAAATGAACAATGAGACATGATCCAGGCCAAGCTTGCTCCATAACCATGGTGCCATTAGGAACAGCCTCCCCACTATATCTTGTCTGCCTCCAATCCAATATCCATCAGCCACCTCATCACACGACAGAAAAATCAGGGTCAAATGAGCTATGTTCACAAGCTTCCCAGTGCTAAAAGCCTGTGCTGAACCACAAATGCTATATTTGTGTGAACATCCAACCATTTTTATACCCTGTTCATGTAATTTTTTTATTCCAAATCAAAGTTGCAGGAGCCTGGGATCCCCAGAGAAGTATTTGATTATGTTATAGCTCAAACGGAAGTTATTGGCTTGAAGCAGAAATTATTGTGAATCATAAAATCATAGGGATGGTAGAGACCACAGGAATCATCGAGTTTACCCCCTGCCCAAAGCAGGACCAACTCCAACTTTCTTTGAAATTACCGATGCGTGTCATGCCGGAGGTCAGACTAGATCAACATACTGGCCATTTCTGGCCTTAAAAATCATGCATTTTTATGTAGTTGTGAAAAAAAAATGTTAGTGGCTTCAGGACTCCTTTGGAGCCCCAAAACTGTATGGGTGACCCAAAATCTATACTCCATTGGATCGGTAGAACATGAAGTCTACATACCTCACATGGTGTCATACTGTGTTCTGAAGTGAATCCAATAGTATATCTTTACTGCCATGATATGATCAATATCACATATTGTTAGATTTGCATCAGGACTCAAAACTCACAACAAGGCTCTGAAATATTTCTTCCCCACTATTCAGCTAGCTCTAGTAATGAGCTATTGCACCGGATTCATTGCTGATGTAAGAGATCACAGTACCATTGACTTCTGCCAGAGGTGACTTACCCACTGTGTCTAAATGAGTCATATTAATTTTAAAACCTACATATGACTAACAGCTTTAATCTTTACTGTCAGTTCTTAAATAAAAATTGTGCATTCATATTGACCATTAATTGGCCATATAAATCCTTGGTGTAATGCAATTGAGTTAATGGAATTATACCTGGTATGAATTTAGTCTAATACTGTATTTTTTTAAGATCCTTCTTTGACACCTGGATTAATATGTGCTGCATGTGAAACAGTGATAAATAACTGAAATTTATCTCTTCACTAAAGAGTGCTCTCCTAGGACTTTAGGCTTCTGCACTCTCTGGATTCAATCCTTTCATTGGAAAATGAATGACATTTTACTCTGCCATCTCCGTGTGCTAAAAGGAAGGTCAATACAGTGCGATTTTAAATTGCTGAATGATTTTATACAAGCAAAATCAAGTTAAATCTGCTAGCTCTATCACAAACTTCAGTCGTGCAATACTTTTGGCTAACACATCATCTGGTCTTGCAATAAAACAGTAGCGCAAAGACAATTTTATGAGCAAGAAAAAAGCATAATATCCCAATCTGCTATAATATCAGAATCTAAAAGAATGAACATATCTAAAATGTCTAGGACATGAAGAGCTTTTTTTTTTTGTGACAAAGAAAAAAATAAAAATGTGTTTGTTTAGATGATGTGCTATATTCTTAAATGGATCACAATCGTTATGTCCTCTTCCCCAATGAACACTTGTCCAGAGTTTCTTTTGGAGAAGTCATTGCTCCACCCAACAACGAAATTGGATTGATAATCATGGTTTTTTAATTTGGTCATAGGAACGGCAGATTATGAGCGACACAAAGAGTCCTTTTTCTCTGCCTGAAACAGGGAGTGAGAAACCAAGAATACTGTGGTCCCTCATATGGCCATGCAGAGCTGCTCTACTGGAGAAAGACTAAGAAGAACTATTGTAGTGCTGGCGGTATTAAAAGGCCCTGGTAAGAGTGAGCAAGGCTCAAGAAAAAACCACTAGGAGAAAAAGGGAGACAGGAACCAGGTGACAGTGGAAGAGAATGGGGCAACCTGAGCTGGATGAGAGTATGGGCAGGTAAAGTATGAAAGGGTAAGAGTCAGGCTATATGTACACTTTGAAACTTCCAATGGCACAGCTGGCCAGCTATGTATAGCCACACTGCTCTCCTGCCAGCACATTTAAACCATCCCCAATGAGCAGAGATAGCTATGTCCTCAGGACAACATATGTCTCTTGTCAACATAGTACTGTCCACACCAGTAAATCTAAAAATAGTGATAAATCCATATCTTAAAGAATCATAGAAGTTTAGGATTGCAGGAGACCTCAGAGGGTCATCTAGTCCAAACTCCTGTTCGAAGCAGGACCAATCCCAACTAAATCATCCCCGTCAGGGCTTTATCAAGCTTGGCCTTAAAGACCTCTAAGGACTGAGATTCCACCCCTCCATACGCAATCCATTCCAGTGCTTCACTAGCCTTCTAGTGAAATAGTTTTTGCTAATATCCAACCTAGACCTCCCTCACAGCATCTTGAGACCATAGCTCCTTGTTCTGTCATCAGCCACCACTGATAACAACCTCTTTCCATCCTTTTTGGAACCCTCCCTCACACGTAGTCAAAGGCTGCTATCAAATCACCCCCCACTTTTCTCTTCTGTAGACTAAATAAGCCCAAATCCCTCTGCCTTTCCTCATAAGTCATGTGCTCCAATCTGCCAATCATTTTTGTTGCCTTCTGCTGAACTTTTTCCAACGCGTCCACATCTTTTCTATAACAGGGGGTCCAGAATTGGATGCAGTACTTCAGATGAAGCCTCACCAATGCCGAATAAAGGGGAATAATCACTTCCCTGAATCTGCTGGTAATGCTCCTACTAATGTACCCCAATATGCCATTAGCCTTCTTGGCTACAAGGTCACACTTGATTTATAACCAGCTTCTCATCCACTGTAATTCCCAGGTCTTTTTCTGCCAAACTGCTGCTTAGCCAGTCAGTCCCCAACCTGTAGCTGTACCTGGGATTCTTCTGTCCCAGGTGAAGGACTTTACACTTGTCCTTATTGAACCTCATTAGATTTCTTTTTGCCCAATCCTTCAATTTGTCTAGGTCACTCTGGACTGTATCCCTACCCTCCAGTGTATCTACTTCTCCCCCAAGCTTAGTGTTACCTGCAAACTTGCCTTATAGTCCATTTATCCAATCCATACTTCTTTAACTTGCTGGCAAATATACTGTGGAAGACCATATCAAAAGCTTTGCTAAAATCAAGATTTATATCACGTCCACTGCCTTTCCCATATCTACAGAACTAGTTACCTTGTCCTAGAATGCAATCAGGTTGGTCAAGTATGTTCCATGATTTTTCCTGGAACTGAGGTGAAAATGATCAGGCTATAATTCCCTAAATTCTCCTTTCCCTATTTAAAGACAGGTGTTATATTTTCTTTTTTCTGGGACCTTCCCCAATCAACATGAGTTTTCAGAGATAATGGCCACGGTTCTGCAATCACATGAGCCAACTCTCTCAATGCCCTCAGATGCATTAAACCCTGTCCCAGGGAGTTGTGTATTTCCAGCTTTTCTAAAAAGTCCTTAACCTGTTCTTTGACCATTGAGGGCTGTCCACCTCCTCGCCCTACTGTTGAGGGAGCTGACCTTGTCTGTGAAGGCTGAGGCAAAAAAAAATTGAGTATTTCAGCTTTTTCCACATCATCTGTCTCTAAGTTGCCTTTCCCATTTAGTAAGCATTATCTCTCTTTCTTTGGACACACCCCAAAAGGCCTGTTGAACTCAGTGAAACATTCTTCTCACAAACAGAAAGGTGAGGCTCTGACATCAACAACTGACCTCGCTGAGGTACAAGAATCCATCACCTCCTGAAGGTTCTCAGACCTTTTTTATTGCAATACTAGCAAATAAGGGTATGTCTACACAGCACCCTAAACTCGAAATAAGATACACAATTTGTGCTATGCCAATTACATATCTTAATTTGATCTATTTCAAAATGGCTTATTTTGAAATTTGGCATGTCTACAGAGCACCAAATTTTGAATTAACGTGCTATTTCGAGCCATTCCTTATCCCTTGTGCAATGAGGTTTACCGGAATGGTGAAACAGTGTGCCCGTTATTTCAAAAAACATTTCAAAATAATGGGTGGCTTGTGTAGACACGGGGTAGCTATTTCAGGATACATCTGGTATCCCGAAATACCCTAAGACATTTCACCCAAAAAAGAACTCTTGTTTTAACTAAATGATGGTAATGTTTCTGTAGAGAACTCTCTTCGGAACATATTTCTATTAAAGCAGGCTAGCTATGTCTTTATAAAACACTCTTGGAACTGGTTTTGAAAAAGATTAAGCAACATTCATTTGCTTGGGGAACAGAACAGACTTGCTCTGCAAGGAAAGAATCCTGTTTCCTAGTTATAAATGTTTCCATTAATGCAATACACCAGTCTTACCTTTTTAAAAAAAATGTTCTACAAAGGATTTTATTTTACTCCCCACAGAGTAGCTTGTTATCACAGACAATGTTTTTCTAATTATCTATGATGCAGAACTAATAAAGGGCACCTTCATACCATTTATATTCTTCTACATTGACTTCCTTTGAAAATGAAGTTTCAGAATCGACATGAAGAACTATTCATTTGGCAGATTTACCATTTTCTATTTTTCAGATTTGTTCATCACAATAGACATACATTTTCCTTCCACTCACTAGTGTATGACTCTCTCTAGCACAGTAAGTCAGGAGGCCTAGGTTCTGTTTTTGCCTGATCTGCAGTGTGGTGTTCGTCAAATCAGTCACTATGCCTTTACTCCTCACCCTCCCTCCCTTTGTCTGTCTGGTGGCTGAGACTGTAAGCAGGGCCAGGAACTGTCTCTCCTTGCTTGAAGCTCAATTACAGAAGGCACTTTACAATCTCATCTAGTGTCTCTAGGGGTGTGGTTTACACAACAAAGAAAATCCAAGTTCAGGTTCACAGAGCTTGTGTGGTGGGCATGTTTCATTGCTGTGTAGACCTCCAGGCTCAAGCTGGAGAATGAGCTCTGGCTCCTGCAAATTATGGTTATGCAACAATTAAATACTATGGCTGGCGTGGGTCAGCTGTCTCAGGATCATGGGGTTGTGTCAGCCGGTGGTCAGGGCAGTGAGTGGTGCGTGTGTGTGTTATACACCCGAGACTTCAACTGCTAGGACTGGGGTCCCTTAGCAGCGGGCAACCTGGAGGAGGTTGCCGGGTGCCCCAAGAAGTTTACAGGGAGAGCTTATTACACCTCAGATTTTGACTGCTAGGATACAAGATCCCTTTGCAGCGGGCAGCCTGGGGAGGCTGAGAGATGCCCCAACAGATCTGTCCCCTGGAAGCGACATGATCCAATGCTCAAGCTCTCCCTATATCTGTCCCTTATGACCGGCTGGAGTTCTTTTAAAATTGTGCTTGGTTCTGTTACAGCAACTGAAGGAGTCAGGTCACAGCTTAAACAGTTACTATTTTATTGTTACAGGGTAAACTTAGCTGTTAAATGCTACTTCTGTGTTACAGATAACACAGCCACTACAAAGGACAGGACAGAAATTACACTAATAAGTCACTTACAGGTACCATGAAACCCTTTTGGTTCTCTGAGCTCTTATTAAATGCATGCAAAATAGACACCTAGCAGGTATATATTCTCACCCCTGTGTTCCAGACTTGGCGTGGCCAGCGTCTTTCTCTCAGTCCCTCGGGAAGAAGTAGGGCGAGGTTGGGCATCCCACAGACCTCGGGAGACAACCAATACCTGCCAGCAGGTGTAGATGATTGGAGCTCAAATGGGGTGGGCTACTAAACCCCTCTTTATACCCCTTGGGTCACGTAGGCTTCTTCCTGGTCTCAAGTGGCCAATTAGGAAAAATGGCTTTGAATGCCAAGTTTCCCACGAAGGGTGCAAAGCATAATTCACACCTGGGAAAATGCAGACAATGGGCACCTCTGGTACGTGATGGGCGAAGATTCCTCTCCTGGGACAGTGCAGGCGTGTCAATTACTGGTACTAGCCATCAGGGCGGCAGGAGGCCCCGGGTCGTCAGCTAGCCCATTTACTGTCTGGTTTCTGTTTATTAGAGTCAGGGACAGGCAGCATACCTGTGTTCCCAGGGCATCAAAGGCTGACTGCCTTTCTCTTGCTCTCTTGGGGGGGGGAGAACAAGATGGGGTTCGTGTCTGGCTACAGGTTGTGAGGCTGAAAAATTGCTGCCTAGATGTTTGGACACAGGCTGGACCCTGATCCCCAGGGACCCAGTAAGGGGGAGTGTCCCGGAGCTCTGACTTCACTCCGTGTCTTAACTTCTACATGGCAAGGATTTGGGTACACTATAATATAAGCACAGGCATAGACTCTGGCTCCATCCTACCCCTCTTCCATCTACACACACACACACACACACACACACACCATACTAACCTGGGGGCTCAGAGCTAGGGTCCAGGACCTGGGACATAGGCTTTGAGCCCTATTGCTTTACTGCGTAGACACAGTCCCGCTCGACTTGCTTCCTTGTCCCTTGTGATCCCATGGGCTGACATCCTAGATCCTTTGTATCCCAACAATCTTCAGTCAACTCAACTGAATAGGGAAGCCAACCCCTCCTTGATGCAGAGCATCATCTCAGTGATTCAACATTAACCCATTGCCTTCTGACCACCAACCTGCAACCACACCATCAAAAGCCTTATGTAGGTGATTTTATAGGGACAGTCTTGGTATTCAGCACTTTTTCTTATATTGAGGCCTATTCCTCCCACCCCATCCCTATTTTTCCCACTTGCTATCTGGTCACCCTATTTTTGCAAGGTACACCGCTTTGTGGTCATGGAAGCAGAGCCATATTTTGGTGATTCTTTGGTACAAGGCCAGTAAAATGGTGAACTTTAGCAAAAATGCTAAAAAAAGATAGCACATACCAGGAAGACAATGAAAAAGCTGGCTGCTTTACAAATTTTCCAGACTGGTGACCAGTGCAGGGGGCAGATTAAGTGGCTCAAGAGTGAACACCAGAAAACCACAATCCCACCTCAGTCAATTTGCCAACGTCTCGCCCATTTTATGAGGAGTTTGACTAGTTGCCCAGAAGAGACCCAACTATGGTACATCACAACCTGGTCAGCCAGGATGGTGCCTTGCTATCCCCTAAATCCAGCATAGGAACTGATGGGAGCCAATGGCGGGCTGCAAGCGAGGAGCATGAAGTGACAGTATTTCTGAAATTGGTCCCAGACCAGGCTGTGGGACAAGATCAATAGGATATTCTGGGTCCATATTCAGGAAGAGCCTTTTGAAGAAACAGAAGCTTCCCCTGCACCTGGTAAGGTTCTGATTTCACTTTCAAGTTTATTATTACTGTAACAGAGGGACTTCCATCCGACAAATCAGTGCAAAAGTTATGAGAAGCCCCAGCTACCAAGTTGTATCCACTAATGATGGACCATATACCAATGCCTTAGAATCTTTCCCCTTTCCCTCTGCCCTTCTCTCATCCCACATACCATGTGGGTTCAAAATTGTGAGTAGGAATTGCAAACAGTAAAGAAGACATTTTAAAAGTATTACTTAAAAGGCACAAATTTTGCTGAAGGCTATTTCTGTTTCTTGAAAATGACAACCTCACATTGCCCTTCCTCTAAGTTGGCTACTCTATAACCTCTCAGCAGTCTACAGAGCTGCTTGGAAACAGCAAACTTATTATGTGTTTTGGGGAAACTATGTTCCATTTCCAAATCTAGTCTATTTCCATAAGAGATAGCCCATGCTGTCCCTGAGTGAAAAAATTGTTTTGGCCAAATTTGAATTGGGTGTCAACTTTTGTTCAGAAATGTGCAGTGAGAACTCGGAGAAAGGCTGTGGAGCTCTGTATGTTTGCATGCAGCCATAACAAGGTAAGCCGTGTATCAGCTAGAATAGTGTCCTATTAATTCCCTCATGGATTCTGTCCCAATCCTGCTTGAGGATAGCTGCAAACTTTTCCTGAAGCAGGAACTCTGTCTAGGTTATCACATTGAAAGGAAGGGCATGGTTAACCTGACTAGCCCACTCCACTCAGAGATGTGTTTTCCAGTCACTATACTTGGCTGCATACACTGCAGGTTTCACACCAGCAGCTTGGAGTAACATCTCCCTTTCTCCACTAGGGTATCACCAGAAAAGTTACATCCTCAAAAGTGTAAAAGGCCAATAAGGAGTGAAGTGATAGAAAAAACACTTTGTTGCTAGGCCACTTGCCATGTGCTACCCGGCCCTCCCCCCATGAACCCAAGTAGTTCTGCAATTTTTATAAAACAGAAGAAGCTTGTACTTTAAAACTTACCATTGTCTCTGCGCTTCTGCAGCTGTGATTAAACAGGCTGCATCCAGAGCAGAGCAGCTGCCACACGCGACCCAACAGGGTAATGTGCTAGCAGGCAGCAAGACATTTTGTTGACTTTGACTCACTGCAGGCATCCCCTTCCCTTATCCCCACTCCCCGCAGCTCCCAGTGGCCATGGTTTGCCATTCCCAACCAATTGGCACTGCAGGAATTAGAAGCCAGCACATCCCTGACAATAAATGAAGCTGCCACTACATGAAGCTTTTATGTCATCAAGAAAAAGTATATTGTTTTCCACTGCATCACATCATACCATGATGATTTAAGATAATAAAGCTAAAAACACGATCAGGAATAATTATACAAGTTGGACCTCCCAGGTCTTGCACCCTTGGGACATGACTGGTACAAAGGAGGGAGTTTGCAGGATCAAGGGAGGTTGTCCCCTCTGCTGACAGATTCCAGGCTCTGTCCCAGGGCAACTGGGCACACAGATCCTCCACCAGACCTGGTGCTGCTGGGGCTTCATTGCCCCAAGGTTGCCAGATTTGGCTGTTCCAGGACCACGGGGCTCCATTGCTCCAGAGCCATCAGGGCTCCGCTGCTCCAGGGCTCTGCTGTCCTGGGGCTGCCAGAGCTCAGCTGTTCAAGGCCCAGTGGAGCTCCATGGTCAGCCATGGGCTGCCAGCATTCCGCAGCCCCAAGGCTGCCCCAAGATGCCAGGACTCCATTGCCCCAAGCAAGGGCTTTCTAGTCTAGGGACTCTCTGGTCCAGCAACATCTCTGGTCCTACCAGACCACAAATGTTGCCACAGTAGAGAGATTCAACCTGTACATTACTAAGCAAACACAATTCCTGTATGCAGCAAGGTACAACAATAAACAGGTCAATAACTTTTTATATAATCCTACTGTATTTCACCCTCCCCGCACCATTCCTTTTTTAGTATACCATTCATACAATCAAGACCACACCCCTTCCAAACACCAGACCTCCCCTCCTCCATCTATTAGCCTTTTCCCCACAAGCACATTCTTTCTGGTGCTATTTCCATTGCACCAAACCATTAGTAAAGGAAAAGAGCAGAATCTGTGTGTTTTCCAAAGACCTGCTTCCAAAGATTTAAATCCTGCAGCTTCCATTGATTTTAGAAGCCCCGCGACTTTTGGAATCAGGCTGGACCCATTTTTGTAATCTCAGGAAACTGTGTCATGACTCAGAAATTATGGGATTTGGGTCTGATAAAATCACAGTGTCATTTGTACATTCTGAATATCCCCGTTCAATTTATTACAGGCTGTAAGAGTCACAGGTGCAAAATTAGCCCGTGTAAGAGATTTTTGATTTATCCCAACCTATAGTGCCACCAGGCATATTGTGCGTCCAATAACTCATTCTGTTGCAGCGAATACACAAAATCTATTTCACACGCAGTGTAATAAATCCTGTGTCTGGTCACCACCTCTGCAGTTCTACAATGTATGTTTTATAGCCCAGGATGATGTTTTGCCAGTAGGCTTGAATGCCAGGAAGATATTAGTGTGAGGACAGAAACAGCTGTGCTAAACACTGTAGGTGAAACACCGAGCTGCCTTGCTCTAGCCCAGGGGTCCTCAAACTTCATCACAATGCAGCCCCTTTCTGACCACAAGGTTCCACATGACCTCCAGAGGGGGGCAGAGACTAAGCTTTGCTGTCTTGGGTGGGTGTGGAACTCAGGCATCAGCTTCACTGGATCCCAGCAAGACTAATGGGGTCCCGACACATAGTTTGAGAACCCTGCTCTTGTGTCAGAGGTAGAGGTGACACAGTCATCTCCACACCTCCATCAAACCTTTCCCCCGGTGTAACTTAGAGCAGTCTAAATACTCCTCCAAGTTGTGCAAGCTATTGCAGCTCTATGAGACACCCTGACCCCTTCCTTTTTGTCCCTCACATGCGCCCCATGACAACAGGGGAGGAGCCCATGGTGTAAAGCCATCTGTACCAGCTTTATGCCATCAAAGGATACCCCTGCACTGGGGAAACCTGGGCTGCCTGATTAAGATAGCTGTGAGTTGTGGGACAGGAGCACCACAAAAGGCATTTATTTTGTGAGGACTGAGGAACTGGACTGATATGCAAATCAGGATTCACTGTGAAATTGTAGGGGTACACACTATTACTGAGCATAGTGCCCAGAATTCTACATTATCTGGTTGCAGTAATATGAAGTGGTTGCCAACTTTTGAAGCACAAGATCACTTTTTGAATTTAAGTGCAATCCACAATTTACTTCAAACCCAAATACCCTTGCTCTGCCACCTTTCCTGCCCCAGTTCTGAAGACCCATCCTGCTCCCCCCTCTCTCCCATACACTCATTCACTTTCAGCAGGTGCAGATAGGATGTTAGGGTACAGTCTCTGGTCTTGGGCCAAGGGTTTCGGAATGTGGGAGGGGCTCCGAGCTGAGCCAAGGACAGGGGTTGGAGTACAGTAGGGGGTTCAGGATGCAGGCTCTAGCTGGTTACCCCTTACCTCAGGCAGCTCCTGGGTGTTGCATGGTGGGGCTAAGGAAGACTCACCCACACTTTGGCCCTGAGCCACTGCTAAAAGTGGCTGACATGTTCAGCAGCAGCTCATGGAGGGAGTGGCAGGTAGCTTTGCAAGCTGCCCCTGGGCTGCAAGCACCATCCCCGAAACCTCCTATTGGCAGTGGTTCCCCATTCCCGGACAATGAAAGCTGCTGTGGGGAGGCCCTGAAGGCAAGGCAGCATGTGAAGAAACCTCCCTTCATCCAGAGTCCCATTGTGCCCTCCTTCTCTGTGGAGATGGGGTACAGCAGTCGGGGGAGGATTCACCCTGACATCAGTGCCCCCTTCTCTAACTTCCTCCCTATGCACAGCAAACAGGACCCTGAAACTACTGATTTTTTTCACAAATAAATTAAAATTCATAATTTTTAAGGCCAGAAAGGCCCATTATGTTGATCTAGTCTGACCTCCAGCATGACACAGGTCAGTAATTTCAAAGAAAGTTCACAGTAATTTCTGCTCCGAGGCCAAGGGTAGGAGTGGCACAGGAGTGGTGGGAAGTGGCAGCTGAAGTGCTGGCACTTGATAGCCTCCCCACTAAACCAGTCAGGTTCACCTGTCAGAGGCTTCATTGGCCATTACGTGAATAAGATAGCGGAAGATAGGTAGGTCTGCTTACCACCGTACCTTCACGGCAGTAAGTTAACAGCTGACACTTTTGCTGTGAATTTTCTCATTCTGGTGGAATACCAGAGTCAATGGGAGAGTGCTCGGTGGTTGATTTATCATATTTATACTAGACACAATAAATAGGCCCCTGCTGGATCAATCACTGCCCGTCGATCCAGCCTGAGGTAAAGACATGCCTTTATACCGTGTACACATGGAGTAAGCTTATTCTTAATCTGTTAATATTGCTTGGAGTATTTCTTTTTTTTTCTTGTTTAATGTATATTTTACATAGTTAGAATAGGAAAAATAATGGATATGCAATTGGGTTTAGAGAAGTCTATATGTTTGTGCTGAAAATCTTGTGAATTGACTCCACAACATTTTAGAGAGTAGATTGTCTTTTTTCACATTTACTGTGTGGTTCTGTAATTGTATGTGCAGCTGACCTGAGGGTACAATAATAATAATAGCCTGATGGGATGCACTTGTCAAGTTTGTTGAATAACTTGTTGCCATTGATACTTAGCTTTTGCTGGAATGCTGTGCAACTCTCAAAGTTCAATCAACTGTTTGATCTTTGATACTACTGACTGAGGAAACCTTACAAGCAACACAGAAAACAAATATAAAATAGCGATTGGCGATAAATTGTCATATTCATTAATAACAAAGGCAGGGGTTTTTTTATACTGCCACTAAAATACCACTAAAGTAGCAAAGCTTAGGACAAGTCATCCAAGTCAACAGAGAAAAACAGTCCTTCTCCAGAATTTATATATACAACCTGCATGATTTGTCACAGTTTAAGTCACATAGAAAGTTTGCAAGTATCCTCTGATAAGTAATGTAACACCTGATATTAACCACCTTTAAAATATTTTAATCAGTTCTGTAATACAGTAATGATCTAATTCATCATTCAAAGATAAAAAATGTACAAATTCCCCATTTAGCTATTCAGTCCAAAAACTAATTAGTGACAATTAAATCATTTAAAGAAACTTTACTCTTTCTTATCTGCAACCTCTTTGGAAAGCTTTTCCTGCTCACCCTGCTGTCTGAACATCATTAAGTACAGTAGTTACAAGGCTAATAACTCATGCTAATTGGAATGTTCTTTAGCTATTAAAAGAACCCATATAGAAATTAAAGATGTTACAGAATAAAAGATGAGATATTAATTTGACATTCTTATCAGAGGTGGTCTGTCACAAACAGTATCCACTCACTAAAATAACTCAGGAAGTTTTCAACAAAGTTTTGTTAGGCAAAGCTGAGTTGACAAAACAAACTTTTCATGGCAATGTACCATACGAGACTGAGTGCCCAAAGCACTTGCCTGTGGAGTCAGTCTCTGACCCCATGATTTATTTATACAAAGTGCAACAGATTCAATAGGAGAGACTGACAGAGACCCAGAAGTGGCCCTAGACGAGCTGCCGGCAACTGGTGCCCTAGGCGAAACGCCCAATCGGCGCCCCCACCTCCAAAGCCCTCAACAGCCGTTTATCTTGGCGCCCTAAGCGACCACCTAGGTCGCCTGTATTGACGGGCTGCCACAGGCAGAGACCGCATCTGTAACTTGGTGGTCAGGATACCCACCAAGATGTCAGTTGTATGCAGAAACCTGAACCAGACTATCCTGCATTCCAGCTGTGTGCCCTAATTATTGGATTACTGACTGTTTTGGAGTGGGTAAGTCTCATCATTTAGAGAGTGGGATCAGTGTCATTCCAAAGTGGAATGAGAACTAATATGCTCAAAAGTTTTCATGAAACAGAATTTTTGTTTTCTGTTTCTACATCCTGAGACCTGAAAAAGAGCTCTGTCTCTCACCAACTGAAATTGGTCCAGTAAAAGATATTACCATTATGTCATTTACAAGGCAGACATTTTCAGGATCTCTACTGTTCGTTGGAAGGGATAGCTAATACTAGCAGGACGTTTTCATGAAACAGAATTTTTGTTTTCTGTTTCTACATCCTGAGACCTGAAAAAGAGCTCTGTCTCTCACCAACTGAAATTGGTCCAGTAAAAGATATTACCATTATGTCATTTACAAGGCAGACATTTTCAGGATCTCTACTGTTCGTTGGAAGGGATAGCTAATACTACATGCTAGTTCCTAAGGCCAAGTCTCTACTGGCACTTTACAGCCTGTAACTTTCTGTCTGAAAATATGCACACACCCTAGCATAGCAAGTTACAACACTGTAAAGTGCCGATATAAACCAGGCTACAGGTGAGCTCTCTCCCAGTGCTCCTGCCGTGGCCACACTTTCAGTTTAAAACACTGCTGCGGCTGCCCTTTAAACTGTTAAATGTAGACAAATCCTTCTCAATACCAGCTAATCAGCATTTCCAGCACTGTCTTTCTTGGAAGTGATGCTTGTGCAGAGGTAGTATTTTGGATGCTCAAAAACTTGCTATGTACCAGAGTTCTGTACAGCCAAGTGTAGCCTTTTCCCATAGCTCATTTCTCATCTTTAAGGATCCAGTTCTGTATGAGAGAGCTCAGGGAGGAATGGTGTCCCTTGGAGGCACAGTACTTCCCAGTGCTCCTACTGGGCCAGTGCAGCTCCATTCAGTCACAGTCACAATGTGTCAAAACAATAACCAAATAATATCCACATTTCTGTGATCTTACACTGTGATCCCTGTTCCTTAAAAGAACAAGAAAGATCAAAGAACTATTAAATCGATGCCTTTACTTCTGGCCAGGAAATCATACAGGAGCATCAGCCAATTTATTAACAGTGTAGACTGCAGTAGCATCTAAAGTCAGTAGTGCCTGTGGGCTAGGCTCTGAGCCTAGCCTAAAAGCATGCTCCCTGTCCCAAAGAGCTATCCATCTAGCTGTAAGATAAGAGGCCACAGACAGATAAGAGACCACATGATAATAAGTCAAAACTTGAATAACATGCTGCTGTTGGTTTAATCTGATTTTAGGAGATTTAAATCATTTAATGTTGGGGGGGTTTTGTGCTCGTGTCACTATTATGAAAATAAAGAATTTGATTTTAACTCATGTTATTCTCCCTTGTCTCCCTCCTCACAGAAGTTCTTGGAGGTGCCTATTATATTGCTTAAAATAATCTCATCTCTATTTAAAATAGCATGATTGGCAGCTAAGGAAGGAGAAAAGGAAGTGCAATCTCATGATAAGAATAACTGAGGACTCAAATGAAGATATGACAGCAATGAGAAGAACCACAACTTCTGTCTTTGAATATAGGCACAAAAGCCAGACTGAAAGCATGTGCAAATGAGAACATTCTGTATTTGGCCCATGTAACTTTGGGTGCCTGGAAAATTTCTTGATGGAAGGACAGCTTCAGCTCTGATCAGAAAAAAAAATCCCATGTATGACAAAATAATTGCTTGTGCAGCAGAGTTACAATTGATAACTAGAAAACAGATGACATTTTATAGCATGAGAGTTTTCTCATAGCTAGTGCAATGTGAATATGAATGGGAAGAAGAGGAGAGAAAAAAGGGTCCTTAAATGCCTCATTTTATGATCCCTGGACATAAGCAAAGAACTATTTCTTAAATGTATTTCTGTGAGCAAATGATCAGAGCTGTTATTGTCAGAAAGTATAAGTAGAAATGCTGGATATCAGTGCTGGAACATTCTGCATTCTGAAAAACAAGTGTATTAGTGATACATTTAAAAATTGACAAATGTGTCTATCCCACTGGAAATGCAACTTCAGATCAATAGGAATAAGAAGTAGATACTTTGGAAAGGAGAAAAAAAGGTACTACATGAAGAAGGAAAAATGTCAAAAGTAAAAGATGACAGGCACAAGGAAGTAAAGTGAAAATCTGTCTTACCTGTCTTCAGAATCCATTTCAGCTATCACTTTTCAGTTTTAACAACTTTGACCCCTGATCCTGCCAGATGGAATGAACTGGCCAGTGTCAATAATGGCACAAAGCACTGTGTACAACACAATACAAAATCAAGGCCTTAAACTTTCCTCACAATGCTTCCCTTTTTGAGAATTACAGTTCTTTTCATAAATACTAGAGCTGGTTAAATTGCCTTGTGTAGAATGTTTGCTCTCAGAATCCTCATTATTTGTGGTAAGACAGCAATTCTGATGAAAAAAAAAATTCAACTCCCAGGAAAAAAATCAAAACAAAAACATTTTTTCTCCAAGGCTACGTCTACAGCGCACAGTTATTCCGAAATAGCTTATTTCAAAATAACACCTCTACATTGCAGGAAAGCCTCAAAATTAATCTGAAGCAGGCTTCCCTAATGTAGATGTGCTATCTCCATTTAGAGCCCCAGGAGGAATAAAAGAAAGGCCCTGGTGAGGGGCTATTTCAAAATAGCAGAAGTGGAGCATCTACACGCATCTTATTTTGAAATAGCTATTTCTGAATAGGCATTATTCTTTGTAGAATGAGGTTTACAGAAGTCGGAATAAGCCATCCATTATTTTGAAATTATTTCAAAATAACAGAATTGTTGTGTAGACGCTTGCATAGTTATTTCGGAATAACAGCCGTTATTCTGAAATAACTTTGCTGTGTAGGCACACCGCAAGTCAATGTTTCAAAACAAACCAGAAGCATTTCATTCGGACATAAATGTTGTTGCATTTCTTTAAGGAACTCAAAATGACCATTTAAATTAAAACAAACTAAATGCATGTTCCATTTTATAACAATCTGAAACAAAACAAACATTCCATTTGAAAATGTCAAATTTAAAAAAAAATTCCAAAAAAACCCTCTTGTTTTTGATCATTTTTAAGTTTTTGGAACATCTGAAATTTCAAGGGAAGATTTTTCAAACTAAATTTCTAATTTTTTTCCCCAAGCTTGTCCTAGTAAATACTATATCATTCAAACCTTTCTTCCAAGAGCCTTGCTTGGTGACTGAGGTCTTATATATATTCAGGGCCAGCCCGAGGGTGATGTGGGGCCCAGGACAACCATCCTTCTTTCCTATGCCCCACCCACACCCTGCCTTTTCCTGCCTCTCCTCCACACCCAGCACACTCCCACTCCACCTCTTCCTCAAGCCTTCACCCTGTTCCACCCAGTCTTGGCTCTTCCCACCTTTGTTCCACCCCCTTCAAGTCCCCATTGTACCTCTTCCCCAAATCCCTCCCCAGTGAGGAAATTTAGGAGATTAAAAGGGGCCTGGTGCTGGCAACAGAGTTCCTCCCACACACACTGCAGTGGAAGGAAGAGAAGAGGCCTGGCCCCAGCCTGCTCCATTCCCCTGGCTCCCAGCCATTTTGCTAGTGGGGAGAGGAACAGGTTGGGTCCATGTCCCTATACTTTCCACTGCCACAGTGTGGCAAAGTTGAGAGGCCTGCAGCCGGTTTACTCCACTTCCAATGGCTCCCACTGTTGCTGGTGAGTGTGGGGGATGCCTGACTCCTGCTGCTGGTGCCTGGCTCCCTGGTAATCCCCAAACTGTCCTGGGCTCCTTGGAGCCTCCCAAAGTGCAGGGCTTGGAACTGTTGCCCAAGCCATCCAATGGACAGGACAGCTCTGTATACATCAGAAACTTTGGTCAGTGCTTAAGGGTGCATTTGGTTTTTTACAACAGCAATTTTTATACTGACAGACCTCAGTGCATAAAAGTGCTTTTTGCTAATATAGTTTGTTTTGTTTTGGGAACTGATATAAACAATCCCAGCAAAAGAAGCTATACAGCTATACTGGAAAAATATAGCTACACTGAAGAGTTTGCCAGATGTATAGTTGTAAATTGTTTGTTTTTAGTGTAGACACATTAATTCAAAAATTAACCTCAATTAGGTATTGATGGGGGAAGTGCAACAGCCTGAGGGTATTTATATCTTCATTGAGATTATATCCCTACCATCTCCACCAAAAAGGTACATCTATATATCTGAGAGAGGTCTGTGCGTAAGTGAGAAATTGAGGGTCTGTCTGTGTGTGTTTGTTCAAGAACTGCTCCTAAACAGTAAGAGCTAGGACCACCAAATTTGGTATGCAACTTCCTCTTATCATAACTTAAAGCAAGGCGAGGGGTTGATTGTGTCAGGGCAATGGGATGTTTCTTATAACATGGAAGGGGAAGGATTTGCTGGCAGGAATAATTATACTGTAGAGTGATCACAGGAAGGCAGTAAGGGACCAGGGATGGTGAGCAGGACAGCTGTACCCCATTGGGGCAGCAGGAGGCAGGAGTGGAGAAAGGGACAGCTATCTACTATATATTTGAGAGAGTTTATGTGTCTGTCTGTCTGTTTGTCCCCCTGCCAGGGGACATGCACCCATTCCCCTGGCTGTGCCATGGACAAACACTTTTCACCAGGCCCCAAGTTTCTGTGGTGAGAGAGGGCTGGGATTGTCCTCTTTCCCCAAGGTAACCTAAATACTGAACCCCTCATCCCTAGCCCCACCACAGAGCAATGATTTAAATCAGTGGTCTCCAACCTTTTTAAGCACAAGATCACTATTTGAATTTAAGTCAATCCAGGATCTACCTCAAACCCAAAAACCCTTGCCCTGCCTCCTTCACTGTGGTCCTACATCTACACTACCCCTTCTCCAAGGCCCCGCCCTGCTCACTCTCTGGAGATGGGGGACATTCAAAGGGGGAGGGGAACACCCTAACATCAGCACCCCCTTCTTCCACCTTGCACAGCAAGCAGGAGGTTCCTGGAGGCAGCTCCAAGACAGAGGGCAGGAGAAGCACAACAGTGTGTGGGGGAGGGAGGCAGCTGAAGACAGCCTCCCAACCAAACCAGTCAGGATCCCCTGTCAGAGGCTCCAGGATCTACCAGTAGATTGACCACTGATTTAAATGAAGAAAACCAAAATGTTATTTGACTTAAGGACCCAAGCGAAGTTGGGTAAATCTTCTAATTACCTATAAAGCCCGTTGCCTATGTCTTTCAGGCTTGTCCTTCTACAAACAGAAGGGAAGTGTTACACCAATTAATAACTAATGTAAATGTTTCCCTTAGTTACTTCACAAGCCCACATGAATGTGCGTAGTAAGCTGTTAGTTACAGAAGAGCAGCTGCAATTAGAACAATGCAAACTGACAAGGTAAAAGCAGCTTAGACAATTGTTTTCGTGAGCCCATAGAAGATTGTTTTGAGTTATTTTCCATAGAAGTTAAGTGAACCATTGTAAAGGCAGAAACAGTCACTTTGTTCAATGTGAGAACAAGGGTAAATACTATTACCCCTACTGCTTCTCTGTGTGACCCTGCTTCACTGAAGAGCTTCTTTCTCTGGAACTCTACCCAGACACTTCTTGCTACTGAGCTACAAGAAATAATAGCACACATGCTCTTTCAACTTCCCCAGGTATAGTCAGGCTCTCCAGGTGGAACTGGTGCTTGTTGTGCAGATGCAGTTGCCACCAGCACCCAGAATAAGCACAGGAAAACAGCAGCTGGGCTCCCACCCCATCTCAAGGCCACATCTCAGTATTATTTCAATGGGAAGGGGCATAGTGGGTAAGTAAACACCTTTTTCTTTTTCAGTCTTCATGCAAAAAAAAATTAACTTTGTAGTATATTTGTTTCCAAGGACAACAACATTTCTTCACAAATGAGCAAAATAAAAATAAACTTACTGTCCTCAGACTCATTCAACAAACATAGATGCATTGTTTCAGAGAATGGCAAGCCACCTAAGAAAGTTTTATTTAAGGTTTTTAATCTTCATTATGTAGATAAAAACATCTTCAGTATTTCTAAGCACCAAGCATTTTAATAATATCCTGCTGTGTTGTAAATAAAGGTATCAACTACATCTTCTCCTCTGGATGCTAATTAAATTAATATTTTTCCTGGACATTATTGATGGTCCCTCATTAGTTTGGGAAAGGACAATATAAAAACTCAGATTTCCAAACGTGAAGAAATGCAAATAGCACAAAAGTAGAGATGGCTGAAAACTGGATGGAAAATTGAAATATCGACATTTTTCCAAGAAGTGGAAAGTTCATAAAGTTTTCAGTGTGCAGCTCTCAAAATGTTTCTTTCCAATTCAGTTCAGCATTAATCTGTGTCCCCCTGAATTGCCACAATGCCTCTATAAAGTGTAATTCCCATGTCTTATGGCAACATTTTCCTCTATGGGCTGAGATCCCCAGATGGACTATATGACTCTGATGCATTATGGCCATATGTCTCCCATGATGCACCAAGGAGGAAATTGGTGCATCCTGAGGGGTAGGCCACTTAGGAAGCTTTCCCTAGAGAGGCAAATGCAGGCAGGAGGCACGTGAGCTATTGGCACCTCAGATTAGTATTGAGCACTGCTAACCCAAAACAAAATATTTTGTTTCAGTTTTCACAAAGCACGGGGGGGGGGGAGGGAAATCAGCAAAATCAAAATTTTCCAGCAGAAAATTTCAATTTGAAGAAAGTACAATTTCCATCAAAAAGCCCTTGGGTAGAAAACTCCTGGCCAGGTGTACTCGGAATTCTGTGGAGGGTACATAATCAAAGTAATTGTGATAGCTTCTTTATAAGGGTTTTTGCATTTTGCAAAAGTCTATTAAATGAAATCTACTTTCCTTTCCAGCATTTTTGGTGTTTGGTATTATCCATTTTAATGCATTAATTTACATTTTAACCCTCAACAAGAAATATCTTCAGAGCCATGGAGTTATTTTGAGTTCTTTAAAATGAGAGTTGAGATGCCTAAATGATCCATGAAATTAATGGATTTTTTTTATTTTTATCAGAGAACAAAATCAGTATTTCTGAGTGACAAATTCTAGATTTTAACATTTAGGTTGTACACAGTAAAATGCAAATACTATGAATGATGCTTACAGAAACTTAGAAAAAAGTAGCCACAATGTACTTGTGTCAGATCTAATATTTCTTATCAATTACATTTTAAAACACATTCCTAATATAAAACCCTTTTCTGAGACTAGAGCTAGAATACAAATACATATGCAAATAGGATTATGTAAGTTCCATATGACCATGTCTTCATCTCCCAGCAACAGATGAATTCACATTTTTGAATTTTTTAGCATCTTGTGGTTTTAATACATACTAAACTCATGACTGACACCTATACACTGGAGATAAAGCATAAGGTATCATCGTTTCAGTCCTGCTTTTACTCTACATAGCCTTGAGGAAAGAATAGCTTTTGATAATCATAGAAAGCTTTCAATACTTTCTGAGAACATGATGTGTTATTGTTAAAATAAGAACAGTGGGCAGGTATTTTCTTCTTTTAATAATCTCTTTATAATGTGTTGGGATAATGCGGAAAATAAACTAATTCATTTACAGATTTCCAGGAAATTCAAGTAGACATTTCAGTACCTCTGATGGTGGATTATTATTATCCATTTACATACAAACAATGTAGGCCATCAGCTAAATTAATTTTCAAAGACCATTATGAAATGCACCTTTGCTACTTACATCAGTGTACCCACTGAAAATCTCTAATGCAGAGGAGCTTGATTCAAAACCCATTGAAGCAAATGGAAAGGCTCCTATTGATTTTAATGTAACAAAAGTGGTTGAATATGGAACCTTTCTGCCAGCTAACACCAGAAGCATCCAGGACTGAGTTCAATATGTAGGGGTTCCTCTCCATCCGTCCAACACAGAACTAGCTCAAGCGCCCACCCAGTAACCTGAGAAATTCACACGCACCCCTGGGTGCCTCTAAGAGGCAATGCTTCCCCACTTGCAAGCACAGAGTCCGAGTGTAGAAAAGAAACTATTAATAAAAGAGGAGGGAAGTAATATAGCATTAATGTGGAAAACACCACAAACACAGTTCATAACCAAAACCATGAGTAACAGTCCCACCCCAAGTAGGTTGGGCAATGTCCTTTTCCTCTCAGGTTCTTAAGTCCAGCAACATAAATGTCCCCTTCACATGCCCAACTCTTCTCTCCACCCCACTCACAGTTGCTGCCTTGGGTCAGAGTTCAGAGGTGTATCTGCAGAGTTCACCTCCCAGCCTGAGTGGGGGAAAGGCAGGAGGCATCTTACTCCCTCCGCTGGTCACTCACCATTCACCTGCTCACTGCTTTCTGGTGCCTCCTTGCTGGCTATTTGTCACTGCTGCTGCCCTGCTGGCCACTCATTACCACCCTCTCGCTGCTGCATCATTGGGTCAGAGTCTCAGAGGTGTGTCTGCAGAGTTCACCTCCAGCCTGAGTGGGGGAACTAGGCAGGATGCATCTTACTCACTCGCTAGGTCATTCGACCATTCACCTGCTCAACTGCTTTCTGGTGCCTCCTTGCTGGCTATTTGTCACTGCTGCTGCCCTGCTGGCCACTCATTACACCTCTCTGCTGACTGCTCATCATTTCAGCTCTCAGGGTATGTCTACACTTGCACCCTAGTTCGAACTGAAAGTGCACTCCAGGTCGCGTTAGTTCGACTCAAACCCCTTGGTTCAAACTAACGTTACTCCTTTTACAAACAAACAACGTAGGAGTAATGTTAGTTCGAACCAAGGCTTTGAGTTCGAACTAACGCGGCCTGGAGTGCACTTTCACTTTCAAAACAGCTGGGTTTCGAAACAGTGCACGGCCGAGATTATGCTAATGAAGCGCGGGATATTTAAATCCCGGCTTCATTTACTATTTCGAATGCCTACATTTGCATCCCTCGTTCGAACTAGGGTGCAAGTGTAGACATACCCTGAGAGCTGAAATGATGAGCAGCCAGCAGAGAGGTGTAATGAGTGGCCAGCAGGGCAGCAGCAGTGACAAATAGCCAGCAAGGAGGCACCAGAAAGCAATGAGCAGGTGAATGGTGAGTGACCAGCGGAGTGAGTAAGATACCTCCTGCCTTTCCCCCACTCAGGCTGGGAGGTGAACTCTGCAGATACACCTCTGAACTCTGACCCAAGGCAGCAACTGTGAGTGGGGTTTTGAAACAGCGCGTGGCTGAGATTATGCTAATGAAGTGCAGGATATTTAAATCCCAGCTTCATTTACTATTTCGAATGCCTACATTTGCATCCCTAGTTCGAACTAGGGTGCAAGTGTAGACATACTCTCAGTGATTTCAGCTCTTAGCTCAAAGTGTAGTTCAGCCACAAGAAATTCCAGCATCCCCTGGAGTAAATTTAAAATAATAAGAGAGACTCCTTAAGGAGTCTGCTCTAGTTCTATCATTACAACAGGAGGAAGAAACAAATTGAATCCGTTTTACACCTCATGCCTGGAGGGCATATAGCCTGCTGATTCAGAGTCCTGCCCTCCCCACTCTCACTTTATGGAGCATTGATAGGGAAACCTTGTCCATCTGAGATTCTTTACATTTACAGGGTCTCTCTCCTTTGAACTGAATTAAACACAGTCTGATTTTTTCGCATTCCCACAATAACTGCAAGCATTGGTGATCATATCTCACAATTTCTGCATTTAGTGGTAACACAATTTGTGACCACACAACAGCCAAATTGGTTACAATGGGCTAAACAGCATCGTAACAGTTGAATAGCTAGCAGGCCTAAGCAAATTGAGTGACCTGTATTGAGTGACCTGTATTTACATGCACATGTCCAGAATCTGATTCTTTAAACTGAGAATGTTTCCCACCTTTGTGCTGGGTTAAGCACAAACTTTCTTCTTTTGTATTTCCCTAATGATTATAGACATTGCAATTAGTATTAACACATTTTGTGATCAAACATCAGCCAAATTGATTGCAATGAGAAAAACACCATTGTAACAGCGGAATATCTAACACATCTAAGCGAAGCAGAGGTGTGACAGGGCAGAACAGCCCCGCACGCCACCAGGCCAAGTAAACAGCGGCCCGGCAGACACCACCGGGCCAAGCGCCGAGAGCACGCAACATGCCGGAGGGGCATCCCCGGCTGATGATGTCATCCCAGCGCTGGCCGGCATCACAACATGGGCACTGGCCGATGACGTCCTCCGCTGGGCCGGCGGGGTGTTTAAAAGCGGCCGGGAGGCTGCCGAGAGGGGGGTGAGTCCCGGGCCAGCCACAGGGAAGGCAGGCCGGACGAGCGTGGGGAAGGAGGGCGGCGTATTCCGGTGACCGGCCGGGGTGAGCTGTAACCCCGCGCCGGCCTGATTGCACAAGACCACAGGCAGGGTAGGAAGTGGCCCAGGGCTGGGCCAAGGACCCCGAGGATGGGTGAGTTTAGGGGTTTGCACCCCATCCACAGGCAGGCAGGAAGTCATTTTTCCCCCTGCTTTAGGGCCCTCGGCTGGGGCTCGGGAGAGTGGGCAGGCCCGAGCCCGCCTACCCCGTCCCCGGCTGAAGGGAGGGAGCTGTATAGTGAGGGTGGCCCATGGGGACTTGGTAATAGAAAAATATGTAATAAAATTCAACCACTGACCACAACTTTGGAGGTGGCCTTTGTACAAGGGCAAACTGTATTTACATAAACACATAAGAACATAAGAACATAAGAATGGCCATACTGGGTCAGACCAAAGGTCCATCGAGCCCAGCATCCCATCTGCCGACGGTGGCCAATGCCAGGTGCCCCAGAGAAGGAGAACAGAAGACAATGATCAAGTGATTTATCTCCTGCCATCCATCTCCTGCCCTTGTTATGAAGGCTAGGGCACCATACTTTATCCCTGGCTAATAGCCATTTATGGACCTAACCTGCAAAAATTTATCAAGCTCTTTTTTAAACCCTAATAGAGTCCTGGCCTTCACAGCCTCCTCGGGCAAGGAGTTCCACAGGTTGACTGTGCGCTGTGTGAAGAAAAATTTCCTTTTATTAGTTTTGAACCTACTACCCATCAATTTCATTTGGTGTCCCCTAGTTCTTGTATTATGGGAAAAGGTAAATAATTTTTCTATAATCACTTTCTCCACACCATTCATGATTTTATATACCTCTATCATATCGCCCCTCAATCGCCTTTTTTCCAAACTGAAAAGTCCCAGTCTCTCTAGCCTCTCCCCATATGGGACCCTTTCCAAGCCCCTAATCATCTTAGTCGCCCTTTTCTGAACCTTTTCTAATGCCAATATATCTTTTTTGAGGTGCGGAGACCACATCTGCACGCAGTACTCGAGATGTGGGCGTACCATAGTTTTATATAGGGGAAGTATGATATCTTTTGTCTTATTATCTATCCCTTTTTTAATAATTCCTAACATCCTATTTGCCTTACTAACTGCCGCTGCACACTGCATGGATGTCTTCATAGAACTATCCACTATAACTCCAAGATCCCTTTCCTGATCTGTCATAGCTAAATTTGACCCCATCATGTAGTACGTGTAATTTGGGTTATTTTTTCCAACATGCATTACCTTACACTTACCCACATTAAATTTCATTTGCCATTTTGCTGCCCAATCACTCAGTTTGCTGAGATCTTTTTGTAGTTCTTCACAATCCCTTTTGCTTTTGACTGTCCTGAACAACTTTGTGTCATCTGCAAACTTGGCCACCTCACTGCTTACCTCATTTTCTAGATCATTGATGAACAAGTTGAACAGGATTGGTCCCAGTACTGACTCCTGGGGAACACCACTAGTTACCCTCCTCCATTGTGAAAATTTACCATTTATTCCCACCCTTTGTTTTCTGTCTTTTAACCAATTCTTGATCCATGAAAGGACCTTTCCTCCTATCCCATGACCACCTAATTTACGTAAAAGCCTTTGGTGTGGGACCGTGTCAAAGGCTTTCTGGAAATCTAGGTATATTATATCCACTGTGTGCCCCTTGTCCGCATGTTTATTAACCCCTTCAAAGAATTCTAACAGATTAGTTAGACACGACTTCCCTCTGCAGAAACCATGCTGACTTTTGCCCAACAATTCGTGCTCTTCTATGTGCCTTGCAATTTTACTCTTTACTAGTGTTTCTACTAATTTGCCTGGTACTGATGTTAAACTCCCATGATTTTTTTCCCTTTCCAGCTGGCTGTAATGGAAGCATTGATTCAGACCCTTCTTACAAATAATAAGTGATTTTTGGATGCAGAGCATGATGAGGGGTGGAATCAGACTTGACTCCTTAGGAATAAACTTCCAAGAAAACTATAAATATTTCTTATATTTACTTATTAAATTTTGTTTTCCTTAGAAGCAAGGGTTTCTATTAGGAGGTATTCTAACTAAATATGCAAAGGCATGTTTTCATACAGCTTTTTACAATATTTCAGAGATTATCCAGACCAAGGTATTCAACAGGCATGCCAGGAGCCAAATCCAGACTGTCCGCTTCAGCTTTTGAGTGGGTGGCAAAGTTTAAATGGGTTGAGGCCAAGCCAGAACAGGTGCTATGTGGAGCCATTCCCACAAGAGGCAGGCAGCTGGGCTGGGGTGTAAGGCACAGTGTGTACCCAGGCAGCTGCAACATCATCAGCTCCATCTTTTGCTAGCTGGCAGCAGCACACACATGGGGCCAACTGGGTGGGTGCAGCTTTCCAGGTTCAGTGAGAGGAGAAGAGGGAACCTCTGCAGGCAGAGCAGGGCGGGGGAGTGCTGGTAGGTAATCAGAGGGCTGGGGGAAGATGGGCCATCTGGCCACCATATGAGCTGAGTTGCTCAAACACCTTTCAGGTGGGACACTTGCCTCACAATTGACAGAGCCAGGGTGACAGGGCCAGGCCCCAGTTCCTCACCCTGGAGAGGGGGAGAAGCCTGCAGGGTGGTGCTGCAAGCCTACTGACGGGTGGTGCTGCATCCTGGGTATGCACCAGTTGCTCTGCCACAGTAAAAAGGAGCAACTTTGCCCCCCCCCGAAAGTGGGTCAGTAGTTACCCCTTGAGATCCCCAAATACCTCATCTCAGCACCCCCCAAATGCACCACCTCCTCAAGTTCTCCTTCCCACCCCCCCAACAGTGTCTTCTTTTGGGGGACTTGAAATATACAACCTTAACCTGGGTGGACTGTTGGGGGGGGGTTATGACTACAATAATTCTGACAAAAGCAAGGTTGATACTGTATTTAAACTGAAAACAAGTTTAAAACTTAACAATGTTTGAAGCATTTTAATGCACATGTTTACATCTTTATGACATTTTATCTATTTACTTTCTCAAAGTCTCAGATAATTTATTTCTTCTTTCTTGGACATTATGTTTAGATTATACAGAGGTTTGATTTTATTTTTTATTTAATGCACTAAAAATATAGGTCATATTACACAACATTGTGTGTGTTTGAACAGGGGCATTTGTGGTATGAAAAAAGTTTCTCTCATGTCTGGACCTTGACTATACCTTGACTAAGAAATTTGGACCTTGACAAACTATAATTGACTAGAGTGTAAATTGTTTGGAGCATGGACTGTATTCTATTTCATGCTTGCACAACATCCAGCAAAACATCGTCCTAACCATGGTAGGGAGCTTCTATGCAACATTGTAATACAAGTAAATAATACGCAGTCTCTCATTTCATGTTAGGCAATGAAGAAAATAAGATCAAAGTAAAGACATGCGAGCAGATTTGAAGGTTCACATCACCACACACTACATTTGCATTCATAAAGGATGTATGTGTGAATCCATTTTTATTGGCTTTGAACTTTGAAAATTAAAATCAAGTGCTACAGAGGTAAGAGTCCCAGAGTAAGGAATGGGATGACAAATCTTTTGTCTGTATATTTAAATTATGACTCTACATGTCTACGCTTCTCTAGTTCCAAACCAGGTGCCCGCTTTACATGGTCCAGAGCTTTGTCAAATGATTTGTCATATTAACATACAGTTTCTCCACGCCACTGATCCTCCTTCTGGATGGACTTTCCTGAGCTCCCCTGCAAGCCCCCTCTTCTCTGCACTTTCAGAATAATCTCAGAAGACTTTTCTGTTGTGGTGATGATGAGAAATTCACTGACACTGTCACACTTCAGGAGTACCTGGTCTACATATATTTGGAATTACAGTATTGTATTGACGACTCCACTTCCACCCTCACTTTATCTATTTATGTCTGCAGGTGGCTTGCTCCTCAGGGCAAGAATCATGCCTCCTATGTTTTTAAGACCTTCTAATACACTGTAGGCTCTACTAGACAATTAATTCGGGTCAACTGCCCAATCATTAACAAGGTATGGGGTGGCAAGACCACCTCAGGTGTTAAAGATCATAAGCAAAAAAGTTTGCAGGTGATCTTTAAACAGGAAGGAAAAGGAAATTTCCCCCTAGCCAAACTAATGTAAAAATACTGTTAAAAATCAGGCAAATTTAAATTCCTACAAACAATGCATACCCTAAAATCATAACACAAGGCTATGGGGGAAAAAAGACTAGCAGAACATCATCAGAATTTGGTAGCTAAGAGACACAACAGGTGCCTAAGCACCAAGCATGCACACTAAAGCTCTTGCATGGAGCAAACTTTTTATCCCTATCCAAAATAAGTGTTCTGCATTTGGAAGTTCGGGTTTACAACAGAGGATAAAAGACGCTGCCAATCCGGCACTCTTTGAGAGTATGTGGCTGCTTTACAAAATTCACATACTCAACATGATGTACAAATATTAACAACTCCTCAAAAAGATCTTTGTGAAGTAGGAAAGCATTCGCATCCCAGTTTTACAGTTGGAGATGCCGAGAATGAAAGGATTATGAAGTCCTGATGCATGAAAGACTCCCGTTGACTTCATATCCCTAACTGACGTGCCCAATGCCACACAGCAAGTCAAGGATTGGTGGAGTTAGGTTTAAAACTCAGCATTCCCAGAACCCAATATCACACATTAATTTTTAGATCACACTGACCTATAACACGAAGTAGAGATCTCATAGTATGGCAAAAAAAAAAAAAATGAAGTTCCTACTCCCAACTACAGTCTGGCACAATGCATGCCAGAATGAGAGTGCCTTTTCATCTATTCTCCTAACTAAGGCTATGTCTACACTACAGAGTTATTTCAGAAAAATGGCCATTTTTCTGAAAAAACTTCATTTACATCCACACTGCAATTGTACTCTTTCAAAAAAAATTGAAAGAACAGAGTGTTTTTTCTGACAGCGGTAATCCTCTTTCTATGAGGAAGAACCCTTTTTCCAAAAGACCTCATTCAGAAAAAGGCGTGTGTGAATGGGGAAGAGGGCTTTCCTTCAAAAGAAGAGGCCTCCAGGAAATAACACAGATGCCCTGGATGGCACAACCCCCCGGGGAAGGGGCTTTCCCCCCACCCCCACTCCACCCCCCCACACCTTCCAACCCTCCCTTTCCCTAGGGTCCCCCTTTTCCATGATTCTCTCCCCTCCATATAGGGACTGCAGCCTGAGTGTGCCTTACCTTCATGAAGAGGGCCCCGATGGTGGACTTTCCCATGCCAAACTGGTTGCCCACTGACTGGTAACTGTCAGGGGTGGCAAGCTTCCGGATGGCGATTGCGACCCACTTCTCCAGGAGTATGATGGGCTGCAGGTGGGTGTCGCATTGTTGGAGGGCAGGGGTGAGCCAGGCACACAGCTCCAAGAAGGTGGCCTTCCACATGCAGAAGTTTTGGAGCTACTGCTGGTTGTCCCACTGCTCCATGACCAGCCGGTCCCACCCATTGGAACAGGTGTCCACACCTCTCCACTGTGGGTTGTAGTTGCAAGGGTCTTGCTCCCGCACCCAAGAAGAGGGTCCCCAGAATAAGCTCAGTGTCGAGCTCATGCAGGACCAGGCAGGCAATCAGCACAAAGTTCTGCAGAAACTGCAGCATGGCCGTGTGGGGCCACCACATGCCCAGAAGCAGCTCTGGCTCCACAGCACTAACAAAAAAGCTGTGGCATCCAAAATATCTGGGCAAATACAGCACCCACTGCAAGAGCTTTGCTGCCCCTCGAAGCGGTAGGCAAGCACACAGTAAAAGCAGAGAAATGGCTGTCTGGGGGGGGGTCCCTTTAAGTGCGCATCTCAGACAGACTCCAGAACAAGCACTCGGAAGCAACTGGTGACCTAAAGCCCTGGCTGAACTGGTTCCGGGTGGCTTTATATGCAAGATAGCGTCCAATCAGTATAGACACTATCTTTCAAAAAAGCAGATCGCTTTTTTGATGCGCTTTGCCATCTTTCAGACACTCTCTGTCGGAAGAAGTTTTTTCGGAAGATCTCTTCCGGAAAAGCTTCTTCCAAAACAAGCCTGCAGTCTAGATGTAGCCTCACATTGATAATGCCCTGACTTTCCCTGGGGGATAGATAAGCAATATGGCAATGCTAATCTGTAAGTTACTAAAATTTGTTTTGTGAGATTTCCAAAGTTTATGGGGACTTTCAATTGCAATATATTTATTCTAGGCTGTTGCCATTTCCATGTAAGAGGGAAAAACTATCTGGGCATCTGCTGAAGTTCATTGTTTTACTCTGGGAAACCTAAGCCTTCATGTCTCCTTACAAGACCCTCCACAGACATGACATTCATGTTGTTTTCTATTCCCAAATGTCAACCATGACCTACCTGATTTGTTCTTTCAACCCATAAAGAAGGAAAGGAATTATATGATACATACACAAAGGAAAATGTAAACTCAAGACATATTTCAAGTGATGAAGCTTTCAGCCTGATACACGCTGGACTTTGTATTAAATCAAAAGCTAAGAGTTCTGAATCACGATGATGATTTATAATTCTGCCAGATCATATGTAAGCAGAATTATGAATCATCTTAGGAAAAAAAACTAAGGCTAACTAGAAAATATTATTGCTAGTGAAATTTCTAGAACCCATGCTTCATAGCATACATATACATACCTTGCTAAATAGAATTGGCTTCTAGAAATTACACACACACACACACACACACACACACACTCACTCTACAGGGTGCCTTAGATTCTGTATTAAGTTCCATGTTTAATATACTTATCATCTGGAAAGGGTTGTGAGTCCCAAGGTAACAAAATGCACAGGTTACAGAGTTATTTAGGTTAGTGAAAACAAGGGAGGACTCCAAGGAACTTCAGAGACACCTGAGCAAACTTGGGGAATGGGCATTATGATGGCAAATATGTATATTTGCCATCATATTGCCCAATTTATTATATATAAATAATTCATTTTACAAGGCACACATGACAGTCTTTTAACCATTTTACTGAGCCAAACATATTGGTATTTTTAAATGTTGCATATTTAAATAAATTAAATCTGGATGCCTCAAATACTGAAGGTGCAGATTAGCTTAAATTTACAATAGTAAAGGAGAACACAGGGACAGATTCTCTCTACTGCATTTAATTTTAATATTTTTACCATGTTCCCTTGTTTGCAGTGGCATAAAATTGTAAACTTAGGGTTTGTGTGTGTGTGTGTGTGTGTGTGTGTGTGTGTGTGTGTGTGTGTCTGTGTCTGTCTTCCTGTCTCTCCCAAACTGGACATAAACACCAAGTTGAAATGTAGCATGTCTAATAGACAGTAAAAGGCCATTACAGATGATGAGCTACTCCATCAACTGGTGTGGACTGAGGTATCAACTAATTATCTGGCCTGGTAAGTACAATTTGAAAGAAGGATTTTCTGTCCAGTATGGATGTACAGGGATAGGAAGACAGTAGTATGGATTTTTGACAGCAGAATGGAATTGGGAAGTTAAGAGACAGGCAGGAGCAAGTCATCTAAAGATCTCAACAGCTAGGATATAGATTGCATGTGAAATTCTGAGATAAACTGAAGATAGTGAAGATTTTCAAGGTCTAGGATGAGCTTATTTTAGTGTAGATTAAAAGAGAAAGGTGCCAACACTTGGGACAAGTTAGTTGGAAAAGTTGAGCCTGAGCATGAAATGACATTATGTGCAAAGGTGAAGCCACAAGTGGCGGTTTCTACATATTCATTTAGATAAGGCCTAATTGCCCTTTAATTTACATGGATAAATCAGAAACACAGTTTGAAGTAAACAGGCCTATACAGTGTAAGCAACATAATTAAACTCGTGATCTCTTATATGGGCAATGTTTTGGAAGTAACATTAGGAATTTTTACAGACTTGTGAGATGGGATAGGAGAAGATGAAGGTGACAAGTAAAGTTCTGGCTGATTGTGCTCTTATGAATTGTGAGAACATTAGTTCTGAGTTAAAGGAAGTAATAGCAGAAATTGGAATTGATTAAATGAAGCAAAAATGGAAAAAAAAAGCTGCAACATTAAAGGCTTTATGGAGTTTGGGATCATATCTAGAAGTGTTTAAGTTAAGATAGAAAGAGGCTGAGGATAATACAGAATGCAGAATTTATAACAATAGCATGTTAGGAATAAGATTGCAATTCAAATTCTAATAAAAAATTAGTAACAGTGGGACTAAGAAGAAAAGCTAACTGAAAGAGTTCAGTGACAAATGCTGTGATAACTTCTAGGAGATAAAAAGGCATTTCCAGCTTCCTTACACAGCACACACTGATTTGTATTATCCTCTGCAGTTTCTGCAGAAACCTTTGCTGATCTTCTTTTGTCAATGAAGTACAGTCCAGGTTTAAAAGTGAAGGAGTTAAGTGACTGCAAAAGAAATGCAATGAAACATCAAATGCTTTGGGACAGGTCAAGCTTTCCTTTCACTAGTGAAATGTCAAGTGACAACCAGTCTGTAATGAGGCAGCTTGACCTCCCGTTGAATTGGAAGAGGAAGACCACACCCAGGTACCCTGGTGGGCAGAGCCAAAACAATCCTGTCCCACCCCCCTAGGTAGCAGAGTTGTGGGGCTGGAAGCAAAAAGGCAGGAGCTGAACCCCAGCCACTGAAGGAGCCAGATGCCTTCCTGAAGCTCCTGATATGGGAGGCTGGTATGCACCTCCAGGAAGCAGAAGACTGGCCAGGACTGTTTGGATCACTGCCAATCCCAGAAACTGAGGAACTGGAAGCCTTGTTGGAGGCTTCACTGCCCAAGGACCCAGAGGAACTGCTACCCAGCCAAGTATGATCACAGGGGAAGTGGGAAGTAGCTTGATCTGGCTGAGGAAATGGAAATGAATTGAGTCAGTGTGTTGGGGTCTGGATGTCCACTGACCCAGTGGACATCCAGCCAGAACTGACACTGTAAGGGCCCTAGTCTGGGATACCGTGGAATGTGTGGGCCTGCATTCCCTCCCACCACCACCTGAATCCATGGGTGACAGTTTCCCCTTTTTTGGGCCAAACACCTACACTTATTAACTCTCCACCAGAGCTAGGACAACCGACTGCTGCTTGGCCTAAGAACAGGAATTAACTAATAAATCTTTCAAAAAAGTTTCAATGTCTGTACCTGGACATACCAGTATTTGGTAAGAATATATTTATAAATTGGTGGGTGGCATGGAGTCAAACAGGGAAATATTCTTCCACTGTTAGGATATTTTGCCATGATCCTCCAATTGCTCTGAACATACACTATGGCTGTGTCTAGACTGGCGTGATCTTGCACCAGAGCTATGCAAATGAGGCTCAGCATGGAATATCGCTGAGCCTCATTTGCATAACCAATGAGACGCCATTTTTGCGGAAGAGGCTCTTGCGCAAGACGGAGCTGTCTACACTGCCCCATCTTGCGCAAGAAAAACCCTCTTGCTCAAAGCCGTTATTCCTGAAAATAATCAGCATAACGGCTTTGAGCAAGAGGGTTTTTCTTGCGCAAGATGGGGCAGTGTAGACAGCTCCGTCTTGCGCAAGAGCCTCTTCCGCAAAAATGGCGTCTCATTGGTTATGCAAATGAGGCTCGGCGATATTCCACGCTGAACCTCATTTGCATAGCTCTGAAGCAAGATCGCGCCAGTCTAGACACAGACAGCGATTCAATCATTTAGCACCTTAGCAAGAGAATAATGATTCTTTGACTTCAACTGTTCATTCTTAAACTAGTTTTTTCCACTTTGCATGGATTTCTTTGGAAAAAATAATTCAGCCTTTCTCTGTGGCCTACTTACCTCCACTATGGTGACTGTGTCTGTTAATACACAATTGTTTTAAACAAATCTAAGACCAATTCAATTCTAATATCAGAACATAACTTACAACCAGTCCAATTGACCACTTTAAGGCTCCAGGGTCTATTTTTATCTTGCTTACATTGTTGTAACAATATGACTTCATTTACACGGACGGCATGATTCCCATTTTACACTAATGTATGAGCGATCAGGAGCAGGCTGGTTTATAACTGAACCAATTAACTGTTGTAGTACACATCAAAATCGTTGCACTATTAAAAAGTGCAAAGTACTCCACTTAGGAAGGAACAATCCCTTTCATACATACAGAATGGGAAGTGACTGTCTAGGAAGCAATACTGCTGAAAGAGATCTAGGGGTCATAGTGGACCACAAGCTAAATATGAGTCAACAGTGTGACACTGTTGCAAAAAAAGCAAACATGATTCTAGGATGCATTAACAGGAGTTCTGTGAGCAAGACATGAGAAGTCATTTTTCTGCTCTACTCTGTGTAAGTGGGGGAATGGTCCCGCTATTGTGGGGAACTTTCCTGGCTTCTATACTACCCAGGTGAAATGGACCAGTGAAAGGATCTGAGTCCCACTCCCACTTCTTTTACCCAAAGGCCTCCCTGACCCCGAGGGCTCCCCTTCCACTCTCCTGAGTAGCAGATCTCCAAATCCCAACAAGGCTGGGCCCAGGTTTTCTGGGGCTGAATCCCCAACCTATCATCACTTAGGGCAGGGGCTAGGGTGTCCCCACTCCAGGGCATTCTCTTCACACTGGATGCTTTCCTGACCCACTGACCATTACATATAGTTCAAAGTGAATACAATTTATTAAACAGCAACTGATTAAAAAGAAAAGCATAAGGAAAAAATTAGAAAAGTTAAAAGAGAACACAAAGCCCCTCTCTGTAGCACAGGGACATCACAAACAGCAGTTTGCAGAGTGTAAGGACGGTTCACAGTCTGTTCCTTATAGGTCCCAGGGCTTGCTCTCAGGCCCTGGCTGTGCTACAGGGGGAGCTGCAGGTTGGACACTCTTGCTCTGGAAGTGACCACACAACTTCAGGCTCTAGGTGGCAGGACCCCTCTCCCAGTTGGAGTTACAATCCCTCTCCAAGTCTGGCCTGCAGGGCCTCTTGGCTGGTGGCGTCTCCCTCTCCCAGAGCCTCTTTTCCCCCTTTGCTGGTCCCAGCTGCTCACCCAGCTCCACACCCATGCTGATCTGCCAGCCTCCAGCTCCTTGCATTGCTTCTCTGATCTCTTTGGCTCTGGTCACTGCAGGTCTGCTTCTTAGCACAGGGTCTGTGCTCTGTGGGCTGTATGAGCCTCTGGCTCTGTCACTGCAGCTCTGCTCCTCAGCACAGCTTGCTCTCCTTCTCTTCTTAGCTCTCTCCCCCTTTGACTCAGAGACCCAGAAAATCCCAGTTCACACAGAGGATGGGATCTGGCCTCCTAATTCCCTCATTGGTCTGTCCAACCTGTCGATCAGGCTGACCTTGAGTGTTGGCCTCTTCCCATTGTCCCTGGGGACTGTTAGTCTCAGGGCCCTTATATCTCATGGACCCTTCCCCTTTTGGTACTGGGAGCTGACCAACCAAAAACTCCCACTGAGTGTTAGTAAGGGGCTAACTATCCCCTTACATCTGCACTGATTAGGCTTCAATTGGAGTATTGTGTCCAGTTCTGGGCAGCATATTTCAAGAAAGATGTGGAGAACTTGGAGAAAGTGCAGAGAAGAGCAACAAAAATTACTGAAGGTCTAGAAAACATGAGCTATGAGGGAAGACAAAGAATTGGGCTTCTTTGGTTTAGAAAAGACAAGACTGAGAGGGGACATGATAGCCGTTTTCAGTATATAAAAGGCTGTTACAACGAAGAGGGAGAAAAATTGTTCTCCTCGGTCTCTGATGATAGGACACGAAGCAATGGGCTTAAATTGCAGCAAGGGATGTTTAGGTTGGACATTGGTAAAAACTTCCTGACAGGGTGGTTAAACACTGGAATAAATTGCCTAGGGAGGTTGTAGAATCTCCATCACTGGAGATATGTTAGAGCAAGTTAGACAGACGTCTATCAGGGATGATCTAGATGGTGCTTGGTCCTGCGTGAGGGCAGGGGACTGAACTTGATGACCTCTCAAGGTCTCTTCCAGTTCTATGATTATTAAATATGTTGATACTTAACCTATTGTCATCACAAGGCTTTCAGAATTACTGTGGGGATTTAATTTAAGGTTAGCATTAGTGAATATGGATTAACATTGCCAACAACTAAGAGCAAGTAGAGCAAAAGACAGTGTGTGTTGTCATAACATGTAAGTTAATTTGGCACTGATTTCTTAATCAAAGTAACTTAAAATGAACTGTACTTTGTATTTGTAAAGCAAAATTCTTCAGACCATACCCTTAGCCATGGTAAATCAGTGCAGCTCTGTGACTACACAGCCTATCACCTGCTAAAGATCTGGCCTTTTAATAAATTTCACTAGGAAGCTTTGCTTAAAACCTGATCAGACTGTACAGTGTCTGATCAATGGTTCCCAAGATGATTCAATTAAAAGTGAACTGGTTATCTTTTCTAGTTCATGATGGTGGTATTCCTCTTTTGAAGCTCATCATTACAGTTATGGTAAAATAGCAATGCTCCCCCCCATGCTGCTCCCAGAGAAAATTTTGCTAATTCATTTTCTTTGAACAAAGTTTCCCGTGACATTGTAATGGTGAATTGAGCAAATAAGTGAAATGTGAATATTTTTATGGGATTTTTTTAAATTTTATTTTAAATTACTTCAAGTTTTTCTTCAAGGGGAAATCCAGAAAGTTGCCTATGAAAAACATTTTTTCCCCTTTTGAAGTGTTCATCTTGGTCAAAAAGTCAAAACCACCAAATTTGCTTATCAGAATCAAACACCTACATCCATCTTTGGTCCCCCAAATAAATGACCTCATTTTCAGAAACCACCACCACTGAGAATGGTCAACGGAAGCTGCACGTTTTTATTACCTCTGAAATTCAAGTCACTTACTTAGGTGCCTACACGTTAGGGCTACGTCTACATTGGCGCGATCTTGCGCAAATACTCTTTAGCGCAAGAGTTCTTGCGTTAAAGTAGTTGCACAAGAAAGCATCTATATTGGCTGGGACTCAGCGTCAGAGCGATGCGCTTTTGCGCAAGAGAGCGTCTATATTGGCGGGAAGCTCTTGTGCAAAAGCAGGAGCCCGGAACCATTTTGGAGAGGGCAAAAGGGCACGAGCCCTTTCCGGAGGCAGGGGCTAGAGCTCCTTTGAGACACACGCTTAAAGGGATCTCCCTGGACAGCCGTTTCTCTCCTGCTGTGAGCTTCAGTACCTCTTGCAGGGACTGACAGCTGTAGCAGTTCTAGTTGTGGTTGTCCTCTGCCTTCTTGGACACCACAGCTTGTGCCTTAGTGCCATTTGCTCATTTTTTTGACCTCAGCTCTTTTGTTGTGCCATGGAGCCCGGGGTGGCCTTGTGCCTGCTCTGGCCCCTTCCGGCCATTTTGGAGTGCCTGCAGCTGCTGCTCCATGCTGCTGCACTCGTCTTCCAGGACCTCAAGGGGCAGGTCGCTCTGGACTCCCTCACCAGGAAGGCAGTGGTGTCCCTGTGCCATCCCCACACCACCGTAGAGAGGCCCTTGTGGAGACTGGCCACCAGTACCGACTGGTGGGACCGGCTGGTCCTGGGGCAATGGGATGACCAGCAGTGGCTCCGGAACTTTCGGATGCGAAAGCAGACATTCCTGGAGCTATGTGCCTGGCTCGCCCCTGCACTCCAGAGAAGCATCACCCGGCTGTGGGCACCCATCCCCGTGGACAAGAGGGTCACCATCACCATCTGGAAGTTGGCCACCCCAGATAGCTACCAATCAGTGGCACACCAGTTCGGGATGGACAGATCCACCGTTGGTGCCATTGTCATGCAGGTAAGTCCTGGGGGTTGGGGGGAGGGTGCTGCACTCCATGCCCAGGGGCAGGCAAGACTCCAGGCTGGGGCGATGGGGAATGCCCCGTCACACAGGAGTTTGGGCCGTCCCTCCCTTGCACAGGCCTGCTGGTGGGGGTGGGGTGGCCCATGGGGCGAGGGGGCCCTGGGTGTGTGTGTGGGGGGGGGACGTGGACAGAGGGCATCATGGGGGAGTGAGAACCCCCCCAAGGGAGCACACACTCACCCTGCCTTATGTGATGCGTTCCCCTGTGTTTCTGTGCACCCTTCTGCAGGTCGTCCATGCCATCAACGACGTCCTGCTCCAGCGAGTCATCCGCCTGCGGGACGTGGAGGCTACAGTGGCCGGCTTCACTGCCCTGGGGTTCCCCAACTGCGGGGGAGCCCTGGATGCAACCCACATCCCCGTCCGTGCCCCAGAGCATCGAGCAGCCCATTTAATAAATCGCAAGGGGTACTTCATCGTACTCCAGCCCCTTGTGGACCACCGTGGCCGCTTCATGGACATTTATGAGGGCTGGTCCAGCAGGGCACATGATGCCTGCATTCTCTGAAACGCTGGCCTGTTTGGCAGGCTGGAGGCAGGCACTTTCTTCCCCCAGCGGGAATTTACTGTTCGGGACGTGCCCATGCCCACATGTGTTGTGGGAGACGCGGCCTACACCCTGCTGCCCTGGTTAATGTGGCCCTACACGGGGTGGACAGACTGCCTCAACCGGGCCCGCAACCAGGTGGAGCACGCCTTCGGCCGTCTGAAAGCCCAGTTTCGCTGTTTGCTCACCCATCTGGAGATGGATGAGCGGAACATCCCCAAGGTAGTGGCTGCGTGCTGTGTCATCCACAACATCGTGGAGCGGAAGGGGTAGGCCTTCCTCCCGGCATGGATGGCAGGCAAGGGCCAGGCCTTCGAACAGCCCTGCACCATGATGGGGTGCGCATTGGGGAGACCCTGACGGAGATGTTCTCCCAGGCCCCACAGTAGGATCGCCTGTCTCCCTTTACATCTCCCTCCCATCTTCAACCCTTCCCTCCTCCCCTCCCCTTACCTCCCAATAAACAACCAACACAGGGTTTTTTTTTAAAACAACATCTTTAACTTTTTATTTACAATGGGGATGTAGGGTGAGAGGAGGGAGGAACCTCTGAACTGGGAGGGGGAGGAGGCTCTGAACTGGGAGGGGAGGAGGGAGCTACTGCTGGGAGGGGTGGCCTCTGCGAGCGCCTCTGCGGGGGCAGACTACTACATGCGGTTCAGGCTGCATCGGAGCAGGCATCACGGGGAGGTGTGCAGGATGGGGTGCATCAGGAGGGGGCATCGCAGGAGCAGGAGGGGCAGCAGGAGGAGGGGGCACGGGCATTGGCATGGGAGGGATGGCGGGTGCATGGGGCAATGCCATGCCATAATGCACAGCGTGCCCAACGTGTGCAGTGAGAGCAGTGATGGCATTGCCGATGCGCTTGCACTGAGCCTGGAAGCTGCCCCAGGCCTGCTGGCGCCACTCCATGTCGGCGTCCACCGGGTGCGTGATGGCCGCCTCAATCCTCTCAACGGCCTGTACGTGCCGCCGGAGGAGTTGGTCCCGCTGCCGGACCTGCCGGCTTGGTGCCTGGGCAGTTGAGGGTGCTGCTGCTGCCGCAGGGCTGGAGGGTCCCCCTCTCCTGCTTGGTCCCACTGCAGGGAACAGAGGAAAGGATGGGTCAGTCAGGCAGCCTGGCCACCGTCCCCACAGCCCATGCCCTCCACCCCTGAGCCCAGGTGACACCACAGTACTGTGGCTTGGGCCCACTCGTTCCCCCCCCCCCCCCGTGTTGTATGTTTGCATACAGGACCGCCCCTGGAGTAGGGTGCTCCTCCATGTATTGTAACCACCAGTCTGTGTCCTGGCTCCTTGGGGGGGCGGGGGAAGGGCGGCGGCAGCGGCGGCGGCATGTGTGTTGTGTTAACCTGTAGAACTCCCTGACGGGGGAGGCTGTGAGGCTTTGGGCTAATCAATAATGTTTGACAGGGAGGAAGATGAATTCCCACACGGTGCCTGGGAGCACATATGGCAGACGTGGTCTGCGCTCTCAGATCCCCATCACGTGGATGTCTCCTGGACGGAACCAGGGGTGACTGGGGTGTGTACCATCCTTGCAGAGAAACTCAGGGGGCCCTAGGGCCGGCCCAAGTGCTTCCCCTCTCCCCCTCCCACTAGCCCTCACACACGTAGCCCAGGGACATGTGTGGCCGCAGTGGGGACTTCCCTTGGGGGGCCAGCCAAGGCACCAGGAGCAGACAAGGGGCTCAGTGGCGGCCACGCTCACAGGGCTGTGTCGCTGCGGTTTTCCCAGGAGCAGCTGGCTGTGTCGCACAGCCAGGCATGGAACAGTGTGCTGTTCTGTGTGCTGCACCCTTCGGGAGGTGTGGGCTCTGGCCTGAGCCCCTAGGGCACTGGCTTGTTCCAACAGGCATCCACCCTTCCCCCCATTCTGGATGTGTGAGAGCAGCACGGTCCCAGGTATGCCCTGGAGCTGCCTGCAGCAGCCACATGCCGCTTGCTCACCAGGCTGCATGTGGTTGCACGTGCTGCATACTGGTAATGCTACACAGCGTGCAGCTCATGCTGCCTGAGTGACGCTCCCTCCCGCCCCCCTCCCCCCCGGGTGCCTGGCTCTCCCCCGCCCTTCTGAGTGCAAAGTGCAACACTCACCAGTGGATCCTTCCCCGGCCTCCAATGACACACGGGAGACATCCGGGCTGCTTGAGAGGACCTCGAGCTGAAGGGTGACACTGCTCCCCTGGTCCTCTTCATCCTCCAATCCACTGGGCAGCTCTGCGTCATCCCCCGCCTCGCTGGGCCTAGTGACGGGGGGGCACCTGCTGGTGTCGACTGGCACCGACAGTCCCTGGGGTGCTGCTTCTCCAAGAATGGCGTGGAGCCGCTGGTAATGGGGGCAGCTGTCGGCTTCTGCCCCCTGACCTGGACATAGCCCAGGTGCAGCTCCTTCACTTTAGGCCGGACCTGTTCGAGGGTCCAGGCTGGATGGCCCTGGTCAGAGAGCGCCTGGGCCATGCGGCGGAAGATGTCCGCATTCCGCCGACGGGACCGTGGGTCGTGGAGGGCCACTTCCTCTCCCCAGAGGTCCAGCAGGGCCTCGATCTCCCCTGGGGACCAGGAAGGGGCTTGCCGCTTTGTGCCCCTTGGGGCCTCCTGCGCTGGGGGTGCGGGTTGCTGCTGCCCCCCTGGAGCGGCCATCCTGGGTGGTCTGGTGGCTGAAGGAGCAGAGCCACACAGCACAGCTGGGTGGCAGAGGTGCTTCTGCCGCGTGGCCTCTGCGGGCTGCGTCTGCCTTTAAGGGGGCTCGGGTTACCAGGAAGTCCAGAGCTGCCTGCGCATATGGCGCGTCCAAGTGGCCACTAGGGCTTTTTTCCATTTGGACGGCTCTTGCACAAAATCTCTTGGCTGCCTGTCTACACTGGCCTCTTGCGCAAGAACAGTTGCGCAAGAGGGCTTATTCCTGAGTGGAAGCGTCAGAGTTCTTGCGCAAGAAGCCCTGATTTCATACATTAGAACGTCAGTGTACTTGCACAAGAACTCACGGCCACTGTAGACAGGCAGCAAGTTTTTGCGCAAAAGCAACCAAGATCGCGCCAATGTAGACACAGCCTAGGAGCCCACCTCTGAAATTAAATTATAGTTTTTGAGACAAAGCAGTTCAAGCTCTCTATCAGCTGGAAAGGACTGGTGACTCTTCTGAATTACCTGAATAAATATTACCTCTGCTCAAGGAAGATATTCCTGTCCTATGTTAGGGTAGTTTCCTACAACTTGAGTTAATCTAACTTGTGTCTTTTGGGGTGTGTGAAAAAGACCCCTCCGAGCGATGCAGATTACCGTGCCCTAAAACACTGTCCACACAGCTGACATAGCTTCTGCTTCTCATAGAGATGGAGTAATTATACCAATAGGAAAGAACTCTCTCAGGCTATGTTTACACTACGGGGATTTATCGGGAAAAGGTACATAAATTGCGCTCTGCAATTTGCGTACCTTTTTCTGATAGCCTCTTCCAAAAAAGCTTTTCCAAAATTTAGCCTGTCTACACTGGGCCAAATTTTGGAAAAAAAACCCTCTTTCTTCCTCCTCCCACGAGGAAGAAGGCCTCTTCTGACAGGGCTTCTGAAAGAGCATGTCTGCTCTTCCACTTCTTTTTGCTCAAGAGCAGACATGTTCCCTGGATTGTGGGGGGGGGGGGAAAGAGTTTTTCCAGGTGGTATCCCCATTGGCCTAGAGTATCTTCACTAGACACACTACAACAATGTAGCTGCACAGGTGCAGTTGTGCCAATGTAGTGCTTCTAGTGCAGATCTTCCTCCAGTCTTAAAAATTCTGCACCATAAAGAGAACAGAAATGTACTAGGCATTTAGTGGGAAATAATCACCTTCTTATTTTGCCTCTTCATTTTATGTAGAAGGACATTTTTATTTTGAACTTGATAAATGCATATTTTACCACACAGCTTCCAGGAAGTAATAAAATAACTGCATAATTTAAAGTTACATCTTTTGACTCTGAAGTGCAAGCTGTGACCATATATATCAATTGCCTAGGCAACCTGCCTAACTACTCAGGATAAATGCACTGGTTTCTTTAAAACCCCTAAATTATTATAAAGATTGGAACTTTTTTCCCCAGTGGAGTAGTCTTTGTGTTTTGAGACATTGTTTTGTTATGGACTATTATACTCCAAATTCAGATTGGCTTTGATATGAATGACAGTTTGGAGACTGAAAAAAAAAATCAATTATTGCTTCAAGGAAGAAGTGGATTTGAAAGAAGATTTATTGAAGCAAAGGAGGTTGTTTGGTGCACAAGGTGAAGTTTAGTGCAGTGTCTCCTGGAAGGAAGTCCACAGAAACCTACAGGTATTATGCTAATGCTCTTCTACTCGGGGAGCTCAAGCAGCTTGCACCACAGTGACAGTTCATACTAACTTCTAGCAGTACTGGGATTCTCGGATTACAATATTTTACACCCTCCAGCTAGGTTTTGTAGGCCTTCCAAGGATTATTAAAAGTAAGTCTGGATAGTTTTATTCTCGTAGAAACCTGCAAGCTTTCCCTGACATCTTCAGCCTTTGGTGATACTCAAAGACTAGCTGGTCTGTTTTTAGAGGAGATCTTCTGTACAAAGATTTCTAAGGAATCACTGTGAATATGGAATCATTTTACTATCCACAGTTTTCTTGGCCATGTTGTGGTATGGCTTTCCTCAAAGAATGCATGTTTGTCCGTTTGGGTGAAAGACCCAGAATGGCGAAACCAGGATGTATTTGTCTTCCCAATCCTATTATCAGGACATATTCAGAATTCATTCGGCAACTGTTTTGTTTTTCCTGTTGAGTCATGTTTACTATGGGAACTTCACTTTCACTTCAAAAACTAGAACCTCAGTTGATGTAAAGCAGAATAGCTCCATTCATTGAATCTGAGAGGAAGGAATTGGAAAAACTTCATGTGCCTCTAAGTGTTTATTTTTCACAGAGCCATTCATTCTCTTTACTTATTTTCCATTTTGCCTTGAAAGATGATGCTGTGCCTGTGAAGAGCAGTCTCCCTTTACGTGAAATATTCTCGCTCATAATGGTGGCAACTCCTAAGAGATCTTTACTCTTCTGTTCTGCTTTCAGAACAGTGCAATTTGCATAAATCATAAAATGTCATACAAAGTTGTGAATGTGAGAAATTTACTCTGAATCAGCATTGCCTTCTATTTTAGCCATGGCCAGCACAGAATCCTTGCTATTTTGCTGTATATCTAGCTTGACCATAAAGTATGGTGTTCCCTTGTCTGTCTATTTTAGATACTTATATAGCCTCCATGCCCATAGTACCTGTGCAACTCTGCCTGATTTGGCTTAGAATTCAGTCAAGTATTTGTGCAAAAGCCTCTTGCACAAAAAAGGGCACTCATTAATTATGCAAATGAGACAGCAATATTCCACACTTAGCCTCATTTGCATCTGTTTTTCCACAAAAAGGCTATGGTGTAGACATAGCCTCTGTGTCCTTCCCACATGCTCTGCTCAGTTGGGGGGGGGACCCTAATTTTAAAGAGCTACCACCAGCTCTGAATGCACCTTGAAAGGTTCCATTCTGAGAAGTGTCCAGAAGAAAATGACGTTGGAGGCAGTGACTGAATTAAGGTCATGCTATTTCGCATCCTTAAAATGTAGTTTTTCTCTGAAAACTGGTGTTATCAAATTGGTGCTATAGCTCTCCATGTTTATTGTGTTAATATTTTCCATACCAGCTGGGCTCAGTTTACAAGTAAAGAGATTTTTTTCAAAATGGCCTACAGTCAAAGTCAAGCTGAGTTATATTCTTCTCTTCAGTAACAAAGGTCTGCAGGCCAAATTTTATCTTGTTACAGCTGTTCAGTTTTCAGTTGTTCAGTTTTTGCATAGGCCTTCATAATTCCACTGCCTGAGTGTTGCTCAAATTATACTAATTGGGTTTGTGGTGGAACTTGGTAAATAAGTATGATGATTTTCGCAAAGGAAAACTAGAACCCAGCTCACTTCTTAGTTCTGCAGTTTTAACTACAGTAAAAGTGGGTGAAAACTTAGCTTTGTTATGAAGGTAAACAAATATGATTGACTACACAGAGGAAGCAAACTAGTTAGAGACACTAAACAGTCATTTTTAGAGTAGATCTTAAGTACATTTGGTTAGGTTTGTATTTTTAACATTTTTATTTATAATTGTGCTAAATTTAATTAATGCTCAGTGCCTGGAGTTTGAGATAAGTACTATGTAAACTGAAGGAAATAGGTTACATACTGTATTACACCGATTTAAAATACCCCTTTATTTTATTATTTATTTTAAGGCAATTAAGTTCATTGTAACCAATCTTTCCAGTGCAAAGGTCAAAATCTAGGGCAAGGATGTAGAAATTATGTTGAACTTTAAAAAAAAAAAGTCTAGGGATTGAAAATAAACTGTGGGAAAGACAGAAGTGAAACTGAGGTCCTGAACCTGCCCAGGTTTGTACAGTCTACCTGTAACTTCCCTGAGGGACTCTGACATAATGTAAAACTTCCTAGGCTAGAAATTGACTATACCTCTTGGAATATGCAAGGATTTCATTCATTTGTAGCACAGACTGAGCAGAGATGACCACTTCTGAGCTCCCCCTCCCTCCAAATCAAAACTTCAATGGTAAAGAGTATGAAGGAACTATTGGAGTATAGAGGGAACACTGGCCATCTTGGAAATGGGACCTCATGGCAGAAGAGAAGAGGTGGTGTGGGAGGCAGTGCCCAAAACTTCTGAGTTTTGGGGGGGGGGGGGAAACAGGCTCAGGAAATGAACAAGTGTTTGGTTAAATACATATTTCATTTGACTTTTTTCCAAGTAACAGAGCATTATGTGAAGAACTAATATAGTGAGCACATACATCACTGACTGGAAGGAAGATACCTTGTTCTACCAATAAATAATGGAGATTTCTACAAGGTGAGCAAATGTAAAGGAACTGTTTCATTTGTCAGATCCTTGGTAGGATCAGTCTATCAATCCCTCGTACTATACTATGAGATGCTACATTGTTCTTTATAAGTAGAAATTGCGTCAGTTTGATGGGCAACTCAAAATGACTTACTTTGTATATTGATGAATGATAGCCTAGAATTTAAGTAATGAGCCATTGGTCATTCTACACAGTGAAAGAAATTGCCTTGCAAATACGTGCCAAGAAAGACAGATCATCATAAAGGAAGGAAATACTAGAATTTTGACCTCTGGGATGGATGCTCTGTGTAGAAAGTCAGTTGATGACATTGCAATGATGAAGTATGACTCATTTGAAAATGTAATTTGGAGAAAGATGACTTAAAAATGCAAGATTAAAAAAAAATTTAAAAGTTAAAACATTTTCCAGTTTGACCTAAGGGCCATTGAGGAATATAAAGTTTGTAAGCCGCATCGCAGAAGTGAAATGGTCAAACAATAACAAGGAGTCCAGTGGCACTTTAAAGGTTAACAAACGTATTACGGTATTAAAGGATAAGCTTTTGTGAGCTACAACTCACTTCCGCAGATGCGGAAGAGAAAAAGCAAGACAGAAAGAATACAGAGATGGAAGTGTGATATCAGTGCTAATTAAATCAGAATGGATGTGGCTCATCTCCAACAGTGGTGAGAAAGCGAGAATACCTGAATGGGAAATTACCTATTGGAATGTGAGAACTACTACATGCATTTGTTTAGACCTTGACTCTGGGTGTCAAATTAGCATATGAATTCCAACTCAGCAGTTTCTCTCTGTAGTCTGTTTTTGAAGTTTTTCTGTCTGAATAGAAACTTGAAAGTCCGAAACTATGTGTCCACAGAGGTTAAAGTGCTCCCTCACTGGCTTTTGTATGTGGCCATTCTTAATGCCTGATTTGTGTCCATTTATTCTTTCGCATAGTCAGTCTGGTTTGTCTGATGTACACGGCAGAGGGGCATTGTTGGCACATGATGGCATATATCACATGTGCACGTGAATGAGCACTCATGGTATAGCAGATGTGGTTAGTGATGGTGTCACTAGGGTAGATGTGTGGACAGAGTTGGCAACAGGATTTGTTGCAGGGATAGGTTCCTGGATTAGTGTTTCTGTTGTGGTGTGTGAGATTGGTGGTGAGTATTTGCCTCAGGTTGGGGGCTGTCTGTAAGTAAGGACTGGCCTGCCTCCCATGGTCTTTGGGCATAAGGGATTGTCATCTATGATAGGTTGTAGATCTTTGCCGATCTGTAGGAGAGGTATTAGCTGGAGATAGTGGTGTTCTGTTGCTCTCACACTGACCAGTCGGGGAGAAGGAGCTGTGTCCCAGTAGAGGAGAGAACTAGCAGCACCTTGGACAGAGAAGTTCTGGGCAGACTCAAGGAAGTTGGCAAGAAACTCCAGCATGATACCTGCCAGGCTGTAGGTCTTGTTACAAAGGCCAAGAAAATGCAAGGGTCACTGGGAAGTGGCCCAGGGAACAGGAGTAGTCAAATGGAGAGAATGAGGGTAGGAGACGGCTGCTGATAAAGGGTCCCTGGGTCAGGACTCAGAGTAGTGGGCAGGCCTGTGTGCCCCCATTCTCCTTGCATTAGCCACTAGAATCATAGAATCCTAGGGCTGGAAGAGACCTCAGGAGGTCATTGAATCCAACCCCCTGCCCAAAGCAGGACCAATCCCAACTAAATCATCCCATCACTGCAGAGCAAGGCTTTATTGACTGCAGCTTGCCCATGAGGTGAGGGGCTAAAACTTGGCTGCAGTCAGCCACGGACAGGTGCCAGGACTGAGGACTGCTGATGCCCCTGGAAGGGAGAGAGACTGGAGTAGTGGGTGCTGCCGGAAGGCAGTGTCCTGAAGCGGACGCTGTGGTCCAGGGTGCGATGCAGGTTCACAGACACACAGTGGAGACAGGAGAGCAGAGAGACAATGGGGAAAACACCACCTGTAGAGGATGCCCTGCTGACTGGCAAAGCTAATTCCCAGACTAATTCGTAGTGGCGATCCAACCCCATTATAATGACCTATCTGTATTAAAATACCTATTGCTGGCATCCAGTTTACCAAGTGATGTAGATTGTTCTGAACCAGTGACCTGTTGTCTTCATTATTTACCACTCTTCCAATTTGTGTGTAATCTGCAAACGTTAATGTTACATGAACAACTTTATCAGTGACCTGGAAGGAAACGTAAGCTGCAGAGGGCCAAGAACCAACCCTTAAGGGATTCCACTGGAAACATACCCGCTCAATGAGGATTCCCTTTTATAGTTGCATTTTGAAACCTATTGGATAGCCAGCTTTTAATCCACTTAATGTGTGTCATATTAATATTAAATTGTTCTAGTGTTTGACTTGCTACTATAGGACATTTTAAATAAATACATCACAGAAGTCTAAGTATATTATGTCAACACTATTACATTTCTCAGACAAATCAGTAAGGGTGTGTCTACACTGCAGGGCTTAACTCAAAATAAGCTATGCAAATTGAGCTACATCAATTGCATATCTTATTTTGAAATAGCTTATTTCAAAATAGGAAGCATCTACACAGCAGGAAGTCCGAGGTACTCTTCCTCCAACTTCCTCCAACTTCCCTTTCTTCTCGTACAATGAGAATTACAGGAGTCGGAGTAAGCAGTCCTCCAGCTTGACAGCATTTTGACACTATTTCAAAATAAGTGCCTGCTGTGTAGATGTGGACTGAGTTATTTCGGAATAGCACTAGTTACTTCAAAATAGCGTTGCAGTGTAGATGTGCCCTAAGGGACAGAGCTGGATGTGCTTGAAGGTGGAGCTGTCAAGAGTCTGCTAGTGCCAAGAAAACCAGTGGAAAAGAACTGCAGTAACCTAGGCATCCCGGCTATGTCTACATGACAAGCTTTTTGTGGCAGAAAATATACTAATGAGGAACTAATTTGAATGAATTGTGATCTCATTTGCATATTTTCTGCTGATCTGTTTTTGCGCTATGGGTTTTTGTGCAAAAACAAGCAGTGTTGACCTTTCCTTTTTGCGCAAAAACCCATTTTTGCACAAGAGCCTTATGCCTCAAAAAAGGACGTATACCAATCTTGCGCAAAAAGGAAACGTCCACACTGCTTGTTTTTGCACAAAAACCCCTAGCGCAAAAACCGATCGGCAGAAAATATGCAAATGGAATCGTGACTCATGCAAATGAGTTCCTCATTAGCATATTTTCTGCCACAAAAACTGGCAGCGAATATGTTGCCTCCCAGATAAATGTCTGAGTTATGTCAGGAACCACTCCAACCCCTTGAAAAGTCTAAAGATCAGAAGGCAAAGTTTGCTTAAAGACAACTTACCCATGAACATCATGGGCTGAGAGTTCTGTGCTGTACCTTTTGGGGGATTTTTCACTCTAAGTCCCCAAAGAAACAAAATAACTGAATCCCATTCACATCTGAAGGTTGACAGAAAAGAATTGTTCCAAATTAAATAACTTATCAGCAACAGAATGAACACCATAAGGAGCTTTATAGGGGTTATATGCCTCGTGGTTTCTTGTTTTGTTTTAAAAAACCCCAAATGACTTAGTAATTGAATTTATGGGATATAATCTGTTATTAATAAGCTAAGAGCTCCCTACAAAGATTAAAAGATGGTATTTTTGTCATCAATCTCAAACATTTCCCTATGTGAACACTTAAAAATAATAATACATTGCTATGACTTTGGGGGGGGAAGGGTGTTTCTAGGCATAAGCAAGAGACCCCCAATTGCTTAGCCTGGGTTAGCCCTAAAGAAAAAAAATAGAGCTTGCTGATTGTAGAAGCCTATATTATCTTTAGAAACCCAAGACAAACTCTTTTGTGTGTCTATATTTGATTGCTTTAACCTTGTAAACAACTCCCTAATCTCCTTTTGCCTATTTATAGTAAGCTACATGAACATTTATTAATTTACAAGTGTCTTTGGTGTGAGACCTAACGCACAATTGACCTAGGGTAACTAACTGTTCCTTGGGTTTCGGAACAGTCTGAATATTGCTATGATTCTTGGGGTCAGAGGCCATCTATCACAAACATATGCCTATCTGGGTGGCAAGGCAGACCAGAATGCCCCCGGGGAACATAGGTGGCTTTGTGTTAAAGCTATTAAAGCAACTGAAGAGTTTGCGCTTGGTTGGTGGAATCTAAATGTAGAACTCTCAATCAATTTTGTGGTGTTCTCTGGTTTTTAACAGTCTAACTTTGAGTTAGCTCTCATATTCTTTGCCTTATCATTGGGAGCTTCAAATCTTCTGTCTCAGTTCTTGCCCCACAGTTATGAATTGCATCTGACAGAGAAGGAAGCACGTTACACTGCTTCGTTTTGGCCTACCACACAACTTTTGATACAGCTCTTCTTTCATTAAATTTTCTGTGGTCATTCCAAAGTATTCTGTATTACTTTGCTGTCATAGCAACAATGTAATAAGTCTAGGCTTCTTGTAGAGGAGTATGCACACCCCATCCTCCTTTGAGGGGGATCATGGGTGCACTGATACCATGGTTACAGTCTACCAGATTATCCTAGACCTGACAACATTGTGGCCTGATGGCCAGAGTAAAAGTCAGGACCTCTGGGTTCCGGGCTGCATGGCTAAAATGCCCTGAGATGACCTGGCTGTCTGCAAGCATGGGATGGTGTGACCTGTGGGTCAGAGTTGATATATCAACCCTCAAATGCAGAGCTATGTGTCCTAGTGACCAGAATCAAGAGAGTGGCCCTCAAGAGCTGGGTAGTGTGGCCTAGCATCAAGAGTCAATACAGCAACTCTTGAGCACAGGGTGTTGTGGCCTAGAGGTCAGAGTCAATATGGGAGCCCACAAGTTCAGTGGCTGATCTGGGGATGCCACTAAAGAGGATTGTGGCTAGGAATATGGGGCTCTAGGGCCTCCTGACTCCACTAGGTCCCAACCCAGGGCCCTAACAGTGGCGGAGTGGTCTGCCATTGGGTCACCAGGGAATCCAACTGCAACACGCAGGATGGGAAACATCACTCACTCCACCTACCTGGCTTACTTCCTGCTGGGCTCCCTGAAACTGAAATTCATATGATGTTGGGGTCTCTGGACTCCTCAGTGCAGGTACTTCCCTGGGACTCTGACTTCAGATGTAGGCGACAGCTCTCTGACCTGGGTATTGGGATCTCCAGCTCCCACAGGCAGGACTGTAATGTCTCCTGAGCTGGAGCCTCCACCAAGTGTCCTTTCTGCTTGGTGGTTAGCCCACACTAAGCTAGGCTTCTCTCCTTTATACTAGCACAGAAGTTGGAGCATGCCCATCAGGGACTTTAGGGGTGGGACTTCCTCAACCTATAGTATGGGATTGACTTTTACCTGTCTAGTGCAGGGTATTCACATGCCATCACACTCTTCTAAATGAGAAATTTCATCAGACCCACATATTTTAGTAGCTATTGATATTGGGAAAGGCAATACAGAGACAGTTGTACCTAACAGTGCTATAGAGGGGTTGTATAATACATTTTCAATGTTTTGCTGAGCTTGGTAGCAGCAATTTAGAAAAAAACATTTCAAATGATAATTCTCTAAATGGGTTCCACTTTTATGCATCTGTTTAGAAATTTAGCTCTCTCGCTTAGAGTAAATGCCTTCATGACCCCTTTAAAAGGTATGAAAAAGAAATCTATTGACTCACTTAAATTACTTAGAAGAAAAACAAAACATACAGACCAACACACACACACACACACACACACACCAAGCCTTTCAACCTGTCAAAATCCAAACAAGTTATACAATGGTATAAAGACCCAAAATGAGACAAAATCATTCGGCAAGGACATTTTTAAAAACAATATTAATTCCTTATAATTTCCTGTAAGTATTGCATATCTTACTCTGTTCTATGATCTTTTTATAAACCTCAGTTTCATGTTTTTCTGTTTCTGATGTAAATAATTTTTAAACAAAAGCTGTCTAGAGCACATCACTTTGAGACTTAAATGAATGGTTTCTCTTAAAACCAGTAACATTTCAGAGGTATAACCTAAATAGACAGAACTAGAGGCACAAGCACACTTTTGGACTAAAATCTATACTGCATCTGTGAATACTGAGAACTTTTCACAACTGTATGGATTGTGAAGATAAAAAGACAGCATGATGGCAACTTTGTATCCATGATAAAGTCAGCCGCAGATTCAAGATGAACAGAAAAGTGAAAAAAAAGTTTTGAGATGATCAGGAGGAAAAGTATAGGCTAGTATGGTTATATAAAAGTAAGTATATATGTAGTTCATATAAAAGTAGTGAAAAAATGCATGTAAGGGGTTAAGTGGGTTTAAAGAACAGAAAAAAAAATCTCTTTCCTTTATTAAGATTCTAGATAAAGCAGCTGTAAGATGCCATGGTGAAGGGCAGGAGGAATTTGTGACAAAACTTATGAAATAGATCCAGTTAGAAAAGAGTTAAAAAATGTACATGCAGTTACCACAAGAGAAAAATATAAAAACCAAATATACTTCTAATCCCATCCTTTGTAATTATCTAAGAATTGGCTTGGTTAATTCAATCAGCACCATTTAAGAGCTTGCATTAATCTAGTTTGACTCCATATTCTGGCACCATAATATACATCCCTAACATATGTGATTTCTATTTCCAATCTTTGGAAAAATAGCATTGAAGTGCCTGTAATTCTTACAGACTCAAGTTGCCAATGAGATATAATGAGGGTCAAGTCCCCAGTTAGTCAGCTCTAAACTGAATTTCCCCCACATCCAAGTCTGCCTTTTTAATAAAGATTGGACTGCCTGTTTCAGAAAAGATCATGCAGAATAAAAGAGAGGACAACCTACTCTGTTGCAAGGGAAAGCTGAGTAGCTAACCTGGCACTAAAACTGGAACAAGGTTTCATTTAGGGTTAAGAACCAGCACCGTCACTTTTATCTACAACAACCTCTCCTGGTTGCTCGTGGCAGGAATAAAAACATGAGAGCCTAAGATGCAGGGGAGAAATGGTGCTCTGTTCCAAGGAGACACTTTTCTAAAGCTACAGCTATTAATAACTTGGGATGGAAGGAAGAGAAGGGGAAGAACACTAAAGAATGACTAAGGCCAGTCGACACTACCACTTACTTTACTATAACTTACGTTGCTCAGGGGTGTGAATAAGCTGCCCCCCGCCCCGCGACACATAAGTTACACTGACCTAAGCACTGAGTAGACAGCACTTTGTTGGTGGGAGAGCGGCTTCTGCTGAAATAGCGACCATCTCTTGAGGTGGTGAATTTATTATGCTGATGGGAGAACTCTCTTCACCAGATGTGCTACAGAGGCATGGCTGCATTGGTGCCACTGTGCCCATGTAGCGTTGCTGGTGTCAAGTAGTCCTAAGAAGCACATTTGAAGTATCCCATAGACACACAGTTTTGCTGAGGTGGTGGAAGGAGAATAAATTGTGGCCTCAATTCAATTGATTTGTTAGGTTGCCTCGGAGCCTAGCTGACTAAATTCCTCTCTCTCTACACTGGGGATGCAGTGATTTTTCATTAGGGGAGAATGGCTTTGCATATGTCATTTATTATTTGGCATAAGGGTGCCACAGAACGTTAGATTGAAAATAAATGATGAAATGCTTCAGTGTGCCTTGAACATTCTGCTGTGAATAAGCTAGATACTATCAAGCTTGAGCAGCAAGATCTATTGCTTCATTGCATTGCTCCAGCAGCAAAGTTGTATCTTACTATTAGCAATTAAATAAGTTAAAAGGCAGTTTCAAAGCACATTTGAACAGCACTTTTCTTGCCCTATGTCACAGTCAGTTACCAATATACCCGTTTAGCCTTAATTTTCCACATTCCATGTTGACAGATTGTGTCTGGAATTCAGCTCCTCTGCCATGAGCGAATAGCTGCTTAGGTATTTCTATGGCCCCTGTCACCATCGTATCCACACACTTCACAATCATTTTGTCCTTCCCACATCCATCATGGCATGGCTATGCTGCAGCTAGTCTGGTGTCACAGACTGGTGCTAGCACTCTAAAAACAGCTGTGTAGATATTGCAGCTCAGGCTGGACCGTGGTCACTGAAGCCTATGGGAGTGGGTGAGCCGAGGTCTCTGTCTAATTTTGTCAAAGCACCAGCCACTCTATTTTTAGAGCACTAGCACAAGCCTGGCAACCTGAGCTGGGCAGCTCACTCCCAGGTGTAGTGTAGACGTGCCCTCAGACATAGGGAACCACAAGCCCCATTCTAGAGAGGAGTCAATATACAGAGTACACTAAGGGTGTATCAACACTGCACTGTAGGTCAAAACAAGATATGCAATCTACATAGCTCAAATTGCATATCTTATGTCAATGTTATTTCAAAAATTGCATATTTCGAAATTTGGCGCTGTCCACACAGCACTTATTTTGAAATAAATCGCTACTCCGCAACATCCCTGGTGGAATGAGGTTTACAGGGATGTCGGAATAGCAAGCCCAGTATATTTTTAAATAACGGGCACGCTCAAAAGACACAGAATAGCTAAATAGCACTGCAATGTAGACGTAGCCTAAGTGACTTCCATAAGGTCACCTAAGGGGGGGGAGAGGGTCAGAACCAGGAAGTATACCTCAGCCTCCCAAATCCCCAAACTGTATTCTCTCCACTAGACCATCCTCTCACATGGATTTACACATTAGACTGTACCAAAGATTAGCCCCACAGAGGGCAAAATACACAGCTTCTATGGGCCCATTGTCATATGCAATAGAGAGGTTCTTACGGTTTTCACGATTGAATTAGAATAGCAGAGCACTGAGATGGTGAGTTACCAACTACAAGTACAGCTATTTCTCAGTGATACAAAATCCTTCACGATGACTAGTAGCAGGCATCATACTTGCAACCCTCTTCCCCCCAGGCTTTCGTTAGCTACTTCCTCAAAAAAAGCAATAGCCACATATGCAAAATGATTGTGACCACTTCAGCTTCTCAACCACCAAAATCCTTCCAATTCAACCTCTCCCCACAGACCTCCCCATTCTGGCTGCTCCTGTGTTATTTGCTAGTAGGGCACTAGAATACAGGCAATGCCTTTGAAGATTGACTTGGCCAAAGTACAAGGTGGACATTTACATATCATCTACCGACATTCCCCTGTACTCACAATGCCTTCTCTGCTTTCCTTTGAAAAATACAAAATAAGTTGCTGCATTATATTCATGGACAAGCAATGTCTACTTACTGCATGTGCTTTATAGAGCAATATAGGAACCTATGTAGATGAAAGATGTTTTGAAAAGGTACACTCATTATTTTCATTTCTTTCTATCATCTGTGCAGTGGAAGGTACATCAAAGAATGCCTCCTGCAGAACAGCACAGTGCCTGTGCTGTCTGTAGCCTTATTTTTTTTTAAGGTCATATTATTGAAAAATACCACTCATTGCCTCCCTTTGTCTGCTTGCTCCTGCACTGGTAAAGGAGTCAGACTGAACAGCTGTTCTTATGAGTACCCTTATCACATCAAGGGATTCTAACATGTCCCAGTGGATTACATGCATTACACTGTGAATAATCAGGCTCTGTACATGAAAACATAGGCCATATTTTCCCAGTGTAGACCAAATCAAACCCTTTTCCAGTCATGGGCAGAATTCCCATAGGTAGAGACCTAAAAGTTAAGCACCTACATTTCTATTTAGGTAGCTAAATAAGGGGGATGATTTTCATTCATGCTGAGTTATAACTCAGATTCCCACTGGTTATAACACAGTCTTAACATGGCTAAAGAGGTGCAATCCCATCTACAAGCTATAACAATTGGTATTGTATAGTCCTGATTTTTAAAGGGCTATAACATACATGGTTATAATTAACTTTGGTTGGCCCCACAGCTGACAGGGCCAAATCATGTTATAGGTAGCTGGAGGAACAGAAATTACTTACCAGTAGCAGTGCTCTTTGGGAGCACTGACTGTACCTAATGACATTTGCTTCAGTTTGTGGGCTGTCTGTAGCTGAGGACTGGCCTCTCAAGGTATGTGAGAGTGAGGGATCATTTTCTAGGATGGGATGTTATTTTCCAGAAACCGGCCAATGGGAGCTGGAAGATTTTGCTGGGTCAGGGGCAGCATGTAAAGCCTCTCCTCTTTGCCCTGGGCTTGCAGTATTCAGAGAACTGATCTGAGCAGTGTGCGGGGGTGGAGCAGGCAGAGGCTGGCAGAGGCTCTTGGGGGCCAGATCTTGTGGCTTGGCAGGCTGGATCTAGCCCATGGGCCATATTTGCCACCCCTGTACTACATCCATAGTGACCAGGATGGTATTTTCAGGAAGATTAAAACATTGTTTTTTTTCCTAGAGAGCAACGTTGCACTTGTTTTGATTTAATCTGGCCCAAAGTATCTGTCAACTAGTTAACAAGGAAGTTGAATTGATCTGGCCCATATAGGTGGAGGTGATCACTGAGCTTTTTGTTTCTTAGAGGGTTGCTAAATGCAGCCGTGAAGTAAATGGGCTGCTAATCTAAATAGTGATTTTCTAATGATAACTTAAGGCTGGGTAATAAATTCCCGAGCCACACTTTTCAGCAATGAGTGGGTTCCCAGATGGATTATGTATTTAAACTCTCTCTAAATTGTCAACATAGGTTCCCTCTGAAAGCCCACCAGTATTGTATTTGTTTTAGGCATAACTAATAGAGTCATCCTCTGCTGGTACTTTGGGCGTGTCCTAGTCCAGTTTCATGTCCCAGGCCTGCCTTCATTGCCACCTACGCTGAAGATTTCCCCACAGGGGACCCAGAGCTGTCAGAACCATCAGGCAATGAAGTCTTTCCCCAATATCTTCTAGTGCTCCTGACTGAGGTGTGGAATTCCACACTGTTGGACTGTGAATTAAAGCAACAATTTAGAACTGCTGGGGGACCATTTTCCCCAATAGGTAGTGTTGCTGCCGCTCTTGTGCACTGATGTGGGTCCTTTTGTGTAATGGCAAAGGGACAAAAAAAGGACAAACTTCGCTGACTTATCTCTGGCAATGAATGGCTTTAATAATGGAGCTGATTGAAACACTTTTCTGACGAAAATGTCACTTAGTCAAAAATAAACCTTTTCCAGGGGAACCTGTCAGTTCTCAAAATTTGCCATAGAAAAAAAACCCAACAATTTAATATTGGTTAGCCGCACAGGTCATGTTATACTTGGCTGGAGGGACTGAAATTACTTACGAGTAAGTGCTCTTTGGGAGCACAGCCTATCTTGAGAGCTTTTATCAGGATCTAAGTTGATGGCAGAAAAAAGGCTTTTGCTTTTACTTTTTGGGGCAGAATGAAGATGGGAGGAAGATAGAAATGGAGGAAAAGAGAAGCGCATTTTTTTTTCGCATAAATGCCTTCTGCAGTTTTCTTACCTACATAACACTTGGACTGTCAAGGCATGCTAGGTTTTCAAATTATACAATACGTTTTGGCTGAAGAGTCAAGCCATTGCTGACCAGTAAAGAATTTGAGTGTCTTATTTCAGATGTTTAGAATTAGTGAAAACTATGTACTTAATATACTTTTGTGGTCCTTATCCACAAGAGTAATAAGGACTAAGGAGCTACATTCAGCCCTGGTCTACACTAGGACTTTATTTCAAAATAATGCCCTCCATAGTCAAATTTATAAGGGGAGCGTCCGCACTACCACGCCCTTTATTTCAAAATAAGGGGGTCACTTAATTCATACTCTGTACTGCTTTTCATCGGGAGTAATGCTAATTCTGAAACAGTTATTTTGAAACAGCATTAGTGTGGACGCTCTGGTGCCACTATTTTGAAATAATTACTCCTCAGAGTAATTCGAACTAGTTACTCCCCAGTGCTTCCTGTGTTTCTAAGTCTGAGGTAGGGCATCCACATTAACAGAGCCTGCCTCGGATCAATTTGGAGGCTTCCCTGTAGTATGTACACGCTAGTTCAAATTTGTTAAATTGGCAGTTATTAAATCAAATTTACTAATTTGAAATAATCTCCTGTTGTAGATATGGCCTCAGTCCAGAATGGCTCTTTGATAGCCTTCTGACCTTGGTTTTCAAATATTTCTGCTCAAGGAAAATATAAAGACGACATTTTTGAGAGAGAGAGCGAGGGAGTCTGTCATGATATAAATAACTATTCTTCCAGAATAAGCATTAGAGTTATCTAACAATAATTCCACAGTATCAAAATTTATTTTTCCTGTGTTTTGAGCCTTTAAACAATGGCACTAGATTCTACCCGATTCTCCTGCTTTGAGGCCCTTTGATTTCATAACAGGTATTTTGAAACTTTGAAAGTGCCTGCAATCAGTAAAGTTGCACTTGAATTTGATTAGCTGTCTTGACAGCCATTCTGCTATTTCAAAATTTGATTCTATTCTGAATAGGAACAAAACCAAAATGTCATTGTTTTCCCACAGGTGAAGTTTAAAAAATGATTATGGGTCAATTGAAATGTTCTGTTTTGATAAAATTGAACTTGTTTGTTCCAATTTTTTCCTTTTTCATTAATTCATTCATATAAAAGTTTTTAAATACTTTATTTCATTTTTTCTAGTCAATTTTGTGAAAATTAACATGTTCACTTGCAAAATTTTGACTTTTCATTAAGTGGTATTGTCTGATAGAAAAAAGTGTTTCAACAAACTCTATTATGAAAGCTATTCCATGATTGCACATAAGATGTTTGATCTCCAAGCCTTGCCCTCGGTCTTTTAGACCATATGGAACACTTTGAACTTTTTTTTTTTAAAGTTATCTTCATATTTTGCTCAGATTTTCACATTGAAACTGAACCTGACAAGGCAGACACGAAGAAATACCAGACCATCAATGATCTGATTACACTGGTCCACAATTTTTTAGAAGTTATCTGCTTCAGAGATAAAATGTGCTATTTATTATGTATTTTGATGTGCTGAATTAAAATATGACAATTAAAACAACTGATTGGCTACTGTTTCCAAGATATTTAAGTTTTTACATTTTACTTCTATGTATATTGTGTAGATAGAGTTTTAATCATAAATTGTAAACCTAGGTCTTTTCATGTGTTTATGGTTGCTTTACATGATATTTCACCTGTCCTGTTTATGTAACACTTTGAAAATCAGCAAAAGGGTTATATAAATAAGATTTATTAGGAAACAAAAGGCAAAAAACTATTATGTACATAGTTTAGTCCTATTCAGTGTCTACTCGGCACTTCTTGGCTTGTCTCTTGTATTCATTAAATGGAGCATCTCTTGTCACTGTCCAGCAATAGTCTGCAAGCATTGATGGGCTCCATTTGCTCTGATAGCGTTTCTCCATTGTTGCAATGTCCCGGTGAAATCGCTCGCCGTGCTCGTCGCTCATTGCTCCGCAGTTCGGTGGAAAAAAAAAATCTAGATGAGAGTGCAAAAAATGTATCTTTAGTGACATGTTGCAACCAAGGCTTTTGTATGCCTTGAGGAGGTTTTCCACCAACAACCTGTAGTTGTCTGCTTTGTTGTTTCCGAGAAAATTTATTGCCACTAACTGGAAGGCTTTCCATGCCGTCTTTTCCTTGCCACGCAGTGCATGGTCAAATGCATCATCTTGAAGAAGTTCACGAATCTGAGGATCAACAAAGACACCTTCCTTTTATCTTAGCTTCACTTAACCTTGGAAATTTTCCACGGAGGTACTTGAAAGCTGCTTGTGTTTTGTCCATGGCCTTGACAAAGTTCTTCATCAGACCCAGCTTGATGTGTAAGGGTGGTAACAAAATCTTCCTTGATTCAGCAAGTGGTGGATGCTGAACACTTTTCCTCCCAGGCTCCAATGACTGTCAGAGTGGCCAATCTATCTTGATGTAGTGGGAATCTCTTGCACGACTATCCCATTCGCAGAGAAAACAGCAGTACTTTGTGTATCCAGTCTGCAGACCAAGCAAGAGAGCAACAACCTTCAAATCGCCACAAAGCTGCCACTGATGTTGGTCATAGTTTATGCACCTCAAAAGTTGTTTCATGTTGTCATAGGCTTCCTTCATATGGACTGCATGACCAACTGGAATTGATGGCAAAACATTGCCATTATGCAGCAAAACAGCTTTAAGACTCATCTTCGATGAATCAATGAACAGTCTCCACTCATCTGGATCGTGAACGATGTTGAGGGCTGCCATCACACCATCGATGTTCTTGCAGGCTACAAGATCACCTTCCATGAAGAAGAATGGAACAAGATCCTTTTGACGGTCACGGAACATGGAAACCCTAACATCACCTGCCAGGAGATTCCACTGCTGTAGTCTGGAGCCCAACAGCTCTGCCTTACTCTTGGGTAGTTCCAAATCCCTGACAAGGTCATTCAGTTCACCTTGTGTTATGAGGTGTGGTTCAGAGGCAGAGGATGGGAGAAAATGTGGGTCCTGTGACATTGATGGTTCAGGACCAGAAGTTTCATCCTCTTCCGCTTCCTCGTCTGACTCAAGTGAGAATGATTCTGGTGCATCAGGAACCGGCAGTCCTTCTCCGTGGGGTACTGGGCATATAGCTGATGGAATGTTTGGATAATGCACAGTCCACTTTTTCTTCTTTGACACACCTTTCCCAACTGGAGGCACCATGCAGAAGTAACAATTGCTGGTATGATCTGTTGGCTTTCTCCAAATCATTGGCACTGCAAAAGGCATAGACTTCCTTTTCCTGTTCAACCACTGGCGAAGATTTGTTGCACAAGTGTTGCAGCGTATGTGTGGGGCCCACCTCTTGTCCCGATCTCCAATTTTGCAGCCAAAATAAAGGCGATAGGCTTTCTTAACCATAATGGTTATACTGCGCTTGTGATGCAAAAGTCACTTCACCACAAACATAGCAGAAGTTATCTGCACTGTTCACACAAGTATAAGGCATCTCTGCTCACTTTGGCTAAACAGAAGTGTGTCCCTTTGCAAAATCAAACACTGACAAATAAGGGAGCATGACACTGTATGATTTCTAGAGCTGATATAGGGCAATTTGTTCAGCAGAGTGATGTAAGCTTCATTATGATTGCATCATCCATGACTTCTAGGAATAACATGATGCAATTAATATCATGTATGACGCAATACCAGCTTCAGATTGCATCATTCATTGTTTTGCCTAAAAAGCAAGTACTGTCCAAACCCAGTCATAGATTTATTCATAGATCCAGTCAAAGATGTATTTTAGTCATTTCTGGTTTAAATTGAGATCCCTTCCCTTTATAACTCACTTATCCTCCGCCATTCCCAAGTCAAGGGTCATATATCCTGACCCAATAGCATATCAACAATTTTAAGCATCATTTTCGTTCTCAGTGACCCAGAATTAGTAAAGTTTGACTACATTTATTTCAGAAGCATTTTGGCTGTAGAGCAGTGTTATTTAAACCAATTACAAAATTTTTTCACCATATTTTTTAAAATTAAGTCAAATTTCTGTTTTCCCACAAAGTAGAAGCTTGAAACCACCAATATTTCAGTTCAGACAAAATTGTTTTATTTAGTAGAACTTACAAAAAAGTGGTACTAGAACACATGACAATCATATTTTTCTGGCACCAATCATTTTTAAATGATTAAAAAGATTAGAACACATAAATCATTTCTTTTAAACTCCCAGGGATTCCATTTCTGCATCGGCTGCCTCCCTTTTTTTTTTTTTTTTAAATCCGAGGGATACCAAATTCTGTTGACATTTTTATAAGACCGTATTGATATTAACACTACCAATAAGTTCTACTTTCCAAAGGCTATTGACAGTCTCTGGATATTTAGTGACCTTCTACAACTCTGAAATCATGAGGCCCTAGTTTTATGAATTATACTGACCATTCCAAAGCTGGTGGAGAGCTGAGCAGATTTGAGACCTGTTCTGTATGAAGTAAAATCTGAAGCCAAACATTTTCAGCTTGTGCTAGGGAAGACTTCATTTGCTAACAATCAAAGTCAACATTTAAGTTACAGATGGAGCTAAATGAAAGCCTCAAATGTGAACACCTTTGTACTTAGGGAAATATGGATATAAATCCAATTCTTTCTGTATTAGGGCAAAACAGTCTGAATTCAAACACTGTCAGCCATTTTGGCTCAAGTGACTAACCAATATTTGGGGGTTTGCTGTTTGTTTACTTTAGGAAGAAAAAAAAAGGATGCTAGAGTCAATTATTTCTTGGATGCAATCCTGTTTATTTACCAATAATTTGTATAAAGTCCTGTTTCCCTGAATACTGTAGGAATCAAATTGCAGGAGACTGGGTTTTGGTTGCAGTTCTGAATTTCTTTCTAGCCCTGCTCTATCAGCAGGTGGGATTAAAATCATGAGTCTATAATGCATGAGATAAGAGCCAACTAGCTGTTAGTTAAGGTTGTCAAGCAGACTTCACTCTTCCTCTCTCAGGGCCTCTGGATCACACAGACGTTACAGCAAATTCTGTTAATTAATAACAAAAACCATTGCTAGTCATAGAATCATAGACTCCTAGGGCTGGAAGAGACCTCAGGAGGTCATTGAGGGTGCGTTTACACAGAAAAGTTATTTTGGAATAATGGCCATTATTCTGAAATAACTACACAAGTGTCTACACAGCAATTCTGTAATAACTGTGCAGTGTAGACATAGCCCAAGTCCAGCCCCCTGCCCAAAGCTGGATGAACGTCAACTAAATCATCCCAGCCAGGGCTTTGTCAAGTCGGGACTTACAATTCTCTAGGGATGGAGATTCCACAACCTCCATAGGTAACCCATTCCACTACTTCATCACCCTCCTAGAGAACTAGTTTTTCCCTAATATCCAGCCTAGACCTCCCCTACTCATGGTTGTCAAAAATTGCTCTGCTTTTGCTCCAAATTTTAAATTTAGCTGTAAAAGAGGAGAATGTTTACTTCCTTGTTAGCAAAGTAATACATCATTGGAAGAAAATAATGGATTGTCTAGAAGGCTCTGAAACCCATGATAAACATTTAAGCTTTCTAATTACCAGATGCCACACAATTATGAGCTAGCCTAAGGAAGATCTTGAAGCTGCCAAAATCTGATTTAGGTAGCGTAACAAGGCTCATAGCAAATATTGTAACAGAGACAGAAAAATGTTTTTCCTTATTAATGTTATTTTGTGGCATTCCATTGCCTTTGTTAACATTTGTTGTTAAAGTTTGGGGTTCATCACTTTACCTGATGACAGAAGAAGAAACTTCTACCTATATACTACATCAAAGTATCTTCAAGATGAGTTAGCATGGAACATTTATGTCATAGCGTATGTGTGATTATGCACGTGCAAATCGTGATATATTAAGGAGCACCATGTCTAGATTTCATATTGCAAATGGTATATGCTCATTTGAGTATTTTGGTGTGAAAATGTGTTTCAATCATTTGGAAGATGTAGACCAAAAGTTTGCCATTTGAAAATAGTAATACAAAAATGTTATCTGAAGTCTCAGTTCAGTAAGTTGCTTACCCACATGCCTAATTTTTTGGACTATTAGGGTTGTTAGAGATAAGCAGATGCTCCAGTACCTTGCAGATCAAGGCCTGAATTTACATAAAAAATAGAACTTTGCATGACATGTTTACAAATAAGTATTCCTTGCACGTGCAAATGCTGTCATCTGAATTTAAGATATTTTGAGAATAAGCCTCAATTATTAAGTTAATTGTGATATTACTAAGCATCTGTGACAAAACGCCAAGTATTGTCATCTGCTTCTTTCAACTGTACACCATTTTTGTACTAAGTAGAATGACAAGATGAGTGGTTTTGGTAACGAGTGTTTTTAAAAACTCTGGTCCATTCATTAGAGCATAATACTTTGTATTTATATATATATTGTATCTACTGCAAAATTTGCCAGAATAAAAAGAAAATGAAAACACTATTTCCTATCTTTGTACAGGTTGAACCTCTGTGATCTGGGACTCTCTGGTCTGGCAACATGTGTGGTCCATCAGGAATAGCAGAGTCCCAGAGCAGAGGAGCCCTGGCGACCCCAGAGCAGCTGAGTCTGGCAGCCTTGGGGCAGTGGAGCCCCAGAAGCCCCAGGGCTGGCCAAGGAGCTGAGAGCCTGGTGGCCCAAGGGCAGGGGAGCCTGGCAGTTTGCTGACAGATCCCAGGAGAGCTCAAAGTCTGTCAGCAGAGGGGCCAACCTCTCTTCATCTGGCAAACTTCCTCCTTCAGGACCAGTCAGGTCCCAAGGGTGCCAGACCAGGAAGGTCCAGCCTGTAATTTCCCTAAATACCAGCTCTCCATTGTTCTGCATGTAGATAACGTGTCTAAGCTCACATACTCAAAAAGATAGAACATTAATCCCATCCATAACAATCTCTCTGGTTTGCCATTCATTCTGTGTTTTAGTTCAAAATGGCTATCTTTATTTTAAAACCCTTGTCTAACTTTTCCTTTCTTCCATATTTGTCTCAGAACTTCCCTCTCTCTCATTGTACACAACCTCATTCCTTTGTAGAGGGAAAGAGGGATGAAAACCTTGTTTTCTACGGCTTGTGATATGTAAAACCGACTTCCTGGGTCTGAAACTCCTCTCTTTCTGTTGGTCTATGCATCCTAAAGTCTCTGCTTTCACTTTTTGTTTTAATTTTGTAATGGTGAATTCTAGGTGTCATTTTGGAACAGAGCATATTGGAAAGGCAGTACAAAATTGGCCCTTTCCTTGTGATGCTGTTTGAACCACTTCATGGAATCAGTCTTATCTTATTAAGTTGTGTTCCTATTTGGAGAAGGACAGCTAAGGCCTGCACACCTGGTTCACACAAGTCTCATATTGATTTGACTCTATATGAACGAAAAAAGAAACACCACGAAATAAGTACCAAAGACAGTATTGTATAACAAAACAGAAATGAGAGTCTTAACACTACCAAGGAGGTAGTATCTCTTTTACTGTACATGGTGACTGAAGACCTACTATTTATATTCTCAGAGAGGTAACTGAGTTAGGAGGTATCTGCAAAAACAACGAAGAGTCCTGTGGCACCTTAAAGACTAACAGATTTTGGATGAAGTTGGGTTTTACCCCTGAAACTTTATGCCCTAATAAATCTGTTAGTCTCTAATAAGGTACCACAGGACCTGTTCATTGTTTCTTCTATATATCTAAGGCTATGACTTATTCATGGGTATGTTTAGAAAACGTTAGGGACCAGTCACAGTCAGTAAGCAAAAATTCACAACCCTTGATCTGTCCTTGACTTTTATGATATCGCCCTGACTAAAACTTGGGAGGGGGGCCTCAGCTCATGGCAGTGCCACGTGGGTGCTGTGTGGAGATGTAGGCTGAGGGGAGAAACACGGATGCTCACAAGGAGTGCAGTCTGGGGGGCAACTACCAGTGCATGTAGGCAGCAGACTGGGGGTGCTGCCCAAGCTTGGAGTTGGGGATTTGTGGGGGAATATGTGGCATAAGGGGGCACTGCAGATGCTGGGAAAGCGGCCTGGGAGACACAGCAGGTGCTCACGGCAGTGGGCATTTGATGGAGCTCGGGCAGGCTCTCTACCCTGGACCTGGAAACTTGGAAGCAGCAACCCCAGCTCACCAGCTCCACATGCTTCCTCTGCTGTGTCCCAATCCCCAGTTCTGCAGCTCCCATTGGCTGGGAACTATAGCCAATGGGAGCTGTGAGGACCTGCCTACAGGTAACGGCAGCACATGCAAGTGGAGTGATGAGCTGAGCTCCCCAGGTAAGCACTGCTGAGGACCCCAACATCCAGCCTTGATCTCCTCCCAAAACTTCTGCTGCTGGGGGGCAGAGAGACCCTGAAACTGACCCAGCAGTGGCCGGTGTGCCTGGCTTAGGAGTTGCCCACCACACAGAGATCATGGAATCCATGACCTCTGTGACAAACACAGAGCCTTATTTATAGTATATAAAGACCTCCATTTGATACACTTGGGGAATGATCTTGCAAACCCTACTTTGGAGTGAAGAGATGTTCCAACTGGATTTCTAGGATCCAGGCAAAGGAAAATATTCATAATGCATTCGGTAAGAAAGAAAATAACTTGTAAGAGGCTGCTTTTTATAGCATATGTTTCCTTTCCCAGCACACATTGCAGTTCAGCCTACAATTTCCAGAATACCCAACTGCTTTGAATTAGAACTTGGAACAGAACTAACTGGACCCATTATAAGGTCTGAGGCCTTTTTCTACAGTAAGCAGCAGCCACTAGCTAAGAAACAGAAAGTGATAGCCTCACATTTAATCTAAATTGCATCAAAACAATGTAATATCTAGCTCTTAAGTAGGCACTCCCATCCTAATTGTACTCACCATCACCAGACAAAGAAACAGATCTTAAGATGTTTAAAAAAATGTTGATAGTATTCTGTCTGGCCAGGAGTCAATTATCAACATATGTGATTGTGACATCTATACTTTATTGGTTTGCTTTTATGCTCCCTACTTCTTTATTGTTTACTTGTGAGTTCTTGGTCTGATTCTCAATTGTTTCTATCTGCTGCATAACTAATTTTGCAAGATTTAAATCAGCTAGGGTGTTGGGGTATGATTGTTTTAAAAATAGTTTTGTAATGGGTTAGGATTGGTCCACAATATAAAGTTAATCTGCCTTACAGGGAATGGTGAGCATTCTATGCTTAGCCTGGGTAGTCTGTTTCAGTAGCTGTTAAAGGGTAAAGACATTACTGTGGGACTCCAGTATCTAAAAGATATAACTGACTAATTAAATGTAAGGCTCTTTCACTCATAAAACCCACAGAACGATATACCCTGACCCCTAGGAACTGGGGGGTATGTCTAGACTACAAGCCTCTTTCGAAAGAGGCTTTTTTGAAAGATCATCTAGACAGCCACGGGGGTTTCAAAAAAGCTCTCTTTTGAAAAAGTCCTGTTTGTGTTCAAGAATGCCTTTTTTCGAAAGAGCTCTTTCAAAAAAAGGCATTCTTCCTGGTAAAAAGTAGGTATATCAATTTTGAAAGGCCACTTTGAAAAAAACAAAAACAAAAACAAAAAACCTCAGTAGTCTAGACACACCCTGGATAAGGGAGGGGGTACCTAGATTAAGCGTATTGAAAGGTAAAGGTACGTGCTGATAACACTATGCTTATCCTTACAGCAACATAGCCCATAGGTAAAGTTTCTACTTTATCAGTTCTGTGTTGAAGATTGAAGCATGAAGATTTCCATTCCCTTTATTCTCCTACCTAAATGATTAATCTTTTTCTGAACCGTGATTGAAAATGCTCAGTGATCACTCACTACTTCAGGTATTTATATATCAAACCAGGCCTACACTAACATTTTTATTTTCTTTATTGACTGCCACTTCACATGAAATAGAAGTGTACATCAAACTGTCCATACTAATGGATCTGTTTTTTCCCCCCCATGAGTCTGTTTTAATAAAAAAATATATAGACATTTCTATGCAACAGGAAATCCTGAGGTTTCAAAATTTGGTTTTCTTCCAAATCATGACAAAATCAAAACCTCTGTATTTCACAGAAATAATTCAAAGTATTTTGTTCTGACCTTTTAAAACGTAGTTTCAAGTTTATCATATATGCTCAATATAAATGTTTCAAATATTATATAACAAGTCAGTCAAAATAAAATATTTCAACCTTAGCAAAATGAAACCTTGTAATAATATCCTATAATAATAAATACATTCTCATGCAGTGTTTCAGTTTATTGAATTTTCAACCGGCTAGTGAGGTGTCATAGTTAATTTAGAATCCAGTAAGGCATATGAGTATTTGAAAATAATCCTCCCACTATGCATTGCATAGTCCTGTGGCACCTTAGAGACCAACAAAAATATGTATCTGGTATCATGAATTTTTGTGGGCAAATCCCACCATGCATTGCATTCATGTTTCTATAATGGGTGGAGTCCTGATCTCGCTGAAATCAATGAAAGTATTACGTTAGCTTTAATGAGACCCGCAGTTCACTTTTTGTGTTCAGTTATTGTGTTGGTCATTGACCTAGCTTGGTCGGGTCCCCATGGAACAGTTATTCTTACTGGCTACGTCTAGACTGGCATGATTTTGCGCAAATACTTTTAACAGAAAAGTTTTTCCATTAAAAGTATTTGCGCAAAAGCGCATCTAGATTGGCACGGATGCTTTTGCGCAAAAGCGCTTTTTGCGGAAAAGCGTCCATGCCAATCTAGATGCACTTTTGCACAAGAAAGCCCCGATCGCCATTTTAGCCATCGGGGCTTTTTTGAGCAAAACAAATCTGAGCTGTCTACACTGGCCCTTTTGCGCAAACGGACTTTTGCCCGAACGGGAGCGTCAAAGTATTTGCACAAGAAGCACTGATTTCTTACATTAGAACGTCAGTGCTCTTGCACAAATTCAAGCGGCCAGTGTAGACAGCTGGTAAGTTTTTGCACAAAAGTACCCACTTTTGTGCAAAATCTTGCCAGTCTAGACACAGCCACTCTGTTTTCTCAGTCAGTTTCTGATAGGTAACAGAACTCTAGGGCTGTCTCTACACTGGAGCCATCTTGCGCCAAAGTGGCCACTCTTGCACAAAAACTTACTGCCTGTCTACACCGGCCGTGTGTTCTTGAGCAAGTAAACTGATGTTCTACTGTATGAAATCAGGGCTTCTTGTGCAAGAACTATGATGCTCCTGCTCAGGAATAAGCCCTTTTGCACAACTGTTCTTGCGCAAGAGGCCAGCGTAGACAGGCAACATGAATTTCTTGCGCAAGAAAGCCCTATGGTTAAAACGGCCATCAGAGCTTTCTTGCGCAAGAGAGCGTCTACACTGGCATGGATGCTCTTGTGCAAAAGCACATGCCAGTGTAGACGCTCTCTTGCACAGCTACTTTAACGCAAGAACTCTTGTGCTCAAGAGTTTTTGCACAAGATCATGCCAGTGTAGACGTAGCCTAGAAGTTCAGAAACGCATCTCTTTGTAGGTAGGTGGAACAGAAAAGGGCTTTTGGAAATAATGTTTTAAGCTACTGAAAATGACTTTTGTTTTTGTGCGTAATCAACAATTGGACTGAATAAGAGAACAAAACTAAAACTTAACTGTGTACCTTTAAGATCAGTACTCTAGAAGTTACTAGTGTGAAATAATTAGTTCTTCTTTCATTGCAGAGCCATATGTCTAAGTTGGAAGAAGCCTTATAGCTACATACTATAAACAGTAAGTAGTCACAAAAGAGCCATAGCCCACTCACTTCCTTTGTAACTAAAAGTTTTCACTTAATCTTTCATAAGAACAGCAAAGAAAGAAAACAGATGAACAGCCAACTTGTTTTCTTTGGAAGAACAAACGGTCTTTATCCATTCTGAAAGAAAAATTAGTATTGTTCAGTTGATTTTTTTTCCTCCCCCTATTGTTAATGTATTGAATAATGGTGAACAAGTGTGTGACTAGCATTCTTACTCGGGAACGATCGTTGTTTTTTCAGGAAGCCAAAAAAACAATTTAAGCATCAATAAATGATTAGAAAGTGTCCCTGGGTCAATTGCAAGAAGAAAAAGGACATGTTAACGTTTTTAATTAACACTCAGAAAAACCACTGTAATACTATAAAAAAAAGCTTCAGAGGGGTAGCCAAGTTAGTCTGTAACAGGAAAAACTTTAAAAACATCAATATGATATCATCTACATGTTCTGTTAGTCTTTAAGGTGCTACTAGATGATTTGTTGTTTAAGTTTTTCCTATAATACTTTATTTAAACTAAATTATGTTATATTGGCATGCTATGTCCTTGCTTGGCACCCAGTTTTGCTCTAGCCTCAGTCTATGCCTGATTACAGGACCAAAGGCTGGGAGGACTTAGGTTGGAAGTCCAACACCAAGTCTCTGATTTTTGGTCAAGACACTTTATAGATGTGTCTACAAAGAGGATTTAGGCTCAACATTGCAATGCTCACTGGGTACCTTACCATACAGTGAAATCTTCAGCACCTGGTTAGGTACACAGTCTCCCTCTACAATGCCAGGGGAAAGTCAAGAATTCATAGCAGCCAGGGGAGCCATCAGAGCTAGCCAACAGGAAATGCTAAAGAGACGGTATGACAGGATCCCCTGGGTTCAGCCTGGGAGTGTGGGACAACTGTGTACCCTTAACTCTCCAGCCTGGGCTGTCTCTCACAATGCTTTGCTAATGAAAGGCAGCAAACCTCTCCAGGCCCTGTTATCACTCAGCACAACTGCATGTTGAACCAAGGAGATTGCAGGAATGCTCTCAGAGCCACTCATGAGAAAGACACCAGCCAACTCCCCTTTAGTTGACAGCCTTGTACCTCATGCATATACCATATGCATATACCAATTTTATTAATTGGTTCAACACTTTATCAATGGAAAGTGGATATACACCAGGCTGAGCAAATTACCAGACACTTCAGGCAAACTCACTGCAAAGACAAGCAGTTAAACAAGTTTATTGACTACAAAGGTAACTATTAAGTGATTAAAAGTGATAAGCAAAAAGTCAGTGGTCACCAAAATAAAATACAAGCATGCAGTGTAAACTCTCAACCCTATTAGATGAGGCATTATCATCCAATTTCTCTCTCACCTTTTGACCCTATACCCACATTCCCCTTCCATACCCAAACTCAGTGCCCATCCCAACACAGCTCCTTGTCCCAGTCGCTTTGCTAAAATAATCCCACTTCTCCCGACACCATAGTTCATCAAAAATCTGTCTCCCCTTCCTACTTATGTCCTCCCCCATCCCACTGGTTCTCAGTCCCAGTCTTCTTGCTCAGCCAGCCCCATTCTACTCCCCAAATTGTCAGGAGCCCTCGCACCAGCAATCTGGCTTAGTGGTTAGAACCAGACTGAGGGAGGCCAGGAACTAGAGCTAAGCATTGGAGCCAGAGTCAGGAAGCAGGAATCAGAGCTGGAGACCAGACAGAAAGCATAGGTCTAGCACAAGCCAGAAATAGCACAGGTGCTGTAGAAGCATTGAGCAGTCAATAACCTGCTGCTGTAATTGAATTTAAAAGCAGACCTAATGGCTCCCATTAGTCAATGAAGTAGGCCAGTCAATCCCACTGAACCCATTATTCTGCCTAAAACTGAGGCTGGCTAGTCCTCAGACTTAACTGAAGGTATTTAATCCTCATACTATTTACTGATTCCCACCCCCCCAGTTTTCTTCCCCAGCTCCCAAAGCCAAAACTCTTAGCCAGCCAGTCCCTACCTTCCTCCCAACTCCCATTCCAACTTTCTTCTCCGAATAGTCTTCAGACTCAATTTTCACATACCCCCAGCTCCTTGTCCCAATCAACTCTCCTCAGGCCTACCTGTTGCAGATCCATCTCATGCCACGTGCAAGGGGAATCTACAGGGAATTCAGCTGCTAAACATCTAAGTCTCTAGGGAGCATGTGCAAGCTACCAATTTTCTTCATTGACGCAGCTGTAGCAGATTTTCATGAGGAAAAGCAAAAGACTTCTTGTGACCAATTTTAAGTGCCTGCTGTCAGGGTAATAGAACTTTTCAAATAAAAAGTCACCTGAATTTTTAATATGGACAAAATAAAATATTTCCCCTAATCTTCTCAGAAATTGCTGAACTGTTTTGGCTGAAATTTTCCAGTATTATTTAGTCTGAGGCAGAGACTTGATATGAAACATTGAAGACCATTTTGCTTGAACTGGCAAAGTTAAAAGCATATGAAAATAGGGAATTATACTAGGGAGTGTTGGGCAACCTTAATCATTCATAGTGCTACTAGCCCTGCCAATAATGACAGTTTACTCTCAATGGAATGCTCCACTAAAAAATTAAAAATTCTGCACACCAAAATTTGCAGAATTATGCATGCTGTATTTGTGAAAATAACACAATATGATCACACCATTTTAATTATTTTGGCCATGTATTTCAAAATACCTGTTAGCAAGTATGTCTGTAATAATACAGACAACAAAAAGGTTCAGGGAATGTTTTTTGACAGATTCCTTACTAGGCATATACCCCATTTATATGGCTCCACAGTGAGTGAGTGGGACAGTGTTGAGTTTGCACACCCATCCCTGCCCCCCTCATCTGGGTTTAGGACAAGTAGCCTCAGCCCAGTGGGATCCAAGTATGGAGAGGCTTAGTGTGGGGGGATCCAGGTGTGGAATGACCGGGTTTTGTGAGGGGACCGTGTGGGTGTGGGAGACTTGGTGTATGTTGGGAGGTCCAGATGCAGGGGGAATGGGACTCTGCTGGGATCCACGTGAGGTGATTGAGACTCAGCAGGGGGCATCTGGATGTAGAGGTGACAGGACTCAGCATGGGGGTATATATGTAGGGGGTTCAAGAGGAGATTAGGGTGCTGGGGAGTAGGCCTTGGTGGGTGGGGTCTAGGTGCAGATGGTTGGGGGTCAGTGATGTGGGGATCTGGGTGCTGGGGGCTTGGTGGGGTGGTCCAGGTGTAAGGAGGTGGGGGGTTGTGTATGAGGCTAAGTTGGGGTGGTCTGAATGCAGGGGTAAGGGTATCCAACTGCAGGGATTTGAGGATCAGTGGAGGAGTTGGGGTGCATAAGACAAGGGGTCCAGATGAAGAGGGAATCTGGATACAGGGACATGAGGCCTTGCAGGAGGGAGATCTGGTGTGTGTGGGATGCATGGCAATTGGGCTGATGTGGGCATCTCGCCATACAGTGATTCTCTCCCACACGTGGGGAACAATGCGGGGCAGGAAGTGAGAAAGAGTACAGAACTTCCTGCAAACTGTGGAAGTTCCTCGAGGTGACTGAGCCCGGACCCAGAAGCAGCCTGTGAAGGGGAAGAGGCAGTTCCATCCCCACCCCCACTGGCAATAGCCCAGCCAGAAGCAGCTAATTTCCAGCACACAGCAGGAGCCACCAGCCAGGCCATCCCCACTCTGCCCTTACTCATCTCTGGGCACACCATGTTATTGAGTGAGATGGAGTGGGGGGATTGGGCTCACTCTATGCAAGATAGTGATTTACATCTCCTCTTCTTGCTCCCCATGCTCAAACCACACACATACATGCACACACACATGCAGGAAGGGACACGTGAATCTCTTTTATACAACCCCTGTGTTTTTTCTGCAAAGAAAGAGTAAACTCTGTGGGGGGACATTAATTCTCTGCTTATGCATTTGGCACAGAATTCCCCAGGAGAAATCGTTCCAATCCCCTGTATCAGAAATGAGGAATTAATAGCAAACTGTTTCCACCTAGCAAATGCCCCCATTTCAACAGTGACTTTTTTACCTCTATAATGATTTTAAGTCGCTTCCCATGTACTAAATGGATAGGGATATCATGTCCTGTTTCCTTAATGCCAGCCATTTTTTGGATGTCCACTCTTTTTGAGCAAGCAATATGATCAGGATTCTGGACAACTCTTTAGCAACTGTAAAGTTAACATCAGGACCCAGATTTTTACCAGATTGAAATCAATATAACTCCAGGGACCTTTTTTAATTTTTTGTTTAGGTTTTGTACAACTCTAAGACTATTCTTTGAGAATCATAACACCCCCATCTCTTCCTGAAGATAAGCATAGAAAAATATTGGGACCCAGAGCCTCAAAGACTTTTAAGTGCCTAAGACCCATTGATTTGAGGATCTGGGCCAGGGCTGATTGAGTCCGATCGCCTAAGTTTCGAATGAAATCCTATCTGTCTTATAATTTTGGGACCAGATTTTGTAAAGCACAAATAGGAATTAGGCGCCCAAGACTTAAGGGGATTTTCAATGGAATTGGCCTCCTAAGTCCCCTTTGTGCTTTTACAAATCTCTTCCCTGTTCCTTAGGATTTGAAATAGTACTCGAATGTGAGAATTCTGATGGGCTAATTTTGACAGGCTATGTCTCATTACCCTGTTTTGAAAACTGATTGAGCAACATGCGAATATGATTTTATCATCAGTTTGGGTAAAACGCTGTATCCATCCTTAGGCATATGCGTAATGAATACTGTTACTATTTCTGAACAAGGTAACTAATGCATTTGCACTTTTTTTCCTGACAGTTTAAATTATCTGACCCTTTTAAGTCTGCCAACATGGGATAACTTAAGCAGCTCTTTTCACCTGGGGATTTTTATTGAATTTCTGGTATTAGGGAGGCCAGAAATGATGTAGAAGTTGCCTCTTCTCTTACTCTTTTGCAATTCATGCAGAAGAATATGAAAATGAAATAAAAAATTTTAAATGTTAAGAGAACTTTTGTAAAATGCATAAAAGATTCATTCTATTTTGGCTTGAGTTGGTCTGTGTGACAGTTTACATTGATATGCTTTTTATTCAAACCATTTTGCCAATACAAATCAACTTTTTTTAAACAGTACCAATTACTTCAAACTAGCATGGGTCACTACTTGAAGGTCTCTGAGGAGTAGCCATGTTAGTCTGTAACTTTAAAAAAAAAGAGTAGTACTATAACACCTTAGAGACTAACAGGTTTTATACATAATCATCATAGTGAGATTTTGTGGGCAAAACCTACTTTTGATGAGACATTACTTGAAAGTGAGCCCAGTTGTTATCTGCTTTATACCCACAGATGTTTGCATTCACAGATGTGGATATCTGCAGCTAATTTTTGTGGATATGGATGAGGATGCAGATACAAATTTTGTATGTAAAACCCTGCAAATGTGCAGATATATGCTTTATATCTGTGGATGTCCACACAGATATCCACGGCTCATTTTTACAGATCCATATGCGGATGTGAATACAAATTGATTTGAACAGATGAGATGAACATATAACAAAATGCCTAAAATTTGTTTCTCACATTTTATTTAATGTGTGAGAAGTAATCCCCTAAACTGTTTTTTTTTTAAATCAGTGAGGGGAAAGTCTCTTTCTCTCACTCAAATGCACTTCTGCAGCATAAGTGAGATCTGCTGCGATAATAGAGATTGCTTACAATCTAAGAATGTTTTCTCTTTGTCTGTGAGCTACAACTGTCTAGAAATTAGCTGAATAATCTCTCGCTCACTGCTTTCATTTGGTTAATAAGAAACATAACTGTGGCTGGATCATTAAGAAGCAATGTCCCATCTAGCAATTATTACTGAAGGCAACATGACCTGTGATAGCCCCTTGTTTCTAGTTTGGGAGTGAATTTTGAAGAGGACTATATCTATGTATCAAGGTGTTTCCAGTAATGTTAGTCTCTATGTACAATCTATGTAAAATACATGACAGTAAGTAAAATGAAGCAACATATCAATGGTACTGTAACATACCTGGATTTTAATTCTTTTTGTTATTGATCATATCTTATGGAATTCAAAACATCATGAAAAGAGGAGTTAATCTTTATCCAAAGAGAAGACTGAGCTGAGTAAAGGTATGGGAATCAAGGAAAGTATGAACTACACCTTTAAGGACTCTTTGCATGTGTCTCTAGTTTGCACAACAATTATTACAGCTTGTATGAACAATAAGTGTCAGCTACTGCTTATAATGCTTTCAGTACACAACCATTGAACTGCTGTTAGTAATTTTAACCAATCCTGTGAGTGAGATCATCTTAAACCATCACTGGGTGACCAAAGAAAAGTCTGAGTGTAAGGCCAAAAGGAATCTTCTAGCACCGTCTGACTTCTTGTAGAACACAGGACACTAACGTCACCCAGCCATCTATACCTTAATCCAAGAATTTATATTAGACCAAGGTATGATGCTCCTCAGGAGACTAAACTATTGTAAGCCACAGGCAAAGAATAGAAGGAAGAGATGTACACTAATGCTCAGGGGCATTTAAGTGAGAAATACCCAGGTGATCCTAGCCAGCAATTCTGGTCCTACACTACAGAAAAGGCAACCTCTCCCCCTTTCAGGCCACTGGGGCTATGTCTACACTCATGGCTTCTTGCACGAGAAATATGCAAATGAGGCTAAGCGTGGAATATCGCTGAGCCTCATTTGCATACCTAACGAGCCGCCATTTTGTGGAAGAGGCTCTTGCGCCAGAAGGAGCTATCTACACTGCCCCTTCTTGTGCAAGAAGTCCTCTTGCACAAGAGGGTTTTTCTTGCACAAGAAGGGGCAGTGTAGACAGCTCCTTCTGGCGCAAGAGCCTCTTCTGCAAAAATGGCAGCTCATTAGGTATGCAAATGAGGCTCGGCCATATTCCACGCTTGGACTCATTTGCATATTTCTCGTGCAAGAAGCCATGAGTATAGACATAGCCTGGGAGAGCTAACCATTGTATCAAAGAAGGGTGGACCTAGAAGATATCAATATGGAATACCATACAGTCAGACTTCTCTCCCCACTTGCTATCACTCATTAGAACACCGAAATCTAGATTAGATTTCAAAAAAAGAGATTTTATGTCTATGTCTATACTGAAGAGCTTACCTATCAGTGCAACTGCTGCAATGTCTCTCATGTAGCTGCTCTATGCTGATGGGAAAGTACTCTACTATTGACATAATTAAACCACCCCCAACAAGTGGCAATAGCTATGTTGGTGTAACTTATTTTGCCGAGGAGTGTGTGGTTTTTTTCACATCCCTGAGTAATGTAATATCAGCCAAAGTTGTAGTATATACGTGGCCTAAGTGTACAAGTTTCAACAACATTTAGTAATAATCACTTGGAATTTCATTTCCTGGCAGCATTACCAAAACCTTTCAACTAGTGCAAAGTGTTTTATGCAAAATCAATTTTTTTCGTGTTTCCTCTAAGAAATGTTTTAGCCTTGCACGTGGAGTGAAGTAAATGTTGTAGGGTCACATCTTCAGCTGTTGCACAGTAGCACCAATGACTTTCTCAGCCCCTGTTGCTTTATCCAGACTGCTTCCATCTTCCAGGAGGGAAAAAAAACCCTTAAGAACATTTATATGATTCTTTAGCATGTGTACAAAAATTCTTTGCATATTGTACAAAAATTATTAGGTGCTGATAATTTTTCCCAATAAGTCAGGTCAGATGATTTAAATAAATAACCAAGTAAAAACACAAATTTGATTATTAGAGTTCTATTTTACAATTAAGAGCTACATTCATTTTTCAGTACAAGGCAGGGCAATGCACAGAATACAGAAAACACCACCTCTATTTAAACACATATACATTTATACAGTACACTAGCAAAATATAAATATGAATACATACTTTTAGAATGAGAAAAACTCCTATGAAAAACTTATGAATCTTTCCTTTGAAAGGAGCCTTTTGATTGTTTTCCAAACATTCTAATTGTTGTCTTTTGTCATACCATATTATTTAAATTTAAAAATATATAGTTAAACACTGTTAATGACTATAGATCTGTTTCAGATCTATCCTGTGCCTGTCCAATCCACAATGTGGAGCCTAATTGTGTATTTCTCTATCTGCAAAGTGCACAGAACTTCAGCTTAAGAATACTTATAAAGGAGGTCAGGAGTGAATATAGATCAACACTGACATTTAGATAAGAATTTTGCTCTTAGTACCTTAGTCACATCTGGATAGCTTAGGGTAAAATCCACCCTCTCTTTGAATGTTAGATTATTTAGAAAAAGAGTACAACCATTTAGACAAAGTTGAACTAAAAAATTATGAGCTGGGTTTTCAGAATTGGGAATGCACAGCAGTTGCAGGTTCCTGACTTATGCCTGCAAATCACAGAAGTGCACTTGCAAATCAAATCACAGAATCGGCCATTTAGCCCAATAGCCTATACTCAAAGCAGGACAAAATAATAACTAGACCACACCTAACAAGTGTTTGCCTAACTCAGGGGTTCTCAAACTAGGGGTTATCATCCTTCTGAGGGTCACAAGGTAGTTATGTGGGGGTCTGGAGCTGTCAGCTCTATGGGACTGACAGACCCAAGCCTCTATTAAATTAAAATTATTCCCCATTTATCATTTATAAGGGGAGAGGGAATTTGTTCTCCTATTTACCTACTATGGCAGGAAGATTTTCTTAAAGTCCAACATAAACCTCCCTTGCTGGAATGGGAATGCCAATGCTTCTTGTCCAACCATGAAAAGTTATAGGCTATGTCTACACTACAGGCTTCTTGTACAGAAGCTTTTTGCGGAAGAGATCTTCCACAAAAACTTCTTGCGCAAGAGCGCGTCCACACTGCAAAAGCGCATTGAAAAAGCGATGCACTTTTGTGCAAGAGAGCATCCAGACTGCATGTACGCTCTCTTGAAAAGAAATTCTGATTGCTATTTACAGAATGGCCACCAGGGCACCTGTGCTTTTTTCGATTGCCTCTTTTTGCACAAAAAAACCCTGTTCCCCATCCACACACAACTTTTTGCACAAGAGCTCTTGCACAAAAAGGAATTATTCCTCGCAGGAGGAAGAATACCTACACCAGAAAAACCCCTCTGTTCTTTTGGTTTACTTTGTGCAAAAATTCTGTAGTATAGACCTAGCCATAGAGAACAGTTTTTCACTTTCCTCTTTGTAACAACCTTATATATATTTGAACACTGTTATCATGTCCCCCTACCAGTCTCCTCTTCCCCAGACTAAACAAATCCATTTTTGCCAATTTTTCCTTGAGGTAAAGATAAAAAGAGGGAAGGAAACAGTGTGATATCATGGTAGGAGTCTACTCTAGAACACCCAACAAGGAACAAGAGATGGATCCAGCTTTTTTAAACAGCTAATCAAATTATCCAAAGCAAATTACTTGGTGATGATAAAAGACTTCAGTTACCCAGACAACTGTTGTGAAAATAAAACAGCAGAGCACAGATTATCCAAAAAATCCTTGGCATGCATTAGAGACATTTTTTTTATTACAGAAGATGGAGAAAACAACCGGAGAATGGCTGTTCTCTATTTGATTTTATCAATAGGGAGGAACTGGATGAGAATTAGAAAGTGGAAGACAACTTGTGTGAAAGTGATCATGAAGTGATAGAGTTCATGGTTCTAAGGATAGTAAGAGGGGAAACAGCAGACTAAAGATAATGGATTTCAAGAAGAAACTCTGGCTATATCTACACTACAGAGTTTTTTGGAAAAATGGCCGTTTTTCAAAAAAAACCTTCACTTACGTCCAAACTGCAATCGCATTTTTTGGAAAAAAAATCAAAAGCAGCAAGGGGTTTTTCCGACATTGGTAAACCTCTTTATATGAGGAAAAAACCTTTTCCCAAAAGAGCTCTTTCGGAAAAAGGTGTGTGTGGATGGGGAAGAGGGAGCTCTTTCGAAAGAAGAGGAAAGAGAAAAAAGCACAGGTGCCCTGGAGGCCACTCCATCCATAGTAATCACAGCTAAAATGAAAGATAGCATCTATTCAATGTGGACACTATCTTTCAAAAGCGCTTTTTCGACGCGCTTTGGCAGTGTGGACGCTTTCTTTTGCAAGACTTTTTTTGGAAGATCTCTTCCAGAAAAGCTTCTTCCGAAAGAAGCCTGCAGTCTAGACGTAGCCTCTGAGACAGTTGGCAGTTTTCTCAGAGAGACATTATTAAGTGCACAAGAGCAAACTATCCCACTGCATAGGAAAGTTAAGAAGTATGGTAGGAGACAACCCTAGCTTACCCAGGAGATCATCAATTATCTAAAACTCAGAAAAGAGTCCTATGAAAAGTGGAAACTATGTCAAATTAGGAAGGATGAATATAAACAAACAAGTTACAACTCAAGTATGTAGGGACAAAATTAAAAGAGTCAAGATACAAAAGGAGATTAGACTAGCTAAAGACATAAAGGCTAATAAAAATCATTCTATAAATACAGTAGAAGCAAGAAGATGACCCAGGATAAAGTAGAGCCATTACTCATGAGGCAGGAAAGGCAATAACAGAAAATGTGGAAACGGCAGAAGTGCTAAATGATGTTTTTATTTCATCTTCAGGTTAGTAGAGATCAGACATCTAACATAGTGACCACCAGTGAAAATGAGGCAGGATCTGAAGCTTAAATAGGTAAAGAACGTATTAAAAATTATTTAGACAAGTTAGATATCCTCAAGTCAGCAGGGCTAATGAAATACATTCTAGAATACTTAACCAGCTGACTAAGGATATATCTGAACCAATAGTGATTATCTTTGAAAACGCATGGAAGACAGGAGAAATTTGAGTGAACTGAAAGATGGCACATATAATGCCCATCTATAAAAAAGGAAATAAGGATAAACTAGGGAATTACAGACCAACCATCTTAACTTTAGTACCCAGAAAGCCAATGGAGCAAATAATCAAGCAACCAATTTGCAGCCTCTTAGAAAAATAATAAATTGGTAAGTAACAGTCAGTATGGGATCAGTTCTCCTCACTAAGATCAGTTCTGGGTCCAATTCTCTTATGTTTGCCAATGACACCAAGCCAAAAAGGACTGCAGGTGCTTTGGAGGATAGGATTGAAATTCAAAATGGATAAACTGGAGAAATAATCTGAAGTAAATAAGGTGAAATTCAATAAGGACAAATGTAAAGTACTCCACTTAGGAATGCACAATCAGTTGCACACATTCAGAATGGGAAGCGACTTTCTAGGAAAGAGTACTACAGAAAGGGCTCTAGATTTCAAACTCGATCACAAGCTAAGTATGAGTCAACAGTGTAACACAGTTGCAAAAAAAGCAAACATCATTCTGGGATGTATTAGCAGGTGTATTGTAAGCAAGACACAAAGTAGTGTTCCACTCTACTCCGTGATGATAAATCCTAAACTGGAGTATTAGTCCAGCTCTGGGCATCACATTTCAGGAAAGATATGCACAAACTGGAGACCATCTAGAGTAGAGCACCAAAAAAATGTGACCATGTAGAAACAATCAGAAGTGTTAGATTTAACCAGATATTGTAATCAATATTTTCAAGAATAGGTCCCTAAAGTTAGTATCCTAAATGCTTTTGTGGATAAGTAAGTATCATGAATTTCAAAAGTGCTGGGAACCAGTTGACTTGCAATACACAACTCCAAGTAGGAGTATAGAGTAGCTGGAGTTGACATACCTTAAGCTGAATTTCTGAGATGTCCCCACTGCTGAAAGTCAATGGGAGAAACTCTCCCATTAATTTTCCTTACTCCTCACAATGGGGTACCGGAGAGAATGGGGGCCCCATCAACAGTCGATTTAGCAGGTCCTTAGTAGACTCACTAAATCAAAGCACAGAAGACCGATCTCCAGAGTGTCAATCTTGGGGTAAGAGTAGACCTAGCCTTAGGTACCTAAATATGAATGCAGGAACCTACATTTAGACACCCATTATTGCAAATACTGGATGTGTATTTTTATTTAAAAGTCATACACGTCAAGAGGCAGCTTAATGCACCAACAAAACTGCTCCAGTTGAATTATACCATACACTATGATAAAGGATTTCTCAACTTTACTCTGAATGATGAAAATAATCAAAGAGTTGACATTTACATGGTGTCTAATTCTGGTCCCAATGAACACACACAGCAACAGTCCCATTAACTTCAATGGGGTAAGATTAAGATCCTAGATGGTATGGTTGTTCTAGTATCTGGGAGACTTGAAGTCCTGTAGTTTAGTCTCAGCTCTGCTATAAATTTACCTTAGGCAAGTCACATAAGTTCTCTTTGCCTTGGCTTCCACACCTTTATTGAAAAATCGAGGTAGTACTACTTACTCAATTTATAAGACTGTTTTGAGACTAAATGCATTAGTGACTAAAACTTCACTGAAAGCTTTCTCTAGCAGGTGCCAGAGTGTGGTACTTATAAATACAATTAATTCTCATTTTCAAATATGAATATTATGTCAATTTACTACAATTTTTAGTAACCAGTCCCCATATACATTCTTTGCTTTTTAAAATGTGCTTAAATGGTGTATATATCAAGGACAGCTAATATTATATTAATTTTAGCCTTACCTCTTTGCTCTTTTACTGCTGAATCTTTTGTTAAACTGGTGGTGGGGGGGGGAGTCTTTTAAAAATTTAGTGACCAGTCAAGAACTCTTTGCACTTTTCTAGCATTTTTCTGAAAAAACCTGTAATATCCATCATCAATAGATGTACATCTTTTGGAGAATCACGTATAAAACAGTAAGCATCGTATGTGATTTAACATGTGCTAAAATATATTAAGAATTATCTTTACAACTTGATTTATTTTGAACATTGAAAAGTTCACACAATACACAGACACAATAAAATAATTTTGGCCTGAAGGCAGATCATGCTTACCCTGGATCTCCAGATTATAGACTAACATATGTTATTTCACACAAAGTAGTTAATGAGAATTTTGATCACATAGCTCTGCCATGTTCTGTAGGCTCAGAACTGATACTGTTCATTGGAAAGCAGCAAAATATTTAAAGATGCTTTCTTTTTGTTTCTGAAGCAAACGTTTTTAGGTCAAAACAAGAGTTTCTGCCATAACTTGGTTTAGTGTTATCACCAAATGATGCTTGGTACAAACTAGGTGGTGGCAGATCCATACTATTAGAAAAGTTCAATGTTATTCTTGTCCAGAGTCACCTAATGTGGTATGAAGCTCTTCCTTCCTTGCTGAAAATGAGTATTTTACTAGCTGTTCAACTCCACTGTAAATGTGACTCCAAAATCTGGCAGCCAGAGTCTTCTTTTTTCATAGAGTGGGAATTCATTGGGGAATATCCTGTCATAAACACTTAATGTATTTTCGTTCAAATTATGACAGTTCCTAAATATTATAAAAAATGTCTCAAACCACCGTGGTTATTTGAGTTAGCCCAAGATCATTTGCTTCTCCTCTTCCTTGAGAACAGTAAGATGACATCTCCACGACTAGTCATACTGGTTTGTTTGTCCCATCCACTTCCCTCATGTACGCAGGGTCTTGAACTGTGTTTCTGACTCTGCTGGTGCTCTGCCTGTCCATCCTCATCTTAAAGGGAAAGCAAAAGTCCTTAAAGCAGCGCTTGAAGTTTTCATCCAAAAAAGCATAAAGGATAGGATTTAGACTGCTGTTGGTATAACCCAAAGCAATGCAGAAATAATAGCTAGAGATTGCTGCAGTGCTATGGGGCACATCCCCTAATGCCTCAACCAGCACAAAAATGTGAATAGGAGTCCAACAGATAATGAAAACTGCCACAACTACAAGAACCAATCTGGTAATTCGACGAAGGTTTCGGTCTTTTTCTCGAGACCCAGAGAGAAGTCGTACGCTCTTCAAGCGCAGGATCATCAAGGTATAGCAAACAATTATAATGAGAACTGGAATAACAAATGCAAAGACAAAGACGCAGATTTTCATGAAGATGTCCCACCACAAATAATCAGTGTCTGGAAACTGCAAAGAACATTCTGTGCTCCCAGTGTCTATAAATGGAAGGGGCAAGAAGAAGAACATTTCTTTATTATTAAGCATTCCAACCCATATCTGTATTACAGTATAAGCTTGCAAAAGTGATTACCAAGTAACATGATACAAATAAATGGAGTTATTAAATCACTCCAGTAATTGCTTTCACTTGTCATTGAAACTCACTTTTCTCTGCTGTTTTAAATGATTAGTTGGAGAGTATTTTGAAAATGTATTGTATACATACAAGCTTTAGTGCACAAGAGAGACATAAAACCTACAGAAGTACAAAAATGGAGTCTATAGGGATGGACTAAAGAGCTGTTAGGTTCTGGCTCTCAGTTTGATATGAGGCAGAGCCAGGTTTTGTAGCTGGGAGAGCGGTGATGAGCTGCTGATGGGATGGAGGCCTCACACTCACTGGGAAGCAATAGCTCCTGTCCCAGAGTACAAGGCCTGGTTCTCAACACTGGCCATTGCAGCCTGGGGAATGGAACTGCAGCACCGTTCAGGTTTGGCCCCAATACCATGAAAGAAAGGCAGCTAGATCAAATTTTAATGAATGGCATTGTGACCTGAAGCATGGGGATCACAGTGCCTTTCAGGTTTGGCTGGGATAACACCATCATGATGGAGGTTTGACTGGGCCAAATTTGAGTAACTGGCACCGTGGTGTTGAACATGGGGGTCTCAGCACCACACAACCCTGCACACGCTGTCATAGCACCTGGAGTGGAGAGCTCAGCCCAGCTATGTAGAAGAAGAGTACCGCTACTGGATAATAGTGAGGTAGAGGGAGATAATCTCCATCCCTTTGTGAAAGCTGACACACATATTTTCAAAGGCCTGCAGAGTAGGAAGAGTTACACACACACACACACACACACACACCCCTCTTCCTCCTTATTTACTCCACCACTGGTTGAATTAAGCTGAAATTTTCTTGCTTCTTTCAAGCTATTTCACCCCAAAAAGGATCAATTTCTACCATCATGAATGATGGAAATCTCATGAGGTTAGCTGATCTCATGAGATTTCTGCCATCATGAGACAGTCTTGCAATGAGACAATTGGAACGCAGAAATGTTTTCCCACATGCTTTCTTCAGTGCAAACACTATATAATCTAGGTGCTGCATTCCCTTTGAAATAATATCTTTTTAAATGAATCATAGGTAAAGCAAAGTAGTAAATGCAGAGTCTAACTGAATTGCTGTTCTGCTGAATACGTTATTCTTTCAGAGTATGTCTACACTGCAGTGTTTTTTCCGGAAAAACAATACTTACGTCCATACTGCTATTGTCTTCTTTCAAAAGTCAGAAGAACGGAGGTTTTTTTCCTGACAGCAGCAAACCTCTTTCTATGAGGAAGAAGCCTTTTTCTGAAAAACCTTTTTCAGAAATAGGCGTATGTGGACGCGAAAGAGGGTGTTTTTTCGAAAGAAGAGGCCTCCAGGAAATAACACAGGTGCCCTGGCCCCTCCTAAAATATTCTATAGTATACTGAAATATTAGAAATGAGTTCTTAGAAAAGAATTATAATAGATGCAAAAATTAGTAGAGTGTGACTAAGGCTCCAATTTACTCACATTACATTTTATTTTATTTTAGAAGCAAAAGAATATAAGTGCTCAAGATTATACTCACCTTCTCTCACTTTGGTGCCTCCCAGGACAATGGCAGATATACCGACAGATGAGGAGAGTAGCCAGATACAGATATTGATGATCTTTGCCTTGAGAGGCGTGCGGAAGTCCAGGGCCTTCACAGGGTGACACACAGCAATGTATCGATCAACACTCATCATGGTCAGTGTGAATATGCTGGTAAACATGTTATAATAGTCAATTGAAATAACGATTTTACACAGCACATCCCCAAATGGCCAAGAGTTCATTAAGTATTCAGTGCTTTGAAAAGGCATAGTAGTGGTAACTAAAGCATCTGCCATGGCCAAATTGAAAATATAAATGTTGGTTGCTGTCTTCATCTTTGTATACCTGAAGTACAAGAAAAATAAATCTTAATTACAGCAACATATTCACATATGAAATTGGTATATTAGGGGAACAGTGTTGTAACAATATTTGGGCCAAAACTGCAAGCACGTTCAAGACTGTGGGATTATATTTAAAATGATTCATTTATTCTCTCAGCTGTGCTGCTGCTGCTGCATTACCAATGAGATTAACTTGCCCGCAGCAAAACTGGGATCATGTAAATTAGTCAAACCATTATAATAATGCAAGATTTAGTTTTATCCTCTCAAATCCAGCCAGAAATAAATGAGAATATAATTTGCTTTATTTGTAAGTGATAGAACATTCTAGCAGTTCCTTTCTTTACAAGCATTTGAGAGTACATTTGCATGCTATAAAAGATCCAGAGCATGGCTGTGGTTGGCTCTGGTCAGCTGAGTTGGGCTTGTGGGGCTCAAACTGTGGAACTAAAAATTGCTGTATTGATATTCAGGCTTAGACTGGAGCTCAATCTAATTGATAATGTGGCAGCAGCAATATAGCTGAGACACTAAATAAAACACATTTAATATAATCCCACAGTATATAGGCTATATAGTGTAGAGTATAGTAAATGGATAACTTGAGTCTATAAAAATTACAGGGCTGTCAAGCGATTAAAAAATTAATCTCGATTAATCGCGTGCACTGCCCCCTTTGAAATGCTGTGGCAGCGTTTGAAATGCTGTGAGAGCCTGGGATCAGCTGGAATCCCCAGCTGACCCTGGCTCTGTGCCTCGCTACCCCTTGGAAATGCCACCCTGGCATTTCAAAAGGGCAGCACTGCGGGAGCCTGGGGTCAGCTGGAGTCCCCAGTTGACCTCGGGCTCCATGCAGTGCTGTCCCTTTGAAGCGCTGCCTCAGCACCTCAAAGGGGCAGCACTTTAGGAGCTAGGGATCAGCTGGAGTGCTCAGCCTATCCCCAGCTCCGGGTTGCGTTGACCCTTTGAAGCTCTGGATTGGTGCTTCAAAGGGCTAGCATAACACAGAGCCAGGGATCTCCAGCTCCTAATGCACTGCCCCTTTGAAGCGCCGGAGCAATGCTTCAAAGGGGCAGTGCAGCATTAAAGCTTGCAATTAATGCAATAAAAAAATTAACACTTTAATCTTCCCTGAGTTAATCACAGGCATTAAGGCACATCAATTGACAGCCCTAAAACATTACATTCATCATAACACTATTTTCTCAATATACATTACATTAAAATTGATATTTGTTTGCTTTGCATAACACTGATTAAGAAACGTGGCCTGTAAAAGCATGGAAAGCTATGGGGACTACATTTTCAACATGGGCCCTTAAAGTTTCTGAGGTGGCACACAACAGAATATTGATTGTTTCTCATCGTCAATGTGACTATGCTGATAGAATAATAGTGCCCAACTGGTGTTTAAGGCAGTTGTGGTCTTGATGACTGTACAAGAGACTGGGATGACTGTACAAGAGACTGGGTTCTAACCACATATCTCAAATGTGTGTGCAAGCAGGCATTTATGTGCCTACCTACCTGTTTGCATGTATAATTAACTGACTTGTACATGAAAACCTAAGATGTGTGAGCGCCACACTTTGTGGAGGCAACACAGCCAATTACTCCTGAAATCTTAATTTTTAATATAAAAATAACTGTACAAAGTCTAAGAATGAGCAGACTTTCGTGAGCCATCCCCACACAACTCTCCACAAGTGCTCCTTCAAACTAAGGTCTGGGATCAGTGTCCAATCAGGTTACAGGAGCAGATGTCTGGCTCAGATTCTCTGCCCAATGGAGGATCAGACTGCTGTCCAAAGACTCTCATAGATTTGAAGGGTAAATGAAACGGTCTTTTCTGCTAGTCTCCTGAACCTGCAAGTTGAGTGAGTCAACAACACAGAAGCTCTAGTTTGTCAATAGAAGGAGCAGTTGCCTAGCACTTTATACTATCGTGGATCCTATGATTCTTTTTTGGAGTCATCATTGTTGACAAGAGGACTTTGATGCTTAGAAGGGGAATTCCCTTGAGCTACAAAAGTGCCTTTTCTTTATCCCATGAAATTCCATTCAGATTTGGCCGAGATATAAAGTGTTAAAACTGCTATTTTCACACTCTCACTTGCAGCCACACAAAAAATTTGGCAGCCTGCCGAAGTTCCTGAACATTCCAAAATCAGGCTTACATCTCCAGCAAAGCATCCCATGCTGCAGTGAGAATACCTGGCAGCCAATGGAGAAGAGGAGGGGAACAATCAACCCAAGTGCCCCCACCTAACCCCCTTAACCCACTAACTAGCCCTAGTAGTCCATTCTCCTTCTACCCCTTGGAAGTCTCCCAACACCAAGAGAGGAGGAAGATGCTGGGGTAGAAAGAGAAAGCACTAATCAGTGTTGGACTTCCTGCACACACACATCCCAGCCCAGCACCTTATATCTTTTTGCTTTATCATTATTGATGTTGTAAGATCAGTTAACAGCAAAAAATATGGAAGGAGTTAAGCTGATTTTCATTGCTGTGACCATCTGCTAGATAGATTCAGAAACACTTCTGTTAGCAGCTATAGAGTCTGAGTTGGAGTCAGCTTCTTGGGAAGACAGACAATAAATAATTGCACTGTAGAAGCAACCAGAAAGATGCCATAATGTTCTGACCAACATAAAACAACAGATATCTGGTTGACTAGCTGTCCTCTCTCTCTCCCCCAGGGTTTTTTATGACCTCAGACAATGGAAGTGAGTGAAATATGGAAAGCCTAGTTTTCCAAGTAACCTGCTTTGTACCTGCAATTGTACAGGGTAAAAGTATTTTAGTATGTACAGCCTAAAAAAAAAAAAAAGAAACCAGGGATGCTGGAGAAAAATAAAATTATTGATCCAATAGTTTAACTTCAGCTGTTAAACTAAACAGGAAAATATCTGTATCTGTTTTAAAATGCCAAAAGTACAGGAATAAGAGCAGAGTTGAATTTAATGAAGCAACTCATAAAAGTTGGAGTTATAAGATGACTCACATTTACTATCATTGCTCTAAAGTATAATAACCTTAAGAAAATATTTATAAACTATGGATTATGTTTTACTGTCAGTCTTTGTGTAGACTCTATCCCCTTTCCCCATTAACTTCAGTGGAAGTTCTGTGCATAGAATGAGGGTCAAAAACAGCCCATTATATAATGTGGAATGCAATAGAGTGATTGTTTTGACAACCCTTCATAAAGGGTGAAAAGGTACCTGTCCTCAATCAGCCTAAGCTCAGCTGCTAGAAACGTGTATGAAGATGCTGAAGTATTTCTGCTGTCTTACATTTGTAGGAGGATTTTATTATCTCCAGCTAGCACATAAGAGAGGTGGTTAGAACCTCTCTAGTACTAACATACCTGAGAAGAATAGAGATATCCCATAGGAAAAAAATTGGCTAAAACTTGTTTGGATATTATTATTAAAGTTACCAAACCCCAGGAAGGAAGGTGATCTTGAGTGTGTCCACTTTGTAAGTAGCAGAGTGAAAATGCCATTTGTCCGCTTATAAAGTATGGATAACATTCTCAAAAGCATCTCAGCAACTTCAGCAATTGGAAGCCTCAAGCCTACTGACTTTCACTGACTTTAAATAAACTTTGGTTCCTAAGTCACATAGGCACTTGTGAAAAAAAACTTACTCCATTTCTTATTTCACCCATACTGAAATGCACTTATTTCTGGAGTAGGATGTAGCAGCTATTTAATAGAACACATTAACACATGCTATAATACTCAAGGAGCTGACAAAAGAGATTCTAGAAGACTGGAAAAGGGCAAATAGAGTGCTCATCTATTAAAAATGGGGGAGGAAAGGGAAATAAGGACAATCCAGTCAGCTTCTATACCAGGAAAGATAATGGAGAAAATTATTAAGGAATCCATTTGCAAAAAATTAGAAGAAAAGGTGATAGAAGATAATAAGGTGATAAGTAACAGCATGGATTTGTAAAGAATAAATCATGTCAAACCAACCTGACAGCTTTCTTTGATAGGATAACAAACTTTGTGGATGGGGGGGAAGCAGTGGATGTGGTATACCTATACTTTAGTAAATAATTTGATATAGTCTCTCATGACCTTCTTATCAATAAAATAGGGAAATACAACCTAGATGGGGCTACTATAAAGGTGGGTGCATCTCAGAGAGTAGTTATCAATGGTTCACGGCCACGTTGGAAGGGCATGACAAATGGAGTTCTGCAGGGGTCAGTTGTGGAACTGATTAAGTTCAACATCTTTGTCAACAATTTAGATAACGGCATAGAACAGTGTTTCTCAAAGCGGTCTGCGGATCCACGCTGGGTACATCTACACAGCATTCTTATTTCAAAATAAGCTATTCTGGGAGAAATACTCCAAAATAGCAAGTCTATACTACAGGAAAGCCTCAAAATTAGTCCGAGGCAGGCTTCCCTAATGTTGACGTGCTACCTTGATTTAGAGTCACAGGAGGCACTGGGGAGTAATTACTTTGAATAGCCCTGGAGAGGAGCTATTTCAAAATAGCAGCAGTGGAGCGTCCACATTACTGCTATTCTGAAATAGCTGTTTCGGAATAGGCGTTATTCCTCATGGAATAAGCCGTCTGTTATTTTGAATTTATTTCAAAATAATGGAATTGGTGTGTTACGGTTTAATTACCGGTGCTGCAGCCACAGAGCCTCACTGCTCCCTGTGGCTTCCTTTGGCTACAAACTGCAAACCACAGCCAATAGAAGCCGCAAGGCTCCGTGGCTGCGGTGCCGGTAAATAAACAAGCTACAGCAGCCCATTGGCAGCTTTCTCAAAGTGGATCCACAGACCTCTTTGACAAACACTGGCATAGAGAGTATGCTTAAAAAGTTTGTGAATGACACCAAGCTGGGAGGGGTTGCACGTGCTTTGTGAGATGGGATTATAAGTCAGAATGATCTGGACAAACTGGAGAAATGGTCTGAGGTAAATAGGATCAAATTCAAGAAGGATAAATGCAAAGTACTCCACTTAGGACGGAACAATCACTTCCACACATACAAAATGGGAAATGGCTGTCTAGGAAGGAGTACTGCACAAAGGGAAGTAGGGGTCATTTAGATGGACCACAAGCTAAATATGAGTCAACAATGTAACACGGTTGAAGAAAAAAGCAAGCATCATTCTGGGATGTATTAACAGGAGTGTTGTAAACAAGACGCAAGAAGTAATTCTTCCCCTCTACCCTGCACTGATGAGGCCTCATGTGGAGTATTGTGTCCAGTTCTGGGCACGACATTTAAAGGAAAGATGTGCAGAAATTGGAGAAAGTCCAGAGAAGAGTAACAAAAATGATTAAAGCTCAAGAAAATATTACCGATGAGTGAAGAAGGAATGAACTGGGTTTCTTCAGTCTGGAAAAGAGACGATTGAGAGGGGACATGTTAACTGCTTTTAAGTATCTAAAAAGTTATTACAAAGAGGAGGGAGAAAAATTATTCTCCTTAAGGTCCAATAATAGAACAAGAAGCAATGGGCTTAAACGGCAGCAAGGGAGGGTTAGGTTGGACATTAGGAAAAACTTCCCAACTGTCAGGGTGGTTAAACACTGGAATAAATTGCCTAGGGAGGTTGTGGAATCTCCATCATTAGAGATCGTCTAGCCTGCTCTTAACAAACCCCTGTCAGAGATCATCTAGATCAGAGGTGGGCAATCATTTCTGATGGGGGGCCACTCCAAGATTTTGGAAAGTGGTCGAGAGCCGCACTCTTCCATGATATTAATGGAGATGCAGGGTCTGGAATGGTGGTTGGGTGCAGGAGGGAGCTTGGCGTAAGGGAGGAATTTGGGATGAAGCAGGCGGTTGTGATATAGGGCAGGGGACTGGAGTGCAGGGGTTTGGGATGTGACCTAGGGTAGGAGGGGATTGTGATCTGGGGCAGGAGATTGGGGTGCCAGATCTGGGAGGGAGCATGGATGTAAGGGGGGGGCAGAGGGTTTAAGTGTATTGAGTGGGGGGGGGCAGAGAGTTGGGGCAGGAAAGGGCTGGGGTCCCAGAAGTAGGCTGTGGCCAAGAGACTTACTTGTCAGCTGCCAAACTAGCCTGCCTGCCTGCAGAGCTTGCCTGGCCATGTGCTTCATGAATAACTGAGCCCAGAAGAGGGGGCGTGATTCTTCTTTGCTGCCTGTTATTCTAACAAGCAGCTCGCATTGGCTGGTTTTTGCCAGAAACCGGCCAATGGGAATGTGCTGGAGGAGGGGCGGCTCCTAAAACTTCCCCCCTCCCCTCCAGTTTCAAAACAGAAATGGAGCCCTGCAGCCGCTTTTCCGCACAGCACGTGGGGCAAGCAGCGGAGCCTAACTGGGGCTCCCCCGCTGCCCATGCAGGCCAGATCCGGGAGCTTGGTGGGCCTGATACAGCCCACGGACTGTATTTTGCCCAGGCCTGATCTAGACTGTGCTTGGTCCTGCCATGAGTGCAGGGGACTGGACTTGATGACCTCTCAAGGTTCCTTTCAGTTCTATGATTCTGTGATTGTAGGAACACTTAGGGCATCTCTACACTACAGAGATTGACCCTCCAGTGGTCGATCTTCTAGTATTCAATTTAGTGGGTGTAATGTAGACTCCTCGCATTGTTCTGCGAGAAGTAATGGAACCTGGCAGGAGATTGTGTTCCCATTGGCCTCAGGCAGTGTGGAGACTGTGGCAGCTTAGCTTAAGGTACTGTAAGGCAACCTGCCTTATCTAGTACAGACCAGGCTTTACACACTAAAAGGGGGAGCAGAGGAATCATGGCTAACAAACCAAAAGGAAAATTTGTGGTTTAGTAGGCACAGTGTTATTAAAAAATTAGAACACATTCCAGGAAACTATCGACATATATTCCTAATATGTGAGGTTTCTTTGATAATATCATTGCAAGCAGCAAGAATGAAGATTTAGAAATTGCAGCATTGCATCAATGATTTTAATCAAAACTAAGAAGGTGGTTCAAAATCATATTTCATCCAAGACATAATTTTGATAAAAAAATATTTTCAGAATGAAATGTTCTATTTCAATGTGAGATCAATTTGTTTTGCAAGAATGACAAATATACTAGGACAACATTCTACAATAGTGGTTCATATGTGATGTACAAATACACTAAGTAGAATGAGGCATAGCAAAGAAGCAGCATAGGAGGCCATCTGTCACAGTGAATTAAAACATACAAACACAAATGTCAAACATTTCTATAAGTTACAGACAGATGTATTCTTGCTAGGCTTCCCTGCCTGAAATTACCATGGATAACAGCAGCAAGTGTTGTTCCAAAGACAAGAGTCAAAGGTCAACAAGAGTTAAAATCTTCACAGGGGCCTCCATTTACAACTATATCTCCAAATGAGACATCTATAGGGCTTGAACTCAGGATGTCTAGATCTAAAAATTTGATTTTCTACCACTTGAATTAGAGAACTGAATCTCAAATGTGGTCTAGTCACTCTGATAACAAAAATCACACTGTATTATGACTCCCCCCTCCCTTAGATAAAGAAGTCTCAGAGGGGTTGTTTGTGTTTAATTAAGAAGAAATCCTGTGTTTTACTTTACAAACACTAGTAATCTCAAGTGTGGTCTCCCATGGTTTTTCAGAGAAAGCAACCAGAAAAACCTCAAGGCTATTGTGATTTCTCACTCATAAAGGAAAAAAATATTAGATTTTAAGAAAAAATTACTAATATTTTGGATAAAGGAAGTAAAGTTAAATAGGTTTTATTAAAACCTGATAAATACAATTTTTAAACCACATGGTTACCAATTTAATTCTCTTCTGTTAGCTGAACTCTCTCTCTCTCAAATCTTGAGATGTTGCCATTTCACTAGTTTGGCAGTAATCACAGTCTCTCAGGATGAAAGCTTCTAATAGAAGGCAAAATGGGGGCTCTTGGAAAAAATCTCACTAATGAGGAACTCTGCATATAGGGACAATGCACCTGATGTGCTGCACTCATTTAGGTCCAGTTCACTACTTCCTTTGTGGATGCTGCTCCTTTCTCCATATAGCATTCTTCAGTCTCACCCTTCCTATTTCCTGCAGTGAGGTTTTGTTTTAGGACATCATTACCTCCTCCTGTATGTGTCAGTGGCTCTGGGACAAAAGGTATCAGGGTCTGCCGGTCAGTTCCTGAAAAACCAGGGGCTTCATATACTTCATTTGTTGGTCTAACAAGAAGAAACTCACTTGAATGGAGGTGCCTGGGCCAATGGATACTGTGGGCAGGTGTCACCTGGTGGAGGGCACAGGTCTCCTTGCTCATGGGGAGAAGCGATAATGGCTCCAGTAAAAGGGTGACAGAGTATAATGTCCTCCTTTCTTCCTTTGCAAGGAGAGTAGTAATGGTTACCTGTGAAGATCCTGACTAATGGCAACCAAATCTTAAGGGAACTTCATTTGTTAACGCACATAAACAGAGGCGGTGCCTGAACACTACTTATGGGAAAAAGTTTTCAGCTTTTTCTCAGAGCAAGGTGCCTTATTGTGGAGATAGAAGAGAGCACTAGCAGCTGGTGTTAGGTATGCTCTGTCAGATAACTGTGTAGTTGAAAATTAGGACACATGGAAGTGGCATCTAAAATAGACATTCCATTAATGCTTGCTGGGATATTTGGGAGCATTCAGAGTATAAGGGTAAGATGCTATTGGATGTTAACTTTGTTTGAAACAACAAGACAACAGACTGCATACCCCTGTTAGGTAAATAAATAAGTATTATCCCCATTGTATAGATAGGAAAACTGAGACACAGTGAGGTGAAATAACTAGCCAAGGAGGCTAGAGCTGGTCAAAATTTTTCTAAAAAGGAGGGGGGGGGGGAACCACACCTTCTCAGGAAGTATCATTGCATCAAATATTTAAACTTTCCACAGCAACATCTCAATTTCAATAATAATTTATGTAGAAAAAGTTGAAACTAAGCATTTCAATAAGGTTGACCTTGTAAGAATGGACCATCTTGATGTTTCATTTCAATATTATTGTGTTTCAAATTTTATATTTATAAATTATAATTAAATGAAACAAATTTTAAAAGACAAAATAGGAAGACAACATTTAAATTTCATCAAAATTGAATGCTCCAAATGATGTAGAACTGATTTTTATTATTTTAATGGGAATTAATTTCAAAATACTGGCATTTACAAGCTGGAAATCCCAACTGTCAGTGAACTCCACCAAGTGGGAGACTTGGCTTAGCCCCTGCTCCCTCACAGACATCCTCTGTGCCTTTGGGCAAGCAATTTAGCCTCTCTGGGCCTCAATCTCCCAAAATGGAGATTTTCTTACATCCTAGGACAGTGGTGTGGGCCATGCTCGATAGGGGCGTGAAGAAACATTTAAGGGAGCACTCAAGTTAATGAAGGTACAAAAAAAGTAATAAGAGACTGAAAAGGGACAAAACATCTTTATAGCTGTAGCACAAAGATAATCTGAGAACAAGTTGACTACATTATGACATTTCTTAATAGAATATTCCTGTTACATAGGATGCATTAAATTCAATGAATAAAAAGAACATGACACGTTTTTTCTAAGACATTAGGAAAAAAAACCCAGAGAGACAAGCTCCTCTTCCCCCCTCAGGAATGAACACACATAATTGTGACGCTGCCGTTTGTTTAAAAAATGTTTTAATCCTAGAGAATTATTCAGACCACTGGAGGCTTGCGAAATAATTTTCAAAGAAATACAGGATTGGCTGCCTTGGATTGTGATGACAGCAATTCTTCTCAATAGGTGACCTCCCGGAGCAATCAAGACAGAGCACACTGAAAAGGTAAATCCAGAATGAGTGAAATGACAGACACATATCTCCCATGGTGGCTATGTACAATATTGTGATAGCAATTCCATAATTAAAGTTGTAATTCAGTTTCCATTACCAATATGCCCTTTCATCCCCTCAAGAAAACACCATATTGCCTGACATTTTTCTTGTGAAGACTTGCAGTCAGAATACAATTTTCAGGGGACAGGAAAAGTTTTGGCATAAAGGGACAAGGGCTGTATTCATATGAAATTTGAAAAATGTGTTTTGCCTTTTAGAAGCATATTCTAAGGTATTTGATGTTGTCAGATCTCAAAAATGGCTCGCTGTAGAAATGTACTATAGACACTTGTAAGTTAGTATAGACTCTTGCTCAGGTGACATAGGTAGGCCTGGCCTGATGTGAATAATTCAACATGGATGAAGCCTCATTTCTTGGGGGACAGTATCAGGAAGGTGTGTGGATCAGTAGATAGGAAACAGAATGTCTGTACTAAGGGGGAAACACTCATGGAACCATTCACTATGGGCAAGATAACAATGGACAAATAAAGCCTGGAACATAATATTGAGGTAAAAAGTAAATTGTGTATGGACAGCGTGGCCAGAGCATGCTGTCCAGGGATTGTTTCTACGAAGTAACCAAGCCAATCGCAAAACGTGTAATGCAATGTAAAGTAAATGCTAATGTAATGTGACTTTAAAGGAAGAGATTTGCTGTGCAAATATGAACATGTTACTCCTAGGCAGCAGAAAAATGCCTCCCTGCAGAATCCCTTTGCTTTGTTGCAGAAAATGGTTTCTGTGGGGAAGTAAAGACAAGCTGCACCAGCCAAGGTGCACTCACCCCTGCCCCATCTGTTCAGGCAGCCAGGGGAAAGAGGCAAATCACTAAGGTGAGGGAAATCTGGTCTCCCACAGCCCAACTGCCTACCCCAAAACTTACAATGAACAGGGTTAAAATATATAAGGGAGGAGCAGCTGCTTCCTCTGATTGTCTTTATGAATTTGCCCAGTTCTACTTTTGAGCCCCAAGCCACCAGGCCACACCCCTCCAGAGGTCACAGTGATTCCTTGCTCCTTCAATATTCTGCCTCACTTCTACCTCCCATCCCATCCCATCCCATCCGAGATGGAATGGCTGAGTTGGCGTTCTCCCTTTTCTAACCCCCACCAGTAGGGCATAGGATTCTCCAAGACCTGGTCTACACAAGAGGGGAAAGTCGACTTAAGATACGCAATTACATAGCTGGAGTCAATGCATCTTAAATTGTGTTTTTGGGAAGTCCACACAGCGAGAAGTCGATGGGAGCAAACGTTCCCATAGACTTCCTTTAATTCTCGTGAGGAGCAGGACTACCAGTGCTGACAGGGGCGCATTCTCAGTTCAAATTAGTGGGTCTTCGCTGTACCCACTAATTTGAATGCTAGAAGATCCACCTCTGGAGGGCTGATCTTCTCCATAAGGTAGACAAGCTCCAACAGTGGTGAAGAGCCTCGCTTTACTCTATCTGGATTCTGACATGGCTGCTGTGTCAGGCCAGCTTTCCCAGCAGCCTTTGCCCACCATCTCTCTCGGAACACTCAAACATGGCACTAATGAACTTAAGCAATAGTCCCAAAGGAAATAAAGGAAATATAAAATGAGTTTTCCACCCTTCCCAAGCTACCGTGCTCTTTTATAGAGTACTGACTGTTTGTACTTTCTTCCTGGGGTCCTTGCTCTTAACCAAGTCATTGATCCTTTGGGCTTCCACCTTAAAGCTCTTCCCCCAATTTGGTTCTCTATAGGCTGGATTCTTATTCCCAGCCTATCTCCAGGCAGTCTAACTATGGTTTAGCTCTCTCTAGAGCCTGCCACAGACATCTCCTTTTTTCCTAGTGACTTTTTTTTTCCAGGGCCGGTCATTTAAAAAAAAAAAAAAAAAAAAAAAAAAAAAACCCCACCACACACACACACACCCCCTCCTTTCTCTCTCTCACTTCCCCACCATCAGTGGTTCTTCTATCTTTCTCCTACTCTCATCTCACAGAGTTAGAGTCCCCCAGGTAGCAGGTGTTTTCTCCTCACTCTGTTTCTTAAGTGCCAGCTGCCTGGATGCTCTAACGCTGAAGCACGCATAGAAAAAAAAAAAAAAAAAAAAGAGTGGTGGGTGCTGAGTACCCACTGGTAGCTCCATTATCAGCACCTCCCCCTCCCCCAGCAACTGCCCACCGGGAGCCCCCGCAATCAATGTTTCCCTCTGCCACTGCCTCCCACCCATCGTGACTCAGCTATTCTGCAGCATGCAAAGGTTGCTGAGGGGGTAGGGAGGAGGAGCAAGGGAAGGACGCACTCATAGGCAGAGGTAGAGTGGGGGTGGGAAGAGGCAGGCTTTGGGTGGAAAGAGGCAGGTTTGGTGGGGCCTTTGGGGGAAGGGGTGAAGTGGGGATGTGGCTTACAGCAGAGCTGGGGTGGGGGGGAGGGGGAAGTACCCCCAGGCTACAGCTACACTGCAGGCTTCTTGCACAAGAACAGCTGTTCTTGCGCAAAAACTTGGAGCATCTACACTGCACACATGTTCTTGCGCAAATACATTTACAGTAAAGCGTCGGAACAGAGGGCTTCTTGAACAAGAGTTATTCCTCTCCCCACGAGGAATAAGCCCTCCTGCGCAAGAGCTCTTGCGGAAGAAGGCAGTGTGGACGGGCAACAGGGGCTTCTTGCGCAAGAAATCCTATGGCTAAAATGGCCATCAGAGCTTTCTTGTGCAGGAGAGCATCCACACTGCTACGGGATTATTTTTTTATAATCCAACAATAGAGTTTTAAACAAAAATTCCACCTCACTAAGACTTTTGAAAGGTGGTGGGTTTGTTCCACATCGTCACAAAGACAAACCTCAAAAGTCTGAATGAAACAAAATGGACAGTCTCAGGAGAGCTTGATTAGATATTCTTTCCCATTCAGCCATCTAAAAAGGGGGAGAGAGCTAGTGAAGCAACGCCTCTGTATCACCACAGTCTGCTCGTTTGCCAAATAATGCAGCCTTTCCAGGTCATGAAACGCCGCTGAAGAGACACCCCCTTTTCTTTGTGATTTAGCCAAAAGATACTTTAACAGCTCCCAGCAGGGTGAGGAATAGGGCAGACCTGCCTACTTTACAGCTTTTAGCTGGATTTCAGCTAGTTTAATCAAACATTCCAGACTGCTCCTCACTTCTTCTGCCCTTCTGCATGTCCCCCAATGCTTCAGTGGGTTTCCTGCTTAGGATACAATATTGCCAACTTTCACAATCTTCTCATGCATCTTATGACAGATCTCTTATTTAAAGCCAGGCCTCTCTTTTAGGCAACTGATAGGAGCTCAGATTTTCATTTAAAAAAAAAAAAAAAAAAAAAAAAAAAAAGCGCACCCAAGTCTCCCCATCCCACCATCAATGCCTAGCAACAGAACTGCTGTTAAGAAAGGAAGAGCAGCCCTAGCCTGCAGGGATTGTGGGGAATAAAGGAACAACAGTGAGGGACATCACATAATTCCCCACATTTCTGAGGAGTTTAAAAAAAAAAAAAAAAAGAGGAGAAAAGGTGTGTCATCATCCTCTCCCTGAGGAGTGCTGGGGGTGGCATGGGAAGGAGAAGGAAGAAATGAAATGGCAAAGAGAAAGGATTCTACCGTGCCACTTTCTCAAAAGCTCCCCACAGAGATGGTGTTTGTGAAGAAAAGGAATGTTTTTGCAATACATTTTTCACTAGATTATGAAAAAAAAAAGAATCAGATAGGGACACTCAGTGCAACACCAGTTGAACATTTTTAAAGTAGATTTTATATGTGCTGGAACATTAGCAACCATTTGCCACAGAGAAATAAGGGGAGGGGGAGGAAAAACAACATTGTGAAAAATCTCAAGCTTTTCAATGTAAAAATGTAGCTGGGGAGACACAAAGAGGAATGATCAATAAGATTGGGTTGAAGAAAAGAAAGAAATGTATAAGTTACAGGGGATACCAAAAACCCTCAGGAGGGAAGAAGTGAAAGAGAGATAGGAAACACACACATTCAAGTATAATACATGTTAGCTTGCATTCAGGGTTGAGGCTCTGAGTTTATTTTGACTGCCCTTCGAGTTAATTGCCACTATTAAACTGACAGCTTAAAGAAACTCTCCCCTTATGACTGGAGTGTCAGGAAAAGACTCAGTCCTCCTAGTACATTAGGGATTTCATTTCTTACTGTATGTGAAGGACAGAATAGATAGCAGGTAGGAATATAAAATTTGCAGCATGGAGCAAAATAATTATTTCACATTGACACACAGGCATATTATTTACTGTGATTAATTTAAAGGGATTTTTCTTCCCCATTTTCAAGAAGCTTTACCAGACTGTAAGTGATCTTCTCAAAGTAAATTGTAAATAACAACTACATTGACGATAACCAGAAGACACTGAGTCAATCATGACATTTTTCCCCTCTTATTTTGGAATTGCTTGGCAAACACAAAGTCAGTTTTGATCACCAGAACCTTTTGAATTTATGTCAGCTTAATTTTCAGTAAAATAAGTCCCTGTATGAAGCAGTAAAACAATCCAGAAAGCGAATTTCACAGTGTTTATTGCAGTAATCAAGTACATTATGAAGCAGGAGGACAAAGGGTTTAATGATTTCACTCACCAGAAAGTGAGGTATAAACCTTCTGAGCTGCACTACATTGTGTACTTTGATACAGTAATTGCAAACAGGAATTATAAAAAGAGAGAGAAACAAAGTCACAGCCCCATCATTTCCTAGGGATTAAAGATAAACATCAAACACACAAGTGTAAACATGGATGCATTTAAGTAAACTGTTTTGCATGAACACCAATTAGTGCAAATAAAAATCTCGTTTTTCCTGTTATTTGGAATGTGAAAAGCAATCCTATCAATACTTACTTTGATTTCATCACATCTAAAAGCAACGATGCCATTTAAACCTGAAAACTATCTTAATAGCCTAATTTAAAGAAAAACTACTCCCATCTTTATATTCAGATTTTCCAATTTTTAGAAAGTGTTTATATTATAAAAGATACTATGATAATATAATAAGCAAATCATAAACAGTTCTTTTCTTTTTTGGTGCATATCCCAGGGGAAGGATGCCTCATAGAAGTTTCCTAATTCTAGTGCATTTTCTGTAACATTAACTGCTTTTCAACTCTAGAGGGGGCTCTAGCCACACACTTCCAGTACACCACCACCACCTCCTCTCCTCCAACTCACAGGCTAGAGGATTTATTAACTTTCTAATCCATTTGTCCTTTGGGTTTCCAGTTGTACTCCTACGCAAAACAACCAGATATGTGAATAGCTACCAAACCGAGTGAAAGCACTTGGTCTCAGCTGGGTCACTTCCCTATGGCTCCTCAGGTTTGCACATTATATCTCCTAAAGAGCTTTCTCCCCACCCCTTCCCTTACCCCATTGGGAGGGATGTATCACTTGAAGCCTCTTTAGTTTGGTACACAAAAGCCAAACACTTCTCCCCAAGATCCCTTACCTTATGATGACAAACATCACCAGAGAGTTGCCCACCAAGCCAACCACAAAGACCACAGAGTAGACAGCAGTGATGATAATAGGGATAGCTGGGGAAATATTGGTGTGGTTCTGCTGCAAGTCTTCAAAGCCACCACTGGCATTGTTGCCATACTCTGCCCAGCCCAGGAGCCAGCTGCTGCTGCTGGGGAGGAGGCAGGGGCCTGGAGAGCAGGTGGAGCCTGGCTCTTCACGGAAAATGTGCACAGGGGTCTCCATGCGGTTCACTGGGACCACACACAGTGAGACCAGAAATATGCTAGAAAAAGAAGAGAGAGAGAGAGAGAGAGAGAGAGAATAAACCACAATGTGCAAACTTTCCATTCGAACTGACCTGTGCTTCTAAGTCAGTGGGGAGGGGAGTGCTTTAATAAGCATATTTAGATAGATACCGTTTAACAAACAACATTTTAACATTGCTTAATTGTTAAACGTAACAGGTAAGTGCTGGTAAATGCTGCCCATGAGATGCTTGGCTGAAGTTTCCTCCAGGTAACAGAGATTACAGGTTGGGAACAAAACAGAAGAGATACGATAATAATTTGGAAACAGCTCAGTTCCACTCCTCTGGTTTCCCCCTCTCGCCACATTTTTAAAGTCAAACAGTATCCTAATCTCTAGGTTTTCTTTCTGCCTTGACTACACTGAAGAGGGGAGGGGAATCCACCCCTTTCACCACAATTGCGTGCCGTTTCTTCCCTTAGCTTTTACCACATTCAGATGTGACACCTTTCAATAAGAGAAACAAAATTTCAAAAATTACCTCGTTCAGTCCTGGAAAAGGAGCAGTCTCCACACAAATGCTTTTAAGAGTAGTAAAGAAGCATCCTTTTGGCTCCTGGAGGTGTCACTGATCTCCTACGGCTTTTGAACCTGGAACATCTATGCCTCTGGAGAGCTGAAAACGTGCTAGAGATGAAGCAGAATCCCAGTCATTAGCTCCGAGGTGGCGGCAGCTGCTGCTGCTACAACTCCCAGCACGTCCCCCTTTTACACTCACACTATCTGTCGTCTCACTCGCACTCTGCAAGGTCTCCAGCAGCACGCTGCACTAACTCACACATTCTCCTCCACCTCAGGTTCCGCAGCTCAAAAGCTCACATGACTCCTGTCTAAACACCGACAGGCAGACAAATTGAAAGGAAAGACAGACAGGCAGTAAGTTCTGCTCTACATGGCTGTATCATTTCCATTCCCATACACTTTTCCAAGTTGTATTTCTCCCTTTCCCCCTTCTCCTGCCCCCTCCCTCCCCCCCACAATTTAAAGGCCTTCAGGCAATGGCACTTGCTCCCTTATTGAATATTCCAAATTTTGCAAACTAGAAGACATTGGACAGAACAGGAATCTCAGACAAACCCCCTTTGGCTCCCCTCTCCACCCTTGAAACGCAGGTCTGTTTGATGGAAGGCATGCACGTTGCATTTCGTAATATATTTTGAGAGATCAGAATGTAGATGCGTGAAACTTGATCCAAACATTTCCTCATTGGGAGGGTATGTAGTATTTCATTATATCTCTAACAAGAAGTCAGTTAGGTGGAGTCTAGGGGAAGTTAGAAGAAGGTCTGCAGTGAAGCAGAGAGAGAGAGAATATATTTAGATAGAATACCCTTGCTCTTATTCTCATAAACTTCCTTGTACAGTGTTAAAAGAAAGCAGCATTTTTGTGATTTTGCCTTTCACATGACACCATAATATTTTGTTCCATCAGAAATTAAGCCCCCAGGAAACTAATGAAGGTCTATAAGGATTCCACCATAAACTATATCTCAAACCAGCAGCAGATGGGTGTAGGAGTATAGAACCCAAATCCCTAAATGCTTGAATATCAGGTGAAAATATTTAGTCATGCAGGTATTTGGATCTGGAACATCATCTGGGATGTTATTTAATTAATCTGATCCCAGGTGGAGGTGGAGAGATGCACTATGTTTTAAGGATGTTAGCTATCAGGTAGTTGAATAGTTGACTAACCCCATGAATTCTTAGCAGTTAGTTGACTATTCTATAGCCAGTGCAACCCAGCCACACTCCTGGGGAGCGCCCTGCTACTCCTCACTGCTGCCTCTGTATCAGAGGCAGCAGTGCAGGGTGCCAGGTGGGAGCCAGTTTAAAAAACAGCTACCCTCATGGACCAGCTGCCTGCCACCATGCACTGCTGCCTCTGATACAGAGGTAGCAGCACGGGGTGGCAGCAGTCCCTCTCTGCAGGGAGGGTCCAAACTCTGCATGGACAGAGGCTTGTGGAGGGGGAGGGGCAAGGGAGGCAGCCCTGAAGCAGCCTCTGTCTGCAGTGGCCCACGCTGGCTACAGACGGAGGCTTCTCCAGCACCTGCCCCTGGTCCGTGGGCAGCACCAGCACTGCAGACAGAGGCTGCTTTGCTGTAGCAGCCCCTGCCCGTGGGGGGCGGGATGTCACTCCTTCCCACTCCCCAGGCTTATCGGTTGATCAACTACTTGTTCGCATCCCTACTATGTTTCCCTCTAAATGCCAAATTGTGAGTAAAGCAGTAGCTCCTCTAGGCCCATGCTCTGCAATAGAGAGAGGAAACAGATTAGCTGTCTTTGTAAGGCTGAGCAATGGGCTAAGTAGGTCTCCCCCCAAGAAGACTGATAAGTGTGATGTGCTTCTGTGCATTTGGTGGCATTCAACAGAGCTGCGAGTGTTCCGCTTGCTGCTTTTTGTAATGCAGAGACTTTGCTCCCTGTTCCGATTTCTGCTGAGGTGTGACGAGTGACTAACAAAATCTTAGAAAGGGACTCCAAACCCAAAAGGCAGTTGTGATTTGAAAACCAAATCACAGTGCATGATGTTTTGCCAAAACCAAACCATGTGTCAGAGCATGCTTCTCTGGTCCCTGATACATGGACATAGCTATAGCATTTCAAATAACTTTGAAACTACCACCAGCATAACAGATGAAAGACAAAAATGTCCCTTAGTGAGTCATGCACATTTTAAATATGTAGTATTGACCTATGGGCTGCCACGAAAGAAGCTGCTCCCCACTGCTTCTCTTCTTCCCCCATATGGAAGTCAGACCTGGATTAACTAATAGGTACTTCCACAGATACCCTAAGGATGACCCCTGATGACAAGGAGAGAAAAAAATTGGGTGGCACTGCTCAAATTTGGCCTGGCTGTCCCTCTGATATGATAGAGGGGCAGCTGTGCTCAACTTGAGTGGTGTGGGAGTTGTGAGAGTGCAGGGCAGGTGATGGGAGTGAGCGGGACTGGGAGTACATGTCCTAGTCTGTGAATGGGAGCAAAGCACTAAATAGCCAGGGGGATCCTGGAGGCAGCCAGTAAGCTACAGGTGAGTTGCTGGTGGGTGGGCGGGGGATAAATGGGCTGTTGGAAAGCAAGCAAGAGCTGCTGTGGTCAGAGGTATGACTTGGGTGCTACTGCAGCACTAGGTGTGAGGGAGCAGTGGAGTGAGATGTTTGAGGTTCTGACTGGTGGAACTGAGGTGTTGGGGACTCCAATGAGTGTGATGCATGTCAGGACTTCTGGGATGTGTGAGAGAGCTGGTGGAGAGATGTTGGGGGCATTTGTGAGGTGGAAGAGGCATTTAGGGGTGAGGAGTGGGGACTGCGGGGTTCTGTGTTGGGTGGAGTATGTATGGAGCACGGAAGCTTTTGCGGTCTAGTTTACAGCAGGTGGGGACTCCCCAGTTTCCATCGTGCACTGGCACCAGACACTCTTTAAGCTGGACCTGACTGAAGTAGAGTGACCAGAGAGCAAGTGTAGGAAAAAAAAATCAGGCTGGGATGGGGAGTAATAGGCACCTCTGAGAGACAAAGCCCTGAATATCAGGCCTGTCCCTATAAAATTGGGATATCTGTTCATCTTACATTGAAGTGTTAGCTAGGCTGTCACTTGTCATCTTAAATTTAATTCAGTAATTTTCAATTATTTTTACCATTTTATTGGAACTTTTCCATTTTTCCAGTGGAATAGACATCTGTGAGACAGAATGTAGCAATGTCTTTAACACACATTGGCTAACCAGGCTCACCAACAGTGGAGGGACAGAGGGGATAATTGCCCCAGGGTCAGGCATTTCTAGGGGACCCAGGGCTCTGGCTGTTGCCTCAGCAGCAGCAGTGATGTCCACAGCCCTGGGCCCTTTAAATTGCTGATGAAGGGTTGGGCCATGTGCTCCAGGCAGCACTAAGAGCTGGGGTGGGGCGCACCACCCTCTAGGCAGCACTGAGGACTTGGAGGAAGGGCGCACCACAGTAGAGGCAGCCCTGAGAACCAGTTGTCCTCTGCCCTTGGCCTCTCCCCTCCTGGGAGCACAGAGCTGGCCCCCTCCACCTTGCATAGGGGCCCACAGAGGCTGTCAGCTCCACTGTGGCTAGCCATTTCATTGTGTGTTTTATAATAAAATATTATTTCATTCTGAAAAGTATGAGGCTGCATTCTGGTCAATTTATCAATAAAGTGAGACTTATGATTGTTATATTGAAGATGGCAGAGGAGGAAGTGGTTTCTTGTTCTCCAGTTACTGTAGGTGGATTAGAAATGTTCTTATGGGAGGAAAAAAGCCTGCATTTTGAATGTTCCAGACAAATCTAAAATGAAAAGGGTAAATAAATGCATTTAGATTAATTATTGTCTTCAAAGGTTTAGGTAAGGGACCAACCTTCTTCCCAATTTCTATTCTCCATCTAGGTGCTAGATAGGTACTGAGTATAGCTATGGCTTATACATCTCAAAGAATCTTCATGCACTAAAAGTGCATGCAAACAGGTATGCTCATCCTTAACTAGGGTTGCCAACAGAGTTCCCTCTAAGTTGGAGGGCAGCACAGCTTCATGGCTGATTAATCAGCCCCATCCAGTCAGAGGCTCAGGGCTCCATGCATGGAGCTGACTGGTCAGAGCCAATTAATCACCTGTGGAGCTGTGCTGCACATCTTAGCAGGAACAGTGGTTGCCAGTCCTCCCAGATTGTCCTGGAGTTGCCAGGAATTAAAGAGTACATCATGTGATGCAATCTCCAGGAATATGACAAAAAAAATTGGCAACCTTATCCTTGACTGAATGGAGTAACAGTCCCCTACTTTGGAGTGGCAAGTAAAAGAGGTGGAGTTTCATGAGGCCACGGCGGTTTTGTAGGGATAACATATTAAAGTATTAAAAATGATTCCCCAAGTAGAAGAAGCATATAAGTGTTTAGATTTATTCTTGTTAAAGTGTTTAGATTTAGTGTTATCAAGCTTGATAAGTGTTTAGATTTATTATTATTATTATTTGTTAAGATTGTTAAATGTTTAGATTTATAATTATTGCCCCTCTAGAATATAATTTGTTAAGAATATAATACTATGTAGCCAGAAACAGCTCCCCTCTCTGTCCCAGGGCATGCTCATACTTTTGCAAGTGGCTGCTTGTCAAGCCACTAACTCTGCTCCCAGAGCCAAGCCCTGTAATTGATTAAGGGCATTGTTACACAATTGATGCCTGTTCTCTTCAAAGCATTGTGAACCAATTAACCCTAATCGCAAAGTGAAACATTGTAACTATAACAGTAACTAACTCCTCACTCAGAGAGAGAATGTTTTAAGAAATGCTTTTGTAACTACAACTCTTGCATATGTAAAATTATTATTATACAAAATACTGTATGTGAAACATTAATTAGGGAATGTATGTAAGAGAGAGAGTGCTTGGACAATGAATGAATGGTTTGAGAGGTGCCAGCCTGAGAATACAGTATCAAAGGGCTGAAGAAGGCGTCAGGTGCCAGTGCAACCAAAAGGTGTCAAGTGGAGAAAAACTGGAGACTGGAGGTCCACCCTATGAGATCACTGACTTTTGAGCACCTGGCAGCCACCCTGTAGACATCAGCATGACGCAGCAATTCCCATAGACTGGCATAGGAAGAAATTCCTATAAAGACTGGACCAAAAGACTATGGAGTCAGAGTCCAAGGTTCTGCTGCCAGCCTACCAGGAGCTTCAGATGTGCATCTGATCAGGACTTTGCTCTCTACTACCATCACTTGTGTACAGAATACCTGGCCAGTACTCTGTCACAAGCAACTTCCAGGCTGGTAACTATAACAACTACACAGAACCTGAATGAATGGATGAATGATTGAATGAATGTTTATTTATTTATATATATAAGTCTACAAGGGTTAAGTAGTGATAGGAATAAGTAGTTAAACAATGTTGTTTGCTTCTATCTTTTCTTTATTATTATCTTTACAATAAATGTGGCTTTTTGCCTTATCCCCCTCATAAGATCCTGCTTGCTTTTATTGGTACAAGAGTTTTACCCTTCTCTTAGGAAGAATACCATTTATGTGGGGGCTAGTGACCACCATTGTATTTAGAGTTACACTTTCCATTGCAAAAGATTCTTGCAACTTTAAGAGCTCTACCACTTCCATTCTTTGCTGCAGGCCTTCGAAATTCAACAGGAAAAAAGCCGGAAGCCAGAAGTGCATTTTCTTTAACCCATGAAATTACATTTGGATTTAGCTAAGTTATAAACTGTCAAAACACCATGACGAATAGAAGAATACATATAAAATAGTATATTTAAAGAGTCTTATTTCAGTTGCAAATTCAAGCAAGCAACATGTTTTAAAATGCAGATTTGCTTCCCTTGTGCGTATGTGCTGTGGTACTCCATAACCACATATTTCTCTCATAGAATCCCTGCCTCTGGTACTGCACAAACTAGATGCACAAAGTAGCAGGATGTATGGTCACCTATGCAACATCAAAGTGGTTGCACAAGCAACCATACATTTGGCATCTCCTGTCAAATGCTTCACTTTGTGAGCTAATTAACACACAGTTTTCCTGTATGCTCTAGTGTCTATAATGAAAACAAGCAGGCAGAGCCTCAGACTCATCATCTCACTAGAAAACAAAAACAAGGGCATACCCAGTAGCACAGTGCCCTCTAACACCACAGTAGGACATTAATTCAGTACTGATTCAGATGCAAGAATAAAAACTACTGAATCACCAGCATTACTATCCCCAGCATCAACGTGCCAGACTATAGCAAGGGACTGACCACCATCTCAGAAGATTAGATATCTTCTATGATAACCCATCTGAGTACTAATCCTATTCATTTTCTGAGAACTGACTGGATCATGGCAGGCAAGTGGTGTGTCTGCAAGCTACTTGCAGTTTCTGCCATTTTGCCAGACGATTAGGCTGTGAAGTCCTGTTGAATAGGAAAAAACAAAAACCCTTCTCATTTTCTGCTAAAGTTTCCAATATTGTTCCCTGACAATGAAATTATCTTTTGAGATTTGTAAATTAAACTGAGGAAAGCTAAAAACTTGACGTTCAGCTTGGAGCTTTAATTTGAGGACTGATCATTTGCAAGGCCTCTTTTTAGACTTGTGGAAAACAGTAAGTAGTCACACTCCCCTCTTCCCCCCCCCCACGCACCCCTTTCCACCCACAGTATCTGCTAGCTTGCTCCATTTTAGTCCACCTGATAATTATTTTTCTCTTTGCTACCTGATTGACCAACAGCTACAATAAAAGAGAACATGTATAAATGAAAGGCAGTTTAAAGAGCTTTCAAGTGGCTCTGGTTGCTAAGGGAACCAAGTTCTATCTATGCGCATTCAGAAATGTTAGCTGTCTGGGCAAATCTAGCTGTCAGGAATTTATATTTTATCCTGTTCCCGGGGGGGATTTAAAATAATTATTCCTACATGGTTCATGAGCATGTAGATATACAGTATTGTAAACACTTAAACTTCATTCTCGTGAGGTTCCATTCTTACCTGCCAGTGATGGACATTCACATTTTATTTTAAAGTAAGTCATTGGTATAGCTTCCCATTGCTTCTTTTTTTTTCCCAAAAGTCTCATTCACACACTGGTTCCTCTTCTCTTTTCAGAACCCAAACTTTCTCCAGAAGAAAGATGGAGCCCTACAGTGAAGCATAACCAACTAGGGAGTTTACAAGTACGACACTGTGATTGCCAGACATTTTCTGAATTAAGAGTGGTAAAGATGCAGAGTCTCCAAAGGAAAGGAAGGGGTAAAGATTTGGACACTGAATCTGACTAATTGTAACAAGAATTTATTTAATTCCTAAATCAAATGGACAGAGAGATCCTTCTCCTCTGTGATAATCTCTGTGAAGTCACAGCCCCTACAACTGTTTGAGGTGGTAGTCCATAAAAAGAATCCAGATTGCCGTTAGTCAATTTCCCTATGGGCACTTCCTCATTGTGAGGAGACTGAATCAACTTTACCTCATAAAATTAACCAGATTCAGAGGAATCTCTCAGGATCTAGGGTAATAATACAACTGCAAGAGGGAGCTAATGTACCTCCTTCCCTGACTGATTTTCATCCAATTTCTGAAACTAGAGGCTCTAATGCTCCAGAAGAGCTACAGTCAGGCAACTGGGTGTTGCATCCAATATCTTCATGACTGCTGGAAGCCAAATGAGAATACCTGAAGCTACATCTAGACTACAAAGCTAAGATGGAAAAAGATACGCAAATCGCAAACCGCAATTTGTGCATCTTCTTCCGTTTCTCTGTCGAAAGAGGCTTTTCCGAAATTTGGCATGTCTACATGGCGCCAAATTTCAGAAAAACCTGCTCTTTCAACACATCCCTTATGCCTCATAAAATGAGGCTTACAGGGATGGTGAAAGAGCACATCCATTTTTCCAAATATTTTTTCGGAAAGGCAGACACATTGCTTGGATGTGTCATCGTTTTTCCAGGATACCTCCAGTGAAGATTTTTCATGCCTTCCTTGACAGAAACCCTTAAATATCCCACAATCCAACCCCTACACAAGAAACCATTTCTTGTCTTTAATGTTTCTCTTAATTATGGTCTAGTATCTAACCACTCCTTTTGAGGAAGGTCATTGGGAAGGTGCTGTTTGTTCAACACCAACAGCATCTGCTGTCCTCTCCAATTTCTTGATCTATAGCCAAGTAGGATTTAGACCTGGACAAGATGTTAATAAACGTTAATGGTTCATAATCTGCTCAGAAGAACAGAGAAGTCAGCTGCTCTTACTGATACCATTTGATCTCTCACCAGACTTCTGTATTGTAGAACATGAAATGCTATAGAAGTTACTGCTGGATTTCATAGGAACAGACACAAAAATCACCATAAAGTAGTTCTATTAATTGCTTTAGGAAAGATTCCTGAGTTGTCTAGATTATCTTCTAAAATGACTACTATTCCTCCCAGATGTATTTTAGCTATTGGGCTAAAATATTTGTTGAATGTTTAAACAAAAAATACCAAGAGAGATTTTGAGTGTTTTAGACTCAGTGTGCTGATAGCATTCAATTCTTAGTCTCCTTTTTTATCAGCCTTACATTATTTACTTGCTTTTCCAATGTCCGACAGAAATAAGGAGCAGACAGGAGTATACTAGGCTCTGAAAGAAGAGACAACCAGAAAATAGCAATTTTACTCAATCAGTGACTTGTCTGTTGGTTACAGGAAAATGCATTGAATCTGCATATGCACTACCCAAATCAGTTCTCTTGTGCCATTACTTTTCTCTTTGCATCTTAATTAATGGTATGCACACAACATAGCTGTTTGCTTGACACAGCAGAACATTCTTGATTAGAAGGGGAATGGAATCAAGGAGGATCATCAATGCAGGGCAAAGATAATGAGACTTTCAAGAAATGTTGGGATGGGAAGAAATTGTGAAAATTACTTTTTTTTTTAAAAAAGGGAGTGATACTGAAACAATAAATATACTACTGATGATACAAGTAGTGTCATCAGTAAAGAACTAAGAATCAGTGTGACTTTTCAATCACTGCTACTTCAGATATCAAATTGAAACTGAATGCCAAAATTTTATAAAACTGCATTGACAGTAAGCTAGCAACACAATATACAAAACAAGGAAGGGTAAATGTGTAACTGAAACTTTAGCATGCAGGGGGCAATTGCAGTATTTGAAGAATGCCACCAAATGAGGAAAAAAAAAGATGTGAGCATTTGATAACAACAGAGGGGCTTGGTCCTGACATCTTAATTCTGACTGTTCACATGCACGCAAATACTGTGACAAAGCTGGCACTGGATGTACTCCAATTCATCTTTTGAAGTGAAGAATAAAGAAACCAAAGTAAATGTAATCATTTAATAGCTATATTCAGTACAAACAGCAGAGGGTGTAGATGCTACAGTATGGTATCTATCATTGATAGGGATGCTAACCATAAACATGGCCGCAAGCTGTAAATGAATAATGGTAATTAATTGTGTGCCTAATTATATTTTAAGTACTCCCACACTAACTGACAGAAAGGCTTATGCTCAAACCTTAATATTGATCTACAAACATTGTGCCATGTAATAATGGAGCTGTTTGATTAGACATATGAATTGGCAACATCTGAAGATGAAAAACATAGAGATATTTCAACTCTATATGAGCCACAGACAAGTTGCTGGTGTGTGCAGAGTTACACTGTGCAGTTTGTCTATTAAAGATATAGTTGATCCTATTATGGATACTGAAATTAACTGTAATTATGGAAGGAAGACTGAAAAGCATGTTACTGTTTTGTAGCATATGCAGATATGCCCATGTGACAGACATTTGTTTAGACAAATGATGCAAGAAGCAAATGGGACTATGGTCAATTTGTCAATCACTAAAAATGACATTTGTGTATGCTGTAGATGATCACATTAGCAAGCAACTAAATGGATCATGTAAATTACTGTGGCCAAATTATGCCACCATTACTCACTTTGAGTAGTACCTGACTTGATGAGTAGTCTCATTAAACTGAATAGTGCTTGTCAGTGAGGTTCTGAAAGAAATCATGGGAATATTAACAAAACTATAGAAAATTGTATGGGAAACTCAAGCAGAAGAAAAGTGGAAAGGAATGGCAAGATAAAGCAAACTGCATGCAAGAAACAAAGTATATAATGAAGAAGAACAAGAAAATAAATAGGGTTATAGCCAAAAAGGTCAAGCCCATCAAGTTTAAAGGCTAACCACTGCATTCCCCACCTCCATCTCTACCGCAAGCTCTGCATATTCTGCCTCTCACCCCCAGTTCAGCAGATCCTCACCAGTTCAGCTATCTGTCAGACAGTCAGTGGCCAAAGGAGGTAATAGGGAATTATTCATCCCTTAGTATTAAACTTTCAAAATTAAAAAAAAAAAAAATCACACAAAGTAGAATTGGAGAGATGTTCATGATTGTAAAGTTGATTTTGTAAAATGAGTTACACTTTACACTGACTTCTCTCTCAACCTTGAGTCTTTCCCTCCCATCCCACTCTTACACTTGGTCCTGGGCTACTGCACCTTCTATATCAACCATATTGCCCAAACAAATCGGACTGGGTTTAGCAATTGTGGTTCTTGCCATCAGAAGCTGGTGATCACTGGTAAATACCGAGACCAGATAGCCTTCTTAAACCAAAGTATTGTTGAATCTCAACAGTAGGAAAAAAGCAGAACTCAAGAGAAAATGAATTGTTAAAAAGATACCTATCATACCAGCCCTTCGAATGAGAGGCCTGGCTAGGTGCTCTCCATAGACATCCTAAACTTTTGAGCGTCAATCCGTTTCCATCAACACTGCCCAAAAATATAGTTTGGTGAGCTCCATAGGGGTTTACAGACAGGCCATCAACGCAGAAGGCTCTTGCATGATTCTTTATGTATTGGCAGATCAGTGGTTATCTTGAGTCATTGTCCTGTTTCCCTCTTGTTTTTTCCAACAGCCTGCTATTAAACTAAACCAGCATATCCATATAATAAACCAGGTCACAGACAGTGGTCATAAATTATTACAGAGCATCTCCACTTCTGCCATGGACAGGCTATAAAATGGCAAGATATTAAAAGGAGTTAAAATACTTATATTCATTTGGTGCAAAATAGTCAAGGTATAATATGTGATATACATATTGTGCATAATGTTTCTGATACCATGTAATGTATTTGTCTTGTTTGCATAGGAATCCTATAGACAAAAGTTCAGCACCTAGGAATGATTTCATTCAGAGGGACTGAGGCATGGAACAAATGTTCACTAATGGTATGCAGTGTTAAAAAAGAGCTGCAACACTACTAACAAGAAAGCATTTCTTCCAAGACTTCTCTACATGTTCAGTTAAATAGAAGCCTCTATGTAAGGCCACATCTATACTTACCCAGAAGTTTGAATTAAGATACGCACCTCCAGCTTTGTTAATTGTGTAGCTAGAGCCAAGTATTCTTAATTTGATCTTTCATGCTGGCTTTACAGTGGGAGATTGATGGGAGCAAATGCTCCTGTTGACTTCCCTTACTCTTTATGAATCGAGGAATACTGACATCAACAAGGGGACCCTTTGTATTGGATTTAACCAGTCTTTACTAGACCCGCTAAATCAAACACCTCAAGATAATTGCATCATCAATCTTCTCGCTAGTATAGTACAGATGTGACCTAACAGTGCCATCTGATGACTCCAAACAGTACTGCACATTCTATAAACAAGTTAATTTGGATTCTCTAGTGATAGGCTGGCAAAAAAGACACCATATGACGAACTTTAGCACAGTTGGGATTGCTAAATTAGCTTGACAGGATTTACTTTCCACAAACCCATGTTGATTGGTATTAACTAAATTACCATTCTTTAATTCTTTATTAATAGAGTCCCATATGAGTTGCTCTACCATCTTGCCAGTGATTGATGTCAGACTGATAGGTCTAAAATTACCTTGAAAATCTCATTTATAGTATTGGCACAGCATTAATTTTGTTCCTGTCTTTGGAACTTCCCCAGTGTCCCCACAATTACTGAAAAGGAACATTAGCAGTCTAACAAGCTGCTTGGCCAGCTCTTTGAAACTTCTTGGTTGTCTGGACCTGCTGATTTTAAAAATGTCTAACAATAGTTGCTGTTTAACATCCTCTGGGATTGCTACTGTGTTTCATCTCCATCTGCTGTGACAATCATCTGGAATTTTCCCCCAAATGTAGAACACTTTTGTCTTTTTCTGTATTACTATTGACAGTTCATCTAGTAATTGCCCAATACTATTGCTAGGATTCTAATAGACTTGAAATACTTATTGTCCTTACCGCTACTGGCCACGGGCAGCGGGTTTGCAAAAGTTTTGGTAGTGTCCAATGCCCACACTCTCTCCCCCATACACACACACCCCTGCCTAAGGCTTTGAGATGGAGTTTGGTGGGGGAAGTGCAGGCCCTGGTTAGGATGTTGGGTACAGGCTCTGGACTGGAGCAGGATATTGGAGGACTGGAGAAGGCAGGCTCTGGGAAGGTGTTTGGGTGCAGGAGGTGTCTAGGGTGCTGGCTCTGGCCTGGGGCAGGGGATGGAGTCCTGGGTGCAAGCTCTGAAATAATAATTCCCCTTAAGAATATGAAGCAGAATGAGAGAGATGTAAAGAGAGAGTCTGGGCCTTTTCCAAGGAAGTGATAATGTTCTACATTTTGTACGTTACCTGAATAATACAGTGGTGACTGTACTGCAAATAGATCAAAATCAGATAGCAGCCACTTTGTCTTCAATAAGAGCTGGAATGGGCCATAAGATTACACTATTTGTTCTCTTAAAGATCCATTTTGTGGAGTTACTGAAAGTGGCATAGAAAAAAAAAAGCTTATAAGTACTTGTCATCACCATTAGATTTTTCATCTCACATCGCAGTAGCAACAAAAATAACCATGGCTGCCACTCGTTTCTGCATTTCCTTTGGAGGCTACTTCAGTTCCATAAATATTGGAAATGGTTCATTCAGACACAGGTTGTGTTTAGCATAAGGTTCTTTTTCACAGATGTTGCCATGGAAGCTTGTCAGTAACTGTAGGCTCTAAGAAGTCATTTTTTCTGTCTAATTACTAACCAGCACTATGGTTCAAAAAGCAGACTTTGTAGCCTACAGCACTTGACTGTGTGATTAATATGAAAACTTGTTAGCTTAATCCATCATTGAACATGATTAACTGACATAAGCATTCTTCATGTTTGCTTTACCTTGATATTTTTACCTTTCATTTAAATCACAAGTCTTCCTGAAACACCTATTACCTGTTTAATTCCTACTCCATAGTTATCAATTTGTGAGCAAGGATTAATGTATTATGCCAATAAACTGTAAGTATTACATAGCTTAAAGAGAAATTATTCAGGAATGCAATACATATTTAGCTATGAACTTTAATAAGTCCAATTAGTTTAATGGACCACAACTCCAAATTTAGGTACAATGTAACTATTACTGCTAAGTGACCATAATTTCTTTTGAAATGGATATAGACAAAATCTCAACCTATCAGAAGGTTTTCTGAAGAAGTGCACCTCATTTAGCTATCCATTTCTATCAATTAAGGCCAGACTTATTTTTCATGATTCACCTTAAAGTATTGCCATTGAAGACTTTTTTATAAGATGTTACCACATCTAGGTTAGAAATAACTCTTCTTATGCCAAGATGCATAACAAATAATTTAATATTAAAGAAGAGCCAGCCTTATTTTGATCATGCCTGGCAAATGCATAAGTAATTTGGAGGAAGCAAGAGGATTCTTTGGAAAACACGCCAAACTCAACTGACTCAAACTTAACTGACTCATGTTACACACAGTGGGCGCTATAGTGGAGATATCCCCTCAGCTTCTGCCACAGCAGTAGAGCCCACTGGGTTCTTGAGGGTCTGTGCATAATTGCCAACATTTAAATGAGTTTTGCAAAGGAAAATTGTCCAAAGAAACTGGGTGTGGGAAGAAGCTAGATTCCTGATCAGTAGAGCTTTTTTTTTTTTTTAAATTTGCACTAACTGATTAATTCTGGCACATAGTGCTTTACAAACTGTTGAAATCACCACAATGTGCCTGTAAGGTGGGAATGCCAAGGCAGAAAGGATAAGATTTAAACTAAAGTAATAGAAAGAGTTTATTGCCAGAGTCAGAATTAGAATGTAGAATCCCTTTCCTTTCAGGCCCATGTGTAACACTTTGCCTCTCCTTTCCATAACCATGTGTCTGGCTTATCTGAAATGCTTCATATCATTTCACCTCCCGGGATCCCACACTGTTATTTGAAATGATTGCCATTGCTAGAATCATTGCCAAATGTGGGGCTTAATCTTTCTCTCACACAGGTAGCCCACTTGAGGTAAATGGAACTACATACAGTAAAACCTGTGCTATCCGGCACGCTCGGGGATTAGGGCGTTCCAGTTATCTAAAAATTCTGGTTATCTGAGGGTCCCATCAACCTAGGAAAAACCAATGGACAATCATAATAAAACTCAAGTTTTTAATATTGGAAGTTTTGTAGTGTGAGGCAATTGGTCTCACATTTCTATTTTGAGTTAAAGATGATTAGTACTTCTTACATAAAAAATTGTTAAGCCAATCATGGTAAACCAAGCCAGGCCTGTGTGCCTGAAGATGTGACAGTATTGTGGCTGGGGGTAATGCCGGTTAAAGTTTTCTGGTTAACGGAGCACCGGATAACAAAGGCTTCATTGTACATAAGTATTTCCAGTGTTAGTGAAGGTTGGCAGGAACAGGGACTTTAAATAAGCCCTATTCTTCCAGATCATGGATAAAAAATTGCAATAAAACTGAACCCAACACCAGTGCCCATGGAATCTTTTATGCTTGGCATTTTACATCACTCACTTATTCAGGAAGTTAATAGCTTTCCTATTCTGAATATGGTTTTGTTCTGTGCAGGAGCATGAAAGGGGAGGTGTGAGCAATCTATAAATCCCAAGACAAGTGGAAATTTAGCTATGTCAAAAAATTGCTTGCTTCTGATGCTGTATTTTTATGACAAGAAAAACTGCTGATTAGATTGCACGAGAATCACATAAGAAATTGAACAGTAACTCCGCTGGAGGTTGACTAAGGTCTCATCCAGCAGTCTAAGAAAGATTGTTATTTCAACAAACCGAAAATGTGTTTAATATATATATTAAATATTAACAACAAGCAGTTGTATAATGCCTTCCGTCTAAGAATATTAGTGTACTATAAAGAGCAGGACGAGATGTTAAGCTTTCTAGTTCTCCTTTTATTTCCTGGACAATATTATGATGTATGATCTGTTCATCAAATCTAAGCCACAGCAGAAACTTCTGTACTCCTGTGAGGCTGAGAAAGGATCACCTCGGATGTATGAACTCCATCCATGGGAAGTGTTTCTAGTCAGTTTTCAATGTAACCAGGCAGTCTTGGGAAATAAAGAATGTTACATTGAAAAGATTACCTGACCACAAAGTTTTGAACAATCGGTTTTGTAGTCCTCTTCCTAGAATAAAAAAAGAACACAGGCATTGATACAGGCACATTATAATTTGTTGTGATACTTTTGGTATAGTTTCCCATAGATACAAATTATTGCTTATAAATTAAAAACTCACACTGCTGAGGAAGGTTCAAACTGCAGGTCTTAACAATCCACCTAACAGTTCTTTCTCTTAAATGCAGGAAATAAAAATAGCTTCACAGTCACATCTTAATTTCAAACAATTGGCTATGTAGCCCTCTTTCTAGAAGTGAAGATGGATACAGATACATATTTTGTTTCCAAAAATGGGTCTTGATTAGATGGTCTCAGAGGACTACTTGTTCCCCTTGTTCCTATCTCAGAATTCTATTGGTAACAGTTCTCTGCTTGTTGTTATTTATTTCTTCTCTTCTCCTTTTGCACCCTGCAAAAAAGGTCACATTGCACCCTTTTATCTATGCTACTGCATTTATTTTTGAACACTTCATTTTTGATCCCTTGAACATGAGCTACAATAACCCAATGTCATTGTGCACCTATTTTCCATTTGTTTTCTGCAAGTGAGATGGGTAGTGTACAGTGTTTTAATGACTTATTGGCTTCATTTATAACTCATATGACAACTTGTGAGGAAAGCAGGTTATCCCCAATAAAGCCTTTAATACTATCACACACACAAACGTTTTATTTATGCTATACTACAAACTATTTTAGACAGCTTTAGTTGTTTTAATTAGTACTAACTTTCCTCTCTGCCTGTAAATCCAGTTGCCGATAGCACACACAAAAAATCTAAATTACAAGAGAAGATTAAGGTCAGATGCTATCTGACTCTGCAAGGTTTATAAGGTGGGGAAGAGGTCATGAGGATACTTCCTCCTGCACAGGAACCAGCCACAATCGGAAAGATCTTCAAAAGCACACACAGCGTGCACTGGCTTTACTTCGCTCCTGCTGAAATCAGTGGTACAATTCCCACTTACGTCAGTGGGAACAGTGTTAAACCAATGCTGAACATTCAGGATTTGAAATCACAGGCACTGCAAATAAGAATAAGGTCATTGCTCAACCTACCCTCACTATGCAGCAACCAACAGAACTGACCTAAATTAGAGACACCAAACCGATGCACCCTGAAGGTAGGTGAACTCCAACTGCAGTGTGTACCACCCTGGAAGGGAAGCTGGTCTTTATCTTACTTCATTTATTTGGAAATACTGGTCTTAACTATGCAGCATCTGCCATTCAAAGTCAACATTCCTTGCAATCTCAACTCTACGCATAGGTCCCAATTGAGGAAAGCACATGCTTAAAAGTAAACCTGTGAGTAGTCATGTTAAAGATTATAATTAGGTTCTCTCAAGTACTTTGCTGTTGTTCGGGGCCTTCTGTCTTTGCCATGCAATTCTCAGAAGCCCATGGCAGTGTAATGTTAATAAATAATCAATAATTACTATATGGTTATTTTAAATAACCATCCAAGAAGCAAGTCCATAGACTCTAGCTAAGAATAATCCTAATTGTGAAAGGTGCTGGGATTTACATAACTACTTGCCAGGTATTTCCCAAACTCAGACATGGCACTATAGCAGGCCTGGGCAAACTATGCCCACCAAGATATTGAATCTGGTCCATAGACACTATGGGGATCCCCAGGCAGACTCCCCTCTTGCCTTGCCCCACTCGCACGCCACTCAGAAACATGGCTGTGGAGCGGTTTAAAACTGAGTCGAGAAGGGAGTGGAGTTTTAGGAGCTGCTCCTGCGCCCACCACAATCCCATTGGCCAGTTTCTGGCAGCCATGAAGTTCAAGGGACTCCAGAGCACATGGCTGCAGCCTGTGTGGAGGCAGGGCAGGCAGGGAGGCTGATTCAGGAACTGCTGTTGGCTGGAAAGTCTCCTGGAAGAGCCTACCTCTGGCATCCCAGTTCCTCCCTTCCCCAACCCTCTGCCCCCCACTTCTGCCCCCTACTCCACATACCCAAATCCTCTGCTCCCCTCCTGTACCCATTTTCCCATCCAGATCTAGACTCTCAATCCCCTGCCCCAGATCACAGTCCCCTTCTGCCCTAGCTCACAACCCAAATCACTGGACACCCTTCTGCACCCCAATTCCCTGCCCTAGGTCACAATACAACACCCTCCATTCCAGTCCAGTGCCCCAGGTCACAACTGCCTCCTTCACGCAAACTCCCTCCCTTACCCCAAACTCCCTTCTGCACCCAACCTCCATCCCAGACTCCTCACCTCCTCCATTAATATCATGGAAGAGTACAGCCCTCAACCACTTTCCACTTTTCTTGGAATGGCCCCTCATAAAATTATTGTCCACACCTGGACTATAGAGTACTGACGGAGAAGCCAAACATTTCACAGAGATATAGAGTAGCCAGCAAACAGGTAGAGTTTGTCTAGAAACTGACTTTTTGTCTTAAATTGGAACAAAAAGGTTGAAATTTTAAGATTCCCTATGTAACAGAATTTGACAGATATTTTATTTAGAAACACCAAAACAATTGCATTAAAATATTTGGTTGATTTTTTTAACTTTTGTTATAATACATTCGTAAGTATAAATGTGTATATTATATTATAAAAGTTAAAACATTTCAAATTTATTATAATTCCTTGACAACATTTTGGCAAAAGACATATTCCCACACAGCGTTTTGATTTAGTCAAATCAGCATTTTCCAAAAGAAAATTGTTGTCAGAAATTTTTGACCAAATCTATTAACAGATAAATCCTGATTTCAGAATATGCATTCCAAATGAGGCTAATGAGAAAAAAATATATTTGGAAATCTCTGATGCTGTAAGATGACAGTAATGTAAAAAAAAATGGGGGGAAAGAATTTTAAAAGATGGGGTGGCATAGATTAGAGGAGCAGTTCTGGAAAATATTAGCTGTGGCAGTTTGGAAAGAATGGACACAAGAAGGCTGCCAGAAAAGAGAGGAGGAGGAGATAGTATCAAGACAAGAGATGATCGAAGTATGAACAAGGCTTATCTTCCTTCTCCCACCCACCCCTTGCTTCCAGCTGAGAGCCAGGACAAGAAGCCAAAGTGGCTTACCTCTCCTCCAACCTGCTGCCCACTAAAAGCCAGGCAACCGTAGACAATGACTCAGTGAGTGCTCCCGGGCTGGTGCATCCATGCACAAAAATAGGGGTGCAGTTTCCCCTTCCTCTCTAGACCCTCCTCTTTGCTAGTTGCCCAGTCGATCAGCCCCCCAGTTCCTCCTGGCTGCTGCACCTCAGCTGATTCTTGGCATACAGGGGGTGCTGAGTGGAGAGGGAGAGGAGTAAGTGTGGGGCTTGCTTAAGGGTGGGTGTGGAATGGGTTGGGAAGAGGTGGGGCAGGGAGAGGGGAGAGAGTGGGGTAAGGCCTGGAGCAGAGCCGGTGGGGCGCAACACCTGGCATGTTAGAGAAAGAATCAGTACCTCTGCAGGCAACTTTGTCAGTTTCACAGCTTAGAAAGCTGTGAACTTGACAAGGCTGCCTGGCTTCCAGTGGGAGGTGAGATGGAGGAACTGAGAACCTGGGGAACCTGGACCCTGCTCCCAGAAATTGACTTACCTTTCTAGAAGCTCAATTCTGAGTTATTTCAGAAACATCATGAGATACTCAAGAGGGATGGCTGAGTGGCAGAAATTAGAGAGGATGGGAGAGAGGCAGACTATGCAAGTCATCAACTAGAAGTGGTTGCTAAAATAGTGAAAAGGTAAATGTGTGAAAGTACAGAGGAAAAGAAAGGGCTTTCCTGAGAGTTACCGGGGTACTCCCTTCCCCCCCAAAAAAAACCCTACATTACAAAGTAACTATTTTTTAATACTTTCCACCCCATGACCTCCCATTATCCATCAGCCCATAACTCTTTTATAGCTTCTGTTGTGCCCAGAATTTCATTTGGAAATAAGTTCAGTGGCAAAAATAAATCCGCAGCAAAAGTTAATTATATCTGACATCAAAGCCATAACAGGAGTTTTATTCCTTCCTACGCAAGTTTAATGATCAAAAACTATCTGCTTGTTCAATATAAATTTAATACATTGCCCTACACCCAAAAAAGTTAAGTTATAAATAAACATCCACAACCAACAACAACAACAACAAAATCAATGCAGGCATCATCAGATTGTTTATCAACTCAGTTTCTAGGAAATATAAAACAAAAACAAAATCCACAAGCTTTATCCTCACAAATGCAATTAGAAAAATATATTGCACCCAGATAATCTTTGTGGTCACTAATGATAGAATTTTTCTCCCTAAGCCGTGTGACTCCAGAAAAGTAAGCATCAGACAGCAGCCTCAACAACACTGAATGACAGATAGCATACATGCAGTGAGTGAACAAAAAGGCCGGCTCACAGTGGAGTGACCAAATACAGATCAACCAGAATGCCAGAAAAAAAATATATATGAAAGATGAAGGGTTAAGACACAAGTTACATCTTCAGAAGAAAAATATTTAAAGGTATTAAAAAGTGATTGCCAAAGGCCATTTGTCTTTCAGGGTACGTCTACACTGCTTATTTCGAAATAAGCTATTCCGGAATAGTTATCTAAACTATCTAAAATTAGTCCGAGGCAGACTTCCCTAATGTAGACATGCAATCTCAATCTAGAGCCCCAGGTGGCACTGGGGAGGAATAACTTAAAATGGCCCTGGTGAGGGACTCTTTGAAATAGCAGCAGTGGAGCATCTACACATGCCTTGTTTAGAAAGAGCTATTTCGGAACAGTCGTTATTCCTCATAGAATGAGGTTTACCAATTTCAGAATAAGCCATCCATTATTTTGAAATAACGGAATGGCTGTATAGGTGCTCGCATTGTTATTTTGAAATAATGCTAGACATCTCAAAATAACAGTGCAGTGTAGATGCACCCTCAAGGAGTTCATTATAGACATCAGGGGCATTATTCAGGATATCCATTTGAAAGAAGTTGCATTTGCAATGCATATGGTACTTGTACAGATGACGTTGTTAGTGATCCAAAGCAGGGTTGTGAAACCTATGGCCCGCGGGCCAGTTCCGGCATCTTGCTTTCATCTGGCTCATGAGGCTCATGGTTGACTCCTTCTCTGCCCCAGGATGAGCTGGCACTGGTGCTCCAGCCACTGCAGGCTGGAAGGAGGAGAAAGTGGCTGTGCACAATGCATGGAAGCACTTCCCGCAGGTTCTATCCCACCATTGGCCAATAGGAGTGGTGGGGGGGATGATGCCCACAGGAAGTGCTTCCCCATAGCATAGATCCACTACCTGTGCCCCTCGGGAATGGCACTAAGTCGGCAACACGGTCCCCTGCTGCCTCCTGCACCCTCAGCCCACTCACGCACTGCACTCTTACTCCTGCCCAGACCTGCCACTCCCAGCCCATTTCTGCACCCTACCTCCTGCCAAGACCCACATCTCTATCCCCAGTCTGCTCCTTGGCAGCACCCTCCCCTCATTTTTTGCCCCACCTCAGAGCCCTACAGGGACCCACAGAAACTACTAGTCTTAGGCCTCAAGAAGAGTTAATCCATCTCTGGGGGCAAACACTGAGCCTCACACCTCCTTCCCCCCATCCCCATCCACTGTGGAGCTGGAGCTTGGGGGAAGTGAGGTGTGTCTTTTCCCCCCTGCCTTCTCTGCTGGGGGCCACATCTGTGAGGGGTCCCCCCCCTTCTCACCAGGTCAGAGAGGTTTTGTTTTTGTCTTTGGGGTATTTTTGCTTCTCAGTTGTGTGCACCCACCCCCCAACACACACACACACTCTGTGGGTCTTGCATCCAACCCAAAAAAGGTTCTTCACCCCATTCAAAGATGAGGTTTGGTATGGCCAAGAAAAAATTTCACATGCAAACTCTGAATCCAGGTTGAGATAACTTTAAAACTTTCTCCCTCCCTGTGGGCTAGAATGCGCTATATAGAGAAAAATCCACAGACATGGACCTTACTGACTCCCACTATCCTACAATCAGAGACATGGGCTATGTCTGCACTAACACCTATGTTGGTATAACTTATGTTGCTCAGGGCTTTGAATAAATCACTGGGTGACATGTTAGACTGACATAGCACTGTGCACACGGGTGTATATTAGCAGGACAGCTTCTCCCACTAACGCAGCTACCACCACTCATGGAGGTGGTTTTATTATGCTGACAGAAAAAGTCACCAGATCCTTGTTCTGCTTCAATGAGTAGAGTGGAAAGAATGTTTGTGCTTGCCCCTTTGATGCCCATAGTTACTGGCAGAATAGAGCATATGTGATGAAAAAGCCACCAGTGGAGAGCAATGCGGGTGCATTATGTCATAGGCTTTTTCATTGCCAGTGATAGGGTTTGCACCTGTATATGGAAAACCATGGGGAAGGGAATGCTATTGATTCATTCAAGGTGTCGTTGTGCTGCTAACCCTCACATTGGTGGTATAGGGTAGGAAGATCTTTCATCTCTACTTTGCAGCAGGGGTCTATGTTCCTCTCCCTGCCCCTCCATATAAACTGAGACTTGGGGGATGCGGCAAGAAGGCCAGGGGCAGAATGAAGGTGACAAATTTTAAAACTTGAAACCCAGGGGGGCACGGAATGACTATTAAGACATACCCCGTGTGGAGTGGAGGGTCTGGCCAGCACGTGAGGGAGAGGCCATATTTAGAAGGTCAGACTGGATGGCCCTGGGGCCTGATGGAGGTAACCTAGCTGAAGCAGGGATAGGAGTCGCTGGTGGAGATGGGTAGAGGGAATGATGGGCCCAGTTCAGGGTGCAGCTTCAGTAGCTTTCAGCCCTCCAATAAGCTGTTACCTGTGATATATATGCAGCAGCATAGGACAGGACACAGCAAGGAGCAACTTTATACACATTGATGGCTTCTATAGTGCCAACTTGTAGCTTAAATGGGATGGGAAGGTGGCAGGAAATGTTGGCTAGGTGATAGATAGTGCAGGAAATAGGGATCAGAGAATGAAGGAGGCGACACACCAGTCTCATGTGCTTTAAATGACTGTAACAACCATGTAATAAACTTGAGTCTGAGTGGGTGAAATGCGGGTATCAACTGCTATGATGATGAATGCTCCCCCCACATCTTCAAAGGTCCATGGGTACTACACATACCTTTCACAACATGTGGTGTACCTGAATCAGAGCACTAAATGCACCCAGTAACAACTATGTGGGTGAAACCAGATAATCGCTTGACTCTTGCATGAACTCACAGAAAAATGATAAAAGAAAATAATCATAACATCCATAGTTGAACACTTTTCATAAAACAATCACTCTGGGATCTGATTTCTCTATCCTTGCCCTCAAAGGAAACCTTTACAATTAATTCAAGAGATTAACCTGAAAGCTTCAATTCATGACTTTTACAGTTTAGCAAAATCGTGATCTTAATAAAGACTCTGGATGTATAGTTTATTACAACACCCCATAATCCACTAGCCTCTGGCTGCCTCCCCCCCCACACACACACACACAATATTTTTGGTCCTATTACTGAAGAGGTAATAAACAGGGCACTTCATCTCGTATGGTCCCTTGGAACATGAATTAATATTTTATACTTAAATAATCTGTTCCGCCTTAAATATTTTTGATTGGTGTCAAGGGGTGCCCTATTCTTGAAGGCCCCTTGAGTCTAGTCCCCTTTAAGGTCATGACTTGACCTTTCCCCAAGACCGTTCACAAGCCCTCACGCCTAGGGTTAATACAGCCTTTCAGTGAGAGTCCATATGCATGACCCCTTTTTAGGGGTACTACAGCCCTGAGGCCTAGTCCAAACACCCATCCCCTTCTCTAGGGATAATCCGGTCCAGAGGCCTAGCCCACAGGCAAGTCAGAAGACTCCCCCCCCCCCGCTCTAGATATGGGGGAGGTAGGGGGGACCTAGGCCCTCCCACTCCACTGGGTTCCAGCTCAGGCCCTGTTGGCAGTGGCACAATCCACTTCCTGCTCAGTGGAGAATCCTGCCACAACATGCTGAGCACCCGGAGAACAATTCCCCACCCTGAGCTACTTCCTACCGTCCCTGATTCACCATTCTCCCTCGTTGTCTCACTTGGGTGTTGCAGCTTCTCGGGCTGCCTCTCTCACCCCGGCTGCTGCTGGGAAGTCCAGCCACATCTGCTTCCCTGGTTCTACAGCTCTCTTTGCACCTCCTTCCTCTTCCACAGGCAGCCCAGATTGAGTTGTTCCCGAGGCTTTTGTAGTCTGCCTCCCCTAGGCATGCCCAGCAGGGCTGTGGGGGTGGGGCCCGCCAGCTGGGCCAAAACAACTCCCTGATCCTCAGGGTGGGGTTAATACACTCCATCACAATTGGGTTGAATTTGTCTGAAAAATTATTGAACCTCTTTGTTTCCACTATATGTATGTAATGGGCAAAACAGAAAAGGTAGAAATAAAGCTGTTCAACTAATGGAATGAAGTTCTTCAATCATGTTCCTTTGATAGTTCCCAAATGATTTTTTCATCAGAATGTTCATTAAGAGGGAAATGTTGAAATTTCATGTTTTGTCCCAGTTCAGCTCTATTTAGAAAGGTATATACCGTGGCTTTAATTTCTGAAAATTGTCAGACCTACAACTACTACAATAAAACAAAGAATACCAGTGGCTTGCCATATCTTTCAATGGTTACAGTCAATGATACATGATCAGCGGCTGCTCCCTAAGGAAGACAAGACAAGTCAAGTAATAGCAGACTGCATACATTACAAAAGTATTCTCTATCTTATCAATATATTTCTCTCCTATCAGTAACACTTATTATTTATTGAACTCTCCCTGGTATTTCAGACCTTTTTCCTGATATTTGTGTGGCAGAAGCTTTCAACAGAACATTGTTCATGGGCACATTCATCCCAGTTCTAATTTTATTTTAAAATGGGAGTAAACTAGGAATTGTTTATTGATCCATATATATATATTCTCAGTGCATAGGGAGGAATGAAAGAAAGCGGTCTCTTTTTACCATACATTGAGACACCAAGTCACTGCATTTACCACACAAGGAAAAAACCAAACAAACAACTAATTAATAAAATATTTTCTTATAAGAACATGAGTTACACTGGAACATTTAGCCCTGTGGTGTCCAATCAGTTCTGAAGTGTGGCTACTGCTATAGCAAACTAGCCCCACACAACTGGCCAAATAGCCACATGTGGCTAGAGTGTTAGACACCGTGGATTTAGCCCCTACCTCCCCTCTAGCACTGAGGAACTTCAGAGCCTAGTAAGATTTATTTGTGCATCTAAACACAGGGGCGGCCTGTGAGCCTAGGCAAACTAGGCAGTTGCCTAGCGCGCCGCCGGCCCGGGCACCCGATGATGACGTCCCGATGATGGGCGCCAAGGTGCCCCGTGATTACGTCACAGCCATTGACGACCATGCAGGCGGGGGCGCCGATTGCGCCTTCTGCCTAGGGCACCAACTGCCGCAGCCGGCCTCGGGCCGCTCCTGTCTAAATGTTACATCTCAGGGCTGCCTCTCAAAACAGTGGTGTCACTTATGTACCGCTACTAGAAGCCAAGGTCTAAGTTGTCTATGACAGCCCACAGAAGGGGAAGGAACTGTTTTGTAAAACAAACTAATTGACAAATTTGTGGTTTCCAATTGCATTTCACTCACCACATGTTTCACCTTCATTTTCCACCAAAGCCTAACAGCTAGATCTTGCTCCCCTTACATGAGAAATCCTTACTACTGTGAGTAATCATGCTGGCTTAATTGAACATAAAGTACTACTCACATCAATTTAGTTGCATACAATGTCAAGAGATTTTATGGCACCCAAATACAGGGATAATCCACCAAGTACAGGATAGATTGATTATTAAAGAAATCTACAGCATTAAGTATTTCACTTTATGCCACTCCTGCTAAGTACATAATTAAAGTCAAAGGAACATTTCTGGCTGCAAATGAAAATAAAGTGGCATTAAGCTCTCTGAAACTAAACAGTAAGGTGTTCCTAAGCACAAATTTATTACAAACAGTTCTTTTAAGCCAGCTTAAACTACCCTCCATTATTTGAGTGAAAACCCCTAATAGAATGCTTCGGGATTTGTGGGATGGCTATGAGGAATAGCATGTAGTTATTGAGAACAGGCCAGCAGCTTGAGTACTTCCACCTTTAATATACATTGCTCAAAAACTCTATGACCTGAGTATTTTCATCACTCTACAAATTCTGAGTTGTAACCCTGTTTGAGGCACAGAATTCTCTTCTATGGCTGGGAAGGGAAGATAAATGCTTGAAAGAGAAAATATATATTTTAAAGGGGAAGAATGATTAATACACTTATGAAACTTTGGTGTTACAAATGAGAAAGTTCAGAGCCCATTCCTCCTCTGAAGAGTTACATGATCCTATATGGAAGGATAAGGTATTATTCTAGAGTTTCCTAATAGTTACCTATGTGATTTTTGCTCATCCAGTTGTCTTCTCTCCCAAGACAAAATATAATAGAAGAGAAAAAGAGCTGTCTGTAAACACTTCATTTTTATAATGGTAAACTGAAAGTTTGTGTTTCTTGGCTCCATGGTATCTCTTCATTTTCTCAGTTCTGTTGCACATTATTCTGTCTGAAAACTGGTCCTTCATTAAATAGTATTAACTCTGAAATTACTATGATGTTTTATCACTCTAGCATGAAAGTTTATATCCATACTTGAATATACAAAAAAAAATGCAGTTTTAAATCATGGTTGTGTTCTGAAGAAATAAATATGAAATATTTCCCCAGTCACATCCTTTGGTTGTAATTAAAGCGTATTTCTCCTCTGAAAAGTGATTGTAAAAGTGGCAGTATGTGATTTCATGTCTCAATGGATTTCTACATCAAAAGTCCATTAAAGAGATATTTTTCTACCCACCAGCCTTGCAAACTCAGCCTGATCTAGCAGCCAGGCTGAGTGTTTTGCTCACTGATTACCAATACCACATATTCTGCAAGTTAAAGTCTACTCTCTGTTATACCAGTGCAACCTCCTTAGCCTTTGTAGATATTTCTGAAAGCATCCTGTAAAGCCTCTTAGTACTTTAGCACTGAGATTCACCAGCCCAATAGGGCATGTATCATGTTAGATCATGGGTTCCTAAACTGGGGGTGTGCCCCCCTGGGGGGCATGAAGAAATTCCAGGGGGGGCGTGAGCAATCCAGCCCCCCCCATCAAGTTTTGCTGGTCCAGTCAGTTCCTTCCCCCCCCCCAACAAGTTTTGCTGCTATTTGGGGGGAAGGGGAGGCACAAGTGTTTCTCACATCAAAAAATGGAGGCGTGATGCCAAAAAGTTTGAGAACCACTGTGTTAGATAATACATGCTCTCATGTGATGTTACATTGTGTGGACAATGATACAGAGAAAGAGGTATAAAGACCCAGGGGGTGCCAGACTATCGGATATGCCAGAGTACCGGCAGGGGGGCTGTGACAGGTCTGGGGGGGGGGGCGGGGAGAGGGAGACGAGGAGGGGGTCGGGCAGGGAATGACGTGGCGTGGGGCAAACCAGGTTCTGTCAATCTGGCAGCACCCCAGCTGCTCTGCCCCAGGGCTTCCCCAAGTCCGCAGCTAGTCAGTTTCAGCAACAGACTTGAGGGAGCAGCATGGAGCAGCTCCCATTGTCCAGTGGCCGGAGCACTTCCGGGTTCCAGTTGGTGCCGGACCACTAGATGCCGGACAATTGGAGTTTTACTGTAACATGATCCACTGTTAGGAAGTTGAAGCTAGTTACATTTTCAGACTAGATACAAGGCATAACTTTTTAACAGTGAGAATAATTAACAATTGGAACTTCTGGCTTTGGAAACTATTAATCTAACTGATGTTCAGTCTTATCTGTCGTATAGACATGGTCCAAGAGTAAAGCTGACACAGTCAATCTTCCCAGGGTTCAAATTAGCAGGTGTAGTGAAGAGGGTGCACCTATCAATGCTGGTAGTTTTGCTTTTATGAGGAGTAAGGGAAGTTGAAGGGAGCATGGGCAGCACGTGAGCCTAGGCAAACAAGGCAATTGCCTAAGGTGCCACCAGCCCGGGTGCCCAATGATGACATCACGGGACACCCTGTGATGATGTCACAGCCCTTGACAGCTGTGCAGGCGGGGGGCGCCAATCGCGCCTTCCACCTAGGGTGCCAGCTGCTGCAGCCGGCCTCGGGCTGCTCCTGGAAGGGAGAGTGTGCTTTCTTCAACTTCACGTAGTGTGGACAGCACCAGAATTTGAGTTAAGATAGCATAACTGATGTCAAAGTAATTGTGTAGCTTAAGTTGCATATCTTAATTCAAACTTATCCCCTAGTGTAGGCCGGGGTGAGAGTCCTTAAAGTTCCTCAGCATGTTGCATTTTCCCCAAACTAGAGGTTGAGCATGACGAACTAAAGCATTTTTGTCCTTCTCCACATTAAGACTAAAATAGCATATAACACTGTGAGTTGAAGGGTTTTAGAACAGAACTTCAGAGTTACAAGTACCTTGGGAATGGAAGTTGTTTAACTCCAAACAAAACTTTATGGTTCTTTTAAAAGTCTGCAGCTGAACATTGACCTAAAACTTTGAAACTTTACCATGCAGAAAAAAAAAATGGTGCTTTTAACCTTTTTAATTTGAATGAAACAATGTCCATGTCAAACCTTTTTTAAAAAAAATAAAATAAAATAAAATGTAGTAGGGTATATTTAACATTATATACCGTATTTCTGCTTTGGTATGTCTATGTGCTGCTGCCTGATTATGTACTTCCAGTTCCAAATAAGGCACGTGGTTGATTAGTCAATTTATAACTGAGGTTCCACTGCATGTAAGGGTGCATCTAAACCGCAGCGTTTTTCCAGAAAAACGTCAATTTTTCCAGAAAAACCAATACTTGCGTCTACACTGCTATAGCATTCTTTTGACAAAAATGTGAAAGAACGGAGGGGGTTTTCCAATAGCGATAAACCTCTTTCTATGAGGCATATGTGGATGCAGAAGAGGGAGGATTTTTTCCGAAAGAAAGAGGCCTCCAGGAAAGAACACAAGTGACCTGGAGGCCACACCGTCCAACCGAAGCAGAACTCTAATTGTCTCCTGCCAGCTCTTAAAGCTGCAGGCACCCAGGACAAGCCTTGTGGCAGAAGCCAGCCCAGAGAGCTGCACCTGACCACACAGCTCTGACTGCCATAAGCCTGTCAATAGATGGCCCAGCCACAAGCCACCCCGAGACCCCTCTGGCCCTCACAGAGAGCAACACCAGGGCTCCCAGCCAGGGGCAGCAAACACCGTGCAGCCTCATGGTCCGGAGCAGAGGTCCTGTCCCTCCGGGAGCTGTGGGGTGAGGAGGAGACCCTGCAGGATCCCCACTCCCAGAGGCACAATGCAGACATCTACAGCCAGCGGGCCAAGGCTACTACCCCCAGACTTTAGATCAAGGCAGGAGCAAGGTCAAGGAGCTCAGCCAGGGAAGTTTTGAAGCCAGTGCTGGTTGTCCCACTGCTCTGAGACCCACCAGTTGGAACTGGTGTCCAACCTCCAGTACAGTCTCTCCGCTGTAGGGTGCGGTTGCAAGGGCATTGCTCCTGCATCCGGGCAGAGTGTCTTGCTGATGAGCTCAGACTTGAGCTTGTGCAGGACCATGAAGGAAGCCTGCACAAAATGCTGCAGAAGCTGTAGCATGTTCATGTGGGGCCATCAGATGCCCAGAGGCAGCTCCGGCTCCATGGCAAGGAGTATGCTGTGGTGTCCTGAAGCAGGGCAACCAGAGCACACGCTGCTAAAGCTTTACTGTCCCTCGAAGAGGTAGGCAAACACACAACAGAAGCAGAGCAATGGCTGTTTGGGGGGGCGGGGGGAGGGGAGGATCCCTTTAAACACGTGTCTCAGCTAGCCTTCGGCAACAGCACCCAGAAACAACCGCTGACCTAATGCCCTGCCTGAAATGGTTCTGGGAAGCCTTAAATGTGAGCTATAGCATCCACACTGATTGGATGCTATCTTTCGAAAAAGCCAATCGCTTTTTCATTGCACTTTTGCTGTGTAGATGATCTCTTCCGGAAAAGCTTCTTCCGGAAGAAGCCTGCAGTCTAGATGTAGACTAAATCCCTTTGTAACAGTTTCTTAAATATGGATAAGCACAAAGGGTGAAACTAGGGTGCCACTGAAGTCAATGTTTTGTTTCCACTATTATGGAAGGCTGCTGAGAATATATGGCTCTAACAGATGCAATGACAGCTCATGACCTTTGGGATAGAAAGAGTTGGGCTGCTATTCTTCAAGCAGCAGCACAGGTTTAAATTGCTTGTGTGTGGGTTCATGAGTAGTGTGATAATATTTGTTATGATCTAAGTTTGCAGAGTGTGTTATATGATAGTGTAGTGAAGGCTTTATGTACTATTCAGCATGCAATTAATTTGTTCAGCCAGACATTTGAGTGCCTGAGCATCACAAAGGCTGGTCTCCAAGGCTATGTATAGACTACATGGCTCCTTTGACGGAGCCATGTAAAATAGTTTATTTGGCAGAGCCAAAGAAGCAGGGATTTAAATAATCCCCGCTTCATTAAAATAAAAATGGCCGCCGCGCTGTGCCGACAATCAGTTGATCCGGCACAGCGCGGCAGTCTAGACACGGCGTGGTCGACAAGGGAGGCCTTTGTCGACCGTGCCAGTATGCCTCGTGAAAGGCATCCCTTGTCGACCGCGCCGCGACTAGACTGCCGCGCTGTGCCGTATCAGCTGATTGTCGGCACAGCGCGGCGGCCATTTTTATTTTAATGAAGCGGGGATTATTTAAATCCCTGCTTCTTTGGCTCTGCTGAATAAACTATTTTACGTGGCTCCGTCAAAGGAGCCATGTAGTCTAGACGTAGCCCAAGTGACAATCAGCTGATACGGCACAGCGCGGCAGTCTAGTCGCGGCGCGGTCGACAAGGGATGCCTTTCACGAGGCATACTGGCACGGTCGACAAAGGCCTCCCTTGTCGACCACGCCGTGTCTAGACTGCCGCGCTGTGCCGGATCAACTGATTGTCGGCACAGCGCGGCGGCCATTTTTATTTTAATGAAGCGGGGATTATTTAAATCCCTGCTTCTTTGGCTCTGCTGAATAAACTATTTTACGTGGCTCCGTCAAAGGAGCCATGTAGTCTAGACGTAGCCCAAGTGACAATCTCAAGGGTGAATCTAACGCACCAATGACTAAATAACTTTGTTCCAGTTTATTGCAGCTGAAGTCATGAGAAACAGAGCTTGGTCATCTGCTGTTAGGCATATGCTAAAAACATACTCTCTCTGGTAAACAAATGCCCTTGTTAGCAATCCCCTACTTTAAGAGATCAACCATGTGACAAGTAATTTCATTGGCACTGAGCAGACCACATTCTCAGACATTTTAGCAGAGAGTCACAATCCATACTCTATTAAACAGTTAAAGGGGAGCTGATCCAATTTTCTAAATGGTGCAGCTGTGGGTTGGACACTGGCAATGGTGACAAGCTCCTGAGTACTCATTATCCAGGTAGCCATGCACTGCAATTTAAATAAAGTATCAATAATGCAAAGCTGGCAGTTTAGCCTTAACTGTTCAGCCTGTAAAACAGGTTTTATGAGAAGATTTAAAATGTGTGTGACTTTATCATAAGCAATGTCATATTTAATTCTGTGTTTCTTGCAAACATTAGTTGGTGGACTAGATGCAGGAGCCACTGAGTGAAAGCCATGTCCCGAATTATGCAGGAGATCAAGCTGGCTTACATCACTGTCTTTCCTGGCCATAAAAATCCATGAAAGCTGTTATATTGTCATTTGTACCATGTGGGTTTCAAAGCCCATGAACAAAATTTTCCTTCAGATTTGGCTCTTTCTTTGGGATTTTTCACTGAGACTTAAAAATCCAGCCAAGTCTGAAGAATTTTGGACTATACTTTTACTTGCTTTTTGTAAACTTGTATAAAAAAATTCCAGATGGTATCTTATTTCAAACACCACCCACCTCCCCCCCCCAAAAAAAGTTGCTTAAAAACAAAATTAAAGGTTTAAGTTACATGGTACTTACCTACTACACTATTTATAAAAACTCAAGCACTTAAAAACCAAGTAATGAATACTACAACACATTTCTTAAAAGGTAAATAAGTAGATATTTTCTTAACATAGCCACATCCTGACTCGATAAATTATACATTAAAAAAAAAAAAAAACACACACCTCTTGGTTTTGAGATCTGCATTTTTTTTAAAGTGTGTTAAATGGGAAATATTGATTACTGATTAAAACAGTTTATTCTAGATTGAAATACACGCCAATGTCAGTTGGTAACCTTAACTATTTTAATTAAGTTGTTTTGGGAGTCTCCCAGATTTTGCAAGGGAGGATGTTCTGTCTTGTTACATTTTTCATGATTGCACAACCTTTGTTCTCCATCCTGTGAATATTCATTACCATGCAGATTTTAATTAGATGATCACCTTCTGTTTGTCTATAGGATGCCTACCTCATACGGTGAACATATCCAACAGAACAAGACAGGGATGTGAAATGAACTCATCTGGGGTCAGGTCAACAGTCTCATCTCCTGCAGTTGTTGTCTGGAACACTGTGAATGAAAGGAACCCTTTTTACAAGGAGGTCCAGTGGACTGCTCTTCATCAGCTCCCTAATTTGTGATCTGTAAGGTGTGTGGGACCCTGTCAGGAATTAAAAGTGCACCAACATAAGCTCTCAATGCGATTAGAACACACAAGCCTTCCCACTGCAAGAAAGTGCAGTTGCCAGGGAAAGTGCCAAAGTTAGGGTCTTTTATTCCATTTTTTCCTCTGTTGTACAAAGGTTCTGAATCTGTGTCCAACTGAATACAGAACTAAAAATGTGTGATGCAGCCCTGTCTCACTTTGTGGAAAACAAGAACCTTAATGTGAACACACCCACGTTTTTGGATAGTTGAGATTCAAATCAAGTTCTGAGAGAGTTTGGTGCCTTGGATAGGCGGCATTAAGTAAAAATGTTTAGAAAAGATAAAATTAAATGCAAGTATATACTATTATTAAAAGATTGACTGTAGTTATTATTGAACCTTGAAGGCTAAGAGAAGTGAACAGTTTCTGGTCATTTTCCTTTAGTGAAATATATATCCTTCAGATAAAAATCAATTTTATTCTTGTAGTAAGAGGATTTTGGTCCATTCTTTACGAAGGTTCACGGAAGATAAAAAATAAATGGTATTACATACTTGTGCATCAGTCTTAGAATAATAATGCTGATGTGATACTCCTAGAAACCAAGTGTTAAGTCAGGTGAATGAACCACATGAAATCTATCATTTATGCAATAGTATTTTTTTTTTGTGTTATATTGCAAGTGTCAATCTATCAGATTAAAAAATGTGAACAGCTCTGGGATTAATGAATTCAACATCCCACGTAATCTTGGTGAGAGTGAACACATGTTCATATAAATGTGTGAAATTTGTCTTTTCTGTTAACAGACGTGGTCCTTCCCTTCTTGCATATAGAAATGCTACCAAGTAAGTTTCTAGAGACAGACAAATCGCAAAGATGTACAATGAGATCAAATAGTAGAGATTGACCTACCAGATGTGTGTTAGGAAGATAAATGCAGTGCTTTTCTGAAGTGGCTGAATGTATTGCTAACTGAAGAAAGTGAAAGCAAAATCTGTCACTAATGAGGAAAATGAAAGCAAAATCTGGTGCTAGGCCATAGGAGAAAAAGGTTTGACTATTGCTTAGACCCTTAAATCAAGGAACCTATCCACAAAACTAGACTACCAATACTTGGGCCCATCAAGTATATAGAATGGGTAAACCTAGTGACCTGAAGGTTACAGTTGCCCAACTACTTGAAGATTCATCCCATCTTTAAAAGCCTACATGAAAAAGCCATATCTAAATCACTCCAACCCACCACTACCGCCCATAACATTCCACAGACAGAAGTACTTGGTCCACCAAATCCTCAGCTCCCAGTGAGTTAGTGGAGGGCTCCATTACCTTGTGATCTAAAACAGCTATCTAGGCTGGACAAGCAGATTTGGAACCAGTAGAAAATACCTACACCCTAGATCTATTGAGAGAGTTCCTTTAGAAGTAGCCAGAGAAACCTGGCCCTTCATGAGGCACCTTCATGGAGCTGTGGTTGTACTGTCAGGAACCACATTCTGCAGCAGAAACTGACTTTGGGCAACATGATGAGTGCAGCTGTTCTATAGTGGCAGCTAGATTGTCTACAGCACATAACTAGTGAGAAGGGTTAATAGGCCAGCTCTTAAGTCCAACAGCAATAGCAGTTTGGGGGGGCTGGACTGTCTAGTTGGTAGGGACTCCACCTGAGGCTGCTTTAAGCTAGCTGACCTATACTTTGGGGGCAGATGGAAGGTATAATGAAGAATACTAAAACCAGTCTAGAAAATGATGGAGAAAGAAGAGGGGAAGACTAATCACAGGTTAGGAAAAAGAAACAGGTGACTATACCAGAAGAAGCAGCAGCAACAGCCAGCAAAAAGACATGAATGATAATGAAATCACTACTCAAGAATGTAAAGATAGAGGATATAAACTCTCTGAAAGTGGTAGAGTGGATTTTAAAAGTTCTAAAGACATTGAAAGAGCTGCAATGCTACAATGAAAAGATCTATTAATTGACTGTAAAAGCAAGGAACAAGTGGGAAAACTAATAAAGATTACAGTGCTAGGAAAACTGAGGTGAGATGCCAACTGCCTAAATATCAGAGACAGGAAGACTTGTGTATGGGGTGCCAGATGAAATGACTGATAGAATCACAGAACACTAGAACTGGAAGGGACCTCTAGAGGTCATCAAGTCCAGTCCCCTACCCACACAGCAGGGCCAAACAACATCTAGATCATCCCTGATAGCTGTCTATGCAACCTGCTCTTAAATATCTACAGTGGAGATTCCACAACCTCCCTACACAATTTATTCCAGTGTTTAACCACCCTGACAGTTAGGAAGTTTTTCCTAATGTTCAATCTAAACCTCTCTTGCTGCAATTTAAGCCCTTGATTCTTGTGCTATCATCAGAGGCCAAGGACAACAATTTTTCCCTCCCTCCTCCTTGTAACACCCTTGATGATGATGTAAAGCAAAGAATAAGGGGATAAATACTATATGCTAAGCAGCTAATTAGCAAGAAGCAAGAAAAGAAAGCTAAGTTTTGTGAGTTGCATTTAAAGGAGAAACCCTTCCAAATAGGGTAATAGGTCACCAGATTTTTTTGGACAAAACCATACATTCCATCCCCAGTGAGCTGCTACAGAAACCAAAGGTTGGAACATGTCATATAGTGGAAAGGGAAAACTAGATTCAGTATGTGTACAGGGAAGCAATTCTAGGACAATTGTAGAAGGAACAGAAATAAAGTGTAGCAGCCATAGAGGAAAACATTGTGCACAGAGATTGTATAGCAGCAAAACAAGTTATTCTTTTCTTTCTTGCTTACAAGTAACATGCCACACATAGAAGCTACTGAAAGCCATCCCAGTCTAAAAAAGGGGAAGGAGAAAAAACAAAGAATAAAATCAAAAGATATGAGTGATTCAGGAAAAGACAACATTATGTCTAGACAAATAGGTATGTAGCTTTTATGATTGGAGTAATAAACTGCACACTGCTGACAGGAAAAACAGAAAAGGAAAATTATAGTTAAAGCAACAGAACAGAACTTGTTTCTTTTGCAAAGCTGCTAACACAGTTCCATGCATTTTAAGTGAAAAAAAAATATTGAGGAGAGATAGAATACTGCTATTTACTGTGGTAATGCACATATTCTTGTTTAGTTCCTGTAACATCAGGCTGTTCTTGATAAGACTACTGTAGTAATATGAGGGCCTAAAATTTAACCCTATGTATCACAGGCCTGGTTTAAGACCTGAGGCCTGGGCAACAACAGCAAGACTTTGCTAATATAAAAGCAAAGTGAAGCTGTGAGAGGAGCAAGAGGCAGGCCCTGCTCACAGAACTTGGCACAGACAGGGCTGATAGTGCAGAAACACTAATTGGTACTAGGCACAGGCTGTAAGCCCATTTCAGAGGGATGGTGACAGAACATCTAATTAGGAGATATCTTGGTTCCAAACACTCCCTACAGATAACAGGAACATACTGACCCAGATTCAGGATAGCATCTAACATGACAGCATGATGAATAGCAATGTTTTGATTGAGCCACCATGTATAAGGTAATGGGTGGCACCCTAAGACATCAGAATGTGTTCCCCTCATACATCAGGAGTGTAACTTCTTTACATCTGCATATAAAAGTGTATCTTACAGGGGCTGTCATTCTCCATTGCTCCCTAGGCTGAGCAATCTGCCATTGACTGAGCTGAATCCATTGTCATGGGCACACATTCTTAGCTTAACTGTAGACTTCTGACTCAATGAGCAATTACTGTGTTTTGTTTACAATGACATTCCTAGTGCATTCTAGCCTTCTCTGATTCTGTGGTCTTTGGGGTTGTCTTGGTATCTGCTGTGCTGTGCTGGCTCTCTGCTCAGAGCCTGCACAACATACAGGGGGAAACATGGGCATGCAGCTGAACACCTATCATTGACAGAGCCAGGTATCTGTCAGGATACCACACCACTGACTTCTGACCACAGCTACGAACCCCAATATCATTTGCATAAAAGAAACACGGTTAATAGGAAATTAGATTTCCTAATCCCAAAATATGGCTGCAATAGTCAAGATAGAGAAGAAAGAAAGGATGCGGGACTTTGTACATTAGTTTTAAGGAAAAACTTAATTATTTTAGTTTCTACACCTCGATTTCAAGATAGAGCAATGCTATTGAGATTCCAATGCAAAAATACTCCTGCAGCTTTGAGACGATTTAATTTATATCAGCCCTGTGGAAAACTGGAGATTAAGGATTTGATAGATAGTTAAAAGTGGAAAAGGCCTGTATATTATATGTGGAGACATAATATAAACAGATTTCAGGGAAGCAGAAAATGTGATTACAATGACAAATGTCTAGAACAATTCATCAATAAAAATAATTTAGTAATTCTGACTGATGGTATACCCATTAGGAGAGATTTCCATGGACTGCATTAAACCTATGTGGACATAAGAATCGTGTCAAGTAGTATAGCAAGCAAAAGCAACTGGGAAGTTGCTGAAGAGGGAATGGGAAGAGATTGCCTTTTTCTTGATACAAATACAGAAACATAATCTTGAGGATAGCGGATGATTTCTGCTAATTGGAATATCAAAAGGCAAACTGAGAAGCTAAGGCAGCAATGAAAATATTAACGAACAATGTATAAATGATGGCATTGAGGAGTTAAGTAGCAATATAACCAAAGGAATCATGATGGCAGAAAAGTTACCTATACTTAACGTATCGAAATTCCATTAAGGCAGAGACCATGTACCACAGCGGAATGAGGTGTGCAAAGAAAAAAAAAATAGCATTTAAAGAAAGGAACAAGGTATATAAGAAAGCAAAATGACAATCAATTCTTTAAGTCAATGAAATATAAAGAAACAAGGCAATTGTGCAAAGGTCTTAAAGGAAAAAAAGAAAGCACTGCTAAAACATCAGCGGTGCATAACTGGATTATGAAAACAAATGTAATACAGAGTCAGAGCCATTCTATACCAGGTCTTATTGTAGAAGGCCGAGGGTTTAATAAAAGAATTAAAAAAAAAAAGTGTAGTTTCAGCAGAAATATTCCAGTGTCAGGTATGGTGAAAGTATAGAAATCCACTTGAGCAAGAGAATTCAGTAAAGAGAATCATGAGAACTAGAAGAGGTGGGTGGAAAATGAGGACATTATTTTGAAAAAAAGTGTCTGGAGGAGGGAACTTCAGAAAGTTACATCTAGAAGCAAAATCTCTGCCGTAGGCAAAGATGGCACATCTAATGGAATGCTAAAACACCTGGATGAAGGGAATCTGAAATAGTGCTCAATCTGCACAGCAGTATCTGAAGGAAAGCTGAATTACCAATCGAGTGCAAACATGTGGTTTTAGTCCCAACATGGAAAGCAGATAAGCTGCAAACAAGACTTGATGAGTACTGCTCAATTGCCCTTATTTCATCCATGGTTAGAGCCATTGCTAGAATAGTGACTGCAAGATCAAATACATATCTAGAGCAAAATGAACTTACAGATAACATGCAAAGCAGGCTCAGGAGGGAGAGTAAAGCTGTTCATGTACTATGAGTAGAGATGGAATCTCAAAAAAAGAAATAAAAATTATACAGGTTGAACCTCCCAAATCCCAGAAGCTCTGGTCCTGTTGCTGGACCAAAGAACCCTGGAGCAACACAGGGGCTGAGGAGCCCGGGCTGGGCCAGGTGGCATCTGGGGAGCCCCTGGCCTGGCCAGGAACCCCCAGCATCAACAGGGCCAGATAGTGGCTGGGAAGTCCTTGGCATAAGTGGGGCCAGGCTGCAGCCAGGGAGCTCCACCCCAACCAGGGAATCCCTGGCATTAGTGTGGCCATGTGGCTGGCAAGTCCCAGCCCCAACCGGGGAACCCTTCGCTGCAGCAGAGTTGCCTGGGGCCCACTGGGTGGCCCCAGCCAGGAACCCCAGGAGAGACCCTGCGGCAGCAGGACTGGCAGCAGTCTAGCGGTCCCAGCGAGGAACCCTGAGAGATCCTGGGGCAGCAGGTGGGCAGCAAGGTGGAAAGCTGTTCTGGGCAGCTTCAGCAGGGCCAGTGGCAAGGAGAGAAGCCTAGAGTGGGGCAGCTAGCAGGGGAACACTGACCTCCCCTGGTCCAGCAAACTCCCTGGTCCAGGACAGCTCAGGTCCTGAGGGTGCCAGACCAGGGAGGTCCAACCTGTAGTAGCTTTGCTAAAGATTGAAAAACCATATGATACATTTGAGAGACAGGACTTACTGCATAGAATTAGACATCAGTAAATTAGCCAGAGGCTAGAAATCTATTACGCAAGTGGGTGGGTAAGCTTCTCTAGCCTGCAATGTACAAGAGATCAGATTAGATAATCATCGTGCTCCATTCTGACCTTAAAGTCTATGTCTTAAGTGAAAGTCCCATTCAGGAGAGAGCAAGGAAAGCCTATTCTAGGTTATATACAATCACAAATGGCATTCCACAGAAGAGCATCATCAACTTGACCTTATTCAATGTAATGATAAACGATCTTCTGAAACAATGAGTGGAGGAATAGGCAATGCTTTACTTGCAGATGATTAGGCCACATAGGCTAAGGACTCCTTAGCGACAAGGATATAGCTGAGAAGTGAATTTAATGAAGCACTTAGGAAAAGTGCAGAGTGAAGAAACATGGGGCTTTAAATTTTCAAAACTAAAGGAATAATAGTCACTAAAAGTAAAATTTAAAAAAGAATGCAAATTGTATGTATACAGACAGTACATAGGTATAGTTCAAAAAGTTATATATTCCAGAGTGTGACATTTGATAGTCAATTAACATGGAAGGATCAAATAGAAAATATTGTAGGAAAAATTTAAAGGTCACTTCCATCTACTTTAAAGTATTTATGGAATCACCTGAGGCGCGGGGGAAAAAGAGCTGTGATAATGCTTTATTGAACATTAATAAGACCAATAATTGAGAATGGATACCAAGTATTTAACTCAACAATAAATTTAAGGAAACTAAATTCACTCCAAGCCTATTGCCTTCATCACAACCCTTTGTGTGCACACAACACAAATAGGTTCTGATGAAATGCCTGTCATGTTAAGAATAAAATTATTGGACTAAAACCTTTGGGCAAAAGTCATAGGAAACAGGGAAGAGTAAACAATGAAAGAATGCTGGGAATTCAGTGGACAACATGGGGGAGAAAAGAAAAATGCTTCATGTTCATGAGATTAAAATATGGGCAAAGGAATTGAATATATATAGCCATGGGAAGATGCATTGCGGGGGTAGGGGGAGAAATCACACACACACACGACCCAATATAGATGTGAAACTATATAATCTATTCCATACTACTGTAAAAGGAGGTGTAGACATCTGCCACAGAGAAGATTTGGAAAGACTTGAGAACTTTCTAGGGGGAGGCAAGCCCCAGCCCCTCCGCTGACCACTCCCACCACCACAGCAAGGGGAAGAGCATGCGCGTGTGGGCCCTCCCCCTCCCACGGAAAGGGGAAGAGCATGCGCGTGTTCCAGCATCCCCAGAGTAGCAGGGAGGGAAGAGGAAGCACAGCCCCAACCCCTCCCATACACATACCCGAGAGCAGCAGGGAGGGAGGAGGCCACATGGCTCCTGCCTCTCAGGCCCGAGAGCAGTGGGAAGGGAGGTGGCTACTCAGCCCGAGCTGGCCCAAACCTCCCAGCCACAGGGAGCAGCAGGGAGGGAGGATGCCACTTGTAGGTCTACCATCACAATGGGGAAGGTAATGCTAGTGAAATTAAAAAGGGGGAAAAGGAGAGCTAAGTGTATTATAATTTTATAGATAGAGACAAGCATTAGACTAATCCATAAATACTTGGCAAGGATGGAAAAAAAACAGAAGGGAACAGTGTTCTGCATCTCCACACTTGAAGTAAAGACATCAATTAGACTATCAAATTTTGTAGCCATTATGATGGCTGAATTAGCAGAGATAATGTTGGAGGTATAGTGGATACTGGATGTGCAACATTGCCTCCATTGTCATCTTGTCAGATTCTCTATCAGGAGATCAGATATGGAATTCACATAGCAGAAATGACATAATTAATTAAAGGTTTCTAACAGCTCTGGCACAGGTGGAAGTACACACTGAAATAGCATGTGCACGATGGGATAGCAGGAAATGAAGTGCAGGGTAGTAAATAATGCTGTAAAATTGACAACAGTCCCTCTAAGCAAAAAAGAGATAAAATACCTAATTAAAAATGAATAAGAGAGGAATGGCAGAAAGTATGGAAGAGAGAAACAAGGAGGGAAAGATTGCATGAAGTATGCCTTGGATTGAAAATTCTGACATACTCTTTTGCTCAGCTTCTTGCCGTGAGGTAGCGTACCTCTGAATATTTACCAGACACTGGCTTAAACAGGAGCTTGGCCTTAATAAATACATACAAAGATGGGCAGTGTGAGACTTGTGAAGCCAAAGAAACTATTGAGCACATCCTCTCAGGGTGTAAAGTGAGTAATGAAAGAGAAAGGTTGGGAGACAAATTCAGGCACCTAAAAGTGGCCAAGCCTACCACTAAAATTCTTGGTAAGATCATCAGGAAAATGGAGCACCAATAAGAGCAACATTACAAAAAAAAAAAAATACTGAAAAAAGGAAAGTGGCTGTAATGACATATCATGAAATCCAGCATGTGAGGTCAGCAACAGCCGTAGTTCCATCACAGGTTCAAAGCATTCACTTGTGGCTACAATAGCACTAGTTTGTTCCCAGCCTTGCTCCAGCCCTCTTCCTGCAAGGTCTCAGTCCAGTTAATGCAGCTCTGACCTCCACATAGGTGCTAGAACTAAGGATGCTGTGGGTGCTCTTGCACCCCCTGACTTGAAGATGTTTTCATGTATCATTGAGTCAATGGCTCCCAGCACCCCCACTATACAAGTTGTTCCAGCACCATTGGCCACTTGACTTGAATTCCTGACTCCAGCTTTGACCCTTGTCTCTGCCATGTTGCCTCTGATATTGGCTCTAAATTTGGGCGCCAATTCCTAACTACCAACTACTAGGCATGACTGCCCACATCTCAGTCACTGACACAGATTGCAAGCTCTTTGGGGCAGGGATAGTGTTTGTTCTATACTTGTGGAAAACCCAATACAATGGGGCCCTGGTTCACAAGTAGGCTTACTAGATACTATTGCAATGCAAACAACAACAACATTTCTAAAATATAATCAAGCTGTAAGTTCTAGTAAACCTGATTTTTTGGAATGTTAATCATTTGAAAGGGTCACTGTCAGCTTAAACAGCACAATCAGTTGCACCTAAATGAATACATTTTTTTTTATCTAGAATCCTGCAAATTTGTGGATATCCACTTTATAGCCACAGGTAATCCACATTAACATGAGCAGATGTGGAATCTGTAGCTCATTTTTTGCAGGTACAGATGTGGATGCAGATGCATATTTTGTATGCATGCAGGGCTCTAATGATGTGATAAAGGGTAAATCAGAAGCTTCTGAATATTCACTTTCAAATTCTGTACTTAAAGATTTTATGAAGTACATACAGACTTACTTACCTTTAACAAATATTTACATGTAGCCATATTACCATAGATTGAGCACCCTTAACATGTATAGTTTAAAAGATTTTCATTAAATTCACAATAATTCCCTATAATAATTATAAAGATACCATAAATAGCAAATGATAAAATTTAAGTTTCAGGCCATTGTTGTTTGCTGAAAGTTGAATCCACTGCTCACTGTCAGAGGTGATTTCTGAACAGTGTTTTTTCTTATTATTTCAAATAAAAAATACAATACAAGGATCGAATATATATTTCTTGTTTTATGCAATGGTCCTTGATTTATACAATCACCCTAAAGAGCATTATGCTGTTGGATGAATGGAGCCAGACAAGGAATGTAGGACTTACTACCTTTGAAGTCAATAGCAGAACTCCCATTGACTTCCATGGAGCAAGCTCTTCGAAAATAAAAATAAGTGGGCTAGGAAGGCAAATGAGTTTTGTGCTCCTCAGTGGTGATTATAATGAAACTAAGGTAAAACAGATTTCAACTTCAGGTTAAAAATTTATATCAATACCCCAAGATAGGGGCCACTAGATTTTTAAGTAAGAGTCAGCAGCTTGTCTGATAAAATATAATAATTTACTGTCTAATTGACTAGACTGGGATTTTGGTTTTCTTAAGCTGATTAACTATTAGATTCTTCCTAGCCTCTCTTCATTGCTGTTTACTTTATCACTTGCAAGGTGCAGAGAGGAAAAATCAAATCAACTTCTTTTATTAGGTTAGATCACATTACTGTGCATGACTTTGAAGCAATAAAATAGCTATCCAAATGGTAAGAGACAATGGTGACATTAATCCAGAGAATGGATAAAAAAAAAAATCAATAATTATAAAACACTAGTGGGCTGAATGTCAGAAGCAGAACAGGCAGAAATATTAGTCTAAACCCCACTGGAAAACAAACAATGTTTCTAGTATTAAGACTCCATCTATTGCTTATCTTTTCTGCTTTAAATTGTCAGGGTTCCATACCAAGTTAAAGGAAAGACAAAACAAATAAACAAACAAACAAACAAGGAAAGAATGTTGATCTGACTACAGATGCCCAAAGGGGTTTGGAGTCTTACATTTCCAGAAGTTAAACAATGTCTAGTTACACAAGGCCAACTTCTACACTGTAGTTAATCACTAGGAAGAAGGCAAAATTACCATTTATATAGAGCAATAAATATTTCAGTAATTCAGTTTTAAAATATGAGCATATATCCACCTCAAATTACAACAGAATCTTTAACATTTTGAGCAACAGATAATCCATATTGTGAGTCAAGAGTTGAGACCAGCATATGGTTATTTCTATGTACAGCCTCACTTCATGCCCTAACCAATTTCCTTTATCAGTTTATTTTATAATAGCAATGCACAGATATTATATGACCAATTTGGGGATCTAAATATCAATTGTCTGAGACTCTAACACTTCTGGGCAAAAATAATTGAACCAATTCACTAACATAATTTCTTTCAGAACTTTATAATTGCAGTGTTTTATTTTAAATGCACTGCCCTTTAATTTGATCAAACATCCCTTTTCTTACAGAAGTTAGATATACAAAAGACCTATCAGGTTATTCACTCCAGTTCCCTGCCAAAGCAAGATAGACTCTTGTGCTTTATTTAGTCTGTTTTAAAAAATTTCCAAGCAATGAGGTTTCCTCTATTTCTCTTGATCATGAATACATATAACTGCCCTCTATTCTTAGTTATTTGCACCTCTGTCACAGTAAAACAGATGGAGGGGGTTCCAGAGTAGGAAATCTCAGAGAAGTTCTGCTCACAGAGATACTCTCCATCATTCCATGGAAGAAAAGGGTTTTCTCCCACAGAATCCACTTCCGGATCCCAGATGCTCCTGAAACTTGGCAATACTGCTCTACAGGAACCACACTCTTACCGTGAGCCTAGTGAATGCTCCAGTGAAACCCTCCCTCTCCATGACCAACACAAATAGGGAATCCTGCTGAGGTGAGAGCTCCTACTTCTGTAACATATTAATGTGCTGTCAACACAAACACCTGAAATACCATTACATTCTACACCCTAATGACATAAAGAGCTAAGCACAGGGTACTTAGAGCCCACTCTGTTAGCCTCATTTAGCATGGACACTCTAATAATATTTTTTCCTTCTCTTTCCCTTTCCATCCCCTCTCTTTCTCTGCTATTTATTTGTACCCTGAACCCCTTAATTCCAGTCATCTGAAGAAGCAGGTTGTACCCACAAAAGCTCATGATTCCATCTACATTTTTGTTAGTCTCTAAGGTGCTGCAGGGCTATTCTTTGTTTTTTTTTTTAAACTTAAAATAAATGGACTATCAAAATAAATAACAATACAGAATGGAAAGTATCATGTCAGACTACTGTATGCACATTTTTTTTTTAAAAAAGAGTTCAATTTTAAATAAAGCTACCTCAAAATTTAGGAATAGCTATAACTATATGGACCCTTGGTTATAGGCAGGTAAAAAGAAAGTCTTCACTTCAGTCCTGAAATCCCACACAATCATGGTCACCTTTTGTTTGATAACACCTTTATACAATATTATTATCAATACTATCACAACCCAATGCAGCAGCTTTTTCTACAACATTTTGCAGACATCAGCACTTTTTTCCCAAACCCCCCATCTCACCCTCCTCAGATTTCCTCTGTATTACTAGCTTTTCCCCCTCACCTCTTTACGTTGTCTTCCTATGCTTTTTTAATTACTCCTCCAAGCTGATGGGACAATTAGCTCATTACTGTCCTAGACTACACTATAATTTGGTAATTAAGTACTCCATTTCTCAATCAAGTCTGGGGGGGAGGGGAACTAATCAGAACTTAAGTGATCAGAGTGCTGGTACAGCTGTTCTCTCAGCACTCTGTCACCACACATTAAGGTAAAAACAATCTATTCTCACATCCCAATCCTGATAAATCACTAATCATTTTAACTTGAGCAGACTCAGACAAGGAATTGACATTTTGAAATTTGGTTTAGTTCTGATTCCAGTTGCATGGCTTTCCCCAGAGCACTGAGATGGGATTCTCAGGGCTTCTGACTCCTGGCTCCATAGCTGGGACACCCATAATTTTGCAGTTCCCAGCTCTTGGCAGGGAGACTGGATGCCCTGGGGTCCTGGACATTGTAGCAGTCTGCATTGCAGGGCTTCACCAAAGCCAGACAACCTGGAAACCCCAGGGCACTCTGCATAACATTAGTGCCCCAGAGCTGTGACTTTTGGAAGACCAGGCTCCCCCGTGAAGCCCATGAGGTGAGTTAGCAGAGAACTGGGCTGCTTGGCAGTCAGGCTTCTGTAAATGTTTCGTTTTACTGATTATGCTGTTTCATTGAAAAATTCCCAACCAGCTCTAATTTTAATTACACACACCTGAACTCCTTCAAGTTAAGAGATATTACCTCCATAGGGCTTAATATGCTGTTTTGGTATATGCAGCACAAAACTACATTGGTCTTTTTTTGCTGTACAGGCATATTGCTTTGCAAATTTTGGCAATATCTTGGTGCCACTGAAGTCAATATAAAAACTGTCAATCTCAAAATGAGGTAAGGACTTCATCCTTTATGTTTGTCTGATGTTCTTTCATACCCCAAAATCTCTTTCAACATTAGATTTTCAGAGGCTTCCCCCTTTTAAGGAACATGAGTGGTTTGGATTAACTTCCCCCTGATATATTTACTTGCATTTCCTAATCTTAATCTAGTTTTGATTATTTCTTGCCCCAAAATCTAATTAGTGTCCATCCCTGTGTATTATTTCTTTACCATGAATGGAGTTTGCAATTCCATTCTCTCTATCATGTGTAGATTTTTGCCAATGTCTTCCAACTCATTAACAAAGATCTTCCAAAAACACTCTGCTTAATCCAAGTGAGGGTTAAGGTATCATTGCAGGGAAGCACTAATGTAGTTTGTGCTCTAGGAGTTAGCTAAGGGTTAATAATATAAAACTAGTGGCTACAACTTTTCACAGTTGTTCTGTTTACTTATAAAAGGATGAATGCTATTTTTACAAGAGCCATCCATGGCAAACTGAGTTGTGTGGGTTTTGTTGTTTTGTTTGTTTCTTCTGGGGATCCGATATCAAAACTTACAGGCTGTGTTCTGATCTCAATCACACCATTTTACTACAGAACAACCCCCTTGGTCTCAGTAGAATTACTTTAAATTTATATTCATGTGAAATCAGAACCAGGCCCAATGCTCACAGCTTTTAATGAGAGCAGATAAGTACTCAGAATTCATTCCTCCCCAGGAAAACAGATACAGCTGACAGTGCAGCCAGGATTGTGATAGTGTCATCTAGGTCATGGAGCCATCCCTCCTTACACTTAGCATCACAGCAGGTTCAGTACAACAGGATGATACACAGACAACTCTTCTATTGCCAAGGATGAAAGAGCAGTCACACTCCCTCTTTAGGCCTCAGGCCTGCGATGAGCTTAGTGTAGAGGGGTTCCTGTGCTCAAGCAGAGTCCCATTTACTCTGTAGAACTCATTGTGATTGGGATCCTAACATCCACAGGAGCTCCTGCTTCAGCCTTGAACCTCAACATCAGCTTTTCACAATGTTGTGCCCTAAATCCAGAATGTGTCCCTGAATTTCATTTACATGCACAGTGCTCAGGGGGCAGGAGGGAGGAAGCAAAGGCCATGTTTGACAGATTATGCCACTACTGGTAGTTATGGGCTATGCAATTGTAAATGTTCTCTTCCAGTAGGCTTGTTAGTACTTAAACTACAATTAATTTTATATGTTTTATTAGGGTTTTTTTTTAATTATTGTGAGTGTTAAGTGTCCATGACTCAGACATTTGACTTTATAAATAAAGCGATATAATGAAGATGGTCAATAACATAATTCATTAGTCAGATTTTTGGGGCACTAGTAAGAGCAAAAATTCAAGGACAGCAATATAATCCTTTGGGTCACATGCTGGAAGCGGCTTTCACCCAAGCTAAAGTGTCCCAAGCCCACATCCATTAAGATTCATCCACATGCTGTGTAAGACTTGAACTCCTGCTGGATGAGAACAGAATGGCTCTTTCCGAGTTGGATGAAAATGTCAGGGGATGCAGGCTAGAGCTCAGCAGGGCAGGTTTTTGTCTGGGCTGTTAACAAAGCCCCTTGCTGACTGAGTGGCTCTATTAGCCCAAAACTGGAATCTACTATGTAGCTCAGAAAGTTTGTCTATCTGTCTGCATGTGCCTGTCTGTGTGGGGGGGGGGGGGGCTATTTGTTCAAGAAATCCTCCTAAATGGTAAAAACTAGGACCACCAAATTTGGTATACAGCTTCCTCTTATAACTTGAACCAAGGATTTGGTTGTGCCAGGCAAATGGGATGTGTCTGGAATGGGATTGCTTCTCATAAAACCATACAGAAAAGAGACAGAATCACTAAGCAAGTGGAAGGAGCTGGCTGCGGGCACACACACTCTTCCCCCATCTGGGACTGCCCCAAGCCTCCTACCCTCCAGGTTCCCTTTAGGGAGGATGGGTGGGGGCTGTAACTCCCTTTTCCCCAGTTCATATGGGGATATTGCTGACTTTTACCCTTCATCAGTGAGCCAGGGGAAAGTACACAATTTTTTGCATTCCTCACACTGGCTGAGGAGCACAGGAAGGAGACAAACCTGGACTTCCCTGAGCTGGAGATCATACACCCCCCCCCCCGTCCCCCTTGAAGCTGCAGAGGCCATGGAGAAGTGTTTCTCACCTGGCTCTAACCTGCTGCAGTGACCAGGGCCAGATGAGCCGGGCAGCTGCCCGGGGTGCCAACCAATGGGGGGCACCTGATAACAGCTGTAAGGGGCACCTGGCATCCCTTATACCTCCCATCAGGCGCCACGCGCCCAGCTCCCACAGTGCTGGTCTGCCCCCATCCCCACGGCGCCGGCCAGCTGCGCCCTCCCCCCACGTCCATGGGGCCCTGCATGGCCCAGCGCACACGCCAGCAGCGATGGCTGGGCCGTAGCTGGGCCACGCATGTGCCATGCGCCCCAGGGGCAGGCCCTGGGCTGCGCACCAGCGGCCGTAGCCAGGCCACGCATGTGCCGTGTGCCCCAGGGGCAGGCTCCAGGGGCGGGCCCCAGGCTGTGCGCCAGCGACTGTAGCTGGGCCGCGCATGCCCGGGGGCGGCGCCGTGCCCATGCCCGGGGTGCCAGAATGGCTTGGGCCGGCCCTGGCAGTGACACAGGAGTATGGTTGTCCTCTCTCCCCAGGACAGTCTGCATACTGAACCCCTCATCCCCAGCCACACCAAAGAGCAACAATTCAAATAAAGCATGTACATTTTCATATTATTTAAAAAAAAATCCCAAAATTTAATCGAGTTAAGGACCTAAGCAACACCAGGTAAATCTTCTAGTAGGGTGATAAGGTCATATCTACATTAGGAAATAATTTAAAAATTACTAAATTCGAACTAGTAACTCCCAAAATAAAAAAATTGAAATAGCATGTCCCCACTACAAGGGAGCCTCAAAATAAGTCCAAGGGGGCTCTGTTTTTGTGGATGTGCTACCTCAACTTAGCACCCCAGGAAGCACTAGGGAGTAATTACCTCAAATAACTTTGGGGAGTAGTTATTTAGAAATAGCAGCAGCAAGGCATCCACATTAATGCTATTTTGAAATGAAATAAGTGTTATTCCTCAAGGAAAGCAGGAGTACAGATTTCAAAATAACAGGTTTCGTAGTATGGACACTCCACTAATTATTTTGAAATAAGCGGGGACATGCACCCCTCCCAAGCTGTGCGTGCTAAAACTGCAGCAGCCATGAACAGGCATTTCTCAGCTGTTGTGGTTCGAGAGAGCTGGGGTAATCCTCTCTCCAGGGGGCAGCCTACATACTGAACCCTTCATCCCCAACCCCATCCCAGAGCAATTATTTAAATTAAGAAAAACAAAACTTAATTGAATTAAAGACACAAGCAATGCCAGGTAAATCTTCTAGTACAATATAAACAGTTATATGGGCTACTATTTCATATGGAACCTATCAATAAACAAAACCAATTTCTCTTTAGCCAAATAAATGATGATGTTCTGAGTTCATATCCCCTAGAAACTCAAGCAACTCTAAATTTTGACCCACAAGTCAAACAAATTTCTCAAGATTTCTTATAGAACTTAAAGCCAAAAGTAAATTGTGTGTGTGCCGCATGTGAAAGGATACAAAATCTTGATGATGGAGGGAGGAGTTGCAGCTTTCATCAAGTTGTCTAAATATATCAGCAGTCTTATTTCTAAGTCTCTTATCTTCATCATGACAAGGCCCTTAATAACCCTGTGAATGTCCTTGGAAGCATCTGACAATCTGAGGATCAGGAGTCTCCCTTGAGGAAATAATTCTCTTTCACTTGTAGTAATATGAAGGCCTAAAACAAAAGCCCATGTAGCACAGGCCTGGTCTGAGGCTTGAGGTGTAGCTAACACTGCACAAATATGGCTAATATAAAGCAAACCTAAGCTGTGAACAAGAGCTCACAGAACTTGACAGGAGCAGGGCTGAGAGTGTAAAACACTAATTGGTAATAGGCCCAAGTGTAGAACAGTAATTGCTACTGGCCATAAGTTGAAAGCACATGGTATCACCAGCTCATTTAAAAAAAAATTTGGTATCCGCTCCCCTCAAATACAGACCCAGGTTCAGGAAAGGGTCTCAGATGACAGCATGATGGATAGAGATGATCTAATCAAACCATGTGGTAGAGGGTGATGGATGATATCTCAGTAGCGCCTGAGAGTGGTAACCTGACAGTGTCAGAGGGTGGCAACCTGACACATCAGGAGTGATGTATAACTTGTTTGTACCTGTATATGAAGTGGTGTCTTGGGGGGACAGTCTTTGTCCGGGAGAGGAGGGCAGTGGGAGTTTTCCACTGGTTGAACTGAGTCCATTGTTATGAGTACATGTGCGTAGTGATTCGGTAGAGTCTACTGACAGCTTTCATGGGTTATGCCCATGAAAGCTCGTGATACCATCTACATTGTTTTTAATCTCTAAGGTGCTGCTAGACTATTCCTTGTTTTTTAAGTTTTACCCATTATAGACTAACACGGCTACCCCCCTGAAGCTATTACTATACTTCGCTTAATAGTAAACCTGGTCAGGCACCTTCAATCCTTATCTGATTTGTGGTCTTTTGGGGGGCCCTCTCAGGGTCTGCTGAATAAGTGGACACAGCATACACCATTGAGCACACATGCAAGCAGCCTTCTGGTTATCATCAACAAAAGAGCCAGAGACCTGTCCAGACACCATGGCAGTAAACCCTACTTTATCAGTGACTGACAACATCACGAAACACATTTGAACCATTAATTCTCAGAAATTCTCTAGAACTAGTATGGATTGTAAGCATCCACTGAAATATAAAATGTGCTTACGCTACAGGAACTAAAGTGACAGGGTTATGGTGTTTCAGCTAGGCCAGCACACCCCTACAGTGCAGGCACCAATCTACTGTGATGGAAAGAGTTTTTCCATCACTGTAAGTACAATACACCCCTGAGCAATGGTAGCTGGGTCAACTGGAGCATTCTTTCATCAACCAGTTGCATCTACAGTGGGGAGTTAGGTTGGCATAGCTATGGTGCAAAGGCATTCAAATTTTTATCAGGCCAAATCACTGTAGTTATGTCAGCCTAAATTTTAAGTGTAGACCAGGCCGTAGTCTTTTGGATCTCACTGAAGAAAGTTAAATACCCTACACAGACGGGTAAAGCATTAATTTAATTTCAGATACCAAACCTAAAAATGTTAGAGGATAATTCTGTCTCCTGTTTTCTTTAGCAAAAGTCAGTTTCCTTCATAACAGTGGAAGTCACAACTTCTAGATTCTATTCCACACCCTGCCACAGACTTCCAATGTGTCCCTGTTTACTTAGGGTAAAGCTTTCAAATATAATTTCCACTATTGTGTACCCTTGTTAGGTGCCATATTCAGACATCGAGGCTACGTCTAGACTACATGGCTCCGTCAACGGAGCCATGTAAAATAGTTTATTTGGCATAGTCAAAGAAGTGGGGATTTAAATAATCCCCGCTTCATTAAAATAAAGATGGCCGCCACATTGTGCTGATGATCAGCTGATCTGGCACAGCGTGGCAGTCTAGATGTGGCGCGGTCAACAAAGAAAGCCTTTGTCGACTGCTGTGGTAAACCTCGTTTTACGAGGCATAAGGGAGCGGTCGACAAAGGCTTCCCTTGTTGACCGATCCGCGTCTAGACTGCCGCGCTGTGCCGGACCAGCTGATTGTCATCACAGCGCGGTGGCCATTTTTATTTTAATGAAGCGGGGATTATTTAAATCCCCACTTCATTGACTATGTCAAGTGAACTACTTTAAATGGCTCCGTTGACGGAGCCATGTAGTCTAGACACACCCTTACTGTGGATATAAACAGCAGTGTAGACAGTGAGGCACAGCCTAGGTGAATAGATTAAAGACACACCTGAAAAGTGTGGGTATGTGCTTCATAGTTCTCTGCTCGTCCAAATCGTGCCTCCCCATCTACACTGCTCTCTTTAGCAGTGTAGTGTCATACTACCTCCTCACAGGAAAAGACTCCAGCAGCAAGGAGAGGCTTTGGCAATGGAGAGGCATCTGGGAAAGACTCTGGCAGCTCCTCATTGCTGGAGCCCTTCCTCACCTCAGACTCTCATAATGGGAAAGGCTCAACTGGAGAAGGTGGTGGTGAAAGGCTCTGCCAGCTCTGCCATTGTTTGAACCTTTCCCAGCAGCTGGGAAATACTTTGGCACTGAGGAAAAGCTCTGGCAGAGGGGAGTCAGGGGGAAAAGGCTCAGGTCTCCTTCCTGCTAGAGTCTTTCCTCATTGCAGTGAAAGGTCCCAACAATCTCTACAGCTTTTCCCTGCTGCTTCCCATCTTCCAGAGCCTTTCACTGATGTGATAATTGCAACACGTACATGACACAACATCACCAGTGGTGTGTAGTGCAGCCATAGCCTTAAAGGGAAGCTTTTTAGGGGTGAAAGCAGGAACTCGAAGGGAGTGAAGGGTTTGGTGGGGGAAACAGGTGTGGTAGGAGGAATGAGAGATGGAGGAAGCAGCGATCTTGGGAGGTGAAGGACAAGCAGTGGGGATTAAAAGCAGAGACCCAGAGGGGATGGCAAGAAGTAGAAACCTAGAGACGAGTCAGAGCAAGGAGGCTGGCGGAAGAAAAAAAGAGACACAGTGAAACCCTAATTTCCCAGTTTAACCACCACAAAGATTGACTCTGGAAGGAGAAAAAGGGGCTAGGGAATCAATTCCCAGCCTGGGTTGGATAGTATAGGAGTGTAAGGAGTGTTTCAAGTGAGGGAGGGATGTGAAATTCTAGGAACATCAGATTCTCTTTTCCTTAGCTAATATCAGAAAAGTATCCTGACAATCTAACGTCTAGCAAAAGGGGCATTTGTTATTGCTAATGATTTCACCCACTGTAATGCGATCCTTAAATTAAGTGGCATTAAACCAATACTGCTGCAAAATAGGCAATCCTTTATCATTCCAAACATGGAAATTCGCTCAAGGGAGAGTGACAGTAAGTGATTAGAAAACAAGTGAGGAAGCAGTACATGCCATTGCTAATTGTCTTACTGAAATCAGAGAGATGCCTGTGTAAAGAAACTGATGCCAGGTAGCAATTGCGTGATGCAGTGTGGTTAAGTTATAACTGAATGGAAAGGCTGCCAGAATTGTGGTAAAGGAGTAGCAAACACAGGTAATAAGGCTTCCTCGTTAGTCACCATCCTCAGGGCCCATCAACAGAAATACTGAACTTCCAGGACATTGCTGATTTCCTGGAGAATGACAAGTTAAAGCAGAATGGCACCTCCCTAGACCAGGTCTCTCTGGTTCAGCAACATCCGGATAAGGATGTTCCTGGACAAGAGAACCCCGGGGCAGCAAGGCCAGCAGCTGGGAGCCCAGTGCAGCCCAGTGAAGCTGGTGGTAGTTGGGTCGGAGCTGCGACAGCCCAGCCAGGGCCACGTGTCACCCAGAAGAGGGCCTGGTGCCACAGTAGCCCAAGTAGAGCTGCATGCCACCCAGCAGTGGGACTGGACCACAGCAGTCCAGCAGTGGAACCAGAGCTGGGGCAACCAGGCTGGGCCCAGGGCAGCTCAGCAGTGTGGCCAGGGTTGCATGCAGCCCAGCAGCAGAGTTGGGGCTACGGCAGCCTGGCTGGCAGTGGGAACAGGGCAGCCCAGCTGCTAAGCCGAAGCAGGGCCGAAGCTGGGGCCAGCTAGCAGGCAGCCTGGCCAGAGCTGAAGGAGCTGGTGGTGGGGAGGGCCAGCAGGCTAAGGGGCGAGAGGCAGGGACCTCTCCTTGTCTGGCAAATTCCCTCATCCGGGACTGGTCAGGTCCCAAGGGTGCCTAATCAGGGAGGTCCAACCTGTATAGCCATTCCATACTAAATCACAGATGAACTGTAGCAAATTATTCTAGGGCACTGAGAAGTAGATTTGTGCAAATAACTGATTTTTCAGTGCAGTGGCTGGACTAAATAAGTGGGAAATGTGTGTTTTAGTAAAAATAAAAAGCTTTCCTGTGCCAAAAACTAAAGGTTTTTTTTCATTAGTGGAAGATAATGAACAGTATTCTTTTCAGTATGAGCAAAGATGACAGGGAAAAATAAAAATAAATAAAAAATAAAATAATGGATTTCTTCTTAAATTAAAACATTTTACATAAAATGTGCTAATCAGTTTGCTTAGCATACATACAATAATTATTCATAATAAGCAGCTAAAATAAGAAATTACTTCAATACCCAAATTATCAAAACATTATTTACAATCAGAGGTAGTGAAAGTGTTTTGACTGTTATGATAAAATATATTTTTGATTGGCAGTAAACATTTTGCAGGAAAATTTTATTTACCTAAATATATTGAAGAAGATGAGAATTTTCATTTTGCTTTGAAAGAATGTTCATTTTAGTTTTAAAAATATTTTTGCCATTTTAAATTTTGGGAAGGTCCCTTTTTTATTTTCTTTCTTCCCCTCTTCCCCTCTAAATTTGTATAGGTTCACTTTTGAAACATTAGAATGGAAAATTAAATTGTGGCACTTCAAGGAAAAAGAAAAGAATGCAAAGATCCAAGAAAATGTTGAAAATTTGAAATCCATACAAAATTAAGACAAAAAAGAACCATCCCATTTTTAACCCTACAAAAGAGAAACAACTTTAAAAATAAAAAAGAAATCATACAACTGTTTTCCCATTTTCCTACTAGCTTTGCTCAGACCTATTCCACCTCAGGAATTCCTCACAGGAAACATCCTTGCACTATGCTGTGAAAGCCATCAAGCCTTGGTTCTGGCTGATAAATCAAAAAGCCTTAGGAAAATTTAAATGGTTCACCCACTGAGAAAGCAAATTGCAATCATTGTCATGTTTTGTTTTTATTCTCTTCGAAGTCAACTTGTGTAAAATATTTGTGTTTGTATTTTTCCTTAATTCCTGTTTCTTTTCTCTTGCAGAATTCCTCTGCTCTTTTGTTGATGTGCAGCTACAAGCCCCATCATTGTTGCTGGTTCAGGCTTGTGTGTCATGCACAGACACATCAACAGTTCCTGTTGACTGTCAAATTCTCTCACTCCAACATTCACGTAAATTATAAATCTCAGGCTGTACTTGTGCGTTAGGCATCTGTCTTGCTTAGCTTTAACCATGTGCATATATATACAGGAAAAACTCAAAGTTAAAGAAAGTTACAGTTGCTGGACAAGAGCAATGAGGTTTGCTCTCCATTAATCTATAGTAGAAGGTACAATTAAGTATTGTCGGTAGCCTGCTTATAAATGTCTCCTTGTGTGCACGAAAATCCCACCGTGAACAGCACGAAAGAAAATGAGTGAGTGAGAAAAAGAAAATTATGAGATTAACATAAGACCCTAATGGGTCTACTTTGGAGTAAGATACTATTCAGTGTGACTAAGGATGGCACAGTAGGGCCCTCAATAGATAAATGCATATTTAACCTAACAGTGAAAAGTTCCCTTTGATGTAACTTTAGTATAATGTTCTTTTATTTTAAAGGTGTTTCACTTTTATGTCCTGATATATGCTCTAATGCAGGAGTGGGGAACCTCAGGCAATGACTGTTCCACAAAGCAACCGATTGCTTGCCTGGATCTGGTCCCTGAAGTGCAGGACTCTCCCCCAAAAGCATTGGGGAGCCTGTGCTGGTGGACTCCAGCACCTGTCCCCCGCACCCCCCCACACACTGCCCCACTGTGGGACTGGAGCACATAAAATCTACCAGCCAATCTCTCCCCCAAGGTTTGGTGTGTGAGTGGAACGTGGGAAGTGCCTTTCTCCTTCTCAGACCGGGACCACGTCTGTGAGGGTTAGTTTTTTTTCTTCTCCGTTGTGTGCGGCCCGACTGATTTTTCTGTGGTCAGCAGCTCCTGATGCAAAAAAGGCTCCCAACCCTGCCCTAATGTTTTCAGGATTTACTTGAAGAGTTGTCATTTCTAGGGGAAGTATTGTAACCCTCTGTGGTATTAAGCCCTTCAAGTTAGTGAGCAATAAATAAAAGTGTTTTTGTTATTAGCTTGTGGCCTTCTTTATATTGAGTCTCATGCTTCTCAAGTGCAAGTGGAGAGAATATTGGTTCTTTTCCCTCCCAATGATCTTCAGTCTGTCCAAGTCCTTTTTTTTTTTTTTTTTCTCTCTCTCAAATGCAGGATACATTTCTCTCATTCATTCTATCTGCAGTTTCTTTCACAGCTACCGTTGTGTGGTCATCACTCACCCTGAGGCGTGAAACAAAGTGCTATGTTGCTGGATATGTAGTTGTAACAAGGCCCCATTCCCCACATACTCCCCTTACATTTAAACATTATGTTTTACCTTTTCCATTTTTAAAAATGGATGTTTTCATTTTCCATTGCAAATAGGGATTATGGCTTGATTTTTTTTATCCAGCCTCTGATTCGGTGAGTTAAGTTTCCTACACCTTCAATAGGAAATCTACTAAATAATGCTGGAAAAGAATAAAAAGATTCTCAGTTGGTCACTAATGTGCATAACTGTGGTTTTAACCACATACATTAAAGTTATTTCAGAAAAGTGTTGATGGGCTTTTTCATTAGATTTACATAATCTGAGCGGGGGGGGGGGGGAGGGCAGCAGAATAACCAGCTTTGGAGGAATTGGCCTTTTAAAAAGCCCAAATGCCACTGTGCAGGAGAGATTATATTTCTTCCCTCAGGGCCTGTCTACACTTAAATTGCTACAGCAGCACAGCTGCACCAATGCAGCACATCAGTGAAGACGCTACTAAGGCCAACAGGAGGGATTCTTTTGTTGGCATAGGCAGGGCCGCTGATGGGAAGAGCGGGGAGGCAAAAGGGACAATCGACCCTGGGCCTGGTGATTTAAAAGGCCCCAGGACCCCAGCCTGCAACTGCTGCTATTGGGACACTGGCTGGAGCCTCAGTGGCACTGTGAGCTGGCTGTGAGGTTAGCTCCTAAACCCTCACTTGCTGGGGACCAATAGCTGACCCCCCCCCACCATATTGCCCAAGGTCTGGCGAAGTCTTTTACTAGCCTTGGACATAGGTACTCCACCTCCCAAGGGACAATAGCAATGTTGGTGGTAGAAACCCTCCTGTCGACATGTACCAATGTACATGCAGGTGTAGATAGCGCTCCCTGCATTGCTCAAGGAGGTGGATTTTCCACTCCCCTGACAGCCATAGTTATACTGACATAAGATGCTAGTGTAGACCAAGCTTCAGGTGCAGTATTTGCTTTGCTCTTATTTGGTCCTTTGAATCATTAAGCTCCTATGAGTCTGTAGCCTCTTAGTTTTTCCAGAAGCCGATGCTTCATATTACGAAGGACTTGATCATTTAGTTGTCTGAGATTAATGTGTTACAGAAATTCCCCCCACCCCCTTGTGTTAAATAAAGCATGCTCAAAGGATCACCTTGGTGGGAGTGGGATGGGAAAAGGATCAGTTTGCCTCAGGCCCTCATTTGAGGGTCCCCAAAGCAAGCAGCATTGTGACCTAGCATGGAGGTAGAAATGCCACTCTGTCAGCCTTCCTCAGAGTGGTAGCTGGGCCAAATGTGAGAGAGTCACCTTGCATCCTGGTACATGGGGTGACAGAGCCAAATATGAGTAGTGCTGCGAGTTGGCTGAAGTGCCACTCAGGTTTGGTCTGGACACTCCTGTGATGGAGGAGTCAACAGGTCAAACCTAAGTGGGCTGCAACTCAATGTCTAGAGCAGGGAGCCAGGCTCAGCTCCTTGGGGCAGTGGCCACTGCCGTGGGGTAAGTCTAGGGCAGGCTCGCTCCCCAGCATCCTTTCCGTGCCCAGGACCTCCCCTCAGTGGCAATTTTTGTTGAAAAGCCTCAGGTTCCAATTTTGCCTCAGGCCCCTGTTAGCCAATGCCCAGGTGCCAGCTAATGGTCGGGTGAGGCAGGGTGTATGCCACCCACTAACAGTGCTAGGCAGCCAGAACAGGTGGGGGTTCTTTTGTTTGTGTTCAGTTTGGGTACAGCAGCACCGGTTCAAGTCAGAAACTTGACACGCACTTACTTATTTGTAGGAGAAAGAAAGAGAAAGAAAGGAAAGAAAAACTTGGTTCTATATATATATATATATAGAGAGAGAGAGAGAGAATGAGGGCACAAGCTTATTTTTACTATAATTTAGGCAGCTGTCCGAAAAGCAAACAGGGCGGCGATTTGATTGACAGGTTAATTGGTTTTTTCACAGTTTATAGCTAAATCACATTACCAAAGGCAGTTTACAATAGAAATGAAACAGTCTGACTTAAGAAACTATAATAGAGTAACTAAACTTATAACATAGTAACAATTAAAGTGTACACATAAAGAAACACATTGCAGGTATAATTCTTACTCCTGCGTTCCAGACTTGGCGTGGCCAGCGTCTTTCTCTCAATCCCTCGGGAAGAAGTAGGGCGAGGTTGGGCGTCCCACGGACCTCGGGAGACAATCAATACCTGCCAGCAGGTGTAGGTGATTGGAGCTCAAATGGGGTGGGCTACTGAACCCCTCTTTATACCCCTTGGGTCACATAGGCTTCTTCCTGGTCTCAAGTGGCCAGTTAGGAAAAATGGCTTTGAACGCCAAGTTTCCCACGAAGGGTGCAAAGCATAATTCACACCTGGGAAAATGCAGACAATGGGCACTTCTAACATGTGATGGGTGAAGATTCCTCTCCTGGGACAGTGCAGGCATGTCAATTACTGGTACTAGCCATCAGGGCGAGGAGATGCCCCCGGTCGTCAGCTAGCCCATTTACTGTCTCGTTTCTGTTTATGGTAGTCAGGGACAGGCAGCACACCTGCGTTCCCAAGGCATCAAAGACTGACTGCCTTTCTCTTGCTTTCTTGGGGGAGGGGGGGAACAAGATGGTGTGCATGTCTGGCTACAGCCCCCAAAGGCCACTGAGTGGCCCTTCATGTTCCATTTCTGCCACCTGGTCTCTACTGTATGTAAAGCAGTGTCCTATTGCATAGAGCAGATGAACATACTTTGTTCTTTGTACAGCCTTAAATTCCACAGCCGTTAAGTCATACAGTGTGAAGTGAGTTGTGTCAAGGTCAGAGTATATGCCTGTTATATATAACTGCTGAGGATTTTACTCTTCACAGTATTACATCTCGATACTAGAAAAAGACACATGGCCAAACCCCATGCGGCACTTTGAAAATATCAGCTAGTATTTGGACCCTTTAATTCATTACAGTTTCAACACTGTAAGCCTAATTATTTGCAGATGCAGACTTTGACCCACAAAAATGGAGACTGAATTAAAACCTAGCTAAAACTCTAAACCTTGGGGCACACTAATAATGTATTAGAACTGATCAACAAGTTCAACAAGCTTAGCCTCCTTCTATGTAACTCATTATCTAATATTAAACAGAGAAGAACTTACAGCTAACTTTGCTTCATCATATTCACACAAGAACAAACATTTTCCATATTAGACAAGTGTGGTCGTACCCTCCTTAGGCTCATTCAACTGCTTCTGTGCCAGCTGCCAGGGAACTAGTGAGAGTTTTAAGTGGTCAGTCCCTTTGCTGTGTCAATCAGTGTTTTATCCCTTAAAAAATCATAAACGTTCGCTGCCAATAGTCAACCATTTAAGATTAAGGTTCAGTTTCTGGGAGCTTGAATGTTCATTGAAGGCAAAGACAAAATGGCACATGAATAAAGAGTTTATATTTAAATTGGATCAAACTTCAAATTGTGTGGTGTTTTCCCAACTATAGTATTATGTAAGTATTATTTGCTTTGAAAAGTAAGACCTCTACTGTGTATTAAGGATCTCAGAACTTTGTTCAGGATAAAAAAAATACACAGTTTCTATGAGAGTGTTAGGGTGCATTTAAAAATCTTCTATCTGATTGTGATCACCAATTATTTCCTGGTTAATAACCAAGGCGTTACTTTGGAATGAGTAAATGAGTATGCATATATTTGTTAATCCCTAAGGTGCCACAGGACTATTAGTTGTTTTTAAAGTTACAGACTTACATATGGCTACCCCTCTGAGACTTTGGAATAAGTAGCATGGATCAGCATTCACGATGCAGTTCTCAGCCTGGGGAAGCTAATGACCCAACAGTGGATCAAATTCAGTGATGAATCTTAGTGCTGTGGCACTTGTGCGTACAGTAACAAGTGGAAAGAATGTCTTTTTCCTCCACTGGATTGGATTTAAGTAAATCCCTATGAAGGACAAAATGCAATGTACTGAACAGGAATGCTAGCAGTGTTTGCCAAGTGTTGGCACTCTGTTACCAGTACCGGTGTTCAGCAGGAGCTCTTTGCTGGCAGAGGTGTACTATGCTGGCAGAGTCCACATACGGTGGACTCAGTTTTTATACTAGCAAAACTGCATTTACTCCAGCCCCCTCCATAAAGCAAAATATGCTGTACTGGCAAAACACAGCAGTTTTGCTGATATAACCACTTTTATACTAGGGGCTTTTGAAGGAACGGCTCTGTCATTTGGGGTCAGAGCTCTTTACACTCGTGACCAGTACAGCTTTATCAGCAAAAGTTTGTAGTGAGGATCTGACCTCAAACACAGTAGTGTCTCCCTTTATGCTCTTAGAAATTAGAGATGCAATAACTATAGCTGGTTGAATTTTTCCAATTAAGAACTTTGACCACTAAATGGCCTTTTTGTAAGAAATGAGATCTGATTTTTTTTTCCCCTCCATCTATCCAATGTGATGCTCTCTGAACCAGCACAGATGGTTCTCCCTGGAGCAAGGGAAATGCTCAGGCAATTCTCTTTGGCCTGATCTACACTAGGACCTTAGTCCAAAATAACCGTCCTAAGTTTGAATTTGTAAGTGGTGTGTCCACACTACCAAACTCATTATTCCGAAGTAAGGGGCCACGGAAATCAAATTCTGTACTCCTGCTTTTCATGAGGAATAATGCTAATTCCAAACTTATACATCAGAAATAAGGTTAGTGTGGATGGCCTGGTGCCACTAATTCAAACTAATTGGCCTCTGTGAGGCCTTCCGCAACTCACCAGAGTGCCTCCTCAGGTTTTGAGTCTAAGGTAGTGTGTCCACTTGGACTGATTTCGATACTTCCCCATAGTGAGGACACGGAAGTTTGAATTTGTTAAATTGGGAGTCCATAAGTTGAATTTAGTAAATACAGAATAATTTCCTAGTGTAGACATGGCCTTCTTGATGCAGTCTCTCATTGGTCTTCTCCTAAGATAATATAGGGCAGACTGAAAAAAGCAACAAACTGGCCCTCTGCCTGCCTGACTGTGTGTTTATCAGGAAATAGGAGGAAGTAATTTGGATGCCCTCCGTTCTCTCTAAGGAAGTCTAATCAACACACCTATCAGGAATGTCTTTAGTTCTGCCCCAAAGTGATCAGAGAATATATTCTTTGTCCCATAAACATAAGCTGATGAGCACCTGATGCCTACTTCAATGACAGACATCGATGGTTTTAATCTTGAGGGCCCCAGCTGTGCATGCTTCTCTCTCTGCCACAGTGAGACTTATTTTGCTCTATATCCAATGAAAATACTTCTTCAAATTCAATGTCCTCCATTGTGACACTAATGTTACATCTGGACAGATGTTTGTTTCACCACACAAGCCTCTCTTGTTTACAAGATTCTTGAAATGATGTCTTCTTGTCTCTTTAGGAAAATCCACAGTGGTTAATAAAACAAGTTTCTGGCTGTCCTATTCAATAATACTCTCCAGGGCTGGCCTTCCCATGAGGCGAACTGAGGCGGCCGCCTCAGGTGCCAGACTGTGGGGGGGCGCTGCTAGGACCCAGAGTGTAGAAAATTGTGTCTGCTACTCATGCATATGCATTCTCTCTGCAGTACCATGAGAGGAGTAGACCAGGAAGAAGGCAGAATTGAGACCTTTCAAAGTTTTGGCCCAAGCGAGGGGGCATGGGGGCATCATTTGAGCTCCCTGCCTCAGGTGCCAAAATGTTGTGGGCCAGCCCTGATACTCTCGACTGATTTAATGAGATATACAGCATCAATAGTAAGTGCTAGATGCTATCTTTGAGCTAGGGATGTTAGATATCCTGTAACTGAATAGTCGTGTAACTGCACAAAATATTATCGGTTACATGACTATTCAATAGTCCCCAGGGACAAGGCTGGCAGCCAGTGCACTCCCTGCCCAATCCCGGGGAACCCTCTGCCAACCCGCCTGCTGGGAGCCAGTTTACAAACCAGCTCCCCTCATGGACTAGCTGCCAGCTACCCTGTGCTGGTTCCCCCCAGCACTGGCTCCTGCCTGCCCTCCTCCCCTCCCCCTGCACCACCACCTCTGTAGAAGGCAGAAAGGGGGGAGCAGACAGGTCTGTGGAACCAATACACATGAAGAGCTGGCTTGAAAGCTGGCTTCCCGCATTTATCAGCTCCAGCCTACCTCTCTTACCCTCTACACTGCTTCTTCTTTAACAGAGAGGTTAATCATGTAGCTGACTACACATTGACATCCCTACTTTGAACATGTCTTTTTAAAGCAGAAAAGGTCCCTTTTTTGCACAAAAGTGTGGGAGCATCTACACTTGCCAATGACTCTTGGTAGTGAAACACAAACATTTCACTGCAAATGGAAAATCAGCTCCATGAGAAGCGCACAGCTCTTACCATGATGCTTTTGCTGTTTACCGAGCTTTTAGCTTCTGCAGGATATCCCACAGTGCTGAGATGACCATGCTAGACAGCACCTCTGCTGCTCTGACACCAGGTAAACAGATGTCTGCCCCTCCCCCTATAAAACCACAGGAACTTTGAAACCCTCCTTCCTATTTTCTTGGCAAGTGCTCACTTATCATCTGGCCAGGAGGCAATGCCTGCTCCACAAAGCAACCGATCGCCTGCTGGCAGCAATGTTTAAATACTGGAGCTGACCAGTGTTGGGGAAATGGGGCTTTGTAGGGAACCAGCCCTGCAATTCCCCCTCTCCCCACTTTTCCTGTCGCCACAAGAGCAGCCCTTGGAGATAGCTGCCCTCAAGGTGCTGCTCTCATGGCACATGGAAGTACTGCAGGTATAAACATTCTGACACCTATAACACTGAGTACACAAACCAGCACTTTTCTTCTGCAGCTTCCTTGACCCTGGTGAAAATGGCAGTGAAAAAACTCTGCAGGGGTAGAAATAGACTTTGACTATATACCTCAGCTGTGGAATAAAGGAGAGAGGAAAACTCAAACATACCCCTTCCCACCTGCACTTGCTCTCTGACCCTTGGGTTCTAGGATGCACAGTTATGTGGGCACCATCCACCTGCTCTCCCGCTGAGCCAAATGCCCAGGAAGGGACCCAGACTTACTGTGCCACCCACACAGGAGTTCTGTGGCATCTACACACAAGCAACAAATTTCTACTCCCTGGAGCAGCAGGAAGCAGAGAATGTTTTGAGCCTCAGTGTGTTTGAGACACAATGAATCCTAAGGGTATTCATTATTCAGGACTCACTGGAGATACAATCCAGCCCTAAGTAGTTTTTAGACTTTTTAAAATAAAAACTCCTCTCATTTCTCTACCAGCAAAACCAAATGTATTTCAAACCCATTCCTGTTATTCAGCCTCTGTGATTCTGAAGAAACATTAGGTGGATTAGACAATGTGGTCTATAGAAACACAATGCATTTGTTAGCTGGTAGTTAGTATTCATAGGTATTCAGCTCTGCCATGAATAGTTCTATACTTCAGAACAAAACTCAAAGCAATCGTGTGTCCCTTGGAATTGTTTGTATATCTGAGTCATAATGTCTTAATTGCCTGCTGGTGGCCCAAGGGCAAGTCATTTCTCCATTTGTAAAATAGAGATAATGATACTTTCTTTGTAAAGCATGTTGAAATCTATTATAAAAAATGTTACATAAGAGCTAAGTATTAATTTATTATTATTGTTATTATTATTATTATTATATAGCTTTGTATGTTTTTTAAAAGATTTGAATTAAACCACAGTGATATTAAGGACAAAAATATTACCAAAAGCTCACCCACAGAGAAGAGTATAGAATAATGGAGTGAGGAACATCTGGCTGGGTATCCAGTTTCTAAGTTTGTACATATGGTATAAAATAGTCTGATAATAGTGAAGTAAACATTCAGATAAGAGAAAGTGCCATGAAATGAGGAATTATAGGATTGTAGAGATTTTATTAAATGGAATGAACGCAGAAGGACCACCAAGTCAACGAGTATGATATAACAAGAAGCTGAAAAACACAACACTTGAGACTGACCTATCTGTGGAAGCAGGATTTTACCAGACACAGTTCTCCCAATGTGCCCGTATCCCTTTGAGCATCATTATGTTCCATAGCCAATGTGGAGTTGCAGGAAATAATGCCTTCCATAAAATGTTATATAAGACAACCTTGACATTTCTGCATCCATGAGAGATTTTAAAAAATAGCCCATGCAGTATCAGATGAAGCCAATATTTACATTCATGGAGGTTGGATCAGACCTTAAGTGAGCAAAAAGAACATACAATTTATCTTCAAATTGCCCTAACTCACTTTTAATTACAATTAAGGAATAGAGGTTATTTCTCCTTAAATATTAATACATTATCTACTCATATGAACTAGTACAGCAATTTCAGGCTTGATTTTCCACTGCTTTGTGCCATTGTGTGGGTCTGTTAAACCTGTACTCAATAAGCAAAATTCATCCCTGTGCACAGGATAAGAATAATACCTGTGTGCAACATAAGCCTTATGTAAAGTATCCCTACTAATGACTGCAGCAAAACACATGTCAATGTGTGAATATACTTTTCACTGAAAGTCTTTTTTCATAACATGAGGGCCTTTTTAAAATTTTATTTTTAAGTTTAAAATCTTGAAAATATTGTAATTAACGAAACAGTGGATTTTCTGTCAAAAAGTTCTCATTTCAATAAAAAAATTGGGGAAAAATTAAGATTTCAAATTTAAAAATTCAGAAAAAAAATCAAATCAATCTGTTTCAGGCAATCAGTGTCAGATATTTATTGTTCAGCTAGTTCTAGTGGGAGCCACATAATAAAATGTTAATATTGTATTCCCTATTCATGGAACCTTCCTGATTTTATAGTGAGAAGGATGACATCACCAGTTGGCAAGCCCTGGGATGTACCCCTTTCTTCCATCTCTACCCATGAAGATCCTACATATTTTTCCAACAGTATTCTCTTCCTTTGAGTAAACTATACTTTTTTATAAACATGGAAGCTGACTTTAGGTCAACAAAGATTTCTTCCTAGATTTATTTACAGTGCTACACATCCTTAAACTTGCATTTTAAAACTTACATACATGAGTGATTGTAGCCCATTTTATTTGTTCAGGACATGTTAATCATTTAATAGTATTTAGCTTTTCTTGCGAAGGATACAAAATCCACACAGTAGAAGGATCAAGAAAATATAGCTTATAGAAAATATGTAAGAAAAGTAACAGACAGCCCTAATGAGTGAGGTGAGAGACAATATGAACAAGGGGAGAAACTCTTCAAGAAAGGCCCATGAAAGACTCTTTGGAAACTAAAAATAGTCTTGAGAGGATTTATTCCAGCTACTAGATGCTCCATAGCTTTTACAAAATACTTATCTAGTGTTTCAGTGTCCTTTAGACCGTATTATTAGCTGCATTCTCTTTAGCGTTTACTACGAGGGTAAAAAGTGAAGAACAACATGTACACGGACAAATTAACAACCATTGGGTTTAGAAAGTTGCTTGCTGCTTTTGCATTTTGGGCCATGTTGTGAAACATATTTAGATGCCTTAAGATGCAGATAAATGACTAATGGGATTTTCAAAAATGCCTAAGTAGGTTAATTGATGCCTAACTCCTCAAAGATATTTTGGGCGAATCATTGGACTTCCATCTTTACACTTATTATCTTACATGATGTGAAACCATGTTTTTAAAGTGAAGCGTTGATGACTGAGTTTACAAACTGTAAGTTACTTTATTAATTCTCTACTTAAATCTTAGAATGTTGTGTTTTATGCTAGTAATTAGGAGTAACTTTTAAACTGCCCTCTGTTCAGACACATGAATTTAATTGTTACATTTAATATAACTTCATTAGGACGCGAGTTACTGAGGACATTTCTAAGGTCAGTTCTGAACTTCCCTCCAGTCAAGAAATCATTCTTCACTTTGCTATCCTGAACTGAGGCTTTATTACAAAAATCGCTAAATGTAAATATTATATAATTAATTAAAATGAAAACTCAAAAACTAATTTGCATTGTGCTCACAGAAGCAAGAAGTGACCCAAGGTAAATGTGGTTTCATTCTCTTGTTGTGTATATTGTCGAGCTTAGATTATGGTCCATGACAAGTAACATTCCTAGAGATTCCACATATATTTCTTTTTACACATATAATTACTCATTAGAACATGGCTATATTATACTATATCTCACTGGTTGCGACTATGTATGTCTATATCAAAAAGAGATATAAAAATACACACACACACACACGGAAAGGATGCAATCAGTATAGATGTAAAAGATGGTTGCATAAGTAACGGTAGCCAAAAATGGTTTTGTAGAAAATAGGTTTTGAGTAACAAATTTAATATTTGTTTTATAGGAAACTAGAAGATTTACCCAGCATTGCTGGGGTTCTTCACTCATTTAAGTTTTGTTTTTCTTCACTTAAACCTTTGCTTTGGGGCAGAGCTTGGGCGAGGGATTCAGTATGCAGGCTGCCCCCCGAGGAGAGAGGACTACCCCAACCCTCTCTCACCACAACAGGTTGGGGCCATGGCTGCTGCACCTCCAGCAGGCACTGCCAGGGGAGGAATGCATATCCCCTGTCTCGGAGACACCACAGACAGAACTACAGACAGACACACAAACTGATAAACTCTCTGAAATATATGGTAGATAGCTGTCCCTTTCTCCTCCCTACCCCTGCTGCCCCAATGGGATTATAGCTGTACCAGTCCACATCTCTGGCCCCGTGCTGCCCCCTGTGGTCATTATACAGTATAACTGTCTCTGCTTTCCATCAACTGCTGGCCCCATGTAGCCATTATATATCAGAGTCCTCCCTTTCCGTTTTGTGCCTTTCCAGGAACATCACATTTTCCTGGCATAACCAAATCATTACTTTGCTTTAAGTTAGGGTAAGTGGAAGCTTCATACTGAATTTGGTGATCCTAGCTCTTACCATTTAGGAGGAGTTCTTAAACAGACAGACAAACTCTTTCAAATATATAGCAGATTACCAGTTTGGCTGTTAAAGGTAACCTTGTTGATATATTATATTCAAACTTCGGTAAGGCATTTGACAGGATTTAACTGTGTGTACTTCCTCCTTCCTGGGTAAGTGAATTGAAGGTGTTTCTTGGATCAGGAATGCCCTCATATTTCCTACCTCATATAATAGAATAATGCGGAAAAACTTTAGTGTTTGGACAGTGAAACTGCAGCCTGCTAAGTTTGAGGCACTTTGAAGCACGTTATATTTTTGCTTTATTAGTAACCATTTGTCTCTATTATTCTTGCTTGGTATCACTTAACTCCATGTTCTTTATTTTAAAACTTAGCCTCATTTTATTATAAATGTATCTCGGTGCTGTGGAGTACGCATCTTCAGCAGAGTCAACAGGCTAATGTATCACCTGTTTCATTGGAGTCAGAAAGCTTGGTAATTGCTGTGAATGTCCAGTGATAAGGACTGTATATTGCTAAGGAACACTTTCCCAAGGAGTTTGGAGTCTAGTGGAACCAAGTGTTACCTGCCAGGCAAAAGTTAAGTCTGCTTGAAGTCCTGAGGTAAGTGGAGTGGCAATAAGTTGTCACTCAATTTCACAACAACAGATCTCTCCTATGCTGAGGCAGAGAAGTAACATAGCATCCTACCATTCTGGATGCCCTGAGAAAGCCCCACAGTCTAATAGGGTGAGACTTATAAAGCTCAATCTATGTAGTTTATCAAAGAGGAGATTAAGAGGTGACTTCAGCTCAGTCAGCAAGTACCTACATGGGGAAGAGACTACAGAGAGACAGTTCCTTAATCTTAGCAGAGAAAGGTAAAACAAGCTCCACTAGTTAGAACTTGAAGCCAGTCAAAGTAATTGAAAACAAAATGATTCAAAAACCAAATGGAAAAATGAAACTGAAATTTCTTGCAGGATGGAAATTCTGAAACTTGTTCTGGAAAGACAAGACACTTCATTTTGACCTTTTCAATGGTTTCCAATGCCTTGCAAGCTTCCCAGAGCCCACCAGCCCACCAAGCAGGGAGCTGGGCAGCTTGGAGAAACTGGTAGCCAGCAGGTAGTGGGAGGATCCCTGACTCCACCCCACTGATTGGCCAGAGTAACTGGCCAGCTGCACAAGGCCAGCTAGTACACTTCTTGACAAAAAGGAGCAAAATACCTAGAGCAAGAGGAAGGAAATGAGAAATTGTGTCTGACACACAAGTCATTCTTGTCCACTACTGAGATGGTGCAACTACATACTCCTTATTTAAAGCACATTGTTGAGGTACAATCAAGCCCCACATGTTTAGGGAGGAAGAAAAGTGACCTATATTTTCAATCAAGCCACAGAAGCACTGACCATAAAAACCTAACATATAAAGGCTTTAAATTTACCTATATTTGTAAAATTACCTAAGTCAAGTTTTATATTTTAATTGTATCTCTAAAATTGGCTTTCAGATTATCATTTTTTTTAAAAAAAGTATGGGAAATTGTTTGCAACTAAAACTCCTGAGGAACCGTCTGTTTCATTTGATTGCTTTTAAAGTGATAAGGAGACGATTCCCTTCCCTGGAGAATTTGGCTGAAGCTATTAAAACAAGCAGATAAATTAAGTAATATGTACAATTATGTGAGGGCAAGGTAAATACAGTGCCCAATAGGTTCCGAAAGTGTTCATTTCACTATAAATATACTCTGTTCGTACTGATGGCACAGAACTGCATTTTATACATCACACACCATGCTTCTTTCAAAAACAGAAGGAGCCTTTTACAGCTCAGAAAACAACATAACATGGGGCCCAAATGACTTTGTGGATTCAGATTTATGTAAAATTGGAGTAAAGGACCTCTTTAAAGACAGAAGAATCTGTCTTCCTGTAGTTTGTTTGGGTATTTGGCTACCTGATAAGCCTTCTGACAGATCTGCATCATTGTGTAAGATTTCACAAGGCACAATGGGTGAGATTTTCAAGAGGACTCATCACTGACATAACTTTTCCCACTGCAGCCAATGGCAGCTTTATCACCAAAGCAGAGTTGGGCCAAAGTAGACAGCTTTTGAAAATCCTACATTATAGCTCTAGTATCTGACATGGTGACATTCTGTAAGTAATGGATGTCACATAAAGCAGAGGGATTGACACAAACAAAGCTATCAGCTCAACTGAAATCAGTAGGACTAAGCCAGTGAGTTAGGATTTTTATAGCAGATATGGGTTGCTAGATCAGGACCAAAGTTTCTAATGACACAAGGTTTTGTTTGTGGTAAACTGATAGATTACTTCCTTCCATCATCCTCACTGAAGTCAACTGGAGAATTTCTATTAACTTCAATGGGCTATAAATCATGTCATTTTCTTTGACTCTGCACCTACAATGAGGCCTTGACATAGAAAAACTTCATATTGGTTAATAAACCAGACTCTGTTAAATGAGAATACTTCCTTATGAAATTGAACACTGTACCATAATTACATTTTATATTGTTTTGCTTTTAATAAGTCTGATATTATGGTTTTTCTTTAAGCTTGAATATGTTTCTCCAGGCTGAATTGTAATTATGCATGCAGGTTGGTAAGCTGGGATTTACCAATCACAGTGTAAAATTTGCTTACAACTATTGCTAGTATTTCTGTTTCAATGAAATCATTGTAGTCCTCACCCGATGAAACTGCTTAGGAATAAAAAATGTTAGTTTGCAATGACAGCTGGCCACAGTTTTTTTCTGGTCAGATCTTTTTGACAAGTTTTCATGTCAACAACACTGAAGCTTCTGGAGGGAAAAGAATGGGAAAAAAATTATCGAAAATGAGAAAAAGTTTTAAATTGAGTTTAAACTGAAAACTCCAACACTGCTTTTGAGGAAGGTTTGTTTGTTTTTTTTGTTTGTTTTTTTTGTGGTGGGGGAAACACAATTTTTACAAAATGATACCCTGTAATTTTTTTCAATACAATGAGTTAATTTTGGGGGGCAGAAAGAAAAAAATAATTTCCCATCAACCCTAGTTATAATGTAATTCAGTTCCCATACAATCCAAGTGATTTTTACCAGAACTGTTAGTTTTGCTGGTATTTTGTAGCTGAATAATAAAAAACACGATTAAACTGCAATTACAGGGTCAATTTTAAAGTATTATATGAAAATGTCTTTGATGTAAAATGACCATGCAGGTGATATTAGAGACAGTTGAAGTGTATCATCAGTAGCTACTGAAGAACAATGAAATATGAGCAAATCTGAATAGGATGGTCCTAGGTGTTCAACTAAAGATAGTAGATCTCACTCAAAGCAAGATGCGGCTCAGATTCTAAGAATCACATGTTCCAGTCTACCTAGGTTTTTATATCATACTTTTCACCATGGTATCAAAGTACTATGTATCACCAAAAGCATAGTAACTGGCTCCATAACCTGCCTAATTTTGCTGCTGCTCAGTAGGATAACCTGCATTTGGTCTACACCCAAAGAAATTGCATTACTGAGATGAGGAAAGGAATTTTGCTCCTGTAGAAGGAAGGAGCTATTACTAACAAGTGATATTAACACAGTGAAGTTAGAGCTGCTGATAGGAACATTTTGTCTCCCTCTGCCCCCCTCCACAAAATCATCATCATCATCAGACACTGACATTAGAAAGGAGGTATTTTCAGTACACCTCCCTGGTACTCTTGTAGTTACTGCTAGGGATCCTGAGGACTCCCAGCACCAGATCCTGACCTGCTAGAAGTCACCATCAGGGACAAAATGTTACTCTTCTCCAGTCCTACATCTGCTCTCAGCGATATACGTTCTCCCACCCTTCCCCTTTTTGTTGGAGAACTTGCTTGTAATGCATCATTTGGTGTTAGCAGAAGTAGGGTGTTACTGGAAGTTTTGAACCCCAAATATTCTAAACTACTGTTTTTTAACTTAAAAAAAGGTTTTGTCTATTCCAGTACTAAAGATTGTGGCCTGTCCTGTGGATTTTCTAGGGAAAAAGCTGCTAACTAAGGCAGCTAGCAATAAACTCTTTGAAAACAAAACTAGATGGAGATAAAAGTAAAAATGATTAAGTAAAACAGTAAATAGCACAGTTACAGTTTAAAGAAAGCAGTGCATCAAATAAAGACATGACTCTGCATTAACAAATCCACTTTCCTATGGCATATAACAATGTAACCATATAATAATTCACTTACTGTTCTATGACTTTTAACAATCTGACAATTAAACATACAACATAACACCTATTACATATCAATTAAACATGTATCAACTAACATTCAATATTAAATTACTTAAAACTAAACATTTAGTACAGGGATTGGCAACCTTTGGCATGTGGCCCATCAGAGTAACCTGCTGGCAGGCTATAAGACATTTTGTTTATGATGGTCATCAGCAGGCCCATTGGCTAGAAACAGTGAGCTGCAGCCATTGGCCATTGCGTGGGGCTGTGCTTGTGGCCGGTCAATGAAAACAAAATGTCTCCTGGTCTGCCAGTGGATTGCCATGATGGGCTGTATGCCGAAGGTTGCCAACCCCTCATTTCATACCTGCTGGCCTAACAGGTACCCAATAGGTAGAGGGGCTCACTCAAACCTCAGGCATCCAGCTTTATTGACAGATAAAACTCACATATGCTGGAAGTAAAAGGGCAATCATCTCTAGAATGGTACCTCTGCTCTGTCAGTTTGGGGTGTGTTGGCTTTGGGGAGCATCAGTTGAAAGCTGCACTTGTCAGCCACCTGCTGGACTGTTTGCTGATACCTCTTCCATATGTGCTGACTTTCCGTCTAGCTGAGGGGCGTTCAACCTTCCCTCTGCCCTTACCCCCACTCCAACCTTATCCCAAAGCCCCCACCTTGTCTCTTCCCACCCCTGCTCCACCCTCAAACTGCCGCCATTCCACCTCTTCCGCCAATCCCCCATCCCCACCCTGGCCTCTTCCCCACTGCCTTCCCTGAGCATGACATATTCCCGCTCCTTCCTGCCTCTGAAGCTTCCCAAAGGCTCCAAAACAGCTGCTACATGGCCGGCAGTAGGCACTGAGAGACAGGGGGAGAAGTTGGAGCCACCTGCCAGCAAGAGGCACTGGAGGGAGGGGGCCGGAGGGGGCCAGAGCGGGAGTTTGCCTTCTGGTGGGTGCTGAACACCCACTAATTTTGCCCCATGGATGCTCCAGCACCTGTGGAGTTGGCATTCATGGCCTCTTCAAATGGCTGCTTAGGTAAAGTCAATTCTCAGGTGGCTTCTCCTGTACAGGTGTTTTCTGATAGGTGTCTGGCAGTGTTCTTGTCTCTTGCTGATCCCTATTTCTACAAAGCTTTAGCCTATCAGCTGCTGCCTTTATATGATTTAAGTTCATTACATAATTTATTACAGCCAATCAGCGTGCTGCTGAGCTATAATATCATCACTTAGTCACATGGATCACATGTACCTTTCCATGTGACAGAAGCCTCATTCAGTTCTATGGACTCATTGCATTCCTATAAAAGCGACAAGGAGTCCTGTGACACCTTATAGACTAACAGATTTATTGGAGCATAAGCTTTCATGGGCAAAGACCCACTTTGTCAGATGCACATCTGACGAAGTGGGTCTTTGCCCACAAAAGCTTATGCTCCAATAAATCTGTTAGTCTATAAGGTGCCACAGGACTCCTCGTCGCTTTTGCAGATTCAGACTAACACGGCTACCCCTCTGATATTTGATTGCATTCCTATGGGATTTTTCTGCTGAGCTTTGGATGATTCCTACGGTCCTGTTGAAAAATCCCATTGGTTTCTATAGGCTGCATCATATTCTGTGGGGCTTTGCTCAGTCATTCCCCACAGGAAAGGATGCAATCCCTATTAATTTCTATGGGCTCCCACACATTTCTATGGGATTTCCCACTCCATTACATAACCTTATAGCCACCATTAATGTATTTTCCAATTTAAACTATTCTTAATTTTCATTTAACTAAAGCTTTGTTCTTCAAACTAATTACTGTTCTGAGCATGTCAGAGGCTCCTGACCCCCTCACCACCCTTTTATGTTCAACTAGAAGGTGTATCCAGGGTTGCTCAGGTCCTTAACTCAAATAAGTTTTGTTTTTCTTCATTTAAAATCATTGTTTTGGGATGGGGCTGGGGATAAGGGGTTCAGTATGCAGGCTGCCCCAGGGAGAGAGGACAACCCCAACTCTCCCTCACTGAAGCAGCTTGGGGTCAGGTGAGAAGCTCCTCCCTGGCTTCTGCAGCTGTAGCAGGCACAGCCAGGGGAGACATGCATCTCTCCCGCCTGCTGAACAGTTAGACCAGGGTTTCACAACCGATGGGTCGCGACCCAGCAGGGGCAACCCGTCCATATAGGTGAAGTAGGCAGTCACCTAGGGTGCCAAGTTAAATGGGGTGCCAAATGGTGGCACAATATCATTGAGGGGTTTGGAGGTGGGGGCACCAGTTGCAAGGTTCGCCTAGGGCGCTAGTTGCTGGCAGCTAGTCTAGGGCCGCCTCTGCGACCCAGATATGGGTTGCCACTACATTTCAAAAGGATTGCCAAGTGGCTCCCCAAGTGGCTCTGCACCTCCTTCCTCTGCTCATTTTTGAATTGCCTTGGGCCACCAAGTCTTCCTGAATTGTCAAAATGGGTCCCCATCTGGAAAAGGTTGGGAACCACTGAGTGAGGCATACAGACAGGTAAACTCTCTGAAATACATAGCAGACAGTTGTCCCTGTCTCTACTCTTGCCCCCTGCTTGCTGAATGGTATTATAACGGTCCCAGTCCCCCTCTCTGGCCCCTGAGGTCATTCTACTATATAACTGTTCCTCCTACCCGACCCTTCCCTTTCAATTTAATGAGAAACAATTGAATTACAGTCACATCCCATTGTCCTGGCACAACCAAACCCTTGCTTTGCTTTTAGTTATGATAAGAGGAAGCTGCATGCCAAATTTGGTGGTTCGAGCTCTTACGACTTAGAAGGAGTTCTTGAGCAGACAGACTCACAGACGGACAGACAGACAGACTTCTAAAATATATAGTAAGATATATAGTAGGATTCAGCAATTTTTATAATTCTGGCAAATATAACCCCCTTTCAAGGTTTTTTGTAAATAATATCACTTTGTAGCTCAAGGTATTTCCGACAACTGTTTCTCACCACAATGGCTACTACTAATTGCTGGACTGAAGTTTTACTGAACATATCTGAATCCTATAGTCCTTTACCAGATTCTGATGTCCAGGTTGCAGTGCATCATGCTGCATCTTCCCCTCCATAGATTCCCAGCATTTTTTTATCTTTCTTCAGTGGGTAGGTCTAGCCATGCTCATTGTCAGTTACTATGAACATCTCAGGATTAATGGCACAATATTAAGAAGTGAGCTGCTTAAAATATATTTTTCTGCATTTTTTAACATTAAAAAAATAGTAAAAGACTAAGAACTCCAGATTTTTGTTCCTTAATATGGACTGAATATTCACAGAAGAGTATAAGGTCAAGAGTAGTACTGGAACAGGAATACATAGTCTGATCAGCCTGAGACTGAAGGTAATTAATGATCTTGCAGTCAGACTGGTTTACTATATGTAGGGGGGGGAAGGGCAGGGAGGGAGGAAAACTTTGTTCAATAGCTTGGCTCTGATTTCAGTCACTGCACAGGTTCTTGAACTTTGAAAAACATCTTGACAGGTGAAAGTATTGATACATAGAGAACTCTGTGTGAAAGATCAGTAAGTTTCAACTTTTCAGTCTACATAGAATTGCCCCAGGGGCAGGGACAGATTTAAAGGTCAGAGCACAGCCATGCTGCATAGGGACAAATGATCATGTCACCTTAGCCTTTTTTAAAGTTAAAAAAAAAGCAGGTCAGAAGCCTAAGCAAAAGTAGAATCTCACCCAAATCATGTTGACTTTTGTATGTCCAATTACCAGAACCTTGCACAACCATGACACTTTTCCTTGGCAGACTGTTCCAGCTATAACTTTGCTTTCTCTTTTTCAATTGCAAAGAGAGCAGGGTCATTCAGCCATGTCTGATAAAACTGAATCTTGAAAGTCACTTTTATCAGATTGGAATGCCAAACCTATTTCAGCAGCAAGAATGCATTGACCTATTCCCCTGCAGCATCCTTTGTTTTGCTCCTTTCAAGTTCGCCTACAGGGCTGTTTTGTTTGTTTTAAGATAATCTATGATATCTTTGGCTTTGTTGCTTTGTAGCTCATGGATGAGATATTTAGTTGTACCGATTTTCAAGCAAAGTTTCTCCGGAAATATCAACCGCTACTACCACATTTGCCACTTCAGTGGTACTGCACAGATCTTCTTGATTAAAACCTTGATACAGAAACATGTTTGCTGAATTAAGGCAGCTCATGACTTTCTATTTCAGCCTGCTAGAGATAGACAGTAGGTTTACAAAATGATTATTTCTGCTTCTTAAAATCTTTGGAGAACATTTTTTGTAGAAAAGAAAAAAAGATTTTGCATCTTTTAAAACTAAGACATTTGTATTTATGAGTTTCATTTTCAGTATGAGAATAACTAAGCTGGAAATAAAGGCAGAAATAAAGTGTATTTTTGTGCAGCTTACTTAGGGTGTGTCTAGGCTACAGGGTTTTGTTGACAAAAGTGGACTTTTGTCGACAAAACTATACCTGCGTCTACACTACCGCCGAGTTCTGTCGACAGTAAGCCGACAGAACGTGGCAGTTTTGTCGACGGCGGTAAACCTCATTCTACAAGGAATAACGCCTTTTGTCGACAGAGTTCTGTCAACAAAAGGCGCTATTGCATCCACACTGTGATTTTTCAAAAGAGAGTGTCAAAAGTGGCTTGCTTTGTAGACAGAACTGGCTGTAGTCTAGATGCTCTTTGTCAACAGAAGCTTTGTCAACAGTATCTGTCAACAAAGCTCCTGTTGATAAAAGCCTGGAGTCTAGACGTACCCTTAGTGTTGCCATCGATACAGGTTTTACCCCGTCAGTCTGGTTTTTGCCTTCTGGGTCCAAATGCCATTTAGTGTTGTCAGGTACGAGTTTTTGATGGAAAAAATGTCCCCTAAATATCTGGTTATTGCGAGGAAAGGGGAAGAGCTAAGGTATTAACAGAATCAGTCCCTGGTCAGCTGGAGTTGCCTCCTACTTGCAGGCATATTCCTTGAGATGATTCAGTGAGTGACAGGGGCGGTGAGGGGGCAGAGGGAGAGGAGCAGAGCAAGCACTGGGGGTGGGGCCTTGTCGGAAGAGGCAGAGTGGTAGCTACCAGCAATTCCAGAGGTGACAACCCTGTGCTTACTTTCTCCTTCAGTTGTGGAATAACCTTAATGGGCTTTGTTTTGTGGGCTTTGTTTCGTGTCTTCTGTGCAGAATCTATCACAAACAGGCAGTACTAGAGTGGGGCTGGTGGCAGAGTGCTATGGAGGTGGGAAGAGGTTGGAACAGGAAGATCCAAAGCAAGGAGGCGGCTGTGGAAATCAGCTACATTTCCCAGAAACACCCCGTTCAGCACTGGTGCATGCATAACAGCTGTGACCCCTGTAATGGGGTAGGAAACTTCTGCAACTACATTGCTCAAATGCTGTGTGACTTTTGCAAAGGCATTTCAGGACAGGTGGCTGTGGGTACCCAGGGACATTTATAAAATGGCAGCCAACAGCCTTGAGCAGTGTTGTACACCTGCAGCTGCATCAGCCCTGAGACAATGAGGGGACTCCTTGACTCAGAGTACGTCTACACTAGCTTGTTAGCTCAAGCTAGGTAGGGTAATGAGGGCAAGTGGAGTTGCAAATGAAGCCCGGGATTTAAATATCCCGGGCTTCATTTGCATGTTCCCGGGCACCGCCATTTTTAAATCCCCCTTAGTCTGAACTCCGTGCCCACGGCTACACGTGGCACGGACTAAGTAGTTTGAATTAAAGATCCTAATTCGAACTACCGTTACTCCTCATTCCACAAGGAGTAACGGTAGTTCGAATTAGGATCTTTAATTCGAACTACCTAGTCCGTGCCGCGTGTAGCCGCGGGCACGGAGTTCGGACTAAGGGGGATTTAAAAATGGCAGCGCCCGGGAACATGCAAATGAAGCCCGGGATATTTAAATCCCAGGCTTCATTTGCAACTCCACTTGCCCTCATTACCCTACCTAGCTAGAACTAACGAGCTAGTGTAGCCGTACCCTCAGTTACTTGTGAAGGTGAGGCCCTCAATGTGGAGGGAGACGGCAACAACAGAGGAATAGCTGATGCAGCTGCTCAGGTACCCATATGCTTGGAGGGTCACTGGATGCTCAGAGTTGGTCAGCCACACAGCATGTACCTAATGCAGGTTGCTGCCATTGGTTGCATCCTGCTGGAACCTCTAGGAAGAGCAGTGCACTGGTCCCCACTGCCCATGTTTGAATTTGCCTGGGAAGGGGGCTTTCAAAATGGCAGCTCAGCCATAAATTCTGATTAGAGGGACCACCTAATAGGCATGTAAGTGACTAATCGATTAGTTGACTATCCAATAAGCAAAAGCTTATTGGATAGTCGACACACTAGTCAACTAGTCACTTCCCCCCGCCCCTTGCTGCCTCTATCAGAAAGAGAAGGCTGTGCCATAGGTGGCAAGGATGTTAAATTTCAATGAATTAACTAATTGAATCGTTGATGGGATTCCCATTGACTATTTGATAAGTCGATAAGGACTAACATGGCGTTCTGCCTTTGAAATGTACAAGATCCCCTGTGGGGACTCTTGTGTATTTCAAAGACTGAAATGCTGCATGGAGCCCAGGGTCAGCGGGAGACTCCCTGCTGGCCCCGAGCTCCATGCAGTGTTTCAATCTTTGAAATGAACTCTTCCTTCCAGAATTAAGCCCTAAGTAACACTTCAGTTGCAGGTTTCATACAAGGTTAATTGCTATTAAGTATATAACCGTTAACCACGGGTGGGCAATAATTTTTGATGGGGGGCCACTCCAAGATTTTGGAAAGTGATCAAGGGTCGCACTCTTCCATGATATTAATGGAGGAGGTGCAGGGTCTGGGATGGAGGTTGGGTGCAGAAGGGAGTTTGGGGTAAGGGATTGGGGTGCAGGAGGGAGAGTGGGGTCTGGGAGGGAGTTTGGGTGAAGAAGGCAGTTGTGACCTAGGGCAGGGGAGTAGGGTACAGGAGTTTGGGTTGTGACCTGGGGTAAGATGGGATTGTGATCTGGGGCAAAGCATTGGGGTACAGGAGACGGGCAGAGGGTTTGGATATGTTGAGTGGGAGGGGGCGGAGGGCTGGGGAAGGGAGAGGCTGGGGTGCCAGAGGCAGACTCTGGCCAGGAGACTTACTAGCCAGCAGCCCAACCAGCCTGCCTGCCTGCAGAGCTAAATGCTTGCAGAGCTTAAAATGTTTCTCAGCCAGCCAGTCAGACTGCCCCATGCCTGCACAGGGGCGCATGTGCTTGTGTGAATAACTGAACCAGAGGGAAGTGGGACATGATGCTTTGTGTTCTGCCTGTTATTCAAACAGGCAGCTCCCATTGGCCAGTTTCGGGCCAGAACCTGCCTATGGGATCGTGTTGGGGTGGGGGCAGTGCCTAGCGCCTTCCCTCTCCCAGCCAGGATCACAATTTTGAAAGAGAAACAGCCCAGCAGCTGCTTTTCTAAGAGGTGTGTGGGGCTGCAGGGCAGGTAGCGGAGCTTGCCTGGGTCTTCCTGCTGCATCCATGGGCTGGATCCAGTGGCTTGGTGAGGCTTCTGCATGGGGTGATATGGACAGGTAATTTTCTGGGTCAGGGCTGGTCAGACCCTCAGTGGAAGTGCACAGCGGTTACAGAGACAAGGATTAGTTTCATTTTCATTTTTGAGCCCCAGAACCTTTTTCATACTCTTCTGAGGACCTCAAGTCAGCAAGTCCCAGAAGCCAGCCAAGAACTCTCTAACTCCCCCAGTCCGTGCTAGCAGTTCCCGTGTCCAAGGTGCTACCTTCCTGTAGAGCTCTAGGAACCCCATCCTCTTCCATGGGCTTCCCATAGCAACTGACTGCCCTACCCCTGCAGCTCTCTTTATATGGGCCTGCTGGGTCCTGATTGGCTGCTCCTCCCAGCCTCTCAGATTCACTGCTCCCTGAGCAACCTCCCTAGGCTTCTTTTTAATCCCTTCTTTGCTAATGTGGGGTGGATGCCCCATCACAAACACTGTTTGGTTTTAAGCCAGCCAACATTCACAGGGCTGCAGCCCTTGTCTCCAGACTACTCCTCAGCTATCATCTGCCAGGGAGGGAGTCGGAAAGAGTTAAATGTCAGCAGGAGGATTTCTTTGTGCTGAGTATTTCTTAGTTAATGTAACCTTTTCCTTCCTCAGATCCTTTTTGTCCTCCTCCCAATAACATCCTCTCTGTTATATTGGTATATCATTTCTGTGCTAGGAGTGTGTTGGTGTGCTTTATTGTTTCATCAGTACTGGGGTTTATTACCTTTGCCCATAAGTAGCATTATTCATTTTTCCCAAGGGACAGCACTGCTTGGGTCTCAGACACAGAGTGGTGTCATGTTGGGTGGAGATACCAGGCATCAGAAAAATAACTCAGGACCCAATCCACACAAGGAGAGGAGATAAGGCACCCCCAAGTCAAAATGAGGTTTGATGCACACCTCGGGAGAGGGGGTGTTACATATTCTTTGGTCCTCTGGTCCTCTGAGTCACATCTCTGCTGGAGAGTGGCTAAATTGTAACAATTACTTTAGAATATTTATAAATGTGTGATTGGCTGTTTTTTATTGTCTTCAGTGGAACTATATAGATTAACAAAGAATCTGCTTCAACTGTATTTTAGTGAAACAAAAAGCAGAATTTAGTTCCAAGATAAAAGCCTAGGCTTAAACTTTAATTGTTCAGAACACTCATTTATTAGGATTAAATTTATGGGAAAATTCTATTGGCTCTGTAATACATTTGGGAATATATAACTTTTAATTATTTATTATCAGTCTCAGCTATGAACTTTAGCCTTTGTTTCTGTTACAAATCATTGTTTGGATGTATTTGTATTTTGAAACAAGTAAAAAGATAGTAGTAAAATACAAAATACTACAGGGCCCTTAAACCTTCCCTCTCATGCACTTTCCTTTTCTCCCCCTCCCCATACCTACTGTCATTCCACAAACAACCCCCATGACTAACAGACAAACTCCTGAATGGGATAGATGGTAGCCAAAAGGCTTCTGTCAGACTGGGGTAAAAGAGGGAACATACTACACAGCTACTGTTGCCCTCCGTATGTAGCCCTGGAGAGTTTCATCTGCTTCAGCTCCTCTGTGCTCATATGACAGAGGACCATGAATGCTATTCTTAGGAGGTTTTTTCATTCTTGCAAGAAAAGTAGGCCACATTTTTCATTAAGTCTTAATGGAAAGACACTGTTAAATTCTGCCCACAGATACAAGCCAGCAATTTAACATAATAGCAGCTTCATATACATATCAGAGGGAAGAATTTAGCTTATAGCAGTAAAGAAGTCCAGAAAGATTCTCTTTTACAGTAAAACTTTCATCCTGCTCTCTTTTTTGGTCCCTGCATCAGTGAAGAATCTCAAAGAACTATTAGACTGATGAATGCCTTTGACATTCCTGTCCAAGGTAAGGCTCCCTTTTTTGATTGCACTCCTGGTCAGTAATGTGCACTTTCCGTGACAGAAGAGTTTCCTCATTATACTATACCCAAGTCATTCAGACACATCCACAGAAAACTCATTCTACCTCTAATGTAGGGCTCTTTTCAAAATAATGGTTGAGTAAAGTAACTCCCTTTATTCAGCTCTTACTTTTAATGACAGTTGTCACATTAGAAAATTCCAGATGTGGAGTTGGACAAAAACATCCTCTGCGCAATAGAGAATCTCTGTGCCCAAAGACACCGTTGATTTTTGCAGAAGGATAGGTGATTCTTTGAACAATGCTCACCTGTCATCAACATACAAAGATATTAAGGCAATTATATACAGAATATTGCAATAAAATAGAGAAAGTCTTAAAAAAAGGGAAACATTCTCCATCCTATCTTTACTGCTCTGTACATCAGCTCTCTCACTCACACACAGGGCCGGCTCTAGGCACCAGCAAATTAAGCATGTGCTTGGAGCGGCACATTTCCAGGGGCGGCATTTCCAGGTAAGTAGCCGCCCCTGGCAATGCCCGGCCCCACTCTGCCCTGCCAATTTTAAAGGGCTGCGGGAGCTCAACTCTGGTGCGTGTCTCCGGAAGCTGGCTGCGGAGCACGGCACGGCCAGGGTCCACCCCTCAGGCTCCAGTCCTGCCACGGCCCTAGCCCCCTTTGCCAGTGAGAGACCGCTCCCTGCCAGCCACCCAGCTCGCTGCACCCACCCCACCCCACGCCCCTCTGGCTCCGTGCCGCCCATTCCCCACACCACCCCTGTGCCCCACACCCTGCTCCCTGCACCCCGGTCCCCCTGCTCTCCGTGTTCCCTGCAACTCTCTGGCTCTGCACCGCCCTTGCATCCTGCACCCTGCTTCCCCCGATCCCTGCACCCCTCTGGCTCTGCGCTGCCCGTTCCTTGCGCTGTCCTTGCACCCCGGTCCCTGTGCCCCTCTGGCTCTGAGCCCCCTCTGCATCCCACAGCCCCTTTTCCCTGCAGCCCTCTGGGTCTGTGCCCCCCATTCCCCGCACTGCCCCTGGACCCCGAGCCCTCTGCCCCTCCCATTCCCTGCATCCCATTCCCTGTGCCTCCTCTGCACCCTGCTCCCCCCAGTTCCTGCATCCCTCTGGCTCTGTGCCTCCCATTCCCTGTGCCACCACTGTACCCCCCCCCTACTGTTTCCCGCACCCCTCTGGCTTGCGCACCCCCAGCACCCCTGCTTCCCCCGGTCTCCACGCCCCTCTGGCTCTATGCCTCCCATTCCCCACGGTGAACCCTGCTCCCCCTGTTCCCCATGCCCCTCTGGCTCTGCACTGTCCCTGAACCCTGCTCCCCCTGTGGGTCGGGAGTGAGGGGTGCTTGTCCATAGGGAGGGGCTGGACAGGGCAGGAAAAAGGCTGTTGTGACCCAGCAGTGAGTGAAAGGGGAGGGGGAGTTTACTTGAAGTGCCTTTGCCTTTATGGAAAAAAAATTAAAATTATATTTGCTATTTATAGGGCTAAAATGCAGGGACAAAAATGAAAACAGAAACAAAACAAAAAAACATTGCAAAGTGCAAATGTGTAAAAGCCAACAAAAAAAGGGGGTGGCAGCCAAAAAATTTTTTGCCCTGCTCTCTCTCTCTCTCTCTCTCTCTCTCTCTCTCACATACACACTTTCTTTTTTTAGTTTTTATGGTAACTTCTAATCAAAATCATATCACACACCTTTAGCCAAAGCTATTTTATACATTAAATCCATCTTCTGATGGCAGTCAGCTTGATCAATGGAAACTTTTGTAACTGAGAACCTGGTGAACTTTCTAGGAGAGAAAGCAAATACAAATTGTCACGACGCACATTATTCCCCATTATAGATTCTCTGTATGAGGCAGCTGGCAGGATATTGTTAATCTCAGCAACTTTAATAGCTAAAAAAGTCCACAATAACTTTTGTCAATACAGGTTGGGATTTCCAAAGAGATCTGGGCATCTAGTTCTTTGAAATTCAGTTCCCTTAGGCACGTTCAAAATCCCACCCCAAGTGTATAGAACCAATAGGTGATTTGTGTTTATTCCAAAGCCTTGAATATTAACACCCCTCCAAAAAGGGAACACAGATGATCAAACAACTCCATGTTGGAATGATAACACTACATATGCACCTGAGAAAGATTTTTGGCTGATGGCCAGAAACTATCCAATCTAAGATCTCCAGTCAGCAAACCAGGTAAGCACACAGTTAATTTTAAGTCTGAGGCAATGGGATTTAAGTACATGCTCAAGTGCTTTGCTGAATCAGGACCCTAGGTGTCTATCTTGTAATTAGATCAGTACAAATGGCTCTTAGTGTCTATGTCAGGGATGGGCAAGATACAACCTGCAGGCCAGAACCAGCCCACCAAGCCTTTGAATCTGGTCTGTGGCCTGCCCCACTGGGACCCAGAGAGCAGCCCCAAGCCACTCAAAGCAGTTGTCTGCTCCATGTGCCTCTCCTAGCTGGGGGAGGATTTCATGTGCTACTCCTGCCCCTAGCACAATCTCTCAGCTCTCATTGGCTGTAAGCAGCCTGGGTCTGCAGCAGGCAAGGAGTTTGCCTGAGAGTCCCACTGGGCTTCTGGCTGGGAGCCACCTAGGTAAGCATCTGGCACCCTACCCCCCTCTGCAGCCCAACTCCCTGTCCCGGGTCACCACCTCCTCCGGCCCAAGTCACCATCCAAATCCTCTGCACACACACACACCAGGTCACAACTCCCTCCCAAACCCCTCCTACATTCCTACATCCCTCTCCCAGGCCAGAATCCTCTCCTGCACTCCTACCCCCTCCTGGACCATGCACCCCAATCCCCTGCCCCAAGTCACAACCCCCTCCTTCACCCAAACTACCTCTCAGACCCCACACCCTCTGCTGCATCCCAATCATTTACCCTCAGCTCCCTTCTGCACCCAATTTCCATCCCTGACACTGCACCCCCTCCACAGAAAAGTGCAGCCCTTGACCACTTTCCAAAATTGTGGAGTGGCCTCTCATCAAATATTGTTGCCCACCCCAGTCTATATGGAGCCTCAGTGACTTCACTGGGACCCTTCACAGGCACCAGAGTATCCCCAAAAAGGTAAACTTACAGTAGATTCCGCTTTAATAGCAACCCCCCTCCCCGTAGAGGTTTGAAAGGATTCTTCTCTGTCTGTATCAAAGGAAGGCCACTCCACCTCACTACATTACCTAATGGCTGAGAACTGAGCAAGAGAAGATCAGCACTGTAATGCAGACCTTTGATCTAGGTTACACAACTTCAGCTACAAACATAAGGTAGCTGACATACTTAGATCAATTTATCGCATTATCTTCATTGCAGTAAGTTGTCAGATGATGCTCTCCCATTGATTCCCTTTACTCTTCTCTTTCTGGTGGAATACCAGAGTCAACAGGAGAGTGCTCGGTGGTCGATTTATCTCATCTATTCTAGACATGATAAATCCACCCCTGCTGGATCGATTGCTGCCTGTTGATCTGGCAGGTAGTGAAGATAAGTCCTAAGTCAGTAAACAGTCTGTAGCCAGCTGGGCCCTCTGGCTGGGCCTGGCCGCAAACAGTGAGGCTCAGTGTTCTGGGCCAGGCCAAGCAATACAAAGCGCTCAAGCCCAAGCCCTTGGTACTGGGCAGAACAGAGGCAGTCTGTGGCCTAGCTCCTGTGAGGGGGGGAGAAGGGAGCACACAGGCTCAAGCCCTGTGGGTGTGACAGAGCAAAAGCAGTCTGTGTCCTAGCCTCCAGGGAGCATGGGTGGCGAGTTATATGGGCTCGTGGTGCCCATGCTCCACCAATATTCAGAGCCGGGGGCCCTGCTCCACCAATATTTGGAGCTGGGTCTCTCCCCTGGCTCCACCTGGAGTGGTCCCTGGCCCCCACCTGCCGGCCCCCTCGCGCATCCTCCCTCCCCGGCCCCAGAGCATCCCCCTCAGTCCTGGACCATCCCTGCCGTGCGCACCTTTGAGTGCGGCTCCCCCTCACCAGCACGCACTGCTGGCTGCTGCTGCTGCCATGCGTGGTGTTCCTAGGTGAGTGGGGAGACACCCGGGTGTGACATGACGTTACGGCCTGGGACTTTAAACCTGCTTGGCGCCGCGTTGTGCTGCTCGGACTAGCTCCGGGTTCAGAGTCCGGGGCCTGAGCGCAGACTCCAGCCCCACAAAGTGGAAGGCAGAAGGTAGGGGAGGGGGAAAACTAGGGGGAAGGGGTGGGAGAGGAAGAGGCTTATGCAGAGGGGAAGGGGTGGGAGAGGAAGGGGCTTGTGCAGAGGCGGAGGGGGAAAATAGGGGAAGGGGTGGGAGAGGAAGGGGCTTGTGAGGAGGGGGAGGGGAAGGAGAGAAGGGATGGGAGAGGAAGGGGCTTGTGCTGAGGGGAGGGGGGCAGGTCAGGAGAAGAAAGGGGAAGGCACCAAGGGACAGCGTGGAGGAGAGACAAATGCCAGGGGGCCAAGTGCAGACAATGAGGAAAAGGGCAGGAGTGAAGGAGAAAGTGGGAGGGGGGACAGGGTGATGCTGGGAGAGGAGAGGAGGGGGAGAGGGGGAGGTGCTGGGAGAAGGCTTGAAAGAACAGGTGGGAATGAGAAAGGTGGGGATGGAGCAAGTCATGTGTGAGGGCACAGAGGGGTAGGAGAATGGGGGCAGACAGTGGTGAGGGGGTGGGCATCAGGGAAAAAGAAGGCAAAGGGGGCAGGGGCAGTAAGGGAAGGGGGAGGCACCAGGAGGTTGCAGGGGTAAGGGAAGGTGCAGGTGCCAGGGGAATCTGGGGGTGAAGCAGAAGGGCAGACACCTGCAGGGGATGGACCAGCACCAGAGGAGAGAGGCAGGGCAGGTGTGTAGAGGGAGGTGTTAGAAGAGGGGATGAGGAGGGGTAGCTCACATGATCAGCGTGGGGCTACTGGAGGAGTGGGCACAGGGGGGAGGGAAGGGCTGGTGGAGGGGGGCAGGTTGCAGGAGGGCTGAGGGCAGTGAGAAGGGCAAGAATCAGGACAGCAGAGGAGGGTAAGGAGTTGGGGGGCAGCAGGCACCAGGGGAGCTGATGGAGCAAGGGGAGGAGACATGGCAGCAGAGAGAAAAGGTAAAGGTTTATAAAATATTTATTAATAACTTGGGTACCACAGTGGCACATCCAAACAAGCCACATGAACTCCGTACAGGTGCATAACACAAAATCCATTCTGCTTATGGGAGGAAACTCTTAGGCTATGTCTACACTGGCGGCTTCTTGCGCAAGAACATCTTGCGCAAGGGTTTTTGTGCAAGAAGTCTTGTGCAAGAACACGTCCAAACTGCCATGTGCGAGCTGTGCTTTTGCGCAAGAGCATCCATGGCAGTGTGGACGCTCTCTTGCACAAGAAAGCGCCAATGGCCATTTTAGCCATAGGGGTTTCTTCCGCAAGAAATCCCTGCCGAGCATCCACACTGCCCTCTTGCGCAAGAGAGCTTACACCTGTTAGAAAGAGCGTAGCTCTTGTGCAAGACACCCTCTCTTACCACGCCGTACTGTACATTTCCTTGTGCAAAAGCAGGCAGGCAGTGTGGCTGCTCTGTGGGTTCTTGCGCAAGAACGGCTGTACTTGCGTAAGAAGCCGCGAGTGTAGACATAGCCTTAGAGGGAACACTCCCCCCAGCCTCTCTGCCCTCGAGTTAATGTCACAGACATTGGGTTAATGCAATTACAGGATAGTTGCATGAGGGGGCTTTGACTGGGGCCAAACTAATCCCTGTTGGTAGGAGGATGGTGGGAAAAGTCCTTCAAGAGTGTGACATGACACCTTTTACTTCTGGTCATGTGTCCATCTTGCCCCGAGAGTGTTACCTCCAGAGGCCTGGTTAACGGGGATCAGAGGGTGTGGCTAATGGGGGTCGGGGCGTGGTTAACGGGGGTCAGGGGATGTGGCTAATGGGGGTCAGGGCATGGTTAACAGGGGTCAGGGGGTGTGGCTAATGGGGCACCACCAAAAATTATACAAACCTGCCGCCCCTGCCAGGGAGGGGCAGATAGCAAACAACTCAGGCCTTCTGGCCTAAAGCGGTTAGGCTGCTACCCAGAGGTGAAGTGGACAGCAGGGGATAGGAGGAGCCAGGTACTCCCTACATCAGGTCCCAGCCAAGGGAATCCTGCCACTGGGCTGTAGCCAGACATGAACCCCATCTTGTTCCCCCCTTCCCCCCCCCCGAGAGCAAGAGAAAGGCAGTCAGCCTTTGATGCCCTAGGAACGCAGGTGTGCTGCCTATCCCTGACTCTAATAAACAGAAACCAGACAGTAAATAGGCTAGCTGATGACCCGGGGGCCTCCCGTCACCCTGATGGCTAGTACCAGTAAGTGACACGCTTGCACTGTCCCAGGAGAGGAATCTTCGCCCATCACATACCAGAGGTGCCCATTGTCTGCATTTTCCCAGGTGTGAATTATGCTTTGCACCCTTCGTGGGAAACTTGGCATTCAAAGCCATTTTCCCTAATTGGCCACTTGAGACCAGGAAGAAGCCTACGTGACCCAAGGGGTATAAAGAGGGGTTTAGTAGCCCACCCCATTTGAGCTCCAATCATCTACACCTGCTGGCGGGTATTGGTTGTCTCCCGAGGTCTGTGGGACGCCCAACCTCGCCCTACTTCTTCCCGAGGGATTGAGAGAAAGACGCTGGCCACACCAAGTCTGGAACGCAGAGGTGAGAATATATACCAGCTAGGTGTCTATTTTGCATGCATTTAATAAGAGCTCAGAGAACCAAAAGGGTTTCATGGTACCTGTAAGTGACTTATTAGTGTAATTTCTGTCCTGTCCTTTGTAGTGGCCGTGTTATCTGTAACACAGTAGTAGCATTTAACAGCTAAGTTTACCCTGTAACAATAAAATAGTAACTGTTTAAGCTGTGACCTGACTCCTTCAGTTGCTGTAACAGAACCAAGCACAATTTTAAAAAGAACTCCAGCCGGTCATAAGGGACAGATATAGGGAGAGCTTGAGTGTTGGATCATGTCACTTCCAGGGGACAGATCCGTTGGGGCATCTCTCAGCCTCCCCAGGCTGCCCGCTGCGAAGGGATCGTGTATCCTAGCAGTCAAAATCTGAGGTGTAATAAGCTCTCCCTGTAAACTTCTTGGGGCACCCGTCAACCTCCTCCAGGTTGCCCGCTGCTAAGAGACCCCAGTCCTAGCAGTTGAAGTCTCGGGTGTATAATACACACACACCACTCAGTGCCCTGACCACCGGCTGACATGGGCCAACAGGAATTCTGCCGAACCACGCTGACTGCAGCTTGAGCAAACACTATCAGACTAATGTTTGGTTTCCCTGGGCCACTTCCTACTCCTATAGGGCTTCATCAGGCACGGGTCCTCAGGCTCTTCAGAGTACACAGTAGCCACCAGCTCTAGCAGCTCCTCAGAGTATTCATCCAAAGGCAGTGGTTGATACAGGTCGATCCCTGGTTCAGGGCCAGCAGCATCTTCCTTTCCAAGCTCTCCCTCTACTGAGCTGGAGATCCCACCTCCTCCACTTCCAGCACCAGGGGAGGGCCCAGCCAGGCTCGACCCACAGGGAACACAGAGTGGTTTCTCCCAATCTGCACCTGAGGGAGGCCACTCCACCTTACTACTCCCCAAATTAACAACTTCAAGTTAATAGCAACATTTTGCCGGGAACCAAGCCTGTGCCATTGACTTTGATGTTAGTGGGATTTGGATATTGACACTGGCATGCTGCTTCTGAGCAACTTTGTTTTTTTTTTTTTTTGTTTTTTTGTTTTTTGTTTTTTGTTTTTTGAAGAAAGGCCCCAAGGTATGCAGCGCTGAAGCCAGGGAAAGAAGTTGCTGGGATGTGCCCTGACATGTGCTCAGCATGTCCCACTGCTTCCTGTGGGGGTTGCATCCTTGCAAATCTGCCACTGCCCATAAGGCGAGGGACTGCTGGCTGGTATGGGAATGGAGGATATGGACAGGGCTGGGGGAGAGGGCAGGGGCTGCAGCCCAGCTGCCAGAGTTTCACAGTATTTTCCTGGGCTTCACCCTGCTGGGGCACTTTTCACAGAGTAGGCAGTGCTGGGATGTGCTAAGCCCCATCCCCATGGAGAGTGCAAGGAAAGCTACCATGCCACTCTATAGGCCAACAAAGCCCCCTCTCTCTATAGAAAACCCCGGCAGCTGGGCTGCCATCCTCCTCCCCCTTGCTTCCCTGCCCACAAGCAGGTTTGTAGGGTTGCAGCCAGCCTGGAAGCTCAATCCCAATGCTTCCTTCCCTGGCCGCAGCTTTGCCAACCTGCCTTCTGCTTATTATCAATTGCCAGAGACTCTTAAGTTTTTGCTGGAAACCAAGGGGTTGCTAATAAGTGGAATCTACTGTTCCTGATCAGGGCCTAAATTACACAGGAAAAAGCAAGGGAAGGAAAAACAGATAAAAAATAGTCACATGAATCACATAAGTGCTGATTTTTTTTTCGTGGAGACTTAGCACAATAGTGGAGAAGCAACAGTTAGTGCTGGAAAGAAAGCCAAAGACGCCGACACGGAGGAAAGCAAAGATGCCTGGAACAGGAAGGGGGATGTTATTCCAGGCATAGGGAGCAATGTGACAAGAAGTAGGAGAGTGAAAGCGTGAGCAGGCAGAGGGAACAGCAAGATGAGAACAAGACAGAGCAAGAAGCAAGAAATAACAGGAAATGAGAAAATCAGACAGGGCAGTGAGGACCTCTTCATGGAAAGCAGCACAAGCCAGTGAACAGGGAGAGAAGGTTCAGGGGAGAGAGACATTATTTTAGTTGCTGTACTTTGGATAGGTAGACAAGAGTCAGGGAGGGAGAAATAAGCAACAATAAATTGATACTAAGTGCAGATACTTAGCATATATCTTCTCCAAGGAGACCATACAATGTTAACATAGGCAGAGCTAATTCAGACCCTTTCCTAATTATTCTTCAAGCCATCTTCAAATCTGGAAATATTTTTACATGGAACAATGTGACTAAAACTAAGGAGTTAGACAACCCCATATTTTCCCTATTTACAAATGAACAACAAAAACACCATGCACAGTATGACTGGTGTCATCTAAGGTAAGCAGGATTTGGTTTGATTCGTGCAAGTAACCCCAAAAGGGATTATCCATGAAATCCGTTCTGGAAGTGAACTGATGGCTTAGATAGTGATATAGGGCAGAGGTGTTGGCTTTGTGGATCACTGATCCACTTTCTGTGGGGTGGCTGCACGTTGTGAATAGACTCCACTTTAGTAGAAGGGGAACCAACGTGCTCTGGGACCAGCTGGCTTGAGCATTCAACAAACACCAAAAAGGGAGGGTAAAAAGAGCGAATATATGAGGGGTTTTCCAGCATGCTTACCTCTCCCACCTTCCCACATTCTTTACTTGAAGAATGCACCAACTGAAAAGGGAACTAGGAATACTAACTCCCATTCAACACATTACCTTTTATTACAGGTAGAAATGAATGTCCTATATTAGGATATGTCCACATTTGCAACTGATTGACAAAACTTTTGTTGTTCAAGGGTGTGTAAGTCCCCACACCTCAAATGACAATTTTTTTGCTATGGCAAATGCAAGTGTGAATGCTGCTTTGTCAGCAGGAATGCTCTCTTGTCTAAAAAAGCTAAAGCCACTCATGGGGGCTGGAAGTATTTTGTCAGAAAAAATGCCAAGAAACAGCATTCACACGCACCAACTTTTAGTGACAGGGTTGTGTTGACAGCCTAATGGCTAAAAGATGTGTACTGTAGTGTAGTGTTACTTAGTTGAACCAATGTCCAGGTTAAAGTGATCCTCACATAAAGAATGTCTAGGAGTCCCAGCTAAAGATTTTTTAAGCAACATGTTGAAAGTTTAATCCTCATGTGATGGGTGGGGTCACAGAGAACCCCTTGACTCTGTCACCTCATGGGCTGATCATATCACTGAGCCTGCCTGCCTGCCCTCTGAGGCACCCCACCACTCTGTTCTGCTGAGCCAGAAACTCTGGTCACTCCCAACAAAGGCACAGAGTTGGAGTCACAGCCTATATCAGAGCAACACACATTGAGGGCAGCTCAGCTCTGGGAAGGCTTAGTCACAAGATCTTGGCACAGCACCCAGCTGCACAGTCCCAATGGGATATCTGTATATCAATGAAAGGAAGATGCACAACTGTTGTCCCCCCTTCCAGCTATGTGTTTCTAAAGTGCTTTTATTAAGTATAAAAAGTAGGATTTAAGTGGTTGCGAATGATAGCAGACACATCAAAATAAGTCACTAAGCAAAATAAAGTAGAACACACCAGCCAGCTGAGCTTAATAAATCTAAAATACTTGCTACATGCAATTTCTTACCCCAACAGTAGTTTTAATCATCTTTCTCACAGTCTTGGCAGCCTCTTATTTTGGGCCTGATCCTTAGATTTAGATGTTTCCAGGAGTCATCTCAGCAGTAAGCAGGGGGTGTCTGTTTGGAGAGTGACATTATAAGGGGTTTCGTGGCTCAGCAAAGAGAAAACAAGCAAACCCCAAAATAAAAAAAATAACCTGATCACATCTGACTAAACATTCCCTGTTCTACTTATATTTCTGTAGTTCCAAGATTTAATCCTTCCTTAGGCATGGATGTCACTGGATTCTCCATGCATGGTTTCCTGGTTTAATTCATGTCTCCCAGGCTCTCCACTGGTCACACAATACCATGAATAGGAAGATCACTGCTTCCCATTCAAAAAGTGCACACTCTGTTTTCCACTGGCTCTCCTGACCTCCTGCTAACTCACTTTCTGCTTCCTTAGCATTCCTGGGGACTCTTTAGGACCTGCTGTCTACAGTATTAACCCTTACAGGCAAGACCATTAGGGTTAGGTCTCTATAGTTAACTATTGTGAAAAGACTTCAGTTAAATGAATGGCTAGAATGTCCAGAAAAGAGTATTATCCCTACCATTCATCACAGAAGTCAGTATCACTACCTCCATTTTAAGGTGGGAAAATGGAAGCTTGGAACAGATGAAATGATTTTCTCAGGGTCAGCAGTGACTAAAAAAGGAATAGTACTGTGGTCTCCAACATCTCCATCACTGCTTTGTCTATAAGGCCACACTATCTTTCAAAACAGTTCCCATAAGCCTCACTCAAAAAGCCAGCTAGACTCAATGGCAAACACGAAGGAAGATGACAGGAAAGAGTACAGGTTGAACCTCTCTAGTCTGGCAATCTCTGATCCAGCAACATCTGTGATCTGGCATGATTTTAGTTAGCTGGATGTCCACTTATCAGGGGTATGGCCAAGTTCCTGAGATCCCATAAAGTTTGTTTACAGCCCCCAATCCTGGATCTCAGTGTTCTGTGTTGTTTTTTAGCTCTAATTTACCCCAAATATCTTCTAATAGTCCTGTAAGCAGCAGAAGTGCAGGTAATACTGCTAGACAATATTGACCTCCTGTGGTTTGGCAAATTCTCTGGTTTGGCACTGGTCAAGTCCTGAGGGTGCCAGACTAGGGAGGTTCAAGCTGTACTCCTCAGTCTCATCCACTGAGGCAGGGGCGGGCTGGCCCGGTGGGACACCGGGAATTTCCCGGTGGGCCGTCCTCCGAAGGGCCAGCCGAAGGGCCGGCTGGCAGCTGCTGGAGGAGGAGGAGGGGGATTGTGATGGGGCACCACAGCCCCGCACTTTAAAATCCCCGGCACTGGCCATGTACAGGGCACCGTGGGGCTGAGGGAGCGCATGCACAGCGTGACATCACGGCCCAGGACTTTAAAACCACCTGTCCCAGAGTTGTACCGCGCGACCCAGCTCCAGGCCCAGCAAGTGGTCTGGAGCCCCGGAAGCAGCTGGGGCTAGGGCTGCAGGGACTTCTGGGGCCCAATCACAGACTCCAGCACCACAAACTGGAAGGCAGAAGGTGGGGAAGGGGGAAAAATAGGGGGAAGAGGTGGGAAAGGAAGGGGCTTGTGCTGAGGGGAGGGGGGCAGGTCAGGAGAAGAAAGGAGAAGGCACCAAGGGACAGCGTAGAGGAGAGGCAAATGCCAGGGGGCCAAGTGGAGACAAGAGGAAAAGGGCAGAAGGGGAGGTGTCAGTGGGAGGGGAGACAGGGTTATGCTGGGAGAGGAAAGGGTAAGGGCATTGGGAGCTAGAGGGGGGGATGCTGGGAAAAGGCTTGAAAGAAGGGGTGGGCATGAGGAAGGCGGGGATGGAGCAAGACATGTGTGAGGGCACAGGAGCATGAGGGGAACTGGGGCAGAGGGTGGTGAGCATCAGGGAAAAAGAAGGCAAAGGGGGCAGTGAGGGAAGGGGGGCACCAGGAGGGTGCAGGGGTAAGGGAAGGTGCAGGTGCCAGGGGAATCTGGGGGTGAAGCAGAAGGGCAGACACCTGCAGGGGACGGACCAGCACCAGAGAAGAGAGGCAGGGCAGGTGTGTAGAGGGAGGTGTTAGGAGAGGGGAAGGGGAGGGGTAGCTCACATGATCAGAGTGGGGCTACTGGAGGAGTGGGCACAGGGGGGGAAAGAAGGGCTGGTGGAGGGGAGCAGGTTGCAGGAGGGCTGAGGGCAGTGAGAAAGACAGGAGTCAGGACAGCAGAGGAGGGTGAGGAGTTGGGGGGCAGAAGGCACCAGGGGAGCTGATGGAGCAAGGGGAGGAGACATGGCAGCAGAGGGAAAAGGTTGAGGTTTATAAGATATTTATTAATAACTTGGGTGCCACAGTGGCACATCCAAACAAGCCACATGAACTCAGTACTGGTGCACAACACAAAATTCATTCTGCTCATGGGAGGAAACTCTTAGAGGGAACACTTCCCCCAGCCTTTCTGCCCCCTCTACCCCCAAGTTAATGTCACACACATTGGGTTAATGCAATTGCAGGATAGTTGCATGAGGAGGGTTTGGTGGGGGGCCAAACTAATCCCTATTGGTAGGAGGATGGTGGGAAAAGTCCTTAGAGGGGTCACATGACACCTTTTACTTCTGGTCATGTGTCCATCTTGCCCTGAGAGTGTTACCTCCAGAGGCCTGGCTAATGGGGGTCAAGGGGTGTGGCTAATTGGGGTCTGGGCTGTGGCTAATGGGGGTCAAAGAGTAAATTTTAAAAAAATTCTTTGATGTGAAAAAGTGGGCCGTTCTCAACCCATTTCCTGGGCCTATTTTGATTGCCAGTCCGCCCCTGCACTGAGGTTTACACCACCAGATCCTACTCTATTCTTGAACTTCCCAAGGCTGATTCCACAAAATCAGTGCCATCAGACCTGCTACTGCCAGATTCTGATCCAAAGATGTCAGCACCAATAACTCTGCTAATGCCATATCCAGTTCCACAGTGTCAGATCCACTGCTACTAGAGCCAGTTCCACAAAGTCAGCTCCAAACAGGGTGCATAACCTCTGGGCAGGGAATCCAGAGCAAAGCAAAGCCCCCATCCTCTCAGACAGTCTGTGGTCTGAGTGATGTGGGGCTCATTATCTAGTAAGACAAAAGGAAAAACTATGCAGCACTTTAAAGACTAACAAGATAGTTTATTAGGTGATGAGCTTTCGTGGGCCAGACCCACTTCCTCAGATCATATACGATCATACATGATCTGAAGAAATGGGACTGGCCCACAAAAGCTCATCACCTAATAAACTATCTTGTTAGTCTTTAAAGTGCTACATATTTTTTCCTTTTGTTTTACCAAGATCAGACTAACACGGCTACCTCTCTATTACTATCTAGTAAGAATCCACTATCTGTCAGCTGAGCATGTGATTCTCTTTCCCCAGGCTGTGTCATATAAATACATTTATATGTATCATTTACTATTTCCAGAAAAAGAGCACAAAGTCCAAAAAATACAATATCAAATGCTATACAAAATGGTACTAGGGTCAAAGTATGTAAGTTAAGAGTGCCAGAGGAGTTTTTTCCATCCTACCCTCTCCCCTTTCTTATAAGAGAGAATGGTGACTTTCATTTCTCTTAAGCCTTCTAACTCTTTGGCTCATGTACACACAATATATTACCACACAAGATTCTGATCATATGTTGAGGGGGACCTTTTCCTTTGAGGTGTTCTCTTGATTTCTCTGAGAAAGTTCAGAGTAAAATAAAAAGGGTGGTACAATCTAGATTTATATATAGCTTATTGTCCTCCCTAAAATAATTTTGCATGCACCACACAAGGAAAAATAGGAAGGTGAGCTGTTTTGCTCATACTTCTGTCATCCTTAGAAAGATGCAAGGCTGCAGTTTTTAAGACGCCCTGGAGTAGCAAAGATTTTGGGTACTATTGCAAAATAATTGCTGTAGTAAATTGCTCAACCATCATCCTGAATGGCTGCAATTAACAAGAGAAAGGAAAGCTCTCATTTGGACTAGCATTCAATGCCCCTTTCCATGGGAACAAGTAAGGTCACTAACTATGCAGTTTTAAAATTCACTGGAACTATGACTCTGCTGAGCCAACATCAGCTTCCATGGAAACAAAGAGAGAAACTGTAGCTAACATTGGCATAGAGGTTGGAACTTGGATCAGATTCAGCTAAGAAGTTGAACATGCCATGATTTGGCAGATAACAGCAATAGATTTTTGGAACTAGATGTCTATGGTACTTTTTAAAAAGTTTGTCTTTATGCTTCTTCTTTCATTCATCTGCATTTCCAATCATAAATGCATATTTGAATTGAAACAAAGAAGCAGCACACAGCCATGTGCTCCTACCTCAGATACCCTACTGTTCTTGGTCTGGCTGAAACCAGTGAGAGACATGGGGAAATGGTCATATTGGAGCTCCACTAAGATGCAGTACAGGGCAAGGCTGCAGAGCGCAGGCACTATCAGATCTAAGCATACATTTCTATTCCATTCTTTGCATCATTTCCTTCTTATCTAAGAAAAAGTGCAACAGGTTTTGTTCATCTGGAGACTGGGCCTCATCAGAGAAATGGAGAGATGTTTAGCTTTTTTATGGAGCTGATTGATAGCACTCTTTTCTTCTGACAGCTACTTGAGATGTGCAGTTACTGTTAAGAGTGTTGTAACAGCCATTGTGCTCAATGCTAAGTGTCTCTGTTCCAGAAAGCATACAATCTATCCAGCATGGGCCCACTGAGTCAATGGCAAAAATCTCACCAACTTCACAGGTAATAAGAGGTGAGCCCTCTACCCGGCCTATGTGAAAATCCCTGCTATTGGCTGAAAGAGATGATCATTCAGTACAAGCTTTAATTGAATCCACTGACTATTGACAACCAGCTCAGATGGCAGAGGGCTACACAGTTACCATGCTGTGTGACTCAGCTACAGTGCATCATTCTGGAACCTGCAAAATGGCTCAGAGTTTAAGGGCAGAAGGGAATACAAAATCATCTACATAAGAACAGCTATACTGGGTCAGAACAATGGTCCATCTAGCCCAGTATACTGTCTGCCAACAGTGGCCAATACCAGATGCCCCAGAGGGAGGGATCACAACAGATAATCCTCACGTGATCCCTCCCCTGGCACCATCTAGTGGCCTTGACCCAGTCTTGCGCTATGGCTTATTTATCCCTGGAGGCAAGCCCTCTAAAAGAATGACAGAGTCCCAGGCCACTTTGAATTTAGAGGTCCCAGCCCACTCCCAGCCCCAGGTCCAGGCCCCTGACATATCTAACTTCTTACCTACGGGGTCATACTAAAAGAATATATGACATTTATCTATTAACATTTAAGTCATTATACCAATAGCATATATATTAAAAATGTAACTTTAATTGCAAGTTTCTACTGCAAGCAAAACTCTTCATTTTAGGAATGCTCTTCTGGCTTTGTTGTGTGCAAACTCATTTATAATTGAAGAAAAATCTAATTTATGTGCAACATCACGGTTAACGTTAAGCACTAGGAGCCTCTGCTGTGAGAGTAAGAGATTCAAGCTCACTTAAAACCTCTCTCACAAAGTCCAAATGCTATGCAACTGGTTTAGCACCATCAGTTCATGCTAACCTTCTCATTGTTGACATGCCATGAAGGGAAATAGGCAGATGCTGCTTCAGAATTTCCCACTTTTGAGGATTGCTGCTGAAAAGGTTGTACAATTGCTGGATTGTTCCAAAGTATGTAATTGCTTCCTTGCAACCCGGAAGTGCTCTGGCCAGCCGGACAATTGGAGCTGCTTCACACTGCTTCCCCAAGTCCGCCGCTGCTGCTGCTGAAACTAACCAGCAGCAGACTTGGGGAAGCTGTGGAGCAGAGCAGCTGGGGTGCAGCTGGGCGCCGAGCAGGGGGGTGAGGGTGGCGCTACAGGACCAACCAGGCAGCACCCCAGCTGCTCTGCTCCGCGCCACTTCCCCAAGTCCACCGCTCATCAGTTTCAGCAGCGGCAGCAGCGGACTTGGGGAAGCGGCACAGAGCAGAGCAGCTGGGGTGCTGCCCAGTTGGTCCTGCAGCACCACCTCTCACCCCCCTGCTCAGTGCCCGGCAGCACTCCAGCTGCTCTGCTCTGCAGCTTCCCCAAGTCCGCCGCTCGTCAGTTTCAGCAGTGGCAGCGGCGGACTTGGGGAAGCGGTGCGGAGCAGAGCAGCTGGGGTGCTGCCAGGCACCGAGCAGGGGGGTGAGGGGCAGTGCTGCGGGACCAACCCGGCAGCACCCCAGCTGCTCTGCTCCGCACCGCTTCCCCAAGTCCGCCGCTGCTGAAACTGACGAGCAGCGGACTTGGGGAAGCTGCAGAGCAGAGCAGCTAGGGTGCTGCCCGGTTGGTCACGCAGCGCCGCCCCTCATCCCCCTGCTCGGGGATAACTACTGCAGTCTGGGCTGTGGGGAGCCCACTCCCCTCCCCTCCCGGAAACTCTTGGCGGCAGCAAAACCGCGGAGGGTTCGCCCCTCACCACGCCGTTCCTGCCCAGCCCCCAGACACAGTGCGGGTCTGGGAGACCCAGAGTACCTCCCAATACTCCGGCATATCCAATAATCTGGCACCACCTGGGTCCCAAAGGTGCCGGATTATCGGAAGTCTACTGTAATAAATGGAAATGACTTGGTAGAAAAATGTCAAAATTTGAGGCACCTTTCTCTCCTGAGCCATCCCCTCCCTGATAGGGCCTGCCTAGAGGAGGCAGAATTGGCATCATAACTTCTGCACACACACACACACACACGCAAACACACACTCACATGCAAACACACACACTCTCCCCATAGCAACCATGGAGACTGGGTTGTGGCTGAGGCATTCCTGGCTGCTGTAACAGCACTTAGGAGTCATGGGCAGTCATGTGCTCTGACTTGCACTGGAGTCCAGACTGGCCCTTGTAGCCAAGAACAGAGGAAGTATGAAGGTAGCAAATAACTAGCTTTGCTCTCTTCTCCTTGGATCCTACACTACACTCAGCTCAGATGACCTGATGAATGAGGTCCCTTGAACGCAAGGTGGATATAACATGCTATGAAACTGACACGGGAGCATTTTTCATGCTTTTTTTTTTTTTCAGTTGTAAATGACCACATTAGGTGGAAGGCCTTGCACCAAAGTACTATCAGAGTGGATGGGAAAGCATATGCTAAAATGTGCATAGGCAGTTCAGACGCAATTTCTCTCAGTACTTTACAGTAAATTATTATTAGTTGGGAAAAACACTTTTGTGGCTAGGGCAATTATTTTTGTCATTTAAAGCCACTTTCAAGTGGAGTTCATATTACAGAACTGTTGTGCATGTACTGAATTCTGACACAGATAGCCTCTCTGTTCTCTAATTCAATCTCCTTGCTCAAGCGGGATTTAACATGGAAGCTTTAGAGCTGCTAGAGTCTGTAGAACCTATGTACCATACTTTCAACAAGCAAACCTTCACACAATCTGTGGAGAATGGAAAGAAAGCCTCATTTAAGCATCTGAAGAGCCAGTCCAGGCAATCAGATACCTAAGTATTTTATATATTTTATTGATCTGCAGCCTTAAGTTGAAAAAAAGTCAGGCCCATTAAGGCTGCTGTGAAAGAAGGGTAGCACTTGCTTTGCCTACATTTGTAATTAGTTTAATTTTAAAGTCTCGGTGAGTTACCATTCATTCTGTCAGTAATCCCTATCTTAAAGAGATCAAAAGCAGGGCTGCATTAAGGAACCTGCTCCACAATATATGATTGACAGAGTAAGCTGATTAAACTCTGAAGTTAAATTAAACTGTGAGAGATCAATTTTCTCATTTAAAGTTACTGTGCCATGGAAGTTCTGATTTAAGATAACCAAAGTACAGAAGTACAAAAGACCAGGTCATCACACTGTTCTTATGATAACAAGATGTTTATTTTCTTTGTTAGCCAAAATAAAGGAACCAAACAAGAACATGAGACACATTTTCAAAATGTCCAGAACCAAAGGTCACTGTTTTGCTCCTGTACATCAGCCAGAGTGACTTGCTGGTGGCAAACTGTGTCAGTTTCCTGACATGCAAAGTCAGTTAGCTACCCAAATACATTTCCCAGACACTGCCAGCACTTGCTCTACTTTGCAGGTTAACCCCAAGTGTATCTCAGCTCCTGAACTCCCCAGAAATCTCCCCCTGAAGTGTCTAGCCCCTGTCACTGGACATTCTCAGTAATTATCAAGGTAGCCATCCACAAAGAGACAACATACATAGTGGAAAGATTACAGCCCAGCATTAGGTCCTTAATAGCAACACAGCACTGTAAATTGAAATATAAGTTTTGTTAACAAAGATTCACAGATTCAAGTTAGTATTGAGTAAGAATACTGGAAACAGAAATAGTTACAGATAAAACAAAAGCATAACCCTTTCTAGAGACTAAAGCTTAACTTTAACAAGCTACAATCCTTTTTTGAAGCAGTTTCTCACCCTCCAAGTCTTTCTACACAGATTGCTGGATTTCAGTCAAACCAGGAGCTAAGCCAATCACGAATCACACATTCTGCCAAGTGTTCCTCTGTGAAATGGATAACAGTGTGTTGTCCTTGCACCCCCATCATAGTCAGGGGGAGGGGGAGGGGAGAGAGTTGGCAACAGCTTCCATGAGCCCCTGAGCAAGGTGTGTGTGTGGGGGGGCATATCCATGCCCCCAGAAGGGGTGGAGCTGTAGATGGAAGGGGAAGGGCCGGGGCAGCCTGCCCTCAGCACCACCCAAATCATAGTGCCAGACCCTCCAGCCCTCAGAGCCATGTGGAATGTGTGGTGCAGTACTTCGGTGGTGATTTAAAGGGCCCATCCCCACCTTTTTTTTGCCCTAAAACCCACTCCTTCTGGGAGCACGGAGCCACTCCCCCCCACACACACACGCCTTGTCCAGGGCCTGGCATATCTTTTGGCCCTGCTATTCTACAATAAGTGATAGTGTAAATCTTGCTTAAAACAAGATCACTGTACCCCAACTGCTTTGGATTACACTTGGACTTCTCACATGAAGTGTGTGCAAGATCAGGGCCTAACAGACAAAATGTGGGGGAATAGGGGTAAAATATACAAGCTGAGTAATGAGAACCATATCTGGTGAGTATGCTATTTCCTTCCCACTCTCTTTCCTTTGTTTTCAGTATTTTATCCCTTCCTTTTTTTTTTAATTAGAAAATATTTCCTCCTCCATTACAAATCCACCATTTAATTTATATCCACTATCATGTCTTTACTTTGTTTTCCCTTTAAGTCTTATCATAAAATTAAATACTGAATTACCTTTATAGCCCTTTTAGGCATACAGTAAATAAGATCCACTATATATAATTAAAATAGATGTTTTGAAGTTCATAATAAATTCTCATCACGGCTTTGAGTTTGTCTCTTTAAAAATTTGGCTATGTAAATAGCAAAGCTATCCAGGGATTCAGTTGAAGTGATATTTTGTCTATTAAGCTTTACTTGTGTGTGATAGCTATGGATGTACTGAGCCAATAGTACGTAAATCTTATTATTGGCTTGTGATATCTCAGTAGTGGAATTTTGTTTACTCAAAGCTTTCCAAATTTATAACTGAACACTTGATTAGACCTCTGTAAACAAGGATTGGATTTTTGCAAAGGGATTATAGTTTTAGGAAGACTTTTTCTATTACAAGGAAAGGAAAAACAAATATAAAAACATTCACTTTTAAGGCCATGTTATACAAACAAAAAAACAAAACAGAAATATTTTGCCTTAAATCTTGCAAAACACTTCAACATAGAATCATACTTGTGTAGTGCTGGAAGAGCTCTCAAAAGTTCATCTAGTGTGGCCACTTTCACTGAGGCAGAACCAAGTATACCTAGCCAACCCAAGACAAATGTTTGTCTCACCTGGTTTTTAAATCCTCCAATGATGGGGATGCCACAACCTCCATTCAAAGTCTATTCCCCTGCTTAACTATTCGTAAAGGTAGAAAGCTTTACCTAATAGCTAACCTATCGTGTTTTAGCATAGATAACCCTTGGGTTATGCAAAGTTTTACAAATCCTCGCCCCCCCCCCCCCAACGGGCTATACTTATCCATGTGTAATACAGGTTTTTTTTTACTTTGGTGACAGTTGAGGTGCCAAATCAGAATCGCTGTTGTAGCCTGAGTAGCTGTCACAGGGAGGGACCAAGCAGGCAGAGCAGAGGGGGATAAGAATTCAGGGAAGAGGTAATCAGCTGTGGGGAGGGAGAGGAGATTACCCTGATGTGGGAATACCCAGTGACCTTTCTTCCCTCTGTTGCGTCTGTCTGAACGTGGCTGGCTCTCCATGAGAGGGGAGGTGCTCTGTTTAAGGACACAGTTCCTTTGCTCAGCTCCTGGCTCAGGCTGCCTGGGGCAGACAGCTCACCCTGGGGGAGTGCACAGCACAGGCGGAAGGCAGCTGGGGAGAATTGGAGATGGTGCGAGGGTTAAGCCCAGTCACCTTCCCTTCCCATGCAGCCTGGGGGGCAGACAGCTCACTCCAGGGGGGAGCCAGCCTGTCTGCCCTGTCGGGCTGCGGCCATCTACTCTGCACTCTGGCAGTTGTGTATATGGGAGCTCAAATGCTTCTGCACAACAGGCTCAGACCCTGACACCTGAGTTAATTACCCTTGTTATCTTTCATTAACAGTACTCATGGTTCACTTCCCGCGGGCTATGCACATGCACGGGGTATGTAAGATGTTTTTTTACTCAATCAGGGAAAACCGCAGGTAATACATGGGTGCGGGTAATACTTGTGCACGGGTTATATATGCTAATTCTGGCATGCTGCAAATTAGCCTGATCATGTCTCTTGCCTTTCATTGAAATAGAGATGTAAAAATCCCATTTAATTAGGTAATCGGTTAACTTAACATTTAACCAGTTAACCAAGTCAGCAGGATCTTGGGCAGGGGACCATTTCAGCTTGGGTGAAGCAGCCTCCTGCCTCTCAGAGGGCCCAATGGGGCTGGAGCAGCCCTTCACCCACAGCCTGCCACAGGTTCTGGGACTGCTCAAGGGCAGTGTTTAACCATTACTTAGTAAGCATCACCTGGTCACCCATTCCCATCCCTACAGAGAACAATTGATCACCATCCTCATAGCAACCCTTAACATATTTGAAGGCTGTCATCCAGTTGTTTTCCCCTACCCCCCCGTCATCTTTTCTCAAGATTAAATATGGCTGGTTTTTTTAACCTTTCCCAGTAGGTCAGGGTTTCTAAACTTTTTTTTTTTTTTTTTTGGCTGTTGCCCTCTGGACTCTCTCCAATTTGTTCATGTCTTTCCTAAAGAGCGGCGTCCAGAACTGCACATACTATGGGACCTCGCCAATGCCAAGCAGAAGAGAACAGTTACCTCCTGTGTCTTACATACAGCAGGCCTGTTAATACACTCCAGAATGATGTTCGCTTTTTTCCACAACTAACTGCGTCACAATTTTGACATATTCAATATGGAATCCACTATAACCCCTATTTCAGTATTCCTACCAATTAGCCAGTTATTTCCAATTGGTAGTTGTGCATTTGATTTTTCCCTCTTACATGTCATACTTTGTGCTTGTCTTTATTGAATTTTTTTTCCAGCTTGATGGCCAGTTGCCCAATTTGTCCAGATCCTTTTATATTCTCATCTTGTCTTCCAAAGTGATAGCAACCGCTCCCAGTTTGGCAACACCTCCAAATTAATTTCCACTCCATTATCTAAAGCATTAATGAAAATATTGAACAACAAAGGAACCAGGACAGACCCCAGCAGGATCCAGCTAAATAACTACTGAACATATTCACTTTCTCTTTGCAGATATGTGTTCCTCTGTCAGGGTGCTCTAGCGTGCTCAGTGTCTCATGGTAAGTATGGGCTTTCAACTCGTTTAGCATCCACCTCAATTCCATCTAGACCACATTTCTCTAGTTGGCTTATGAGAATCTCAAGTGCAACAGTGTCAGAAGCTTTACTAAAATCAAGACATACCACATCTACAGCTTCCTTCATAATCATAGGGGGTATGTCTACACTGCCACCCTAGTTCAAACTAGGGTGGCTAATGTAGGCATTCAAACTTGCAAATGAAGCCTGGGATTTAAATATCCCGGACTTCATTTGCATGTTCCCGGGCGCCACCATTTTTAAACGCCCCGTAGTTCGAACTACCTGCCTGCGGCTACACGCGGCACAGACTAGGTAGTTCGAATTAAAGCTCCTAATTCAAACTACCGTTATTTCTCCTGCAAGGAGGTTTGAAAATTAGAACTACCTAGTCTGTGCCGCGTGTAGCCGCAGGCAGGTAGTTCAAACTACGGGGCATTTAAAAATGGCGGCACCTGGGAACAGGCAAATGAAGCCCGGGATATTTAAATCCCGGGCTTCATTTGCAAGTTCGAATGCCTACATTAGCCACCCTAGTTTGAACTAGGGTGGCAGTGTAGACATACCCTAGGTCAGTAATGCAGACAAAGAAGGAAATTAGGTTGGCTTGGCCTGATTTGTTCTTGACAAATCCCTGCTAGCTATTCCTTATAATGCTATTATTCTCTCACAAATTGATGGTTTAATCATTTGTTCCAGTATCTTTCCAGGTATGAACGTTAGGCTGAGTTGTCTTTCCCCGCATCCTGTTTGTTCCTCTTTTAAGGCTAAGTTCTGCATTTGACACTCTCCAGTACTCTTTTCTTTGAGAGCTCATCCTGAGTTCTCAAAGATAAGGACTAATGGTTCTAAGATTGTTCCATCTAGTTCCTTAAGTACCCTAGGGTGAATTTCATCAAACCCTGCAGACTTGAATATATGTAACTGATATATTTTTAGTGAAAACTGACGCATTTGCTAATTTTTCAAACAGCTATGTTAAGGGCAAAATTCTGCTCTCAGTTCTGTATGGCAGATCTCATTCCAATATATGTTGCTTTTTCTACATTTGTAGGGCTTCAGAAAATTGCCCAAGAGAATTACTGTCATTGGGGGTGGCAGGAAATCTTCAGCAATCAGTGATTTTGCTAGAACTATAACCACTTGCAATGAATGGTTGAGGGTCTGCTTCTTATAAGTTGTCATAGCTCTGTGGAAGTCAGTGTGGAAATTTCAAAAAAGGAGTGGGAATGGATCACTTGATGATTACTGGTTCTGTTCATTCCCTGGGACACCTGGCATTGACCACTGTCAGAAGAGAAATTACTTGGCTAGATGGACCTTTGGTCTGACCCAGTATGGCCATTTTTAATGGATTTATGACTGTTTACAGTAGTTAAGGATCTACCCATAAGTTTCTTTATTGCTGCAGAAATAGAAAAAAAAATGAGTTGGGGAGAAATCATTATGCACTGGAACAGCAAAGGAGTATATGTAGCTAATGCCACGTTTCTCAAACTGTGGGTCCCGACCCCCGGGGAGGTCGCGAGCAACTTAGATGGGGGTCGCAGTATCACAAAGTTTGAGAACCCCTGAGCTAATGGATGATTTTACCACTGAAGTCTCACATGAGCCATTTCTTTACTGTAGCTAGATCAATGATCATCAAGTATCATCACAAACCATGGCTGCTATTGAAGAAAGGCTGAGGCTTTTTCTCCCACGCTCACGATAACTATCTTGAAACTTGTTGTCCAAAGAATCTGTCCTCTAGTCTAGGCTAATAGTACTAGAATTACTCCTTGCTCCAGTTAGTACTGTGCGTTCCTTGGGCACTTGTGGGAACCTTTACAATTGAAGTGTTTAGAGCTGTGCAAGAACCAGCATTTCCTTCTTGTGGGGAAGTTTCTGACATTTTTCTTGTTCCAAATTGTAACAAAGTCTGAGGTGCAATACTTCATTAAGAATAGAAAAAACATCACTTTTGGAAGAACCAAAATGGAGTTTTTCAAAAATTGCCAGCCCAGCTCCCTGGCCATCCTGGGCTACGTCTACACTGCATGATTATTTTGAAATAAGCTATTTCAAAATAGCACATCTACACAGCAAATGGCCATCGAAACAGCACTGAGCTATTTCGAAATAGAGTGTCCACACAGATTGGATGCAGAATCACATTTAAGACCACCTGGAAGCACTTCAAGCAGAGCATCAGGGCAGCACTCACTTCCTGGAGCTGCTTTCTGAGGCTTGAGCTTAAAGGGACCCCTCTGCACAGCTGTCTCTCTGTTTCACCTCCTGCTTGCTTACCTCTCTGAGGGACACCAAAGCACTCCCAGCTATGGAGCCAGAACTGCCTCCCAGCAGTGGATGGCTCTTACTGCACCATGAGGTGCCGCATAAGCTGTTTCTGCCGGCTGCCCTCATGCGAGGAACCTCCTCTCTGCCCAGGTGCTGCTCTTGCAGTGCGACCACTCCCACTCTCCCCTGCACACCATGCACTGCTGCTTCTGACTATTGGACACCAGTTCAAATTGGTGGGACCAGGTTGTCCTGGAGCAGTGGGATGACCAGCAGTGGATCCAGAACTTCTGCATGCAGGAGGACACCTTTCCGGATCTGTGTGAGTGGCTCTCCCCTGCCCTCAGGCAACGGAACACCCACATGCGACCTACCATCCCCCTCCAGAAGTGGGTCACCATTGCACTGTGGAAGCTCGCCGCACTGGACAGCTACCACTCCCTTGGGAACCAATTTGGTGTGGGGAGATCAACCATCAGAGTTGTGGTCATGCAGACATAACTGCCTTATGCCATTGTCCCGGGAGGGTGGTGAACTGCTGAAATGGGGTTTCCCCAGGGAAAGGGGGGCGGGGCTGGTGGTGATGGTGGCTCCCTCCCTGAAAAGTTTTTTGGTCCTACCCTCACCAAGGCCTGTAGGGAGGATGGATCAAGTTGGTGTTTCTCCTGGTGTGTGCAGGGAGGGAGAAGAGGAAAAGGGGAACTGGACTTGGGAACCCTGTGATTCTCTGTTGGTCTCCTTCTGCAGGTGGTGAGGGCCCTCAACACCATTCTGCTGCACCAGCTCATCGTCCTGGGTGACATGAACCCCATCATCGCCAGTTTGCCACCATGGGCTTCCCCAACTACGGGGGGGAGGGGGGGCTACTGACAGCACCCATATCCCTATCCAGGCCCCTGACTATCGGGCATTGGATTACATCAATCACAAGGGTTACTTCTCCATGGTCCTGCAGGCCATTGTAGATCACTGAGGCCAGTTCACTGCTGTCTACATTGGCTTGCTGGGAAAGGCACATGATGCCCGTGTATTTAGGAACTCCAGTGTCTTCCACAAGCTTTATGCCAGTACCTTCTTCCCTGGCCACACCATCAGGGTCAGGGATGTGGACATGCCAATGTGCATGGTGGGGGACACAGCCTATTCTCTGTTCCCCTGGCTGATGAAGGACACTTGGACGGCCCCAGGGAACATTTTAATGTGAGGCTCAGCAGGACCTGCATGGTTGTGGAGCGTGCCTTCGGGCATCTCAAGGTGAGGTTTCATTCCCTCCTCACCTGCCTCGAGCTCCGCAAGCAGAACGTCTCCCAGATGGTCTCTGCATGCTGCATCTTCCACGACATCTGTGAGAGTAAGGGAAAGACATTCCTGCCCGGGTGGGGGGCAGAAGCTGAGCAGCTTGCAAGGGCCTTTGAACAGCTGCACATGGCTGCCATCCGTCAGGCTCATCAGGGGGCTCTGCGGATCTGGGAGGCCCTGAGGGAGAGTTTCAACCAAGGCCAGTTGTGAGACTTTCCCCTGGGCCTCCCCACAAGGGGCCTCTTTTGTGGCCCAGTGTGCCTTTCCTCCCCCGCTTCTAGAGACAATAAAGCATACCTTTTGTTTTGAAACCCCAACAACTATAACTTTTTATTTAGGGTAGAGATGCTGAGGAAGGAATTTGGGGGGGAAGAGGGAGGTGGGATGGGGAGGAGGGGGGAGAAGAGGCTCAGGGATGGGGCTGGGAGTGGTGCCTGCCTTGGGCAGTCCCACTGCCTCATGTGCGGGGCCCTCATTAGTCATGGGGGGAGGGCTAGGGGGAGACAGTGGGGGACAGAGACAGGAGCAGGAGGAGGAGCAGCAGCAGAAGCAGGGGCAGGAGTGGCCCTGAGGTGATCAATGACAGCCATGAATGCTGCACACAGGGACCAGCTCTGCTACAGCAGCTCGTGCCAGGTAGTACGCTGGAGAACCAGGTCCTCCTGTAGCCTGCAGTCCTGCTGGCCCAGGGAGCACTTCAGGGCATACAGGCAAGCAACGTGCTCCGGCTGCAGGTCCTCTGAGTCCGCCTTCTCCTCCAGGTCCCACAGGGTCAGGAGGCTGGAACGGGAGGTGTTGCCCACTCCCCACTCACAGATGGTCCAGCTGTGGAGAACAAAGAGCAGGGTGATCATTCCTGGAGACACTGTTCCTGAAGCCTAGCCCTCATCCCTGAGCCAAAAGGTCTTGGATCAAACGAAGGGGATGTGCTTCAAGTAAAGCCACCCTCATGCCCTGCAGACAAGCAGGCCTGAGAAGGTGCCAGCCAGGCTGGGAACCTGCAGGTGGGGTGGGGGGTACAAGGCAGCTCAGCTACCCTCTGTGCTGTGCTCACACTGGGACCGGCAGTGGCAGAGTCCTGTACAGAGAGAAGACTTCTATCCCTGCCTGCTGGGGGAGAGAAGGGCAGGGTGTTTGAGGGGAGGTGTGTGTGAGTGGCAGATACCACTTACTAGGAAGTATGCTGCTGGGGTCCCCTCCACTTCCTTCCCCCAACCAGGTCCCCATGCAGGGGCTCGGTGTCCTCTGCCTTGCCACACTGTCCCCAGGGGTGGGTGCTGCCCCATGAGTGCAGACAGGACCATGTGGTGTGCATGGCCCCACTGTGTGTGCCCATGACTGCATCCCCCTAACAGTGGAGGCATGTGGTGGGAGGGAATCCTCCCACTCTAGTGTCAGGACTAAGGCAGGCCTGTGCACACAACCTGTGAGCAGCCCTGTGGACGGCTCCTGGGGATGTGTGCTGTAGACAGGCGAGCCATTTGCACCCACATGCATAGGCTGCTGTGTGATCCCCAAACCGAGAAGAAAGGTGCTGCTCCAGAGTGGGAGCTGCCCTCCTTTGCTCTGGTGTATGCCTGCCTCAGCTCCTTAATCTTCATTCACACTTGCTGCTGCATGCATATGTGTCCCTTCTGTCTGAGGCTTGCGGACATCCGTTCATAAATGTCTGCATTCTGTCATCAGGTGTGGAGATCCTGTTGATTCTCCTCTTCACCCCAGATCTTCAGGAGATCCAGGATCTCTGCACCAGACCAGGATGGGGTTCGCTTCTTCTGCCCCTGGGCAGGAGCTTGAGAGCTGCCCAGAGCTGTGATGGCAGCTGCTGGGGTCTCAGCTGAGGTGGTGGGCTTAGCCATGACAGCAGAGAATGAGGATGGGGCTGCTGTGGGTGGCACCAGCCTTGCAGGGCCTGCTCTGAGCCATGAGCCCTCTGCCTGCAGCTTTAAGGGCTGCAGGGGAAGGAGGATTGTAGAGCTCTGATGACTGTAGACAGAGCAGCCAGCAGGGCACCATGGGATCCCTTGGAGGCCCCTTATTTCAAAAACACTGTCTACACAAGCACAATTTCAAAATAGGCATGATGCCTCGTAAATTGAGGTTTACAGATCTCGAAATAAGCCACCTGTTATTTTGGATTCATTTCAAAATAATGGGCTTGCTGTGTGGACACTCACTGTGTTATTTCGAAATAATGCTAGTTATTTCAAAATAATGCTGCTGTGTAGATATGCTCCTAAGGAGTTAGGCAGGCTGGCTGCCTCTTTTCCATCAAAAAATATTTGTTTCCCCAGTTCCATCAGATTACCATTTTCTGATAGAAACGTGGTCCACTGGAAAATTTTCAAGCAGCTCTACTTGGAAGCATCACAGAAAAATACTTAGGAATCATCAGATCTGTTTACAAAACATTAGGTGAGTTGTTCAAGAAGGTCAGGCTATAGGCTGCAGAGATTTTTGGTATGATTAACAAGAAAAGGGGTATGATTAGTTCTCAGTATCTTGTTGATTGGATGTAAAAAGCTCATCCAATAGTTGGCCAGAATATTATTTTACTCCCATCATCTGAGGAGATGGGTCATAACAATTTCACTCTAGCTCAACTGTCCAGCCATGGCAGGATTTATTTCGGTTCAGTTGAAATTGATTTAACTAGAGGAAGATCTGGGGCGGTAACACTTCCCTGCATTAGGACAAATATTGAGATCTGACACACACAGACAAGGGGAGAGAGGATGTTTTGTAAAAAACCTTTTTTTTTTTTTTTTTTTTTTTTGAGACTAATATAAGAGAGCTGCCATCACAGGGGGATAGCTCAGACACACAACCAGGACTTTAATGTTAGCGTTGTGAAAGCATGCTGAAAGCCAAGAGACATAAAAAACATCATTTCCTTTTTTGCTCTGATTAGGATTGTGGGGTTCTGGGGTTTTTTGGTCTGAGGATAAAAGGTCTCAAAGAGACATAGACCAGAACATTACTGATTACCTCACTCTCCAGATATAAGTCAGCCAACATAAAAACAAAAGTATAGCTGTTCATCTTCTACTTTTGGGGCCTTGTGAAACAAGGTTTTGATTGTATATAGAGTAAAGCTGGACTTAGTCTAAGACGCCATTCTTGTTGAAAGTCATAGAAGCTACATTTGCCACAAACAGTGTATTTTAGTTAAGATCACTGGGATATGGACAGAGAATGCCTCATCTTCCAAAGAATGAGAGCCACCCAAGGCCCAACCATGTCTGGAAGAGATATCTGTAATTACATGTGATAGAAGAGGTCCTAAGCTATGTTGTATTTTAAAGGTTTTTGTATCTTAAGATCATGTTGCAAAGATCACAAGGTAAAGCAGGATGTAAAGTTGCACTGGGGGTGATTTAGGTTGGATATTCGGAAAAACTATTTCACTGAGAGGGTGGTGAAGCACTGGAATGGGTTACCTAGGGAGGTGATAGAATCTCTATCCCTAGAGGTTCTTAATTCCTAGCTTGAAAAAGCCCTGGCTAGGATGATTTAGTTGGGTTAGTCCTTCTTTGGGCAGGGGGTTGGAATTGGTGACCTCCTGAGGTTTCTTCAACCTATGATTCTATGAGGAGGAGTCAGACATGCATGCTTGTGTTTTCACCTTTTTCTTGTGCGAGTGTTCCATAGCCACTCTGGCAGTGAAAAGGGTGTGGTAGCTGACAAACAGCTAGCTAGGGATTCTCTTACATAGGGGAAATCCCTGAGTGGCATAGAACCAGTGTATCTAGCTCCCTGTCACCTCCTTCCAACCCTGCTGGAGCCAATAGGTGTGCACTCGAAGCTGCATTCTGCCGGGGAGGAGGAAGCATCCGGGATGACCACAGCTAGATATGTGAAACTGCGTGGGATGGGCTGGTGTGCTGCAGTGGCACTGAGCTCTCTTTCTCTCTCAGGTGGTTGGATAGCTGCTCGTTGATCACGTTACCAGCCTCTAACTAACTGCTCTGTGTGAGGACAGGAGAGAATTTTCTTCTAGGCCAGCTTGGCAGTAGCCTTGGGTAGGGGTTGCCTTCCTGTACAGTATGTAGGTGCAGATCACTTGCCTTTAGTTAATTCTACTCAGACCTGAGCCCAACAATGACTGACCTGAGGTAAGTCACTAGTCCTTTGGGACTGGGAGTAATCCAAATATTGTGATATTTGGTATAAAGTGACCATCTATCACATAGATCAACTTGTCAGGTCACTTGCCAGGCTTAGCAGGGGGTCTCTCACGATCATTTCCCAGCCATTGCAGGGGCCTCAGACACTGGCACACCTCAGTCCTTCCTAATCTGTGACACATATTAGTCCAGTTTCCTGTGGGCTGTGATAGTCTCATTTCAATTGTTGGGTCAGAGAGTATGTGGTGTTGGTGGTCTGCGATGTACAGGGGGTAAAGACTATAGAGGTGGTAGTCTCTTCTGGCTTTAAACTTTATGCCTGTGACTGATTCTGAGGACTGAAGTAAATGATTTGAGTTCTTGGGCCACTGAGCCTAGGTACATGACAAAAAGGAATAGCTTGTAAGCATTTCTGTGAACAAATAGTCATTTATTCTAAAGCCTATACAGAGTTGAGCACGCACAACAAACAAGAATATCTCATTGGCTAAGGAGAAGGGGTTATCAGCAACCTTTCAAAACCCCCTTCCCAGCAGACTCAGAGCAGTCAACATGAAAGAGTGATCGCCTCTTGGAAGAAAGTTCTTAATGACCAGAATGGAGGCAACAATTGGATTAAAATTAGTACCATACAAAGAAACAAGTTAGGCCTTGTGTACACAGGAGCTGCAGCTTGCCATTGAAAAGAAGGAATCTAACTTTTTGGCTTCACATGAAGTCACTGCAATTTGTATAGCCTTTGGGAAACTGCAAATTTAGCTCTGTAGGGGATAAGCTTGTTCCCTGCTCATTTAAACTTTGCCTCACTATTCACAGCAATTGAAATCTTTCCCCTCTGTTTTAATTTTGTGGTTGCATGCTAAAAATGCTAGTTCAAATAACACGGAAATAGAACAAACTATTCTTAGAATGACAAGGTGCCGGGGTACATGCTGCTCGGTTAAAATGTTTTTCTCATTTATATAAATGAAAAATAAAAGGTTTCGTGCAGCATAATTACCACTGTTAAAATGGCAGCAAGAGGGTTTTGGCAGCAATGTAACACGCGCATTTATCAAAAACCAAACTAATTTTAAATACTGTACTTTCTGAATACCAAGCTGTTCTTGGCTCCTGGCTTCTTCTGTGCTGATGGCCTTCCCTTGTGAACTGGGGATGAGCTCCTGGAACAGAGACCACTCCAGGGCTGGTGACCTATTCATAGGGTGACCATATTCCCTTATGCCAAATACAGGACACCTGGTAAAATGTCTCTGATTGCCGATGATTTCTGCACCCCCATCCTCGGTGCTCAGCCCACCACATTTCCCATCCTTGCTGTGAATCCCAACCCCTGCCCTGAGTCCTACACCTCCCACCCCCATTTCTTACAGTGTCCCCCACATACCTCCAAGCCCACTGCCCAACAGCCACGTCCCTCACCATCTACCCTGACCCTTACAAGAATCTGGTCAACACTGGGAAAATCCTCTATTAACAAATAATAGGTAAAAAATTAAAAATATAAATTTTCAATTAAGTGGTTTTTGCCATTTGGAAGTGCCTGCCTTGTCCTCATCTTGTTGCCCTCCACAGTGGGATGCTTCTTGTGGACTTTCCTCAGATCCCACTGAGGAGTACTCCAAGAAACTATACCATCTGCTCAAGACACTCCCTACAGAAGCACAGGAACAAATCTACACAGACACACCCCTAGAGCCCTGACCAGGGTTATTCTATCTACTACCCAAGATCCATAAACTTGGAAATCCTGGACGCCCCATCAGCTTGGGCATTGGCACTCTCGCTGCAGGACTTCTGGATATGTGGACTCTCTAGTCAGACCCTACACCACCAGCTCTCCCAGCTGTCTCCGAGACACCGCTGACTTCCTGAGAAAACTACAATGCATTGGTGATCTTCCAGAAAACACCATCCTGGCCATCATGGATGTAGAGACTCTCTACACCAACACCCACACATAGATGGAATACAAGCTGTCAGGAACAGTATCCCTGATGATGCCAAAGCACAACTGGTGGCCGAGCTCTGTGACTTTATCCTCACCCACAACTATTTCAGATTTGGGGACAATTTATACCTTCAAACCAGTGGCACCGCTATGGGCACCCGCATGGCCCCACAATATGCCAACATTTTTATGGCTGACCTGGAACAAAGTTTCCTCAGCTCTCGTCCACTAGCACCCCTCCTCCACTTATGCTACGTTGATGACATCTTTCATCATCTGGACCCCCGGGAAGAAGGATCTGGAAGAATTCCACCATGATTTCAACAGTTTCCACCCCACCATCAACCTCAGACTGGACCAGTCTACACAAGAGATCCACTTCCTGGACACTACAGTACAAGTAAGTGATGGTCACAAACACCACCCTATACCAAAAACCTACTGACTGCTATGCTTACCTACATGCCTCCAGCTTCCATCCCAGACACACCACATGATCCATTGTCTACAGCCAAGCACTAAGGTAGGACCGCATTTGCTCCAGCTCCTCAGACAGAGACAAATACCTACAAGATCTTCACAAGAATTCTTAAAATTACAATACCCACCCGAGGAAGTGAGGAAATAGATTGACAGAGTGAGATGTGTACCCAGAAGCCTCCTGCTACAAGACAGGCCCAACAAAGAAAATAACAGAACACCACTGGCCATCACGTACAGTCCCCAGCTAAAACCTCTCCAAAGCATCATCAGCGATCCACAACCCAACCTGAACAATGATCCCTCACTCTCACAGACCTTGGGAGGCAGGCCACAGACAGCCCACCAACCTGAAGCAAATTCTCACCAGCAACTATACACCACACCACAGTAACTCTAACTCAGGAACCAAACTTTGCAACAAACCTCAGTGCCAACTCTGCCCACATATCTACACCAGCGACACCATCACAGGACCTAACCACATCAGATATACCATCATGGGCTCATTCACTTGCACATCTACCAATGTAATATACGCCATCTTGTGCCAGCAATGCCCCTCTGCCATATACATCAGCCAAACTGTACAGTCCCTATGTAAAAGAATAAACGGACACAAAACAGTAGTAGATTGAAAAGTAGCCATCCTGCAACAAAAAAAAAGCTTCAAAAACAGACTCCAAAGAGAAACTGCAGAGCTACAATTAATTTGCAAATTTGACACTATCATTTTAGGATTAAACAAAGACTGTGAATGGCTAGCCAACTACAAAAGCAGTTTCTCCTCTCTTGGGGTACGTCTAAACTACATGGCTCCATCGACGGAGCCACATAGATTAGTTTACACGAAAAAGAGAAGTGAAGCTGCGATTTAAAAAATCACTGCTTCATTTAAATCAAAATGGCCGCCGCGCTGTGCCGATCAGCTGATTGTCGGCACAGCGCGGCAGTCTATACGGGGATCTGCCGACCCCAGAACCCTTCGTCGGCAGATCCTGTAAGCCTCGTTTCATGAGGCATAAAGGATCTGCCGACGAAGGGTTCTGGGGTCAGCAGATCCCTGTCTAGACTGCCGTGCTGTGCCGACAATTAGCCCATCGGCACAGCGTGGCAGCCATTTTGATTTAAATGAAGCGGTGATTATTTAAATCGCAGCTTCATTTCCCTTTGCCGTCCTGCCTAATCTACATGGCTCCACTGATGGAGCCATGTAGTCTAGACACACCCTTGGTGTTCACACCTCCACATCAGCTGCTAGAAGTGGGCCACATCCTCCCTGACTAAATTGATCTCGTTATCTCTGGCCTTCCTCTTGATTGGTACTCTTTTCTGTTCACGTGCCTGTATATTTATACCTGCCTCTGGAATTTCCACTACATGCATCTGACGAAGTGGGTCTTTGCCCACAAAAGCTTATACTCCAATAAATCTGTTAGTCTATAAGGTGCCACAGGACTTCTCGTCATTCTTGTGGACTGTATTTGTCACGTAAATCAGTTTTTCGAAGGATCCATTTGTTTTTCAGCAACTTGCCATAAAACACAGCATGGTCTACGTCAACCATTCATTCACACAAACAAAATAGCCTTCATTGGAGAAACACTGAGACATGAGTTTTCAGGTGACCAAACTGCATTAATTACTGAAAGACATGTTCATTAGAGGCTGTGGAGCCTGGCACAAAATGAACTCAACTGCCTTTGCCAGATTGGAGTATTCTACTGCCTTAGTGTCCATCTCTTGCAAAACATTCCACCACTTTAAAAATGGGAGTTTTTCTGTGTATTCCAGTCAGACACACGACAGGATATTTTTGGGTTTGCATTTGTCCATTCATCAAAAAGATTATTCTCATCTATGAAACCTGGGAATTCTTGTGTGGCAAAGGCAAAACTGCTTTGTATATTATCCCACACTGGCACGCTTCTCAACAGAGCCCATTCAAGTTTATCTGTGCACTCAAAAGTCAGGTTTCCCGTGTTCTAACTATGTGTCAAATAAAAATTTGCAATTGAATTGTAAAACTTCCCTTACTCCTCATGACTGTGAGAAGTTGCAGGGTTGATGAGGGCACCCTCAACATTCAATTTTGCGAGGCCTTACTAGACCCACTAAATTGAACACTGGAAAATTGACCTTAGATGCATCAATCTTCACAGAAACGTAGATTGCCTTGATGGGCAGAGAGAGAGGGATTATACTGTGGTGTCTGCCCTTCTTCCTCCTTTTTAGAAGCATTTCCAGCTATCACAGCAAGGTGATAGTTTGTGTGGGAAGAAACTTCATCCTTTTCCTTTGTTCAGATGTAGTTTTTTGTCCCTGCCCCCTTTCTCACCAAAAACCAGCCACTTAGCAGATAATGGTCCATTGGCATTCGTTACACTTGGCTGAGGCTTCAGCTTGCCCTTTGTCTCAGAGGTACTGGTTTGGCCACTCCTCAGCCTTACCTGGAAAACATACTTTTCATTATTTCAATTTATGTTTCTAAGTTCATGTATAGCCCTGCTATGTGCATTTTGCCATGACAGCAAATTATAAGGTTTTTAAATGATACCTCACAAGGCATACCTCATGTAAATATTATTACAGTACTGTGCAGGGTGTGAACCGAAAGGTATATTCTGTCATAGTTAGATACATACATAAGTGCTTTGCTGAATGGGGGCCTAAGAGGACTTCAGTTGGTTCATATAGTTTGGGCCAGCCTCCTCTACAGCAGTGAATGTCACCTATCTGAATTTCAAGCTGTGTTGTTTATTCTGAAGTTACTGGGACTACTCACTGATTATGGTGCAACTCATATTGAGGAAGGGTATCCAAATCCGGCCCTGAGCAATCCTGAAGAAGCATCCTTTTGCAAAGTACCAGGTACCATTTTTGTTGAATGAGCAATATTGTACTGGCTGCACAAACTTGATGTAATTGACCAATATGCTGATAGGTAGAGTCCTGCGCGGATACAAAATTTGTATACATATCCACAGGGCTCGACCAAGTATTGAATCTACTCACCCGTGGTGAGTAGATTTCAGCCGGATGCCCCATTCATTTGCGGCGCGCGCATGCGCAATGCAGGTCTTGTGCATGCACAGTGCGGGGCTGGCGAGCGGCTTTCGCCACCATTCGTCAAGCCCTGCATATCCATAACTGCAAAAATGAAACACGGCTGTCCTCAGATATGTATCTGCATCCATATTCGTATCTACAAAAATGAGATGTGGATATCCACATCTACATACATGGATATGGATACCCATAGATATAAAAGCAGATATCCATGGATTTTCAGGGCTCCCCTGAAATTCCTCTTTCTAATGATGCAGAGGAGAGCTACAAGTGGCCTTGAAACACAAAAGAAACATGTCTCCCAGGCCCATAACCTGCTTGTGAATTTCACTAGCAAGCACCCAAAACACTAAATATCCCTGGTGTTTTACTGAAGCTGGGCAGTGTGTTAAAAAAAAATAAATGGACTGATTGGCAGATGCTCATTACTTCTAGTTGGAACTATAATTCGAAACATGAAAGAGAAATGCTAGGGAACTAGAACCGGCAAGAAGTATTTAGGCCAGCAAATTTGTCAATTCAGTATTTCAATGGATTTTCATTATTCAAGCAAGGGCTGCGTGTGCCATGGCTGAACAACTCTGTCTAGAAAAGCATAATATAAAAAATGCTTCGAAGGGCCAGCATTTGAAATGTCTCTTCAAAAAAGGGATATGCAATTAGTGCCACAGAGGTTACAATTGTTAATGAAAATATCCTATATTAAATACATGAGATTTTTTAAAAGAGCATGTCGAAGAGCCTAGAATAGAGATCAAGAGGAAAAAAAGGGATTTTGTTCCCCTCCACCGGCAGACACATGATTATAATTAACTATTATTACATTGCTATTTAATAAAGTATAATGTTATCCATTCAATACTCCAATCGTCTCCCAGTTGCATATTTCCCACCACAAAATTTGACTGAGAAATTGAAAGATGTAATGAGATTCATATGATTTTTTGCCAAAAATATACCTGCACATTCACATGGACCATGCTATATTTTCAAAAAACACATTTGTTATTTCAGTTCCAAATAAATAGCATTGCAACTAAAACAACAGTCCATGATGGATTTTTAAGGGACAAAAATAGTAGATTTATTTGTAATGTATTTTAGTGTAAATGGACATTCACCCTACAGAACATACCCGTCCAGGGCTCTGGGAGCCCCTGACAATTTTAGGATGCACTTATGTAAGATGAATAGCATTTACAAAACACCCGTCTCCCAAATCAGCCGCTCTTTGCCTTACAACCAGACATCATTCATTTATGTCATGTGACCAATATAATGTTTTAACACCCCACTACCACACTTCTCCATCAGACAAAAAGCTCACCCTCCACTGCCTTAGCCAGTGCCCTGCCATACAGGTGAATGTTGGAGTATGACTGGAAGGCCATTGTACTGGCACTAGTTTAGCGTTTGGCAGTAAGGAGGCCTAAAGGCATGAGGCCTTTCATAGAATCATAGAATATCAGGGCTGGAAGGGACCTCAAGAGGTCATCGAGTCCACTCCCCTGCCCTCATGGCAGGACCCAGTACTGTCTAGACCATCCCCGATAAACATTTATCTAACCTACTCTTAAATATCCCCAGAGATGGAGATTCCACAACCTCCCTTTGAAATTTATTCTAGTGTTTAACCACAATTATTGCAAATGCTCTTCCACAAAGCCCCTCCCTTTTTTAAAGGAAGTTTTATATTGTGCACGGACTTTATATATTGAGGGACTGATCTTGTTAAATGGTTTCACTGTCGAGTATTTCCTGCCTGTACTGGAAGGAAACATTCTTGTAAATGTTTTTGCCAACTTCTGCCACAATTCAATAAATTGATCCTTTGGAGACCAACAATGAGCTATCTTTGACTGGGATTCATTCAAACGTAATAAAATCTCACTTTCTTGACATCTCTCTGAAGGCCTCACCACATTAAAAGTAGATGCAGACATATTAAGTTTCTGTAATTGATGTAATAAGAAGGAAAACTATAATCCATATGATTAATGATTAGTACTTTGAAATAGATTGTGTCACGTCAAAGCAACACAGAACAGAACATGTTGTGGGGGAAAGTCTGCTAAATCACAAGCCTACAAACTGTTTCCCTCTCACATGAAACAGACACTTAGCTGTTTACTCAAACTCCTCTTAATTTGTAGTTCTTCTGCACTATAATGTTAACTCTCATAAATATGCCAGAAAGTAGCTGCTGCCTACAAACTGAGGCAAACTGTTAGATTAGTTTAAGGATAGATATCTGTATTTGTGGGGGGCGGTGGAACAGTGAGAGCAGCCTTGGAGACTGTGTTTTTCCTTTGAAGGATTATTCAGATCCATTAATTTGGAAAATCTCCCATTTCACGCTAGTGGACTATTGAGTTTGTGTCAACCAACTGAAATTCAATAGTGTGTAATTCTTAAAAGTAACAGTAACAATTGCTTTAAATATATGATTTAGAAAATAAATGTATTGTTGTGAGAAAAGAATACTGTCCGGATTAATGAAAGGAAAGAGCCGGAGCATTCCAGCATTACCTATCTCTCCTGCCACATTGTTTTAAGAGAAACCTTAGCACCTGCAGAGTATGCCTACACCACTTTTTAAAGAACTCCCATTTAGTCCTGTCCCCATTAGAAATACCTCAATATAGGAGCCCTATATGAAGGTCTTCTTTGGTAAAGACTGGTGCAAAGAAATCATACGGCTTTTCTGAAGTCTGCTTATAACTTTCACTCTCTCATGGTCCTTATTCTCCAACAAAATTTATTGCACAATTCACTTAGAGAACATCTGGTCACATGAGTTTGTCTTTGCTACTAGCTCTTCTTTTCTCTCCTACTTTCCATCTTGCATTTCTACCTACCTGAAATCATGTTCCTTTCAATGAGTTCAGTAAGTCTGGCTTTCCATTTTCAGGAATGTACTGTAGGACTCAACCTCTTGATCTTTGTCATTTGACAATGATGATTTTTTTCTTCCCTTGTGTTGATTCGGTCATTTCAATGCTATCATAACCACACTCTGGCTTTGGTTTGTGTCTGATTTCATGGGGACTGGAGGTTCTAACCTTGCAGTAGGGCTGGTCAAAAATGGATATCAGTTTCTACACACAAAATAACTCAATATTTTTTGTTTCCTTCTAGATATATTGTAGAATTTTCTGATTTTCAATTAAAATTACTTGAAATGAAAATGGTTTCAAATTATTTTATCTAAAAAAATCAAAATTAATAATTTTCCAATAGTTCATAAAACCATTTTTAATTAAAAGGTTTCAGTTTAAAAATTTGTCACCAGCTCTGCCTTTTAGCTTTCTATAACTCACTAAAACATAAGAATTGCACAATCACATCCCCTATTGTTGATTCCCTATCTAACCTACTACCTAGGGATGTAAGCAACTAGTTGATGATCCGATAAGCATAAGCTTAACAAATAGTCAACTAGTCCTTCAATTAGTCACTATGCCCCGCTCCCTTGCTGCTTCTATAAGAGGCAGCAAGGGGGGGGAGCAGAAGTCAGTACTGGGGAGAGCTGGCATAAAAGCAGGTTCCCCCCGCACCATCTCTGGTGGGCGCAAGGGGCGCAGGAGGGTAGCAGGATGCTGCGCCTCTGCTTTTTAAATGTATTAAGAGCTGGGAGCTAATCCCAGTGTGGCTCCCCCACTTATCAATTAATTGACTAGTCGATTAGTTGATTAAACTAATTTTAACATCCCTAATACTATTACCTATAGAACTACAAATCTTAACTAGATATTGTTTTAGAATTCAAAAGGCATTTGTAAAATATACATGCCAATGAATTAACTTCGTAACTGTGGAAGCATTTTTCCCCGATGCCTTCATGGTGCCCTGTTACCCTCGGGAAAACATTATCTTGTTCTGTGAATTATTGTATCATTCTGCATGTGCAAAAGTATACATACGGATGTTCTATTGTTACTAGGCTTACAAGAAAGCACTTCTAATTAAAATGTTGGACATTTTCCACATTATAACAATCTGTTAAGTTTGTGAGATCTAATACAATTATTTCTGCTATGGCACAAAACCAGATTTTATTTGATTATTATTATTATTGAATTTTTATTTAAAGCAGAGGAAAGCTTATAATTTCCTGAAAGAAACAAAGTTAATATCACTCTGGAATGGACTTAATAGAACATATATTTACAATACACATACAGGGACCAGTTGGAAGAGGATTTTCCTTGTAATAGCAGTCGTCGTCGTGTTTGATTCCTAGAAGTTGCCTCCCACATGTCATGAGTTTTTAGACAGTTGTTACACGTCAGTGCAACACTTCACCACCCGTGGTAGCAGTAATATCAAAATAGTGTGCAGCTCTCCTGGTGGTGAACCTGCAAAATCCCGGGGAGGAATTCTCCCACCAACAATGGTCCCTCTATGCTTTTTGAGTGGTGTATTGAGACTAGGGATGTGAATGGTTAATAGGTAAGCATCACCCTTGCTGGGTGATGATTACAGTTAACTGGCCAGGGCTGGAGCAGCCCCCCCTCCACAGTGGGGGAGAGGGTCCACCACCTGTTCCTGTTTAATCAGTTAAGCAGTTAAACATATCATTTAACCCGTTAACTGAATGGGATTTTAAATCCCTAACTGAGACTGTGGAAGCACCATAGAATTCCCCTCACGCAGCTGCCACTTAGGGTTGCTGAAGAAAGACTTATAGGAGTCTCTTGCAAGCGTCACTCGAGAGGCTGTGCTAGGGATGCAGTAGTGCACAAAGGGGTGTGTCTGTAGTGCTGCTGTGGGTATTTTGAGCATCTGTGGGCTGTGAAGCTGCAAATAGGCTGCCCAGGCAGGGCTGCTGGAATTCAGAGCAGCCACTGGGGCTGCTTTAAGTTACACTAGGGGCATACCAGCCCCAACCAGTTCACAATCCTGAAGGTGCAACAGTGATTTCAATCCTTTCACCTGGTCTGTCCCATGTGTGGGTTGTGCTTCTTGCAGGCATTACAGTCTCACCCATAGTTTTAGGATATTTCCCTCAACCACTGCGGGTTCGCCCTCCCCTCCATTCCCACCCACAGCCCTCCACTCTCTCAGCTCTAACAACCCATCCTGTTATACAGTCAACAACAAGGATCAAGCCCTAGCCCTGGATTTGCACACATACTTAATATTGAGCACATCTCACTGGAGGCAACTGGATTACTAATATGCTTAACATTAAGCAGGAGTGTTTGCAGGTTTGGAGCCCCACAGATGCATCAAGTGTTTCAGCAGAGATTTCATAATAATTCAACTACAGACTCCAGAGTAGATAGCCAACAACTCACACCACCACTCCTATGCTAGCCCAATGATCCCTCCTAATTACAAAAGCCCTTAGCACTGAATGCAATCCCAATTTTTTAAAATCTTGCACTTCTCACTGTCTGGCAGGTGGCTTTTGTGAAGGTGACTGGGTGGCTAGTTTTGATGATGGGGAGAGCAAAGTGTTTCTGTACACTGATAGCTGCCAGATAGACACAAACCAAGGTTCAAGTGGGTTCAAAGTCTGGCGAAATCCATTGTCCTGTACAGTTCAGTGGTTTGTTCTCCTCTACGGCCTAATTGCAACTGATGACTTTGAGCCAGATATGCATCTAGAAATTCTGAGTAGTTCACAGCACAGAAAAAGAAGGAATTCATGGGAGAGTGGGTAGTGCGCAAGAAGCAATAGGGAGAAAGTAGTCTGACTTCAGAAGTAAAGGATGACAACATAGAATCTAGTGCAGTCAAGGACTGCAAGCCAACTCCCAGGAGGGGCTTACTAATAAATTCGATGGAGCATGGTGTTTGCCCCATCTAGACCCATTTTTAAAAATAAAAAGGCAGATAATTAATATGAAGCAGGGGCAAGGAAATACAAACGAGAAAAAGAAGTCTTCAGTCCAGACTTGGAAAGGCTTCAATTTCCTGCACCTTTTATGAGCAGTACATTTTCTTTAGAACTGCTGGTGCTGTTACATATTCTGTTTGCTCTACCGCCATGGTGTCCAACTAGTTCTGAAAGCAGTTGCCATTATAGTGGCTACTGTTATCATGAACTAGCCGCACACAATTGGCCAAAGAGAAACATTGTTCAAGCCAACTAGCTACACTCAACTAGCCAAATGTGGCTAGTGGCTAGTGTGTTAGACACCATGGCTGTACAGCCTAGTTATGCAAGGTGCTAATTGCCCTCAACCCCTGTTCACTTTAACAGGAATTAAGGGTGTTTTTCGCCTTTCTGGATCAGGGCTCTGTCAGTAAGATCCTTGATGCTGATTAGAGTAGCATATAGGTAGTATTGAAGACAGCTGGAAGCACAAGCAAGAATAATTGGGTAGTCGGAAGGTACCTCAGAGAGGCTATTTTTCTGTTCTCACTACCTCCATGCCCATGTGGAGAAGCCGCCACAGATCTATTATTTGCCCTTTCTGTGTCTCTTCTGCCTATTCTGAACTTCCTGCTTTCAGTTAACAGGATACAGTCAGTCCCTAAATCTTCATCATTTTGATGATCCTGTCCTGCAAGGTACTGGGCACCACTTGCAATAGGAGTGAAGGAGTTGCAACAGAAGCTGGAGAAAATACTCCACATCTTACAGGATCAAACCCTGACACACAACTTTCCTTTAATCTCAGAGCAATTGGCATAAACTTTGCTGAACAGCTGAGCCTGTGTTACTGCTTAAGGATGATAATGTTCCTATGAAAAAGAAAGTGGGTGCTTTTCAGAGCCTCAACCTACCTGGGATTTTGGCCTTTTGTGTTGTCGCGTGGATTCACATATGTAACAACAATCCATTTCCTGAGTCTGTGTGGAGAAACTCTACTGGCTTTTAACTGTATAAAGAACAGGGACAATCATTTTATACAAGGCATTCGTTAGAAAGTCTAAATCAACTGCCATAAAGGAAATGATTTCAGCTTTATCTTTGTCTGATTTATATTGGCAAATGTACCCAACAGGGAATGGAAGAGGAAAAAACAAAGCAATATAACACACTGAATGGATGGACCATTTTTAAATTAATGAGGTGAGAGCAAACAATCACTAACTGTAATAAATAATCCTCCTCCATTTCTGCTACAATGCCTTGTGTATCAGTCAATTGAAACTTTAAGGATAATTGAACTCCTTATTGCAGACTGGCAATTTTACAAGTGCATTCATGAGTTTTCACTCCTAGCAGGGATAAAAGCCTTTACTGGGCTCCTAAGTGTAAGAAACAGATGACTTAAAATCTGTAATCCCTTTCTGGCTTTTGTATTTTACAGTTTGAGGTGACAGTAATGTCAGGAAAATTACATTTTATTTTCAAGAGTATATTTCACAAGGAACGTGAACCAGATTCTGCCCTCAGTTATAGCATTGGTAATCCACCGAGTACACAAACACACTACATTGCAGTTATTGTGACATTCTAGAAAACAACTATGTTCAAAAGCTAGAAGTGGGGTCCAAATCTCAGACCTAGGGGAATATATTATAAAGAATTATACAGGTGACATGGCTATAACTGAAGGCAGAATTTGACTACTTGTGTGCTGTCTTCAGAGCTGGGAGGCCACAGATTGGCAGCTGTTGGCTGTGCACCCAACTCTGAAGACAGTGCCCCACCAGCAGCAGCACAGAAGTGAGGGTGGCAAAACCATACTATGCCATCCTTCAGGGGAGCCGACAGGATCACTGGGCCCCTGAGCAATGTGCGGGGGAGGGCGGCTCTGCACACCTGGAAGGGGTGGGGCCTCAAGCAAAAAGGGCAGGGCTGGAGCAGCCAGTGCCCACTCCCAAGCTGGCACTCAGAGCCCACCAGAGTGTGCAGTGTGGAGCTCCAAAGCACACTGCCCTGTGCTCCAGCAGTGATTCTAAAGGGTCTGGGCCTCCAGCCACTGCTGTAGTAGCAGTGGCAGCTGGGACCCCTGAGCCCTATAGAATGACCAAGCCCTATAGAATCACCAAGGGCAACTACTCTCTTTGTCCCCCTCTCTGCCCCCATTGGCGGGCCTGCCATACTTGCTTCTGGGTTGCTGCCTTTAGAGCTGGGTGGTTGATGAGTACCCAGCTCTGCAGGCACCAGTGCAGATGTAAGGATGGCAAAAGCATACCACACCATCCTTCTGTACCGCTGCTGGTGTCAGCTCTGCCTTCCGAGCTGGGATGCTGGCCAGCAGCACCACGACTCTCCAGCTGCCACAGATGTAAAGGAGCAGTACTGCAACACCCACTACAATCATGTTGCAACATTCCCCCCACAACATCTTTTTGGATTGGGACTCCTGCAATTACAACACCATGACATTTTAGATTTATATAGCTGAAATAAAGAAATTATAAGATTTTAAAAATGAAATCATAAACCATGAAATTGTCCAAATTGGATCATGAATTTGGTAAGGCTCTATCCATGACTCCACAATCACAGAATTTGCTACAAAATTCACTTCTTGCCACAAAATTGTGCTCCAAAAATCTCTGCTTTTTCTCTTTTTAATCCACATTTCTAGCTTTCATAATCGTGAAGAAAATCTTAACTGATTTAAGTACCATGGGCTTCTCCCAAATTCGGACCATTTCTGAATTTTTTAAATTGGAATCAGCCTGTTTAGGAGATGTTTTTTATTTCAGTTTCATTTTCCCTGAAAATATGCCTCTAGAAAGAACATCGATTTGTATTTTTAAATTTCAGCCGCAGGATTGTTTGTGGAGTCATGTTGAAGTACACCATACTTCAAGACACATGTGCTGTGTGTTTTACTTAAGTGACTATGACCTTTGAAAAAGACGGGGCTGGTTTTCAATTTAATAACATTTCAACAGCAAATATATTTTAATGCCCACAGGACCATTCTCAAAGTTCACAAAATTGTGTTTGGGTAAGTGGGGGGAAGTGGCTAAAGGTTTATAAAAATAATTTCATTTTCTTCTCAGAGGTTTCAAATCTTTACTTGGATGCTTGAGTTTACTCTTCAGGCGCTTAACTCTGCAAAATGCTGAGCATCCTCAGCTCCCATTCAGACTCTCCCTTAATTACAGGTTGATCCAATCCCCACTGAAGTCAATGGGATTGACTTGATCCAAATGTCCACTGAATGCAACAGGATTTGGAGCAGACCCTTAATGGTCACATATTCAGATAGTTTCCCCTGATGACATAAATGATCTGAAGTACATCTTTAAAAAGGCATCTCTCCCAGGTTTTTACTGGATAAGCATGTCATCTGTATTGCCATCTTGGAAGTCTGGAACTCTTAATACATACTAAATTACATCATCACCAGACCATAGCAATTTCACTGATGCCGCATCCTATTAGAGTTAAGGGGTATACTTCATCATCTCAGAGTCAAAATAACACATAAGAAATGCAAGTTGAACCTACCCTGTCAATAGAATAGAAGAGTATCAGCAGTGACTTGTAACTAGAGTTGATCAACAATTGTGTAAATATTGTCTTGTGAACACAAGAAGAACTGTTGCTCCTTTTTAATTTCTCCCAAAAGTTCAGCAACACAGAGCATTTGCTAAGTCACAAACCAATACGGTTGACAAAACGGGCATGATTCTTATTAGTAAGACTCCTTTACTCTTTTCTCTCCTTTACTCTTTTATTCAGTGTAAAAGGGCCTTAAAATGGAGCTCTGAAACAATTTGCACAGTGGGGGTGCTGTGAGCCATTGAACCAAACTGTAAATCCTGTATATGATGGAAATCACTTCAAGCCAGAAGGTGCAGCCCTAGTTCCAGCACTTAAAATGAATGTAAGTGTAATGTTAGTCCCTTTTAAACAGCCAGAGTGGTATAAAGGGACCTTAGTATAAATAACAATCAAGGATACAGTCTCTCTGTGAAATCCTGACTCCAATCAGAGTTTTGCCATTGATTTCAATGGAATCAAGATGCCATCCTCTGTCATCTATTTTGCCTCTCTTATGCATTATGGAGTCAAGGATTTGCACTTCGGTATTTTCCAGGACCCAATAAAAGCTGCTGATGTTTCTGCTTTGGGGAATAACACTTTGCACAAGAGCAACCTCTCAATCAGTGACAAATAGAACTTGGCTTTCATATATTCCTAGAATAATTGTTTTTTTAATAGAAAAATGTATGCATCTTTTGTTTGTATTCTCAGGAAATAGGGCAACAATAATATGTGCACAGATGCTTTCCAATCAGTAACAAAACGGTAAAACAGAAAAATCATGGAATTGAAAAGCTGGGTTGCAAGACTATTGCATGATGCAAAACTGTAGAATGAAGCCTTTTGCTTTCATATCATGTACTGTATCTATTTATATTATGGTGCTCTGCACTTAAAAGAATACATCAGTCCTTCAGAGAGAGTAAAGCAAACTGGACTTTACAGGCAATCTGCTATAGTTTCTAGAAGAAAGGTATCACAGCAGACAATAGGCATTTCACCAAAGTATAATACGGATATATAAAAGCAGTGAGTCAGCAACCAGGGAGCTTTGCGACCAGGGGCAGCAAACAGGGAGTTTTGAGAGGGAGTTTGGAAGGGGAGTGGGAAGGGGCCGAGGTACACTTCCCATTCTTTATAGTTTAGTTTAAAGGTTTTAATCAAAACTACCTGATTTAAATAAAAACCCTATCAATAACCTAGGTAGCTGTAGGAGAGAATGCAGGCAGAAGCCCAGCAGCAGAGAGGGGGCTATCCTGTTTATTGCACCCAATGTAGCATGTATGATTACCTGCCCTATGGACAGGTGGCATGTGTGTGTATTCAGTGCAAGGAACTCCTGGCCCTCAGAGACCATGTACAGACTTTGAAGGGCAGAGTGGCTGAATTGGAGGAGCTAAGGGAGGCAGAGAAGTACATAGATGAGGCTTTCCGGGACACTGTAGAACTGTCCTTACTCCAGTCAGATAGCCCCTGTGCTGTTAAGGAGGATGAAAGGCTGAGGAAAGGAGAACAGTCAACTGGAGCAGAGGGAAATGATCTCATAGTTGGGACCCTCCTTCCAGAGGATGATACGGTATCCTCTCGCACTGAGGATACATCTCTGGGGAAGGGAACTCCAGTTATTAGGAAAAGGCAGGTGTTGGTAATAGGAGATTCGATCATTAGAAATGTAGATAGCTGGGTTTGTGATGATCGGGAGAACCATCTGGTGACTTGCCTGCCTGGTGCAAAGATTGCAGATCTCTCGAGGCATCTAGATAGACTTATGTGTAGTGCTGGGGAGAAGCCAGTGGTCGTGGTACATGTAGGTACCAATGACATAGGGAAGGGTAGCAGAGACATCCTGAAGACCAAATTTAGACTTTCTAGGAAAGAGACTGAAATCCAGGACCTCTATGGTGGCAGTCTCAGAAATGCTTCCAGCTCCACACACAGGGCACAGTCTCAATGTATGGATGAGATGATGGTGTAGGGAGGAGGGCTGTAGATTTATAAAGAACTGGGGAAACTTTTGGGATATAGAGGAAGAATGGGCTTCACCTAAACCAAAGTGGATCCAGTGCACTTAACATTAAAAAGGTCTCAGAGAAGTTTTTCAACTAAGACATGGGGGAAAGCTGATTGGTGCAGAGGAGCATGTGGATCGGACAGACGTGTCTCTTAGGGGAGAGCCTATTGATAGAGATTCTCTAGGTTTTAGTCAGGAGGAGAGGATGGAAGAGGATAAACTATGGGCCAGATCAGACGAAAAACATTCACATAAAAAAGAATCTGACATCAGAAAAGGGAAGACAAAAACAGTGACAAGTTTTTAAAGTGCTTGTACACAAAAGCTAGAAGTCTAAAAAATAAGATGGGTGAACTAAAGTGCCTCATGTTAAAGGAGGATACTGATATAATAGACATCACAGAAACCTGGTGGAGTGAGGACAATTAATGGGACACAATCATTCCGGGGTACAAAATATATCAGAAGGACAGAACAGGTCGTGCGGGTGGGGGAGTGGCACTATATGTAAAAGAAAATTTTAGAATCAAATGAAGTAAAAATCTTAAATGAATCAACACCGTCCATAGAATTGCTATGGATAGTAATTCCCTGCTCTAATAAGAATATAACCGTAGGTATCTATTATCGACCACCTGACCAGAACCATAATAGTGACTATGCAATGCTAAGGGAGATTAAAGAGGCTATCAAAATAAAAAACTCAATAATAGTGGGGGATTTCAACTATCCCCATATTGACTGGGTAAATGTCACCTCAGGACGAGATGCAGAGACAAAATTTCTTGATACCTTAAAGGACTGTTTCTTGGAGCAGCTGGTACAGGAACCCATAAGGGGAGAGGCAATTCTTGATTTAGTCCTGAGTGGCACACAGGATCTGGTCCAAGAGGTTACTATAACAGGGCCTCTTGGAAATAGTGACCATAATACAATAACATGTAACATTCCTGTGGTGGGAAGAACACCTCAGCAGCCTAACACCGGCATTTAATTTCAAAAAGGGGAACTATGCAAAAATGAGGAGGCTAGTTAAACAGAAATTAAAAGGTACAGTGACTAAAGTAAAATCCCTGCAACCTGCTGGACACTTTTCAAAGACACCATAATAGAGGCCCTACTTAAATGTATACCCAAAAATTTAAAAAAAAAAAAAAAAAAAAAAAAACTAAAAAAGAGCCACTGTGGCTTAACAACCATGTAAAAGAAGCAGTGAGAGATAAAAAGGCATCTTTTAAAAATTGGCAGTCAAATCCTAGTGAGGTAAATAGAAAGGAGCATAAACACTGACAAATTAAGTGTAAAAATGTAATAAGAAAAGCCAAAAAGGAGTTTGAAGAACAGCTAGCCAAAAACTCAAAAGGTAATAATAAAGTGTTTTTTAAGTACATCAGAAGCAGGAAGCCTGCTAAATAACTAGTGGGGTCCCAGGACGATCAAGATACAAAAGGAGCACTTAAAGATGATAAAGTCATTGCGGAGAAACTAAATGAATTCTTTGCTTCAGTCTTCATGGCTGAGGATGTTAGGGAGATTCCCAAACCTGACTCGTCCTTTGTAGGTGACAAATCTGAGGACTTGTCACAGATTGAAGTGTCATTAGAGGAAGTTTTGGAATTAATTGATAAACTTAACAGTAACAAGGCATCGGGGCCGGATGGCATTCACCCAAGAGTTCTGAAAGAACTCAAATGTGAAATTGTGGAACTATTAACTATGGTTTGTAACCTATCCTTTAAATCGGCTTCTGTACCCAATGACTGGAAGATAGCTAATGTAACGCCAATATTTAAAAAGGGTTCTAGAGATGATCCCGGCAATTACAGACCCGTAAGTCTAACATCAGTACCAGGCAAATTAGTTGAAACATAGTAAAGAATAAAATAGTCAGACACATAGAAGAACATAATTTGTTGGGCAAAAGTCAACATGGTTTCTGTAAAGGGAAATCATGTCTTACTAATCTATTAGAGTTCTTTGAAGGGGTCAACAAACATGTGGACAAGGGGGATCCAGTAGAGATAGTGTACTTAGATTTCCAGAAAGCCTTTGACAAGGTCCCTCACCAAAGGCTTTTACGTAAATTAAGTTGTCATGAGATAAAAGGGAAGATCCTTTTATGGGCTGAGAACTGGTTAAAAGACAGGAAACAAAGGGTAGGAATAAATGGTAAATTTCCAGAATGGAGAGGGGTAACTAGTGGTGTTCCCTAAAGGGTCAGTCCTAGGACCAATCCTATTCATCTTATTCATAAATGATCTGGAGAAAGGGGTAAATAGTGAGGTGGCAAAGTTTGCAGACGATACTAAACTGCTCAAGGTAGTTAAGACCAAAGCAGACTGTGAAGAACTTCAAAAAGATCTCACCAAACTAAGTGACTGGGCAACAAAAAGGCAAATAAAATTTAATGAGGATAAATGTAAAGTAATGCACATGGAAAAAAACAGCCCCAACTATACATAATATAATGGGGGCTAATTTAGCTACAACTAATCAGGAAAAGATCTTGGAGTCATCATGGATAGTTCTCTGAAGACGTCCACGCAGTGTGCAGCAGCAGTCAAAAAAGCCAACAGGATGTTAGGAATCATTAAAAAAGGGATAGAGAATAAGATGGAGAATATCTTATTGCCCTTATATAAATCCATGGTACACTCACATCTTGTATACTGTGTACAGATGTGGTCTCCTCATCTCAAGAAGATACACTGCCATTAGAAAAGGTTCACAGAAGGGCAGCTAAAATGATTAGGGGTTTGGAACGGGTCCCATATGAGGAGAGATTAAAGAGACTAGGACTCTTCAGCTTGGAAAAGAGGAGACTAAGGGGGGGATATGATAGAGGTCTATAAAATCATGAGTGGTGTGAAGAAAGTGAATAAGGAAAAGTTATTTAGTTGTTCCTATAATACAAGAACTAGGGGCCACCAAATGAAACTAATGGGCAGCAGGTTTAACACAAATAAAAGGAAGTTCTTCCCACAGCACAGTCAATCTGTGGAACTCCTTGCCTAAGGAGATTGCCAAGGTTAGGACTATAACAGGGTTTAAACGAGAACTAGATAAATTCCTAGAGATTAAGTCCATTAATGGCTATTAGCCAGTATGGGTAAGGAATGGTGTCCCCAGCCTCTATTTGTAAGAGGGTGGAGATGGATAGCAGGAGAGAGATCACTTGATCATTATCTGTTTGGTTCACTCCCTCTGGGACACCTGGCATTGGCCACTGTCGGCAGACAGGGTACTGGGCTGGATGGACCTTTGGTCTGACCCAATATGGCCATTCTTATGTTCTTATGGATACATTCAGATTAAAAGAACTAGCAAAACCTTCCATATTAGTGCCATCTACCTTTCGTCAGCTGATTCTCTGGCCAATGGCCTGAGACATCAGCCACATGCCTTTACGGTCTTGATGAGATACGATCTTTATAGTAATGGACCTCTTTCCTCCATCCACAAGACATGCTCAGGCTGCCATGTTCCACAATAGCATATATAGAACTAGCACACAGACACCCTCTTCAGTGCACAGAGTTTGTGAGGAACATTTGTCCCAGCCTTTCCATCACTACCTCCATATCTATTCAGCCCCAGAATCATTGGTGCAAAGATCCACATGTTGGCTCTCCACACCAAGATCAGTTTCAGCAAATATTGTCACACACCAGTGCATCAGCCATTTTTATGATGACATCACATCCTTATGGGGTGGTGGGAGCTGAGCAACCCTTCTTTCTTGCTCTGCGTCTAACATGAATATTCTTCCTGCACATTAGACACATCACATATTTGTATGTGAGAAAGGGACAGCAATAATGACAAGTGCAATCTCTTGAAGGCAGTCTGAGTGCTTCAAATAAAATTGTTCTAATTATTCATCTCTAACTATTTACCTGAGGAAATGCAGGCACTGGGGAGAGCATAAATAGAAGTGAAAGAGGTCTCCAGTGCAAGTCTCATAAGCACTAAATTATCTATGCATATAGGGATAATTATAAAATTGATCCTTGTGGGAAAAAAATTTGTTTCTGTTTGAACAGGCCCAAAATGAACACAAATGGCTGAAAATGTGTTTTACCCCCTGTTCAATTTGCAATTTGTGTTTTCACTTAGTTTTCATGTCCACTGTTTCTTCATTCCATACAAGAATAAGTCAATGATATTAGGGAATGCATATACACACACTCTCACACACACTCATTCCATGTAGTATGTTTGGGGTATATCCCCAGCTGATTTAAAATGTCATTGCTCACTGGAAGGCAACGCAGATATGACAACTGATGCCAGCAGAGGCTCTGCCCCTAAATATTGGCAATACTCAACTTTGCTACAGTTGCTCATCAGATACTTGAAATTCTGCTTGATGTTTTAAATCATCCTTAAGAGTGGTTTATAGTACAAATGCTCCCATGCCACGGACCCTTAATGATTTGTGATGGCCTGCAGCTGTAACCACTTAATTTTAAACTTTATATTAATTTTGATTCCTTATAATATCGATTGTATAAAAAGGATTTCAAGGTAATTTTCTTACTTGTCAGGTTTTTTTTCTTTATTATTAATTATTATTACTACTACTACAGCTTGGACCTCTCTGGTCTGGCACTCTCAGGACCTGAGCAGTCCTGAATGAGGGGCTTTGCCAGACTAGGGGAGGTCCCTCCCATAACAGCCCATGCTGCCCTGCTGCCTCCAGTCTAGGGCTCCAACCTGGCCCTGCTGCTGTCCTCCCCTCCCTCAGCTGCCTCTGGAGCCAGCACTCTGGGGCTGGAGCTCCCTAGCACTGCTGGGACTGGAACTCTGCAACCACCTAACTCCACGGCTGAAGCCAGAGCACTGTAGCTAGGGCTGGGGCCAGAACTCTCCAGCTCCTGGAGCCAGAATGGAACCGGAGCCCTGTGGATGGGGTCAGAGCTCCCTGGCCACAGCTGGGCTGGAGCTCTCTGGTCACTGGGGCTGGAGCTCCCTGCCATGCTGCCCATCCCTCCCCCGACCCCAAGGGTCTCCCAGATGAGTTTCTAGTCTCCCACTACCATGCTCTTGCCCCGCCGCCAGACCTCCATGTTCCTGGGCTTTGTACTGCAGGACCATCCATGGTCCAGCAGGACCATGGATGTTGCCAGACCAGAGAGTCCTGATTGAGGGAGGTATAACCTGTATTATTGTTATCATATTGATCACAGTGCCTCAGAAACCCAGACATGGACCAAGATTTCATTTCATTTCAAAGGATAACTAGTCCATTTGCTTATTCCATGATAAAATGTGCTGCCGGGGGGGGGGGGGGGGGAGGCTGTCTGTACTATTGGTTTACTAATGAACAGAAATTAAGCTGGAATATCTTTATCATCTTAATTTATCTATTTTAACTCTTACTTTTTATGTACACACTTTCCTAAATAAATTCACCATCATACTTTTCCTAGTAAAAACAAAGTCTTGTTGTGCTGAACTTCTGTTCTAACGTCCATATGATAAACAGGCAAGGGATAAAGGAGATTCATAGAATCTCCTTTATGAAGTGCCATTATTCTGATACCACAGAATAATAGAACATTAGGATTGGAAGGGACCTCAAGAGGTCAGCTAGTCTAATCCTCTACTCAAAGCAGGGCCAACCCCAACTAACTCATTCCAGCCAGAGCTTTGTTGAGCCTGGCCTTAAAATCCTCTAAGGATGGAGATTCTACCACCTCCCTCAATAACCCATTCCACTGCTTCACACACAATAGTGAAATAGTTTTTGTTAATATCCAGTCTAGACATCCCACATTTCAACTTGAGACCACTGGTCCTTTTTCTGCCATTCATCACCACTGAGAACAGAAGAGCTTCAATCCTCTTTGGAACCCCCCTTCAGGTAGTTGAAGGCTGCTATCAAACACACACATACGCCTCACTTCTTTTCTACAGTCTAAATAAGCCCAATTCCCTCAGCATCTCCTCATAAATCACGTGTCTCGGCTCCTTAATTTTTGTTGCCCTCCGCTGGACTCTCTCCAATTTGTCCACATATTTTCTATAGTGGGGGGCCCCAAAACTAGATGCAATATTCCAGATGTGGCCAAACCAGTGCTGAATAGAGGAGAATAATCACTTTGCTTGATCTGCTGGCAAAGCTCCTACTAATGCACCCAATACACCTTAAGTCTCCTTAGCAACAAGGGCACACAGTTGACTCCTATCCTGCTTCTCATTCACTGTAATCCAAGTCCTTTTCCACAGAGCTGCCACTTACCAATCCCCAGCCTATAGCAGCGTATGGGATTCTTCCATCCTATGTGCAGGACTCTGCACTTGTCCTTGTTGAACCTTATCAGATTTCTTTTGTCCCAATCCTCCAATTTGTCTAGGTTATTCTGGATCCTATTCCTACCCTCCAGTGTATCCATCTCTGTGATGAATTTCACTTAGTGTGCAATTTGCATTTAATTTAGAGTTTATGACAACAAGGAGACTGATTTTTTTTAAGTGCAATAAATTCAATGCTTACATAGACACAAAATCCTTCAGGCAGTTTTCAGTAGTACAAGACCAGAAAGCAAGAATTATGTTTCGAAAAATTCCAGACCAGCTCTAGCTTTCAATCCATGTGACAGTATTCACATCCAAGCCCATTTCAACTAAGTTTGATAGTAAGCTCAAGAGTTTGTTACTAAATTCTCTCCAAAACCCAAGTGCCATATTTACCACTTCAAATACTCATTTAATCTCTCTCTCTCTCTCTCTTAAAAAGCCACCACATATCAGCCAGGAGAAATCTGTTCTTAAAAACTCCACACTGCATTGTCACTGCAGTACTTTTATCCTCCAGACTATTTTCTTCTTAATATTTTTCTCTTACTTTATTCCACCATTTTAGGTCACAATGCTGGATTGATAATGAGGTAGTTGTCAACATCGCTCTTCTTTATTTTATGTAAAGACCAATTCTGCAGTTGGTTTGCCCCAAATTTCTGGTACCTGTTCAGTACTTACAAACTTTACAGAGGCAAAATACTTTGAAGTTTGTTGATTTTCTCAGTATTCTAAATGCACATAATCCAGACTGGCTTTACTCAAACTACTGTGGCCATTAATTTTTACAACAATTAAGCCTTAGGAAACCCAGACTGAAGACAAATTTAAGAATGTGTGTGAACCAATTCTCACAGTAAACTTAATTAACCTTTTGAATGCCAGTTGGCAGGAATTACAGATCTCACGTTACTGATCCACTTTTTGCTCTTATTTCAACCACTGTCCATAACCATATGTATTTGAAGCTTTGTAGAACTCCCTTTTCTTATGACAAAGGATAGCATGAAAGCAGGTACATTTGTTTTTTCAATATAAACATTGCTGGAACTGTAGGAAGCTGCAGGGCAGAATCATCTCCATGGCAAATAAAAGGCTATGCATTCTTGGACTCCTGATGATGCAGTCAGGTGGAAGAAGTATTTTTGTGAAGAGCATTTTTCCCTGTCCACATGATAGTGACATGATATCTCACCTGCAAAGTGGGTCGTAAAAATGCAAGATAGCAAAGAAATATAAAGGCAATATGCATTGACTCCTACATGCTGGACAATTTGCATCTCCAGTCCTTTTACGGAAGCAATATTTTAACATTTTTTATCTTGTTCTTAATGAACTTATGGGCAGCATTTCACAAAGAAGAGGGTGAGCCTGCTGGGTGAATGGCAGAAAACTTTCCAACTTGCATGTAGGTGTTAGGTCATATACTTCTGAGGAAGAGTTCAGCCCTTCTCAAATACTCACCCAGTCTTTTGGGGATCACTGGGAGTGACAAAATAGACCCTGAGGAAAATGTCCTTTCACAGCTCTCTTTCTAATACATTGTATACTTTTCAGACACCTTTTCTGATTACAACTATAGCAGAAGCACAGAGATCAACTCATTCCCTAAAATAAGGTACTATGGTTTGGGACCCGCCTAAGGGGCTTTTTGTTGGATATGAGCTTGGTCTTTCTAGACAGCAATTGTCACTCTAAGATCAGCCCATTTTCCAGTCCTCTGATTCCCCATCAATCTTCAAAAAATAATAATCAGTTAAAGTAGATTATCTGGCCAATAAAAAAATCTTACCCATTGCTTATGTTTACAAAGTATCATTCTCCCCCAAACTTTATGAAAATTGGCTTATGAATATGAATATGCATAACTTGAAGATGCTTTTATGCAAAAAAGCATTATGTAACATCAATTTTAACATTGCAATCTGCTGAAACTGTATATTCTATTTTTGTGTGTGCATCATTCTGGGAGTTAGAAATATGAAGTGTGAATCTGGTTGTAATTCTAAATGTGCTAATGAGGGCCATGAAGGATACTTTAGGTTCTTAATGACTCTGTACTCAAACCAACGACCTGGTCTTTTTTGTCCAGAAAGACCAAACTGCGGTTGGTACAGAAACATGTGGCTGGGCCACCTGATGCTGGAACCCATTTTGTATCAGGTACTTTTCCACTTGAAGTGAGAAAAGTTTGAATTCCTTCTTTAGGCAAAAGTGGGGGGAGGGGAGAAACCAAACAATAGAAAGAGTTGTCATACACCAGAAGACCCCCGCCCCCCTTGCCACGTACAATGCCTTCTGGAAACATCTTAGACTGAGCAGCAGGAAGCACTGGGCCCAAGCTAGGAGGCTGCTTAGCTTGTATATGGTATTTAGAAAAACTATTTAGGCTAAGAATGTGTGTGAATAAAGTTTTAGTAGATAAGGGCTAACTAATGTTTTGTTTATTTTAATTTAGTAATTTACTTTGATCTGACTCTTTTCACTTGCAACAATTTAAATCCTACCTTTTGTACTTAATAAAAACATTTGGTGGTTATTAGACCCAGTGTAAATAATTGGTATGGGACAGTGAGAAGCAACCACTGTGCACCTTTCTCTTTCATTGATAAAGAAGGTGAACTTAAAGATTCTCTGTGTAAAGGTTTTACACAGAGTAAGATGGATTTAGGTCCCTTTTGGAGGTTGGTTTCCTGAGCCCTTATAACCGAGCTGGCCCAGAGCTTAACTGGTTCAGCATCTGCATTGCTCTGCAGGTGGGGGAATTACCCCAATTCTGTGCCTTGGTTTAGGGAGACCAGAACTTCTGTTCCAGCATATCAGGGTGGTGGGGAGCCCCAGAAAGCAGGAAGGTGATCAACAGTGGGATGATCAGCATACCAGGTGACAACCCAAAGGGATCTTCTGTGATCTAACCCATCACACAGATAGGGATTCTGAAAGATCTTCCTTTTAATATCCATGGCTATGCACAATAATATATGTTATTACAAATACTGTGTAGTCACTATTACCACTTACTTGGGTGATATGAGAGTTCTACATTCATCTAGCATTTTGTGGGACAGTGGTACATGCTATCAAAGCAGTAAGTAGTCATTGCACACTTTATTCACAGCCAGCTGCCCTAAACATTAAAAATATTTAAAATGACACAAAAACCTGTTTGGCTAAAGAAGACCTTCAGTCTGGAGTTTGCCAAATAGTTGTATCAGCGCAAATCAAGTTTGCATTGCAAGAAGCTATTTCAGAAGCTCAATCTAAATAAACTTCAAATACAGGCAGTGGGCAAGATATTTCTTACTGGTTCAACAAACAACAGAAAGCATAGAAGCTGGCAAAGTCCATCCTTTCTGCTGGTGGAATTGGCAAAACAAACTATCAATCACTAGATCCAAACTTAAATTCAGTAATTTTTCAAATATCTTACGGCTTTTCCAGCTAAATGCTGCAGTCGTCTTCATCAATAACACACAGCTGGTTTTTACTTGCAGCAGTCTGAAATTAAATTAAGCTGGTTTGCATTTGGAAACAATGGACATTACAAATCGAATGCAGTTCGCACAGGGCACAGAATGGTCTGTTAGCACTTGATCAAGTAGAAACAGAGTATCTGGAGCCGAAACATTGTAGCTTGTCATGGAATTCATGGCTTTAATCCTTGAATCAACATTTCCATCCAAAATAAGAAAGTGAAAAAAAAATGAGATTGAGCTTGTAGCCTGTGTAACTAACCAAAAAACGTGGCATGCCAACATCAAACTCTTTCTAGATCAAAGCCACTTTATTGCCAAGGGGTAAAATGAGACTTCGGTCAATGCACTGAGTTCCTCATATCCCCTAAGTGCTTTCTTTTGACACAAGTCAACATAAATCACTATGGCACTGTAAGGAGATTGTTGGCACTCAGGGCATTGTGCACAATTTAATGTGGCAGGAAATTATAGCAGTTATTAGGACTCTGGGAAAGCAAGTGCCAGCTCTTGCCAAGGCTGTCAGTTCTTAGCAAATGCCTGCAAACTCATAGCTGGAGATCAGACCAATTCACTTATATGTTAGTGTTTCTCAAAATAGATATTAATCTTATAAGTTGATATTTCATGTTTAGATTCTACAGAATGTTTCTAAGATGCTGTTTGTTTCATCTGTATTCCATGCTATAAGGAAATATGCACGTTTGCTTTATAACTTAGAAAATGTTTGCTCTAAAAACTTGTAAATTCAAATGGGAAGAACTATCAAAAACAAATGAACTCTCAAGGAACATCACAATACAAAGGATTAGTGAACAGTCCTATTGTATCTTGCTACATGCAAGCAAGCTCATCCTATGAAGCTGGAGGATGAATGAAGGAAATAAAACAACGACAAGATAATTTTTCATCTCCTGGCTGTGTGTACTTTCACAGTGTCAGAGCCACTAAACTGAAGCCAGAGATAACCCTAGGCTGCCCTTCAAGAAATTTTGAATTAACAGAGCTCTGGTGTCATTCATAGGATAGATTGCAAGGAATCCATGTGTATATGTTGCTTGCTTTAACATGTCAATAACTATTATTTACTCTTCTTCCTAGTTAATAAATCTCTAGTTAGTTTATTACAGGATTGGCTGCATGCATTGTCTTTGGTATAAGATCTAGAGCAATATTTGATCTGGGGTAAATGACTGGTCTCTTGAGGACGGGAATAAACCTGAATATATTGTGATTCTTTGTCATTTTTTCACTAAGTCCACCTTGTCTGGGTGACATGATAAATGGTAGAATCTAAGGGGACTGTCTGTGATTCTATGGTAAGATTGTTACAATAATCCAACAGTTCACAATTGTCACTGGCTTGGTGAAATCTAATTACAGATCATACCATCGGCTTGGGTTGTCTGCGCAGAGGTAGACATTCTCAACTGTGAATCACTTCAGACACTGTGACACTTGTATCAGAGGGGGAGCAATGTAGCCTTTTATATTATTTTAAAAGTATGGTAAGCCCCATCACACAAGCATTTCTTAAGCCTAACACCAGGTATGACTAAGCTAAAAACCTTGCAGCCACAGCCTGTAGGCCTTGCCTTTCAGTCCTATCTACTTAGCTACCGAATACATAATTATTTTTTTAACTATTGATACACCTTGTACTTCCATAGTCCTACATTTAATCCCATTTAACATATGTTTATATATGACATAATATGTCAATTATATCACATAATAAATTAAACTAAAATCATCAGCTACCATAAATATCCAGGGGAGAATGATGAAGGAACTTTGTGTAAGAATGAAAAAAAGGGGATGCATTTACTGGAGGAAAGTGGGAAGAGAAGATTCAGGATGCTCAAGGAAAAGGAAAAGTAGACATAACACATTTTAACTAAATCCTTCAGACATAGGAGAATAGTGATTTCAGGTAACACTGGGCAAAATAGGAAAAATTAGGCTTATGTTTTTTCCTACTAGAGGACAATTTGCCTATAAGAAATCTTACACAGATTGGCAGAACCAGCCACAGGTGATTTCAAAATTATTTAAACAGGACTTAACAGGAAAACAAAGAGTACCAAAAGAAGCTGGATAGGATCTGAAATTTTCATGCTATCTTTCAAACTTTCATTTTCCTGTGTACCAATACACAGAACAGTCTCCAGAAAATGGTTCAACAAGTGTATTTTTTACCTTAGGTACCAATCTTACAAACATCTCTAGAAGGACATGCTTATGACTGGCAAAAAAGATTGGAATTTGGTATCAGTAATTTGTCAGTTGTGGCTCTAACTAATTATTCACCTGTCAGTTCTAGAGAAAGCCAGTCAAGCTTATGAAATTTGTCATTGAGGAAGATGCCAATTCTGGTTACAGCATACAGATGCCTGAATACTTTCTAACTAATTGACAAGGATCTGCACCTTTTTTCTAACCCTTTCTTGTATGCTCCAAAATTAGTTAATTGGGCAGATGCGCACAGCCAGAATTTTTAGTTGGAGAAATTTTGCATGTACCATACAATGGGACTTTCCCTCATTCCAGCATATTTAGAGAGTGTTCAATTGCTAAAGCTGTGCTACCAAATTCATACATATCTTGTAATTCCTCTTCTTGCTTCTAACACCAGGCCACATTCTTACTGCATTTATTCTAGGTTTACACTGGTCAATGGAGTTACCCCTGTTTAACATACTACAACTGAGATGAGCCACATCTCAAGAAAAAAAAAATCCATTGTGGTATGAATAAAGCCCCTTGTTCATAGAAGATTAGTCATTTTGTGCACTTCCATTGCAAGCATTTTCCTCCCATCATGGAAGACAATCACTGCAATTTGCAACCCACTCAAATCCTTCTCTGATGTAACATACAAGTGCCGATTTGGAAGAATGCCTTTGCATTGTCAAAGTCTCATGGCATTTGCAATGGCTCCAGCGGCACTACATGCAAATCCTTTTGCGTTAGTGTTACTCTATTCCAGAACTTTGAAACATTCACAGTTGCCTCAATTCCATTTTCCATTTCTGCCCCTACAACATGCAGAACATTTCCTCAAGGTGCTGAGAGCTCTGGACTCCAAAAAAGTCCACTGGAATTCAGCCTTTCCTTCACAGGAGCTACTCAAGACACAACTCAATCAAGTCCTAATTTCCTATTCTACCTCTGCTATAGATCCCTTCCTCAACCATAACCTCCCCTCCTCTCCTCCCCCCCCCCAGATGCCATGTTTCTCCATTAGCTATAACAATTCTTAAGTAGGCCCTGCGGCACCAACCATCTGATCTGTGTGAGGAGTGAATGCTTCTGCTGACCTGGAGCTCCACAAGTGTCTACCTATGGAGGTCAGGTTTCTGGACCAGCACTTAACAGGGATTAAATGAAGAATTCATATGTAGTGAGTATTCCACATAGACCATTAGTGCAGTGAACCTAAACTATGGTTTCTCTGTGCAATCTGCTTACACGGACATAAGGGCCTAGCAGGTATCGTGTTACCAAGCAACCTCACATACTCCTCATTGACTCTATTAGAAGACTGAACTCAACTCATGAAAAACCCCTTTTTATACCCTGAAAAATGCATCATTTCTTCAGCCTGTACCTCTGAGAAGGGGATAGAGTGCCTCTGGGAGACCCTGTCAAGCTTGCTCCTTTCTGGATGCAGTATTGCTGATTCTTTCAAAAGCCACACACAAAAAAGCAGTTTCCATAGTGCAATGCTTACATGTAGTCGCCCTCACTTACTACACATTCTGTACTGCAACTGTGATGATTGAGAGTATTATTTTTCAGCCACTGGACTAGGTAAACACAGTTCCAGAGACAGCACTATTGTATAAGTATTCTAATTCCCAGTAATGTTCCAGCTGTTACTTTTTCCTCCTTTACTGCTAATGGTGTAGAAAAAAATACTATACAGTTGTGACGGACCAGGCTGGGTCTGGGCACCGCTGAGGACGTCAGCTCAGGGTGAATTGCTCAAAACCAGGGCTAGTTACAGCTCTCGCCTGGAGACCTTTCCCAAATAAGCCACAAGCCAGTTGCACAGAGCGCTTCAGCTGCGGATCTGGCCAGCGGGAAGCCTCACTAGCAAAACCCCTCAGACACTCCAGCTTTCCCTGTGCCACAATCAGCCCCAGGCTTTACACACAGTGAGAGGTTATAAAACCCCATCTCACCAACTCCGAACAGATCCTCCCAGTCCCAAAGAACCAGCCACAGTCCCCGGTCAATTTACACGTTAGATCTTACCCACAAGAGCATGCTGAGCCAATCCTTTAGAATCTAAGATCGAAAGGTTTATTAATAAAAGAAAGAAAAGGTTGAGAGAAAGATTGTATTCTCCTTAACATTACATACATCAGTCACCAAGTTCTTGATGTAAGCTCTTAGAGATGTTACAAACAGCTAGCTTAGAAGTCTCTGGTGTACATCTGTATCAGGATGGGTCAGCAATCCTTCCTGGCTCTCTGTTCCTAGCAAGGCTGCATCTGGAAGCGGAGCAAGACTGAAGACAAGATGGAGAAGGCCTCATGGGATTTTTATATTCCTCGTGTCTCCCAAACTGGAGCTGGTCACATGATCAAGTGACCTATCTATGTTTCACATGCCAGCAGCCATGAGGCACTTGCTGGTCTGCAGGCTTCCAGACGCATTCCTCAGGTGTGTATTGGCCACTCCCCAGAGCCATTGTCCATGGAGCAGTGCTAGTTAGCCCAGCTATTCACTGAACTATCATTCCTCACAATAGGCAGTGCAGGCCCATTGCTCCCTCCTGGACAGAGAACATTTACAGTATATGAACAGAGCCCATATTCATAACTTCACATACAAAAGTCATATAAATACACAAGTAGCATACATAGAATACTTCAGTTAGTCTATAAGGTGTCACAGGACTCCTCGCCGCTTTTATAGAATCAGTAGAGCATAAGCTTCCATTTGACACCTCACATGGCCCACTTGGTACAGAATTTGAGGCAAACACCAAACAAATATCTGTCCACTCACTTTAAAACCCAATAATATGACACCAGCTTCTACTTTGGTCATGAACATAATCAGAAATATTATTTTTCATGCTGCCACTTTGAAAGCATTGGGGAAAGAATGAATTCTTGGCTTCACTGAGGCTCTTCCAGGAAATATTTACCCATTTAAGTTAACATGCCATGTTAAACAAGTCTCTAACATTTATGAAGATAGATAGATTCATGGGCGTTAGGTCCATCAATAGCTATTAGCCAAGATGGGTAGGAATGGTATCCCTAGCCTCTTTTTCTGGAGGTGGGTGACAGGGGAGGGATCACATGAGAATTACCTGTGGTGATCCCTCCCTCTGGGGCATCTGGTATTGGCCACTGTTGGCAGACAGGATACTGGGCTAGATGGACCTTTGGTCTGACCCAGTCTGGCTGTTCTTATGAAGACATATTAAATACATGCACGCATACACAGACAAAGGCAAAGTTTATAAAAGAACAAGAGCCTCTGTGTTCAGAATGCTAGAGCCAGAAGAGTGCTATAGAACAGCTTTAAGGAATACTAACAGGCACAGCTGGCTGTGTGGACATAAGATTTGGAACGGCATTTTCAAATGCTTTCAGCATTGGCTTAACTGTGCTACTACAAAGTGCACGGGGTGTCTTACCTTCCTCTTTAGTCACTGATGAGTGCTTTTGAACACCTCTTCCCCCCCTCCTCCTTAAGGAATGAAGCAGGTTAACAAGACAGGTCTATTGTTTGGGGCACACAAGATCAGATGGCCAGTTTAGTTAGGGCTGAGCATGCGGCTGTGACACCAGGACTCCATTTTGTACTACATGTCATGTGAATTTAGTGTTTATGAAAGGTGATGAACTGAGAACCGAAGACAGAAATGCAGGCAAAAAGCATAGGCAAGCTGCAGTGGCAATATACATTTCCCTCTACTGCCATGCCACTGAGACTCAACCTCTGCTCACAGTGCACAAGCCCAGGAGCTGAAGAAGTGGTTTATGCCCCATTTCCACTCAGCCATGGACCTCCCTGTTGAGAATGCCACTTTCAGACACAACCAACTTATTTCACAGGGAATGTCTACACCCCGACTGGTGTGTGCCAGCTGACTCAGGCTTGTGTTGCTCAATCTACTTAATTGTTCTGGAGACATTAGGACCTGAGCCGCAATCTGAGCTCTGGGACCCTCCCACCCCATCGGGCCCTAGAGACTTCAGACACATCCCCAGCCTAAGCACCTACACTGCCATTAAACAAGTCCAAGCCTCACAAGCCCAAATCAGCTAGAACAGACCCGCCATGGGTTTTAATTTCAGTGTAGATGTACCCATACAGACTCTACCTGTAGTAAACCCCTGGTTTCCATGCAGACCTAGCCTACCCTTGTGTCTGGAGAGGAAAGGCCCAGAATCTGTCACCAGTCCCCTGAGCCATCCACTCCCCACAAGAGCTGTTTTGTTTTGGGGTCTGATTTTGTTTAATCCCATCTCAGCAGGCGCTGGAGGATGGGATATTGCCCACCTCTTGCTTTCTCTGTTGTCCTTTGCAGACCAAGGGGGAAGATTTTACCTGCCATTTCTAACTAGTTGATGAAATATGAAAAAAATGAGGTAAAGAAACCGGTTTCGTGGGAAGAGAAATTCTTGTGTGGAGGAAAAAACAACAACTTCCAGCTCTAGGAGCAGGTGGGTGGAAGGGAATTGTCCCTCCATTGGGAGCAGCAGGATGCAATGTTATCTGTGCCAGGTCCTGCCCCACAGTTCCATTCAGACTCACCCACGGTCTATGGGTTTGGCTGCTATTTATGCCTCAGAAAATATTTTTTCTGCAAGCACAGCAAAGGGAAAGGAGAAGTGAATGAAGCAGCAGTAACCACTCCTGGCAGGAAACAAACTAGGACAGCAGTGTCATTGCAAGTAGATAAGCTGGGCCGTTCAATTTCCATTCCTCCCTCCCTGTCTCCTCTGCAAGGATTTGGCAGAACAAGGTGAAAACAAGCGGTTATCCCTCCACCACCTCAGGCAACAGTATCTGTATTTAAAAAGTAAGGTGGTATGGGGGCACCAGTAGAATAGCAAGGCAGCTACCACAAAAACATTTCAGTGAAACCCCATTTAAACTAAGGTCAGCTAAGGCCCCGGAGGTTTTCAAAGGTAGCCAGAGAGGCTCTTTATCTTCTGCTTACATGGAGAACAGAAGCCACAGGCATAGTTTCTTTACAACATACACAAGGCCTCCCTGATGGGTGAGTATACAGCTGAGGCATTCTTCATTCACTGCCTTTATTATATGCCTCTGGGGAACATTTATAGAATCCACTTATTGGAAAAGTCGCTCTAAACAAATTTATGATTTATAGCGCCCAAATGCCGGACTCAGGATCAGGGCACTGTAGTGACAGACACTTTAGACACAAAATAAATGACAGACCCTATCCTCCAGGATCTCACAATCTACATATGGAGACACAATAAGAAAGTTGTGGGAAAAACTGGAAGGGAAGGAAGTCAACAGCCGAATGCAACACCAGGCTGCACACAAGGTAAATATACAATTTGAAAGGTTGTTTTTAAAGATAAACAAGCACAAATATTAATCAAACAACAAAGAGGGCACCTGCTTAGCCATTTCTTACAAAAAAGCTGTCTTTGAAATTAATTTATGCAGCAGTTAACACTTAGCTATATTTGATTGTTGAGTAACTAAGAACTGACATGAACAAACAAGTTATCTACATATAAGAAATTCTCCATTTGCAAATGGATTTTAATTTGAGATTACAAATATTGTCTCAAGTCCCCCTCAGAAAGAAACCCAAGTTAATAGATTAAATTTTAGATATTACACTGTTTATGATGCACAGATGTATTGAAGAAGAGATGTTTCTGTTCCATATGAGACAATACAGCAATAGATACAGCTTGAATTTTAAAATATTTTATTTACTGTGCCTTATGATTTAGGAACCCCCTTACTATAGATTATCCTATTGGGCTGCTATCAAGTCATGATCTATCAAGTCTGCCTACAATGCTCAGCATGGCAAGAACACTGAATCAGGGCAATAAATTGAGGTTATGGCCTTGCTGACAACATGAATAATATTTGCCCTGCTCCTACTGCAGAAAGAAGTGAACAAGGAAGTATTTTCTATCTCCTCAAAACACCACAGATGAAGCACTGTACTTCCAGTCACTGGTTCCAGATGAATATCGCCATGCCTCATTTGCATACCTAATGAGCCGCCATTTTGCGCAAGGAGCTATTGTGCAAGAAAGCAGTCTACACTGCTCCTTCTTGCACAAAAACCCCCTCTTGTGCAAGAGTTGTTCTGCCTGAAAATAAGCGGCAGAACGGCTCTTGCACAAGAGGTTTTTGTGCAAGAAGGAGCAGTGTAGACTCCTTCTTGCACAAAAGCCCCTTGAGCAAAAATGGCGGCTCATTAGGTTTGCCTCATTTGCATATCTTCTTGCACAAGAATGCGCAATGTAGACATAGCCTAAGAGTATACCCAGAAGTACCATAGCTATTCCTGCTACAGCATTTTAAGTGCAGACCATCTTTGCTATTGAACATAATAATGGCCATACTGGGTTACACCAATGATTCTTCTAGACCAGCACCACGTCTTCTGACAAAGGCCTGGGGGGCAGATGCTTCAAAGGGAATGGACAGAACGGGGGCAACTATTAAGTGATCCATACTCTATTATCCAGTCCCAGCATCTGGCAGGCAGAGTCTTAAGGACACCCACAGCTTGGAGTGAGTCTCTGGCCATCTTGGCCAATAGGCATTAACGGTCCTATTCTTCATTAAACTTGTCTAATTCTTTTTTTAATACAGTTATAGTTTTGGCCTTCATAAACATCCCCTAGCAATGAGTTCCACAGGTTGACTATGTTGTGTGAAGAAGTCCTTCATTTTGTTGGTTTTAAACAGGCTGTTTATTAATTTCATTAGGTGACCTCTAGTTCTCGTGTTACATGAAGGGGTAAATAGCAACTTTCTCCATCTCAGTCATGATTTTATAGACCTCGATCATAGTCCCTCTTAGTTGTGTCTTTTCTAAACTAAATAGTTGCATTCTTTCAATCTCTCCTTGTATGGAAACTGTTCCGTACACCTAATACTTTTCTTGTCCTTCCCTATACGTTTTCTATTTCTATTTCGGAACTGCATGCACTGCATTCAAGGTGAGGGCTTTGTGTACTACAGATTTATATCATGGCATTGTAATATTTATTGTCTTATCTCTTTTCTAATCTTGCCAAATGTTCTGTTACTTTGACTGCTGCCGCACAGTGAGTGAATGTTTTCAGAGAACTATCCACAAGGACTCCAAGATCTCTTTCTTGAGAGGTAATAGCTAATTTAGACCTCATCATTTTGTATATATAATTGAAGAACATAATCCCAACATGTCCTACTTTGCCCAGTCACACAGTTGTGTCAGATTCTTCAGAGTCTTCTTGTCACTTTGAGTAATTTTGTATCATGTGCAAAAGTTGCCACCTCATTGGCTACCCCTTTTTCCAAATCATTTGAGAGTATGTTGTACACAGCTGACCCAAGTACTGATCTCAGGGGGGTACTGCTATTTATCTCTCTTCCATTCTGAAAACTGTTTGTTCCTATCCATTGTCTCCTGTCTTTTAACCAGTTACTGATCCATGAGAGCACCAATGTTAAACTTTAACAACAACAAATTTAAAGCTATATTTTTAAGTCAAAATGGTAGGAGAATAATTCTGGTGCAAATTATTAATTTTCCTGCCAATTAGTTGAAGAGTCGCAAGTTTGGGAAGCTGTAGCATTTTAGTGAGAAAAATGAAATCAAACATAATAGCAAATCTGGGATTTTTGATTCAAGATAGGGTAACTGTAAGGCTCACAAACATTTTATAACCCATCTGTTTTCCAGTGATCAACTGCCAAACTAGACAAGTATAATCAATCTAATATGGGTTACGGCTATCCTCAAGTTACTTCAATACATGAGAAATCTAAACAATTACTCTGTGTACCATCCCTTGAGCCACATATTAATCCTTTTCCTATCATTTAAGATACCTGGAAGAGGAAACCTTTCAGAAGTGCTACCTTTGCTACTCTCTCCATGGATTTCTCTCTGAATTCTCAGCTATGGTTTTGAAAATCTCCATACTGTTCTATCTTCTTATTGTCACTATTCTCAACATAGACCATTGGAATTAGGTCATCCCCTACCGCAGTCAGTAAACCAACCACCACAAAATAAAACAGGCAAAAACATAGCTGCTCTTCCAAACCACTAAACAAACAGGTCTGCCAGGTCTCAGTAGAACAAAGCTTCCCACCTTTATTGCAGCACAAAGAATCTCATCACCACTCTGAGCCATTTTTTTTCCTTTCAGTTTCAAAAGAGTAACAACACGGCAGTGGTTTACCAGGGTTAGCCCCTGGCAGGCTACCGCCACTATGTTTACCTGCCCAGCCACAGATACTGGTGATCACAGCTCCCATTGGCCACTGATTGCTGTTCTTGGTCAATAGAAGCCACAGGAAGTGGTGTGGATTAGGACACCACTTCCTGCAGCTTCCATTGGCCAGGAACAGTGATCCACAGCCAACTGGAGCAGCAATTGCCAGTACCTGAGGACGTGCAGGTCAATATAATGATGGGAACTTCCAGGAGCTAACACTGGCAGACCAGAACTGTCCCATGAGCCAGTATTTGCCCACCTGACTCCTTTCTGATCCAAACCTATATCAAATTTTCTCCTTCATTCCTTTCCTCCATAGTCTGATCTAGTACCACACGCTGACTGGGGTGGTTAATGGCTGTGGGTATTCGACCCCTTATGGCCCAGCTATTGTGCCTTGTTTTGTGGGTATATTTGCCTAACACTCCTCTAAACTTGTAATCACTAACAGTCACTCTGTTAAGCTTCTTCTGTAGGCTAATAAGGGAATTTATGCATAGGAGAATCTAGGACCCATGTGCTGCTGACTATTTATTAGATAGAAGTACCTGCAGGTCAACAGGTGGAAGTAGTTTACATGGGTCCCAATCCTCTCATTTAAGTCAATGGCAAGACTGTCATCAAGCCATTTAATGGCCCTCAGTTTGCACCTACTTTAATTCTTGTTTAGCCCAGATTTCATTGGGAAGATTAAATGAATGTAGTGAATTAATATTATCAGTGCAGAAATATCTGTGTTATTTTTAACATGCCAAGTAGTTCTAAATAGACAACAGGTAACTGCTCTGTAGAACCTGCCTAGAGGCAAAGTAGAAGTTTTGAAACCTGGGTACAGGTCTGGTAGTGGTATCCCTTATGACATAGCCTTTTGCTGATTCACAGCTAAACTGATACCATCACATATCTAAGTGAACATTGGCCTATCAGTCCTGAACTGCAACATGTCTGGTTCTTCCAAGTTACTGACAGCCACCATTTGTTCAGCCAGGCATGCAAATTATACTTGTGCAATTTTCATGAGCTGCTAAGGAAGCTCAACATTGCTAGACTCCAAACATTGCTAAAATCTTGGCAGTTGTGACATTTCACACATTGCGAGGGGGACAAATTCAAATTCAAAGTTTTACTTCCCATTACTCATTTGCATTTCAAACCTAAATTCTCAGATAAAAATGAACTCACTACCTACTGATCAGCAAGTCATTTTCTTCTATTGAGAATTATGTTGGTTGCATAATTAAAGATAGACTCAAGGTGACCTAATCATTCTATGAAAAGCCACACAAAATATAAGCGTTCAATATAATAGGGCTTCAACCTTTTCCCAAGGGCCTCCCTTGGGCTAGTACTTTTCTGGGTTAAGTGCCAGTTTAGCTGTTTGAATTAAGGTAGTACTTTGGTTGTCCTGTCATGAATCAGGGCCTCTTTGTGCTGGGCACTGTACAAAAACATTAATATACCCTGAATATTTTAAAATCCAAGTAGACTTCAATAGATTATTGCATGGACTTGATTTTTAACTACAAGTAAAGGACAACAAAAATAATTAGGGGTATGGAGCAGCTTCCATATGATGAGAAATTAATAAGAATGGGACTATTCAAGATGGGAAAAGAGTAACTTAGGAATATGCTAGAGGTCTATAAAATCATGATGGGTATAGAGAAAGTAAATAAATAAAGTGTTATTTACTCCTCCTAATGCAACCAAAGGTCACCCAATGAAATTAATAGGCAGTATGTTTAAAACAAATGAAAAAATATATCTTCATATATCTTTGCCAGAGGGTGTTGTCAAAGTCAAGACTATAACATGGGTTAAAAAAACTAGATAAGTTTATGTAGAATCGGTCCATCAAAGGCTATAAGCCAGGATGGACAGGAATGGTGTCCCTTGCCTCTGTTTGCAGGAAGCTGGGAATGGGTGACAAGGGAGGGATCACTAGATGGTTACCTGTTCTGTTCATTCCCTCTGAAGCATGTGGCATTGGCCCCCGTCAGAAGACTGAATATTGGGCTAGATGGACCTTTGGAGTCAGATCCAGTATGGCTATTCTTGTGTGATTCGCTTCAGTTGCCACCGCTGCACTTATGGTCTTCTTAGCTTCAAAAATATCCAATTTCACTGTCTTTACTTCCTTCTCTGCTCCCTTTAATTCTAATTTAAGCTCTCGTCACACATTCATTGCCAATTCAAACCTTGATCAGCGGTGTTCCCATTTCATTTTCAGATACTGGTCATTTAAAAAGTATTATAAAAGTGGAAGTTGTCCTCAAGTGATGAAACTGTGCAGTCTGCTGATAAAGACATTAAACATTTATTATAGGATAATTAAACCCCATTTATCCAGACACAAATTTCAATGAAAAAAAACAAAATTGTGTTAAAACTACAGAATTTTTGCCAAGGGGAAATGGAGTTAATATGGGAAGAGGCAATTATAGTGCCTTCATCAAACATGTCTCAGAAGCCAAGAGACACTGCCAATATCAGTCAGATTTCAGCAATTTGAAAACCCTTACATTATCCTCATGCAAGAAGGAAGCTGTTAATATACACTTTCACACACAGAAGTCTCAACTTTGCATACATCCCTGTATCATATTGTATTGACGTGTTCGATCTGCTTGACATTTCATTGTGAACAGAGGCAGCTAACAGGGAGTTTCGTGACAGAGTTTAGAAGGGGAATGGGAAGGGGGCTAGGTACACTAAACTAAAACCAAAGCTACCTGATTTAAATAAAAACCCTATCAATAACCTAGGTAGCTGTAGGAGAGAATGCAGGCAGAAGCCCAGCAGCAGAGAGGGGGCTATCCTGTTTATTGCACCCAATGTAGCATGTATGATTACCTGTCCTATGGACAGGTGGCATGTGTGTGCATTCAGTGCAAGGAACTCCTGGCCCTCAGAGACCACGTACAGGCTTTGGAGGGCAGAGTGGCTGAATTGGAGGAGCTAAGGGAGGCAGAGAAGTACATAGATGAGGCTTTCCAGGACACTGTAGAACTGTCCTTACTCCAGTCAGATAGCCCCTGTGCTGTTAAGGAGGATGAAAGGCTGAGGAAAGGAGAACAGTCAACAGGAGCAGAGGGAAATGATCCCATAGTTGGGACCTTCCTTCCAGAGGATGATACGGTATCCTCTCGCACTGAGGATACATCTCTGGGGAAGGGAACTCCAGTTATTAGGAAAAGGCAGGTGTTAGTAATGGGGGATTTGATCATTAGAAACACAGATAGCTGCATTTGTGATGACCGGGAGAACCGTCTGGTGACTTGCCTGCCTGGTACAAAGGTTGCAGAGCTCTTGAGATATCTAGATAGACTTATGTGTAGTGCTGGGGAGGAGCCAGTGGTCGTTGTACGTGTAGGTAACAGTGACATAGGCAAGGTTAGGAGAGAGGTTCTGGAGGCCAAATGTAGGCTGCTAGAAAAGAGATTGAAGCCAGGACCTCTATGGTAGCATTCTCTGAAATGCTTCCAGTTCCACAAGTCAGGCCAGGTAGGCAGGCAGAGCTACAGCGTCTCAATGCGTGGATGAGACGATGGTAGAGAGAGGAGGGGTTTAGATTTATTAGGAACTCAGGAAACTTTTGGGATAGGAGAGCCTACACAGGAAAGATGGGCTCTACCTAAACCAAAATGGAACCAGACTGCTGGCACTTAACATTAAAAAGGTTGTAGGAGCAGTTTTTAAACTAAGGGATGGAGCACAAGCCGACACGTCAGAGGAGCACATGGATCAGATCTCTTAGAGAACCTCTATTAATAGACGGTCCCCTATGTTCAAATCATGAGGAGAGGATGGAAGATGATAAAGCATGGATCAGATCAGATGAGAAACAATCAAATGAAAAAGAGTCTAACATCAGAAAATGGCAGACAGATAAAAAGTGACAAATTTTTAAAGTGCTTATACACAAACACTAGAAGTCTAAATAATAAGATGGGTGAATTAGAGTGCATCGTATTAAAGGAGGATATTGATATAATAGGCATCATAAAAACTTGGTGGAATGACAATCAATGGGACACAGTCATACCAGAGTACAAAATATATCGGAAGGACAGAACAGGTCATGCTGGTGGAAGAGTGGCACTATACGAGAAAGAAAATGTAGAATCAAATGAAGTAAAAATCTTAAAGGAGCCTAAATGTTCCACAGAATCTCTATGGATAGTAATTCCATGCTCCAATAATAAGACTATAGCAGTAGGGATATATTATCAACCACCTGATCAGGACAGTGATAGTGACTATGAAATGTTAAGGGAGATAAGAGAGGCTATCAAAATAAAAAAAACCTCAATAATAGTGGGGGATTTCAACTATCCCCATATTGACTAGGTACACGTCACCTCAGGACGAGATGCCGAGATAGAATTTCTTGATACCGTTAATGACTGCTTCTTGGAGCAGCTGGTTCTGGAACCCATAAGGGGAGAGGCTATTCTTGATTTAGTCCTAAGTTGAGCTCAGGATCTGGTTCAAGAGGTAATTATAACTGGACTGCTTGGAAACAGTGACCATAATGTAATGAAATGCAACATCCCTGTGATGGGAAAAACACCTCCACAGCCCAACACTCTGGCATTTAATTTCAGGAAGGTAAACTACACAAAAATGAGGATGCTAGCTAAACAGAAATTAGAAGGCACAGTGACAAAAGTAAAATCCTTGCAAGCTGCATGGAAACATTTCAAAGACACCATAATAGAGGCCCAACCTAAATGTATGCCATAAATTAAAAAACAAAGTAAGAGAACCAAAAAAGTGCCACCATGGCTCAAGCACCAAGTAAAAGAAGCAGTGGAAAAAGTAGACGTCAAATCCTACTGAGGAAAATAGAAAGGAGCATAAACTCTGTCAAATAAAGTGTAAAAATATAAAAGAAAAGCCAAAAACCTGGCATTGGAAAAGGTTCAGAAAAGGGGAACAAAAATTATTAGGGGTTTGGAACAGGTCCCATATGAAGACAGATTAAAAAGACTTGGACTTTTCAACTTAGAGGAGACTAAGGGGGGGAATATGATAGAAGTCTATAAAATCATGACTGATGTGGAAAAAGTAAATAAGGAAAAGCTATTTACTTATTCCCACAATATAAGAACTAGGGGTCACCAAATGAAATTAATATGCAGCAGGTTTAAAACAAACAAAAGGAAGTTTTTCTTCACTTAGTGTACAATCAACCTGTGGAACTCCTTGCCAGAGGATGTTGTGATGACTACGGCTTTAGAAGACGATTTTATGAATTACTCTGTATACAGAAATAGAAATGTATTCTTGTTTTCATAAATGGACATTAAATAATGCTGAAAGAAAAAAAAAATCAAGGGAGTCAAGACAGTGTCCTGGCATGAATATACTTTAATAAGGTTGTTATTATGAGACAACAATAAATACATACATACAAAGGCAGTACATATCAGCAATGTTTCTTCAGAACGTTCATAATATAGTAGGATGTCAACTGGCAGATTTGTCAGAAGTGGCTGAATGAACACTAAATTTTACAGCATCAGAGGAAAACAGGAAAGAAGTTGACACATTAGCAGCAGGAAATATTGCAACCAAGAACGTTTGTTTATTATCAATTTAACATATATATATCCAACTATACTCAGGAAGAAAGAGTTGCACCGTACAATTTGAAATGTTTAGCTTCGTGCCGTGGCTGTTGGAGGTTGTTCCGACTGTAACTGCTTCCCAAGATATTCCCTGAAAGACACAAAATAAAAAAGTTTGTGAAAGATTCCCATGCAGAATATCTCAAGCCAAGTAAAGAAAGGGAAACAATGTTCCTATATTTAAATCATAGAATAACAGTGACTAGCAATATTGGATGCCTAACCTGAGATCCCCTGAATGGCCAGCACTTCATTTTCAAAGGGTGGTTGCTCAGCAATTTTTGAAGTTAAGGGGAAAGGTTTCCATATGAGCATCCCCGCCACCACCACACCCAAAAAGTAATCCAAAGTCATTAGTCACTTTTGGCACTGCACAGCATGTTGACTAGTGTTCTAGCTCATCCATAACTGCTGTAACTTAGCACACTGCTGAGGGTCACATATGCTGCTGGTAAACTGTTTAAAAGATTATTCATCCTACTGTGCACACATGTAACTCCTGGCAATGTTAACATGCACACCCACCGACAGTATAGGTTTCTCAGTTCGCAAGACCTCATACAAATTACAGGTGGAAAAGACCTACAAAATCCAATCAGGTTCATTCGCTACCAGGACTCTCTTGTATTAATGGTGCTTCCTTCAGGCCAATGTAAAATATATATTAACTCTCCCCTCCCCCCCTGCTTTTTAAACATACCAGACCTATCGAAACCTAGAACTAAATTAACATCCAGAATCTTCAGTATTCCCAACATTTTTTAATCTTTGGTAGATTCCATCCACCACACAAATAATGAAGTATTTATCGATTATGAAATTCCTCTATTAATCAGTTTTCAAAATAGTTTTCAGGTCATCACTGCAATGTAGTGCCAATAAATGATACAAAAAAATAGGAGTGCAAAGCATAAAAATGATCCCAAGGACCTAATCCTACAAGGCATTGCTGAATGCTTTCATGTCCAATTAGTTTTCAGGGGAAGTTGCAGGAACTCAGTACCTCACGGATCAGAAAGGGGGTGGGAAGAGAAATTTTTAAAAGCAACCTGTAGCATGCTACTGACAATATGCTAGTACCATTTTTTCAATTCCTCAGTTGGAATGGGTGGTATCAAAAGTTGTTAAGTAAAAGAGCCATTCCCCCATTATATCACAGTTACTACAACCCTGTCATTTTTGCTAGAGGAGCAGAATAGTATATATTGCTTAGACGAAGGCAGAAAGCCACCTTGGGAAAAGACATTAAACCAAGTTAATGTGACTTCAGATTGTAAGTTTACCTGCATTTTTCAGATCAACATTGGCAGCCCGTTTTATTACCTACCTCTCTGCCCTAACTTCTCAAGCGCTAAAGAAAAATGGTTTTCAAAAATCTTCAAAAACAAAGTTCAAAAGGAAACACGTCAGAAGCTTGCATTTTCAGTATTATACTACATCCTGTTAAACGTGAGTTTGAAAACCTTTACATAACTGCCTTATAGTATGGATGTCCTGCTAAAGTGCCACAAAAGTCTCCAAAAAGATGACCAGTGACCATCTTCCTCACCCCTGACTAAAGTTCTGTTGAATTCTGGCACCTTATTAGAGGAAGTGGTATTCAGTTTCACATGCCCTCATTTTCTATAGCACAGATAAAGCTCAGCACCAATGTTGCATTCACTCATAACTAGGCCATTTAATTTGAAGATTGGGTGTGGGAAAATACTCCAAGAGTCCACAAACGTAATGTTAACCCTTATACTTTGTTAGCAGTAAAAACATGATCTCTCACACAATTTGAATGCTTTAGAAATGTAACACACAATGTTACTGTATATTAACTTTCCTACATAGTCAGATGGTTACCAGTATGTATTAAAAAAAAGCACCCACAACCTGAGGAAACAAATGTCAAATGTTGTCACAGGATCACAGTATCATAGTGCAAATAGATACCAGTCCTGAGACCTGCTAAGGATATGTAGCTCCTCTTCTCAAGCTACTAAATGCAGCAATACAGGGAATAATATTAACCAGAGCCATGGCACAGTGGTTTGTGCCATAAGGTCATGAAGGCTCTACACTGCCATACTGTTGAATTAAGAGAAATCCCTTATTCCACAGGAACTTGGAATAAGAAAAGCAACTCATGCAATCCCTGAAATGCAGGAGCATTGATTCTCCTTTGACCTATACTTCAGGTCTGGTTGGGATGGCATTTTATAGGCTCTGGAAGGAGATGAGCAAGGCTACAAGGCAGTGGACTAAAGGCGTGGGTAGGTTAAACTGCGTGGAAGTTTATATGGTTAAACAAACCTCTCAATGTGCAAGTTCCATGTGAAAACTGTTCACTGCTGCTAAGAGGAGAAAGACAGATTAATGGGTTATTCTTAGAGGCCTTATATATTTAAATCAGTTCATCTCCTCAAGATTATGAAAGCAGCTCTTTCAGTTCCCAACTGTCCTCACTATTACTTCTTGCTGTTAAAGAATGATGCAGTTGGAGTTAATTTTTATATGATGGCACTGCAGCATGTTGGGAGATAAATAGCAACTGTGAGCAGTTCTGACTGCCTTCACAAACACAGGAAGAGATTAGTGTTATGCTTTACCAACTTCTGCAAGTTAGACAGCTGGTTCTGTTTCAGACTCTTTTGTGCAACTCTTTCAAACCAAGATTTTAGACATTATGTTTAGAGAATAAGCAACTAGTCAACTACCCGATAAACCTAAGCTTATCGGGTAGTTGAGTCACTACTCGATTAGTCACTCCCCCTCTTGGGCCTCTGTATTAGAGGCAGCAAGGGGGGGGGGGAGGGGAACAGGAGTGAGTGCTGGGGGGAGCCAGCTTAAAAGCCAGTTTCCCCCTAGCACCATCTCCATGGAGGTGCAGGGGAGGCAGAGGCGCAGTGGGAGAAGCACTGTTTTGATATTTGCAAAAGCGGCGAGGAGTCCTGTGGCACCTTATAGACTAACTGAAGTGTTGGATCATAAGCTTTCGTGGGCAAAGACCCACTTCATCAGATGCATGTGGTCTTTGCCCACGAAAGCTTATGCTCCAACACTTCGGTTAGTCTATAAGGTGCCACAGGACTCCTCGCCGCTTTTGCAGATTCAGACTAACATGGCTATCCCTCTGATGTTTTGATATCTTAACTTTTCTTTGGTAGAAGCAGCCTTCTGCTGTCAGACTGGTCATTTTCACACAGCTCTGGACCCGGCGTGTGTGAGGATTGCTCTTCCACCAAAAAAAGCAGAAGAGCAGAAACGTTCCCTGGACACAGCGAAGTTTTTCTGGGATATCTCAGAAAAACCCCGTAGTGTAGACGAAGCCTGAATGTCAATGTATTGCCTTTAGAGATTATCAGTGAGAGCTTATTCAAATAGTATCCAAAAGATACTCTGGTATGAAGAGTTTGACACAGACATAATGGGCAGTTCATAACATTTTAGTAGACGGAGGTATTAGAGTAAAAGGCAGAGTGGTTTCCTTTGACAGACAGCACTGTGAAATGAAGATATATGGATGTTTTTTAACTTGACTGTGTATCTAATAAGCAAATTCAATCCAAAATCTGACCTTGTCAGAGAAATAAGCATATGAATTTGAAAAGTTGGTTCAAATGCAACTCTTCATCTTTTGAACAAATAAAAATGTCTGAGTCCAGGAACATAAAACACAATACATAGCATGACTATCTACAAAAGATAAGTAACCACTAGGCGACCTTTTAAAAGGTAAGAAATCAGAAAACAACAACAGGAAGCACATTTTTAAGGTTATTACTGGATATACATCAGTTCATTTGACTCATCCTACTAATCTAAACTTGTTGCTAGTTACTATGAGAGAGTGATTTTCTTAAATGTACTCAAAAATATAACATATATAGCTGTGGGTGTATCAGTGGTTCTAATTACATTGAACAGTCTCTAGGGAAAAAAAAAAAAAATCTATGGTTGAGAATGAGTCTCCAGAATGTTCTGAACAACAGTCATCAGCTGCTGCAAAGTAAATTTAGGAAAACAGAGTTCAGTAAAGCAGGGGGAAAAACACAAACTCAGATCAACTGCAGCTACTCTAGATGTCTCCGATGCCTTTTTTTGGCCATGAGAACCTGTCTGCACTATATACTTAGAAGCTAGCCCATTGCATATGCACCTAATAGCATATGCTGTGATTTAAAAAGTCAGGCACCGCTGTTGTTAAATGGGGATGAACTGAAAAAGAAAAACATCTTTGCTTAAGCCTTAGGACTGCAAGGAAGAATGGTCCAGTGGTTAGGACACATGTCTGCCGGCTGACAGAGCCTAGTTCCTTTCCATGGTCTGCCAAGCATATGACCGTGGACAAGTCTCTCAGGATGTGTCTATATTGAATATATATCCACATTATAATTAGGAGCTGTGACTGCAGAACAAGGAGACATTCAAACTAGCTTTGATCCAATGGCAATGAAGTTGCAGCAGCACAGGAGGCTGCATACGCTAGTCCTGCCCACCCAATATTGTGGGTACATACTCAAGTGACTGCCACTCAGCTTGTTTGTTACTCTTACTCAAGCTAGCATCTGCAATCACACATCCTGACTGCAGTGTAGACTTACCTTATTAACCTGTGCCTCAATTCCCTGGGTCACCTCAGAGTTAGTTGCAAGGAAAAATACATTGAGATGCTCAGATACTACAATAATGGGAGCCATATGAGTGACTAAGAAATAAAAATGGCAGTGAATGTTTGCAACAGGAACAAAACTAGAATGCATTTCAGTTAGAGAGTATATCCTAAAAGACACAAAGCTGAAGATGAGCCTGGCCTGAATGACAAAACATCAAGCAAGAATGAATTGTTAATCTTAACACTACTTATAGCATTAGGCACCTTTGCAGGAAGCAAAACCAACAAGAAACAGGACATATCTCACCATATTTTATGTACGTAAGAAGAACATAGTAGTAGATCAAAAGACAGGACTATGCAGCACTTTAAAGACTAACAAGATGGTTTATTAGGTGATGAGCTTTCGTCACCTAATAAACCATCCTGTTAGTCTTTAAAGTGCTGCATAGTCCTGTCTTTCGTTTCAGCAAGACCAGACTAACATGGCTACATCTCTATTACTATAGTAGTGGATGTCTCTTTAAATGGGATGCATGCCACAGCAAAGGGGATACAACTCTAGGTTAAAAGTTACTTGTTTAAATGCACGTTAAGTATCTCCTTGGCTGAACCCAGTATCACTTAACAGGCAATCTATGGATCTAAAAAGTCATCAGTGGTACGGACTGTGTTCTTTATCACTTTGTAACATGCAAAATTTTGAGTTCAGCATGCAGATTGCTTTTTATAACATTTTAATACAAGCTATTAAGTACCCAGTAGGAAACCTCACTTTTCAGGACTAATTTTCCTTCTAGGATACATTATCTAAAGACAACTTTTTTCACCAAATATGTTTTATGACACTTAAAATTAGATTTTCCACAAAAACATTTTCCACATACTAGGTTTTGATCTAACCCAGTGTTTCCCAACCAGGGTTCCGTGGAACCCTGGGGTTCCGCGGACCATCATCAGGGGTTCCGCAAGAAATCACGGAATAAATAACGCTAGGCGGGGCCTGGAGCATCTGTCACGCCCTTCGCCTTCCACCCTGGCGCTCAACTGACTTCTGTGTCGCTCAGGCAGGCTGCCGCACAGGAGCAAGCAGCACAAGAGGGCAGGGAGTTCTGCACAGCTCAGCCGGGCCACCGTGCAGGAGCAAGCAGCCATTTGCGCTCTGCAAGTGAGAGGCAGGAGGAAGAGGAGAAGAGAAAGAGAGGGGAAAAATGCTCCAATTTTTTTCTTACAATGTAAGCGGACATTTATTTATATTTATATATATATATATATATATATAAAAATAAAAAACAGATCTTTACAAATAAATTTTCTTGAAAAAATTTAGCAGTAATTGAATTGCGCTCCTCGCTGCCAACTTTTTCTGGCCAAGCAAACATTTTCATAGGTAGGGGTTCCTCGGGATATGAAAAATTATTTTAGGGGTTCCTCCGTGGGGAAAAAGGTTGAGAGTCACTGATCTAACCACATGACTGCTTAGTAAGAATAGAGCAATATCAGTACAAGTTATTTTCACTCATTTCTATAATGTATTGACAGCTGAAGTTTATAAACACATTAAGGATAAAGTCTCAGATTTAGTATCCATCTAAACTGATTCATTTCTTCCCAGTAATTTCAAATTCAACTTTAAACTTCATTAATATCAGGCAGCTTAGTTTACATTTGTGTTTTACAGATCAAGAAGCCTTTATTTACCATGCTAAACAGAAGGCAAAAAACACTTTCAATGTTTAAAAGCTTTAAATTTATACAGATGGCAGAATAATTCAGGAAGGCTGAAATAAATTAGGTCTGACTGACAATTTTGATCAGACCTCTTAACATCAAGGAAAACTTTAAAGTGGCAATTATCAGAAGTGAAATTTCATCAGAAAAATTCTACCTTGCTGTCAACTAACAAATGACTTTTTTCAATTACTGTGCATGGAACTTTAAAATGCAACATTAATTTGAAACAAAAATGTAAAACTACCCATGATATGGAACACATACTGCAAATGAGGAAAGCAAATTAGACCTCCAGACAAATAATAAGTAAGTTGTACAAGAAGTCAACATTTCAAGCAAATGATCATCATGCACTGTGAAATCCTGGGGAACACATGCAGAATACAAATTTCAATCACCCAATTACACAGACTGCAGTCTAAAATACATATTTATGTACAAACAACAAAATGGAGACCTCAAACATTAGTAGGTAGGGAGCAAGTGTCCTTGCAATCAATTACTTCTTTGCTTATTTGTCACCTAACCAGATGCATGGTCTATAACAGTGTTTCTGAAACTGTGTTCCATGGCACACCAGCATGCTACGAGGCAGTCGGAGGTGTGCCACGGAGAACAGAATTCAAAATGGCCACCCTTTTTTTGCTCAACAGGTTTCCCCCAACCCCCTTTTTTTCCCCCTCAATAACTTCTCCCCTCCCCCTGGCTCTCTCTTCCCCCCTCCTCCCCCCCCCCCCAAAAAAAATCCTTAGTGTTCCTCATAAAAAAATTATTATTGTTCGGTGTTCCTCGGTCTTAAAGTTTAAGAAACACTGGTCTATAAAAACATTAATTTTAACTAGTATAGCTATTTGCCCATCTTAAACTTTTCAATTAGCAAAACACTGTTAACTACACATTTTATGTTTTCTATTACTGAGAAATTTGATAGCGTTCAAGATTAAAATTGTGTGAAGCTGGCTAAATCAATATAGTTCAATTTTTCTTAATATTGTGGATTGCATTATTATTCATTGAAGTACCATCTACTAGAATTAAGCTTATAGTTTGTCAGCTTTAATGACTGAGCTGTTCATTATTACAAACAGATGCAAAATGGCATAAGAGATATAGATTGGACCTCCTTGGTCTGGCACCCTCAGGAAGAATTTTGCCGGACAAGGGAAGGTCATTTCTGGGCTGACCCCTGTCACCAGCCACCCCCCAGTTATGGTCTCGCTGCCAGCCTCCCAGCTGGCTTCTCCCTGCCACTGGCCCCTCAGCACGCAGGACCTTAAAAGGGTTAAAAAATAATTAGGTAAGTTCATGAAGGATAGGTCCATCAATGGAGACTAGACAGAATGGGCAGGGATAGTGTCCCTAGCCTCAGTTTGCCAAAAGCTAGGAATGGATAACAGGGTGGATCACTTGGATTACCAGTTCTGTTAATTCCCTCTGAAACTTCTGACAGTGGCCACTGTCAGAAGACAGAATTCTATTCTAGATGGACCTTCGTAGAATCTCATGCAACCTTCCTGACTTAGAAAACTATATTTTCCTTGCACCTTCTAGACAAGCCCTGGCAGGTATATGGCATGAATAAATACATGTTTACAGATCCCAGCATGCCAATTTAACATGCTAAAAAGTCATGAAATGAGTTAAAGTGCAATAAAAAAATAAGGTAATCAAAAGTTTAACAAATGGAGGGGGAGCACTGAAGAGTCTCTTCACCTGGGACACCATTTGGTCTAAGACCAGCCCTCCCTAATGATGGTAAGAAGCCAGCTTTGTACTGACTTAACCTGATCCAACAAAAAACAAAACAAAAAAAACCCCAAATACACATTTCCAAAAGGCTCCACAGTGGTATGGATCAATATGTCTAAGGAGAAGCTGAGAATATTTGACATCTACTCATATTTTCAACTCACTTATCAAAGAACTGATGGTATATAATGCCATATTACTTCCCTTATGCGCAGGATGAAGGGGAGTGTGCTCATGAAGAAAACTAAGGAAGCCATTTCTACTTTCTACAGAGGGAGGGAGCTTTTCTACCCTCCACTTATCTCTTCTCAGCATATGCAGAAAAAAAGGGAAAGCAGAGCCAGGGGGCTAACTGAGCTTGCATGATTCATCCACCCTCACAACTGCAGACTAGCTTCCAGGAAAATTGGGAGTTAATGCTACCTCCAGAAACACCAGCATGTGCGCTGACTCCTCTCTGCAGAGCCAAAGAGCACAGCTAGGAACACTGCAATACTGGCTACACAGATGAGAACTGCCGAAAAGCTCCCTCACAGAGCAACCTGAGATCTGTGGGACTTGGTGCTGCTATTCCTGAGAATCGCTGGTCTCCGCTGCTTTTTTGAAGCTTAGCCCACCAGCACTCCTGCCAGCTCCGCAGTGACAATGAAGTCACTCTGATCTGAGTGTTAGCTTGATCCCTTTGGCACACTTAAGCAGAAGGTAGGCCTCAGAGCTGTACATTGTACATTTCATTGTGGGTGACTGATGGGAGTATGAAGCACATATTCCAAGCATAACATTTAGAACCACGTCGACATCAGCAGTGGGATGATGGCGATGGCTCAATAAGTTAGTTAATGGGAAGCTACTTTCCTAGATTCCAAGACCAGAATGGAGCAGGGTGACTTCCCATGTAGCACAGTCCCAAAATAACTCCCAGAGCACATTTTGGAAAAATTCCCAATCTTGATTTTAAAAAGTCACGAGTAATGGAGAATCCATCACAAACCTTGGTAAGCTATTCCACGGCTTAATTACACTCAGTTAAAAATGTACACTGTTTCCAGTATGAATTTGTCTAGCTTCAACTTCCAGCCACTGGTTCACATTATATCTTTGTCTGCCTCGACTGCAGAGCCCAAAATCAAGCATTTATTTTCCATACAAGTACTTACAGTCCAATCAAGTCTTTGCTTAGACTGAGCTCCTAGAGAGTCTATCACTATAAGGCACATTTTCTAAACCTTTAATTCATCTCATGGCTCTTCTCTGAACCCTCACAAATTCATCAACATCTTTCTTGAACTCTGCATACCAGAACTGGACACACTATTCCAGCACAGTGTTTTAGTCCTACTTGAGATTCCCTCTTTACACATCCAAGGATTGCTTTAGTCTTCTTAGCCAGAGCATTACACTGAGAGCTCATGTTCAGCTGACTGCCCACCACAAGCCCCAGATCTTTTTCATAGTCCTAGAGCTCCCACCCCTAAGTAAGGCTTAGATTCTTTGTTCCCAGATGTACACATTTAGCCATAATCAAAACACATTGTTGACTCGTGTTCAATTTACCAAGCAATCTGGATCACACTGAGTCAGTGACTCTAAACTGCACAGCCCCCCTCTGCACATGAAAAGTGAACCAAGGCTCCAAATACCTTCCCCCCAAAAATCTCTGCAATCCTACATAATTTTCCTGGCTAGCAGTCCATTTCCACATTCTTCTGCGTTCTTTCACTCATGGAGATCACATGGGCATTCTTCTTCAGCAGCATGCCTATGAGTTCCCTGAAGTCATCTATTATCTGTGAGAGATCCCAGGATGCAGTGTCATTAATGTCAGTATGAACCATCACCCATTGATCTTGGTCCATCAACTTCAGAAGCCTATCCAATTTCAGAGCAACATCTTGTGTCTTGGCTCCAGGAAAACAGCACACCACCCTATTGTCCACGTCTCCCTTGCAGAATGTTTTCAACTCTTCTGAATAGTGAATTCCTAACAAGCATCATCTGTCTTTCATAGGTGATTGGAGAACTCTTTGTGGGCAAGCTTGATTTTCTTACAAGTTGCATTAAGCTGTCATCCACAGGTATGTCTCATACATCTCTGTTCCTTTGGATCTTGAGACATGTCTTCCAAAGTTTCCACACTGCATACCTTGTGTGGATGGGAAACTTCTAGCAGTATGAACTCCTTTTGATCCTTTGCTTTCAGGTGGCTACACAGTCTGCCTATCCTTGTCTGTTTCCAGCTGGGTAGAATGTAGCTGTGACCTTTTGCTTCTGATGGTTATGAACTTATCTCCTCTCTCTCGCAAACTCCTTGGACACTCCTTATCACATTCATAGATCTTAAAATGGGGTATTATACCTTGAGGCACAAGAAAGGCATGTTGCTGCATTCAACAAACAAATGAACATGTTTACTGGCTCTTTTTGAGTTAGTATCTTAAAACTGCTTTAATTTATAAAGTTAATTCTTTTTTTCAAATGCAATTCTGCATTATAAACACGCTGTTGCAACTGACATTAGGTTGCCGATACTAATCCTTGGCCTCATTAAATGGATGCAGTATCCTGCCAGAACACAGGCACAGAAATTGGCAGAGAGAGATGGGCTCTCTAAAACATAGCTAACATGACTCTTCTAAAACATGATAGTGTGTAGCCACTTTTGATCAAGACTAATTTTGTCCTTCTTTAACTTTAACACCGGTGAGTTTTCTTTTGCTTCCCTTAAAACCTTTTAGAAACCAAAATCTAACCAATTTTCAGATTGTTTGGAAATTAACTGAATTTGAAGAGCAATTTTATAAGCTTTATAAACACATGTTTTAAGCAGAAAATCTACCATACCTCTCCCTCATTAAAATTCTTCTTTAGTGATAAGTGATTTGGTAGGACAGGCCACTGTACAATCAAAACCTTGTGACATTCAGGGCTGGTAAGTCACTTGAGTAATTCCAAAAAAGCATTTCACCTACAACTCTGATTTACTAGTCTTCTACATACTGGACATTTTATAAGCATTAGCACCAAGCTTCTTTCCTTTGTAACTTCACAAAGTTTGAAAGAGGACCAGACTGGTGCTGCCATGCAGAGATCACAAATAGTCTTCCAGAAATTTAACTGGCAACAGTGGTCTAAGTGAGGCAGGTGCATTTCCCCAACAGAAATTACTGGATTTCCTTTACATAAGGGGAATGGAGACTAAAAATATGCTTGGGCTGCTTTGTCAGTCAGAGCAAAACAAGAACATGAACAAATGAGACCCAAAGAAGGTTGCTGATGTTTACTGGGTTATTTGTGTGTTGGCAAAATTGAGCTTGAATCTCCAAAACCACCAACTACCACCAGTTTATGCACACTGCATGCTTTAAAAAATTAAAAGCTTCCATGGGGGCACTCAGTGTTTCTTTGCACATTCTCCTTATGAGATGGGAAGCAACACAAATAGAATCAATACTTACAGGTCAAATCTGCAAAAACCTCATTTACATGATCTGACTTCAGGAAGCTAACTGTAAATCCTGTGTACAAACTACAGGGTCGGAAACTCAGCCCTGGCCAAGCCCCCTTTGTGCTGCTTTACTTCTATACCATCTCTGTCTTCCTCCTATATATGTGGTAATATTGCTTTAGAAACCCTGGGCTCCTCGATGTCTATTCCAGCTGATATAAACAAAAACAGCTTCCTTATTGCAGAAGACAGGGAGGTAGTTTAGAGACAGATTTACCCTCCACCCTCCCCCACTGTGTAAGCATGCTAATCCCATTCATTTAAGTGGAAGTACTGCACGCATTGAAGGTGAAAGACAACATTAAGAGTGCAATTTGGCTAAGTGGTAATGTGCAATAAATTCAATTTGGCTAAGTGGTAACAATTTATAAAAAAAAAAAAAAAAAAAAACCCTGAGGGGGGTAAACACAAACAGAGGGAAAACAGCTATGGTGTAAGCTGCCAGAAATGAGCTGAATTTAAAATGGAAGCAGTTGGACTATATATCTGAGAAACTTTTCCTGACCATAAGTGCTATTGCAAAGAATAATGACAGAAACACCATTGTTTAGAGTATGTGTGATTAAATTTGACAAGGTGCTAGAAAATGTACAAAATGAAACTGTCTCCCGTTAGCAGAGATGGACTAGAAGATGATCGAATGAGTCTTTCCATCTCTAACTTGTATATAGTGATAGCCTCGTTATAAACCCAAAGCAAATTTGCAGTGAACCCGAATGGCACATTCCCAACTAGTATGTGAGAAGCACAGAGTGACATTTACCACCATTAAACTGTGAAGCACATTAACATCATAAAAACATACAGTCTGAAAAATGTCAGACCACCATTTAATTTCCATCTATATTTGCTCAGAAATCAATGTTCCTTTATTCAAGTCCTCCTTATAAGTGAATATTCCTTCTGGTTTGTACAGTATGTTGCTTACATGTATCATCTTTCTGTAGGAGGGAAAGGATAGTAATGTGTAATGAAGGGAGGAGGATTATAATAAAAGAATGCTTGAGGGCTGAAAGAGTGCACTAGGGGAAAACTGCTTTGTATGGTTAATTACATAATACAGGTCTTTTAACACACATTTTATTAGCCTGTCACTACAGTTACTAGGAAGCGATTATTTTTCAATCCCTGTATGTTGTTACTAACACTTTGTCTCCACCTCCACACTACTATAATCGTGAGTGCTTAACTCTTTAAATTGCATTACATCGGTCTCAAAACCTCATGCATAATCAGGAGCAATTCCAAAAGCATGAAGTTCTCAAAATAGACAAAATTTAAATATGCAGTTTAAAGTCATAATAAAATAGGTGTTTGTGTCTCAATATTTTTTTCTCTGTTATACTTATCAGCTTTAGCATCCCAGCTTCTATAATAAATTTTATCCAAGCCATTTTGGAGTAATCTAATGTAGAAGACAACCTTTGGGTATGTTTACATTTACTAGTCAGTATGGAATACAACACTTATTCAGACTCGGCTCGCTATCAGCTCTACAATATGTATCTCCAATATATTTTGGATATGTATTTTCAGGACTGCTAAGATGAAGTGAAAAAATTATGTCTTGTGAAATACCTCATTTCTGTGTCATGAAAAAAAGAGTTATTTCAAAAGGGAAGAATTCCAGAAGAAAAACGTATGTATATAAGAATTTAGTTTTCCATCTAGTTCAACAAGTTACAAATTGGTTATTGTATCTGGCAAACAAACTGCATAAGAAAGTGAAAGATCACATTTTTCCTGTGAGAATATCTGATTACAGTTTATAGCGTGCATAGTTGATTTGAACGTGAAATGTATGTTATATGTGAAAAGGCACGTTTTTAAAAATCTTGCCACTTCTAAAGGTTGCCTTAGACATTAAATCCTTCATCCATAGGACATACAATTCTTCTTCCACTACAATGAGGAAGGAAAACCTACAGCAGCAGCAAGTTCCTAACACTTGGGAAGGATTTTCAGGCCTTGTTCACAATCAGCCAGACAGCATAGCACTAAATGCTAGCTCCCTGAAAGGCTGTCAAATGCTATTCCTTAAGTAATTCAAGGAAAGGGGCATTAGTGAGTTACTCTGAACATTATTAACACCACAGAACTTCCAGTTTCTAATAGTCATGCCTTGGAATTGAACCCAAATTTTTCAAATGGCAGGACAGAGCAAAACTGATCTATGGTAGGGATGTAAAATCCAGCTCAATTGGCTGGAGCAGCCAACTCTGCCCCCTATGGCTGGGCTGGATCCTGGCTGCTTCCAACCCCACACTGTACTACTGACCCTGTGCTAGGTTGCTGACTCCTAGGCAGCCAGCAGCCCCACAAATCAGCTCTCCGCCCATGGCTCGGCTGCTCCTAAGTAACAGTTTCACATCCCTAATTTATGCTTCAAGTTTTAGATTTTAATGACTGCCACATTTTAAGGACAATGGACCTTTATATTTCATCATCTAAAATCTATGTCCTCTTATCCCCTTGTTTATAACTGCACCTTGGAATCCTGAATCAAAAACTTGCTTACAAAAAATCTGGCATTATTGAGACACATTTGTCAAAGTAGGTGTGTTTATGAAAATTACACTGAAAACCTTGACTTAAGAATGAGAGAGCAATGAAGGAATAGCATTCCAGAAGAAGAAATACAGTGCATAACACTTTGTAAGACATCTAAAGCTTAAACATAAGTTATGACTATCAATTTCCATAGAATAGCTACGTGAAATTGTAGTGAAATTTCATACCACAATGTGAAATTCAACAGAGAACAAGCAAAATCCATTTTGATATACATAGTTTAAAGACATTTTGCAAACTCTGATTGCACTGCATCAGTTATAGATTATGACCATTGTGAAACATTTAAATTCTAGTGTAAGCATGATGTGTGTTCCGCTGAACCCTTGAAAAAAAAAATAAATCAGACAACTTAATTCAATTAGTACAAAAGAGGAAGGCAATGGAAGCCAAAATGATAATTTTTCATGCTAGCACTATTTCATGTAAATTTTTAAAATACTGGGTTCCTCAGAATGGTTATTTCACTACAACATTAGTTTAAATATTTATCTCTATAAAGAGGATTTTTTCTTAAAAGAAAATGTAAATGGAATTCTATCCAATTCCTCACAGGTAACAGTGACTGAAGTAAGTTTTCACATACCAGTTATGAACCATCAGCTTCTGCACAGCCAGAAGAGCATTATAGCGAACTTGCTGATCTTCGTGATGCATGTGGTTCATTACAAGCTGTTTACCACCAAGCTGCTCAATCACTCTGGAAAAAAAAAAAAAAAAAAAAAAAACACACATTTTCAAACATCTTGCAATTACTTCAGGCTCTGCCTGCTAACAATCAGATAATCCTAACAACTTAGGACCAAGGGATTCAAACAGCAGGCTTATGAGTCACAAAGAGAATGGTAAAGGCCATTAATTTCTTATTTCATATTCACAGCAAATGTGATGATTCCCTTATTTCTAAACACTTTTGTAGGCACACTCCTTGCCTCCCCTTTTTCAACAAGAAAGCCCTCCATATACAAGTACTACTTCTACAAAAATCCCAAACACCAGAAGCAAAACCAATCAAAACCAACCCTAAACTGATTTCTGAAGGGACACTGCTGAGTACCTGACCCCTGAAAAAGGATACCAGGTCAACTTTCATCATAACCCCTGAGCCTTCCCTTTGAAAGCATGCCACTACTTCTAATCACAAGTGGAAAGGGAAGTCTCAAAAAGTGGGGAGGGTCAATCACTGTCTCTCAGATAAAATCCCTGTCTGGTAGTTCAGTTTTTTTCCCCCCAAATGCCACTTTTGCTTGCAAAATGACAGTAGCCACTCTCATCTAACCCACACTTCCAACAAGTGTTCTAATCGAAACAGCAGAAACTTCTCTCCCTGGACATGCCAATATCTCAAAAATAATTTATTCCTGTTCTCTCCCCCATGCCTTATGTCCCATTCTCTTGGCCAGGCCTTACAAAAAAAACAAAGGAAAGAAAAGGAAATATCTACTCATCGTATACAATGGACAGAGAGAGAGAGAGAGAGAGAGAGAGAGAATCTAGATAATTATTTAAAATTCAGCATTGCTGTCCATCAATTGTTCCTCCTGTAGTCTCCTCAATAGATTAGCATATCAAGTGAATAGCCAGTTTATTAATGAGGTACATATACATGTTTATTGAATATTGTTCTCACATGTCTCAGATAATTAAGAGTAATATCCTATGAAAAAATTAGGGATGAACTCATATCTTTTGCATATTAACTTGTTGCCTGCTACTGTACTTCAAATGAGTAGTCTGTATTACTGTCACTACCCTGTTTATATTTGAATAACTGTTGAATAATGTTTAATAGATGAGTAACAATTATTTTTAAATTAGGCAACAATATGGCATTATTACTGGACTTCTTCACCTTCACTAACATTATAATTTCTGACTTGGCCACAACAGTAAATGAAACTTAAAGAAACATTATCAATATGTTATTTCACACAATTGTAAGATACTTTGTACAAAACGACTGCTTTCCAATACCATTACCATGATTATATATCAATGTCCTCAACATGAATACTAAACATTCTTAATAGCATAGGAAACTCATAAAGGTTTATTCCTGCTTAAGGCCTCCTCTTACCTTTCAAAAAAACCCACACAAAACAAAGTTATAAAAAACAACCAATAGCTTGTTCTAGGGCTCTGACTTTTACAAGATGCTAAATTGTAAAAAAGTAGCAGAAAGAGATGTTCAAATGTTCTCCTCTTACAAGTTAAAAAGAAAATCTAAAATTCTCTGTCATCACAAATAATGCTGAGCACTCCAGGTGACAAACATTACAGTGGAGCAACACTGGGGATGAGAATTTAAAGTCAGGAAATCCAGTATTATTGTTCCTACATCAAGTATAACTTGGCCTGCTTACACATATGCAATATTTTGTGTTACTATGCTTGATGTTAGCTCTGCCTTAATACAGAAGTATAAGTTCTGAAAGCAACTACAAAAGTTTCCTTCTCCAATACATGAACACCTCAGATATTTATTTTAATGTCGCCTCTTCCTCTTCTTTCTCCCTCAATGCTGGATAAAGGCAACCAGCTAGTCCAACTAGTGACAAGTCACGGGCACCTGCACTGTGGATGAAGGACTTTCACTGTGAAATAAGGAGATGAGCAGTAGCATGAACAAAGAGAAAGAAAACTGAATTCATGCAATCCATTCTAAGTTGAAAAGCGAGATCGAATAAACTAAGAGGAATTCAGCAGTGGGGCAAGGAAGATTATACCAGCAAAAGGCATTAAAATGTACACTTTGCTTGCACGAGACCAGGCTGAGGTCAGAGCGATGGTCCTCAAGATGCTCTCTGATCTTAGGAATTAAAGAAGAGGAGAATTACTCCATGTGTTGTTCTTCAGGTGATAACCATGTTGACAGATCTCAGCCGAGTCATGAGTATACACCTTCTACTATAGTACACAGTGACTTTGAACACCAAAAGGGTTGGAGACCTCTTCCCAGCTGAGACCTGCCTCTTCCTTCTCTTGTCAGAGGAAGGTGTGCAGGAGAATGTGGGGTCCCATTTGATCTCCCCTGACAAGCACTTTCTATTAGACCATAGGAATGATAATAAATTGGGTTACATGCTATTGTACAATCATATCGTTTGGCAGTATAAATCAACATAGTTCCATTGATTTTAACTGAGCTTAATAACTAACACTTGAACTTGAAGATCTGGTACATAATTTCTAAATGTTTAATATTTTTAGCTTTCCTTAAACCAGTGTGGTGTTCTGAAATAACCTAATCAAAAGAATAAAAACAAATCTTTGGTCTAATAAACATTGTTCTTAGACAAATTTAAAAAAAAAAAAAAAAAGTGGACCATCAATAGCCAGGATGGGAATTCTAACTCTTTCCTTAATGCAATTAATAACTAAAGGATGTTTTACCTTTTTATATTTAAGCTTCACAGGCTTCAAGTTCTAAGGACAAAAGTTTTAAACAACTAAACTTTTTCTAAACAGAATTCTTCTATTCTGCTGAACCAGCCTCCAATGTCACAAGATTCACTGAAAATGAAAATTGCCAATATGATCACACATCTAGATTCAAATTTGATAATTTTATACTGAAATCCAAATATCACATGGAAGGAAATTGACAATTAAGCTTTAAGTGAAACAAAGCTTTAAAGATAATATACTCAAGTCACAATGAATAAAGATCTCATTGGTGTTCCCGCATGTGCCTTCTAAAGAACAAGCTATTATTCCTGTTTTAAACATCTGAGCATGGCTCTCTTTTAGCAGGAAACATTTTGGTTCATATTTTGTAATAGAGAGCTGGCCCATACAGATTTTTGTACCTAGAAGATATTCCTGTACTTTTAGTATTCATAACTTAATATGCAAGTATGAATATTTCATTATGAATGTGATCTTTTTAATGGACTGGAATGACAGGGTTATTTTCCTGCAGCCTCTCACTTTGAAGTTTAAAGCTTTGCTGAAGAAGTCAAAAGTACAAAGCTATGGTGAGCAGGGTGTGATAGTAGCAACACGGAGTGCACCTGTAAAACTTTAGCTGGGGACTTGTGCACACAATATGGTTTTGGATTATGGAAAAAGTTTAGTAACGTATTCCTATTTAAACCCCAGCCTAGGAATATAAAATATTGACTACACCCTATCTTCAGGCAAAATTATGGATTGTTATCTCTTCCTAAACTCTCATTGAAGGTCATAGATTTCTTTCAGCTCAATCAACAAACTCTCCAGTATTGTTCAATACCTATGGTCTGATGGCCACATCTGAACTTTCAATGGATTCTAGACAACATACTTGATTTGCTCTTATATTTAAGAATATCTGCAGTTCTAGTAGCTAAAATAAGATTAGAGCAGCTGTCAATCCTCCATACCCCATAACTGTGTACACGTTCCCTTCCCACAAGTACACAGTGAAATCAGTTACTAAAGTTTTAATAAGGCTCCAGTAGTAGTCAGGGATAGTGCACCAATCTAGATGTGCCTCTAGTCCATGCCAGGAATTCTCTTATAAAAGACAAGAACTTTTCCATTTTTTTCATTAAGCCTCATCAGGAGATGAATTACAGCTCATCATTTCTTCACAGGGGAATTTTTTTTAAAAAATGACATGTATAAATATGACTTGCAAACATGAGAGCTGCAAAACCCTATCAAGGTCTCTGAGACAGAGGCCACAAGTATCTCAGATCAAGATCAGCAGATGTGACTAAACAGGTTCTCTAATATTACGTGAAGAGAGCTATAATATGGTGACAGGGGGTGGACCAGGCCCAGGCACCTCCCTATGGAGGCCTCATGGTCCTGCCACACCTTGTCCCAAAGAGAAGCAGAAGCAGAAGAAAAGTCTTCCAAACAGCGTAGAGCAGTTGCAGGGAAGCAGCCAATGAGAGAGGTGTAAGGAACAGCCAATCAGTGCCATATAAAAGGAGCTGCAAAACAGAACAGTAATTAGTTGATGCCTAGAGCTAGAGGAGAGAGAACTGTGTTCCTGGCTGGATGAGAGCAGCAGGACCATGGACAACTCAGTGTGGACAGGTACCTGAGGAGCCCCTGGCTGACTGCTGGGACTGAGCCTAGGGAGCCTAGGGAGGCAACAGTGTCTCCAGGAAGGAAGCTCTGGGGGTAAAGCCCCATACCAGGGCTGGGACAAGTTAAAAACTGTATCCCAGAAAGGGTGTGCTCTGTTTCACATACAGAGACTGTGAAGAGACTCAACCAGAGTCTCTGAAAGACCACTTGAGAAATCATTGACAGGGGGTCACCATAAACTAAAAGACAGACAACACACCCATCTAGAAGGCAAATCAGAAAAGTGTGCTTGTGAAAGGTGGTTATCACACCCCATTAACATATGGTCTTTTAAAAAAAAAAAAAGTATCTGACAGTACATATCTTGTAACCCTTTAGTTACCTATATCTAATCTTGTAACCCTTTAGATACCTATATATCACCTACTAATATTATGAACCTTGCCCTGCAGAAGCATCTCACTTTTCAAGTGATAGGGTTCTAAGTTTCATAGATTTCTTCACTGATAGACCATTGTAACATTTGTATTTGTTTGCCTAATACAAAGAATAAGTTTGCCTGCCTTCATACTATTTCAGGGATATTATACATTTCAAGTAAAATATGTAATATTTTGGGTAAGGTATTTAAATTTCTATGTATTTTAACTGATATTTTTACATGAAGTATGGTACCAGAATATAGTAGTTTAATTTATCTCAAGAATTACCAAAGCAATATTTTATGAGAGATAAATCTTAGCTTAAAAACAACAAAATGGTTACCACCACAAGAAACTGAAGGATTTGTTACTAAAGCTTCCCCATGACTAACGCAAGACTAATATTCTGGTGTTTATAATAAAATTCTGATAAACACTTTCAATATACAGCAGGTCTGTGACTGAAGTGATTATAATAGCTACTAAATGCCTGAACAATTTTCAAGAGCCCTTTAGATGTATTTTCTTCCTTAGTTAAAAGCCCCAGAAAAAAAATTAGTTTATTGCTCACAGGATCAAACAGCTATGTAATATTCCTAATTACCTGTTTTATAATTATGTTGTGGAAGTTGCAGCTCTTGTTGTACAAGCATAGTGTTTAGCAGGTGAAGTGGAGTATTCTGCTGCCTTGACAGTAAGCATCGTGAGTTATAAAGGCAAAGAAAGTGTTTAGCTTACCGCTTCCCTCGAGGATAGTGTCGTACATATTCTCCCACATCATGAGCAGCTACAGCTAAGACTTGCGGATCATCAGAAACCTCCAGAAGCTTTGTCAGGATTCTATAACAGGATTTGAAACAATCAGATGCTAATTTCTATACAAAGTTCTAATTTAAAGTAACTTCGTTTCAGAGACCAGAAATATAGCATGCATCACCTGTTCAGTAAAACTGGGATTATAAACACAAAAACACACTTCTCAAGCAACAAATAGAAATTGAATAGCAAAAACTCTATCTACTCCAGGCAAAAGGACATCACAACAGCATCTGCATGCAACTGCCTCAACCATTTTATACACCATGTTGTTCAAGCCTGCAGAATCAACGGTGAGAACTTGAGCTCAAGTCCAACTGTACCAGCCAAGCTTATGAAATTCAACAGTGTGGAGAAGAAACCACAGAATTTGCAGGTCTGCAAGCTCTGTTGCTGCTAACTCCATTCCATGATTAAGTGCCCTCTATACCCATAGCCCTGCCCCAAGAAACAGGACAGATGATTCAGAGTCCCAGAATACATCATGGCTTTGTGGCTTGCTGTATGCAGCATGCCAAAATGGTCCTATCAGAACGGTTGTGTGGTTCCACTAAACTGCTGTCAACACGCTTTTCATGCACTACCTCTCACAATGGTTTCCTTGTTTACTGTAAGCTATCCCAGTGACAAACTCAAGCAGATTTTTTGACAGAGCAGGATGACAATCATTACCTGTGACTGCAAAGAATTAAAGTGCATTACAAGAATAGAGAACAAGACAAGTTACTGGAGATGGAGAGTTACAGCATTTTAAAAACTTTCTAATTGTGATTTTCTAGTTTCAAAGATACCATTAACAGCAAAGAAATATGCATCCTTTTCTGCACTTATCTACTATGCTTCAGCAACTCTGATTTTCATAAAAACCAACTTTATAGTGGAGATACCACATCAAAATCTATGAGGACGTTCGTTAGTTATATCCTTAGCAAGACAAAAGATATAATTCTGTAAGTTTCACAAAGAAAAGAGTGCTCTTCAAACTTCAACTCGGTATGCAAAATAAAGATAAGCAATTTGAAGGCAATTCAACAAGAAAACATTTGCCAGTGTAACTCTTCACTAACCTCTTATAAAAATACAATTTGACATTCACAAATTATGGAGGTCAGAGACCAGAGGTTAAGGTAAGTCACAGAAACTTGATGACAGGAGGAGGCACAGATTGCTGGAAAATTTGATGTGTCTGTGCTCAGTGTGAAAGGAAGAAACATGAGAGCTCCCAGGATAAAATATTAGTAATTAACAGAAATATTAAAGTAGGTTTAAAAAGAGTTGCTGAGGAACAACTCCACCCAGGAAGTTTCCACACCAAAACAATAATTATCCTAAAAGTCTGAAAGAAATAAGTGAAATGGCTTCATAGCTTGTACTTCTCACTGGAATCAGATTTGAATTTCAAACAGGACACTAATTCAGTACAGAAGAGGAACAAAAATATTGTAGGATTAATTATTTAGCCCAGTCTTTTTTCCTGTCCCTTTACAGTTGGACAAGAACATCACTTGTGTAGAAGGTCACACAAGCACTTCGAAACTCCTGCTGTAATTTACCAAAAAAGACTAAAAGATCACTGATTGGGATGAAGAATGTGGAAACAGTTTCTGAACAAGTTGTAAGGTTCTCTTCCCTTATCTGCTTAATGTGTAAAATTATAAATGGTCCTAGTACAGAAACAATCATCATTGGCTGGATGAAGATTAGGGTTGGGGGCTTTCTTCCACCAGCCCCAAGCTTCAAAATACAAATTAAAAAAAAAAAAAAAAAAAGACAAGAGCAGCTCGTTGTGCACTGAAGATACTAAAGTTACTTAAGTGTCTCAGAGTCAGAGAGAGGGATTATATCAATTCTAGGGCTGTTAATTAATCACAATTAACCCACATGAGTAACTCAATAAATTATCGTAATTAATAGCAGTTTTAATTGAACAGAATACCAACTGAAATTTATTAAATACTTTTGATGTTTTCTACTTTTTCAAATGTAATGATTTTGACACAAAATGTACAGTACTCGCTTCACATTATTTTAATAACATATTTCATTGTAAATATGGTAAATAAAAGAAACAGTATTTTTCAATTAATCTCAGATACCGTACTGTAATCTCTACCGTGGAAGCGCAATTTACAAATGTAGATTTTTTATTTTTATTTCTAAACAACTGCATTCAAAAATAAAACAACGTAAAACTATGGAGCCTACCAGTTCATTCAGTCCTACTTCTTGTTCAGCCAATCGCTAAGACAAGCAAGTCTGTACACATTTACAGGAGATAATGCTGCTAACTTCTGATTTACAATGTCACCTGAAAGATATTTATGTGCCAGATATGCTAAACATTCATATTCTCTTTCATGCTTCAACCACCATTCCAGAGAATATTCTTCCATGCTAATTAGTAATAGAGAGGTAGCCATGTTAGTCTGATCTTGCTAAAACAAAAGGAAAAAACTATGCAGCACTTTAAAGACTAACAAGATGGTTTAATAGGTGATGAGCTTTCGTGGGCCAGACCCACTTCCTCAGATCATATTCTGGAAGAGAATTAAAAAAATATATATGTTAATTAAATTTGTTAGTGACTTACTTGGGTGACAATTGCAAGTCTCCTGCTCTGTTTTACCCACATTTTTGCCATCTATTTCATATTATAGCAGGCTCAGATGATGACCCAGCATATGCTGTTCATTTTAATAACACTTTCATCGCAGATTTGACAAGACACAAGGAAGGTACTAATGTGAGATTTCTAAAAATAGCTTTGGCACTTGACCCAAGGTTTAAGAATCTAAAGTGTTTTCTAAAATCTGAGAGGTTTGTGGGGTGGAAGATGCTGTCAGAAGTCTTAAAACCACAGTACTCCAATGTGGAAACTATAGAACCCGAACCATCAAAAAAAAAAAAAAAATCAACCATCTGTTAGTGGCATCTGGCTTAGACAATGGAAATGAACATACATCGGTACACACTGCTTCGGACTATTATCGAACAGAACCCATCAGCAGCATGGATGCATGTCTTCTGGAATGGTGTAAATGTAAACAAACTTGTTTGACTGAGCAATTGGCTGAACAGGAAGTAGAACTGAGTTTGACTTGTAGGTTTTAAAGCTTTGCATTGTTCTATTTTTGAACGCAATTATTTTTGTACAGAGTACTACATTTGTATGTTCAACTTTCATGAGAGAGAGATTGCACTATAGTACTTAGAATCATAGGACTGGAAGGAACCTCAAGAGGTTGTCTAGTCCAGTCCCCTGCACTCATGGCAGGACCAAGCACCAACAAAAACACCCGACAGGTGTTTAACTTGCTCTTAAAAACCTCCAATGATGGAGATTCCACAATCTCCCTCGGCAATTTATTCCAGTGCTGAACCATCCTGTTGGGAAGTTTTCCCTAATATTCAACCTAAGCCTCCCTTGCTGCAATTTAAGCCCATTGCTTCTTGTCCTATCCCCACAAGTGAAGAACAATTTTTCTCCCTCTTCCTCATAACAAATGTCAGAGGGAAGAACAAGAGAGTCATTCTGTTTTGCAATCCTTAGTAAAAGAAAGATAGGGAAAAATGTCCTCAGCATCCTCCTCTTATACTTCTAGTTGCATCTAGGTTCTATTTTTGGCTTACTAGCACCTACCCGGGCCCCAGTCTCAAATAGTCAAAGATTAACTGAACTGTGCAGTGGATGAAAGAGGTAAAGTTGGAGATCATCTACACAATAAAGGCACCACATACTATATCACTTAACTAACGCCACCCCCCGGCATGCAGATTAAATGAGGATGTTGCTGTAGAACAGCAAATATATGCACTGAAAAAAAACTCCAAAAAAAAGGGACTCGAGCTTTTGAGGGACATCTATTAAGAGAAACATTGTTTTAAATGACTGATCATAGCCCAAGGCACTCTGAGCACTACCAGAACCTCAGCGAGAGACTTTCTGCAACTGAAGCAGATGACTCCTAGTTCCTATTCTGTCTCCTCAAAGGTTGACAAGCTAGTCTGAGTCTGAGCAATCTTACCCAAAGCAGAGTGAAAAATTTGTTGTGGCATGAAACACTGGTTTCTGTAAGTGTGACAAGACTCTCCAGACACCCACATGCCTACTACTGGGACTCCACAGATCCTGTGCTGAAGGTCAAGAAACTATCTGTGGCACAGCCACAAGCTGTCCAATCTCATGCCATGCCTTCTTCTTTATCACGCACTCCAACCATTTCCGGGCTCTACATGTTGTATAAATACTAGCTGCAACACTGACATGGAGGAACAAATTAGAACAAGAAGGGCCACAAAATCATCAGACAATTAACAGAGCATTCACAGCAATTTAAAATCCAACTTTAACTGGATTCTGAAAGCCAGCCAAAAATAAAGGTACTTTATCATGGACAGACTAGGATCAGTAGCTGCACTATTCAATCCCACCTCAGAAACTAGATACAGTGTGGAGCGTAACATATTGAGCCAAAGGTCACACAGAATAATCCCGCATCTCTAATGAGATCCTCAACCTCAAAACCAAAAAAAAGGTATTTAGAAGAGTGATGGGACGTCTCACAAAATGCTGAGTAATGTACAGTGAAGTCAGATTTGGGGATTGTATTAGCTGGTATTCCTTAAAGTTTATTTAACTGAAATAGTTCAAACATCATCATGTGAGAGACTGCAAATTAAGCTGGGGTTTTTGACACTATATCAATTATATAATCAACAAAGTTGTGCTGGGGTATATCAACCCCGCACTGGAGAGCAGAGAGTGAGCTCTGCCCAACTGGTTGAAAGAGCCCCTCCCTTACAGCCCTGCTGGGCATGCTCCCAGTGGAACCGGACTATAAAAAGCCCTGGGACAGATCAGTCCGGGCGGCCCACTGACGGGGAAGGAGCCGCTGGGATAACCCCGGAGTGGTATAGCCACCAGACCTTCCAGCAGCAGTCAGGCCTAGAAGTACTACCTGCAGGGCCAGTGGATTGCAGGGAGATGACAGGGAGAGATATCCATCAACCCCGGTAGCAAGTAGCCCAGGGTTGGGAGTCACCCCAGAGTGCTCAGCGTGTTGCGGCAGAAATCCCCGCTGAGCATGGCGGCAGCCTCAGCCACTGCCTACAGGGTCCTGGGCTGGGACCTGGTGGAGTGGGAGGGCCTGGGTCCCCCCCATCCCTCCTGTAGCTGGCTTGAGATGCCTACAAGCCTATGAACGAGGCCTCAAGGCCATATTAACCTTGGTATAAGGGCCTGAGGACTTTGGGCCTCTGGGCCGTATTACCTCTAGCAAGAGGGACTGAGGAATAGACTTTAGCCACTGGACCATATTAACCTGGCTGTACGGGCCTGCAGATGGTCTTTGTCCTCTGGGCTGTATCGTACATGGTAAGAGGGAACTGAGGAATAGACTTTGGCTGCCCAGCCCTATCAACCCTGTCATTAGGGCCTGGGTACGGACTCTGGCCATGGAGCTGTATTACATCCTCCAGAGAGGGACATATATAGAGACCCCGGCAGGTAGGCCGCAAAGGGCGGCTAAGCTCGAGGGGCCTCCCAGAGTAGGTCGTCCCTCAACAGAAGTACCTTGCTCAGTTAATGAAAACAAGTAATTCAACATCTGAGCAGATAATTCTCATTTTCAAAAAAGCCACATACACTTTGAATACTAATGTTCTGACCTCCTCTTCTTCCTGGGTAATGTTTCTACAAAACTAAATTATGGTACTTATAGTTCATGTTGAAATAAATACCACAGTACACTTGGTTTGAATTTGAACACTGAAAATATACTTTAGAGAAGAGTAAGGAGAGAGAATGAGAAGTTTATGAAAACTCAAGAACTTACTTCAATAGCTCGTAATTCTTTTCATTTAATCTCACAGCATTCTCTCGCCAAAATTTTTCTGATTTGTGTACAGGACTCCATTCCAATCTTCCTGACTTGAGTTCAGAACTGTACTCATCAAATGAGCTAGGATGCAAAAACACCACAGGGTAAAATACTAGTTTCCCAGGAATGGGCCCTGAACAATATATAAGGAGATGAGGTGCTGGAGAGACGGTAGGATTTGTTAAAAACAATGATTTTCAATTTGTTGTTACAAAGCTGTATCAAAATTCTTATTTGGATAAGTTGTTAATCATTGATGGAACATCCTAAAAAAACATGGAAGTGAACACAGGTTGAGGGAAGAGGACAAATATTTTTTGAAAGTTCTCTCACTTGGCCCACTTCAGAAATGTAAGCCTTAGGCCTGATGTACACTAGAAAATTAGGCAGGCACAACTAAGTTGCTGTGGGGTGTGTGAAAAATCCACATCAAGTGACTTGAGCTAATTTAAGTATTCTATCACCCTAGTTACTGTCTCTCAGGGAAGAACCTTATGCTGATGGAAGAAACCCTCCCCTCAGCGAAGGTAGTATTTACACTGAAGCACTGTATCTGTAGCATTTTAAGTGTTCACAAATACTTAGTTACAGGGTTAAAAAAGGCATTCTCCCCATATGTACACTTACGTTCACACAGAATATAATCTTAAATTTACTGATCTGAAATAGTTTATAAAGAAATAGCTATCTAACAATCTTATTTTATTCATAAGTGAATTATTCTCCTATATGTGGGATACCAGACCGCAAGAAGAAAATCTGTTGAGTACACTTTTAGAGACCTAAATTGCTTAGTGAATTCATTAGTGGTTACTAAAGTCTAGAAAAGAATTCCTCTGATCAGGGCTCATGGACCCAACTTAAATATACTGGTACAGGCTGAACCTCTCTATTCCGGCACCTGACCAGTGTCAAACCAGAGAATTTGCCATACCATAGGCAGTCACTATTGTTTAGCAGCATTACCAACATTTCCACTGCTTACTGGGCTCTTAGAAGACAGTTAGGGGTAAATTAGAGCTAAACAACAACATAGAACATTTAGAGCCAGAACTGATTGCTGTAAACAAACTTTATGGGTCTGCAGGAAACTTGGCTATATCCAGGATAAGTGGACATCTAGCTAACTAAAATCATTCTGGATCACAGATGTTGCCGGACGAGAGAAGTTCAACCTGTAGTGTGAATTACACATCCAACATAAAAGTCAGGATAAATGTGTAATTTGGCATTCTGTGAGTACACACTAAATTTCATATTTTGTAAGTATGGCATTCGGTTTCAGTGCAAGCATATGCAACTCCTGTTGAAACCCCCTGCCTATTAAACGGTCAGTTAAGCAGCAGATATGCATAAGCATAATTTTCTAGTCCGATATATGCCAGATATCCAGTTAGAAACTGGGCTGTCCATATACTGCTAGAAAGACACAGTGTACCAGATCATCACCAGTGTATCTACATTTTCCTGTTATAAAACATAATAAAAATCAGTAAGTTTCCCAGTATTTCAAGTGACACAGTGTTAAAAATGTATACTAGAAAATATACCTAAGATCCTGGACACTCTCTCCAAGTTTTTCCAGTAGAAACTTAATATCCTCACTTATGTCTTCATCATCATATTTCTGCTGATCCAAGTTCTCTAGTTGCTTTAGAATTTTGCATTGGATCATAGCGAGAGCATATTCTTGGCGAGTTTCTCTTTCAGTAGATTTTTCTAAAAGATTCTGGGAAAAAAAGAAGGCCAATTTAAAAAATTCAATGTAAATAATCATTTACAATTTAAAAATACTAGTATTTATTACCTATTTATCTTTCAGCTAAAAACATCTAAGATGCATTTAAATTATGCAAGACGGTATGCATTTTCATCAATAGTGCAAATCTTTTATAAAAATGCTTACTTGAGAGGACAGTATTATGAGTCGACAAGGATTTCAACAGGTTTTGGTCCTAATTTTCAGTTAGGTTAGTTCAATTACATGCATGACTTTGCAATGGTATGAAAGTGACCGGTTTACATTAGTTCCCACATAACTTCCAATATAGAGAGTAATATAATGTTTTAGGAACTAGAGACAGGCCTTGCAATGTACATTCACATCTGAATCTAGAAGTCAGCTTCCTCAAAGTTTGGGCATATTCAGATCAGGGATTTTAGCTCAAGCCCATCTCTATTAGTAAGAAGAGTGCTGACAATCATAATGAAATCATTGGCTGCTGCATTGATTCCCAATATCAGTACAATTTAATCAAGTTGAAATTATGCTATTCAATCAAAGTCAGTCACTTTTTATTCTGATAATGCTTATTATCAATATAAAAAAGCCTCAGTAAGCAAAAGCCATGTTCATACGATATCTTTCAAGAGCAGGGGAGAATTAACTAGACCACTAATATAACATATGCACTGTGGTAGAGCTGCAGGTCCCAGAATATTACAGACAAGGCGAATGAGGTAATATCTTTGACTAGACCTGAAGATGACCTCTATGAAAGATCAAAACTTGTCTCTCTTCCCAACAGAAGTCCGTCCAGTGATTTAGTAAAATTTCAATTATCATTTCTACTAAATTTCCCAATACTTTGCTTAAATTATAAGCAAGCGATGTTCATATTTAGGGTTCTTCAAACTAGGGATGTGAAGGACTAGTCAACTATCCAATAACCAATGCTTATTGGATAGTCAACAGTATAGTCAACTAGTTGTCCCCCCCCGCTGCTGCCTCTATCAGATAGAGGCAGCGGGGGGGGGGGGGGGGGGAGAAAAGGGGACATACTTCAAAGCAGCAGCACCGCACAAAGCCCGGGGTCAGCTGCTCTGTGTGGCGCTGCCACTTTGAATGCCGTGGGAAGCTCAGCATCAGGATCCTCACGGCATTTCAAAGTGGCAGCACTACATGGAGCCCAGGATTAGCTGGGGACTCCCCAGCTGACCCCAGGATTCACGCTGCCGCTTTGAATGCTGCGGAGAGCCCGGCATCAGGATCCTTGCAGCGTTTCAAAGAGGCAGCACTGCTTAGAGCCCGGGGTTAGCAGGGGAGTCTGCAGCTGACCCCAGGCTTCAGTGATTTTGCCTTTGAAATGTAGCAACAGCTCTAGTGCTGTTGCTGTACTTCAAAGGTGGAGGCACCTTATCGACTGACCGAATAGTCGATGCAAAAATGCATCGACTATTCAGTTAGTAAATTACCCGATACTTATTTCTTTTAAATATAACCATAGGTTTTTTTTTTAAATTTACTCTCAAGTTCTACTGATGCCCTTAATGGACAAGCACATCTAAACTAGCTTAAATGGATGACAAGATACTCCCAGTTTCATAACCTATCATCCTTTACATCCTGACAGCTGGAAGAATGTTTAGGCACAAGTGGTCAATGCAATTCAATGTAAATTTAATTCATTTCTGATACATTCTTCCCACCACTTTTATAAACCACAGGTTTTAGGTTATATGCAAAAACTCAAGTTTGCAATCAGAAATATCAAAACTTCTGATGACATGCAATGAGTTATGCATGAGAGGTTGTACTGAAATTTATGCAGCACCAGAATTGTCAATAGTGTCAGAAATCACAAGAACACACGGTCTCTCTCTGTTGAGAAAATAGTGTTACTTTGATATGAGAACTGGGTGATTGTATATTTTAATTACGAAAAAAAGCTTAGATTTAAGCAACATGTTTAAAAAAAATAAAACGTACCTTCTTGCTTGAGCCTATGAAAGAATTGTAGCAGCTAAAGAGGGTTTTTTTTCTGCAGGTCAACAGCATGGATTAGCAGTCCAAGAAAGTCAGAAAAATGAGCTCCTTTTCTAGTATGTTAACCATTCAAGGATACAGAAATGAGGTGGAGCAATGGACTGCACTGGATTTGGAGTACCCCTTTATCAGACAATGCATTAATCGAAGAAAGGTAGGGGTATATCCCACCAAAAAGGAGGGGAAAACATTTTCAGATATTCTTTCCAGGACATTGGAATGTAGCTCTTCCTCTGCTCTACGCTGACAGTAGCAACAACCTTGCAAGTTATCGCAACCAAGGCAGCTTGCCATGAAACTGGTGACCAAGAGTTTCCACGTGCATAGCGGCCAACCAAGATTTCTGTGGTAACATTAATATACTTTTTTGTACTTTATATCCTAAAGCTTTTTAAAGAAGATTCACAAAAAACTCCAAACATGCATTTCCTGGAGACAAAGGTATGTTATTGGACAATCCTAAAAACAAAAAGGTATGCTACTGACAGTTATCATAGACTGAACATCCTTCTCCAATCCAGAGCTAGAGACTGAGGAGGAGAGAAAGCGATAGGAACCCTCTCTGCAAAACAAGATGATGATTCAGGAAATATTTAGCCACCACAGAGCAGACTACAATGAGAAAGCAGATTCCTGTGTTTTGAGTTTCTCTGCCCAGAAGACCCAATGCATTTTAGGGCTCAAGGTTCAACAAATATCAATTTGCATGTGAAACCATATATTCATACACTATTATGGTAGGGAGAAAGTAAGTCAGTGGGTGGGAGAGTTTGCTGAGATTGTTACGAAGACCAGAAGGTTACTTTTCAACAAGTACAAAAGTGCAATGAATATCACTGCTGAAGTGCACACATTGCAATTGAAGTTCCATACTTCAAAGTTTTAACATTCTTATACTTCTGTTAAATCAAAAACAAGTTTAAGAACACCAGAAAGATTGAAATTCAAAATGAAGATTACATCTGTGTCAGATATCAAGTTTCCAAATGCAGAAATTACACTGGAGCCCAACCAAACCATGTACAACTGTAGTTTTCCATAAAAAGGAAGTTTCCCATGTCCCCACCATCCTCCTCCAATTAGCCATTTTAATTCACTATAATATACACAACCACATTTGAAAGGTGTGCACATAAAACATCCAACGCCTGAGAGCAAAAAGGGATGAGACACAAACCAGAGAGATTTGTGCATGCATGCCCATGCACACACTTAAAGATTCAGGAGGTAACAATGCTTTGGTATTATAAAACATCTGACAGGATCAGCCCTTTTCACACTTTATTGATATAATATTCACAAGAAGTCAACCACTCAGCACTTTTGCATGGACATCTTATTCCAATACACAAGTCTTACAAAGTTTCTCCTCGGAAAGTTTTGTTTTGGACACACACAGTCCTTTTCGGTCAATCACAACAAAAGGCCGGTGAGAACATTTTCTGTCAGAGCTGGTACATTTTTATGAAATATTTGCAAGGGCAGTTCGCCCTTTACTAAGTGTGAAGGGGTATAATTCTTGTGTTGTAACACCAATTTTTCCAGCAGCATTTATTTAAAATACATTCTATAAATAGATGAAGGAACATTCATATTGGGATCTGCCAGTTTAGGAAGTCACAGAAAACTGCATGCATTTTACCCTACAAAGAATCCACATATTGATTCTGGCTCTGAAAGGAAAGCCAGAATTAATGTGAACTGCACAGCCAATCCAGCACACCTGGAAATAATCTAGGGACACAGTTTTTCAGTAAGAGACAAGATCACGTAACCACAATACAATTACAGTCAACTACACTTACCCGAAATGCTGCAAGGATGATCCTAGTTACTTTTTCTTTGACAGATTCTTGGAGAATGTCAGACAGAACTGGAACAATATTATACCTTCGCAGATATTCACACATTTGAGGACTGAACGCCAACAACCATATGGAAAAAATCATCTGATACTTGGAGCTGGAAGCCACATTTGTTACTCAGGACTCCCATGATACTGAAAGACACATTTAACATATGTAGTAGTGCAAATGTTTAATAATGGGCAAGTGCACGGTGTATATGACCCTGAACATGTGAGATTTTCTTTAATTTAGCAAGAGCTCATTGGCAAAAGCTACAAGTTATATACACAACCAAGGACTGAATGAAACCAGTAGTTCACGACACCCAGCACTTGCACTTATATGATCAACTTAATCACTTTATTCAGGTAAACTTTCATTTTTAATGGGTTACTAGGGGTCCGCACCCTCTGCTCCCTACTCTCACCAACCCCCGCACTTTGGCTGCTTTCGCTTCACTCAGAGAACCTGTTGATGTCATTCTGTCACCTGGCAGGAAAGATCAGATGAAATCAGATTGACACACACACTTCCAAGCCTTATGGTTGCAAAGAATGTTTTCTAAATATGATCTAATGCAGTACATTTTTCCTCCCGTTTTCAGATTAACTGCCACTGCACGAATAAAGTAATCTAGAGAATGTTAATATAATTAATATACGTCACTGTCATTTTAGGAGAAACTTGCATCTATTCTGGGATTGCTTAGGGATTGGAGAGTGGGCAGAAAAAAAAAAGAGTAAGACCACGATCTTTGGATGTCCCCAGTTTTATCTTGAAATGAAACAGCTTATCATTGTACAATGTGCGCAAAATCCACATTAATGTGCTCTCTTTTTATGATGTGTCTTCTAATCTCAGCCTGTATTCAGAGTCACGCCAGGTCACGAAAGTCACAAATACTTATCACCAAGAAATTAGATGGAACTATGACCACAGTAATATATCTGCTGAACAGAGCTTTCACTTATGTGTAAAACAATAAGTAGAGCCAGTCACAAGATTTTAGACAATACCATTTTTAATAGAAAATATTAATTTGATAAAAATATTGTGGGAATATTTTGATTCTCTCAATTTTGTGAAAAACTGTCCAATTGTTTCTTTTCAACAGAGTCAAAGCACTTTGTTTCAACTTTATTGTTTTGGCTATTAAATTGTATTAGTTTATTTCTATATGCTAATTGAAATACACACATTGAACTTACTAAAAGGACATGCATCAGGTAGATATTTGCCAAACAAACTTTCAGAATCTTCATTTCACTGGAAATTTTGACTTTTTGATCCACTTCAGGACAAAAGGAATTTTTGTTGTGAATTTATCATAGAATAAAAAATTTGAATTTCAAATAAGCTCTAGTAACAGGTAATTTACAATACAGAGATTAATAATGATTTTTTCCAGGTCAGGCCAGTGACAAGTTTTTGAACTCCTGCAAAACTATTTATTCCATTTTGAAAATAATTGTCAGGGTTTGGGCAGAAAATGATCTATTAAAAAATTGCATAATAAAATGTAGATATAATTCCAGAAATTATCACTCTTCACCAATCCTAGCATTAAAGATCACTTCAAGTTTCTACCGGACCTTCAATATTTTTAAATCTCAGTCTCATATGTAACAAACCTCCTGCATAGCGCTCTAACCTTTAAGACAAACAGCTATAAACACCTTTAAGTTAATAGAACAATACTTTATGAAGACCCAAACAGCTATGTGGCCTCAATGAGCACCCATATTTTTCACTTGTGTATTTTCATGCATAGATTTTATATGAGCACAAATAAGGGTTTCAGGCTCAAACACTATACCTATAAGGTGAGAAAAGTCTTTTGAAAATTAAGCTTAAACAGTTACATTGCAAGGAAGGTCATTTGGGGAACAGCCTACTGAGCATGTTTGAAATGCAACTACGGGTTGGACCTCCCTGAACCAGCACCCTTGGGGCCTGACTGGTCCCAGACAAGGGAGTTTGCCGGACCATGGGAGGTCTGGGAGAGGGAGGTGCTAACCTTCTCCCTGGGCTCTGCTGCCCTCTAGCAAACCACGGATGTTGCCGGACCAGAAAGTCCCAACAGAGGTTCAACCTGTATTCCTATATAGAGTAAGCAATACACTCACCAGTTTACTCCATCTGCTTCTACCCATGCAAAGCGATATTCATTGACCCGGAGCATCAGCTGCAGGCATCCAGCCACACACTGCACATATTGGGAACTCTAATGTGGAAACAAGACCACCTTTATTTTAAGATAATTAAAGCCTTAAATATTCTTGAAATTTTATAAAAACCTCAGTAGGCCAGAGACTGAATTACATATTTTTCCTGTTCTGAAATTTATAAAGCTTCCAGTTTTGTCTCCACACACCAATGTTTCTTGAACTGTTAAACACAATCTCTATAAGGAGTTACAGAAAACAATATCACACAAATGTGAATTTTTGGAAGAAAGCTTCAATAATTTGAAAGGCATTTTCGGAAAAAAAAAAAAAGATATAACATATGCCCTGTAATGGTGAGTCTGTAATTCAGTCTAAACTAGTATAGGAGAATCATGTGTGCAGATGGATGCTAGTAGAAACTCTTGCAAAATAATATTAAACCTGTGATTGTGACCAGATTTGCTTTATACAAGTGTTCAAGTGCCATGAAAAAAACAGGTAAGTATTCATGCATGCAGGAGCGTGCTTCGCTGTTTCAGACACCTAAAAATGCTTGGAAACTTGTGCAACTCCTTTGAAAGGCCATTGAATTTCTGACTTTATGCATTGCAGTTTGAAATGGTTACCTTCAGGAAGTAAAATGCTAACCAGCCTCTTCATTTTAAGAAATGAAGATTTTTGTCAACAATCAGCAATTCTCCTTTGCTAAACCCTTTATTAATACTTCTTGGGTACTATACTACTACTGCTTTGTTGGCATTCAGGAAAGGTTGATTCCATGTTGGAAAAAGAATTGTCAATGCAAACACGGTACATACATTCATTGAAAGGTTGAAAATTTGTTATCCAGAGCGAAGAGAGGAAGAATGGAGTTCCTCTCCCCCCATCCCATCCCCTTCCAGTATGAAGGGAACTGTGGGGTCAGTCAGGAACAATTCAGCATTTGAGCAGCTTCAGATTCAGCTGCAGAACTATTATTCAAAGCTTGCATTGAAGAAAGAGAGGGGAATCACTAGCCACCTTCCATTCAACACACCATTGACTCTACAGCACTAGTGAGGCCATTGTGAGACAAAGTTACTCTAGTTAGGATCGGGGGGAGGGAGGGGGGAGGAAAGGAAAAAAAAAGACTGTCTATAAAGGAATATCACCCTGCCCTTACTGAACTCTTCGGAATTCTTATCTTCTTACATTTGTGATTTGCAAGTGTTATTAGAAGTGCCTTCATTTGATGGTGATCAATAAATACCTATACTTCAGAAAATCTTAGTAATCAAACCATTATGGCAGAATACTGAATGCGGAATATTGCTACAACTTTGGCAACTAGCAGGATTTCTAACAAGAGGCAGGTTCTCTGGGGGAAAACCCCCTCCCCCCAGAACTCCAGCTGTAATCTTAGCTCTGTCACAGACCCTCTCTGTGGAACTGGATATAAATTCAGAAACCCAGAGGCAGAGATTAGAATAAGAAAAGACGACAAGGTGATTGTCAGTCATGCTGCTTGAGCACATAGAAAAAGGATTAGGGGATAACAAGAGTCACAATGTACAGGGCTTTGATGCCAGTAACAGTACTTGCCCACTGAAGCAACTGTTGCAAAGATTGGATAAATGAATGTTAAATAAGCATTCAATATCTATGATCTAAAAAAAAAAAAAAAAAAAAAAAAAAAAGGATAGGATATAAGAAACAACACTGTATCTACACATGGTAAGAGACATTCACAATCCCCAAAACCCAACAATCTAAGTAGAGAAGAACTTTTGAGTATGAAAATATGTACAAAAGTAGGACCATTTTCTAACACACATCTGAATATGCCTTATCTTCTGTGTGAAACCAAAGTCCATTGTTTGCTTCTACACATTTAGAGCAGTTCCTCCCACTAAATTAATTCTTTGCCTTGTTTACCAGTATGTAAATGGCCTGTCTAAAGCATCTCAACTTGATTTAGCATAAAAACATGTATTATTCCCCAAAAATCACCTCCACATTTTAAAAAGGGGTTTTAAATTATAAACAAATTGTTTTATTGTATTAACAAAAGAGCCCATAAGTTGTATAACCAAAAAGTTTCCCAGAAGTGAAGTCTGTTATATTGGAGAATAATCTCCAAAATAAAGCTGAAAAGCCCAATCATTTGGTATTATATGTTCCTCTGTATAAAAAACACTCTTATATATATGAAGTAGTCAATGGGCTAGATTGATTGAGAGATGAGGGAAATCTTTTTAATCTCAACAGCTCCATGACTGTGAGATACATACATGATAAGCTGACTGAAGTTTAAAGGGTGATTTGGACTGCATATTGTACTTTTCATAGTCGCAGCAAAACTCTCAAGATGCCATGAGAATAGTACTTTACTCTGATTTTCTTCAGATTCTCAAACATTTTTACTAATTTATCAGAAAATATTTAGACATGGTTAAAACACTTAAAGGAAGAAAGACTTTTCAAAGCAAGTCCTATATGAAACGAAAAAGTACAAGGCAATAAGAGATGCTGACACAGTTCCACAAGAACAGCAAATGAATTTTTTCACCCAGCTCCCACTTCCACCTTTTTATTAGGGGTGCAAAAAATGCTTTAAAATGTAACCATTGAACTGTTAAAAATCCTAGCAGTTACGTACACTGTGGGCTCTGCAGTATAAAGATTATACTGCAGACCCCACAGCCCAGCTGGCTCCCCAGAAGCAGGGCAAGTAGCCAGTGAGCTCTAGGAGCCAGATATAAGCACTCCTGTTCCCAGCTGCTGGACCCACTCCCGGAGAGCCGGCTCGGCTCTGCAGTATAAGCTTTATATTGCAGGGCCTACAGTGCAGAGCAGCAGCCAGCTTCCCTGTAGCCGGGCTGGGAGCCAACATGTAACTGTAACGGAAGCCAATAAACTAATGTTTTATCAGTTAACCATTTAAACAGTTATACTCTTGCATCCCTACTTCATATAACCAGACCACTTATTTCAACAGATAGGTATAGGGGTTGCCAGGTGTCTGGTCTTAAACAGATCAGTCCAGTATTTGAGCTTTCTGTTCGGGAAACAAATTGAGAAAATATAAATGAGAAAATGTAAGTGTCCGGTACTTTCTAAATAAGGTGTGATATAGATTGTGATGTAATGCCAAGTGTGTCCGGTATTTTTGTTGAAACCATCTGGCAACCCTAGATAGGTATTTGTTTTCATAAATCTGTCAACCAAAAGGCAATATGGATGGAAGCATCTGCTGTACACAACAAAACCCCTCACTCTTGCAACAAATTTACTGTACAAATGTCAATCACTTTAGTCACTTATTTGCAACATAGGAAGTACCTCTCTACTATTGAAACTAGGAATTGCCACATCTTTAAGACACCATCTTCCATTACTGCTTTCAATTAAAATATAAACCCCTCATATCTTTCATTAGGATGAGCCATAATTTCCTTCAGTTTGTGTAAAAAGCTGTCACTGCATCTTGAATTCATCCTCCGTTTACAATTTTACATACTAAAGGATATATGAAAGTAAGATTAGTCACTGTTCTAAGGCCATCTGCATAAAGGAGACTTGAAACAGCAGTATTGTAAGGGAGTGTCTGAGAATGTTTCAATCTCCACTTTTAGGCCTTGTCTTCAAAAGGAAAAAAAAAAGGGGGGGGGGTATTTTAACCAACTTTAATCTAACCTGTATTAAAAATCTTAGTGAAGGCATTGGAAGCTGTAGTTTTAACCCATATTAGTTGGTAACCGCTGACCAATAAGCATGGGTTAAATGAAGACACTTCGTCTTCATTAACTATCTAGTTAATGCAAATTAAAAATACATTTTTTTTCTTAGCGAAGACACTGTTTTCAGGGTTTAGTTTACATTTAAAGGACATGCAGCAACTCCAGGTTCATGCTTATAAATCTCAAAAAAATCAATGCCTTTAATTTTAAACACACTCTTTGGATCTTAAAAATCATCACGGATCATACTGTTTATCTTGCCACAGCTTTTGCAAGAGTTAGTTGGGTGACATTTCTTGACTATGCCACAAACATATAGAAAACTGATGTTATGAAGTTCACTTTCGCCTGCTATTTTGCCACACTGCATTCTGAATTGCACTGCCTACATCACAATGCAGAACTGAGCCTAATGTTCCCTTTTAAGCCAGCTACATGCTGCTGTTTTCCAGTGTACCGGCTGAGGAGACAAGGCATGGAATTCAGTTCTCTCCTTCAGAGCTCAATTTTCCTCAAGAAAGGCGGCTTGATAAGGCCTAAGAAAGCATGAAACCTTCGAGGCATGTTTCTGTAGCTACATATTGTAGAGGTCTATCCGAGGGGGATTTATATGTAATATTTGCTACCATATTTATAATAGGTTACATTAAAGAAAGAGCCACATTACCTTCTGAATTTCCTTTGCTGCCTGCCAGAGTTTGATACTGAACAGCTAGTGTTCAGTTTTTAGTATTTAAATTGCCCCTTTGTTTCCCCTTCTCATAATCAGAATGATGCTACCACTGCCAGCTGTAATTGTAATGTCCTGACTCAATGTGAATTGATAAGCAAAAGCACTAGTGTCCCACACATTTCATTATCAGACAACATCCAGCACCTGTGTTAGATAAATACTTTTGTTTCTTGGTGCCATCAAGTGGCAAAATTGCATAGTGCAACTTGAAATCAAACTGCTTTGAATAATAACCATCAAAGACACTGCAGTCAGAACTAGGGATGTTAAGAGATGGATATTTAACTAATCAAGTAGTAGATAGTAGTTGATAAAAATTCTCAATTAGCCAATAGGTATCCCGGCTCAGTCACAGCTCACACTGGGGCATGGGACCAAACCCTGTTGCGGCTCTGCCATTTAAAAGGCAGTAGAGCCAGGAAGCCTGCCCCCCTGCTGAGAATCCCCATTGACAGGGCTGCTTCACAGCAGCAGCCCCTCCCCCCCCCCCGCTGCCTCCGATAGAGGTAGCAGCAAGGTGGGAGACAGCCAGCACCATGGAGACAGTGCTGGGGGAAAACTGGTTTTTCTCCTGCTTCCCTCCCACCTTTGCTGCCTCTGATACAGAGGCAGCAGGGGAGGGGGCAACGCGAATAGTCAACTCAACTACCTGATAAGAATAGGCTTACTGGGTAGTCAACTACTCCCTTGCATCCCTCCTCAGAACTGTTCATCCATATGAAAATAAATAGTAACTGATCTATTGCCCAAGTAGAATCCTTTCCCCCCCCCCCCACAAACTTCAGTATAGATTTTAAAGTATTTAATATATCCTTCAGTTCATACAAGTGAATGTTTTCTGCAGAGCTATATTTTTGTAATTTAAGAGTTTTGATTCAACAGGTACAACATTTTGAACACAGAACAGAGAAAAAGTTAAACTATTTCACTCTATTCTGTAAGGTCTAGAAGATATCAGACGTTTCAATTCAATAAAATTTCAAAAAGAGTGGATAATAGGCCCTTGGGGAAAAAGCAAAAGATCAGAATTGAAATATTGACTGTTCTCAGTCAGATCACAAAACAATCAAACCAAAACTGGATTGCTTTGCATTCAAATGTCAGCATTTTTTTAAATCTACACTTATGCTTCACTCATTAAGCTTTCCTGATGCCAGGTCAGAAGATCTAACAATCCAGTTTCCTCAACAACTAGAGAAATCAATTGTTTACACCAATATTTAACAGGTGTATACACATTTTTAAAAGCCATCACCACTAGGACTATCAATAATGGAGTAATTGTAATTCTGCTCTCAGAAGCCAGTGATATTTCAACAGATTTTTTGCTCTTAGCTTCCTTCCACAGCTCTTAGATTTCATTCCCAGGAGTCATTAGAACCTGGCAGCATCCAAGTCAGACTACTCATCAGAGTCTCAATAGCCCACTCTGCATGTTCTCATTAATTCCCTTGATTGCACATGAGGCAGAGGTCCTGAGGTAAACCCACAAGAGAAGAAAACACTATAAAAATAAGCTCCAAAAGGAGAGAAAAATCAATGTAAGGGTAAGCATAGGAACACCTTTAAAATCCATTTCCTGTTTCCCCATCTTCCCACCCCCAACATCTAGCTTTTAGGGCTGGTTATAATCTGGGCCTGTTTAACACTGATTTTATCAATTTGAAAACTCCGATTAATAAATAATAGGACACTGTTTAATGTTTTGAGAGGCCACTATGTTAACATGTTACAAAGAGATACTCACATCACTTGTTGAGACTGTTCCTGTTTCAATAGCACCCATAGTACCACGAAGTTTCTAATGCAAAAACAAAAATGGTTACGTTTATTAAAGTCAACTCTATTGCTATTAAAATAAACTTAGAAAAATCAGGATTGTGTCAGAGATACATTCTCCACTGTTTTGTCCAGGCCACTTGAGAGTCACAAGTGTCATTGTTCTCCACTACTTTCACTCCGAGACTATTCTACAACTGAACATTGATCTGTTGGAAAACTTTCTAGTTAAGTCAATATCTAATAAGGAAGATAATCACACTAATTCTACCCTTACAAAATTGAGACTACAATAACTGGCAAAAGGTTCAGCATCCTCTCACAATCCAGTGTTTTGGATTGCCCCACTTACATGAAGGAGGAAAAAACAGCAACAGAAGAGTAATATTCAAGTGGTCTAGGACAACGTTTGAGAAACATGGACGCACATTTTCTCCTTTGAGTTCTTATACAAAGCACTTACCAGAGCCAGTCTCAGAATGGTATAACTAGAAAGATTAGAACCCTGCATTGAATAATATCAGTAAATGACCATGAAACAGCTCAAAACTTCAGGAAGCAGAAGCAAAACTAAGCAGCCCAAAATATATAGCTTCACATTGGACTTGTCAAAGTATTATCCCTGCCTAGAAGAGCATCAGGGTTACCTTCCAGACATCACAAAATACATTTCAAATTTTCTAAAAAGGTGCATTTATAACAATGTTTTTTATATTTCACATTTAACTGCAAATGATCTAAATATCAAGGCAGAATTTGGAGTTCTTAAAAAAGAAAGTTATTGTTAAGATTCTTGGTTTTCTCTTAGTTTTCAAAAACATTTAGGTAATATTTCTGAATCAAGTTTGTTCAATAAAGCCTACTGAACTGAGTCTCACAACTTATTAGATTTCAGTTTCACTCCAAATATAGCCTTAGAGAATGACCAACAATTTGCTTTTGTAACCAATCTTACACAAAAGTACCACCACCACAGTTCCCACTAAGGTGTGCACCTACACACAAAAAATTCTTCCCCCGTCCACCTTCTCTGGAGAGTAGTGCAGCAGCACTCACGCAGCAGGTAGCTGCTATGGTGGGCAGAGATGGCTGAGATGATGTGATGAGAGAGCCGCTGGGATGGGGGTGGAGGGGGGGCCAAGACCTGCCGCAATCACGTGGCAGGGGGTGGGCAGAGGCCTGTTCTGGTGGCTGGGGCCAGGAACGGGATCTGCCGTGTGGCAGGGTGGGAATGTCTGCTCTGGGGGCTGGGAACAGGACATGCTGCATGGCAGGGGTTGGGGGGGGGGGGTGTTCTGTTCCAGTGGCCAGGAACATGTGTGTGTTAATAAACTGGGTGCCATGGTGGCACAAAGCCAAACCAACGCACATGACCTCAATGTTGGTATACAAGCCAAAACTCACTCTGCTCATGGTTGGGAAAATCTTAAGAGGGAACACTGACCACCTCCCACAGTAAACAGCAAAGAAACACAGTTTTGTTTCTAAGTAACAAGTCATTCTTACAATACTAGAGCTATTGCCATATGTCAAAATTGCTCAAATATTTATGCACCTTTAGGTGGCTTCACAGTTTCAGATGTTTCAGCCCAAGCAGCTACATAGGGAGCCTTAAAAAAAAACCCACTCTTCAATCTAGCCAAGAAAGGTATAGCACACTCCAATGGCTAGAACTTGAAGTCAGACAAAGTCAGACTGGAAATAAAGGCATAAATTTTCAACAACAAGAATAATTAATCATTGTAACAAGGGTTGTGGAAGACACTATCACAGGCCATTTTTTTAAAATCAATATAGGATCTTTTTCTAAAAGATATGCTCTAGGAATTATATTTGGGAAGTTCCATGGTCTGTGTTGAACAGAAAATAAGACTAAATGTTCACAATGATCCCTTCTGGCCTTGGAATCTATGAATGTTCGTTAGAGTGCTGTTCACTATAGAAAGCACCAAGAAAAGGATCTAAATTTATCAACTCAGGATGATTTCCAAAACTGTTCAACACACAAGACGTGATTTTTCCCTGAGTGCAACCCTCCGAAACAAAAAAACCCCCCATGAGATCTGAAATAGAAGGATGTCCTCTCACACTCAAGTCACCAGAAGTCAGCAGCTTTGTTATGAAACATAAAATGCAGTTTACCCTCAATACTGTGCACTATGATGCTGGCATTTTTCAATAACTGAATGAGAATAGGATTTTTCCCCTCTCCCTCTCAAAAAAACCCTTTTCTTTCTCTAGCTGCAATTCAATGCACTTCCAAATACTGTATATGTGAAGATATAAAATCTTTTATTTTAAAAAGCTAGTCTAAGGATTTGAGAGTTACAATGGTAATTACTGAAGACTAAAGTTTGTTTCTTTAAAAAATATGCATTATTTGTTTAAATACAGTTACTCTTTATATACCATTAGGGAAGTTTAAAAATGTAAACCCTTTAAGAATGAATTTATTTTTTTTACCTGTGAACTAAGTTGAGTTTTAATCCAGTTGAAGTAATAATTCAGATCACTGCCTTCCATAAGCTCTTTTCCCCAGGCAGCCAATTTAGCAATAATTCTTGCTGCCTGAAAAAGAATTTGATAAACAGAACTTCAGTTGCAAGTGATCAAAGATTGAGTAACAAAGAAACAAAAAAACCAAACACTTGTACGCTTTGGAACCAAATTTCAGTGAAAACATTGATACTTAAAACAAATAAAGTTGCTTTACTCATTTTTTCAAAACAAACCCTTATAATTTGATTTATACCCAATATCTGTCCTTCAGCTTTTTTCTGCTGGCTCTGTACCTCATTAATATGAGGAAGTAGATTACAGATCAGAGGTTATAAAGTAAAAGAAAAATCTATGAAAACACTGTTGCAATCTAGGGCTTGTGTCCCTCAGCTAGTTCCTTTCAGAGGCCAACACAAAGCCAGTTGCAAGATCTAGTCCTAATTGGGTATATAGCATTGATTAACATCAATTTGCTTCACTTTAATTGTTTTAGGCTCACAACATTTCTTTGTGAATTGATACTGAAGCAATAAATATAGTTTCCAAGAAGAAAGATGATTTTTCCTTTAAAAATAAGACCGGAAAATCACAATGGAAAAGAGACGGAATCTTCTGAGGAGGAAATTATACAAGTTTTCATAAGCAGTTCTTCATGATGACTTCATGATACGTGAGAAGCAACACACTTGGTAAGTTTTCTATGACTACTATCTTCTCAAGACAATTTATATGCATTCCATGAATTCTTTGAAGAAACAGTCAAATTTTATAGTAGGACTTCTACATTCTGCAGCACCCCAACGCAGTGGACAAGAGACCCTATAATAACCTCAACTTTTACAAATTATATATGAAAATAAATAAAATTACTGCCCCTCAGTTTTGAAAATATATGCTACACATTTTTATACAAAAAACGCATCATTACAGAGAAATCTTTGGTTATCAGATTTTTTTTTTCTAGTAAGTAAACAGATTTCTTTTAATCACAGATATTTCCTGATCAATGGGACAGACATGATAATTCAGAAAAAAAGAACCATAATTCCACATACCATTATTTTGATTCCCAGGAAAAGCAGCAAGTATTTTTTAAACAAAGGGTCAGGCAAAATTTGTTGTGCAATAAAACTGGTTTAGCTGACGTGTACAAGAAAAAAAAAAAGTTTGCCACAAAAACAAATTATTTATGTTATGAATCTGTAAACTGCAAAAAGAAAATAGGTTTCTATTTTCACCCCAGCACTGATGCATTTTTAAAGCTTACCATGTGCACAGTGAAGTGATCTTGGCGGTTCAACATAGGCAGAAAGTAGGACCATGCAGTGTTCTTACCACGTTTTGCGTAGTCAAAGAAGATACTAACACGCTGATGATTTTCCTGCAAAGGAGGGGGAGCGAAGGAGCAGCTCGTAAGTATTTCAGTCACAATTTTATGTTATTTTTCATTACTTTGTCTTACTTTTCATGAGATATATTTCGTGCATCAACCCTTTCGTTTTAACTGCTACCATATAGCAGTTGGATATCCAAACTGGTAAAAGACTTAAACTGCTATTCCATTCTGATTCCCCATCAACCCGTCAGACAGATGCCTCTCTCACACCATGGGTTATACTTCAGTTTATGCAGCGTCTGTTTAAAGGAAAAGCATGCTCCCTTCCAGCTCTGATATTCACAATGAAAGATTACATAGCTTCTTTGAAAGGGGCACATTTTCAGAGGGTCATAACTCTGCCTCCATTGGAACTTGAACTCTGTGTGTGAACTTTTTCCATGTTGTGTATATATAATCCTGTCCTTTGTGCATGCAAGAAACAATTTGTATGCACAAATGTGGACAGTTTTGCACTTTCAAGTGTCTGTGCATGCACAGGAATGTTTTACCTGGCCCTGAAAGTCTGTCCTGAAGACCAGTTGAGGCTTTTCTCCAAACGCAAGCTCCCATAAGAGGAATTAAACTTGTACAGATACACTAGCCACAGTTGTGGTGTTTTCTGTTTTGTTTTTAACACAAGTTTCCAGCTGCACTTCAGTAAGCATATATATATTCCAACAACAACAACAACATGCAGTGTTTCATTGTTTAGACCAGGGCTACTCAACACACAGCCCGTGGGCCGTATATGGCCCATGGCCCATTTGTTTGCGACCCAGAGTGCAGTTTGGGTTTATGCAGGGCTGAACACGCAGCCCACGGGTGGGATCCTTTGAACATGGTCTCCACTGGGAACACCCTCCACAATGGCAAGTCAATATAGTGGTCTTCTGTTGATATGTGCTTTAGTAGTTAAATTCCTGGACTGTCATTGCTCATTAGAAGTGCTGTCACGGAAATCCGGTAAATATTGCATTTATTAATATCAGCAGAACGGACGTAAATGGGACTTGCATGTTGTGTCGTCTTGCCTTAATCTTTTTATTCATACCCGTCAGTGTGAAAGAAGCTATTTGCATATATATTTGTATATATATGCAACCACACTCAAGTTGTGGCCCTCAGCATGTGCTGTGAGTATCATTGTGGCCCCGGGGGCTTCCAAAGTTGAGTAGCCCTGGTTTATACTATTAGCCTGCCTAAGAGATAGAGCTTCCATCTGCCTGAAAAAATGTGCCCAAACTTAAGCCATGTCTAAAAACAAAACTGCATAATTTTAAACTAAAATCCTTAGGCGGTTGGATGTACGATACACAGTAAATAGGGCTGGGGCCACTCACTGCATGAAGATAAATATATTCAACAGCCGCCTCATTCCCTGTAAGCATCCATTCTGTGTATTAAGTGTAACTGGAGTCCAATGTCATCATATACTTAAAGTCTTGAAGTATCATAATGCACCAGCACAAAGTTAAGTTTGCCTGTGAAACCTTAATCCCGAATTTCCCAACTGTTGAGTGCTTGGCTTTGCGGCCTAAATATTTGTTATTTGAATACAGTATTGCATGCATAAACAACGAGATCAAAATTACATCAACAGATATTCAAGCATCAAAGAGGAAAACAAACATGAAATAGATTGACGACCTACTTGCAGCATATCATCAATCATAGTTAGAATGTACTGAACTGTCTGTTCCTTGGAGATATGAGTCATCAAATTTATGAATGTTTTAGCACACTAGAAAATGAAATACATTGAAATTAATATTAGCAATTGATTTACAACATGCAGTGGTATCACAAAACCAAAACGTGAATGTAAATTTTAGTATCCCAATGGCTTATTTGTATATAAACAACATGAATACATTCGACATTACATTAAAATGAAATAGGTTTGCCATACTGTTCATTGCCTTTTACAAATTGTTCTATGGTATTCAATGGCAACAGTAAGTAGTAACTAGTGGGAGTTAGCAAGGCTCCTCAAGGTTAGTTTTCAAAAGATTAAATCAGACAGTTAGAATCTTTCCTTCAAATGTAATTTTTCTTTAAAAAAAAAAAAAACCACACACACACACACACACACACACACTCACACACACACACAGGAAACAGGCAAATTTAGTGACAGGTGCTAAAGGGTTTGCAAGTTTCTGTCAATGGTGCAGGACCAGCACTCAGAAAGCTTATCTGGTCTACCCATGTGTTTGACTGGAAGAGAGATACAAATTGCACCTTAGAGTTATTCCAACTGCTTTTGTCCCCCTGGTACAATTTAATAGGGTTGCCAGATGGTTTAACCAAAAATACCTAACACCTCCTCGCGCGCCCCCCCCAAAAATCACCAGGGAAAAAATTCTGTTCAGGGGGAGACCAAAGTTGTTGAGCAAAAAAATAAAAAAAAATAAAATAAAAAAAAATGTAAATTCAAAAGCGTTAAAACAGCATGGCCCCTTTCAGTACATGCAGAGTCAGAATAGGGATAGGAACAGGGCGGCCACTTCGTTTTCTTGATCAAGCCAGAACGCAGCTTCCCTGCGGAACCAGGTAAGCAGAAGGTCCAAGGGCAGAGGGTGTCGGCAGGCCGGGGGCTGGGCCCAGTTGCTGAGTGTGTCATAGGGTTACCAGGTGTCTGGTATTTTCTGAATTTTTTTTTTAAACCAGACAGGAGGAGAAAATACCAGACTGTCCAGGTCAATACTGGACACCTGACAACCCTACAATTTAATCATGTGTTATGGAAATCATATAATCTCATAAACTGCTAGAGTTAGAGATTCATGCTTTATATTACTTGAAAAGAACATGAAAGCAAGCATCTGGAGAAAAGGGTGGGGATAAGGCTGAGGTGAAGCTAGGAAGAGTCACAAAAAATTTACCACTGCTCTTTACATTCTATGTAACCTTAGGGCTACTATTTCAGACAATGCTGTGTCATCAGTTTAATGTGCCACCTTGAATAGCTACCCTGTCCCTATGCAAACAGTGTACTTTATATGTAGCTATTTAAATACTACATGCACTAGACACCTCAAAATGCAAATTCCATTTATCTGAGTTTAAGAAGTTGTACTAAAATGCCCCCAACCATATCAGAAAACAAACATGTAAAGTTTTACCAGCTCCTTTTGGTCTCATCCCAGCTGAGCACATTTAAAAATTAAAAAAGCCTGTTAACATAATTGCCAACTTCTATTTCACAAAGATTGAATTGCAACAGATGTGTCTGAAGCCATGCTAAAACTTGCTAAAGAGTGTAACAACACACACTTCAAACATTTCATTAGAGTTAACACATCAAGAGTTGCCCTCTTTCCCCCAAGAAAATTTAAAAGGAAGCTGGGTTACCTGATTGCCTTCAGTTTGCAACATTTCTTGCTTTTCTTCTGGGTTCCTCTTCTGCTCAAATCTTTGAATAAATTCACAGTCTTCACCTGAAATCATCTGTCCTCTAAAAAAGTAAAAATTCGAAGCCATAGGAACTTTATACATTCTCAGTTATTTCAGGCCTTAATTATTTCAAGACACTATTTGACATGAGAGGAGCTCTTCCTTTATTAAAGTTCTAATAATGAATTTAGCCCTACCATGATGCATGAGGCACTCCTATTCTGCCAAGAGCCTTGTGTGCAAAGAAATGAAAACTCTCAGTACAGGAAATGATTGACAAATGCAATTCTGTGTCTTTTGACTACTCAACAGCATCACCTCAGTCACCCTTAGACTGCCTCTAGCCCAGGCCTGAGCAAAGTACAGCCCATGGGCCAGATTTGGCCAGCGGACACTGCGGGGAGCCTCAGGGCACATCTAGGCTATGTTTTTATTTTGAAAGAGGATATGCAAATTCTGTGGGCATATGCATATCTTCTTCCGATCGCATTTTCGAAAGAGGATCTTTCAAAAGTGAAAGTAGTCTGGACGCGGGGAAGGGGGGGTTGTTTAAAAAAAAAAACCCTTTTTCGAAAAACTGCATAAACCTCCTTTTTTTAGGAAGAGCGGGTTCTCTCGAAAAAGGGCTTAAAAAAAAAAAAAATTGCGTCCAGACTACTTTCACTTTCGAAGGATCCTCTTTCGAAAATGCGATCGGAAGAAGATATGCAAATTCCTCTTTCGAAATAAAAACATAGTCTAGACGTGCCCTCAGGCAGGCTCCCTGCTTGCCTCTCTCCACTTGCACACCACTCAGAAACACAGCTGTGGGATGGTTTTACTTTAAAAACTGAGGCTGGGCGGGGGGGTGGGGGGGGAGGGGAGCTGAGCTTTAGGAGCTGCTTCCGCCCCCAGCACAATCCCATTGGCCAACTTCTGGCCAGAAACTGGCCAATGGGAGCTTCCTGTTTCAACAACAGGCAGCCACGAAGCACAAAGGGCTCATAGTTATTCACAGAGCACATGGCTAAAGCCTGTGCAGGGGTGGAGCAAGCCAGGAGGCTGATTCAGGAACAGGGTGCTGCCTGGTAAGTCTCCTGGCCAGATCCTGCCTCTGGCACCCCAGGCCTTCCCTTCCCCAACCCTCTGCCCCCCCTACTCCACATACCCAAATCCTCTGCCCCCCTCCCGCACTCATATCCCCTCCCAGATCCGGTACCCCAATCCCCTGCCCCAGATCACAGTCCCCTCCTGCCCTAATTCACAACCCAAACCCCTGTACCCTCATTCCCTGCTTTAGGTCACAGTCCAACCCCCTGCACCCAGTCTAGTGCCCCAGGTCACAACTGCCTCCTTCACCCATATTCCCTCCCACACCTAACCTCCATCCCAGACTCCACACCCCCTTCATTAATATCATGGAAGAGTGAGGCCCTCAACCACTTTCCAAATTCTTGGAGTGGCCCCCCCATCAAAATTATTGCCCTTGGAAACACGTAAGGAACACTTGACAGATGCAGTACTGTCTGTATATATGTACCTGAAGTACATGCTGAAAACAACATCTGCAACACTATTATATTGTCATGATAAAAACGTGTACAAATATAAAATTTGCTAGCCTTATTTTATAAAATAAGTTTTAATGCCAAAAAATGAAGTGTGGAAACAGAAAAATGTGTGGACGTAAAGTTGTGGTTTCCAGGTTAGATTTTTACTGTTTCAAAATTGTTAACACGGGCTTGTTGTTTAAATTGGTTGATTCGTAGTAGAGTTTAGAAAGCAGTGAGTCTACCATTCTGATTCGACTTGAACTAGTTTTGTGAAGTTGGCAAAAAAAATTCTCCCTAGGTAAGATTGGCAGCCACCTTCAGAGTTTTTCACCTTCCTCTGCAGCCTCTGATTGCAGGTCACTTGCCAGGATTAGCTAAGTAGATCATACTCATTATTTTCCTACCATTTCAGGGCCTTTTGGCACTGGTGCATCTCATTTCCTTATATTCTCTGCTGATGACACAGTCATTAGTGTCCTGTGAGTTGTAATACTTTGTCTCATCAGTTTGGCTAACATGTGAGTGCTGGAAAAACTTTTAAAAAAAACCAACAAATAGTCTAGTAGCATCTTAAAGTCTAACAAAACATGTAGATGGATGTTTTGTTAGTTTTTAAGGTGCTTCTAACTATTTATTGTTTAAGTTTCTCCAGTTACAGACTAACTCAGCCACCCCTCTGAAGCATGTAAGTGCTGGTTAGTGTAAGCAGCCTGTACCACAGAAGGTGAGAACAGATGATGGAGTGGCTCCTTCTGCCCTCAAATTATTACCCTATGGACAGGTAAGAGACATAATAGGGGAAGGACTTGAGGTAGCGTGTTCCACAGTTACATTTTTGGATGGATAAAATAAGTAATTGAAAGTCTGTTGTAGCCAAACATTAGCAAAAACAAAGACCATTCAGGTAACTGAAGAGTCACCATTATATTTCCATTTAGCAAACTGAGCTATGGGACTGGCAGAATCTTCTACTTATGATGCAAAAGTTACTCCCACACCTGATTAATGAGCAAGATGAGGCAGCAGGAACAGCATTTATTGTCTAGGTATAGTAAGGAAAATTAGAGCCCACAGCATTAAGACTTGTCAAATATCACAGATTTAAGGGACCAAGTTACACAGCCTGAAACTCTTCAGAGAAATGGAGAATTGTGCATAAGCCATCCAATGTCAAAATTACACATGTTGGAAGTATGACATTACTACTCCTTGTTTCAGTGTTTCCAGCATTTTTAGCTCTTCTTACATTTCCACTGAATCAAAGGTCTTTTCCACCATCCACAGCCACACAGAACAAGTTCTTCTCATCAGCCTTTTCCACAACCTGAGTCACTGCCTGCAGGTGGTCCACGATTAAAAACTGAGTAAAAACTCTGCCAGTTCTCACAACAGATTTAAGTTCAGTAATCCCTATAGCATGTTCACCAAGATTTATAAAGTACAGAAAATGGAATATCGATAATGTAACATATTCTATGCTTTTTCCTGTTCTGAATTAAATATCACTGTTAGTTGGCTCATCCCAACATGTGTGTCACAGGGTTACTGATGCCTTTAAGGGGAGATGAGGCCAGCCACAATTAGTTAGCTGCTTCCCAGTGTGAGAGGGTAGGACTAAGGAAGGCAGTGTGACACCTGGGCCTTATAAAATGATAGCGTGAATCAATCTGGACTATGACCTGGAATGGAGCAGCTGCAGTGGAAGGCCCTAGCGCAAGAGTCTGTAGGCCACTGGGTATTTCAGGAATCAGCCTGGGGGCCTAGTGCTCCTCATCAGAGTAGGGAAGGAATCGACAAAAAAAGCTCAGAAGGGACTGAAAACAATACAAGAGAGGAACTAGCCTAGGGGTGGACTGCTCTATCCCAGAGGCAGAAAGACTCACAGGTAATGAGAAAGGGGCTGGGAATAGGGACAAAGGATGGGCTGAAGAGAATTCACCAAAAAACAAAAGAACATTTTTATCAGTTGGGACTCCAGCTGGACTTTTGCTACTCCAGAAAAGGTTAAACCGTGTTTGTGACTTGGCCAGAGGAATAGACTACATCATGACAGACTGGCACACCGACAGCGGAAACACCTCAGGACAGAAACACCATGAAGGGAGTTCCAGCAACTCCACACTTGACAAACTGGGGATGCCACAGAGCAGTCAGGCCCCACAACCACCTCCCTCATTACATACTTTTGGGAAGCTCCTGTGTCATATGCCATACGCAGGGCACTACCAAATTAATGGTCCATTTTGGTCAATTTCACATTCCCACAACTTTAAAAAAACACAAACACAAATTTCATTATTTCAGATATTTAAATCTGAAATTTCACCATGTTGTAATTGGTGTGGGACTGACCCAAAATGCAGCAGTGGGGGGAATTGTAAGTTAATTGTAGGAGGGCCAAGATATTGTCATCCTTCCTTCTGCACAGTTGCTGGAGGCGGTTCTGCCTTTGGCACTGGGCAGCCAGAGACTGGCAGCTGTTAGCCAGGCGCCTAGCTCTGAAGATAGTGCCACTGACAGCAGCAGCCCAAAAACAAAGATGGCATGGAATGGTATTGCTACCCTTACTTCTGTGTTGCTGGCTTCAGAGCTAGGCCCTCCAGCCACCCACTGCAACTCTTATTTCTGCGCTACTGCTAGCAATGCTGCTTTCAGAGCTGCGTACTGGCCAGTAGCCACCTCTTTGCTGCCACCCAGCTCTGGAGGCAGCATATAGGGGTGGCAATACCGCAACTCCCCATACAATAACCTTATAACCCCTCCACAACCTTCTTTGGGGTCAGGATCTTCTGCTGAAAAACACTTGTCTCCCCTGTGTAATCTGTATAGCAAAGGGCAAAAGAATACAAAAGACCAAATTGCATAGTCTGTGATGTTTTCTTCATGGCCATGAATTTGGTAGGGCCCAACCTACAGGATAGTACTTAAAGAACATAAGAATGGCCATACTGGGTCAGACCAAAGGTCCATCTAGCCCAGCATCCTGTCTGCTGACAGTGGCCAATACCAGATGCCCCAGAGGGAGGGATCACAACCAGTAATCCTCACATGATGCATCACGTCACCCACCTTCAGAGAAACAGAGGCTAGGGACACCATTCCGATCCATCCTGGCTAATAGCCATTGATGGACCTAACCAGCAGAACACATTACCAGGTACTGCTTATAAATGATTATCCAAAAAACAAGTTGCAAGGTATTGACACTGGTAATCCAGGATCATATCAAATCATGTTTTTGACATTTCAGCCAGCCTTCCCAAATTTTAGAGCTCTAGAATTTCTAAAGAACTCACTTGTTGAGGGGTCTTCAGGTTTGTATTCAGACTAGGTTGCTATAGGTCTGCAATAAATTATAGCTTCTGTATTCTTAAGGAGGACACTGATCAACAAGTCATGGCCTAAAAATAATGTTTTAAAAATATGTAACTGCATTTCAAAGGGTCCAATGCAGCCTAGTAATAAGATTTTTGTCCTGTCCTCCATCCCTCTCTCATTAAGAAAGCTATTTGGATTTAGAACACCCAAACAGCTTTTGTGTTTAGTGCTAAGCGTTAATGTAAATCTGTGTATATGCATGCCAAGCTGGACTATAGGGAAAATGAAGAAGACTGAATTACCACTGCTCCCCCACAGGAAGAGGGGCATCACACAATTATATTCTTCTGATGACCTCTTCTAATGTGAGGGTGGGGAGTGTTCTCTTGCATACAAGTTTACTGTTGACACCAAGAACAGAAAAAAATATCCAAGATTTCATTATTATTTCAAGAGATAATTTGGGGGAGGTAATCTAACTAGATTTCCCAGGAACACACAGTGAAGCCCTTTTTGTATTGTGTAATCTATTTTTGTAGACTTTGACATCTGAAGGTTTTACTGTTCAATATGATGTTCTTAACATTGCCTCAACAAGCCATTTCTCAGCATATGTAGCAGGCAACTGACTGCTACCAAAGAGATTTATAAAGCCAAGTCTTACTGGTACCCTTAAGACACTGGCTTAAGGGTATCAATGAAGGGGATTTTTATAACACAGCCTATGGAGTCTGTGATACCCCCAGGGATTAACAAACCTGTACAGAAGGGATGGAGAACCTATAGTCCACAGGCAGATCCAGCCTCCAGTCCATGGGGCTCCCCTCTTCTCCACAGAGGAGCAAGCCGGAACTGGTGGTCCAACCCCACAGCAAGTCTGAGCCACAGTGCCCCCCACATGGCTGGAGCACCAGCTCTGGCCCCTGCTACGGGGGGGGGGGGCGGGGGAGGCATCCACAGCCAACGAGAGCAGCAAGGGGCAGTCCCTGCAAGCACAGGGTGGCGTGGAGTCACTTGTGCTTCCCTGGAGCTGCTCCAGGTTAACCCGGCCATCAGGGGAAACTATGAACCTTGACACCCTGAGTCACATGAGCAAGATGAGTGCATCTTTTTGCGTCTCAGTTGGGGGCCAGGTCAATGAGGGATGTGGGGGTTTTGTTTTGTGTGTGGTGTGCCTGGCCCCTGACCCCAAAAAAGGTTTCCCATCTGTGCTGTACAGTTTTAGTCCACAAAGAGAGTGGTATGGGATAACAATCAGCATTGCTTGTAATTTTCAAACTTAGCCAATGTAAAAAGTAATCAGAAAATATCCACTTCCCTGTTTTTAGAGTACTTCACATTACCATAGCTCTTGTCAGTTTCATAGACCATTACAAACATTAAATAAGATTTAAGAAGAGCCCTTGATTACAACCATAATTCCCTCTAAGGTGCATGCCTGCATGGCCACACATAAAAAATTCTTCCCCCGCCCACCACCTCTGGAGAGCAGCGCAGCAGCACTCACACAGCAGGCAGCTGCTCCAGCAGGCAGGGCTGGCTGAGATGGCATGGTGAGGGAGCTGCTGGGGGGGGGAGGGGAAGAGGCCTGTTCCAGTGACCGGGACTGCCCCGTGGCGGGGAGGGCAGGGCCTGTTCTGGCAGCTGGGACCGGGAACAGGACATGCCGCATGGGGGGGGGCGGAGGAGCGGGAAATGTTCTGCTCCAGCAGCCAAGAACGTGTGCGTTAATAAATTGGGTAGCACACATCCAAACCAGCGCACATAACCTCAATATTGGCGCACAAGCCAAAACTCACTCTGCTCATGGTTGGAAAAATCTTAGAGGGAACACTGATTACAATTTCAGAGTTTGAGAAAGCATCAATGGAAAAATAAGGAATGCCAGTGCATTTGTTTAAAAGTGGTAGAAGTTTACTAACTGTCAAAGAAAAAGCTTTCAAACAAATAAAGCTCTGTACTTTGATCTAACATTAAAGCTCAGAGAAATCAAAGGCGGAGGAAGACATTCCCTAGAACAAAGGAAGAATTGAGGTTTAATACTTATTTATAAGTGCCAGTCTGAATAGACATTTGCAGCAAAGGCTGTATAAAAAAAATTTGACAGTTTAGTAAACAATCCATGAATATTTCCATCAGAGGCTTCTGGAATCTGAATAATGGCTTACAAAATGCCACCTCCCAAACACTTCATTTTAAAATTAAAATTACTAGTTATCTAATAACCCTGAGGAATCTCATGAATACCAATGTAAAAGCCACACAACCATGGCAGAAAAACTCCATCTTCCCCTCTGGGACCAGCAGTCATGGTTTTTCCCCATTATTAACATGATGAGATTTACCAATTCTTTATAATTAAGGGTTTAAGGCAGAGGTGGGCAAGATACATCTCATGGGCCAGATCCAGCCCACCAAGCCACTGGATCCGGCCCACAGGCCCCCTGCCCAGACCCTCAGGCACGCAGCAGCCAGTTTTAAGCGCAGGGCTGCTCCATGTGCCTCTCTGCTCTGCAGGGAGGGGGAAGTTTCATATGATCTCCCCACGCCCAGCCCAATCCTAAGCTCCTACTGGTCAGAAACCAACAGCCAATAGGAACTGAGAGACTGGTCTGGGGCAGGGGTCGGCAAATATGACTCATTAGGGAGCCAGATACGACTCTCTTGGAGCCCTAGCTCAGCACCTCGCCCCAGCTCTCCCCATAGCTGGCCTCGGGCTGCACACAGCATTTCAGAGCAGCAGCGCTGCGTGAAGCCTGAGCTCTGGCCCCGGGCTCCACACAGTGCTGCCACTTCAAAGCACCCCTCTCTTCTTTCCCACGTTGCTGCCTCTTTCTGATATAGGCAGCAAGGTGGAGGGAAGCAACTAGTGTGTCAACTATCCAATAAGCATTTGCTTATCAGATAGTCAAGTAGTCAACTAGTCGTTCACATCCCTAGCCATAAGATTGACAGAAGACAGCCTGAATGTGTGCTTGAAGCTGGATTTGACCAGTTATGATATGCACTTCAAAGAAAAGTGCAAAAAGATGCAGCAGCAAAAGTCCGATTAAATAAAGTCTGTGAATACAATGTTTCATTTATGTTATTGTTAATCATTATGGCTGTGTCTAAACTACATCCCTTTTCTCAAAAAAGGGATGTAAATTAGACACTTCGAAATTGCAAATGAAGCTGGGATTTAAATTTGCCGTGCTTCATTCGCATAATGGCAGCCGTGGTTTTTTTCGAAAAGGGGCTTTTCGAAAGAAAAACAGCTGTTTAGATGGGGATCGTTCGAAAATAAAACCCTTTTTCGAAAGATCCTGTACTCCTCAATCAGCTGGAAAATGGGTAAATATTGCATTTTATTAATATCAGCAGAATTGACTTATATGACTTATATCTAGTCTTGCCCGTCAGTGTGCAAGAAGCTATTTGCATATATATTTGCCTGTATATGCAACCATGCTTAAGTTGCGGCCCTTGGCATGTTCTGTGATTATCACTATGGCCCCCGGATCTTCCGAAGTTGAGTAGTCCTGCTCTGTTCTATGGCCAAAAAACCACTGTGATTATGTGATACACCTGTGAATCTTTAGACTAAAGTTATGCTTTAAGAATGAGCCACTCACTGCTGCCCATAATCTTACTACAACTCTACTACTTACCCCATGGAACAATTAATTTAAAAAAAAAAACAACCTCTCAAAGTCAATACTTCATTCGTACCCTGGATATAAGGCAGACATTAGTAACTATTATTATATGTCTGAAGAAGGCAGATGTTGCTTAAGAATGATCAAGCAATAACCAACAAGAAGTGCTTGTATGAGATTTATAAAAAGCTTTTAGTCTGTGTAGTTGACACAGAGACTTGTGATTAATTTGGTTATTCCATCACGCCTCTTCTCATGACAACTGTCGTTCCCATTTCGTTCACATGGCACAGCAAAGTGAAACCTGGCTTTGTTTTAAAAACATTTGCCAGGTGCACACAGCTAAATATGAGATATCTATTAATTACTATTACTTCCCCTCCCCTGTACTCATTTTATCAGCATGTCAAGATGCAGAGTTCTTTTCCCCCATGTGCCTTTGGCTTGTGACGCTTTATGATAGTGTAAGAAAACACTCTTAAGATCTGACTGCTTGCCTGATTTAATAATCACATTCAAGTTTAAACACAGGGAATAGCTTCTGTGCAATTGTACCAGCATAAAAACTGCACCACACAGATAAATCTCTATAAAAATATGATTTAAGGGCAAGAAATTATAAAACACTGTAACATATTTACCAAGTCACCATGCACCTTTCCTAGTGCTAGACAGCAAGTCAAATTCTTGATTTAAAAAAAAAAGTTTCACCAATTAGATTCAAATAGATTCTAAATTCTGATGTTAGTCAATTTTAAAAAAATTAAAGTTCATAGTATCTCTTTACAAAAAAAATTCACAACTACCAAGAATGTAAATATCCCTCTCTCAAACAACTGGCAATCCTTGGAAAGCAAAGTATGAACGAATACACATCACACAACTCAAATAATAAAGTATTATATGTTTGCATCCTACAGTATTTTAGTTTTCTAACTGCAAGAATTTTGATTCTGGGAAGGGCATCTACTATTCCAGTGGAGGATTATGTTACCATTTTTGAAACTCTCCTTCAGGAAAGGGAAACCTGGCTTCCCTCAATGCAGGTTTATCATATAGCAGCACCACAAAGACATTTTCTACAGTATATACACAAAATTTAGTGTAAACTACCACACAAAGGCTTTTAGGTTTGGTTTTGTTTACACAACTGACCCTAGTTAGAATTACACCCCAAATCAGTTAAACAGAAGTTTTGGAATTAAAATAATGAATTCAATTAATTTGCAAAACTGACAATATATTCAATGGCAAATGCAGAAAATATTTTCAGTTACAACAATACTAAAAATCTAAGTTTCTGCAGACATGCTACACATTATGGAATCAAACGCTGCCCGTGAACACTGCTACATGTTTTGTGTAATCTGATCTTTTGTTTACATGCATAACATTCAGAGGCAGGATAAACAATACACTAGTTAGACTTAGTCTAAACTGACTCTGTGCTAGAGAACTCAGGACCTAGATACTGGGATATACCATAATTTGAGCAACTATGAACAAGCAACATTACTCCAGCACTGACTGCAGTGCAGAATGGGCAGAGTGAACTTAGGAAGCTGCCTTTCCTGTGTACTTTAAAACTAACATTTTAATGTAATTTCAAAACAGCTCTAAGCTATAATTGATAGTCTCTACATGCATATTCCTCATCCAAGCCAGGACCGTGTCAAACCTGGCCTTAAAAACTTCTAAAGATGGAGATTCCACCACTTCTCTAGGTAACCCAATTCCAGTGCTTCACCACCCTCTCAGTGAAAGTTTTTCCTAATATCCAATTTAGACCTGCCCCACAGCAACTTGAGACCATTGCTCCTTGTTCTGTCATCTGCCAACACTGAAAACAGCCTAGCTCCATCCTCTTTGGAACCCCCTTTCAACTAGGCACCACACTAGACACTATCCCCTACCTTCCAACATATCTACATCTCCCACCAGCTCCGTGTCGTCCACCAACTCGCTGAGAGTGCAATCCATCCCATCATCCAGATTATTAATGAAGATGCTGAACAAAACTGGGTCCATGACCAATCCCTAAAGCACTCCCCTTGATACTGACTGCCAACTAGACATTGAGCCATTGATCACTACCCATTGATCCCAACAATCTAGCAATATTTCTATCCACCTGGCCCTAACATCAGTGGATTTGGAAAGTAATTCACCACTGTCCTCACTATTCCAGCCCTTTTGCAGACTATTATTAGGTCCACCCTCTGTCTCCTTTTCTCAAGACGAAGCATGCCTAGTTTATTTAACTTTTTCTCATATAAAACATTTAGAAACCTTAACCTCTTTGTAGCTGCTCTGGGATCTCCTCAGTTTGCCCAAACTCTCCTAAAAAGTGGTGCAACTACTGGAATCCAGGTGGGGCTTCACCACTGCCAAGTAGAGTGGAGGAACAATTACTTCCTGTATCTAACAAATGACATTCAAGTTAATATACCCCAGAAAGATATTAGCTTGTTTTGCAACTGTATCCCACTGTTAGTTTGTATTCATTGTGTGACTCACTATAACTCCCAGAGCTTTTCTACTGTACTGCCCCCAGCCAGTTATTCCCCATTTTGTAAATGTGAATTTGACATTTTCCTTCCTAACTGTAATATTTTGCACTTGTCTTTATTGAATTTCAGACCAGTTCTCCAACATGCAAGTCCTTCTGAATTAGTCTCAGAGGGGTAGTCTAACTTAAAAAAAAAAAAACCTTTAAAAACAATGAATGGTTCTGTAGCAGTTAAAGACTAACCAAAACAAAAAACAAAACAAAAAAGATAGGATCATGAGCTTTCATGGGCACAGTATTCATCTGAAGAAGTGGGTTGTGCCTATGAAAGTTCATGGTACGAGCTATATTTTTTGGTTAGCTTCTGAATTAGAATCATGTCCTCCAAAGTGCTTGCAAGCCTTCCCAGCTAAATGCCACCTGCAGATTTTATAAGCATATTCTCCCCTTCATTATTAAAGTCTTTAATGAAAATATTGACTTGTACTGGACTCAAAACAGACCCCTGCAGGCCCCTAAATATCTTCCTAGTTTGACAATGAACCGTTGAACCTTTTTAAGTAGGGTATTTCAAACTGTAGTGCACCCACCTTATATCAATTTAATCTAGACCACATTCCCCTAGTTTGCTTACTTATGAGGCTCTCATGTGGAAGACTGTCAAAAGCTTTACTAAAAACCAAGATTGAAAAAAAGAAAAAAAAAAAATCACATGTACTACTTCCCTCCAATCCACTGGGCCAGTAACCCTGTCAGAGAAGGAAATTAGGTTGCCTTGACATGGATTTGGCTATTGCTTATCACCCTATTATCATAGTTGTTTTCAAACTGATTGTTTAATAATTTGTTCTGGTATGTCCCCAGGTATCAAAGTTTGTCCAATTGATCTATAATTCCCTGGATCATCTTTGTTTCTCTTTATAAAGATAGATACTATACATGCCATTCTTCAGTCCTTTGGGACATCACCCATCCTCCATGAATTCTCAAAGATAATTGCTAACGGTTCCAACTTCAGGTCAGCTAAATCCTTAAGTACCCAAGGGTGAATTTTTATCAGGCCCGGTCAGCTTGAATACAGCTAAATCATCTAAATATTATTTAACGTGTTCTGGCTTGTGTTCCTTCCCTCTTATTGCTAATATTAATTGTGTTACGCATGTTGTCACAACGTGTATGGGGGTGCACTAGGGATCTGAAGGTTTACCAAGGGACAATTACCACTTGGGGCCAGCCATGAACGGGGGCTACTCCGATAGGGATGCCAGAGCAGCCCCTGCCTGCGGGGAACCCTGGCTCACCACAGGCAGGGACTGCTCTGGCCAGGCTATCGGAGTCCCAGCCTGTGGTGAGGGGTGGACGTTTCAGCCCCCCACCCCACCCTTTAATCAGCTAACCAGTTAAACAATATATTTGACCCATTAACTAATTAAATGGGATTTTACATCCCTAGCACATGCACAGAAGCGTAGTATAGTTAAGCCTGCTTGGACACTTCTTTTGAAATAAGAGTGGCATTGTTCAGTTTTGCTCAAACCCCTTCCAAAGCAAAGCAAGTTAAACCTAACAAAGCCATTTTTATTCCATAAGAGCGTCCACACAAGCAGTTATATTTGTATAACTATCCCTCTCTAAATTCACTACTTTTCCAGGCAGACAAACCCCTAAGCATAGAGAAATGAAGTGCACACACTCCCACTTCAATGCAATTAGTTAGCCATTAAAAACTGGTCTACACCTAAAAGTTTTGCTGGCATAGCTGTGTCTGTTTGGGGTGTGGGGACAAAAATACTACACTCCTAAATGACAGTTATGCTGGCTGTTAACATTAAGCCAGGAAGGGTTAAGCAACTAGCAGGCTAAATGACTTAAACACAACCTTTAGAGACATGTTAGAACAGTATATAAATGGGAAATAGAGCCATGTCTTGTTAATAGGCAACAGCTTTGAAATGTAAATCAGTATTGTTAGAGAATTAGAGGTAATACTAATTCTGTGTGTTTACTTATATCTTATTTGATGTTAACCATTTAAACAGATTGGTTCCTCTGGCAGCTTATCTGTTGATTTAGACATCAAAAAGGAATATTGACATATAGATTAAATCGGAATATATAATGCTGTTTTCCATATTTCTGTTTGAAGTTAGTAGTAAACTGGCTATGAACTGCTTAATGGATGCAACTGGTGACCTGTGTATATATAGGAAATAGATAATTCTACTTATAAGCCACAATGCCTCACCCAAGAACTGCATGCTGTCAAGAGTTTGCCAGAGAACTATAAAGAGAACTTTTGGGACCCGATGCTTTCACCTCCGATCTGCTTAAGCTTCACCAGGGTAAGTTCAAGTCGCAAGACTGAGGTCTCTGATTCCATTCAGGACTGCTTGATAGTGGACATGGATATTGGACTATAATAAACTGATTCTGGAAAGGATTCTGCAATTTTAAAGTTTTCTGTTTCTACTATGAAACTGATCTATGAACTCAGTTCATGTCTGTATATATAATGATCTTTTAACCAATACATTCTTCTCTTTTTTAATACACTTTAGTTAATAAGAACTGGCTGTAAGCATGCATTTGGTTATGATCTAAGATATTTATTGACCTGATGGGCGACGTGTGTAATCCTTTGGGATTGGAAGAACATTTTACATGCTGAAAAAGATTTTCAATAATCCTCATCATATTTGACTTGGCTTTCTGGGTGTGAGCTAAGGCTGCATTTTATAAGGAAACTGTATTTCTAGCTTCTGGGTAACCAGAGTCAGGTATTGTAGAAACTGTTTTGTTGCTGGCTTGGTGAAGCTAATTGATGGATCCACTAGTTCTGAGGATTGTCTGCTTAATTTTGTCTGGAAATGGGTGACTGGAGAGGGATCACGTGAGGATTACCTGTTGTTCCCTCCCTCTGGGGCATGTGGTATTGGCCACTGTTGACAGACAGGATATTGGGCTAGATGGACCTTTAGTCTGACCCAGTATGGCGGTTCTTATGTAATTAGGGCAAACCTCAAAGAATAGTGCAATCTCAGCATGCCCCCCAGGGGACCTCCAGTCACACTGGCATAAAGCTTCAATGTCAATGCTGTTAAACCAGCAAAAAACTCTGCTGTTGCCAGCACAGAAATTTTGTTCAGGGATTGGAATACAACAAAACTACACTTTTGTCAGTATAAGCTGTATACACGATGGGAGTGCTTTGCAAGTACAGTATATCTAGAAGTACTTCTTGTGTAAACCTGGCCTCAGTCCTGTGTTTTTCTATTAGGCCATGCTTTCTCTGAGGAAACGCTGTTCTAATGGTAGGTGGAATGTAATCAGTTTTAGTAAAATAGTCTTCAAAGTAATACTTCCTAGGAAACTGTACTGAATGTAAAAAATGAAGTTCCTTTTCTTGTAGTATGTTACTTGGAAATTTTCTGAGTCATTTCCATTCCCTACAGTTTTTTTCCATTTTCATAACATGATGCTAGAATGACACTTCTCATGTTACACATCATAACTAATATTCACAGGAATCCACAAACTAGAAGAAAATGCAGCAGTGATTGATTCATAGTCAGTTTATACTTACTGGAGATATGACTGCCAGTTTACTTTGTTTGCCCGAACTTCAGCAGCTTTGGCAGCAATGATGTTTGTTGGGACAGCAGCATCTACAGCACCTCGAATATCCATTTTAATCTCAATTTAAAATCTGTTCAGAAATACAAGTCAGATCTGAGACAACTACAACATATTAGGAAAACAAACTAAGTGGCCAAGATTTTCAGCAGTTTTTAAACAATATTAAGTGCAATATCAACTTGGGACTCATTAAAGGACCTAGTTTTCACAGTGTGGTTACCAAGTATTTTCTGAAAATAAGAACGCTTTATGGCATCTCAAATCTAATATCCCCTCCTCCCCCCCAAAAAAACAGCTTGCTTTTGAAAACTTTGGCCTGTACTTTTAAATTAAATATTTTCCTCTTCCATCAATTTTAAGTTACAACGAAAAAAGTTTGTGCTCATTCAGTGGTGTGAAAGTATTTCATGGGATCAGGTATACATTAAAATTAATTTAAATATTGATTGCTGTTTATGTTGCATAGAAAATTTCTCCAAACCATCCACAATGAAGGACAATTACCAATATGTAAGAGACTAAAGCAGTGGTCTCCAACCTTCTTAAATTGAAAAAGTGATCTTGTGGTTCAGTGCAATGTAAGATCTACCTCAAACCCAAATACCCTTGCCCCGCTTCCTTCCCACACCTTCTTTGAGGCCACACCCCTGCTCCTCCCCTTCTCAAAGGCCTCACCCTGCTCACTCCATCCACCTCCCTCCCCAACCCTCACTCACTTGCACCAGGCTGGGGTAGGAGGTTGGGGTGCAGGCTCTGGTCCTGGGCCAAGGAGTTTGGAGTGTGGGAGGGGCTCCAGGCTTGGCCCAGGATGGGGGATTGGGGTCCAGGAGGGGTTTCAGGGTGCAAGCTCTGAGAAGGAGTTTGGGTGCAGGAGGAGGTTCAGTGCTGGGACAGTGGTTCAGGATGCAGGATCTGGCTGGGCAACGTTTAACTGAGATGGTTTCCGGGTGGTGGAGCAGTGGGGTTAAGGCATGGTTACTCCTGCTCTGGCCCTGCGCCACTCCTGAAGGCAGCTGGCATGTACAGCAATGGCTCCATGTGTTGCCCTTCATCTACAGGCACAGTGCCCACAGCTTCTGCTGGCCACAATTCCCATTACTGATCAATGGGACCTGCAGGAGTGGTGTCTGCAGGCAAGGACTGCATGTGGAGACCTCCTTCTCTGCCTCTCTCAGGGGCTGCAAGGACACACCAGCCACTTCCAGGAGCAGCAATTACCATAGGGATAATGACTCCAAACATGACAGGTGAGGCATTAGAACTCACTGTGCAAAGAATTAAATTTAAGCGTAAGAGAAATGAAAACTATGAAATGCACAGACCAGTCAAAAACCAAAACTAACATACTTTGCAAGCAGTAGAAGAAGCAAAACCAACAACCGTCATATGGAGATGAGTGAAGGACAGTGTGTGTTTGTGAGAATGACAGAGAGAGACAGTGTGCGAGTGACAGAAATTTGCATTGCCAAGCTCCCTGCCTCTCCTTCTCTCTGTATGGAGATGAGGTACAGGGGTCGGGGGGGGGGGGCAGGGGCAACACCCTGACATAAGCACCCCTCGCTCTTCTCCCTCCCACACCCTGCACAGCAAGCAGGAGGCTCCCAAGGGGGCAGCTCCAAGGCAGAGGGCAGGAGAAACATGACAGTGGGTTGAGGGGCAACTGAAGTGCCAGCGCTTGATAGCTTTCCAGACAAACCAGTCAGGATCACCTACCAGAGGCTCCAAGATCTACAGGTAGATCCCGATTTGTTGCTGCCTCTGTAGTAGTCCTCTAGCTAAATAATATAAACTCTTCATGTTTTTAACTTTTGGCTGTTGATAAAGGGATGACATTCAAAAAATACATACACCTGAATTCTTACAGTCACATCAAAGACAACACTTGAAAGACATACAAAAGCACTGAACAGTGGGAAAAATAAATGAATCACTTTCAACCAAATTGTATTTGACAAAAGTCTTCAAATTTTCCTTTAAAAAACTGAAAAATTCTTCACAACAAATCTCAGCTTTTCTTCTTTGAGAGCTGCAGAGTTTGACAAATATCCGCTTGCCTGTGGCAAAAAGAGTGTTTCTGAACAATGTAAGATATCCTTTTCTGTATTTAAAAAAAAAAAAAAAAAAAAAGTCTGGCCTTCTGGTTAGTATGACCTTCCCAAAGTAAACCTAATGTCCATTGATGTAGTGAGTATGCAGACATCTCTAGTGCTAGCTGCTCAATTTTAGCAACCTGTAACAGTGAAACTACTGCTAACTAACCCGACACTGATTCTTTTCAATCTTATTTTGCTGTTGGTTTGTGCAGGTCAATATTGAGTTACTCATTGGGGATGAGAATGTCAGAAGATAGCAGACACTTCCCATTGCCTCCACTGCCTTCATAACTGTTTAGAGAGTATGGTGGAAGTGTATATTGAGAGAGAGAGTATCTAAGGAAGAAAATTGAAAAAAGCCACAAGGCATGGAGATAAAAGGAACAGAAGTATGTGGAGGAAGATGGAAAGGAAACACATTAATGGGAACAAGTAGAACAGAAACATCACAGTCTATTTAGGGCAGATACAAAAATGGAACTAAGCCAGAAAATAAAAGAAGGCAAAACAGCAGGAATAGTGGTCTTTGAGGCAAGGCAGCACAGATATTTTTCACTTATATGAGTACACAAAATTATTGAGTTAATACACGTTCAGTAAGCTTTTCAAGGTGGGTAACACCACAAGCCAGAAAGGTCAATCAGATACAGTAAACAAATATAGAGTATGCAATAGGGTATGCAATATGAAGACAAGCATAGGCATGGGAAAAAAGTCACAGCAAAATAAACTAAGCAGCATTTACAATAAGAAAAACTGAAAGGGCCAAGCTCCTGCATTTACTCCACAACAAAAAATGGAAAGAGTTTGTGAAATTGACAAACTTTTTGTGTTCTGTTTCATTTAGACACAATGAAAGCAATGCATGAAAACTTTCTGTAAAAAGGAAAAGATAAAAATGCATCCGACTGAACTTCTCCCATTCTGCTGTTATGTTTTTCTTTGTGTTCTGCTCCCCAGATAAGCCTGGCTGCCCCAATAATGAAGTTGCTCTAGCTTTAAAGATACATTTCCCAAATAGATCTGAGACACATTAAAACAAATTTCACTTAGACAATCAAGGAATTTATTTAAATGAAGAGTTCTTCGAACAATTGCATTTTTTACAACTCAAGAAGTAGCCCTAACAGTAAATGGAAAGCAGTATAACTTATACCCAGGAGCTCTCAATTAGAAAAAGCATGGATGTCCTATTCAGTATATACCACATAATTTAGACCTAATTTAACGTAGTCATTTGTCTAAATCATTTCCCCCTAGTGACATCAATTTTTGCTTCTCAAGAACTATCCAAAAGTCAGAAGTCATGCTGTATAAATATTTACCCTTTGGCAATCACAGTCAGTGACCTTCACTACTTCTGTTTTCTTCTTGGTTTGGCCTAATCTCCATTTGACTCTGATTCCAAAACAAGAAGTGTGTTGCAGCAGGCTGAAGTCTGGCAGGAGCAGGAACTCCACACACCCTAAACTAGAACTACCTCACTCAACCAGCCAGACCCTAGAGTTTTTGGTGATAATCCAAGAACAAGTAGAAGTTCTCTCTGCCATTCTCTACTCCACAGTACACACTCCTAACTTCCATCATTGAATGAAAAAAGCAACTTTACTTCCCATTATTTCAGTGAGGAAAAGTAGCCCCAAAAAGGAAAACAATAAAAACATGCTTCAACACTGTACTTTTAGAAGCTTTACTGTGAACACACCAGCGTGTTAGCTGTGTCCCTTAAAAGTCTCTGTGGTTATCTAGTTCTTAGAGTAAGTAGTTGGGTCCATTTTAAATGCTCCTCAAATTAGTGGGGACCAGAAGACGAAGTTTAGGGGGCTCTAAAGTAGGGAAGTGTAGAAGCAAATAGATAGAACCAGCCCCAAAGGAAACTGGATTGAGGGTGCACCCCTTTGCTGTACACAAGCAGCCTGCAGAGCCCGGGTGCAGCAGTCACAGTGGGCTCAGCACGCTGCAAGATCCCAGCACTGATGTGCCCAGGCTGGCCCCCAAACCCTACTAGGAGCCCTGGCGCTCCACGCATTGCTGAGGGCGGGGAGGGTCTGGATAAAGCAGCTTAAGCGCAGACCTCGGCGGGAGTCTCATCCCATTACCCACCCGCGAGCCCTGCACTGGGGCAGGGAGGTGCCGCCCCAAGCTCGGCCCCAGCCTGCTCCGGCTCCAGCCCCTCGGCAGCCCGGGCGCGGGGAGGCAGAGGCAGAGGCCGAGCTTGCTCCGCTCACACGGGGCGGGGGCGGGGGCAGGAAGACTCGGTCCCGCAGGGCCGCTCTTACCCCCTCGGTCTGTGGCCGGGCCCGCGGGGCGCTGAGCGTCTCCGGCAGCAGCGCTGAGCTCTCGGGCTCCGCAGCTCCAGGGCAGCTGGGGGACGCAGCTGAGACAGAGGGGGCTGTCATGTGACAGCGCCCAGCTGACTGCGCCGTCCGACGGCGGCCGGGAAGGCCCAGTTCGCGCGGGGAGGACGCGAGCGCTGGGGGGCGGGGCTGCCCCCGCTTGCTGGGGTTTCTTCTTTGCAGCGCGTTCCAAGGCTGTGGCTGGCAGAGCCAAGTGCTCTCTGAGTCGTCCCAGGAGCCACTAGGCTAACACAGGCCTTGCCCAGGGGAGCCTCCCTGGGTCGTAGGCCTCCAGCCAGCACCTGGCCAGGGGCAGGGACCTGCATCCCACCTCCCCCAGCCTGGGGGCTACAGCCACCTGGCAAGTCACTCTGCCCCGAGTGCAGCAGCATCTGCCAGTCACTACAGTCACAGGGATAGTGCCAGGCCAGGACAGTTAGTTTAGGACATTGCAGAGAAAACAAAATAATAAACAATCTACGTGCACAGTGAGCTTGCCAGATGCCCCTCATCTTCCATATGGAGACTCTGGCAGGCCCCAGCCTTTCAAAGCCTTCCAGCTGGATTTTGACTTCTCAGTTACATGTCAGTTTAGGTTAGAGTCAAAATGTGGGCCTCTGAGTCATTCAACCTGACACTTTTTGGACCAAAAGCCTTTTTTCTTTTCTTTTTTTTTCTTTTTTTCCCCTGCTAGGCATCTTTCTCCACAAGGGGCAGTACTTCCAGGGGTGCCATTCCACATTTTGGTAGGGTTAGGGTTGGAAATGGATAAGGGAGAGAGGAGAGAGTGAAAGGTGGGGCTCAGATTGAGGACAGAGGCTTCAGTGTTACTGAGCTTTCTCAGTACAAGCCAAATACCAAATCGGGAGGGGGGGAACCAACGCCAATCTCCTTCCATCCCCTCCACACACATATCATCTGTATCCAGGGATTGTCAAGGTACTAAAAAACTCTACTTTTTTGAGAGACAACTTAGCAGTTAGCTGACAGGATCACTGTATCTAATTCCTCTATAAAAAGGAAATTAAATGAATATTAGACCCACTCAGCTCTAACACTAACATATTCTGACATCTTGTGGTAAGTCACTTAAGGGACATTGGTCAGCCTTAACATGTCAATGTATATTTTTACTTTGTTAGTAACTTTGGGGAGAGAGAGAGAGAGCCCATCAGGACTGCTGAGCTCTCGCTCACCTCTGGAAGGGGAGTACGGTCTAGTGGGTTAAAGCAAGGGGGCAAGTACATTTCAGCTCTGCGGGTATGTCTAGACTACATCCCTCTGTTGCCAGAGAGATGTAAATTAGGCATACCGAAATTGCTAATGAAGCAGGGATTTAAATATCCCACGCTTCATTAGCATAGAAATGGCCACCGCTTTTTGTCACCACGGAGCTTTGGCGACTAAAAGCAGCAGTCTAGACGCGGATCTGTCGCTCACTAAAGCCTTTGATGACAGATCCCTTATGCCTTGTATTTTCTCTGTTTTTACGTGTGTCATTGGAGCCAGAAAACTGGCTCCTGGGCTGCTCACTTCCCAAGTAAGTGCCCTAACCAGCAGGTAATAGTGGCAGCCACTTGTGCTTTCTCTCCCGCGGAATGACTTTATACTAGGACTGTCAATTAATTGCAGTTAACTCAAGCAATGAATGCAAAACAAATTAACTGGATTAAAAAATTAGTCATGATTAATCACAGTTTTGTTTTCACCATTAGCAATAATAGAATACTAATTTAAAGTTATAAATATTGTGGATGTTTTCTACATTTTTAAACATATTGATTTCAACTGCAACACAGAATGCAATGTGTCCTATCCTCACTTTATATTATTATTTTTATTACAAATATATGTGTAACCCACACACCTACTGGGTGTGGTTCACTGTCCCATGTAATGGCATTTAGACCACTATACAGAGAAAGAATGAGTGTGCTCTACAGTCTGAGCTGAGAGCAAGCTGACTTTTAGCTCAAGTGGTAAAGACTGATGTAGGAAGTTCTAGAGGTCCCAGCTTTGGTTCTGCCTGTCAGGGTTACAGGTACACTGTAAAAAAAGATAAATTAAAGAAATAGTATTTTCAGTTCACCTCATTCAAGTAATGTTGTGCAATCTCTTTATGACGAAAGTGCTTACAAATGTAGAATTATTAATTTTTTACATAACTGCACTCAAATACAAAACAGTGTAGAATTTTAGAGCCTACAAGTCCCCGCAGTCTTACTTTTTGTTCAGCTAATCACTAAGGCCATGTCTACACTACAGATAAGATCAAAGCAGCCACAGTCGATCTTCCGGCGTTCAAATTAGCGGGTCTAGTGAAGACACATTCATTTGAACTGAAAAGGTACTCACGTCAATGCTGGTAGTCCTGCTTTTATGAGGAGTAAGGGAAGTTGAAGGGACAGTGTGCTTCCTTCGACTTCCAGCAGTGTGGACAGCACCAAAATTCTAGTTAAGATACTTCAGCTTAAGCTACATAATTAACATAGCTGAAATTGTGTATCTTAATTCAAACTTATCCCCTAGTGTAGACCAGAGTTATGACAAATACATTTGTTTACATTTATGAGAGACAATACCGCCCACTTCTTATTCACAATGTCACCTGAAAGTGAAAAAAAAGCATTTGCATGGCACTTTTGTAGCCAGCGTTGCATGGTATTTAAGTGCTAGATACGGTAAGCATTCACATGCCCCTTCATGATTTGACCACCATTCCAGAGGACATGCTTCCATGCTGATGACAGATTCTGCCCAATAACCATCCAAAACAGTGCAAATCAATGGATGTTCATTTTCATCATTTGAGTCAGATGCCACCAAGAGAAGGTTGATTTTCATTTTTGGTGGTTTAGGTTTTCTAGTCTCTGCATTAGAGTGTTGCTCTTTTAAATTTTTTGAAAGTACGTTCCATACCTTGTCCCTCTCAGATTTTGGAAGGTAATTCATATTTTTAAACCTGGGGTGGAGTGCTGTAACTATCATTAGAAATCTCTTTTGTGTTTTGTCAAATCTGCAGTGAAAGTGTCCTTAAATCAAACAATATGAGCTGGGTCACCATCCAAGATTGCTATAATATGAAATATAAGACAGAATGCAGGTAAAAGCATGGAGCAGGAAACATACAATTTTCTCCTAAGGAGTTCACTCATAAATTTAATTAAACACATTTTTAATGAGCATCATCAGCATGGATGTATGCATCTCTCTTCTTGTCTCATCTGAGTTCACTCTCTCTCTCTCTCACACCCACACTCACCCACATACACACACACACCTTTTATGTTAGGTGGAGGTTTATGCTTATACTAATGTTAATGGAAGAGTGAGTTCACACCTCTCAGTCTGAATGGTATTTTATTCAACCCATTATGAAGTTTCATCCAGCTCATATCAATAGCTTTGTGGTTATGTTTACATTGTGATTAAAGACCAGTGGTACAGCCATGGTTGACCTGAGTAAGATGACTCAAGCTCACACCCATGCCCAGAAGGCTATAAAATGGCAGTATTCAGGCTCAGGCTGGAACCTGGACTCTGAGACCCTATCCCCTTGCACAACAGAGCCCAGGCTCAGACCAAGCCTGAACATCTACACTGCAATTTGTAACCCTGCAGACTGAGCCTTGTGAGCCCACATCAGCTGAGCTGCACTCTGAGTCTTGGTGCCGCGGGATTTTCATCACACTGCAGTCAGTAATTCCCACATTTAAAGATTTAATTAATACATCTGTGTGCTTTGGAAAATTGCTACCTATGTTAATGTTTTGGCCATGCAAAAGTTCCACGGCTCTTTTCACAGTGTTTGTGCTGGGCAACCATGTCTAGTTCATTTACATAGTCCTCTTCTGGTTGCTAGTGGGAAAGACTCCACTCATTCTGAATGGAAATCTGTTGCTAGGGAAATACACTTGCAAGCAGCTTTTGGTTTCTGGCACTGAATGGTCCACTTAGGTCTCATCTCATGCATTTGCAAGAGTTGGTATTCTGCTTTTTCATGAAAGTTAGGTAATAACCTCTGTTTGGTTCATAGATTTTGCTTATTGTTAGAATTCCATTGTCCTCTCAGAGTTTCGGCCTGCTCCCATAGAAATACATAGGAGTTTTGGCATTGGAAGTGTGGTGTTTAGAAAGTTCCCTCCCAATATTTGTTCCATTTTTTAACTAGGAGTTGTAAGTCTAATTTTGGAGATATGCTCAAAAATGAGCATGTATCTAAGTGTTTGCAGGAGTGGGACTTAAAAAAAATCCTGATAATGCCTAACGGAGAAACCAAATATAGAACCAGTTTTCTGCTTTGTCTGTTTCCTTGATTTTTTTTGTAAGTAACCCTCAGCAGTTCAATAAGTCCAATTCTCCATTCTTTTATGTGTCTATGAACAGCACCTAACACAGCACTGCACGCCAAACCACCAAATGGGAGCTGAGAGATTGTGCTAGGGGCGGGAACAGCACACAAAGCCTCCTCCCCACAGCGTGCAGTGCAGAGAGCCACATGGAGCAGCCAGATGCTATGAGTGGCTTGGGGCTGCTGGCAGGCAGGGTCCCACTGCCTGAGGGTCCCACTGGGCTGCTGGCCAGGAGCCACTTAGGTAAGCACCCCCTGGCCACAGCCTTCCTCTGGCACCCCACCCTCTCCCGCACCCCAACTCCCTGCCCCAGGTCACCACCCCTTCCTGCCCCAGATCACCATCCAAACCCTACACACCCTCCCCACCCCAACTCACAACTCCGTCACAGACTCTGCACCCTCTCCTACATCCCTCTCCCAGGCCAGAATCCTCTCCTGTATCTATATCCCTTCCCAGACTCTGCACCCCAAACTCCTGCCCCAGGTAACCCCACTCCCTCAGGTCTCAACCCCCTCCTACACCCAAACTCTCTCTCAGACCACACACCCTCTCCTGCACCCCAACGCCCTACCCCAAGCTCCCTTCTGCACCTAACCTCTCACCCAGACCCCTCATCCCCTCCATAGAAAAGTGCAACCCTTGACCACTTACCCAAATCTTGAAGCTGCCCCTCATCAAACATTATTGCCCACCCCTGCTCTTGAGTATAAGTTATAACTGTGCTGTGCTAAAGTAATTTAAAAATCGTCCCATCAGGTTTCAGTTATATGTTGTTGTTCATCATCATTTAATAATTGTCCTATGATTGTCTCCCATCTGCCTTGCATGGATATACGCTCTATTTACTCACTACCCAAACCCATATGACGGAGAAGAAGAATGAACAAAGACAGAGTCGGACACTGTCACAGGATGCTACTTCAGCTAATCTCTGAGAAATGCTCCCCTCCCCTGTTTTTTGTAGTTTCTTATTCACTAACACACACTGTTTCTTCTCACCACATGTACCTTTAATCCTGACTTTTCAAACATGGCAGGAAGTAGGACAAAGTACATAGGAGCTGGAGCCTTGCACACAGCTTTCTCTCCTCCATTCTGCTCACCCTTAGAGCTCCCTCCTCTGTGTGTCTGTCATTCCTGGTCATGCCTCTGCCCTTCATCTCTGCTAGGTGGCTCTGATCTATCACTCCTGGATCCACCACTCCCTTCTTTAGTACTTCTCTTCTCCCCTCCCACTCTCTGCCTACAATTCCTTCAGTTCTCTGAGCTTGCTGTGATATCATTACACAGTACATCTGGCTGATTATTTGGAGCATCTACCATCATGATTTCTTTGCACAGACTGCACAGTTGAGGTCTCCCTCTCTGTTCTTTTTACATAAGGGAAACTGAATCCAGTCAGGTCCTATTACCACATCCCAGGCCAACATCTTTGGCACACCCATGCTCCAACAGAACATTTCCTTACTTCCAATGGAGCAACCACCACAGAGCAAGTATGCTTTTCCCCCCATGTACACAATGGATTAGCACCCTCTCCCCCTTGTACAAGTTGAATCTTTCTAGTAAGGCACCCTTAGGACTTATGCAGTGTCAAAACACAGACTTTTTTTGTGCCAAACCACACGAGGTCGCTATTGTCTAGCAGCATTACCAACACTTCCACTGCTCACTACGCTCTTAGAAGACATTTAGGGATAAATTAGAGCTAAATAACGGCTCAGAACACTGAGAGCCAGGACTGGTGGCTGCAAACAAACTTTATGAGACCACAGGAAACTTGGTCACACCCATGATAAGTGGACATCCAGCTAACTAAAATCATGCCAGACCATGAATGTTGCCGGACCAGAGAGTGCCAGACTAGAGAGATTCAACCTGTATCACCACTGCAGTCTAACCAAGATGCTCTGTATAAGGGAACATGCAGCAGCGGAAATCACCCTTCTGATTCTCCAGTCTACTTTGACTGGAATCATCTTTATCCTTGACCTGCCTTTTACTCTTGTGCACCCACAGAACTCTGGCAATCCATAGTCTTCCCAGTATTGCAGCCACTTCAGCACCTTGGTCACTGCAGATAGACAACCTGTCACACACACAGAAAAGAGTTGCAGTCAGAGTATATACTTCCTAAGGCTACGTCTACACTACATGCTTCTTGTGCAAGAAGCCCTTTGCACAAGAGTTTTTGCACAAAAACTTCTTGCGCAAGAGCACGTCCACATCTCAAAGCACATCGTAAAAGTGATGTGCTTTTGTGCAAGAGAACATCCACACTGCATGGACGCTCTTCCGCAAGAAAGCTCTGATGGCCATTCATAGAATGGCCATCAGAGCGCCTGTGCTTTTTCCCATAGGGTTTTCCTGTGGAGCATCCACACTTGCCTTTTTGCACAAGAGCTGTAGCGCAAAAGGGAGTTATGCCTCATAAAAGGAGGTTTACCTATGCTGGAAAAAGCCCTCTGTTCTGCCATTTTACTGTTGATTTACTTGCGCAAAAGTGCATTTGAGGTGTGGACGCTCCACGGGTTTTTGCGCAAAAACCTTGCAGTGTAGACGTAGCCTAAATGATCACTATTACTCTTATGCCATGTCTACACTAGGGGGCAATGTTGAACTAAGGTACTCTTCTCAATCCGGTGGAGTACCAGAATCAACAGGAGCACAATCAACAGTGAATTTAGCAAGTCTAGACCCACTAAATCGACCCCTGAGAAATTGCTTCCCGCAGTGGTAAGTGTAGACCAGTGGTTCTCAGACTGCAGTGGTCTGTGGCTGCTTTGCAGGTGGGCCACGGCTTGAGGCTCAGCTCTGCCCTTCCACACACACCCCCCACAACTGGGAGCCCACACTGGCTCTCTTGCCCTGCAGGTTCCCCTCCCCGCGGCGAGGCTGGTGTACCAGTGTTGGATTCCCACTGCCGGGAGAGGGAGCCCCAAGCCTTGCAGGCTGGATCCTGCTCGCGGGGGGAGCAAGCGGCTCCATGCGTTTCCACTTCCCCGTCCCCCTGGCTGGGGGAATGGCAGCAAGGAATCACAGCCAATGGGAGCAGCAGGAGGCAATGCCTGGAAGTAGTGGAGGGTGTGGAGTCAGGTAAGTGCCCCCTCATGCCCAGACTCTGCACCTCCATTGCACTCATGGACACCCCCTCTTGCCAAGAGCCTCCACCTCCAGCCTGCTCCTTCACCCTCCCTCCCACCACGACCCACTCAGACCCCCCCCCCCCGCTCCTGTACCTTCCCTCCCTCCCAGACACCACCTCCAGCCCGCTTCTGCACCCTCCCTCCTGGCCAGGTACCACACCCCCACTTGCACTTGAACACTCTCTCCCAGGCAGACCTTGTATCCTCATCCCCTCCTGCACCCAAACTCCCAGCCAGAGCCCCTTCCCATCCCAGTACAGCACCCTACCTCCCATCCAGACCCCCTGCCCTCACCCCTTCTGCACTCCCATCCCTATCCTGCTCCCGGGCAGCCCTCTGAGCCCCTCATTTTTTGCCCCACCCTAAAGCCTAGGGTGGCTCACAAAATCTACTAACTCCAGGACCCCAAAAGAGATAATTTGGCCTGTGGGAACCCTTGAACCTTGGTCCTCCCTGTCTTCTCTCCCCACCCTGTGGGGCTGGAACACCAGGAGAGTGAGGTGTCTCAGTTGGGGGCCACATCAGTAAGGGTTGTGTGGCCCCCAACTGATTTTTCTGTGAATCAGTGGCCTGTGACCCAATACAGGTTCCCCACTCCTATCATAAATAAAGACAATGTTGAAACCTTTTGTTTTGGACATAAATTAATATTTTACTTTATTTAAAACAAAGTTTAGTAAACTAACAAACACAGTAAAGTTGAAGTGCTTAATCTGTTTAATTATTTTGATTTTTATTCATATTATTTCCTTTCTTACAGGTTATAAACAAACCCTTATGTTATGGCTACATAATTTAAGTGTTTATGTGCTAGTAGCCTAATATGAATAATATAGCATTTAAGACATTTAGAGATAAGCAAAGTCATTTTTCCATAATGGGTGGTTGGCTGGTGGTCCACAGAAAAGTTTGCATTGAGTTGGGTGGGCTGCGGGCCAAAAAGTCTGAGAACCACTGGTGTAGACAAAATCTTAGTACCAAGCATATAATGTTCCTTTAATAAAAATGCAGGGGGGGAAATAATCCCCTCTGTTGAAGACTCTCAACAGCGTAAACCCAAGGAATATGCAGATATAGAGATATAAAAGGAAGAGCTGTTGCCAGCTGTCAGCTCCTGAAGCCCATTAAATTGTGTATTTGCAGAGAGTCATAATAGAATGCTCATGACAGAATCAAGACCTTAATCTTTGTGTTTTTGTTATGTGGCAAAAACCACAGTGATTCACTCTATTCATATAATTAGATTAGTATAAATACCAGTAAAGAAAAAATGGAAAAGAACATGGAAATGCAGAAACAAAGTCACCAGTTTTGTATGAGTTTCAAAAGTGAAAAGCTCAACAACTTTTTCCCTTACCAGACTAAGCATAGGCCAAAATTCAGCAAATATGCACCAAAATTTAGTTACAACAATGGATGTCAACACTAAACATCTATTTGGAGGGTAAGACATCACATTTCATCATCTGGGTAGAGTAAAAGGCTACAAATTGCACTTACAGATGAGAGACAGTCACTGTAGCCCGAGAATACCGAAAAGTTCCCTTTTATGTCAAAAAACTAGTTGAAGGTATTACAAAAAGCTTAAATTCTGATCCTTCAGAGCACTTGCATGTATGCATAACTGTCTTCCTGCATTTGGCTGAGACTTGCTTCTTGTTTCCTTGTCCTTTGAGCACTACTGTGAGTTATCCATGTGATAGTTTCTCGTAATTTTTCAATAATGTGGTGCTGTCTTAGACACCAATCCTGCAAACCAGTTGAGCACATGCATAAATGTGTCTACCATAAAACTCCTGCAAAGCACTCACTCAATTCAAAGATATGCATGTTCTTAAGCACTTTGTAAAGGCTTATCTACAATACAAAATTAAGATTGATGTACAGTCACCACAGTCATTACTGCAGTGGTTCACGTCCACACTACAGCCTCTCAGTCAGTGGTGCACATCTTCACAAGCCTTCCACCAACTTAGCTGCATGGGGCATTTTGGGACACTGACAGACAGAGCTCCCTTCTCCCTCAGCCCTAGGGTTCACAGCTAGAGTCCAGCTACCCTAGGGTCAACAGCCCAAGGCAAGGTGATATAAGTAACACAATGTCTACACAGACACTGTGTTGCCCTAACTTCACTAAGCGGAAGATTGATGCTGCCACAATCTATCTTCTGGAGTTTGATTTAGCAGGTTTAGTTAAGACCCACTAAATCAAACTCAGAGGGCATTTGCCTCTCCTCCCTACCTACCCCATTGGTGGCCAGTATTCCTGTTTTTGTGAGGAGTAAGGGAAACTGATGGAAACATTTGTTCCATCAGCCTTCCACTGTGGGTTGGCAGGGAAACTCGAATTAAGGTACGTCGACTCCAGTTAAGTTATGTTAATTACATTCAACTTTCCCCTTTAGTGTAGACCTGGCCTAACTGCTATGCCTCTTGGGGAGGTGGAGTTGTTAGGTAAAAGTGTTATGGGTGACTTACTTCAGCAGGAGCAGTGTTACGTCAGCCTAGCTCTGCAGTATAGACCAACCCTGAGAAAGAAAGAATTTTAGCCCTCAAAACACTAGATGATGAGACAGTTCTCTAAGTCCTCCTCTAAACTATGGAAAATAAACAAAGCTATCATATTTCACCATCTGTGGAAGCTGTGACACAGTGCATTCTTGTGCGACATAGCTCTCAAAAGAGTACCTTGACAAGGATTACCGTCAAACTGACTTCAGATACATCAGTGCATTTTCCACTCAAGTTACCATTCAGATAATCAAGGTCAGATCATTGTTGGTCTAGTAAATACTGAGAGTACTACTTGCATGAAGTCACAATATATGGATGACCTTGCTGCCATGAGGAAAATAAAGCACAAGACAAAGCCCTATCAGAGGACAGAAATAAAAGTTTCAAATTGCTTGATCATAGAGAGAAAAAAATAACTTGTTTAGGCATAACCCTAGTCTAAATGAAGGTGGATGATTCATCATCTGCAATAACAGCATTGACAGTCAGATCACAAGGCTTTTTTTCTGTTCTCCTCCCTTTCTTGTAATAAAAACAATTATCTCTCAGTTCCCTATGTATTTGGTGAATTGCAAAAGCATAGTGTACCGGTGCCATTTGACCTTTTCAGAATTTGATAACTTGCCTGGCTTTCCATTGCATGCCTGAAGCAGTTTTTAGCCTGTGTAGAAGAAATAATTTGGAAGGGCAATCAAAAAAAAGTAGACTTAAAAGGTCAGGATAGTAGGGCACACCTCTACTGTTCACAAAGTGTACTTGGCATGAAAAAAAAAAAGAAACCAAAAATGGCAATGCCTTAATCCATTTGTCCATGAGGAGGACTTGAGGAGCAGTACAAAACAAACATGTTTCAAAACAAATGTGTTTCCTTCCTAATGAAATCTTACCTTAATCCATCTGGGAGACTGGATCGAACATTTTTCTTATTTCCTACAGGAAACCATTTTCCAATATTAAAAAGGATTATGCTTTCGAAATGTTGCCTGTGCAGTGGAAAACCACATAGAGCGTCATTTCCTTCAGGCTCTGCTGCATTTAAAACCTGTATCAAAACTTCACTCCTGCCTGAGAGTGGTTCACTAAGGTGTGATATTTCCCATTGACTTAAACAGCCTTTGGATCCCACACTAAGGGTATGTCTAGACTGCGTCCCTCTGTCGGCAGAGGGATGCAGATTAGGCAAGTCGACATTGCAAATGAAGTGGGGATTTAAATATCCTGTGCTTAATTTGCATTAAAATGGCTGCCATTTTTGCTGACTCAGCACTTTGTTGGCAAAAAGCAGCAGTCTAGAGGGGGATCTGTCGAGAAAGAAAGCCTTTTTCGACAGATCCTGTAAACCTCCTTGCAGGATGCATAAGGGTATGTCTAGACTGCATCCCTCTTCTGACAGAGGGATGCAGTCTAGACATACCCTAAGAGAGAAGTACTTTATTAGCATTAGTGAACATACCCTCAAAAGATGGTTTTCCCATGGTGAAGGGGGAGGGGAAATAAAGGCACAGAGATATTAAGTCACTCACTGTTACCCAGGAAGCCTGTGGCAAACTGAAATTAAAATATAGATCTTGAAGTTCTATGCATCACATACAAGATCATCCTTTTCTGGAAGCACCATTCCACCTTCTGAAAAGAAAAAATAAACCTTCTAAGAATCTGTCCCTAATACACATTGAAAGAACACTCCTTGGAATGTGCCTGCTTTTGCTTTTATTTGAAAGTGAGTCTATCAGAAATGTTTAATAACCCACACCTGAAAAGTGTTGAGTGCTGGGCTTCCTTAGTTCCCACTCATAAATGTGCTCAGCACATGCCAAGATTGTCCCTCTAAAGACAAAATGAATGGAATTTACTTGAGGAACACACACACACACACACTTTGACTAGAGATGAGCAAATGATAGATGCATTTTCTTTGAGTATTTTTAGAGATTTTTGCTAAATAGTCGAACATCTGAGGTTCCTTTGTAGCAGGTAGTCAGGATTCACCATTGTGGTGTCCTGACAGGTCTCCTGCTCCATCAATGATAGCCATTCACATGGTGTGCATGTGTGCTCCTCTTGTGTATTGCATTGACTTTGTGCAAGTAGTCAACACAGCAGACTCTGAGAGAGCCTCAAAAGACTACAAACTCAGATAAGGATCAAAGGTGCCCCACCAGGTTTATTGTAAAACTAAGTACAGTAATAGTTGTCAGTAGACTCTGCTGAACCACCACACATACGTAACCATAACAATGAACAAAGCTCAGTCAGGGTATGGCAAGACTATAAGCGTTTTTCTGGGATACCAGAGGTATCCTGGAAAAGCTCTTCCACATCCAGGGACATGTTTGCTCTTCCATTTTTTTTCTGGACAAGCAAACGCACTTTTTTGGAAGCCCCTGTATTCCTCATTCTACAAGGAATAAGGGGGCTTTCGAAAGAGGGTTTTTTTCTGACATTTGGCCCAGTCTACACAGGCCAAATTTCGGAAAAGCCTCTTCTGGCAAAAGGATAAAAAAAAGCAGCAGTGTAGCCATACCCTCAGTGACATGGACAAAGACAGACCCTCTAAAACATAACTTTATATATAGGTACAAACAAGTTACACACTCCTAAGGTGTCAGGTTGCCACCCTCTGATGTTAAATATCACGCATCACTGAGAACCTTGTGGTTCGATCAGAACATCTCTATTCATGATGCTGTCATTTTAGACCCTTTCCTGAACTTGGGTCAGTATTTGTAGGGAGTGTGTGGATACCAAGGTCCTTTTTAATAAGGTGTTGTTACCATCCTTCTGGAATGTGCTTTCAACTTATTTCTTTTATCAATTACTGTTTTACAGGCAGTACCTAGTACCAATTACTGTTCTACACCTGTGCCTACTACCAGTTAGCGTTTTACACTCTCAGCCGTGTTCATGCCAAGTTCTGTGAGTAGGGGGCCTGCCTCTTGCTCACACCTTAAATTTGCTTTATATTAGCATAATTTTGACCATTGTTAGCTAGGCCTCAGGCCTCAAACCAGGCCTGTGCTACATGGACTTTTATTTCAGGCCCTCATCTTACTACATTTGGTCCGCCGACTGGGGGGGTAGGCAAAGAGGGCAATTGCCCCAGGGCCTGGTGATTCAAAAGGGCCTGAGGCTCCTGGCCGCCACTGCCACTGCTACTGCATCCGTGGCAGCAGCCAGAGCCCTGGGCTCCTTAAATCACTGACAGAGGCCCATGCAGCACTCTTCAAGTGGCACTAAGTACTGGTGGGGGGCATGGCACAGTGTGGTCCAGGCAGCACTCAAGGCTGACTGCCCCATCCCCACTCCTTCCACCTGAGGCCCCACCCATTCCAGCATGAAGCCACCCCCACCCACCTTGCCCATGATGGAGCAAGAGAGCTTTTGAAAAGCCCAGTAGGTGCCTACCTGTTTCTTTAGGTGCCTAAATGCCTTTAAAGTCAGATCCAAGCTGACTACCAAAGATCAAAATGCCTCTATACATTAGATTTGACCCACTGAATCATGAACAAAATTTCTCATGTAGAGGTGGAGCTGCTGTGCCATTTTGAGTAGCTGGCACAGGAGCGCCTTGCCCATCCCTCTGTTCCCAATTAGTCCCTATTTTCTATTTCTGATTTTTCCATATAATATAAATGTTCCTCTTGATTTCAAATTTGTCCCATGGCAGGATCCTAAGATCCTAGGCAGCAAGAGCTACTCTCCATTCTCCAGGAGCAGCAGGCTGGGCATGTGGGGAAACAAAGGATGGGGTGCAGCAGTTGGCAGCATTGTATTCCTCTGTTCCTCCCTCCTACAGCTCAGCTAAGGGATCTCTTCTCAGAAGCGCACAATAACTTTCATTGTGACCACATATGGGAGGCTTCAAGGGAAACTGTCATTGCTCAGACAAATCAAAAACTGGTCCATAGTGAACAGGTTTCTTACTGCTTCAACAACCACAGCCTTTTCTCTACGTAGTTTGCTTTCGCCTCTATGTTTATGTAACTCTGGGAAATCATAGAGCCATAGAATCATAGAACTGAAAGGAACCTCAAGAGTTCATTGAGTCCAGTCCACTGCCCTCATGGCAGGACCAAGCACCATCTAGATCATTCCTGATAGATGTCTGTCTATATATCTCCAGTGATGGAGATTCCACAACCCCCTTGGACAATTTATTCCAGTGTTTAACGACCCTGGCAGTTAGGAAGTTTTTCCTAATGTCCAACCTAAACCTTCCTTGCTGCAGTGTAAGCCCATTGCTTCTTGTCCTATCATCAGAGACAAAAGAGAACAATTTTTCTCCCTCCTCCTTGTAACATCCTTTTAGATACTTGAAAAGTGCTATCATGTCCCCTTTCAGTCTCCTCTTTTCTAAACTAAACAAGCCCAGTTCTTTCAGTCTTCCCTCATAGGTCATGTTCTCTAGACCTTGAATCATTTTGTTGCACTTCTCTGGACCTTCTCCAATTTCTCCACATCTTGCTTGAAATGTGGTGCCCAGAACTGGACACAATACTCCACTTGAGGCCTAATCAGCGAAGAATAGAGCAGAAGAATTACTTCTCGTGTCTTGCTAACAACACTCCTGTTAATGCGTCCCAGAATCATGTTTGCTTTTTTTCCAGCAGTGTCACACCATTAACTTATGTTTAACTTGTGGTCCACTATGATCCCTAGATGCCTTCCAGCAGTACTCCTTCCTAGACAATCATTTCCCATTCTATATGTGCAAAACTGATTGTTCCTTCCTAAGTGGAGTACTTTGCATTTGTCCTTATTAAACTTTGTCCTGTTTACCTCAGGCCATTTCTCTAGTTTGTCCAGATAATTTTGAATTTTGACCCTATCCTCCAAAGTACTAGCAACCCCTCCTAACTTGGTATCATCTGCAAACTTAATAATCATACTCTCTATACCATCATCTAAATCATTGATGAAGATATTGAACAAAACCGGTCCCAAAACAGACCCCTGCGGAACCCCACTTGTTATGCCCTTCCAGCAAGATGTATTGATTACAGAAAAATGAATTAGCTTTTGTTTAAAAACAATAAATCTCTCATTTTCTCCCCAGCCATTCAGCAGGATCAAATAATTTTGTCCTGTAAAACACAATACAGGAAGGACTGTATATAAATAAGAGCTAGAGCAGGATCATCCTTACACATATGCAGAATATGCAGCTACATAGAGCACCCAAAAATTTGGGGTACCACTAGGTCTTAATATCTACCATACACCTCTTCCTATCCTTGTTCTGTGGCTTTGCTTCCTCAGGAGAGGATCTAGTTAACTTAAAAGTGAAAAAGCCTGCCAGACCTTTTAGCCGACACTGAACCTATGAAAGAGCCATTCAAGTGGTAATGAATCCATTTAACAGGCATTTGCCAGCTGCCGGTACATACTGTCAATTTCTGAATTTGCTATGTCTGTCTACAGGACCTTAGTTTAAAAATATTTCATTAATGTCTTGCTGAAGAGTATAAAATCACATCTCTAAAAATGGTCACCTCTCGGCTGCCATTAGGCATAGGGGTACTAGTTTTATAGCACTGCATAGGGACTCATAAATCCTAAGGTCCTTCCCTCAGCTAAAAGAAAGATTGTGAAGTTTCAGAAGCAATTAATCATTCTTAGAACCCTGAAAAATAAGTGGAGATTGGGGTTTAAATAATGGGGAGTAGTGATCTCTTTCCTCTTCTGAAAGCAATGGAAGATCATGCTTTGCACCCTCTCCATCTCTGGCATGAAAAAGCCCTGCTCCCTTTCTGCTTCTCCATTGGTTTGTGAAGTATGATTTCACCAGACAAGTATTTGAAGTGGAAGCAATAGGAGAAGCTGGTTCTTGACTGAGGAGACTTCTTTGCTGCCACTAGGTGGAACAACTGCAGCATCTGGTGGAATTAAAAAAAAAGACCTCCCTATCTGGAAGTCCTCTATCTTCATCCTCTCATCTGTATGAAGGAGATGTTCAGAGCAGTAGCTTCCATTGCTATTGGGAAGGGAAAAACTGCACCATCCAGCCTCACAGAGAATATGTCTGGCACCGAGGATATAATTAATATAAACTTTTTGGTCAAGCCTCATCAGCTTAATAAATAGTTTGATTAACATACTGGACTACAGCATGTGGTAATGATTTCTGGTGTAACTGGTCTTACCCAGACTAACTCAAATGACTTAAAAAGACTTTCCTCTTAGCAGGCCCTGCGTGTGTCTTAACAAAGATAAGAACACAACCAAGGAGCAGTTATTTCTCACTGAGAACAATACAAGAGCATTACTTACCGAGTAAAGTATAACTCGTGTTTCCATATTAGTTGAATGAAATGTTTGCAACAGTGTAATAGTCCCTCTTCTTTCCCCACTCTGCTCCCACCTTTATCTCAGAAAGCAGAACAAAGAAATAAATCATACAATCCAAATGCCAGTTCTTACACAGCTAATGCATGAATGCTTTTTACTCATAGTCTTGCACCATGGTCACACTGTATAAAGACAAAACCTTGATCTATTAATAATCAGCCTGAAGCTTCATTCTTTAAATTTAGTTTTAAGCCTTTATCTGCAAACATAGCTTCTGCTAATATGGTATTTTCATTGATGCTGGAAGGATTAACACTATACCATCTGTTCAGTAAATTGAGCACCATGTGATTGACAAATATCATTGACCTAAATTGAACTCTTCCACTTAATGGGGCATGCAAAGCAGAACTGTGTCACTCCATATCCAATTCCTTCTTTCTTCAAGAAGCTACAAATCAAACCCATTACTTGTACAATCCAATTTTATGGCAAGTTTATGAAGAAGGCCTGCATCTCCTGGAAGGCACTCAGTATGCACTCCTTCCTTTTGAATCCTGCCTCCACATACTAAGACATACATAATAATGCATGTAACCTCTAAGATGGAAGGAACCATGAGTTAATGCTCTGTGGATAAGGCACTGGATCTTAGAAAGCAGATTAGTGTGCCTGCCTGTACTACTGTTAATACTGCAGTAAGGACCCATTAAACTACAGGAGGTCCAGGCATTTGCCCATGTATGAAAGAGATGTTTAACTCTTCTGATGCTGTTGCCATTCAGCCCCACATCTGGAATTTGGGTTTGTTTCCTAGTTAAAGGATAGTGCTTTTCCAGGAGCATTCCTTGTGGAATCAGATTCAGGAAGAGCCCCTTATACAAGCAATGTGGAAGCCATATCTGCTCCCCTTTACGGCATTCAGCAAAAATGCAGACCATTACAAGGCAAACGAAACCCTACAGAATGAAAATGAGGATGACTCCAAGGATGTTCAACAGCTTTTTAAGGTAAGAACAAGTCCAAAGTTATCTAAATATCTTGGTGGTGTGTCTGACAAGAATAAGAAAGCACTGATTTATTCACACCAATAGATTGGTCTTGTCTCTAAGCATTCTCTAACACTCTATGCATTTAGCATTTCCTTATTACTGAGTCTAGTCAGCTGCAGTCTCATTTCCACCATATGTGGTAATTGCAGTGAAAAATGGAACTGATGAGTTTTCCCCCAAATTTTTCAGGGTGTTTTCAAACACACAAGACAAAACTGTTTCCCTTTCAGAAAAAGGGATGACACTTTCAGATGCTAATTTACAATCATCAGTTGAAGGGAATAAGACAATTGTATGGTGGTCCAGTAGAATATAAAGTAAGATGAAGAGATCCAGATTTTTTACTGCCATCATCCCCAGCTGTGTTTTGTTCCTGAATGTCAAGAATGCACCCCAAAGAGAATATAAGAAGACAACCTGAAACATGGATGTGCTCAGATATAGGGCAATACAGAAATCACTCAGGGAGGCAACATTAACCCCTTTTTTGTAAAACTGCAAATCTCAGAGGTGAGACCTGTCTGCCATTGGTTTGGAAGCTGCCTGAGGGTTTGAAACAACTCTATCCATGAGAAATATGACATGAGTGCAGTTTCAGAGGAAAGAGAGAAGGGCATAGAGGGTCAAATCCTTCTAGAACTCTGAGGAAGTGGTGCAGTTCCACTGTGTTGCGGGCCAGACAACTTGATTTCTGGAATTCATGCAGGGGTCCCATACCTCCTCTGTACTGCAAAGCCCAGCTCCAGTGGACTCACTAAGCACCAGTGGGGAAGGAGGGAGAGAGTTTGGAGAGCAGTTATAAGGGGTTAGAGACAATAGAGCATGGATGAACCAGCTGTTTCCAGGACCAACACGTCATAGAATCATAGAGATTAGAGATGGCAATGGCTAGTAGCTTATCCATTCCATCTCCCTGGGGCCAGTGCAGGGTTGTCCCCTCGAGTCCATTTTTCTCGTGTGTCATCCAGAACTTGACCCGTGACCTACATAGCCCCAACTCTGCTGCTGTGCTTTCTTGTAAAACTGAGGCCCTCACTATTACTGGCTATGCAAGAAGGTGACGTGTTGTCAGCAATTTCATTTATCGAGAGTACAAAGACATAGTAACTAAACATCCTAAATGTCAGCACTTCCACCACTTCCCTGAGGAGGCTATTCCACAGCCTATGACATCAATGGGAGGAAGCTTTTCCTAGTACTCCAAACAAAAGTTTTCTTTCATAATTTCATGTCATTATTCCTAGTGGTATGCCCACGTGCTCCCATCTATTAATTATTATTGTAGTGGCCAGGAGCCCCAGTCATGGACCATGACCCCCTTGCACATTCTGGTACCATATCACATCAGGAAAATAGAACATGCTTTGGAGCTACTGAAATGTGGAGGCTGCACTAGCTGGCAGAGCCATTCCAAGGCATTTTATGCCCTGGAGATCAGAGAATTCCTTCTTTGTAAGCCCACAGAGAACCCCTGTACTCAGCTGATGTACTCTAGCAGGGCAAAGAGTTTGGCCCATAAAGGTTTAAGGCTTTGTATGTCATGACAGAACTATTACCCTTAATTACAATATAGTTGTCATGTTAGGCATCATTAGCCTGTGGCTAACACCAACCTCAAAAGCAGTTTTGTCTGTTCAAGTACTGCAAGATTGGATTAGTTCAGTGATGTAACTCAGGAATCCAGCCTATAAATATGTAACACTCCCATCACCACAGATAGGGCTATGGCCAGATGGCAGGCTTCTTCCAGAAGAAGCTTTTCTGGAAGAGATCTTCTGGAAAAACTTTTTCCGAAAGAGCGCGTCCACACTGCAAAAGTGCTTTGAAAAAGCAATCTGCTTTTTCGAAAGATAGCATCCACACTGAATGGACGCTATCTCGCATTTCAGCTGTGATTACTATGGACAGAGGGCACCTGTGCTTTTTTCTCTTCTTTCAAAAGAACTTCCTCTTCCCCATCCACAGCTTTTTCTGAAAGAACTCTTTCGAAAAAAGGCCTCTTCCTCGTAGAATGAGGATTACCAATGTCGGAAAAACCCCTCTGTTCTTTCAATTTTCTTTTGGAAGAATGCAATTGTGGTGTGGACATAATTGAGATTTTTTCAGAAAAAATCTTTGGCCATTTTTCCAAAAAAACTCTGTAGTGTAGACATACCCTGGGAAGCTGAGGCAGAGACATTAAATGACTTGCCCAAAGTCACATAACCTGTGGCTGAGCTGGGGTGAGAACCTAGATTTTATAAAAGATTCAAGACCAACCATCCTGCTCTAAGCATAGGCAAAGTCAGGTTTCTTTGTTTTTGAAGTCTATAAGAAACTCAGGTGCTGTCACTGTGGCAAAAGATTACTAAACATGACATTGTTCAGTAACAGCAAATACAGTCTTTAGTTCTAGGAGTCTGGTTCACTGTTATTTGAAATGGATAATGGGAATTTGGAGTGCTCCCTAATTCCTGCTCTTCTTCCGTCCTTTGCTGGTACATGTATTTCTGCCTTCAATGAGTTCTCAAACTTTATTCTTCCAAATGTGAGCACTGCATCTAATGCTAAAGTGCCATATGATACATGAAGCTTAAAATCACCCAGTTAAAGTATTTAATAAATGGGACTTTAAAAAATCACGCAAAGTGACTCTTGAACAAGTTAGATTTTAATATATATTCTTGACCATTCTTCTAAAAATCATTTACATTTCCCCTGTAACGTATTTGAAGAGCACTAAGCATCATTTTGAATACTCATTGTGACACTTCAATTAACTCTGAGCTGTTTATTTCTAGACTTAATTTGCAACTGCTTGATTTGCCAGGAGGACAGAGAAATATCAGCATACTAGGAACGAACGCGAGAGACTCCGGCAGTGGTTAATGCAACATTAGGGGGTCCAAGGCTTCCTGAAAGCTGTTGTTGGAGCTTAATTAATTACCATTCTAAAGTTCTTTGAGATCTTCTGATGAATGATTTTTCTGTAAAGTGTCAAACCGTATTAATTCATGGCATGACCTTTGATAGTCACACGGACCATGTGTGGTGCAAAAATTCCACTAACATTCTATTTGGGATCAGCTCACACATTTTTCAGGTAAAGTGGGAAGGTGTAAAAGTGTGGCTCTACCCTGTAGCTCCCACTGCTGGCTAAGCGTGGCTCTGAGATGCCCTGACTCAATCTCTCCTTTACGAGTTCCAATACCAAACCCTCCTTTGGGGAAGTGGTTCATCGACATAATACCAAGAAAAAGTTTCTTCCACCCCAGTCTCAGAGTGGGCACAGCCCCGCCTCCTTAAAGCCTGTCTGGCTCCAAGTCTCTCCACTAGGTGCAGTTATTAGACTTTCCCAGGCTCTGCTCATTTAATTTGTCCCCTGGAGATCAGGGGTAGCACAGTCCCCCTTTCGGGCCTTTGTTTACTAGATTTTCAGTCTGCTCCTCCAGCTGCTGCCTTCCTCAGCCTTTGAGCTGCAACTCTCCTCTCTCTTCCTAGCCTCTCTGCACTGAAAGAGGTCCACAGGTGGTAGCCCTTTCCTGAAACGGTCTCTCCCTTTAGCCCAATTGGACAGCAGATAGGGAATCTGGACACCCTTGCTCCCTCTTCCAGGGACCAATAAAGCCATTTGCATAATTCTAGCATATAAACAAATCGCCACATTTCATTCTCAGAATACTTTATAAACATTGGGTCACACGGTCTTACTCACTGACTTGAGTTGGAGCCTCTCTGAATACATGAATGATCAGGGCTTAAATTAAACCTTATAAAATCCTGGGGAGATGTCATAGCTGTGCCTCAGTTTAGCTTTCTTCTCAGTGACATACCAGCTATGCGTAGAATGCAACCCAAGCATTTTGGCTTCAGCAGTAACCCCTTGATTGCCAGTTCCTGTACAGATAGTTTTCCAGCTCCTGGCTTGTCTCAGTGTGCTCAGCATTCCAGTGTATTCCCCTCAAGTGAAAGAGTTTAATTTTAGCTCCTTTAAGAGGGATGATGCACTTTGATCTTTAGTACTTCTGCTTGAATGCAAGAGCTGAGGGTTAGCTTTGTCAGGAATGATTGTATTAGGTAGAAACAAAGAGAAAAATTGGCACAGCTTCTTTTCCATGATATTCTGCAATTGCAAGAACATAAAAAATTAAACCTGAGACATTTTGATTCACAAAGGCTTTTACTTTAGCATCAAGAAAATCTGCTGAGAGATTTTATGACTATATGCAGTGTTCAGTGTTTTCTGAGAGCCTGGAATAATTCCACAGGCTATAATTAAAGGGCAATTTCTGCATAAATAGTCACAGTGATAACTTATGCACATTAGTGGGCAGATTACTTGACTATTAATTAAGTGTATGCTATTCTAGTCTTCAGACCATTTTGTACAAATTTGCAATCTTGCTATTTTCACAGTTGTGTGACCAATGTACTTTTTCTTTGAAATAGCTCCCAAATTCTCTCCTCTTGCCATGAATCTTTGAAATGTAAATATGCTAAATCCTGGGTTAATTAGGATAATACTCTCAAAAATGCAAAAATATAACCCTCTGTCACACTAATTCAGACACCTGAACATGATTCCATACATTGTTTAGCAAAGCAATCCTAGACTGTCCTGTATCAAAGGGGTATATGTTTTCACAACTATATGCAGATCTATTTAAGTGAAAGAAAACATCGTGTCAGTTACTGAATTCTTCTTTCAATCTGAATTCTGAACAGACTAACCACAGGGATATGGAAAATCTAAACACTCCTCCTCACTAACATAGGGAGATGGAAACAAGACCAAGCAACACCACATTGATAGTACAAGAGGGAAAAATCAGCAGCTCTGCTACTTCCTCCCATCTTTCCCCTATGACTACCTGTTGAGTCCAGAGCAAGCCAGAGCACCATCTGAGGCATGCTCCTCAGACCTGGGTGAATGGTGACATGGAAGCATGTGGCGTTCAAGCACTGCCTAGTCAAGTCCTTAAGTTTGGGGCATGTCCCCAAGAGTCCAGATTCCTCTTAGCTGGGGCTTCTCAGTAGGTTCCCCCCTTTTTCCAGAGGGGTGGGGGCTTACTTGCTCCCATGGCTGCCAAGCAGACAGGCTCTGGTTTGTGTCCTGTAGATTGCTGAACTAGACTCCTACCTCCTTGCTAGTCATCTCCTAACTGAGCCAGGCTCCTTCCTTTTCTCCTCCCTCCAGGCCTGGCACTGGCAGCATGTAAAGCAAGGTGGGGCTAGTTGGGCCCAAAGGCTTTTGTTAAGCCCTGTGATGCCAGGCCCTCCTTTCTTCATGCCCTCACAAGCTTCCTGTCTGGATCATTCCATAGCTGAGTGCCCCTTTTTCACTCCACAGAGTAAATTAAAGAACTGAATCAAAAATAAAATTTCCAACCTACCCTCACCAGTCTCTTCTTTGCAAGCTTGGTCAGGCCTCAAGCAACAAAAGCAACGCGTGGTGATTTCCTCAGTCTGGAGTTCTGTTCCCTTCTTCCGGCCTGGCGCTCTGCTCCCCCTTTTAACCTCCACCTCCAGCTTGTGCAGGCTCTGCAGGCATGGCTGGGCAGGGTCACCTGGGACCAGAGCTCCTCCTTAATCCTTTGTTCTCCAGTCTGGGGTTTGTACATCCCATCACAGACTTGCCCCCAAACTTAGTGGATTTTTGGCTCCAGTGACATCAGTAGTATAAGTTAGGGAAAAGAGCAATATAGTTGACCCTGTCATGCTCCTCTCTCCTGTTTATACCTGTGTATTCTTGTGTTAACAGTTAAAGTCAATTACTGAAAGGCCTTAAACTGAGTTTCTGTAGCAGGTGCTCTGGGCTCCAAACAGGATGGCAAAAGGTGTGACTCACTTTCGGTCCAGAATCGCTGAGTATGGATTAGGCTCTTTCTCCGGTTGAAACTTCGATGTGTGACTCATAGCCCTGAATGCCAAGGATGCTGGTTCAACCTGCCACTTGGACTATTTGATTCTGCAGATTGGTTGTCAGCTGTTATAACTGACTAACCTTCCTGGAGGTCTTGGTTAAATAAATCACATAAGCATGTGCTTAATCTTATGTCCACGAGTAATAAGTCCGTGCTCCAGTGCATAATGTGATCAGCCCCAGCGTGCTTCTGTAGTACGCTGAGCCATCCAAATCTCATACCTCCAAACCCTCAAATCATCACATTTATCTAATGTCTATAGTCTCTCAAGGCCTGTTTTAAAGACAACACTAGCTGTAAACAGCGACATTTAAACAAAAGCCAAGTTCTTCCAGATGCTCCCCAGTCTCTGTATCCTCTTGGAGGAAATAAGTATAAGCTACTGCAGATAGAGAGATTGATTTCTGTAAAGGGAAATCATGCCTTACTAATCTACTAGAATTCAGAGGGGTAGCCGAGTTAGTCTGTAACAGGAAAAACTTCAAAAACAACAAACAGTCTAGTAGCATCTTAAAGACTAACATGTAGATGGTATCATGAGCTTTCATGGTTTTGTTAGTCTTTAAGGTGCTACTAGACTATTTGTTGGTTTTTAAGTTTTTTCCTGTTACAGACTAACTCGGCTACCCCTCTGAATTCTAGTAGATTACCCCTCTGAAGCTTTTGAACATGCAAGGCATTGCATTCAGCTCTATGGAGTGGAAATCCATCACCTACACAAAGAAACTCGCACAGATCCAAACAGACATCATCTTCCTTTCCAAGTGCAAACAGATGAACATCATACCTAAGGGACTAAGGGTGAAAAACCCATTGCAGTCTATGTATCCCACAGACTACAGTCAGAGATTATTCCACACTCTCGCTAGGAAATTTAGGAACCGCCTTATCAGCATTCTATACTGAAGAAGTGGGTTTTGTCCACAAAACCTCATGATACCACCTCCATGTTTTGTTAGTTTTTAAGGTGCTATTTGTTGTTTTTTAAGTTAATTTACTAGAGTTCTCTGAGGGAATCAACAAACATGTGGACAAGGGGGATCCAGTGGATATAGTGTACTTAGATTTCCAAAAAGCCTTTGACAAGGTCCCTTACCAAAGGCTCTTGAGTAAAGTAAGTTGTCATGGGATAAGAGGGAAGGTCATTTCATGGATTGATAACTGGTTAAAAGACAGGAAACAAAGGGTAAGAATAAATGGTAAGTTTTCAGAATGGAAAGAGGTAACTAGTGGAGTCCCCCAAGGGTCTGTTCTGGGACCATCCTATTCAATTTATTTCTAAATGATCTGGAGAAAGGGGTAAACAGTGAGGAGGCAAAATTTGTAGATGATACTAAACTGCTCAATATAGTTAAGACCAAAGCAGACTGCGAAGAGCTTCAAAAGGATCTCACAAAACTAAGTGATTGGGCAATAAAATGGCAAATGAAATTTAACATTGATAAATGTAAAGTAATGCACATTGGAAAAACTAATCCCAACTGTACATACAATATGATGGGGACTAATTCAGCTACAACTACTCAAGAGAGAGATCTTGGAATCATTGTGGATAGTTCTCTGAAAACATCCATTCAGTGTGTAGCAGCAGTCAAAAAAGCAAACAGAATGTTAGGAATCATTAAAAAAGAGATAGAGAATAAGACAGAGAATATCTTATTGCTTCTAAATAAAACCATGGTACACCCACATCTTGAATACTGCGTAGAGGTCACCTCTTCTCAAAAAAGATATGTTGGCATTGTAAAAGGTTCAGAGAAGGGCAACAGAAATGATTAGGGGTTTGAAATGGGTCCCATATGAAGAGAGATTAAAAAGACTTGGACTTTTCATCTTAGAAAAGAGGAGACTACGGAAGCGTATAATAGAGGTCTATAAAATCATGAGTGGTGTGGAAAAAGTAAATAAGGAAAAATTATTTTCTTGTTCCCATAATATAAGAACTAGGGGTCACCAAATGAAATTAATAAGTAGCAGGTTTAAAACAAACAAAAGGACGTTTTTCTTCATGCTGCGCACAGTCAACCTGTGAAACTCCTTGCTAGAGGATGTTGTGAAGACTAGGACTTTAACAGGGTTCAAAAAAGAGCTAGACAAGTTCATGGAGGTTAGGTCCATCAATTGCTATTATCCAGGATAGGTAGGAATGGTGTCCTTAGCCTCTGTTTGTCTGGAAATGGATGACAAGAGAGGGATCACGTGATGATTGCCTGTTGTGTTCACTCCCTCTGGGGCATCTGGTATTAGCCACTGTCAGCAGACAGGATACTGAGCTAGATGGATCTTTGGTCTGACCCAGTATGGCCGTCCTATGATTCTGAACTCACCCTGGCTCCTCTATGCTATTTTGATAGAATATTGAGGCTAAAATGAACTGTAGGTGGTAGAGGTGAATTCCTCTCACTCAGGAAAGCATAAGGTCAATATCAATGACCCTGCATTGCTCTCCACATTCTTCCCACACACAGATATATGCACATACACAAGGCCTAGCATAGGTGAGGCAGTAACCATAGTGCCCCAGTCCTATGGGGATTTGGGTCTGCAGTGCTGCTCAGGTAAGAAGACCAGACGTGGAATCACATTGGACATATTTCAGCTCCTCCACTAGCCTAGAATCCATGTGAAGTAAAGCTACCTTTGTTCCCACTTCCCAACGATCCATGCTGTTCTCCTACATCTCTCAAGAGCCACCCAGAATTAGAACCTGTAGTAATGTACATTGTTTGTTCCTTTGTAGTTAGGGAAGCATTGAAGGGTGTTCAAGTGATAGCCATGGTCAGGGAAGCCTCTGACAGCATGTTCTAGCCTGTTCAAAGAGAAGTGTGTGATTGAGCAGCCAGGGGAAAGCAAGGGGACTACGGGTATGTCTACACTAGCTCGTTAGTTCGAGCTAGGTAGGCAAATGAGGGCAAGCGGAGTTGCAAATGAAGCCCGGGATTCAAATATCCCGGGCTTCATTTGCATGTTCCCGGGCGCGCCATTTTTAAATCCCCCTTAGTCCGAACTCCGTGCCCACGCTACACGCGGCACGGACTAGGTAGTTCGAATTAAAGATCCTAATTCGAACTACTGTTACTCCTCATTCCACGAGGAGTAACAGTAGTTCGAATTAGGATCTTTAATTCGAACTACCTAGTCCGTGCCGCGTGTAGCGTGGGCACGGAGTTCGGACTAAGGGGGATTTAAAAATGGCGCGCCCGGGAACATGCAAATGAAGCCCGGGATATTTGAATCCCGGGCTTCATTTGCAACTCCGCTTGCCCTCATTTGCCTACCTAGCTCGAACTAACGAGCTAGTGTAGACATACCCTACTAGACTCCACAGGATCTCTTATGATACACCTGGCTCTCAAATGATACATAAGATACTGCCCCTCATTGAAAACTAAGGGAAGATCGTCAGCTGGCAAAACTCAACATACTCATCAGCTGACATCAGTGGAGCTCTGACTATTTACACCAGGTGAGGATCTGCTACAAAGTCTATGACAAGTACAAAACTAATCTTTGCTGCCTCCAGTTCAAAACACTGTCTGCTCTTCTTCTCATAATGCACACATGGGTTAAATGCCATGAACTCCCCACTTCTCTGTGAGTGCATGGGGAGGAGTGGGGGAGACACTCACTGGCCACCTATCTCTAACAGAAAAAATATCAGCAAACCCTGATAATAGAAACTTGGGATGGGGTTGACACTCTCCTAGGCAGGAATAGTCTACAAAGAGGCTAACACCCATAATCATTGGTGTTATTAGGTATAGTCATACTCTTAATACCCCAAGAGACTTATCATCATCAATGCTCACTTTTCCCAGTATTATCAGAGTATAGCTGTACTATTACCAGAGTATAGCTGCTGTTTGTCATTATACTGATCATCTCTGCTTAATGCAGGAATCATTCAAACTTCTCACTTAAATATGTTAAAAGACACATTGCAAGGCAAAGTTTGGGAGTCACCCTGCACTTTGTGTGTTTGTGTGAGTGGAAGAAGTGTGATGTGGCTTTGTTGTATTCTTCCTGCTAGACTTTACCAATTCTGAGTATTCCTGTTTGTTTACCATCTGCTTTTTTCTGCCTGCAAATAGTTATGTAACTTCAAATCTTTAAGCATTCCCTCACTGGCTTCTGCTCATCCTGTCAATCTTCTTTTTCAAGGTAACTAATATATTTCATTGTAGTTACTGTGTCTTTTACTGCTCTCCAGCCACCTCCTACATGAGTGAATTATATTTCCTCTGATTGCACACTCCATCCTAAATTGATTGATTTCAGAAAATTTTAGAAATGGGCCTGTTCTTGCTCTCATTTAGATCAGTTGCAAAACTCTCACTGGCTTCTGTGGGATAGTATCAGGATGTAATATTCCCGTACTGCCAAATTCTGCAGTCGTGGCTTCAAGTTATTCTTTGCTGTGCTAACTTCAAGTTGCTCAGAAGCACTGCTTCCAAATTTTTCTATTGTTTTCATTTACTGAATAAATTCCTCATGATCAGGAGTAGAACTTGGCCGGTTTCTGCTTTGGTTGGAGTCTGTACTTTTTGGATCCACAAGTGGCAATCACATTAATTTAGGAACCTCCCTAAATGATATGTTAGACTGTATTTATTATTTACCAGTTGTCTGTGTAGATAAAATTGTTTATTATGGCCTAGAGAACCAATAGCATTTTCTAGAAAATTTTTGTCCTCTTTCTCTCTTAATGATCTTAAGCAGATACCCAGCATTTTTGGTTTTTATGTCCTATATGGTTGACCACCATGCCTTTTGTTCCCATTGTTACTATAAAAACTATTGAAATGTAGCTTCTCCTCTGAATTTCAGCCTCACCTCTCTCACCTATGCAGAACATACTAATACAAATGAGAATAATCATTGAGGTATGCCCCGTAGAGCATGACAGGATAATATCTGTACTAGGTCAAATTTGACTATATGAAGGATTTTAATTTTTCCCTATTATCATGAAAAGAGAAAGTTCTCTGTTCTTCCCTCACTTAACAAACATAATGTGCAAGGCATGCACAATAAAAGAGGCCCCCTAGCAGCACAAGGAGGAATAGTACCCAAGGTTTAACTTCATTAATCCTCAACTGATTTTTCTTCAGAATTTAATTTATAGACCAATAGTGACATCTGCTGGAAATTTGTAATAAGTTATTTAAATTAATAGTATACTATTCCATGCTCTGATCTCTAAAGGTGTGTCTTCACAACACCATAACTCAAAATAAGATACACAATTTGAGTTACGCAAATTGCGTATCTTATTTTGATGCTATTTTGAAATAGCTTTTAAAATCATTTGGCGCTATCTACACAGTGCCAAATTTCAAAATAAAGTGCTATTCCGAAATGTCCCTTACCCCTGTAAAAGAATGAGGTTTACAGGGATGTCAGAATAACGAGCCTGAAATAATGGGCTTGCTGTGAAAACATGGGATAGCTATTTTGGGATACTCCAAGTATCCCAGAATAGCATTACAATGTAGACATACCCTTACTGTCTTTTGTTAATTGTGGGCTTTAAAGTAAAATAGGCATTTCCTGACCACCATTTGTCAGGTCTTTACTATAATATTTGATTCCATCAGAATGTGCTAACAAAGTTTTGCAATAAAAAAATGTGTTTTAAAGAATCTTGATTAATCTACAAAGTTTTGTAAGTAAAACAGATGGAGTTCATACATGAATGTAATTATTTTAAAATATAATTGCATTACATTTTATTTATTTATTGATTGATTGATTGAAATGTTATCACAAAGATAACATTTCCTATTAAATCTAGCAGGGCTTCTTCTGCACAAACATAGGGAATGATGTTTTCTGTCTTTATATCTAGTCAAAGATTCAAATTTTTAAAAGATTCTGAATGCAATTTCTCAATATATAATCATCTCCTGAGTAATCTAAAGCTGCAGATTTGGGGGCTTTTCTGCCAGTCTGCCAGATGTCTGGATTCAATAATGTATTAAGCACATGAGCAGTCCAATAGACCTGAGTAGAAGTGCTTCACACATAGTCTTAAAGTTATCGGCATGCTTAATTGCTGTGGATTGGAGCCAGAATAATTAGCATAATAATTGTTGTCATAGATTGAATTAACTCTTCCAAACTAAACCCCTGTATTCATTATACATAACATTCCTTTTGTCTTTTGAGGCAATGTTTCTCATAGTTAGTTACTGCTCAGATTTTGTTGTTTTGTAAGATTTATAAACCACTCATGTTATGTAGAGGTGACTTTTTGTGACTGAACACAGCAGAGATTATTTGTCAAACTTTGCAGTTGCCACAGACTCTGGTCCAGATCCCCAGCTGATGTAAATGGTCAGTGATCCCTTGATGTAGGTAATAGATGATGAAATTAATAGGCAGCAGGTTTAAAATAAAGAAAAGGAAGATTTTCTTCACTCAGTGCACAGTCAACCTGTGGAACTCCTTGCCAGAGGATGCAGTGAAGGCTAGAATTTTAACAGGGTTCAAAAAAAGAGATAGATTCATGGAGGTTAGGTCCATGAATGGCTATTAGCCAGGATGGGTAGGAATGGTATCCTACCTTTTTTTCTCTGGAGGTGGGTGACAGGGGAGGGATCTTGTGAGGATTGCCTGTCGTGATCCCTTCCTCTGGGGCATCTGGTATTGGCCACTGTTGGCAGACAGGATACTGGGCTAGATGGACCTTTGGTCTGACCCAGTATGGCCATTCTTATGTTCTTATGTGAGGATAGCATGATAGTTTATGTCAATCAAGTATCAACCCTTAGTTTTCAGTGAGGGCTAATGGTTTTGGTGTATCTTAAGAAATGTGTTGTACAGGCGACAGTGAAAGATGATTGAAGATGTGCTATTATAATTAGAATAGTAATAGAAATGTAGCCGTGTTAGTCTAGTCTAGCTGAAACAAAAAACAGGACTATGTAGCACTTTAAAGACTAACAAGGTCTTGTTAGTCTTTAAAGTGCTACATAGTCCTATTTTTTGTTTCTATTATAATTACTGTGTTGTATGTATGATGTGTCCAGACTTGCATCATTCCATACTGATCGCTTGGATTTTAGAAAAGGCAAATTACTATACAAAAAGACATCATGTAAGTATAACAGAGATTGTTCCCTTTGGCAGAATGTTCACTTGGGCTTGTCTGCAGTGGAAAACTACCTCATGCTAGTACACAATTAGGAGGAGTCATGGCAGCTCATGAAAGTTAAAACACTCGGTGTAAAATCTTGCACCCCACTGAAGCCAAAGGCAGCTCTTGTCTACATTGAGTGCTCAGCCATATTTAACACCGTGTTAGTAACCATGACTTCTCAAGGTCATGTGATAACATAATGTAATTTCCCAGTGCAGACAAGCCCTGAAGGTGAAATTTATCTTGGTACTAGGTCTCACATATGGCTGATGCATCACATTAGTACCTCTTAAGCTTTGTTTTGAGAACCAACTGGCCTTGTATGGGATTTCAGCAGAGGGGTGAATTTCACCCTTTGAAAATAAAAGGACATTGTTTGAAATATGTTCTTATTCCTGAAATAATGGATTGGCTCCAGTTGTTTTTCTGTATGATTACAATGCTTATTAAAACAAAGCACTAACAGACAGTCTTCAGGCATAGTGCAATCATTTGATATGAAGACTGCCTCTGCTTTAAACTGCGTAGGTTTGAATGTTCAATCCGTTTACAAGTTTCCTGTTGATTTTAAGGGAATTTAGGAGTTCCACTGTAATTCAATACAGATTTTACAATGATTATGGTCCCTGCCTCAGGGTTTTGGGCTGCCACCCATTAGTATTGTATCCAGATGCCTTTTAGCAACAGGTTCATTAAGGAAAGACAGGACACACTGAATGTTACTAGTTTTGATGTTAAATATGCTCCAATAAAGTGTTTCTGGTAATATCATGTGCAATTATGGTAACTTAAAATACATTCTTTTTAAAAATGTAAATACATGGTGTGTATTTATGATTTCACTCATTAACAAAGTAACACATATAAAAAAAGAATTGCTGGCATGCAAACATCGAAATACCTTTGAAACAGATTTTAATTTTGAAAGCTTTCATTTCCCATGACAAATAAGTCACAATAATGGCTCCCTTTGGTTATATTGAAATAGTTACATCATCTTAAATTAACTAATCTTACCAAATAATAACTTCTGATAATTGGCTAGTTCCTGCAAGGACCCAGTCTTGCACTCTTCATCCAAGCACAAATTAATAGGATTTGGCTTCAGCAAGGGAGAAATCAGGTATGAGCCCCAGGTAGTTATACAAACTCTATTAATGCAAAAAAAAAAAAGGATACTATGTTGTGTTTTGCAGTGTGATAGACTGAATATTAAAATATATCAGAAAATTACATAGTAATTAGAATTACAGAATCAACTGCTACTTTACCCTATTTATGGTCATCTTGATCTTAAGATTTCCAGCTAGAAACTTCGAAGGGATTGCATTTATACCTTGCAATAATAACAATCACTGGAATTTTCAATCCCATGAGGAACTAATGATGAAAATATATTAACAGTTCCACTCTTTGGAGACTGAACCAGACAGGCTAAGTATAAGGAAAATATAAGTGACAATAATATATATTGGAATAGCTTTCAGTAAAGTCTATTTGTATCCTTTCCAGAATAGAAGTAAAGGGCTGCATCCTAAAACAAAATTAAATTCCAAGTTATTTTAAGTATGTTATCACTAGCTTGTGTGAATTTAGTTGTTAATGTTCAGCAAAGGTTTACAGAGAGATTTTTCTAATACTCTTATAGAGCTGTTCTCTATTATTTGTTAATGCTGATGTTGAAATTGAGTCCTGAACTAATATTTACCTTGAATGGTGCACAGGGAACTGTCAATATTTGGTTTTATGATGTTTTATTCAAAATACAATCCATGTGTTATGACTCCATTTCTAAATCTTAACAATCTAATAATGCAAACATTGGCAGTGGAGTATTGAATAGTACAGTAGATGGAGAATGCCACCAAAGACCACCATTGCTTCCTTGAACATCTCAGACCTGAAGACAGTAAGGGGCTATCGAGAATAGGTGGCCTTGCAGGACATATTAACTACTATATATTTTAATATATAGTGTTAGTAAATACAGTCCTGTTTCAAAACCTGTTAGTTGAATATGGTCCACTCTAAAGGGAAGCCTAAGATGAAGTATGACCAGAAAATACATTTAAAGGCATTAAACCCTCTCTACACAAGTATAAATTGAAGCAGGTTAGTTAACATGTAAAAACACATCTTAGTTCTTACAGATGATTTTTAGCCTGGATAGGCTTTAAGTGAAACATTTCAGCTAAGTTCTAAATGCCACTGTTTATAAATGCTCCCCACAGGCTGAGTGTGGCTCTGATTCAAAATCCAGTGATGTCAGTAGAAGTCTTTCCATGGACCTCAAGGAGCTTTGGATCAGTCCCAAAAAGATTCACCACAGACTAATCTCTAGGCATAGATGCTAACCTTATCCCTGTTGTTCCCCACCCTCTCATTTAGAGACAGTGTCATTTAATCATAGACTTTAAGGCTAGAAGGGACAATTGTGGTCATCTACAATAGGGTGGGTCTACACTGCACCCATAGCTTGAAATAAGCTATGCAAATTGCGTGGCTTATTTCAAGTGTATTTTGAAACAGCTTATTTTGAAATATGGTGTAGTATACACAGTGCCAGATTTTGAAATAAACCGCTATTCCAAAATGTCCCTTAATCCTCATGGAATGAGGTTTACAGGGACATCAGAAATAGTGAGCCCATTATTTCTAAAGCTATTTCAAAATAATGGGCTTGTTTAAAAGATGCAGAACAGCTATTTCAGGATACCAGAAGTATCCCAAAATAGCACCACAGTGTAGACGTACCCTCTGTCTGACCTCCTGCACATAACAGGCCACACAGCCTCACTCACTACATCTGTAATTGACCTATAACCTCTGGATGAAGATGTTAAATCTGAAGACCTTAAACTGTGATTTAAAGAAGTCTAGTAACAGAGAATTATGCTAATTCTCACCAGCACATCATCCATGCCCCATGCTGCAGAGGAATGCAAAACAAAACAAAAAACAGGGTTTCAATTCCTTTCCAACCCCAAATATGCTGACCAGTGAACCCCTGAGCATGTTGGTGAGATCCATCAGCCAGACACCCAGGAAATAATTCACTGGCATAACTCAGAGCCCTTCCCATCTCCTGTCCCATCTCCAGTTGTTAAAGGTGTTTGCTACAAGCCATCACAAATAGGGCACATGCCACAGCAGGCAATCTCATAATACCATCACCTCCATAAATTTATCAAGCTCTGTTGTTATTGTTGTCAAGCAAACCTCAGTGCCACTAAAACCTCTGTATGTAGGATCACCAGGTGGTAAGTAAGATTTAATAACTGCAAAGAATGGCATAATTAACATCCCAGTGGACACTGTGTATGGGGGAGGGGTTTTACAGAGAAGTTTCATAGACAGCAGAGTTTCTTTGGGTTCATAATGGGGAAATATTCAGCTGATAAAAGAAATGAAGCTATATTCTTTTCTCCTGGGAATACAGGCCGGCTTATTCTCCCACAACCTTTGATAAAAAATGTTTGGCACTGTTCAATGTGATGCTCAACCAGAAAGGGATGGCTAATACAGTAATACAACCCTACCATCATTCTCTCTCAGAGCTCCTTTCGTTTCGTCTCAAGACATGCAGAACAGCACCTCTAGAAAGTCTTAAGAGATGGAATAGCATTGGGGGTTTTAACACAGAGATGAGTTCACCAAACAGCCCTCTACAGTTCCTGCCTTTTCCTAACAACTCCAGCCTGACAGAGAGATTCACTATAATAATCAATAGGAGCTGGCAGAGTTAGAACTATTAGCTTTCTGGTTCCACCAGCTCAGGAGTCCCTAAGGAGGAGTCTTCTCCTTTGCTAACCAGTTGGGTAGACTGGGGCTGAAATCAACGGCTTAGCGTGCTCCACCCTTCGGCAGGTTTTCTCTTGTTTTCGGGCCATTTATCCTGCCCGTTCGGAAGGTGTTTTTCCGCATAAGGCCAATTAGTTGCCGGCCTTCCCCGGGCTCTGATTACGGCTGACTCACAGGCGTGGTTCCCCCCCCCCACACACACACACAACTCCCAGTCTTGGCTTTCCCCATTGATCGTACCTAGAAGAAAAGCTCTGCTGCTAAGCAACCGCAGGGTTCCGGTGCGCGTAAGAAACAGCAGCTTCCCCTACTACCCTTCTCGAATCCCTTAACCTTGCAATAACCGCTTAACCTTGCAATAACACCACCGTCGCCGTGTTCTCCTGCCTCATTAACCAATCGATAGGCTTCCGGTGTGCTCTGCAAGCGTGCCGCATAGCGGGCTTTGTGGGGCGCTTAAAATGCTGACTTGGAGCCTTAGGGAAGCAAGTTTCTCTGTCCCCAATAGCATGGGGGGAAATGAGGATCAGGACTGAGGAGGGGTTTACTGAGGCTTGACAGGCTTGCAGCTTGGACTGGGGAAATGCAAGATCTCCCTGTTAGGAATGGAGGAGATAGCTCAGGTGTCGCTTGGCGAGTTAAAGAAGTCACTCTAGAAACCCCCCCCCCCCCCCCCGGCCTGGCAGCATGGAGCTCCGTTCCCAGCTCCTTGCCAAGGCTCCCCCAGCAGGGTAGAGCTAAAGAGTGTTTGTGAAAGTGTGCATCTGCAGCAATAGCATGGGTAACAGTGTTCAGCAAGGGGCAAACACAGTTTGCCCTCGTGTGTCAGCTTCAGGACCCTGGACAGCAGCTCTGCAATTGCTAGCGGCATTCCAAGCTGCCTTTTCGTGGCATTATTCTCCGTTCCTCTCACCTCCTCACTGCTGCTTAGCATTGGCTGCGTAGGGTCAGGCTTGCGAAGGGTTGTGCCAGGGCTGGCTACCCATCTTGGTACACTCAATTCTAGGACAAGAGTGAGGTTGACTTCTTGGGGTAGTTTGGCAAAGTTTATTAGTGTGAAAAGTTGATCGTGTCTTGATATTAACAAAATATATAAGATCGTGAGCTTCCGTGGGTAAAACCCACTTCATCATCTGAAAAAAAATTGATGAAGTGGCTTGTGCCCACAAAAGCTCAAGATACTATCTATATATCTGTCTGTCTGTCTCTAAGGTGCCACAGGACTACTTGTGGTTGTCATAGTTACAGACTAACAGAGAGCTACCCTTCTGGGAAGTGTCTTGATATTGTTAAGGGGGGAAAGGGTGTCTTAGAAAACCTCAGTAGCATGGGTCAGGAAAATGCAGCATTAATTATACTGTAAGCTCCGTGTGTGCTCCTATGTGTCAGTGCCTTGCCCAGGGGCCCGATGCTGAACGGGTAACTAATGGCTAAAATACCACGTCGGGAGAAGCGTGTAAAATACCACGTCGGGAGAAGCGTGTAAAATACCACGTCGGGAGAAGCATGTAAAGGGAAGGAAACGCCGTAGTTGAGCTGTAACGCTAAAGGAAAACAAAGGGAGGGGGCGCCTCGCACTGTTTCCGAAGGGCTGTAGCAGCTTGCGGTCCCATCCCTCTCCCCCTCCGACCCGCTCCCCAGCCGTACGTGTCCGGCCTCCGCAGGAATTCGCCCACCAGAGCCTTGAGTGGGGGGAGTTGCGCGCTGAGCCGCTTTCACGCCTACAAAAGTGGGAGCTGAGATACGAAGGCGCCCCCAACTCGCGCAAGCCGTCTCGGCGTTGGAGGTTACAGTGGGGAGCAGGCGTGTTTGCCTCTCCAAATAAGCCAACTGACTTGGGGAAGCAGCATTAAATGGAAATCGTCTGACTCGGATGTGGCTGGTGGACCAGCTTAGTAATTAACGTTTGTTTTGTGTTTCTCTCTCCCCCTCTCCTCCTTTAGCCTCCAGAAGCTTTCGGGGCCCTCTCCCTGCTGCCCCGCTTCTCTCTGCTCCCCAGCTCCTCCTTTCGCCCGCACCTGTCAGCTCCCAGGCTCTGCCCTCGCTTTGCCACCGCCCTTCTTCCAGCTCTGCCAGCTGCCCCTGTGTCTAACATCAGCCCCTTCCCAACAGGGACGCTGGTCTCCAGGGAACAGGCCGCAGCCCCGGGCCAGCTGTGGGTGTTACTAGAAGGCCGCCGGGCCTGGCCAGCACTACGCAGCTGCCTCTTCTGGAAACACCTGAGATGCCCCAAATGCAAAGGAGCCGCGTTCAGGAAACACGGAACTTTCCCTGAGCCGTTCAGTGCTGTGAGTACCACTTCCTCAGACAGGCTCCCCCCCTCCTCCTCAGGGTGCCTTGATTGCCTGGGGAGACCTGGGTCTGCAGCTAGAGCAACCCACGGCAGCTAATTTGAACGAGATTTAACGCTGCGATCCCGGTTGTAATTGGAAGATTGCGGGGAAGAGGGGGTGTCGAGGGACTCGCATAAATATTCAAGGCTAAGAGCGATGACAGCTTAACGCCCCTTGCTGGCCAATGGCAGAAGCAGGGCGGTTGTGACCTATGGGACTGTCGCAGGGAGTGTTCCCCGCGCGCCGTTGTTTGCGGCTACACGCATGAAGCTGGTTACGATGGTGGTTTTGCCCCCTGGTGCCAATGCAGACGGAAATCTGTCATCATTGCCAGGCTGGTTGTGATCTCTCTCTTGTAACCAGGGAGCCTTGATTCCAGCTCCTGGGAAGTCGGAGGAAGTGACGTGAATGTTATTTATGTATCATATCCATTTCAGTTTCAGGGAAATAGTGCGTCGCCTCCTAACTCCTGCCCAGGCAGAGGGGTCACAAAATAGCAACAATTTTGCAAGCCCTGAGCAGCCCTTCGTGGAGAGCCCTTACATCTATGCTCTGAGCATAGGACTGTGGTTTCCTTTGGAGCTGTGTCTGAATGCGCCGAGAGGCGCTTCTGGGCGGCACTCGCTGTCCCTAGCCAAGGGGGACGCAGTGGGGCAGTACGTACGTAGGGATGTTTCCCTGAGCCAAATACAGGCTAGAGCAGGCAGGATCCATTGATCTCCATACGGATGCATGATTTCCCGGTTGCCGTTTATGCACAGTATTTTTGCACAGTCAAGCATAACCCTTCCTTTAGATCCGATTCATTTCCTGCTCCCTACGCGGAGATTTATCGGAAAAGGGGCGTTTTTACACACAAGGAAACCAGCGAAGGGGGGAAACTCACCCCTGAAATTACCTAAACGAACCAAGCCATACCCATATAAAGACGAGCCAGATTTAAGGGCGCCTACTAAAAGGAAACCCAAATATGGAACATACCGCCGCACGACCTCCTTCCCGTGCAGCCCCTCCCTCCTGCCCTCAACACACTCGCTTGTTTATCCCAGAATATCTCCTCCCTACCACCTGGGGGGGGGAGGGAGGCGAGGGGAGGGGAATCAGGCTGGATCCGTGAAACTCTCCACCCCCCCGTTCCCTCCCCAGTCGGTTGACACAATGTGTTTGTGGCAGATGTGGCCCCAGGTGTAGGCTGCCTGTGATGCACACAAACACGTGTGTGTGTCATCCTCTGGGCGCTCGCTGGGTTTCGGGGAAGAGGCAGCTCTCCTGTCAGCAGGGCAAGGTGTTGTGTAGGGACGGAGGGAGGGACAGAAGCTGTTTTCCAGAGGCACTTGTTAATCAGCCTCGCTGGCATTCATAGTGCAGTTCTCATTTACTCCGGGCTAGTCCCTTCCACCGCCCTGTGCGAGGCTTTTCCTTACTCACAACCCGATCCCGGGCAGGCCGTGGCGGACGCAGATCCCGGGCATTCTGGTGGCTGAAGAGGGGGAGGGGGACACGCCAGTGGAATATACAGTAAAATAAGCATCCTATAAAAGCTGGGGACGCATGCGCATGGCTGGCGAGCCGCCGTCCCTGGGTGAGGAGCCCACAGCTAACGGATGTGATCGAGGCAAAGATTTCCATCTGGCTCCCGGGACTGATGGTGAAACTGTAAGTACTCTGCAGCCCCGGGGGCTGGGCACGTGGGGCAGCGCTCGGGGCTTTGGCTGGGGCTCTGCCGGCGCCTGGCGCGGTTTGGAAAGTGCATTTTTGGAGCGGGAGAATAACAAGTGGCTGTTTCCTGGTCTGCGGGACCGAGAGGCGCTTCTGGGCGGCACTCGCTGTCCCTAGCCAAGGGGGACGCCGTGGGTGTCTCTTTGAATCACTCGCCTTCTCTCATCTCCCATTGGAGTTTGGGGGGTGCCGCGCGCTTCTGCCATTGTGTGGCCCGGGAAGCCTCCTTCGCTTGAAGAGGAGGCTGCCTGGCCGCCAGCGGCAGAGCCTGGCCCCGGCCGAGAGGGCTCCAGGCTGAGGCAGAAGAGGAGCCGGGGGTGCAGGCCCCCAGGTGCAGCAGTGGCTCAGGTGTGATCTCACGCGGGCGGCGAGAGGGGCCGGCGGCCGGCCTGGGAGGAAGCCAGAGCTGCCCTGCTTCCTGGAGCTAGACCTGGCGGGCAGCGGGCGCTCGCTTCAGCCGCTGCAGGTGGCTGTAGCTGTAGCTGTAGCTGGGGCTGGGGCTGGCCTGAGGCGCGGAGCTGGCAGCGCTGTGCCCAGGGCGACGGGCTGCAAGTTGAGGGCGGGGAGGCGGCGTAGCTGGGACTGGCGGGGCGGGGCAGGGTCACCCGGCCGGTCTCAAGGCGCCTGCCACGGGCTGCCGCCCTTCGGCGCTGGGGGGCAGGCTGCGAGGGCAGCGGGACTAGGGAGGCTGCGGCTGCGGCTTCTCCCAGCGCTGGAGTCCGGAGAAACTTCCGCCTGGCGCAGCCCGCCGGGGACTCCGAGAGCGCAGCCGCGGTGTCCGGGACAGGCGCCGGAGAGAGCCCCGCCAACTGCTGTGGCCCCCCGCCCGGAGGGAGGGGCTGTGCGCTAGGGGGGAGGCTCCGCGGTGCTCGCTGCCGGGCCGGCCGGCGTGTCCCGCCCGCCCCACCGCCAGAGCTGGGTCCAAGCGCTTCACCCGCCTGCCTCAGCCCGCCCGCCGCCGCGCACCTCTGGGCCCCCAGCGCCAGGGGGCGCCGTTTGGCGCCGCAAAGCAGCCAGGGAAGGAGGCTCCCGAGCGGTCCAGTTAACACAGGTGTCACCCTCCTCCCCCTCGTGGTCCTTTGAGTTTTCTAGGAATTAAGGAACCGTGGAATTGCACCTAGAGGTTACTACAAATCCGGTCCCTCGGTCCTTAGCCTTCTCTCTCCAACAGCAGCCTCATGGAGCTCAGTGAAAGTCAATAGGATTGCAGCCCCGTAAAGACAGCAGGACTGGCCCCATTCCCTTAATGCCACCCACTGCCCGAGCCCAAACTTACGCGGAATGTCACAAAACAATCAAGTAATAAAATAAACATTTATTTCAGGGCGAACAAGTGTGTCAGTGTCTCCACCCTCTCAGACCCTTTTAAATAGGATTGTGATTCTGTGGGGCAAGAAAAAAGACCGTTTGCTGATATCGGTCATTTCTACGTCATTAAATAGAGGGAAACAGGTAATGAAAATTAGACGACTGCAGAGGTTCAATATGATTATCTTTACACATGCCAGTAGAGATTACAATAATTTAATAGAGGTAATTTCTTCTGTACAGTCACTCCATTACTTCATTTTTGTTGTTGCAAAAATGCAAAACAAAAATACCTAATAGCAGGTAATTTGTACAAATCAAAAAGACATATAGGTTACTTGCCTATTACTCATTTTTCACAACTCATTATATTTACACCACACTATCACTGGCTTTCGAAATTGATAGGTCTATATACTGCTTGTGCAATACACTATATTATTAGAGTGCAGTTTGATGGAAGCCAGTACACAATACAATGCATCATCACTATGTTATGATAGGAGTGAATTTAAAATGAGGAATGAAAGTATGTTTCTAAACTGAGAATGAAATCCCATCTGAGAAATATATTCAAGTCTCCTGGATGGTTTGATGAAAACTGTAAAGCTATGCTACCCCTCAAATATTATAACATGCTACAGAAATAACAAGATATGGGCAATCTTATTTGTCCTTCATTCTACTTATCCACATCAATGTATATATGCATATACATATTCTTTTGAAAGAATTATGCATGGAAACACTATTTTTTCTAAGTCTGTGGTTTCACTTCAAAATGTAATTGTACACACACTTGGAAAAATGGTCTAAATTGTCAAAAGTAATGTGATTTTGGGTGCCTTGGTTTTTGGTTGCTCAACTTGAAATACCTTAAGTGGAGTCTAATTTTCAGAGTATAGAATGTTCAGCCTCTGTGAAAATCAAATCTTTTTAAGACATCTCAAAATAGATTGCCAAAAATTGAGACAACAGAAAAATCACTAGATGCTTTTGAAAATTCAAGCCAATCTTTCAAAACACTCAAATTATCTGGGACAGTTATCCTGTAGAAGCAGTGCCTCTGGGAAGTATGGCTGAAATATGGTTGCACTAGTGTATAAGCAAAGTCTCAGTTATCAAAATATTCTTGTCAAGGATTGGTGGACCCTGAAGTTCTGTTTAGACAGAGATTGGGTTGTGAACTCTTTGGAGAGCTACCAGCCATTTGTTTCTATGACATCCACAAGCTATTATCACTTGATTTATTTTCTTATATTACACAAACAACCATTCTGGACCCAATTCTGATCTCACATCAGGTTTACATTGGTAATATAATGGACTTCAAGTGATGCTGCTCCTATCTTTCACTGATGCAAGTCAGATTAGACTCAGGTTTCGTGTCCAATGTAGCTATATATATGCAGGAATTTTATAGTGCGGGCATATCCAGTATGGTACAATCTGAAGTGGATTGCAATGATCAGATCCAATAGGGAATGGTGTGTGAATCAGTATTTAATGCACTACAAGATGAGTCAGCCTGATGCAAACCAGTTTTCAGACCAGTACAAGTGTCACTCAGTTCCTAACACAGTTCAATGAGTCAGATCCAAGCATCTAGCACAATATGACTCAGACTAAAACAGCACCATGTGACTCCAATACCCAGTGTGAGCTATCAGAGTTCTGTGTGAAATGAGTCAGTTCATAGTACAGTAGAATGGGATTTTTTTGGAGGCCATTCATAATTAAGCATGATGTGACTGAGCACTCAGTTGGGTATGGTATGATGGGAATCAGCAGAGTGTATTAGGTTGAGTAGTAATTTACTGTGTTCCATCATTGGTATAGTAAAATATCAATCTGAATGAATTTTTTTAGCCAAATGTATTCAGAAAGAATTGAGGCAAATGCTTTCATTCAATATGAAAGCCAGTAGTAGTAGTACTGGCAGATTTCTGTATTTCGGGTTCTTGGTTCCTTGCTGTTATACGTGTCACCTGGTGGATCCTCAGGGCATGTCTACACTGGGAGGTTATTTCAAAATAACTCTCCTTATTTTGAAATAACAAGGCAAGCGTCTATACGACCAAGCCTGTTATTTCAAAATAATAGGCTTGTTATTTTAAAATAATAATTCCTGCTTATGAAAAGGAATAAGTTTATTTTGAAATAGTTATTTCTGGAGTTATTTAAAAATAACTTATTTCGAAATAACCTGGTGGCATAGACATTAGCCTCAGCTACTATAAATTGTCAGAGCTCTATTATAGTCAACTACAGTTGTTACATGAGATAAGTAAATGAAGCTATAACAATTTGTACCAGCTGAGGATCTGCCCGGTAGTGTATTGTAGATCCTGAGTGTGATTTACACTGCTTTAGTATTGTGAAGGGGCATTGAAATAGGAGTCAATTATAATTACTCTAAAGCACTTTTGCACTGTCAGAACAGTGTGAAGTAGCCGTAGTGTTAAATGAGAGTCAGACCATAGATATTTATCACCTACCTTATCCATGGGTATATTTGTGTATGTTATTTTTCTGTATATACAATATATGTAGTACTCTGTCTCCAAAGGCTATCACCATTTCTCTTCTTTCTAGCTAAACTGGTACATGGATGCCAGGATGATGTGTGTTAGAACAACACACTTTTACTGAGGTCACTGGTGAAACAGCTGAAGCCCAGAAAGAAACTGCGTTTACATAAGTTGGTGTAGTATGTGTGGGGCATCCTTTCAAAAAAATAAAATAAAATAAAAAACACACCACTGAGATATGGACAAAATCTGGTCTATATAGGATAACGTTTCTTAGAAAGAATGTCAGGTTTTATGTAGAGGACGGTTTCAATGAGAAGATTTTTATGAGGATATAAGGCTGATCATGCAAGGTGCTCTAACTTGTTATGCCTCTTGGGCTACGTCTAGACTACATGGCTCTGTCGACGGAGCCATGTAAAATAGTTTATTCGGCATAGTCAAAGAAGCGGGGATTTAAGTAATCCCCGCTTCATTAAAATAAAAATGGCCACAGTGCTGTGCCGACGATCAGCTAATCAGGCACAGCGTGGCAGTCTAGACGCGGCGCGGTCGACAAAGGAAGCCTTTGTCGACCGCTCTGGTGTGCCTCATGAAACGAGGTTTACCGGAGCAGTCGACAAAGGCTTCCTTTGTCGACCATGCTGCCTCTAGACTGCCGCGCTGTGCCGTGGCCATTTTTATTTTAATGAAGCGGGGATTATTTAAATCCCTGCTTCTTTGACTATGCCGAATAAACTATTTTACATGGCTCTGTCGACGGAGCTATGTAGTCTAGACGTAGCCTTGGAGTGGAAGCATATCACACTCAGACTATTGCAGGATCAGCCCTTTCACTGTAAGTGAAATGAGCTGTGTACAGTTCCCTATTACTGTGTAGGTGTGTTACATTTCTAAGTCTTCTCTTTGAAATGTAAAGCAATGCTTTAATCTGTATAGATGAACAGAGGGGAAAAAAACCACAGATGAAGGCAACCAACCTAGTTTCTCTCCATCTATAAATTATTGTATATAATACTTCTGAGTTTGCCCTGACATGCATATAGAGGGAGATTAATTTCTTTTGTACTCACATTCACTGATCACCTGTTGGTCTCTGATCCAATTCTGTTCCAACACGCTTTTTAATGCAGCATCCTAGGTGGCTGCTAATATCACCTATACAGGAAGCTGATCTTGTTTTCTCCATTCCCACCCACCTCAAGCCACCTAATCATCACTGCCATAACTCCAGCTGTACAAAAACAGCAGCGCCAAGTTTTTCCCAACTCTAGCTCATCAAAAAGTCCCAAAGTGTATGCTGTTTATTAATATAAATGATAACTGCTCTCAAACATTGTCCTTTTTGATGCAGAAAGCTTAATCATTACATTAATCAATGGAGAAAAAGTGGAGTCAACATCAAGTTTTCTATGGTCACAATTTTGCTCTCATTATGATCAGTAACAATCTTACACTGACTTCAGTGAGACGAAGTTCCAGCCTTAAGCACTCCAGTCATTGCAAGTATATACAAACAAGGCTTTTTGAAAGTAAGATTTACCTTGAATCTACACCCACATATAACTTTTTTGTGACAATGGTAAAGACTCACAGAATCATTTTCTTCTAACTCATTGATAATCACCACAGAAAAAACTACGAATAAAAATAGTGAATGACAATCAAGAGATTTACATAATATTCATAGTGAGTGAGCGTGATCCAGAGGACATTTAAGTCAATGGGAGATTTTTCATTGTCTTCATGGGCTCTGGATCAAGCCCAGTAAAATTATTGAAAGTGATTATGCTGTGATTATGGAAATCTATGCACTCTAGCTGTGAGCCATTATTAGATGCATAGAATACAGAGAACTCACATACTATATAATTATTGTAAATCAATCATACAGTAATGCAAATCAGATCTCCAGAACCAATCAGAGTTCAAGGGATTGCATAATTAAGGAAGAAGCAGGGGAAGACCATTGTACTTACGCTTCAGTAACTGTACAACATTTTTGCATTGTGTCTAGCTAAGAAAAGTCCAGTTGTTGCAATATGAAACAAAGGAAGGATTATGTAATATAAAAGCCTCAATCATTTTTTCAGTGCAATTTTGATTTTAAAAATCTGACCTCTTGACAATTTATACTGCATGTATTCCTCCTTTGGGTGGTGATTTGCACTATAGGGAGCTCACCTTCCTGCTACAGAAATTAGTAAATATTATAAATGTAATAATTCTCTCAACCAAACATCATTTAAGCAGCTTTTAACCAAGGATATAACTTTCATCCCTGATGCTTGTACTCCTTTATATCCAAAAGGTTAAACATAGAAATGCCACATAATCTGAATGTCATACAGGCATTCATTAGGGGTGGAGAGCAGTTCATATCTAATATCTCAGCATTAGCACTAGGGCATATACTTTATCTTTTCATTATTTTTGGATAAGTATGTGGCTCATTTTAACCTTTGACTGAATTTCAGGAGCAGCCGACAATTGATTATTGTGTGTTGCATTTATACATATTACACACACAACCTATCTTGACAGGAAACATGGATATATCAGATGATTTTTCTTTATACCGAAGATGCTTGTTTGCAGCAACAGGTATTAAGAGCAACCACCGCTTATGAGCAACATTTCCCCTGGGAACTCTTTCCCTCCTATGCATTATCCACTCAGTAATAGTAACATAGCCACCAAAGAAGAGCAACATTTGTGGCATTGGGACTTCACATCCAGGGCTGGAGAGGCCTGTGGGGGCCTTTCCCCTCCAAACTGCATCTTTCTACTCCCCCTGATACTGATCCTTCAGTGCAGCTCCCAGGCACACTGCCCCATCCACTTGCTCTGCTTGACAGAACCTGAATGCAGAGTATGTGTAGGGTGGAGTTTGGAGGGAGGGTGTGGAAGAAAGGGACTTTTCGGAAGAGGGAATCTGTGGTCTACAGAGGTGCAGCAGCAAGGTTACCACCTCCCTTCCTCAGTGTCTGGCTTTCAGGATGGGGGGGGGTTGATATTTTGCAGTAGCAAGTATTGGGAACCCCCTACTGTATGCACTGAGCTATCCCCCGTCTTGGTTTCTGGTGGTGGAATGTGTTTGTGCTGTTTTGCAGTGGGGGTCAGGTAACCTCTCCCCCCCTCTCCAGGGCACGGATCTGCCTCTTTTCCATCTCTGTTTCCATGTTAGGAGCTACCCCTACTTCATTGCAGACTGCACATGGTGGTGTTCTCTACAGACAGCCATCGCTTGCCAAGGTGGAGCATGAAGCTACCAGTGAGAGCATCCTCAACCTGTCCCCAGCAGCTGGGCTCACTCGACTGTTTTGCCAAATGGGACTTTCCCTACCCCTTTCCTCCCAAATTTGGGATCCTCTTACACCACTCCCTTCAACTCCCCCCATAACGTGGCTGTCCCCTCTCTTCCAATACGCTCTTAATGCTTCATACATCTTTGGTCAAATGACATTTGCTATAACAATAGCAGGTGCTTAGGAGCCACATAGCAAAAGCGTACCAATATGTTGGTACTAATGAGCATTTACCATATCTGGTTCATTGCTTTTCAGGGACATTTTTTCATAATTGAGGAGGCCTAGTTTTTTTATATATGCTTGGGAAAGTGCCAGATTAACAGGACTGTAAACTAAAATCTTTCACTTTTCTACAAAACAAGCATACTGTGACCAAGATTTTCAAAAATAGGTAGATTCCAAAATCCTTCTTTAGGCACTAAAGGCATGTTTCCAAGCCAATTGAAATCAATGGATGGCTGTCCATGGGCTTTGGTTCAACCCCAAAGTGGCCTGATATTTTTTTCAATGGTACTGAGTATCCAGCAAGGGAAGCATTTGGAATTGGTGATCTACACTTCAGGAAATCCAATCATTTACTTATTTGCCTAAATATGGATTTTAGGAGCCTAGCATTGGGCTCTTACTTTTGAGGATCTTGGCCCATGTCAGTGGGAGCAAAAGCTTCTCTGTCTTGGCAATCTGCCTCAGCCCAAACCTCAGCTCTGACCTCTCCTCTCAGGGCCAATACTGGCTAATTAGAGGTGGGGGTTTGTGATGTGAACACCTCTCTGTCTGAATGAATAGAACCATTAGATTCATTTCCCATTGGCTACTGAACAGCCATCAGCTAGTAACAATTTTGGTTCATGCCCCACCTGGATTTGAATAGAAAGCAGGTGAATGGATAATGAGCCTACTATCAATTGCCCAAGTCATCCAATCCCTCCAAGCAGACGTAGCATGCTGGACTGAAGGGTAACTATTTTGATGTTTATATGAGTAAAACTGAGTGTAGATATTTGTTTGTTATTGAGCTTAGAAATCAAGATGTTTAGAGTATTTGCCTTGGCACTGTAAAGCTGATTGTTTGGAGGAAGAACAGCTGGTGGAAGCTGAACCCAAGAAAGACAAAGGTGGTGGTGGTAGGCAGAGGAAGTTCAAGAGTTTGTAGCCCTCTCCACAATTGGCCAGTTTGGTCTGTAGTTTAGGAATACTGTTGGATTTTTTGTTGATGCTAAGCTTTCATTTGGCAGCATTGGCAAGTCAGGCGTTCTAGCCTCTCCAGCTGTCTAGGAGACTTTGTCCCATCCTGATGGGTGATGACCTAGCCCCACACCTTTGTTACTTCTCAGCTAAACTGAGAAGTGAACTGGGCAGAAAGCAACCCTAACCCTTGAGCATTTAGAAATCCCCAACTGGTACAAAATGCACATCTTTTTAGCAGCACAGGCCACCACAAGCACTCCAGGCTTGGCCTCCATTCTCTACTGTCTTGGTCCTTATCGTGAAGACACTCCATGAATTTGAGCCCATGAAGCCTCAAAGACTGCTGAAAGCTCCAGGATGAAGACTGTGGCTGACATCTTCACTTCTGTGGTGCAGTGGAACTCTCTCCTGTGAGGGTAAAGCTCATCTGTGGAAAATGCAGGGCTTTCTTGGAAGATGGGGGAATAGTTTGAGACTGCAGAACAAACTCTTGCAGGAACTAAGGACCATCCCAATCTCACCACCTTTCTCTCCAAGTGCAAGACACATTTCTTTGACTTTACCTTCTCTATCATAAATATATAGTAACAGGTATATTGGGGGGGAAAACACTCTACTACCAAAACAAGACACACTACTGCACACAGTTCTCTCCCTGGAGAGAAGATGAGAAAGCAAACAATATGTGACAGTTGTTAGTCCCCATCTCTTATTGAACTGGTGGTAAGCACTCCATCGTTATGACAATTAGCATGCAATGAGAACCCGTATGGCCTAGACTAGTTTCCCTTTTTCTGTTCAGATTGATTTTGTTGGATGGTATCTAATTGATTGCTCGGCATATAAACTCCTATTCAGCTAAGACAAAACTTCTTTTGTCAAACAGTAACCAGTGCCCTCAGAGCACTGCTGAGTTTCCTGTTGCTGATGCTAAGCTTTCCCGTGGCAGCATCAACGAGTCAGGCTTTCTATACTCTGACTGAAGAGTAAGAAGATTATTCTTTTCTGGTCATTTTCCTTTCTTTCCAAGAAAGTCTTACAGGTCTTATTACATCAAAATCCATTTTGACAAATCTGTCACCAGATGGAGTGGTGGTAATCATTCTTCCATCCTCAAAAGAAGAGTGCTAATATAGCATTTAGTTGCTTTCCATATATTTTAGAAATATGCCCAGATTCAGCTATTTTGTGTTGCTTTTGTAACACTGATATGTGGAATTGAACATGGGACCTCTGGAACTTAGTGCACAAACCTCTACACATGAGCTAAAAGCCAGCTGGCTGTTAGCTAAAGTAGTAGAGCAGATTCTTTCTCTTAGTAAGTGGCCTCAGTGCCAGTCGATAGCACAGTACACCATACCCAGCAGGTGATGTGTGGGTTTAAACTTCCTTGGTGCAAAGCTACAGTAAAGAAAGGTTAACTGGCCAGTTAATATGGGTGTATGGCCACTTGTTGTTTAGGAGTCTCTCCAAGCAGGTAGAAAGTGTTCAGTGCCATTGGGAAGGGAGCACGCTGTTGTGTTGCATTTCATTCTTTAATTTACTGGCACAGAACATTGTTCTATTATTTGCAGTATTTCCCAAAGAGATTATATGCAAGAGGGGGTTGCTGGACTTCAGGGATATTTCTGTAGGTCTTGTTTATGTTTTGCCCTGTAGGTCTGACACAAGTGTCCCATTGACTTTGTGACAGCTGGCCGGTCATTTGTCCATCCTCATCAACTCTGTACTTTACAAACAAGAACAAACTCTGGAGTGAGGAATAGTGCCCCACAGACTTAAGTGCAGGGTATGGATGTCCCTCTCTCCTATGGAAAGAGATCTCGTCTGTATTTGCTACCCTATTCCCTCCTTCTTTCAAAATTTGCATACAGCTCTTCATGGCTATGTCTACACTGCAGAGCGATTTCGGGATATTGGAAATATCCCAAATTAGCTATTCCGCATCTTTTGCACGTACCCGTTATCTCAAAATATAACAGGCTCACTATTCTGATGTCCCTGTAAATCTAGTTCCATGAGGATTAAGGAATGCTTTGGAATAGCACCCTTTTTCAAAATTTGGCAGTGTGTAGACAGCGCCAAATTTTGAAATAAGCTATTTCAAAATTAACTCAAAATAAGCTATGCAATTTGCTGAGCTCAAATTGTGTAGCTTATTTCAAGATAAGGGTGCAGTGTCTGGTCCGGAGATCTGAGAGGGAGAATAGGGCAGGGATTAGGCATAATGGGGAGTAGTGAGGCAATGCCTCTGTGTTATCCCTGTGGAGATTACCTGAGGAAAACTAAAGACATTGGGATTATATTATTTTTTCCCCCACAGACCCCTCTTCCCCAAAATGAATTTCAAAGATGATCCACAGACTTGGACTGAGTCAATAAGACAAGACAAAATCCATAATTCCTCATTTTAACAACTTTTTATATTGAGTCTGGCCTAGATTCACTTTGATTTGCAACATGGGCACTGGGTCATATCTTTAGGAAGTGTAAATCCCCATAGCTTTGCTGATTTCAGTGAAGTTATACTGCTTGCCACCAGATGAAAATGTGTCCCACCAGCATTATCATTGTTAATATTTCACATAAGGTGGGTTTTTTTCTAATCACACAGGATACAAATATTCATGAATAAAAGCACCTCTTTTTTCTTGTTGGTGGACATGTTGTACTTCAGTCAGAAAAACAAAAAAAGACAACATCACTATTAACCAGGACCTAGATCCATGTAAAAAGTAGCTATTAATAACAAATAGCATCAAGTATAAGCCTTGTAGATGAACACCTTATGTTTGAGCTTACACAAGTGTTTGATTCTCAAATGAACAATTATTCCTGATTCTTATGTCACAGAAAGCTGCATTTACTCACTGCTATTTTCAGAGCACACATCTAGGAATAAGTAGCCAGAATATTTTAGCTGAGGGAACCACATTTGCACTGATATTTAAGGAAACATTAATATGGTAACTTCATTGTACGAGCAAGAAACTAGTAAGTGTTGATTAGCGATTCTTCTAATTTCAATGGAAAATTGACTAAGAAACACTTTCTTCTGTCAGGTTATGTTATGTTTGACAGGACCAGGTGCATAAGGATGTATGTAAATGTTATTTTTGCAGGAATAAGCTCTCTCTATTCAAGCTGTAGCACTGAAGACACCTGCCCCTCCCATTCTCTCTCATATTGCAATACTTAAGGCAAGTCCTTCTTCAAAATGAGGAACTGTTTGAAGTTCCCTAATTGAGTATTCAAGAGTGCAACTCCTTTACTCTCCCTCTGTACTGAGAGGGCTGAGCACTGGTCTGACGCTGTAGCAGCTCGGTTCCTGTTTGTTCAGTGAATCAGAGCTCATAACGCAAGCCTGGATCTGCCCCATAACACAACATAATCAATACTTGCAAGGAGCCTGGCTGAGCTGCAGGGACCCCACTTAAACCATCTTTATGCAGATGTATAAATAGAGGCAGCCAGCAAGGAAGCAACATTTGTGCCCCAGCCCATCTCTCCTGTGGAGTCAACACATTCTCCATAGCCACAGTGCTGGAGAGGGTACTCTCAGCTGGGGCTATGTCTACACTATACTGATCTATCAGAAAAAGGTACGCAAATTGCGCTCCACAATTTGCGTACCTTTTTCCGATAGTTTTTTCGGAAGAGGCCTTTCCAAAATTTGGCCCGTCTACACTGGGCCAAGTTTCAGAAAAGCCTCCTCTTTCAGAAGAGCCCTTCTTCCTCGTGGGAGGAGGAAGACAGGGCTTCTGAAAGAGCGCAACTGCTCTTTCGCAAAAAAAAAAAAAAACAACCCACAACAGAAGAGCAGATGCATTCCATGGCCGTGGCGGAGTTTTCCAGGATACATCCGGTATCCCAGAAAAACCCTGTAGTGTAGACATAGCCTGGGTTGACAGGAGCAGCATTTGTGCATGTTTCTCAAGGTTTCTTGCCTTGTTCGGAGTAGTCATTTTTGTGATAGGAGTAACAGCCACCGGAAACTTGAGCAAAGGTTGTGCAACCACTTTAGAATACAAGTCTTCTCAGCACTAATGAATACTATCTGCATAAGTATCACTTAGGGGCTGAACTTTGTTCACTGCCTTTCATTTAGTTAGTTCAGGAGCTTATTAATATATTTCTATGCTTGATGCTCAGTGGAAGGCACTTTGATCATTCTGTTCAATAGAGAGCACTTAGACCACTTGTTTTACTGGTACCATACATACATTATCTAACAGCAATAACTTTGGATTGACATTGAGTTTTTTTTATGAGAATTTGTCTGGGTTAGTGAGAAAGGAATAAAGCAAAGCAAATTATATCTAAAATCATGTTTAGACCCATGTACAGCAAGACTCTTAGGTATATGTTTAAGACCGTGAGTGGGATAATTCAGATTCTTAAACGTAAGGATGTGCTTGGGCACTTTACTGGGTCAGGCCATGGGCTAAAGAACTGGTCACACACTGCAGTGTTCCAATGCAGTGCTAAGTGCTACAGCACTGTCTATGGTAAATCCAAACCCAAATCTGCTCTGTACAGAAGGGACTGTTTACTTTCTTTTTTCTGAATGTTTGTATGTGAATGTAATGTTTGAAAATAGTGCTGGATTGACACTCTGAAGTTCACTTGTCTTAAGGGGAAAGAGTTTTAACTTCAAGGTCATTCTCTATTTAGCATCTCTGCTAATTTGCACCCTTGCTGTCACGGCTGTCACTAGACATGTCAGTTTCTACACTGGATTCATCCCATCCACTAGGAAATGAATGGAGGCCAAAATCATTTCACACTAGCTCTCTAAGCAACCAATGGATTGCACTCTGTACCTAGTTTTGGTAACTTACTTGATCTGAATTTGAACAGGTGATCTTGAGGTGAAAGGCTCTAAAGACCATTGCTAAGAGGCCAAACAGTGAGAAGCCTTCTATTGCTGGTGATAGTTTGTATGAGTTTCCTACAACTTCACTGCACACTTCAAAACAAAGTTCTGGCTTGCAATGCTACAGTTTGAAGGGAATGAGTGATTTGGACAGATGGACAGGAACATATCCAGTGAGTCCGTGAGAAGTGCTGGTCTCAAACTCCCAAAACCAGTGAAGGAAGGAAAGGGGCACCACTATTCCTTCAGCTGGTCCACAGGTTACTTCACTATTTAAAGTCAGGAGTGAGAATTCTGGCTCTCACCCTCTATACTTGTTATGCACAGGGCTCGACAAACCACTGATTCTACTAGCCCGTGGCGAGTAGATTTCAGCCGGTTGCTCTGAGCACCCCATTCACCGGCGCTGCACGCATGTGGAGTGCCGGTCTGGCGCATGCATGGTGCGGAGCTGGCGAGTAGCTCTCACCGTGGTTTGTCAAGCCCTGGTTATGCATATGGCAATTTTCCCAAGTATATAATCCATTCCTTGCAAGTTGCCTTCCATTGAGCAACTTGGTTTGTATGCTGAGCAACAGAGTGCCCTTTGTACCTACAGTGAACAAATGCATGCTTTCTCTCAGAGGACTAAAAGTTTTCAGAAGTCCATCAAACATCACAAGCTCTTAATCTTCATCATAGTACTGAATTTTCAGAGCTTTTCATTTTAAAAAATGTTTAGCTTTGCTGTAAATGATTTTACATAGAGAAAATTGGTATTACCACTAGGGATGTTAAGTAGCGATTAATTTGCTAGTCAAGTAGTTGATGGCATGAAATGCCATCCTGGGCTCCACATGGCGCTCCCGCTTTGAAATGCCATGAGGAGCCTGATGCGAGACTCCCCACGGCATTCAAAGTGGCAGCACCACACGGAGCAGCTGACCCCAGGCTTCATGCGGCACTGTGGCTTTTAAGCATCCCTTTCTTTTTCCCCCGCCTTGCTGCTTTGTCTGATAGAGGCAGCAAGGGGGAAGAGGCGACTAGTTGACTATCCTGTCAACTATCCGATAAGCATTTGATTACTGGATAATCGACTAGCCCTTTACATCCCTAATTGCCACAGTGCTGAAGAGGGAAGAAAGACTTCCAGCAGACTCTTGAAATTGTTATGGATGTAGTGGTGATATTTCCAGCTATTGTGTATGAAATTCTCAGGATAGAGTTACACACAGCTACACTGGAAACACTTTCTGAACCATGCAACAGACTGTGAATTCTCTGTTTCACTACAGTCCCCTTTCACCTATAGATTATTTTACAGCATGCTAAAGTTACATATTTTGCTATTAGTATTTAATGTCACTTTTCCATAAACAACTCAAAGACATAATTTCCACAGAATGTAACTAATTGAAACTTCATGGTTCTGAAGATCTGAGGTTGGAAAATAAGAATGGGGACCCCATCCAGAAGTCAGTGGCAAAGTTCCCAGTGGCTTTGTCAACACTCCGGGAAGCACCCCCAACGTGTCTTCCGTGACTGTACCCTGTCACAGTGGGTGCTGACAAAGCCACTGACACTCGCCTTCTTCGTCTCTGGGGCTTCTCACTACCCTGTCCTGCTGGGCCAGCTCCCTGGTCTCCCTCAGCCAAGACACAGAACTAAGATCACTGCCCACCCCTGCCTCCAGGAGCAGTACAGACACTGAAACACTTCAGTTCAAAGGAAAATGCAGTTTTGAGCCCAGCATCCAGGATATCACTCCCCAAATGGGATCAGAACCCCAAATGAATTATTCAGGTAAGCCCCCTTTAACAGTGAAAGGAAGATGTACACACTGATCGCTCCCCTAGGTAACAATTATTTACAGTGAGCTTGATAATAAAATCACTTATTTATTAAGTACAAGCAGTAGGATTTAAGTGGTTATAAGTGAAAACAGGCAGAGCAAAATGGATTATGAATTTAAAACAACAGAAAACACATAGCTAATTCTAACACTAAAACCTGAGTACTAACTTATTATAAACGCACCCTAAAACTCTTCTTATTCCAGCTAAGCCTCCAAACCAGGGAAGTTCCCTCTCCTTGAAGTGTCTGGTTCATCCTCTTGGGTGTGCTATGACGGCCAAAGACAAAGAAACTGCTATCTTCCCATTGTTTTATAGATTCCACTTTTGGGCAGGAATTATATTTCTACATTCCAACGTTATGTGGAAAAATCATCTGGCCAGCCCTACCAATTAGGGAGGTCACATGCCTTCCTAGGACCAACCACTGCTAAGACAAAAGGACAAAAGAGGTTGTTTACAGTTCATCGGGTCATCTAGAAATTGAGGGTAACACTCTTGATGGCTTTCATTCGCACATCCCAAAACACAACGCATTCCATACTCCATAGATCTAACTTTGCACACAAGCATGATACGTACACCAAAATAGGATACAGATCCAGTGGATTGTGACATTAAGATTAATAGGTTACATGACGGAATTTGTCCCAAGCATCTTTGAGCTTTGCATATTTGTGTCCATAAATCCATTTCATAAAGCGGTGGGAAGGGGTCTGTCACAAGGGCGTTTATCAAGTGATCCACCCTTCATTTCCCATTCCCAGCTTCTGGCAATATGATTCTGTACTGGTTCTGGCATGTCAAGGTCCTCTCCCATTCCCATTGGAGCTATGCTACCAGGGATGACTCAGCCATCCTGGAACTTCCTTTGGAGGATTTCCCCTACATTAGATGTGGGGCCCTAGGAAAGGTAACACTGTCACTGCACTGGCTGAATAAATGCTGGTAATTTATTACATTTTTTTAAATTTAAAGTTGGTCATGCTGTCTTTGCTTACTGATATCCCTTCCAACAAATGGCCAGAGGAACACCAAGGCCAAGTGAGTCTGAGCCACATAGTTAGGATTCCCATCTCCTGGTTGAAATTACTGTGTATGTGATCAGAACAGCACCACAGTGAACAGAATACTATTGGTCCTTCAGCAACAGCTTTCACAGGTCATGTTAACGAGAGCTTCCCTTTCTTTGATCCTGCAGGTACATGGAAACTTTCTCTTGCACACTTTATTAGTCAAGTTAAGATATCTAGATTCCATCTCAGAAATGTATTTTCAGTCTCGAGGTGAAATCAATTAAAGTCAAAGGAAATGCTGCCATTGACTTCAATGCATCGAGGTTTTCACCCTAGATAATTGTGATGAAAGCCTAATTAAGTGCCATACTCTCTGAACTGCAGTGTAAAAGCTATGCACCCTACCATCCCTGAAAAGTCCCAGTAGCAATTATCCAGAGTGATGTCACATCTCTGAAGGGTGAAAAATCTACCAGCCACATCCTGAGGTATGTGAATCAGAGGAATGTATCAACTTAGTGCCTTAAATGAAAAGTTGTTGGAGCAGTTCAGGACAACTATTACATCAGCAGTTTTCTTCTTTTGTATGGCTTGGGTCAGTAGCAATGACTGCACATTTATATCTAGATTTGTTTCTTTTAATTAAAACAGTGATTGACCCCATCTGAATTTATCTCTGCTGCTGAACTTCATCTAGGTCCATTCACATAGGAGCATAGCATATCTTTATATCTTGTTACAAAATTAGAAAACATTGAAAATCACATAGTGTGCATACACCGAACAAACACTTCACCCCAGCTTTTCATTCTGGATGAGTTCTGCTCAGTGCAGGAACTCAGAGGATCAGCTTTAACAACTAGATAGGCTCTCCTAGTTGAACCAGAAGTTAGATGTAGGAATCATTGAGTGAAATTCTATGGCTTCCATTACACTAGGTAAGCATAACAGTCCCTTTATCGCCTTAAAATCTATGTTCAGGATCATCCAGGAGTGATTTATTCCCCATCATAGGTTAAAGCAGTATCAGGGCTGCTCTAATTTAGTCTGCTGAAACAGAAAATAGGTGGAATACAGTAAACTCTTGCGACATATCCTTCCTCAGAGCCTTGGCATGAGCACTCTGCTAAGAATGAAGGAGGGAAGACAGCAATCATATCACACCACTAGGGGCCATTCTACCCCATTTGTTTTATAGGGCCAAAAAGCCAGACTAGAACAGAGAACTGACCCCCTTATCTTATCTGTCAAAAGAACTACCAGTGTGTCAAAGACTCCCATGTTCCGCAGTGACTAAGGCCACAGAAAGCATGTTGTTATTAAAAAAGCATTTTTGAGTAGTAGGTGCACAAGAGAGTTAACAACTCCTTCAATAATCTAAAGAACCTGAAAGGAGTTTTAAAAGCTCCATTCCAGCTGCCTCTTCCCTTTTGCCATGAATTATACCCCAAAGAGTAATGCTTTCAAAAACCTTGTAACTGCTTGCAAATAAGGTCATTCACTAAGGGTACCCTCTCAGTAACAGATTCCATGTCTGTCAGCAATCATATCAGTGATTCTTTAGCATGCATCCGTCAGATTCTCAGGCGACGTAAATCAAAAGAGCTCCACTGGAGTCAACTGAGGAGCTAGCTCAGCATTTCTGTTGGACATGAAAGACATTTTATATGACAGACCATTGATCTCAAGTATAGTGGGGCACAAATTTCTCCCCTTCCTAAAGTCAGGGCAGGTCTACACTTACTGGGAGACCGGCACTGCAGTGATCTATCCCCCGGGGGTCCATTTAGTGGGTCTAGTAAAAGACCTGTTAACTCAACCACCAATCACTCTCCCGTTGACTCCAGTACTCCACCAGAACAAGAAGCGTAAGGGAAGTCAACGGGAGAGTTTCTCCTGTCAACCCCATGCAGTGGAGACCCTGTGGCAACTCAACCTAAATCAGGCCTGTGCAAAATATGACCCGCTGGCTGGGTCCAGCCTACCAAGCCACCAGATCTGGCTCCGAGCCAGCAGATGTGCTTGCTTCCTGCTTGCCTTGCCCCTTTGCTCATAAACTGTAAACTCTTTGGGGGCAGGAACTGTAAACTGTGTTTGTATGGCTCTGAACAGCGTTAGGCTTCTACACTCTACTCTAAGAAATTAATAAAACTGCAATTATGGAGATGTGGACATTTTGTTTTACTTTGAGGTTATGATCATCAATGTGAGTATGCAAAAAAAAAAAAAATCAGCTTTAACGTAAAAGATCTGCTCCCTGTAGATATTTAGAATGCTTTAGTGAGCATAGGAAATGTGAATCAAGTGAAGTATAATACCACCTGCTTTGTTGCAGTGCAGTTCATTTCTAAAGCCAAAGTGATGTTAAAAATATTACGGGGCCCAGTCATCTTGTCATTTGCAGGCACACTACTGCTATGGATACCCAGAGAAGCTGCAGGTGCGCTAGTCATTGCACTTTCCTAAGAACAAAGTATCTGCTTTGAACTAGCCATGTTTAAACCAACAGATATATTCTTGCAGGAACTTCGGCCACATACTTTTTAACTCTTGTGCCATTATTGTTTAGAAATATTTACAAAAAACCATCATTTTATGCTAGAGCAAGAAAATTACTTCATGTTTATTTAAAGAGAAAGCTAATGTTTCAAGGTGAACATGAAGGCTATGTCTACACTGGTGGGTTCTTGCGCAAGAACACGTCCACACTTCCATGTCCGAGACGTGCTTTTGTGCAAGAGCACCCATGGCAGTGTGGATGCTCTCTTGTGCAAGAAAGCTCCGATAGCCATTTTAGCCATAGGGCTTTCTTGTGCAAGAAACCCCTGCAGCGCGTCCACACTGCCCTCTTGCGCAAGAGCTGTTGCGCAAGAGAGCTTACACTTGTAAGAAAAGAGCATAGCTCTTGTGCAAGAAGCCCCCTCTTACCACGCTGTACTGTAAATCTTCTTGCGCAAGAGAGGGTGGGCAGTGTGGACGCTCTGCGGGTTCTTGGGCAAGAATGGCCGTACTTGTGTAAGAACCCGCCAGTGTAGACAAAGCAGAAGTGTAGAACAGTTTAAATGAGATGCCAAATTGCACCTTTATTTTTTCCTTCCTGAACCTTTCATAATCTATAAATTGGGATATAAATCACATATGATAGTATTGGATTTACATTCATCAAGCTTTACAGCTTCCAAATATCCTTTGGTAGAGTGAGTGCTTTAAAAGCTACATTATGAACACAATACTATTTCAGGGAGAGATGAGAGAGATGGCAGGAGGCATTTGCTATAGAGATGTTTACATGCTCTTCCCTCATGCTGAAGTATACCAGAGAATATCTTGGAAAAGAAATCAATCTGAAAAAGTATAATAAATCAAATATACATTATATAATAGTAAACATCTAAAATTATAATTTTATGAATATAATTATGGATCAAAATAAGGATTCTTTGTAATAATAGATATTTGGGATTAGTGGGTGGGTACACTGACTTATCCACCTCTACCTCTTGTGCCCTTCTTCCCACTCCAAGCAAAATACAAAACAAAAAAACAGAAGACTAGCACTGCTAATCAGATCATATATCAATTCAGTTGTAAAGTGGGTTATTTATGTGTGCAGAAGCCAGATAGATCATCTAAATGAAGCTGGCTGAATTATATAAATAGCACTTATTTGATTCCAATTATAAATTAAACTTTTCTAATTGATAAGAAAATGTTTACTGTCTACCAGCAGCTGAGAATACATCAGATATACCATTGTCTCATGCAATGTTTTGTTTGTAATTACTTTTTATTGTAACCACAGACATTGCTTTATTTTTTCAGAAACAGTTACTAGGAGGAAAGCTGAAAATATTCCATATTTTCTTCTACTGTAATGAACTTGAAATGTAAACAAAGAAAACAGGATATTTTCCTTTTCATATTTATTCTTCCACATTTTAAAACTATCAAGCTGGTATTTTGGGAAGTATTATTCTTGCTTACATTTTAGACTTTTGATCATTTAGGGACAGGTTGTCAAAGGGAGCAGATCCATAATGGGGCATCATTTTATGTGTTTTCTCCCTATTGTAGTGTAGCTATGCTGGTCTGATGTTATTCTGCAAAATAGCTTCCTCTTCTGCTGTGCATGACATACACATTGTCTCTTGAACAAGGGGGTATTCTAGCCAAAACAAAAAGAATACTAACCTGTATAATGCCATCAGTAAAAAGATCAGTAGAAAATGCAGTGACTGTGAATTAATGCTGCATTGAGTTGGAATAACCTACAACCACAATTTTGTAATTTTTGTAGAAATGCCTGCTTCATATGGATTGCCATCACTGTCCTGTATCATTTGAACACATATATAGGAAGGTAATTTTTAACATGATGCTCTCCAACCCATCAGATAGCCTCTTGTACTTGTTATTGAATCATGAACAACTCCTCAAAAATCTGCCGTTGTTATAGGTATTTAAACTCCTCTATAATTTTGATGGAGTCAAGGAGGTTTAGCTACCTCATCAACTGTGCTATAGGGAGGAATCTGTTAACCCCTTACATGCTGGAGTGCCTTTACACCTTGTCACAGAAACACAATGAAGTGGTGGATTTCTAAGGAGAATGGTGGGAGCGGTCAGATTCTGAGTTCTTTTGAAAATCTGGCCTTAATTATACTGATAAGTCTTTTATGCAGAGATTAATCCCCTCCCCCCTTTATTTTGGTTTTTGCAGCCCATGGGATCAGAGCGGATGGAGATGCGCAAACGGCAGATGTCTGTGGCCCAGGAGACACCGAGTGCCGCACAGGCACAGCATGGCATTGGGAATCGAGCTTCTAATGCCTGCTGCTTCTGTTGGTGCTGTTGTTGCAGTTGCTCATGGTAGGTCTTTTGGTGTCAACTCAAACCGGCAGGGGTGAATGACTGCCAATGGTTAGGACAACAAAAACAACACAGCACCAGGGGTAACAACACAAGTCTAGAACAACCGGGAAAAGATGGTTATGCTGCAACCCTCAAGGCAGGCTTCAGTGCCAGTTCTCGTGGATTTTCCATTGAAACAATGAAGGATATGTATAAAAAGAGTTCTATATACCAGCAACAACTGACAGGGGTGGGGGAGGTAAGTTGGCACTTCATGCAATTCTTTTGTTAGCACTGCTCTAGGGTACACACATCATGGTAACAATTTCCTTGTGAAGTACCGCTCATGTGCTTGATGTTGTACAAAACAGAACAGTCTAGTCCCGGCACTAAAAAATAGATTACAATCTAAGTAAGACAGAGGAGACAAGATGCACTGGGAGGTGCAGAAGAGGGAAGAAATAGCATTGTAAAAAGGTCTTCTGGGCACTGCAGAAGAAGTGAGTCATTAGGAAGGATTCAGACTGGAACAAAATAAAGAGGACATTGATTTTCAGAGGTACTAAGCACCTGCAGTTTCTGGTAAGTCTATGAATCACCTTCAGGCATCCAAGTCTTATAATACTGGCCTCTGTGCATGGGGAGTTGTAGATGGCTGTAGGAGAAATGTAACATTTAGTTTGGCATCACTGGTGAAGCAAGAAGATTCCTGTGACTTTAGCTCTGTTAGCTAATGAGCCCTCATTTAATTCAAGGAAAAAACATAGGTATTTAAATTCCTTTGGAACTGACAATTTAAATTTTGTATCTTATATAATATATGACAGAATGGTAAGTGATTGTCTAGGAAGGGGTACTGCTGAAAGGAATCTAGGGGTCATGGTGGACCACAAGCTAAATATGAGTCAATAGTGTGACAGTGTTGCAAAAACAGCAAACCTGATTCGGGATTCATTAACAGTAGTGTTGCGAGCAAGACCCAAGAAGTCATTCTTCCACTCTACTCTGCGCTGATTAGGCCTCAGCTGGAGTATTGTGTCCAGTTCTGGGCACCACATTTCAAGAAAGATGTGGAGAAATTGGAGAGGGTCCAGAGAAGAGCAACAAGAATAATTAAAGGTCTAGAGAACATGAGCAATGAGGGAAAGCTGAAGGAATTGGGCTTATTTCGTTTGGAAAAGAGAAGACTGAGAAGGGACATGATAACAGTTTTTAAGTATCTAAAAGGGTGTCACAGGTTGGAGAGGGGGTGATGGGAGGACAAGAAGCAATGGGCTTAAACTGAAGCAAGGGAACTTTAGGTTGGACATTAGGAAAAACTTCCTAACTGTCAGGGCGGTTAAACACTCATATAAATTGCCTAGGGAGGTTATGGAATCTCCATCACTTGAGATATTTAAGAGCAAGTTAGACAGATACCTATCAGGGATGATCTAGATAGTGCTTGATCCTGCCGTGAGGGCAGGGGACTAGACTTAATGATCTCTCGAGGTCCCTTCCAGTTCTAGTATTCTATGATGTAGTTAGTTCAACCTAAACATTGGTGCAATTATGGCTAGGTCAATGGAAAAATTCTTCTATTAACCTAGCTATTATCTGTTGGAAAGGTGGATTAATTACATGGATGGAAAAAACCCTTCCATCAATGTAGTAAGTGCCTACACCATGGCATTACAGTGGCACAGCTGCAGGCTGTGTATACACCCTAAGACTGGGTAGGGGAATAATTTTTGATGGGGGGCCACCACTCCAAGTTTTTGGAAAGTGGTTGAGGGCCGCACTCTTCCAGGATATTAATGGAGGAATTCCGGGGTCTGGGATGGAGACTGGGTGCAGAAGGGAGCTTGGGGGAAAGGACTGGGGTGCAGGATTTTGGGATGACACCCAGGGTAGGAGGGGATTTGGGTGCCAGATCTGGGAATGGGTATGGGTACAGGAGAGGGAAGAGGGTTGGGGAAGGGAGGAGGTGGGGTGCCAGAGGGAGGCTCTGGCTGGGAGGTGCTTACCAGCAGAAACCTGAGCAGACTGACTGCTGCAGGCTGCTCGCTGCTGTACGTAGCTCTGCTCTGGGCATAAGAGGGAGGGGATCGAGGAGGAAGGGGAAAGGCTTCCTACACAGTGCCCTTGCTTCCAGCAAAAATTTTCAGCTCCTATTGGCCAGAAACTGAGAGATTGGCCGATGGGAGGGATGAGATTTTGCTGGGGGGCAGGAACAGCATGAGAAGTCTCCCTCCTTCCTCCCAGCCATCCTGAACAGAGAACAGCTGGCTTTTTAAAGCATAGTCTGTTCTCTGCCTAAGGGTACCGGTTCGGTGGCTGTGGGCTGGATCCGGTGGCTTGGCAAGCTGAATACGGCCCACTGGCAGCCTCTTGGCTACCCCTGCCCTAAGAACACTCTAGTTCAGAGTCTCTCAACCTTTCCAGACTACTGCAGGCTCTCAGGAGTCTGATTTATCTTGCAAAACCCCACTTAAAAACTACTTGCTTACACAAACACAAAAATACAAGTCACAGAACACTCGTACTGAAAAATTGCTGACTTTCTCATTTTACTTGTTAGAAATTTTAGTTTGTACTGACTTCACTAGTGCTTTTTATGTAGCCTGTTGTAAAGCTAGGCAATATCTAAATGAGATGTACCCCGGGAGACCTCTGTGTACCCCTGTGGTATATGTACCTCTGTTTGAAAACCACTGCTCTAGCTCCAACAGATGTTATGGTCTTGATGCAGAAATTACTGGTTAGGCCCTATGACCAGCTATAGTAGTCAGTCTAGATGACCATAGTGCTCCCGTCTAACCTTAAAATTAATTTTAGCCCATTAAGGCAAATTTAAATTCATCTGAGATGTTAAGTTCCTAATTTTGCTTCCTAGCATTAAAAACCCTTCTCAAATGTAGAAAAACATGGATCAGACATTATCATCCCAATTTTACCCTCAGAGAAACAGACACGTCGATACTGAGTTTCTTGTCCACTGTCACAAAGCAAGTTGGGATAGAGGTAGGGATTTAGAACCCAGATCTCCTGCAGATTTTGTGCTGTAATCATGAGGAAACTGGGAGGGATAGAGATAGATGTGAATTAGTGTAGGGTCTCTTTCTTTAACCGGGGGGGGAGGGGAGGGGGGAGGACCTCTGACCCCTCCTTAATTTCATCTGGCCCACAAGTCTCCACACCATGGACTAGAAGCCTTGAGCCTCAGGTGGGAGCTGCAAGTGCAAGCTCATGTCAATCCAGGAAGCTCCACATGCTGTTCTCCCCTACAGGTGCTGCTCCCACAGCTCCCATTGGCCAGAAACCACAGGCAATAGGAGCTGTGGGAGCAGCATCTGCTGGCAAAAGCAGCACATGGAGCCACCTGCCACCCCCTTCCAGGGGCTGCAGGGTCATGCAGGCTGCTTCCAAATCTGGGAGTTGCTGAAGGTAAGCACCCCCACACCCGCTTCTGAACTCCAACCCTCTGCCCCAGCCTGAGTCCCCTCCCTCATCATAACTCCCTCGCATAGCCTGCACCCTACCCTAACCTTCTGCCCTGAGTCCTTCCTGCATTCTATACCCCCCTAGCCTCAGCTGATCCCCCCAATGCACCTTACCCCTTCATCCAAAGCTCCACCCCAGAGCCCGCAGCCCCAAAGCCTCCCACATCCCAACCCTCTTTACCGGCCTGGATCCCCCCTCCTGCACCCTGAATCTTTCATTTTTGGCCCCATCCCTATGAGTCTTGCCAACTTTCCTGACCAGATGGACTGGACTCCATTACCATTTGCAGGGTGCTGAAGATGGTCCTGGTGCCACGGAGGTCCCTTCTGCTGAACCCAGCACCAGTCCCACTTCCACTGACTGTGAAAAAGAAACATGGGGTATGTTGCAGACCGATCCACAGCGTCAGCAGCCTGCCTAACCAATGGGGCTAGAAAGGATGCAGTCCTGGCAAAGTCCTGGACCAAGGGTGAGGTTGGGACCGAAAGGCAGAGGTCTGTTGTCTTCTGCCAGAGCAGAATCCCCGTGCTGGTATTGTCCTTGTTGGTCCTGGAATCAATTGATTCCCTACGGCTGAAACCAGAGTCAACAATATGGTATCTCTGACCTCCTTGCCCAGAACCAGTTGACAGGACCTGCTCCATCAAAGGCACCAGCATTTGATCCATGCTGATTGCGATCCTTCTGGAGAATGGAGACAAATCCCTATGTGACATGAAGCAGCAACCTATTCCTCAAGGCACTCAACAGGGAGCCACTCCAACTCCTGCTTCAGTATTACAGCTGCCAGCATTGCTGCTGCTGCACCAGTCCACCAAGTGATCTCAATCTCCTGCTCACCATCACTCTTGAGCACAACTCCTAGATACCTGAACTCATCCACTAAGGGCAGCTGGCTCCCTCACCTGGAGAGAGCAGTACTCTTTCTTTTTAAGTAATACACAACTAGAAGAGCCACCAAGAATAGAGGGATTATGAAGTGAAAACCAAACAGAACTATGATTCCAGCCATTGGCAGTAAGAAAAAACTGAGGGGGTCAGGACAGCACCACCTTATCACATACACCTAAACAGAACACATGGCTGAATAGACTGGAAGAAGTAATTTTCTTTCACACCCGTTTACTTCATACTACAAAAGGACTTTTGGGCATATATAAAGCATCAACTGAGCAGCTCCAATTAACATAAATGGGAATTGTGCTGTTAATGTTTCATGTGTCAGACTGAGAAAACATTCTGTAACAGCAATTTTCAAATTGTAGGCCAGGACCCCAAAGTGTATCACAACCCCATTTTAATGGGAGTTGCCAGGGCTGACAGACTTACTAGGGCCCAGTGGTGGTGGAGGCTCAGACCCTTGCCTGAGACTAAAGCCCTTGGACTTTGGCCCCCAACAAGGATGTATGGGCTCAAGCAGGCTCAGGCTTTGGTTCCCTGTCTTGGGGACATGTCATAATTTTTGTTGTTAGAAGGTGGTCACAGTTCAACAAAGTTTGAGAACCCCTGTTCTATAAAGATTTTTGTGTGTGCTTGCACTGCACCTGACTTCAAAACATAAGCATATTGGCTATCCAATTAATCCCCCTGCAATGAGCAAAAAGTCCAACAAGTATGTCAATAGTTTTCAAAGTATATGGAAATAGTTTAACACTTTTTATACTTAATAAGGAAGGACTGACTGAGCAACAGTTGGGTATAGTCCTAAGAAAACACTCAAATAATTTCCACACACTATTGAGTAAACAAGCCTCAAAGTCCCAGTGTATTGACAGCTGCGTAATACTGCTCAGACCAATGACTCAAGGATGAGTTTAACCCACAAGCAATAACATTGACCCATGGTACTCTTGCTCTACCAATATTCAGAACATGAGGGCCCAGATTCCACCCATTTATTCACTCCAACCCTTTCCCCGACTCCTTCCCCAGAGCATCTCTGCCTTCTGGGCAGGGGCTGGCTGGCTGCTGCGCTTCACCATCCTCCCCTGGCCAGGGCCACAAGACCCCCCCACCTGGAGAAGCCCCAAGCATCCTCTGCACCTGCTGGGAGGAGCCCCAGGGCAGCCAGACCAGCCCAACCTACTCTGAGGAGTAGCTGCAGTGTCTTTTGCTTTAAAGATCCTTTTGATTTGCTACTCCACAGCCTCGGTTGTGCTGGAACCCGTATGGGGCATATTAAAAGCTTCTTTGAATCAAGACACACTTTTCCCCAGAGTAGAAAGAGCTACCATGGCAGCGGACAGGCCCCTGGGCAACTGCAGCCTTCTCCCCACCCCTATCAGTGTAGTGGGCCTGGCCAGCAGCAAGAAGGAGGCGCCTCCCCCGGAGCTCACTTGCTGCTGGCAGGGAGAGGGCTGGGGTGAGAGGGGGAGGGGGAGAGTCCACCTCTGGCCCTAGCCCGAGGGCAGTCTGCCTGCACCTTGAACTCCTCACCCCCCCCACCCCATAGCTTGCATGCCCAGCCAGAGCCCTTACTCACCCCTACAGCCCACCCCTCAAACTCACCTCAGAGTCCTCATCTCGACACACCCTATATATAGTGCAATACAGGAAAACCGTTAAATGCTTACTGTTTCCAGTCCATTTTTACATAATTGTTACACTTGACCCTCTGTGCTCCGGGTGTTCCTAACCCAGGAATACCTGTAGTACAGATGAGGAAGTGGCTCTGTGCAGTGCCGCTTCCCCTCCTTCCAGCTGGGGGAATGGTAGTGCATAAGCCGCTTCCCCTGAGGCTATTCCCCATGGCTCCCATGGGGGCAGGGGCAGTGTCTGGGAGCAACAGGGAGTGCAAAGCCACATGTGCCGCTGGGAGTGGGGTGGCAGGTAAACACCCCATCTCCACCCCCTCATGCCCAGATTCCACAGCGCCTTCCCTGACATGGCAAAATCTTTACTCTGACATACTGTTTCGCAGGGTTGGCGGATTAAAGAGGTTCAAGTGTATCAGCTTACATGGTAGATATGTGGAGGGATGGACTTGGACCCATTCTGGGCATCACCAAAAACCATACAAACCTGGTGCCACTGTCTGTCTATTTATTGTCTGCGTATCTGTTCATAGCTATAGATTTCCCAAGAAAAGGAACAAAAGCACTTTATGTACACTGACAATGAATTAATATAAACTTCACTTCCCACTATTTCTTTTGAATGGCTGATAAATGCTCCTCTGCTCTTTTATCTGATACTCTCTCTGTTGGGCACAGAAAAAGCATGTGTGTTAAAGTGTACAACGAAAGTTATTTACTCAATGGGGTGTTGAAATTACTCAATTTTGATGGCACTTAAAATTCCTATTCGCATTTAAGAATAGCCTGGGAACTGGGTGCTGGCTACAAACAGAGCAGCTTTTCTCTGCCTTAAAATCACTTCTAATTTTCTGAGAACAACTGTTTTATAGTAGCAAGGAATGCGAAACAAACTGCAATTAAATGTTCTATTTATAATCCCTGTTCACAGAATGTTTCCTCAAAATAGCTTGAGTGCTTTCCACTGAAAAATTATGAATAGAAACAAAAATAACAGTCCACATGAGTCATGTGGCTGAGAAACAGAGCTTCCACAATTCATGGCCTTTTCAATACTAGAATTAGAATGAACCAGTATGGGACCAGAAACAAGTCCTAATGCCTGGATGCCCATATCCTGTGCTGGAGTTACAATTTAAGTCACATACTTGTCAGCTTTTTGAAGTCTGAGATAGATGGAGCTACAAAAATAGTTTGTTCTCTCTGCTTTGCACCTCTACATTCTGGTCTGCAGGAGTAGCTACCATTTTGAGAGGTGCAGTAAATATTGTCTATTACAAAGGAGGCAGAATACTATCCTATGGAGACATTCACTTTTTTGTCTCCTTCAGTCTAAAATGTCACTCTGAGGTATATTCTTGATATTTATGGAAAACACAATGTTTCAACAACAACAACAAAATGTCAGGCTCAGTGGTCACTATTATGCCCTGTATCTTCCCGTCAGCCCTATTTCTCTTTCAATCATCTTGAGACCCAGTGGATAAGGTTATATTATAGTTCTTTACTAATTATGCTACTTCTTCCTTTATACAGAAAGTGAATTAAGATAGCTCAGTGATTTGAAGGCACACATAAAATGAACTATAATGGGTAATGTGACCACTGTAAGTGATTTCGTTGCAAGGTTCTCCAACTTTCCACTATGTGGATACTTTGAAGGAGGCAAAGCATCTCTCCTCCTTGCCAAACTTCAACTGCATTGTCTGATCCTTTACATTTTTAAATTCTACAGACCTGCAAGGAGCTCTCCACAGATTAGAGACAAATGCTTTAGAAAGGAAAAGGTTAGAACTAATTCAGGTAGTGAAGCTGGAAGTAAGATATAAACCAGAAGTTCAAAAGGAAGTGAGCAAATCAAATAGGTAAGCTAAAGATAAAGCAACACATTGATTTTCAATTTTTAACCCAGAAATTCTATCAAACTCCCTGGACTATCTGGTTACACTAGGGATGCCTTATAATATACTTGGTGCCTTTTTCTCCTGAAAAATCCAAAAGTGCTTTGCAGAATGATCAGTTTACTCCTGACCCCATAAGACAGAATATAACAGCCATTTTGTGCAAGGAAAATACGAAAGCTTTAGAAGTTTTAGGTCTAGAAACAAAGGATAGCTTCTTTAACTTAGAGCACCAGGGAATGTAAGTTAGTTAGAAAATTACCACTACATTGGAATATGACCAGGAACAGGACTTGACACCTGCTTCAGTGAAGAGTTCGAGAGAGCTCTTAAAGAACATAGGTGAGGAGACTTTGGCCTGTGATTATGCCTCATATTAATCCTGCAAGCACTGCATTTAGTGCTTATTACAATGCTGGCCCTACTATGTCAAGACATATATTCTTACAAGTAGCCCCACGCAGAAAACTACACTGCAATGCTAGACTAGTCAGCATTTGTGGATTGCATCTAATGTTTTGAAGCACACACACAACTCCTTCTAGAATGCACTGAGAAACTATACTGGATAACCAGATTCTCCAGGCAACTAGAATAGCTTTGTTAATGTTGCTGGATTTACAAGAGAATCATAAAATAAAAGACTACAGGTAATTTTTAATCCCTTTTAGGTAAGGTAAACAAACCAATTATGTGTAAAATATTAAACAATTTGATGTAGTTTCAAGCTCTTCCTTATCTAAATTTGATTGAGTTATTTGTTTGCTACCTTGCAGTCTTACTGTTAGAAATCAAGATGAAGAGAGAGAAAGGAGGACATCCCATGAACTAAGAGCAGAGAGTATTCCAAACTGTGAGGAGAGGTATCCTTTTTTTTCCTTTGAGCATTTATATATAAAGAGCTAAATCTGCAAGGCAAATGGTTTGAAATGCACAAATTACTCCCCTGATGTCATCCATACTCCATCTAAATTCGATTCTCAGTCATCACTAGCTGAATGTTTCCTACTCTAACCCTTCATTAATTCATGGGCTGAACCAACACCCAAACTTCAAAAATATTCTGTGTAGGGATAGCTTACACTATGCGGTGATACAATAACAACAACATAGTAAAGAAGGAATCTCCCATTCTCCGCCTACATGTCTAATTTTTCCTCTCATTTCCATCACTTCATGAAATCTTAACCAATCCAATTGGTAGCTCCCAGCTTTAAATGAGGATTAACAAACAAGGGAGAATATCGATTCTGTCACTAGTTAGCCAACTAATTAACTTTTGCTATTCTTTCATGGGTGCTCTATGATGAAGATCTATACAAATCATGATGAAGTAAAGCTTTTGTGGTAACAGCTATAAACATATTGACTGGGTCTGCACATTATGTACTTCTAATGGGGACACTAACTAAAAAGATAACTGTTCATTTGAAGCCTAGAAAAACACTTTATTCTGTCCCTCAATGGGTGGGTGTGTGTGTGTGTGTGGGGGGGGGGGGTAAATTTCAAGTATTTCTTTAAAACCATGTATCTGAAAGTGGTCCGTGGATCCACCCTGAGACAGCTGCCAACGGGCCGCTCCAGTTTGTTTATTTACCAGTACCGCACCCTGGAACCTCATGGCTCTCTCTGGCTGTGGTCTGCCATTTGCAGCTTGCAGCCAAGGGGAGCTGTGGGAAGCAGCGGCCCGGGCCACGCCACTTCCTGCAGCTCCCATTGGTTGCAAATGGCAAACTGCAGCCAACGGGAACCACAAGGCTCCGTGCCTATGGGGCTGGTAAATAAACAAACAGGAGCGGCCCATTGGCAGCTCTCTCAGAATGGATCTGTGGACCACTTTGAGAAACACTTTTAAAATAAAGCTGGTATAGTCAACAGAACATGTGATCGCATCTTTAAGAGTTTATCTTCCACAACCCTCCTATCCTTTTACTAGAATTTCACAGCAGGGTGACAGTATTGGGTATCCGTTAACAGAGTCTGACCTACCATGCATTAGACTCATATAAAGCTTTTTTTCTTTCAGTAAAAGTGAATGTCTCTTTTCTAGTGACTGAATTCTGAGAAACTAGCATCAATATCTCCTTTTCCATTCTCTCATTCAAGTCCCACTCCTACACTTGAAGAAGTAAATGCATGGGCTCAGTCATTTGACAAGCTAATGATCACTCCAGCTGGCAGAAATGCTTTCCGGGAGTTCCTCCGAACAGAATTCAGTGAAGAAAACATGCTTTTCTGGATGGCCTGTGAGGAGTTAAAGCAGGAATCCAACAAGAGTGTCATAGAAGAAAAAGCAAGGTTAATCTATGAAGATTATATTTCTATCCTTTCTCCAAAAGAGGTGTGTGTCCCTCCCCAGCTCATTCCTTAATTTTGCACTGCATAGTGTTAATTGTAACATGAATAAAGAAAGGCAAAGAGAGCTAAACCCAGAGATACAGGTCTTCTGAGGTTCAGTGGTAATAATCAGGCTGGACAGAATTTGATTTGTTTATAATTGACAGAATATCTATTTTAAGTAGGAAAGTTAAGAAGCATGTAATTTGTTAATCGTGTAGTTGACAAACATTTTGTCGACTACACAATTAATTGATAAGGGATAGCACTTCTACCACTCAATCCTGGCTCCTGCTGGGTCCCGCAACTACCTCCACTTTGGCTCTACACTACAAGCACAAAGTCAACACAGGGGTTGATGCCAGTCCTGGCATGAACTGAGACTGAGCTAGCCTGTCAGCCAGCCCACTAAAAATTTATTGGGGGCGGAGGAGGGGGTAAGAGTGTTGTGTGTAGTGCATAGCGCTAACTGATAAGCAACCACTTACAGGTTAATCATTTAGTCAACTACACTATTAAATCCCTAAATTTAAGTGTAATTTGTATTTACATTTTTATACTTATGCAATATTATGGGGTTTAAGCATTTTTCAATTTTTATCCATTTACAGTTTCAAAGTTTCAGGAAATTATGTCAGTCAAGGTCAGAGAATTATTTAATGATAGACTCTGGGGTTCAAAAAGCTAATGTTTTAAAAGTATTAAAACACAAAATGTCAACATAAATATCAAAATATACAAAGTAAAATTTCCTTAAATCTAACTCTAAGGGTGAGCCTACACTGCACCGCTATTTCAAGATAACTAGCGTTATTTTGAAATAACAATATGAGTGTCTAGACAGCCATTCCTTTATTTCGACATAATTTCTAAATAATGGGCAAATCTGTAAACCTCATTCTACAAGGAATAATGCCTATTCTGAAATAGCTATTTCAAAATAAGGCGTGTGTAGACGCTCCAAAGCGGCTATTTCAAAATAGCCCCTCACCAGGGTCATTCTAAGTTATTCCTCCCCAGTGTCTCCTGGGGCTCTAAATCAAGATAGCACATCTACATTAGGGAAGCCTGCCTCGGACTAATTTTGAGGCTTCCCTGCAGTGTAGACATGCTATTTTGAAATAAGCTATTTCGGAATAACTGCTCCAGAATAGCTTATTTTGAAATAGCCGTACAGTGTAGACACGCTAAGACATTCTCAAGTAGCATTTTTCTTACTTTGCCTATCAATGCATTTTGATCATCATCCATGGAAATTGTGATTTGTTTAACAGTAATACTGATGCTTATCTACATTTACAGTTAAAAAAGCCTAATAATAATGGAGACCTAGAAAGTGAATGTATCAGAGTGCTATGATTGAAACTATCCTCCATCTTCCGGGTTAACAGACAAGGCAGCAGATGTGGTACTATAAAGCACTGATATTAGACTGTAATTCCTAGGCATAACAGTGCAAAGAGCATCTTCCTTGCTTAAACAATCAAACAAGCTGGATTTTTTTTAAATAGCAGCAAAAAAAGAAATGGAAGACTATAAATGAGTTTAAAATCTTTATATTTCATAGAAAATTCCATTTGAAGGAATTGCTCAAATATAATCCGTTCTGAGGACAACTACTAACTATACAGCAAAAGTTAACCATAAGTGAAAATTTCTCTTAAAATTAGCAGATACACAAAACTATCTAGTAGTTTGATATTGGTAATATTTCACACCCTGAACGTTATACTACAAAGTTGAGTTTCTTCATTTAGTTAATTTCTTGTTTAAAAAGAAATTTAGTACCTGTTAACATAGTATCTTTCAGACTACCACCTCAGTGAAATTTTAATTTTCACAATATCCATCTAATATGGAACCATTATACAACTATTTGCAATTCATATCTAATTCTGCCCACTCTTTAGTAAAGGGATTTGCTTAAACATTTCTGTAGCTTGCAGATGCTGCCTGCTTAATCCTAAGCCTCTGAGATATTCCTTCCCAAGGAAACAAAAGCTAGTCACACAAAATTCACTGATTAAGCAAAAAGAACAAAAATTCCAGCAATATCTTCAGAATTTAGCACTAATACGATTCCAGACTGTATTGTTTAAAAGTAAGGGGGCCTTTTTCAATTCTACTTCTGCTACTCAAGGTGACAACTGCATACAAAGTTAGAAGGCAGAGAGAATCGTTACAAGAGGATTCCTCTACTGCTACCCTCAAGGTGACAATTGTATACAAAAGTTAGAAGGCAGAAAGAATTGTTATCACTATGTGTATCTGACACAATTTACGCTTTGTTTGAGGAATGAAGATTAAAATGATTAAAAGCGTTTTAAAATGGGTAGAGCTGGAAACGTGTGTGTGCTTACCAATGTCAACAAATGCATTTTTAATATACAGGTCAGCCTGGACTCCCGAGTAAGGGAAGTTATCAACCGAAATATGCTGGAACCATCACAACATACTTTTGATGATGCACAGCTCCAGATCTACACCTTAATGCATAGAGACTCCTACCCACGGTTTATGAACTCTGCTATTTATAAGGACTTGCTTCAGTCCTTATCTGAAAAATCCGTCAAAGCATAGTATTTTTATTAATGTATTTATTTAAAAAAAAACAAAACAAAAAACCAGAAATGGGACTCTGAGCTATATCAACCAACAAGGAATTTAGAGTTAATAGGATATCTACCTGAAAGTAACTCAGGTATATTTTAATATGAACTGTCAATATTTTAACCTGCAGAGGGCTCTGATACCACATGCTAAATGCAGCCTCTAATCAACTAAGTGACACTTTGCAAAGGAGAATGTGGAGATAGATTTTTACAGTAGCAGAATGTACTTGGACATGAACTCTTGTACGGGAAGTTAAAATTACCACTCTGGAAAGAAGTAACTCTCCAATTTATTTTTTTTAAACAGTGTTAAGTTATGACAGCTCTCACCCTTCCCGACCATTATGCAGCCACAGTAGAAACAGTTGTGCTGTTGATAGCTGGACTACACGAGACTGAAACCTCACATTTTATAACAGTTCAAGCTGGTCCTACTTTTGAAGAAGAGATGGTACTTGTCTTGGAGTGGCTACCTGATACATATAAACAATGTGCTCATGGAAATCAAACATTACAACTTCAAGTTTATGAAACTAGTTGTTTGGAATAATACTGCCTATAGAATTCTCTTAATGAAAAGTGTTATTTTACTATCAGAGTCTGCTGAAAACATTTTTAAGTTCACAATGTTAATGTTTATAAAAGCTGAAGAATTTAGGAAAGGGGAAGAGTCTGGGAATTTATAATAGTAAATAAAGCACAAGAATTCTCATGTGTTGTTCTATTCACTGCACAGCCACATGCAAATAACTGTAATTAATATTTCAATATTTAGTCCCTGGAGATCTGTAGTAGCAGCCATTTTATGTGTTCTTGTACGGGACTGAAAATCCTAAATTACAGGACAGATTGTTTGGGGCTCCCTTATTTCAGAGGTGATGTTCATATGCTTCATACAAAAGCAAGTTAAAACAAGCTTCCAGGGATATAGCATTAAGACAGGCTCAGACAATCTCAAAGCAAAGCAGTATTCTTCTATGATACTTACAAAGCAGTATTTTTCATACGTACATTTCTGGTATCCATAGTATATTGTACTTATATGTGCAAACTAGTGCTTTTTGCCAAACCTCATACCTATTACAATATTGCATTTAAATACAACAAATTAGTTATCATGGTTAAACCTTGGAAGAAGTGAAACAAATTTATGAGTTTATAGATCCATTTTTATCAGTCAAGTGATTAAGCCAAAATATACTGTAGTTTAATGTAATTTCCACTACATACATTTTCGTTTACTGTAGATTTCACTCCTGTGGTAGTTTCCTATGTATTGATTTGAAAGAATGCAGTGAGATACGAACCAGAAGGTAGGTGGGGACGAGAAGGGTGGGAAGTGGAAAAAAAATTACCTCTTTAAAAGGGATTGTCACAGATAGTTTTGCATTGCTTTTTCTAGGGATGCTATTGTAATCTTTCTCCAGCCGGGCACTATGATACACTTTCTCGGGGGGGGGGGGGGGGGAGAGAGATCAGACACATGCTCATTTACTTGCTTGTTCAATGTACCATGCTGGAGATGTTTTCCTCTGTGTTAATCCCATTAAAAAAAATTAATGAGCTTTGTCCCTACACAGTATCAAGGGAGAAGACCTGCTACAAGGTGAGTTGTAAGCAACAGCTGTAGCCATCACCTATTTCTATAAAACACAACAGCATTTAACATATCAGTTTGAAAAAAAAAGTGATTTAAAACAACAACAACAACATTGAACAAGTAACTGGAACACACTGCTGTCAGCAGCCTATGAGGTTGGATGACTAAGTTAAAAAGAGCTCTTCTAGATCACCAGTTGAAATCTGGTCCAACTCAGTAGTGATTTCCAGGGTTTTTTTGCTATATTTAGCTGCTGGATATATCAATTTCAATATCTCAGTCCAGTTCATTTACATACCCACAGCACTATTCACATTAACAGTTTCAATTTATTCTGCGTATTAACTGGCATACTGGCTAGTAGTCGCAGTGCTAGATAAAGATCAAAATAGACATGTTGGTGAGGCAGCAATGGGAGAACTTGGGAGTATTAGCAAATTATGAATTTGGTTACATCAGACCTCTCAGAAGCACCAAGCTGACAAACGAAGTTAAACTAGGTCACTTTCAGCTTGCTGGTGAGATCAGACATTCGTTAGAAAAATTCAAAGCTGTATTATTTCACAAAACTGACAACTGAGTTTTGTTCATGTTTTCCCTCATCTTTTTGAAGGTGCCTCATTAAGAGCTAGGAGACAAACAAAGCAAATGTGCATCTCATGAAACACAATGGGTTCTCGTCTATTATATTGAATGGAAAAGACTTACTAAAATTGAAGGGATACTGTCCAGAATTTTTTTTAAAATGATCAGATTAGATTTTAAAAGTACTTTTACTTTTAATAACTTGCTCATTTCTACTACCTGTTTTTACTTTCTGCATTTCACTTGGACAATTAAGCTGGTCATTTTTCTGGAAAAATAAAAGTTAATGGAATCATTCCCATTCATTTCAGCTCTAGTTAAAAGACATCCTCCTGTCACACAATTCCAGGATGCTGGACCCAACTAACTTGACAGCAACCTGCAGAAGTGTTAAATATTAGCATTTTAATTGAATTTTATATATGACTAAATAAGGTTAATTAAATCACACGAGACCACTTATTCCCTGTATTTTGTTTCACTATGCATAACTGCAGAAGCTCATCTCTAGCGAAACATGCCAATCTTTTCTAAGGGCCAAGTTTTAGTCCCACTGAATTGGGAGATATTCATTACGTTGTTATAGTAGGCAATAATTATTAAAGAAATATGAAGACAAAGGGATCAGATTTACACAAGTTATATAGAACAAATAAAGTCAAAACCATTATCACAGGATTAATATATCCTGGCTTGAAAATAAACATTGTTTGTGTTGGCATTTATCTAGCAGCAGGACATCATTAAACTGCAATAACCTTCTACTCCACTGATACTAGCTTTTAAATATCTGCACTTTATATACCAATAACTCCCACAGAACATTCATACTGTTAAAGGGTGTTCTTTTCATGAACCTGCTAAGCAATATTAAAATTGCATGGACCCCTTCAGCCAACACATCAATTGATGCCATCAACATTGTGCTTCAGACTGAACTTTAAATTCCAAATTCATTAGTACAATATAGCAAAATTCTATAGGTTACACATTTTAAATAAAATATAAATTTAGCATGGTATATCTAAGTGTTCTTTCCAATAATAGCAGGCATTCAGACACCAAGAATGACCATTAAAGCCTTCTTTATGTGAAATTTAAGAACTAATCATTCACCTAATTGAGATTGTTTTTAATCTAAAGCCACAACCAAGTTTTAAACTATTAGTGACCAGTCTCAAACTTGTTAAGAAAACACATTTTATATTAAAATATACTACAAATAACTTTATGGAAAATGAATGACTCAATTTAACTCAGCAATCTATCTGGGTCAGTGGGGATGAGGGCCCTTAGCTTGTCCCACTGACATTAATGGGTGTTTTGCCTAAGTAGTTGCATGATCAAGTCCCAGAAGCTGTTATTACTTACTTTTCATCTGAAGCCACAGTCAATATCTCATTCCAGTTCCCATAGGACAGCCACTAATCACGAAAGCCAGTATCACAGTTCAGACTCTTGTGGGAAGTTTCACAAAATCAAGCAGGCATGGAAAGTGAATTATTATTGTATCCTTTTATCAAGGCAAGCCATCCTTACATATAAGGTTTGGGATAGGTTGAGAATAGATAGAATGTGAGGAACTTCATACTTCATGTTATGAGGAACTTCACGTTGTGCCTGTTCTGTAACTAACTTAGATTTCCACTGCCTGTCAAAGTCCAACTGGCACCCAAGTAACAAGACTACCATTTGCTTAATACAATTTCTCAGACTTGTCCTTACAGAAGTGCCCAAAAACAAAGGACAGATACACTGACATTAAACATTTATAATTAAAGTTCATTTGTTATTATCTGAGGTGACTTAAAAGATCAAGATACTTTCAAAGAAACTGTACATAATTCAAACAGTCCTGCTAAGTTTTCATTGTAAAATACTGTGTTCACTTTTACAGTCAGTTTAATTTTAAAAATATCTTTCTGCATTATAGCACAAATATCAACCAACCAGAGTTCAAATTCTTTCCATAAAATTATGCAATAACCTTTGAAACACATGAATAATTTCCTTCCTTTTTTAGGCAGATGTATCTACAGCAAGCTAAATTCTTATCCACATTTATTTTCCCTTCCAAAAGAACAGACTATTCTTCTCTTTCAATGGAAAATTGCTTGATTTGCAATGTATGATTAAAGCTTTTAGCAAACCATTTTTGGGGTCTCACAGATCAGGTTTTTTCAGAATGTAATGCTGCCTCCTTTGAAAGCATGTCTCCCCCATTACAGAGCAGATCAGCAAAAGAAAAATCTGACCGCCCATTCCAGGTAAGGAGTTTATTCTCCAGAAACTAAATGGATTTACATGAGTAACAATCCACAAATTCCTCATGCACTGATTGGACAGATCTTCCCCACCCCAGAGCTTAAATATAAATATAAATATAGAGATGGCCAAAAATGTAAGAATCTTATGTCCTCTAACAATGCTGGCTCTTTGTTAAATAGCATTTGCACAGTATTTTAAAAGCTGTATTGTCAAAATCACATTCTAATAAAATACATCTTTCTATCATCTTGGATGGTGAAAGACCATAAATTTAATGATTTATTCTGGTCTATGGTTTAATCAATGGCATCAATGATTCTACATATCAAAATAAAGTTCATGAGCTGTTCACAGGAACTAATGCCATTTATATGAATTGATGTGAAGTAATATTACTTCCCCAACCAATCTTTTTTATCAACTAGTTTACTGATTGCCATTTAAGCAGCCGACCACAAAATGTCTTTGCTCATTAACAAAGTTTAAAATAAACTGTGGTATCAAACACATAAGCAAAACAAAACAATTAAACCAAATTTAAACAAGCTATAAAGTAATTTCTCCAGAAATAAAATCTGGTGGTAGTAATTTACAGACTTTAGGGCAGTACAATAAATTGGACTGATCAATGCTCATTACATAACCAATCTCATCCAAGTATTGTAACAGAAGAGTTCAATAGATCCATTAACAAAGTTCCAAACTTTATGATTTGAATTTAAGCATTAAATCATAAACAGTATGTACAAACCAGACAGAGCCAACAAGCTGCAATTTAGACACCACAGCAGATCTGGTATAATTAAAATTAAGTTAGTTGTCCTCCCTCCCCACAAAATTAGTAGGAATATGCCAATAAGAAACAAATGCAGATTTCATTCATACATTTTTAACAGAATGGAGAGGTAAAATGTGTCTGGTGGGTAAGTTTCAGACTGTAAAAAAATATACAGTACATTGTTCACATAGTTAAGAAAAACAATTCAGTTACCAAAAGTTTATTGATAAAAGTTTAATGTCAACTTACTTATAAAAATGAAAAAATATTTTAAACATAGAGCGTACAACTGAGCATCCAGGCCCTACTATTAACTATAGGAAGGCATTTAAGGAAGGGATGGTTGTGTCAAAAACCAAAGGTTAACTCCAGGGATGTATGCTGTTTTAAAAAAAAAAAGTTTCTCGTTTGCAGGAACCTAGATGCCTGGCCTAGTTCTTAAAGCTAAATACAAAATCCTCTTTCATACTGGTCCAGATGTCTTGACAATTGTTTCTTCTAACAGAACTGTCAAAAGAGAGAAATATTTTATGAGATATCTGCATACAGCTTATTTCTAGCTCTTTGCAAGAAGGAAGAGAAGAACACACTCCTCTATGATGTGGTAATTACCAGTCTGAGCATTTGCTTACATCCCTTTTAGCATTTTTTCTTTCAAGAATTTCTAAAGGGACTGAAAAAAAAATCCTTTTCTGTTCATTGGCCCACAGTGAGTACAGCTAAAAATTATTCAGTCCTGAAGCCATTTGTATTGGTATGAAAAAACTTCTAGACTTGGCAGGTTGTTAAATACTTTTCAGTGTGCATTTAACCTAACATTAAATAAAAGGGCAAAAATATATGGTAAGTATATAAAACTTCAGCAAGATGTATAAAATAAAGAATGCATGTCTCCAGTCCCCAGCAGTTTTCCCAATTTTCTTCTGCTGACATGTTTAGCATGGAGACAATATATGCTTCTGCGGTGCTACCACAGCCGAATAGGTGAAATAAATATTAGAATTAGGGAAAAAACAGATTGTGATACAGATTGAACCTCTCTTGTCCAGGAATCCCTGGTTCGGCAGGACCACAGATGTTACAGCAGAGCTTGAGAGCAGCTGGAAGCGGAGCTGGTTTGGTTGGTGGCAGCCTGCAGGTGCAATGACTGGAGGGTAGAGAGCCCTGGGAGCAGCTGCCACCCAGGAGCTGGGCAGTCCCTGGAACAGTAGCCCTGCTACGTACAGGGCCAGGGAACACCAGCAGCAGCTGCCACCGCCACCACAAGTGGGGCCAGGAAACCTTGGGCCGCATGTGGGCCAGGGTTCCCCAGGGGGCAGCAGATCCAGGCAGGTGGACTTGAGATGGTGATCAGGTCTCCAGGTTCTCCCGGGGCTGCTGCCAGAAGCAGAGCCTCAGGAGAGCCCAGACACCTGACCTCCCCTGGTCCAGCAAATTCCCTTGTTCGGGACCACTCCGATCCTGAGGGTGCCAGACAAGAGAGGTTCAACCTGTATTCACAATTCACTGCACAATGGCCCAATTAAGATAAGTAAAGGGGAAAAAAACCCTTTTTTTCCTTCTAATTATAGTATTGTCTTCACTTTACTTGACCATTGTAGTTCATCAAAACTTCTGAAATAATTTTCCAAAATACATTAGTCAAAGCCAGAGCGCTCTCGCCAAACCTTCCCCCATTACCTACCAGGCTATCTAGCAGCAAGTCTTCTTGCCCTCTCCACAGAAAAAGAGAGAGGCCAAAAGATGATCAGATCTCTTTACAGGAGTCAGAAGTTTTCCACATCAATGCTGCACACAAGTATGGATTACAAGTTATCAGGAACAATATCCCCAATGATGCCATGGTACAACCGGTTACTGAACATTGTGCCTTTGTTCTCACCCACAATAATTTCAGATCTGGGAATGATTTGTATCTTCAAGTTAGAGGCACTGCTATGGGTACCTGAATGGCCCTACAGTATGCCAACATTTTTATAGCTGACTTAGAACAGCGCTTCCTCAGCTCCCATCCCCAAGTGTCCCTCCTCTACTTGTGCTACATGGGCAACATCTTCATCATCTGGACCCACAGAAAGGAGGCCCTTGAATTCCACTGGGCTTTCAACAATTTCCACCCCACTATCCACACAGGAGATTCATTTCCTGGACATTATAGTACAAATAACTGATGGTCACATAAATACAACTCTATACTGGAAACCCACTGGCCACCATACATACTTACATCCAAAACAGAGCACACAACCCACAGCCAAGCCCTAAGATACAACTGCATTTACTCCAGTCCCTCAGACCGACACAAACACATACAGGATCTCAAATCCCTCACACAGACACAAACACCTACAGGATCTCCTTTCAATCATTCTTAAAACTACAATACCCGCCTGGAGAAGTGAATAAACAAACTGATAAAGCAAGGCGGCTACCCAGAAGTCACTTACTATAAGGCAGATCCAACAAAGAAAGCAATAGAACATCTCTAGCCATTACCGACAGTCCTCTGCTAAAACCTCTCCATCAGATCATCAAAGAGCTATAACATATAATAGACGACAACCCCACGCTCTCACAGACCTTGGGAGGCAGGGGTCATCATCTATGATAGGTTGCAGAAGAATAGTCATAACAGAAACACTAATCCAGGAACCTATCCCTGCAATAAACATCTGTCAACACATCTACCCTAGTGACACTACCACAACATCTAACCACATCAGCGGCTCATCCATGTGCCCATCTACTAATGTAATATATCCATCATGTGCCAACAATGCCCCTCTGCCATGGACATTGGACAAATCAGACTGACTCTATGCAAAAGAATAAATGGACACAAATCAAACAGTAAGAATGGCAACATCCAAAAGCCAGTGGGGGAGCACTTTAATCTTTCAGGGCACACAGTTTTGGACTTGCAAATTGCCATTCTCAAACAAAAAAAACTTCAAAAACAGACTGCTAAGAGACACTGCTGAGCTGGAATTCATGTGCAAATCTGACACCTGAGCCAAGGTCTAAATAGACACATGGAGTGGTTCTTGCATAGATAATTTCCCATTCAAGCACTCTCACCTTCTCAGCACTGTTGTAGATAAGCCACATTCATTCTGATTTAATTAGCACTGATATCACACTGCCATCTCTGTATCCTTTTCTTTTCTTCAGCATCTGAGGAAGCGAGTTGTAACTCTCGAAAGCTTATGCTCTAGTATCCTAATGAATTTGAGAGTTTTTCAAGTGCCACTGGACTCATTGATTTTACAGGAGTACAATTAAAGGAAACTACTACCTATGTCTCTCTCCTTCCCCCTTCAGCTGCTGCTAGGAGCTTCACAGAATTCCCCACAGTTGGACACTAGCTCTTCCTACTATTCCCAGTTAACACCTATCTGCCTAGTCAAAGTACTATTACAGCCTCCTGTTACTGTGGTAGTCTCACAATCTAATGAATTTATCTTCATGATACACCTTGGGAAATACGAAAGTGCTGTAATCCCCATTTTACAGAAAAGGAACAGAGGAATAGAGAGATTAAGTGACTTTCCAAAGATCATACAAAAGGCAGAGGCAGAGGATTGAACTGGATCTGCAGAGTCCCAAGAGAATGTCCTAAAACTCTGGACCATCTTGTGTCTTGCACTACCTTGGTACACGCCCTCACATAACCAGACATGGAGGAGGGAAAAGCCTATGAGCATGGTGCACCCACAAGCCATTTAGAGGATACTAAGTAAAGGAAGGGGAACTGTGGTTCCCCACACTCCTCATGCCTACAGATGAACTTCAATTTTGTAGTCAGCATGGATCCCGCTTTAGGTGGGAATGTCTCGTGCACATAAGATTAGAGTTTTTGAAAAGCACTGTCCATCAGGGCCATATATGCATCCTTTGTTTCCTTGGGTTTCCATCTGAAGGCATACAGAACAGGGAGGCTGTGACTCTCCTTTATTCTAAGGATGTTAACTAACAAGTAATTTACTAGTCGAGTAGTTGATGGAATTTCCATTGACTATTCAACTAGTCAACAGGCACTTCTACATTCCTCTGCTGGGGCTCTTGTACATTTCAAAGGAGGAATGAGGAACTCCGTGTGCAGCCCGGGGTCAGCAGGAAATCCTGCTGACTCTGGACTCCACCAGGGCACTTTGAAATGCACAAGAGCCTCTGGGCTGCACCAGGCGTGCCAGCTTTGAAATGTACAAGAGTCCCCAGCATTTGCTTATTAGATAGTCGACTAGTCCTTAACATCCTTACTTTAGTCCCCTTGTAAGTCAAAGTCTCTGTAGCTGAGGACTCTGAAATATATCCTGGGATATGTATGGTACAAGAACAATATTGGTAGTGTGTGCTATGCCACCATCAGCTCCTTTCTGTGCATCTTCGATTCTAGGTGTGACTTGACTTCTGTCATCTTCCTGCTTCCCTCTTCACAAGAGAGCACAGAGCTCCTTCCCCACCATTCAGGCTGGCCTCCTTCACAGCATCAAAACTGACTTTGAGGTGTCAATTTTGATGTTGAGCCTGATGAGGGCTTTGGGGCTAGGCACAGCATTAGTACTGATGTTGATTCTACGACTGGCTTTGACACCACTGTCTCTGCTAAGGTCTTAAGAGTCACTTGCTCACCAGTTAGATGTAGGTTTGAGCATTAAAGGAATTCGGCTCTTCTGTATCTGATGGCACTTTCACAGATTGCTCCAAAAGATGGAGCTTCAGCCTTGCATCCCATGGATTTGAGAGCTCTTTCAGAGAAGGAGAGGCAAAGTGAGCAGCTGCTTAGAATTCAAGACTCTCCCAAGTAGACCACACATCTGCTAGACCAATATTTCAGAGGAATTAGACAGTTACAGGATGGACAAGCTTGAATATTGCGGGCTTTGGATCCACTATGCCAAGCTGCTGTTCAGTGAGGGTTGGGGAGTGTGCGTTCATGTGTGCGTGGGTGTGGGGCTTAAAAGCAGCTTTCTATTTGACAAGCACTAAGATGAGGGTAATAAAAAAAGAATGAAGATGGTTCTAAAGAATCTCAGATGTGAACAAGCTTTTTGAGAAGTTTCCCTGGAGCTAATATCTAACCGATTGCACACCAGCTAGGTTCCATCTTGTTGACCCAGGGAATTGAAGGAGGACTGCAGACACCTCACCTTTTAGGCCCTCATGCAGGAACATGATGAGCCACAGAGATCATATGCCACCCCACAAGATCTGGATTTTCAGAAAAATCCAGATTAACATGCAGAGGCTCATACAAATCTAGAGTGGGATCCACACTGACACATACTTGAAAAATGAATTCTATACATGGTTGAAAAGTTTGGGCCCTTTACTTTCCAGTGTATTCATTTCTAATTCTATTTGTTAATAATGTGTCTGGCCAGAACAGTTACTGGCTCCTAAGACCAGCAGTGTCTTGGTTTTTTTGGGGCATTGATCCAGGACATTATAGTAAATTACAGAACTTGGGCCAGTGTAATTTTTTTAATATGAAAAATTTAAAATTAAATGAATAACTGTATTCATTGCACAGTAAAGCAACATTTTGTATTTGATCTGATCTTCTGGTTTAGAAGTGTTATTGCTGAATCCTATTTGAGAATCTATGCTGAGTTAAATATGTAACTGTCTAGATCAAATAGTCTCATTTTGTTTTCCTCCACATCTTTTGAATTAAAATTCTAGCTGTTCTAAAAGCTCACAAACCCTGCACTCGGTTTTACACAATGGTAAGCCTTAACAGAAAATGAACGACAAAATGAGACTACAGGACAATCTGAAAACTGATTTAATCGATATAGCTAACGGGACGTCTCAATAACTGCAAACTATACGAGTGTCGTCTCCAAATATATTTCTAGGTTAAAGGTACCTGGCAATATTTATGATTTATCAAACTGGTTTGAGAAGAAAAGCAAAAGATTAACAACTCAAATAGGCTTGCCGTAATCAGAAAAGTAAACTGGAAATTTGACTATCTGCTACACAATATATAGAAGAGAACAAAAGCTTTACCTTCCACCTGTTTCCACATTCATTACAGAAAACGAATGTTGTCATAGGTTCATCAGCACTGCGAGTTTGAACCTACAGTAAAGGGAACAGGAAGGAAATGAAAAGGGAAGAAAAGTACTATCACCACAATCCAGTTCAATTATTCCATTACTGTTCAATGTAAAGTTCTTACAATGTAAAGTTCTTAAAACCTTTATATTCTAAACAAAAGTACTACAAGAGCTATGCACATATGTTCAAACAATTATACTTGAAATCCATTGCATAAGAATGGTTCAACGTTCCATTTAAAGTATTTATAAAGTTTAACAACATAAATTCTGAACCTTTGCAACCCACAAAATTGTTATACCCTCATACATGAAAAAACTAGGTAAGTTAAAATTTTAAGCACCATGTCAACTATGAACACAAGAGAGTACAAGTTAGGCAAACGCTTAAATTGGAATTACTAGATTTTTAACAAAATAATTATGATAATTTCATTTATAGAAAAAAAAAGGGAGCAAAGTTTTTGTGTCAACACATAAATAGGGAACCCTTTTGCTTGGCTGATTTAAGTGCGAAAAGTATTAATTTCAATAATGAAGATCAGTGTAGAACTGTGCAAATATTTTTGAAGGTTTTTTTTAGAAGTAGCAATCGTACAGTCTTCATAGATTTAAACAAATGTACTTATGATGGGGTGACCTAAAAGCACCAAGAATTGAGACAGATTTTTACCGTATGTGTTTGCATCAAAACATTTTACCTACTAGAAGCATACACTTAGCTTATTATGGTCAAATATATACTCTATAGAATTACTGAAATCAATATGGACTTGATTTTGCAAGCTTTCTGCACACAATTCCTAATTAAATTAGCGGGAGTGGCACAAATAGAAGGCTTGTAAAACAGGCCCTATGTTAATAAAATCATAACTAATGTTAATATTCAGAGGCTTTCTACTAGGGATGTTAATAATCGTGTATTTGTGTAAACATGTAGGCACTGAAATGTTTAGCAGTTACATGTTTACACACAGGCCAGGTGAGCACCAGCTCCCGCCTGCCCCTCCTCCCCCCGCCTCTGACAGAGAGGCAGCAGTGTGTGTGTGGGGGTAGGAGGCAGGAGGGGAAACAGGCGGCTCCACACAGGAGCCTGCATGTTCGGAGAGACAGCTTAAAAGCCAGCTCCTGTCTCCCCCACCTTTGCTGCCTTTGACACGGAGGCAATAAAGGGTGGTATGTGTGTAACCGTTAGGATTAATTGATAAGCCTGGGTTTACTGGTTAATAGTGTAAACGATTACACGCTAATATCCCTACTTTCAACATATAACATTTGCCATCACCACCAAAAAACACAGAAAGATAGTTCAAGCACATTAAAAACACTAGTTATATCAGTTAATTTCCTGCACAAATAGATAAAAGGAAAGTCTAGCCAAACAAACCTGCCAGTATTGCTGAAATTTAAAAAAAAAAAATCTTGTCAATGTTAAAGAATGTCTTTCCTTGGATGAGTATTAATATTAGGCTTAATTGCTAATTTCTAAGAAGACTGAGAGAAGCAATGTAATAAGATGAGTATTTTCTCCATCAAAGCAGATACAAATCTATGAAATACCAACAGAAATAAGCATATTTGGAAATAAAAATTCGCTGTTTATAATTGGTTATAAAAAGAGGCTCTCTGTTGCCACTGTTTACTATTTCTTGAAGAGTAGAATATTCATTTGCTTTAGGCTAACTGGAACAAAGAAACATTTCAAAGCAACCCAAACACTGGTATATTATAAAAGAATTTCTTTCAGCTGTCAAGTTACAAGAGACTGAAATACAAATTCTTAAAAAAAAAAGAGAGAGAAAAGTGTCTTTAAAATTGAGATTCAGCCTTGACAAAAGGGAACAAGAATGATTACGTACCTGCGTGTAAGTGCAATTCTTCTTTTTACATTTGCCGCATGTGAACAGGTCAGTCTGGGTGCCTCCTGTCCTAGCCATCTGATGCTCTCTAATAGCTTCTTTGGTCAGATTTTTGCGCATCTCTTTCAGTTCATCACTTGCCATCTCCTGTTATGGAAAAGAGACTACCATAACATTCTCAATTTGCTGTTGGGTATTCTCTTCTTACAATTTTGATAATTTGTTCCCCGCATATACAAGCCTAGCAAATTTCATTTGGAAAATGTATCTATTCATATTGAAGATATGATTTTGTTTTTAAATCCAGGAACACTTGTCCTTTCAAGCAGCTAAATCATTCTAGGAATCTTGGATCTTTTATCTTGGCTAAATTCAAACGGAACAAGGTTCAACTTGAAATGTCACAGCTTTCACTAAGTTTGCCAAAGATGCTACCTAAAGATAAAACATTTCTTCACTCCTTTATACCCCTGGTTAAAACAGCAGTAGTTACATAATCACCAAACACGTGAAAAAGGTATTTGTGAAAAACATATAGGCCTAAGTGAACATACTAATTAGTGTGGGGATAAAGAAGAAATGGCAGTAGAGAAAGGTCCCCAGGAATGAAACCTTGTGTAATTTTCTGGTTGTGCAAAATTTAATTTCACTATTTTTGTCTTTGCATAAAACTTTATTTCCACCATGAAACACTCACAATGTGAACAGTTTTGCAACGCCTGTCCTTTCATAAAAAAATAATACTAGCATAGTTATAATAGAACCTGGGAGGGGGTATGGGTGCAGCAGAGATTCTAGCCTGGGGGAGGGATGTAGGAGCGGGTGCAGGGTCTGGGAAGGAGTTGGGTGTGGGAAGGAGGTGGGTGCCAGAGGCAGGCTCTGACTGGGAGATGCTTATGTCAGCAGCTCTCGGCCAGCAGCACACTCAAGCAGGCTTCCCTGCCTGCCAGTAGCCCCAGTCGGCTATTCCATGTGACACTGTGCTGCGGAGGATGGGAGGCCAATAGGAGGGCACTGGAAGACCTCCACCCCACATCCCCTAACTTCAAGCCTGGGGCTAGTCTAGGCTGCATTTTTTTATTGCATTCTTAAGTATTTTTCCTAAAGCACCAACAGAGACATTATACCCGCCTCTTGCCTTATGCAAGCATCACACCTTTTGAATTATCCCACTATCTCTGAGTCTGCAAGCCATCTTACTGCTGAACGGACAAATCACAATTGAGACCGAAGTACCTATGTTTATGAGCATGTGCAGATACAAAAGTATAAAAAAGGCAACAAAATAAAATTAATTTTTGTTGATAGTTTGTATACTTAAGTCAAACAATAACAACATTTACAAGACCTAATATTTACTTACCTCTGCTGTCATTTTGGCAAACCTGTCTGGAGGTATGTTCCCACATAATACGTTTTTTCTTAGATTAGGGTTCTTTGTGTCCTTGAGATTTGCTATCCTACTTCGTACCCGATTTTTGTATTTCATGTCAGTGTTTTTCAATTCTTGATATATAGGTGCTTATGACTTAAGGAATATATCAACAACAAGGAATATGCAGAACACAATATAATATTTCTTTCACAAATGTTTACCCAGGCTTGCACAGGTTTGGCAGGATTAGATTTTATCAGTAAATGTCACTAACATTGATCTGACCCTACAGAGATGAAAAATATTTTCATCAATAATAACAGAAATGTACAGATCAGCATAGTGATAAAAATACTGCTTGAGAATGTATTCGTTTTATTGAAGTATATTTACTTTGTACATTGTAATGTGATGTTGAAGATTCTTCTTTTAATGGTCATAAAACTAACTTTTTAATCACAGTGTCTTATCTCTCCAATGTCCCATAACTGTGAAAATTTAAATAGATAAAAGTTTTTAAAAAAATGCTTAAACACAAACCACCAATCCTATCTACTGAAATTATTTATAAAAAAACCCAAAGAAACCCCGAGCTCTGCTAAGTCTAGTCTTACAATATTGATCAGTTTCTTTCCTTAGCAATGGCTACCAATGCATGTATTACATAATTTTCTCAATGTTTTTTGCTCAACACATGGCAACTGGATCAACACATTAAGAAACAGTTTTGCTGACCATTTGGAAGACTACAGTGTGAAACTGCAGATTGCTCAAGCTCTCTCTAACTTGTGGAAGCCTCCCACAAGCGTACAACGGGCATCTCAAATTTACTCTTCTGAGGTACAGATTAGTTTCCAAAATAATGGATGGTTGATATTTGAGCATCAGTAATACCAACTCAAATTTCCTATAAAAAAATTAAACAAAGTTTTCACCAATTTCTTAACAGAAGACACATTTTATGCTAAATGTCTACTTGTCAGGATAACAATCCGAGCTACCTGATGCTACTTCCTTTTTTACTCTATTGCTTAGTAACAGATACCGTCTATTGCTAGTTTGACTCCTTTGAAAACAATACATTTACTTCAATATGAAGTTGGGGGCTGGAGGAACAGCTCTCCTTTGTGAAAGCATTAACAGAATTTTAAAAAAACAAAAACAAAATAAAAACTACGCAATTTAAAGTAAAAGACGACTTAAACACTTTGATAGTTATACATATTTTTGGCATTAAGATTTCATCCAAGATTACAGGAACACCACCACCACCTAGATCCTACATAGTACTTGTCCTCAGCAGATTTCGGAGCTAAGAAATAGAGATAAGAAATGAACTTGTCCAAGATCACCCGTCAGGTCAATGGCAGAGGTGAGAATAAAACCTCATTCTGCCAAGTCCCAGTCCAGAACTCTATCTACGAGACCACACTGCCTCTAGAATCTCACCACAGGTCACTTCAGTAAGATATCTGCAGCAGCAGCAGCCCTAGACCTATAACTTAAGGAAAAGAGTTCTGAATGTAATTTAATGTTCATATACTGTAAGAACACTAAACATTTTCACACTGCTGTATTGAGAAAAATTAATATTTTTCTACTGAATAAAATTAATATTTAGTATTTGGACCAAACATTTTTAAACATCAATATAAACCCAGCAAATACTAATTCTAGAGCAAAGGATATCTTCCTCAATCTGAGATCCCAGTTCTTCCTCATCAGCACCAATAGCAACGTAGTCATCTGAACAAAAGAGAAGTTTGATTATTAACATTAAGTGGACATTAGACTTCCTTAGCATCTCAAGGACCCATTGGGAACCCTGGAAAGAGTACATTATGCCATAACCCCAGTTTGCATTTAAAAAAAAAAAAGTGCACTATATACGTTTATGGCAGCAAAACCCCATTAGCTCATTATTTTGCAGAACACACAGAGGTAAAGAAAACAAGATTGATAGAAAGTACTGGCCTAAAACCCTTATTTGATCAGAAGCTAAATTGTAAATGTAAGTACCATACAAAGAGCTCTTATGTTATCAGTTAAGTCTTGAAGAATCTACTCAGTTTGACGACTGCCAATCTTTACTCTGAAAAAAAAGACTGAACCATCACTTCGATGTCAGTGATAAAATTCACTCTCAAGGGAGTATGGGCACATTCACTTACATTAGTGCTAGATGAAAGCAGAATCAGTCATTTATTTATAGGGAGGAGCCTAATAGACATTAAAATATACAGAAAGCAGACAAACTGAACTGCAATAAAACAGGCAAGTAAACATTTTACCTATTTTATTTACTACTTTAAAACTCCAAAGACAGTATGAAAAGTTTGGCCTCAAATACACAGTCTTAGAAATCTTTGAGTAGAAATTTTGGAAAGAAAAAGAAAAAAACATTTACTTTCTAATTTAACATTTAATTCCCAATCTGAGGGGGGACAGGCTAGACATTGTGAGCACACCATCAACATTTTCCACCTTTCTTCCCTACACCTTCATTTGCAATTTACAAAGATCAAAGAATTCCATCAATTTCATAAAATTAAAAAAAATTCAAGTACCATATTTATCAAATGCCCACGACAATTTTTGTGTTGTGAAAGACCAACAAAAACAGCAGAACATGACTGATTATTAACAGGAAAAAAACCAGCGAAAATGCCTACACTCAAAATGCACAACATAAGAAAACTGAAGAGAAGAAATAACTCTTTTTAGTGTTAGACTTGTAATAATTTTAGGTAAGTTTCCAAAGACAAGCGTGTTTTCAACTGACATTGAGCAAAGTTTGCAAAGTTATCTAAATGATTTAGGAGTCTAAATTGCATTTTCACAAGCACTTAAGTCAGTTAGGCATCCTAACTTTCATTTATTGCCAGCTAGACTTTGACACTTCTGTAAAATATTACTCCTGTCTAACTGCCTCTGGATGCTCTCTGCAAATGAGTGTATACAAAGTGAATGACTTGGTATTTAGAAAGTGAGCCCTACTATGGAAAAGACAGTGTTAACCTGAAGGCAGAGCTTGGGCCTACAAACAACACTCTTCTGGGGTCCAAAGAAAAGGCTTCATTTTCTGAAGAGAGAAAGTAGCAGGAAGGATCCAAGCTGTCTGCACATACATTGCTTTGAACATCCTGATATTTTTGTACATATTCTCAATATTATCCGATTTGCCATTTTCATTCATTTACTGTGCATCATGCTCAAAATTCTCATGTATGTGAAAGAAAGAGATTGTTCTTTACTCTTTATTACACAAAACAGTTTGAACCAAAGAGGAAGTTAATAATGAAAAGATTTGGTTCCCACTGCTATGGGGCTATGTTTATTTCTGGAATAAGTTTTGAATTTAAATTTAAAATTGAGAGTTTAACTGATAGCTTTAGAAGGATGGCAGCATTAAACTGTACAATTATTTGAAGGGTGTAAACATAAGCAGTAACAGGAGAAGCTTTGATGGGAGGATCTCATGGAGATGTGCAGATTATGCATCAAGTTTATAGGTTATTTCTGTATTTTGAAAATAAAAAATAAAAAGGAACAGTGGGAAGGGCAGATGTAGGAAGAGCTGGAAAACAAAAGCCTTGACAGAGAGATCTACTGAATTATAGAATAATTCCCCCAATGGAAGTACTGAAGACTTTATTTTCCAGTATAAAAACACAGAGATGTGATAAATCTCCTGACACTGAAAACAAGATAGAATAGATTATTTCATAGGTGTCGTTCACTTCTATATTATATAACTCTCAAAAGACACAGAAGCTAACACCCCTGAAACTGGACAAGAAGAGGATACTGCTGTTCTGGGTTAAATAAATAAATTAAATTATTTTAAGTATTTAAAATTATCCAAACACCAATGCCAGGTGTATGGTAGCAAAATTAAGTCACAACGGAGATTCTGGCTACTAGAATTTGAAGTCACAGGACTCAAGGAGGCATAATGGTACCCTAAAAACATCACTGAAAGGATACCTTGCATGGAAACAGATTAAGTTGATGATACAAGGAAGTAATGGCTAATATGTACCATGAAGAGAATTATCTCCTGTTGAAAAGCGTTTGTCAAATGGACTGCAACATGAAATGCACCTCAGCATGCTTCTAGGTTGCCAGGATTATGCTAATCTGGATGAGCCTATATTTTCTTAGCTAGACTGACTGTATAGGATTCTGACTGGTCCAACAACCACTGCTAGGATACACAGGAAGAACAAACAAAACAAAATCAAATATTGTGAGTAAGTTCTACAAAGCTCACCTCCTGTTCTGAGAGCAGCAGCTAGCATTTCTCTACATTTCACTCGTACAGAATCTGAAGTACTTGGAGCCCGAGGAAAAGAAGGGATGAAGGAATCTGAAGGAGCATTAGCCTCCTCTTTCCTGATGCTGGAGTTGCTACTGGAACTGCTAAAGTAAATGAAAACAGAAAATTAATATGAAGTGTCTCTTCTCCAACATGTTTCACCCTGGATCAAAATAAACTTTTTTTTTAATCTTTACATCTCACTAACAATATTCTCAAGACAGAAGACAACATTTATGCAATTATTTAGAGCTACAGAAATGATTAGTCTTCATAAAAAAAGAATCTTTGTGTGATCAGAGATGAAACAAGAATATTACTATAGAGGGGGCAAAGGTCAAGAGATCAATCTCATGGGCTCCTATGTGTTGTAGAAGCCATTCCAGTCCCTCCAGGTCCTACTATTGTACTTAAAGTACTGCAAGGGATCTTTCCAGAGGATAAGGCAAAACACTTCATTCGTTCAACATGGCAATCAATTAAGGAAAAGGGGGTACAAAGATATCCTCTTTACCTTATATTCTACAAGATACAAAGTTTCTATGTTCTATATGACAACGTACAAAGTTTCTACATAAAAGGACTTGATACAAAGCTATATAAAATGACTTACAAAGGGACCTGATACAAAGTTAAAAACTTCAATGAGAAAATGATTAATACAGAGATTTATGATTAATACAGAGATGTATCTACACCCCTTACGCTTCCACCCCCTACACAAACACGTTGGGGCAGAAACACAGATCAGTCCACCAGCATTTGCACTGATCTATGGGGTGGAGGTTCCCCCAGTCTGAGGCCCATTGCAGTCTCACAGGAATCACCTAATGGAAGAGGCTATGGTAACGGTACGGCAGAGGAACAAATGGCAGGTACTGCACCTTGTTACAATGTGGGCTTTCCCTAAAATAGTACAAGAGGCATAGGTAGTCATTGCTGATCAAAAAGGCATGCAGGCAGGAACCACAAATTTTGAAGCCCAGAGTACAATAGCCAAACAGGGTGTGCATGCTGGGGAGGAAGGGATGCACACCTCAGTTTGAGAGTCAAACCTTATCTGATAATTTTAGCATTTTATAAACTTTAAAACTAGACCATAAAACCATATACTCTATCTAAATACATTCACAGATAAGAGAAACCTGAAGATTCAGACACTGAATGCTCCAACCCAGACCACACAGCAGTGGCAAGGAAATGGAGAGGTGGTTGGCCTGTTCCACCTTTAGTCTCCTGAGCTGAAAGCACCAGATGAGCCAGGGCACATATGCAGACCAAGAGACACTGCTTTCAAAATTCTCCACCTCCAGGCACATGGAGTTCATGAGTACATCACAATGGAAGTCACATTGGGACCAGCACTCGAAGAAAAAAATTACATTTTCAAAGGTTTATTCTTCTGGCAACACACCCACACTTTCAGTTCATATTGTGGTCAATGACTTGCCACTTTTTCATACTAAACAGCAGAACTGACTCACCTTCATCCCCACTACAAAAGACCCTATATTTTGTCTTGATAATGATCACCGCTTTTTTTTATTTTATACCGATCTGTCTTTGACATAAAAACATGGCAGCCCTCCCTACTCCCAGATATACTTGTACCAAAATTAAATATTTTAGGGAAGCACCTAAGAAATTGATTCTTCACATTAATAGTTCTTCAGTTGTGCTAGTTCATTTTATACACGCACAGGTTCAAATACCTTTCTTCTCTTGCTTCAGGACTGTTTTGTGATGAAGATGCAGGTTCCTTTTTTTTGTCTTCAGAGTCTTTATCAGTTGAAGGTCCATCTGGAAATGTACAAACAATGAAATAAGCATTGCCTCTTATTGGACAGAAATGGCAGCTAAGTATAAGTTAAATACAATGTAGATTATTTTCATTACATTCAATTAAGTTCTAATGAAAGACTAAGTAATAGCTAACTGTGACCTCCATGATCTATTTTATGTTAGTAACCTAAGGAAAGGTAACACAGTCAGGTTTCCTTCTGTTTCCAAGGTACTTCCCAATACATGCTCAGAAATTTCTGCAACTGTTTCCATCAGAGTTGCTTAGAAGTAGAAAATTTTCAGTTTGCTTTCCCTACCTAAAATATCCCTCTGACAAAATATCAAAAAGAATTTGAAAAACCTTTAAATCATTAAAAAGATGTCATCAATACAGCCTAGTGTTCTACCCATTTTGTAGACGATATTTCAAGCACCAACGAGTTGATGAAACTGGAAAAATCAACTAGGCACCAAACTCTAGGGCTGAATTTTCAAGCCAGTGACCCAAAACCAGGCATACCAATCCCCATTCACACACCTAAAGAACTTTCATAAAGGCTGAATCCCCACAATTCCAACAGGAATTGGAGTGTGCCCAATATCTGTGAAAATCAAGCAACTTATTGAAGTATCCAAATTTGAAAACTCTGCCCTGATTATTAGAATTCAATATCACATATTCAGTGCTTATTAAAAAATATACAGCTCTACAGTTAAGTCTACACAGAAAAGACCAAACAAAAATTAGTGGATCAAAGATTTAAGAGACTATCAAATCAAAAAATGAATTACTTAGTCAAAACTCATCACCCTGAATGAAAACAGAAAAGAAAACAAACGTACCCAAATACAACAGATGCTGCATTAAAATAGAAGTGGTACAAGCTGAACCTCTGTAATATGGATTACCCTAGACCACAAACACTCCCTGACCCGGCATCATCAGCGACCCTGTGGGTCCTCCAGAGCTGGAGCACTCACAAGGGATGGCCACCGAGAGCCAAGGGCCCTGCATTAACTGGGCCCTGAGGTCTGGGATCTTCCCACACTGCAGATGTTTTCTTTGTTGTGTAGACATACCTAATGTAACTACTGATATCTGCCCAGCAGAAAAAGGGAGGCAATATGTACAATGAAAAAGAGTGCTTTGACTGTTATGTCAAAGCATCTCTCCTGGTTGTCTTTTTATAAGGCAATCGTATAAACCATACCGAACAGACTTTCCTGACTATCATATTTGATAATCTGGAGTTTCTTGCTCTATTCCTGCTTCTTTATGAAACTCCTCTCTCCCATCTTATTCCTCCATTTATAACTATACAGGTTGAACCTCTCTAGTCCAGAACTTTCTGGTCCAGAAACATCCGTTGTCCAGAATTATTTTAGTTAGCTGGATGTCCACTTTTCATGGGTGTAGCCAAGTTTCCCGCAGTCCCATAAAGTTTATTTACAGCTACCAGCCCTATCTCTAAGTGTTCTGTGTTGTTACTTAGCTCTAATTTTTCCCAAATGTCCTATAACAGCCCAATAAGCAGCACAAGTGTTGGAAATGATACTAGACAATACTGACCTTCCATGGTCCAGAAAATTCTGTTAGAAAGAAGAGTAAGGGTCATGTAATCTTGCCCTCTGCCAAGGAGCAGGATCTATTTTTCTGAACTGTCCAAGACACATGTGGCTGTCTAAACTCTTCTTGAAAACCTTCAGTGAGGGAGATTCTACAACTTCCCTATGCAGTTTGTTCCATATAAGTAACATGAGATTCATTGAGTGAAATTGTAGGTCAGTTGGTAGGAAAAGATGTTACTACAGACATGGGAGTTGGGGGCGGGGGGGAAGGAGGGAGCTGAGGCTGTAGGGGAGGAGACACAGAGAGGGAGGGAGCTTGGATAGAAGGGTCTGGCAGGCCAGATATGGTCTGACCCTCCGCATTAAACACTTGAATGAACTTACACTAGAAAATGACAGAACACAAAAACACAGTCACCTATAGGTGAACATTTTTCACAAAATGAATGCTCTATCAGACCTCTTAGCCCTCTTCCTCAAAGAAAAGCTGCACAATCCTTTTAAAAGACAAACATGGGAACTTAAATTCATAACTTCTTTAGACACTAAAGATCATGGACTGAATACAGACACCGGATTTTTACAACACTCTCTAACAACTCCAACACCTCGCCCTCAAGCTGTTGTCCTCCCCTCTTCCTTTCCTCCCTACGTTTGGAGGAAGCCCGCACTTCTCCTTGAATGGTCACTTGAAATATTTGTTAACTACTTATGCTACACAATCTATTCAAACTCCATATAGCTCATAATACTTTAAGTTTCCCAGACCTGAAGAAGACCTCTGTGTAAGTGCAAAAGCTTGCATGTCTCACCCACAGATGTCAATCCAAGTAAAGGTATTACCTCATGCACCTTGGCTATTTATTACATACTCATTCACTTGAGCAATAGTTAGAACAGGCTCTTCCCTCCAAAGATCAAACTTTCTATGGTAATGCAGAAGCTTTTCAGGAGTTTTTTTTCCTATGTGATGTCTATATATACTTACACTAATACTGCAGATATTTTAAAAAGTTATGACACAACTACATATAATTAGCATTTGGTTTTGTTCATAACTTAAAGTTACTAGAAAAAATTGATTAAGTGTTGTCCTATAAATAATTTAGTATGCTTCATAACATAAGGTAAGGCTCTATATTCAGAATGCTTTGGAATCACTCACCTTAAGTCTGATTTGGCTAGTACTATAATTATTCTTCTGTTTGGACCCCTGCAGAAAAACTCAGAAGAAACGAAACTGCTAGTTCATAACAATTTAAGGTTCTTTCTGCATTCATTTAAAAACTCTTTTTCGCCCCATTCTCTCGCCATGGCTGTTGGGAGAGGCGTGTCCTGCCCTGTGTCTCAGCCAATCAGTACCAGGCAGGGGAGGGATCTCCTTCCGGACACGGAAGGGAGCTTCCCTGCGTGGTGGGAGGACCACGCGGAGCCCTTCTACTGCACAAGGAAGCGCTCTTCTGTGTCCAGGAGGAGACCCCACACCACACGGCCCTCCCGCCACACAGGGAACCACTCTTCAGCAGCCAGAGGAGACCTTGGCCCCTGCCCATCACTGGCTGGCTGAGAGGCAGGACAGAACACACTTCTCCCAACAACCACAGCGAGAAGGAACACGCTGGGCAGTGTACCTCAGTCCCCAGAGCCGCCACGACGCGGGCAGCAGGGCTGGGTGAAAGGGGCAGGTCAGGCACTGGGACAGTGTGGGCAAAAAGGCCACGGAGGCCCTGCCGCTCCCCCAACCCCGGGCCAATTAGGGCCTGGGGGTGGGAGGAGCGTGTGAAGTTTCCTCCCCCCTGCTAGGAGCACGTGGTGCTTGGAAGCACCAGGTGCTCCTGGCAGGGCTGAAGGAGGCTTCACCCGCTTCCCCACCCCCAGGCCAATCAGGGGTTGGGGGCGGGGGGAACACAAAGTTTCTTCTGCTTTGTCCCCGCCTTGCGAGTAGTGTGCGGCACTTAAAAGTGCCAGGCACTCCTGGCAGGTTGGGAGGAGGCTTCGAGTGCTCCCCTGCCCACAGGCCAATCAGGGCCTGGGGGCAGAGGAGTGTGCAAAGTTTCCGCTGCTTGGCCCCGCCCTGTGAGGAGCACATGGCACTTAGAAGTGCCGTGTCCTCCTGGCAGGGCGGGAGAAGACTATGCAAGACTATGCCCTGATTGGCCTGGGGGCAGGGGAGCGCGCCAAGCCTCCTCCCGCCCTGCCAGGAGCACGAGGCACTTTTAAGCACGGAGGGGACAGAGCAAAGGAAACTTCGCATGTTCCCCTGCCCCCAGGACGGGGGCAGGGCCGGACAGGCCAAGGTCTTCCCTTACACCTAGACCAACTGTGGTCTGGGGGTGGGGAACCTGGAAGTATCCAAGCCCCGCCCCTTCCACTCGAGGCCCCGCCCCTTCTGGTGAGGCCCAGGGCCACTTCAGAAATTTTTTAAGTGGTCCCTGGCAAAAAATTATTGCCCACTCCTGCACTGGGGGCTCCAGGGCCGGGGCTAGTGCTGGGGGGTTCTGGAGGATGAGCTAGTAAGTGGGGGGGAGGGGGGGGGAGAGAAGAGCTATGGAGGTAGGGTTGGCACTGGGGATGGGGCTAATATTGGGGACTGCCACTGAGGGAGACTGGGGGGGGGGGTCTGGTGGTTGGGGCTCTGGAAACAGGAGCCTGGCACTGGGGGGGTCTGGTGGTTGGGAGCTCTAAGGGGTGGGGGGCTGGCACTGGGGTCGGGGGCTGGCATGGAGGGGTAGTGGGCTCTAGGGGATAGGGCTGGCACTGGAGGCTGTGCTTTTGGCAGCCCAGTAATGTTTTATTTTCATATTTGCATATTCATTTGCATAATCAGTATGCAAAAATGCAAATCAAATGTTACCAGTCCACCCAAAGTTTATGAATGACCTTGCCGGTCCCTGGTATCAAAAAGGTTGGGAACTACTGCCTTAGGGGTGCTTCCCGGAATGCTGACAAAGCCACTGACATTTGACTCTTTGCTCTCTGGGGTTTCTCTCCACCCTGTCCTGCAGGGTCAGATCTCCTGACTCTCCCCCAGCCAAGGCACAGAGCTGAGATCATCCCCCCTATCCCCGAGAAGCAATACAGACACTGAAATGCTCCAGGTCCAAGGAAAATGCAGTTTTCGGCCCAGCTTCGAAGGAAGCCACTCCCCAAATGGGATCAGAACCCCAAATAAATTATTCTGGTAAGCCCCCTTTAACAATGATGAAAGGAGGATGTACAAACTGATTGCTCCTCTAGGTAATTATTCACACTGGGCTTGATAGAAAATAAAAGTGATTTTATTAAGTACAAGCAAAAGGATTTAAGCAGTTGCAAGTGAAAACAAGCAGAGCAAAGTAGGTTACAAATTTAAAACAACAGAAAACACATAGCTAGTTCTAACACTAAAAGCACAGTAAAAACATACCCTAAAACTATTATTTCAGCTAAACCTACAAGCCAGGAAAGACCTTTTTTCGCTCGGGTCTAAATACTGCTTTTAACAAGAAACAGTTTCCTTCCAGTGTCAATTTTTTTTAGAACTCCCCCCCCCCTTTTTTTTTAGTAGTTTACATTTACTGGTACTGCATTTGCTTTTATTTCTTTATTTTGATTTCTGCTGCTGCCTGATTGTGTACTTCCTGTTCTAAACTAGGTATTTGGTTAATCAGTCAGTTTGTAATTCTGGAATTCATAACACTGACATTCTACTGTATTCAAAATGCACATAGAAATAGTTTAATCCTTACTCTAAAGAGAAACACTTTCATGTGTTTCAATATAGTCCAATACTTAAAAATCAGTCACCATTTAGGTAAGGATACGTGGATAAGCAGAGCAAATACACTGAATCCAAAAGGAACTTTTGTTGTCTTCAAAGTGATTTCTGCTTTGATTTAATCAAGTAACACTTTGTCAAACTTTAACCTGGGCTATATTGTTACTCTGCTGTCTACACAACTCATTCTTTTTGTAGGTCTTTGATTCTCAGCTAAGTGATTTTTTTATCTAGTGTCAGATTTCTCCAAAAATAGCTAGCCTCACAGGCAGTGTTACCCTCTAAGATTTTCCATCATTGGGTGGGTTGAATTTTCTTTTGGGGAGGTTGAAATTTCTTATGTGCAACACCTTTATTGAGGTAGTGCATGGATGTGCACAAACCAGTACAAACAAAAACCATACATATAAAGATATATTTTAAATAATCCATATGCGTGGAAGAAAATATATTAAAATAAGGGATAATTAACAAGGAGCAATGCGTATGACTATTCAATATGAAATCAAATAAAAATAAAATTAACAATATCCTTAGCTGAAGAAGTGGGTTGTGCCCACGAAAGCTCATGATACTATTTCTATATTTTTGTTAGTCTTTAAGGTGCTACAGGACCACTGTTTTAAGTTTTTTTAGTTACAGACTAAGGGTATGTCTACACTTCAGAGTTTTTCCAGAAAAACTACACTTATGTCCATACTGCAACTGCATTCTTTCGACAGAAAGTTGAAAGAACACAGGGGTTTTTCTGACAGTGGTAAACCTCTTTCTACGGGGAAGAAGCCTTTTTCTGAAAGAGCTTTTTCAGAAAAAGGCGTGTGTGGACAGGAAAGAGGTTTTGTTTTTGTTTTGTTTTTTTCCGAAAAAAGAGGCCTCCAGGAAAAGCACAGGTGCACCCTGGTGGTCACTCAGTTCATAGTAATCACAACTTAAATGTGAGATAGGACGCTATCTTTCGAAAAAGCACATTGCTTTTTCATTGTGCTTTTGCTGTGTGGACTCTCTCTTTCGAAAGAAGTTTTACTGGGAGATCTCTTCTGGAAAAGCTTCTTCCAAAAGAAGCCTGCAGTCTAGATATAGCCTAACACGGCAACCTCTCTCAGATCTTGGAGTACATGTATCATCCTTTCTAACAGACAGATGCATGTTTCAAAGATCTGCAAATAAAGTTTCGTCCTACAAAACAGGCAGCATCACACCTAGTACTTGCTACAGAGCCAGAATTCTACCAGATAGCAAAGATCTGGCCTTAATGCAATAGTTAGTCATGTATGAATTAGTAACACGGGATTTTAAAAAAATCATTAAGATTGGAGGTTTAGATATTTGCAACACTCAAAAAAATTCTGTTAAAAGAATCCTTTTCTTTCTTATCTTACGCCATTAACACCCATTTAAACTTTGTTTGAAATATAATCCTGCAAATGTCCTGGCACACCCCCTGAATGCAGCCTGCTTCAGGTCCTTTCCAAGGGAAGTCCTATGGTACTAAAAGAAGTCCCCTCCTCCCTTAACTGCGTAAGATAACATCTACAGAACAAATTCACCCGATGCTCCAACTTGCCCTGTTCCCAAGGAAACACATATCTTCACAATCATCTTATTCTTTAATCCAAAGTCTTGCACCTCTCACAATGTCTCCTCACAACATGGGGTTCTTTTCTTTCCCCAAAAAAATCCTTACCAAATATCTTGATTCAATCAGAAAACTGCCTCCCTGCGACCCATTTGCAGCCTTTGCTCATGTAGACTGTGACTATCCTGTTTCCTGCAGTCAGGGAGGGAAGCTTTCCAAGCATGGAACTCAGAGATTTAAAAAGGGGTGGGGGCATAGCTAAAGTGATCAGAAAGATGGCTGCAAATGGGGGGGAGTGTTTCCCATTTTCAGTGACATGGTAGGGAGAAGTTTGGTCTTGCTCTCACTGGAGGAGATACTGACCTGATTCTAAACAAGGTGAAAGCATGAAAGCACAGAGAGGGGGAAGAGAGAGGTGCTGTCTTGTTACCACAGAGGGGAGGTGCAAATTGGTAAGAGCAGGAGGAAAACAGGAGGTAGAGAAGTGAAGTCAACTATTGTGATCTGAATGTGCAGCATCGGAGTAGACACAGGGGAAAACAGGGGATCCCTGCCCATCAAATTCCCCAACGGGAGGGCTAGGAGATAAGCAGGACAGGGGGGAGGCTGCTGTCTTGTTAGCAATTTATAGGACAGGAAAGGATTTGGGAGCAAAGTAGAGAAGTTGACCTGATCTGGCAATACCCGTAACTTACCCAGGAACTTGCCTGCTGGGGGTACATTTCAAAGGCTGAGGCACAGCAGGAAGTGTGGGGCCAGAGGGATCCCCTGCTCCCTGCATGGCTTCTGCTTTTGAACTGTAGCAAGAGCCCAGCAGTAAGGCTCTTGCTACAGTTCAAAGGCAGAGGCGCCCTTATAGACTAATCGAATAGTCGATGGAAATCCCATTGACTATTCAATTAGTTAATTAATCTAAATTTATCATCCCTACTTAGGGGATCATTTTAGTTTTATATGGGACAAAAAGGTAAGGTATTCAAATAGGACTGAGAGAAATAAGAAGTTTGGTGCACACAAACTCTGAAATCCAGATAAAATTAATCTTCACTTTGTGTATTGTAATTTGAAATTCCATACTATTTGCGGTTCAAAATCCTTCCTTCAACTTTAGAATTGCAATGTATTAGTTTATATTTTTAAAGCTATATTTATTAGGGCATGAACTGGTGATTACATCAGCAGTTTTATTATCTATTCAAGATCTTCCCACAATTTCTAAAGTATATCCAAGACCTTTCCCATTTCTTCAAAAACCTAACAAGAAAGATCTGTTACACCTACTTGTTAGTGAGTATTTGGACTATATACACATCTGGAGTAGACATTTTGATCTCTAGTAATTAAAAATCTCAATGTAAATTAAAATGCAGGAAAAATTAGGGATCTTAAAATGCATTTATTGAAGTAAACATGTTATCGCTGAAAATTTCAGTGGTTACATGGTTACACGTGGGGGAGAGGGGGCAGGTGGCTTCCCAGGAGCTGGTGCACATGGGGAGCCAGCTTTTAAGAGCTGGCTCACTGCAAACACCAGCTCCTGCCTGCCTCCGCTCCCTCCCCTCTCCCTTCCCACCCCCCCCCGCCCTCGTTGTTGCCTGATACAGGGATAGCAGCTTGGGGGGGAGAGAGGGAAGGGAGAAAGGAGGGCCTGCATATAACCGTGCAAATTAACTGATGGGCTCAGGCTTATCAGTTAGCAGTGTACATAGTTACACTTTCACATCTCTAAGAGAAATATGAACTACTCTAGCTTGTCCACGGTTTGCTTTTAAAAAAAAGATGTGTACAGCTTTATGATCTTGAGGAAAAACCAAATGGAAGCCATTTGCAGTTCTTTTCAATATTTTCCAATTAATTATATTCATTAGATGGGAAAACATCTTCACGATAACTGGAAAATGTTTCTCTGCTCAAAAAAGTTTGGTTCTCTAGGACATTTTGAGATTCTTGAAAAAGGAAAAACGTCACTGGAACAAGTAAATTTAAGATGTCTGAAATTTAAAATTATTAGCATATTTTGTAAGTTTTCACTGAAAATAATAAAATATCATCTGCTGCCTTAATGATTCTGATAATTTATGAAAAATGTTGTAAAATAGGGTATATTTTTAATTTATTTTCATAAGAACAACAGGGTGTTAACATTTTGAATATGAAACAAAAACATTTTGTACTGTATTCTTAGTATTTACCAGCATTTTACCCAATTGTTTCTACATGGAATCAAATTCCAGTTTTACATAACAGGTAGACAAAGTTACACTATGTTTTATATTGCCATAAAGGCATATAAAATATGCATTTGAATTTATTAGGTTACATTTACCAGTAACATCAGATCAAATTATTATGGAAAGTATCTCTCTTGGTAATAACAAAATAGGACATGGTATTAGAAGCTAGTTCACCACTACTCTTGCTGTACTTCTGCTTGTGGGCTTCAGAAAATGTCTGTTCAATCAGGTTTTGAGTTCCATATTTTGTTGCATGCTTTAACCTTACTATATATTTTAGAAATGCGTGTGTGTGTGTGTCTGTCTGTCCGTTCATGAGTACATTTGTTAAGAACCCCTCCTAAATGATAAGAAGTAAGACTACCAAATTTGGTATGCATTTTGCCCTTATCATCACTTAAAGCAAGGTAAGGGTTTGGTTGTGTGAAGACAATGGGATATACCTGGAATTGGATTGTTTCTTGTAAATTGGAAAGGGAGGTGTCTTATAGGAGGGAGTTATTCTGTAGAATAACCACAGGGGGCAGCAAGGAGCCAGAGATGGGGGACTGCAACAGCTATAACCCCATTCAGCCTGCAGGGGGCAGGGGTGGAGAAAGGATTAGGGATGTTAGCATGTGGTCATTTTGGATTAACTCATAAACTCAGTCTTATCAGTTAATCCAAACAACTACACGCACTCTCCTCCACTTGCTGCCTCTGTATCAGAGGCAGCAAGGAGGGCGTAGATGGGTGCCAGTGCCCATGGGGAGCCCCTAAAAGCCAGTTCCTCTCAAGCACAGAATCCTGCAGAGCCGCCTGTCTCCCACCCACCCCCTCCTCCCCCGATAAACAGGCAACAGTGCAGAGGGTGAGGGGGGCAGGCAGCAGCCAGTACATGTGGGGAGCCAGTTTTTAAGCCAGCTCTCCACATGCCGACTCCACAGAGATGCCTGTCCCCCCATACCTCTAGCTGTCTCCAACTTCACTAAGTCGCCACCTTTCCGCACTCCTGCCTCTGTATCAGAGGCAGCCCCTGCAGGAGAGGGGGGCAGGCAGGATGCTGAACCAGCATCCCACAGAGCAGCCTCTGTCCATGGAGAACTCTGGCTCCTCACGGACAGGGGCTGCTGCCACCGAGCAGCCTCTGTCTGTGGCAGGCCCGGGCATGCCGAGGACAGAGGCTGCTCTGTGGGATGCTGGTTCTGGCCCCCCCCCGCGGACAGAGGCTGCTGCCCCGCCACGCTGCTTCTCTGCTGGTATGTGTAGGGAGCGGGTGTTTAAACAGCAGAGCAGGGTGGCAGGGGGTTCCCTGGGAGTGGGGCTGGGAGCGCACTGGCTGCCACCCCCCCAGGGACTATCGAATAATCACGTAACCACTAAGATTCGGTGTGGCTACACGATTATTAAACAAAAACGATATCTAAAATCCCTAGAAAGGACAGCTATCTACTACATATTTCAGAGAGTTTGTGTGTCTGTGTGCTTCTCTGTTCCCCAGCTGCAGCGGTCATGGACGAGCACTTCTCACCTAGCCTAAAAGTGCTGCAATGAAAGAGGGACATGGTTGTCCCCTCTCTCCAAGGCAGCCTGTACTCTGAACCCCTTATCCCCAGTTCCACCCCAGAACAATGATTTAAATGATGAAAAACAAAACTTATTTGAGTTAAAGGACCCGAGTAACACCAGTAAATTCAAGCCTTTACTTTAGAAACTCCCACATTAATAATGCTCCCATAATTTGTCATTTTTTATTGAAACACTTTTCTAAAATGGATGCCAAACCATATCTGAAAGCATTTAGAAAAAAGAGTGAAGATGATGAAATCAGATCACCTTGAAATGCATAGCTAGCAAAGTTGGATGACAGTTGGCATAAAACATTTTTCTAGACTGAAAATATTTCTATTAATCCAGGAGCTCTTTTAATTTCTGTAAATCAAAAGCAGGCCACACATTTTAAAATTAAACTACCAGGAGAACTCCCTAAATTTAAGTTTATGTGAATGTGAGATGAAGTCACATTTAAGCTTTGAGAGTTATCAGTAATATTTGAAAAAACACACTGTTAATAAATTTCAGATTCAGGTATCTATTAATGTGCTAAGATTACGGTGATGTGATTTCTCTTGGCATAACAAGTGCTGAAAGAATTTTTCAGCTGGGTTAATAATTAGTACACCATATTTAAAGGTATAGTATTTAAATTTCATCCACTTATTTCATTTGCCTTTAATGAATATTGAGGTTTCAGAGACTGAGCAAAAGGAACACAGAAATAGTCAGACTGTAATTTTCTTACTAGAACACTGGAGATATGTACTAAAGTCGTAGTACTAATAGCATTAAGTCAATTTTTTATTTTAGTATTTTTGTTTCTATAGTTTATGGCCCACTGACAGTCAATATTAAAACCCTTTAACATTTTGCAGTAAAGAAAGTGTCAAGACTTCATAAGATACAGAACAGTTGATCTAGACCAGTGGTTTTCAACCTTTTTTATGCCGCAGACCAGCAAACCCACTCACAAATGTTTGGTGGACCGGTAACATTTTATTTGCATATTTGCATATTCATTATGCAAATAAGATGTGGGCAGTCTGCCTAGCACCAACCCAGGCTCTTGCTCCCCAGTGCCTAACACCCCTTCACTCCCACTCTTATGCCCCATGTCCTTTGACCATTAATCTCTCACTCCTACAGTCCATGCCAACACCCTCTTGCCCCGTGACCCCACCATGCCCTCACCCATCATTCCTTTGCCCCCACCCCACCCCACCCCTGCACTCAAACAAGCAAAGCTGCCCCGTCGAGGGAGTGTGGCCATTACTGCCATGTGGGCAGAGAGCAGCCCTCCTCCTTCACACCCCCTCCTGCCCCAAGTGCGTCTTGCACCCCCATGGTTGGGAGGAGAGCGCAGAGTCCCTGCCAGCTACCATTATGAGTTTCGGGGAGGAAGCGCCTCCTGCTCTGCCTCCTGCTACCGGCGGCAAAAGCAGCCACACAAGCAGGGGAGGAAAAGCCCTAGGGAGGCTTCTCCTGCTCCGCCTCAGCCCCAGTGCTGCCGCTGGCAAAAGCAGCTGCACAGGCGGGGGAAGGGGAAATCGGAACCCTAGGGAGGCGCCTCCTGCTGCTGCTGGAAAAAGCGGTGTGTGGGAAGGGGGAGGGGCCATTGGCAGCGCACGCGCCGTCCTCCTTCTTCGTGCCCCCTTCCTCCCCAAGCGCATCTCGCCATGCGCGCAAAACAGAGGAGGGAGGAAAAAGCCTCCTGCTCTGCTTCCTGAGCCACCACGGCTGCCAGAGATGAGCTGCCAGGAACAGCGGCTTGAGCTCCAACAGCCACCACAGCCCGGCAGTGAGCAGTTCGTGGCCTGGCAATGGGCCATGGACCGGAGGTTGGGAACCACTGAGCTAGACAAACAAAAGGTCAGTAGCATTTAATGAAGCAGTAAAGCCACTGTGGCATTTAGTTCAGTAGCAAGTAGCAGCAATAGATATTAGTCACAGCAGAGAGATGTGCTTCCTGCTGCTTGATTGAGAGCGACACATTATTCCCAATGAAGCTACACTGACTCTGGCCCAGAGGTGACCCATGAATGAAGGAGGGCAAAGGGAAAATGAAAATGGTGCAGGTGATGCACAAAAAGCTTCAATATTCAAATGGGAGAACTGGTGCGTTAAGAATCAAATGGCAGCAATTGTTTATAATGCCCACAATACACGATTAAATGCCAGAAAGGAGAAGAAAGATCATTAAAAAGCTTTTTGCACCGTACCTAACAGCTTCTTCCAAGATTTGATGAGAGATTTTGCTAAAGATGTAACCTCTTCATCTGTGCTTTGTTTGCGTATTGCATTCACTGACATTCCAATTCTTGTGGACTGCAATAGAAAACAATATACATCACAATTTGTGAAAGGCATTTCAGATACAAAAAGCTAAGCTGCCTTTTGACAATGCAAGACAAAAAATCTAAGCACCCAGTCAGCTGTATACTTACGAAGTTGATTGAAATTATGTTATGAAGTAGGGATGTAAACAACTACTCGAGAAGTCAACTACCCGATATGCTTAGGCTTATCGGGTATTCGAGTTACTACTCAACTACTCGCTGTATCAGAGGCAGCAAGAGAAGGAGCAGGAGCTGGGGGGAACTGGCTTAAAAGGCGGTCGTCCCCCCCCCTCCCGGACCATCTCCATAGTGCGCAGAAGGGGGGCAGGGGAGGCAGAGTGGCAGCAGGGGATTCAGTGAGAGCCGGGTCTCCCACTGCGTCTCTCCCTTTTAAATGTAGGAAGAGCCAGGCAGCTCTTACTATATTTTAAAAGCAGAGCCGCAGCGGTCTGGGACCCAGTGCAAGCCAGGACTCCTAAGTCCTGGCTCATGCCGCGTCCCAGACCTACCCCTGCTGAGGCTCTGCAGTTTAAATATAGTAGGAGCCGGGCTGCCTGCAAGCCCAGCTCCTACTACATTTAAACTGAAGAGCTGCAGTTTATTGACTAATCGTGTACTCGATGCAAATTGTATAGAGTACACGATTAGTCATTTACATGCTTAACATCCTTATTATGAAGTAGCAAAACCTTACTGAATTCATTTTCCCAAGTCACACTGCACATTTGTACTGATACCATATTGAGAAACTTGTCTCCCATTAGAACTTGCAATCAAATTTGCAACAAAACATGTTTTATGGTTTAAGTTGGCATCATTCAATATTCATAATAGATAGAGCCATCCAAAAAAAGGAAAATAGAAATTGCATCACGATGTTATCCTATAAGATGACTTTTTTTTAAACTACTATGTTGCCTGATACAATAACACTGAATCAAAGTAGCTTGAAATTCATTAGAAGTTTGCTTTCATAGCACAGGATCCCATATTTCAGTACCATTAATACAGGCTGAACCTCTGTGGTCTGGGACGTTCTGGTCCAGCAACATCCATGGGACCACGGATCTTGCTGGACCAGAGAGGCTCAGCAGCAGAGGTTGCTGATGGCTGGGAGCAGAACCTGTGGGGCACTAGGTGTGTTAAATTTAGATTAATTGGCTAATCAAACAGTCGATAAGGGTGCCTGAGGAATCCCCAGCTGACCTCAGGCTGCACACAGTGTTTCAAAGCAGCAGACCCTGGGCTGCATGTAGCATTTAAAAGCAGCAGCGCCGCATGGAGCCCAGAATCTGGCCCCAGGCTCCATGCAGCACTGCCGTTTTGAAGTGCCCCCTCATCTTTGCCCTGCCTCTTTCTGACAGAAGCAGCAAGGGGGTGGAAGGGATCAGTCAACTAGTGTATCGCCTATCCAAGAAGCATTTGCTTATTGGACAGTCAACTAGTCGTTCACATCCCTAGGGTCACCTGAGCCCACAGCTGGCAGGGGAGCAGCTGGAGCTCGCAGAACAGCAGGGATGCCAGAGCTCATGGTGCTGGGAAGCCACTAGGGCTGCTGAGACTGCTGGAGCTTGTGCGGCAGCAAAGCTGGTAGGGCGGCAGGAGTTCACGGGGCTGCGGAGCCCACAGAGATGCTGCAGCGAGGGTGGGAGAGCAGGGCAGCAGTGCCAGGTGGCTGGGGAGAGGAGCTCAGTGGGGAGGCTGGAGCTCTCCCCTCACTCCCAGACCTCCTCTGGTCTGGCAAACTCCCTTGTCTGGGACTGGTCAGGTCCCGGGGTGCTGGACCAGGGAGGTCCAACCGGTATTCACAAGAACGGGACTAGAATAGTATGAGAGATAGAACAGTATGGATAGGCCTATCCATGATCATAAAGAAATCCACCTTTTCTTTGAGGCTGGCTGATGGCTCACTAAAATAGAAACAATAGTCAAGAAACTTTTCAGGAACAAGTCACTTTAAGAAATGTCATTTAAAATGTCCATCTCCCCAGGTTTCTATATTTATACCTGTGAGTAATGACATATTGTAGCTGCCAGATAACTCTCACTATTTTCTATTTCCACTGGAAAACTGTTTTAAAAGGCTATGTGTAGGGGTAAACTGAGGTAGTCCATGGTATCTTACTGAGATACTCTGCTTGTTTTTACCTGCACCCAGTGTGACCAGAATTATTCCCTACGCTGTTTATTGTCTATTTCTCTGTACTCAAAGCCAGTAAGAACTATTGCTCAAATTTCCCAGAAAAATTCATCTTCAGACAGACTACTGAAAATTTCAGCCTAAAAAAAGGAGGAAAGTTACAGCATTTTTAAAAAGAGGGTGTTTAAAATGAAAGTAATTATGCAACCTAAATCATAACAGCTTTCCAAAACATTAAAATGATATATAGATGTGTGAATAGCGTTAGAAATCAGAATTTCATAATTATGAGCAATTTCATTCTGTAGACTTTCGGTGGGATTTTCACATGCAGCTAAAAGTGACTTCATGAGATGGGTGTTTAAGTCATATAGATGTTTTAGAACAGTTGTTTTCTATTGATAGCTAGTCAGCCGCTGATGGTATGCAGACTACATGTAAAGAGCTTCAGTCATCTGAAGAAGTGGGTTGCACCCACAAAATCTCATGACACCATCTACACGTTTTGTTAGTCTTTAAGGTGCTGCTAGACTATTCCTGTAAATTAGCGTATATAACCCGCGCACGTGTATTACCCGCACCCGTGCATAACCCGCGGTGTAAAAAAGTCTTAGATAACCCGCGCACAGTATAGCCCGTGGGAGATGAACCGCGAGTACTATTAATGAACAGCACCTGTAATGAAGTGTTAATGAACTGCAGCTGCTGAGTAGTAGGTATGCTACAACCCTTACTGCTGATATATAACCCCTTTGAACCACACCGTTTTACCATTTATTTATTCCTTTAGTAGTTTTAACTTGTAATGAATTTTTAAAAAGTATTTAAAACTTCTTAAAACTTTTTAAACATCCCTAAGCGCAAATCCTACACAGCCGATTTTAAATTGTGTGTTGTGACATATGCAAAGGACAATGGAAACAGAGCAGCAGGGAGAAAATAGTCTGTCAACGGAAAGTCTGTTCGGGAGTAGAGAAAGGAAGAAGCAGAGATTGAGAAATTACACCCTAGGAAAAGAGCACGCCGCGGAAAGAAAGCCAAGTGGCCAAATCTAGAAGAAAACCTGTTGAAGAGGGTTCGTGCACAGAGAGAGAACAAACGGGCAGTGTCAATGGTAGCCATACAGCTCAAGGCTCGACTTATGGCTATGGAACAGAAAATCTATTATTTTAATGGGGGCTCGGGAAATTGGGTGTACAAATTTATGCGGAGAAACAAATCTGTCAATTCGCGCACGGACATCTGTTGGCCAACGTCTTCCCGACGAATGGGAGAAGAAAATGGATGATTTTAAAACTTTTGTACACAAAGAAATTAATCAGCTGGGCTCAAAACCAAACAACATTATTAACATGGATGAGGTGCCCACGTCATTTGACATACCCGCTACTCACTCTGTTGTGGAAACTGGATTGAAAACAGTCAGTGTAGCAACCACCGGTAGTTGGGACTGGTCCTGCCTAGAGCAGAGGGCTGGACTTGATGATCTTCTGAGGTCTCTTCCAGCTCTATGGTTCTATGAATGCACCTGTTTTACTGTAGTGTTGGCATGCACGGCAAATGGTGATAAATTAAAACCAATGGCGATTTTTAAGAGGGTAACGATGCCTAGAGAAAAACTGCCGGCTGGTGTTTGTGTGGTTTGTAACAAAAAGTGCTGGATGAACACAGATGTTTTGAAGACGTGGACATACAGCTGCTTTCGTGCACGAAAAGGTGGTTTTTTTAATCCTAAATCTCTGCTGCTTTTAGATTCCTTGGCTGCCCATAAAGAAACTTCAGTTCAGAAACATATCAATGCCGTGGGTGCACATATCGCCGTAATTCCAGGTGGACTGACCTGCAAGTTGCAACCACTTGATGTGGCTGTCAACCACCCATTCAAGTGCTTCGTCCAGGAAGAACGGGACAATTGGATGACAAATGAGGAACACACATTCACTCCAGCAGGTCGACAGCACCATGAAACTTACATGGAAGTTTGCAATGGGTTTTGGCTGCTTGGGACAGAATAAAACAGGCTACTATTCGGAATGGGTTAGGTAAATGTGAAATTCTTCCCGACGTTGACTCGTCTAGCTCCAAATCCGACTACGACAGTGATTTTGATTCGGCACCACAGACCTCAATCATCACCGAAGCTCGCCTAGCCTTGGTTATGGATTTTACGGATGTTTTTCAAGACAGCCACAATGACGAAAGTTTTGCCGGTTTTGAAAACTAAGACGCTGAGGAGGATGCTGCTACCTCTGATTCTAGTGATGCAGAATGAACGAACTTATGTATTTTACGACACTGCGAGGATGGCTTTTTTAAACTGTTTTACCATATATTTATTCTTTTATTATTAGTTTCACATTAAAGTTTTAACTTTTAATGTACTTTAATGTATTTTAACATCACTGCCGCTATTATTAAATTAAAATATGCTGCTTTTATCAAGTAAGAGTCAGTCTTGTCTTCCTGTAATTTCAGTAAAAAGAAACTTGTATAACACGCGGACGAGTATAGCCCGCCGGGGGATTGTAAAACCCTGCATAACCTGCAGGTTATATACACTAAAAGACGGTAGTTGTTTAAGTTTTTACATGTAAAGAGTTGGCAACAGGTTATTAATGAAAATAAAATTTCCTATTCAGAAAAGACATTCCATTTTTCTGATCAACCAAAAGAATGTCAATTCCGCCACCTATAGGTCAAACTCCAGAAGTGTTGTCATTACTACAGAAGCCCAGTTTAGCACCCTTTTCACCCAATGCATCAAATACCATGCCAATGTTTATAGTTGAATTCTGTTCAGTCACTTTTTAGTCTAAGATTTCTATGGGAAAGGTTTGTGGACTACACACAGAATTTTCAAATAGATCCACACCTCTGTTGACATTTTTTAGGGGTACGCAAATGAAGAAGGGTTGAAAAGTATTGCCTTAGAAAATCCCATCCTTCGGAAAAAAGATCTTAGAAAGCTACAATATTGATTGAGAGGATACTAAAACTCGACTACCACAACTTTTACTAACAGTCTATCCTTTTTGTCTTATATACTGTACACATCATAAACTGGTTTACCGTTTTGAGGCTACCTGTTAGTAGCAAAAATTAAAACACCAAGTGCTACTGCCACCTACACTGTAAGGAAGAGATTCTTCTACAATCCACACATTTTATAACAGAGGGTGGAGATGGATGGCAGGAGAGAGATTGCTTGATCATTACCTGTTCGGTTCACTCCCTCTGGGGCACCTGGCATTGGCCACTGTCGTCAGACAGGATACTGAGCTGGATGGACCTTTGGTCTGACCCAGTATGGCCATTCTTATGTTCTTATATGTGATAGTACTTGTGGCATAATTAAAAGCCAAGTTTTCAATTAAAGCTGGACACAATTGAGCAATATGTCCAGGGTTAGGCAATAATTTTTAAAAGGGGATCACTTCAGAAATTTCTGAAGCAGCCCCGGGCCACCCCAGAAGAGGTAGGGCTTCAGGTGGAAGGGGTGGGGGCAGGAAACTTCTTGTGCTTTCCCCTTCCTCCTCCCCCACATCGACCTGGGGAAGACTTCTGGGGCTCCTAACCCCCTTCCTCCCCCTCCCTGCCCCCTAGAGAGAAACACCAGCTATTTTAGAACACTGGCGTTCCATCTAGGTGCCTACTGGGAGGAGAACTTGCTCACTCTCTCTGCCCCTAGGCCAATCAGGGCCTGGGGGCGAGGGAGCGCATAAAGTCTCCTCACCCCGCAAGAGTGTGCTGCAGCCAGAGAGAGATGGACCAGCTGTTTTAAGACAGCTGGCATGTCTCTCTAGCCCCTGCATGCTCCTTGCAGGGCAGGGAAATGGACGAGAGAGAATTGGCATGCTCCCTGCCCCCAGGCCCTGACTGGCCTCTTGTGGGGCGAGTGGCAGGGCGGCTACAGGCCAGATCCACTGGCTTGGCAGGCCCTTTGCTCACCTCTGACATAGGCAAAGCTCAAAAAGAGACCCAGATTATGTAACACTTTCACCTCATCCAGACACAAGGGAGAGGAAGGGAATATTAGTATTCCTCATATCTATTTCCATGGTGGTCTAAGACCTACCCCATTCACAAACGTACATGGAAAGCTGGAAGGGGCTGCATATCCAACACATCCCCTCTAGTGGATGGGACAGAATTATGGCTCCATTCCCATGTGATCTGGTCAGTGGAGCGGACCAGACCCATGAGGGAGGGAGTATACTACCACTGTAAAGGATTGAAATAGGTTTGTCTCCTCCCTCAGGAAAAGAGCTCATAAGATTAGTGTCTCAAGTATACATCCCCGAGACAACTTACCAATAGGCTGATGCAGTAGATAAGTTGCCTTTTGCTCGGGCTAGGCCACAATGCACAATCTTTCTAGGCCAATTAACTGAAACAGAAAAAGTTTAAAAGAATCTACAAAGACTTGATTCTAGACTAGGGATGTTAAGTTTTAATTCATCAGCTAACTGAGTAGTCAACAGAATTTCTATTGACTGCTTAATTAGATGGGGGGGAGGGCAGTGTGCTCGCTATCCTGGCTGCGCCTCTGCCTTTTAAATGTAGTAAGAGTTGCCCGGGGCTTTTACTACATTTAAAAAGAAGCAGCACAGCAGTCAGGACCCAGCACGAGCAGGGACTGCTTCAGGCCCCGCTTGTGCCATTTCCCCCACTGCGCCTCTGACTCTCCTGCAGAGACAGTGCTGGGAGGAACGGGCTTCAAGCCAGCTCTCCCCAGCACCAGTTCCTGCTCCAACCCACCTTGCTGGACAAGAGTCAATCTAAAACAACTGCCATATGTCAGTGTGGAGGAAAAGACTCATTATTTACCACACTGTAATTATGGTTCTTTGAAATGTTTTCTCTATGTGGATTCTGGTTGTGATGATGCATGCAAACTGTCAGAAAGATAAAGTATAGGTAAGTGGACAATTTATTTGGTTTTATTTGCAAAGCAACACAGGTATACAGCAATGTCCCCCCTAAGTTTTTCCATCCATGTGCAGAATAAATTGTGTCATGTGCACCAACACATGTGCTGATGTGCACCACCAACAGAAACACAAGCTGCTGGCTGTGGTCAGCTTTGGGTGCTCTGCTAATAAGCTGGGCAGCACCTGAATCTCTCCTGAGTGGCTGCCCAAGCACTCAGATTACAGGGAGCACTGGTGTACAGTACTGACAGGTGTGGAGGCAGTTCTCCACCCCAAAGATTGTGTAATCAAATTGAAACCTTTTCTACTGCAATCTGATGCAAGAAGCAGAGAATATTCTGGTGAACCTCTGATCGGTATCCATGCATCTCTTAGGTTTTATTTTTGCCATTTAAAAATTCATTTTAAAAATATAACAGCAATATAAAAATTTTACCTGTAATAACTCAAGGGTCATGGGTATATTCTTAAGCTCCTTTAGCAAATCCAGTGCCCCAGCCTGTAAAACATGCATAAAAGTATTATTACTCAAAATATATTGTATTTCCTACACAGCTGACTTTTAGAATTTTTAGCAGAAAACATATTCTCTCTTTAAATTCCCAAGGTATAAGTTTTAGTTTTGTGAAAGGCACCAGACTAGTAACTTTGAAGATTTAAGTGCTATTTATCTACAGAACAAGCTCAGCACAAGATGATACTGCAAGTTTCTCCAGACTCTTAAAATCAATGTTCTTCCGCCCCAACTGGGCATACTATCTTGAGGGGTGAGAACGATTTAGTATCATACCATTTAGTTCTTGACTGCCATTTAATGCAATTTGAGGGGGAGTAAGGAGAATAGCGAGGTAAAAGTTTAACCAGTTAACCAATAAGAATTATTTTATCTGTTAACCTTACCAGTTAAACTGCCAACCGAGGTGGGGCCAGCGGATCCCAGGAGCCTGGAGGACTGGCCGCCCGCAAAGTGTTTAAATGTATAACTGACTGAATTTCAATCAGTTAAATGGTTACTGTTTTTTTGGGTTTTGTTTTAATTTTTACCTCCCTAAAGGGGAGGGGAGGTTAAAGTCACATCAATACCTGTACTCTAGGAAGTGGACTTACAGCAGACTCATTTCACTCAAGTTCATCAGAAAGACATCAAAAAACAGCAAGTTTCAGTCCATAATGACCTAGGCTAGGCTAGATTAGAATAAGCAATCTGAAAATGAAAGGCTCTATATAGCCCATTACCAATCCTTAAGCAACAAGTTCTTCTATTAGAAACATTTTAACTGGATTTTTATGTTGGCAGGGGCTACATAAGTATTTCTTTGAAGATATACTCGGGTGGGCAAAATACAGTATTTTACTAGAGTCTAGACACAAATGTAGCTTTCCCCTCAGGACAAAGTGTTTATTTTTCTAAATTACTCATAAAGTTGTGAAACGGAAAAAAAGTTGAATGAGGGCTTCCTTTCAAGCTATATCTATCTTAAACCACTTTTATTATGTGGTACGCAGAGTCGTAGGTATATACTGCAAGTGGCTCTTTCACATGAGACTTCAAATGAGGTTGTGTCCAAAAGTTAAAAATTGAAGGGCATGGATCCATACTTGTTTCAATCCTACTAAATCAAATCTAATCAGTTTAGATGTGCAAACTTCTTTTCCCCCTCTAATGGATAACACTGCAAACTCAACCTGGAATCTGAGTTCTTTCTAGCACATGTATCACTAATGTAGATCCATCATGTAATTAATTTTGTAGTTGATGCATGACCCACAACTAAGCTGCATGGGGTTAGGTCTACTAAATACAGTTTTAAAAAGTATGGAACTTCAGTCATTACTGTATGTAGCTATTACCTACTATATTTTTGAGAGAGTTTGTCTGACTGTGTGTCTGTCTGTTTGAGAACTTTTCCTAAATGGTAAGAGCCAGGCCCACCAATATCAGTATATACTTTCCTCTTATTGTAACTTAAAAGCAAGGTAAGGGTTTGGTTGTGCCAGGAAAATGGGATGGGACTGCTTCTCATAAAACCATGCTGAAGAGAGACAGAATCACGAGGCAGATGAAAGGGGCTGGCTGGAGTGTCCACTCACCCCTGTCCAGGCCTGTCCCAGCTCTGAGCCTCCCACCACTCAGGCACCTTTTAAGGAGGGCAGGGGAGGGGGAGCTGCCCCTCCCCCCTCATTATTTGTACAGGAACATTGCTAGCTGCACCCCATCGTCAGGGAGCAAGGGGAAAGTGCACAGTTTGCTACATTCCTCATTGTGCCTGGAGAACACAGAGGGCAGATGACCCTGGACCTACCCCTGCCGGGGAACAAGCACCCCGCCCCTGTCTTTGCCTATTGGAGCTGCAGAGGCCATAGAGAGGCACTTCTCACCCTGCCCCAAGCTGCTGCAGTGAGAGAGGAGTGGGTAGTCCTTTCTCCTAGAGGCAATCTGCATTAAGGATGTTAAGAGATGAGTAATTTGTATCAACTACTCAATTAGTCAACAAGGAAAGGCACTCAGAAGAAGCAACCACCGCTGTGGCTCTGCAGTTTAAATGTAGTAAGAGTCGGGCACGCAGGCAGCCCAGCTACTGCTATATTTAAACTGCAGAGCCGCAGTGGAGGTCGCTCCTGGACCCAGCTCGATTCGGGACTCAGCCAGGCTTGCTCAGTCCCGGATTGCACGGGGTCCAGCAGCCCCTGTCCATGGGAGGGTCCCAGCAGGGAGCTGGGCCCCACCATGGGCAGGAGCTGCTGTGGCAAAGCAGCCCCCTGTCCCACCTCTCTCCCCGCACTGCTGCCTCTCAGAGGCAGCAGCGTGGTGGGGAGAGGGGGAGAATTAGCACTGTGGAGATGGTGCTGGGTAGAACTGGCTTTTAAGCCAGCTGCCCACCACCAGCTCCTGCTTTTCCCCCTCCCCCTTGCTGAGGTTGACTTGGAAGCCAAGACTTTTTCTGTGGATACAACACAGCAGAGACAGTGATAATGTAGTCTGTCTCCAACATACTCTCATTGTACAGATTGAAACTCAATCAGGACTCCCTGGTCCGGCAACATCCGTGGTCCGGCAGGACCACGGTTATTGCTGGACCAAAGAGACCCAGTGGAGGGCCAGAAATAAGAGCCCTGCAGGAGCAGAAATGGTCCAACAAAATCCCTCATTCAGGACCACTCAGGTCCCGAGGGAGCCAGACGAGGGAGGTCCAACCTGTACCCCTTTCCAAATCTGAAAGATCTCCAGGAATGTAAGTGTATTGGGTTTTCCTGTGTAGTTCAGGGTCTATTTAATTTTGTTTTCTGCTAAGATAAACATCCAATTAGTAGTACGTCAGTGTAGTGGTAAGTGTCTACACCAGAGATTAGCTCAGTATATTTCACACTCCTGAGTACAACATAGTTGTAGTAACGTAAGTCTGTAGCGGAGACCTGGTTTAGGCTGTTTAGAACTCCTCCCTGCATTTAAGCAAACCTCTATCAAGCATAGCTCACTCTGCTTCTGTGTGGTTAGAAGTGGCCATTCTACAAGGCCAAATACCTCATCTTCCATTACTCCCAGCCCATAGGAATCTAGAACCATATCCCACAGCATGCTGTCTTCCTAACTCATTAGCACAATCCCACTCTCCTCACAGCCTGAATCTTCCTTTTTCCACTTTGATTTTGTTTACTTTCATTAAATGATGCCCGATGAAGGGCATGCTTGTGTTTATTATATACAAAATGTGGTTTAGAGGGTGTGTGTGCACAAGGAAGCATACTATGTCTCACCACCCTAGGAACACTCTAGAAAGAGGCCAAGGGGGAGGGGGAGCTCAACAGGTGGAGTGGAAAAGTACAAGCATGTGGTAAACAAGTCTATATATGGAAATGTTAAAGATGATTGGTCACACTGAGTATAGAGAATGTGATATGATTGGCCAAAGGTTCATGTTACGTAACTGCCATGAGCCATAAACTATCAAGGGGAGGGGCTCCTCTTTCGAGGGAACCTGGCTGATTTTGTACCAGGGGCTCGCCTTTTGTGCATGCTGAATAAAGATCTGTTGAATTGAACAAAGCGTCGAAGACTTGGGTACCACAAAATCCCAACACTGAAAAAATACTGACATGTTTAATTGAACATTTACCTTTTTACACCTCATCCCTTTTTTTACAAAAGCAAAATTTTACTTCTGTACTCTGAAGCTCAGCCAGTAGTTATAGAAGTACTGCTGTACATGCTACTGAAATATGTTGAGTTTGGAAGATGTCCACAGCAAGCTTTTCAGCTGCAACAAAGGAAAACCTAAAAGGTGATGTTGGCTAATCAAAAAGAATCTACTATCCCAGATGCTTCTCCGAGAAGGCGCATCTATCATGGTGGAGGAGTGACCCATGTCACAAAGATCTTTCTAGCAGCTAGAAGTATAAAAAAGTGGCAATAACACCATCGCTTGACCCAGGGTTTCCCACCCTATGGGTCAGGACTCAAATATGGGTCGCCATTACATTTCAAAAGGGTCGCCAAGTGTCTCCCCAGGTGGCTCTGCCCTCCCTCCTCCCCCCATTTTTGAATTGCCTTGGGTCACCAAATCTTCCTGAATTGTCAAAATGGGTGCCCATCTGGAAAAGGTTGGGAACCGCTGACTTGGCCTCTCTTCCCCGCACCCTAATCTCAACATCTGGAAGATTTTTCTAAGACAAAGATTTTGAACTCAAGAAGCTGGTCCCAGGCTGAAAAGCACTCTGAGTATTGAGCAACTGTAAGCTGCCTGTAACATGTTAGGGTACGAAACTTCTTGATTCAAATTGCTTAGTCTGTTCAAGTTAGAATTTAGGACTGTGTCTCTGTTTTTATTTTTAGGTAACCAACTTTGATCTCTATGCCTTCTATTGAAATTCAATTAAAATCTATTTGTAATTAATTAATCTGTTGGAGAATCTCACCTCAAATTGGACCTGTACAAGCATTTTGTACTTTCCAGTGAATAACTGGTAAACTAAATAATGAGCTTGCATTGATCAGGCTTCTGACCAGTGCAAGACTGTAGAGTTCTGGGGTGCGGGGCTGACGCTGGGGCCTCTCTACTGATAGTTTATGAGTGGTTGGGAAATCCTTAAAGGAACTCAGTTGTGCATGTCCCTGTTAGAGGCATGTAGTTTGACATTAGCACCACAGTACCAAAGACAACCCAGGCTGGTGAGTTTGGAAGGCTTGGCAGTCCCACAATCCAGGTTACACCTCAGAGATACCAGCACAGGGGCACTCCAGCACTATTTCTGTTTTAATAAAGGGTTAACATTCAAAAGAAGTGGAAAACCACTTTGTTACAGCAATTGATTTGTAAAGTAGTGCCACAATATAAATATATATATTTTTTTTTGTACAGAAAAAAGGGGAGGGCAGTAGGTCAGTATTTCAGCTGGCTCTCATAACTAGTGAAAGGAAATATGCTTACAGCCCCACCTAGAGTCATGCATAGCCATCCACTTGAAACAGCAAATAAATGTTTAAATAAACTTTATTCCCAAACTTTATTGGAATAGTCCTCTATCCCCAAGTGAAGCCTACATACCTAACTCCTCATCCCCAGCCCGACCCCAGAGTAAATGAACAAAAACAAAAATTGAATTAAGGACCCGAGCAATGCCAGGTTAATCTTCTAAAAGCTCATAAAATGAAGTAAACTTTTTAAAAGAATCCCTATATGAAGTTAGTTACACAGTAATAGCCTCTTCTATTTAGGGGAGCTACAATTTAAATTTAATAAGATTAAATACTCCTCTTACCTTTTCTTCTCAAAACTTACTGAACTGTCCTTGATTTTTGAAAATTCATATGTGCAACATTAACTCTGCCCACTTGCACCTATGCATTGCAATAAGGACGTTATTACACTTATGAAAATATAAAATAAAATGGCACACATTTGTAACTAAGACTAAACGTCAGGTGCTGCTGAAATAATGAATAGTATACACTTTAATTTAATAATCTTATTAGAGGAGTTAACGCGCATTTGAGATGTGTGTCAAGCATTACATGTTATAAAACATAATATTTCAATACAATCTTGTGTGATTGCTGCCGACTGAAAACTGCATATGTAAAACAACAATTATTACTTTTGATGAATCTGAGTATATGAGTTCAGCACAGCTGCAATTTAACAAGTCAATTTATGATATACAGAGCACTAATAGTCTACCCATGAAAAGCGATTGTCCATGTTCATGTTATACTTTCCAAATCAGAAGTCAAATTCTGGACAACTAGAATACTATAGCTCAATCTTCTGTCATGAGCCAAAACGCCAGATTTTCAACAGCAAGTTAAATAAAAGCATCCCTTCTCGTCTGTTCTGACAAATTCAAGGCTCCAAGAAAGTCCTTGGAAATGCTTGCACACAGGCTTTTACATCTGTCACATCATTTCCACCAATGCACCAAGATTTTATTCAAGTGCTACAGTGCAGCATATTTAAAAGGGGGTACTGTCAGCATAAAAAAAAAACAAAAAAAAAACCCTAAAAGACTTTCTAGAAAGAGCAGTTCATACTGTGGAAAAATAGGCAAATATGACATTTCTGTCAGAAGCTTTGTTATAAGAGGTATGTGTGAGAAAGCACAATCCAGCTTCATCCTCCAATAAAATAATAATTTTGTATATGTCAGTTTTGGGCATTTTCACAGGAATAGTCTATATCGGGGTAGGCAACCTACAGCACAAGTGCAACACAAGCCAATTACGAGCAGCACACAGGGAGCTCAGCCCCCGCCCCCCCTTCCCCTACAAGAAGCTCAAGCTGCCGCTGGTGGGGTTACCAGATGATTTCAAAAAAATACCGGACACACTTGATCTCAGATGGAGGGGGGGGGCTGGCCAGGGGAAATCCGGGGGGGGGGGGGGAGACAGCTGGCGGGAAGCAGGGCTGGCCGGGAGGGGATTGTGGGGGAGCAGGGCTAGCTGGGGGGAAACCGGCCGACGGGTAGCGGGGATGGCCGAGAGGGGGTTGGGGGGAAACGGGGCTGGCTGGCAGAGATCGGGGGAAGGAACCGGCCAGCAGGAAGCAGGGCTAGCCGGGAGGGGGTTGGAGGGAACGGGGCTGGCTGGGGGAAATCTGTGAGCGTGTCTACCAGCCAGGCAGTACGCAACTACATACTGATACTCATGATAATAATAAAACTTATTTAATTAGAAAATACTGGACATTTATACGTCTGGTATTTTCTCAATTCGTTTCCTGGACAGAAAGCTCAAATATCGGACACCTGGCAACCCTAGCCGCTGGAGCCCTTCCCTTTCCTCCGCAGCCTATGAGGCTGCACCATGCCCGACAGCAGTGGGAGGAGGCAGTGCTGGAGCTGAGGCAGTGGCCAGCAGGAGGTGAGGGGCCGGCCAGGAGACTGGATTAGTGGGGGCCAGTGGCATAGGTCCAGAAAAAAAAACTTTCCCTAGTCTGGCAAAATCCCTTATCCGGGACCAGTCAGATCTGAGGGTGCTAGATCACGGAGGTTGAAACTGTAGTATTTCTAAAGTGACATGCACATAAAGCAACGGTGTGTCAAATGACATGCGTGCTGATTGTACACAACATTGAAAAGTGAAAGCCATGCACTCCCTCTGCATCCAATCAAAGTACTGCTACAGTTCAATCAGCACACCCCACAAATTCTAGATACACAAACGCAAAACCACTCTATCCCAGGAGACTGTCTCTGTTACAACAATCTTGCAGTCCACAGATATGAAAGAGGGCCACTCATACAGACCACTCACTAGCCTAGGCTGCCCATTGCTGCTGTAAGGTATGCTACTAGGCAACTACCTGTTCAGCTGCCCCTTCCCCACTGCCATGTTGCTCCTGCAGTCTGCCTTGGAGCTGTACTTAAAAGGTGGGATCAGTCTCTCCCTCTCTCTCACACACACACAGCATCTCTGTCTCTCACACATTTGTACACCCTTAGCACTGTGCAGCTGTGTATGCCTCTTCTGAAGAAGAGTGTGGTGCGCTCCAGCATGACAGTGTGGATTCATCATCTTCAGTTTCTACTGAGAAGTGTTTGCTGTTTCTATTATGTTTCCTCCTTCCTGCCTTAGTCCATGGTGCCTTATTAAGTGTGAGGCTACATTAACAATGTGCTAACTCTTGAGGGCTTAGCAGAGTGCTAGTTCACCATTTAGTAGGAACACAATCCCTGGGAAATATTCCCTCCTCGGATTCCACCACTGCACCCACACATCATAATCATCACCTCAGGTTACAATATTGTTTAAAACTTATACTCTATGTATATACTGTCTTTTGTCTGCAGAAAAAAAACGGTATCTGGAACCTAATCCCCTACATTTACATTTTTATGGGGAAATTGGATTCTCTTACCATCATTTTGCTTAAAGTAGCTTTTTTCACAAACATAACTACAACATTAAGCAAGCTGTTACTATACTTGCCCAACTTATGTGTTACTTCGCATGAACAAACTAAGGTCTCTAACACTACAAAGCTTTGCTTTCCACTTGAACTAACCATTGGGATGTAAGTAATTGTTCCGTAAACTTCCATTCATATGGTGCCAGCTGCTACTTGTTTTCATTAGCATAGTAAATACATCTGGCTTTAACATTCTCAGAGTAAAAAATCGGAATTGGCTCAGCTGCCAGCGCATGCAGCTGCATCTCAGAATCCCATACTTAGGTTGTACTGAGCATGCACACTGGAACTGAGCATGCTCAGTAAAAGCTGCTGTTGCTGCTGCCCTTACTTGGATTCAGACGCTGCTCCCAGCTCTTTACAATCATTGAAAAGGGCTCAGGGAGCAAATTGCAGCAGGGGGAAGGGCAGGGTGTGAGTGAGAGGCAGAAATTAACCGAGGGGGAGGGGGGGCATCAATTAACTGGGTGCAGCAGAACAGGGGCTGGAAGGGAAAATATTTGGTGAGGGGGGTGATTGGAGGTGGGAGGGAGACAGTGCCAGCCCCTGTCATGGGGTTTTGCCCCCACACAGGGAGGGACAAAGGGTGTAACAATTACCCGGGGGGGCGGGGGGAGGGAGGTGAGCCACCTGCCAAGTATGCAAAGCCAGGAATTGGGGGGCCCAAAGAGGGGCAGAGAGGGGGTTTTATTTAATCCTCTCAGGGAAATTTATACCATCATCAGAGCACAGGGTAGCTTCCTGAATGCTCTTAAAGGTACAGATTCTCTAATGCATTGTCCCTCCCTGCTAGCCCCTCCCTCTCTGTTTGCTGTTGTTTTTTAAAATTTCCTATATGGGTACTAAACAAGCAACCCATTGAAAGCACAAACACAATATTCCTAATGATTTGAAGCTAAGTAAAGGTAATATTAATACAGGTTGACCCTGTCTAGTCTGGCACCCTTGGGACCTGGTGGGAGGTTAGTGCTGTCTAGCAGCATTACCAATATTTCCAAGGCTTACTGGGGTCTTAGAAGACATTTAGGGGCAAATTAGAGCAAAACAACAACACAGAACACTGAGCGCCAAGACTGGTGGCTGAAAACAAACTTTATGAGACCGTGGGAAACTTGGTCACATCCATTATAAGTGGACATTGAGGCTACATCTACACTACGAGTTTTCTTGGCAAAAAATATCATTTGCATATTTTCAGCCAATCCGTTTTTGCGCTGGGGTTTTTGCACATAAACAAGCAGTGTGGATGTTTCCTTTTTGCGCAAACCCCCCTTTTTCCGCAAGATCGGTAAACCTCCTTTTTTGAGGCATAGGGATCTTGCAGGAAAAGGGGTTTTTGTGCAAAAAGGAACCATCCACACTGCTTGTTTTTGCGCAAAAACTGCAGTGAAAAAAACAGATCGGCAGAAAATATGCAAATGAGTCCCTCATTTGTACATTTTTGTGGAGAAAACTTGTAGTGTAAACGTAGCCTGAGTTAACAAAAATCATGCAGGACCATGGATCTTGCCAGAACAGAGAGTGCCAGACTAGAGAGGTTCAACATATATATTTTATTTTTAAGAACAGATTAATCAGTTCAGCAGAGCTTCCAAAAGCAGCTGAACTGTACTGGTGAATCTGGCCACTAACAATAATTGATGGATTCATTCAAAAGCCCATGTTCCTATATTTTATCATTGTTACTATATGGAGAAAAGTCTATATTATATTCCATGATTAACATAAGTTAAGTCCAAGTGAAGACTGGTAAAACATGAAATATTTTAAAGGCCAATTTTAACTCAAATTATTTAGAAAACTGGCTTGCACATTCTTAGAAAATTCATTAAAAACTCAAATATTAAGTGTAGTGAGTTTGGGGAGGATATATTGTATTTTTTATGCATAACAAGAAGTTGCTTTAAGTGCAAAGTGCAACTCAACCTGATTTATGGAACTACTCACAACTGATGCCTCCATTACAAAAAGTCTTACTGGTAATACTTTAAGAAAATGTTCTACATTTACTCAGAATCAAAATAACAATTCCGTGTTTTTATTTAAACATCCTCCTGCAATGTGTGAAAGCTATAGGCTGCAATATTGTGCGTATGCAGGGGAAGAAGAAAGTACTTAATAGGTAGCAGGTTAAAACAAACACAAGGAAGTACTTCTTCATACAACACAGTCAACTTGTGGAACTCCTTGCCAGAGGATGTTACAAAGTCCAAGATCTATAACAGGGTTCAAAAAAAGAGCTAGATAAATTCATGGAGGATAGGCCCATCAACAGCTATTAGCCAGGATGGACAGGAATGGTGTGTCTAGCCTCTGTTTGTCAGAAGCGGAGACTGGGCAACGAGGGATGGATCATTTGATGATTAACTGTTCTGTTCATTTCCTTTGGGGCACCTTGCGTTGGCCACTGTTGCAAGACAGGATACTGGGCTAGATGGACTTTTGGTCCAACCTAGTATAGCCATTCTCATGTTCTTACGTAGCTCTGTTCACTAACTGATCCTGCCAGACTCAATTATTTTATTGCTCTTCTCTAAAACATTTTCAGATTGTCACTATCTTTTTAGGTAATGTGGTACCATAAATTAAATACCAAAGTTGCTACTGTACCAGAGCCATTTACTGAAGGACTATTACCTCCATGGTCTGTGATGTGTTATCTTCAACCCAACATCAAATTGCTCTTTTTCTCAAGGCAAACTCATGTCTAAATTACTCTCCATTTCCCTTCCATAACTTTCATGCAGCATTACTGCTCTTTGGGTTATCATCTCTGGTTCAATATCTGGTTTTTAAATTGTTATTCCACAAATGCAGTTGCTTCTGTCATCTAAGATGAATCTTATTTTATTTTCCATTCATATGTCCAGCCTCTTTGCATCCATTTGCATTATTTCTCTGCCCTCAGTGTTGTTCACAAGTACTCCTAATATACTTTTATTTGCAAATTTCATCACCACAGTATTTACTTCCTCTTTTAGGTCATTAATACAGATGGCAAATAAGGCATTAACACATTCAGCAATGTGCTTGAGCATATGCTTAAGCCTGAAATGATTTGCTGAATAAGGATAGCTGAAATAAAGCATGTGTCCAAGAGCTGTTCTAAACTGTGGCCTAAGGCCTCAGTTCTGCAATTTACATGAAGGAAGTACCCTGTGTTTTTACAACCACTGCAGTCAATGTTGCTCTGTGCTGGTACAAGGGTTCATCTGCACATTGTAAATTGCAAGGCTGGGCCTAAATCATGACCTATAACATGATTAACTGCTCCATTCAACATATCTTACAATTCAGTATAGTGTAGTGCCCATTCATTGCTTCTGATTGTTTACAATAATTTCCCACCCCATGGTTATAGCCAGGGCTCGACAAACTGCAGCAAAATCCACTCACCAGCCCCGTATCGCGCATGCGCCAGACCCGCACTGTACATGCGCGCACCTCCGGTGAACAGGGCGACCGGCTGAAATCTACTCGCCACAGGCGAGTAGATAAACGGATTTGTCGAGCCCTGGTTATAGCCAAGTCAATTTGAATTCATTTTTGGGTAATATTTTTGAGAGACAGCAGTAAATGTTTTACTGGAGTCCAAGGGTCTAGTTATGATGTCCTTCATTGTGTTGGTGAACACCTATTCACACAAGTAGGCTCATTTACTTTGACAGTAGTACTTTAATTCACTAATTTTGTAATTTTCCAAAAAGAAATCAAGTTTGCAGGTGAAGATTTGTTCTTCCTAAAATCCATGCTGCTTATTTGTAATATTGTCTTGTGAGTTACCTGATTCGGCACCTAATGAAGTAGGTGGAAAGACTCACATTCACTCTAATTGACATTGGATCAGCCTCTAAGGGCTTGATAACACAGTAAAAAAGACCAGAACAGTTATTGTGGAAAAGCTATACTGGAACAGTTGCCTGTGCCTTAGTCTATACTAAGGCTTTATTTTGAAATAACCCCACTGAGGTCAAATTAGTAAGTGGTGTGTCCACGCTACCAAGCTCGTTATTTTGAAATAATGGGCCTCTTATTTAAAAATCTGTACTCATTCTCACCTTGAGGAATAATGCTAATTCTGAAATATTTCAGAGTGGTAGCCATGTTAGCCTTCAACTGACAAAAACTTAAAATATAACAAATAGTCTTGCAGCACCTTAGAGACTAACAAAAAATGTAGATGGTATCATGAACTTTCATGGGCACAATCCCCTTCTTCAGATGAATGGAATCCAGGTTTCAAATAAATAGCAGAAAAAGAGGGGATAGGGAGGGAAAGAGAAGGAAAAAGAAGGGGGAAAAAAGGGAAAAAATATTGTCAATTAGAGTGTCCATGCTAAATGAAGCTAATAAGAGTACATAGTACCCTCTCTAATTACCCAGTGCTTGGTTTCTTATGTCATTAGGATCCAGAATGTAGCGGGTAATCCAGTTAAGGCAGTGGTCACCAACCAGTAGATCAGGTTCTACAGGTAGTTCTTGGAGCCTCTGACAGGTGATCTTGACTGGTTTGGCCAGGAAGCTATTGAGCGCTGGCACTTCAGTTGCCACTGTCATGCTTCTCCTGCCCTGAGCCTTGGAGCGCCTCCTGCCCCTGCCCCCCGCCCCAAAGCTTCCTGCTTGCTGTGCAGAGTTTGGGGGAGGCAAACAGGGAAGTGCCAATGTCAGGGTGTCCCTCCTCCCCCCATTCCTGTACCCAGTCTCCACATGGAGAGAAGGGGATGGAGGGAGCTTGGCAATGCAAATCTCTGTCAGTCTCTCACACTGTGTGTGTGTCTGTCATTCTCACAAACACACACTGTCCTTCACTCATCTCCCAACCCAACACATATTTGGGTTCTTGTTGTTACTTTTTTTACTGCTTGCAAAGTGGGTTAGTTTTAGTTTCTGACTGGACTGTGCATTTCATAATTTTCATTTCTCTCTTACGCCTAAATTTAATTCTTTGAGTAGTGAGTTCTAACATGCCAAACCTGTCGTGGCTGAAATCATTATCCCTATGGTAATTGCTACTCCTGGAAGTGGCTGGCATGTCACTGCAGCCCCTGAGAAAGGCAGAGAAGGGGGTCTCCACGTGCTGTTCTTGCCTGCAGGTATCACTCCTGCAGCTCCCATTGATCAATAATGGGGAACCGAGACAACCAGCAGAAGCTGTGGATTCAGTGCGTGTAGATGAAGGGCAGCACATGGAGCCATTGCTGTACATGCCAGCTGCCTTCAGGAGTGGTGCAGGGCCAGGGCAGGAGTAACTCTGCCTTAACCCTACTGCTCAACCATCCGTAAGCCATCTCAGTTAAACGGTGCCCACCCACAGCCAACTTCCTGAATCCCTGTCCTAGCCCTGAACCTCCTCCTGAATCCAACCTCCTGCCTCAGACGTGAGTCCCCCTGCACCCAACTCCTTCCCACAGCTTGCACCCTGAAACCTCTTCTGGACCCCAATCTGCTGCCCTGGGCGAAGCCTGGTGCCCCTCCCACACTCCAAGCTCCTTGGCCCAATACCAGAGCCTGCACCCCAACCCCCTATCGCAGCTTGGTGCAAGTGAGTGAGGAAGGGGGATGGAGTGAACAGGGTGAAACCTTGGAGAAGGGGAGGAGCAGGGGCAGGGCTTCAAAGAAGGGGCAGTAAGGAAGTTGGGCAAGGGTATTTGGGTTTGAGGTAGATCTGACATTGCACTTCAATTGAAAAAGTGATCTTGTGGTTAGAAAGGTTGGAGACCACCTAGTTAAGGTCTTTGTTTAAACCTCTGTTACAGGTATAAAAATCACTTTATTCCAAAATAATTATTGCACTCACAAAACATACTAATCATTCCAGAGTAAAATGGCTTTTATTCTGGAATAATATGTTTACAAGTGCAACTATTTTGCAATAGCTGCTAAAGAATAATTTACACTACAATACCTATTCTGGTCAATTTCACTTATCAACAAGCCCTTACTGGTGTTTTTCTGGCAATTTGTTTCATTATCAGATTATTTTAATAGATAACGTATGGAGGTAGATTTTCATGACCATTCTTTTCTTTCTGTCAATGTTGGTATCACATGTCCTTTTTCTTATCTTCCAGGAGATCATCAATTCTAATAACTGTTAACATTTTAGCTAATTCCTTTTACACCATAGGAGAGGAAAGTTAACATCTATATGTTTACAATATATGGATTAACATCCCTCTTCTATGGTGAAGGTCTGTATATTCAAATTTTTCATAACTGCACTTGTTTGTTTGTGAATATCAATTCAAACTTTTTAATGAATTTACTTCAATCTTGACCAATGTCTGTGCAAGTTCTTGTGAATAAGTTTACTTGTAGCAGGAATATTTGTGAAACAACAAATTTTAGGCATATATGCCGAGTATTCTAGGAAAGAAAGCAGTGAGTGTTAATGTGAGAATACACATTGGCAGCCTGAAACTGAGTTATGATAATTCAGTCAGGTAATGAGTCAAATTTTATATTTCTGTATCACTGAAAACTAACTAGCACAACTAGAATTTTGAACAGTGAATACTTGCAGTGAAATGCACAAGAACAATACACACCAGCGATGAATGCACAAGCAGCAAAGTCTGACAAAATGCTGAAGGAACCGACCAGGGGTCATGCACAGCTTGACCTGCTGCTCACAAACAGGGAGGAACTAGTAGGGGAAGTAGAGGTGGGTGACAACCTGGGAAGCAGTGATCATGAGATGGTAGATTTCAGGATCCTGACCAAAGGAAGAAAGGAGAGTAGCAAAATACACACCCTGGACTTCAGAAAAGCAGACTTAGACTCCCTCAGAGAACTGATGGGCAGGATTCCCTGGGATGCTTACATGAAGGGAAAAGGAGTCCAGGAAAGCTGGCAATATTTTAAAGAAGCCTTATTAAAGGCACAGGAAGAAACCATCCCAATGTGCAGCAAGAAAAGCAAATATGGTAGGCGATCAGATTGGCTTACCAGGGACATCTTTGGTGAGCTTAAACACAAAAAGGAAGCTTACAAGAAGTGGAAACTTGGACAGATGACTAGGGAGGGGTATAAATATATTGCTTGAGAATGCAGGGGAGTTATCAGGAAGGTGAAAGCGCAAGTGGAATTGCAGCTAGCAAGGGATGTGAAGGGTAACAAGAAAGGTTTCTTCAGGCATGTTAGCAATAAGAGGGTGATCAGAGAGGATGTGGGGCCCTTACTGGATGAGGGAGGTAACCTAGTGACAGATGATGTGGGAAAAGCTTTCTTTGCCTCTGTCTTCACGAACAAGGTCAGCCCCCAAACAAATGCACTAGGCAATGTAGTATGGGAAGGAGGTGGACAGCCTTTGGTGGGGAAAGAACAAGTTAGGAACTATTTAGAAAAGCTAAACATACACAAATTCATGGGCCCGGATTTAATGCATCTGAGGGTACTGAGGGAGTTGGCAAATGTCATTGCGGAGCTTTTGGCCATTATCTTTGAAACCTTGTGGAGATCGGGAAATATCCCAGATGACTGGAAAAAGGCAAATGTAGTGCCCATCTTTAAAAAAGGGAAGAAGGACAATCCAGGGAACTACAGACCAGTCAGCCTTACCTCAGTCCCCGGAAAAATAATGGAGGGGATCCTCAAGGAATCCATTTTGAAACACTTGGAAAAGGGGACAGTGATCAGGAATAGTCAACATGGATTCACGAAGGGCAAAACCAATCTCATTAGCTTCTATGATGAGGTAACTGGCTCTGTGGATATGGGAAAGTCAGTGGATGTGATATATGTTGATAAAGCAAAGTTTTTTATAAGGTCTCCCACAATATTCTTGCCAGCAAGTTAAGGGAATATGGATCGGATAAATGGACTGTAAGATGGATAGAAAGCTGGCTAGAGGGTCGGGCCAACTGGGTAGTGATCAATGTCAGGTTGGCGGTTGGTTTCTAGTGGAGTGCCCCAAGAATCTGTTCTAGGACCAGTTTTGTTCAACAACTTTATTAATAACCTGGATGAGGGGATGGATTGCACCCTCAGCAAGTTTGCAGATGACACAAAGCTTGTGGGGAGGTAGATATGCTGGAAGGCAGGGATAGGGTCCAGAGTGACCTGGACAGATTAGAGGATTGGGCCAAAAGAAATCTGATGAGGTTCAACAAGGACAAGTGTAGAGTCCTGCACTTGAGACAGAAGAATCCCAAGCATTGTTGCAGGCTGGGGACCGAATGGCTAAGTAGCAGTTCTGCAGAAAAGGACCTGGGGATTACAATGGATGAGAAGCTGAATATGAGTCAACAGTGTGCCCTTGTAGCCAAGAAGGCTAATGGCATATTAGGGTGCATTCGGAGGAGCACTGCCAGCAGATCCAGAGAAGTGATTATTCCCCTTTGTTCGGCTCTGGTGAGGCCACACCTGGAGTACTGGGTCCAGTTCTGGGACCCCCCCACTATAGAAAGGATGTGGATGCACTGGAGAGGGTCCAGCAGAGGGCGACCAAAATTATTAGGGGGCTGGAATGCATGACCTATGAGGAGAGACTGAGGGATTTGGGTTTGTTTAGTCTGCAGAAGAGAAGAGTGAGGGGGGGATCTGATAGCAGCCTTTAACTTCCTAAAGGGAGGTCTCAAAGAGGATGGAGAAAGGCTGTTCACAGTAGTGACAGATGACAGAACAAGGAGCAATGGTCTCAAGTTACAGTGGGAGAGATCTAGGTTGGATATGAGGAAAAACTATTTCAAGAGGAATCAAGTGAAGCACTGGAATGGGTTACCTAGGGAGGTAGTGGAATCTCCACCCCTAGAGGTTTTTAAGTCTCGGCTTGACAAAGCCCTGGCTGGGTTGATTTAGTTGGGATTGGTCCTTCCTCGGGCAGGGGGCTGGACTTGATGGCCTCCTGAGGCCTCTTCCAGCTCGATGGTTCTATGACAAAGTGAACCCCCATCTGTCTGGATTTGCAACCCCTGGACAAGAGGCTGTGAAAGGTCCCTCTGGACCTGAGAGTAGCAGAAACTGAGCTAGTGGGTCAGTAATTACTACCGGGTTTGGAGAGCAGCTACTTCTGACTCTACATCGGCCAACGCAGAACTTCTCGGCATTGTCCAGTCTCGGCTGCAGCACCTCACGTGACACAGCTGCACGCTAGGCAGTGAAAGCGACGCGTGTAACCGGACCTGCCTGCCAGCCCGGACTGCGGGGCGTGAGCGAGGCTCCCCTGCCAATCCCAGCCCCGGCGAGCCGGCTGCTTCGCTCCCGCTGGCGCTGGCGGAGGAGAGCGCCGAGCCGAGCCGGGGAACCTAACGAGGCGCTCGCACTCACCGAGGCCCTGGCGCCCCGCAGTGGGGCGGGGGGGTTTCAGCGAAAGCGGGAGGCGATTGCCCGGCCCTCGCCTCCGCCCGCGCCCACGCGTCACTCGCTGCTGGAAGAAGCCCGCTCAGGAGGCCCGCACAGAGGAGACCCGGCGCTGCAGCGCCCGGGCTAAGGGACGAGCCCGCTCCCAACGCGCCCGGCGGGGAACAGGCCGAGCTCGCCCAGCAGCAGCGCGAGGCACCAACCGCACTTTCGGGGGACGGTTGGTGGGGGGGGGGGGTTGTGGGCGCGCCTGGGGTCTGCCAATTGGGCGCGAGGCACCGCGCGGCCGGGAGGGCAGGGGAGGGGCGAGCAGAGAATGGCGCGCGACCAGCCACCCCCCGGCGCCCGCTCACCGCGTTCTTCTTCTGCACCATCTTGTCCATCTTCTTGGCGATGCGGATGATCTCGTCTTCCGTGCTCATGGCTGAGGGGGCCCGGCCGCCGCGCCGAGGGCTGGGCCTGCGGGACGCACAGGAGAGACGAGAAGGGAGCGGCCGCGGACACCGCCGCTCAGGCCCCTCGGCTCAGCAATGGAGCCAGGTCACCGGATCACAAGCGCACCCAGCAGCCCGAGCGGCGGCGCCGGCGCCAGGCAGCGCTCATCAAGCGCCAGTCTGCGAGACAGGCCTCAATCGGGCAGCCCGAGAGCATCCACCCGCGCGTGGGGGGCGGGGTTAGCGAGCGGCGGGCGGTGCCCGGGACTCTGGAGGCAGCTAGCGCGGGGTTGTGCGGCCCGGTCTGTACATGGGTAGCTCCGCACCGCGCTCTTCAGGGGTGCGCTCAGGGCTGAGCCCGGGAGCTGCAGGCTCCAGCCCCTTGTGACAATTCGTCACACCCGGCTTGTACTGGCAAGCAGCGCCTCCCCGCTGAAACCGTCTGGAGGGGACAGAGGTTGCCCCGGATCCCCAAACCTCCTTGTTGTTGGGTCTGGAGCAGGATTGCCAATAAGAAGCTGCTTTCACCTCCCCTTCTTGGCTGGCGTCACTTCCCTGAGGGTATGGCTGCTACAAACTTAAGTTGAGCTAACCCAGGTCACCGCGACCAGGGTACTTGTGGTCATGTCGACGCCACCCTCGGTGCTGCTGCCTATCCTTGCCAGGAATGCTCCCTCTGGCTTAAAAAAAGTAGTGGGGAGGCTGGGCAGTAACTTGTCTTGGAGCGGGGACAGGAGCAGCCAGGCTCCAGCTGCAGTCCCCAGCCACGCCTAGGAGACAGCCAGAGCTGTGACCAGCATCCCCTGTAAACTGTGCGCTTGGGCCGCTGCTAGGAGAAATTCAGATGAGGTGCATGTGATTAGCAGAGCACCCACAGCTGGTTTGTGTGTTTCTGCTGGTGGTGTACATTTGCACATGCCTCTGTGCATATAAAATTATTTTGCACTTGTATAGAAATGATTAGAGGAAACACTGACTGAGCCGAGCTTTTTTGTCAATTTCATGGCACCCTGCTGGAGAAGTTACCAGAGTATCCAGGTATACAGCAAGCAAACCTGTTTTTGCCCCACTGCAGTCTAGCCTGTTCACTAGTCAAGTCCAATGCAGGGAAAGGGTAGGTATGTAGATAGATTTTCAGTTACAAAGATGGGATCCCCATAGTTGCAGGATACATCTTTTGACTTTTCATTGATTAACTCAATGCCCACAGTTTCTACTAGAAAAGGTATTGATACAGCCAAAAGAGGTAAAGTTATCTGCTTCTCATTCCCTTCTAGATTTGTGGGGGAATATGCAGAGTAGTTTGTTTACATGCACAGAAATGTCCCTAGAATCCTTCTGAGATGTCGCAATAAAACTTTCATCAAGCTACTCTGCAATCCTCTGCCAAATGTTTGTAGAGAGGGCTGCCTTATTTCTTCCTCTGTGGTAAGATGTTTTCCCACACTGTTCAACAATAAGTTCAACAGGCACTGCTGCAGTACACAGGCTATCAGCATACATGCCTTGGCAGCTTGATGGTCTGAAGCAGTAGCCGCTGTGCTCTCTTTGCCTTTGTTAGCCTCTGATGTGAGATATCAGCTAAAATCACCAGCACATATGGAAAACTGACAGTTTTCAGAGCTATTGCCTTTACTACTAGAATTATACAACTGAGAAAATATCCTCTCATTTTCATAGTCACTGTAGCTGATGCAGTGACTGGTGCTGTGCACAAACAATTCCAAGAAGTAAGAATGTAGTGCTTACTGCTTATGGGGAGCACGTTCAGCATCTTAAGTTTTGGTTTCTGTAGTGTATTCAGTGACAATGGTACTTCTGTGTGTGTGTTATCTTCAACAACTGCTGTTTCAGCCTTTGGGATTCACACCCACAGAACACCAGAGTCATAACTAGAAGAAAGAAGAGGACTTGGGCTAACAAGTTCAGCGAGAGCCTGAAAGCTAGCATTGTGTTGTAGCCTGAGTACAGGGCCTGTAGGATGAACATTGCAGACAGCTTGGAGAAGGAAGAAGTGGAGGGGTGAAAGGTTCAAGAGTCCTAGCAAGAAAAGAAGGAGGTACACCAAGACATAATGGGGCTTTTCAAACAGCAAATACTGATGCTATAGATCCCATGTTTATTTCCCTCTGCTTCCCATTGTCAGCTCAGTTCAGGACCTCCCAATTGCCCTCCTCTCCAACATTTCATGGGGAAACAGAGATTGTTGCACTTACCCCTCCACTCCTGGGGAAATTAAAGACAATCACAGCTTCACATACATTAAGCCAATGGTCATCAACCAGTAGATCGGGATCTATTAGTAGATCTTGGAGCCTCTGACAGGTGATCTTGACTGGCTTGGCCAGGAAGCTAGCAAGCTCTGGCACTTCAGTTGCCCCTCCCCCCATAGTCATGCTGCTCCTGCTCTCTGCCTTGGAGCTGGTCCCCTGGGAGCCTCCTGCGTGCTATGCAGGGTGTGTGTGGGGGGGAGAGGAGAGCGAGGGGCACTGATGTCAGGGAGTCCCTCCTCCCCCCCACTTCTGTACCCTTCTCTCCACATGGAGAGAAGGGGACAGAAGGCGCTTGGCAATGCAAATCTCTCTCATTCTCACAAACACACACTGTCCTTCACTCTCATCTCCTGACCCAACATATATGTGGGGGGTTGTTATTACTTCTTTTACTGCTTTCAAAGTGGGTTAGTTTTGGTTTTTGATGATCTGTATATTTCATGATTTTCATCTCTCTCACACTTAAATTTTTGAGTAGTAGAGTTCTAAAATGCCTACCCTGTTGTGGCTGGAGTCATTATCCCTATGATAACAGCTGCTCCTGGAAGTGGCTGGCATGTCACTGCAGCCCCTGAAAAAGGCAGAGCAGGGGGTCTCCACATGCTGTCCTTGCCTGCAGACACCATTTCTGCAACGCCCATTGATCAGTATTGAGGAACCATGCTCAGTAGAAGCTGTGGGCTCAGTGCCTGTCGATGAGGGGCAGTATGTGGTGCCATGGAGCCATTGCTGTACATGCCAGCTGCTTTCAGGAGCGGTGCAGGGCCAGGGCAGGAGTAAGCCTGCCTTAACTCCACTGCTCCACCACCCAGAAGCAGTCTCAGTTAAACCGTGCCCATCCAGAGCCTTCTTCCTGAACCCCTCTCCCCGTCCTGAACCTCCTCTTACACTCAACCTCCTGCCCCAGACGCAAGTCCCCCTGCACCTAATCTCCTTCCTAGATCTTGCACCCTGAAACTCCTCCTGGACCCCAATCCCCCACCCTGGGCTAAGCTGGGAGCCCCTCTCACACTCCAAACCCCTTGGCTCAAGACCAGAGCCGGCATCCCAATCCCCTACCCAACTTAGTGAAAGTGAGTGAGGATGGGGAGAAAAGGGGATGGAGTGAGCAGGGTGAGGCCTCAGAGAGGGGGTAGAGTAGGGGCAGGCAGAAAGTGGGGCAAGGATTTTGGGATTTGAGGTAGATCTTACATTGCACTTAAATTGAAAAAGTGATCTAGTGGTTAAAAAGGCTAGAGACCACTGCATTAAGCTGTGAAAGCCATTGTTGCTTGGTGTATGTGTAGCTGAAATAGACATGAATGTTTTCCCATTCATAGTATCTATTAGTAAAATTTACGAAAGTTTTTAATGTCTGTTTTAAAACTGTCCCCTTTTTGCACTGATTTTGTTGCAGAATTTTTGGAACATAATTCTTATTACCATGTGTTAGTTGGAACATAATTCATTTTTATTAGGTCACAACAACATTCATGTATGAGCAGTATAGCTCCATCTTGAGATCTTCAAATAGCCTTTGTATCAGGTTCAGACAGCTGCTCCACTTCTGCCTTCCACCCCAGCAGAAACTTTTCCCTCTTTGCTTCACATATATTGTGTAGTATACAACAGGGAGCTATATAAACATGGGGATATTTTTCTTGTGAGCAGGGTTCAGCATGCAGATCCAGGAATGTGATTTTTAGAGCCCTGCAAATCTGCAGATAACAGCTTTTTATCCACATCCAAATATTCACATACTCAAGCAATATAGTAACTACAGCAACTGTACCTGATATAACTTGAGCAGACATAAGCTTGGACTATAGACTTGGCTTACAATGTGTGAAATCATAATTGGTTCAAATAATAGCAGCTAAGCTAGAATGAGGCTACTGCCTGTGCTGTTACAGGGATAGGAAATAGTTTTGAGGCTATATAGTTATCTTTACTTTTCCACCAATGGTACCAAAGGTGGGAATTTTTAAGGAAAACAGTCAAGTGGCCTGTCAGAAAAAAAGGGCTAGATTTGGAAAAGTAAGCAAGCATGGCTGAGGCGTGTTTACTGAAATTCTGTAAAACATTGTTTTGTACTGCTTCCAGCTTAACTTTGAATGTGGATGGGGCCAAACCTTTTGGGAAACTATGATTTAAACTAGATAACAATCACTTCCTATCTTAGTGAGCTGTGTTTATTCTGGACATCTCATTTTTACCTCCTTCCCTACACTGCTCTAGTGTAGTCAATTTGCTGGCACCTGCAGCCATTTCCCCAATCAGCATTAGATGAGACAATTAAAGTGTTGACAGCCAGTCTATGCTGAGGCTACCAATGGACAAACTACATGAATGGCAGCAGTAGTGAGAAACAAAAAATAAAACTAGTGTAAATATAATTATTGTGTTTAATAAGAGTTACTGTGAAAAAGGTTAAAATGTGACTAGAATGAAATGAAAGTCTTCAGTCCTAGTTAACTATTTTCAAGTTGTTTTTGATTATTGGAAATATGCCAAACAAACAAAGCCCTCTTGTATGCCTTAGCAGCTACAAATGCAACCTTGCCAATATTCATCCTGTAATAAGTAAGGAAATAATAGCAAGGTAACTTAAATGCTACTCATTGCCAATGAAAAGCCAGCTACTTTGCTGGAGTATTACATGCATATACTTTACATTCAGACTGGTGGATTAAGAAGATTCCAGAAAATAATTCAAAAGAGAATGGAAAGAATGACCAGAATGCTGATTGCTGTACTCGTGCTACTGCCTATATAATACTCTTTTCAGAAGATGAAAGCAAAGAATAATCTAGACAAGCCATAATAGCCACAGTTCCCACAATTTATGTAATCTGCTACAAAGATTTCTGGATATTTATGTATCTGTACAATTGCTAAATACATTTTGTGAATTAGCCCTATTAAGTATTTTGTATTTAGCCAGTAACTGTATTGCTGACAGACACGTGTCCAACACCAATTTTCTGAGTCTCTTTCAGCTGCTATTTGGAGCAGGCTGTTTTGCACCAGCAGCTGTCTTATGCTAGAACAAGCTGCCAAGAAACAGAGCAGAAGTGATAACAGACTTTGCATACTTCTTCATATTTTTATATATTTTTTAGAAAGACACAAGATTGTATCTTCAGATAACCCTGGTGCAGTTTCATCTCAGTATCTATAACATTTGATTCTAGAGTTTTAACAGATAATTCTCTAAGAATGGTCATGAATATGGCTAAATCCACGGTTTCACTTTCCTCAAGACTGATTATATATATGAGAAACTAATAAGACAACAATTAATCATTCAAGGCAAACGCCAACATTTGGTTGCATGTGAAACTAATTCATCTCATTAAGAACGGCCATACTGGGTCAGACCAAAGTTCCATCTAGCCCAGTATCCTGTCTGGCAATAGTGGCCAATACCAATTGCCCCAGACAAAGGGAACACAACAGGTAATCATCACGTGATCCCTCTCTTGTCACCCATTTCCAGACAAACAGAAGCTAGAGACAACATTCCTACACATCCTGGCTAATAGCCATTGATGGACCTAACCTACATGAATATATCTAACTTTTTTTTGAACGCTGTTAAAGTCCTAGTCTTCATCACATTCTCTAGCAAGGAGTTCCATAGGTTGACTGTGTGCTAAGTGAAGAAAAACTTCCTTTTGTTTTAAACCTGCTGCCAGGGGCAACCCTAGACTAGCTGCCAGCAACTGGTGCCCTAAGCAAACCATGCAATCGGCACCCCCACCTCCAAACCCCTCAATGATATTACACCACCATTTGGCACCCCATTTAACTTGGTGCCCTAGGCGACTGCCTAGTGCGCCTATATGGACGGGCTGCCCCTGCCTGCTGCCTATTAATTTCATTTAGCGATCCCTAGTTCTTATATTGTGGGAAGTAAATAACTTTTCCTTATTCATTTTTTCCATACCAGTCATGATTTTATAGACCTCTATCATATCCCCCCTTAGTCTCCTCTTTTCTAAGCTGAAAAGTCCACATTTTAAAAATCTCTCTTCATAAGGGACCCGTTCAGTCTGCTTTGGTCTTAACTATCTTGAGCAGTTTGGTATCATCTACAAATTTTGCCACCTCACTGTTTACCCCTTTCTCTGGATCACTTATAAATAAGTTGGACAGGATTGGTCCCAGGACAGACCCTTGGGGGACCCCACTAGTTACCTCTCCACTCTGAAAACTTACCATTTATTCCTACCCTTCGTTTCCTGTCTTTTGACCAGTTATCAATCCATGACAGGACCTTCCCTCTTATCCCATGATAGCTTACTTTACTTAAGAGCCTTTGGTGAGGGACCTTGTCAAAGGCTTTCTGGAAACCTAAGTATACTATATCCTTTAGATCTCCCTTGTCCACATTTGTTGACCCCCTCAAAGAACTCCAGCAGATTAGTACAGCATGATTTCCCTTTACAGAAACCATGCTGACTTTCGCCCAACAAACTATGTTCATCTATGTGTCTGACAATTTTATTCTTTACTATAATTTCCCATGTGCATCTATGTTAACACACCTAATTGCATGATCACATCTCAGAATTACACTCACTTTTTAACAATCTATGATTCAAGTGATTGCTCATATCCATTCTGTTTAGGTGTGCACGTGCTGCATGCACAATTGTGGGAAGGTTCTTCCCTTATTGGTACCCATTGGGATAGCAGGGTTGCCCCCTGGAGTGGCATCTCCATAGTGGTGCTGGCCCTCTGCCCCCTCAGTTCCTTCTTACCACCTGTGATGGTTGTTAGAATGTTCTCCTCCTGCTACTGCATGTGCTTCTTTAGTTGTTGGTCTATAAATAGTTAGAATTTTTTCATTAGTTGTATTTATATTCATAGTTGCTAAGTGTTAGTGAGCAGGGTTTCCCACCCAGTTAAGTTTCCCCACACCAGAATATGCCCAGGCCACAGGGCTTTAAGGTCTGCATAAAATGCCTGAAGCCTATACCTCAGGGTCACCTGCATGATTCGTACCTAAAGTTTCTGGGAGCGGGTCACAAGGCATATAGGTGTAGGATCTGCCGGGGATTTAAGCCTCACATGAAAAAGGAGACACACACACACAACTAAAATCTCTCCTTAGGGATACTGCTCTTCAGCCTCAGAGTCAGCACCAAGCCAACCATCTCCGACACAGAGATCTGACACCAGCGGGTAGCACCAATCTCAGTCCTTGGTGCCCCATAAGAGGGCAGAAGGGAACCATTCTCCATCCTGGCATGCAGCACAATTGCATCCCCAGGTGGGACATTCTAAAGCAGTGGTCACCAACTAGTAGAGTGGGATCTACTGGTAGATCCTGGAGCCTCTCACAGGTAATCCTGACTCATTTAACTAGGAGGTGGTCTTAAGTTCTCTCTCCCCACACTGTTGTGCTGCTCCTGCCCTCAGTCTTGGAGCTGCCCCCCCAGGAATCCTTGCTTGCTGTGCAGGGTGTAAGAAATGGAGGGGGGCACTGAAGTCAGTGTGTTTCCCTTTCCATGTCCCCAATCTCCCCAGAGGGAGCAGGGTGGGGCATCAGTGTAGAGCTATAGGGGAAGAGGCTGGGCAAGGGTATTTGAATTTGAGAGAGATCCTAGATTGACTTAAATTCAAAAAGTGTTCTTGTGCTTAAAAAGGTTAGAGACCACTGCTCTAAAGTGACTGATTGTGGCCACTGGGAAAAGTGAGCCTGCAGAGGAGAGCTATACTGCAGAGAGACCACTAAGGGCAGCTGCATCACAAAGAGAGGGGCCAGCTGGGCTGGGACTCGCCATCTTGCCTGCCACAAGACTAGGTAAGTAGCCCTCCTTGCCACCAAACCCCGCCCCTCACCAGCCAGGGAAGTCTGGGGTGGGGAGGAAAAAAGACCCCTGCAGGATGGGACTCTTCACCCCAAGCCCCTCCTCACCCTCCAACCACCCACACGCCCAGTCCTGCACCCCGACATCTCCAAGGGCCTGCCTTAAAGTCCTGCACCCCCCACCCAGCCAGTCCTTGCCTTGAAGGACCCAGGCAACACTGGGTATGTCTTCTAGTCTACTGAGTTTGTCTGTCTGTTCAAGAACTTCTAAATTGTAAGAGCTAGGACTACCAAATTTGGTATACAGCTTCCTCTTATCGTAACAAAGCAAGATAAGGGTTTGCTTGGGCAAAGAAAAGGGGATGTACCTGGAGTAGGACTGCTTCTCATAAAACACAAGAGAAGCACCAGGCAGGTGAAAGGGGCTAGCTAAGGGTGCACACACCCCCTTCCCCATCTGGGACTGCCCAAACCCCAAGCCTCCTACCTCAGGTGCCCCTTTGGGAGTTCAGGGAGGCTGAAGCTTTCCCCACCCCCAGATTCGTAGTGGGACATTGCTGACTGTTTCCATTCAGTTCTGGCCAAAGGGGAAGTGCAGAGTTTGCTGCATTCCGCTCACTGGTTGGGGCAGACGAGCTGTGCATTTTGCTCTTGAGCCCTGGCAGGGACAGGAAGGGGTACAGCAAGAAGCCCTGGTTCGATTCCACACACACCCACCCACCCCGTCCCTCCTGCCCAGAGCTGTTCCTCACCCCCAACCCCGCCTCCTGCACCTCCCACGCCCTGGAGTCCCTCCTTAGGAACCTGAGAAATGCTGGGTAAATGTGCTAGTTATATATACAGAAGGATCTTGAATTGTTAGGTTGTCCCACCTGTACCTTCCTAAATAAATCATGAAGTGAGAATGTATAGAAGTTACATGTTTCTAGGTGAATGTTCTTGACAACAAGATTTCCTTTGTCGGAAATCCTATACAACGATACAGAGATGGAAACTTAGCTGAGAGAATTAAAACTGCATGTCCCTTCCAGCTGCAGGAAAGATACCTATCCAGCTCTTAGTCCGACAACAAAAGGTGATAATTTATCTCTTACTTTCTGTACAGTGCTGAACTAATCGGATTGATAATCTTAAACAATTCCAGTTGAGCCTGTTATTTCAACAACATTGAGTTAACAACTCAGATGCACAACACTCAATTCATCACTGAACTAAGTATCAGATACAATTGAAAAACAGAAAGCCAGCACACTGGCAAGTTGAACACAGCTGAGCACTTGGGTACATGAGATTTTCAAAGCTTTTTATAAACTGAAGATTTTTTTTTTGCTAATTTATCCACAATTTCATCCTCAAATATATATTTTAGTTAAAAGTTGTCCAGTATCCAATACTATACTTTTACTCCAACACTAATCTGGATCTTTATTCTTTGTAATTGATACACATTTCTGATATGGTACCTTAACCTTTTCCCCATACAGATCAGTGTTCCCTGTAAGCTGGGAGCTTATGCAGCCATTCAGGAGAGATTCAAATGCCACCCAGCTGATTAGCAGAGCACCCACAGCTAGTATTTTGTTTCTATGGGTGGTATGCATTTGCACATGCCTTGATGCATATAAAAATTTTATTCCACAAATGGATGTAAAACATTAGAGAACACATTGACACAGACTACTTGAAATATACTATATCTACTCACCTTTTTATAGAAATTGCATCACCCCCCACTTCTGGAGTATCTTACATTAACTTACAGTAAATTGGATAGTAGAAGTCACATCTTTTCAAAGAAGGTAGAGGTATATTTTCCAAACGCATACATTTTTTAGGTCCAGTAGACCCAGCAAGTCAACTTTTAAGGTAGAACTTATAGCCCCCCTCCCCTTTACTTTTTCTTTTGTAACTGAATGATTATCTGAACCATCTTTTGGATAATGAAGTCCTCTAAAATTAGCTCTCACAATGTTTGATGGCTTTAAAAAAAATAGAGACTTGGGTGTCAGTTGCCTTTGATGTTTACTCAAGGCAATACTGCCTTTAGGGATAGAGAATATTTTGGGCCTTGTTCTGTACCATTTTTAGACTGTTACATAAATAAGAAGCTGAAAGACTTTGTTTTAAAGCAGCAATTTAGTACCATGTGCTGGAAAGGGAGGTAACATCCATTTCATACCCAAGTAGTGTTTTTAGTAAAGTATTTGCATTCAATACAATCGAGATCAGCATTTAAATAAGTATTGTAATTTGCATATAAATTGCTTACACCTACTTTTTTTAAAAAAGTTAAAAACATTTAAAAACTAGAGCAATTCGATGTCTAATATAATAATCATGTAACTGCACCAAATCTTATCGGTTTCATTATTTGATGGTCCTGGGGGATGTAGCCAGCAGCCAGTGCCACTCCTGGCCCCACCCCCAGGGAATCCCCTACTGCCCCATACTGGGTGGCAGTCAGTCTGCAAAGGGAGCCAGATCCCACCTCCCCCCCTACTGCCTCTGATATACATGGGGAGACAGTGGGGGCGGGGGGGCACTATATCAACTCCTGCCTCCTTGCTGCAAGGGGAGGGGAGAAGAGAGTGTGTGTAGTTGTTTGGATTAACCAGTAAACCTGGGCTTATTAGTTAATTGTTTAAGCACCATATGCTAACGTCCCTATTAAAAACATACTACTGTATCGTCACTCTTATCTGTTCCTACACCCATAGCTTTTACTAGGTATCTGAATACAAAAAAGCAGGATTTGTTACATCCTAATGCTGAATGCTCCAAGCAACACCAAGAAGTTTCATACATTTTACACATCATTTCAATGTCTCCTTTTTTCAGTTTATGGATCATCATGGCCACCCTCCCTAAAATAACCAGACTTTTCTTCATATGATGTCTTACATGATATAGTAACAATAAGGTACATACATCACTGAACAGCCATAAAGAATGGAGCCAACTGTTAGGATCATATACAGCTTATTACTTTGCAGTTTTCTATTGAAGTGAAAATATTAATTGTAACTGTTAATGATGTTGAAAACTAGATTGCTGAAAAAATGCCTTTCCTAAGGCACAGAACTGCCTGAAGAAAGCTGTGCCATTACAGCAGATTGGGAAGACTGACGTTCATGTTTGCTATTCAAAAACCAATCAGATAATCATCATAATTTTCATAGCATTTAAAAAAATACTTCATTTTCTTTCAGTTTCCTTCCTGGAAGCATGAAGATGAAAAAGTTGGATTATACTTTAGAACTAAGGTGACAAAGAGATAAGCTGTTGCTGACAGTTTTTCTTTCCAAGCAGAGGGAAACAGAATTCTTTGTATGATAGGGAGTGCAATTATACCAAAAAACAAAAATAACCCCCTATATCCTTGAAGTGACTGCAATTACACATTGTGAATGAAAGTTGGCTTTCTAAATACTTAACACAACTGTTTTTGCTAGTATGTTTTTAAACACTGATTGACTGAAGTTTATTTCACAATGACAAAAATGTTTACATTTTCCCACTAATTTCAACAAAGCTCAAGATTTCTTACCATAAATAGAGTAAACTAAGTAACAACATCTTGATTTTTATGTTGAACATCTGTTTATACTCTTGAACATAAAGGAAAGCTAAGTGTTAAAATGATTATTTATAAAATTGAAGATATCTTGGCCTTAAACATATGGCTTCATTATCAACATCCTATACAGTACATTCTTAAAATTATATCCATTATATGTCAAGTAGATCCTGTGTATAAAAGATGCATTTTAAGTTTAATGAAGTGCAGTACACTTCAGACAGAACACATTTAAAAGCTCTAATATACTAGTTACACTATATAGTATTTTTCAGAACTGTGTTGTAATTATATAATACTTACAAGGTGGGAGGTAAAGCCCAAATCTTCCAGCTCTCAATATGGCAATATTTTCAGTGACATCAATAGATTTGCCTCAGTAATGGATGTAGGATTTGACCCATAATATATAACCCAGTTTGTGTTTTTGAACAAACTGAGTGTATTTAAGTAGCAGGTCCAAGGCTTCTGACTGAACAAAACATTTAATATCAGTCTTTTTTTGTTTGAACAAATTAGACATGTGTTTTATATTAATTCATGTCAGGAAATTACATAACTGAAGTCACAGAAAAAATGTAGGTCAAGGGGAGTAAAATACACACAAGAAAAAACAAATTTTGTTTTCATTAGCTGAACTGCAGATGTCTTTCTTCCATCTGGGTGAGAATAAATATAAGTAAGTTAATTCTACGAATGCACTGTACCGATTTCAAATGTCAAGCCTTGGCATTTACTACCACATAGATCTATCACTAGTAAAATAATGGAACAAATATTGAGAAAAAAAAATCACTTGTCTGGGCTCATGTTCAACCTAGCACATATGCTAACCCTGGCAAGAATCCTTAGTATCCATCTCCGCCAGTGACAAGGCCCTGGCTGCAAAAGCATCCCCAAACCTCCCTTTATTTGAGAGGCTACAAAGGTCCTGCACAGCCAAAGAAGCATATTGCATTAAACTGGGAGGTGTGCTGATTCAAAGGTATCCTTGAAGCCATCTTCAGCATCATGCTCCTATTAATCCCCATTGACTTGTACAGGAGCATGTGATGATTACAAATTGGTAGCCAGTTTGTAAACAAAATTTAAGAGTGGACTGTAACGTATCATGTTGGGAGAGGTATGCCGTGGGATTCAAACAGGGAACAGAGCTAAAACTAGTCTCATTTTAATATCTTTGTTAATGATCTGGAAGAGGAAAAACAGCACATTCATGAAGTTAACATACTAAACTGAAGGCACCGTAAGCAATACTGGGAAATAACAGGGAAGGATTTGGAGATCAGAAACATGTACAGATAATCTTTGAAGAGACAAGTTTATAGAGAAGTCATTTAACACACGACAGGAAAAGAGCCAAGCAGGAATTACAATGTAAAAATTAGTGATTATAGTGGTAAGCAAGCTACACGAGTTTGCAATGTGAAATGACTCTAAAAGGAGCCAGTATAGTTTTGGGATCAAGGCTTTGAGCTAAGAGGTATAACTCTTCTCAGTACAATTTGTGGTGATGAAAACAGGAAAATGGTACTCCTCTGGGCACCACATTACCAGGAAAAATGAACTAGAGGATGTCTAGGGAAGAGTGGTTAGGGACAAGAGGAGTGACTTATGAGAAAGCATTTAAAGTTAAAATGTGTATATTGGCCAAGAAGCAGGCACAAGAGTCTTCTAATAGCTGAAATGTGCAAAAGGAAAATTCAGGCCATCTGGAAATAGTTTCCCAAAATAAGTTGTATTGGGTACGCTGCAACATCAGACACTTAAAACTTGATTGATCAAAATACTATAAAGTAAGCTAGGAAGGATTCCTACATTGATCATCCAGTTAATCTTTCTGCAAACATCTCTCTCATTTCTGGTTTTCTATTAGCAGGACACCATGTTAATTTATTGCTGAACTTTCATGAATTCCCAAAATTGTAACTTTCAGGAGAAAGAATTCTTTGTTTCAGAGGTTTGTTAGGACCCATTTTCATATTCTTAGAATATTCCAGGGTATTAGAGAAGACTAAAGCACATCTACATGTGGAAAGTCATACATGTCATTTTCCTATTAGACAAGCTGAAGTCCCAAGATGAACATGCAGTAAAGATAAAGAAAAACAGTTGGTAGTTCCTCACTATAATGGCTAAATCATTTCAGTTCCATATTACATTCACACTACAGCATTTAGGAAATAAAAAAAAAAAAAAAAAAATCAGCTAATACCAGTGTTGTAGATTAGCCTGTTCAACAATACCCATAATTTGTGTGCAACATCTGCATTGCTTTTCCAGTTGATTACTCTGGAACAAAGCAAAATAAAATAAAACAAAAACAAGACACTTAAATTGCCTATGTAAAACACATTGTCAATATTTCTACAAAAAATTAGTAAGATACACAAGACTAAATCCATGAGGGTTCAAGTATGAGAGAAATATGCAACATGAAAGCAAGAATCTTAAAATTATACCATGGAAATTTTCTATGTATTTTTCAAAAGCTGATTCATGAGTCAGCTTTTGAGATCAATTTACACTAAGAAATGTAAGCTATCACTGAACTGCAAAGAGCTGTTAATTCTGGTCTAATTACATACACCTGGGGCCTCTGAGTTTCTGTGTTGTCAACTCATTTTTAGGGAGATAGCGAGTGTTTTCTTTCCTGACATCAGACACTTTTTTAAAAAGGCAACCTTGAGGTTAAAAACTAGATTGGAATAAATGCTATAACGAGGGTCACTGGTATGTATTAATTTGTAGGTAAGAGAAAAAGCCTCTCACATGCAGTACCCATGTTTAAATCATTTAAAGCTTTATCCTCACTAATTCCACCATTACATGCTTCTTGTGTTTTACATGTTGCATACTTTATGTACAAGATATATAACAGGATGTCTCAATATACTTTCAACAAGTATTAGAAATACATCATATCTCAAGCATACCAATTTGGTCATTATTTAAACTGCTCATTAACCAAAATGATTGTTGAATTAGCTATACGACTGCTTTAAAAATTGTGCAAAAATCAGAAACACCTTAAAATAGTACACTCAAATACATTCTGACATGCTACCTAGCGGTTTCATTCTTACAGTCCAGTCCATATATGATTTACTTGAAAGATTACCATTTTTTGTGAAATATACTTAGTCCTTTTCTTGGTATACATTTACAATATACTAGTAGTAAAACTGCAAGTGTAGAAATAATGTTTTTCAATTGGGCATGTGAACAGATTAACATTCTACCACAGTTGATGCTGGTGTTTTTATATAGAAGGCATCTCAAATCTTGTCAATCAACTGGCGGTAAATGTTTGTCAACAAACTCCTTTACATCCATCATCTCCTGTTCAGGAACAAAATTATGCATTAGTCAAGTATTCAGCTAAAATCTTTCAGCAGTTAGCTCTCTCACTAAACTGGTACTTCAACACTGCAGTTACTAAATGCAACTGAGCAACAAACTGAGCATATAATTAGATTTCTTAAACCTCTAATTCTTTTCACTCTGCATAATTCAACTAAACTCAGACAGACAGATTACTTAATTTAGAGCATAATACTCTCTGAATTACTTTACTGAGAGGAGACAGAGTCAAGGACAAAAAGCAGATCTTTTCTCCACAAAGTACTGAGAGATGCTAGTTATCCAATGTGACTATAGACAGCCATGTGACCTGAAGAATGCCAGACTCATTGATTTCTTAAAACCTGTTTCTTGAGTCAACTTTTGAGATCAATTTACACTAAATGTAAGAAATCATAGAATTGTGATGAGCTGTAAACACAGGTCTAGTGACAAACACTGGAGTCCCCTCTATTTCTGTGATGTTAATCCATTTTTGGGAGGAAAGAATGTATGAGATAGCAAGAGTTTTCTTTCCTAACATCAGACACTGTTTTAACAAAGGCAACCTTGATTAGTGAAGTTATCCATCAAGAGCTAAGACAATTAATATTGTATTCCCCATTGGCCTATTGGGAATCACCACCACACTGGTACTCAGTATGGCCCTGGAATAGGGTTAAGACCATATTAATAACTGGCTGAGTAAGATTAGATTGCTGGGAAATAGGACAGACTCAGTGACCTTGTGGCAGCTCTGCTTCTGCCAGTGAGTAAAAGAAAAATTAGTAGTGGCCTGAGCAGAGCAGTGAAGTCTTTATAAAGGTCTCCTCTCTTTTGTTTTTGGTGAACATCCTTTGATTTATTACCCTTAATTCTTGCCCCCAGAATTAATATAGTGTTTACATTGTGAGAATTCCAACCCCTCTTCGAATTCACTTGAAACCATGTAAACAACATCTGGAAATCATTCTGGGAAGAAAAATCCTAATAACCTGAAGGAAAGGAGAGGAAGCTAGAAGAAAGGAAGGCACGAGTTTGGGCGTTTTTTTAACTTTACTGTAGAGAATTTAACAACTCGTTTTGTTTTGTATAGTTTTCATTTCTTCTATTAAAGAAAAAGGGGTGTTTTCAAATTTCATTTTAATAATTCACTGATGCTGAAACTATTTTAAAAGAAATTCCTGTTAGTTAATAATCACTTGTGGCCTCACAATTTGTTAAGCCTCCAATGATTATTAATTGCAGCAGCATCCTCAAGTTATTAGTCATTCAAAAAGCATTTGTTCTCCTTGAAAATGAGCACTGAAGTTCACATTTTTTCCTGCCTTGAAAGAATATTTAAAGGAAGAATTCTCTGAAAACCATTCTTGTTTTCATTTAGGACATTACCTCAATACATGAGCTATGCATCATGCCTGAGTAAGTCTTGAAGGTTACATCGGCTGGATTGATCAGATTCTTTAGCTTCTCAACAGTGAGAGAACCAAACATTAGAGGAACCAATGGGTCACAGTCCCCATGGCACTGAAGAACAGGAATATCTTTGTTTGCACCACTGATAGTGCCCTGTCCAAAAACAAAAGCATGAAATTCCACAAGACTAGCATATACTAGGAAAAATTAGACTATAACATAGGATAGCAAGTGTTGTATAAAGCCTCTGCCCTAGCTATTACTTGATTTACACATAAATTTTCTGGAAATGCATTAAACTGTAAGGTCCTGCCAACACGTGACTTAGAGAACGAGAAAACCTGCTGCTGACTGTATTGCTGGGGACACTGTTTGAGGAGGGGCAGTTGTCTTCTAAGTCACTTTATTACTGATGATTTGTGGATGATTAAGAAGAAAATTGTTCTCATTCAGTTGCTGTGCTTTGGAAGGTATCTTTGTAACCTCTGAGCTTTGAAGTTTTGTAATTGTTTCTTTGTAACTTTCAGCTACCTTGCCTTTTAAGTTCTGCAACTTGTTTTAAGATTGTTGAGCTTAGTAACTTTGTAATCTTTGTAACTCTCAGCGACTTTGCTTTGTAAGTTCAGAAACTTACTGTAAGCTTGGTGATTGTTGAACTTTGTTAAACAACTAGCTTTGTCTAGTTTCCAGCTCCATTTCTAATAGGCAGCTGGTATCAAGCGGAGTACCCCAGGGATGAGTCCTAGGGTTGGTTTTTCTCAACATCTTTATTAATGATCTAGATAATGGGATGGATTGCAGGCTCATACAGTTGGCAGATGTCACTAAAGCTGTGGGGGGTGGAAAGAGGTACATACCCTGGAGGGCAGAGACCAAAACAAATTTGAGGACTGGTCTGAAAAAAATCAGATTAAGTTCAACAAGGACACATGCAGAGTCCCTCACTTTAGAAAGAAGAATCCAATACACTGCTACAGGCTGGGGACCAACTGGCTAGGTGGCAGTTCTGCAAAAAAGGACTTGAGGATTACAGTGGATGAGAAGCTGGATCTGAGTCAGTTTGCCCTTGTTACTAACAAGGCTAATGGTGTACTGGGCTGCATTAACAGGAGCACTGTCAGCAGATCAAGGGAAGTTGTTATTCCCCTTTACTTGGCACTTGTGAAGACACATCTGGAGTATTGTGTCTAGTTTGGGGCCTCACCACAGAAAGAACGTGGACAAACTGGAGAAAGCCCAGGGGAGGGCAACAAATATCATTAAGGGTCTGAGGTGCATAACTTAAGGAATTTGAGGAGAAGCTGAGGGAACTGGGCTTATTTAGACTGCAGAAAAGAACAGTGGAGGTGGGGACTTGATAACAGCCTTCAACTACCTTAAAGGGGGTTCCAAAGAGGATGGAGCTAGTTTTTTCTCAGTAGCAGCAGATGATAGAACAAGGAGCAATGGTCTCTCGTTGCAGTGTGGGAGGTCCAAGTAGGATATTAGGAAAAATTATTTCACTAAGAGGGTGGTGAAGCATTAGCATGGGTTACTCAGGGAGAAGGTGGAATATCCATCCTTAGAGGTTTATAAGACCTGGCTTGACAAAGCCCTGGTTGGGATGATTTTTAGTTGGGGTGGGTCCTACTTTGAGTAGGGGGTTAAACTAGAGCCATCAATACCATTATTTCAAAGGTAACACATCTAAAGTGTCACTCATTACCAATGAAATTTTGGCTCCTGAAACTCAAACTAATAGCCAGCTCATCAGGTAATGGTTATCTAAATGTCTAAATGTCATACACATGACATTTAACTTTTACCGATTAGAAGCATACTAAAAAGAGTCTCTCCTCTTCTGCCTGCCCCAATTCTTCTATTTCAAGACTACTACTCAAATGGTAGCAGAACTTTCAATCTCAGAGTCTCAAAAATTGGGGAGGTAACCAGATAAGCTAGTTACCAAACATGCAAAATTTTAAGGGAAAGACTGCTGCTAAACAAATGGGCCACTGATGAAGCATATAAACTGTAACTCTCTGCAAGAATGGAAGTTGGGCTAGCATGTCTGATCTACCAACGACTTCAGGGAGTGAGTGAAATCCCCCACATAGCTGCTCGCTCCATAGCCACCTGGAGGATGGGAGCACACAAGCATTTAATGGTTAACTTCAACAGCAGAGCAAAGGCATCAACACCTAACAATAGCTTTGATAAAGGACTATCCCTCATATTATGTCTGAGTTGTCTGACAGCAGCATTTTCTTACTCTATGGACATATCTAAAGTAGGGATGTTAGGTAGCAGGTAACAGTCGACTAACCACATGAATTTTTAGCGGTCAGTTGACTATTCTATAGTCCCCGGGGGTGGGGCCAGCAGCCAGTGTGCTCCAGCCCCATTTCCTGGGAGCCCCCTGCCACCTTGCTGCTGCCGCCCCTGTATCAGAGGCAGTAGCACAGGGTGCTAGGTGGCAGCTGGTCTACGAGAGGAGCCAATTTAAAAACCAGCTTCTCTTATGAACTGGCTGACTGTTGCCCCACCCTGCTACCTGATACTAAGGCAGCAGTGCAGGGTGGCAGCAGCCCCTGTCTGCAGAGGGTCTGAGCTCCCCAAGGACAGAGCTGTTGGGGAGACACAAGGGGTGGGGGAGGGCTGCTGCAAAGTAGCCTTTTGTCTACAGTGGCCCAGGCTGGCCGCAGACAGAGTCTACTCTGTCCGCAGCAGCCTCACCTGTCCTCCCCCCCCCACCTGTGCTGCTGCTTCTGGTAGAGGCAGTAGTGCAGGGGCGGGGGGAGGGAAGGGAGACAATACCAGGTCTTACTTCAGAGGCAGCCTGGGGGGGCGGGGGCAGGAATACAAGTAGCTGACTAGATTAACCAATAAGCCTAGGCTTATTGGTTAAATCATCTAGTCAACTACATATTGACATTCCTAATCTAAAGACTAGTTTACCTCACTACAGTATTCCATTCCTGTCTAGTATCATAGGAGAGGGAAGGTGTTGGTCTGTGGATACAATGTAATGAAAATAAAACAAAATATGTTCAAATGCTCAACTTCACTAAAGACTGAGTTATGTTTAAGAAAGAAATACAAATACCTGTGGGAAAGAGGTCCGTAGAGGAAGCCAACAACTGAGTGCTATGACCCCTGCTAATTTCTGATGTGTTGTAAGAGCTGTATACAAAGACAAAGCACCTCCCTGATCAAGAAAAATAAAACCAATACAATTTAAATTTAACTGTTATCTGCATTACTGTAGGATTTGTGGCCCCTTTTATTTTCTAAGAATATTTTCCAACTTCATCTGATTACTCTGAGAAGTCCTTCTAAAAAGGATATCCAGTGATTCCACGTGTATTAGGTTTCAATTATTCAGTCAACTCAGTTTACAAGGAAAATGGCATCATTGTTCTAATTGATCATTGCAAACTAAACCTGCAATCCTGTATTCTTCCTGAGTCATAGTAACATCTTTTCTTTTTTCTTTTAAAGGAGACTGGAGAATAAATTTATTTAAATTCTGTTGATGATGTGAACCAAAAGAGAATTTCACTCCCCTTAATGACAGTTCTCTTTTCTAGTCACTTGTCTGATCACAGCCGCTTTAACATTATAAGTAACAGACAAGAGTATGAGACCACCATATAATGCAATATAGCACATGACAGTAGTTAACACTTTCAGTCCTGTTACAATCTGCAGGCAAATGAAAAAAAAAAAAGCAATATAGTAGCTTTGTTCACATTAGTTTTTGTGTAAGCTTATTAACCAGTTTATCACAGGACAACACAAAATCTACTGCAGGCCTTTCCTTGTTCAGGAAATAACTCCTTCCTTCTGAAGTTCAGTTTTTTTGGGGTTTTTTTTTGGTAAATAGAAAAAGACTAAATTTATTTCTATCTTTTGGAATACAGAGTGGAGAGGACTTACAGAATCAAAAGTACATGGAAATTTTAGAACTAATCCCCTGAAGTTACTATTCATCAAAGACTTAACTTATTTTAATATTTCTTAATAGCAGTTCTGTAATATGCAAACTCATTTGTTGCTAAATAGATTTTTAGAGTTGGAAAAGACTTACTACAGTGCTTTTGTGACCTTTTGGAAGTAAGTAAAAACTAATGGCCTTAATTTTCAGAAACTAACACCACAATCTTTAACATTTTTAACAAGATTTTCCATATCCAAGGAGACAACTTCAACCTCCTCTAGCAAAGAAACTGAAACTCCCTTCCTGAGAAGTACCTTACCTGAGAAAAGCCTCCCAATATTATTCTGTTAGAAGGAATCCCATTCTTCACTTCCTGATCTATCAGTACTTTAACTGAAAATCAAATAAAGTCCCATAGTTAATATATAGTTGGTTCTAAGTGGGAGGGTTCAGAAGAAGAGAGGTATAGGTGGTAAAAGGCAGTGTTAATTTTCCTTATATGAGAGGAAAGCTGACAGATGGGAAGTTGATGGAGTATCACCCAACCAAAATATTCTGTACCAAAAGCTTTGAGACCAGGGACAAGAATTCTGGTGCTTTGGGCATCAGCATTTCTTGTAAAGCCAGGAGTGCTGGTACCAAGACAGAAGTTGTTGGCTCGGGGGTCTCAAAAATGTCCCAATGCAGAGCAGGTGGTGATTTCTGAGCATTTGGTGTCATAAGCATGCTTATGTGGGGTCAGTGGGCTGTTCTTTCTAGGTGGATCCCAAGTTTACTGGCTCCTAGACATGCATCTCACATGTGAGACTACAAAGAGACTATTTAATGAATCACTAAATTCACCCCCACAATTTAAGAAACTTAAAATCATTTAGTTAACCAACAGACCATATACACTATCGGCAACTTCACCATTTTAAATTCTTATTGCCAGCTTTGGCTAATTTTATTAGTCACGTTAGAAACGAACATTAAAAATGCAGCTGAAAATGAAGAAAACATTTAATATATGTACATACATGCACAGAGCACCTAGCAAACACCCATTTAAATAAAATGAAAGATACATTAAAAATACTCAAATGTACCATTCTCTGCTGCCTGCTTGATCCCAGCTTCATCTTCCTGTGCATCAGGCGAGAGTCCAATAATATCAAACCTTAAAAAAAAATTATATCACATTCATTCATGATAGAACTAACAAACCTTTCTACATTAACACTATAATACAAACAGTAATTAGTTAAGATTTGTCCATTTGCCACATTTTAATGTTTTATTATCCTACAGATGATTACTTAGCAATTGGCTCAGCTCTCTAATTAGCTATATAAGCTCAAAACAGTTTACATTTCTTAAATAGTGACTGAAATATCAGCACCCAAAAAGGACTGATCTTAGGGAGAGTTTAAGCATATTTTATGTATTTGTTTTATTTAACTTTATTATTTTGGTACAAGGAATTAGATGCTAAACTAAATCATATATAGTAGAGCTGCACCTGTAATTTATATTAACACAGTAAGTAACCTACTAGCGCGGACTAAAAAAAGCTTCAACTTCTCAGCCAAATATAATCTCTTATGAATTTTTCCCTCTATTTTGTTAGAGGGAAATAGCTCTGTATTTTGATATTTAAGAGGCAGGATAAATCGAAGTATTCTTCATGATATTTTTGACCAAATATTAACAGGGATATGCTTAGAATTAAACTATACTTTCATCAGCTAGTCTACAAAAGCTTTAAAAAAAAAATCAAGAGGGAAGATTTGCATAAAATTTCACATGTACCAATAAAAAACATGGATATCAAAGTGATTTTTTTTACTGGAGCTTCCATTCTGTAAAGTTTGAGCTGTGCCATTTAGATGTGTTCCACTTCTTGCATGTATGCAAGGTCCACTACTGCACATTCTCCTTTGATTACCTCAAGCCCTGTTCCCTCTAAAAAAAGAAAGGGGGAAGGGCAACTCAACAAACCTCATTTCCCATGGCACTCAAGCCCAGGTTATCAGACTCTGCAGTAGTAGGGAAAGCAGGGAGTGTCACAAAATCTCTCTCAAAGAACTCGAGTTATTAAAAGTAAGTATCTTTTCTTTCCTGTTGGAGTGCTTGTTTGTGTGTTCTACTTCTGGTGACTCCCAAGCAATATGTAATGGACAGATTCTAGTACCCTCCTCTAATGAAACAGACTGCAACATAGCCCTCAAATTGTGCATCTGAACAAGATGCCTGAATTAAAAAGCAAAGACTAGGGAAAGTATTTAAAATACTCCAAGTAGAAACCCTATTTAAAATAAGCTGTGGGTATTCCCCTAAAAGAGGCTCCAAAAGTGATCTGCGGTTTTGTAGAATACAAGTTAGCTGAGTTCTAAATTGGCCAACTCATAACCTAACACTAGGTAACGTCACACCCAATTAGAGATTATCTGAGTCGAGGAACCCTTGGATCTCATGACAATATAGAGACAAACTATGGGAATGCCTGAAGTCTCGATATAGTTAAATAAAAGGAGAAAGCACAGCACATTTCCAAAATCTGAAACACAGCTTTGCCCGTGGATGAATAAGGCTGGAGAGAGCGCCAAGGGGAAGGGGAAGAAGACACCTGAATTAATGGAGTGATTTAAATGAAAAAAAATCAAGGGATTATTCTGAGTAGAAATGTAGGGTGTGACTAACGTGTAACTTTATCCCTGTGAAAAGTCACATACTGCGATCCTGCCATATCAGGATGCTGACACTTAAATTGTATAAGACACCTTACTGCTTTCTTTGTGTGGGGAAGTTAAGCCAGGAGTTGAGAGATACAAAATGATTTAAACCCAGGCAGGACTATCATATTCCTATTGGTTTTTCCGGCTCCCTGCCAACTCCCTTGCTAGCTACCCAAGTTTAACCCCTTAGTCACCAGGTGCTGGCAGCACTGCTCCTATCCATTACATGAGCCTTGGGTTGGCCAGCTCCCAGGGTGAGAACGGGTAGGTTTACTAGGCCCAGCCACAAGGAGAAAGTCTTCTGTAGTCTGGGCTGCAGCAATGAGTCAGGGTTATGCCGTCAAACCCAGGCTGTAATTGGTGTCGGCAAAATCTCCAGGTATTGCTCCAGAACTATGGAGCCCATGATCTCCGTAGGCGGTGCAGACCCCAGGTCATAGCCCCTGAGAGGCCCTGTCCTTGAGGTGTTGAGCCATCACTCGGGGTTGAGCTCCAGTAGGAAAAGGTTCTGACCGAAACTAGTGTCAATACATCTTGGGACATACTCCCAGGCATCAAGGATAGCAGCTTTCATCGTCCCATAGTCAGCTGTGGCTCTATCATCCAGAGCTCAGTATGCTGCTTGAGCTTCCCTGGAGAGGAACAGGCAGCCCAGGTGGTTCTTCTCCCAGCCAGCCATCCTGGGTACACACTCAAAGGTGACAAAGTAGGCCTCTGGATCATCGTGCAGCCCAAACTTGACCAGAGGTATTCCAAGTCCTGAGTTTCCCGGATTAGCTGGAACTGGGACCAACAGTCACTGGAGTACTGCTTCACGAAACTGTTGTTCCTGCTGTTGGAGCTGAAGCACCTCCAGGAGTATTTTCTGCTGTTGCTGGGCAGCTTGCTGTGCTTCCAATAGGGTCCTCTTTGCCTCAGCAGCACTATGCTGCTGATGGGCCAGCAGCCTCACCAACTCCTCCATTACCCTTAGATACAGGGGTGGCTCGAGGTCCCACTTCTTGTACCAATGTAAATGGTTCATGCTCCTGTGAGTGCCCCTTCGTGGCTGAGGGCACATCTGAAATTTTTGGCCAGCTATTCACTGGGAGCAGACATCCCCGGATTGTGATCTAGGGCAAGGGACTGGGGTGCAGAAGGGGGTTCATGGGTTTGAAGTGTGACCTAGGGCAGGAAGGAGTTGTAACCTAGGGCAGCTGGGTTCGAGCTTCAAAAAGAATCACATACGGCTCCCTAGTAAGCCATATTTGGCTCGCGAGCCATAGGCTGCCAACCCCCACTTTAAAAGGGCAGAAAACTAAAAACACTACACTAAATAACTAGTCTAAATAATAACTGTTTACACAGCCTTAATAAAATAGGCAACTGGTAAAAGGAGTGGGGTCACTGCTATATGGATCCATCTCATAGCCAGGAGCGGTTGAAAGGAACATGTCAGTTGGCTGTTCCATCCACTTTCTACCTTTGGAGAGAGGGGCTCAAGGTCATCAAAGGAACAGGTGAGACCAAAAGATATGGCTGACTAAAGCATTACCATCTCCAGCACATGCAAATCAGAAGTGGAACATACGTAATGAGCACACAAAGAATACTATCTTTCAAGCAGCTTGAAGACTTTAACGTATATTATAAATCTCTTGTTTTTAATTTTAAAAGTTGCATTTTTCCTGTCTGAAGCCTTATATCTTCCTTCTCAGAGCTAGTATTTCTTTTTTGCATCTGAGGAGACAATTTGACACTACTAATGGGAAACTTGTTAAAACAGTACTAAACATAAGACGTATATATTCATAGTTGATTAAAGCTAGCAATTCAAGCTCATCCTTGAGTTATGCAATCAATATAAACACTTAGAAATAATTATATATAAGTTCTAATTCAGAAAGTACTTACCAAGATGGCATGGCCATATTCATGTTTAGAGACACTGGCATTATTGGCCTATAAGGTGAGAAATAATTTGATATAATTTAATACATAAATTGGTTGACATAAGAATACATACCAGATAACTATTTCTATATTTCTGCAAGATTACAGGTTAAGTTGTCAAGATACATGTTTCCTATATTTTCATCCCATTTTTAAGGCATGTCCAGGTCTACTTTCTCATTTTTTAAACTGAAGTTAAACATGAGTGAGACCCATTTTGGTCTTTTGCAAAACTACATCAGGTTCTGAGGCAGCAGATAAAAATAATGAGGGGCACAGAGATTTCTGCAAGAACAGAATGAAAATCCTGGGACTTCCAAAAGAAGGTAAAAAGTACAGACAATAGAAGCATATCATAATGAGTGGTACAGAGAACACAAATTGGCTACTTTTATTTACACACTTTCATGTAAAGAATGGGCACACAGATCAGATATTTAGCAGCAATAATCTCGAAGAATCACGGTTAACTAGCAGAACTAGTCTTCAAATGGCATTTGCTCATTCCGTTTTTATAGAACTTTAGGTAACAGCAAGAACCCCCAGAAAAGCAATGTAAGAGTTTTAATTAAGCAGATCTCCCAAAGCAAACATCAGATCTAGATACAAATTTGAGAGCCGTAATGTAAAAATGTATGCACAGAAATCAAGATAGTAGTCTGCTAGTAGTTTATTATGTAAACAATATGGAGGCACATCATTGATACTTTTATCCTAACAGCATAAGGCTTAAGACCCTGAGGCACTCTCAACCCAGCCAAGTCATAACAGGTATCATTGCACAACTGTTCCATTTCAGGCACTGAAAAGTGGAAATAGCATTTTCTTTATACTGATCTCTAACTGCTATAAGAAGTCTTGCTGACTTCCTAAAGTCTTCACTTCTAGCTATATTAAAATACCCTCAAACCCTCTTTACATGTAGATATGGAGCCTTGTTCTCTCCAGGAAATAATGAAGTTTTGGAAAAAACTATGCCATTGTCCGATTCACACAGAAATCCCCACTTTTTCTAGACATCTGAAGTGAATTTGCAAAAAGTCCATCTCGAAAAAATATGATGAAAATAGGATCAATTATTAAAACGTGTGCATCTCTTCTCACAGATGTAGTCATGCTATCGTCAGTAAAAAGAAGAGACCCCTGGTAAGGGCTGAAATGAGTCCATCAGCCTTGTCAATAACAATTCTGTAAGATTCCATCACAGAACTGGTTCTCTGACCCACAGGAAGAAATGAAGGTATCTGAAAGATCTGGGCTTCAATAATCCAACATCTGGGAGACAAACTGAGAAGGAAGATAGATTCACCTACTTGAACACAAACTGATGGCCCTCCTACAAGCAAGAACTTCAGCAATACCAAGGGAGCATCTGCAAAAGTCTATTCTAAGACTCTACACTTTTTTGGTGCCAAGAAATTCTCCAGCCTCAATAGGTCCATAGATGCTTGATTAGTACCAGGTTTCTTAGACATCTAGCAATCTTCAGCTGTTGAACAAAGACATAGGCCCAGGAGTTCCTTAGAAGCCAAAATCAGCACAGGCGCTCAAGAAATTCTAGCACCAAAAAACTCAATTCTTAGACTTAATGGAATCTTACGACTTAAAAGTATAAGCAAACCACCAATCTACATTTGGTACAGAATTTTCTAGTGCTGGGGTTGCATCTGACTGGCCTGGCAGCTTACTTTTTTCTAGTAAAAGGGCAGATGGCCAATCACAGGTCAGATCCAAAGTGTGAACTCCCAGGGTCTCATCAGCAAAGGCCCATAGCCTCTGCTGCCTATTGGTGCAGGAACGATGTGCAAGAGTCCTACTTACGAACAGCAGTATGAGGAATTGGCTTTCCCAGTCTAAGAGTTGATGTTTATATCCCACCTCTCTTTACACTGAGAAGTAGGAATGTGAGATAGTGGGTAATAGAATAGTTGGCTAACCACATGAATTCTCAGTGGTTAGTCGACTATTCTATAGTTCCCAGGGGCGCCTACCAGAGGCAGCAGAGTGGGTTGCCAAGCAGGAGCAGTTCTGAGAGTTTAAAAACCAGCTCCCCTTGTGGACCAGCTGCCTGCCATCCTGTGCTGCTGCCTCGGATACAGAGGAAGCAGCACAGGTTGGCAGCAGCCCTTGTCTGTAGGGGGTCCGAGCTCCCCATGGACAAAGACTGCTGGGGGGGGGCGAGGGGGAGGGAAAGGTGTGGGAGGCTGCCATGAAGGAGCCTCTGGCTGCAGACAGAAGCTGCTGCAGCACCTGTCCGTGGGGGATCCAAACTCCCGGCAGACAGAGGCTGCTCCAGCTTCTGTCCACCAGGAGCTTGGACCCTCATGGACAGGTGCTGCTGGGAACCAGCCTCTGTGCTCGGGGAGCTCAGACCCCCCGCAGGTAGGGGCTGCGGCCACAAAGCAGTCTCCGCCCATGGCGAGTCAGGGCCTGCTGCAGGCAGAAGCTACTTTGTAGCAGCCTCCCTTTTCCCCCACTGCCCGTGCTGCTGATACAGGGGCAGCAGCGCAGGGTGGCAGGGAACTTCACTGGAGTGGGGCCGGATTGCACTGGCTGCCGGCCCTGCCCCTGGGGACTACAGAATAGTCAAGTAACAATTCATGCAGTTACTTGACTATTCAACTACCCGATAGCTAATATACCTAATAGAAGCCAGTTGCTGAACTCCACAACTGAGTTCACCCTTTCCCCAACCAACCATGCTACAGATCTCCCAACACTACTGGCTACTTAATGCAACCTCTCCACTACTTTCACCCTAATGAGGCAACATATTCTTCTTCCTAAAAAGAAGAACATTTGAGTTGTAGTATGGAGACAAACAATCTGGGTTTCTCTTAAAATAGACCAAGATTGATTTTTACTCACCTTGATGTTAAATGTTAAAGAGATGCCAGACTTTACAGAACACAGCAGTAGTCCAGTTTGAAAACCCTTATGCTAACTACATGAATAACCAACAGTGTGCATTTTATATGATAAAAAATGCATACAATTCAAAGATATGTAAAGATCCATTCTTAAAAATAGCTTCTTACAAATATTCATGCTGAGTACAACTTGGCCATTTGAAAGCTTTTAGAAAGACACTTACACAAATTGTCAAACTGAAGTTCCAAAGTAAATAGTAAAAAAGGAAAGAAAAAGACAAAAGTTATATACTTACGCATGCGGACAAATATATTTTACATGTGGACTTCTGATACCTGCAAATGCATCTGCCCAGCCATGTCTGTTGGAGAAAAGTATATGAAAAGGCATTCTCATATGCTAGTTCAACTTTGTTAACTTTAATAGTTAAGCATTTTTTCCATAACAATGCTGTAAAGGGAGTATCAGGGGATACTTTTACATGTGACATTTTAAAAAGAACATTTAAAATACAATGCATTACCAATGTTAAAACAGAAGTCCTTCCTTTGCAACCGGTAGCAAATGCATCTAAAAAACTAGTATCTTCTCCTACTAACAGTATGTGCCCTCTCTTTAAGAAAGCATCTGCTATAAGCCTGTCAACGACTAACACAGTAAACGTATCCAAAAATATATAGACAAGGCCACCATTTCAATTGTTTTCAAACTTTTTTTGAATATTGCTATAAAAATGTACATTGCATCAAAACATTAAAAAACATTTATAAAAACTGTGGTTCTTTAGGATGTTTTGTGCATGTTGCTCTTACTCAGCGTGGCTGCATCTCTTCCGGAACAGTTCTGAACTTTAAAAGCAGTGTCAAAACAGGAGTTGCATATATGCCATTCATGTCCTCGCACCCTCTCTCCTGAAGACATAAAGGGCACCATGACTTCAGTCACCCTCATCCCCCTCAGGTCTTTTTCATCACCCAGAATCTGAAAAGGTGTCTCAGCTGCAAGGCTGGAGGATGACAGAGGGATTCACATGCACAGAACATCTAAAAGAACCCAGGTTATTATTAGCTAAGTAACAATTCTTTAGTTCCTGTGTGTGTGGCATCCACTCGTGGTTATTAACAGCAATTCAGTGATCAAGGGGGTAGGGGCTAGAAGTTCATCTCTATAAATTGTAGGACTCATCTTCTCCTTGTCTCTTCACTCTGGAAAATGATACCAAGAAGTAATGACTGCTGCTCTGCAGTTTTCTGCAACTGGCATACTATTGAAGCACCCTGCCTAAGGCAATTGTGCTCTGAGCAGTTACTGGAGCTGGATATTGTAGTTCATTAACCAGCTAAGAAATGTTTACAGTTTCTGCAAACCACTTAGATAGTTTCTGCACAAAGGTTGATTTTACCTCTGAAGCAATGCTACAAGTAATAAAGAGCTTAGGGGATGTCCTAAATGGGTCTTGTTCTGTTAAGACAGCATAAGAGACCCTCTCTAATATCCAGCATATGTAACTTCTATTCATAAGGAGACTAAAGAGCGCTTGGAGGGGTGGGGAGAGAGAGAGAGAGAGACAGAGACACACACACAAGTATATATATTGGTTAATATAAACGTCCAAAACAACACTCGGAATGCAGTAAGTGTACAACCTTACCCAAAATGTATCTGCATGGAAAACAGAATATGGACAGTTAGATGTTAATATTTGAGTCGAAAACCCACTAATTAACAAACAGTGGAAAAAGCAAGATGAATGAAGTTCAGATGGAGGTTCCATCAATTAAGAGAACTAAATTCAAATTCCACGACAGTGGTATGGTGCAATACATGAATCTTTTGACAGCAGAATGAGAAAAATACTGAAGAACCTGAACAGTAAGGCTAAAATCATAGCTAAATGAACTTTTGAGTTGAAGGAGAGTCCTGAATGGATTAATGATAAGGTAGATAATCTAGAATGAATGGAATATTAATTTGGAGATGGTCAATCTGCTTCATCCTCACCGATAAGGGAAAATGTTTCCATTTAGCAATGTACAATTTTGTAGTGAATGGCTTTCTACATTCCATAGTGACCCTCAATCTCACCAGAACATTCCTTATCCATGGAAACTAATCAGAAAACCTCCAATCCATGAGGTGAAGGAATTCTGGATCTGAATGGAGTACATGTCTGGAGTCATGAGAGACTGTATCTGTCATAAGGGGAAGAGTTATTGGTTGCTGAATGGAGAGCTACAATAGGTCTGGATCCCAAAACTGACAAGACCACAGTGGAATCATCAGGATTATCTGAGCTCTGTCTCATCTCATTTTTGTTATTGCTTTGGGGCTAAGCAGAAAAAAAATAGCAGGGATGTTAAAATTTGTTTAAGTAATTGTGTAACCGCTGAAATTTTCAGCGGTTACACACAGTTCCCCAGAACCATTTTGCATGGGGAGCCCTCATGTACTGGCTCCTGCCTGCCTCCTCCAAATGCTGTTGCCTCTGTATCAGAGGCCACAGAACTTGGAGGAGGAGGGGGAGATAGGCAGGTTAAGCTGACTCCCTGGAAGTACCCAGATCATGCCCAGGCTCATTGGTTAACCATATACATGGTTATAATTTCACATTCCTAGTGTGCAATATCTAACCTTCTCAAGAGCAAAACTAGGGACCACTCCTTGTTTGATTGCAAAAAGATCTGTTTTCGGCAGTCCCCAAATTTGAAAAATGCTTGTTAAAATGATCTCCTAAAGGGATCATTTGTGAAAAGACTTCTCTATTTAGCTGGTTTGCTAAAGCACTGGATCGTCCCAGGAGATGTGGAGTTATCAGTTCTGTGCAGCTTGTGTCTGACACAACACCTTCCTATAGTAATATAGCCTCTTGACAGAGGATTGATTTTGCTTACCCATCTTTTTATATAATACACTAGTGAAACACAGTCCATCAAAACTTTACTGTTTGGGTCTTAATTGCTCTCAGTTCTAAAACATCTGTGGTCTGAACAAGCCACAGGAATCCATAATCCATGGATCTGAAATCAAAACATATCAGCTCTCCCAATCCTTCATGGATATGTCAGTGACAAAAACGTGAGAGATATCATAGCGAAAGGCATTCCCTGACAGACATGCCCAATTCTAGCCTCCATTCATGTGTGAATGTTTGGAAAATAAACTCACCTGGCTCAGGACTAAACAGGCCTAAGCCTAAATCTGGCCCTTGCTGTTCTGGAATCCACCTATCAATTCTATGGACTGAGATAAAACCAGGTAGGATTTCTTTAGATGGGTCTAAAGATCAATGTTTAAGAATAGGTGAGGAATCAACCTTATTGACTGAGATCTGTTGAGCTGACCTTCCCTGATTAACCAGTTATCAAATACACATAAATCCTTTGATGATGAACAGATATTATCAACAGATATTTTGAAAACACTTACTGCATAGTTTGTCAATACTGTAACTGCCCTCTGCTCCTTATCAGAAGGAAGTGTTCTCTGACACCAAGATTGAACTTTCTGATACTGTCTGAAGATTGAGGAAGCACACTGCTGGTGTTCCGGTACAAGACCATCTGACCATACCGGGGTAGGTTTTGATAGCTTCTACAGTACTGCGGAAGCCCATGCCAATGGAGTTTTTGGTGATACATTAAGGCAAGGATAGGGAACCTACAGCCCAAGGGCTGGATCCAGCCCCTGGCTTCCCTTGATCTGTCCTGCGAGGCTCAGGGCCCCTCCTGCAGCAGGGAGCAGGCATTAAAGCCCCTGCATGGCTGGTTCTTGCCTGCCATTCCCTGGTTGGGTAAGTGCTTGCCTATAAGTTTTTCCCCCACTGCTCCCATTGTCCAATAGGAGTGGCACAGGACAGTGTCTGCAAGTACAGTGCTGCGTGGACCCACCTGTGGCTACCCTCAAAGCTGCACTGGGTAAGCACCTCAATCCCTGCCCCCTCCTGCCAGATCCTGCATCCCCACCCTGCTCCTGAACCTTATTGCCTACCCAGATCCCAGACCCCTACCCTGCTTCTTGACCCTACTTCCCACCCATCCTACCTGCTCCTGCACCCTATACACCTCCTGCCCAGACCCCCTGTCACCACCACCAGCCCCCTCCCCAGCAGCCCCCTCCTGTACAATGAGCTCCTCATTATGGTCCCTTCCAAGAGCCTACAGGGGCCCCACAAATCTACTAGCCTTGGGCCCCCAGAAAAGTTAATCCAGCCCTGGGCTTCAGCATCCCCACCCTCCTTGGGGCTAGAATGTGAGACTTAATTAATCTTTCATAACTTAAAATAGCTGACCTGATTTTGTTCAGCCCCCAAGAAAGTCCATCTCGGGATTGAGACAAACATGGAACATGTTGGTCTAATACATGAAGATGTCAGAGTTCTGAGTAACTAAAAACAAGGTAACAAATAGTCTTGTAGCACCTTAAAGACTAACAAAATATGTAGATGGTATCATGAGCTTTCATGGGCACAACCCACTTCTAACTTGGCTACCCCCAAGGCTTAAAAACAAGCTGTTATTTTAAAAGTTTGTTTTAATTTTAACCATAAAGCAGCATAATGCTGTAACAGACAAACCTATCATGCCAATTATTTTCCATGGCTTAACTGAAGCTAGTTCTAAAAAGATTCAGACTTTATAGACTTGAGACAAAAAGACATATGCACATGTCTAACTTTAAACATGTTAAGCAATTCTTTTGAAATCAGTAGGACTAAGTACATGGTTAATTTTTTGCATGAATGAGGCTTAAGAATTAATATGAAGTTGAAGATATAATAATTCAATGAGCATTCCCTCTTTCCCCACTCAAACTTTCAGGAAAGAATGGGGAAAAGATAGCTAGTTCAACTTACTGATTAGTCCCAGATATGGGTGATATTTGTAAATAGGCTTTAACTAGTTTAGTTTTGTATTACATTAAAACTAGTTAAAGAGATGGAAAGGCTTTTAGGTTTGCAGTTTATGTGGGAGTTTTTAACAACTAGTACAGCTACCTCTTTATCATTTGGCATAATTGCTGCACCTAGTGCTAGTGTCACATTATAATGAGTGAGCAAAGAGCAACTGAGTTGCAACCACTCATATGTTACAACTCAGAAATATCAAACTGTAAAATAAGTTAGATACTCATCAGTAAGCCATTATACCTACCCAGTATCTCCCAATCCGTGAAGAAATATGACCTAAATTTTAAAAAGAATGCAAGAGTTAAAATAATTGTTTAATGCCTAATTCCCTTGTTTGCTTTTTAAGGAAAAAAAAAAAAGGTGTGATACTTTCATATATTCTACAGCCAAAAGAGACCATTATGATACTCTGATCCTGTATACAACACAGTCCAAAAAACGACCCCCAAATAATTCCTAAAGTCTACTGTTTAGAAAACATCCAATCTTGTTTTTAAAATGGTCATTAACACCATGACCCTTGTTAAATTATTATAAAACCACATACTATAAAATCTGTGCAAGATCAAGTACAAGCATTATCTTGGGTACTCTCTCAATGCCCTAAAAAAAATGTGCATTTTTATCCCCTATTTCCCTTTCCATGAAAGCATCTCCCCCACAACTCAGTTTATGACGTTACTACAATAATAACCGAGTTATTCATATTGCTTCTGCTATTCATCTCTCAATTTCTCATTCTGGGAATAAGGTTTGTAACAGATCTTGCTTGCTCTCTCACTCCTTGCTTTCATTAACGGGAGCAACTCCAGATAGTAGTAGTTATATTTGTTTTCTTGCCAAACATCCTATTAAAAAAGACAAGACAAATAGGGACATTTATCAGTCAAATGACATCAATGTCCTTCATCTCCTCCAACATCCGAAGTTAAGTCTATGAACTAACGAAACACTAAAAAAAAAAAAAAAAAAACCCAGTGTCTAAACCACCCCAGATCGCAAATTAAGGTAAAAGGCGGCAGGAAGAAGAGAGCCCCTAGCACCACACGTGAGTAGAAGTATAACTTCCCACCCCCGCACTGGAAGACAAGCAGGACGAGGCAGCAGCAGCCGGGCGGAGACATCACCTCCAGCGCGCCTATGCAGCGGTTGCCAGCTGAACCCTATGCTCGGAGGGGCAAATCCGAGGGCGGAGGGCTGGCTGGCTGCCTGCCTGTGGGGGAGGCGCTCGCGGCGCAAGTAACTGACGGGCACGGCCCGGGTTCCCGAGGCGAGCAAGGAGCCAGAGCACCAAGAGGTCACAGCCGGGAACGGAGACTCGCCGCTCTGCGGGCCGCACGCCACAGCGCACCCCTCGCCCGCCGGGACCGAGCCACTCAACCCCGGCTCCCCCGGGCCGACTCACCGCGGCGGTTGCCTTCCTGGCGGCCGGGACGATGGCGGGGAGCGGCGCGGACATGTTGTTGCCGCACATACACTGGGCTCCGGCGCGGCCAGTGGGGCACACTGGCTGGGAGGAGGGGTAGGCGCCGGGCCAAGGGGAGGGGAAAGGCAGGCAGGCGCCGGGCCGGGCCGGGGGAAGGCAGGTGGGGCGGCCGCGGGGCGCACACGCAGCGACTAACAGCAACGGGGGGAGGGGCGCTGGGCTTGTGTCACCAACCCCTTCCTCGCTGTCCCCACGCGCACGGAAGCGGGGGGTCTAGGGCGGCCGTTAAACTACGCGCGGGGTGGGCACCTGCAGCCCCTTCTCGACACGCCCATCCCTGCTCTGCCCCCCGATTGGCTGTCGGAGCCGAGGCGCCGCCATCTTGGATCGGACTCAACTCTTCATATGGTTCCCTGACGGCTGGTGTACGAGTCTCGCGCCAGAACGCGTGCGCAGACAGAGTACGCTGGTGCATGGCGAGAGGGGCATGTGCACGCGCCCAAGCCAGCGGTTCGCAACTGGTGCGTCCTGCTCATGACTCCGTTTTAATGGGGTCACAAGGACTGGGTCAGACTTGATGGGGCTTATCCTGGGCCAAAGTCCAAGGACTTGAGCCCTGGACAGCAGGACTGGGGTTAGAGGCTGGGGTTCCCCCACCTGGGGTGGTGGGGCTTGGGCCTTGCCCATCTCCCAGCCTGGCTAACAGGTTTTAGGTTGTCTCAGGCTTCTGTCCCCGCTAACAAACGTGAGGGATTCCAAGTGTGGGAGAGGGCTTAGGGCTGAGGCAAGGGGTGGCAGCGTGGGAGCGGGTTGAATGCTCTAGCTGTGGGTATGGGGGGCCTGTAGCGGCCAACATGTCCAACTTCTAAGGTGGAGGGGGCCAGAGACTCAGCAGGTGTTGTCCCCAGATCTCCCACTGGTCACAGTTCCTTGCCAGTGAGAATGATGGGGACAGAGCACAGAGCTTCCCTGGTTGCACCTGCACCTAGGAGCCAGACAAGTCAGCTACTTACAGTAGCTGTACGCAGCCAGGGAACTCCCTTTCCCCAAGCTTTGCCCCTATTCCACCTCCACCCCAAGCCACCTCTTTCCACCCCTGCTCCACATCCATTCCACTTCTTGCTCCTCCCCTGAGCACCACTGCCCAGGGGATTGCCAAGGAGCCTGGCATCAGCAGTAGATGTCAGACCCCCTTGCAGTCACCCTGGGAGCCATCTGCTGCTCTGCATTGCTGCCTCTGTATCCAGGTCAGGAGCCAGTATGCACAGGAAGCTGGCTTAAAAGCTGGATCCTGGTGTGCACCAGCTTATGAGGAGCTGGCTGTTGCCCTGCTGACATTTTCAGCAGTTACACGTTTAATCAATTACACACATTTTAACATCTCTAGTGAAGACAAGGCAATTTGTCATGTTCATATGTTAGCTGGTCGAGATAAAAGGAGCCTAAAGTTTGCTTGGACCTGCAATGTGAAAACTACAAACAGCCTTGGTTTCTGTTAGAATTTTACCAGGTATTAGTTATCAGATGCAGGCTAATGTAGGAACATATCTTTATTCTAGTGAAGACAGGTTGAGAAACAGTGTATTAAGGAAAAGCTACAGACACACACTTCCCATATATGTCTAGTGCTGCTATACTTTCCTGTTAAATGGCATATTTTGCATAATTGTTAAGTCAATAGGTTTCTTGTGACTTAGGGTGACTCCATACACCTGGTCCTTTAATAATGGAAAAAATGTAGCAACTGTATTCCAAATAAGAAGCAAAGAACTAAAAAACATCAGTTCCAATTGGTACTCACACTATTATTCTAAAACACAGACAAGTTTGTTTTTGAATGTTTTATAAAGCTTCCAGTAAACTTATTTTATTAGAATTATTTGCAGCCTTTTAAAATAATAAAACATAAACATAGAATTCCTAAATGGGTAGATAATAAACTGTATCTACCATATGAAATGGAGACATTAACAAAAAAAGTCTATAAAAGCTGCAGTCTTATAAGATGTTATTCAATCTATTTGTTCTGTATTAATGATATGTCCCTTGTTGCTTTCTTGGCCGAATAAAGAAATCTTTTGGCACAGACTGAAAAAATTAATGCTCCCTGTTCATCTCGGTATGTGTTATGCCATTCAGGCTCTTTATTCTAAAATTACTAGAGCATTCCAGATCATTCTTAACATTTGTACTAGCTCTATAAATACAACAAACACATTACTATAAGGCTGTGTCTAGACTGGCCAGTTTTTGCGCAAAAGCGGCTGCTTTTGTGCAAAAACTAGCCAGCTGTCTACACTGGCCGCTTGAATTTGCGCAAGAGCGCTGACGTTCTGATGTAAGGAATCAGTGCTTCTTGCGCAAATACTTTGACGCTCCCGTTCGGGCAAAAGTCCTTTTGTGCAAAACCTTTTGCGCAAAAGGGCCAGTGTAGACAGCTCAGTTTTGTTTTGCGCAAAAAAGCCCTGATGGCTAAAATCGCGATCGGGGCTTTCTTGCGCAAAATCGTGTCTAGATTGGCCACGGACGCTTTTGCGCAAAAAGTGCTTTTGCACAAAAGTGTCCGTGCCAATCTAGACGCTCTCTTGCGCAAATACTTTTAACAGAAAACTTTTCCGTTAAAAGCATTTGCGCAAATTCATGCCAGTCTAGACGCAGCCTAAGTGTGTGAAATAGTGTGTTCCTTGTCTGCTGACCAATCAGTTTTGGGGAAAAAAAGTATGTGATCATGTAATTAAAGACTGTATCCTAATGCAGATGCACAGGGCTGTGGGGCAAATTAATGTTTCACAGGTTTTAATTCTGGCATTTTCTAACTTTGGAGTGCTTGATTCTCCAGCCATAATGGTTGTACCCACGAAAGCTCATGAAACCATCTACATGTTTTGCTTGTCTTTAAGGTGCTGCTAGACTATTAGTTGTTTTTTAAGTTTTTCCAGTTACACACTAACCTGGCTACCCCTCTGATGTTGTTTTAACAGTTTTTGTCTGTACTTCTGTAGATTTTTAAAAGGAAACTGATTGTCTTGCCAAGATTTCATCACATGGTATACTGACACCTAAATGGGCCATCAGCAGTGGTGTTGAAATCTTTAGATTCACCACATAGACTTAGCCACTTGGAACTTCTACTCTTAAAATAACAGGCACAGCTCCAGCTGTGCTGCTGTAGTACTTTACTGCAGACACTTGCTACAATGATGGAATGGGTTCCTGTCAACAGTTAATCCACCTCCTCTAGAGGCAGTAAACAGGTCAATAGAAGAATTCTTCCATCTATCTAGCACTGCCAACACTGGGGGTTAGGTTGTGCTAGCTAGTTGACTCAGTCATGTGGATTTTTTACAGACCTCGGAGATGTAGCTAGTTCAACTTAACTTTTGAGTATAGACCAAGCCTTAAGCGAACTGAATAGCTGATATCAGCCTGTTTTCTTGGGTGAGCCAGCATTAGAAGATGGAGTCAGTAGGTTTCACAGATATTTACTAACAGCAGAGGAATGGTTACACTCTGGATTGTTGGGATCCCTTTATGCTTTGGAGGAGAGTGTGCTGTAGTGGGCACAGACCTTTCTATTTCTCCCCAAGCTTGACCTCCTCTTTCCCTGTCATCTTCTCCACTTTGTTCTTGTTCCACCCCTTGTTCCTCATCAGTTCTATTCTCCTCACCTAGCTAGTTCCATTCTTCATTCCTGAAGCTTCTCATTCCAATTTGTGTCTCCTTGCCCAGAAAGTCCTAGTATCCTTCCAGCCTTTGAGTCCCAAGTTCAAGCTCCTCTAGTCCCTTTTCCCAGCCAGTCCCACACTCTACCTAGCTCTTAGGGCTAGTCTCTTTGCCGCCCTAGCCATTCCCCTTTCCTCCCATTCTGTTAGGTGCTGCACAAATACAAATCAAGACACAAACCCCTGCACCCAAGAGATTACAATCCAAGTATAGGAGACAACAGATGGGTACAGAGGCCAGGGGAACAATAGCTGCCTCCCGAATGGTGTTCACTCTTTTCACGATGGCACAGTCCCAAGCCGCAGAACCCGAGGACACGCGCTGTCCTGCCGCGTGCCACAAAGCAACGCCCCCTCCCCCGCCCACTTTCTCCGCTTCCCAGCCGCATCTCCGCCATGGCGCTTGCTCAGCCCCTCCCTCCGCGACCAAGGCGCGGCGCGACAGTTGGGAGGGAATTCCGGTTGCCGTAAAGCAATGCGCGCTGCGCTTTTTGCCCTTGCCGGGGGCGTGCGGGCTGCGGGGAGCGGCCATGGCAGCCGCGTCGTGGGGTGGCGGCGGGCCTCAGGCCCTGGAGCTACTGCGCGCCCTGCCCAGGGTCAGCTTGCTTAACCTGAGACCCAACCCCGGCGCCAAGAAAGCGGTGAGTGCCGGGCGCGGCTCAGGCCCTGACTGTCGTGTAGCCAGTCAGGGCCCGCAGCGGCACCGCTTGCTGTTGTCTCCCTCGTCCTCCCCCAGCCAGTCTGCTTGGAGGCCCCGGGGGTTGTGGGATCCACGCCAGGCCCCGATACCGACCGTCTCTTACGCTTGCAGGTTGCCCCCGAAGCCCTGTCCGTGGTGCGGGGCCTTGGCATTTAAAAGCCGAGAAGCTGGCTGAAAAAATTCTTCCGCCTTTCTGGGGTTTTGGGTACTCGCCCCACTGGAAGCTGAAATTTGGAACCTACAGATACACTAAGAGTTGCTAATACGGCTTGTTTCTCTTCTGCTGATGCGGGTTGGAATCGCTCTCCTTTTTACTTTATTGAGGCGTGGGGTTTTTCAGTAGCAGGCTTCTGCAGTGGGGGTGTTAAAACGCATTTATTTCGGTAGATGCATAACCGGTGACTTTTTCAGCGTTTACATGGGGGGCCCAGTGTAGGCAGTGCCTGCTCTCCCTTGATCTGCTGCCTCTGATACAGAGGTGGGGGTTGGGGGAAAGTACTCTGTGTAACCGTGAAGGTTAATCTATAGGCCCAGTCCCATCGGTTAACCGTTTACACGATCGCGGCCCTACTCTGCAGTGTTTCTGGGACTCCATAAACACTAAGAAGGTTGAGTAGCATGGGTAATTGGTGCCTTAGTTTGCCAACACTCGTAGCTGAGGACCTTCATTTCTATTTAAGGCTCAAAGGGAAAAAGTGCTTTTGGTTAGGTCCATGATCGTTTTAATACCGCTGGTATACTGACTGAGCCTTTATTTATTATCCATTTTTTTTATGTCTACCTGTGCTCACTAAGGCCATGTCTACTCCAGGTGTGTGTGTGGCTTTTTTCTGGTAGAGGAGTATTGGTGATTATAGTGGCAAAGATATTGTTGTGCAGATTCACATTATGCCAGCAAAACATAACACTTTTAACAGTGTAGCTTATTTCATCATTCCAAACTTTTTGAAACAAGCTCTGTTGATAAAAGTACAAGTTAGCCAGAATCACAGTCTATGCCAGCAGTGTGCAATAATTGACCCACAGGCTGGATGCAGTTCACCATAAATACAGCAGTGGTGGCCCACCAGGGACTATTTACTTGCTCCTCCATAAGTATGGGTGCTTGCAGCTTCTGTTTGCTGTGGACCACCATTTCCAGCCAATGGGAGCTGCAGGAAGCAGTGTCCCAGTCTGCACCCACTTCCTGAAGTTCTCATTGGCTGGGAACAGTAGTCCACAGCCAATAGAACTGCAAGTACCCATACCTGTGGAGGTATAAATAAATGTGGTGGTGGTGGCCTGTCAGGGACTTACTCTGATGAACTCTCTGTGTCTTATTGCCCACCCCTGGTCTGTGCTAAAGATTTAGAAGATCAGGGTAGGAAGAGATCTCTGGAGGTCATCTAGTCCAGCCTCTTGCTCAAATCAGGACTAACGCCAGCTAAATCATTCACCCAGGAACTTGAAAAGCTGGCCCTTAAAAAGGTCTAATGATGGAGAGTCTATCACCTCCTCAGTTAACCCATTCCAGTGCTTCACCACCCTCCTGGTAAGGATGTTAAAATGCGGATATCAGGCTAATCATATAGATGATACCGTTTGTATTGACTCTGTGATTAGCCAGTAGGACTGTTCCGCAGAGCCTCAGCAGAGGTAGCTCTAGGAGCCAGCTCGAGCTGGGACTGAGCAGTCCTGGCTCATGCCAGCTCCAGGAGCCCCCCGTGCTGCAACTCTGCATTTTAAATGTAGGAACTCACAGTCCCCCACTCCCCATGTTCCCACTGTGGCTGCTTCAGCCTTTGAAATGTACAAGAGTCGCCTAGCTCTTATTGCATTTAAAATGCAGAGCTGCAGTGGTCCTGGACCAGCACGAGCCAGAACTGAGCCAGGCTTGCTCAGTCCTGGCTTGCGCAGGGTCTAACAGCCCGTGTCCATGGCGCGGGGTCCCAGAGGGAAGCTGGGGGACACACACACACACACACACACACACCCCCACGAACAGGGGCTGCTGCCAGAGCAGCCTCTGCCTGCGGATGGCCAGGGCCTGCTGTGGACATGGGCTGCTTTGCGGCAGCATCCTTCCCCCCTTCCCCCCCACCACAGGATCCTAGCTCTGAAGGCAGAGCTACCAACAGCAGCACAGAAATAAGGATGGCATGGTATGCTATTGTCACCCTTACTTCTGACTGCTGCTGGTGGGGTGCAGTCTTCAGAGCAGGGTACTTGACTGATCGCCCCTGCTCTCAATGTAAAAGTAAGGGTGGCATTACCACAATACACTCAAATAACCTTGTGATCCCTATGCAGCTCGCCTTTGGGTCAAGACCCTCAATTTCAGAAGTGGTGGTCTCCCATGTGTACTGTGTATAGTATAATAGAGTAAAAGAAAAAACAGCCAGATTTCACAATCTCTAATTTTTTTTTTTCATGGCTGTGAATTTGGTAGGACCCTACTACACCAATGTAAACTGTAGTATGTACATGGCCTTACTCTAGCTTTGCACATATCCATGTAGACTTTTAGCTATTTGATTAGGTAACTATCTAGAATCACATTTTGTTTAATATTCTCCTTTAGTTCAAGAAGTGGAAATGCTTAAGTTTTCTCACCAGTGTCGCACCACTTTATTAAAGAGCAGTCTTATATTTCCCAGAATGTACATTGGCAGTGCTAATGCATCCATAGTGTAATTAGCTGAATGTATGAATTATTGCTTTGAAGGAAAAAAGACGTGGCCGTGGAAGACATGGGGGTAGGAAATGTGGTCGAGGTCATAAAGGAGAAACACAAAGAGGAAATCGTCCCCGTTTGGGCTTTGAGGGTGGCCAGACTCCATTTTACTTGATTATTCCAAAATACGGGTATAATGAAGGACACAGGTAAGTTTGCGTCCTAGATTTATTTCAGATAAAATGTCATTTGGTTTTATCTTTCTTCTGGATTGGCTGCCAAAATTTAATTTTGTGAAAGTGGCCTGCACGTGAGACAGTCTCCCCTTTCAGTTATTCAGCTGTTTTTCCCCCAATGTGTCCCACTGTCCTCTTCCCTTTCCTCACACTTTCTGTAACTTGGAAACCATTAATCTCTCTCACATCTCTACCACTTTCTGAACTCTTTCCACCTTTATTATCGCCACTCCTGCACTCATCTTAATCTGAAGCCTATTGGCAGACTCTCAGGGATTCTAGTAGGTTTTGGATCAACCCTATAGGGTTCAGCATCTCTAGAAGATCACCTGCTCTTCCTTCAGCTCCTTGCCAACCAACCCTAATCACGGTAACTTTTCCTCTGTGATGATAAACTCATAGAAGTGTAATGCTGCAAGGGACCTTGAAAGATCATCTAGTCCATGGGTTCCCAAACTGTGGGGTGTGAAGAAATTCCAGGGGGGCGCGAGGCGAACCAGTCCCACACACCCTCGTCAATCCCACCCCAAGTTTTGCTGCTATTTTTTTGGGAGGGAGGGCACGGGGGTTTCTCAAATAAAAAAGGGGGCGTGATGCTGAAAAGTTTGGGAACCACTGATCTAGTCAATCTACCTGTGCTGAAACAGGATCAACTATGCCTAGACCAGGGGTTTCAAATTCACTGTCTGTGGGCCATCTATGGGCTGGAGCATGTTTGCAATCTGGCTTGCAGGATGGGGCTATCCCTGTCCCCCAAACTCCACCCTTTCCTACCACTGCCCCAGCCTCTGCTCTCCCATTGCACCCCAGCCCCTGAAGAATGCAGCATTGTGATTACTGTAGGGAACCTGGCATGGGGCAGTAGCAGTGGTTGGGCCCTTCCACACTGCCTAGGAAGATTGCTTCAGTGCTTGGCTATCTTTACAGATGGAAAGCCTTTCATGAGAAGTTAATCTAAATCTCCTTAGCTACAGATAAAGCCTATTATGTCTTGTCCTGCCATAAGTGGACATGGTGAACAATTGATTATCATCATTTTTATATTATCCCTTAACATACATGAGAACTGTTACCTGGTACTCCCTCATTTTTCTGTTCTCAAGACTACCCATGCCAAAGTGTGTGTGTGTGAACCTTAATCTATGCAGAAAAGCTTATCTAAACCATTTTTCATTTTTGTAGCTGTCCTCTAGACTGTGTTGGGTTTCTCTACATCTTAGTGTTGCTAAAGAGTACTGCAGGTGAGACATCACCAGAGCCAAGTAGACAGGAACAATTACCTCATGTCTTAATAGGAGTGTACTATGTAATACACACCAAAGTGATACAGGTTGAAACTCCCTAGTCAAGAATCCTCAGCACTAGGGATGTCTACATGTAGTTGACAAGACCAGGCTTATTGGTTAATCGTATAATTAGTTAATCTTATTGACTACACACATTTCCCCCCCCCCCACCCCCCTTGCTGCTTCTGTATCGGAGTCGGTGCCCATGAGGCACTAGCTTAAAAGCGGCTCCCCATGAGCACCGGATCCGCTTCGCACTACCCCGCCATGCAGCTGCCTCTGATAGGCTACGTCTACACTGCGGGTTTTTTGCAGAAGAGGAAATGCAAATGGAGCACTCATTTGCTTATCTTCTTCCAATCCTTTTTGTGGACAAGGTTTTTGTGATTAAAAAGCCCTGTGTAGATGAGGCCATTTGTCGGGGGGGGAACCTTTTGCGCAAGAGCCTGTAAACCTCATTTTTTGGGGAATAAGGGGTCTTGCGCAAAAGGTTGTTTTTTTTTTTTTTCCCCCCCGACAAATGGCCCCATCTACACAGGGGTTTTTATTGCAAAAATCTCTTCCACAAAAGATTGGAAGAAGATATGCAAATGAATGCTCCATTTGCACTTCCTCTTGTGCAAAAAACCCGCAGTGTAGACATAGCCATAGAGAGGCAGCAGTGTGGCGGTGGTGGGGGGAGGGCAGGCTGGAGCCAATACGCATGGGAAGCCGGCTTTCAAGCCAGCTCCCCCCACATGTATTGGCTCCGTGGATCCTCCAGTCCTCTTTGCTACCTTCTACAGAGGCAGTGAGGCAGGGCGGGTGGGAGCCAGTTCTGTGGGGAGTTGGCTTAAAAGCTGGTTCCCCCCAGCACAGCCTCTGTGGCCCAGCCGCCAGTTCACCAGCCTGGGAACCTTACTCATGTAGTCACTGGCAACATCCAGAGCCCTGTCTGCAGCCAGCCATTCTTACCAGTGCTCCTGTCTCCCTGTGATTGTACAGTGTAACTGTAACTGCCTGCTAGCAGCCTCCTCCCTTACGCTATGTCGACACTGCCCCCGTTTTGTGCAAAAAATATGCAAAAACCCCCTCTTGCGCAAAAATGGAGCCTTATTAATTATGCAAATGAGGTGCGCCGATATTCCACGCTTTGCCTCATTTGCATATGTTTTTTGCGGAAAAGGCTATAGTGTAGACATAGCCTTAGTGTTTTATGAGAGGGTCCTATTCCGGGCAAATTCTATTGTCCTGGCACAACCAAAACCTTACTTTGCTTAAGTAATCATTAAGTAATGATAAGAGGAAGCTGCATACAAAATTTAATGATCCTAGCTCTTACCATTTAGGAGGTGTTCTTGAATAAACAGACTCACAGGTGGAGAGAGAGAGACACACACATTTTCTCAAATGGATAGTAGAAAGCCATGCAAGACTGAATCAAATACTTTATTAAAGTTAGGTATGCCATGTCTACCATTTTCCCCCTTATCCATTAGGCTTGTTATCCTTAGGGGTGTAAGTGACTAGATGACTACCTGATAAGCCTAGGCTTATCAGGTAGTCGAGTTGACTAGTCACTTCCCCTTCTTGCTGCCTCTGTATCAGGGGCAGCAAGGGAGGAGAACAGGAGCCAGTGCTGGGAGGAGGCAGAGGTACAGTGGGAAATGTGGTAAGCAGGGACTGCTTGAGTCTCCACAAGGCCCTTGCTACATTTCAAAGGCAGAGGCAGCGGGAACCTGGGGCGAACGGGGACTCAAGCAGTCTCTGCAGGCAGCTGTTCCTACATTTAAAAAGCAGAGGTGCAACTGGGATAGCAAGCACCCCGCCCCACCCCTTAAAAACTGCTTAAAAGCCGGTTCTCTCCCCTCCCCCCCACACTGTCTCTGCAGAGGGCAGCAGGGAAACAGTACGATCGGGGATTCAAACAGTCCTGTTCACTCCAGGCCCACTGCTGCTCCTCTCCCTTTGGAATGTACAAGAGCTGCTGTGGTTCTGGTACATTTCAAGAGAGGCGCAGTGGGATAGCGAGCACCCTCCCTTATCAACTAATCAAGTAGTCAATGGAAATTCCATCGACTACTCAATTAGCTGATTAATCAAAATGTAATATCCCTAGTGAGGAGCTAGGATGAGGTGCTTTACTCATCCAGAGTCCCAGCCACTGGCTGCAGGGCTCTGCTCCTAGCCCTGGACAGGGCTCTGCAGCCGTTCCCCACTGTGGTCCTAGTGTGGGACAGTGAGGGACATGGACAGGGGAAGTGCTGGGACCCTGGGTAGGGGGGCCCCTGAGCACTGGGCCATGCAAAGCCTTAGGATGCTGCAGCATCTCCCCCCAACCAGGGTTGTGAAAGGTTAACTGGCAAACATCACTCTAATGCTTACCAGTGGCAGTAAGGACTGGAGCAACTTCCCGCCCATCCCGTGGATGGCAGGCCTGGGAGTGTGTTTAACCAGTCAAATGTTGTTTAACCGGTTAACTGATTAAATGGGATTTTACCATCCCTATTTTCAGTTTCATATTTTTCAGTCCTAAACCTCTTTGCCTTTTCAGCCGCAGGCGCCAGTATCAACCCCTCAGTCTCCAAAAGCTGCAGTACCTTATTGACTTGGGTAGAGTGGACCCCACTCAACCAGTTGATTTAACTCAGCTCACCAATGCCAGAGGGGTGACAATACAGCCACTCAAAAGAGATTATGGAGTCCAACTAGTAGATGAGGTATGTCTGAAATACATTATTCTACTGGTAGTGTAAAGCCTGGTTTTGTTTTTTGTTTTTGTTTCATTTTCCTCTCTCCTGGAAGCATGATTACTTTTACTTGTAAATAGAAGGCTAATTAAATTTGTAATGCTAAATCCACTAGAGGGCACTATGTAGTCATGAAAAGGTGGACAATGTTATGATTTGCAAGATGTTTTGTTTCTTCTGTTGGAAGAGTAATTGAATTGTTAAATCATGTAACTGGATATTGTATAATTCAGTTTTTGTATTCTGTGTATTATACTCTTTAGAGAGATTAATATGGCTACCAAAATATTCAGTTTGTTTAATTTAAGCACATATTGTAATTTGCAGGGCGCAGATATTTTTTCGGCAAAAGTAAATATTGAAGTACAGATGGCATCTGAGCTAGCCATTGCTGCAATTGAAAAAAATGGTGGTGTTATTACAACAAGCTTCTATGACCCAAGGAGTTTGGGTAAGAATTTGCCTCTCATCCCCTCAATTCTTTTGGGATGATGTGTTTTTAAATCTAAATCCTAAATCTAGACCGCATTGGAAAGACTCATTCATTCATTTTTTTTTTTTTTTTTTTTTTATTCCAGTAGGAGTGCTATTAAATCAATGCATTCTAATAGAGATCTGCTACTCTCATAAAAGCAGTAATTCATTTTTCCATTATTTACAGCTTGCTTCTCAGCCTTACCCAGTAACTGATACCATATAAATTGAGTTTAGGGAAACTACATTTAAGCAGTTTAGATTTGGGCATAAGGTTGCTTTTAGGTGTAGGGTCAGGGAGGGATGTGTTACACTTGCTGAATTCTGTAGCTGTGCTGCTGCGCGCTTTTTTTTTTTTTTTAATACAATTGTATCAACATTATATGTGGGGGAAAAAATTGATAGTGAAAGTTCAGTGCTTAAGCCCTTCTTTAAGATCATACTAATATGCAAAACTCCAAATCATGTTTTGTAAATTCTTTCATTCAAAACTAGCACTCTTCTTCCTGGAAAATGGTCCCGTTTTTTGGCAAAAAGCCAATTTATGGATTTTAAATGTTTTCAAATTGTAAAAATGATTTGGTTTTGGATTTTTTTTTTCCTGAAATAAAAGTTTGAGGAGCATGGATTTACCCCCAAATAAAATAGCTATCACTTCTTTACAGAGCTTCAGTGAAGTATAATTTCTTTTTAGCTTGAGTCTGTATTTTGCCCAACATTCAAATGTACTATCTACTGTATTAATGGTGGTTGCATTCATAAAATGGAGGAGGCCAGACAGGAGCCTTATTGAATTATTTGTATTATGTTGGTCTTGTCCATTCTTTTAAACCAATCAAAAAAACAAACCCTGACCCTTTTAATTAAAAAAAAAAAAAAAATGCACTGTTCCCATCCTTGGAGATATTCCCAATAAGCCATTTGGCATTTGTAAAGAGAGATTCTTATTAGGGCAACATATTTGAGAGAGTTCTAAACTGAAGAATCAACAGCTCTGATACATGCAGCATTGTTGTAGTTGTTGACCCCAGGTTATCTGAGACATAAGTTGGGGAGATAACGTCTTTTATTGGACCAGCTTCTGCTGGTCATCCACTGTGTGTCTCTAGCCCTATTATGACAGTCCTAAACTACAAGCAAGGCCTTTTAAGTACATGGTAATCTTCTAGTTCAGATTACTATACCATAGTTTTCTTTCCAAATGTGGCATGCTATCCATATTTGAAATTTTATTAAAACAGTGATTCATGCAGATCATTATAAATCTGGAGTATAAATCAGTTTTTTTAAACAATGTTTTAACTGATTCATTTGGCTTATTCCATTTAAACAAACAAATTGATGTTTGATATCCCAGACTAAGAAAATATGAAGAGATTATCTCTCTACTTTACCTGCAACAAATTCATTCAGGTGAAATAATCTAGCAAGAGACTTCAGGTATATGGTAGGCTTGACCTTGAGGAAATATCCTCTAATGCTTTTGAATCTTGATTTAAAAACTACTGTCCCTAATTCTTTCTTTCTTTCTTTCTTCTTTGCTTGCACATAGAGATTTTGTGCAAGCCAATACCTTTTTTTCTGCGTGGCCAGCCTATTCCCAAGAGAATGCTTCCACCTGAAGATCTGGTTCGCTACTACACAGATGCCAAGAATCGTGGTTATCTAACAGATCCATCAAAGATTCCAGAAGCCAGGCTTGAACTCGCCAGGAAATATGGTTATGTTTTGCCAGACATAAGTAAAGATGAACTTTTCCAAATGCTAAGCACACGCAAGGACCCTAGACAGATTTTCTTTGGTCTTGCTCCAGGTTGGGTGGTAAACATGAGTGAAAAGAAAATCCTGAAACCAACGGATGAGAGGTTGCTAAGATACTATAGCTCATGAATTCTGGGACAACTGCAGATGTACAGGAAACATCTGGATATGAAATAATGGATTAGAAGTGATGTTTGTGTTTTAAAGCACATTCTTATTGTACTAGTCAAAACATTAGTATACACTTGACTGTATAATACTAGAGGTACATCTTTTCAATATTGACTCATACCGTATAGTGAAAAGAATAGTCTTTCAAAAATAAACGTCAAATTCTTTCTCTTGCTGTGATTTGCGACTTGTTTCTTTGATTAAAAATATTTTTATTCTGTTATTCTAAAGAATGCTAGCCTAAGGAATAGGTTGTGCCAATAACTTTTCATTTATTCCCCAAGATCAACTTTTAATCTGTACTTCCATCTAACATTTTAAAGCTTCTTAAAAAAAAAAAGTGAAATGCAACTTGTAAATCACATTTCAGAATTTATTCAGTGTATTGTACAAAACTGAATCCTCAACACTTTTGTGAGAGACCAGTAGTAGTCTCATTTTACAACTAGTGTTCCTGAAGCATAGAGATTAAATAACTTTCCTGAGGCCATAGTAGTGACTTGACTGGTCAGTGGCAGACACAGAATTAGAACATGAACTTTTGATTTAATCAGATATTTAAAACCAGTGTAGACACGTGTGTCTAATCACGATTTTCTAAAATATTATAAATAGAAAATCTAAGCACAAGTAAAAATGTATACAAAAAGCAGTATCAGCAAATGTTGCTATTCTTACAGCCATTAACTTTAAATAAGGTGCATATATTAAAATTAGGAGTTTACAGATAGGAACAATGGTATAGTGGATAGGACATTGGTGCTGAGCTGATTCTAGTTCAAACATAATGTACAAGTTTGGTCCAGTCACTTAATCTGCCCGTGTGTCAATTTATTCTCATTCTAGAGATGGGAAATATTATTCTCAATTTCCCAGGAGTAGTTAGAATAAACCTCATTAATGAGGATTTCATGAGGTGATTTTATATAATCTCAGCATGGGAATACTGGAAATTATAATTAACTAAATCTAGCTAAGAAATTGAATTTTTCATCAATGATTTTCCATTAGGAAAACTGAAATTTCAACAAAATCAACATTTTTCTTGAATTTTTTTGTCAACCATATTTTCCAACAGATGTTTTAGAGTGAGACTCTTTAATCAGCTCTACTTTGAACACTATATACTGATGTGAAGGAATATTTAGTTGGATGCCAGATTCTCTCCCCTTTGCTCAATATAGGTGAGCAAAATAGTACTTTGAAGCATCTGGAGCCTACTCCATCAATAAAAGATTAATCAACTCTCACTAAGTTAATGGAATGATTCCCATCTGTTACAATGGAAGTTGGATAAGGCACTAAATAGGGAGAAGCTGTTGGATCTCTATCTGGCATGTTTCCTTTTCTTTTCTGCAGAAAGTCTAGGAGACTAAGACAGGCATGCTGGAAGAATTTGTATAGTGGGGGTGCTGAGAGCCATTGAACTAAAATAAACACTGTATATGATCAAAACCACTTTGAGCTAAGGGATGCAGTACCCCTAGTTCCAGCACCTATGCCAAGAGTTAAATAATATCCCTCTTCCCCAAATCTAATTTTCAGGTACCTGAGGGAATCGTAAACATATCTCTTAGCTATGAAATCATCCCATATCCTAAGGATAAGCTACTTGTTGCTAGCACCCTTCTGTGCTCCCCCACTCTGACTCTATAGGTTCCAAGCCTCTGCTGTATGCTTTAAGAAAAACTATTTTTCTTCCTGCCTTCCACCTCCCTTTCTTTTTTCGGGGTGGAGGGCTTCATGACTTAGTGTTTATCAGCCCAGCTTCTTGAGCTGCTCAATTCACAGGTGGAATCAGAAAAACTAAGTGGGGAAAAACTCTTCACATCTTCTCCATGTTCTCAGTGAGATTTCACTGGGGTCTGACAATCTCGAGTGGAATAAAATTTATATTAACAAAATAACTTGTAGGTTTCCATTGTCCCAGATATAGATGCTAAGAAATAATTGCCCCAGACTCCTGGTTTGCAGTTTAAAAGAAGCTGGAATATTGTGGTATAAAAGTGAGACCCAATTCCTGCTATTCAGTGGTGTTAATGTGAGCATTTTTACAAGGTTCATAACTTTTTGACATGTTCTTAAGTGATCCCATATGCCAAAAACATAGCTTCTGGTGTTATTTTGGGTGTGAAGTAAATAACTTTCTCATTTTACAGGTATCCTGTTATGCATCCTGATGATTGTTGGTTTGGAAACTCAAATGACAAGTGACACCTTTTTTATTGTTACTACAATACTGGTTGCTCCATTTTTGGTGAGGCGCAGGGGGAGAAAATATTTATTGCCTTCCCTTATTTGTGCCATAATGTTTCTGTTTTTATGAATCAATTCACAATTGTACTTTGTGGAGGTTGTGGTACTTAACAGGAAGGCTACTGAGGTGGAAGCAAAGAAGGAAGTTAGTCATTTTAGTGAAGACTGAAGTGTGTGTGTGTGTGTGTGTGTGTGTATTGTGCATTTTAAAAAGTGATTTTGTTTCAGTGTTAGCTTTTTGTAATAAGATGAACACTTAGCAGGAGCAGTTCAAGTCAGTGTCTGGTACAGACACTCAGACTTCAATTGTAGTAGATTTCTAAATGGCGTTCAGGTGAAGGGGTAACTCGGATAAAATGATAACAGTGAAAGAATGAAAACAGGAAACAGATGTCTGGTGACGTCTGGTGATTGGATAGCACTTATTCAGTGAACATCGTCTTAGTCAGAAGGCAGCTGTATCCTGGTCCTGATATTATTATGCTGCAAATATCTTGGAGCCAAAACAGCCACGTTCCACAAAATCCGGTTATTCTAACTTATAAAGGTGATCTTCTATTGACTTATACTTGGCTTTAGTTGCCTTAGTTAAAATATGCACTGCTTGTCTTTTTCTGCTTACAGTAGCTAGTAGCTAATAGCAGTGGTTCCTATTTTATTTACTAACTAAAAAATGGCAGAGCTATAAAGGAATTCCTGTTTGTAATTTTCTCTCATCAGCAACACAAGTCTTTTGGCAACATAGTATAGACTTAATTTACCTGTGCTTTTGATATCAACAAGGTCTCTAATAAATCCATAACAAACTGCTCCCCAATGGAATGTCTTTCATACGCTGACCAAGTTCTCTTGTACATGGAGGAAAAACATCACCAGCATTTATGACCATTACATGTACTTATGTTAAGAATGTGCACAATGTTTTTACATTCATAAGATAAATGATTGCACTGAGTTTCCTGTTTTGTTAGGCTTTTTCATATGCAACAATGTGTTGCACAGCAAGCATATTGACTCTGCTGTAACAGGAAAGGCATTTATCAGGTAGCTCCAGGATAAAATAATTTCATTTGGGCCATAAAGTGTTGAGAGTAATATTTTTATTCCTGTATACTTCCTTGGAAAACATACAGAAGAGACAATACTGAAATCAAGATGACTTTTGAGCAAATATGTACTCACATTCCACTTCCAAAGCACCCGGTTCTTGAGAGCTAAGGTGGACTTTGCTTTAATATTAGTCAATCAGTACTATACCTACTGTGGACTTTAAGTGAAGCTGTAACTCAAATGTGCCTCTTCCTCTTTTGTGCACTTGTATAATGAAGATAATTGCTTGAGACTTGGAGGTATTTGAGGCTTTATTGGTTTGATTGTGCAATACTTACATTTTGTGAAGCATTCAATTGGTGGTATGCAATTCTATTAAGTGGGTAAATTAATAGACTAATCCTGAATCTTCACTGGCTGTATGCCAATACCTTTTTGATATGAGTGCAATCGATGTTAGAGCTACAGGAAATTATACAAAAGTGATCAGTTAAGACAATAGTTTCCCATTGCTACTTAATTTTCTTTACCAGAGTTAAAACTTAAATATACAAAATTATAGCTCAAATAAGGTGCTAATGCAAAGTTAAGACTTAATGATCAAATGCTCCAAAAAGTTGGGATTTCCCACAAATGTCCCTGGTGTGTTAAGTTGGAGATATTATACATCTTGTATGTATTGGATATTTTAACAGCATTAATATAGTTAACATTTACATTAAAAAAATGCTGTGCTGTGTGAATAGCCAACCTTTCTGTGTTCCAGGGCCAGCTTTAGCATATGCCCCACTTGCTCTGACAACCTAGCAGTTGGTGAAATGTACAAGTTCCTCATTTTTTTTACACCCTATTCAACTCCTATTCATCACATGACCAGAACTTTCTTCTGTGGGCTGCAGGTGCAGCCTCCAGCCTTAGGTGTAGGATGGCATCTTCTCACTTCTTGTGCTCACTGTTACCACAATTCTTACAACAGCACCTTCTCTCTAGTGGGTGGGAGAAGAGGAATATTGCCCCCCCTACCCCCAGCAGCTGTAGTCCATATAAGTCAAAGAAGAGTATTCCTAGAAAGAACATTTTGCACCAATAGAGGGTGAATGAGAATTGGGCCAATAATACCTAGCTTTTCCAATACTCTTAATTAGCAGAGCTCAGTGTTGTACAAAGGATGTTCAGTATCATTATCCATATTTTGCAGAGAGGAAGCAGAGGCAAAATGGCTTTCTTGGTATTATCCCACAGGCCAATGGCAGTGCTTGGGAACAGACCGCAGGCCTTCGGCATGTCAGTCCAGTACTTGCTCTCCTAGGAAAAAGGAAGGAAAAAAAAAGAATAAAAAGATGTGGAGAAACAACAGCAACAACATACTCATCTGTTTTCCTTTATTTCCCAGGCAGAAATCCTCAGTATCAGTGTTTCAGGGACAGGTGAGGCTAATGTGCACTTACTAATGACTGCTAATCTGGAATGCATAGTTCAGTAGTTGGACAGGGAGAAAAGCAGAGTCCTCAGAACTGCACATGACTCCAATGGATGATAAAAAGGGGTCTGTGACACCTCCCCCCTCCCCCCCAGAACACACAGCCCACTGATCAAAGTCAGGGAAATGAGCAGCTCTGTGGCATTGTCCACCCACTCCAACCCTACAGGATTCTGGTAAGGGCATAAGATTTTTTTTTATATTACTTGAATAAATTATGTGTATTAACTAAGTAAGCCGGTGAATGTTGTTGCGTCACACAAATACTGCTTGGAAAAAGAATGCTTAAATAGAAACTAGGAAAAAAATACCTCAAAGCACATTTAAATACAGCTATTAGCATTGTTCAACACAGTCCAAGATACATGACAAAAGCCAAGTTTATGCAGTACAATTCTGTTGCGCTTTAAAAGGGTAGTACTTCGTGGATAACTGCAGTAATACAATAGGAAACATTTTTAAAAGGACACAAGTCTAACAATGAGGTTGAACTTTCAAGAACTTCTATTAACAAGGGATTTGATCCCAGCAGTTCTTCAAAGGTATGTAGATGCTAAGCTTTCAATGAAAGTGAATGGAAACTAAGCATCTAAACACTATTTTGGGCCTACTTGCTTGCTTCTTCTTAGATAGCATTCATGTCACTGTGATGGGATATAAGATAGAGTTAAAAGGAGTCAGTGGGCTCAACTAGTTTACCAGGTTACACCTGGTGGGTGTGTAGACTACATTTGCATTAAATCCAGCTGTGGAGTAGCTGTCTCTCTTTTCATGAAGGAATGAGTTCAGGGCCGTTAAAAGTGATGCGGGAGGATGGAGAACCAGGAGGAAAGTGGTCTGCTGTTCTCATTTTCTGAGGAAGAAACTGCAGAGAAGCTATAGGAGTAGAGTTGGCTCTTGGGCTGGGGCTGTGAAATAGCGGTAAGACTATAGGGAAATGACTGATAGTATTCTGCAGAGGAAGGGAGACTTGAGGAGGACCAAGGATTGATTAAATGTCCAAGTCCAGGCATGAGAAAGCGATCTCCTGCTTTTGATTATGATTGAGCTTCCAGGGAGAAGCCCTACAGTCTGACGGAAGCACGTACTGGAAAGAGGAAGTCCTGCAAGGCATGTCTACATTAGGAAATTATTTTGAAATAACATTTTGGAATAACTCCCAAAATAACTGTTTTGAAATAGCATGTCCACACTACAGGGAAGCCTCGAAATTAGTCTGAGGAAGGCTTCCTTAATGTGGATGTGCTACTTCAACTTAGAGCCCCAGAAAGCACTGGAGAGTAATTACTTTGACACTGGGGAGTAGTTATTTCGAATAATAACTACTGCTATTTTGTCCACACTACTGCTATTTTGAAATAACTCTTTTGAAATTAGCATTATTCCTCGTGGAAAGCAGGAGTAGTTATTCTGAAATAACCAGTCCCTTATTTTGAAATAACGGGGTTGGTAGTGTGGACATTCCACTTGTTGTTTCAAAATAAGGGGAGTGGAGACCAGGGCTGAGTGGCAGAAGACATCCTATTGATTATTAGTGTGTATAGTCCACGATTCATTTGGGACACTCCTATTCCAGAAAGGTGGGACAGAACACGCCCTGGCTGGAGATCCAAATCAAAAGAAGTGGATTGTCAGTTTGCCTGACTGGCATTTAGAAAAGGTTATTGAGAAGGCTCCTTCACTGTACAAGGTGGGCATGCCAATTGGCAAGTCTATCTTCTACAGTCTCATTTACCAACACAGTGCACAAAGTAATTGGAGAATGAAATTTTGTTTTTAGTGAGATTATAGATTCAAATAATGTTAAGAATATAAACACTTGGATCTCTTTAAATAAAGATTTCGAAAAACTGTAAATATATGAACAGCTGTAAACAATAAGTCTGTAGGTCTGCTTTATTTTAAAATTATTCATTTGCTTTTGTTTACTACACTGTTACTGACTACAAATGTTCAAAAATTAGTCAGACCACAAAGCGAGCAGACTTTAAAAAATAAATAATGGGTTCCTTTTACCAGCTTCTAGTTTTCAACCCTTGAGGGATTGCATTTTTTCGTTTTGCAACTCAGAGGGCAAGAAAATTGCTTTTAAATAAAAAAAAAAAAAAAAAAAAAAAGCAAAAGCTAAAAGCCTCACATAATAGCCTGTCTCGAGAAGGCTTTGGTATTTTTCCTAAATATTGCAAGTCATAATAAAATTCAGAGAGTTGGCAATAATCTCACGTTTGCAACACCCTCTGATTTTTTTTTTTTTTGGCTATTTCCTATTTCATTGTTTCAGATTGTAACTTCTGATCAGTCTCAGCTTTTCACTTCTAATAACCAGCTTTCCCAGCATGACAGGAAAATACAATCCCTAAAATTTTGTTTCTCTAATAAAGATTCCAAGCTTTGTTTTGCAGACTTTATATTACACAGTGCAGAGAGCTCCATCATTATGTAACCACCTGAAGAAAGAAAGACCAAACCAAACCAAACTAAAGGTACAAGTCATGAACTCTGGTGAATCAAATTTTGGCTTGTCCAGCCTGTTTCCCTCAGGTGTGGGCAAGGCTGACACCTAGTGACTAAATGCATTTATTCCTAAGAAGAAGAGCTCTGTGAAGAGGTTGCTGGAATTGATGCTGCCACAGTCAATCTTCCAGGGTTCGATTTAGTGAGTCTAGTAAAGACCTGCTAATTTAAACTGAGATGGAACTCCTGTCAGTGCCAGTACTCCTGATACTCAGGCGCAGTAAGGAAGCTGACGGGAGCTCCTGTCAACTTCCCTGTGTGTGGATGGAGATTTAAGATATGTTGACTCCAGCTATGTAATTAACGTAGATGGATTTGCGGGATCTTAAGTTGACTTGCCCCTTTAGTGTAGAGCGGGCCTAGGAGTTCTTGGTGTTCTGCAGCACCCCCTGGATTGAAGTGGTTTCCATCATACACAGGGTTTACAGTTTTGTTGAATGGCTTCAGCACTGCTACTTTAAAAATTGTTCCAATGCTATGGAATGCTAGCTCTGTGGAGGCTCAAAAGCTCTCCCTCACCAACAGAAGTTAGTCCAATAAAATATATTATCTCACCCACCTTGTCTCTTTTTATTCCTAATGGCCTTCTTATGTTTCAATGGGAATATTCTTTTTAAAATTTTTTACAATAGTCCTACGTGTTAAAGCCTCACGCTGAATCCTTCATTTAATTCTCTGAATCATAGGTGTCAATGAAAACTTTGACTGTTTTAGAAGGGTCTACAACTGTGGGGTCTAACACATTAGTCATGAGCCGCATGTGGCTATTTGGCCAGTTGTGTGTGGCTAGTTCACTACAGCAGTACCACTATAGTGGCTACTGCTTCAGAACTGGTTGGACATTGTGGTTCTAGAATACTATTTTAAAGGTCAAGTTAAATTACTTTTGGAAATTTGTTGAACTGGCAGTATTATCTTAATTATTTGCCCTAGCTGACTGTATTAGCTTAATTTTTGGGGTGGGGAGGGGGCAGGAGGAGGCAGTTCCATCAGAGCAGGGGTGGGCAATAACTTTATGCTGGGGGGCCACTTCAGAAATTTTTTAAGTGGCCCTGGGCCACACCAGAAGGAATTCCCTGCTTCCTCACCCACAGACCATGATTGGTCTGAGGTTGGGGGAGTGCATGAAATCTTTGCCCCTGGCCCCCCCACCTCAAAGGTTCCCCCTAGGCACCCATGCCCCTGGCTTCTGTCCTCAGGCCAATCAGGATTTGGAGGCTTCTAAGCACAGGATGGAGAAAACTTTGGGTGCTCCCCCACCACCTCCAGGCCCTGATTAGCCTGGGAGCAGGGGAGCGCACAAAGCCTTCTCTGACTCTGCCAGCAGCGCATGGTGCTTCTAAGCACCGCACACTCCTTGCAGGGTAGGGGCAGGGCGGAGGAAACTTCACGTGCTCCCCACACCCCCAGGCCAATCAGGGCTTAGGGGCAGGGGAGCGCACAAAGTCTCCTCCCACCCTGCCAGGAGCATGTGGTACTTCTAAGCACCGCACGCTCCTGGCAGGGCAGAGGAAACTTTGTGCGCTTCTTCCTGCCCCCAGGCCCTAAATGGCTTGGGGGCTGAGGAGCAGCAGGGCCTCCGCGGGCTGAATCAATCTGCTGGGCAGGTCGAATCCGGGCCATGGAGGCCCTTTTGCCCACACCTGCATCAGAGCATAATCGTTATATAATATATCCTCTTCCCGGAGCTCAAAGCGAGTCATTAGGGAGAGGTTAAGGAACAGGGAAATGTCACCACTGAGGCAGAGTCTTGACAAATGGGGAATAGACAGAGACCAATTTCCCCCATTTTGATTCCTTACAGTATGTAGGGGAAGTGTACATGCTAATCTGAACTCAAACTCTCATCTGGTTATTCGTAGGTACTCTTCTCCAGATAACGTAGTATCTCCTGTATTTTTATTTATTTCAAAAATAAATATAATGGAATGGTTTCAGTCCATTACAAGTTATTTTAAAGGGCCAATCATTCACATATAACATTGTATGCAAACTAACAAGCCTGTATTTATGCATATAAGAACTGAACATATTAAGACTGAGAGGCTTAGCTAGACATTTGGGAGCAGACCCTCAATTGCAGAATCTGTGACAATTTATACCAGCCTCTTGGATGTATAATTGCCCATTTGGGCAAAATTACACAATCATAGGCATATAAGTGTCTGAAATTTCCGGTGCATACACCTTGGTTTTTAGAACACTGGGTGTCCATCCACAAGCTGGCTTCAATAAGTACCATGTGTGCCTAGAGCAGTTTCTAGGACGGGAGCATTTTCCCTGAAAGTCTAGTAAGTGCTGCTCGAAGTACTGGAGTTGAGAATTCTTTTGTTAATGTGACTTTTCCCCCCAGCACTACTTTGATTCTTTTTTCCTGAACTGATTCATAAGTGTTTGGTGACAATACTTCACACGTTCTCCCTATTAACATTATTATATTTTCTTTAACTGGGTAATTATTTATACCCACAAAAGTTTGCTATTCTAGAATGAAGTGGCATGCAGCAGCTAAATGGAGATGCTTAGCAGGCAATTAGAAGCCAGAGATTAAAGCCTTATCAATAATCAAATATATTACTACAATATGGTATCTAAGTTATGTTTCTTACTTAGCTATACAGAATCTATAGGGTCATGATTTAAAATCCTATAAGTATCCTAAAGTAAACTGTGTTTTTAATAGCTTTAGATATGTTTAGAATCAAAGTCTCCAGTGAGGTGACTTAAAAACTCATGATTCAGAAACATCTTTATCAATCTAAGCATGTCTTCAAATTTGTGAACTTTAATAAAAGTAGTCACTACTACATGAACTGTGTTGTATGTTCTGATTCAGATAGTCTGTCATGCTGTAGCGTGTATCTGGAAATATTAGGCCACAATTATTAACCAGTTTCACACTTTGTGCCAAGAATTATGATAAAATTTACAAACTAATATAATCCATTATTTCATTTGCATTATTATCCATTATTTCACTTGCAAATGAGAGACACTGGAATTAAGTAAATAACACAAAACACTTTGTGCCAATATTCTTTATAATCAATGTATTATCAAGTTAAACCTATACCAAAAAAGCCTGAGCTTGCAGTTTCTAAAATTCCTTTTAAATTAGCGGGAGTTTTGCATGTAAAAGGGCTTCTGTACTGGATTAAAAAATACTAGGGCTTGCAAAAGTAGGAACCAATATTTAGCCTTTTCTCTGATTTCCTTGTGCACCCAAAGCTTAACGTGGCTTTAATGAGAGTTTTGAGCATGTTAGGCATAAAAAAACTCCTAACTGATTATATTATATTAATTTATTTTGGGGGAAGGACGAAGGAGTTCCAACTATTCACTCTACAAATTCTGGCCTGGTCTATACCAGACTAGGCAGGTTGGCTTAAGATACGCAACTTCAGCTACGCAAAATGCATAGCTGCAGTCAGCTTACCTTAAGCCAGGCTGTGGTGGTGTCCACACAGTGGGAGACTGATGGGAGCAAAGACTCCCATCGAGGAGTACCAGAGGTTGGCGAGGTTCCTCAGCATTCGATTAACAGGTCTATACTATATTTCTAAATGCATCATATGAAAAAATAAAAAGTGAAGGGCCTTTTTTCCTAACCCAAAATTAAGGAGTCATTGGAATTAGATCTGAAAAGGGCTGTTTGAACTTGTAGTCCCTTTTAATGTGATTGTTCCTCACTGTATGTCTACCTGGGCTTTATTTAGCTTAGTTCTAAATGTACCAAATGAAGAGACTATCGTTGTAAAAATTTGTAGTGGCTTTTTTTAAAGCTCTATTTCATGGGTTCCCAAACTGGGGGATGTGCCCCCCTGGGGGGGGGGTGTGAAGAAATTCCAGGGGGGGGGGCGTGAGGTGACCCAGCCTCCCCCCCCATCAAGTTTTGCTGCCCCACTCAGTTCCTTTTTTTTTTCTCAACAAGTTTTGCTGCTATTTTTTGGGGGGAGGAGGGGTGTGAGGGTTTTTCAAAAGTCAAAAAGGGGGGTGTGATGCCAAAAAGTTTGGGAACCACTGCTCTAGTTGGAGTCCAGGCAGAAAGAGAGCTCAGAAAAGTTCTAGGCTGAAAGACTATTCTGACACGGAGAATAACATTGTTACTCTTTATTCCATTAAAGCTCCTCAGTCAGAGTTAGAAGAAAATAACTCTTTATGTAATTCTTTACTTTCATTGCATGACTGTGAAACTGCCTGATTTCATCCTTGCACAGGCTGTTCAATTAAACCCACAGAACAGTTAGAGTGGGGAGGTGACTTTACCAACTTCAAAACCACAACAAAACTTAAAATCTAGAGTGGAGTACAGGTCCACTAATTTACTCAATGGAGTGATAATATATGTACAGCCGCTCCCCGAGTTGCGACCACCTCCACTTAACGACCATCCGCACTTACGACCAAAGTTGTCGTAAATGCAGCTCCGAGTTACGAACGGCGATCCGCGCTTACGAACAGCGCGGTCGCCATGTAACTCTATGGGATCCGAGTTACGAACACTTCGAGTTACGGACCAAGTATTGGTCCGTAACTTGTTCGTTACTCGGGGAGTGGCTGTATTGTTTTCATTGAGGAAGGGGATGAAGATGACTGTAACTTCATACTTAGTTTTTGAGGAACATTTAATTTAAAAGCTTCAGAGAGGTAGCTGAGTGAGTCTGTCACAGGAAAATCTTAAAAAACAACAAATAGGTTAGTAGCACCTTAAAGACTAACAAAACATGTAGATGGTATCATGAGCTTTTGTGGGCACAACCCACTTCTTCAGATCTTCAGATTTAATTTAAAAATATTACCACAAATGGGAAAGCTCTTACCAAAGAGGAGAAAATGCAAAAGTCCTATACAAAGCAGGGGAAAATCACCATTGTGTCTTTGGCAGAATACTTCTGAGATTATTTCATTAGTGTGGGATTAGAAAAATACCCCTCTTCCCAATTCAATCCTCCAGAGTAATTAATGGAGCACCCTTACCAGGAGCTTAGCTATCTTCCCCCTTCATTTAAGAGTCCCATTGGACAAAAGTGATCTTTAGTTAACCCTTTCAGTAGATCTCTCTGACTGCGTCCTCTCACACTAATATGGAGGCCACACGAGGTTTACAGGATCGGTGCAATGTGGTTTACAGGATCGGTCAGAAAAGGCTTTCCATGTTGACTGATCCCCATCTAGACTGATGCTTTTTGCCGGCAAAGTGCCGTGTCGGCAAAAAGCAGCGGCCATTTCTATTCAAATGAAGCCAGGATATTTAAATCCCTGCTTCATTTGCAATAGCAATGTGCCTAATCTACATCCCTCTGTCGGCAGAGGGGTGTAGTTTAGACACACCCTTACAGACTAACAAATATATATAGTATCATGAGCTTTCATGGGCAAAACTCACTTCTTCAGATCCTGAGAAACCTCCCTCTGAACTCTTGCAGTGAAACCTATGACATTGTTTCAAAGATAATTTGACATAAAAAGTTTGATATTTTGGCAGACAGATTGCAGTACTTTCTTTGACAGAAACTTCTGTCAAATTACATTTGAGGAGGCTTTTATACAAATTATATACTTCACAGAAAAGATCTCTCTACATCATGATCTCTAAAGAGAAAATGTTTTCAAACTGGTAAACTTCATTAAGAACGCTAGGGGGAGATGTTATGCCAGGCTTTCTATTTCATCCTGGAATTGTTCTTCTTGCCTTTTGGCTGTGCTGGTATGCAGTTTGATTTAGTTTTTGATGAAGTATTTAACCTAGCAAAGGATTGCTATGAATGGGGAAAACAACACCATATATAGCAAGTCTAGTTAAAACAAACAAAAACAACCTGAAAACTATTTTTGCAGCAAACCAGAAAACCTTATTTAACAATATACTAGGGGGGGCTGAACCACCACCCCCGCCCCAGCTCACTAGGCTCACTCCCCACCCCCACCCCAGCCCCCTGGAGCACCAGGGAGGGGGGCGGGAGGGAGGCTGCGCAGCTCCTGCCCTTCCATGGAGCACTGGGGAGGAAGGAGGCCATGGGGCTCTTGCTCCCCGATGAGAGGGGAAGGGGAAGACACTGGGAGCACCAGGTGGGGGGAGGCCATGTGGCTCCCTCTTACTCCTCCCACCCCAGAGTACCGGGAAGGGGGGAATTGAGAAGGCCACGGGGCTCTCACCCCCCTGAACAGTGGGGAGGCCATGCCACTCCTGTCTCCCCCCCAGCGCTGGGGAGAGGGGAGGCTGTGCTGCTCCGCCCCCCCCACCCTGAGCACCGGGGAAGGCTGCACAGCTCTGCTCCCCCAGGAGCACTGGAGGGGGGGGAGGCCCACCTAACCCTACCCCTCTGCACTGGGGAGGCCGCATGGCTGCCACCCCCAAGCACCAGGAAAGGAGGGAGGGAGGGAAGCTGCTGGGTAGTGGAGTGGGGATGGGTTGCAGGATGCAAAGTGACATGCTGAGGTCACTCTGTCGTCCTTCAAGAAATGTTTTTAATATATATATATAGAGAGAGAGAAATTTGGAAATACCCCTGCCCAGAATTTTTTGGTTTTGGTTTTTTTGGGTTTTTTGGTTGTTTTGTTTTGTTATTGACCATGACAGCTTAACATTTTCAGTCAGATACAGAAGTGAATGAGGCAAACACATTCTGGGAGAGGTTCTAACAGAGAATGCTAAATAAATGGGATTGTAACTGCTGTAAACTGCTGCTATGTTTTCTTACATTAAGAACTGCAATCACTTAAGGCTATCTGAACAGTCAAAAATGATAAGATGACTACAATGAACTAATTAAATTCTGAGTGAACCACTGAAAAAAACACTATTAAGATAATACACCAGGGCCCTTAGCAAAGATACATTTCCTTCCTCTGCTTTTTTATCTACTATGTATTTGAGAGAATTTATCTGTCTGTGCGTGAGTCTGTCTGTGTGTCTGTTTGATCAAGAGCTCTTCCTAAATTGTAAGAGTTGGAACCACCAAATTTGGTATGCAGCTTCCTCTTATCATAACTTAAATCAAGATAAGGGTTTGGTTGTGCCAGGAAAATGGGATATGCCTAGAATGGGCTTGCTTCTCATATAACCATATAGAAACACCAGACAGGTGAAAGGGACTGGCTCGGGGGTGTACCTCCCCCCCCATCCAGGACTGCCTTAGCCCTGAACTTCCCACCTCCAAGAACCCTTTATAAAGAGTGGGGGGACTGAAGTTCTCCCCTCCCTGATTCATACAGGAATATTGCTGACTGTTCCTCTTTTTCAGGAGTGAGAGGAATGAAGCAAAACGTGCACTTTCTCCACTCTGGCTGGGGAATGCAGGGGGCAGATGAAGCTGGACCTGTCCCAGCCAGAAAACATGCACCCCTCCCCCGGTTGTACCTGCTGGAGTTGCAATGGCCATGGAGAGATGCTTCTTACCTGACCCCAAATTGCTGCAGTGAAAGGGGGCAGAGGGTGGTCCTCTCTCTTAATCTCCAGCCCTAAGCCAGAAGAATGATTTAAAAATGAATAAAAACAAAAATATATTGAGTTAAGGACCTGAGCAATGCCAGGTTAATCTTCTATTAGATTATATGATGCAGCCTTAGGAAAGCATTTTATAAACCTTGTATGGTGCAATTGAAGTTTACAACTGCTTTTGAGCCAGATTATATCATTCTTATTCCTGTTTAGTACGTTACTTCACAAAGAGTTCCAGTGTGGCTACTTAGAAAGCAAGTTTTCTGCTCATTGGAAGTAAAGATGGTACAAGTTAGCACTAAATTTGCATATGTACTTCTGGAGAGTGTTGGCTCTATATCATAGACTCATTACCTAGCAAAATCCAGAATGACTCTTAACTACAATGTACTATTGAGCTGTTCTAAATGTGGGCTGAAACTCGGTCTCTCAAGTGAGAATGCCCGATGCACAAAGTGGTTGGGTATTTCAAACATGCTGGAGTTATCAGGCAATGTGATCCAAATGCTGCACGGCAGAGTGACCTTTGCATGTTCATTTGCACCAAGGAAAACTTAAGAGACAATACTTCACTGACATTTGAGAAGGAAAAACATGTAACTGTACTGTTATCCATTTTCCTTTCCACCCCAAAATTAAATAATTGCCACAGGTAGGGTTACCATATTTGAACTTTGAAAAAAGACGACACTGCTGAGAGGGAGTGCATCTGTATCAGTATCTACCAACTCACGTTGTATTAATGTGTTATATAACATAACAAATCAAGATAAGGGTTTGGTTATGCCAGGAAAATGGGATGTGCCTGGAATGGGCTTGCTTCTCATATAACCATACAGAAACACCAGACAGGTGAAAGGGGCTGGCTGAAGGTGTGCCCTCCCATCCAGATCTGCCCTAGCCCTGAGCATATTAATACAACGTGAGTTGGCAGATATTGATACAGATGCACTCCCTTTCAGGAGTGTCCTCTTTTTTGAAAGTTCAAATATGGTAACCCTAGCCATGGGATATTATGCTGCATGATCCATTACGCTGCACAACTGTTTCCATGATCTCCAGTGGCACAACTGTTCTAGCACATACGTATTTTCCTTGTATTTAGTAGTTTGGGCAGTTGTCTGAGAAGAGTGATATCTATGCATCCATTACTAAAAAGATAGTAAGGTATGTGCTCATTCTTTATATTACAGCACAGCAGAGATGGGACTGGTTGTGTGTAGACTGTTTCTAGATCTCAACTTTCCCCAAGATTGATGAGCTTTGAATTTGGGGTTCTGCTTTGAGTACATTATAAAAATATGTTCAGGTTAGTTCTAGTTCTTTTGGGGGGGGGATTAGGGCTCTACTGGATTTGGATTCTTTCATTCTGGATGGTGGTCAGCTTTAGCCAACTTTACTGCCTCTCTGAAAACCACTGAGACATGCATGTGAACAGGGCCAACTCGAGCCATTCCTGCCCCCCGGGCGTGGCCCTGCCCCCCGGCACGCTGCGCACCTTACAGCTGCAGTCGGGCGCATGGTGCCCGATGGCAGCTCTAAGGGGCGCCGCACACCTGGCCGTACGGCGCCTCTTACAGCTGCCATCAGGCGCCCCCCATAGGTTGGCGCCCTGGGCAGCTGTCTGGCTAGCTCCCCCCTTAATCCAGCCCTGCATGTGAAAAGAGATGTGTTCTATACATGTTTTCCATTTTCTTTAAGAAAGTGTAGCAAAGCCCTTAAAATTCCCTTCCTGAAACTTCTTTACCATTGGCAGCAATAGGCCATTTTCTATGTCCTGAATTGCAGTCAAGTCTAATGGAAAACAACTACCTGTGCAAGAGATGATCGGCGTTGGCATCTCAGGTTTTGGTACAATTAAGTGTCTTCTGTGATACTTAAAGACCTGTGATTAAAGAGACCTTCCACTGATAACAGAGCCAGCTGGTTTACTAACTTGGAAGAGAGAGCTCCAGAGCAAGATCTGTATTTGATTTTGTTCTCACTTTTGTTTGTATGTTTAGAGATATCATGATAGGTGCTAACTGTACATTGCATGGACAAATATAGACTTATTTTACTTCCGGCTGATGAATAAAAGCACTTGCTAGCTAAAGTGCAAAACCTAAGATGGTCTCTTTCAAAACCATACATGTGACAATGTGCACTTTCAGACAATATCTGGTTTGGAGCTGGACAAGGGAGGTATGCTCTAACTAACTTATGCTAGACACTCTATCGTGCCCACATGGGATCTTCATTTTTCCCTTCCACTTGATTTAGACTTTTCAGTAGAAATTTTTTCAGTAGGGTGTTTGAAGAAATGTAAGGCTATATTCTTATATCACTAGACAGGAATTTTTCCTTCACACTGCACAAGGGAAAAGCCACTGGGGAGCTCAGTGCTTGCTTCTGCCTTATGAATGAGAGAGAAAAGCCATCTTATAGCAAGGCATGGCCAGGACTAAATGACCTAAGAGGTCCCTTCCAGCCTTAAAAATCTAAAATACTGGACTGAAACAAACAGCAAAGGTAGAACTTAATTATTTCTTACAGATAGTGTATGACCCAAGCCACCCGTGAACAGCAATGTCAATAAGAAACGGACTTGCCAAAGGGCAGGGGGGCCAACAGCCTTGCTGGACCCCTGGGTAAGGTGTAGGGGGACTGGCTCTGTACATGGGAAGGAATGGGGCATCAGGCAGAAGGGGCAGAGCCAGAGCAGCCAGCCATCAGTGCTACCCAGCAATCTGGAGGCAATTTAAAGGGTCTGAGGCTCTGAGGGCTGCTTCTGCCACAGTAGCAGCATCAGCAGCCCCAGTACCTTTTGAATCACTGGCCCCTGGGGTTAATTGCCCTCTGTGACAAGGTCAGGCCAGAAGACTGTTACAGAGTGGGGAAAAGGCAGCCCAAAAAAGCATAAAAGGCCTGCTAAGTAGGGGTGAAAGGCTGCAGGACAATTAGCAACTGACAGGGACCAGACCAAGGCAAATTGGAGCCAGCTGACTCCACTTCAGGCCTGCTGGAGGCCTTTAAAATCCTCCCCAGTTAGAAGGTGCATGAGGGAGGGAGGAGAAAAAAAAACAAACAAAAAACCAACACCACCACCACACTACCAGAGTTTGAGATAAAATACTACTAGTAGGTAGAGTTAGAAACGGCAGGGAAGGGAGTTCCAGAAGGAGTGGCTGGGCTTCCTACAGCAAGCCCTCCCTGGCAAAGGGGGAAGGCTACCCACCCAACACTGGCTAGGGAAAGAGGAGCCCTTGCCCACAGCCCCTTTGTGACCCTATTGGTGGTCCTGCCAAAGGGCCAGATAGTCCACAGCTGAAGTCTAGCTTTGGGGATGGGGGGCAAAAGTGGAAGGGCACAAGGATCTGCTCACTTGTAATCTCTGCAATCTCTTTTATGGCTGGACAGTTGCAGATAAGAGCTCCTACTGACATAAAAGGGGATATGAGGTGAAAGACGGTATGCACTACACCTCATGAGAAGGTGGCATAAATCGTTTCCCATTGCAGCTCATTGTATTCAGGTTATCTCCAATATACTGTGGATTTATACCATGGTCAGGGAAATCATTATCTTCCTGAAAAGGACCGTGCAGTTCTATCAGACTATAGTTAAATGTTGAATAAGACTAAAGAAAATATCCCTCCCCCTTGCCTCCCCCCGTCCCCCACACACACTCAGCCAGTATCATTGACTGTTGCCTGGTTTCTAGTCAGGGCTACATCAGCGGAGCTTCATTTGAAAAATGGTCCAGGTTTGAAGAAAAATTCCCAAATATTAGTGAGCCTGGCCTCAGTTGAGTTCTCACGGCTCAGTTCCAGTATGGTCAAGGAAGATCAGAATCTGCTCAGAGAGTTGATCAAAGTGATTTCATTGACTTCATCATATCGTTTAATAATAAAGCCATGCTATATGGAAACAGATGGAGATTCATAACAAAAACACCAGTGTAAATTCAACAACTCACTGAAAAATGTCTCTTGTAATGTAAGGAAAATCTTGGCTGAAGCAACCTTCTGGCTTCTTATTTGTTTCAGGGTCATATGAATTGGCAGAGAATGTCCTAATCTTTGTTCCGAGCACCCAATTTGACAGCCTGTCCAGAGTCAGAATAACCCTGGTCTCACAGTTTTTCCTCGAGTCTCCTGCTGAGAGTAAAATATGGCTGTCCTGCAGTTTGTACAAGGTTTTTAAAATGTCATGAGATGTCACGGTCCATAGAAAGGGAATACAGTGTTCTGCTTGCTGCGAAACAGAAAAAAAGCCAACCAAACTGGTTCCTTCCTCCTAAGTACATAGTAACCAATGCACAGCTAAGTCAGAGAGAAAAATTTTAAAATCTCATTTTAGTTACAAAGAATATTCTTGAGATACAGGTTTATTCTCTCCTGTGTGTGTGCATATTACTCCCCTTACTTTGAGTTCAGCTAATACCCTGAGGGGAGAGTAGCCCATGACTTCAGTGCAAGGTTAATTGGTTATAGCATCTATCTTGCTGTGTTTCTTTGTATGGAGCACTCCAAAAAATGTAATACTCATCTGCTGGAGAAATCATGCTGTCCAAAAGTTCTATGTATTCCTAGGCACTCCGAGCATAGCTATGAGACTTGAGTCCTAAACTGTGCTGTCTCTACAGGGTCATAGACCTAAGCACAAAAATAGAGAGGTCTGAGTAGGTTGGTCATTGACAAGAGGATGAAGACATAACTGAGAATGAAATATGGTAGCACTTTGCTTATGGCAAATGAGAGTAGCATTGCTTATTCCTAATGGTGCTGTGTGTTCCTACAAGTTTCCTCTTCTCTCCCCTTCCCCCCCTCAAACCCTAGGGCTAGTAGCCATGGTGTCAGAATGCATGTGTGTGGAGTTCTGTGTGCACTGGGTTTGGGTGACAAGCTATGGTGATGGGTACTGGAATGATGCCTCAGCTAGAGAATGACAATGCATTTTCAGGATGGAACTATAATAGGATGGATTCTGAGCCCTGTACAGCAGCACAAAGAGGGCTGGAAAGATGGCTTAAATGGGAGTCCCTCTGAATGGGGATTCTTCAGCTGGTGCAAAAGTAAAGTTCAGCTCTACATTTTGCTTGGGGAGCAATGGTTAGTTCTGGATTTCTGAGGTGCTCAAAGATACCTTAAAACAATCTTTGTCCCTGTCCTGGACTATACCAATCAAAGCTTACACATAGTGAAGATTCTGGGTCCAGAGGTTTATTCTGCTGTCCAATAACTTTCTGATTCTGAAAATGGGGGCTGAGAGTTTTGCCTGTTGTTATCTGGGGAAAAGCATAGCACGTTCTGCTAATTTATCTCTTTAGGCTCAGCCATGACTAGTTTCCATCTGAATAGATATCTTTTCCATGGAAAATTAATGTGCCATTTGCCCAAAGCTACTTCAGTATGCAAACTACTACACTCTGCCCAGTTGCATATTACCTCAACACATTGGGTGCCCTCTCTTACTTGGGGCTACGTCTAGACTGGCATGATTTTGCGCAAATACTTTTAACGGAAAAGTTTTTCCGTTAAAAGTATTTGCGCAAAAGCGTGTCTAGATTGGCACGGATGCTTTTGCGCAAAAGCATCCCTGGCCAATCTAGATGCGGTTTTGCGCAAGAAAGCCCCAATCGCCATTTTAGCCATTGGGGCTTTTTTGCGCAAAACAAATCTGAGCTGTCTACACTAGCGCTTTTGCGCAAAAGGACTTTTGCCCGAATGGGAGCGTCAAAGTATTTGCGCAAGAAGCACTGATTTCTTACATTAGAACATCAGTGCTCTTGCGCAAATTCAAGCGGCCAGTGTAGACAGCTGGCAAGTTTTTGCGCAAAAGCAGCTGCTTTTGTGCAAAATCTTGCCAGTCTAGACGCAGCCTAGGTGCCCTTGTGATGGCTGTTCACACCACCCCTCACTTGAAAGGATTAATGAGCTTGATAGGCCAGGCAAGGCAGCTGGCAGTAGAGGAAGTTTGCAGTGAGGAAGCCTGAAATCACTTGAGTGAAAGGAGGAAACCCAGGGAATCCAGACCCTGAAGGAAGAGTTGATCCAGAAGGGTGGTGGACTAGAAGCCTGCAAGAGGTGGAGTAGGGGAAGGCTCAGGGAAACTACAGCAAGGTGGGATGTTGCAGACCTTGTCTGCTGATTAGAAGGTTTATGACCTGGAACCTGAAATAGTAGGCAGGCCTGAGTTCCCCCGTTAGACATTAGGAAAGTGGTGCAGTCAAGGCAGTGGATTTGAAGATGCATGGGATGTCAGAACTTTGATACCCCTGGAGAGGGAAAACACTTCACCTTGGTCTACACTAAAGAGTTATTTTGAAATAATAACAAGTGGAGTGTCCATAGTGCCAAGCCTGTATTTCAAAATAAGGGGCTGGTTATTTTGAAATAACTCCTGCTTTCCATGAAGAACAACCCTTACTTCAAAATAGTTATTCTGAAATAGTCTTGGTGTAGACACTGCACTGCTGTTATTTTGAAATAACTACTCTCCAGAGTCATTCAAAGTAATTACTCCCCAGTGCTTCCTGGGGCTTTAAGTTGAGGTAGTACATCCACATTAAGGGAGCCTTCCTCAGACCAATTTTGAGGCTTCCTGTAGTATGGACACGCTATTTCAAAATAGTTATTTCAGGAGTTATTTCAAAATAAGTAATTTTGAAATAATTTCCTAGTGTAGCCATGCCCACAGGGACCTGGCCTGAGAGCTGCACTGTGAAGAGGGAGTTACTGAGTCTCAAAAGGAGAGAGAGTAACCTGAGCAGCAGAGAGGTGGCAGGGTGTTCAAATGAGAGCTGGGAATAGGGGTCTGATGCAGCAGAGCTATTCCCCAGAGTAGCTAGGACCCCAGTACATGACCTAGGCAAAATGGGTGACAACCTAATAACGCTGAATGTTTTCTGTTGTGCACATAGCTCCCAGTAAGCACAGGGTCTGTTTCATACTGCAGTGTAAAATGTTCTCCCTTTGATTGTATCAATGTCATAGCCAGCATGTGAATTCTTCTGTTTCTTGTGGAGATTATTAATATAAGCGCAGCTGAGACAACTTCACTTTTAAGGGTGATTACATTCTTATAAATGGCTATAGTTCCTTTCCTGAGCCCTTCTGTGTCAAGATGACAAGTTGCTTATTGGTGTAGGAAATCTACACAGCAACACTGAGAATGTTTATTGTAGATGAGGAACTTTTGCCCTGTGAAGTCACCTCCTACGAGTCACCAGTAGGTTTCTGATATTCTATCACAGGAAATTCCTGGTGGTCCACAAAAGCAGTCCCCTGAGTGCAGCTGGTACAGGGGGAAAAAAGTGCTGCACTAAATTGTAAGGACTGAGGCTCAGTGTCCAGTGTGGAACCTAGCACCTGTGCCCTACAAAACGCAAACCCTGTGCTCTGCAGACAATGTTAAAATGAGCTAAATAGGGAGCAAAGGTCAAGTGAGCCATTATTGTACTGCATTTTATGCAAACAAAAAAAATGCATTAGAGGATGTGCTTTGTGTTCCAACAAGGCACTGTAAGATTATATTTAGGCTTCAGAGCTTTGAAGCCCATGGTAACACCACTGTATAATCACATCTCTTGATGTTAATGAGGAAGTTATAAGGCACTCCATCTAACCAAACAATGTAGGAAGAGTTAGAAATCTTTTCAGAGCATGACCGCAGCTTTAAAGGCCTTGGGGCTTAGTTGGATTAGACCATTAGCTTCATTTTCAATACCTGAATATTTCTGCAAAGAAATGAAACATATCAGATTAGCAATATATTATTCCTCTTCCTGCAAGTCTCTTCCACATGCTTTGTCATCTCCTTGGTAGTTTTGCCAGTGAACTCCTCTTGCCTCCACTCTGTTTTCTTCTGCACCCACATGGAGGACAGTTGGATGAACCCTATAAATCTGCAGAGTAGTGAGCCTCTGCAGAGAGCTTGTGAGCATCCTTGATTTCTAAAGTGAATGGGTGGGGAGGGTGCAGAGGACTTTGCATGGGGCATGTGGTACTTCACAGGATCATGCCCTTTATGATTCAAAGTTAGCTGCTGGCTGCTGAATGATATGAGGCTTTTCTTTACTTTTAGGGATGGAGTATGGTTCCTCTGTAGCACACCCAACCCCTGATGCTTCAGAGAGTAAAAGACAACGTCTAGTAATCGACAGCAGGTTTCTAGACTCTTTAGAGCACTGAAATTCAGCAGCCAAGAAGGGCCTATAGTTTCATTTTTAACTTGAAAGCATTGATATCTTATTAGGTGTGATGTCTGGATAAAATAAGAACTGCGTCAAACTTAGCCCACCCTTAGAACATAAATACAAAGCAAACTTTCTGTGTTTGGCTGTGAATTTTTTTTGTCCCTCTGAGTTTTCACTAAAATGTTCAGATTATTTCCATGGTATTTGGGATTGGACTAAAATCTCAGAATACAATGATTTGTGCAAAAGGCCCATGTGATTTGGGGAGAAGGGTGTCGAAGCACTGCACTCAGCAGGCAGGGATTATTAGGAGTATCTGTGCTCAGGGTTGCCCCATATCACCTGGAGAGGTCAAGTCTGGAGGGAAGGACTAAAAGAGGAAAAGACCAGCTCAGCACAGGGTTCATGAGGAGGAAAGAACCATTGGGCTGTCTCCCTAAAAGACGGCCTGGGTAGCATTAGGGCCTGTCCTGGAGCTTCCTGAAAGAAAGACTGGCTGGGACCTGGGGCTAACCCAAGACTGCTAGCACCAAAGCCTCTCTGGGCCTGGTGTGGGATTTTTACAAGCGCTTTTACATGGAGCTTTTTCTGTTGGCATCTGCCAAATGCCCCTGGTGAAAAGGCCTAGAGGGAAGCCATAGTAAGAGGCAGCCCATGGAAGAAATGGTGGGTCTGAGCAGACCATAGCTATTTATTACAGGGTTCCTGGGGTTGCAGCAATGGTGTCCAGTTGGGAAAGCTGGCAACCCTAGGCTGGGCTGGAACCCAGAGCAATGAGAAGGCTTGGGTTTCTTACCAGCTCATTGACAAAGATGGCACAAAGGCCCCAGGGGTAAGAGCTGGAAAGGGCTGTTAAGACTGGAGTCAAACTGAAGATCTGGTGAGGAAGCTGCTGAACTATAGATCTCCAGCACTCTGCCAGCCCCAGAAGGAATGGGACCATATATGACCCAGCCAGAAGGTTGAGTCACAAAAGTAGACTATCAGGACTGCTGTCAGCATGAGGAGCACAGACCCAGCCACACCAGGCCCTGCTGCGAGGGACTGTGCTGCCTAGAGAGTCATTTTATCACAGCTTGGTTTTGGGAGAAGTTGAGTTTGATTTTTCTGCTGTGCTATTCTGCAACCTCTCCAAGAAGGGAAGGTCTGGGAGTGGGGAAATTGTTCTGTGGATGGCATGGGTGGTCACAAGCACGGTGTTAGCTTGCAGCATGTTAATGTTAACATGAAGCTCTACACAGGAAAGTTCCATTTAAAAAAATGACTGTGGTCTATCACAATTTTTAAAACTGTGACATAAGCACTTTTGAAAACTATCCCTTATTTGAAAAGAGGCACAAGTAAGACAGCAGCACATTCACTGTCCTGCAGTCTCAGCTGAGCCACAATCTACCGCTCCCCTTCCCTCCTCACATACAACTTCCAGGAAAACTTGCAAAAGAAAAGGCATATTAGGGTAGGAGGAGACCTGCTTTAAATTTTCCGCCTCCTATTCAACACAATGCCATACAATGTACAGGATGCAGGTATCCCAAGGCACCTCACACAATGCAACCCAATAAAAGCATACCACACACACACACACACACACACACAGAGATAAAAACAAACCCATTCTACCATAGCAAAGTTATAAAACAAACCAAAAGAAAAACTCTAAGAAATGTTATGTAAGGAAGTCTCCCAAGAGAACTCTTCTTTGGGGAATGGGGTGGTATGGGGATGAGCAGGGACTTTAAGCACTTCAAGACCAGTGCTATCTATTTTGTATCAAACCCATGGGCTGGAGACTCTGCATCAGCCAAGAAGCATGTGGTGCTCTTGAAGAGTTGGAAACAAAGGTGATCTTTTGTGCTATCCCCAATTCTCTATCTAATCTGCTATGGGCTGACTCCTCAGTGCAGATTAGAGCAGCCTCAAGGATTTCACTAGCTCCAAAAGGCCCTTACAGCTGCTGTGAAATCACTATAGAAGAGCAGAGTCTTGGCCACCCCGTCCCTCAGCCAACCCCCCCTCTATGTTAGCAGCTGGGAGAGGAGTGTGGAGTGTATGGGCGCTATTACGGCAACTCTAGGCCACTTGAGGATCCCCTGCTTAGGAGAGGGGACAAAACAGTGCCGAAAGGTAGGGTGCAGTGAGGCTGGAACACGACCCGGGATCAAAGATTGTCAGCATTAAATAAATATATAAAAGCCTGATAAAGTTTTCTTTCCCTTTGCAGATGTATTCCATCCTATTTCCAGAGAGGTGCTCTTCCGGTGACCTACTTGGAGTAGGTCCCGGTCTCCATTCTGCCCCTTATATAATTAACTGGTAACAGCACTCAGGTAGTACAGAAGTAAACACCATGTTGGGAGCAGTGTGTCTATGTTAACCACTTGACTAGAGAAGTTAAATAGAATAGTGGCAGCTTAGGGAAGGCTTTTTAGGGTTGCCAGGTATCCGGTTTTCACCCGGACAGTCCGGTAATTGCATCTTCTGTCCAGTAAAAAAAAACCCAGAAAATATTTTCTGTTTTCTCGGCTGGAAGGACGGCAGGGACATTCCTCTCTGGGGAGCATGGGAATTTAAAGGCACAGTGATCTTTTTTTTTGCTCAACCAATTTTTTCCACTGCCATGTTCGGGATTTTTTGTGAAAGTATCTGGCAACCCTCACTTATATGGCTGTAAATATGAACAAAGGCAAAAACAACCCAGCAAAGTTGTAGGGGAGCTCTTTCAGTAGATTAATAACAGTGTTTTTTTTAATCAACTTTTGAGACTCTTTCTTCATGTCATGGCAAAACAGAGAAAGGGCTGTAAGATATCTTAGCAGGGTGTTGGTTTAAGTTTCAAAACTAGAGCATAAAAAAAGTTAAAAGGGGAAATTTGTGAAAAGTTGCAGTCCTCTTTCTACTTTGGTGTATGTGCAATGGACTAACTTCTAAAAACTCCAATTTCTACAGCAGGATACTCATAGCCAGGTAGTCAGAGCTGGGACTATTGTGCAGGAGCTGCCTGTGTCAAATCTGGTTGCTTAAAGAACTCTCAGTTGCCTCATTCTGAACCCAATATAAAGGAGCACTAGGAGTTCGCAGCTGTCACCAAATTCATTCATAATTTCACTTTATTGAAACCCCTGGCTTCACACTAAGTATTTGGCCTAGCAGAACTAATTGTAATGCCATTAAGGAAAAAAAACTGTCATAAGGTGACACCAAATGAGACTGGACAGAAGAGATATGCAATGATCTCTGGGTTCTATTGGTCACAGAATTCACCAAAGGCCAGTGTACGGAAATGTACATTTGTACCATTCCCTATCGGTTTGTGCTAATCAACAGCAGTTCAAATATTTGGGTTAAGGCAAGGTCTATTTCTAGTTGTCCAAAACTGCTCTATGTAGTTTAACATGGGAAGAACAAATATTTGTGAGTATCTGCAAAAAATGAAAGCCCAAATCATAGCATGTGGCTCGCATTACATGAATAATATTAAATCACTACAAAAGCCAGTATATGGTATCAAAATCAGTCTTCAGGCTTCTCTGTTGGCAGCATGGTATTTTCTATGCACAGATAAACTGGTGGCTATTGCACAGCTCTTACAATCAACAACAATACATGGAAATTAATAAATGTATTTATTGGGAGAGGTCACCAGTGAAACAGGAAAATCAGTTTCCCAGCTTCCAAGACAAGTGTTTAAAGATCAACTCCTTTAGTTCAAGCCAGCAGAATTGTTCCTTTCCTTGCCCCCCTCCTGTAACAAAGAAAGGGAGTTCATGTTGTTTATATGGGTCAACAATATTAACTATTAAGTACAACTGTCTTGTAACTTTCTGCTTCTATGGATGAAAAATGCAGCTACAATAGTGCCAACTCCTTCTGTAGTATGGGTGTAGGCGTTTGTGATGTGACCATCATTTATATGTGGGCACCCCCACATTGTTTTCTGAAGGGAAACTGCACTGAAGCTGTGTTGTATGCGTGTGTAGTTTCAATTCATTACAGAGTAACAGTTGGAAGGAAATTGCCTATCAGTAATTTTGCCATCATTCTTACACAGCAGAAGCTTCATGCAGTGAGCTCCAGTTTAGTGAAGCTCTGTTGATGATAAAGAATATCCTGAACTAAAATGCCACAAGTAAAATCCTGGCTCTGCTGACATTCTGTGGGGCCAGGATTGCACTACAGATCTGAGCTTAGGGGGAGTTTAGATTGGGAGCCAAACCTGATGGCTGTTTGCATTTCTATAATAGACTAAACTAAGCACCCAGATCTGATAGCCTGCCTTCTTCTGCCCCATCCCACCCCACTCTCCCACCAAACTGAAAAGAAGTTTCGGTCCAAATCAGAACTGTGCATCTTTTGCCCATCAGCGATGAAATGTCTACTCCACACAGTTGAAGAAAGGGTTAGTGTAGACCTGAGAGATCACTTAACCTACCTAGGTGCACATGGAGGAGAGGAGACAGGCATAAGTCAGGACGGAGATGAGAGAAGACTGCTGGAACAGAAGGAGGTTGTGGGAAGAAGGGGTAAAAGTTCTGCAGTCACTTTTTTGACCCTGAAGCAGGAGAGATTTGTGGGGAACAGGAAGGCTTCTGCAGAGGGAATAAAAAACCCAGGAAAGATACAGGATTGGAGCAAGTTCCTGTGACCGTCCCTGGCATAAGAATGTGAGCTAGGGAGAGGGGTAGGGGGAAAAGGCTCTAACGAAAGTCCACAACTGTCCAAGAGGCAGCAGCAAGGTGCCTGATTGAACAGACTTTGGCTGCTCAGCCTAAGGTCCCTGGATTGGAACCAGGTGGGTTTGGGTTCCCCTACCAGCCATAAAGGTGATGTTGTGAAGCCCTCTTTGGCCTAAGGGAGTAAGACTGATTTAAAGTGGGTAAGGAAGGACTACTGAGGCTCAGTCTCAGGGTCAGAGACCAGAGAAAAGATCTTGGGATTATTTATTGGTTGGTTGTGTTTTTTTCATTGGAATTTTTCATTGCAAGGAGTGGGACCAAAATGTGATCTAGCTGAAGGGCTAGGTCCTGAAAAGCAGCATGGCATTGCAGGTCCACAAGCCCAGCAGGCAGTGGGCACTGGAGAGGGAGGATTCCTACATCATACCCAGCCACAAGGGAGGGTCCTCGTAATGAATCTACCCTTCCATTATTAGTTGTTTCAATGCGAAAAATACAATTGTCACATAGTCTTTATCTTCTGACAAAAAGACTTAACTGAAAGTGTGTCTCCCCGTATGTGTGAAATAAAATGTGACTAACAAGATGTGGTGGTTGTGCATGGGAAAATAGAGAGGCATAAAAATATCTAATACAGTTCCCTGGTGTGTATTAACTTCAGGTGGCTTACACATAGCAATGCGGTATTTAAAATAAATTTGTTGTGATATAACTAGCCATGCAAAGTAGTCTTCTTAAAAGCAATATTTCCAGGAAATTAATTGGGTTCTTTTCCAACTTTTTGGCTGGGTAGTTGAGCTGTACAATTTTACTAAACTAATGATTAATTACTTAAGTTCAAACCTTTAAAGATTTCCACCGGAAGTTTACCGAAAGAGCCAGCACTGCATTTCATCAGCACAATGAACCAAAATAATGAGCAAAGACTCTAAACAGGCTCTTTAGTCTTAGGTTGCTGACTTGCTCAAAAGTGAGCAGGGGACAGGTGAAATCTGGGCCTGTCAAACTCAGGCAGGCTCAGGTTTCTATCCCTTCTCTTGGAGACATGTAGTGATTTTTGTTGTCAGAAGTAAGGCTATTAAAATGTGATTATCTGGCTAATTGTATAGTTAATACAATTTGTATCGACTACAGTGTTTCTCAACCAGTGGTACGAGTACCCTCAGGAGTACTTGAGAGAAGTCTGGGGGGTACGTCAACACAACTGAAATTTGGAGAAAACTGAATTTTTGTTTTAAGTTTTGCAGTGCTTTATTGTTTTTGTACTTTTTATTATTATTTATTAATCCTCTTCACACCTAATGGAGCATAAGGCGCCAACAAATCTTCTCCAGCCTTCACAGTCCTGAGAAAGCCGGCTGAAAAAGTGACGACTTCCAAATGTTGTTAAGCTTTTGGAAGGATTGCGCTGCTAGGGCAATTCTAGAGGAGATCTCTTTGTCGATGTTGCTGTCCGCCGAGATGTAACTGCCGAGATACCTGAAGTCATTTACTTCTTCTAACTCTTCACCCATGACGGTGGTTTTATCGGTATTAGTTGTCCTCAGTTTCATCACTTTGGACTTGCCAGGGTGAATTCTGAGCCCAACGCTTCTGGCTGTCCGGTCAACAATGTCGGTCTTTTCTTGGATGTCCTGCTGATCATGCGCAGGACATCTGCGCCAGGTCATCTGCGAAGTCACAGTCCTCAAGCCGAGCAGTCGGTTCCCATAGGGTGATCTGTCCATCTGCAGGAATTGGAGAGGCATTAATCTGCTGTCTGTGCCGGGAAAGATTTTCTGTAGAGTCCTGCTACAGAGAATGCGAAAGGGCATTGAGAAAATCCTCAGGGAAGAACAGGCTGGCTTCAGAAGTGAAAGGTTGTGCACGGACCAGATCTTCGTCCTACGCACCATAGTGAGCAGTCAATAGAGTGGAATTCTTCACGCTACATTAATTTCATCGATTTTGAGAAGGCATTTGATAGCATCCACCACCCCTCACTCTGGAGGATTCTACAAGCATACGGGTTCCCTGAGAAGGTCATTAACATCTTGAGGGACCTGTACGCTGAGAATCAATGCTGTGTGCGACATGAAGGACAGCAGAGTGACTGGTTTCATGTGAAGACAGGGGTCAGACAGGGCTGTGTAATCTCACCTGTTATAAGAACATAAGAATGGCCATACTGGGTCAGACCAAAGGTCCATCGAGCCCAGCATCCCATCTGCCGACGGTGGCCAATGCCAGGTGCCCCAGAGAAGGAGAACAGAAGACAATGATCAAGTGATTTATCTCCTGCCATCCATCTCCTGCCCTTGTTATGAAGGCTAGGGCACCATACTTTATCCCTGGCTAATAGCCATTTATGGACCTAACCTGCAAAAATTTATCAAGCTCTTTTTTAAACCCTAATAGAGTCCTGGCCTTCACAGCCTCCTCGGGCAAGGAGTTCCACAGGTTGACTGTGCGCTGTGTGAAGAAAAATTTCCTTTTATTAGTTTTGAACCTACTACCCATCAATTTCATTTGGTGTCCCCTAGTTCTTGTATTATGGGAAAAGGTAAATAATTTTTCTATAATCACTTTCTCCACACCATTCATGATTTTATATACCTCTATCATATCGCCCCTCAATCGCCTTTTTTCCAAACTGAAAAGTCCCAGTCTCTCTAGCCTCTCCCCATATGGGACCCTTTCCAAGCCCCTAATCATCTTAGTCGCCCTTTTCTGAACCTTTTCTTCCTTTTGTACTTTTTACACTCAAAAATTTTGCCCACCTGGCTACGATTAAGTTGTTTAAACAAATGTGTTGCAATGGTAGAAAAAAATGTTGTGTGTCTGAAAACTAGATACTGGGGGTACTTATAATTTTTTGTATTTTGAAAAAGGGGTATTTTATAAAAAAAAAGGTTGAGAAATACTGGACTATACAATTAGTCGATAAGCGCCGCTGTGCAGAGCCGCAGCAGGGGTAGCTCCAGGAACCAACTCCAGCCAGGAATGAGCCGTCCTGGCTCATGCGGGCTATGGAGCCACCTGCACTGCGGCTCTGCATTTTAAATGTAGTAAGAGCTGCTGGGCTCTTACTACATTTAAAATGTAGAGGCGCAGCGATCAGCACGAGCTGTGACTGCTTGGTCCCAGCTCACGCTGAGTCCATCAGTCCCTGTTCATGGCAGACAGCCCCAGTCGGCGGATAGTCGACTAGTCACTAACATCCCTATTCAGAATCACGGTGCAATGAAGTTGAGAACTCCAGATCTAGAGTGTCTCCTGTCACCTTGCAGTACTGCCTGTAACTTCCACCAGCATATCAAATGTGCCTTTATGGCTCAGATCATGGCCTGTGGTCTGTAAACAGTGTGATAACCAAGCAGTAGGCACTACGGGGTGAAGGTGAAAGTGACTGGGACAAGGATTGCTCTCCTCTAGTAGCCCATAGAATGAAAACAGGTTGTAGCTCTACTGAGCTTTTTACTTCTGTCTTGGGCTTTAAGACTAAATTGCAGTAAAATGGCAGATAAAAATCTAGATGGTAACTAAATGCACATTAAATGTATTATCATAGCCCACTAGAGTGCTCTCTCGACCTGTTTGTGAGACAGTGTGTATCAAAAGCAGCAATGTAGTCTAGGTACGGATGTATTAATTTTTCTGTGAATTGGGATTCAAGTTAAATGCCTAGGAGAAGTCCCAGGACAGCTCAGCATTACAGTGTAATCTGTACACTCATGTGGTCTCCGATACAATAGTTCTAAAGTTGCAAGAAGGAAGCTTGTGTCTGAATGAGGACAAGAAGCTTTTCAGCACAGGGAAATAAATTGTCTCTGATAATTCTCTATGCTGAAAAGTTGCTTGGGGAATTAACAGAGACAATTTAGTTCTCTAAAATGGTGTGTTTCCTGACTCTACTATCCTGATGCACTGCCCTGAAAATACACCATTCTGTGATGTAAGGTACACGCGGACATTTCTGAATCTCTCCCATTACTGCTCCATCACTGAGTTATCTTCACTAGTGTCAGCAGTAGTTGGAGCCTGAGTGCCAGCTTTTTCCCACTGCATTTTTTCTAACTGGTTTAGACAGGCAGTGAAAATGTTGACAGCCTGGCTAAACTAATGCTTCAGTGAGTAAATTTCTTCTATGAAAAAATGATTGCATGATGTTTGGATTTTTAAAGAGATTAGTTAAAACATTTAACAAACATACATGGGTTGACTTTTTCCATTCATTCATTGTAACCAATCCTGCTGCAGGCTGTCCCTTTGAGCATAGTGGTAAATCCGTCATTGTGTCTGGCCAGGAGGTAGGTGCCTCCAAGCATGAAGTAGTACAAGTGCTGTCGTAGCTCCAAGCACTAGGTTCTTTTGGGGCTAATCCCAGTGGGTTCCAAATAAATGCACACTTCAGAAAAGGCTGCTATTTTACTAGAGCAGCTAGAAACAAACAGTAAATCTGTCCTAGGCACAGTGTCTTCAACAGGTTTTTTTTCAACTACAAGAATGAAACCTCTTGCTAAGTACAAGCCAACATGAAAATAAACTGGTTTCCTTGTGATCTCTTTCTTCCACTTGCAGCCATTAGGTGTCCCCTCCCAACAACAAGGTGGATTTTTTTTCCACCTTCTGGGTCTTCCAGATGCAGCTTTCCTGGTGCCAGCTCCCCAGTAATCTTTCCTAGCCTGCTGCTCTCACTCTCACAGCCAGATCCCTCTGACCTCAGGTGGATCTTCACTTTCCTGTGGCAGGAGGATTTGTGGAGCCCTTTGCTGTCTGGATGTTGAACTGAGTGGGCAGTTAAGGTAGTAGGTTGATGGTAGGGTTGCCAGATGGTTTAACCAAAAATACCGACCCCCCCCCCAAAAAAACAAACAAACCACCATTGAGAAAAAAAAAGGGGGAGACCAAAGTTGCTGAGGAAGAAAAAGGCCCCCGAGAGTTGTTAAGCAATAATAATAAATAAAACAGCGTGGCCCCTTTATGAAATGCTTTTGAGGCTGTTTGGCCCTAACAGGCTGCCAGCAGCCGTCTGCCATCTTGTCTCCCTGCTCTGGGCTGGACAGGTCCCCTGCAGAACCTGGTAAGCACCTGGGATTTTCGCCTCCTGGCCAGGAAGAATTCAGAAAATGTCAGACATTTTAGGTGTCTGGTATTTTCTGAATTTTTTTACCGGACAGGAGGTGAAAATACTGGACTGTCCGGGTCAATACTGGCCATCTGGCAACCCTAGTAGATGGCCATACAATACTTTATCTATACTTTAAGACTGATGGTATTTGCTAAGAGCTGACCATGTGCTTGTGATCTACCAATTCCAAACAGAGGGAGGCCTGGTTTCTGTTAGCACATAGTGTGGAATGTAACAGTTACATCCTAAAATGGGGCCAAAGTTGTGTGTACTTGAAAGTATGCCCCTATAAGGGACTGATGATTCTGCCAGGCCTGGGGGAAGCTGGCTTCGGTCCTCCTGAAGGGAAGGAGCCTCCAGTGGAAGGTGGAGAGCCAGAGGCTAACCTCCCCCAGCCAGCCCTTCAACACTGCCGGGGCCACAGTGCGTGCAGTACCAGTGGCTCCGCCTCAAATGGCAACTTAAAAGAGACCACGGCTAAGAATAAAACAACAGGTAGATATAGACAGCTGGCTGAGCATAAGGAAATAGTGAAACAATATTGATCAGCAAGGTAGCCAAGGATGCCATCAAATCTTTGTGAAATATTTTTGGGCAGATGATTGGTGGCCCAGAGGAAAGCTTCCTACCTTGTGTGCAAGTGGCCACAGTTTCAAAGTGTCCAGTTAATCTCTGCTAAGGAAGGATGGGCCAGTGGCTTGGATCTGGATTTCCAAACATTTTTCATGTCTTTGCTCAGTCCTAGACTCTTGTGTTGCTTTGTACACAAATTGTCTTTGTGTCTCAGCTCCTAATCTATAAAATGGGGCTAATAATACTTCATAGGAGAGTGAGGAGGACAACATTTAAAAAAAAGAAGTCTGAAGCACTTATATTATGGTGATGAGGGGCCAGATAAGTACCCAAGGCTGCTAAAATGCTAACATTTGTGCTCAGAAAGCTGTGCTCTCTGATCTTTACCTTATTCAGCTCATAAACATGGAGAACAGTCAAATGAGTATTTAAAAACTGCATTAATAGACCAGGATACCAATAAACCCCATTAAAGGATTATATACATTGCTGGGGAAATAACAATCCCTATTTGTTTCCCTTTGAGCTGGTAGGACAAACGCTATCCAGTATAGATTAGCTGCTGAGTCATAAAGTCACTATGTTGTAATTTTAAATATGCCTTATCAGGTGCTTTAGAAAAAAAATAGGAACAGGCTAGATATAATAATTGAATGAAATGTCTTACCCCTAGGTAGCATGAGGGTGAAAAAATATTTCATAACTTGTGGAGAGAGGCAAGGGCCATCTCCTGTGCAGCCTCCTAACCTGGGTCTCTACTGGAAGGAAGGAGGCTGGAGTGGAGCTAAAATGTTAGGTATGCTGAGAATGGCTGAATAGAAGCCAGTGTAACCCAAGACTGATTGATTAATACTGAGGAACAGGTATGGAGTTTTCTGCCTTTATCTCTCTTCATCCAAACATTTTAAATACTCATTCTGATTAGAGACAAAATGTCAACAAACTTAGGACATTTCTGGGGGTGCGTAATCCAGGTCCCAGTTGCTAAATGGACCTTCTCATGACACTAGCTTGGCCCAGAAGCCTCTATTCAAACGTCCCAGTATTTGTAGGTGTTCAGAACCTAGACCTGAATTGGATTGAAATGTCAGGATTAGAAACTCTCATTAAATTAGGCTGGATCAAAACCCCAACTGGAAGACACCAATATGTGTGGGTATACAAAACCAAAATCCAAATTTATAGACTTGGGTGTACATCTAGGTTGAGCAGTGCTTGTATTTCTAATTGATCAACATAAACAGGGGTGGAGAACCTTTTTTGGGTTGGGGGGCTGCTGACTCACAGAAATGTCAGTCAGGGACCACACACATGTGAACAGCAAAAAACAAACCAAACACCCCTCTGATGTGGTCCCCAGCTGAGAAGGAGAAAGACATTATCCACATTCCCCTCACACACCAGAGCCTTGGAGGGCCCAGGCTAGTAGATTGTGTGCTCAGCTCTGCAGGGGAGGGGAATGGTGTGTGTGTGTGGGGGGAGGAGGGTGGTGAAGCACCAGTGCAGGCTCCCCAATGCTGGGGGGGGAGCCCAGAACCTCAGGGGCTGGATCTAGGCAAGTCGGGGGCTGCATTCAGCCCCCGGGCCTTAGGTTCCCAATGCTTGACGTAAACGAACAAATCCACTTCTCTTTCTAATTTAGCATTACCGCACATATGGCGCGTAGCAGGTCCTCCTGTTCTAAGACCCTCTAATTAGGAGATCACTTGGGCTTCTACCTTCGAACAGTAAGCAATACAACCATCTTCTTTATTGCTTCTATAACTGATTGATTGTTACCAGCAAGAATCAATAAATAACATTTCACTATTACACCAATCTTGAATTCATCTCATATAAAGCTATACCATGGAACTGAATTCCTTGCAGTTTTGTACATTGATAATTAACTTATGGAATGCAGAGGCTAAGAATAGCAAAATACCTCTTGTAACCTTACATTATCAATGTAGGCCAGTCTATTTTTAACATTTTTTCAGGCTACGGCTTATAAGCTTCATCCTTTTTGTGGCAGAATGCTGTAATGTTTACACAGGGTTTTTTTTTTTTTTTTGGCTACTATCTACTTGTGTTTGAACAAAGTTTATTGTATGTTGCTGTATCAGTTACAAAATGATCTCATCTATCAAAAATGCCAGTTATGAAGATAGGAATTCTTTATATCCAACCCAAGGGAGAGGAAGAAAACTGTTGGCACATCTCTGCAATCCAGTAGTCCAGGGTGGCTCACACAGCTATCTGAGTCTGGTTCAGTTAAAGGTGACTTACAAAGCGGAAAAAAAAATTGGGCAGGTTCTGTTTTTAAAGTGTAGAAAGATCTGTGACTTTTTTCATATACTGTACGTTTTTTCCCTCTCCTTTTTTATATTGAAGACAAAACCTGATCTTCTAATCAGAGTCTTACAGAAACCAGTGATACAATGTCACGAAAGAGTGAATGTTGAGCATCTGAAGGGAAAGGATTTTTGATCACTATTTGAAATGTTTTTGGGTGTGTTGATTGTATGTGTGTTACCATTTATTTAACCTTAAATGAGAGGACCTCTGTCTCCTTCATTAAAGAGTAAAAGCACACATACACATTATCTGTGTGACAAGGCACAGCATTAAATGCCTAGCCTAGGGGGAAAAGGGGAGGCTAAATAGGTGTTAAGCAATTTTGTGCCCTAATGACCTTGAACTGCTCTGTGGCCCCAGGGATAATTCAGACACTTGTGGGGATTTTTATGACAACATCCTGTGGAACCCTCCTTAGCACTATGTGTTATGACCCTGCCCCTGCTGTGTACTTCCTGCCCTCCTACAGCATATCTGCTGTACTATAGCTTGCTAGGTCTTTGGAAGGTAGCCTTATTACTGTTGGACTTGTTTATTGTGCTGGGGAGATCCAGGCCTTGAGAGCCCTTTTATGCTGCTCCATATGGAGGTTGTAGAATTTCCATCTCTGGAGATATTTACAGGCAGGTTAGATAGACATCTATCAGGGATGATCTAGATCAGTGTTTCTCAACCAGTGGTATGAGTACCTTAGGGGTACTTGAGAGAAGTACCTCACCTGAGCAGTTTATGTCCAGAGAGTAACAGGAGGTTGGATTAGTGTTACTTCAGCATCCATACCAATGTCTTCTCTATTTGATCTGAGGAAGTGGGTCTGGCCCACGAAAGCTCATCACCTAATAAACCATCTTGTTAGTCTTTAAAGTGCTACATAGTCCTGTTTTTTGTTTCTCCTTTGTAGCTACAGATATTATTAGTAATCATTTAATTGTCCAACATTTTTCCCAAGTACTGAATTGCAGTGCACAATTCCAGAATTCGATAGCACAAATATGTGGAGAGGAGAAAGAGGGTTCACTTTCCTTAAAAGCATCCTTTACTGAGAACCGACTGAAGCAGGACTCCAGGGTCAACGATTATCTGATGTTTCAGGAAAAAACTCTAAGTTCCTAAACAAGAATGCTATTTATTTGTTAAAGTTTCACAAGTATCTCATTATTCCTTTGAATCTGAGCTAGTGATCTCCAGTCTGCAGCCATATTACCTCCCCCCAGCCAAGTAGGCTTGGGCCACCTAGAAAATTAAAGTAGGGATTTGACACAGTAGGTGGAACTCCAGCCTCTGAGTCAATACTGAAACAATGTTCTGCCCTGAAGATGTGGGACTCTGTGCTGCTGGAGGAACCATCTTTTAGATGAGAAAAAGAGAGATTTGATAACGCAAGAAAGACCCCATGATGCTCTTTCGCAAGAACTGAGGAATAAAACTTAACATCCTGACTGAATACCAATATGGGTAGCTATATTTACCAACATAAATATTTTCTATAGTTCCCTTGGTGCTGGTATTTTTCTTTACCAGTTCACAACTGCTGAGTAGATTGCTGTGAGTTAAGTAGCTAGGTTCTGTGCCTGAGAGCATGTCTGCACTACTGGTGCTATAGCACGCTGATGTTGTGCAAATTTTAGATGCTTTCCTATGCCAAGGAATGGTTTATTAAAGTTCCCTTAGCCTAAGTAATCTAATTCCCGAAGAGGTGATAGCTAAGTCAATGGAAGAATTTGATCAAGCTGAGTCTACACCAGGGTAAGGTTGTGAATTTTTCACACTCCTCCTGAATGTTGTCATGCAGACCAGCTCTGGCCCCAGTCACAGCTCCACTCTGCCCTCATTTTCTCTCTACCTCCAGGCCAGCTCTGCTTCTAGCCCCAGCAAGTCCCCCATCCCAGTTCCACCTTCAGCTCCACCCTCAACCCAAGATCCTCTGCTGAACCAACCTGTTCAGGGCTCAGAATTTTCAGACCAGGGGAAACACTGGTTTTGCAGCCTGTCTTCACACACTAGAACAGGGCTACTTAACTTGAGAAGCCCAGGGGGCCACAATGATACTCACAGCACATGCTGGGGGCCACAACTTAAGTGTGGTTACATATACATGCAAATATATATGCAAATAGGTTCTTTCAAACTGATGGGCATGAATACAAAGATTAAGGCAAGACTACACAACACGCAGGCCAATTTAACTCAGTTCTGCTGATATTAATAAAATGCAATATTTACCCAATTTCCACCCATATGACAACACTTTTAATGAGCAATGACAGTCCAGGAATTGAACTACTAAAATGCATATCAACAGAAGACCATTATATTGACTACTAGAAGATGCTTCTGTTGAACTGCCATTTGAACTGTGACCAACAGAGGCTGCTAGTCTGGGCTCTGCTTAATCATTGCTTGTGCTGGTTGTATGGAGAGGGAAAAAAGAAGCTTATGGGGCAGGCAAGGCTGCTGTGGTCCAGCTGCTACGTCAGGTCCTTTATCCCTTTATCCCTGTGTACTGCTGCACTAGGATGCAGCAAAGGTGAGTAGCGGGGGCAGAAAAGATTCTAATATCATGTGCCCTGCCTTGTCATCTCCAACCTGTTGCCTCTCCCCATCCTCCACTCTTGCTGGGATCCATTACAAGGGCAGGGGAAGCAGTTGGCTGGAGGCAAACACTGAAACAGGGGCGGTAGCTGGGCAGAGAGCAGTGGCAGTGTCTAGAATTGGGTGCAGGAAGTTGGCAGAGGTGCTAGGGAAACATCCCGCTGATGAGTCAGTAGTAAAGAAAGGAACTTTCCCCTTCTCCTTATATGTGTATTACTGTTTTATTTATTTTGTATATTTCAGGCTCTCTCCTGAAATTCCCATGTTCAGAAAAGGGAGGGTGGCCCTGAGTGCTCAACCCTCAGAAAGCAGACCCAAAAGAAATGTTTAAAGTCAAAACAAATTTCATGACTGTCCAACTAAGCTCAGGATTTGTGTGTCTGGGTTTTGTGTGATTATTTTTTAAATTGTAGGGTTCACAGTACTGCTGTGCAAGTAAGGGAATGATACAATGGATTTAAAATACACAAAACTCTGGAGACTCTTCTTGCTTATCCTCTCTTTTGCTCCTGTGTTACTCAGTTGAGTTAATCTGAATTTACATTCATACATAATGAAGGAGAATTTGAGTCAATTGTTTCTATATTGCTGATCATTACATAACATGGCTGAATAACCTTTAAGTGTAGCAACTGTAGTGTAGATAGTACACTTTTAACCCTAGCTCCTCAGATGGGGTCTGCACTATTCATTTTTACTTGTCTCTATCTCTTGTTCAGGTTCATGGTGATAAATCTAACTTATAAGGCACTTACAAAGATGGGTGTGGTGTGCTGATAGCTTTCATGATTAAATGCTTTCCTGTGTCAAATATAGCCTGTAATATACTACAAACAGGCAGTCGATTTTTATACAAACAGATCTGGCTGCTATCAGGCTCTCTGACATTTTATATGAATACTTAAAATAAATCCAGAAACAGGAAAGAAAGTACAAAATTATTGTTTTAAGCTAACTGCGAGGGCTTATCTTCAAAGTGGCAGAGTTTTCTATTGTATTTGGAGAAACTGCTCACTACACTGGCATAAAGGTTATTAGCAAGTGAGAGATTGGAGTTAAGTCCAGGCCCAGTTTTCACTTGTATGTAGAATCCTTTTGGTTTGACTGTGAACACTACACAAAGTCATTGCATTATTATTGTCGGTTTTTAAATTTACTAACTTTGGACCAAATCCTAGTCCTGCTCCAGGCAGTGGGAATTTTGCCACTGATTACATTGGGGTTAGGATGTTGGCAAAACACGGCAGTGCATTAGGGACAAGACAGATACATATTTGAGCCAAGATTATCAGATGTGACTAGTGACTTTTGTGTGCGGTACATTTTGGCTCCCAACCTCAGACTGGTTCAGCACCTGATTTTTAGAAAAAGCTGAACACCCAATCTTCTGAAAATCAGGCCCCTTCAAGAAAGAGGGGCAACCAGAATTTTACTTCAGAAGGGGCTCATGTCAAGTGTTCCTGGGGATTCCTAGGTGCCAGAGCAGCTCCTCCAGCTCCCTTTCTTACTACAGTCCCCCAGTGCATGCACACAGTTTTACAGGGAATGATACAGAGGGGTGGAAATATTGATTGACCCTGAACAGTATTTCCATTGTACATCTTCACAGTTCCACAGCCTCTGGAAACTGGGGCCTCTCAGCATGTTGGAGCCATGTATAGCATAGGGAGCCTTGCCTGCCATGATGTAGAGCAGGGCATGACTGCCAGTCCCCACCCTTCCCAGGCAGTCAAGGCCTAAAGTATCAAGTTCCTAGGGCTTCCTCTCCCCTGGGAAAGGTTAGGCCAGCTCCTTCTGCCCGACGTGACTAAGCTCCTGGTGAGTGGTAGCCCAAGGGCTGTGATTCCTGGAGCTGGGTACCTCAGGCCATGGCTGACTGCATGGGGTGGGGGTTGGCAGACCCTGAAGAGGCTTGAAGTCCAACTTGAAGGTACTCCAGGATGTCACCTGCTGCACACCCCAGAGTCCAGGCCTGACCTATGCTGGGCTTGGATGTACTGAAGTGCTGCTACTTCTAGTAGTTGTCTCTGTGGACTTTTTTGCCTACTGCCACAGGGGGAGCTGAGCCCCCTCCTTGTGCTGCTGCTTCAAGGTGTCTCAGGTTGGCCACCCACAAACTAAGTTGCACAAAATCACTAATCAGCTTTGAAAATGTTGAGCCCCTAAAATAAATAAAATAGTAGGCACACTAGTAAGGATGAGAGAATAGAATATACTCTGTGATAAGATACTTGAGAAACTGAAACAGTCATCTAGCTAAAACTCAAATGTATTAGAAAATAAATGCTTTAATGAGACTGGAAAAATACATTTGAGCCTTGTAATTGAAGGGCACTTGACCAGGGGTATCTGTCTATGGAAGATGGAATTCAAATGTGAGACATTATAAGAATTGATTTATGTTTTCCTGGTGGTCCTTCACAAGCCAAAAAGGAATTAAGCAATCATTGTAACTTGGACCTAGATGTGGATTTGACAGTCTAATCTGGAAAAAACTGTGGGCCCTTAAAAGTTAAACCCACCAAACAAAAACAGTGTGAAATGTATTGCATTAAACCTTCATGTAAAACAAGAAAAAAACCTTACAGGGTTTTATAAAGAGTAAGGGTAATTTCAAAAGAAGGGTTTTCTTTCGAAATAACTGCGTCTAGACAGAGTTTGTTTTTTCGAATTAGGGTATTTTGAAATAGCGCCTGGATGCAATTATTCAAATGAAGCACGGGAAATTCAAATCCGCGCTTCATTTGAAATCTTGCTCAGCTGCATTTGCATTCCTCTCTTGAAAGAGGAATGCACTGTAGACATACCCTTTGAGACTAACAAAATATCTCTCTCTAATATCATGAACTTTCGAGGGCAAAACCTGCTTCTTCAGATGAGCTGGAAGCATTGGTAGATGTGAGCCAAAGGCATCGACAGAACTAAAACATAATATCAGTGTGGCTGCAAACATCAGACCGGGAGGTGATAGACTGAACTAATAATTCCTGGAATTTGACCAAACCAACACATCTAGACATAGTCTTTTTTAAAGGCTGAAATGCAAGATGGGAGGGAAAAGATGTTTTAAAGAATTTGAGAGATATTTGCCAGACATCTGCAACATTGCAATTCTCACTGTTATGGAACCCTGCTTTATGGTTTATCTCGGGTAAAGATCTTTGTAATTAAATCAGTATTAACTGTTGTGTCACTCACTGCTGGTAGATAGCCAAGGAAATGATAATACAAATTAAGCTAGGAACAGACTGCAGGCATTAAAAGAGTAAAGAATAAAATTGTGGCATGGGGTTAGTACATATAATTCTTCCACAACAGTAAACCAACACTGCCTGCTCAATAGCTATTCAGTCATGCTGGCTCTAATGCTCTTTTTTGTTAACACAATCCTGGTTTGTGGTGAGGATTTTGACAGCCACTTCATTACACTGGGACTCTGCTGAAAGGTGGTAGGAGACAATCTCCTTGCCTGTTTAATCATCTATGTTCATTAGCAAGTGCAAAGGCCTCAAAGCCTTGTTTGTGTTTTCCTGCTAAGGGGAAGATGTAGCTCTTGCTTTACCTCAGCATCAGTCAAATATGGAGAAAGGGGGAGAGGCAGCTGGGTTGCCCCAAAAGGGACAAGTCAGGATCATGAGGCATTAGACACTGTGTCAATTCTACTTAAGTTTTTTTTTTTAATTACCTGATTAGCTGGCAGCCCAACAGTAGCAGCAAATTGGAGGTGTGTATCTGAAGGGCAGTCATTGGAGCCACTTCCTGCCGTGCCAGTACAATGCTTCATCAGGCTTAGGCCTGTCTTGAGACTAGTGGCTGCTTAGATAATCCAGTGGGGGACTAGTGGAGGGGAAACTCCTTAACATGATTCACACATTACCTGAAACAATAGTCACAGCACAATTTCAGATTAGAAAATTTAATTACACTGATAAATTGTTTACCACAAAATTGTTTGAAGTTTTTCAAAGGCTTTATTTGCAAGCAAGGTAGTATCTCTCCCATTGTGTGTTTTGTGTACTGGGTGAAAAGATAGTGACATGAACTCTAAGAAAAGGACCCTCCCTCAAAACATCAAGCTTTGAAAAAAAAAATGTTTATCACACAGGCCTAGAGTCACATGCAAGTTTTTAAAATGTAATAAAATTTAAATCTCTGGGTGCCACTGATTGATGCAATTTGAAATTGGACTCTTACGTTTTTCAAGGATTGATGACTTTATCCTGGGGATGCTGAAAGGAAAGGGAGCTTTGCGCAGGATCAGGTCCTAGCACTATAATGTTTGATCTCCTGGTACCAAATCAGAGAAATAGCTAGAGTTGTACACTATGGAAAATCTCCAGGTGGTTAGGTATCAAAATAACTTATCAGATAAAAATTCTACAATTGGTGGGGGGAGGAACATGATAAATAATTTCTGGGCCATTTAATGTCAGGGGAGACAAAACAGACAGCTATTTCTGTGCTAATTAAACTTAACTCACAATCCGAGCTGTGCTAAACCAGCCCAGACTGGAGCTAACCTAGGCTGATTTATAGTTTTGCACCCAAACCACACAGAACTCAGCAGCTCTGAATGAATTTCCTTCTGAACTTGAAATTCAAAGCTAAGCTTAGGATGGAAGAATCTCTGGATGCCACACAGCTGTCTTAAAAGGTGAAGGGCCATACTCTTATAAGCTTGTGTACCTCTGGAAGCAAAAACTGACCTGAAATATTTAAATATTGAGACCTTTTATGTTTGAGACCAAAATTGTGGCACTAAATTCCTGCCTCCCCCTTTCTCACTCTTGAGGGGAAAAGAATCCAAAATAAATTACATCTGTTACTTGGGGTATCCATTCCCTGGGATTATAGGATAACATCAGTACCCTGATGCAAATAGAGCCTTGAACTAGAGTTTGAGTTCAAAACAGGTTGGGGTTGGCTGATGTTTGGGGTTAGATCCCAACTCCAAACGAGAAGATCTTTGAGTTGGGTTTCCTATCCTATCCTATCCTATCCTATCCTATCCTATCGAGAAAGCATTTTAAAGTTGAACTTTGATAAAACTGGAATCCTAAATTTAGAACTCAGCTAATGTGTGATGAGTAAGCTGGTAATTTGGTTCAGTTCTCTGTATCTGAACTTGCTGCATGGTTTTGGTTTCAAAACCAGAATATTTCAGATTTGTGCTTGGGATGAAATCATGAGAGAACAATCTGATAAAAAGACCCTTCTTTATTTCCTTCCTCTTAAAATCTCAGACCTGCCTACACCCCCACTGATCACCTTACCCCATATCCCAGACTCAGCCTTCCACTTTACTCACTTTTATAAACAATTATTTATCTTAAATGAAACCATTAAGACTAGTACATAGCAACTCCTTGACTGTAAATTTGTGTATGCCTCATTCCTCCTTCTCTAAGGGTATGTCTACACAGCAGTGTTATTTTGCGTCTACACTATAAGCAGTTATTTTGACGTAATTGTCAAAATACTGGCGAGCTGGAGGACTTCTTACTCCAACTCCTGTAACTCTCATTTTACAAGGAGTAAGGGAAGTTGAAGGAAGAGTGCTCTTCTTTCGACTTCCTGCTGCGTAGACAGTGCCAAAAGCTGAAATAAGCTATTTCAACTTAAGCTACGCAATTGTAGCTCGAGTTGCATAGCTTATTTAAGCTTTAGCTCTGCTGTGTAGACTACCCTAAGTGATCGTTTATGATATGTCTTAAGTCAGGGCTTCTCTGCCTTAGTACGGAGGGGGGAAAAGAGATAAGGGAGGATCATTACCGAGGAAGAAATTTGAGTAAAATTTGGCCAAAAAAGTTTTGGAGTAAAATTTAGAAAATGCCCCTCATTGGACCTGTTATACTATTTGTACCATTCAATGTGAATAAGAGTGGCTAAATAAGGCCCCAATATTTGCCAAGACATTTTTTTTTTCAGATTGAAGCAGGAAGTTTTGAAAAGGCTCCACCCATATTAAGCTTTCATTCCCCTCAATTCAGTGTTGTTCTTCCCCACTAGTTCATAAATAGTTTAGAATAGGGGTGGGGGACCTTAGGCCAAGGATCAAGGCTCAGGGCTCCCTCCAGTGTTGGGAAGTCCAAACTAGTGCTCCAGTCCCCCTGCCACCCACCGCGGGGCTGGAGCACACACATTTACTAGTCTGGGCCCCTCTAGGCTCTGGTGTGCAAGGAGAATGTGAGGAGTGCCTCTCCTTCTCAGTCAGGGGCCATGTCAGTGAGGGTTTGAGGTTTTATTTTTTTGCCTCTCACTTGTGTGTGGCCCCTGACTGATTTTTCTGTGGGTCAGCGGCCCACAACCCAAAAAGTTCCCCACTTCTGGTTTGAAGTGACTGTAGCTTTGTTACGTTTTCTTCAGTGGTGAACATTGAAGTAAATGATGGTGGAAGAAGAATGTAAATTTTCCCCTAAATTACACCCAAGCAAGAACAGATCTATTCTGACCTGCTAGCATGTTTTAAACATGGTATCTGTTGCCAGTGTGGATGGCCACAAAGCTCTATTTTCCAAAACATAGTAATATCCCAGGACAGTGTAAAAGTGGTTTGGTCTTGCCTGTGCAGTCAGGCTCAAAAGTTGTTTTGATAGTTTTAACCATGCTGTTGAATTGTGTGCCAGCTCTGGAAAGTTCTGGGGGAAATCCAGCCCCAATGTGAGGACAAAGGAATTAAACTTAGTGACAGGTCTTTACAGGGATTCTCTTTATTTAACAATGTAATATTTTGTTCTGAACATTCCTGTTCTGTTCTATGTTGATTCATGTTAGTATGATTTCTGAACACAGATCCACCAGCACTAGGAAAATTAGTCTTTGCTGGTTATCGGTTTTAGCAATGGGTGTAGATGAGCAAGTATTGAATATGGTGCAGCTGCCAACGCAGATGCAGGTAAACCATGTTCAGTGTTGTTTCTGCTTATAGCTAACCCCCCTGTTTGTGCTGATTGTCAAAAATGGGCAGCCTTCCTAGTGGAGATGAGGCTTTGGAAATTGTGTATAAAACATGGTTGTTTAACATGGTTAAGGATGGCACCAAAATGTTTTAGAACCAGATTAAAAATCATCTTTTAACCATCACCTTTATCAAGTTCCCTAGCTGCGTGCTCACTGCTAATATGTCCCATTTCATAGGCCAGAAGTGACCATGTTGTGTAGGCTCAAATTATATTGCAATTGTGTCTTTCAAACTTAAAGGCCTTCCAGTGGATGGGGCCAAATTACAGTAAAAAGATGTTTGAAAATTACAAACCCTAACACCGCAGAGTAAGTCTGTATATACAAGCATGGAGCTTCCTTAAGAGTATCTTCTATGTTTCAGTTTGTCTGGAAGAATGATGTGTATGTATCAAACCTACAGACTAATAACTGTAAACAGTGTAATGTGCATATTAATTAACACAGCATATCCTACCCTGAAACCCATATGGGTCCAACTCATTGGAGCCACAGTCCTATCCACCTTGTACGCATCTAGTGGCCTATATGAATCAATTTGTAATGGCTTGTAAATGCATGCTCCTACATCAATTTGTTCTTGACCAAAAAGCTGCTACTGGCAGTCTCAGTGATAGCATTTGAAGTTCTGAAAATCCTAGCCTTCACACAGAGTGATCAGGTAAATCTTTCTGTTAAGCTCACCACACTATTGGGTTTATTAATTACTGTTTTTACACCCTGCACCCTTTTCCACAGGTTCAGTGAATGCTCATATTCACTAGTCCTTATAGCTTTAGACCATTAGGGTAGTTTAATTAGTCAGCAGCCTGGGAAAGGGAAGCCTCTATGAAGTTCCCCATATACTTAGCATCTGTCAAATTATTCTATAAAGAGAGAGGAGAATCTCCCCCCCCCCCGCCTTTTCCGTGCCCATCAAAGCAGCAGTTTCACTCTCCCTCTATAGCCCCTGTAGATTCCCTAATATCTGTGCAGACCTCACAGATGCCTCCAGAGGCTATAGAGCCATCCTAATGGAGTCCTTTAGCCTTTGGAATGACAGCAGGGATTCCTGCCCACCTGCAAAGTCCCAGCTCCTTGCTGCTCTCATGCTAGGGCTTACACCACACCAGAAAGGAGACATGGTTACATCAACTTTTCTTTGACTGTACTGCTATTGGCAGGGGGAGGGACCATGCATGCTTCCCCAACCTGGAGCTACTCAGGCCCACCCTGGGTGCCGGGAAAGCTGGGATGGTTGAGAATCAGGTATTCACTGAAGATTTATTACTTGGATTTTAAAGTCCCTAGTGAGGTCTCACCTTCTCATCAGTAAAAATTAGCAGCTCACTCCACCAGCAGGTCTTAACCATGATGCCATTCTGTGGTTAACTTGTTCTTAATAGTCCATTGGTTTCTGTAGCATTTTTGGTATTAGGGTTGCCAGCAAAAAGCCCCACTTTATTTCTCTGTGCTCCTGTCTTAGAGCAGTCTTTCCAAGTGAATACCATTGCACATATCCACTTCACACTGTACAATGATCCAGGATCTTCTCTTCTGTTGAAGGCCGTATCCTACAGTTTTGCATGTAGAAACTGGACATCTTAAATGTGTGTTAATTGTGCATCGTGACCTGAGCAGTGATCTCCCTCCAGGTCTTTGAGTGAAATATCCATCCAAGTGAAATAGTTTGATAAGTCCAAGGTTAGTTTTCCAAGTTTGTAACAGCAGCAGGTCTCCAATCCTAAAAAGAGATTTCTCTGGAATGGGGTAGAATAAAACTCTTGAAGAAAAGAAACCAGTAATCTGAAATGCTTGTCCCATCCATTTAATAAAACCCCCACTACTTCTGCAGCCAATAGATGAACATCCAGGTATGACTGTAATAGGAATATCCTAGTGTGTGCAGCACTAGAAGCCACTGAAAATGTGAAGGGGGTCTGAAAAACTGGTACTTAATGCACTGATCTTTGGAGCCTTCACAATGAGGCATTGTTAGGTATAGGATCTGCTAAACAATGAATCCTTGATAGGGCATAATACCTATTCAGAAGCTCAGCTTTGCACACTTGCTCTTAGAACATCCTCAGCTCAACCTAAATTTACCTTTGTTGCACACAATGCACATGTGACAGACTGCTACATTCATTCATCTATTTTATTCAAATTACTGACAGGCTTACCTAGTCTGACTGCTGTAAAGCTGCGACTGTTTCATATGGGTCCTTTAAATCAATAAAATTGTGAGTCACCAGCTGTTGAACTTGCTACTATCAGTGAGAGAGCTCAGTGACACCAGAATGTAATGGGTTAAAGTTTAAAAATGGTGCAAGAGAACATAACTTATTGTTAAGCAGTTGGCTTTGGCACATACCTTCTATACACTCTCAGAACAGTTTTTCCTTTTGAATAACAAGTACAATATACAGCACATACTGTACTTTGTTACTGATTTCAACATTAACTCAAATGTACTGTTTGTTATTAGCAATCGGTTAAACGCCTCCTATTACTGCAGGCTGATCTCTAGGCTTCTAGTGCAGGAAAAAGTACCCGGGACACAGTATTCCCACTGTGCTTTATGTACTCTGCCATTCATACAGATTCTTCATTACAGAATACAGGCACACAATATGAAGATTTCTTTGTTACAGCTGCAGTTGACAGTTGTAAAAGTTTGCAGTAAAACACTGTGTCCTGTTGTTTCATGACCTTGAAAATTAATTTCTCTCGAAGTTCCTTTGAAACGGCCTTTTCTCCAACAAAATCAGTTCACATGTTAGATGGTTCTTGTATAACTTGATTTTTTTTAGTTGTCCAAAGCCAATGTAATAATTTGAAATTTAATCTTTCTCTGGAAAATGGGATTATTTTGGAGGTGAAGCATTGTAATTTTCCTCTTTTTAAGGTAAAATTGAACCATCTTCAAAATTAAATATCCAAATGTTGTTTTCAAACTTTTAGTATAAAATTTGTGCATATTTGAAGTTACAGTTATCTACTGCATTTATTTGAAATATGAGCATTGAAAGTACCACTACAGAATGTGGAGAAATATTTCTTGGCCAGGTAGAATGTTCAGTTTTGGAAAACTACTTTCTGTAATCCGTGGGTTATCCCAACAGTGTACTACAGCCTCTATTGCTTTAACTAGCGGTAATACCTTTCTAACCACCTTATAGAAGTGTATTGCCTGTGGTCCAAAGGTTCATGATTCACATCTCAGCTGCAATATGCACTCAGCATATTGAAGGATTCTGCTAACGGAACAAGTCCATTCTTGTCCTTTGGGCTAGTCTGTTTTGGGTGGCTGTCAGATGAGAGACTGCACAATACTTGTCCTTATAATGCCCAGGTTAACTGTGTTTAGCAAGGAAGTCTTGGGTAACTCAAATATAATGAGTTGCCTATTAGAGGGAACTGAGGGGTGAACGATGTGTATAAGCCCGATTGCATGAACATTGATTTTGACCTGATGTCTTCTTGATAAGTAAGAAATCTATTCCCCCATGCACTTGTCCTAAAAAATTAGTGGACACAGAAGCGTGAATTAAAAAGTAGATGCCTTGGAGCCTCCTGAAAGCAAATATATCACAACTCTGTCATAAAGGAAGGGAATGAACATCTTAGCTCAAAATTGGATAAGAAGAAACATCATTCACAGCTCTTGGAACCCCCTTTTAATGCTCACATTTCGTGCTGTCCTAGATATTGTGTATTTGTAAGGGCAAAGGCTAGTCTGCATCTTACACCTATTTCCGAATCCTTTGATATCTTCCACTTATCCCCTTACCTCCTACAGTGCTTTAAAATGACCTTTGGTATTTACATGTTTGATAGTGAAAAATATAAGTCTGCCTTTTACACATTGCTGAAGGTAATGTTGCCAAAGGGCCTGATCATTTGAGATTTGAGGGAGGTAATGCCACTGGGATGTAAATAAGGTGCTTAGAGAGGTGATAGACACATGTGCTGTGTATTGGCACACACAGCTATGTGAGTGGCAGGACAGTGCCTATGGGCTAGAATCTACAAAGAAATAATCCAGTAGTAATTAGGCTCCTCTTCTATTTTTAGAGTTGTTTAGTGGCAGACATTCATGTGTCAGATGTGATAGATCACCTCTGAACTGGTTGGCTGCCACTGTGGGGAGGAGACAGGCATAATGTTCTCTCTTGGTGGTGTTTTGGACAGGTTTTGGTTTTGTTCCCTAAAGCTCTGGAGGTAGCATAAGGGGAAGTCTATGAGCAGCCTGTAGGTCTATATTCCTTAGTGCTGGTAAAATCAAGCAGGGGAGGTAAATGACATTTTTTTAAGTTTGTTCACATGTTGAAGTGAATGAACATCAATCCGTCTTAGGCATTGATATGTCCCTCTCTTCTAAAGTCTCAGTCTATAATGTATTATCCACACAAAGCCCTTGGGATGTAGGACAGGCTTGGACATGGGTGAGCAATAATTTTTGACAGTGGGGGGCCTCTTCAAGAACCTAGTAAGTGGTCAAGGGCTGTACTGTTCCATGATATTAATGGAGGATCTGGAATGGAGGTTGGGTACAGAAGGGAACTCAGGGTAGGGGACTGGGCTGTAGGAGGGGATGTGGGGTCTGTGAGAGATTTTGGGTCAAGGAAGGGAATTGTGGCCTTGGGGGTGTAGGAAGGGGTGCAGGGGTTTGGGTTGTGACCTAGGGCAGGAGATTGGTATGCAGGATCTGAGAGGGGTATAAGTGCAGGAGCAGGGGCACATGATGGGGAGGGCAGAAGAGAAGATGGGAGAAGAAGGGAATGACATGCCAGGTGCAGCTCTGGCTAGATTTTAGTGGTTTCCAAACTTTTCGGCATCACACCCCCTTTTTGAGTTTTGAGAAACCGTCACGCCCCCCCTCCCAAAAAATAGCAGCAAAACTTGGGGTGGGATTGATGGGGGTGTGTGGGGCTGGGTCACCTCACGCCCCCGCTGGAATTTCTTCACGCCCCCCCCAGAGGGGCATGCTCCCCAGTTTGGGAACCTATGATAGAAGGTGCTTATCTTAGGCGGCTCCTAGCTGGCAGACTCCTTGCCTGCCACACCTCTGCTTGCCACTCAAAGCAGCTGGCTGGGGGGGGACATATGTGTCTCTGTGCACCCCTCATGGTGGGGAACTTTCCATTTACTGCCTATCGTGCAAGCATTGCAAGATTGTGCTGGAGTCAGGGGCACCCCACGCAGGGTGCTCAGTGTACAGACACACACACATGACCCCCGCAACTGGCCACTTTGAGCGGTGTGCAGGGGCATGGCCAGTGGGGACGACAGCCACCCCAAGCCCCAGGACAAAGTGTAGGAGAGCAGCTCCATGCCCCAGAAGCGGCAGGACAAGGGGCAGAAGGGACGGGGATGAGGGAAGTCAGCGCTTAGCACCACCCAAACCACAGCACACTCCCTCCCCTCAGCCCACAGAGCTGCATAGAGCAGTGCTCCAGTGCTTCACCAGCAATTCAAAGGGGCCTGGGGCTTCTGCCATCACTGCTGCCACAGTAGCAGTGGTGGCCAAGAGCTCTAGGCCCCTTGTAATCACTGGGCCCTAGGGTAATTGCTCCCTTTGCCCCTACCCCCTGTTGGCAGGCCTGTGTATGGCAAGCAGGGGGGTCTGCCCAAGGATCCCTCTCAGCTGCGGGACAGTGGTGTGCCAGATCTGCTGGTTTGGCAGGTTGGATCAGGTCTGCTGGCTGTATTTTGCCCACCGCTGGACTCTGATTTATTTTAATATAGCCATCTTGCACACAGTCCTTCCCCACACCCCACTTCTACCACCTCTGCTTGCAAATGTGGAGCTGAGTGAGAGTCAAAGGGTGTGTCTACACTACAGGGCTTTTAGCGACAAGGCTGTGTCGACACAGCTCTGTCACTAAATGTCAGCTTGTGCAAATGCTGTTCGTTGGCATGTTTGCAGACAAAATACTTCCACCCCCGAGGAGCAGATTTTGCTTTGTTGGCAGCAAAGTGCTCCTGCCAAGAAACCAGCATTCACACTTTCACTTGCCATGGCAAAACTTTGTCATTCATGGGGCATGGGTTAAGCATCCATGAATGAAAAAATTTTTGCCGATCAAGTGCAAGTGTAAACGTGATCTAAGCCCCAGTCCTACAAGTTACTGCCCTAACCATTGAACCATCCTTCCTCTAGCTGCCTTTGTGGCTAGTAGATCATTCACTGTATACTGATGGTTCTTTTAAAAATGGACTTGACCTGGAACTCTTGACCCCAAACCTCTTGCACTTTGAGACAGCTGGGATCTGGATCTGGTTCTGATCTATGAAGCTCTGGTCCAACTCAAACTTTTTTATATGATCTTAAAATTCCAAATTTTGACTAGAAAAATGTGTAGATGTTGCTTGCTCTGCTGCTTTGTTTTTCTTTCTAACAGTAAGTGTTGAAGTACTGAAGCCTGTCTGTTTAGACTGTGTGAATATTTTGCTAGAAAACAGCTCAATTGTACAGGGTGAAGAGTTAAGGTTTATTTTTATGCATCTCTGTTTTTAGCTGCAAGTTGACATAGCTGGCTAGTGGTGGAAGCCCCTTTGTCTGAAACATCCCTTATCCTATCTGTCCCTTGAGCATACTGTGTGCCAAATTATCATCCCTAATAGGCTGCATGATTTTCTGGATAGAGGAAACATCTTGAAAAGTTTGTTAAATGTGTTATGTCAGAGAAAGTGTTTCATGGATCTTTTATAGTGTACACAAGGACATCATTGGCCCAAGTCTGAAGTGCCAAATTCCCCAAGCTCACCTGTTCAGCAAAATGTTATTCACAGCATCTGATTATCCAACTGTGTACACTTGCCTGCCATTTTTTCAGAGATACTTACGCAGTAGCGTTTTGCAATGACGACAGTTCTTTTCCTGTCTGACCTAGAAGACTACAGTGACTCAGTGCTTGCTGGTCAGCCTTAAAGATTAAATCGAGGACACTAACCTAATTACTTTAACAGTTATTTTAAAGGATTTCCCAAGAATGAACATCATGACAAAATGTAGTTAAGGGGATTTTAGTAACTCCTGAAACTGAAGCTAATGATGCAACCCAAGATGTACTTCACTTTAAAGCTACAAATTGCCAATTTCTTAAACAAATAATCAGTATTGTAAGGAAACTTGTGAGGCAGATCCTGAACCCAATAGGAGCCTAGTTCTGTGGCATTTACATAAGTAGCTCTATTTGCTGCACTGGGACTTCATTAAGGAATAACAGTTGCGGGATTTGGTCATACAGGTTGAACCTCTCTAGTTCAGTACACTCTGGTCCAGCAATATTGGTGGTCTGGCATGATTTTAGTTAGCTGGATGTCCACTTATCATGGGTGTGGCCAAGTTTCCTGCAGTCCCATAAAGCTAGTTTACAGCCACTAGTCCTGGCTTTGTGTTCTGTTCTGTTATTTAGCTCTAATTGACCCCTAAATGTCTTCTAAAAGCCCACTAAGCAGTGGAAATGTTGGTAGTGCTGTGAGACAACATTGACTGCCTGAGGTCCGACAAATTCTCTGGTTCAGCATCGGTCAGGTCCCAAGGGTGCTGGACTAGAGATGTTCAACCTGTAGTACAATATGTGCAAAGTAAAATTATTCTTTCTAATATCTAACTCTCCCCTAAATATAATACACAGAAAATACTTCTGAGCAAATCCATGGGGTTTTTTGCAATTATTGTGGAACATAATTTCTAAAACATTACTCTTGATGTATGTTTTGTTTAATCTTTTGTTTATTTTTCAGAAAATTGCTATATTATTTGGTAGAGGTGAGAAGTCACAGAAGACTTGATTGTCGTGGTCAATATAGCTGCCTTCCTATTGATAAGCATATACATAGTAGGCCAGATTCTGATCTCAGTTACACTAGTGTAAATTTGGAACAACACCATTGACTTTGAACCCCCACAAACTGAGAGAGCAATAATTTCTCTTTGTACTGCAACAGTATTGTGGTTTGGTGTTTGTTTGTTTTTTAAATCTGGTTTGACGTCACATTTTATAACTTTGAGCAGAAGGTGACTAATTTTTATAGGCATCATATAATAAAAGTGATTTATTGTTGGTTCAAATAATCAAGAAATACTAATCTTGCTCCAGGTTACTCTGAGATAAATCTGAAATAACTCCCTTCCAGTCTGTGAACATAAGAACGCCCATACTGGGTTAAACCAAAGGGCCATCTAGCTCAGTATCCTGTCTGCGGACAGTGGCCAATACCAGATGCTCACCTAGAGGGAGGGAACACAACAGATAATCCTCATGTGATCCCTTTCCTGTCACCCATCTCCAGACAAACAGTGGTTAGGGACACCATTTCTACCCATCCTCGCTAATAGTCATTGATGGACCTAACCTCCATGAATCTATCTAGCTCTTTTTTGAACCCTGTTAAAGTCCTAGTCTTCACCATATCCTCTGGGAAGGAGTTCCACAGGTTGATTGTGCACTTAGTGAAGAAAAACTTCCTTTTGTTTGTTTTAAAACTGCTGCCTATTAATTTCATTTGGTGACCCCTAGTTCTTATATTGTGGGAATAAGTAAATAACTGTTTTACTTTTTCCATACCATTCATGATTGTATAGATCTCTATCCTATCCCCCCTTAGACTCCTCTTTTCTAAGTTGAAAAGTCCAAGTCTTTTTAATCTCTCTTCATATGGGACCCATTCCAAACCCCTAATCATTTTTGTTGCCCTTTTCTGAACCTTTTCCAATGCCAATATATCTTTTTTGAGATGAGGTGACCACATCTATATGCAATATTCAAGATGTGGGCATACCATTATTTTATACAGCAATAATAAGATATTCTCTGTATTATTTTCTATCCCTTTTTAAATGATTCCTAACATTGTTTGCATTTTTGACTGCTGCTGCACACTGCGTGAATGTTTTCAGAGAACTCTCCATAATGATTCCAAGATCTCTCTCTTGAGTAGTTGTAGCTAAATTAGTCCCCATCATATTGTATGTATAGTTGGAATTATTTTTTCCAATGTGCATTACTTTACATTTATCAACATTAAATTTCATTTGCCATTTTGTTGCCCAATCACTGTGGATCTATGTTAGATTTAGATCAGAGTAGATGAGTAGAATTTGGGCCTGTTGTGACTGAGCAATGGTATCTGCTCCATAATGAAGATTGGAATTGAGTTTCCATTGTAGGTCTGATATTTGCTCTCTTTTCTGCTGCACTGCCTACTGTTGGCCTCTATGTCCCCAGTACTCCTCTCTTGGTTGCTGCACAAAGGTCTGGAGAAGTAAGGGAGCCAGTTCCTACAGATCTCGTGGCCTGTGGTCTGTGTGGGTTGGCAGTGGGGGAAGAAAGAGGAGGAGAGGCAGAGGAGTGCAGAGGTCGTGTGTTGAAAAGGAAGTCAGGGACATTTCACCCTTCCTATGATTCTCTTAAGGTTTTGAAGGACAGGAGAATCATCAATAACTGTTAAGCCTTGGTCACTACAGAGCAAGGGAGCATTCCCTTCCTGTTGACTGCCCTTAAGACTGTTTTGAAAAACTAAAGTAATTCCCAAACAAAAATCTTCATTAAAGAGGAGTTAAGACTGAGAGCACATATAGGTGATTTAAGGGTAAAAATCCTTACAATAACATTGGAAGTTACATATATAATAAAATGCCTTTAAAAGGCTAGGAAATTCCCAGTTAAGGTATACTGAAAGGAAACCCAAACATGGGACATTCATCGTTGAAGTATTAAACTCCAACTGAAATTACTCTGCATAGAAAGCAAAAAAACCAAAAAAAACCCCAAAAAACCCAATCAGTCATGTATCACTTTAAAGACTAACAAGATGGCTTATTAGGTGATGAGCTTTCATGGGGCAGACCCTCTTCTTCAGATCATATTCTCAATATGATCTGAAGAAGTAGGTCTGCCCCACAATAGCTCATCATCTTGTTAGTCTTTAAAGTGCTACATGACTTTTTTGTTTTGTTTTACCCAGATCAGACTAACATGGTATTTCTCTGTTACTTTTCTGCATGGAAAGGTGAGGGCAAGTGGCTCGGTTTACAGAAGCAAGGCCTGAATATGTCACCATAAAAGAACAGCACTGGGAGAGCAAATGGAGTTGTTCAGGAGAATTTTAAAGTTCTCTCGTGGATTTTAATTGAAGAGGCAGGATTTTTTTTATTTTTAAGGTTGAATTATTCGAATGATAAGGCAGGCACCAAGTATTGGTATTTAAAGCCCCGCTCTCAAAGAGCCACAGCATCAGACTGAATCGAGGCCATAGAAAATACTGGACAGAGTATGGGAGACAGCCGAGTGGAATGACTATGTTAAAGGCAGAAAGATACTGTGTTCTTTGTTCGCTGCTATGAAAAATCAGGTACAGTAGTTCAGTATGTTAGACCAAATATGCCTCCTGCTCTTTTCTCTCTAGTTAATTCTATTTATTTAGACAAAAGGATTTAATACAGAGTTATGATGATTAACCTAATACTAAAGTGCAAAAGTCTCAGAGGGGTAGGTGTGGCGTGTCTACACTGCACCTTTAGCTCAAAATAAGATACACAATTTGTGGTATGCAAATTGAGTATTTTATTTCCATTCTTTTTTGAAATAGGCTATTTCGAAATTTGGCGCATCTACACAGCGCAAATTTTGAAATAAAACACTATTTCAAGACATCGCTTATCCCTTGTTCAATGAGGTTTACAGGGATGATAAATAGCTAGATAAATTCATGGAGGTTAGGTCCATAAAAGGCTATTAGCCGGGGGTAGGAATGGTGTCCCTAGCCTCTGTTTGTCAGAGGCTGGAGATGGATGGCACGAGACAAATCGCTTGATCATTGTCTTTGGTCCACCCCCTCCAGGGCACTTGGCGCTGGCCACTGTCGGCAGACAGGCTACTAGGCTGGATGGACCTTTGGTCTGACCCAGTACGGCCATTCTTATGTTCTTATGATGAAATAGCGCACTGCTATATTTCGCAATAATGGATGTGTTCAAAAGATGCAGGGTAGCTATTTCAGGATATATGTATAGTTCATGAGATTTTGTGGGCAAAACCCTCATCTGATACTATATATATATTTTTGTAAGTCTTTCAGATGCAACAGGACTACTTGTTACTAAAGTGCAAATTATTTTTAAAATCTGGATTTGTATGTTTCAAACTAGTAGCAGTTCACCATTTAACCCTATTACAGACATATTTCATAATGCATCAGCTTTAAAAAATGACTCTTTAGGACCCCAAGCCAGCAAATGGGTCCACGTGGGCAGACCCTTAATGCTTGCACAGATCTGTTTGCAGGACTGATGCCTTGTGACTTCCATGGGCTTTGGATCAGGTCTTTGAACATCTTTAAAATGCCAAACCTATTTACCTTTTGATAAAAGCAACAAGAAACACAAATAGAAGCATTTACTCTGTGTGATAGGTAGGGTTTGATGGTCTAAAGAGTTTTATAACCAGCTACGTGCATGGTACATCCCAGATTCCACTGTAGCTCACTTTAACAAGGTCTCAGATTCCTTCTGGTGACATCAGACTTCTCTCCGATTGATGTATGCTTACTCATGTTATCTGCTGCTTTACTTTGATTGAAAGCAACTGCAGCTGGCCTTCTTCATAATCTTTCCATTTAAAAAAAGAAAGAGGTATTCATGTTAACTATATATTTACCTGTGATATTTTTTCTTACCGTGTTGAAAAGGCTGGACTTTTTTTGAAATAAATTATGGTTTCATTTACAAACTGTCTATTGCATAGAGGGATGGTTGGTGCCTGTGGGGGGAAGGGGTTCAGGAAGAGCCTTCCAGAGGGGAAGGAAAGGGGTATGTGGGGTCACCCTTTTTAGCAATTAAAGTGTTCATATGGGCATAGAGGAGGCGGTATATTCTCCCTCCCCCACGAGTGCTACCACTAGTCACCTGTGATTGCATAAGGTGTAAATTGCTGAGCTTGGCACCATTATGTCATACAACTTATGTGTAAACGTAGGGTGGGATTTTCAGAAGTGCTCCATGTTGGCTTAACTCTACTCCCAGGGGAGTTGCCATTGACTTCAACAGAAACAAAGTTAGACCACTGGGGATTACTTGTGCAAATCCCAGCCCCCAAAGTAGAGAAATAATACCTTAGTAGTACAGGCGCAGACTGCAGCTTCAATGTTAATGTGGAAGAAATCCTTCCTGTAAAGCCCAGAAATGCAATCGTTATCTTCAAGTAGCTAGGGAAGGGCGGAAGTAACTTATAAAAGTAATGAGTCCTTATAGTACAGTGAATGAGAACAGCTAAAGTGGTGTTTCTCAGGGCTAATGTCCATCTGTCAAGTTGTGGAAAAGAGTTGCAGCTTGAAAAATAGCTTTTCTTTTCTTTGCAGCTCTTCATATTAATGTGAGATATTAACAAAGAGTAATCAGAAGGAACTTAAATTAGGAAGAAACTGATATGACTTGTCATGAAATATTCCTATCTTCACAGCTATTGTGCACTTTATCTAATGTCCATAGCTATCTGATCAGGGCTGTTTATTTCCCTGTTGAATTATTACTGAAGTCTGAGAGGGCACTGCTTTAAACAATGGAGCTGGTCAGCAGTGTTAGCAATTCATTTCCATCAAATATAGCCCTGTGTGGGCATGTAAAGCTTGACTTTGGCCTTAGAGCCTTCTTTAATACTTTATCATTTTTGGAGATGCTACCGAACAGGGTCAGACTTAAATCACAGCAAGAAAACTGACTCCTTGGGCCCTCTGTTTTTTTCAGTTCCATAATAAGAACGTCTTGTGATAGGCAAGTTCTACTGCTGCACTGGCTACTAGTGACTTCCGGGTAAAGTTAAAAGAATTAGTTTTGAATGCTAAAGCCATAAATGACTTGAGTCCCAATTACCTGAGAAATTGCTGTCTTCCTATGTGAAACTGCAGCAACTGTGATCGCCAGTGTGTTGGATTAAACAGCTCCCCCTCTCCTGGTTTAAAAAAGGAAGGGGGGGCTGGCTGTAAGGGGGATTGGCAGAGGGGGTCCTTGGCTCTGTAATTAGCTACAAAGATAGTTCCTCCAGAGACTACCTTTGGTACCCCTCAGGGCATGATACAAAAATGCATAGCAGAGCTGGATGGATAGAACTACCTGTTCTATTGTAATGCAGATGGGAACTAATTGTGTCCCCATAACCTGCTTAACATCCTGGATTGTCTGATACTTGACAAATTATTGACAACAGTTGTGTGCCATCTGCATTATAACTCGTAACCTGCTGTACCTGAGTCAGGAGACAAGCAAATTTGTAACGAGGCCTCCTCCTAGTATAAACAGGGCCTAAGAGTGTGCAAAGCCATGACTGGGTTTTCCACTCTGGCAGGCAATGAAACAACTTGCTGCTTCCATGCATTTGACAGCTGGAATTATTAACTGAATGGAACATTAAATCAATGCCTGTAACACTGAGGCTAGTTTATCAACCCTGGTAGGTTCTGGCAAGTATGTCTGGAAACATTCCCTGCCAAATGGATAACCATCTGAAGAACACGAGCAATACTGGATCTAGGTCCCAGGATGCAGACAGCTCTGCATGAGGCACCTGGCTAACACCACAAAGAACTTATCAGATGGACATTTTATCTCGGTGTTGATCTGTCCAACTATTTTCTCCAGTATTTTTAGGAATTTTGGCATCTGCTGCACCAGAACAGCCATTTACAGGGTCTCCGTGGTACTGTCTTTTTATGCACTGTTCTGCCTAAGTAAATCCCTTTGAAGCCTGCATGGGAATAGCAGCCTCCTTAAAATGTAGATGGTGAGTCATATGCTGAGGGAGCACAGCCCTTGCGCGCATGAAATAGGAGTTTAAAAAGTGTTCCACACACTCCTCCGAAAATACATCACAAAGCAGTTTTTGCTCTTGCATTGAATTCATGCACCACAGAGCGTGGCACACTGACGTATGCAGCTGATGAACACAAAACGCCAGCAGAGAAGCTGGCTTGGAGCAGCCATAAACAAGACCACATAGGGAGACCCAGCCTTGCCTGAAAGCTCCGCTCTGCATGAGCCACCTCACTGGACCCACTGAGAGCTCATCAGATTGTTGTTTTATCTCTGTGTGCATCTAACACGGTATTTGGGTGGGGAGATGTGATTTCTCAGCTATTCTTAGGGATTTTGGCACCTGCAGTAATTCACAGGAGGTCTGAATGGGCCTACTTGACACATTGTTCTGGCAGGCAGTCCCATTGAAACTCAATTGTCTCAGCCCTTTCCTGGGCCAGATTCAGCCCTACCAAAAGTGGAGAGCAACTCTCATTGACTTCAGAGGGGTTCTACCCCACTTACTCCACAGCTGGGTAAGGCTCTCTATCCCTTTATTAGCAAAGCATCAGGGGCAGTCTCTGCTGATATGGCATGCACGCACACTCTCACCCCACACCTCACATACTCATTCTTTGCTCTTTGAACAATAGCACGACTCCTAATGCTGTGACTTAAAGGAGGCTTAATTGGATTTACTGTGCAAATAAAAAGCTCTAATTGGGTTTATGATGACTAGATTTGCAAGTCTGATTCCTCAGAGAAGTTGAGGTGCTTGCATTTTTCAGTTAATCAAGTTTCAAAGGTGCCCAAAGGGAAGCAAAACAGATACTTATTCAATCCCCATAAATGTGGATTCTAAATAATTCAAACATAACATGAACTCAGCGATATGGTTACATTACTTGTAAAATGACATCTTTGGGAATTACTGAATAGTGTCACTTGTTTTTCATCCTGAACATTATACAGTGCAAATAGGAAATAAAGTATTATTATTGGCAGAGAGAAACGACAAGGCTTGTTTTTTTGCTTGTACACAAATTGTTTCCATGTTTCATTAGTCTCTGGAAGTATTCTGCTCCTTTCCTCTCCTTGGGGACAATAGGAGAAACTTAAGCTAATGAAGATTGTAACCCTGTGAATGCCATTCTCCTCTAGCTGAGTGGACAGAGCCTTGGAAATTTGTGCTTTTTTTTACCCCATAAAATTATTAAAGGTATGTGAGGTATAATATAAATCAATATGTGCCTCATTTTATATCTTTGTAGGACTGGAGAACATATGAAGGATCCTGACAGAGAGAAGAAAGAAGAGCAGCGGAATATGAATCCTGGACTTCAGAAAAGCAGACTTTGACTACTACGGGAGATATGTAGGGGGTCACCAGGGTCATGTGCACCCCCTATGCCATGGGTGGGAGGGGCCGGCCAGCAAGGAGGGGGTGGAGCAGGGGTAGGGAGTGGCAGGGCCTGTTCTGGGGGGAAGAGGGAGATCACATGGCCGATGGCTCCACTGGTTCTCCCTGGTCAGTCTCCTCTGTTGACTCCCTCAGGAAACTGATGGGCAGGATCTCCTGGGAAGCTAAAATGAGGGGGGAAGGAGTCCAGGAGAACTGGCTGTATTTTAATGAAGCAGGCAACCAGCTTGGTTTAGCAGAGAAATTTTTAGTGAGCTTAAACACAAAAAGGAAGCTTACACAAACTGGAAACTTGGACAGATGACTAGTGAGGAGTATAAAAACATTGCTTGAGCATACAAGGGTATAATCAAGAAGGCCAAAGCGCAAGTGGAGTTGCAATGAGCAAGGGATGTGAAGGATAACACATATCTATAGCTTCAGGGGGTAGCCGAGTTAGTTTGTACAGGAAAAACTTAAAAAACCAACAAATAGTCTGGTAGCACTTTATAGACTAATAAAACATGTAGATGGTATCATGAGTTTTCGTGGGCACAGCCCACTTTTTCAAAGGACCAGACTCCGGTCATTTGAAGAAGTGGGCTGTGCCAACGAAAGCTCATGATACCATCTACATGTTTTGTTACTCTACATATCTATAGATATGTTAGCAACAAGAATGTCAGGGAAAGTGTGAGAATGTTACTGAATGAGGAAGGCAACCTAGTGATAGATGATGTGGAAAAAGCTGAAGTGTTCAATGCTTTTTTGTTTTGTGTCTCAGTGATCACAGATAAGCTCAGCATTGGGCAGCACAGTATGGGGAAGAGGTGAGCAACCCTCAATGATGAAAGAACAAGTTATGGACTATTTAGAAAAGTTGGAGAAGTCCCTGGTGCCATATGCAATACATCTGAGGGTGCTGAAAGAGTTGGCTGATGTGATTGCAGAGCCATTGGCCATTATCTTTGACAACTCATGGTATTTGGGAGAGGTCATGGATGAAGGAAAAAGGCAAATGTAATACCTATCTTTTAAAAAAGGGAAGAAGGGAATCCAGGGAGCTACAGACTGGTCACCCTTACCTCAGTCCCTGAAAAAATCATGGAGCAGGTCCTCAAGAAATCCATTTGAAACACCTGGAGGAGAGGGAGGTGATCAAGAACAGTCAATGTGGATTCACCAAGGGCCTGACCAACCTGATTGCCTTCTCTGATGAGATAACTGGCTCTGTGGATATAGGGAAAGTGATAGGCGTGATATACTTTGACTTAAGCAAAACTTTTGGTACCGTTTCCTTCAGCATTCTTGCCAGCAAGTTAAAGAAGTATGGCTTGGATGAATGGACTGTAAAGCAAATAGAAAGCTGGCTAGATGGTTGGAACTCAATAGTTAGTGATTGGTCTCTCAATGTCTAGTTGGCAGCTGGTATCAAGCAGAGTGCCTCAAAGGTCAGTCCTGGGGTTGGTTTTGTTCATCATCTTCATTAATGATCTGGATGATGGAGGGATTGCATCCTCAGCAAGTTGGCAGATGACACTAAGCTGGGAGATGAGTTAGATGCACTGGAGGGTAGGGATAGGGTCCAGAGTGGCCTAGACAAATTGGAGGACTTGGACAAAAAAAAATCTGATGAGATTCTGATGAGATTCAACAAGGACAAGTGCAAAGTCCTGCACCTAAGATAAAAGAATCCCATACTCTGCTACAGGCTGGGGACTGACTGGCTAAGTGGCAGTTCTGCAGAAAAGGACCTGGGGATTACAGTGGATGAGAATCTGGATATTAGTCAACAGTGTGCCCTTGTTGCCAAGAAGGCTAACAGCATATTGGACTGCATAAGTAGGAGGATTACCACCAGATCTAAGAAAGTGATTGTTCCCCTCTATTTGGCACTGATGAGTCCACATCTGAAAGACTGCATGCAGTTTTGGGCCCCCTCACTATGGAAGGGATGTGGACAAATTGGAGAGAGTCCAGCGGAGAGCAACAAAAATGATTAGGGTGCTGGGATGCATGACTTATGAGGAAAGCCTGAGGGAGCTGGGTTTATTTAGTCTGCAGAAGAGAAAAGTGAGGGAGGATTTCAACTACCTGAAGAGGAGTTCCAGAGAGAATGGAACTAGTTTGTTCTCTGTGGTGGCAGGTGAGAGAGCAAGGAGCAATAGTCTCAAGTTGCAATGGGGGAAATAGGTTGGATATTAGGAAAAACTATTCCACTTGAGGTGCATCTACACTGCAGCCGTAGCTCGAAATAAGCTATGCAATTTGAGCTACACAAATTGCATAGGTTATTTTGAGTCAATTTCAAAATAGCGTATTTTGAAATTTGGTGCTGTCTACACAGCACTTATTTGGAAATAAATTGCAATTCCAAAACATCCCTGACTCCTTGTGGAATGAGGTTTACAGAGACGTTGGAATAGTGAGCCTTTTATATTTTGAAATAATGGGCACATACACAGAATAGCTATTTCGGGATACCATAGCACTGCAGTGTAGATGTAGCCTAGGAGAGTGGTGAAGCACTGAAATGGGTTGCCTGGGAAGGTGGGTGGAATCTCCATCCTCAGAGGTTTTTAAGGCCAGGCTTGACAAAGCCCTGGCTAGGATGATTAGTTGGGGTTGGTTGTGTTTTTAGCAGGGGGTTGGACTAGAAAGATGACTTTCTGAGGTCTTTTCCAACCATAATGGTCTATGATTCTAAAATGGCAAATGAGTACAAAACAAGCATAGAAAAAAATGGCTTGATAATTATTTGGCATTAGTTAGTTAGAATATAGCTTTTTATTGTGTCTGATCTTTCTCAGGGTTAAAGGGGCCTCATGTTTTCTGCTTTACCTCTTAAATGCCTATCATAAGGAAAGTCTTGTCTTTTAGGGAGAATTATCTCTTTTTTTAAAAGGTATGGAAGATCAGTAGAAGTAAAACCAGTTCTAATGAAGCTGGTTGAATTGCTGAGGAACTTCCAGTCCGCTGCTCTTACAACAAGTCAAAAAAGTCTTGGTATAAATTTCAAATGCTTACTTACATTGATTTCATAAAGACAGCATTAATCTCTCTCTGTCACAGTGACGCTTTTTTCACCTGGCAATCGCACAGATGGGCCTGAATCAAATCTTGAATCTGAACAATCAAACCCAGATTTCATGATGGGCTCCTTTTCTGCTGACACAAACTCCCAGACTTAACCCCCCCCGAACTTTGGGAAATTCATACCCACCTAGATGTGGATCCACACTTTTTGTAATTTAGATGATACTGTGATGAACACAGTGCAAGTATATAGATCAGAATATAAGCATTGTCCATATTGGATCAGACCAGTGATTCTCCCAGTCTAGAATTCTGACTCTGGCAGTAGCCGGACCCAGGCCTGTCAATGAAGAGAGGTGGGGGACAAAGGATGAACAGATTATAAGGCAGATAGAAAGTTGGCTAGATGCCATTTACCCTGGAACCCAGAGATTCAAAGGGGCCTAGGCTCCAGCTGCTGTCACTGCCACTTGCCAGACAGCACCCCAACCTCTCTGCCTTCAGCCCTGCCCCTTCCGGGAGTGGGGAGCAGCTCCCCAACACCTTGCTTGGGGGCCTGTGGAGGCTGTGTGCTCCATTGCTAGTGCCAGAAGTCTGAATAAAATTCCATAACTGTCCAATGCAGGATAAGTTTCTTCCTACCGGCCATGAGTGACTGGTTGTGTTATGCCCTGAGGTTTTTTTTTTTTTTTAATCCTGTATATTCTAACTATGGCTGTTCTCATCCCTATAAATGTCCAATCCTTGTATACGTCAGTGATAAGTGGATAGGTAGAGACAATAGCTCTGACCAGTCATTTAGAGTAAGTGAGACTAAAAATAGCCTAAGTTTAAAAAAAAAAAAAAAGTTTATGCAAATAGGTAGAATAAGCCAACTACCTGGCTTTGGCATTTTTGTATGGAGCTTTTGGGAAGTTTTTATTGGCATTTTTGGCAGTAAATACTTATAAATAATATATACATGCCAAACTTAGAGTTTTGAGTGTTGTGTATTTACCAATCCATGTGCCTGAAGTCAGTGTGTGCATTATTTTCCCCTTCAGTACAGCAAACAGCAGCAGTACAAAATACTTAAAAAAAGTTCTTATCTTTTGTAAAACAGGGACCCACCCGACACTTGGACTGGTCTATGGGCCCCACCCCTGCCCTTTTGTTTAGAGCCTGGGGTCATGTGGTGAACTGGGTTAGCATTTTGCTGTTTATGCTTCTCAGACCTCATCTATTTTGCTTTACCAAGAGTATGCCGTTTTCCTATGGGACTCTTTTGTGATGGTCATAGTAGTGAAAGGAATTGAAAAAGGGAGATGGTGGTGATATGAGACATTCAAACTGGAACAACCCATCTGGGGATTGAAACAGCACAATGCTGGCACTTTCAGATATTAAAGGGCCTTATTCTGATCTCCCACATATGTATACCAAGAGTACAGCTGAGTGAATAATTGGGAGGGTTGATTCAGTGACTGAGCTGAAAAAACGGGGGTGGGGAGAGAAGAGAAACCAGTTTTCAAACTATTATCTATATGGTAAAGGGCTGAGTTCAACTGAACTATGATGCTCAGGGTATGACATTTTTTCACAGCTCTGAGTGACACAGTGTTAGGTTGAACTAAGTTTTAGGGCTAGACTAGGGCTAGATCAATAAAATCAAACTTTATGCCAGATACATCCAGGCTTTCACTGGGTGCAGTTTAGAATCACTGCCACAGGGGAAGCCCTAGGAGGGTTTGTGTCTAAAAAAGTTCAGCCCCTTCTGAGTTCTGTCACAAATGAGCAAATGTGCCTAGTGCAAAGGAGAGAGTAATACAGTGAGGTCACAGCCCCTGCCTCCATTGGGTGGCTTGCAGCTCAAGGGCACTGGAAGGGAGTATTTTTTGCACACCTCTATGCATTGGGACTGCCGCTGAGCCCTCCTACTATTCATGTCCCCTCGCATACAAATGTTAAGCTTTTTGTACATGCACTCAGGGTCAGGGTCCAGACCCAAGCTAACCAAGCCTTTTCTGAAGAAATGAGTTGTGCCCACAAAAGCTCATGATGCCATCTACATGTTTTGTTCACCTTTAAGGTGCTGCTAGACTGCTTGTTGCTTTTTAAGTTTTTCCAGTTACAGACTAATTCGGCCACCCCTCTGAAGCTTTTGAACAAGCCTTTTGGAGTCAGTTTACCGTGGCAAGGTAAAGGCATTAGGTAATGTAACTGTCTCGTTCTCACGTTGACATCCCAATTTAATTGGGGGCTTGAGCATTTCTAGATACTGGTCCACTTTGGATTCCTCATACACAATCCTTTCACACACTGTCAGCATGCTAGCTTAGCTAACTCAGAGGCTGATTCGACAAAAAAAAGGAAAGACAAGTTTTCTAGAAATAGTATATTTTAAACCGATTGAAAATGGACATCAGCAGGCCTTGCCCTTTAGTATGTGTGGTCTCACCACAAATTGGTTCATTCAGTAAGAAATGAGAGTATTGACCAGGTAGCTAGGAAATCTTAAACCATTTATTACTGTGTATTGGCCCTGTAGTTACCTGCTGTAGAGGCCACCCTGGCCTCAACTGGAATAAATTTTGACAACTTGATTTCAGTCTGACAGGATAACTATGGTAACAGTGTGCTTCCAGGTATTCATGTGGGTAGTGTGAAGAATTGGGCAGATTCCAAACTTTGACTCATTGTTTTATTAACACCCTGAGTCCTGGTGTATATAGTGCTCGAGCAGCTGGGAAGCAAGGATTACAGAAAGAGAGAGAAGCCTGTAGGTTGGGGAATATTTTAATACCTTGTTTCAGTCACAAAGCAGTGTAGGTTTCTGGAAACAGAAACCTCAGGTAAAGCTTTGTGACTAAAACAATATGTTAAAACATACCACAATGCTGTGGTGGGCACTTAGACGGATTCTCACTACCTCTCTAAAACAAGCAGTACAGACATTGTGGATCCACTGGAGACTAGCTAGCCAGTTGGCCTTAGCTCCAGGGAAGTTGGGGGGCCATGAGAGCCCAACCTGCTGCCAGAGCCATAACATCCACATTGCTATTTTTAGCACCTTAGCTTGAGCTGAGCTAGCGTGAGTCTGTCTCTGGACTGAAAGGCCAGCTGCAGTGTAAACATACCCACAGGGTATGTCTAGACTACATGCCTCTGTCGCCAGAGGCATGTAAATTAGACTACCTGACATAGTCAATGAAGCCGGGATTTAAATATCCCCGGCTTCCTTAAAATAAAAATGGCCACCATGCTGTGCCGGCTCAGCTGATTGTTGGCACAGTGCGGCAGTCAAGACGCCGATCGGTCGACAGGGAATGCCTTTGTCAACCGCTCCCTTATGCCTCGTGAAACGAGGTTTACAGGAGCGGTTGACAAAGGCATTCCCTATCGACCGATCCACATCTTGACTGCCGCACTGTGCTGATGATCGGCTGAGCCGGCACAGCATGGTGGCCATTTTTATTTTAATGAAGCCGGGGATATTTAAATCCCTGCTTCATTAACTATGTCAGGTAGTCTAATTTACATGCCTCTGGCGACAGAGGCATATAGTCTAGACATACCCTTAGTGACCAGAAGATGGAACTATCACACAGCTGTGTAGCATTTATTTATTTATTAATATTAAATAATCATAGGGCTTCTGCAGCTGAGCGTGGCTCCCCAGAAGAAGACACTGCGTATGTCTACACTCAGCAGCACAGCTATAGGACTTAAGCTAACTTGTTCTTGTGTAGACACTTACTACAATAATGGAAGGGAGTTTCCCTTAGGGCTTAGGTCAGCTTCAAACTTCGGAGTATGTAACTGGATCCATATGAGGAGAGGTTAAAGCGACTGGGACTTTTCAGTTTAGAAAAGAGGAGACTGAGGGGGGATATGATAGAGGTATATAAAATCATGAGTGGTGTGGAGAGGGCCGATAAAGAAAAGTTATTTATTAGTTCCCATAATAGAAGAACTAGAGGACACCAAATGAAATTAATGGGTAGCAGGTTTAAAACTAATAAAAGAAAGTTCTTCTTCACACAGCGTGTAGTCAGCCTGTGGAACTCCTTGCCAGAGGAGGCTGTGAAGGCTAGGACTATAATAGAGTTTAAAGAGAAGCTAGATAATTTCATGGAGGTTAGGTCCATAAAAGGCTATTAGCTAGGGGATAAAATGGTGTCCTTGGCCTCTGTTTGTCAGAGGCTGGAGAGGGATGGCAGGAGACAAATCGCTTGATCATTGTCTTCGGTCCACTCTCTCTGGGGCACCTGGTGCTGGCCACTGTCGGCAGATGGGATACTGGGCTAGATGGACCTTTGGTCTGACCAGTACGGCCATTCTTATGTTCTTATGTTCTTATGATCAAACTAAGTTTCAGGTGCAGACAAAGCCTGTGTATTCATTAAACAGCTCTCCCTCAGTAAAGCTTTCCATTGTATAGGGAGGAGGGATTTCTGTTGGAGTATAAGTCAATATATAAATTAGCTGTTTAAATTTAAAACAAACTCAAAAGCAGCCCTGTATGAACCATATATTGCTTCCAAATAAACTACATGGCCAAAAAATTAAAGTCATTCTGCCACAAAAGTGGACACACTCGTTATACCCCTGCTCTGTTATTTGTTGTTCTTTGTTTGGTCTTTTAGTCTTTTATATTTTTATAATGTTTTAATGGATTTTTTTTTTACTACATTTTAACACATTTCTGGGGACCTTGTACAATTCCCCTCTCCCTCTCCCCAAATGTAGCAAAGCACGTATTCTCATTTAGAGCCCAATTCAGCAAGGTACTTCCATGGCTTTACTGTTAGGCATTCTTGACCCAATTCAGTCATCCCTTTTGACATGAAGGGGGATGGGAGGTCAGGTCTTAGGGATAGATCCGGCTAATTACTAATGGTCCAATCCTGCTAACACTTTCTAATGAGTTGGCCCCTGATCCACAAAAGTACCCAGGAACCTAAGTCCCTGTTTTGGCTCCACAGAGATTAACAAAGCTCCTGGTGACCTGATAGGTACCTAAACTCACGGAGTGCCTAAGTTTTCAGGGTAAAAGTTGCCTTGGCAGAAGATACACATTCAGCCACCTAACTCTTGTGCAGAACCCAATCCACTAGATGTGCTCAAAGACCTCATACTGGACCAGGTCTCATTCAAAATCCAGGAGGAGGAGGTAGTAGTGGTAGTGCTCCTCCAACTGCTCCTTTGTTATTTATCCACAATGGAATAACTTCAATGGGAGAGATTGGAGGAGCCCCATATCAGAATATATCTCATTGCTTGGTGGCTAGCACATGCACTTGAGAGGTGGGAGACCTATGTCCCTTTCCTCTGACAGACGGGGGCATTGATTGTGGGTCTCCCATGTCCCAGCTGAGTGTTCTGACCTCTAGGCTCGAAATTATAAAGTGACATCACCACCGTCTTTGGTTATTTGATTGGTGTGAGGCAAGCGCCTAACTCTTGCTCATAAGACATGCCTTAGGCACCCAAGCCATCTGGATCCAGAATATGTCACTGCAGGGTTTTGTAGGCTGTATTGTACAAAGGGATGGGTTCATTGTTTGGGTTGCTTAACAGTGGAGTGAATAAAGCACTAATAAACTCACAGTAGGGGACATAACTGCCATGGCAAAAAAGTTGACTAGATGGCCAAGAGGTCTTTTCTGTCGTTGGCTTACTGCTTCTATGGCTGTGTCGCGAGAATCACAGGTCCGATGATGAATACCCAAGGGAGGAAGGACAGAACCAGGTGGACAGTTTTATCAAATAAAAATTATTTATTTATGACAGTGGTGAATTTATAGTATTTATTCTAAGATTTTTAATAGACCGTGTTAATAATGAACTTACAGTATTTATTATATTTATTCTATGGTTTCTAGTAAAACGTGTCAGAGATATAAGGATGGGAATGGCAAGGGGAATAGTCTCTAATCTTAAAATATCCAGCTACAGTAATAAAATAACAGTGATAACTATAAACTCTTATGTACTACCCAAAAACAACTACAACACTAAGCTTATACAACAGGAAAAAAATCAAATCATACATACCAACTTACACAGCACACAGAACATTACAAAGATATCGGTTTGGTTGAGAAGGCCTTGGTTACGCCCGAGAGTTGGGGGAGGTGGCTGGTCGGTTGGTCAGGCCGGCAGCGCTTTGAAGTATACGAGAAGGCACACGCACGGTGGTACGTGTGTTGCGAAGACCTCCTAGAGCGAACTGTGCCATGGGTATTTATCCCCAAATCTACACATCGCTTTCCTGCGCTTGCATATTACCATATATGGCCCAATGGTCAAGTGGGGGGGTCTGTGTCCCAGGGGTTGGGCCGAAACTGTGCAGGTTTCATGCGACCAGGTAAGCCCCGCAGTTCTCACACCAAGGTGACGGGTGGGAGAGTCTGAGGCTATTTTCCCCTTTTCACACCTTCCCTTTTTCTAAAGGCAATGGTATGCAGGAAGGGTGCGGCCGGTTTCTCTCAAGGAGTACTGCAGCCCACTATAGCAAGAGCGGCCTGGCCAAACTTTTTTACTGGGGGAGCAGTTTCTTTTCTCTAACAGGCTGGAGGGTACTAAAGGACGAAATGGAATAAACCACCTAGGGACGTTGTGAAAGCGCTTCACTGCAGATTTTCAGAAGGAGACTGGATGGTTTAGACACAACAAACCTGCTCCTTGGCACAGAGTTACACTAGCTTATCCTTGCAGGCCCTTCTAATCTTAGGGTTCTATCATTGTATGAAAGAAAATAAGGTTTTTGACATTTTTGAAGTGTGTGTGTGGGGGGGGGAGGGGAGAAATAATCCTGAGACTTTGGACTGAGACTAAAACATTGATCCAATGCAAGGACCAAATGTTGGATGCTTTGTGCACAGAAGCACATGCCAGAAATCCCTCAGGCATGCAGGGAGTGGGAGTCACAATGTTTTTCACCCAACTGTGACTCTTGCCAAAATGTATGGAGAAGGTGCATTATAAGACTTTTCAGTGCAGTGATATAATCTTCTTGTGTATGTATACATCCGCCTAGCCTGGCTGTGGGAACTCAAATCCACTCTTTTGTGGAAGATCAGTGTGCCTACTGAGAATAGCCTGCATGAGGGTGCAGGGTGGGACAGTGAGGGTATGTCTAGACTACATGGTTCCGTCGACGGAACCATGTAGATGAGTTTACTAGACATAGGAAAATGAAGTGGCGATTTAAATAATCGCCACTTCATTTACATCAAAATGGCCTCCATGCTGTGCCGATCAGCTGTTTGGCGGCACAGTGTGGTAGTCTGGACGCGCCGCGGTCGACAAGGGAAGCCTTTGTCGACCGCTCCGGTAAACCTCATTTCATGAGGCGTAATGGAGCGGTCGACAAGGGAAGCCCTTGTTGACCGCGGCATGTCCAGACTACTGTGCTGTGTCACCAAACAGCTGATCGGCACAGCGCAGCGGCCATTTTGATGTAAATGAAGCGGCGATTATTTAAATCGCCACTTCATTTTCCTATATCTAGTAAACTCATCTACATGGCTCTGTCGATGGAGCCATGTAGTACAGACATACCCTAAGATTCGGGAGAGGTACATACACTTCATGCCAATTCTGCAAAAAGGATTTTCAAAAATGCTTGGTATTGGCCTAACTCTGCCCCCATCAAAGTCAATGGGAGAGGCCCACATTCAGCACTTTTGAAAAGTCCACCTTACAAACACAGATTTTCTACTTTCCATGAGCTGCTTCTTTGACAGCTCAGAATTTGGCCCTATATGGAGGGATATTGTTGTTGTGTCAGCGATGAATCATGGAGAAGCTGCTTTAATGGTAACCTTGGGGTATACATAATTATGAAGTTTGGGGAAAACACATTCACTTCCACCTCTTTCTGGGCAATGGACAAAGTCGAGGGACCCAAAAGCTATGGGTAGAAAGGAGAAGAAGGTGCCTGAACATTCCCCTTACCTCCTATCCCAGTGAGTCTAAATGTAGCTCAGGAGCAAAATTAGTTGTGCTGCTTCCACCCTTCAGTTACTGTAACCTTCTTTGCTTTGGGGACCTCTTGGCTTTATTGTTGTTTTTGTTATTCTTGGTGTGGTGATTGGTGTTTGTCTTGGAGAGAGGGGATGGTGACCTTTGAAACAAGCCCATCCGCCAGCCCATCTTTAATCTCACCCTTCGCAGCTGCTGGCAGCGAGGTTGGGTGAGAGACTGAGTGGGGGGATTTCTCCAGTTGGCAGCCAGAGGAGCAGCACGTTTCCAGTATCAGTCCCATACAAGTGGTGTTATTTTTCCTGTCATGTTTGTTGGGGTACGACTTTTGTTTGTTTTTCTTGTAGAAAGGCAGGAAAGCGAATCTGGAAAAAATACAGCTCACATGTCATCGGTAATTACTTGGCCGGAGTGCCTGGCACTGGCTTGCTGACAGTTTAGAGGCAGGGAGTGGGTGAGACCCAGCTGCAGCCAACCGGGAGAGAGAGAGAGAGAGAGATCTTAATCTGACTCAGGCTTCACCAACCCTTTTCTCCCATCTCCTCCCCCTTCAGCCTTTGCCTCCCTGGGGATCTATGGCTACGGCTTTACACAATTAGTTTTCTCCATTCTTCAAGGGGCCTGCTGTTCCATGGTTTCTGCTGTTTTTCATCTTATTTCTTCTGCTTGCTGACTGTAGTTATGTGAGGAAGCAACCCACCCTAAAGAGGGGATGCTCTCACAGAGTCAGTGAGCCTAAAGATTTGCCCAGTGTGCAGGAAAGAAAAACAGAGTAGCTTAATTTGCAAAATATGCGTGAAGAATGATGATGAATCTGCAGATGGTTGTCAACCTTTGCTGTGAATCATTTGCAATTACTCCCCTCAAATCTGTGAAGTTAAATCTGTTCAAAAACTGAAAATGGTGCCATCTACAAGGGCTAAACTGTGCTGGGATTAGAGTACAGTAAGCCACCTGGGATATGACCTAAGAAACCTAGGAAAGGGATGAGACAGATCAGCACTCAGGTGGGAGATCATGAATGAAAATCTTTAACATAATGAATTTGTCTTTCAGGGGACACATAAAGATTCTATTCTACTTTTATGTAAGAGCTTTGGAATTTAGGCCTGATGTAGGGTGACCACATTATGGAAAAATATAAAACCAGAACCTCTGACATGAGGGCGTGAGGGCATAAAAGGGAAATTTTTGATGGGCATCAGGGAGGCTTGGTCCATGGAATGAGGGAGGCTTGGTTCAAAGATTTGTGAGGAGGGTCTGGAGGATTCACTGGAAAATTTTCCTGCAGGCCTGAGGGGAAGAAAACTTTGAGATTCAGCTGGCTTGCTGTCAACAATATCATTGTCACTAGCTTAGTTATCTGGTTGGTGTCTCTATCAGGTGGTCAGTCTACCTGGGTTACAAAATTCAGAACAAAAGCTATGGGGACTGTGGAACAAGCCATGAAAACAGGGTGCTTGCAGAACACATTGCTACTTTAACTCTGTCTGAATTCCAATGTGAATAGCTACATTCTTCCTATCAAATCGCCCTTTATAATTTTAGGCTAGGCCTACACTAGGGGAGAAGTTTGAATTAAGATACGCAACTCTAGCTACGTAGCTGAAGTCCAAGTATCTTAAATTGCATTTTGGCGACATCCACAGAGCAGGAGGTTGACAGGAGCACACTGTCCCTTTGACTTCCCTTACTCCTCATAGGAGCAGGACTATTGGCGCTGACAGGAGCACCCTCTCAGTTTGAATTTTTGCGTTGTGTAGTTATCTTGTACAGGGTGAAACAGTTAGAGGCTGAGAATTTCTCCTCTTGAGAGAAAACCTGGCACTTCGCATGGGTAGATGAATCTTGATGGACAGTAGGATTCACACAGTTCTGCTGCACAGGAATGGCAACTCTGGCTATGTTGTGGGGGAGTGCAATTTGTAGATATATCTTTACAGAGGTTCCTCCTACTCCCCGCCCTGTCTCCCAACAAGCTAGTTGGTCCTGTAGAGAAGCAACTTTGTAGCAGCTCCCAAGCTACTTTAGGTACAATTCTCCAATTCTGGGTCCCCTTTATTCATACCATGCGAGTGTGAGGAAAGGTCCTTATTTGTTCCTCCCTTCCCTGCCCTTCAGCTGTGGGAGAGTGAAGGGGAGGCACTGCTTGGCCCTAACTGAGCATCTCCTCTTCATCCAAGCTGTAAGGCATGTTTCTTTCAAAGCTGTCATATTCCCCACTACTGGCCTGATCCTCTCTCCATTGAAATCAGTAATTGGCTTTATTGCTGCAGAAGCAAGCCCTAATAAAGAAGTGGCTACCAAAATACCTAGCAAGGGCCCTGGTTTCCTTATGCTGCTTGAGATAACTCTTCCACTAACAGATGATGTCTTGCCTACTTGAATCTTTTTGCACCTGAAAAGGACACAGTCAGCAGACTCTTTCTGAAGTCTGTCTCTTTGTTGATATTTTTCTTCATCAAATACACAGATTTGCCCAAGATTATTGGATTACTAACTCCTGGACTTTTTCTTCTTGTTTTTAAATAAAAGAATATAACAGTTTTTGCTGTCAGGGAAAACACATCTAAAATAACTACATGGCATTTACAAAGAGACGTATGGATATGGCCGCTGGCATTAAAAAACCCATGGCCCTGAGTCTCAGAGCCAAGGTCAACTGATCTGGGCTTGCAGGACTCAGGCGGCGAGGCTAAAAATAGCAATGTAGATTCACAGGCTGGAAACAGGGTTTTAGACCCTCCCTGCTCTGGATCCAGCCTGAGGCGGAACGTCTACACTGCAATTTTATAGCCTAGCAGCCCCAGTCTGAGACAACTTGAGTCATGCCAGCCGTGACCATGCAGTGGGTCTTTTATTGCAGTGTAAGACATACCCTAAGAACACTTGGTAGTGTCCCTTTAACAATGCTTTTGCATGACCGAGAAAAGAACATTCTGCTACGGTGTGCTGGCACAGAGCCTTGTTCTAGCTGAGACAAGTCTGTCTCTAAATCTCAGCAAGAGGTTCTGCTTTTCAGAAACGTAATACCAGACATCCACCATGGTCAGGTGGAACATTTCATGAGATGGAACCATCAGTTATCATCTCTTTTTTGCTCCTTCTCTTAAGCTTATTTGTGCCATTGTCGAATCTGCATAAATTATTCAAAGATTATTTCCAATAAACTCTTGTCAAATCTTTTCATTCCTGACTGAATGTGGTAATCACCATTTTTTGTTGTATACTGGTAAGTATGATTGTGTGCTGCTATACAGCTGCCTCCTTCTACCCCAAGTTGGATAAGTGAAGTTCTCCCTATTCACAATGCAGGGGTTATCTAATTCATTCATGTTTGTAAGGGATGAGGAGGTTCTCAGATGAAATTAAAAGTGGATATCTTTGAAAGTCATTTGCATGTAAGTCAGGCTTCCAAAAATAATGAAATTAATTTAAAAGTCATAACATTTATTGAAAAAATCAATTTTTTATTTGCCTTCTGGGTTTTGAGCCTTTTAATATTCATGTTTTTAGCTTTGTTTCCACACCCATAAGGGCTAAACATTTTGTTTAATGGAGCTGAGGTTCTTATGATCACATGACTCCAGGAGCTGGGCTCTAAAGGAAACCCCAAATAGCACCAGATTTGTGATAAGATTACAAGAGTTTGCAGTACTGTAGGTTATGTTAATGCAAATGCTTACCTAGTGTGAAGTTGTAGTGACATTCACATTCTCCAGGCTGTTTCCCAACTTCAGAGAAAGAAGTTGTCTAATTTGCAATGGTCTGGGGAATTCCTCCTCTGGGTTCTCTGACTGGACCTTGGAGCAGTTGTTTAGAACATATCTCAGGAAAACCCATCCCAGGTATTACGATGAACCTAGGGTATTCTAGAGGAGTGGGGTGGGAGAAGATTATCCATCATTCCCAAACTCTGTTTGGGTGCAGAGGGAGTAAAATCTCTGTTATAAATATCTTGGTTCTGTTATTTCCACTCCAGATCACCTGATGAAGTGGGTTGTGCCCATGAACCCTCATGATACTATATATATATATATATATAGTATCATGAGGTTTCATATATTTTTTAGTCTCTCAGGTGCCACAGGACTACTTGTTTTTAAAATTTATAGACTAACACCACAATCCCTCTGAGACTTTTTAAAGTGCCCTTAGTTCATCTAGGAATTTAGACAGTGTAGTTTACAGTTATGAGTGCTTTGATTAATTAATTTCATAGTAAACAGGGACACAGCAGGATGTGCTGTTTTGTTTTTGTTTTTTCTTTCATCTGAGCAGAGCCTTTTTCAGTTCTTCAGTTCTTCATGTGCACCATACAGCACTATAGGCCATGTTGAGAAGGCCAGGAGAAAAGTTAACACTGTACCAGTTTACATCAGTAGATTATCTGGCCCACTGAATTTAATTAAGTTACTCCCAAATGATAGTGATACCAGTCAGAGAGAGAAGGGTCATTGTAAATAACTGGGAGTGTGTTGAGGAGTGAGAAGGACCTTGACTATAGACATAAGATGATATCACTACCCAGTTTTGGCCTATGTTAATCTTAGTGGTTTTGAGTGCTTGGTTAGCTTCTTTTTCAGTGTAAACACATTTATTTTTGGTGAGTGGTCCTACAAAGTGGGTCCTTAACAGGGATTTGAATAAGGCAAGGGTGGAGGCTTGGCAAATAAGTTTTTGCAAGGTCATTCCAATCTCATCCAGGTCAGCATTGACGAAGGTGTGGGTATGTTTGTGAGATAAGAAGATGAAAGGGGTGTGATGTGAAGGACAGTCGGGATCATTATGAAAACTTTTGCAATTAGGTTGTTAAAAACCTATGTGAATCGCTTTTTTAAAAAATCTCTTTTTTTACCTCCCCTTGTTTTCTTTACTACTCTGGGAATTCATCCTCTTTTCTTACATCTGTATGTCATGGGATTTTCACAAAATAGGTTTTATATACAGCTTTCTCCTTTAAATTATGTGTCATTTGTATTCTTTGCCCTTTTTAATAACTGGAATGAATCTCTGGACACTTGCCAGGCTTGTATGGGAGTGGAAAGAGGAGGGAAGGAAATGTCCAAGAAAAGGCCAAGAGAGTTAGAAAAAGTTAGGAGCTGGTTTACATGATCATGTTACACATTCTCCTTGTGATTTTTTTTTTTTTTTTGAAAAATTGGGGGGAAAAATGGTTTGAAATTAAAGCAACCACTAAACCGTTTAACTTGCATAACTAGAACTGACTCAGTAAATTAGCACAGGTCTCATTGACCCTGGCAGAATTACAGGGGTCATATTTTGTATGGATGAAATGTTCTATAATTTCTCCAGTGTATTATGTGCAAATAGGCTTTTCTTCAACAGCAGGCATGCATGTCTTCTCTCTCTTTCCACCTTTCTATTTATTTTATCAATGAACAGATCTTCTGTGGACAATGACAGTCTTTACTTTCTATTCATCTTTGTGTTCCCATATGTCAAGGGATTGGGCATTTATATAGAAAATGAGAACATCCACAGTCACATTAGAAGTGATGTAAACCTTCATCAGTTATGCCAGCCTCTGATAGGAGTAGGTAGAAACTTCTCCTATGGATAGGTTTTCTGCTGTTGTCCTCTACGAACTTTTAAGCTTCCCGTACTAGTCACTGTCAGAGAAACAAAACTGGAATGGATGGACCACTGGTCTGATGATATATAACAATTCCTATATACATGTATCTTCAAGACACCTCTGACATAAGTAGCTTCAATTGTACCAATAACTTTCAGACCTAAGAAAGCCAATTAAAAAGAAATAAGGCAAGAAATAAGCATCATATTACTGCTGAGTTTGGTGACCAACTCCAAGTGTCATGTGTGCTGTGGAGGATAGTAATGTGACTTTTGGCTTATATGTAGCACTTTTAGTCCAAGCATCTCAAAGCACTTTCTAGGGATGTTTAAATGGTTAACCAATCAAATGAGAGTGCTTGGTAAACCATTTTGAGTCAGGTCCTGCTACCCAGACCCGCCTTGGCTGTGGGGTCTGGCCTGCTGGCCTCTACATGACCAGGGATGCTCCAGCACAGTTGGCAAGGACCATACTGGTAAGCTTACCTGCAAACTGTTTAACGTCCCAACTTTGCACACATGTTAATGAATTGGGCCTGAATTAAACAACCGATTGAAATTAACTGGAACTTTTGTAGCAGGCCTCACAAAACTTCTGACACATGCTAAACTTCTGTTATTTTTCCAGATGGGTAAAACAGAGGCCTAGAGAATCCAAATTAATTACCCAGAGCTACCTACACTGCTGTAATGGCAAAAGGACAAGCAATGCCGGTAATGGCAGACAGCTAAATAGTGACACATTTTTAAAGTGCCTATGTACAAACACTAGAAGTCTAAAAAGATGGGTGAACTAGAGTTTCTCATAGGGATGAGGATACTGATATAGTATGCATCACAGAAACTTGGTGGAATGAGGATAATTAATGGGACACAGTAATAGAAGGGTACAGAATAAATCAGAGGGGCAGAAGAGGTCATGGTGGTGAGGGAGTGGCACTATATGTGACAGAAAATGTAGATTCAAATAGAGTAAAAATCTTAAATGAACCAAACTGTTCCATAGATTATGGATACTAATTCCATACTCTAATAATATGACTATAGCAGTAGGGATATATTACTGACCACCTGACCAGGATGATGAGGATAGTGGCTATGAAATGCTAAGGGAGATTAGAGAGGCTATAAAAATAAAAAACTCAATAATAATAATGGGGGATTTCAATTATTCCTGTATTCACTGGATACACATCACCTCAGGATGGGATGTAGCGATAAAGTTTCTTGACACCTTAAGTGACTGCTTCTTGGAGCATCTGGTTTTGGAACTCACAAGAGGCGAGACAATGCTTGATTTAGTCCTAAGTGGCGCACACGATCTGGTCCAAGAGGTGACTATAACTGTACCACTTGAAAAATAGTGACCATATTTAGCTCACCAGGGCTCTGGGAGGGGCTCCTCTCCCTCGGGGTCAGTGGGTGGCCACTCCACTTCACTGCACTCCATCTCTGTTCTTTTGGGGAATCAGTTATGCTGGGCTTCAGCCTCAGCTCAGTACGCAGTTAGGGTTGCCAGATGGTCTCCCAAAAAATACTTAACACATGGGCTAAAAATTTGGGGTGACCATGGGTAGGAAGGTGACTCCCCCATAGCTAGGTCTTGGGTGTCCCAGTGGGAAGAAGCAGAAATTCCACCCCAGTCAGTTTTGTCTGAGAGCCCATGGAAGGCACCTAAACGTAACTACAAACCACCTGTGGGCTTCTCTCCTGGACTATGGCGCCACAACGTGCTTGAACAGTGCTCAGGAGCAGGGACAGAGCTTCTCCTCCTCCCCAAGGCATCACTCCTCCTCAGATGCAATCAGCTGAGGGCTACCAGCGCCGATTGTGCCCCACCTCCCAGCCACTCCTCCCACCCCACCTGGCTTCTGCATGCAACCAGAGGCTCCCAGCACCGATCGTGGCCCCGCCTCCCAGCCTGAGACTCCCTCTGGTTGTGTGCAGAAGCCTGGTGGGGGCGGAGGGAATGGCTGGGAGTTCCAGCCACTCCCACCGCCTCCGCCAGGCTTTTGCACGCTACCACAGGTAGGGTTGCCAGGTGTCCAGTTTTCTATCGGACAGTCCGGTATTTGCACCATCTGTCAGGTAGAAAAATTCAGAAAATACCGGACATGTGCAATGTCCGGTATTTTCTGAATTCCCAGCTGGGCGCCGGACTGAAGCCTGTGGGGGGGGGGCGCGGGGGAGCGACTGGGAGGCGGGGCTGCGATTGGCACTAGGAGCCCTGTGGTTGTGTGCAAAAGCTGGGCGGGGTGGGGCGGGGGCTGGGACTCCCAGCCACTCCCCCTGCCCGGCTTTTGCACGCGAACAGAGGCTCCCAGCGCCAATCGTGGCCCCGCCTCCCAGCTGGGAGCCTCTGGTTGTGTGCAGAAGCCGGACGGGGGGGAGTGATTCCCAGCCCCTCCCCCGCCCCCTCCTGGCTTCTATTCACAACTAAAGGGAGTGCCTGCTGGGGGTGTGGCCCGAAGGACTCCGGCTGTGGCCAGTGGCTGCACCACCCCCCCCCTTCCTCCTGGCCAGCCCCACGGCCCCCGGACACCCCCCGCCAGGTCTGTATCCCACCCCCCCTTCCTCCAGGCCCTCCTCTCCTCCTGTCCAGCCCCGTGGCCCCCGACCCTCCCCCCCAGCTCTGCTTTCCGTCCCCCCCTTCCTCCCATCTAACCCCGCAGCCCCCGGACACCCCCCCTCCACCAGCTCTGCTTCCCACCCTGCCCCCCTCCCGGCCAGCCCTGCCCCCCTTATGGCCGGTTCTCCCCCCCTACACCCCGCCCACGATCAAGTGTGTCCGGTTTTTTGGCAGGGTCTACCTGGCAACCCTAACCACAGGCTCCCAGTGCCAATCACGGCCCCTCCCCCCAGCCACTCTCTCCACCCCCGCCAGGCTTCCGTCGGGTGCCCAGACGGAAAAACAGAAAATACTGGATATTGCACATGTCTGGTATTTTCTGAATTTTTTTACTGGACAGAGGGCGCAAAACCCGGACTGTCAGGTAGGATACCGGACACCTGGCAACCCTATACACAGTCACTATGGCCAGGGGCTTGGGCTGAGGATTGAGCCAAACCAACAGTTCAGAGAGACAGGCCCTGGCCCTGGTTCAGGGTGGGGTGGCAAGCAAGACAGGCCTAGGCCTGGGTTCAGGGTGAGGCAGCAAACAGTCAATAGGGAAAACACTTGGATCTCCTTGCTTGGGCAGAGATCTGACAAATGCAGGCAATTGGCTCGGAACAGCCAGGTCAGGGGACTTCCACCCAAGGGCTGGGTGGCAGGGGGGACACAGGCCCACCCACTCCACTGCATCCCAGTCCAGGGCCCTAACAGCAGCAGATCAATCTGCAGCTGGGTCAGCAGGGACCGCAACACGATGATCCTGGCTCAGGCTCAACCACACTACTGTTGGCTACACTTGGGCTCCTTTCATTCTCCCCCTCGGCACATACCTGGCTCCAGTGCAGCGTCTGGTGACAGGGGTGCCATTTCAGATTTTGGTGAGGGGGCTGACCTGTGCATGCCATGATGGGGAGGGAGAGAGAGTGAAAGCATGGGAGGGCGTGGACTGAGGACAGAGGCTTCAGTAGTGTTACTGAACATGCCCAGTATAAGCCATGCACCAAAGAGGAGAGGGAGAACCAACCCCAGCCACCCTCCTCCCCCACACATCATCTCTATCCAGGGGCTACCAAAATACTGGAAAACTCTATGTTTTTTGGCAGACAACTAAGCAGTTAGCTGACAGGAGCACTATATCTAATTCCTACATAAAAGAAAATGAAATGAATATTAGACCCACTCAGCTCTAAGGTACGTCTAGACTACAGGCTTTTGTCGACAGAGGCTTTGTTGACAGATACTGTCGACAAAGCCTCTGTCGACAAAGAGCGTCTAGACTACATCCAGTTCTGTTGACAAAGCAAGCCACTTTGTCAACATGAGAGTGTAGATGCAAAGGACAGTGTAGATGCAATAATGCCTTCTGTCAACAGAACTCTGTTGACAAAAGGTGTTATTCCTCATAGAATGAGGTTTACTGCCATTGACAAAACTGCTGAGTTCTTTCGACGTTATGTTGACAGAAATCGGCGGTAGTGTAGATGCAGGTATAGTTTTGTTGTCAAAAGTCCACTTTTGTCGACAAAACCCTGTAGTCTAGACACACCCTAACACTAACATATGCAGTCATCTTGTGGCAAGTCACTTAAGCGACAGTGGTTAGCCTTAAAGTTTTAATGTATATTCTTTCTTTGTTACTAACTCTGGGGAGAGAGAGAGACCCTGTCAGGACTCCTGTGCTCTCTCTTAGCTCTGGAAGGGGAGTGGCCTCTAGTGGGCTGCAGCTAGGGGTCAGATACATTTCAGCTCTATACAGGGCCGGATTAAGGGGGGGGCTAGCTGTGAAGTGGTAAGGGGCACCGCGCGCCCGGGGGCAGAGCTGCGTATGCGCCGTGCGCCCGGGGCCAGGCTGCGCATGCGCCACGCACCCGCTGCCCGGGGCGCAACTATGGCTCGGTCCAGCACTGGCTCTATATAAGAACATCGGATCCTTCTAGACCAGTATCCTGTCTTCCAATAGTGGTAATTCCAGGTGCTTCAGAAAGAATAAACAGTAGAGGCCCATTCCCAGCTTCTGGCAAACAGATGCTAGGGACATCATCCCTACACATTCTGGTCAGTAGCCATTGCTGGACTTATCTCCCTTGAATTTATTTTGTTCTTATTGGAACCTTGTTGTAATTTGGGATTTTCTACCATCTCCTGACAGAGTTTCACAAGTTGACTGTGAAATAACAATGTATTTTGTTAGTTTTAAATCTGCTGCTTATAAATTTAATTGGGTCGGCTTCTTGTGTTATATAGTGAAGGAATAAATAACATTTCCCTATTCTATTTTTCCATCCTGTTCATGATTTTCTAGACATCTAATGTATCCCCCCAACCTTTAGTCATTTCTTTTCCAAGCTGAAAAGTCCCAATCTTGTTAATCTTTCCTCATATGGAATCTGTTCCTTACTTCTTATAATTTCTGTTGCCCTTTCTGTGCCTTTTCCAAATACCATATGTCTTTTTTTAGATGGGGTGACCAGATCTGCACAGAGTATTCAAGATGTGAGCATACAATGACTTTATGTAGCAGCAATATGGTATTTGTTTTATTATCTATTCCTTTCCTAATGATTCCCAATATTCTGTTAGCTTTTTAGTTTTTAGACTGCCACTGCACATTGAACAGATGTTTTTACCCACCCTCCCAGTGCTCCTGGCTGGGGAGCCATTCATCCACCTCCCTCCCCACGCTCCAGGGTCAGGGAGGCTTGGGCCATGTGTCTTCCTTACTCCCTGTGCTTCAGGGATGGAGAGTCTTGTGCACGTGTATGCACCCACCCACTGTCCCCATAGTTGTGGGGAGCATACATAAGGCATGCTGCCCCACCTCTCCGTGGTGGTGGGGGCGGCAGCTTGGCTCCGGTGGGGGGTGGGGCCTCAGCAGAAGGGGCGGGACTGGGGGTGAGGCTGGGGGCTTGCCTCCCCAAGCCCTGTCTTCACCAACCACCCATGCATGACTAGTAGTTGTTGAAGAGACGTTTTAAGACCCTTTTCTTTCATTAGGCTTCACAAGTCCAGTGCAATGTATTTGAGCCACAGTTTTATGTACGGTGTCATCTGAAAACTGTGCATTATTGTATATTTGCTGTGAAATTCTAGTCAGTCTAACTGTGATTTGGAACAATAAGATGACAAGGATTTAGGGCCAGAATTTTAGCTGATGTCAGTCAATGCAGCTCTGCCCCTCATTGTGCCCACTGACTCTAGCTGACACTCTGGCACTGAAAATGGCTGTGCCGAGAAGTTATTTGTGTAATGTACAATCATGGAATAGCTCAGATTTGTAACAAGGGCTAAAATAACTAAACAAATCGATGAGATACTTTGTTTGCCTTATGCTGCTGCTAGCCAAGCATTCTAAGGACTGAAATTCTGGTAGCAGCATTATATACAGAATAATGTGTGTTTTGATGTGTGGGAGCTTCTCCATCAGTCTCTTTAACATTGGAAAAACCAAATGTTGTTGATTTAAAAAAAAAATCAAACAAAAGGAAATAGGCTATCATCTCTGCCTTTGAATGCAATAGCCTCATGACAGGTTGATCTTGTGAGGGTTTGTCCCAGGGATGTGATGTTATTGTTTCGTATTCCTCCTGTAGCAGTGTGTGGTCACAAGGAAACCTAAAACAATTTGAAGCAGTACAATAAGGTGGTGTTTGTTTGCTGCTATGCTATTTGAAGGGAAAGGAGTATTTTAGCACCTGATAGCACTGCTTAGATTAGGTTTGATGGGAGTCCTACTTAAAACAATACTAATCAACATCTCTTTTATGGAAAGCTCTTGCATCGGTCCTGATGTACTTCTAATCAAGATGGCATTGTATTGATGCTGCAAGTAGAATTGGAGGGCAGAGCATATAGTGGATTAGCTTTTCTTTCATCTCCTGAACTGTTTAAAAGGGGAACCTACCTAGGGAACCAAATTAGGGTGAGGAAACATTCTCGAGGCTTTGAAGTGCTTGTTTGCCAATAGATGTTTGATTTATTTGTCCTTCACTTGAAAATATTATTATGGGTTGTGATCAAACTAATTTATAAACATCTTTCAGAAAAGAGAAATAGTTAAAACTATTTATTTGTTATTCAATGGCTATGTTGTGAAGTACAGAGTAGAAAAACTTATTTCAAAGAAAGAATTAGCAAGATCACCTGCACACATAATTCATTGAGCTCTACGATGACACCTGAAAAAAATGTTATTTTTCAATTCAGAAGTGTAACTATTCCCAATAGTTTTTTCTTGTAGGGGTGGCAGAAATCTTCCTCTCTGTTTTCCGATTACAAAAAATCATCATACTCTATTTATACTGTGCACTTCATCTCAAAATGTGTAACAAATTTAATGTGCTGAAGTACAGATTATACTCTGATTATTCTTTCCACTCCTTTGCCTAGCAATCTTCAGACAACCTGGGGTAACTGTTTAACAGTATATGGAGACACTCATGAGGGTGCAAGACCAAAAAATGAAGAATGTCTCATCCTGTTGTAAATGCAGGGGCAATTTTAAGTAGGCAGAATGAAATTGATGAATTTCAGACAGGACACACCAAGGTTAACAATTCTGTGCTCATGAAAGGCATTGTGGGATCTTTACTGGCCACAAGAAGTCAGGACCTTGTGCTGATAACCATTTTGTTTATGCAGCCAGGAGTCCTGTGGCACCTTAAAGACTAACAGATTTGTTTGGACCTAAGCTTTTGGAGGTAAAAACCTCTTTGTTAGATTAATCTTGTTTTTAGCCATTATTCACAAAATAACTTGGGAAAAGTTTAGAAGAACTTGCAGGCATATGTATGTTTTGTGTTTAGCAAGTTGTCAAATGTATTTTTTCTATTTATTAAATACTATGCTCACAGTTAATTGTGTTAAGCTGATGGATTTCTGCACAGTGAGCCAAATGCTTTCCCTGTTGCCCCGTCAAAGTATTTACTCTGGACTGAGGAAAGTTGTGGCTTACATGGAGGAAGGAATCATCCCCTTGCAGAAGCTATTCCATAAAATGGTATCCACACTGCAGAAGTGAGTAGGAACATGTTTTCTTTTGAAAATGAACCAATCCAATTTCTACTGGCACAACAGCTGGGTGATTCTGGCTTGATAAACAGAAGTGTTCAAACAATCAGAAAGGTGTATTGTAAGGGTGTTGGAGCTGGATCATCTTTTGTGTTCTGTGTTTGTATAGTGCTAGCAAAATCCATGTTTGGGGCTACTAAGCACTACTACAATACAAATAAAAATAATAATTGTTTATATATATAGATTGTTCTTCTATAAAAGGCCATTAATAGGAATGAGCGGAAGCCCAGTCACTTATAATACTCTGTCCCAAAGAGCTTACAATCTACTTTCTGGTCTACACTGAAAAGTTGAATGGGCATAGTTCCCCCTCCCCCCATCCAATATAGGTATTCCAACCTAACCCCAGCGTAGAGGACTTCAATTGACATAGCTAATGTTGTTCAAGAGGTGGTGTTCCTACACTGACAGCTAAACCCTATCTGTTGGTGTATGCCATGTTCAGCACAGCTTCCAGAGTGTAGACATACCCTAAGTATATGTTATATCTTGCAGGTTGTCAAAATAAAGATATTTATCAAGACAACATCACCCAGCTCTTGTACCAGATCTAATCAACAGAAATTAGATTGGTTCATTTGCACTCACAAACACATGTTCTCAGTCACTGTTCTGTCCATCATACAAAAGGTCTGTGTTCTTAGACATGCAACTTCATCTGCAATTGTGTTGGTATATTTCCCAAAATAATTTTGGTTAATTGTGTGTGCTGCTATGTGAAACAGGTAGGTCTTGAGCTAATTAAAAGAGTGTATATTACAGTCAAGTTTGGGAGGCATAGGTTATCATTGCTGGACTACCTCAGATGTGTATGTGTAACTGATAAACAGCTATTTGGCCAAATTAGGTTTTGCATATGTTTTTGATGAATCATGGATTCAAATGTAAAATCAAACAGAGCCATTCTGAGGGCTTGTGACACTCCTTGAAGGAGTTGGTTTCAGTTAACCAATGAGTGGATTTTAATGATGCTTAAATCAGAGCTCTGGTCTTTGAACTCAGCCAATTAATTTGAAATGTCATAAATTGACTGTTATGATTAATAGTGCCTAAAAAGTGTAATTATATTTTAATGCAGATGGTCCAATCCTACTTCAGGTTAATGAGTGTTTTGTCATGGGCTCTAACAGGAAGACAGTACTCCTGAAAGCTTTAAGTTATATTCAGAACTTCTGAAGTGTCTGCTTGCAACATTAGGGGTATCATATTTGAACTTTCAAAAAAGAGGACACTCCTGAGAAGGAGTGTATCTGTATCAGTATCTACCAACTTTCATTGTATTAATGTGTTATACTATATAACACATTAATACAATATATAACACATTAATACAATGTGAGTTGGCAGATATTGATACAGATACACTCCCTCTCAGAAGTATCCTCTTTTTTGAAAGTTCAAATATGGTAACCCTATGCAACATCCATTTTATTAAAAGAGGAATTTTGGCACCAGTCATTGAATTGCAATAATTCACAAACAGAAAAGGCCTAAAATTGGGTCAGTAGATTATATATGAAAATAATTTTATCAGCTTTATTCTTAAATGAATGGAGGGAGCTCTTTGAGAAGATTAGAGGCATTATAGTGAGCCTAAAGAATTGCTTCCACTAACAGAGTCATAGACTTTGTGTGCAATGATGATGCCCTTCTGACCAAGATGGAGGCTGATCTGTGGCCAAGAAAAGACACAGGACTCTCCCTTCCACTCCAGGGTACCTTTTCCAAACCTCCCAATGTTAAAACCATCATCCCCCATACTCACACTCACCCCCGCCAGAATAGTACAACACATATACAAAAGGGAAATATTTATTTACAGAGGAATGAATGTAGGAAACCAATAGGGAGAGGAGACAGGGGGAGGAGTAAGATAGGATTACATCCACCACAGGGACTTATGGACTCAGTGATGTCACAGTATAAAAAGATAAATGCCAAGCACTGAGTCTAAACCACTAATGTGCAATAAGCGGCCCACAGGCTGGACATCGTTCCCCAGGGTTAGCTGCCAGATGCTTTATTTACCTGAGCATGCACAAGTACAGCCACTTGCAGCTCCCGTTGGCTGTGGTTCACCAATCCTGGTCAATGGGAGCTGTGGGAAGTGAGGTAAACCACCCCACCACTTCCTGCAGCTTCCAATGGCTAGGAATGGTGAACCACATTAACAGGTGCTGTGAGTGGCCGTACCGTCAGACCCTCAGGTAAATAAAATGTCAGCATCCCACCAGGGGTTAACCCTGTTGAACTGCATCTGGCCCTATTGTTCACTCCTGGTCTAGGCCCACTGTTCAGGAATCCTGGGCAGAGTTTTAGTCCAATGGTCAGTCTTGGTGCTCCTGGTCATCTTCAACCAGTGGCGGATTTAGAGTTAGTGGGGCCTTGTGCTCAGCTTCATTTTTGGGGTCCACCTGGAGACCCAAACAAGAAAAAGAACATTCACTCTTCCCATCCCTCCCATTTTTCATTCCTTTTTCTTCCTCCTCTTCCTATTTTATAAGTAATAAGAAGTAAATTAAAGTGAGGTACCTTGATTGTTTTTGTAGTCTAACTTTTTTTTCACAGACCACTTGAAAATTGCTGAGGGTCTCAGTGGACCAGTGAATGATCTTTCCAAATATTGTTTGTACCATGAGCTAACTATTGTCAAGTGCTTTGGAAAAGAGCGCTTTATGAAAAAAAACCATAATAACCTTTCCTCAGTCCACCTGAATGTAATTCTCGGAGCACAGTTTGAGAACTTCTGGTCTAGATAAAAGCTTGTATTTGCATTAAGCTAATGTGGAAAATGTGTAAAAATAAAATGTATAGATGATGCATGAATGGAAAAATAAAAATTCACTTCCTCTGAAGAAACTTATTCAATGTGATAAACAATATTTATTCAGATAGCTTTCTTTTTACGACTTTTCTTTACAAAATTGTCAATTAAGTCATCATAAGAAATATTTTGTAAAGAGGCACTTTCAACTGTCAATATTGCTGAACTTGTCAAATGTTCCTGACTCATTATATTTTGCAAATAATTTTTAACTCATTTCAATACAGAAAAAGAACATTCACCAGAAGTATTTGTGACTGGTATTATTAAAAATATTTTCAGAATGGTTTCTACGTTTGGAAAGGTTGCCTGCAAACTGTCATGTACAAGTCTATACAAATCAACTGGTGATCTTGAAGTGCAGACCTTATCATTTTCAATAAAATGAATGAAATGTTTCACTTTATCTTCAAAAAGATTTGTGTCTATGTATTCTCAGTAGAATTCACTTAATTTCTTACTGTAGTGGCTTTTATCATCTTCATTCATACCTCTGTCAAAAAACATGCAAAATAAATCAATAATTTTCTTTAGAGATTCACCTCTACTCTGCAATTGCACTATTATCGTGCAACAAATAACACTGATGGTCTCAATGATGATCTTCTCTTTCCCTTTTAAATTGATTTCATTGTTTCTAGTTTCATCGAAAAATGACTTTCTGGGGTTTTTATGCTTCTCATCAGATATATCGGAGGAACCTATATTTGTTATTAATGTTAGTGCCTCTGCTTCAATGGACCTATAGTTATTTTGAACTTCCATGATGAAACTTGTAACTGAAGCTAACAACTGTGCAACATTCCATAATTTTGTATCAACTTTTTGTTGTGATTTGCTGATGGCATTAATTCTTTTAAGTAAATGGTTCCACAAAATAGTAAAAACAGCAATAGCATACTTTTCAAACTTTTCTGTTAAGGATTTTGCTTCAGTTTTTGCAAGGTTTATTTTTTCCAGAATTTGATGTGGTTTTGTCTAATAAGGTTCTCTTTATAATGTTATAGCTCATTTTCAATGCCAAAACAGCATCTTCAGAAACTGGTGTCTCAGATTCTTTTTGCTATCAAATGTTTTCCATTTGCCTGCTCCAAAGCATGATTTTAGCATACTCCACATATGTGTGTGGGAGGGAAAAAAATACGTGTTTTGAACATCGTCAAAAAAATGTGTAGCTCCCTCACAAGATGTGGCAGCAGCACTGCAGATTAAATTTAAGGGGTGGCTGGAACATGGTATGAATAAAGCAGAGGGATTTGCATTGTTCAGTCTTGCCTGTACACCTGAATATTTTCCTGCCATATTTGCAGTATTATCAAAGCTCTACCCACAACAATTTTTTATGTCCAGACCTAAATTTGCAATGATTTCCAAAACTGTTGTCTCTAGACATTCAGAATTGTGGGATTTTAGTGATACAAAACAAAGAAATCGCTCTACAACTTCACCATTGCCGGTCACATATCTTAAAATTAATGTTAATTGGTCTAAATGACTCATATCTGGTGCTGAATTGACTATTATGGAATAGTACTTGGCATCCTTTACTTCATCAGTTAATTAGTTTCTGAGCTGCTCTGCCATTATAGTAATGAATTCATTGTAGGTTTGGTACACTGAAAAGTTGGTCTTCCCTACAATTTTTCAACTGTTCATTGAGAAAATTGTCAAATTCACTAAGATATTCAAGGCAGGTTAAAAAATTACTTTTTTAGTTTAACACTGATGACTCATCATGTCCTCTTAGAGAGAGTCCCAAAGAAGACAGTAGTTTCATCATGGCAACAACATATCTCAGTACTTTCTCCAGTAAGAACACTCCTTCTCAAACTGAGCAGATAACACAGAATCAATTCTTCCAGATAATTTACATCTTTGAAAAAATTTACACATAGCATTAATATAAGCTTTGGAAGTTTCATGATCGGCAATATCTCTTGCATCATTTCTCCCATTAGAGTGCCTGTCGACAAATGTTTTTTTCCTTTACTGTGGTCGGAGAATAATTTGCAAACATAACAGTAGACTGCCTTGGTGGTTTCTAAAAAAGAAAAAAAAATCAACCAATTTCTGATTTCTGTGGTCTAATTTTTCTTCACCATCAGAAAATGGGATTAATGAAAACCTCTAATTTGCATTTGTCCTCCAACTTCATACTCTTTTCTCAAATTTTCCATATTACTTATGTTTTTCAGTTTAGTTAATTAGTTAATGCCTATTATGCCCGCTGGCATGTAGGGCAGCAATGAAGGTTCTCCATGTTTTTCAGTTTGCTTACTAAAAATATTTCTATCATATCCAATGAAATAGATTTTGGCCATAATGCAATGTCTTCAGGTTAGGTTTCCTTCCTTTTTTTGACAAAGTTACCAATATTTTGTAGTTCCATTGCCACTTCAGAGTCCACTTTTTCAACTTTTGCAGTCGCTGGGATATCCCTGCAACTCGGCAAGGGATCAGATAATTGAGATGTTTCCTTACCCATACTTTTTGATGAATGTCCTCTATTCAACAGTTCAAAATTTTTAAAATAAGATAACAAACTGTCTTTTTTGCTTAGCTTCTTTTTGCCTCACCTTTATTTTTTTGTGTTTTTGACTGCCAGACTCATAGTATCACTTCATTATTGCTAAAAAACTGATCTTGATTTTTAGGCAGATTACAAATTTCTGGAAGAGGAGGGCTGTAGCTATGGATGGGCTTGGGTGAGCCGTGGTCTGGGCCACCCATTCCCCTATTAGGTTTAACACCAGTGGCACTGGAACATTTTTAATAATGGGGTGCTGAAAGCCAGCCCCTGTCTCTCCTAGGCACAGGTCCAGACTTGGGAGCAGGACACAGGCACAGGAATTAGGGGTCCAGGCAGGGCTGCTGACAGAATAGCCAGGCTTCTGGGCAAGGTGTGTGTGGGGGGAGGGGAGGTCTGGGCCCCTAGAAGGATGGGGTCTGAGGTGGAAGGAGTGGAGCTGGGGGCCCAGCACAGGAGTGGGTTTGGAGAAGACTGACAGAGGATCTCCATGGCCACAGAGAACAGCTTCAGGTGCACAAGTGGCCCTGCGCTGGCTGGCCCAGAGAAGTGGGCAGAGGCCCACATGTGCTCCACCTGAAAGTGGGGGGGGGGCACAGTTCCATCAGCCACCTGAGTGTCCCTCCTCCCCCAGGCTCTCCATCTCCTGGTCGTTCTTCCCCTCTCCCACGGGCATCAGCCACTCACCAGGTGGCAGCCAACAGCAGCACAACATTACAGGGGTTGGAGGACTCAGGAGGAGGAGGAGGCAGAGTAGCCACACGGCCAGCTGCTGGAGAGAAGCAGTGCTTTCCCACTTCAAAGGGCATCTTTTTCCTGCCAGCTGTGCAGTTTGCAAGCTCTCCATACCCCGGCCACGTCCCCCCACCTGTCGTGGACAACTGTAGCTGGCCCCCCTCCTCACTCTGCAGGCAGCCCCTCTTACCAGGTGGCAGCCAGTATCACAAACATGAACTGGAAGGCTTCAGAGGAGCACGGAGTAGCCACACAGCTGGCGGCTAGAGAGAAGCGGTGCTTTCCAACTTCAGAGCACTGCTTCTCTTCGACTGGCTGTGTGGCTGCCCCATGGTCCCCTGAAGGCTACCAGCTCATGTTCACGCCTCCTGCCAACTATCCTGTGGCTGCAGCCTGTAGGTGAGTCTCCCTGATCTCCTTTCCCCTTTCCCCCAGCTCTCTCTGCAGAGGGACTGCCCCCGCTGCAGAGCAGCCACCCCCTGTGTGTATGTGGGGAGATGCTGGACCCAGTGCTGGACTGCCCAGCCCTGGGGGCCTCGTGTTGTGCTGTGCCAGAGCACGGTATGTTGGATTGTAAATCCGCCCCTGTCTTCAGCACTTAAAAACTTTCTCTCAGAGTCTCCTCCAGTGCCACCTTCTGCTGCTCTCTGCAAACCCCTGCAGAGTGACAACCTCCCCACTTAGCTACAGCCTCCCTACTTATTCCCAGTGTGAAGACACAAGCCCCAGTGCTCCTGGCCCCATACACATGGGCAATGGTGAAGCTGGGTCTGGTTCCAGTTTGTCATTTTCTAGTGCTTCCTTCTTGGCACAGTCCTCCTATTGGCTCCTGCCCTGAGATGATTCCAGTTGGCCTCTCTGTCTCTTCTGGGCTGGAGGGAGAGGGCTGGTTCTCATCTGTTTCACTACTGGCCTGGCTGCTGTAGGCCCTTGTATCTGGAGCCTTGTATCTGCCTCTCTTAAACATTGTCTTCCTGGAACAACTACATTTCCAGTGTATATAATCCAGTTACTGTGTGGTTGGGACCCAGTGTACTAGAGGTCTGCAGAGAGAAGGAGGAAATTCTAGCCAATTGTCACAGTGGTACTGTGGGAGAAGAGAGGTGAGACGGGTGAGGAAAATATCCTGCAAAGACTTATTAACAATCAGAACTCACTGTAGCATGTGGCTAAGACTTTAGTTTTTACAAAATATGCTAAGAAATACTCTTCAGGATAGATTATAAGGCAGGGATGGGCAATAACTTTTTGCCGGGGGCCACTTCAGAAATTTTTGAAGTGGCCCCGGGCCACACCAGCAGGGGTGGAGCCTCAAGTGGAAGAGGTGGGGCCAGGATACTTCCCTGCTTTCCCACCCCCAGACAATGATACTCACAGCACATGCCGAGGGCTGCAACTTAAGTGTGGTTGCATGTACATGCAAATATATTTGCAAATATATGCAAATAGCTTCTTTCGCCCTGATAGGCATGAATACAAAAATTAAGGCAACACTACACAACACACAGGCCCCATTTAAGTCCGTTCTGTTGATATGAATAAAATGCAATATTTACCAATTCCTACCCATATGACAGCACTTTTAATGAGCAATGACAATCCAGGAATTGAACTACTAAAATGCATATCAACAGAAGACCATTATACTGACTCGCCATTATGGAGCATGTCCCCAGTGGTGGCCATGTTCAAAGGATCCCACCTGCGAGCTGTGTGTTGAGCCCTGCATAAACCCAAACCACACCAGGGGCTGCAAACAGACTGTGGGCCACATGGAGCCCATGGGCCACATGTTGAGTAGCCCTTCTCTAGGCGCCCATGCCTCTGGCAGTGGGAGGAGACTCTATGTGCTTCCCCTTCTGCCCGAAGGCCAATCAGGGCTTGGGGGCAGGGAAACGTGTGAAGTCTCCTCCCGCCCTGCCAGGAGCGCATGGTGCTTCTAACTGCTGCGTGTTCCTAGCAGGTTGGGGGCAGGACAGAGGAAACTTTGCACACTCACCCCGCCCCCAGGCCAATCAGGGCTTGAGCAGGGGAGCGCACAAAGTCTCCTTCCGCCCTGCCAGGAGCACAAGGTGCTTCTAAGAGCTGCGCGCTTCTAGCAGGGTGGAGGAAACTTCATGCGCTCCCCTCTGCCCCCCAGGCCCTAATTGGCCTGGGGACTGGGGAGCAGCAGGGCTCTGTGGGCCGGATCAACCCGCTTGGCAGGAGAATTGTTCAGGATAGGAGTAAATATATTTTTTGTTTCAAAATTCATTTTGGGTCAATTGAAATATTTTGTTTCAATTTTGGTTTATTTTTATATTTTATAACATAAAGTTAAAGTAAAATTTAAAATACAAAATACAATAAAATAATATAAACTTAATGTATAATAGATATATTTCTAATGAAATGTCACTTTGAGAAGTGCCATCTAAATGTTCTGATAAGGTCAAAATACTTCATGTTTATTTGTTTCTAACTGAAATATTGTCAGTCAATAGATTCCCACAGAATGCTGGGATTACTGTGAATTGGAGTCTTCTGATAGGAAAATATTCAATTGGAAAAATTTCAACCTGCTTTAGTAATAAATGGAATGGAGTTGATTATTAAAAACTTTTAACTAAGCTCCAGAGCACGGTATGATTAAGACAACAAGATTGGTTATTTTATTTGGATAAATAAGAATTCCAGAGCTACTATAATAAGAATACCCTTCTCTGCAGAGCTTTGAAAGGGATCTAAACCCTCATGCTTCAGGGAATAAACCAGCCTCATACTGACTGCAGTTAGGAAGAAACTTTCCCACAGGCCAATTTTCCCATAACTGTGCGCTGCATGATTTCTTGAGTCTTCCTCTGAATTGCCTTTTGTGAAATGGAAAAACATTTTGTGAGCTTGTTGCTTCTGTTAACTTTTGCTTATTAACTGAGGGTATGTCTACACTGCAGAGTTTTTCCAGAAAAACGGCCATTTTTCCGGAAAAACTACACTTATGTCCACACTGCAATTGTGTTCTTTTGACAGAAAGTCGAAAGAACGCAGGGGTTTTTCTGACATTGGTAAACCTCTTTCTACGAGGAAGAAGCCTTTTTCCAAAAGAGCTCTTTCAGAAAAAGGCATGTGTGGATGGGAAGAGGGTTTTTTTTTCGAAAGAAGAGGCCTCCAGGAAAAAGCACAGGTGTCCTGGTGGCCACTCCATCCATAGTAATAACAACTTAAATGCGAGATAGCATCCAATCAGTCTGGACGCTATCTTTCCAAAAAGCAGATCACTTTTTCGATGAGCTTTTGCTGTGTGGATGCTTGTTTTCAAAAGAAGTTTTTCCGGAAGATCTTTTTTGGAAAAGCTTCTTCCAAAAGAAGCCTTCAGTCTAGACATAGCCTGATTAGCAAAAATCAATCATTCATATCAAACCTGCTATGCTGTAATGAAAGCAGGGCATATTATAATCCACCTTGTATGGTACACAATTTGAAATTTTTTATCCCCAAATGAGGTTATCCTTCTTACGTCTTCATATTTTTTATGAATAAACATCCTTAATATAATAAATTAAACATAAAAAGGTTTTAGTTCTCCTAAAAGAAGACTTATCTTAAAATTCTCTGTACACACATCCCTGCCAGACCTTCATCAAGTCACTTAAAAACCTCACAATATGTTTTCAGCAGAGCCCTTAAATTAATTTTTTTCCCTTGGAACTGATTCAAGTATACTGACATGACTGCAGCTAACATGCCTGTTCCTGCCATCTTCATTCAGGCAAAATTCCCACTGTGGTTCACAGTTTTGCCAGATAAAGAGTGTTTCTTAACTAAAGTCCCATCAGTCCATTTTAATCAATTAAATCAAGTAAAATTAAAGTAAAAGCTAAGGATAGCTGTTTTGACTAACTGAAGGCAGCTGGATCAGGCACCATTATCTCGCTCTCTCTCTCTCTCTCTCTCTCTCTCTCTCACACACACACACACCAGTCATAATTCTTCGAATTCAAAGTTATAATTTACACCCAAGTCAAGTTTCTCCAGGAACAAAGTTTGTCTAATAAAAGGCATTGTTTTTGGCATCCCATTTCCATTTTCTGCATTGGGCCACTGTGGTATTCTAAGAATCTGGCTTATATGAAGTATATTCAGAAAAACAGTGGATGAAGAAATGCTACCTGGGAATATTGTGGGTTATGAAAGGAGAAATATTGGAGTAAGAAAACTCACAACTCTGACCCGTGCAGCTCGTCTTTTTTTATTTGTTTGTTTGTTTTGTTTTGTTTTTTGTTTTGTTTTTAAATAAAATGATGGTGTTTGCTAACAGTCTTTTCTCACAGATTTATATTCATTTTTAACAAGGGAAAATAAACCTGAAGCAATGATCAAAGGGATGAAGATATATTTTTCATATATCTTAATGGATATATTTTTATCCATTTATATTATTAAATGGATAAAAATCTGTCAGAATAATTTTCTATGTTTAATGGTAGGAGATTGAGTAACTGAGGGGGTGGAAACGAATCTTTCCTGCAAACATAATACAGCAATAAGTGACACCCACTCTCCAGCACTGTTGGCTGCTTTGTGATTCGTTCTCAATTCAAACAAAGCTGTATTCAAAACAAGGATAAACATATCAATTCTAATTTTATATAAGACTCTTCCTTGTATAGTAATTTCACCAATTCTACTCACGTAGCAAGGAGCAGGATTTCTTTGATCTCTTCCTGTCATCTACATTTTGCAATTAAGGGCTACTAGTAAATGTCTTTTGTTCTGGTATATACTTGTTAACAGTGATAGATCATTTTCCTTATAATCTACATTAATGTCTATATTCCTGCCAAATGTCAACTGCTTTTTCCTGCCTAAAGTTCTCAGAGATATATCACAGCAAATAGTTCAATACCAAACAACAAACAAGTGATAATGTCTGGGTTTCCCATGTGAAAGTTAGTATAAGTTGGAAGTAGTTAAGCTTCATGCAGGGCCGGCCCACAACATTTTGGCACCCGAGGCAGGGAGCTCAAATGACACCCCCATTCCCCTTCGCTTGGGCCAAAACTTTGAAAGGTCTCAATTCTGTCTTCTTCCTGTTCTATTCCTCTCATGGTACTGCAGAGAGAATACGTATGCACCAGCAGCAGCCACAATTTTCTACACTCTGGGTCCTAGTGGCGCCCGCCCATGGTCTGGCACCTGAGGCGGCCGCCTGAGTTCGCCTCATGGTAAGGCCAACCCTGGCTTCATGCATGATTCTGTGGAAACAAAGCTACAAAAATCAGCTGCCTCTTCATTTCTTGAACAATTTGTTTGAACATTTAGGCCTTTTTTATTTCAAATTGATTTACAGATCATTTCTGACTTTTTTCCAGATGAATTTGTTACTCCTAAGAATTTGTTAGGCATTTTCTAGCTTGTGGGTTATCTGTGAACTGTTGCTCTTCCTTCTTCATGTTTTATGTGTATAAACTTAAATGAATCATGTGGTACTGTTTCTATTCCTTGATTGGATGATTGAACCTTTGTACACAAGGAAATGGTTGTCTTACTGTTTGTCAATAGGTAGTACAGATTTTGCGGGTGTGTGTGAATAAACATTTGTGCTAAACTTTGTGATGCTCCAAGGTAGAGGTAGGGAAAAATCAGTCAGGGGCTGCACACAAGTGAGAAGCAAAAACAAAACAAAACAAAACAAAACTTCTCACTGATGTGGCCCCTGACAGAGAAGCAGAAAGACACTCCTCACGTTCTCTTCACACACCAGAGCCTGCGGGGGGGGGGGGGGGGCGCCCAGGCTAGTAGATTTTGTGTGTGTCACAACATTTTTGTGGGAGGATGGGGGGGGGGGGGGTTGGAGTGTCAGCATGGGCTCCCCAATGCTGGGAGGGGGACCTGAGCTTTGGGGGCTGAATTCAGGCAAGCCAGGGGCCACATCCAGCTCCCAGGCCTTAGGTTCCCCACCCTTGCGGGATTCATGAATATTTTCACAAATACCTGGAAAACTATTCAAATACTAGAGAATAATAAATATGAGGAACCCAAAGCAAACTTGGTACTTTATTCATTAATAGTTTTCCCCCTTGCTACTCAGCAAAATTTTTCTATGAAGTTGTAGCCACTTGGCCTTAGTAATAGCCACTGTACAATGTTCCTAGAAGTTTTTAAATGATTAAAATGACTTCTAAAATGATTAGACCTTTCAAAAAAAGAGCTGACATCTTGCCATCACCAGTCAGGAAGTATGGTTGGAGAAATGCTCCTTGTTGGTGGAAATTGTCAGTGTTGAAGATGGCTTTTTGAGCATAGATTTAACACATGCTTCACCTTTCCAATTATTGATCAGTGTTTAATTTTACACATTAGGTTCAGAAGATTATGGACAAGATACTGGTGAGACAACATTCACTATATGTTGATGTCTGATGTCTGATTCTCATTAACTTAGTTAATTGGGATCCCACCCTGGCCATGGTACAGAGACTGCATTGGTTGTATTGCACAATGACCATCTCCTGGTGAATTCAAGAAAATGGTGAACTCTCGGCTCTGTTGAAGTCAATGGAAAAACTCCTAGCACCTTCAGTGGAGCAGGATTTCATACCAGGTGCTTATGCTGATATCATTAGATGTATCAGCTACTTTTGATATTAGATATCATGATATACATCATGAGATTTCATGTGCCTGAATCTCTGATGGGAGGGAGAGAAAATTGGAAATAAGGCATGCATTTTTAATAGTGAGGATAACACATTAAGGTTCCTGGTAGATACTCCATCATGGTCAACTTTTAAATCAACATTGGCTGCTTTCCTGGAAAATGTGTTCCCCACAGGAATTATTTTAAGGAGGTTCAGTGGCCTGTATTATGCAGAAAGTCAGACTCATAATCAGTGGTCCCTTCTAACCTTGGAATTTCTAAATATGTGTGCTTCTGTTTCTTTTCTCAGAGAGATCCTAGAGGTGATTGTTGGGCAGTTGTTCTTGTGCCTGAAAGCTTCTCTCCTGGAGCACCACATTGTTCTGTACCACCACACAGCTTATTTATATCAGGGGTAGGCAATAAAACAGTGGCAATTCACCAGGGTTAGCCCCTGGCAGACCACTGCCGCTCTATTTACCTGTACTGCTGCAGGTATGGATGATCACAGCTCCCATTGGCCAGGATCAGCAATCCGTGGCCAATGGGAGCTGTGATCTCTCATACAGGTAAATATGACAGTGTGGAGGTCCACCTGGCGCTAACCCTGGCAGACTGGATCCAGCCATGGGCTGATATTTGGCCACCTCTGTGCTATATATCTGAAGGCATTTGTCTGTCTGTTTTTCTGTCCATTTGTTCAAGAACTCCTCTTAAGTGGTAAGAGCTAGGACCACCAAATTCAGCATACAGCTTCCTCTTACCAGAACTTAAAACGAGGTCAGGGTTTAGCTGTGCCAGGAAATTGGGATGTGCCTAGAATTAGGATTGTTCCTCGTAAAACCACACAAAAAAAGATACAGAATCACCAGGCAGTTAAAAGAAGCTGACAGGAGGCACTCCCCTCCTCCCCCGTCTCAGACTGCCTCCCACCTGCATGGCACCCTTTAGGGAGGGAGAGGAGGCTGAAATTCATGCCCCCAATTTGTATGGAAACATGAAGCCTGCTTGTTAAATGCACTGACCATGAACACATGACCTCTGTGATCTAGGTGAGGTTTTAAGGTGTCAATTTTCATCTTAATAGCTCTAAAGAGACTGCCTACGTAAAAGCCCATCTTTCTTCCATGCTGCCACAAATGCAATCAGCAAATGAGTTTTAGCTAAAGATCTGGTACTACTGTGGATCTCCAATCTCCAGCCCTGGTCTGACTTGGATGCTAGCTCTTGCTTACTGAACTCAGCTCTAGAGATTTCGCTGACTCCCACCCACCGACTGTTGTCCTTGAGATTTGGACTCCAGCCTAAAAAATGTGACTTGTGACTGCTAGGCCAGACTGCCTACATGCTGAGCCCTTACTGAAATGTAATCAGGACAGTTGCTAGTAAAAAATGCTAGTCTAGACTAGCCAGGGAAACAGTGTCAGAACTCTACTGTCAGCAGCTGTGTCTGAGGATGGATATAGCTAGCACATGTCTCATGTCAGTATGGAAGGGGCTATGGAGCTCTCTAGATCACAATTAGGTACACTTATGGGATAATTGCCTGTACTTGCTGCTATTTATTCTGTGGCTATAGAAAGAAAGTCTTCAGTTTCCAGGGTCAACATCAACTTTGTGCTTCTTCTGAGTTCTAAAATTCATTTCATTTTAAAACATAAAGCCATCCCCAGTGCACAGCCTTAAAGAATAGGGCATTAAGGATTAAATCTGTTTTCATGGAACTGACCAGCTTGCACAGGAGTTGTTGTAACTCCCTAACAGAATGCCAGTGGAATGAAGAAATGCTTAGAGGAATTTTGTGGATTTGGATCATTATCTTTTATGTCTCCCGAAAGCTCCCTAAAGTCCAAATCAAATTCTAAGGGTAAACAACATCCCTCTAAATTTGCCTCTCTCAGTATTTACACTTCTCCCTTAACAAACCCCACTCCCTGTGCAGAAGGAAAGATTTCATTTTCTATGGTAAACTGGAGAAATGAAGATACTTGGAATGTGAGTGAAATTGCTTTGTGCTTCATAATATGGCAAAGTAATGGAAAATCAAGACGTAATCAAGCAAAGATGCATTTTAAAACATCATTTTCCAGCTCAGACTTTTTTTGCTAATCCTGTCATTGAAGATGACAACTCATGAGCTATGACTTAAAAATCAGCTATGTAGCAACAAATAAGTGGCTTAATTATTGCAGTATGTGTGTGCATGTTTTAAAGCAGAGTTTACTTCAATGCATAAGTTGCCCTTAAATTTTCCTTTGTAATGATACTCATTGGTAATACCCTTTGATTTTTGCTTGAGATTTTTTTCCTCCTAAAGAACTATGCACAAGAGCAAGAGGTATAGGACATGACCTTTATTGTCATTGGGCTAAACGGTAAAGGGCTTCACTTCAGGACAGAAAAACCCATGTTAGAGAAAATTCTGTATAACTTCCTGTTTTAAGACATTTGCCCAAAGTATCCTATAACTGATTCATATAGTTTTGCTCCCTTTGTCTTAGATCCACCTCAGTCCCTCGGCCAGTTACTTAAAACTGACTGCACTATAATCATGTGTGCTTGGTGTTTTGTAGAGATCTGCATCTTTTGTTGATGTACTCAGACAGGTAGTCACTAGTGGATCAAAGGGTACTCTCCATTTCTCTACCTGGCAAAAATCCATTTGATTACAACCCACAAAATTCACAAACCCCCCATCTCATATTGTACGGCTAAAGGTTCTAGAAAGCAAGGTTTGTACATGATAATGCCGCTCTCTGGGGTCTTGGAAAATGTCAATGGGATATTTGACACCTGTACAACATAAATTTTCTTTGCATTTCACATTGTCTTTAGGAAGAGCTTCATTTTGCCACTTATTTGCACAGAGATCATTTTTTATTTTTATAGGATGTGAGTAAAAAGGCACTTCTCTAAAGCACTCACATTGACTTCAATGCAAGCAAAGTTAGCCCAATACCCAGGGCTTTTGAAAATACCACCCATTGTGCATGAACACGCTGTATCCGGGCCAGCCCGAGCCATTCATGCGCCCCGGGCTCCGGGAGTGTGGCGCTGCCCCCAGGAGTGCGGTGCATGCACAGCCCCACCCCCAGGTGCCTGGCGCATGTGTGGCCCAGCCCCCAGGCACGTGGCACATGCGTGGCCCTGCCCCCACCCGGTCCAGCAGCCTGTGTGGCGCCCCCAATAATGGGGCGCCCCCAATAATGGGGCGACCTGGGCAGTAGCCCGGTCAGCCTGTAGCTTGGGCTTGCTCTGTGCTGTATATAGATAAATGATGAGAAAAAGATGTGTCCAAAGGGTTGTTAGTAGAGTTGTAAAAAACCCCTCAATGGTTTGATTTGCAGGGGTTAATGGACATGGTATCCCTGCATCTGACCCCCGTATAAGTTTCACTTTGAGATTTGGGTTCAAATAAATGTTAAAATACAAACTGCTGATGTGGCCAAATGTTGACTGATTTTTTGCATCAAAGCCAATAAATTTCCACCCGAATTGTGAATTGTCCCAAGTCTGCACTGAATATGGTGCAGGCTTGATCAAAATTTTGTCCCAATTTGCCAAACTCAGCAAATTAGCCAGGTCTGCTAATAATGGTAGTAACAAAGAGTTGTCTTTCAATAAACAATCTACACGACTCAGACCACGTTCTTCCTTCAGTTGTACCCATTCAACCATAGTGAAGTCAGTGGGCTCACATTCTTGTAAGTAATACAGAATTTAGCCCGAGGCATTCTGTAAGTTATCTAGATACCTTTTCTTTTTCATTTGCTCCAGCAGTATTAATTCAGATAATCAGAAGTTTCACTAGCTATGGCAGCCTTACATAGGTCATATAATATTTTAAAGATGAACTACTCTTAACCTTTCTCCATTTCACTGGGCAGAAGGAGACTAGGGGTGCGCCTGGGTAGCACCCTTCTGTTGGAATAAGCTATGCAATTTGCGCTACACTATATGGAATGAGGATTACAGGGTTGCCGGAATAGCACGCTCACTATTTCCTGAAATATTGGGTGCTTTTAAAGGTGCAGCATTGTTATTTCATGCTACTTCCGGTTCAAGTTCTATTTTCAGTGCTGTCAAGTTCTGCCCTCAAGTCTCTGCCCCCTGGTTCCGAACTGAGCTCATTAGAACATTTTTGATTAAACGAAATTTTGTGTAAGCTGAGGTGTTTCACACAGAGATAGTGGTTGCAATGAAGTCTGAGGGTACATCTAGACTGCATCTGTTTGTCGGAAAAAGCTACGCAAAAGCTAAGCATTTTGCGTAGCTTTTTCCGATACTTTTGTCGGAAGAGGCTTTTCTGACATTTGGCCCATCTAGACTGGGCCAAATGTCAGAAAAAAACCCTCTTTTGAAAGCCCCCTTCTTCTTCTTTGTAGAATGAAGAATACAGGGGCTTCTGAAAGAGAGCGTTTGCTCTTCTGCAAAAAAAAATGGGAAGAGCAAATGTGCTCCTTGGACATGACGGAGTTTTTTCGGGATACTGGAGGTAACCCGAAACCCCGCCCCCTGCAGTCTAGTCATACCCTGAGAAAGAAAAAAGATCACACAGAGCTAGAGACCTACTGCCCTGTATTTTCCCCAATTACTCCCTCCTCCATGAAACTCAGACACCAACTCATGTCAGTAAAAATATCATAAACCACAGCTCTAACACAACTACACAATAAAACCCCGAGATGCTTCCTCTGGGTTTCCCACTGCATGTTGACTCTGATTTGTGTGCTATCATGCTTGCTTGTAAGTGCCTCAGACAAGAGACCTTGTCTTTTTTGCCTTGTACAAGCTGGATTTTCCCCATACTTTAATAGAATTCAAAGCTGTTTTATGTTCATGGTTTTTTTAATTGTGAGTCTGAGGCTATGTCTATACTGTAGAGTTATATCAGAAAAAGATACGCAAATTGTGAACCTCAATTTGCATATCTTTTCCCGCTTTTTTTTCTGAAGAGGCTTTTCTGAAATTTGGCCCGTCTACATGGGGCCAAATTTTGGAAAAATCTTCTCTTTCAGAACATCCCTTATTCCTCATACAATGAGGAATACAGGGATGCCGAAAGAATGCATCTGCTTTTTCGGAAACTGTTCTGAAAAAGCGGACGCATTCCTTGGACATGGCAGAGCTATCCCAGAAAAGCTCTGTAGTGTAGACATAGTCTTAGAGTCTGTCCACGTCGGTGTCTAGAGACAGATTTGACTGTGAGTTGCTTAACAAACTTTAATGAGAGGGAAAAAGTTTAACATTGGACTGCAAGAGATGTTATAGAGAGTGGGAAATCAGTGACTGCCCGAAGGGAGCCACAAAGAACTACACCCTGAACTTATAATAAGAGTTTTAATTCATAAGTAAATAGTAACCATTTCAAAAATAAATTTGGAGACACAGGTTCAATTTCCAAAAGTTGGATCTGGGACCTGGAATAGCTTATGTTTCTTTATCTTTACAAAACATACGTTGTTCTTGTCTTCGGTAAAAAAAATAAAACTAAAGATACTTTGCTTACAAAGCAGTTGTTAACTTTTGCAGTTGCTAGTGATTGATCTATGGCTTTAACTAGGTAAACCATATCCACTCACTGCTTTTTCCTAATTGTAATGACAAAATTGCAGCCATAGTTTCTGCATGTAACAATGCGAGACAGTGCATTTGGTGATCTGCACAATTGATTGGGCACTAGGATTCCTGCTCCTAATCTGGCCCCCAATGTTGCAAGCACTGAAGCATGTGACTCATGTGAGTAATCCCATTTTTAGTGAAGTCTTTGGAACAGGGGCTGTTGCTTAATATGTGTGAAGTCTAGCCCTCACTTCAGTCAATGGGGGTCTTGCCATTGACTTTTGTGAAGCTGGGATTTCATCATTTATGTTTTTACGGTACACAGTATAATGGGTTTTACAGTTCATACCTAGGCATAATGCAATATTATAATCAAGCTAAATCTATCTCTATTTGCTAAGCATTACTTTTTTTTCTTTTTTAAAATTTACTGATGGCTCAGTATAGCTTGGTAAACTACCATAACATATAGCTTTTTAATAAAACACCAAGGTTGGACAATGCAGAGGAAGTGGTAGTGGTAGATGTGCTCCCCTAAATGCTGTGGAAAATATCAACCCTGATGTTGTAATCTGGTACAAATTAGTTTGTGTCTTTAATTGGCTCTCTAGTAAGCTAACATTTGTAAGAGCATTCCCTCTCTTCCTATCTGGCACTATAACCATTTTCCCATCAGGCAGTGCACTGGGAAACAGGTGGCATTTGGAAACACGCCAGCACAGTCTAAACCACTCGTCTTCAGCTGTGGCATAATGGATCAAATTCAGTATTAAAGCCATTTCCTTCAGAATGCCGAGGGTCAAACTGAATTGCCATAAGCAAGCTGATCTGCATTGTAGAGCTAAAGTTTATATGGAATAGCACACTTTCCCCCACTTTTGCTATTTACAAAGCTGGTAAACACAGCAATCAAAGTTTTTTTTTCAGCAATCTTAAAGGGGTGCTTGTGCAGATTTTTTTTACTTGTAACTTTGTTTATCTTTAGCAAACAGTGTAGTTGTTACATAGCTTGGATACAAGAGACTGTGCTGCTCCCTTTACTATTCTGTCCCCTCTCAGGCCTGATAGTACTTCCTTCCTGACCTCTCATGACTTCCTGCTTCTAGCCTTATCGCGGCAAAAAACTTGACTCTGTACTGGCCATGTCACTTGGAATGTGCTTAAATTCCATAAATGGAAATCTCCTTGCCTTTACATTTGCAAACAGCTATCATCTGTAGACCTCACTCAGTTATTTCCTACTGACACTCTTATTCATCTTGTAGGTGCAGTGTTTAAAGTACTAAAAAAAGGAAAAGGGAAAGTCTCCCCTCTTTTAAACTCAGTGTTAAGCCACCTGAGAATCTAGCCCAATGTGTTACAATCAATCCAACACAGCTGCATTAACTTTAAAAGAGTTACACCAATTTATATGAGATGAGGATCTGGCCAGTTGAGCCAAATATTTAAATAAGAGTACGTCTACACTGCAATGCTATTTTGGGATACCAAAGTATCCCAAAATAGTTATCCCTGTCTACAGAGCAGGCCCGTTATTTCAGGCTCGCTATTCCGACGTCCCTTTAAACCTCATTCTATGAGGAGTAAGGGACATTTTGGAATAGCACTTTATTCAAAATGTGGTCTTGTGTAGGCAGTGCCAAATGACGAAATAAGCTATTTCAAAATACAGTAGCATCAAAATAAGATACACATTTTGCATAGCTCAAGCTGCATATCTTATTTCGAGCTACGGTGCTGTGTAGACACACCCTAAGAGAGAGGAAGGAGGAATAAGTATGAGACATACAGTTAGAGCATCTGAATCCAATGATAGTGAAGTCCCAATGAGTTTAGTCTAGACACAGAACTCTACAATTACAGCACAGTTTATTTCACTCAAACCTACTGAAAAATGTGATGTGGTATTTTAAGGTCTGATCTAACCTCACAAACATCAAAGCAAAACTTCCACTGACAGCAGTAGATCCAGCCCTTAATGTGGAGATCTGAATAATTAGTTATTAGAACACACATGGCTAAATTTGTTGAAGAGAGAAGCCAATTTAGTTTCACATTATGATAATTTAGCCACAGAGTCGTGTGGAATAGTGTCGTAAGCAGCTGAATGGCAATTAAAATGATGCATTGTCCAATAAAATTCAGCGGGGAAGGAACTTGTAAGGAACTTCCTATAGTTGTTTATGTCACAGATTTTTAAGACAGAAGGGACCATTCTGATCCTCCAGTCTCACTTCCTGCATCACAAAGACCATAAAATCCACTTAGTACTTTCTCCATCAAGCCTTCAAGCAAGGGAGGTTTAGGCTGGACATTAGGAAAAAACTTCCTAACTGCCAGTGTGGTTAAGCACTAGAATAAATTGCCCAGGGAGGTTTTGGAATCTCCACTATTAGAGATATTTAAGAGCAGGTTAGACAGACATTTGTCAGGAATGATCTAGAAGGTGCTTAATCCTGTCATGAGGGCAGAGGACTGGACTTGATGACCTCTTGAGGTCCTGTCCAGTTGTAGCATTCTATGATTCTATTATAAGCTTTTCCAATGGCTAATTACCCTCATTTTTTAAATAATTGGGTTGGGGACTAGCCTTCTCCTGTCAGAGTTTCTGGACTGCCCAGACCATGAGGCCAATGTCTTCAGCAGTGATTTTAAAGGGCCCGAGCTCCAGCCACTGCTGTGGCTGCAGTAGCAACAGCAGCAGCTGCTGGGAGCCCCAGGCTTTTTTAAATCACCAGGCCCCAGGGCAACTTCCTCTTTTGACCCTTCCTTCCCCCATTGGCAGCCCTGATGTCTAGCTTCAACTTCCAATCGTTGCATTTTGCTATGCCTTTGTCTCTTAAATAAAAGAGCTGTTTGCTATCAGAAATCTCTTTCCCATGTAGTTACTTATAGACCATGATATGATCACCTCTTGAGCATCTCTTGCACAAAGTAAATTACAGTGAGTTTCTCTGATCTCGTTATAAGACATGTTTTCCAAAATGCATATCATTCTTTAATCTCTTTCCTGAGCCCTTTCAAAATGTGTTAGCATCCTTTTTGAAATGTAGGTCCCAGAATTGGATTCAGTATTTCTGTAAAAGTCTAACTAATGCCACAGACAGACATTTCATTATTCCCTGCTTTATATCAATCGATCCCATTAGCCCTTTTAGCTACAGCATATAGGAGCACATGTTCATCTGGCCTTTTCCATGTCACTGCGTTTCAAAATATAGCTTCCCATCTTGTAAATGTCACCTACAGTCTTTGTTTTTTAGGTGTAAGACACTGCATTTGGCCTGTATAACTGACCTGTCCCCATCGCTAGTTATCATTCAATTTTTTGCACTGATCTACACTAGAGAGTTATTTCAAAATAACTCCCCTTATTTCAAAATAATAAGCAGAGCATCTACACTACCGAGCCTGTTATTTTGAAACAACGGGCTGGTTATTTTGAAATCTGTACTCCTGCTTTCCTTGGGGAATAACTCTTATTTCAAAATAGTTATTTTGAAATAACGTTAATGTGGATGCTCCGCTGCTGCTGTTTCGAAATAACTACTCCCCAGAGTATTTTGAAGTAATTACTCTGCAGTGCTTCCTGGGGCTCTAAGTCAAGGTAGCTCATCCACAATAATAGAGCCTGCCTCAGACTAATTTTGAAGCTCCCCCATAGCGGAACACGCTATTTTGATTTTGTTATTTCAGAGTTATTATTTTGAATTTAGTTATTTTGAAATAATTTCCTATTATAGACATGCCCTTTGTATAATTTTCAAATTTTACCTGTAATAATTTTACATCTTTCCTTTTATCGCTGATAAATCATTAGATATCACTAGGCCACTAGTGACATTCCTATAAGATGATGATTCCTCATTACAAGTACTTTTTTCAGATCTATCAATTAACCAAATTTTAATCCACTTAATATTGACTACATTGATTTTTGATAGTTCTAATTTTTATCAGAATATCATCTGTGACTCAGTCAAATGCCTTACAAAAGTCTAAGTACGTTATGTCAACCTTTATCAGCCAAACTTGTAATCTTGTCAGTCAATTATATCAAGTTTGTTTGATGAGATCTATTTGCCATAAGGCCATTTTGGATGACACTAAGTATGCTGCCATCCTTTAAAGTTTTGACTGATTGCATTGCATATCAGCCTTACCATTAACTTGATTGGATCAGTTTTAGGCTGTAGTATTCAAAGACCTATCCTATTTTGTACTTGTCTTTTTAAATCAGAATAGTATCTGAGCTCATACTCTTTAAAATGTCCCTATAGTTTAAACTTGCTATAGTGATTTCCTCATATCTAAGTAAGATTATAATGGATATGTAGCTATTATGGACCAATTTATATCCTTAGTTTTGCCAGCATAAATGCAAAGTAAATCCTTTGTCTTCATGGATTTGATCCAGATATACTCCAATATACAATAGACTTCCAATAATCTGGAACCTTTGGGACCTAGGTGGTGCCGGATTATCGGATATGCCGGACTATCAGGAGGTACTATAAGCTGGTTTTATATATATATACAGTATATAAAGTGTTTTTAACCCTTTTTATTGTAGCATAAGCACTGTCCAGTGTCACACAATGCCAGTGGCAGACTGACTCGGTTCTGTCCTGTTTCGCTTGGTTCAGTTGCTGCCGTTACTGCCTTATAACTTGTTTTTTGCTGAATCTTACTCACTAGGCTCTTGCCATTTTGATGCCAGACTATTGGGAGTGCTGTACAATTGGATGCTGGACTATTGGAGTTTTATTGTAAAACACAGCAGAATTACTGTGTTATTTTTTAGTTCTCAGAAAATTTCATTGACAAAATCATCTGTACAATGGATCTGGAATTCCTCATTAGAAGATGCTTACGTTTTGCAAGGGTGAATTATGGTGTGATTACCTGCATCAGCTGGAGGGATAGTTCAGTAGTCAAAAAATGCAAGCACAAGGCTTTCTGAAATCACAAGATGAATTCTTCATAGGGTTAACTTAATCTTTTATTCTTGTCAGATAATTCTTTGTACGAGACTGGCTATAAAATGCAGTTATCACAAAAAGCTTGTCGAAAGTGGGTAAGCATGGTTGGTCCTAGTTTACAGATGGGGAAAATGAAGCACAAAAAAGGATTCACATTCTCAAAAGTGGCCACTAGTTTTGGTTATCAATTATTTTGTGTGACCAATTTTGATACTTAGATATCTTAAATTGGGCAACCAAAGTTAGTCACAACTTTTGCAAATGTTGCCTTTGCATGGGCATATAAGGTGGGGGAAGACTCTGCCTTCCCAAACTGCCAGCCTGGCCCCACCCACACTCCATCCCTAGAATGCCTGCGGTAGGCATATTGGGGGCAGAGTGTTGATGCCTCCAGTGCCTGCCATCCCAGTGCTAGAGAGGCTGGGCTATGCCATGTGGCATGGCCTCTCTCCTTTCTGTGCTCTGGGGCTGGAAAGGCTGGGCCAGGCTGGGCCACATGGTGCCCCTCCTCTGGGGATGGGGAGGTGTGGTGTTTTAGATGCTGCTTGTAATTATTAGAACTGGGAGCACTGGCTGTTGGGAGTCTGGAAGCACAGGAAACAGGAAGGAGGGGGGAGAAGATGAGTCGGGGCTGAGTGAGAGCTACAGAGGGGTGCAGCAGCAGCTTTGTAAAGAGGTTTGACTTTTGGTAAATAAAGGCCTGTTGAAGTTTGTTAGTACCTTGCTTGCATGATACAACAGGAGGCTGGGGCGAGCGCTTGCCCACCTATTCCCCTCCCCGTGGTTGGAAGGGGGGAACACACGCACAGCACGCCACCCCACCTCTCCTTGAGGGGAAGGGGCAAGGCCTCAGCAGAAGGGGCAGAGCTGGAGATGGCGGTGGGGGCTTGCTTCCCCTAGCCCTTCCTTCACCAACCGCCCATGTGCCTTTGTGCTAATGGTAAATAAAAAGTTTCACACATTGGTTATCTAATATCTCATGATGCCAAAGTCAATCAAATTATCTTTGGGTCCTGACTCATGATTTTTGAACACACTTGAGTCTGGCAAGCCTGTTTCCTGTTTCTTTTTAAAGGATATCAATATGTGACTGTATTCTTCTTCTCCACCATCTTTCTGAATGCCAGTTTAATCGAAATATTAAATAGTAATAATAAGAGGTAAGTATCTCCACTTCCCTTCAATGTGCTAGAGAAAAAACTCCCAAGTGAGAGTTCCCAAGCCAATTTCTTCCTAGAAAAAAAAAAGGTAACATTTTGGAGTCATAATATCAGCCAACTTCTGCATGGCCTGCTTCCTGATTAGTTAGCTGGAATACCATAATCAGTGATGTCATGGTACTGATGAGGTTTTAAAGGAAGAGCATCTGAATTAAAGCATCCAGATGAGGAATACTTCCATAGAATGGGTTCTCCAAGGTTAAACTGATCTTTATATTTCTGAATCAGTGATATATTTGACTGCTTTGGACAGATGAACTATTGAGCTCTTCTGACAAGATGGGAATGTGACTGAAATTTCAAATAAAATGATACGGTGTGCGGCTTCAAATATTCAATGCTTATCTCTAAAATGTCAAAGCCTGAGGTTTTCCAGGAGCTCTTGCATTAAGTCCAGGGATAAAGTTAGAAAGACGTGCATGATTTAAGCAGAATCCTACTTACTTCCATACTTGCTAAACTTAATTCCTAAATGATCCTTATTAATGCACCACACATACTAGCCAAGGAAGGCTTCTAGATTTTGATTATGATGATTTTAAATTAATCTGATACCTAGTTTGATCCAAAACAATGATGGAACAGTTTTTTTCCATCCTACAGTAACTGCTGCTTCTGTCATCTGCTCGATAAGGTATGGAACATGCCTGGCACCTGGCCCTAGAATGACAGCATTTTATTGTTCTAGTGGCATGGCTACATTAGGGCTCCCTGGTTTGGGAATCTGGCTACAGAATGAGAATATAGGGGCATACTTGTCACTCCATGGACATGGGTAGAGAGGAATGCGGAGTGGGCAGAGCCATGGTTTGTTTCTGGCACCACACTGGTCAGTGGAGCAGAGCTGGCATAAGGGCAAGTAACAAATTGTTGTGTTCAAAGTCCAGCCCATTAGAGTCCTAAATGAATGTAGTTGTATTGTCTTTACATTGTACATATAGCAAAAATACACTTTTCTGATAGAGGCAATTGATCTATTTAACCAAAAGTTCATTGTACTTCCCTGCTAGAAAATTAGGAACTCTGTTCTGATTTATTAATCCAGATTTGACCCCTGTCACTTTGTATTATATCTGACTGCCTCACAATCATAGATGGATTTTATTCTCACAACACTCCTCTGAGATAGGGAAGCATAATCCCCAATTTGCTATGATTGGCAAATCTCCCATGGTGTGTCAAGACTATAGGGATTTTTCGAAAAAAGGCAAATCTTTACCTGCATCTAGACTGCTTCCGCATTCTGTTGACAGTACATCAAAAGAATGCGGTGGTTTTGTCAACCGCAGAAAACCTCATTTTACGAGGAAGAACGCCTTTTATTGAAAGTGCTCTTTCAAAAAAAGGCGCTACATAAAGCAAACTGTACTTTTTTGAAAGAGAGCATCCAGACTGCCTGAGTGCTCTCTTTCAAAAAAATGGCTTGCTTTTTTGAAAGTACTAGTTGTAGTCTAGATGCTCTTTTTCGAAAGTATCTTTCGAAAAAGCCTCTTTTGAAAAAGGTGTGTAGTCTAGATGTAGCCCCAGTGACTTCATGTGCAAGACCAGGATCCTACATAAGCATCTTTTGTACAGGAGAGAGTCCCTATAACGACAATCTTCCTGTCCCACATCGTTTAGGCCTGACTGAAATTCCCAGTCTTGTTAATAATAGCAGGAGTTGCTGGGTGCTGACTACTCCTGAAAACATGGTTACATCACTCAGGAGGCTAATTGAGAGCTGATTGCTCTAAAAATCTGGCTCCTATTGCAGGTGCTGAGGATATTTAAAATTTATAGCAAGGCTTGTTGCGCTCACTGATATCTGGTGTAACAGCCTTTCTCATAAATCTTATTTTCTTCCAAAACAGGGAAAGAAGAGCATATAGAAAATAACAGTGATTTCCACAAAGGACTGTGTAATTAGAGAGAAGGTGGATGAGGTCATATATTTTATTAGAACAACCTCTGATGGTGCAAGAGAAAAACTTCCAAACTTACACAGAGCTCTTCCTCATTTTCTCTCTCTGCTGTCCTGGGACCAGCATTGCTACAACAACACTGAATGTAATAACTTATTAGGCATGTTAAAATCCTGTAACAATATGGAGGTATCCAAGCCCAGTGACGGAGGGAGAGGGGCAAAGGAGCTAATTGCTTCGAGACTTGAAGATGCCAAGGGGCCCAGAACTCCTAGCTACTGCAGTTACTGTAACACCCATGGTGGCCAGAGCTCCAGGCCCCTTTGAATTGCTGCCAGAGCATCAGTGCTCTGCTCTATTGCTCCAGGCGGGTTTTGAGGGCCTGGGGGGGCAGGGCCACATACCAGAGTCTGGGCAGTGCTAAAAGCTGACTGCCCTCAGTCCCACCCCTTCCAGGGGCAGGGAGCTGGCCCTCCACCCCTCTTCTTGCCCCAGGGTCTCAGGTAACTATCATGTGTGCAAGACCTAGACAAATCAATAAGACTTTAGAGCATTTTTTCCAAAAGCCTTAATATCCTGGTACTTATTAAGGAGATATACAGATTTTTTTTTTTTTTTTGCAATTAGGGCTAGTTTTGAAGTTTATGTGCACTTTCAGCATGTCCTACTGTACTCTCTTCTGATTGCTTAGTAGTAATCTTATTCTGTGCCAGAATTCCTTGAGTTTATTAATATTCCCTACACATTGTGTTTGTTTCTGGTTTTTAAAGTTATTGCCAGATTATGGCCTGTCTGTGTCTGATAATGGTAATGTTTGTGTATGAGCACAGGGTCATCTGATAACAATTTTTAGCAGTGGCGATAAGCTCTGTTTAAAATGGGTACAAGCCAGAATCAGATGGCTCCCAGTATACCCTGAGAAGGTCCCACCAACAAAAGAAAGAGTTCAAGGTATTTCGGAAAAGGTCATTGATTACAACCAACTTCATGATCGTCCTGGATGTGTTCCTTCCTGCAGAGACATAATTAAATGTTGTTTTACAGTCGGAATTATTTTCAGCATTTGAGCAAGGACAGTCACTTTCAGTCCTGATTCTGATCTCTGCTCACACCAATTTTACACCACTGCAAACTCTCTTGAAGTCAGGGGGGCATACTAATCTAAGTGAAAGTTCACTTTGAGTTTGAATGTTCAGCCTAGGGTTTGCGAGCAGCCCTGAAGCATTTCCCTTGCAAAATGTGTACATTGACTTAGAGTGATTATATTTAGAAAACCTTCCATTAACTAAAACCTTTTCCCAGTGTCTTTTGCTGTTATTCTTCAGACAGCTGTGCCACTGTCACTGACTTTTAAACAGCCATTCAGTGAAACAGCAAAACTTTCTAAGCGAATCGCTAAAAGGACATGATCTAAGTATGGTTTGTGATCTCTTCAAGGCCCTGTGGTAAAGGGGCAGTCCTTTCCCCTGCATCTCAGCTTTCCTTGCTTTAAATTGTATGTATTAGCCTGTATTGGTCTAACTTCTCCATACTTTGGGTTGGATACTAGTTTTGACGCTTCGCTGCAGCCCACATGTAGAAATACAGTTCCAGATTCTATATCCTCTTTTAGAATGTAGTCATTAAGGCACCAATAGGGTTAAGAAGTAGTACATGAAATTAGAGAATAGCTCACTTCTTACTCAAACCTCAGTAACATCTCAAGACAGGCCCCTCCCTGAAACTTTTCAAATGCTACGCATGCCCCTCCCCCTCTAGACTCGGAAGATTCTGGCAGCCGCGGTCTCAGTGTGGTCAGTGCGCCTTTGACCTGGCTGGTGGTAAAAAGTCTCTCTCTGCCCCTGCTATCCCCTTGCCTTGGGTAAGGGGGTGCCAATTGCAAAGACCATAAGGGGAATTGGGGACAAGGGAACCCAGTCCCCACTACCACCCTTGGCCATCTCCAAGGCTGCAAGAGACTCAGCAGTCACTAGTTCCCCTCCTGTCCATGCCTGACACAGGAGTGCAGGCAGCCCCATTATGAGGAGATAATAGTCTGGGTGCACCTGCTTCTATAGGACTAGATGCCCTGTCACTTCTCTAAGCCCCCTGCCTGGGTGGGACAGCTGTGTGTGTGGGAACCACATCCTTTTCCATAAGGAGTGGGGACACAGAAGGCTCACAGGGCTGCATTCTACCAGCTCCCACACACTCTCCAGGCTGCACCGTGCCCCAGCACTGCGGCAGGACCCAGCACATCTGAAAATCATTTGTGGGCAGGACAGACTCATCCCACATGCCAGAGCTGGTCCTCGGGTGCCAGTTGCACCAACCTGGCTAGATCATGCCTCTTTAATCCCGCATCCCATGTGGCAGCTTTAATTTTTATAGGATTCTTATTTGTTTAGAGAATCCATGAGAAACAGCCTTTCACATTTTTCTGGTCTTACATACACCAGGCTGCTACAGCAGTGAGATGGCAGGAGCGTGTCGCAGGGCACCGGTGACTAACCCGACTTTTGGGCCTGAATAAATTAATGATGATGAATGGATGAAAAATGGCTAAGTTGTGCCTTGTAGACAGCCTTGAATTGAGGCAGCATAGGATATGGCTTCACTGCTCAGTTAGCCAAAGTGACTGGCCAACAAGTCTGAGCATCCGAGTTAGCCTAGTCCAGGTGCAAGCAAAGTCTTCCCTACCACACCTACCTGGGGTGTGTCTTGTATTTCTTTGTGCTGCGGGGCTTTTGGAATCCCCCCTTGAGAGCTGCGGAGAACTTGTCAGTACTGGGAAGGCATGGGAGGACTATCAGCAACTCAAGATTTTTTTGCCTGCATCCTCACTGCAAATTGTGCAGGTTCCAGCCTTATTGAAAATGAAAACTAGGTTTTAACTCACAACCCTAGCCAAGTAAGATAGCCTAGGCTTGGAGCAATTCCAAACAGGTCTCAGAGGGTTTTCTGTGCAGATGGTGTGTGTGGGGGGGACAGCCTGGGGTTAGCCTAAAGCCCCAGGCAGAGTGAGTCACATATACCCTCAGAGCCACACACACTGCCCTTGGCAAGCATAGGGAGATGAAATGTCTCAGGAATTCACAAATGTACATGATGAGGTGTACACCTGCTATTTGAACCTCTCATGGGGTGCAGCTTGCTACCTCTCTGCTCTCATGGCTAATGAATGGGAGCCAAAGTACTACCTCCATCTTATCTCCTTAGGAACATCATGCCTGGGCCTTAGATAGATAGTGTGATGGGCTCCTGAGCCCTCCTGCGTCACAGCACATGTGCATGTCCGTACACTCGGCCTCATATTGTGTACGCTCACAGAGGCACAGACAGAATGTGAATCAGAAGGCGTTCAGGCAATCATCACAGGACTGACTGAATTCCTACCTGTGAGTATAGCTAGATTCTTATAAGCTATGCCAGAGTGTGGGGAAGGGCTAATATAAACACACAGCTTGGAGGGGAGGTAACGCACAGGGGAGGGATTCACTTACTCTAATGACTTAAAGAGAAAATAGTTCTGGCGATACATTTATTATTAGTATTATTTGTATTGTGGTAGCCCCAGAAGCCCCAGCTATGGACCAGATCCCCTTTGTGTTAGGCACTTCACAAACACAGAACCAAAAAAATGGACCTTGCCTCCAAAGGGTGGGTACAGCCAGACAGGGGAAGTACCAGACAACAGGAATATGTGACTGTGCAAGTGACATTTTCCAAGAATGCACTGATATTTCAGAAATGGACACACTCCATATTAACCAGAACCTGGAAGTTACCTGTGTCAGGACCCAAAGACATCACTTCATTCTCCATTTTTTGTGTTCACTTTTGACTTGTTCGGGGACTCCCAGGAACACTGTTTATATGAGAGGGGGAGAAAAACTATCTTGTGGGGAGGGGGTTGTTTAAAAGGAGAGTTATATTAAATATTGCAGATTTTGTAAATATGCAAAGCAACTAGTATGTGTATGGTAAAATTTAATGCAGAGCAGATATGTACACTAGGCAGTGTAACAGTGGGGTACCCAAAATCAGAATCCTACAGCATTTTCCCATTCCAGACTTGCACTGTTGCCAGACATAGGATTTCATGATGCAAAAGTCTGAGCTCTGGACCTTCAGCCCACAGCATGGAGAACATGCTGCCTGAGTGCTATCAGTTTGGCAGACTAGCTACTGAGGCAGCTACAGAAAGCTGACACTCCTAGATTATAAAACATTTCCAGAGGCTGAGCTTCTGGGATAAAATAAAGTGGCTCCAAATAATAGAAGTGAAGAATGGGTCCTATACTGTATCCTCTATGCTTTCTTTAGTCAGAACACAGAAGCTCAGCTCAGAAGAACGAGCTTCTGTAGTAACTTTGTTCAGTGTTAACTAGGAGTTTTCCATGCAGCTCTGGAATTATTCTCAGAAAAGGTAGATCATTGGCAAGTTACTTAACCTCTCTGCACTGTGGGCTTCTCAAACTGCAAAATTGGGATGATGATAATAATATCTATCTTACTTTGGTATTGGAAGAATTAATTCAGTCTATATACAAACTTTGAGGCTGTCAGATGAAAGGAAATATGGAAGTGCAAGTTAATATCTTGTATCATATTATCCATATCAGCAGACATAATCTATGTATTATTTGCTGTCTGTGAGGATCAGACATTCTCAGCAGAAGTCCCACAATTATGGAACAAACGTCTTCAGGAGATCAGAAGGAGCCTGAATTTTACCACCTGCAGAGCACCCTGTAGCTAGAAGTATGAAAGGAGTAAGCCACCCCCCTCAAAAAGGTGCAGTAAATTCCCCCTCCTTCCCCAGCTCACCCAGGGGGCTGCAGGGCTGTGCACTTAGGAGTTGACCCAATGCCCACTGAAATCAATGAAAAGGCTCCCATTGATTTTATCAGAATTCAGACCAATAATACACAATTTAACCCATAGTAAATAAATTAAAATTAAACACTTATTTATTATGCACTGTTAATTATGGTAATCTGCAAACTGGGCATCCTATTAATAAATTCTACTGTTAACTTTGTCCACACAGTGCCCAGTTTCCTTTGCAATCTACTTTTTTCTTCGTTTCTTTCAAAATAACATGCCAACTTTCCAACATAAACACTGAAGGGAAATAAAAGAGTGGGTACGTCATCGCAAAACTATCTGAGGCAGCCGGCTTCTGAAACATGTTGAAATCCCAATCACAACATCCATTTTTGCTTTTGCCAGTGTCTGATGAATATCCTTGTCATTTATGTATTCTTTTGCCCATTTCCCTTGGAATAGTTTAAATATAAATTGCCTTTTTAAAGCATAGTTTCCTATTAAACAGCTGGAGCCAACATGCAATTGTTAATAAGGTGATAGATAACAAACACTAACAGCTTGTATAAAAGAGAATTTCTGCTCAAAAGTGACTTTATAGTTTGAGAGCCAAGTGTGAAAGAAGTTAAAATCAGTAACTTATTTTATGAGTTTTTAACTATAAAATCTAGACCACAACATTCTAACAGATTCTTTGTATTGTTAGTATTGTTATGACACTTCAGCCAACATTCTTACTCAGATTTATCCAAATACTGAATGCTTACTGGCATGTTAGATTTAAAAAACTGAGATACATAATTTAAAGTGGGGTCCAAAAAACCACCACAACAAAAAACCCTGATGGTTGAAATGGATCCCAATCAGGGTCCCTGTGATACAGAATAACTTGTGTTAAAGAAGGTCAGAAATCTGGCCACTTCTGTATATATTTTCTTTTCTACCATTCTTCTGTTCTCAAACCCACTCAGCAAAACACTTTAATAACAAAGCAACCACAAAACTGAGTTGGAGAATCTTTGCCATCGTCATTGTAATAGATTATAGGACCAGAAAGAGATCTTAGCAATCATTTGGTCTCATGGCCTTCATAACGCAGACCATGGCACTTAACCGAATTAATTCCTGTTTGAACTGTGTCATATCTTTTAGGAAAACATCCCATCTTGTGTTAAAAATCCATAATGCCTTTCTCACTCTACCTCACTTTTCTTAATGTGGCTTACAATCCCAGGCCTACATCATCTACAGTAGAGCTTCCCTAACAGAATAGTGAAACTTCATGGCTAACCCTGAGATTGTTCAATGATGTCATCATCTAATCTTACCTTTGGATCATCTTCAGGCTGGAGGAAAGGTTCTGGTCTTCTGAACTGCTTCTTCTTGTGTGTCTGAAAGCACGCAGAATATGTCCTTTGGTGTCTGTCTGTCTGACCTCTGTGGTTGACCCATTTATTTTCTTTAAAAGGCTAGGTCTATACTTTTTTCTTTAAAAGGCTATGTTTACATGGGGCCAAATTTCAGAAAAAAAATCCTCTTTTGGAACATCCCTTATTCCTCTCACCAAGAGGAATACAGGAATGCCAAAAGTATCCCAGAAAAGCTCTGCAGTCTAGACATAGCCGTACTTCTTTATTATGGCAAAGTTATAATAAAATGTTAATATATGACATTAGACATTTCTTATTCAGGATTAGATTAGTTGTGAGAGAACCTGACTATTGATTCTGGCTTGCTGGCTGGAGAGTTCTGTTTCTCTGAATACTTTAAAAAGGAAGTCCAAATTTCTAAATACCTGTCTTCTCTTTGGTACATCTCATGTATACATACTTAGCGTGAAAACTTTTCCATTACAAATGCCATCCATATTTTACTATACCACAATTCTGTAGAAAGAGTAATCACATTTTAAAAAAATGCAGCGCAAACCCTTGCTGCGAACAAAAATAAATTAATTTGTCATTCTATTTAGAAGATAGACCATTTACTGGTGGATTAGAAAAGCAGATCTGAAGCCTCTAGAAGCTTGTGTTTTGGCTGACCTATTTCTTCACATTTGCTGTCTTTCTTCCTCCTTACAACAAAAACAGTTTGCATCTTTTCTTTTGACTATCTCTTGGTTGGTTCAGATACTAACTGATCCTCCTTAGTTACAGCTCAGTTCTGTTAAAATAGCTCTAAGGCTGAAACTGCAGGTATTTCCACAATATCTTCAAATTATTACAAATGCTCCATATCCATATGCCATCAAAGTCATACAGAATTTGCTAATCCTTCTCCTGGTTACTACCTGAGCTGCAAACAAACAAGTGTCCCCCCACCCCCGCACCTATTATTGTCAAGATTTAAAAAGAGATTATACCTTTATGTGGATGACAATAATATTCAGAATTGTGACAGTAAGTTATTACAAGTAAATACATTTTGGATGGGACACAGCCTTTCTGCTTCCAGGCATAAACCAACCTCTAACTAATGGAATGAGGAGATACATTTACTGGTGGCAGCTTATCCCATAACTTCCTGCTACACCTTGCTTTGAAAGTGTCACTGCTAGCGATAGGTTGCTGGACTGGACAGGCAACTGGTCTACACTAGGAAGGCAAGTCCTATGTTAATATGCTAATGTTTCTTTCATCATGCATATATTCATTGATTTCCCTCAGTTTGCCTCCCCCCATGGACTGAATTGGATCCCACTGACACCAGTATAAATCAGGAGTGGCTCCAATGTAATCAGTGGAGTTGTTATATCAGTGTAAAACTGATGTGAGATCAAAACCAGACTATGATATTTGAGGCCAGACATCTGGTCTTTAGCCATGTCCCAATATAGGCTTCTCCAGGACCTTCTGTAAAAATGGTTTCTAAATGAACTATGGGTCTCCTGGTCCAAAAAAAGAACATGGGCCTGACAGGAAGATGCTACACTTCAAAGCAGGAAAGGCAAAGAAAGTATTTGTCATTAGAAAATAAATATTTTATCATCAAGAAATTCTACTACTTGGGGTATATTAAGCGATAACAAATGTTAATGTAAATGGGTGTAAGTTTCTGCCATTCACATCCCAAGGGCATGAAAGAATGGATGGAGGGTAGGTTTACAGTAAGGAAAAAGCAATGGCCAGGAGGGCATAAGAAGATGCAAGAGATAAGACATGCTTTGACTCATAGCCTCCTGTGTGTTGATTTTTCCTGCTACAGACCGATTCTTCGGTCAATCTTTGTATAAAACTTATATTGTCAATTATGTTAATTCAGCATTTGACCCAGGATCAGCGCTAGACTAAACATTGCCCTTGGCAAGTGTGGCGAGGTGGTTCACCGTCACCCCTTGCCTCTCACCCCCAGTCCTTCCGGCCTTCCGGCAGGCTCCCAGATGGCCGGCCTGGGGACCTCCCCCGGCGGTCGCTCCCGGGCTGCACTCACGAGTCGCTGGGGCCTGGGGCCCCTACTCGGGCTCGGCCTGCTCTGGTCCCCCAGCGTGGGGGCCGCAGCTCCCTGCTCCCCGTCCGAGCTCCCCGGGTGCTGGGCCAGGTCCTCCCACTTCCGGCGGGGTCCTGCGGGGCCGGTCGCTCCGCCCGGCGTCCTCCGGCTGCTGCTCTGCTGGGGTTGCCTGCGTGGGAGAGGAGAACGCCGCCAGTCTCCGCTCCCCCCTGGCTCTCCCCCTCCCCGCTCTTCTGGCTGCCCTTTTGACCCGGCGGGCTGTGCCCGCCCTCCCCTGCGGCCTCCCCGCCGCCTGGGCCTCCCGGGGTCCTAATGCCCACCCCGGGTGGCGGGCCTGCTACCGCGGCTTGGCCTGCGGCTGTGCGCCCCGCCCCCCCGGCCTCTCCGGGTTGCTCGGTGGCGTGCCTCCTGAGGGCGCCGGCCGCCGAGTGGCTGGCTGCCCCGGGGCGCCCAGCTGATTCACCGCTGCGCGCCTCTGTAGGGCCGCGGCTTGAGTGCGGGGAAGGAGTTCCCCGTTACACGCCTCCCCCTCTCATTTCTCCATAGTCTCTTCTCCCGCCCCTGTGTCCACGCAGCGTGATAAAAAGTCAGCGTTTGCGTGCGTTTGCCCTGCCTTATGCACAATTGCGAATTTGTACTGTTGCAAAAATAAGTACCACCTCATTATGCACGGGTTGGCATCGCACATGTTATGCATCCACTGTAGTGGTGCGTGGTCTGTTATTAGCTGGAAGGGGTTTCCCAGCAAGTAGTACCGGAGCGCTTCCATCGCCCACCGCACTGCCAGGGCTTCCCTTTCTATGGTCGAATACGTCTGCTTGCGTGGTAGCAGCTTGTGGCTTAGGTACAAGATTGGTTTTTCTGTGCCGTCCTGCTTCTGGGCCAGCACCGCCCTTAGGCCCACACTTGAGGCATCAGTTTGTACCAGAAATAGCCTTGCAAAGTCTGGTTGTACGAGCACTGGGGCTTGTGTCAAGGTCCGCTTCAGTTGCTGGAACGCACTCTAGCATCTCTGTGACCAGCACACCTTCTGGGGAAGCCCGCCCTTCGTCAGGTCGGTAAGAGGGGCTGCTATCGTGGCAAAATGGGGTATAAACTGCCTGTAGTATCCTGCGAGTCCCAGGAATTGCCGGACTTGCTTCTTTGTTGTTGGGGCCGGGTAGTTTCGCACCGCCTCCACCTTGTCCAGTTGGGGCTTCAGCCGCCTGTTCCCCACGATGTATCCTAGATAGGCCACTTTGCTCTGTCTGAATGTACATTTACTGGGGTTCACGGTCAGTCGTGCGTCTTCCAGGGCCTTCAGTATCGCACGTACCTGGCGCAGGTGGTCTTCCCAAGAGGTACTGTAAATGACCACATCATCGATGTAGGTGGCGGCGTAGGCCTGGTGGCCTTCCAGGAGGCGATCCATTAGCCGCTGGAAGGTCGCCGCGGTCCCATTCAGTCCGAACGGCATAGTGAGGATGTGGTAAAGCCCGAAGGGTGTTGCAAACGCGGTCTTTTCCTGGGACGCGGGTGTGAGCGGGATCTGTCAGTAGCCCCTCGTCAGGTCCAGGGTTGTTAGGTAGCGGGCCTTCCCCATTCTCTCTAGCAGCTCCTCCATCCGCGGCATGGGGTATGCATCAAATTTAGAAACGGCGTTGACTTTCTGGAAGTCTATGCAAAATCGTAGGGTCCTGTCTCTCTTGGGCACCAGGACTATTGGGCTATGCCACCCGCTCCTTGACTCCTGGATTACTCCCATCTGTAACATTTTCTGCGTTTCCTCCTGCACGGTCCCGCACAGCTTCCGGGGGAGAGGTCGGAGGGGCTTCCGCACCTTCTGTCCTGGGGGCGTTTGGATGTGGTGATAGGTCACCCAGGTGCGCCCTGGTTGCGTCGACAATACCGCCGTGAATGTCCGAAGGAGGGCCCGCATATCTTCCTTCTGGGCGCTTGTCAGTGTGGGCCCGAGGGACGGCTCCTCTTTGGGGCTGTTCAAGTTCCCTCCCCATGGCCCCAGCTCAGGTTCCACAGGCCAGGTGGTTGCCAGCATGCTTTCTCGGGCATTCCACTTTTTTAAGAGATTTACGTGATAAATCTGGGTGGCCTTGCGCTTACCCGTCAGCTGTATTTCATAGTCTACGGGTCCGACCCGGCGCAGCACGTTATAGGGGCCCTGCCACCTCGCCATCAGTTTGGAGTCGGTCACTGGCAAGAGAAGTAGCACTCAGTCCCCGGGCGCGAAGACCTGAGTTCTGGCCCCTTGGTTGCACCATTGCACCTGTTTCGCCTGGGCCCGTCGCAGGTTGTCCTGGGCGAGCTCGCCGGCCACCTTCAATCTTTTGCGCAGCTCGAGGATATAGGGGATTGTTCCTTTCATGCGGTCGTTCTGTTCCTCCGACCCCTCTTGCAGGAGATCTAAGATGCCTCTCGGCTGTCTGCCATATAGTAGCTCGAAGGGCGAAAATCTGGTCGAGGCTTGTGGCACCTCCCGTACCGCGAACAGCAGGGCTGGCAAGAAAAGGTCCCACTCCCGGGGGTCCACTCCCACGAACTTTCTCAGCATGGATTTTAATATCCTGCTGAAACGCTCCACGAGCCCGTCCGTCTGGGGATGGTAGACGGAGGTCCGGAGTTTCTTTACCTGGAGCAGTTTGAACAACTCTGCCATAACTCGCCCGGATACATTCGTCCCCTGGTCGGTAAGGATTTCGTGGGGTATGCCCACGCGGGCAAAAATCTTTAGCAACTCTGCCGCCAGCTCTGGGGCCTTCGTGTTTCACAGCGGTACCGCCTCGGGGTAGCGGGTCGCGTAATCTATGAGGACCAGGATGTACTGGTTGCCCCGTTTGGACCGCTCCAGCGGCCCCACCAGGTCCAATGCCACCCGCTCGAACGGGGTGTCCACCACCGGGAGGGGTACCAGGGGGGCTCTGGATACCCTTCTATCTCCGGCCCGCTGGCACTCCGGGCAGGAGGCGCAGAAGTCTTTAATCTCCTTGTGTATGCCAGGCCAGTAAAATCGCTGTAACACTCTTTGCAATGTCTTCTCCACTCCCAAGTGGCCGGCCCACAGATTAGCGTGGGTGAGGTCTAGCACCTGCCACCTGAACCGTGCCGGTACCAACAGCTGCCAGGTCTCGCCCCTCTCTCCCGGCCCGGTGGTCACCCGATACAGCCGGTCCGCTCTTACCTCAAATCGGGGGCTCTCTCCCGGCCTAGGACCCTCGGGCGCCTCCATCCTGGCTTGTTCCCACGCGTGGGTGAGGGAGTTGTCCTCTCACTGCTCCCGTAGGAAGTCTTCTCCTCCGCCCATCTCACCCGTGGGGTCCCTTCTTGGGCCGGCCTCCCCCGCCTGGGCCTCCACTGGCCTGCTCAGGTTCTGGGGGGTCTGGGGCGCGATGTGCTGTGCCCCTCCCTGGGCCCGACCCCATCACTGGATCGCACCCCGGAAACCCGGCCAATCCCGGCCCAGAATTACTGGGTAAGCCAGCCTTGGGGCCACCGCCACCCGACAGCGGGCTTGGCGTGCTCCTTCCTCAATATGCACCCACCGTGTGGGGTACCGCTGCACCTCCCCGTGGATACACTGCACCGTCACGGGAGGGCCCCCATCCCTGCCCTTCGGGGCCACCCCTTCTCGGACCAGGGTTTGGTTACAGCCTGAGTCCACCAGTGCCCAGGTCGTCCGCCCATCCAGGCTTACCTGGAGGGCGATTTGGGGCGGTTTCGAGTGGGGCGGCTTCCCCAGGGTGGCTGCTGCCTGCCCGTACGAACAGTCCATGAAGGGGCACTCCCGGCGGAAATGCCCTTCTTGGCCGCACTCGAAGCACGCGCCCCGCTTCACTGGTTCGGCCTGCCGGGGGCGAGTCTCCCTGGTTGCCCCGGGTGTCGTCCTTTCGGGGCTCCCTGGGGTGCTGGGCCTGGTTCTGTCCTCCCAGCGGGCCCAGGGTATGGGGGGTCCTATCCCCGCTCCGCGGCCTCTGGTGGAGCGGGCCCGCCCGGTGGACGCGGGTCCTCTGCCCGGGGTCTTGGCGTCTTGCCTGCTGCTGTCTTCCCCTTCCACGGCGAGATAGTTCTCCATGATCGACACCGCTTCTCCTAGGGTCGTGGGCTGGTGACGCCGTACCCACGTCCACCCCTCGGGAGGCAGGATCTGCAAGAACTGGTCTAGGACAATCATGTCCACCACCTGGGTGGCTGTTCGCTGTTCCGGGTCTAACCAGCGGGTAGCGGCCTCCTTTGGCCGCTGGACTACGGCCCTAGGACGTTCCCCCGCCCGGTCCTGTTCCGCCCGGAACTTCTGCCTATGGGTCTCAGGCGTCACCCCCGCTTGGTCGAGGATAGCCTCCTTCACCTTATGGTAATGTAGGGCGTCTCGCGCGGCTAGTCCCCTATACGCCCCCTGAGCAGGGCCCATAAGATAGGGTGCCAACAAAGTTGCCCACTGTTCCTCTGGCCAGCAGGTGGCCGTGGCCACCCTCTCGAACGTGACTAAGAAGGCCTCTGGGTCGTCCTCGGCCGTCATCTTTACGAGCCTCAATGGCAGCGCCAGGGCGGTCCCGGCAGCCCCTCCCGGGGCTGTCGGCCCACCTGCCCCCTGCTACGCCCCTTGCTCCTGTTGCTTCTGCTGTTGCGCTATTACTTCCCGCACCAGCTGCTGCTGCTCAGTGAGTTGTTGCTGCTGTTGCTGCTGCTGGTTTTCGACCAGCCATTTCAGCAACTCCCCTACCTCCATTTTGTTACGGTGAAGGGTGGTTTTTTTTTTTCTCTTTTTTTTTTTTGAGGTTCACCCTACATCCCTGCCACTACCATGCCCACATTCTCCACCAGTGTGGCGAGGTGGTTCACCGTCACACCTCGCCTCTCACCCCCAGTCCTTCCGGCCCTCCGGCAGGCTCCCAGACGGCCGGCCTGGGGACCTCCCCGGGCGGTTGCTCCTGGGCTGCACTCACGAGTCGCTGGGGCCTGGGGCCCCTACTAGGGCTCAGTCTGCTCCAGTCCCCCGGCGGGGGGCTGCAGCTCCCCGCTCTCCGTCCGAGCTCCCCGGGCGCTGGGCCAGGTCCTCCCACTTCCGACGGGGTCCTGCAGGGCCGGTCGCTCTGCCCGGTGTCCTCCAGCTGCTGCTCTGCTGGGGCTGCCTGCGTGGGAGAGGAGAACGCCGCCAGTCTCCGCTCCCCCCGGCTCTCCCCCTCCCCGCCCTTCCGGCTGCCCTTTTGACCCGGCGGGCTGTGCCCGCCATTCCCCGCGGCATCCCCGCCGCCTGGGCCTCCCGGGGTCCTAATGCCCGCCCCGGGTGGCGGGCCTGCTACCGCGGCTTGGCCCACGGCCATGTGCCCCGCCCCCCCCCCGGCCTCTCCGGGTTGCTCGGCGGCGTGCCTCCTGAGGGTGCCGGCCGCCGAGTGGCCGGCTGCCCCGGGGCGCCCAGCTGATTCGCTGCTGCGCGCCTCTGTAGGGCCGCAGCTGTGAGTGAGGGGAAGGAGTTCCCCGTCACAGCAAGGAGTATCTTAGACACTCCCCCCATTTTAAAAAAACTTTTGAATACCGTATTTTTATTGCATTTTTAGCCCATTTCACAACTTTGATGCACGATTTTCATGCATGATTTATCCCTGTCATATAATACAATAAATTATATACATTATCTGTAAATCTGTATGATACATATCAGTGTATTAAAATTGTTTCCTCTAAAGCATATAGAAACTTTTTAATTTTAAAAATAACTGAAATGTACTGACATCAAGAAGTTGAACTGTGCATCAACATTGGGTGTACCAGTATTAAACAGTGATATTAAATAGCCGGTGACAATCTTAGAATGTTAACCCAAGTCCTTTAGGGTATGTCTACACTACAGCATTATTTCGAAATATCTTATTTCAAAATAGTTAATTCGAAATAAGTTATTTCGAAATAACGTGTCTACACACAAAATGCATTTCGAAATAGCATTTTGCTATTTCGAAATAGCGCGTCCACACTAAGTGGACACTGAATCGCATTTAAGGCTACCCAGAATCACGTCCAGCAAGGCATCAGGTCAAGAGTTACTTTGTGTGGCTGCTGCCTGAGGCTATCTGAGGTCTGTGCTTAAGAGGACCCCCCCTGGACAGCCAGTTCTCAGGTTTCCCTGCTTGCTTGCCTACTTCGATGAAGGACAGCAAAGCATTTTGTGTCTGTGTGCTCTGGTTGCCCTCACTTGGGACACCACAGCAGTCTGCAACATGGAGCTGGAGCTGCCCCTGGGCACTCTGGTGCTCCTTGTGGATGCATTGCTGTGAGCCTGGCTGCACTTTCTGCAGGCTGCCATCTGGGAGGTCCACTGGGGGGCTGTCAGTATCCAGGAGGCCCTGTGGGAGAGCTTCTACCCTGAGCACTAAGAGCTTCCCTGGTCTGCCCCACTGGGGGCTTGTGTCTCATTCCTCCCTCACATCCTTCCACTTACCCCTCCCTAACCCCCCTTCCTGATTTCAAATAAAATACACGTATTTTCATGAACACAAATTCTCTTTATTTAACAAAACTGGGGGGCGGGGAATGAAACTCTGGTGAGACTGGGGAAAGGAGGTGGGAGAGGGGAGAAGAGAGGGTGGGAGAGGGGAGGGGGAAACCTGGGAAGAGGTAGCTGGAAGGGGGAAGCAAGAGGAAGAAGGGGGAGGGGAAGCTCAGGGCTCAGGGTTGGGGGTCTCACTGGACCAACTTGATTTTCATGCAAACCTGCTCCTGGGTTTGCATGTGGCCTTTGGTGGCCAGGCTGGCAGCTATCCTGCCATAGACAGCTGTGTTCCTCCGTCTAGTGTGGAGATCATGGACGTTGGGGGCATCCCCCCAAACCTGAATAAGGTCCATGATCTCCACCCTAGACCAGGAAGGTGCCCGTCTTCTCCGGGCCCTGGCAGGCTCCTGGGAGCTGGCAGACTGCTCCTGGGGAGCGGTGGAGGGCTGGCTGCCAGTGGCTTGCTGGCTCATGTTTTGGGGCCACTGGGTCGGGGCAGCGACTGCTGGCTCTGGGTTGGCAGGCTTGGAGCTGGCACAGGCACTGTGGCTCCAGGGAGGGCAGGGAAGGGAGAGGAGTGTTCTTGTTTGAGGCTGGAGTGGCCATCAGGGCACCCTGGGAAGGCTGGAGGCCCCCTATTTCGATATAAGTATCTACACAGCACTTATTTCGGAATAGCTATTTTGAATTTGGCGTTATTCCTCATGGAATGAGGTTTACCAAATTCGAAATAAGCGCTCCGCTATTTCGAATTAATTTTGAAATAGCAGTTTGGCTGTGTAGATGCTAGTAAAGTGATTTTGAAATAACGGCTGTTATTTCGAAGTAATTTTGCTGTGTAGACATACCCTTAGTTCAAAAAGTCACTTTTCTCACCTTTGCCCTCACGAACTGAAGCACAGAATCAGAGAGAGCCAACGAGTGGCCAATGGCATTTTCAAGAAATAAACTATCCAGTAATGTCAGTCTCTGGTTGACCCAGCAGTGTGGCCCCAACCTTCCCAGCTCTGGAGATCTGGACAGCATCGTCCAGCCTCCCCAGGCCATGGTCCAGCCTCCCCAGGCTTGACTCCTGGCTGTCATGGCCCCTCACCATCCCCAGCACTGGGCAGGCAGTGTAACCATATCAGCCCCAGTGCCCGGGGGACGGATGATGTGGATGACATGATTCCAAGCCTGCCTTCCCCAGCCCCAGCCTCTGGCAGGGAACTTCAGGTAGGAGAGACTGGAGATGACCATGAGTGGGGACTCATCAGGGAGAACCTTCCCATGCCTATAATACTCGCTGCTGTATCTGATACAACCAGGTTAAGGGAATTGGAACCACAAAGAATGAAGAAAGCTCTTGGTTTCTGCCCAAGGATCCTTGCCTGAACACCATTTCTTTTCTTCATGTTTGTGCCATTATCATAACCTTGGCCGCAGCAGTCTGAAGCTTTATTGTGTTCTCATTTGAAATGTTAATTAACAGTGCTGCTAGGCCTTTTCCAGTAGAGCTGACAATAGACAAGAAACAAATAAAATGTTCCTTTACTTGGATAAAAGCCTTCTTGTAACTGATATCTTTTCACTGTGACTGATGTGGGGAGTGCAGTCCATTACTGTGGCATGGTACTTTGCTTTGCCAAGCCACATCAGTATGTTATCAAGCACCTTCCTTGCCTAAGGTCAATCAATTCCTGCTGAATTGTTTTGCTGTAGCAATGGTCCAGAACTTCTTTATGAATTACTTGATGTAGATGCTCACACAACATTGTCATATTTCCCGAGCAGCTCTACCAAACCAAGGAAATTACCTTGATATTCCATAAACAGTTTATCTGACGAGCCCTGGACAGCCAAATTATTCTTTGCAAGGAAGGTGGTAATTCAGATCAGAGGCTCAAACACTCTCCTCCAAAGCTGACTTCTTCATTAATAATGTATCTAAGTTATGACAGTAATTGTATCTGGAAAGTGCAAGAAACAATTTGGAATTCTTGTCAAGTATTTTGCAACAAAATTAGAACACTTTGTGAGTTGATTTTGAGTAAAGTAGCTAATGCCGATTCAGTTTCCCACTATTCTCAAGTCTTTTGCAGTGTGACTGTGAGAAGTGTTGCTTCTTCACATTTACTGGATATATCATATCCTTGATTTTGTCTGGCCCATTCAAAATTGTCTGATCAATATCAGCAGAGTTTGAGATCAATATCAGCAGAATCCGATGTGTCAATTTTGGGGGCACAGTTTTCCCATGGATTTTTCTGTCTTCATGTGACGCTGGGTCTTCTTTATCGTTACTCTCCCTTTCATATAAACCAGATTTTTCTTTGTCATTACTGTCCTTTTCATGTTAGCCATGTTCTTCTTTATCGTCACTTTCTTTTTTGGTGCCAGGAAAACTTGACCATTCTCTATCAATTTCTTTGCGTTTCCATTATTTATCTTCAGGTAACTCTTCTAATTCCTTAGTACTAGGACTTCCATTATTTATGTTTAGCGCCTCAATTTCTGCTGCACTGGAATGACTGCTACTGCCTAAAGCCTGGCCTATGTTGTTCTGTTGCAGATATTTTCTTTTTATATGTGCACCTTGCTGTAGGTTGGATGGCAACTGAACTTTTTAACTTCCTATACTGAACTCCTGAAGGCTTGGTCAGGGTCATCTTTTATTTTCTATTACACAGCAAAAGTCTATGTTCTTCAGTCTTAGAAAGTCATCAAACATTATATGTTAAGCATGGCAAAAAGAAGTAACAATATTTCTTTTATACTGTTGAGTAGATAGAGTTTGGTAGATATCTCTAGCACCTCATTATGTATGTCCTTTATTAGTTGCTACTTACACTTTTTAAGTCTTAAAACACAAGTGCACTTTGGCAATTACATAATAAAACAAGTTGCACAATATCACAGCTGGGCTCTGATGTCATTCTTGTATCTGACTGACTGGCTAGCAATGCCTCACCCACAGTCATGAGGCGATGGCCGACAGCATTCTAGGAGGTTCAAAGAAAATGAAAGTCTGGAAAGCGCCATAAGATTCTACAAAGATCTAGAACATTGTAGCAGGTTAGTGAAAAATGATTCCACATACAGAATACCTGAAACATTTTATTTCAAAGATTCTATTTCTCCTTTTGTCGCTAAAAGTAAAAAAAAGCACCCTGCATCCTGTGCACCCCAAAACTCAGCATCCAGATGGCTTCCTGCCCCTAAATCCAGCCATGATTTGACCCATAAACCTGTTGGACCAAAAAAGTTTTTCTTTATTTTATCCAAATCCGTTCACTGGATGGAGGAATTTCTTCTTCCTTCTCTGTATACTTATGAATTCTTCAACTGAGGTCAGAAGTTACTCTTGGCATGTGTTCACATAGATATCTATATGAGTTTATGTGCGCACAAACCTTTGTCTTTATTACTAAACCACAAAGAAAAGGGAATACAGCAGGGGTACCTGTTAATGTGCTCCCTGAATTCCCTGTGGGAAAGGTCTTTATCTCTGTCACTTGTAGCACGTACGCTTTGTAAATAAACTGGAGTTTTCACTTCCCTGCTTTGTTACTGACAGCCATAGTCAGGGACTGGAGCCATTCTGTCCTTTCTGTAAAAGGATACTTGTTTATGTGTCGTCTAGAAAATTGAGGGAGGAGGGGTCAACATGCCAGAGGATGTGCAGTGAATGTGTCATGTCAGCACAACATATCTTGTCTGTCCTTTCACTATTTGAATACTTTGGACCATCTGTTATATAACAAAGCAGGTCTTACAGGCCAAATTCCCATTGGCAAAGGAATGTAAAACCATTTCTTACATTGTTAGGGACAAATTCCAATCTCAGTCTCAGCGGTGTAAATCTGGAGTAACTCTATTGATTTCAATTCTGGATTTATACCAGTGTAACTGAGGGCTTGCCTACATGAACTGGGGTATGAATCTACTCTGGGTTAGCCTGCTGTTGTCTAACTGTTCAAGTGTACCTTACGCATTAACAGTTCATTAGGGCATTTTGATCCTTACAGAGGACTACATCAAAGTGCATTAGCAGACTGTTAATGCAGGTCAGGAGGGGGAATGTGTACAGTTAGACCACAGCAGGCTAGTGCAGGCTAGATTTATACCCTGGCTTGCACAAACTAAATATTCATATAGACTAGTCTTGAGATCTTAGTCTGGCTCTATGTCTTCAAGATGAACAGAGTTAAAATGACCATCCAGTGGTAATTACTGTCTGTAGAAGAAAGGACCAATCAATGGTGGTTATCTTATGAGGTGCTGAATGCTTCTCTCAAACTGCTAAGCACCTTCCACTCCCTGTGAAGTGCTGAGCACACTTCCCTCCCATTGAAATCAATGCATCTGCCCCTATGGGACATTGCCATTGTAGTCCAATCAGAGTATGATGAATGTCCTAAGGGGCTGTTTGCATACTGTTCAGCTATGCTGATGACATTTGGTGCTTGTAACATGATGAGAGGAAATAGCATAATGTTAAAATAATAGAATAATTGGAAAGGCAGCAGTTTGTTGGGATATGCCTATTAGAGCAACTGTATCCCTACTGTTCAGTATGTGGTACACATTGTCCTCTCTCGGCCTGATCCACAGAGGATATGAGCATGTGGCAGGTGGAAGTTTTAGGGACTTAATCCTTTAGTTCAAGCCAGAGAGTCTCATTCTTTATCTTTGGAAGTCTGGATTTAATCGCCAGTGGCTACATAATGACCATCATTGTACAAGTCCTGTAATGAAACATCCCTGTAGACTGGTTACCTACCACACACACTTTCCAACAAGACCGACCTCAGATGTTTGCATTCTCTGTGTCCATAGAAAGGCTTAACGCTTCTGCTAGTGTACTTAGGTTCCTCTTTTCAGATATATTTTCGATGGCACAGGTGTTCCCCAACAGCAATCATTTAGAGAAATTACATTTTACAAGGGCAAGTAACAAATTTCCAGAATGTCACACACCCTATGTAGTAAGGAACAGAGCTATAGTGCATTGTTACCCTGAGATTACAGCTGGAGAACAGACTCTGTCAGAATGTGTTTTTGATCTTCCAGGGAAGGTTAGATTGTAAGCTATGTGTGGCAGGGACTGTCTTTGTTCAGTGTTTGTACAGCATTTAACTTTCCCAAGCCCCAAATTCCAGGTCCCTGACTGGGGCTCCTGGGAACTAATACAATATAAATAATGATGATCAGGTTCCACTGCCAAGCTACCTTGTGAGTTCCCTTTCTTTTCCTAAGAGAAAAACTTTGAGGCTTTAGGATACCTATTGAGAGAGGGAGCTATCGGTTTTGTTGGTTTTTTAAAATTATTATTAAAAGAAATATCAGGTTTTGCTAAGTCCACAAAATAACTATAGTTTCATTTGAAGCCCGGAGGTTCACTTGACCTGTCGCTTTAAAATACACTGCCCTCATTCTGATGTAATTTTGAAACTGGTTCTTGTGTGGTGACTCAGTGTTAAATCAGGAGTAGGCATATTTTACAGTGACAGGTCTAATTTTCAAACACAGCCCTCATTGTTTTAAATTAAATAATTATCTGAGGACATAGGCCAGTGTTTTTAATGTGATCATTCCCGATAAACTCTCCCAAGCCCGAAAGCCTATGCCTAAGAACAGCAAAAGCCTTCTAAGAGATTCTATAATAGGAGCCACATCTGGACACAACATCTGGAGTGTAAGTGACTATGTTAAAAACTTTTGAAATCTAGCTGTAATTCTTCCCCTAAGGACTCCTCCCTGTTTTTTCAAAACCTTAAAGGCATCCATCCTCTTTTAGCTAGTGCACACATGCTCTGGGAGAGTAACAATTTACCTGTTTTTTAATGGCTGTCGTCTTATTTGGGTCCTTATGTCCCCTAAGGAGCAGCAGAGAATGATCAGATAAAAAATGTTTTCAAGCAATAATCATGCAAAAGATATAGCTGCATGGTTTTGTACCATGAACACTTGTGAGGTGGGCTCCCATTAGGAATATGCTTTGTCCCACATTTTTCATGCAGCTGTTCTTTACTCCCATTTCCGGTTGACAGCAGTGCCTCATGTCATGAGTACCATTCTCTGGCCAAAAGGAATGGGTGTTACTTCTTTCGGAGCTGTCAACCCCACTCTTTAATCAAGCAGAAGGATTTCTGTAGAGCAGCATGAAGGCTTCCCTCCTCCAGGAGCTCTGCCCTCCCTAATTGCCTTCCCAAGGAGCAAGATAAAGTGGCATTTTATTAAGGTGTTTTTAATAGAGAAGCCACAGTGCTTGAATCCAGTTCTGATCCTCCCCAATATTTGAGAGGACTCGTGGCTTGGATTTTAGTACAGGTCTCTGTTTCTTAGATTCATGACCTTGGAGTGTTAAGAAAATACACAAAAAGAGAAAGAGAACCCCCTACCTCAAGGAGCTAATTACACTGAATAAGCCCCAGCCATACTGTAATATTTCCTCTCTCCCATTGGGTAAGGGCAGTGTAATACCTCCCCATCTGATAGATTTGCACATGGGTGGTCTCTAGAGTCACAGTGGAACATTGGACTATTAGGCTATGTCTACACTACGTGTTTTGTTGGAAGAGGCAATGCAAAGGAAGTGCTGATTAGCATTTTGTCGCACTTCATTTGCATAATCTATTCCAATCTGTTTTTGCGCAACAGGGTTTTGCGCAAAAACTTGCAGTGTGGGCATGTCTGTTTTGTGCAAAAACCCATTTTTGTGCAAGGGCCTCATACCTCTCTGACAAAACACATAGACATAGCCTGTGTGACAACACTCTTGTACACTGCTATGATTTAAATGACTTCCAATTGTCTGGGGATGGAAATGTCTCCTAACTGCTCCCCGGGAAATGTGTGTGCACTGTAGAAGTCAAACAACTTGTTCCAGTTGATTAATAAAAGAGATCCTTGTTGAAACTTCAGAAAATCCCTCTACTAACCTTGGGCTGGTTCCCAGTGTTTTATCCGGTTTGCTTCCTTAACAATTAATTAGTTCAGGACTGATCCTGAGAGGTGCACAACACCTGCAACTCTCCTTGACTTCAGTGGCCATTGCTGCTAAGACGGAAAGGAGATATGTCCACATATTTTGGGGAAGGGCAGAGTTACACAGAATCCTCCAAAGCAAAATAAATTGCATGCCAGGGTGCAGATTCAAAATTCATCATGAAGGTCTGGCCAAATTTTTCTTGTCCAGGAACAGCATCGGAGGGAGAAAAAACTATGGTAACATCAGTCTGATTCTTTTTTCCCAATTCAAATAGCCTGATTTTTTTATTGCCCTGTATCTTATGTATATAATCATTTCCCTTACACATAAGAGGTGTTTAACACAACTAATTCTGATTTAACAGCATTTGACACCCTTTTTGTACCGGTATAAATGTCTATTTAAGATGTAGTGCAACAGAGAATCAGGCTCAAAATTTTATTTTCATGAAACTTAAAACATCAAGAGCATGTTACCAATGTTTCCTCTTGCACAGCTCAGAAGAATCTTCTCTCCAGTAGAGTAACTGATAGCTAAGCAAACCCATTATATATATATATAACCCAGTCTGAGTTGTCTAGGTGTGAAGAAGTGGGAGATAGTTTTTTGTCCATCACAAAGTCTTTTATACACCAGATACTACCCTGGATACAGCCATAAGAACATACAAATGGCCATACTGGGTCAGACCAAAGGTCCATCTAGCCCAGTATCCTGTCTGCAGACAGTGGCCAATACCAGATGCCCCAGAGATAGGGATCACAACAGGTAATTCTCACGTGATCCCTCCTCTGTCACCCACCTCCAGGGAAACAGAGGCTAGGGATACCATTCCTACCCATCTTGGCTAATAGCCATTGATGGACCTAACCTCCATGAATCTAGCTCTTTTTTAAAGCCTGTTAAAGTTCTAGCCTTCATGGCATCCTCTGGCAAGGAGTTCCACAGTTTGACTGTGTGCTGAGTGAAGAAAAACTTCCTTTTGTTTGTTTTAAACCTGCTGCCTATTAATTTCCTATGGTAACCCCTAGATCTTTTATTGTGGGAATAAGTAAATAACTGTTCCTTATTCACTTTTCCCATACCATTCATGATTGTATAGATCTCTATCCTATCCCCCCTTAGTCTCCTATTTTCTAAGATGAAAAGTCCAAGTCTTTTAAATCTCTATTCATATGGGACCCATTCCAAACCCCTAATCATTATTGTTGCCCTTTTTGGAACCTTTTCCAAAGCCATCTGTGGTCAGGCATCCATACAGCCACACCAGTGTGTGTATCCCTACTGCATAAAGCAGTGATTTATGCTGATGCCACTTACATAGCTTGAAACAAAGGTTGACTACATTGCTGAAGATTGTGGCTTTGCCAGCATAAACTAAGTTTGCTCCAGTGCTGCTACATGGAAATCACCAGTGCAGACAAGGCCTAAGTGTATGATTAAGCCTCTACCTATTCAGCAGATAATAATTTGTTATTGTAGCACTTAGAATAGTGGGGTCCTAGTTCATGCCATGGTGTCCTAGATGCTATGGTAATACAAGCAATTTTGTGGAGAGATGGAACTGCTGATTTAGAAGCTTGTGCTCACTGGTTATCAATTACCAAAGTTTTCTTTCTTTACTTAAACATGGTGAAGAGGCTCTAGAAGAGTAAATACGTGAAATTCTTTTGAGCAAACTGGGCATCTTACAGGTGGAGCTTCTTAGTCAGATGTTGTAAAAAAAAATTTACCTTTCCAAAGATGCTGGGTAAAATTGTCAGTAGTGCATAGGCACTTAAGTCCCACTGATTTTCAGTATGTGTTATACTGCACCAAGGCTGGTTGTCATTTGCTAGTCAAAAACTTCAGAGGTGTAGCCGAGTTAGTCTGTAACTGGAAAAACAGCGAATAGTCTAGCAGCACCTTAAAGACTAACAAAATGAGATGATACGGACAGATCTGAAGAAGTGGGCTGTACCCATGAAAGCTAATGATACCATCTACATGTTTTGTTAGTCTCTGAAGTGCTGCTAGACTATTCATTGTTTTTTAAGTTTTTCCATTTGCTAGTCAGACAGTATTCATCACTTTATCTGCAGAGTGGTGCTCTTCTGCAGTCGTTCACAGAATAAAATAAGGAGAATTGGAGGGGGGGAGAGGGAAATGTTGTATGTACTAACAGAGAAGATTATAAATGGTTACATTACTTTGCTTTGTGAATTTGTGGTGCTCAAAGCTTTTACTAAAGATACTGCATAGAAGGTTTTGTGGTACCTCAGGTTGGTGATAAAAATGTTGCATGTCAAATGAAAGGAAATAATCATAATACAGCATTCTCTACATTGCCTGTTTTTCATCCTGAATAGTTTGTATTAAAGGATCCACACCACATTAGTCTCATGAAAACACTAAACATTCATTCTGGGATGTGAAGGGGTTCCTTACAAACAGCTTTCAGAAGGATGGGCACGTTTCTCAGTGGACAGTCATTAAAATGTGTTTTGTGTTGTTTTTGAACTGCTACTGTATTTCATACTAGGCTCTAGAATTAAGGGTGGTCGGAGTTTTTTAAACCAGTTTCTTGACATTTTGATTAACTGGAGAAGCCTATTTGTGATCAAACAAGCAGAATTAATATGGAACATTTCTGAGATCCTGGAATGTAACTTTAAGAAATTACAACAGTTACAAATTGTGAGCCAAACCCGTGCCTTACACAAAGTATACCTATGATAAATTAAGGTCTTACTGACCTAATGAAAAGCTACAGATTGATATTCCTTTTGTTGAGCAGCCTGTAATTTCATTACTTTTATTGACAGTAATTATAACAGGCTGAATTTATGGAGGCCATAAAGAAAAGTTAGTGAACCACATGAAAATGTCAACATGCTCACTTTGGTATGAGCAGTTCCAGAATTTTTTTTTCCTTGTGCAATTATGTTCCAGGACAGTTCTTAAAGTCTAGGGAGCATTATTTTAGAATTTCCCCATACCAATTCCATTTTTTGAAATAAAATAATGGCTTCTGGTCTCCTTATGACTTCATGTATATCATCTAACAGTTGCCTTATTAGAATTGATCATCTTGCTATTTTATATAGTCACAATTCCATCAGTTATATCACCTCCCTCTAGCCCCATCTCATTGGGTAGTTCTGAAATTTGATTGAGGGTTTTCAGCCCTCCTTTGAGTATGTTTTGAAATAATTAAATTCACCATATAGGCCAAATCCTACTCCTCATAGTCAGGCAAACTGCCCATTTACTCAATTACTGGAAGGTTTGCCCGTGCTAGGATTACAAAACCAGGCCTTCACCTTGATCATGTGCCAGAGTTTGTACATGTAGCTTTGTAAGGATAGGTGTCAAGTTTACTAGTACAGGAGAGTTTGTACAAACAAGCTGATGTAATGCTGATGTAATGCTACTATGAATATCCTAGCAGGGCTGGAAACAGATCAACACCACCACTTGTAAGAAGTATTTGAGAATAAGAAATTAGCATAGAGGGCACATGTCTAATATTTCTTCCAAATTAGCAGCATTTCTCATTAAAATGAAGACCTAGTTTTGTATAGATAGGGAGGCATAAATGAGAGGCAGGGTGTATTTTAGTAAAGAGGGCACTTGACTGAGGCTAAAAGACCAGGTTTTATTCTAAATTCTCCCATGGGTCTACTGGGTGACCTCTGTGCTTTTGTTTCCCAACCCACCCTATGTCTGTCTCATTGGCATATATATTTAAGCCCTCTCACCACACAGTTAGGCTACGTCTGCACTGCACGTTTATTTCAGAATAAGCAATTTCAGAAGAAATATTCTGAAATAGCTTATTTCAAAATAGCGCTTCTACACACCAAAAGCTCACTGAAATAGCGCTTAGCTATTTTGAAATAGAGGGTCCACACTCATTGGATGCTGAATTGCATTTAAGGCTACCCAGAACCACTTCAGGCAGGGTATCAGGACAGCAGTCACTTCCTGGAGCTGCTGCCTGAAGCTATCTGAGGCTCATGCTTAACAGGACCCACCTGTATAACAGTGTCTAAGGCTTTTTTCCTTTGCCTACCTCCTTGAGGGACAGCAGAGCCTTTTCTTGCAGACACCTCAGCTTGCCAGCCATGGAGTCGGAGCTGTCTCTGGGCAGTGGATGGTTATTACAGCTTGTGCTTCAACTCATGCAGCAGTTTCTGCAGGCTGCAGCCCAGGCCCTGCAGGAGCCCAACCCCCAACTCTGCTTGGAGACCCTCATCGCCTCTCTGCAGGAAGGGCTCATGCTGCTGGATCCCATCCACCCTCTCCTGCACACCGTGCACCGCTGCTTATGATGACTGGACACCAGTGCAGAGTGCTAGGACTGGATCCTCATGGAGCAGTGGGGTGACCAGCAGTGGCTCCATGAATTTTCAGATGAGGAAGGAGACCTTTCAGGAGCTCTGTGAGTGGCTCGCCCCTGCCCTCAGGTGACAGAACACTCACATGAGACCCCACCACCCCCCTCGAGGTCACCATTGCCCTCTGGAAGCTCGCCACACCAGACAGCTACCGCTCCATCGGGGATCAGTTCAGTGCAGGGAGATCGACCGTCACGGCCCTGCTCGTGCAGGTATGAGGCTCTCGGGCTACTGTCCCAGGAGGGGGGTGGACTGCTGGAATGGGGTTCTCTAGGGAAAGGGTGACTGGGAGTGGTGGGGGCCACGGGGAGGCTGGCTTCCCTTCATGCCATACACCCACAGGGCCTGGCAGTAGCAGTGTCCCACAAGGAGAAAGCTTGTATCCCTGCCTGCTGGGGGATAGGAGGACAGGGTGTGGGGGGGCAGGTGCGTGTGAGTGGCAGATGCTCCTGCACCTTGCCACTCTGACCCCAGGAGTGGATGCTGCCCTGAGAGTGTGGGCATGCCCGTGTGCCATGTGCAGCCCTGCTGGGGGTGGGGGTGTCCATGTCCCCAGCCTCATTCTAGTGGTGGCTTGTGGAGGGACGATGTCCCACTCCAGCGTCAGGAGTAAGGCAGGCCTCTCCAGATACTCTGTGGCCAATAGCACAAGGGTCCTCTGGTACAGTCTGCTGGGGCTGTGTGCTCTGGACCATTGCTCCATGTGCATCCACACGCACAGGCTGCTGCTCCATCCTCAGGCCGCAAAGGCCGAACGAGAAGCATGTCCCAGCCCCTTGCCTCCCTCTCTCTCCATCCTGTGTGCTTGGGGAACGTGTTGGCACTCACCTGATGTGGATTACCTGGCCTTGGACAGTACCTGGGACACGTCCAGAGTGTGGGGTACTGGCTCCAGGGTCAAGAGGGTGACAGTGCTGGCCTCGTCTGGCTCCTCCTTGTCTCTCTCCTGCAGAAGGGCAACGACGGGTGTCTTGAGCCCCAAGTCCACTACTGGGTTCAGGGGAAGGGACTGCCCCGCCCCCCAGAATGCAGTCTAAGTCATCAAAGTAGGGGCAGGTGTGGGATTCTTCCTTGGAGTGGGAGCTGCACTCTCGGGCCTTGGTATAGGCTTGGCAGAACTCCTTCACTTTCATCCGCACCTGCTCTTGGGTGTGGATGTGTCCTTTGGTGGCCAGGCTGTTGGCCATCCGACCATAGTCATCCACATTTCTGCATCTGGTGTGGAGATCCTGGAGGTTTGCCTCCTCACCCCAGACCTCAATGAGGTCCAGGATCTCTGCACCAGACCAGGAAGGCACGTGCCACTTTTGGGCCCAGGCAGGCTCCTGGGAGCAGTGGAGGGCTGGCTGGGAGCATCACACTGGCTTATTTTGCCAAAATTCAAGGCAGTGGCAGCTGTTGTGTGGCTCAGGGCTGTCAGGGCCTCCTGCATGCCCTAAGCCCTTTCCCCTGAGACTGCAGCTTTAAGGGCTCCAGGGGATGAGGGGATATAGAGTTTGGCTGAGTGTAGACAGAGCAGCCAGAAGGGCACCTTGGGAAGGGCTGGAGGCTCCTTATTTTGAAATAACTGCAGCTACCCTGTCTACACAGCCTCTATTTCAAAATAGCTATTTCGGAAAAGGTATTATTTCTTGGAGAATGAGATTTACCAGTGCCGAAATAAGCTGCCTGTTATTTTGAAATAATTTCAAAATAATACAATTGCTGTGTAGATGCTCGCATAGTTATTTTGGAATAACAGCCGTTATTCCAAAATAACTTTGCTGTGTAGACATATCCTTATACAGCTTTTAGGAGACTGAAGATATTATCATCATACTACCACTATTGGACTGCAATCAACAATTTGAATAGATTAAAAAAGATCACATCTCAATCCCAAAATGCTTCAATATTAACACTTCCAGAAAGAAACTAAGTATGAGGGCCACATTTTGCTTCTCATCAAAACAGCAACAGGCTAATGGGATGTCTGAGAGTGATATGGGCAGGCAAGCAAATGTATTAAAGAAAGTTAAATCTGACATTAAAGATTCAGAATGAAGACGATCGGCTTTTACAGCACTTATGTCAATGGGCAGAGAGAGAGAGAGAGAGATTTTATTTCCCGCAAGACCTCAGCTGTTGAGCCATGTTAGTGATCATTTGCTGAGAAAACCAGGCAGATTATATGCAGGACTGAAATAAACTGTAACTGACTGAGTAATTTCTTAACAATATATTCAAATGATGTTATTTGAAAATTTAAAATTATTTTCTTAGAGGAACTATAGTAGCTTAAAAGTAAAGAGAACTACGACTAAGTTATCTGTGTGGCTATGGGACTAATTATGCTAATTCCTAAATTAAGCCTCTGAGGTACAAAAATAATTGTGTAATTGCATGAAAAGGCCCCCCGGACTTTGGGAAATGCTGATGAATGTGTGAAATGATATAACATTCAGGCAAAATGTTCAGGCAATATTCAGGCAAATTTCTAGTATAGAAGAAGGCCTAGTATTCAGCCAGGACTTGGTAAGAAGCCATCTTTAATCTAAAGGCATAATGTTGCAGTCTTTAATGTGTTTCATAATATGTTGGATAATGTGAATAGGGAAAACTAACTTTCTGTGTGCAAGTCGACATCTGTGGAAATTTCCAGATGGGCTATTGCAGATGGCCTTGCTTGTTTTATTTATTTGGACACATAGCAGTTAGTTCTTAAAGCAGCCCTGCCAACAGGGTGGGGCGAAGGGAGCAACTACTTTGGGGTCCAGCGATTCTAAAGGGTTCGTGCTCTTGTCCCTTTAAATCACCACTGGAGCCCTCTGTGGCACGCTCCAGGTGGCTCTGAGGGCTGGGGAGGGGCAGTGCATTTTTTTGGATGTTGTGCTTGTCATAGTAAAGACTCTTTTACCTAAATCTCCCCCTCTAATTAAGAATAATTGTTTAGGTGCAGAGCTGATGTTTCTAGGTTATATGAATGCAAACAAACAATACATGACATGGAGTCTGTTGTCTGTATAACTGGAAATGCTATATCTAAAACTTATAGCAGTAAGCCAGGAAATGGTTAATATACTATATTAAATAAGAGACAATTCATACATTCTATTCAGAAACTCATTATTTTTTAATTGCTTGATTTACATGCTTGAAAATAGCCTTAAAAAACAATGTACTACTTATATTTGCCCAATTAATTAATCTGGGTAAATAGGTCAAACCAGATTAAAAAAACACTCAATTATAAATGACAATTTTGTGATAGAATAGGGAAAGGGTGTCACTAGAATCCTTGTGCAACCAACCTAAAATAACCACAGCTCATCATTTCTATAACATAAATGCTATTAAGGCCAGGAAAACTTGGATTGGTTGTTGTAAAAAGACCTTACTGCTTGTGCATTACTTTATTTCCTTACATTGTGCTGCTGCAGTGTCTGTCAGCAAGCGGAGTATGAGTGAGCCTCCCACTGTCCCAGTTTCACTATACAGATACATCATCTGCAGATCAGCTACTGACATATATATCAGTATATATATATATACACACATGAATACAATATATGAATGCATGTGTAATATATATATTTATATGTACAGATATAAAAATGAACACAGGACTAGATATTCAGCTAGTGTAAACTGACTTGGTTCAATCCAGTTTATACCCATTGAGGGCCTGCACTATGTACTGAAGAATGTGTGGCACTAAACTGGGTGGAAGAGCAGAAATTCCCATTCCCACACATGCTTGCTTACTGTTTCGGCCTGTGAAGATGCAAATCATGTAATAGGTTCATTGCCTTCCCACAGTTTTGCCTACCTTAATGAGCATTCAGATGTGTATATGTCTACTCTTCTGTTTGCTTACAACAGGAATAGTGTATCTTCCTCTATGCCTCATTCTCTCTTCAATTATACCTTTGCCTGTTCTGTATATTTAACTAAATATGACAGTTTTAGCTGGCAATAAACCTGATGGGTGCTGATGCTTTTCTTTTTCTTTTTGTTCATTCTTACTATTTCCCCTTTACCAAACCTCATGGAATCAATTGCAACAATTTCTTTTATATCTCCATTCATATAATGGGTTCCTCTTCATCATCTCTGCTGAGAGAGGTCAACTTGGAGGTCAACATGTTTCTGCATGGTAGAATTTATGTTTTTATAGTTTGTAAAAAATGTAAAAAATTATATTGAACTGTTAAAAGAATGTTAAGGTTACAAAGTGAAGCATTCAATTATGGAATTCAATTCAGTTAGGAAATGGAAGAATTAACTTTAATCAGCTTCTGGAACTTTAATTCAGCCTCCTTGTGCATATGCGTTAGGATATAGTCATACGATCACATACTATTTTTCTATGCTAAGGGTCAGAGGCAACTTGCTCCAGGTCACACAAGAAGTCTGGGAATTGAACACAGATTGCCTGAGTCTCAGGTGCATTACTTCTGAAGACCATCCTTCGTCACCAAAAGACAAGTTCAAACTACAGGGTAGTTTGCAATCCTGTTCTTAATACGCTGCCTTTAGTATGGCTTTGCTCCCACTCTGTGGCATGCTCTCTTAACTCTACAGCAGTGCTTCTTCTCGTTGCTGAAAGGCCATGTGATCTCCATCCTCCGCAGACCTGAATATTGATTTCTGCACTTCAGAGTGACACTTCCCGAAAATTCTGAAGCCACCGAGTACTGCAACATATTGATCACAAAACTCCCTGTCGCCAGCTTGCTCTAAAATTAACATTCAAGCTAGCACTCTTTAGCCCTGTAAAACCATTCTGAGACTTGCAGGGGCGAAAGGTCAGAGATGAAAGGGTTCCAATACTTATTGTTTGTAATAGGCCAGGGAGGGAGCAGAACACTTCTGTTTACACCTGTCCCTCTTTCTCCTTTTACATTTTCTGTAACTTCCTCTAAAGGAAATTCCATAGCGCAGATGATAGAAGCTAATGTAGCTTCCCATATTATTTGTGAAAGCTGCACACATTTAGTCTGCATCATCATTAGAGTAGTGCTTAACATTTGAAGGAACATGAACATATTGGGAGAGTTTAAACTGAAATTTGAAACTTGGTTGGACCAAAGGCTTAAGGGTTCAATGAGTTTGACAAAGCTGGGCTGAGAAATGATGCAGAATTTGATTTTGCATGGCTGAAAGATAGTAGGCAAAGTAAAGAGTGTAGAAAGGGCTTCAAACCTCCCTCTGCCTAGCTGAGAAAAGATGAGTCATGTGGCACCTTAAAGATTAAAAAATTTATTAAAGCATAAACTTTGTGGGCTGCAGCTTACTTCATCTTATGCGCTAATCAATTTGTTAGTCTTTAAAGTGCTATTGGACTCCTTGGTGTTTTTGCAGAAACAGACTAACACATGACTACCCCTCTGAAACTTGAGAGAAGAGATGGGAATCTTTCAACACAGCAGTCACCATTGCAGAATTTTGATATGCTTCTCTTTGACTATGTCTACAGTATCCCAACACAGAAATATTCAAGGGTGTCACCTGCTTTGTGTTCGGTTTTTTGGTTTGTAGTTTAGTATCTTCTGCTTCTTTTTCTATCGTTTAATTTGAAATTAGTCTTAATGAATTACACGGAATTAAAATGAATTACAAAACCTATCTATTATTAATAACATGTCCTTTTGCTGAAAGACAGCCAACCCAAAGTACTTTATAGAGAAAGTGGTGGGGAAAATAGAAGGGTATGTCTATACAGCAACATTATTTTGAAATAACTAGTGTTATTTCAAAATAACTTAGTCCGCATCTATACAGCAGGCAGTTATTTCTAATGTTGAAATACTGTCAAGCTGGAGGACTTCTCTGACTCCTGTAACCCTCATTGCAGGAGGAGTAAGGGAAGTCAGAGGAAGAGTGCTCTATTTCAAAATAAGTGCTGTGTAGATACTCCCAATTTCAAAATAAGCTATTTCAAAATAAGCTATGCAATTAACGTAGCTTAATTTGCGTAGCTTATTTCTAGTTAAGCCCTGCTGTGTAGATGCACCCGAAATCATGAAGGTTTTTGAGGTTTATGAATGCAGCCTTTTTCTACCTTTTTTCTTTCTCTTTCTTTTACTTTCTTTCATAGCTGCCACAGACATGGATCTGAAAGACATGTTGCCAGGATATAACTTGAGTCTGGCACACATCTTTTTAAAAAGAAATTTCATGATGGAGAATGAAAAAAAAAAAAAGATTCTTAAACAACTTTCAACCTCAAGTTCTCAAAGGGATAGAATGTTTAATAGACAAAAGTTAACATAGACTCTACGTCTACACTGCAAGGTTTTTGCGCAAAAACCTGCGGAGCGTCCACACCTCAAATGTGCTTTTGCGCAAGTAAATTAGCAGTAAAATGGCAGAAGAGAGGGCTTTTGCCAGTGTAGGTAAACCTCCTTCTACAAGGCATAACTCCCTTTTGCACTACAGCTATTGCACAAAAAGACAAGTGTGGATGCTCCAGAGGATTTCTTGTGCAAGAAACCCCTATCGGAAAAAGCACAGGTGCTCTGATGGCCAATCTGTGAATGGCCATCAGAGCTTTCTTGCGCAAGAGCGTCCATGCAGTGTGGATGCTCTTTTGCACAAAAGCACATCACTTTTATGATGCGCTTTGAGGTATGGACGTGCTCTTGCGCAAGAAGTTTTTGTGCAAAAACTCTTGCGCAAAAGGCTTCTTGTGCAAGAAGCCTGCAATGTAGATGTAGCCAGAGAGAAGAGTCTCAAATAGATAAAATCAGATGGAACTTTGGCAATATGGTTTCTTTTAGGTTCTGTGTGGGAAGCAGTTGTGGAAAGCAAAGAGCCTATATTAATTATTATGTGGCCAGCTCCCTGACAGAGTCCCAGCCTTCACAATGCAGACTGAATGGAGATAAAATGTGTAGGTCATGGTCATGAGTAGCTGCATGCTGTCTATCCTGTGAATGCAGACCTTCTCTGTTAGCAGCCACTGTTTGTTTTTCATTGTTGACATAGAAAACTGAGCTGTTGTGTCTTGTTACCAGCTCCATGCAGAAAGTGCCATTTCCTTACTCTGTGCAGGCAAATATTTACTGGCTGGGGGGGACAACCAGGTGGATCAGTGCTAAGGAGACAATCACTGAAGTACAGCAAGGTCACTCAAGGGTCATAGCACTGACTGCTACTAGGTTTCTCCTGTTGTTAGTGCATACAAACAATAGCTGTGACTAGGGAGGAATTCACTTAACCCCTTATGGAATTCTTTACTTTCCTGTGACAAAAATTCCTACATGAATGAAAGAAAACCTAATAAATGTCGATGGTCAAAATGTTCATAAGCAATCCATAGTTTTGAGTGCAATTGTGTTTGCATGGCTGTAGAAGAAAGCTTGAAAACATGATAAAGGATCAGAAGACAATTAAAAAAAAACCCCAAAACCCTATTTTTAAATCTCATGATGTTAAGCTGCTCTCATTATTTTTGGGGGCCTAATCAAGATTCTTTGAATGCTTGGGGTTGTCAATACTGTAAAATGTATAGAGAATGCCTCTGATGGATTAGATCTCACCCTAGAAAGCCCCTCCATGGCTTACAGTTAGGGTTGCCAGATGGTTGAAACAAAAATACCGAACACCCTCCCCCCAAAAAACAGAAAGGACTCCAAGGACTTATTAAGCCAAAAAAAAAAAAAATTAAAATAAAACAGCATTAAAACAGTCTCCTTTAAGAGTGAGTGCAGGGATAGGAACAGGGAAGCAGGTGAGCACTAAGACCCAAGGGAAAGCATTGCTTCCCCTAGGTCTTTTGGCCAGCAGACATTTTGTGCCGGCAGCCTTGGGGAACCAGGTAAGCATGGGGGCTGGGGTCGGGGGGCTGGGGGTATAGAGAGCCAGGGGAAGGCTTGGGGGGGGAGGCCGGGCACTGAGTGTTTGTAGGGTTGCCAGGTGCCTGGCATTTTCGCCTCCTGACCGGGGAAAAATTCAGAAAATACCAGACATTTTAGGTGTCCGGTATTCTCTGAATTTTTTTTACCAGACAGGAGCCAAAAATACCGGATTGTCTGGGTGAATACCGGATACCTGGCAACCCTACTTACAGTCTAGTTATGTCTTGTGCCTTAAGTACAAGACTGTCATTCTGGACCTTTTGTACAAGTGGAGGTTTGATATTATGGCAATGTCTGCCTTAGATATAATAAAATTATGGGGTGATAATTAGTATACTTAAAATAAAATTAATAAATAATAGGTCCAGATAAGTTATTTCTAAAAACACTAGAATTGTCCCTAAGAGTTATTCCTATCTCACATCAAATTCTGATGTCTGTGACATAGCTGTGGTGGAGCACAGAATGAACTTTCATCTTGAATGCTCACTTGTAAGTCTTCTTCCTTCAGCATGAGTCAGTACAGGAGGATTTAGGCTTCTTAAATCCCTCAGAATTGCACCTTCCAATCAAGTCTTATTCAGGGTGGTCTCATGCTCTGCTTCCTTCAGTCTCAGCTCTATAAACCTTCTATAACTATGTATCATCTTCTGCACATTGGACATGACCCCAAACACTGCAGTTGTCTTATTCTCAACTGATTCAAGTCTGCAACTTGCTGGGGTCACCTCATTTGTGACCAAATCAGTCCAACAGATGTTAAGAAAATGACATAGCTTTTGACATGGAAATTAGTTTAGTTTCCCCTCATCTTGTTACTTTTTAATGGTCCTGTTTCTGCTCTGGCACTGCCACATTGAACGCTTGTGTCTTGTTGCACAGACGTTCTGCTGCCCAAACAGTTGCCTTTGAAGATGTTGAAATGCCATTTACACAAGACCAGTCCAATGTGTGTTTCAGATATAACAGTTCTACCATCAACTGACTACCCAAACAGATAAAGCTATTCACCCGTTCAGTGTCATTGCCATCTACATGCAGCATCAGCTGGCCATTCCCCTTCTCCCCCGCCCCATTTTATAATGCTGTAGATTCTACAGTTTCTTCTGGCATTAGCTGGAGCTGGTCAGTAATCTCCACATAAGGAGATGTTATTCAAAATTCAGCTGCCTTTTGTCGCACTAGACAATACCATGTTTATAGATTTTGTGTCTGCTTTTGACTCAGTGCATTGATCAGAATTGTGGCTCTGGTTACACCAGCATGAGATACTTGGTGATTTACTGTACCTATGGGTGTGCATTTAGCTATTTGAGGCTCAACAGTTGTATTCACATGAGGAACACACCAGGGATATGTTCTCTTACCTATTTCATTTAATGTTTGAATATACTTTCTGATGACAAAGCTGATTGAGGTCAAACGAGGAGGTGTGAAATTTCAAGTTTTGTTTCAGTGGCGTAGCCAGAAGGGCCTAATTGATAGACCCTGACTTCGTGTTGGTGGGCAATGATGGGGGTGGGCATTAAGCCCTTGCACCCTGGCCCTGGTCTCCGGCCAGAGCACCAGGTGGAATGGGGTCAGCCCCCGTGCACTCACCCCATTCCCCAGCCAGAACACCAGGCAGAGCGGGTCAGCGCCAGCATTCTAGCCCCACTCCCTGTCCTGAGTGCCAGACAGAGCGGGGTCTGCCTGAGTGAGTGGACCTGGATGCAAAGTGGGTGGGCCACAGCCCACTCAGGCCCACCCATGGCTCCTCTACTGCTTTGTCTTTAGAGGATTTTGAATATGTGGATGATATTGCCTAACTTGGAGAGACTATTCCTATCCACGAAAAAATATTAATTTAATCACCTTCTATAAAAGGTGTGTTCTCCCTTCCCTGCCCTTTGTAAAAAATGAACAATGAAGTTAAATAAGAAATGTTTCAGTCATTGCCTTTATAACCAGCTTGAAGTGTGCTGGTACCCAGATTTGAACAAAATAGGCGTTTTCAATGTTCTTTGAAAAGCTATATGAGGTTAATCTAACAGAATAGTGGAAATACACTGACACTGAGAACTATATCCATTGCTCTAATACTCTAATCTTTTAAGTGCCACAATCTGCTACCTATATCCCAAGTAGGACCTTACTGTGGACAGTTCAACAGTCCTTCTGTACTCAGCAAAGCACTTAAGAATGTGCTAAAATCCTCTCTTCTGGGACTTAAGCAGGGGAGCCAGCAGCTTCCACGGACCCTTGTGCAAGGTGTGTGGGAGAGTTCTGTGCTCCTGGAAGGGGCAGGTTCCAGGGCAGTGAGCCCCTCAGCATGTCACTCTGGCAGTGATTTAAAGGGCCCAGAGCTCCAGCTGGAGCACAGGATCACTTTGAACAGCCAGGCCCCGGGGCAACTGCCCCATCGGCTCCCCCGTTGGCGAGCCTGAACTTAAGCACTTGCTTAATATGTTTCACTGAATAGGGATGAACTTAAACATGTGCTTCTATGCCTTACTGAGAGGACTTGTGGTTTAGGACAGGGTTTCCTAATCTGTGGACCGCGGACCCCTGGTGGTCTTCAATGGTACTGCAGGGGTCTGTGGAAAGTTAAAAAATAAGGATCAGGCCCACCACAGTGGGCCCAATCCTTACTTTTCTTTTCTCTCTCTCTCTTTTTTCTCTTTCTCTTCTTTTTTCCCTTCTCTTCTTCTTTCTCTTCTCCTCTTTTCCCCCAGGGAGGAGGATCTGTGAAATTTTAATAGATTGAAAAGGGGTCCATGTGCTCGAAAAAGTTGGGAACCACTGGTTTAGAATATAGCTTAACTGGAATAAGAGTAGCAATAAGCCTGCCACATTGTATTGCATTTGTTTTGATTTTTTCCAGGGTTTAAGTTCTAAAGAAAAATCTTCAGTTCAAACCTTTAATGCCTTCTCCTCACTGGATCAGTGTTACAACCTTACAGTTACTCAAGTGTACTTTTTAAAAACCTATTTAGCATGCTGGATTGTGAAATGGCCACTAAGTAGCATTTCTATCATGTTTTGCCAGAGAGACTGACACCCTCGGAGCATGGGGAAACACACTGATGCCACATCCTTGAACTCTTTTGTGCGTTAAGAACAATGTCACATTTAAACAGAGAACATAGCTCCTAAATAAATCTAAAAAAATTAAAAAATCAAAAAATCAGGGTGATAGAAAATGAAAACCTTTTGAAGCACCAGTTGGCTACAGTGAATATTTGATCCGGGGCTAAGAGTGGTGATGAGAACAGTATGTCATTGTTACAAAGTGAGTGGAAGGTGATTTGCATCAAGGGGCAGCAAAGCAGGCTCATCACTAATAATCCTGTCATCAAATCATTTATTGCTTGTGGCTTTAAATAGTTCCCTCAGAGCTCAATGTGAATACCCCACCACATCAACATGGGAAAAAAAGGGGGGAACTCGCAAAGAAGAAGTCATAAAGTCTGGAGCTCTCGCCAGATTTCCTTTGCAAGGTGAGGTGTGGCCTGCACTGTGTGTGTGGGACTGCTTGGGAGGGACACACATGCTCCCCCCAGACCGGAGAACCTAAGACTGGCAATGGGCCAAGCAGTCAGACGCCAGGCTCCAGGCTCTCAGCACTGGGAGAGGTCGCTCAGCCTGGTTATACAATGGTATTATCTCAGGCCAACCACCGCTGCAGAAACTCTCAATGCTTCCTGTCCTTATGGTAGCAGCACAAACTGTCCGCTTTCCAACCACTTTCTGACACACTCACCAGCACTTGGTCGCCAGACTAGCTGTGTAAATGTCTAAAGCTACTTCTTTCCTGGGATTTTCCAGACACTGCATGCAGTAATCTATTGTATTTTTATCCCCTTCTGTCATGGTCAATGTGCTCATGAGTCACATGGGGAAAGGGAGTAGCTCCTTATTCAGTTTCTGTAAGGCCAGCAAAATCAGCTTTTACCATAAAAACTCTTTAGTGTCACTTGATATGTTTTGCGCAGGAAAGAGCTATATCAATGCTTGTTATACAGATGAGATATATTTAAGGGTCAGCTCTTTTCTTTATTGTGATTTTAAATTTATGGATAGGTATTCTGAAAACTGGGTGGGCTCATGTAGCTGTATTTTAAAAAATGTGAAGTTCTAGTTGCAGCAAACCAGTGTCCAGAGTTCACTATCCATAAGGTAGACCTTCTATAAAAACCACAAACATGCCTTTAAAAAGAAAATGAAGGGATCACATACAAAATGAAAGGAAAACTCCCTATAATTAAGTACCAAGAAGACCAAATCACTAGAAACTTTGACGTGGAATTAAATAAATACTAATAATTAATAATAATAATTATTAATAATAATGGAGCCAGTATCTTGTTTGTGGTATGTGTGTGTTCTATGTATTGTTCTTGAAATCCATTTTGTCTCCTAGTGATTAGCCTGAACAAGAGAGAAATAGAATCCCACTTACTGAAATAACTGTGAGCATATTAAAAACTATGGAAATGTTCTTTTTAAACACTCTGATTTAGTCAACGATATAAATAATCAGGAGAGTTTTATTTTAAAAAGGCAGATAATCTAGAAAATCCAATTTTATGACCCTGAACAGTGACTTTCAGAATCTGATGGACCACATTCTTAGCTGATGTAAAATGTAATACAGGTTGAACCTCTCTGGTCCAGGACTCTCTAGTTTGGTAACATCTGTGGTCCAGCAGGACCACGGATGTTACTGGACCAGAGAACCCCTATACCAGAGAGTCTCCGCTTGCAGCCTGGAGTCTGTCAACAAAGGGGCCAACATCCCTTGTTCTAGCAAACTCCCTCCTTTGGGACCGGTTAGGTCCCAAGAGTGCCAGACTAGGAAGGTCCAACCTGTAGCTCCATTTACTTCACTTGAGCCAGACATGTATGTGATAGACTTCATTCTCTTGAAAACTAGAACAAAATTAACCAGATACTTAAACATATACTTAATTGTAAGCACGTGATTAGGCCCAATGGAGTTAAAAAATGTTTCCCATGCTTAATAATGTGAAACATTTAAATGATCCCAATTGAGTTTCAGTTCTCCTCCCTCAGCAAGGTAAATGGGACAGGAGAGTTCTAAGTTAGCCTATACTGTTGTTTCTTGGTGGTGGAAAACTATTTTGTGAAAAATTGTGTTACCTTGGCAGCATCACTATTTAACTTACACTTCCAAATCTACATTAATACAAAAACTATGTAATTGTAATTTTTTAAAATGTAGGAAATGCAAAAAATAAAGTTCCTGTGGTAATAAAATGCCCTGGTTATTTTGTGATGTGCATTTAAAAACGTAAGTTCCAATCCTGTAAACTTTAAATTAATAACTTTATGCTTGAATAGTTCCATTGTATGCAGGAGTTCTGTGATTTGGTTCTGCCTCCACAAGTTGAATTAAATTGTATTACGACACAGTGAGGCAATATTTTGTTTCACAAGAGTCTTGATATGATGATTTATGCAGTGTAGGTGGGTGTTTAGTCATCTGAACTATAAAATGGGATGAGAAGCCACATCAATGCAAATCAACGTTTAGGTAAATATGGTACAATTTTGAAAATGCTTTAATGCTTTATATATTTTAATTTTTCTTACTTTTTGGGGTAATTTTCATCTCCAAGTGAATAATCAATTGTCTTATTTTTGCTTCCAGTGAAGCTAAAGCTAAAAAACAAACAAACCAACTAAAAACAGTTTGGATGAAGAAGACTTTCTAATGGTTAGAGAATCTTTAAATTTTTGCTATCATACTCATTACTTGATAACCAACTCTGAGTTTCCTTACAGAAAGTAAGTGTACAGTGCTAGTTCAATATTACTACTACCTGAAGGTATGACTACAAGTTGAAACTCTCTGGTCAGGGACTCTCTGGTCTGGTAACATCGATGGTCTGTCAGGACAATGGTTGCAGCTGGACCAGACAGCCCCCAGACCAGAGAACCCCCATTCAGGTCAGCAGAGTCCTGGTGTTCCGGGGCAGCCTCAGGGCTGCGGAGTGCTAGTGCCCATGGCTGGCCACGGAGCTCCACCAGGCCCAGAGCAGCTGAGCTCTGGCAGCCCCAGGACAGTGGAGCCCCAGTGGCCCCAGAACACCAGAGCAGTAGAGCTGCAGAGCCCCGGAGCAACAGAGCCCTGGAGGCCCCAGGACTGAGGAGCCCCAGTGGCCCCGGAGCAGCTGAGTCTGGCAGCTTTGGGGAAGTGGAGCCCCAGCAACCCTGGGGCTGGCCAAGGAGCTGAGACTCTGGTGGCCCAGGGGCAGGGGAACCTGGTGATTTGCTGACAGATCCCAGAGGGCTTGGAGTCTGTCAGCAGAGGGGCCAACCTCTCTTGGTCTGGCAAACTCCCCACTTCAGACTGGTCAAGTTCCAAGGGTGCCAGACCAGAGAGGTCCAAGCTGTAGAAGCACCAACGCAGAAAGCGGCGAATGTAAATGGATGAGCAAGGTGATTAAGTTAAATAAATGTATAATAGAAACATAATTATCTGTGTCTGAGTACACTTTTGGAGTTTCTAGTAATTTGAAATTAAGGCCATTACTTTTGTGAGTTGCTTTACTCCTGTGTATCCACTTCTAAAAAGACAATTTTATTAGTATGTTAGTTTTCATTCAAAAGAAGAAAACATAAGGCACTGAACAGAACACCCTGTTTCTACCAAGAAAATACTTGAAAGAAATTAACCATTTCTAAGAGCTGTAAAATATTGTCCTGTTTGTGTTTAATTTTCTTTACACCTTTTTTTCATTTAAAGAAAACCCTTCTTTTTTTCCTGCAGGGTAGTGTGCGTCAAATTCCACTCATATTTCCTCTGGGACCACTCAAGCAGTTTTAGCTACCATTTCTCAACCAGACTAATTCAGCCCCTCACATTGCCAATTTTCCTAAATGATTATTCTTTCTAGTGTGTCACTTTGTACCCCACATTTCTTGCATGATTAAAGTTAAGCACATGAATGTATGTTTTCAGGCTCAGTGCCTGAGACTGCAATGCAAATTCAGAAGTACAAATTGGTCCAATACTAATGATCATCGTAGAGATTGTATTTGTGAAAGTCAAGAAAATAAACAAATCCAATAGGGACCAATTTTTGTTGTTGAGTCAAATAAATTAATTTCTATTCTGATGCTGACTGAAACATAAAATTCACATAGTGGGAGGTAATGTTTGCTATTTAAGGCACAAGATTAGTGACAACTAAAACCTTGATTAAAGCCAATGAACACAAATATTAGCTATTTTCCATATCTGAACAATGCTTGTTCTTATTAGCAAACATCACCATTGCTTTAAATTTTCACCTTGTAATGAGAAATCATTGCTATAAGGTAATGAGAAATCTGAATAGACTTTTTGGAAAGCCTACAGAATCAGATGATGAGGGAGAGACAGATATGAGTATGTACCACATAAAGGAGACAGAGAGATGGACAAACGCCAAGATAAAGAGATGTAACACTGTTTCTTCAGAGACATACATTATTCACCTCAGACTACACCCAACTATTTTTAGAGGCCTTACTCATTTCCTAAATCCTAGATAGGAAATATTCAGATATTAATTGAGTTTCCAAACACTCATTAACAGCAAAAGAAAGTTATTGAAAACCCCCCCACCATACTTTCTTCAGTGTCCTTCAGATTGTTTCAAGGCACTCAGCTTTCCATTTTGGCAGCAGGAGTTTGTCAGAGTATAGGAATAAACAATTTACCCACTGAATGAGTCATGGAAATTAGTGATATAAAAGATGTCTGCCATTCAAGCATGTCCTGGACAGGTTCACAAAGGCAGCTTCTATTACTTATATTCTGGCCAATGCCCTATTAGGCAACGTGCTTATATCTTTCAGGTTGTCAGCATTCACCTTAAAGTTTAAAATCTGGACTTCAATATTCCGTTGTAACATTTTATTCCATTATACAGTATTTTGATTTGTTGTTGATGGTTGTTTTTCCTCGTTCTGTCACAATTTACTGTGTAACATTGGGCAAAACACATAATCTCTTCCTCAGTTTCTTCTTTGGTAGAATAGCGTTGGCTTACCTACCTTTGTTCGCTAGTATTTGGAAAGAGCGCTGTGATTCCCAAAAAGCTGTTACAAAAGTGCAAAATATTTTTGTATTACATAAGCAACTGTAAAAAGGCCACTTCACACATCTCTCATTCATGAAAGAACATGATTGCAGCAACATTTTCCACCCCAATAAGAGAAGACAAAGATCTCAGGGGAACCATGTGTTTTAGCAAGTAAATTGCTAATGTGTGTGTGGGGGGGGGGGGGGAAGAACTGAGCACTTTGATGAAATTACTTAGGGAACTCTCAATTCCATGACAGAGTTTCTCTTTTTCTAGGCCCCCTTTCTGCTTGTTTTTGAATATGTGAGATGCTGGTCGTGAGAAGGCAAACCCCATTCTCCTGTTTAAAAACAAAATTATTTATCTATATTTTACAAATACCACCCTAGATTGTTAAAATTAAAGGATTTTTAATAGAGAAAAGTAGTTTAGATTTTATGTATTTGTTTATTATTTGAATTTCTTTCATGTTGGACAATAAAAATAACCTAGTCAATTTCACATTTTTTTTACTCAGTTTCATTGTTAGGATCTTATGGGCCAGTGAAATGCTTAAGGTGTGGGTAGCAAGCACTTCAAGGGAATGTTTGTTTGTTTTAAAATAAATTGTTTCCATTGATTTTTTTTAATTCGTAGAATTATTTCTGTAGACCTTAGATTTTGTAAAATTTGATATTTTTAGAAAACATCCATTTTGGGGTGAGATTTAACCATAAATGTATCATGTAAAGGTTAAGAAAAATACAATACAATTTCTAAAAGTATTATTTTTCCTTTTATGGATGAGCAGTCGGCTTAAAGACCACAGTGTAAATGGAGTTTCCTGTTCCAGGGTAGTGTTGGCTACCGCAGGAGCACAAAGGTCCTTTGGGAAAAACTTGATAGGAACTATGTGCTGTATGTGACCTGAGGCTCCAGGAACCAAAGAGCCAGAACTGAGGGAAACACATTTCACAGCCCTTTTGTGCAATTCTAAGTCCCATAAGCACTTCTGGGAAAGTAAACCCTGCACCATACACACAGGATGATTAAAGAATAGTGAAGGAATCTTGTACATGCTTTTCAGAAATCATTCTGTTATCTGTAGATTCATGATCTCTTCCTTGAAGCTTGCTGGAGTACTGATTTTTCAAAAAGCCTGCAAAGCTGGCCCATACAAGGTGCTGAGCAGGATTAAGGGTGTTGAGCATCTATCCAGAGCTGCTGGGCAGTAGGCACCTCGCTGGGCCAGGCCGAAGTCACTCTTCCAAGCAAAACACTTTCAGGATACTTCAGAGCAGAGTGTTCTTATATTATAAAGCAAACTCATTAGTTATCTGGTACAATATCAGTCCTAATTTATAACTCACTACCACAGGGTCTCTCTCTTGTAGAATATGTGTTGCTAATTCTCCCAAGCCCCAGAAAAGGCAAATTTGGAAGGGGGCTTTGAGTGAACACACCTTTTTTCCCTTGACTGGAGTGAGTAACCACATCTGCTGGATCTGGAATGTAATGAATAGTGATATCACTAACTGGGATATATCAGAATGAGGTTCAATTCCAGGCACTGCCACCACCTACTTTGTGATTATGATTGTAAGCAAATCATCTGATCTTTCTGTGCCACAGATCCCAATCCATAAAAAGGGATAATAGCACTTAATATCTCCCATTCTTTATCTTTTTTCCTACTTAGACAGTATGCTCTTTGCAACAGAAACTCTCCTATACCTGTGCTATCTCAAGTGATACCATTAGGTGTTAGTGCAATACACATCAAATTTGAGAGCTTAAAATAATTTTGGATGCAAAATCCACGAGGGACACTTTAAAAGTGTCTGATTTAATTGTGCAGCATTTTCAATGCTTGTTGAGATACATTTTGAAACTATTTTACTTTTGCTTACCACATTACAACACGATCTTGGAAACCAAAAGAACAATTCAAAAGGGAAACATTTTTATTAAAAAGTTAGTGAGAAATAATTTTTAAAAGGTAAAGAAGAAGCATCCGTCATATCAAGTATGTTGGGGTATGTCTACACTACAAAGTTAATTCGAACTAACAGCTGTTAGTTCGAATTAACTTTCATAGGCGCTACACACGCAAACCGCTAGTTCGAACTTAATTCGAACTAGCGGAGCGCTTAATTTGAACTAGGTAAACCTCATTCTACGAGGATTAACGCCTAGTTCGAATTAAGTAGCTCGAATTAAGGGCTGTGTAGCCACTTAATTCGAACTAGTGGGAGGCTAGCCCTTCCCAGGTTGCCCTGGTGGCCACTCTGGGCCAAGCCAGGGAAACTCGTCTGCCCCCCTCCTGGCCCCGGAGCCCTTAAAGGGCCACGGTCTGGCTACGGTGCTCGTGCCAGGTGCAAGCCTGCCAGCACCCAGCCAGCAGACCCTGCACCTGGCACAGCACGAGCCAGCCACCCGCTGCCACCCAGCCCTCCCCCTCTTCCCAGGACCAGGCTGGCGGCTCCCAGGAGCCTGCCCGGGGCCGCAAGAGGCGGACGCCTGCCTGGTCTAGTGTGGAGATCGTGGACCTCATCCAGGTTTGGGGGGAGGCCTCCAACGTCCACAATCTCCGCACTAGGCACAGGAAAGTGGCTGTCTAGGGCAGGATAGCTGCCAGCCTGGCCACCAAAGGCCACATGCGAACCCAGGAGCAGGGTTGCATGAAAATCAAGTTGGTCCAGTGAGACCCGCAACCCTGAGCTTAGAACATAAGAACATAAGAATGGCCGTACTGGGTCAGACCAAAGGTCCATCTCTGCCAACAGCGGCCAACACCAGGTACCCCGGAGGGGATGGACCAAAGACAATGGCCACGCCATTTGTCTCGTGCCATCCATCTCCAGCCTTCCACAAACAGAGGCCAGAGACACCATTCCTACCCCCTGGCTAATAGCACTCCATGGACCCAACCTCCATGACTTTATCTAGCTTCTCTTTAAACTCTGTTCTAGTTCTCACCTTCACAGCCTCCTGTGGCAAGGAGTTCCACAGGTTGACTATTTGCTTTGTGAAGAAGAACTTTCTTTTATTAGTTTGAAGCCTGTTACCCATTCATTTCATTTGGTGTCCTCTAGTCCTTCTATTATGGGAACTAATGAAGAACTTTTCTTTATTCACCCTCTCCACACCACTCATGATTTTATAGACCTCTATCATATCCCCCCTCAGTCTCCTTTTTTCTAAGCTGAAAAGTCCCAGTCTCTTTAGCCTCTCTTCGTATGGGACCAGTTCCAAACCCCTAATCATTTTAGTTGCCCTTTTCTGAACCCTTTCCAAGGCCAAAATATCTTTTTTGAGGTGAGGAGACCCCATCTCTACACAATACTGAAGATATGGTGTACCATAGTTTTAGACTTCCCCTCCTCCTTCTTCCCCTGGCTTCCCCCTTCCAGCTCCCTCCTCCCAGGTTTCCACCTCCCCTCTCCCACCCTCTCTTTTCCCCTCTCCCACCTCCTTTTCCCAGTCTCCCCAGAGGTTAATCCCCCCCCCCATCCTCAGTTTTGTTAAATAAAGAGAGTTTCCATTTTTGAACACACGTGTCCTTTATTTTTTACATCAGGAAGGGGGGCTAGGGAAGGGTAAGTGGAAAGAGGTGAGGGAGGAATGGGGCACAAGCCCCCAATGGGGAGGACTGGGGTGGCTCTGCAGGCTCCTCGGGGTGGAAGCTCTCCTGCAGGGCCTCCCGGATCCTGACAGCCCCCCGAATGACCGAATGACCCTCCCGGATGGCAGCCTGCGGCAAGTGCAGCCGGGCTGATGGCCGAGTGCTGTAATGTGCCGAGGGTGGGCACTCAGGGCACTCCAAGACAGGACTGCTTTGCTGTCCCTCATCGAGGTAGACAAGCAAGCGGGGAACCCTGAGAACTGTCTGTCTGGGGTGGGGGTCGGGTCCCTTTAAGCACAGCCCTCGGCTAGCCTGAGGCAGCAGCTCCACGCTTTCAGTCCTAACCTGATGCCCTGCCGGCACTGGTTCCAGCCAGCCTTAACTTCGGTTCAGGGACCACTCAATGTGGACGTGCTAGTTCGGGTTAGCAAAATGCTAATTCGAACTAGTTTTTAAGTCTAGATGCGCTAATTCGAATTAGCTTATTTCGAATTAACTAATTAAGTTAGTTCGAATTAGTGCTGTAGTGTAGACATACCCTTGCTGAGAATGAGATAATGTAGTGGTTGTCAGTTTTTCCAGACTACCATACCCCTTTCAGGAGGCTGATTTGTCTTGCGTAACCCCAAGTTTCACCTCACTTAAAAACCACTTGCTTACAAAATCAGACATAAAAATAGAAAAGTGTCACAGAACACTATTACTGAAAAAGTGCTTACTTTCTCATTTTTACCAAATAATTATAAAATATATTGCAAGCCCAGGTTGAGAAACACTGATGTAGCATATAGAACCATATAAAAAAGTCACTGTCTATATTACATTTTAGTTTCTACTTTTCATGTATTCTGTTGCACAACTAGGCAAATATCTGCATGAGTTGATGTAGACTTCTGCACACTCCCAAGGATGAATGTAACCCTGGTGTTGAGAACCACTGAGAAAACCACTGAGATAATTCCATTTTGAGAATTACTATCTCTTTGGCATACAGCACATATAATTTGATGGGTTTGAATTAATGTACAGCACCTTCTCCGTACAGTAGGCTATGACTTTGGTTTCCAAATCCAGGAGTGGTTCTAGGTGAGTAATATAAAATTACCTTCTCAAAACTAAAACAAAACAAAAACAAAACACACCACACTTCTGAAAGCTTGAAACGTAAACAAAGGAATATCATTTGCTGTTTCACCCCTCAAGATAATATTTCAGGCTTATTAGACAGTTTCTCTGTTAACATTATTCATTTGAAACAAAACCCCAGGTGTGTGCTTTCGAGAGGTCCATGTAAATCCACAAAGCTATACATAGCACTGTCTGATTTAGTTACCAGCTGACATTTCTCCACAGATACTCCATCAGAAGAGAGGAAATTCTGAACTTCCTTATTATTCCAACATGCTGAGCTGACTAGTCAATAAAAGTTTTTCCATGCAAACAGTGCCTTTTAATGCATGGGGATATTTTTACTAGTTCTAGTCACAGAGATAATATCATTAATTTTTTATCTTTTACCAAGTCCTTTGGAAATCTTTGCTGTCCTAGGGGAACTCCTGTTACATTTCCTGGTGACATTTTTGCCTTGTGAAGTATTTCTGAGAGAAGTTGTTTCAGTGCTTTGGTGTGGGTCTCAACAGCACTCTCCCCCCAACACACACTGACTGATCCATTAAGTGTCTAGACTGAGAGGATCTATCGGAAAAAGATACGCAAAATGCGCTCCACATTTTGTGTATCTTTTTCCGATACTTTTGTCAGAAGAGGCTTTTCTGAAATTTGGCCCATCTAGACTGGGCCAAATTTCAGAAAAAAAAAAAACCCTCTTTTGAAAGCCCCTTACTTCCTTATGGAATGAGGAATACAGGGGCTTCTGAAAGAGCGCGTTTGCTCTTCTTCTTCAAAAAAAGCGGAAGAGCAAACATGTTCCCTAGATGCAGCGGGGAGCTTTCGGGAAACCTCCGGTATCCTAAAAAACTCCCTGCAGTCTAGCTGTACCCTAAGGAATAACAAAAGGGCTACGTCTAGACTGGCATGATTTTCCGCAAATGCTTTTAACGGAAAAGTTTTTCTGTTAAAAGCATTTGCGGAAAAGAGCATCTAGATTGGCACGGACGCTTTTGCGCAAAAACACTTTTTGCGCAAAAGCGTCCGTGCCAATCTAGATGCAGTTTTGCGCAAGAAAGCCCAGATCGCCATTTTCGCGACTGGGGCTTTTTTGCACAAAACAAATCTGAGCTGTCTAAACTGGCCCTTTTGCGCAAAAGCTTTTGCGCAAAAGGACTTTTGCCTGAACGGGAGCGTCAAAGTATTTGCGCAAGAAGCACTGATTTCTTACATTAGAACATCAGTGTTCTTGAGCAAATTCAAGTGGCCAGTGTAGACAGCTGGCAAGTTTTTGCGCAAAAGCGGCTGTTTTTGCGCAAAATCATGCCAGTCTACACGCAGCCAAGGAGTAACAATGGGCTCAATCCATAAAGGGAGTTGGACACTTAACTGACACTTTAGCTGCCTAAGTCACATATTCAAGAACCACTGAGATGCCCCCACTCAGCAGCTGCCTCACTCTGGATGCGTTTAAATTTCCATAGGTAAAGTTCCTTAAGCATCTGTTTCTGCCTCTGTGTACATGCAAAACTTCCTGGCTGTGTCTATACTGGCGTGATCTTGTGCCAGAGCTATGCAAATGAGGCTCAGCGTGGAATATTGCCGAGCCTCATTTGCATAACTAATGAGCCGCCATTTTTGCGGAAGAGGCATAACAGCTTTGCGCAAGAGGGTTTTTCTTGTGCAAGAAGGGGCAGTGTAGACAGCTCCATCTTGCGCAAGAGCCTCTTCCGCAAAAATGGCAGCTCATTAGTTATGCAAATGAGGCTCGGCAATATTCCACGCTGAGCCTCATTTGCATAGCTCTGGCGCAAGATCGCGCCAGTATAGACACAGCCCCTGAGTCCTAAAGCCATTGAACTCTAGCTCACACTGGTGGGTTTCACAAACTACATATTCCCCCACCGGCATGGCCAGAGCATGCCTATCCCACACAAATGGTAGGCAGCAATTTTCCAGGCCGGCATTCCCTGGCATACTGGGACGTGGAAAATCTGTTTTCAGCTCCTACGTCTGCCAGATGTGAAGCACAAACTTGGTTTCCTATAGCCTAGCAGAGGGCCCTAATTACTTGACTACTGAGTATTCTGCACCAGGCCTTGTTCAGTCTCTCCTGTTGAAACAGTTCCATTTTATATGAAGTAATTGAAGATTAGTTGAGTCAGAGAGAGAGCAAGAGAGAGAGAGACTGACTCCGTAGCCAAGTGGTTAGGACAGCCTCTGGTGCAGGGAAGACAGAGTCCCTATGAATCCCTTTCTTAGATGCCTAACTCTGGATTGAGGATTCTAGTGGGTAGTAAATAACTTACATGGCAAGTGTTGTGGTGCCTAAGTTTTTTTGTGAACTTAGCCCATCCAGACCTTCAGCCAGAAAGATAGTGTGTGGGGAAGGGGAGACACAGGTCTGATTTTAGAGGATGGGAGACCTCTACCACAACCCCTCCCCAACTTTTCTTTTTGATACACAGTGTGTTCTTTTCCCTATTGAGCTAAAAGGAAGGAATAAGGCTGGAGAGAGCATTGTGGCTTTGCTTCTCTAGCGGTTTTTGTTTGTGAAGGTGGCAGTTGCATTTGTAACCTTCTGCCACAAGGGGCTGCTCTGTTCCCCCTGCTGGGAGACAGGCTGCTTCTCTCTGGAGTTTATCCTGAACCTGTACCCTTGAATTCTAATGGGATCTTTGCCATTAAAACCAGTGGGTGCAAGATTAAGCTCTCTAACAGGGTCTGTTTTTCCATTTTCCTTGTGGTACTGACAGAATTATTCATCAGTGTAGATTTCAGAAGACTGATTGGTGGATGTTTTTGAGCTGTTCCCTGAAACGATGAGGGCATGAAACTGGCTTGTTTTATAAATGAAAGGTCAGATTCTTTAGTAACCAGCCCCTACCAGAGGGAGGGGAGGGGGGAACCAGGAGGGCCATTTGGCTCAGGACTCAGGAGACAAAGGGACCTTAAATGCTGACATTTTTCTATCAAGTCATTTCCATTTATTATACCATATATTATTGAGAGTCGTAATTAATTCCGTTACTGTAAAGTGATTTTGCTTGGTCTGAGGGGGAATTTAACCTTTAAATTAGATGTTTATCTCTGCACAGGAGATTTTCTTATTCTTGTTTTTTCTTATGTGTCTTTGTATACAATAACCATATCAGGCTCAGCTGTAAGCTACCTCTTCGTCCAGTTTTAGATTCACCTTTAAAGGCTTTTTTGTGATAATAAACGTTTAATTCTAGTTGTTTAATAAACTTTATATCTAATCTGGCAATTGCCCCATGTTCATATTTATAATAACAAACCAGTTATTAGAGGAATTTAATAACGGGAACATGATAGCAGACAAAATTTCAAGACTTTGAAATCAGGCTATAAGGGCTGTAGTAAATAACACCTCCAAACCATAATTATATAATATGCATTGCAAAGTATATGCAAATAAAATTTAGTATAACCAATAGCCTTTAGTGAATTAATTTATTGTGTCTTACTGTGTTTTAAAAGAAACCCTTTATAAAAATGAAGTGAGAAAGTGGTGCAAGTAAGAGACAGCAAAAACAATAGAGTGAAGCAGCAGTTAAGAGTTTTAAGCCAACAACATCATTTCTTGTAGAAAAGATGCTTCAGCCATTAGACCAGGGGTGGGCAATAATTTTTGACCAGGGGCCACTTCAGAAATTTTTGAAGTGGCCTCAGGCCACCCCGGAAGGGACAGGGGCCTCAGGCAGAAGGGGTGTGGCCAAGACACTTCCATGTTTCCCCACCCTCAGACCCTGATTGGTCTGGGGGGGGGAGCATGCAAAATCTTTGCCCCGCCCCCAGAGAGAACCGCCAACTGTTCTGAACAGCTGGCGGTTCCCTCTAGGTCCCCGTGCCCCTGGCAGTGGGAGGAGACTTTGCGTGCTCTGTTAGGGCCTCTGCGGGCCAGATCAACTCATTTGACAGGCCGGATCCAGTCCATGGAGGCCCTTTTGCCCACCCTTGCATTAGATGGTGACCATACTGAGAGAGACACTTCTAGTTCTAATGATGAAAACTTTGTTCTCACAAATGACATTTCAATGCCACTTCCTCAAAATGAGGAGGTCATTAATCAAGACACAGAAATGCCAACAGTAGCAATAGATGCAGAATCTACTCTCGATTTAGAGACTGTGCAGGCAGAAAATGAGGAACTCGGAGATGCTGTGCTGCAAGAGCAAGAACTTATGACTAGCACAGGACACAGTGTAACAATAGTGGCATCAGAACCTGATACTGGACTTCTTGATAAGAACAATGTTGCTCAAATGCAGTCATTTCTCAAAGTTAGTTGTTTTCAGATTCCAAGTAATATACGGAAAGATGCTGACAATCATGCTTTTCCCACTTGTCTGCTGACAAAAACTCTTCCAAATGGAGAGATCAACACAAGAGACTGACTCTGCTGGAGCATGGAAAAACAGGCTCTGTACTATGTACCCTATTTCATTTTTAACAGTAATACTTCAAATGCATCAGTACTGTCTGATCCATCTGGTTGGAGCATCAGTAGATGTTGGAGGAAATTGAAAGACTGAATACCTGCACATGAAACTTCAGTATCTCATAATGATAACTATATTACATGGAAATCAGCTAGCAGAGCAACACTAGCTGACAGTTCAATTGAAAACTTACTCCTGAGTGAAATAAACACAGAAACTGATAACTTGAAAAAACTCCTTGAGTGCATATTGAATGTCATTCTTTTTCTTTCTGAATGGGGATTGGCTTTGTTTGGTTCCAATCAACATATCAGTAACCCTACAAACAGAAACTTTCTTGATATGTTTGAGCTTCTTAGCAAGTATGACCCACTTTTATCAGGCCATGGTAAGAGTGTTTGTGAATCACAAGAGAGTCAAAAACGCATGCAAGTCCATTACCTTGCCAGTCCATTACCAAGTCCATGCAAACACACGCAAGTCCATTACCAAGTCCAGAATACAAAATGAGTTTATTGACTTGTGTAGGGCATTTATACAAACAACAATTCTTGAAGAGAAATGACATGAGAAGTACTTTTCAATTATTGATGCAACTCTAGACTGTTCTCATAAAGAACAAACTTGGTTGTTCGATATGTTAAAATTATAGGAAGTTCAAAGGCTTCAATTGAAGAATGTTCGTTTTGTTCAATAATTTCACAAAATATGGAAAAGAAATCCCTGCTCATATATTAGAAATTCTGGAAGGCTTCAAATTAAATTTTCAAGACTGCACTGTCCAAGCATATGACAATGGATCCAATATGGCTGGGAAGTACAAAAGAGTACAAGCAGTCCTTCTTGAGCAAAATCTAAACTGTATTTTCTCCAGTTGTGGCAACCGCATAGTAAATGCTGTCGGCATTGATTTTTGCTGAATCATGCAAGGAAGCAATCACATACTTTGGAACAATCCAGCAGTTGTACAACCTCTTCAGTAACAGTCCTTGAAAGTGGGAAATTCTGAAGCAGCATCTGCCTGTTTTCCTTCATGGCATGTCGACAATGAGATGGTCAGCACAAACTGATGGCATTAAACCAGTTGCACAGCATTTGGACTCTGTGAGAAAGGCTTTAAAGTGAGCTTGAATCTCTTATTCTCACAGCACAGGCCTGCACTGAGTTTAAGTCAATTCAGAAGTATACATCCAAATTTTGCAAAATGCATTTTAATGTTGTCCATGTGGATAAAGTTGCTAAAAATGATCCATGAAACTATTTTTGTAATTGAAGCATGCAATGCTACATTAGATGTTGAGAGGGATAACATTGAACGACTTCCTAAGGATATTCAAAAGATTTGTGATTAATGGGATGCAATCCTTTCTGAGTCCAAATCAGTGGCACAGGGTATTGACATTTCATCTGAGTTTTCGAACATCTCAATCTGATGCAGAAAGGCACTACTGAGTCAATTTTTTTTTAAATTATTGACTCCATCAAATCTGGTCTTACATGTCGATTTGTGTCACTTTTTGGCTTCCTTTGGGAATTCATAGAACTAAGTGATGAAGATCCAAATTCGACGGCTGAATAGTTTCAACAAAGGCACAACGACAAAATTTCAAGAGATCTTTGTGACGAGATTGTCTTCCTGAAAAGCGTATGTTCTACCAACTTTAAATCGGACTGCAAGCCAAAAGAATTGCTTCAAGAAATATTCGATCTCGGCCTGTTGACTGTATTTCCCAGTATATCACAATTGCATTACGTATTTTGTCAGTATCCCTTCATCAGTGGCTTTAGGTGAATGCACATGCAATGTGTTAAAACAAGTATAAAACTATCATTGTTCTACAATGGGACAAGAGTGTTTGAATGGGCTAGCAATGCTTAATATTAACAGTGATGTTGCAAGTAAATTAGATTTTTCTTCAATTATAAACGAGTTTGCACACTATAAAGCCAGAAAAGTATTCCTAACATGAAGAATTTTGCTTGCAGTAGAAACTCACAATTAAAGTTACATTTTTAATATACATGCTATGGGTATAATGACTTAATTGTTAATAAATAAACATCTCAAGTGTTCATTTGCATATATTCTTTTGGTTTTAGTATGACCCTGTGGATGAGAAATTAGATATGTCGGGGGCCTGGGATCGGGGTTGGGGCTGGGACCTGGCTGGGGCCTCTAAATTCCAAGTGGCCTAAGCCTCTGTCATTCTCTGAGAGGGCCTGATAGTAATCACTTGTGTTAAAAAGCTGGAGCTTTAAGTAAAAAAACAAATATTGCAAGATTTGGAATTAAATCACCAGGTTTTTCATGTGGGGAGGAACAAGGGGAAGGGAATGTCTGGGGCTTCCTCTGGCTCCTTCTGTCCTTCACACCCATCTTTACATTACCTGAGGTGCCCTTTTCACAGTTGACATCTGGCCTTGGTGGCTTGGAAGGTCCAGGCAGGTGCTATTCAGCCATAGCTGCCTTCCCCAACAGTCAGCCTGCCAGGGTATCTTGCATGCTTTTACCTGCTCCCATTTAAAATGTTACTCACCGTTAAAGTGGTTAATACACAACACACATTCAGTTTTCCCTGTATAACACTGAAATTAAAAAATTCTGAGATAAGGTTAAGATTCAGGAATATCTGTGGACTAGTATTGACAGAGTTTGGGGTTTTTTTTATATTCAGAGACAGTTTCCATCTTTTCAAGAATTAAAAAAGTAAATTCAGAACAACATCCTTGAATTGTTACTGAAATAAAATTTATTCTTCTGTGGAACTGGTGATGAGTGGACAAAAGGACTTTAATTTATATTTGGAACTAAATATGACATTTTATTTTCATTTCCTTTTATATTATTCATTATCTGTTTAAAATCAAAACATTCCTTTATAACTGAGTATGGCAGATGGAGCAGGCAGCACCTCTGCAATGTGTTTTGCTGTTACTGGTATGAATGCTCCAAAATCAACAGATACATTTCTGATGTCGGAAGTCTTTCAGGATTCTTTTTTGGTGCATTCCACTGCTGAATAAAGGCAGGTGTGATGACATCTGCTTATCTTTTACACAAGACTGTCTAGTTGGAGCTGCTATCCAATCTGGTTGCCAGGTTTTATACAAACAAGAATGCATATATGTTGTTCATAAACTCCTCAGGTTAAAGCTCAGTGGTCTCTCTGAAAGAACCCAATGTATAAAGGATTTGGGAAAGTGTAAATTCCAGGAATTTTTAATAATATAAATCATATTATGTATTCAAACTATTCGATATTTAGAAATGCAACAACCCTGATATTTATGAAGGTATGCTTGAGGGTCTGGTCTCCCAACAAACTACTCGATATTTAGAAATGCAACAACCCAGCTATTTATGGGGGGTAACCTTGGGGGTCTGGTCTCCCAACAATTTGTGTGTTGGAATATATCAGTAGTAGTAGTTGTAATATTTTTATTGCAATAAAGCTTAAAGACTTGAATGAAGATTCTTGATTTTAATTTGATCACCATGATTATTGCCCCAAAGTTCTTACAATTTATTAGTCTAGCAGCATAATTTCCACTATTATTAGGGGAAATTATCAAGTGAATGTTATTTCTCTAAATAGAACTTTAGCTGTGGGCTTCTCTCTTTCTCTCTCTCTCTCTCTGGGTACGACTACTGTCTTTTTTTTTCGGAAGAGGTATGCAAATAGTGCTCACATTTGCATACCTTCTTCTGTTTTTTTTTCCCCGAAGGAGGCTTTTCTGCCGTTTGGCCCTGTCTACATGGGGCCAAATGTCAGGCCCTTGTGCATTTCAAAGCCATGGAGCCCGGGGTGAGTGGGGGAATCAGAGGCGCGTTTCAAAGGGGCAGCCACCGCACAGCTGATCCCTGGCTCAGCTGTGCGGTGCTGCTGCTTTGAAGTACCCTTTCTCTTAAAGTTCTCTAAGGACAAATACAGATAATGGATGTTGGATTTTGCACTTGATCTCTGAATTACTGGAATTTGTAGAATGCCATGAAATGAGACAATTCCTTACAGAGTAGGCTTCAGGAGCAATATATGCATTATTTATCTCAGCAATGGTGTGAAATAAATAGAGTCCCAGAAACTCATTCAGGGGCATGCCCACTCCAGATGCTTATTGAATAATAACTGTTGTATAAGGCTTAAACTTCCCTGCTTTATCCCACCATTTAGTTGGAGACTCAGATGCCTGAGATAACATATTTAGTGTAATGCTCTTTTGAAAAAGTCCAGTATCTTAGTAAAGCAATAGTTTTGCACACAGATAGCTGTTAGGCTGGCCAAGCATAGTTTTTTCTACTTTTTGGCACTACGAATGTATATATCAAAGTGCAGAGCTGAGTCCTGAGAGCTGAGAGTTGAGAATATTGCCAGGATTTTCATAAGTAACTAGTGATTGAGTACCTCAGGTTTTGGTTACTTGCTTGGTTCTTCTTAAAAGGGCCCTGTTTTCAGAAGGTACTGAATATCCACCCTCTGCAAATAAGGCTTACATTGGATCTTACGCTGGGTCCCCTCAATCACTAGTCACTTTGGAAAATGTTGGTCCTTAAGTCTTATGACAAGAGATTCAATACCATTCTCATATTTGCTAATTTTAAAATGTTCTCTTTATACAACTAGTTTCCCCTCCTTTCTCCTTTAAAATAATGATAACTTTCGCCAGTTTACATTCACAAACAATGTCAAGAGCTGCACTTTTCTTGCTCTTGGTCTTTCTAATTATGGGAAGCATGAGCAAGCTAACCTTCCCTTTCCTCGCCCTCCTCATTGTACAGTAAAATCCAGGATTCTTATCTGCCGGCTTTCAGACAATGTCATGTACAGTGAGTGTGTGGGGGAGGGAGAAACAATTGCTGGAATGTTTCTGCCCATCCTTCCACTGTGTGAGAGGGATGGAATTTGGAAGATTGCATTATTTCATGGAATAATCTAGCACCAAGGTTTTAAAATATATCAAACCTGAAGCTTGGCTTCTAAACCCCTTTGTAGACACTTAGGCTGCGTCTAGACTGGCATGATTTTGCGGAAATACTTTTAACGGAAAAGTTTTTCCGTTAAAAGTATTTCCACAAAAGAGTGTCTAGATTGGCACGGATGCTTTTGTGCAAAAAGTACTTTTTGCGCAAAAGCATCCGTGCCCAGTATAGACGTGCTTTTGCGCAAGAAAGCTCTGATGGCCATTTTAGCCATCGGGCTTTCTTGTGCAAAAAATTAAGGTGCCTGTCTACACTGGCCCTCTTGTGCAATCCCTGAGCGGGAGCGTCAAAGTATTTGTGCAAGAAGCACTGAATTCTTACATTAGAACGTCAGTGCTCTTGTGCAAATTCTCGTGGCCAGTGTAGACAGGCAGCAAATTTTTGTGCAAAAGCGGCTGCTTTTGCACAAAATCTTGCCAGTTTAGATGCACCTTAAAGTAGGTAATCTGATTTTCAAAAGTGCTGAATATCCAGCAGCATTCATTATGGCCTTTGGGACCAGCAGGATCCCCAGCACTTCTGAAAATCATGCCAGTTACATAGGACTTGAAAACACACAACAGTGGCACCGATGTAACTTAAATTGGTTTATTTAAAATGGTACTGCTTTCTATGTAAGCCAGGCCTTAGCTGCCTAAATTTGGATTTAGAAGTCCAACTTTAGGTTCTGATTCCTGAAAATGTTGACCTAGAAATCTAGGTATTTTCTGCAGTAGCGATGGCTTGTTAGCTAATTTTCAGCTAATGATTTTTCTTATATGAAATTTGAATAGTGCTAGGCACATTGGAATGTCTGTCATTTATTCTTAAATAAGAGAAAGTTATGGTGTGAGTAGGAAAATGTTATTTATTTCCCCATACTTTCACCATTTATACTGACATTCTGGATTTCCATAAAATGCTCTTTTTTTTTTTGCTTTGTATAATTTTGTGAGCAAACATGATTGCACACATTTGCTACACTGCTAAGCAAGTTTTCATTATTTATAAATGGGGTTTTGACATGGCTACTACGACCAACTTTAAATATACTTGGAGGAACACAGAACGTGTTTGGAAACACTGACCCTTTTGCACCCTGCAACTTTTCTTGATCTTCTTTCTCACAATATTTATTTGTTGATTTTGAAGGAATTAAGCTGATAAATGCAGTTCTCAGGTAGCCCCTCAGTGACATTTTAACCCAGGTTCAAAGCCTCTGTTGTAGTTCAGCTCCCTGAGAGGAGCTTTGATGTTCTGACATTCATTCAGGCCTCATTGGCTATTGTCCCAACTATTTACCTTTGTGAGGTTTTGGTGGCATTTTTTTGAGGGATGGCCGGTGTGGTTACAGGAGTATTCTAGGATACAGCACAATATCCTACAGCAGAACCTTGATTGCTTTAAGCTGCAAGAGAGAAGTAAATCACCTGTGATCTGTCATACACCTCAGCATAAATTGCAGGGTCAGTATGCAGCATGGGTTCATCCATTTTTCTTTTTATCACTTTTCATATCACTTTTCATACTGAAAGCAGAGGGGGTGGAACAATTTTTATTATGGGAATGCTAAAAGCTGTTATTATACTTCAAACTAGAAAGTGCTGCTGCACCCCCAGTTCCACACCCCATCCAGCAAGGATAACTTGTATGAGTTGATGTGTATTTGGCAAAATCTTTGCCACTTTACTAACGCTCCTTGGCCAGTTGAATCCAATGGGAATACTTGTGGGAATAAATTGAACTGAATTTGATCCATAAGGTACGTCAATGGGAGCAGAATAGTGTCCATATGTTTGCTAAAAGAGGCATAAAGATAAAACTAAGCTTATTGCACTGTGATCTGATAGTTTAAAAACAGATACTAGAGCTGAATATATTCAAGTGAAGAAGGCTCAGTTCTTCAAAAGAAATTGTGCTGAATTCATGAGCAAAACCTCACCTTGTATGAACCGGAGTAACAATCAGTGACAAATCTGACAATCTCTCTTCCACCTAGTATAATCACTGAATATGACCCACATAATTTCTAGCCTGCTAGTGAATCAAAAATCCTGGCTTGCAACAGGCTAATTTAGTCATATAACTTTTTGGTAATTAGCACCAAGTTAGTAAAATTAAACAGGATTTGGTGATTATAGGTGCATAAGAAATTTGTCGGTATATGTAAACTTGCTTAGAAAGTCAGCTACAAGTGTTTTTTTTTCTTAAGATTGGATTTAAGTTTAAATTATTAGAATCAGAATACAGACTTTTTCATCCTTCACAATTTCAAATACTAATTGACACATAGCATTCCGCTTATGCTCAGCAAGCAATTATGTTGGGATGAGATCTGCTCTATACAGCGAATCAAAAACTTCATAGTCCCTGAGGGCACACAGAACAGCAAAAGTCGAGTTAAGCTACGCAATATCAGCTACTCAATTGCATAGCTGAAGTTGAAATAGCTAAATTGGGCTTTTGACACTGTATAAACAGCAGGAAGTCAAAGGGAGAACACTCGTCCTTCAACTTCCCTTACTTCTTGTGAAATGAGGATTACAGGAGTTGGAGTAAGAAATCCTCCAGCAAGCCATTATTCCAAAATAATAGCTTGCTGTATAGATGCGTTCTTTGTTATTTTGGAATAACATCAGTTATTCCGAAATAAAGCTGCTATGTAGACATGCCTTGACTGCTTACACATTTGAAATAAATGGGGACATCTGACCTTTTGCCTGTAAGGAGATCGTTGACTTGTGCAGTTAGTGTCCCAGCCTGAAAATCAAATAGTAAAGGATTAGATTAAATTGAGAACTCCAGATAAAACCAAAATGGCTGGGCTAAAACCTTCTCACTGAGGGTATGTCTACACTACAAAGTTAATTCGAAATAACAGCTGTTATTTCGAATTAACTTTAATAGCCTCTACACAGGCAAACCGCTATTTCGAAATAAATTCGAAATAGTGGAGCACTTATTTTGAATTTGGTAAACCTCATTCTACGAGGAATAACACCAAATTCGAAATAGCTAATTCGAAATAAGTGCTGTGTAGACACTTATTTCAAATTAGGGAGCCTCCAGCCCTTCCTAGGGAGCCCTGGTGGCCACTCTGGGAACAACCAGGAAAACTCATTTGCTCCCCCCCTCCCGCCCCGGAGCCCTTAAAGGGGCAGACTCTGGCCACAGTGCCTGTGCCAGTTGCAAGCCTGCCAGCACACAGCCAGCAGACCGTGCACCTGGCACAGGATGAGCCAGCAACCCGCTGCCACCCAGCCCTCCACTGCTCCCCAGGACCAGGCTGGTGGCTCCCAGGAGCCTGCCAGGGGCAGCAAAAGGCAGGCGCCCGCCTGGTCTAGTGTGGAGGTCGTGGGCCTCATTGGGGTTTGGGGGGAGGCCTCCAATGCCCACGATCTCTGCACTAGGCGCAGGAATGCAGCTGTCTACAGCCGCATGGCTGCCAGCCTGGCCACATGCACAGCCAGGAGTAGGTGCGGATTAAAATAAAGGAACTGCAGCAGGCCTATGCCAGGGCCTCCCAACCAGGGACTGACCTGGTGGCCTGCCCACAGTGTGAGGCCCTGGACTGCATCCTGGGGGGTCAGATGGTCCATGCCCCCCTGGTCGTCATTGACCCCGGGGTAGAGGGCCCTGCCCCTGACACAGGGGAAGAGGAGGAAGAGGAGGAGGACAGCAGCCAGGAGCCTGCAGGGAATGTGCCCTGCACCCAGGACCCCCGCGCCGAACCGGAGAGCCCTCAGCAGCCTCATCCAAGGCTGGGGAGGCCTCCATATGTGAGTGCCATCACGGTCCCCTTATGTGGAGTGGAGGGGGCGAGGGGGAGCCCAGGGACCGTGCGCGTGGGCCTTGCCGACCACGGAACAGGCGACAACCTGTGAATCTGCCGTGCCAGCCGGGACATGTGGCCCCAGCTGGGTGCCATGCAGGGACCCTGGCCTGTTCCCCCCACGCGTCTATGTGTGAAGGCACATGACAGGCTCTTGACCCCGGGGAGAGACACTGCACACTGCCCTCCCTCCAGACGCCCCATCTACACAGAGGCAGGGCACATCTCCCCTCCCCCTCACACCACACCACACTATAGGCAGCACAGGGGCTGGGGTGCAGTCCTGGGCCAGCTCACACTCCCAGGGATAGCAGGACGTGATGGTGCAGAGACCTGCTGTCCTCACCTTGCAGAAGGGGGCTGGGTTTCACCCACTGTGTCCCCAGGGAGAACTGACCACTTCTCTTGTTTCACCGCAGCCGCAGCACCTGCGAGTTCAGGACGCACCACCCCGCCTGTAACATCTGTTATGCTTAAACGAAGCACCCGCACCCGAGCCAGCAGGCGCACCCGCAACCAGGAGGAGTTCCAGAGGCAGCAGCTGCGGTTGCAGGGATGGCAGGTCCACAGCCAGGAGCAGTGGGTGCAAGAAGACCTGCAGCTGCGGCGGGAGAGCTTGCGGGAGCTGCGGGAGCAGGGCCGTGCCCTCTGCGAGCACCTGCAGGCCCTGGCGGACTGATTGCTGCCTCCTGCTGCTCCAGCCCCTGCAGCCACCCCAGCTATCGCTCCTCCTCCCACCCCTGTTCCCCCTCCCACTTCTTCCGCCTCCCCCCATCCCTCCTATCCCACCTTCCACTCCCCCCCGGGAATGCCAAGGCCCCCGCACCGGCAGTGCTGCAAGACGGGAGGGCCGGCAAGACCCCCAAACCTGACCTTCCCCTACCCCTTCCTCCCCTTGCCTCCCCCTTCCAGCTCCCTCCTCCCAGGTTTCCCTCCTCCGCTCTCCTGCCCTCATTCTCCCCCCTCCCACCCCAGTTATGTTAAATAAAGAGAGTTTTTTGTGGCAACACAGGTGTTTTTATTGTACATCAGGAAGGGGGGTTAGGGAGGGGAAAGGGGAAGGAGGTGGGGGTGGAATGTAAGGCACAAGGGCCCAGTGGGGCACGCCAGGAGGACTTCAGTCCTCGTCTGCCTGGAAGCTCTCCCGCAGGGCTTCCCGGATGCGGACAGGCCCCCAAAGGGCCTCCCGGCTGGCAGCTATGCGGGGCTGTGCGTACTGGCCAGCCAGGTGGTCAGCCTCTGCCATCCAGGCTGGCAGGAAAGCCTCCCCCTTCCTCTCACATAAATTGTGCAGCACACAGCATGCTGCCATCACATACGGAATATTGTGCTGGGAGATGCTGAGGTGGGTGAGGAGATATCTAAATCGGGCTTTCAGTTAGCCAAAGGCCCCCTCAACCAGAATGTGGGCCCTGCTGAGCCTGGCATTGAAGGCCTGCTGGGAGGGGTTGAGGTGTCCCGTGTAGGGCTTCATAATCCAGGGCGGTAGTGGGTAGGCCCCATCCCCCAGCAGGCACACTGGCATGTCCACGTCCCCGACCCTGATGTGGCGGTCGGGGAAGAAAGTCCCGGCGTGCAGCCTCTGGCACACGGAGGAGTTGCGGTACACCCGCGGATCGTGTGCCTTGCCGGACCAGCCCACACTGATGTCCATGAACTGGCCCCAGTGGTCAGACACGGCCTGCAGGATCACGGAGAAGTACCCCTTTCTGTTGATATAGAGGGAGGCCTGGTGGTCCGGGACACGGATGGGGATGTGCATCCCGTCGATTGCCCCCCCCTGCAGTTGGGGAAGCCGAGGGTGCCGAACCCCTGGATGACCGCGTCCAGGTCAGTGAGGCGGACGACTCTGCGGAGCAGCACCCTGTTGATGGCCTTGACCACCTGCAGAGAGACACACAAAACGGAGGGTCACTGGGGTGCCCGGGTGGCTGGGAGTGTTCGTTCCCCACCACTGCCCCACTCCCCGCTCCTCACTCCCAGGAGCAACCCCCACTGCAATCCTGGCCACTGTGGGCGGTCTGTAGTGCGCTGGGACAGACCGAACCCTCCCGGGGAGGGCACTTACACCACCTCCCTCCCGTTTTCCCTGGGGCAGCCCATGTCCTCCTGGCAGCCCCCCCCTCCTGGCCCAGTGGCTGGTGAGTGCCCTACCTGCATGAGCACCGCTCTGACAGTGGATCTCCCCATGCCGAACTGGTTGCTGACGGATCGGTAGCTATCCGGCGTGGAGAGCTTCCAGAGGGCGATGGCCACCCATTTGTGGAGGGGGAATGGCAGGCCTCATGAGTGTGTCCCGTCACCGCAGAGCAGGGGTGAGCCACTCGCAGAGCTCGAGGAAGGTGTCCTTCTTCATCCTGAAGCTCTGGGTCCACTGTTGGTCTCCCCAGCGCTCCAAGACGATGTGGTCCCACCAGCTGCTGCTGGTGTCCAGACTCCAGATGCGGCGGGGCACGCTGGCGTCCGGGCACCGCTCCTCCAGGGCCCCCGGGGGGGCAAGGGGAGGGCCAGCGGGCTGGCCTGCAGCAGAAGGTGCCAGGCAGCCTCCAGCAATTGCTGCCAGGCTTGCAGCAAGACGTTCAACATGAGCACCAGAGTGCCCAGAGGCGGCTCTGGCTCCAGGTGCCGAGTGCTGTGGCGTCCCAAATGAGAGCAACCAAAGCAGGCGGAGAGGAAAACGCTTTGCTATCCCTCAGCGAGGTAGGCAAGCAAGTGGGAAAGCTGAGCACCGGCTGTCCAGGGGGGGTCCCTTTAAGCATGAGCCTCAGATAGCCTCAGACAGCAGCCACACAAAGCAATTACTGACCTGATGCCCTGCTGGAACTGGTTTCAGCTGCCCTTAAATGAGATCCAGCGTCCAATCAGTGTGGACGCGCTATTTAGAAATAGCAAAACGCTATTTAGAATTAGTTCTTGTGTCTAGATACATTATTTTGAATTAGCTTATTTCGAATTAACTAATTCGAAATAAGTTAATTCAAAATAGTGCTGTAGTGTAGACATACCCTAATTCCTTCTTCCCCTCTTCCCCAAAAAAGGAATGCTTCTCTCTGTTTTTTTGCTAATGATGCAGACTAGTTGCATACCTTCTTCTTGCCTCCTGAGACAATTTTTATTTAAAATCTATTGGGGTTTTGTTACCATATCTGTGTGAGAAATACTGACCTGAAGATCAGCTCAGTGAATTCAGTGAAATTCTAAAAAAATATAGAGAAAATATATCTGGTTGTTCTGTTTAAATAATATTTATTTTAAGGATGAAGCAGAATTTCAGAGCAGTTGTTCACACTTTGTGGCATCTATCTATTCAGCTTTGTATCACCAACCTTTAAGCCCCTGAAATTTTCACAAGTGTTATTAGAATGGTAATCCAGCTATGAAAGTATGTGAAATTAGAAAAATCAATAATTTAGAAGTTAAAACAACTTTGAACAAGTATAGGCCTAATTTTGCTTAAAATGGTCTTATTCTTACTGAACTGGCACCAAAATTTTCATTAACATGGAACCTTTGAATGTTCTGGTTTTGGCCAGCGCCAATAAATCTGCACCTGGAGGGGAACATCTCTGTATGGGGCTTTCACCTTTGTGCTAAAGAAAAGTCTTGGCCAACTCACTAGTCCTGAAAGCCATGACTGATGCTCTCTGGGTCCAGTTCATGCCGGAGGAGTCTGTGGGAATTTGCCAGGTTTGGCAGAAGTGGTTCCTGAAGTCTCTTTTGCAGCAGAAGTAAACCTTCCTGTGCTTTCTCATCTAAAATGAGACAATGTTGAGGAAGTCTCCAGCAAGGACTCATCATGTAGATTTCCTTCCTGTAGATCTTACTGAAGGGTAGGGGATGATTTTTTAATTGTATTGCCAGTGTCTTGCACATCTCTAATAATATGTGCAGTAATAGAAGAATTTTTCTCTTGAAGGATCTACAATCCTTTGCAAATCATATATAAAGGAATTAGTTTACTGAACACAAAAATGCAGGTGGAATAAAGTTGCAGTCTGATCCCAGGCAGCAACACTACCCCACAGTTGAGAACATAGTGTCACAAAGAATACTGTAACTCTTTGTAAATGAAATTACAGCATGGCAGTAGGAATTACCCAAACTGGAATTTGTCCAGGTCATCAGTACCAAACCCTATTCCTGAAAATTAGTGAAAAGAATTTATCAGACAATCTTACAGTGATATCCAAATTCAGGACACTAAAAGCATTTTTGTAATATTTCTTAATTTCTGTTTTTTACTGTTGTTTTATATTCTGTAGTATGTATATTTACACTGCATTAAAATACACTGATCTAATAAAAGGAATAATTTGACCTGCTTTATCCATTCATTACTTGAATGTGTATAAAAAGTCATAATTAATGATGCATTATACTAGGGATGTTAAATTTTAATTAATGAGCTAATTGAGTAGTTGATGGAATTTCCATCGACTACTCGATTAATCGATAAGGGGAGTGCTCACTATCCCCTTGTACCTCTGCCTTTGAAATGTACAAGAGCCACCCACAGCTCTTGTACATCTCAAAGGCAGAGGCACATCAGGGAACCCGCGTGAGCGGGGACTGAAGCTGTCTCTGCTCACATGTGGTCCCGACTGCTGCCCGCAGCTCTTGTACATTTCAAAGAAAGAGGCACAGCGGGGAATCATTTCCCCTGCTGTGCCTTTGCCTCCCCTGCTTGCCTCCCCTGGTGGAGACGGTGCTGAGGATAACCAGCTTTTAAGCTGGCTCCCCCCAGCACTGGCTCCTGCTTCTTCCCCCTTGGTGCCTCTGATACAGAGGTAGCCAGGGAGAGGGGGAAGTGACTAGTTGAGTAGCGACTACTCAGTTAGTCGCTTACATCCCTACATTATACACTAGTTTGTCTCTACTTTGTACAAACGTAAAGACATTCTGGCTGCTTATTAAGATGCCTAAATATAGATTTAGAAACCTAGCTTTAGACGCCTCCCTCCAAATCATGGCCTTTGTGTATAATACCTACAATTATACTTTTTATACAATCAAATTCAACAAGTTATTGAACTGAAAAGTTAAGTACAATTATTGTTTATGTTCGTAACATGTTTTAATACACATGCTGTCAGTATAGAAAAGGTTATTTCTTCAGATACTGCAAAAATACTTTTAACAAATCACTTCACTGCATGCAGAGAAAACTGTAACTGTAGGTAAATGTGCTGCTATACAACAGGAAAATAAAAGTAGCATACAAAGAACCTTTGCTGTGTTGGATGCTGCCCTCAACCTGTTATAATGTGAAAAAGCTCTTAGAAAGAGTTGGATTAATTTGTTTGTTCAATGTTAATTTTTGGGATAGGACTTTGAGAAGCTAGGTCTTGAGCTAGGGATCAGTAGAACAAAACAAAAAGTTATAAGCAAGGTTATAAAGAAATATTACTTTAAAAATGTGTTTGGTGCTGTCAAATAATAAGATGAAGAACCAACAATTGCCCAGATTGTTGCACTTTCCATTAATATCCTATTATTTTAATGCAATTTGAGCAACTAGTAATTTGTATATAGTCTTTGTATGGTGTGAATTGACACTTCACTGTTTCCTGCTTGTCAAAATAGAAATGACTAACTCATCTTCAGAAGAAAAGCAGATTTTGCTGTAATACCAAAAATTAGTCCCCAAAATGAAAGTTAAAAGTAGAGGATTGGAATTTGGTTCGACTTCTCATTTTCTCTTGGATTATTTACTTCTGCACTCTCCATTCCACTGAAATCTTTCTTACCAATGTCATTACTGGCCTTCTCCTTGTGAAGTCTGGGGGTATGTCTACGCTACAGTTTTGTTGGAAAAATGGCCATTCAGTCTGGACACTCTCTTTTGAAAAAACAGATTGCTTTTTTTGATGCACTTTTGCAATGTGGACGCTCTCTTTTGGAAGAAGTTTTTCTGGAAGGTCTCTTCCAAAAAAAACTTCTTCTGAAAGAAGCCTGTAGTCTAGATGTAGCCTAAAACCCAGTCTACCCTAGGGAAAAAAATCTGTTTTGTCAACGAAAAGCAGCCAAATGGACCTAATGATGCAGTGACTCACATGGTGTTTCAACAGAGTAGTGGGAGAAGGAAGGTCTAGGTCCAACACCCATTATCTATGAATGGAAATTAAGCCACAGTGTTCAGTCAGATGAGCTGTGTCCTGTTAATGGATTGCTGTGACCTTGGGCATGCCAGTTAGTATTATTTTGTCCCTGGTTTCCCCACCTGCAAAATATCTTTAACTTATGTGAAGCACTTTGAGAGTGTCCAGTAAAAATGCAGTATAAATGCACTATAGTATGATGATGTATGTGGAGGCTGTGTTTGGAGGGAATCATGATGGACTTTTTCTTCATGAACCTCATTCATTTACCGAGAAAGACAGGGGTAATTTTAACTTAATTTGATGTCTGTCACATACTGAACTATAGTTTCATACAAGAGAAATTGCCTCTGAGAAGTCTTCACACTATATGGCCCATCCGATCACTAGGGGTGTGTCTAGACTACATGTCTCCGTCGACAGAGCCATGTAAGTAGTTTACTCGACATAGTCAATGAAGCAGGGATTTAAATAATCCCCGCTTCATTAAAATAAAAATGGCTGCCATGCTGTGCCGACAATCAGCTGATCCGGCACAGCGCGGCAGTCTAGACACGGTGCGGTCGACAAGGGAAGCCTTTGTCGACCGCTCCTGTAAGCCTCGTGAAATGAGGTTTACAGGAGCGGTTGACAAAGGCGTCCGTTGTCGACCGCACTGCGTCTAGACTGCCGCGCTGTGTCAGATCAGCTGATTGTCGGCACAGCATGGCAGCCATATTTATTTTAATGAAGCGGGGATTATTTAAATCCCCACTTCATTGACTATGTCGAGTAAACTACTTTACATGGCTCCGTCGACGGAACCATGTAATCTAGACACACCCTCGGAAAGAACTTGCAACTCTGCTGGGACATTAGGGAGGGAATGTGCAAACTTGATACTGCCTCCTTTGATATCATGATGCCCCAGTACCTGATGCAGGAGGCTGAACTGTGCACAGTTCCTAATCTAACTTTTAGGGAGAGTGTGAGATTGGATGGTCATTATATAATACTTATGTAACTGCCTCGTACCCCTTATCACAGTGTTCTCCAACCTTTTTAACCACAAGATCACTTTTTCAATTTAAGTGCAATGTAAGATCTACTTCAAACCTAAAAACCCGTGCCCAACTTCCTTCCTGCCCCATCTTTGAGGCACTGCCTCTGCTCCATCCCTTCTCCGAGGCCTAACCCTGCTCACTCCATCCCCCAACCTCATTCACTTTCACCAGGCTGGGGTAGGGGGTTGGAGTGCAGGTTCTGGTCTTGGGCCAAGGAGTTTGGAGTGTGGAAAGGGCTCCAGGCTTAGCCCAGGGTGGCGGATTGGGGTCCAGAAAGGGTTTCAAGGTGCAAGCTCTGGGAGTTTCGGTGCAGGGGGACTTACCTCTGGGGCAGGTGGGTGTAGGAGGAGGTTCAGGGCCAGGACAGGGGATCAGGAAGCAGGCTCTGGCTGGGCACCATTTAACTGAGATGGCTTCCGGGTGTAGCAGTGGAGTTAAGGCAGCCTTACTCCTGCCCTGGTCCTGCACCACTCCTGAAAGCAGCTGGCATGTACAGCAATGGCTCCAGGGCACCATGTGCTGCCCTCATCCACAGGCATTGAACCCTCAGCTTCTACTAGCCACAGTTCCCAATTATTGACCAATGGGAGCTGCAAGAGTGGTGACTGCAGGCAAGGACAGTATGTGGAGACCTCTTGCTCTGCCCTTTTCAGGGGCTGCAGGGACATGCCAGCTACATCCAGGAGCAGCTGTTACCATGGGGATAATTACTCCAGCCATGACAGGTTAGGCATTTTAGAACTTGCTACTCAAAGAATTAAATTTAAGCGTAAGAGAGAAATGAAAATGATGAAATACACGGACCAGTCACAAGACCAAAATAACCCACTATGCAAGCAGTTAAAGAAGTAACAACAACTCCCTATGTATGTGTTGGGTCGGGAGATGACAGTGAAGGACAGTGTGTGTTTGTGAGAATGACAGAGACACACAGAGTGTGTGAGAGTGACAGAGATTTGCATTGCCAAGCTCCCTCCATCCCCTTCTTAATGGAGATAGGGTACAGGAGTGGAGGAGCCACCCTAACATCAAGCACATCAAGACAGCACCACAGCAAGCAGGAGGTTACCAGGGGGGCAGCTCCAAGGCAGAGGGCAGGAGCAGCATGATGGTGCGGGAGGGTCAACTGAAGTGCCAGTGCATGATAGCTACCTGGCCAAACTAATCAGGATCACCTGTCAGAGGCTCCAAGCTCTACTGGTAGATCCTGATCTACTGGTTGATGACCACTGCCTTAGCATCTTCTCAAACAGTAATTCTCAACCTCTTTCATAATAGGCCCCTGGTCTCTTCAGACACTTGTTCCATCTAGCTGGGATTTAGTCAGGACCCCTCTCCCATTTAACAGTATGGGAGGACAGTGTAGCTTACTAACCCCACCTGAAAACCCATATTTTTAAGCATGTTTAGCTGTGAAGCCCATGAGGTAAATCTTCAGTTGGAACTGTTCACTAGAACATGGTCAGAAAAATTATTTATGTATCTGAGTCTCTTAGGACGTCTGCTTAGGACGTAAGCAGGTTTTTTTTTTTTTTTTTTTAAATTAGAACAGTCTGTTTTTTAAAAATTGGTTCCTGGAAGACGACTTTCTCTAAAACTGTCATGTTATGCTGTTTATGTGAGTAACCAGTACAACACGTACAGTAAAGTAACTAGGATAGATTTATTGATTCTGGCTGAAACTAATTAAAACATAACCTTGAACACTTTGTGATGTTCACAGTTGGATTTCCAGTTACTTCTGGTGCCAATGTAGAGTATCTGATTCACCATATCATTGTATTCAACAGCCCATTTTTGTTTACAAAAATATACTTAACAGAATGATAGATTTTCTTTACAAAAATGTGTTTCACTGGCATACAGAGAACTGAATAAAGTAACTTTTTCATGTTATTTTGGCATCAAACACTTCCATAAAAAGGATTTTCTACCTGTCTTCCATAATTTCAAATATCACGGGGCAGCTCTTGATCTCCATGGATCTGACAATCTGGATCTCCATGGATCTGACAAGGGTTTTCTAAAGCCCTACCTACACTATGTGCAAAACCATGGTAAGTGTAGAGGCTTTGACACACTTAACCTGTAATAGTTACAGACAAGCAAGGATCCATGTTTTAGTGCAACCACTGCCATCGGCAATCAATATTTCTAGTGTAAGCTACTACACATTTTAATAATGTATAGTATAGAAATTTTTTTTTAAATTAGTTGCTGTGACAGCAGTCTATTTACTGCAGCAACATTATGTCTTTATTTTAGTGCTGTATGAGGAAATTTGAGCTTTCTCTCAAAGATCTGCTCTTATCATTGCATATCTCTTTGTTGTGTGTCTGAGTCTATTCCAACAAACACGACCTGTGTCAAGCACACACATAGGAGGCCTGGCAGATACTCTTACCAGGCTTGCTCAGTGAATCATCCACTTGTGTTTATCAAGGTACCTGATTCCAAAGAGTGCTACAATTCAGTACATCTCAACTGCAAGTTTTTGGTAGTCTTTTTATTTTAAATCTCTAGTAGTGAAGTAAATAATTTCACTTCCGTTGTGACGAAGGAGAAAATAAGTAATGACATAAACACGAACCATTTCTAGGTAACCAGGAGCAGCACAGATTTTTTTTTTTTTCAGTTTAAGGAAATTTTGATTTGTTAAAATAAAAATACCAGGTCTGAAGTCAAGTTTCAGCTAATATGTTTGACATATTTGAAGTTAAGTGGGACCTACAGCTTAAGTATCAGATTGTAAATTTCTACGTTAGCTACAAAATAGCCCTCAGTAGGATACGGGGCCAAATCTTTCTGCCTTTGTTCACATAATATTGAAATCACTGAAATCAATGACAAAGCTCCCACTGACTTCAGTAATAGCAGGATTTCACCCTAATAGAATAAGAACACCAGAATTTTCCCCTTAAGTTGCCGTATAGCCTCCCCAAGCATTTCTCTACAATGTTCCATTGTTAATGTCCCAGAGAGCTGACCAAAGGATCAATGAGGAAAAAATTATTTCATTAATTTATCCACTTTACTATTTGAAAGTTGTTTATGAACAGCTTGTGGTTTTTATTCTATTCATTAGCTGGAATTATTTGCCAAATAATGTCTACAAATATTTTAAAGTTAAAGTCAATAGATTATTTGCACATAGTTTGCAAACATTACATACTCTAAATTCAAGGTAGGTCAGTTGGCTTAATTGATGGACACAGCACTGGAGTCTCCTTCTTCCTTCTGTTCCTTAAATGGATGAACTGAACTTTCTGAATCAGATGTCAATATGAATACTTGCATTTGAATTCAGAACCCTCTTGTCATTAATATTCTCTACAATTTGCTTACTTCGCTGTTTCTGCAACCATTTCTGCCAATAAATTGGCTCAGTAAAATATTTGAAGAAAGTGAACAAAAGATGTCTAACACAGCCTAAGTGAAGTCTAGTTTTTATGTGAGCAAATATTGGAATATATTTTGAAGCATTTATCAAGCCCTAGTACAATATGAATTGTCAAAAGAGGCAGAGGTATTTAATCTTAAAAATGAAGTATTCTCAGAAATACTGTTGCCTGTGTTAATTCTGCAACTGTTTGGTTTTAGGTTTTTAAGTATTCCTACAATCTTATATAAACACAAGTTATATTTTATTATATGTTGTGCTTTCTTTTGTTATTGAAAAGGATCAATATATACAGGGGTCTTAATAGCTAGCTCATTGTTACGAAGGTATGAGATAGAGTAGTTTAGTCTTCCTCGTGCATCATCAACAGAGTATTAGCTTATTTCTTGATGGTACATGCATAATAAAGAACCCAGTTTGACTCTCAGACTGAGTTTGTGTGGCAGCTAGAAAAAAAATCTACTTTTAAATTGAGCAGTTTTGTGCCAAAATAATTGAGAAACTGGAAATATGGATATTGTCACTTTTACAAAGTCACTTTTTTAGAGTAGAATGACACTTTACATTTCTTCCCCAAAACTTAAAGCAAATGATTTTAGGGATATATTCCGTTTCACCACTCCCCTCAGAAATATACCATAATAATCTATATTAATTGTCCAAAATAAAACAACTTATGTTTTAGATCATTGCTGTATATGCCAGAGTGTAAGGAAAACTACTAAGTGTTTTGTATTTTAATTATTCACTGTAAAATCTATCCATTGAATATTTTACAATGTTACTCAATAAAAAGAACTCTCTTAGAGATGCCCATAGACTTAAAGAAGCAATCATGTTCAATAGTTTTTCCACATTCCCTACCCATATCTATATGTGATTTAGTAACTCAGTAACTTTATCTTATCTTTTTGTTTTAATTTCAGATGAATTTGGTGCTCCTGAAAGTGAGGGACTGATTGCATTGGCTAGATAGTAGCCTACTACTCAAACTCAAAGACTTAGAAAGTTGCTAGGGCAGCTAAGGCATATCTGAGTGAAAGCTATACATATTTTAATAGCTACTGCACCTTCACAAAATGGCTGCAGATCTAAATTAATTATAAAACACTTACCTGAATTTAAATAAAGTGAGTTTTGTTTAATGTATTTCAGAGTTGCTACCAGGGCTTCATCTGGACAGCAAACCTTAAAATTTAGGTATAGTTGTGCAACATTTATCTAAGGATTTGCAAAGCAAGTCTCTTTTGCTTTTTAGGCCTTGTCAGTACTTGGAATTAAATCATCCAATCAGTGGTAGCCAACAATAGATGTATTGAACTGGTGCAGACTTGAAGTGTAAAGAAGGAAAGCTATGATCTGCACTGGTGAAACTTACTTTTAGCTGAAAGTTGGGTAAACTTAGCCAACTGAATATGTGATTTTTCTTCTCTATGCTGCAGGTTTGTGCTGATGCAGCTACACTGGCTGCTGGCCAGTGGTGGCTGAATCCCTAAAATTATAGACAAGACCTTGAAGAAATGTATTATTTAATAATTAGTTGAGAAATGGACATGTACGACCAATCATTCTTTAAACAAACAAAAACCCAACACACAACAACAAAGAAGTATCTGGGCCAGGTCTACACCAGAAATTGTTATTGATATAATCAGTTCAGTTTCTTAATATGTCTATATTGGCAAAAGCCCTAGTGTAGATACGGCTGTACTGCTATAAAAACTATACTTTTTTGCCAGTATAAGCAGCACCTTTTCATTTGTTGCCCCACGTGACTAGTTGATGCCTGACCCTAGTGGCTCCTCTTTAGGCTTGGGGGAGGAGCATTTCCGTGTGGGCAGGCCCACACGCACTTATCCCCTGTGCTTCAATAGGTGCCAATATCCATGGGTCTATTCTTATTACTCAACCCACAGTGCTTCCCCATCCACAGTACTTCATTACATGGTTCCTGTATCCAGCAGCTGTTGTGCAGCAGCAATAGTGGTTGTAGACAGGTTGCTCTGTGGCCTCTGCTGGTAGCTTGTTGATCATACTATGATCTCTGGCTGCGGGGTGATTAGTTTGTTGGGACAATGGGCTCCCTCTAGTGGAAACTGAAGGGTTGTCTACCTGTCTGTCAAGATTTTTATACAGGGTTTCGGAGCAGCTCTAAAGTGACATTACTAATAACTACCATATGAGGGAATGCCTCTTCTTTGATTGCTGAGGTGGACTGCTGCTGGCAGTATCTCCAGCCAGAGTAGAGGGCTAAAAGAGCAGTTTCCTCCTTCATGGAGATTTGGAGGGAGCATCTTATAGATGTTCGGGTTCTGTATGAGAGGAGTTTGATGCATTTTAGCAGCAGCTCCCACAACACTAATTCACCACTATGCTTTGCATGACCTGGCCAAATAAATCATTGTCTATAGTTGATCTCATGCTTATAGGTGTTGTTTTCTTTGTGTGTGTACAGCATATGGCTTTGAAGTAATTGGTACAGATCTCCTCTGCTCTTCATAGCATTAATATTTCTGCAATCATACTGCAAAAGACTAAAATACTATTTGTTAGTCTTTAAGGTGCTGCTAGACTATTGGTTGTTTTTTAAGTTTTTCCAGTTAGACACTAACCCGGTTACTCCTCTGACGTTTTTAAAATACTGTAGTTATCTCCATTGCTTTGAGAATCCAAAGTGTCCCAGATCTTGTCATGGATGGCTGAATTTCACCCAGACCCATTCTGCACATTGGCACTGGGTAAAATCTATCCTAAAGCAGCTTCATCTGGATCAGCGACAATGGAATCTCCACTACTAACTTTTCTAATTGCATGATTTTGTGATCTAGACATATATTCTGTATGGAACACAACTTGACAGCAAATTTATTTTTATTTGTGACACCACTGGATATGAGCCTAAAATACCATAATTTGAAAGTCCAGTGAATTAATCACATGCCTTAGCTTCAGAACTGAGAATAATATAGTAGTTTCATCTTGAGCCATGCAGCCTATCTTGTTGGAATTAGTAAACTGAATGAAGATAGTTGGATAAAGACAATCTACTTATTTGCGCTTGGAGTGCAGGACTCTTTTCTTCTCCGGGTAGCTAATGAGTGGGTTTTGTTTATGTTCCTCTTTTCTAGCTTGTGGCTCCATGTGATAATTGCTGTCTCATCCCTTCTGCAAACACCCTTCAAAGAATACTGTGCAGCTATGAAAGAAGATGTTGGACGGAGTGTATGCAGGGTTTTTTCAACCCCCTGATTTTCTTCAAACACAAATAAATCATACAAGGGAAATAGATGCAAATGTCTGACAGATGATTTCTAGACAAATCTAAAATCCAATTAACAAGTGACTAGCAGAAAATACTTCAATTATACAAATTATTTTGGAAGTTTTTGAAATTGTTGCTCTTTTGTGAGAGAATTCTCGGCTGCTTTGGACATGATCCTATGAAGTGTAGAGGTACCTCAGTTCCCACTGACGAATGAAAGTTGGGGATACTTAGAATCTTGCATAGAAAGTTGGGTTCTTTGGAAAAAAACACTGGGCTTGATTCTGCATCTAGTGAAGTCAGTTGTTGTTTGGCCACTGAAATCAGTATTAATGTAGCAACTGACTACAATGGGAAAGTGATCAATTTTACTGTTTAAGTAGAGTTTGTGTGCAATTTTAACCATATGAATTGTTTAAATGTAACCATTAAAACTTGGAAAGTATTGGTTGGGAGTTATATTCAAGTTAATACAAATTAAATAACTCACATTACTGATACTTAAAAACTACTAAAAACTACAGAACTTTTAATAATTTCAGCAATAACAACAAATAAGAAAAGAACACATTTCTGATTTTTCATACTCCTATACTTAATTCTTTAGATATAATAAATGCCAGAGCTCAAAATGGTTTAAATGATTTAATGGAATCACAACATAAAAACAAAAAATTCTTAACCATGGACATCTGCTCTCGGTTTCATTTGTAACCTACTGCGTTACATGGATTCTTGTCCAAGTCTCTTGGATATACACAGTGCATCTGGAAATGCTGTCAAAACAATCTTTTTTCATGAGATTTCCAGTATTTCTAATTTCTGACCAAGAAACTCCTCAGAAAATCTTTTTTATTTTTGTATTTCAGCACTCTTTTAGAACCAGAAAAGAAGTGCTTTATTGGAAAATGATTTCTTTTTTCAATCTATACATTATCCAACTGCAGAAAGATTTGTTCCTATTTTTTTGCTTTGGAAGTTCTAAGCAATTCTTCTTTCTTCTGATTCCATTTGCTAAGTCCTAGTGACTGTCACAACAAAAAAAGATGGTAAACCATTTGAAAATTTGAACCTATGATCCCAAATTTAGCATTTTTGTTAATATCATGTACATACTTTTGTTAAAATACTAGCAGCAAATCACCTGTTCTGTAATTTAAATAACTGCATAATAGACTGGCAACTACTTCACTCAAAACACATTTCCTTTTCCCCTGTGCATTAGATGAAAATTTCATTTTGACACAACAGGATGGACTTAACATATATTGTAAAAATGTCACTGTCTGCCAAAGAAAGCAATTATAAACATAAACATAAAGCAGTATTGAATTATCAATAGCACAGCAGACCATGCAGGGAACTTTATAGAACATTCATTCTTGTGACATTTGAGTGAAATTAGTTTCCCCTTTGGTAACATAAACCTTACACACTATACACTTTATCAACAGAATCTAAGTCAACTTTACACTTTCACAAAGTTATTTGAATTGCAATTTTCTAAGCCAAAACTAAGCAATTTCTTAACTGAAAAAATTCTAGTACATGGACTGGATTCTGATTATAGGTATAGCTGTATAAATCTGTAGTAGCTCCACTAGCATTAGAATTACACCACTCTAAGTACAAGCAGAATATGGCCAAATGTGTGGGGGCGTTGAACTCATTTTTACAGAGTGGTAATTTGCAAGATGTAACTGATTCTAGGGGAAGATTAATCTTGTGATTTTTAATTGGTATTCAAAATTTATGTCTGTTTTTGGAGCTGTGTTTTTAGAATTGTATTTCTTCATTTTATTATGCACAATAGCCTATGACTTGTATGATTTATTAAGAATAATTTTAATCCCCCCTTAATTTTTTACAGTTAAGTAACACTAGGGTTGTCTAATAAATTAAGATATATATTTATTATGGCAATCATTTTAGTGTATAGTTTTGATTATGAAATCTGATTTCCAAAAGCAAAAATGTATGTAAAAATAAAACTTGATTGACAGTAACATTCTGCATGGGCCCCAAATCTTCCATTAACTTTCAGTCTTTCAAAGACCAAGTCCCAAACTGAGGACCACAGATAATAATGGTAAAATTTACAAATTGTAGCCTGATTGAGTAAGAACAAGCTAACTGGTACATTTAAGAATAAAATGAACGGCGAGCCCTGGGACCAGATGTATCTGTCACCAACTTGGGGAAGTTGCTATTTCTGGACTTGATCCTGCCCCCAGTTAAGTCAATTACAGTTTTGAGATTGACTTAAATAGAGCTACCTTGCCTCCAAATATAATATAAACCTGACTTTAAATATAATTGATCAAGCATAGAAGTGGGTTGTGCCCACAAAAGCTCATGATACCATCTACATGTTTTGTTAGTCTTTAAGGTGCTAACTAGACTATTTGTTGTTTTTTAAGTTTTTCCTGTTACAGACTAACTCGGCTACCCCTCTGAAGCAAAAGCACCTAAGACTTTCATTAATTTAGGCACTTCTCTTGACTTTTGAAAATGGAAGCTAGGCTGCTAAGAAAAAAACCCTTTCCCCCCGCTGTCCTATCTATGCTGTAGAATGGCTTCATTTGCTTGCTTGCATCTAGCCATTTCCATCAGCCTCCTTCCCTCAAAAGCACCTCGTACCCCTCATTTTAAAATTAAAAAATCGACTGGCTATAAAGTTATCAAATCCCAGAGGAAAAGGAGGAGACGGAAGAAGCTCTTTGGGCACCTGAAAGCGCCCAAGATTTAACTTCAGCTGATCGAAACAGCTTTCCAGAAAATCACTTCCCGCCAAAAACTGCTGCTTGCCTGTGTCACAGGAGTGCAATGCTCCCAACAAGAGGAAGGAGCTTGTTACATATATCTCTGTGGCGCAGCAGTACCAAATCCCGTGGGACAGACACACTCGGCTGGTGGGTGGCTGGATTGGGCACAGATTGCAGCCGGGGGGACCGAGGTAAATCCAAGAAGAACCCACCTACAGGCAGTTCAATTTCTCTGTATTTGTAACTGCCCTGGCGATCGGGTCCAGGGTTTGGTAGCTAGTTGGTAACAGCAGCCTCACTGCAGAGAACTGGCCAGACTACGGTGGCTTATTTTCCAGCCGGCAGGCAGGAGAGCTGGGAGCCGCAGCTCCCCTCGGGGCTGGCTGCGGCCTTGGGAAGGGGCAGGCGGGTCTAGGGGCTAGCGGAGGGGCAGGGTCTCTCCCTGGGGAAACCCGGTTTTTACTTACACCGGGAGCAGCTCGAGTGGCGGCCAGGGGACGGGGGCGGGCGCCCGGCTCTCCTGGGAAACTCTCAGCGGGACTTGCGTGGGAAGATGCTGCAGCCCCGCAGCGAGGGCCGGGCGCGGAGCAACAGGCGGCCGGAGGAACGGGAACAACGCATTTCCTCCTTCCCTGGCATGCCCGCCGGCCCCGCAGGAGCGGCTGCAGCGCCCGGCCCTGCCGGAACCAGAGCGCCAGGCGGCAGCGACGCCAGGGGGCGGAGGGGGGGGGGGGAGTTGGGTGGCAGCCACAGAGGAACCAGACAGCCTCAGCCGCCCCTTAGCCCAAGCACGTCCTTCAGCTCTGGTCTGCGGGGGCGGGGCCCCTCCCACGGCCCCTTTCATGTACCTGCTGCGGGCGCCCTATAGAAACCGCGCGAGTCGCGCTCCACGAGGCTCCGGGCTTCTCGGACCCACAGTTCCAACAGAGCCTCTCTTAGAGCCGTTTGCATTGGGCAGAACGTGCAGCATTGTACAAATGCAAGTTGGGGTCTATCCAGGGGCAAACCCGGTCCTTCCTGGGGCGGGAAAGTGCCATTACGGGGGGGGGGGGGAGGTAGAAGGCCCCTCCGCTGACCTGTACGCGGGCTACACTGTGCAATCGCCCCTTCATTCCTACCCTGAAAGGGAGACGAGTTCTTTCTTTGTGAAAGGCAAAGGGGGAACCCCACGTCCGGGAACTAGTATGTGTGCAAGGACCTAATTGTTTTAGCTTCTTCTCCGATCTAGGGTCTGTTCGTACAGTAGAGAGTGTGTGTAAAGAGAGTGTGTAGTGTTGCGCCGTTGGTAGTTTAAGCTGATACACACCAATTGAAACACACACAAAACTGTTGGGGAAATACTTTAAAATTAATGATTCCGGTTTATGCAGCTTGTAGCAAAGAACCATTAAATGGTTGCCGTTTTGACTAACATTCGTATGTCTTCCCCTCTTATGTGTGCGTCTTTGACAACTCCAAGTTGTCATTTCTCTTCCTTTCAGTATTTCCAGGCAGCGTTGCTTTGATTGCTGTGAGCATGGGCTGCAACTGCTGGATTGAGGTGCAAGATTGTTCCTTTAGAACACACGCACACAAAGTTCTTGTCTTGAGAAACAGTGCGATTTGCAGGAAACCCTCCGGATGTTTGCTGCTTTTCATGTGGCATTTGTGGTCGACTCTGATAACGCTGGGAGCACCACTTCCAACACCACGTTTTGTAATGGAACTGAAATAGAAACACATCTTTGCCGAAGAATACCTCCTCCCCTCGTTCGTTGCCTCACACACTTTTATATTCGCAAGTTTAAAAGGTCAATAAATCAGAAAGCTGAACTCCCAGTGGCATTGTTAGGTTGGGAAAGTCAACGAATGACACACCCCTCCCCCCACCTCTCCCGGTTCGTGTGCGGGTGAAGGTTTTTGGATACACAGTCACAAGTAGGGGTTGTTTTAGTAACTCCTAAGGAAAACGAGATGAAGTTTAGTAGTGGGCAAAACTAGATGCTTTCTAGCCTCATTCAGTCTCAGTATTGTCAGTATGGTTTGGTATAAATAGGTTAGGGCTGGAATTCAGGAATAAAGCATGCACACAGTGAAACAGAACATGGGGGGGTGGGGGTGGGGAGAGAGTTGGATAATCTATGTATCCATGACACCAAACGCTCTGGAAAGGTCACACACGCCGCCAAATTTTCCATACAAATCAGCAAGCTTTTACTTTCTCGGCTTGGGTTCAAAACACACCTTAAAGTCACTTTGATCCCAGCTCAACGAGCTGTAGAAAGTTTGCACAAATCTCCCAAACAAAGTCAGCGGCGGTTTGCTTATTTCATGACCTCATGTTCATTATATGAAAAGACGTTTTCCCCTATATTAGAAAGTGCAAGCTGAACGCTGGTATGAATTTTTTATATAGTCGTTCACTAAATTTATAGCGCTTTTAAATGTTTGCCTGGCAGAAGAAGAAATGTTTTCCTCTTGAAGTTGGATGTTCCCAACAGTATTTGTGCTGTCCTTGAATGAAAAGGATTGCTTGACAGTTCACCAGGATCAGCTCATTCAAAGATAATATGCTCTCTTACAAGGGGTTAGATCCTGCAGAAGGTAGGAATTTTGTCTGAGCTAAATCGTAATGACTGGGCCTCAATGCAGCCAGCGAAGGATTGATCTGCAGTCAATGGAAATCTGTTCACGTCCATGGTTTTTAAAGGAGCCCTCAAAATACATTAGGCAGCCGAACAGTTGTTGAGACCTAGTATTTATCTTTTAATTTTAATTTCTTTTTTTCAGTTTTAAGTTATCTTTTTGTCACTCCTACTTTGAATATGCACCAGTGTTCAATAAAAGGGATGTAAATTTTCCTGTCGAGTTAATATAATTCAGATAAAAGATATTGTTAATTTAATTCAGATAAAAGATATCGTTCTCCCATGTTTTTCAGTAATCCACGAATATGTTAATTCATTGCCAGCCCCGAGAAACTACTAAAATCGTGCTCTAGCACTCTGAAAGGCCCAGTGTCACTGGCACATCGAGACTGGGCACAATATTAAAGCCTCAGCCACACACGCACACAGACAAAATAAGGACCATATTTTTTTAAAAGAGTCGGAAGGGAGAGTAGGGTAGTCAGCGCAGTACAGTTTGTATTTGAACACCTGAATTAAACATTAATCCTTAATTCCTAACAGGAGTTTCTGATTGTTATAACTAATTATATGATAACTGCATTTTTGCGAGCAAGTTTAAAGTATCTAGATTATTGAATTTATTTTAATGTTATTTTAAATGTATAATGTGGAAAGATCATGTTGGTATTGGGGCAATTTGCGGTTAGTTATAAAAAGCTGGTTATTTTCGTAACAGTTTTTGTAGCATCTCCCACACAAGTCAAAGAGACAAAGATACATGTAAATTCTTGTCCTTGATCATTCTTTTTTGTGTGTTCGACTCCCAAGCTTTCTTGGTTGACACAAACATTCAGATGGGAAAATTCCTAAATATGCTTTTCTTTTTAGGAGTGTTACTGAAACTAGTGCTTTGCGAAGGAACAGGAATCTTCTCCGCGACAGTGACAAATGCCTTTTTCTGTATGTAATTCACAACGTCCTAACATTAGTATTTTGAACACAATCATTTAGAACAGACTCGTGAGGGACTAAGCATTTCAATGGCTTTAAAAACGGGGACACAAAACCAAGAATGGGCCCAAAAGGCTCACAAAAGCCTACTTCGAACACAGTAATGCAAAGTATTGCTTTCTTGACTTCTACTAGACATTTCAATTTTAAATGAAAAGATTCACATTTTATTTTACAGGAAACATGAATAAAATGCTGGATTTCTTTAAAGGGGCGGCTCACTTCATTCATGAAAAGAGGAGAGGATTCATGTAGTGTCAGCTTATTTGCCCATAGCTATTGTCCAAACAAAGATGTCCTTAACCAAATAAGCCCCTTTGATCTTGTGTTTAAATCTCGGCGCTATTCTAAGATAAGCATTCATGCATTTAATAGAGCCATAAAACAATGCAAACATTAATCTGAGACTTTATGAAAAAGTTCTAATTTTTATTACCTTATATGCTACATGAGCACACAATCGAATATACACATATATATGTATATAGAAAATATAAATCATTTATCTCTGTGATCGGATTTTATGCTTGTTTTTCAAAATTCCCAGCTCTATATTATGTTTAACTATATTTACATAATAATTGTTTATTGTATATATTTAAGTTATGCGTATGGTATGTTCACCATACTTCCGAATATCCAAACATCTGTAAGGTGAAAACATTGTTCTAAAAGGTCAACACAAGTGCAGAGCTATATTTTATCACGTCCAGGCTGTATATTATTAGAAACACATAACTGAAAATCTACACATTACAAAAAGGAAAAATGATGTGAGGATATAACCTTTAATTTAAAGAGCCATTTATTGGACTCCATCTACTGAGGTGTCCACGTGAAAGATATTTCCTCTTTTGGCTACGAAGCTGGATATGTCTATGCTAATTATGAAATTTAGGGAGAGGAGGTAAAAAGTTTGGCTAATCACCCACCAGGCAAACCCGACCTATTTTTTTTTTTTTAAATAGTGGAGCTAATGTGAGGTTTGTACCATCATATAGATCGTGTCTGCTCTTTTGTTATACCCCTTTCCCAGTATTTCTCTATCTTGACTATTTATATTGCAAGCTTCGGGGCAGGAACTGCTAAGAATTCAATGTTGTATAGTCCCTAACCAATAATAGGTGCCTCTCGTGTTTTGCGCTAGTTCAAGACCTCAGTAACATAATAATTATTACTGGGCTACTTAACTATATTAGAAAGTGGAAGGGGTTTACATATATTCAAAAAGGGGTTTGTTATACAATACAGCACGTCACCATAAGAGCTATTTCCCTCGCATTCTGATCTAAATCCTAGAAAAATCCGTCCCCGCCCGGCGCTGTCTCTCTTGTCACCTGGGCAGGTAAAGAGCAGCTGGAAGGGGCGGGGGTGGGACTCTTCCATTCCCCGCTCGCAGCGGCCAGCCCCTGTCCCCGTCCCAGCCCAGAGCCCGCCCCCGCCCCCCCATTGGCCGCGGCTCCGAGTAAATAGGGCCGCGCTCTGACAGCTGCCACAGTGAGCCGGGTGCCCCCCACCAGAGATCCTGCTTCAGCCTCAGCCCCGCGCCCAGCCTACGGCACCCGGGAGCTTTCCCTGCTGCTGCCCCGCGGAGCCAGGCGAGAGGCCGCGGGCTGCTCGGCGCAGACGGTCCCTTTTTGCCTCCCAGCTGGTGGCCGGGGAGGGGTCGGAGGCGGGTCAGGCTCAGCCCCGCTCCTCCCGGTGCCTCCGGCTGCCCGGAGATGAGCAGCCCCGATGCGGGCTACGCCAGCAGCGACGACCACACGCAGGCCAGGTGCTCGCTCCCCATCATGATGCCGGCCCTGGGCCCCTGCCAGTGGGCAGAGTCCCTGAGCCCCCTCGCAGACGCCAAGGTGAAGGGTGAGGCGGCCCCGGCGGGGGCCGCGAGCAGCCGGGCCAAAAGCGAGTCCCGCATCCGCCGGCCCATGAACGCCTTCATGGTGTGGGCCAAGGACGAGCGCAAGCGGCTGGCGCAGCAGAACCCGGACCTGCACAACGCGGAGCTCAGCAAGATGCTGGGTGAGTGGCCGCTAATGACCCGGTCGGCCGGGCTCTGAGCCGGGCCAGGGGGCTTCTCCTGCCACTTGCCTCGGCCCAGCAGCGGGAAGCACACGGGGGGAGGGGGCAGTGCGGGTGCGGGAGCGGCCCCCCGTCCCCCGGCAGAACCCAGGCAGCGCAAAGGCAAGTCACCGAGCGCTGCTGCTGGTACCTGTGCCGAGGGCGCGGCGGCGCGGCTCGGGCTGGAGCAGGAGCAGGAGGCGGAGAAGGCGCGGGACGAGTTGCCGAAGCCCCCTGCCCAGGGACTGGATTAGCGAGGGGACCTGGAGAACCTTCCCTGTTATTGGGATGGGGGCGGCGCTGGGGGGCACGTGGCAATTGGAGGCACGGGGGCGGCCGGGCGCTGGGCGGGGGTGCCTGGGACAATGCGGGGACCGGGCACTGGGGGAGGGGTGTATGGGACAATGAGGCCGGGAGGATGGGGCGCTGGATGGGGCCAGGGAGGATGGGGCCAGGCGCTGGGTGCGGGGAGCACCGGACAATGCGGGAGACTGGGCGTTGGATGGCCTCATAGGAAAAGGGAGGACGGCGGCTGGGCAGGCGGGGGCAATTCGAAAGTGGATGGGAGGCAGCGGGAGCTGAGCAGTGGAGCGCTGGGACAATGCGGGGACTCGATGGGGGGCGCACGGGACAATGGGGGAGACTGGGTGTTAGGTGGCCTCATAGGAAGAGGGAAGACGGGAGCTGCCGGTCGCTGGGCATGGGAGCGCTGGGGCATTGCGGGGACCGGGGCAATTCGAAGGTGGAGGGAGGCGGCGGGCGCTGGGCAGTGGAGCCCTGGGGCATTGCGGGGACGCGGCGGGGGGCGCACGGGGCAATGGGCGGAGGACTGGGGCGGCCGAGCGCAGGGAGCGAGCGGAGGCCCCCGGGTTACGCGTGTCTCGCCCCGCAGGGAAGGCCTGGAAGGCGCTGTCGCTGGCGGAGAAGCGGCCGTTCGTGGAGGAGGCGGAGCGGCTGCGGGTGCAGCACATGCAGGACCATCCCAACTACAAGTACCGGCCGCGGCGGCGGAAGCAGGTGAAGCGCCTGAAGCGCGTGGAAAGCGGCTTCCTGGCGCACGGGCTGGCGGAGGCGCCGGGCGCCGGGCTGGCCAGCGAGGGCAGCGGCAGCAGGATGTGCGTGGAGAGCCTGGCCCTGCCCTACCCGGAGCAGGGCTACCCCGGCGTGCCGAGCGCGCTGCCCCCGGCGCTGGGCCACTACCGGGACTGCCAGCCCCTGGCGGCCGCCTTCGACGGCTACGCCCTGCCCACGCCGGACCCCTCCCCGCTGGAGGCGGCGGAGACCGAGGCGGCCTTTTTCACGCCGCCCCTGCAGGACGAGTGTCAGCAGCTGGCGCCCTTCGCCTACCCCGCCGCGCCCGCGCCCGACTACTCGGCGCACGGGGCCGAGAGCCCGGCCAGCGCCGCGCTCCGCCGCCACCTGCCCCGCGCCGAGCCTCTGGGGCAGCTCAGCTCGCTGCAGAGCCTGCTGGGCTGCCAGGGCCCCCTGCACGCCTACTACGGGCAGCTGTGCCCGCCCGCCGGCCCGGCCCGCGCCGCCCAGCTCCAGCCGCAGCCCTGCCAGCCCTCGCCGCCGCCCGAGGCGCAGCAGTGCCGGGAGCCCCTGGAGCACCTGTCGCAGGACGAGCTGCTGGGCGACGTGGATCGCACCGAGTTCGAGCAGTACCTGCACTTCGCCTGCAAGCCCGAGCTGGGGCTCCACTTCCAGGGCCACGAAGCCGGCCTGCCTGCGCCGGACGCCCACGGGCCCATCTCCTCCGTGGTGTCAGATGCAAGTACTGCTGTGTATTACTGCACTTACCCAGACGCCTGAGAGCGCCGGGCAGGCCCCAGCGCGCTGGCTCTGGGAAGGAGTTGGCACCGGGGCGGGCTCCTGGACACGGGGAGCCTTGTACAGACGCTGTGTGCTTTGCTCCTATTTATGCTATTTATTGGAATCTTGAGAACTGGCAGGGGACAGAGACCCGCTCAAGGTTTGAAAGACTTCCCCTCCTCCGATCCCCCAGTCACAGTGGTGCAATTCTCTAGTGTCACCCTGTGCTGAACATTAAAAACTGTTGAAATTTCAGATAGCTGCACAGTTGGACTTTAACTTAATCAGCTCCTGGAAGAGTTCACCATGCTGTTTAATGTTATAACTGTTCAATTTTATACACATGGAATTTGGGTTTTGTACAGACTAATTTTGCACTTTTACAAATAAAGGGAAAATACTAAAACTTTTCATTTTTATATCCCCTTACACCTACCATTACTATTATTTTAGTGTAAATTATGGTTACTGAGTAGTTCCTTTTAGGAACTAACTACTTATTAGATAAATGTTCTCTTTTCATTCGAAACCTTTATCTTCTTCATACTTGCATATTGGAGGTAATGTCAAACGACTCTGGGTCTTATCTCAAGTAAATGGCATAAGGGAATGATAAATATATCTCCCCCCAAAATGTTTTCTCTTTAAAAATGCAGTATCTGAATTTTCAGTAATTTGGTTTAGAGCCGCGGGGCTGACTGAACTGAAAGTTACTCGTGTCTGTCCATTTGTATGTTTGTAGTGAAATTCAAGCTATTTTGACACCAAAATAGTGAAGTGCATGGCGAAGCATCTAGTCAATCCTAAGCGTTTGAATTCACTTTGGATATGATGGTTCGTTAAAGTGCCGACCAACAATGCAAACTACACCAGATGGTTTAGACATAATGTAATCTGCAACCGAATAACTGTGTTCAGTGTGTGTGGAAGAGGGATTCATTTGTGGGGAAAGATTGAGGGGAGTTAATGTATTCTCTAGCAGAAATCCCAAACTAGTTTAGTTTACAATTTGTAACAGGTATGTGGAACTCGGGGGCGTCTAGAATTAAATTTTCCAAATTTTCCATAGCTGATTCCCAAATATGCAGGAAGCTGTTAGTTTGCAACCCAACATTCCATGATTAGTAAGTTAAAACAGGCGTTTAGACATTAATGTTCTTATCGATAAACCTTTCTCCTCCTGACCTTGCAAATGCCCCAATGCCACTTCAGATAGAAATATTTTTAATGCAGTGATTCCAATGTTACTGTTAAAATACATATGTATAATTATATGGAATTAAAACGATTAGTTTTCAACTAAGAGGAAGTAGGGGGCCGGTCAAATGGTGACATTGGATTTAGAAACACATACATGGTTTTAGGGCAGGCCTCTGCTTTCTTTAATTACTTTTCATTCCCCTTGAAATCAATTAAATTATCTGTTGTATTGTCCTGTCGAAGTTTTGATGGCAGACTTGAGCCCTTGGAAATGGTGAGAGGGAAGGTCTAGCTAGCCTATGTTTAACCCGACTTATCTAGGCTGTAAAATTAAATAGCGTTCTTTCCAAAATTCAATTTAATAATGCTTTGGCTCTCATTGAGTAAAGAAAGCAAGATACCCAAGAACTGATCCATACATTTTCATCAGATCCTAATTCACTTATGTGGTGGTAGGTCTGAAATTCAACATACTTAGTAGCAATTTTTGAAGTGGAATACAATCGTCACTTTCCTTGTACAATGTTCCCTCCAAGTTCCTAAATACTGGGGCTGGCTCACCTGTGGCTCTTTTCACTGTACAGTTATGGTGTGACTATGACGGGTGCGGTGTACTGAAGACCATTCTGTCTCTCCTCACTCAAGTTAGCTGACAGGAGATCCCTTGTGTTTGGAATTCTGCTGATAATCTGTTTTAATATATTATCATACCGGACATAGTGTTTGCATAACATTGGGGGGGCACCCTTTCAAACAAATTACTTCAGAACAGATTTTCAAATGTTACCCTGTGCCATTACTTGTCTCAATTTTTGCACCTGAAAATTAGTCACAATTTAGATAATTTACTCTTCTAAGTATTTTTTTTGTGTGTGCAGCTGGATTTAAATGTTCTAATTGCCTACATTTCTGCAAAATCTCTAAGACTATCCCTTCCGTGTATTGGAGGGACAGGGAAAATACCACTCTTAAAAGATGCATTAATTCACCTTTCATTGTTTTTCCTTACAATCCAGTCGCAAGCTGTTTTACTCTAAAAATTAGATCCCTATCTCCAGATGATGGCGGTATGAATAGGGTCATGACTTGACCAAAAAGACATTTTTTTAAAAAAAATGTCAAATAATTCCTATGCTGCCTTTTGGAAAAGGTGCGTTCAGACCTTTTCCCTGTTCCATCTTATGTGCAAAATCATAGATGTTTTATCCTTAGAAAGGACGCAAAAGAATGCTAGAGATCTTTTGCTGATATTAAGGTGTGTGAGAGGGGTGCTATTTACTCCAATTTTTGATGTGACTATATTGTGTGAACTATGTTGACCATGCAATTTTAGCCAAATATCAATTGTTAAGTAAAAAAATTAGCAGGAAGTCCATTTTGGACAGACTACCAATACAAGACCTGAACATGTTATTCGCAAGTAGCTAGGGAAGGTTAAAACACCAGTTGGGCTTAGCAGACTCGATGGCAGTTGCAACCAGCCCCATCCAAGCATATCTGGGAGAACCAAGGAGCAGAATTTGGTGCAAGTTAGGATGCCTTGATCCCCCATGCTGAGATCCCTTAAAGCTTCAGCATAAAGATGAATCTGTAATAGAAGAGCCTTTTAACCTACACATATTTTAGCTCATCGGGCAATCTCAATGAGAGAATCAGATGTTCATGTCTGATTTTTTTAAAATCACCTTTAAGAGAAATATTCCTAATTGGTGATACCTACTGGAATACACTGGAAAAGTACCGTGCTGGTATTTGTGTTTAATTTACCATGCCTTTTATAATGCAGGTCACAGCTAGGGATGGAAAATAGTTCCAATTAATTACTTTCATCCGCGTTTTCTGGCAGAAATTTGTCCTGGTTCTTCCCTTGGGTCCAAAGTTGGTTGGAAATAGGCGACTCTGTGTTCTTGGGAAATTGGAGCAACATCTCTAGTTTTCTTTTTCTTGGTATAGGCTGAATTTTCCTTGCCTCTTCTCCCATACAACTGCCATCCTCTTTTCACATAGCTCAAAAATGAACTTTAAAATTTGTCATGTAACTGAATTAGGTCCATGAACAAATGTGAGAAGTTTGTATAACAATTCTACAGCAGGGAATAATTACCGGTGTTATATGATACATTTATTCATTTTGGAGACTGGTGGCTTGGGGGAAGGAGTGATAACTGGGGTAGTAACTGTATTTATGAACACCTCTATTCACTAATCAAAATATTTGACAGCAGATCTAGGAATATTTTTGGTATGTAGATACTTGTTCGATTAAAGTATTTAACATTTGACATTTGGGATGTACTTTTTTAGTTTGACTTGATACGTGGTTAAGTTGATACAGGTCCTCTTCCCTACTTGAGTAAGATTCAGGTTTCTGGCTCCTGACACTCATTTTTAGGAGTTCAAAATTAACTCTGAATTATTCGGTCATATTAAACTAGCATCTTAATGAACTTCCCCTGCACTCTTGGCGGGTATTTTGATTTCCAGAAAATGTTAAATTAGGCTGCTAAATCAGAACCACTTTTGACAATGTTACACAATGTTCTCTAGGATATTTATGCAAAGACTAGGAAAACCCCCAAGTGAATGTAGTTGTGATTGATAAGAATGTTCGTGGACAATTTGTTGAGAGATCCCGACATTTAACCATTTAAGCATTTGTTAACTTTCTAAGGCGGAGGCTGTTTGTGCCAGATTTGTAACAGTGACTCAGAAAAGTCCTGCTTTAGTTCAAGTTCTCTGGGTCCATCCTATCAGACACCAGATCTGCTGCTAACCGGGGAACAAGTTACATAAAGAATATATTAAAGGTAGAAATATATAACCTTCTGTTCATCCTTAACGTCTCCCTTTGCCTCCTGACCAAAACCAAAAGCTTCTCTACTGCCTTAACATGAAGATTAGAAGCAAGCTCTGGGCTGTGGGGAAGGATCTTGAGATTTGAAGTTTTTATATTTTTCACTTGCCAGATACCGCAATCGGCTTAACCTAGTCTTGCAAATAACAGTCGCCCGCTAAACAACAACGTTAACAGGCCAGGTTTTTATAATCCATTTAGCTAAATGAAGTGTGAACTCTGTCTTACAACTTCTAAGCCTAATGAAGACCGTTTAAACCCCAAGGTTCTTTAAGATTGGGCTTCCTATTTAAAAATCACACCTCAAATAACGCATCTATAGTACAAAACTACTTTGCTGAGGTTTCCAGTCACGGCAGGATAGTTTCCAGACACAGTAAAGCACATATAATGATGTGTAGTTGCGTGCATGTCTTGACAATTTTTATAGCTCAGTTCTCTGGTAGGGCTGGTGAACTCCCAGTTGCTGCAAAAGATTTCAGTAAATCGGTAAAATCGATTTAGGTTTTATTCATTAAAGGAAAGTTTGGGTGTATAATCTAAGGTCACAAAGTGTGAATTTAAACTGAGTCATATGGGATAGCCCCTTACGTCAACACTTTTATTCTAGCAGAAACTGTTGTTTAAATAGGGAGTTATTTCAGAATAACGCTTTAGCAATAGCTGCCTGTGTGGTCTCTCTTATCCCAGAGTAAGAGTGTCTGATTCTCAGTTAGCTTAATCCACTTTTTAAAGTAAACGGGGGGTGGGGGTGGGGGGAGGGAGAAAGAACTTCTGTTATTCAGAATAAGTGTGTCCACACATGGAGTTATTCGGAATAGCTATACCACTTTAAATCCACAACCTACCTGAATCCGATAGATTTTAAAATGTCGGTCTTGTATATATGAATACATTAATTTGGATTCAGGTAGGATGTGAATTTAAAGTGAAATAGTTATTCCTGAATAACTCCATGCACAGACCATCTTGTTCCAGAAGAGCATTCAAACATCGATTTAATCAGAAATAGCAATTCTGTTTTAAATTCACAAGCCTCACTGACGTTCTTACAGTTTGATTTATATTGCTTGGAAAAGGGTTTTATTACCTTCCCTCCAAACAGTTACTCATAGCGGAACAAGAGTGTTCAGTTATACAGATACGAAGGTGTAGGCTGCATCCCTGTAAACAACATTGGATGCTCTAATGCAGACAGCTCTGATGGAACATTTATAGCACCAAGACAAACCATCCTGGTGCTGAAAATGTCTGTTGGCGATAGAAACTCATCTGCACCAGGTGCCCCAGTGTTGCTAATATTGGTGTAGTTGCAGTCGTGTTAGCATTGATGGGACATTTTTATTAACATTTCCTAGTGTTGAAGAGACCTTGAACGCAGACTTGACATTTTATATATATATAGGCTCAATCTAAACGCCATGTTATGAAGAATAATTGGATCAGATTTGTCTTCACTTTAAGACTATATAAATCAGCGAGCCGCACGCATTTTATAGAGGCTATAGATTAAAGGCCCTGATCCTTTAAACAAACAATCCTACATATTTTGCCGAATTAAGCTAATTTGATGTAAACAGGTTGAAATGGGTCTGTGTGGGTCTAGAGCACGGGTTTTCACTTGTTTAACCAGGTAGTTTTAACATTTATTCCATTTCACCCAAACAACTTATTTTTTTTAACAGACAACGTCTATCTATATTTGTAAACGCTTTCTGGCAAGGCACAAGGCGCTCATGTATCTGTTCAGCGCTTGAAAGCATATTGTAACATAAATATTATTTCACTAGTGCCTAGAGCAGTGTTGGGCAACCTGTAGCCCGAGGGCCACACATATCCCACTGGAGCTTCACCTGCAGCCGATGGATCCCCTGGTTGCCCCCCTCCCCAAGTACCTATGGCGTACTGGGGCACCAAAGCCCTGCATTTCCTGTGCCTCTCCCTCCCTCACAGCTCTTTTGGAGAAGCTGTGAATCGCTTGATTTGCGCTTCTTTCCGCTCCACCCCCTCCCGGAGTTGGAACGGGAATCAGCTGTTCCTGGCATTCCAGCTCTGGGAGGGAGGGGGAGACCAGGGGGGAATAGAGCACGAATCAGGCGATTCGTGCGCTCTGAAAGTGCTAATAGGGAGGGGGAGGAGTAGGAAGTGAGGGCCTCTGGTGTCCCGGTGCGTGAGAGGCATGTGGGGGAGGGAAGGCAGACAGTAGGGCCGTGGGATTGCAGATGGAACCCCAGCGGGCTGCAAGCTGCTGCGGGCCAGTGGGGTGAAGGAAGCCCACTCATGAAGCCCACTCACTATTTATGGTTGCCTATCCCTGGTCTAGAGGCAGCAGCTGAGATCAACATCAGGCCTTAGAGAGGCAGGGAAAGAGTTAACTGGGGTAGGACAATGACAGAGGGAAGACAGGCAGAGAGATGAGCAACAGGAATGGAGAACAGAGGTGGGGCATGACAGGTGCAGGAGGAGCCGGGATGGGAGTAGAATTGAGGGGGAGGGCAGAGCTAGAGAATAGATGGGGATCAAAGGCGCTGGGGCAGAGAGCAGAAAGAACTGGAGCAAGGAATGGATGGGGATGGGTAGCATGGGAAGTTAGGGCCAGTAGAAGCTGGAGCAAGTTGTAGGAAGGGACAGTGTGTTGTATCTCTTACCCCCAACTCCTAACCTCTTCTTTGGGGGCAGGGATTATATCTACTACCGTGTGTTTGATTTAAAGTGCCTAGCACATTAGGGCCCCTTTCTTGGTTGGTTGTGAGATTCTAACATAATAAATGTGATGAATCAGGACCCCCAGAGAAGGAGGCATCATACAGACACACATCAAGAAATAACCCCGGCTCTGAAGAGTTTATAGTTTAAATCAACACCGGTAACAAATGGTAGGAGGAAAAACTATCAACTACCTTAATGTAGTTACATTCCTGCAAATTTTACTGGAGCCAGGACCAGCGTGCGGCCCCAATTCTGTAAATAAGTACAAGCTTAGCTCTCCCCACAGGAATAATAGGGTACCTCTACACAGCAGGAAGTCAAAGGAAGAACATTCTTCCTTTGTCTTCCCTTACTCCTCGTAAGGGTTACAGGAGTTGGAATAAGAAGTCCTCCAGCTTGCCATTATTTCAAAATAAAGGCATGTAGTGTAGAGGCACTTTTTGTTATTTCAAAATAATGTCAGTTATTAAAAAATAATGGTGCCGTGTAGACGTACCCATAAAGTACTTGCAAGAGTGAGGAAAAGAATGAGCCGCCCTCCCCAGTTTCCCATTTGTAAAATGAAAATAATGTTACTTCCTTTTCCCTACCCCTTTTCTTGCTTGTCAGTTAGGACTGAAAGCTCTACAGGACAAGAACTGTAACCTACTATTTGTCCAGCATGTAGCATGGTGAACTGCGCAGTTGGGGCTTCCCCTCAGTGAGACTACTTGGGTGTTTGATATTAAATCACCTAAGTGTCTGGGACTAAGTGACTTACCAAGGTCATACAGGGCATATGTGGCAGAGCCAGGAACTGAACCAAGAGCACTTAATCTTGTTCTAGTGCCTTAACTATTCATGCCATTTTCAGTATTTCCATCTAAAGTTAGTGACTTTCTGTTAGTATAGATGTTGTCCAAGCTACTCTTTCATCATAGGTTTTCAAGAAGACAAAGGCTGGCAGTCAGAATAAAGTTCAAGAAATGTGTACAAAGCAAAATATTCAGCTGTGCACAGAAAATCCTCAGCTGTATGTACAATTGAATTATTGTCCTGATTTCCCTAATACTTGTCCTTCATAAGAAGGAACTGCAGAGAGTAATTTTGCTTCTGGCATCTATCTATAATAAATTAATAATACATTCTTTGCTCATGTAGAGAGCTCTTCCAGATGAAGATCCCATAATTCTTTAAAAATTCAATTTACAAAATAATTTACTACTTCTGAATTGGGTATAGAACAACCATTTTTATTTGCATTTGTATTTTTAGATGTAGCATATGGCATATCTACCCTTCCCCCAGTAAGTTCCTTTGTCCCTCTTTATTCTCCGCATTTTGTGCTCCAATATTACGAATGCAGAGGAAGAGTAGTTGTGGTGATCCAGAGTGGAAGCTCCATCTGCACTGATTTCATCATGTGGAGTCCGTGAAAGCATCAAATTCTAGGAAGTAGTTAACAGCAGTGCCCAGGGCACATTGAAGGAATGATAAGTTTTGGCCTGTATTCACCAAAAGGTGTTTTAATTAATGCACTGGCCTGTAAACTATGATTTTACTCCTTAGTTTCTGTTTCATAAGTGTATGTAAATTCCAGGGGACTACACTGCCAGCCTCCTAGCTATTCTGTATTTCTGCAGTGCAAAATGTATCAACCCCTGATGCACAACTGGGAAGCAGATTCTATTTACAATTTAAAAGGCAACAATGTTTCTAGTCCTTGTGAAGAAAGTTTGTAATATTAAGGCAGACCTATGTTGCTAGTGATGCAGAAATTCATTCTATATCAGCTGAAAGTCAACTCTACACGCTGGTTAGGAAAGGAAGAAAACGGGGAGTCAAGCGGATCATACTCTCCTCCATAGGAAAATCTTCATCTGCTTTTAGATGGCAAACCCAGAACCAGCTCCCCGCAGCATGCTGCATGCTGAGCATTTCACTGTCAAAACCTCCAGCTTCCCCAAGATCGTTTCAGATGCAATTATGTTTTGCCTGTACAAAATCTACCCCATGCTGACTTTTGAAAATGTAGCGGCAGGATAAAATAAAAGGGATTGACTATCAGCATCAATATGGCATAATCAGAGTGCTTGTACCATTCATTTCTATATTCATGTAATATACCGGTCCTGTGAAATTAGTGCAAAACCACGAGACAGAAAATGTAGGGACAATGGCTTGGGCTGTAAAATAACAATATTTTTCTTGTGCACCTCAAGCCCTTGAAGTTTTCTGTACATAAAAGTGTACGATGCCCCAACATGTAAGAAGGGGGCAAATTCCTGATTTGTGTCATTTAGAGTAATGTTAATGTAAAGAATATAGATGTGGGGAGAGTAAATCTCTGTTCAGATCTACTTGTGCAGTTACATATATATATATATATATATATATATAATCGGATAGGTTTGGTCCGCACTGGATTCTACAACATCTTCTAAACTAGACGACAATGACACCTTTCAATCACCGCTGGCCTTGATCCTTGCCCAGTGTGTGTTCCATTCCCAAACCCTTTCCCCTCCAGCAGACGGTAAGATAGAATGGTTTCTTTTTGTGAAGCCCGCCATTCAGCTACTCACTCGCTAATGGTCTGGGTCCTTTGCGGAAGATTAAGGACTCAATGTATGGGTTAAAGCACCTTTTGAAAGAAATACACAACATTGCTTGCATGTTACCATTAGAACAGAAGCATGAGAACCGAGAGAAGAAATCTAAAGCCACCAAAGTAATCATTTGCTTTCAGAGAAGAAGACGATAAAACCAAACCCAAAACACAATCGCCCTGGTCATGGACACTTGCCACCTGAACGCCAAAGTTCTGGACACTCCAGCCAATCATAACACTGAATATGTTTTCCATAATCCAGTGATTTCCTCTGTCAACCTCGCCAGCTATTTGATGGAGAGAAGATGACAAAAAGTTGCACATTTGATCGCGGGGGGAATGGGGGTGCAGGTGGAAAGTGTTGCGCTTAATACCCAGATGGACTTAATTAACCTAAAGCATGAGTCATTAATTCACTCACTCATTCAATACCAATTTATTTGCCGATAGCTGTCCAGACTTCCTTATCTAAATAAGACTCTCTCTCACAAGCTAATGTTTAAGGTCAATTGATGTTTAAGGATAGTATTCATACATTTAATTATAACACATTTAAACAACAAATACTAAACTGTGGGGAAGGCTGCAGTTTGGATTGTTCGTCCTATTTATAATTAAAGTGCGCATTTAAAAATGTATCAAATAGCATATGTATGTTCGTTTTCGCCGATCGGATTTTTATATTTAAAAGATATCCTTTACCCACACTATATGTAAATTGTTTCTAAAACGTCTGTTTTACACATGCTGCAAAGACTATGGGCTAGAAAAGCGCAGAAAGCGGAAGCAATATGATTCTGAGTAGATCCTCCGAAAAATAGTTATGAAGGTGCTGAGTACGACAGGAATAAACCCATAATGAAAACATGTAATGTATAGCCAAGTAAAAGGCAATTGTTAGATCACCCGATATAACTTATTTCAGAAAGAAAGTGGCATAATTCTAATGTTAATTACTCACATTTCGATATAAAACACTACCAGGGGACACGTTTCAAGTAAAATAAATTGTGAGTTAGGATGTTGCTTATTTTTTAATACAAGTACAACCAAGTCGAAGCTGTTGATTTGTCAAGCTACGACACAGAATAAAGTCCATGTATGAGATGATCTTCAGGTCCAAAATAAATAAAATAAAATAAAATAAAATATTTCCCGTTATTCATCCCATTATACAGCCACTTAAGTGCCTCGATAGTTAAGACTGCAGGTAAGTATCTGTTTATAATTTGCTCATATGGACGATATTTGGGGAAAAATTCCCCTAGCTCTGAATCCCAGAAAAATCCGTCCCCGCCCGGCGCTGTCTCTCTTGTCACCTGGGCAGGTAAAGAGCAGCTGGAAGGGGCGGGGGTGGGACTCTTCCATTCCCCGCTCGCAGCGGCCAGCCCCTGTCCCCGTCCCAGCCCAGAGCCCGCCCCCGCCCCCCCATTGGCCGCGGCTCCGAGTAAATAGGGCCGCGCTCTGACAGCTGCCACAGTGAGCCGGGTGCCCCCCACCAGAGATCCTGCTTCAGCCTCAGCCCCGCGCCCAGCCTACGGCACCCGGGAGCTTTCCCTGCTGCTGCCCCGCGGAGCCAGGCGAGAGGCCGCGGGCTGCTCGGCGCAGACGGTCCCTTTTTGCCTCCCAGCTGGTGGCCGGGGAGGGGTCGGAGGCGGGTCAGGCTCAGCCCCGCTCCTCCCGGTGCCTCCGGCTGCCCGGAGATGAGCAGCCCCGATGCGGGCTACGCCAGCAGCGACGACCACACGCAGGCCAGGTGCTCGCTCCCCATCATGATGCCGGCCCTGGGCCCCTGCCAGTGGGCAGAGTCCCTGAGCCCCCTCGCAGACGCCAAGGTGAAGGGTGAGGCGGCCCCGGCGGGGGCCGCGAGCAGCCGGGCCAAAAGCGAGTCCCGCATCCGCCGGCCCATGAACGCCTTCATGGTGTGGGCCAAGGACGAGCGCAAGCGGCTGGCGCAGCAGAACCCGGACCTGCACAACGCGGAGCTCAGCAAGATGCTGGGTGAGTGGCCGCTAATGACCCGGTCGGCCGGGCTCTGAGCCGGGCCAGGGGGCTTCTCCTGCCACTTGCCTCGGCCCAGCAGCGGGAAGCACACGGGGGGAGGGGGCAGTGCGGGTGCGGGAGCGGCCCCCCGTCCCCCGGCAGAACCCAGGCAGCGCAAAGGCAAGTCACCGAGCGCTGCTGCTGGTACCTGTGCCGAGGGCGCGGCTGCGCGGCTCGGGCTGGAGCAGGAGCAGGAGGCGGAGAAGGCGCGGGACGAGTTGCCGAAGCCCCCTGCCCAGGGACTGGATTAGCGAGGGGACCTGGAGAACCTTCCCTGTTATTGGGATGGGGGCGGCGCTGGGGGGCACGTGGCAATTGGAGGCACGGGGGCGGCCGCGGGGGCGCTGGGCGGGGGTGCCTGGGACAATGCGGGGACCGGGCACTGGGGGAGGGGTGTATGGGACAATGAGGCCGGGAGGATGGGGCGCTGGATGGGGCCAGGGAGGATGGGGCCAGGCGCTGGGTGCGGGGAGCACCGGACAATGCGGGAGACTGGGCGTTGGATGGCCTCATAGGAAAAGGGAGGACGGCGGCTGGGCAGGCGGGGGCAATTCGAAAGTGGATGGGAGGCAGCGGGAGCTGAGCAGTGGAGCGCTGGGACAATGCGGGGACTCGATGGGGGGCGCACGGGACAATGGGGGAGACTGGGTGTTAGGTGGCCTCATAGGAAGAGGGAAGACGGGAGCTGCCGGTCGCTGGGCATGGGAGCGCTGGGGCATTGCGGGGACCGGGGCAATTCGAAGGTGGAGGGAGGCGGCGGGCGCTGGGCAGTGGAGCCCTGGGGCATTGCGGGGACGCGGCGGGGGGCGCACGGGGCAATGGGCGGAGGACTGGGGCGGCCGAGCGCAGGGAGCGAGCGGAGGCCCCCGGGTTACGCGTGTCTCGCCCCGCAGGGAAGGCCTGGAAGGCGCTGTCGCTGGCGGAGAAGCGGCCGTTCGTGGAGGAGGCGGAGCGGCTGCGGGTGCAGCACATGCAGGACCATCCCAACTACAAGTACCGGCCGCGGCGGCGGAAGCAGGTGAAGCGCCTGAAGCGCGTGGAAAGCGGCTTCCTGGCGCACGGGCTGGCGGAGGCGCCGGGCGCCGGGCTGGCCAGCGAGGGCAGCGGCAGCAGGATGTGCGTGGAGAGCCTGGCCCTGCCCTACCCGGAGCAGGGCTACCCCGGCGTGCCGAGCGCGCTGCCCCCGGCGCTGGGCCACTACCGGGACTGCCAGCCCCTGGCGGCCGCCTTCGACGGCTACGCCCTGCCCACGCCGGACCCCTCCCCGCTGGAGGCGGCGGAGACCGAGGCGGCCTTTTTCACGCCGCCCCTGCAGGACGAGTGTCAGCAGCTGGCGCCCTTCGCCTACCCCGCCGCGCCCGCGCCCGACTACTCGGCGCACGGGGCCGAGAGCCCGGCCAGCGCCGCGCTCCGCCGCCACCTGCCCCGCGCCGAGCCTCTGGGGCAGCTCAGCTCGCTGCAGAGCCTGCTGGGCTGCCAGGGCCCCCTGCACGCCTACTACGGGCAGCTGTGCCCGCCCGCCGGCCCGGCCCGCGCCGCCCAGCTCCAGCCGCAGCCCTGCCAGCCCTCGCCGCCGCCCGAGGCGCAGCAGTGCCGGGAGCCCCTGGAGCACCTGTCGCAGGACGAGCTGCTGGGCGACGTGGATCGCACCGAGTTCGAGCAGTACCTGCACTTCGCCTGCAAGCCCGAGCTGGGGCTCCACTTCCAGGGCCACGAAGCCGGCCTGCCTGCGCCGGACGCCCACGGGCCCATCTCCTCCGTGGTGTCAGATGCAAGTACTGCTGTGTATTACTGCACTTACCCAGACGCCTGAGAGCGCCGGGCAGGCCCCAGCGCGCTGGCTCTGGGAAGGAGTTGGCACCGGGGCGGGCTCCCTGGACACGGGGAGCCTTGTACAGACGCTGTGTGCTTTGCTCCTATTTATGCTATTTATTGGAATCTTCACTGGAGCTTCGGACAACCAGCTTTGGGTCGAAATGTTCTTGTCTCTTTGTGTTAAAACGTAGCTGTTATAAAAAGGTCTTGTATGTCTGGCTGACCTCGGACTGGTTCATATGTTGTATATCAATGTCTTACAGTCAGTTTTGCCAGAGTAATGATAAAATGGTCTATCTGGCCCACAATGTTTTTACTAGCTAAACTTTTTAAAATAATGCCTCCTTAAAAGGCTGACTTATTTTGTACCTTTAGAAAATAAATCACTGAGATTGCGTATGCATTTGTTGTCTGTACTGGTAGCATTATTCCTTAGATCAGGCCAACTTCAATCCTGTTCTAAGCAGAGAAATCATGTAGGAAAAAATGTAATCACTTTGCATGTAAGCCATTCCTACCATCATTCACTTAGGCAAAGAAATCCCTGAAATGAAATAAGGCTTCCACTTGGCGAGTTCCCTCTTAGTGCTGAAAGGGCCAGACCAATTACTCTACCTTGTTTACCTATTCTTGGGATACAGAACTATTTTGGCTTCTGTAAACAGCACATTTTACCATTTTAGAAGAGCAAATAAATATCCTATGGCCAAATATTTTCTTTTTGTTGTACTTGGGTCCTCTTCTGACTTAGTTCGTCTGATCCTTCAGGCTACGTCTACACTGCAAGGTTTTTGTGCAAATTTGCTCAAAAACCTGTGGAGCACCCACACCTCAAATGTGCTTTTGTGCAAATCAACAGTTAAATAGCAGAAGAGGGCTTTTGCCGGTGTAGGTAAACCTCCTTTTACGAGGCATAATTCTCTTTTGTGCTACAGCTATCGCACAAAAAGGCAAGTGTGGATGCTCCAGAGAGGTTTCTTGCACAAGAAACCCCAATGGGAAAAAGCACAGGTGCTCTGATGGCCATTCACAGAATGGCCATCAGAGCTTTCTTGTGCAAGAGTGTGCATGCAGTGTGGATGATCTCTTGCGCAAAAACACATCACTTTTGCAATGTGCTTTGAAGTGTGGACATGCTCTTGCGCAAGAAGTTTTTGCACAAACTCTTGCGCAAAAGGCTTCTTGCGCAAGAAGCAGGTAGTGTAAACGTAGCCCCAGCCTGGTTTAGGCTAGTCTGTTTTTATAGACTTCAGACAGTTGCCCAGGGCCTCAGAAGCCACTGCTGCTGAAGGAAAAATAACAAACAATAGGTAAAGTTCTTGTTCACTTGTAGAAGTGGATCCCAGCTTAGCAAATAACTTTAAATGCGAGTGCCTCCTTGGCTTCAGATCTAATGTTTCTCTTTAAGTACATCTCTGCCACAAGGAAAAAAAATAGGTGCATCAAAACCAACTATATCAAATATAAAGCCAAATTACATTTCTAGAATGAACTTTGGAATTTTATTGGAGTGTCTGATGAAATATTTCGTCAAGCAAACAAAAATCAATTTAAATAAAAGTGCTTACATATACTGACTGAGTCTTTAAGGAACAAATAATGTTACCTGCTGGTGAGTTGAATCTCAATCTGGATAACTGATAATTAAAGCTACATCTACACTGCAGGGCTTTTGTGCAAGAAGCCTTTTGCGGAAGAGTTCTTGTGCAAAAACTTCTTGTGCAAAAGCGCGTCCACACCTCAAAGCGCATCTCTTTTGCGCAAGAGAGCGTCCACACTGCATGGATGTTCTTGCGCAAGAAAGCTCTGATGGCCATTCACAGAATGGCCATCAGAGCACCTGTGCTTTTTCGGATAGGCTCTTTTTGCACAAGAAGCCCCTGCAGAGCATCCACACATGTCTTTTTGTGCAAGAGCTGTAGGGCAAAAAGGAGTTATGCCTCATAGAAGGAGGTTTACCTACACCGCAAAAAGGGCTCTGTTCTGCTGATTGACTGTAGATTTTCTTGTGCAAAAATGCACTTGAGGCGTGGATGCTCCATGGGTTTTTGCACAAAAACATCTGGTTTTGTGCAAAAACCTTGTAGTGTAGAAGTAGCCTAATCATAATTTGTAGCCTAGCATGTAAATCAGCTTTTTACCAAATGATTGGAGGATAGCTAATATGATACCAGTTTTTAAAGGGCTCCAGAGGTGTTCCTGGCAATTACAGGTCAGTATGCTTAACTTTAGTACCTGGCAAACTGCTTGAAACTACAGTAAAGAACAGAATTGTCAGATACATAGATGAACATAATTTGCTCGGAAAGAATCAACATGGTGTTTGCAAAGGGAAATCATGCTTCGGCAACCTACCAGAGTTCTTTGAGGGGGTCAGCAAGCATGTGGACAAGGAGGATCCAGTGGATGTAGTATACGTAGATTTTCAGAAAGTCTTTGACAAGGTTCCTCACCAAAGGCTCTTAAGTAAAGTAAGCTGTCATGGGATAAGAGGGAAGGTCCTGGATTGGCACCTGCTTAAAAGAAAGGAAATAAATAAATGGACAATTTTCAGAATGGAAAGAGGTAGGTAGTATTGCCCCTGAGGGGGTCTGTATTGGGACCAGTCCTATTCAATATATTTATAAAAGATCTGGAAAAAGGGGTAAACAGTGAGGTGGCGAAATGAGCAGATATTACAAAACTACTCTAGATAGTCCAAGGCAGACAGAAGAGCTTCAAAAAGATCTCACAAAACTGTGTGGCTGGGTGACATAATGGCAAATTAAATTCAATATTGTTACATGCAAAATAATGCACATAATTCCAACTATAAAATGATGGGGTCTAAATGAGCTGTTACTACTGAAGTAAGAGTGCTTGAAGTCATTGTAGATAGTTCTCTGAAAACATTCACTCAGGGTGCAGTGGCAGTCACAAAAGTAAACAATGTTGGGAATCATTAAAAAGGGTTAGATAAAAAGAAGGAAAATATAATATTGCCTCTACATAAATCCATAGTATGCCCATATCTTGCATACTGAAGGCCATGACTATAACAGGGTTAAAAAAAAAGAATTAGATAAATTCATGGAGGATATGTCCATCAATGGCTATTAGCCAGGATGGACAGTGTCCCTAGCCTCTTTTTGCCAGAAGCTGCAAATGGTTGACAGGCGATGAATCACTTAGGTTTCATCTACACTGCCAGTCTTGCTGGCTGTGAGTATGCAAATGAGGCATGAATTAGCATATCATCACACCTCATTTGCATAATTTATGCAAGGTGTTTTTGTACAAAGGGTTTTTGCAGGGAAAAAAAAGGAGTGTGGCTATTTTCTTTTTGCTCAAAAACCCCTTTTCCTGCTAGATCCTTATGCCCCAAAAAAGGAGGTTTACCAATCCGGTGGGAAAAGGGATTTTTGCGCAAAAAGAAAATGTCCACATTGCTTGTTTTTGCATAAAAACCCTTAGGCAAAAATGGATCGGCAGAAAATATGCAAATGAGATTGTGACTCATGCAAATGAGTCCCTCATTAGCATATTTTTTGCCAAGAAAACTCGTAGTGTAGATGTAGCCCTAATGATTACTTGTTCTGTTCATTTCTGCTGGAGCACCTAGTATTGGTCACTGTCAGAAGACAGGATACTGGGCTAAAGGGACTTTTGGTCTGACCCAGTATTGCCGTTCTTATGTTCCTTGCAAATCAGCAGAGTAAATTCCGTCCAGGCAGGCCACTACTATTTATTGCCAACAAAGATAACTACAATTTGAGCCATGTTAATAGCTCAACTTCAGACCCTTGGGAATAAACTCATGTACACTAGCAGATTAATTTCAAATAAATATTCTACTAGTAATAGATATGGCTGGTAAAAATTTATTTAAAAATTAAGCAAGAGAATATAATTTTATGTACTGTCTTTTGAGATCAAGGCCAAATTCTGATCTCATCTAGGATAGCATAAAGCCTGACTAAACTTACTGACTTTAATGGAGCTGTCTAGTTCATAGACTTCCATGGATTTATTCAAGATCTACATGGTCCAGTTAAAATCATAATCAGGATCAAATTAGTCCAAAGTTCTTTCTACTGCATTTAATGGAACAACAGTGAAGATGAGCACAGCACCTATTCTGCAATACATAATGGCAAGCTAAAACACAGCAAGGCAAGAATGGTAGCAAGAATAGTACATTTCAGAGACCAAGTGACCTAGATACGTACTTTCCTTTTAAGGCAAACATGGTATACTATGCTAGTTTCTCTTATACGGTATTGATGGTGAAAAAATGTAAAATAGAAAATCCAAGACCATCAGCTATCTTGCAATAATACAAATGTTTTCTTATGTTAGATTTTCTTCTCCAGATGTGTTGCAGATATCACAAAATGTAACATTTTACTGATATTTTAGTAAACAGTATCGGAGGTGCAGTATATAAAAGATATATATTACATAAAAATACTAAACATTAAGGCTGTGAACGTAAGAACTCAAAAGGTATAAAGTGCTAGATTTAAGGTTGCAAAAGCAATCTTACTTTTTCCAGATCCTTTGTGTTTTACCTACATGATCACATGCTCTTCTTTCCCATAGGATCCCTGCTTCACTCAGTGCATAAATTGCATGGTGCTCACTAAGGGTACATCTACACTGCACGGTTATTTCAGGATACTGGAGGTATCCTGAAATAGCTATCCTGCATCTACACAAGCTGCCCACTATTTCAAAATATTTTTCAAAATAACAGGCATGCTATTTTGCCATCCCAGTAAACCTTGTTGCACGAGAGATAAGGGATGGCTCAAAATAGCACGTTATTTTGAAATTTGGCACTGTGTAGATGCACCAAATTTCAAAATAAGCTGTTTTGAAATAGATTCAAAATAAGATATGCAATTTACGTAGCGCAAATTGTGCATCTTATTTCAAGTTTAGGGTGCTGTTTAGATGCACCCTAGATGGGCAGCTTTCAACGTTGTTTTTTATCCTCATCATTTAGTGTTTGGTCCCAGGCATTTTTTTATGCATGCCAGACAAACTTTGGAGTGAATACAAAATTATTAATTTCCTCCTGGGCTTTTCTATTTTGCTTCTATTGTAGTATTTTAGTTCTTTGCATACAGTGAATTATCTTTACAACACCCAGGAGGTGTCAAGTTGGGTAACCCTCTTGAGATGCCTGGGGTCTGATTTTTTCAGAGTACTTAGCATTTTATATGTTGAGAGCAGAACTCCCATTGTCTTCAATTGCATCTGAGTACCTAGCTGTTCTGAAAGCCAGATCCCAGGTGTCTCAAGCTGAGTACCCAAAAATGAGGAATACATAGAGGCTACCCTTTTAAATGTTTGTTTATATGACTTGCCTATCATCACATAGGAGGCTAGCATAAGACTTTCCTTTCTCTTGCTGCAGTCCACTTCCTCATATACCACACTTCCAGATTCTACCACACATGAGATAGGAATCCTACAGAGAAAAGTTTCATCATTACACAACCCTGATTCATTCCTAGAGCATGGTTTAGCCTCTCACGGAATGAGAGAATAATTGCTGAATGCTTCACTGAGGTAATGAGTAACTGCTCCCAGTAACAGGCCATTAACTTCTGTGTAGATCAGACATCGTATGTGTGGATTGAGACACTTGTCACAAGATTTCATAGGTATTTGTTAAATAGCAAAGCAATACTGAGTTGCTGAAATAATTGATTCAGTTCCAAGTCCTGCAGCGAAGTGTATTCTAGTAACTACAGAACCTTCTTCGCCATTTCCCCATCCTCTTTGTTCTTTTCTGCTACCCTCCCCCCTCAGCTCTCACTGTTGGCATCCTGCTCTTTGCCTTGCTCCCCCATCCATAGCTGTTTGCCCTCATGCGCAGTCCTTAGCTCCTGCCTCCTTCTTCTCTCATGTCCCTGTTCAGCTGCTGCATCTATCCCCTGTCTTGTTCATGTTCTGCTTCTATTCTTCCACCTCTGTCTCTTCCTTCCCTTGCCCCTCATCTGTCTTTTCCCCACAGGCTTTTCCTCCCTCCCTGCAAGCTCTTATCCTTACTGGTTCCTCCTGCTGCATCTCTTCCCTTCCCTTATATATTTTCCCTGCAATCAAATGAGACTACCACCTCCTCACTGCCAGTGTGCCAACCGGGAGACCACTGAGAGCAAAGGAGAGAGTCACTCTGACTTCATTCCAGTTCTCAGTGCCACAGTGGCTCCAGGGGTAGGAGGAGCCATTGCAGGGAAAATACAGCATCACTGGCATAGGCACATGGTGATTTTGAACAGAATCAGCAAAGAAGTTTAACAAATCTCTACTGAGTACGTGCAAATTGTTTTTTTGTTTTGTCCCCCTCCCTTCCCTTGCCCCAGGCTTATCACAGCAAATGTTGGTGAAGTCTTATGGATACAGCAAAAGGCACATCTCTCACACCAAGCAACCCCCCTGCTAAATTTAAAGTCCCTGCTCCAAAGACTGTAGTAGAATAAAATGATTGTAAGAATTGATTTTAACATGGCCAAAACACTGTTTTTCTCCCCGATTTAATTCTTTGAAAAGGCTCGACCATTTTAGCTGAAGCTATCCAAAAGCTGTGTCCATGAAAGCTCTTGATACCATCTACATGTTTTGTTATTCTATAAAGTACTACCAGATTATTTGTTGTTTTTTTAAGTTTATCCTGTACAGACTAACTCGGCTACGCCTCTGAAACTTCAGCCTGAGGCAGACACCTGGCCTGGAAAATTTCAGCCCAAATTGTTTAAGTAAGTCTTCAAAGTAAGTATTAGTGATTGAAAGTAGGGTCTTACATAACGGAGAGCGGCAGACAAACTGTAAATAAAGGTGTTGCTATCTGCACTGTCTATAGTACTAGTTCAGTATAATGACTTAGGCCTTGTCTCCATACAAATGAGCATTAGTTTAACTAAAATCTATTTAAATCTAATTGAATTAAAACTGAGCAAGCCTCTATGTAGGTGATTTTAAAACATTTAAAAAAATATTTTATATTAATTCCCCTAAAGTCAATTTCTTGGGATTGGTCTGCTAAAAAAAGCACATTGATTTAATTAAATTGTTTTCTAAATCATTTGGCTGAAATGAGTGTCGTCTTTGTGTGTGGACACTTATGAACAGGTTTGCGTAAAATCAGTTTAGTTTATTGAAGATTTTAAACTTTCTCAAATTAATAGGAAGGTTCTGATAAAGACGTTGGACCCCTGTAATTTAACTGATTGGTAATCCTTTAGTTGAGGGAGTGTGTCTTCTGTGTGTAGGCCATTTATCAAATTAAGCTAAATCAGGACCACGGATGTTGCTGGATCAGAGAGCCCCCGTGCCTGGGAGTGCGAATCCCATTCCTGGGGAACCCAGGTCAGGCAGGGGAGAAGCACGCCCACGCAGCTGGGCAGCTCCGTCCCTGGGGAGCCCCGGCTGGGCGGGGGAAGCAGTGGGAGCAGTGAGTCCCATCCCCAGTGGGGATCCCCGGTTGGGAGGGGGAGAAGCAGGGTCATGGAGGCTGGGGAGCTCAGTCCTGGGGAGCCCCAGCAGGACTGAGCCCAAGTCTAAGCCCTGCTGGCTGGAGCCCAGTGGCAGTGGGGCCGGAGCAGAGCCAACTGCAAGGAGGGGGAGAGCGTCCTGGGAGGCCAGTGGCAGGGGACCTCCCCATATCCAGCAAATTCTCTCCTTTGGGATGGGTCAAGTCCCGAGGGTGCCGGACAAGGGAGGTCCAACCTGTAGTTCTTGATTGATTTTAGCACACTTATTATTGGAACACGTGAAAAGTGTGATTTTTTTTCCAGATACTGTACTGCTAATCTTCAGGGCAAAGGTACCCGAAGGGAAAGTGTCAGCATTGTCTTAGGGCAGTGATACTCAGACTGAGGCTTCGGAGCAGCAAGAGGCTCTTTAATGTGGCTCCTGTGGCTCCTTGCAGCACATGACATTAAAACACTGTGTGATTTAATTTTTAACCAATCTATTAGCCAACCAGGACGCTTGCCCTATGTTATTGACCAACTGTAGTGGATAAAATAATTGTAGTTGGTCAGTCATTTTGCTGTGAGAATTCACGCTCCTGTGGCTCATTTGGATAATGTTGATTGCTAATCTGGCTTCTGAACCACTAACGTCTGAGTATCACTGCCTTAGGACTTACCTATACTGCAAGCTAAACTGGTGCTGCTGTGGTCGATGCAGTGGCATCGATCTGGTAGATCGGGTGAAGATGTGATGAATTGATGGGATACTCCTCGCCAGTTGATTTTAGTACTCCACCTCCTAACAGGAGGAAGGTAAATTGTCAGGAGAGCACCTCCTATCTATGTTGTGTGGTGTAGACCCCTCTTTAGGTCAATGTAAACTACATCACTCACGGGGGTGATTTTTTTCAGAATACTAAGTGATGTAACTTACATTGACTTAACTGGCAGTATAGACCAGGCCTTAGATTTCAAACACTCCTTTCAATATAAAATCATACATTTGTTATCACAGCTGTATTATAATACATAGCATTTGTAATATTATTTTGAATGACAAAGGAAATGTCAAAGTCAGTTAAAATATAATTTTATCAGAAATTAGGTCCTTACAGCTTTAAAAACACAAACAAGCCAGCTGATAGTTTTAAGAAATAGGAGTGTAGCATCTTCTGTAATACTTTAACAAGCAACAATTCAAAGAAAGTCAAATAAATTTCCATGCCTTTGCTTATCAGGGTCAAAACTTGTTTCATAGAGTCCTCCTGGCAGTTATCAAGGGAATATAGTTATTGTTCATGTAGAGGGTGGCAGCTTTATTTACCCATTGAGAATATATTTAGGAACCAGCAATCTTGGTCTCTTTCCAAGGCATTGTGGAATTATTTTACAGTGTCTGATTTACTTTAAAGCTTCTTGTTATGGCAGCTTAAAAACAAAATTTATCCTGCACACATCCTGTTTAAAACAAAATTTTCTCTTCTGTTAAACAAAGATAAAGAATATTAGAATATGTTTTTGCAGCTAAGAGTTGCATCTTGATTAACTTAAAAGGTAAACGAATATTTGTGGATTCATTAACTGATCATTTGGCATGATGCAATTTCTGATTTCAGTTATATCAGTTATTTCTCACTTGCAAACTGGGCCTTACGTTTAGTTGTATTGTGCCATCACTGTTTTGTTTTACCATTTGAATATTTTCCCCAAGAATATTGGAGACTTTGCAAACAAGTGCGAATTAGATAAAATTTCCATAACTATGTGTGTTGTGTGTGTACTCAGAGAAAGTTCTTCTGTCGGGGTGAAATCCTGCTCACTTTGCTTCTGTGAAACCAACAGAAATCAACAAGAACTTTGAATAAGGCAAACATTTATTCATCTCTAATATTTATGAATAGGCTATATGATACTGTACTTATTGGTTACATAAGTGAAATGCTATTAAAATACCGGTTAATAACAATATCTTGTATTTATATAGAATTTTCTTTTCAAAATGATCTGAAAACACTTTTTAAAGAGTTTATAAATGGGACCACTTTACTTGTGACTAATTTGGAATATGGGAGCAGTTCTATACCAACAAACTTTTTTGATGTGTGGGAAATTAAGAATGTCATCCAATTAAAGCTACAGAGGGATATTTAGAGAGGTAAAATGTGATCACCTAATGAAGGATTTGTTGGACACAAGAGCTATCACCTCTACTCCTGATTGAAATTGCCAACATTGTTTTCACTGTAATTAGTCTTGGAAGCAGGGGACGGGAGAGGCACATGCAGAACTGCTACAGGAGGGAGGAGGGGGTGTTTCTGTATCAACTCCAACCCACCCCCCAAAAACTAAACAAAACAAACAAACAAAAAACCAGGGAGTGTTGAGGGGAGCAAGCTAATGTATCTATGCCTACTCAAGTCCAGAAACTGGAATTCTCCCCCAGAAAGGATGCAAAGGTAGGGTTGCCAGATGGTTTAACCAAAAATACTGAACACCATCCCCCCAAAAAAGGGGAAGACCAAAGTTGTTGAGCAAAAAAAAAAGGACCCCGAGAGAGTTATGAAGCTAAACAAACAAACAAACAAACAAATAAATAAAACAGCATTAAAACAGCATGGCCCCTTTAAGAAAAGTCTTTAGTCTTTTTGCCGTCAGCCATCTTTTTTTCTTGATCGGAACCAGAAGGCAGCTTCCCTGCGGAACCAGGTAAGCGGGGAGGGGGGGAGAGGGGGGGCTGGGTCCGGTTGCTGAGTGTGTGTAGGGTTGCCAGGTGTCCAGTATTTTCACCTCCTGGCAGAGAAAAAAATCAGAAAATACCAGACATTTTAGGTGTCCGGTATTTTCTGAATTTTTTTTACCAGACAGGAGGCGAAAATATTGGACTGTCCAGGTCAATACCAGACACCTGCCAACCCTATGCAAAGGAGGAGCACTGTGATTCTAAGCTTAAGTACTGTCCACAAAAGAGCTGTTGCTAGGGTTGCCAGGTGTTCAGTTTTGAACTGGACAGTCCAGTATTTGAGCTTTCTGTTCAGGAAACAAATTGAGAAAATATAAATGAGAAAATATAAATGGCCGGTATTTTCTAAATAAGATGTAATGTAGATTGTGATGTCATGTCAAGTGTGTCTGGTATTTTTGTTGAAACCATCTGGCAACCCTAGCTGTTGCATCATTTCCTCAAACCCTAGTTTCTGCACAAAAGGGCAGTGAGTGAGTTTCACCTTTATGTGAAACTGTGATGGGGCCACTGCCCCAGACTTGACGGAAGGGGTTAATTCAGGCTGGAGGAAGTCTGTGCAGAGCCCTGACTAATTACAGAAAGGCTTTTTACTAGCCAATTGGGGTGCGGCTTGCAGGGGCAGCCCTGCATATAAGCAGCTGCCCAGAAGAGAGGAGTCAGTTAGGCCCTGGCCAGGGAAGAGTCAGGGCCAGTTCCCAGAGGCATCTTTACTAGAGTAGAGCTGGGCAGGCTCGGGATGGGGGTGCTAGTGAGGGAGGCTCCTGCCTGAGACCTGACAGGCTGCTGGCCTTGCCATTAGGGCTAGAAGGGTGCGGGTCACCGGGGAAGTGGCCAGGGAACAGAAGAAGTGAAGGGGAGCAGAGGAGGGCAGGATATAGCGGCTGCCAGAAGGTCCCTGGGTCAGGACCCAGAGTATTGGGCAGGACTGGGTTCCCTCTTTCTCCTTGCACAACAGCTGGCCACCTGAATTTTGTGGCCTACATTGACTACAGTCGGCCGCTGAAGTGAGGGACTAGACTTGGAGGCCATAGTCAGCCACCGTGTCAGCAGAGATACAGAACTGCAGATAACCGTGGGGTGGGCACTGCTGGAGGGCAGTGTCCTGAAGAGGATGTTATGGTCTGGGAGTGACATGGGTCCAGAACTGAAGCATGAAGTGAGGAAACAGGGAGACACCAGTCAGAGGGAGATGCCTGTGGATGAGCTAATTCCCAGTGCTACCAGCAGGAGGCACTGTGGCATGACAGAAACATATGGAATCTTTAATGACTGTAAATGTAAGTGTTCCTGAAATATCATGGTGGCATCATTTCTGATTTCAGTTAAGAAATGTCTACCTACTAATTCACCAACAGACAGTGTCCCTTACTGGTGTGTGTGTGTGTGTGTGTGTGTGTGTGGAGAGTGGGGGGTAAGCTAGCAGAAATTCCAGACAAAATACTGTCAAGCTGGAGGACTTCTTACTCCAACTCCTGCAACCCTCATTGTACGAGGAATAAGGGAAGGCGGAGGAAGAGTGCTCTATTTCAAAATAAGATATGCAATTGACATAGCTCAGTTTGCATAGCTTATTTCAAGTTAAGCTCTGCAGTGTAGATGCACCCTTTTAGTAGAACTTGGTAAACAGCAAGCGTAGCTGAAATGGTAGTAAGGAAAAGAGGTGGAAATGATGTTCAAGTAGGATTTGAAGTGTGGGAGGGGTTCTGAGCTGAGCCTGAGGTGCTGGAGGGGGTTCAGGGAGCAGGCTCTGAGAGGGAGTTTGGGTGCAGGGGGACTCAGGACTAAGGCAGGGATTTGGGGTGCAGGAAGGGTTCAGGACTGGGGCCAGGGTTTGGAATGTGGGGTCCAGCTGGGCACCGCTTACCACAGGTGGCTTCTGAGTGGTGGTGCAGGGAGCTAAGACAGGCTCACACCTAGTCTGGCCCTGCACCACTCCCAAAAGCAGCCAGCAAACTCTCTTCATCCCTGCCCCCATCAGGGTGGAGGAAGGGCACCCTGTCATCAGCACTCCCTCCTCTTCTTCCCATGCCCTGCACAGCAAGCAGGAGGCTCCTGGGGGTGAGGGGCACCTCCAAGGTGGAGGACAGGAGTAGCACAGCAGTGCTGAGAAGCACAGATGAAGCGCTGGCACTGGATAGCCTCCCAGCCAAACCTGTCAGGATCACCTGTCACAGGTTCTAAGATCTACCAGTAGATCCTGATCTACTGGTTGGTGACCACTGCCCTAACCCTGGTTTGCAGCTCGCGCTGGCTGCTTGCTGCGGTGGCTGGCGATGGCTGGTTACATGTAACCTCTACTGCCCTCCCATCAGCCCTTTATATGCATCTCCTCTCACTGTCCTCTCTTTGCTTGCCCATTCACCTTCCAGCCCCGCTGCTCCTCCACATCCCGCTTGGCAGGGTGTGTTCTGCTCCCAGAGCTGTGCGGACAACCAGCCCTGGTCGAATCTTTCAGCTCACTAACAGCCTGGCTGGCAGGCTCCTTCCTCCTCTGCTGCCTGTGGCTGGGCTGGCACCTAGGGAAAGCTCAAGACTCTCTGGCTCAGGGTGCTGTCCAGGAGGATCCAAGCCCTGCATGTGTCAAAGCCCCACACAGAGCTGGCATGGGGAAGTGTTTCTGCCCCTCATCCAAACTCTGGAGTGGTGGGGAGGAAGCTGTTTCCAGCCTGTTTGTACCCAGACCCTGCAGGTCCCAGGCTCTTCACATGCTGCTCCCCACCCTAGGTCCTGCCCCCATGGTGTGCGGTGCTGCTCTGTTCTCTTAGGCACCCTACATTGGTGAGCCACCCCTCTGACTGGGCTCACTGAAGTCCCTGTAGCCACATTCTCTGGGCCCAGACACTGAACGCATCTTTAGGGCTTAACCCCTTCCTGCCCATGCGTTAGCTGGGGGGCAGGAGGTGTGTGAGTTATGTCGGTGGCCTGCAGAAACTTGGAGATATTAGCTACCTTTCTACACTGTGGAAGCAAGAAGGGACAAGCTGCTTCTAGGCACAGGGAGTGAAGGAAGGAGGTAGGAGGGAAGAGATGACCTCTGGAAAAACATGGGCCAGGTCATCCATACCTCACTCCCACCCCTGTTCAACTGGAAGCAGCTCCCATCCCTTCCCTCTGCATAGTGCCAAAAAGCCACTGCTTGCCACTTTCTGGTGTGAAGTCTGACAGAAATCTGGAGAGCAGAGGCCTGGGACCACTAGGAACTAGGAGAGGTGGGTCCATCCCAGGGGCCCAGCAAGGCATGGAGGGTAGAGAGCACTGGGTAGGGAGGGTTGGGTCAGGTTGGCCAGTCTCGCCCATCTGTATGTGAGACGTATTCGGGAATGTGCATGTGTGTCACCTCTCCCCATGCAAACCTTAAAGATAAGAAGGCAAATAAAATGACTCCAGCGAGGCAGTATTTCTTTTTAATAGGGCTCAGTCAACTTGATGTTAATCTGAGCATTTGTGTTGCATAGTTCTGATTGCCATTCAATATGAGTAACTTTACCAGGTGTCCCATATTCAGCATAAGGAAATATGGTGACCCTAATTAAAGAGGACAGCTCTGGGTGCTGCAGTAGAGTTGTGTGTGCAGTAAAAAGAGTGGACTGAGAAGTAATAGGAACTTTAGCTGCATCTCTCAAGAGCAGCACAAGAGTCAAAAGAGGTGCCTGAGGATTTCCTAGTCTGAGTGCTTGATTTGAGAGAGATTTTGTGTGTCTCATAAGAAGCTGACTCTGAACTAAGATATGATCCTGCCTTTGTACAAAGCAAGTTTCTCCATTCAATTATGATTGGAGTGCAGAATGACAATATTTCAGCTGTGACACACCCTTATTTAAGAGAGAATCAGGTTGCAGAGGAGATCTTTTTGGAGGATCTGCCCACTACTGCCTGTAATGAAGTGAAGAGAGCCAAAAGATGACTCACTGATGAATGAAATCAAGGAACTAAAGGACAGTATTAATGAAATCAAAGTGTGAAATCCAAAATTAACATATTAAAACAAGATGTCCAGACATGTAACAAAAGCACTCTTAATGGTCTGAACAGACAGGCAGCCCCAGAGAAAAGAATGTGCTAACTGCAGGCAATTTGGCAGAAGCAGTATTTATAACCACTGTTTCAGACATGCCAGGATGTCAACCAGGAAAAGCATAAGAAAGCAGAGGCAAGCTAACACTATATCTCATTTACCAGAAGCAGCCTATAATTGCCATCTTATACCCAAGCAGCAAACAAGAGTAGCTGATTTAGTTGCAATGAGATGTATGATGTGGTGTTTCCTCCGTAAAACTCAAGCCCTGTGGGACATATGCACACGGGTGTATGCTTCTAAGTCAGTGGGTAGAAAATAGGGTTATAATTAAAAATGATCTGGACAAACTGGAGAAATGGTCTGAGGTCAATAGGATGAAGTTTAATAAGGACAAATGCAAAAGTACTCCACTTAGGAAGGAACAATCCATTTCGTACATACAGAAGGGGAAGTGACTGTCTAGGAAGGAGCACAGCAAAAAGAGATCTAGGGGTCATATAGTGGACCACAAGCTAAATATGAGTCAACAGTTTGATGCTGTTGCAAAAAAAGCAAACAAGATTCTGGGATGCCTTAACAGAAGTGTTATGAGCAAGATACAAGAAGTCATTCTTCCACTCTACTCTGTGCTGATTAGGCCTCGGAGTATTGTGTCCAGTTCTGGGCACCACATTTCAGGACAGATGTGGAGAAATTGGAGAGGTTCCAGAGGAGAGCAACAAAAATGATTAAAGGTCTAGAAGACATGACTTATGATGGAAGACTGAAAGAATTGGGTTTGTTTAGGAGCAGGGTGAGTAAATAGTCTTGTGAGAATTCAGCTTTGGCTGCAGATGAAGAGAAACATCATACATTATGTCATTAGAATCTGTACATGCTTCAAGCAAAAGAAACACGACCAACCTATAAGAGACCTGCTGCATACTATAGTTAGAGCCATCTGAGCTTATATCAATAGACTTCTTGCATCTGGAAAGATACCAGAGAGGGTCTGAATACATCTTAGTCCCAGTGGATCACTTGGCTATGTTTGTCCAAGCCTGCCCTACCACAAAGAAGTCAGGCAAAATTGTAGCAGACAAGATATTCAGTGGCTTTGCTTTAAAAATTGGTTTCCCCAGAAAGATTTATCATGACCAAGGGACAAAGTTTGAAAATAATGTATTCAAAAGGTCTGTGGTAAAATTGAACCATCTCACAATCCTGTATCAACCATAGGACAATGGATAAGAAGAAAGGCTGAACTAAACACTGCTGGCTATGTTTAGAACCTTTCCAGATGAACAAAAACTAGTAGTTAATAAGGTCATGTAGGCCTATAACTGTATATGAAATGAGGTTACAGGACTCTCACCCTTATATTCATTATATAGAAAATCATCTAATTTGCTCATTGACATTGCATTTGGTGACCTGTGAACTGTGAATCTGCACCAGGGAACACAGGGAAATAGAACCTGCTGATGAAACAAGTTTATGAACTAACATCACAATTCTCTCACAAGTCTGCTGTTCATGGAAAGAATCACTATGATCAGAAAATGCATGGTGCTGCTCTCATACCAGATGACATGGTACTGGTCCAGAATCTTTCAGAGAGGGGCAGAGCAAAGCAAATTAAGATCCTATTGGGAAGATAAAGTTCATTTAATACTTAAAAGAAAAGGGGTAGTTCAGCTTCTGAGATAAAAGCAGAAGATGAAAGAAGGATGTGTTACAGTTCTTCACCACAGTCTTTTACTTTTTTGTGACTTTTCGTCCTTGGATATAACACCCTCTAGGCCACCACAGCAAATAAGGCAAACTAGCATAGTACAAGATCAGAATGAGGACAGGAATTCAGTCTTCTGTGATTCTGACAATGAGAGTAGAAATGAACTACATTGTGTAATGGTATCACATACTGCCCATGGAACAGAGATTCTGAATCCAGAGGCAGAAACATTGTAACCCCATCTAGGAAATAAGGATGCTGTTGATTTACAAACTTGGAAACTGCTTAACAAACTGATGTGAGATTCACACAAACCATTGAAAGTCATAATGCCAAAAAGTGATCAAGAAGTCTGAAACCAGTAGTGCACAAGAGGATTGATCACCAAAGCAGTCCTTGGACATGCAAGATTGCCTGACTAAAGAGTGAAGAACTGCACAGACATTGGCATATAAACATTATGGGCACCTGCTTATCAGTGTCTAAATCCAACTATGGGACTGGTGAATGCACCATGGGGTTGTCTTCACATTTGTCACATTCCAATGCCAAGTACCTATTTCTGAACTTCATCCTTCATTCTATCCAAGACTGTTGTAATATGAGTCTCAGAGGGGTAGCTGTGTTATTCTGTAACTTAAAAAAACCTTAAAAAATGAGTGGTCCTGTAGCACCTTAGGGAACATCTATACAGCAGTGTTATTTCAGATTAACTGACATTATTTCAAAATAACAAAGAGCAGGTCTACACAGCAAGCTGTTATTTTGAAATAATGTCACGCTGGAGGACTTCTTACTCCAATTCCTGTAACCCTCATTTCACAAGGAGTAAGAGAAGTCGAAGGAAGGGTGTTCGTCCTTCGAATTCCTGCTGTGTAGATAGCGCCAAGAGCCAAATTAAGCTATTTCGACTTCAGCTACACTACTGACGTAGCTGAAGTTGTGTATCTTAATTCAACTTTTGGCCTGCAATGTAGACGTGCTCTTAGAGACTAACAAAAAATACAGATAGTATCATTGGCTTTGGGTTGTGCCCACGACAGCTCATGATAGTATCTATATTTTTTGTTAGTCTGTCAGGTGTTACAGGGCCACTAGTTTTTTAAGTGTTTGTTGTAATATGAGTAAAGGAAGTTATACTGGATACTATTTTAAATGAAGGGTTGTATAGTTTTGGATAGTTTGTAATTATGTTAATTTAGTAGATTGCTTGCCATATTCTCAGTGACTTAGAGTTACATGATTAAACCATTAATTATCTAGGAACTGTTACTTCACAAGATTGTCTTATGTTTGGGAATTTAAACTGTTCAGAACTGGCTTTTCAGTTGGATAGTCGATACTGCAACTACAACTGGCACAGAAACTTTCTGCTTAATGTGAAATAACTGAAGAGAGATGCAGAAGTTTCCATCACTGATACAGAGCTTGTGAAAGAGGAGAGCTCCAAAGCCTCAATGAAAATGACAATTATGTTCTTGTGAAACTCATGGACTATTGATAAGTCACATGGATGGTCTATTTGTTACCAGAAATATGGGAATAATATTACATTTAAAAGAGGCAGCATGGCCCTCATAAGGCAACAGCAGGGTTCAATTTACCCATGCTTTGCCCTTTCTAGGGTTGAAAGTCTGTGTAGGTCACTCTAAGGGTAAAGCTTAGATTTACACAAACCATCTTTATCAGTGGTATAGCTACAATACATCAAATATTTGGAAAAAAAATCAAATTTCCTTGCTGGCTTTGCAAGTACCTTTTGGAGCTTCCCAAAATGCTCTTAATGTTGGCTTCTGGGACTGGTATATTTTTCAAGTAATATCAAGAGCTCGTGTGGCAGGGTGCTGAGTGGGTAGCCTGTAATCAGTTCCTGCTTCTCCAGCCCCAGTCAAGGCTGAATGGTTTGTGGCTGGGTGAATAGCCTTATGCTTGACTGATAACTGGCAGCCTCATTAGCCAGAGAGCTATAAAGCCTAGGAGGAAGCTGGAAAAAAGGAGGAGGGGAAAGAGGCCAGGCACATTTGGAGATAGCGCCCCCTAATCTGTTACTAGTTAGGCCTGTATGTAGTTGGGAACTGGTGGTGGGAAACCTATTGAGAATAAAGAGCACAGGTGTTGCACCAGACTGAAGTGTCTCAGTGAAGTGACTCAGTGAAGAAGGGGGCCAAGGGTGTGAACCCTGTTATAGCCAGAAATACTCTTTGATACCTGGTTCCTCACTCTCTGCTGAATAGTGACTGCAGATGCTATTCCAACAACTATCCGGTTTTATTGAAATAAGCCTTTATGTATGTTAATCATGAACTACTTTTTCTCACCGTCTTAAATCTCCATTTACTGGTAGGCTTGGACTAAGTTTATCCTTGAGAAATGTTTATCCCTAGCTAATGAGGCAAATGTATTTACTACTTTAAGTAAAGGATACTAATACTGTGAAATGTTGAGTTAATGGCAATCATGAACTCATTGTAAATCCAGACAGACCTTTGCTCTTTCTTTAGTGGCATTATAGGAGTGTTCTGTTCTCAGTTAACCCTGTGTACATTTGCAGAGCAGGCTAAACTAGGAATAGGATTACAAATGCTTCTGAAATGGAGTTAAGCTAATTTTTAGTTAACATGGTTTGAAGTACTCCTTAAAACCTTTAGCCGGTCATACATAGGCTACAGCATGAGTCTTGCTCTCATTCAAAGCTATACCCACCGTGTAAGTGGTGCAAAGAGAGGGAAGCTATCTCCACGGGGAAAATGGAGAACTGTGTGATCAGCCAGCCAAACGGGCTCCTCCATTTGACTAGGAGTCATGTTGGGGGTGTTCTGGAATCAGGAAAGGTTGTGGCCACGTCATGTTGTATTCAGGCATTCCTTAACCAGCATAATTGTCGTTCCGAAGGGAGCTGAATTTAGAGCAGTCCTGGGGCTGTTCTGAGTTCCATCTGGGCCTGAACCCCATTGTGGATGCTACTTCTACTCCCTCAGCTGTTTCAAGCAGAGCTGTCATGAAGCTGAGACTTTGGCCCCTTCTGGGAAAATAGTTGAGTGCATGTATCCTCTGGAAACAATCCAAGCTTTGCTTTATGCCAAGTGATGAATAACAATATTGTGATATCCCATATAAACACATCACATTGATGTGACTCTTCATATTTCCTAAATTAGAACTACGGTTATATCCAGGAATTCTCATTTTCTTTTGCAGAATCAGTAATCTTTGAGTTCTCATGATTCACTTTAAAGTAGAGGAGAGGAAACAGTTCAGAAATTTCTCTGCATTCCCCTTGACAGCAGGAAGGCAAGCAGTGTCAGTTTTAACAGTAGCTGTCAGAGCTTGGCAAATCCCATTTGTACAACACAATCTCCCTTCCAATATACCACAGCAAAAAGGCCCTGCATTTAAATGTGGTATTAATAGCCCTTTATATGCAAAGCACTGAAGAAGGTTAGCAGAAGGACAAAGAATTAACACACAAAATAAAGACAAAAATCTCTATTTGAGAAGAAAACACTCACTTTTAAAAAAAAAGCACAATAAGAGAGGTATCAAATCATTAGCAGAAGCAGTATTCCACAGAGGCAGAAAGAAGTTTTAATATGCGTGTTAAAATGATAAACAGAAGAATGAAAAAAGGAGAAGAGTGTCAGACATTTGGATTTAAAAGAGAGGAAAAAAAGGATGGTAGATAAATATGAATCACGGGGATAAGTACAACAAAGGGAGCCAGTAGAAAAGATGAACAAAGAGCAAACAGGCAGAAGGCACAGAATCTGATCTGAAGCAGGTACGGCAGGACCAGGAGAGGGCATTATATATAAGAGTAACTTTTAAAGCAGTATTGCAGATGGAAGCCAATGGAGTGAAAGACAGCGAGGAGAGACTGGTGATAAGGGAAGCCAAACGTAAACTATATAGGATTAATTGAGGTGGTTTAAGGGAAGGATTGTGGGAGAACGGTGTAAATTCCATTGAAGAAATCAAGTAATGAGTTGACAAATGTGTGGACCTTTTTCCATATTCAAAATGAGAGATTTCTAAAAGTGATTATAGAAAATGTCAGTTCTTTGCTCATGATTAGCGCATGGTATAATGCAAATACAGATGCAATGTCTTCACTGGTAGCTTCTAGGGCTAGGAGTCTCTGTGCTTAAATAAATATTTGGGGAAAGGAAAGAGAATGCATCAAATCCATGCACTTATGCTCTGTGAGTGCTTTCAGGAAGCAAAAGTATTTCACCTGCAAAAACTGTCCCCTATATGGGGGGACTGGCTGCTGAAAGGCTGGAAACCTGGGACAAAACAACGTTAATCACTAATCTGGTATGGCCCAGATGATTTCCCTGTAAAGAGCAGTAGGAGGCTACAGTAAGGAGGAAAGTGCTTGAGGAGAATAAGAGACCTGGCAGACCATTAGCAAGAAAGAACTGGGTGTGACACAAGAGAGCAAATGAATAGACTTTATTTTGAGACCCCGAGTTTTATTTTTGAGTTTATTTTTATCTGAATAAACCCAGAAGTCAGGAAGGGGCTTAGAGAATGGACAAAAAGGGTGTGACATTTTAAGAAGCCTTTGAGGAAGAAACTTAGGCAGGCTGTCTGTGGTGACTCCAAGCCTGAAGAGGGTGTGTGTGCTTGGAATATGCCCACTCATTTTTGTGTCCATTTTGACAGTCATACAGCAGCTGTGACATCAGTAGCTTTTTGTTTTGTACCTCTTTATTTTAAGTGATGGTTAGCAATATCTCACTAAAGCAGTATGTAAACTCAGTAAAGAGATCAACATTTTTAATAATAGTAGCTTAATGTTAGGCCCTTACATCTATATTTATATACCCATAGGGGCCCTGATTTCCAAGGGTGCTGAGATTCAGTACTTTGTAAAGTCAGGACAATTAACTTGTTGCGTAAGTGCTCTTTCAGAATCTTGACAAGCGTATTTATTACTGAGCAAAACTCAAATCACTGCTGCACTTTCAATTATAGAAGTGTAGTGATGTACAAACATGGAAGAAACCTTGAGAGGTCATCTGATCCAGTCCCTGTGTGGAAGCATGGCGAAGTGTACCTAGAGCAGGGGTCGGCAACCTTTTCAAACCAAGGAGCCAAGCTACAACAAAATTCAGAACAAGTGGTCAACAAAGAGTTGTATAAGAATGCCCATTTGCATGACTGAAAAGATACAACTTAATATTATTGATAATTGAACTAATGATTAACAATAGCACAAATGAAACGTATTCTCAGACTTTATCTAATGGAACGTCTGCTGCATCTTTTCACATACTTTGAAGTTTACATCATAACTGGTCAAATCCAGCTGCATGCACACATTCAGGCTGTCTTCTGTCAGTCTTATGGCAGGGGGCTGGGGATGTAGGCTGCAGGAGTTTGGGAATGTAGGGATATGAGAGGCTCAGGGCAGGGAGTTCAGCTGTGTGATGGGCTCAGGGTTGGTATGTCTGTGAGGAATGCAGGAGTGTTAAAATGTTGCAGCCAGATGAGGGCTAGGCCCCAACTGGGAGCTTGTTGGCCAGGATTCATTTTTAAATAAAGTAAAATATGTCCAACACAAAAGATTTCAGCATTGTCTTTATTTATGGCAGGAATGGGGAACCTGATCCACAGAGAAATCAGTCGGGGACCACACAAGTGAAAAGAAAAAAAAATCCCTCCAAACCTCCCCAGCCCTCACTCATGTGGCCCCCAACTGAAACATTTCACTCCCCTGTGCAGGACAGGATTGCCAATGAATGGGATAAGGATGGAGGTGCAGGATCTGGGTGGGAGATGGAGTGTAGGAAGGGTGAGGGTGCGAGGTCTGGGTGGGAGGTAGGATGCAGGAATAGGCTGAGGGCAGGGTGTCTGGCTTAGAGGGCAGGAGTGGGCTGGGGGCAGATAGTCTGGGCAGGAGTGGGCTTGGGGGCAGGATGCCTGGGCAGGGGGCAGGAGCAGACTAGGGGCAAGGTGTCTGGCCAGTGGAGCTAAGTGAAGGGACGGGAGTGCAGGGTTTGGGCATGATGGGGTAGGGGGGCACTTACTTGTTTTTGTGCCATGTTGCAGGAACGGTGAGCCACAGCCTCCTGCTTCTCCCACTTGCTGGAAGGAAGCCTCCAGGAAGAATTCATAGGGGAAGTCTCCAGGAAGTGTGTCCTGAGGGAAAGAAAAGGGCAGTGAGCACAGCCATTTTTGATTCCACTTTTTCTCTGCACACTGGGGGAAGAAAAAGGGCAGTGCACAGAGCAATTTTTCGCTCCACTTGTTCCCTGTATGCTGGATCCAGCGGGGAAGCTCAGGGCTTTCTCCCCCCATGTTGTCCCCCCACAGTAAGCCAGTGCTGGTGTTCCAATCTTGTGGGGAGCCATAAGGCTGTAGTGCCAGCACTGGGTACCTGCTGCGGTGGAAGCTACTGGGGGCTGAGTTGGGGTTCCAGAAGAACCATATCCATATTTGGCTTGCGAGCCATAGGTTGCCAATCCCTGATTTAGACTATCCTTAGAGGTGTTTGTCTAACCTTTTCTTAAATTCCAATAACTGGGATTCCACAACCTTTCTTAGAAGCCTGTTCCAGATCTTAACTATCCTTACAGCTAGATTAGATATTAGGGAAAAAAATCTAAATCTCTCCCTGCTGCAGATTAAGATGAAAACGGCTTGTTTTACCAGCAGCGGATATGGAGAACAACTGATCACCAGGCTGTTTATAACTGTCTTTACCCTATTTGAAGACTGTTTTTCAGGGTCATCCTCCTCAAGATTAAACATACCCAGTTTTTTAATCTTTCCTAAGAGGCCAGGTTTTCTAACTCTTTGATAATTTTTGATGTTCTCCTTTGGATTCTCTCCAGTTTGTCCACACCTTTCCTGGGTGTGATGACCAGAACTGGACTCAGTACTCCAGTTGAGGCCTCAAGAATGCCATATAGAGAAGCCCTTTGAGGAAGAAACTCCCATGTCTTACATATGACACTCCAATTAATATATTCTAAAGTGGTATGAGCTTTTTTTTTCACAACTGCATTCCATTTAGGAACCACTATAATCACCAAATCCTTTTCAGCAAGACAACTAGTCAGTTGTTATTCATTTTGATGTTTCCTTCGTAAGTGTAGGACTTGCATTTGTCTTTATTGAATTTTGTGTTGTTGATTCCAGACCAATTCTCCAGTTTTTAAAGGTCATTTTGGGTGTGTCTACACAGCAGGGCTTAACTCGAAATAAGCTACACAGATTGAACTATGTCAATTGCTTGTTTCTAAATAGCTTATTTCGAAATTGGTAATGTCTACACAGAACTATTTTGAAATAGAACACTCTTCCTATGACTTCCCTTACTCCTTGTATAATGAGGGTTACAGGAGTTGGAGTAAGAAGTCCTCCAGCTTGACAGTATTTCAACATTATTTCAAAATAACTGCCTGCTGTGTAGACACAAAATTATTTTGAAATAATGTTAGTTATTCAAAATAATGTTTCTGTGTAGACATACCCTTTGAATTCTAATTTTGTCCTCCAAAGTGCTTGCAACTCTCCAGCTTGGTGTCAGCTGCAAATTTTATAAGCATACACTCTCTTCTATAATCCAACATAAGAACCCTCATACTGGATCAAACCAAAGGTCCATCTAGCCATCTTCCATTGTCCATCTTCTGACAGTGGCCAATGCCAGGTTCTCCAGAGGGAATAAACAGAACAGATAATCATCAAGTGATCCCTCCCCTGTCACCCATTCCCAGCTTCTGACAAACAGAGGGTAGAGACACTCTTCCTACCCACCCTGGCTAATAGCCATTGATGGATCTATCCTCCATGAATTTATCTAGTTCTTTTTTGAACCCTGTTAAAGTCCTGGAGGATAGATCCATTAATGGCTATTAGCCAGGGTGGGTAGGAAGAGTGTCATTCCAAATTGTTCTAATACTTTTTGTTGCCCTTCTCTGAACTTTTTCCAATGCCAAGATCTTTTTTTGAGATGAGACGACCACATCTGCATACAGTATTCAAGATGTGGGCATACCATGGATTTATATAATGGAAATAAGATATTCTGCCTTATTCGTTATCCCTTTTTTATTTATTTCAAGCATTCTGTTTTCTTTTTAAACTGCTGTTGCACATTGAGTGGCTGTTTTCAGAGAACTATCCACAATGACTCCAAGATCTCTCTGAGTGGTAGTAGCCATGGCCGGACTAAGGGGTGGGCGAGCTGGGCAGCTGCCCGGGACGCCAACTGATGGGGGGTGCCTGATGGCAGCTGTAAGGGGCACGCAGCTTCCCTTATAGCTGCCATCAGGTGCCGCGTGCCTGGCTCCCGCAGCGCCGGCCCCGCGGCACCGGCCAGCAGCGCCCTTCCCGCCATGGCTGCAGGGCCCTGCACGGCCAGGCGCAGCCTGCCCCGGGCTGTGCGCCAGCAGCGGTGGCCGGGCAGCGCATGCACCATGCACCCTGGAGGCAGGCCTGTGCACCCTAGGGGGGTGAGCCCGCGCCCCAGGGGCAGGCCTGCACATGCACTGTGCGCCAGGGGGTGGCATCACGTGCCCGGGCCCGGGAAGCCAAAATGGCTCGGGCCGGGCCTGGTAGTAACATCATTTTATTTGTATAGTTGGGATTATGCTTTCCAGTGTGCATTACTTTGCATTTATCAACATTAAAATTCATCTGCCTTTTTGTTGCTCAGTCACCTAGTTTTGTCCTTTTGAAGCTCTTCACAGTCTGTTTTGGACTTAACTATCTTGAGTAGTTTGGTGTCATCTGCAAATTTTGCCACCTCACTGTTTACCCCTTTCTCTAGATCATTTGTGAATATGTTGAACAGGATTGGTCCCAGTACAGACCCTGTTACCTCTTTCCATTCTGAAAACTGACCATTTATTTCTACCCTTTGTTTCCTGTCTTTTAACCAGCTCTCAATCCATGAGAGAATCTTCCCTCTTTACCCATGACAGCTAAATTAATCCAAGTAATTAATGAAAATAGTGAATAGTACTGGACTCAGGACAGATTTCTTGGGATCCTACTAGATATGCTCCCCCCACTGTGATAGTAAACCACTAAAACACTTTGAATATGTTATTTTATCCACCCATTGTATGCACACTTCATAGTAATTTCATGTTGATCACATTTCTCTAGTTTGCTTATGAGAATGTCATGTGGGACTGTGTCAAAAGTTTTAAATCAAGATATATCATGTCTACTGTTTTTCTCCATCTTTTAGGCCTGTCAAAGAAGGAAATCAGACATGATTTGTTGTTGGTAAGTCCATCCTGACTATTACTTAATGCCCTATTGTCCTCTAGGTGCTTACAAATGGGTTAATTGTTTGTTTCAGTATCTTTTCAGGTAGCAAAGTTAAGCTGACTGTTCTATAGTTCCCTGGGTTGTCTTTGTCCCCCTTCATAAAGACAGACACTGTATTTGTACTTCTCCCATCCTCTGAAATCTCAGCCACCCTCCATGAGTTCTCGTGCCCGGCGCTGGCTGCTCCTCCTAGCAGTTATCCTTCTGCAGGTGTGCATCTACACTGCACCGTTATTTCAAGATAACTAGCATTATTTCAAAATAACAATGCGAGCATCTACATGACCATTCCATTATTTTGAAATAATTTTGAAATAACGGATGGCTTATTCCGAAATCTGTAAACCTCATTCTACGAGGAATAACGCCTATTCCGAAATAGCTATTTTGAAATAAGGCGTGTGTAGATGCTCCACTGCTGCTGTTTTGAAATAGCCCCTCACCATGGGCCATTCCAATTTATTCCTCCTGAGTGCCTTCTGGGGCTCTAAATCAAGATAGCATGTCTGCATTAGGGAAGCCTGCCTTGGACTAATTTTGAGGCTTCCCTGCAGCGTAGACCTTCTCTTTCGGATTAATAGCTTATTCAAACCTGAAAGTTAGAACACACAGGCAGACCCGTGTGCCTGTGCAAAACTCCATTGAGTCTGCCCACATGTTGTAGGATCAAGGCTAGACAGGGCCACTGCCTTGAAGAGTTTACAAGTTTGGGTCTCAAGCCTGTAAACACTTTAGCATGTCTCTGACTACGCACACAACTAGTGCCCTGAGCAATTCACATACATAAGGTTGCTAATGTGGAAATGTTTTCTGGATCAGGGCCTAAATTTACTAGCTCCTTGTGATATGGTATTAGGTACATAGCATGTATACCATACAAAGGAAGTTCAAAGGGGCTTCTTCTGTTAAACTGTTGACCTTCCATTTTTGAACTAAACATCTTTTTTCCCCCCAGGCTTTCATGTCTGAGACATGAGAGATCCACTTGGATATTTTCCCAGTGGTGAGACAATAGTAGGAGTTTAGGAAAGTAACCTCAGACATGGTCTAGCAATCCTTACTCAAGCAAAGCTCACATTTCACTGCTGGAAGGAAATGCAGTCATGGTGTAACAGTGAGGCTACATAATTTAGGACAATAGTTCTAGAATATTTTATCCAGTTAAAGCTACAGTGAGAAATTAGGCCCTGAGGCTGCTATTGAGAGGATATAGGGGACAATGAAATTAGCAGTACTCTATGTGAGTGCAACAGTCCACCTATATGCTATCAATTGTAGGATCAGACCTTTAAGCAGTAGAAGGTATGCTGTGTGAATAAAGACTACTGAAACAGGGTGTACTATATGTAAGGTTAAGATTTAGTCATGGGTATTTTTTAGAAAAAGTCATAGACAGGTCACAGGCAGTAATAAAAAATTGTACTGTATACCCCTGACTAAATCCTGAATACTCCAGAGGGGAGCTCTGGGACCACCAGGGAGCACAGTGAGGGGTGGCCTAGAGCTGCTGCTGCTGCTTGGGGGTGGGGTGGGAGAGGGATGGTGGCACCCGGCCCAGGATCACTGCTGGTTCTCTAGAGCAGGGGGCAACTTGGCGTTCCAGGGTGAGGGTTGGCCTGGCTCAGGACCATCACTGTGGCTTGGGAGAAGAGGCAGCAGCACGGAGACTGAGACTTGTATTGGTGTTCTGGGGCAGAGAGTGCTGGAAGGGTCGGGTGGTGCATGGCCTGAGACCTTTGTTGGTGCTCTGGCGCGGAGATAGCCCAGGACAAGGAAGTGGGTGGCAGCGTGTGGCCTGGGACATCTGCTAGTGCTGGCAGGGGAGAGGGAGGGAGAGGAGGAGGCAGGGCACGGTGACCTGAGACTGCCCCAGTAGCAGCTAGTGGGGCTGGCCCGGGGGCCACCCAAGCTGTTCGGACATCCCTGAGGTCAATTGCACTGGCCTCTGCAGAAGTCACATAAAAAAGTCATGTAATCCATGATAGACTTGCAGCCTTAGCTGTCACTTCTGAACTGCTAGGTCTGATCTCTTTTCACAGAACCTTGTGTGGCTAGAAACATCTAGGATGCAGATACTTGTGGATAGACAGTGAGATCCGCAGGGCTCTGATCCAAAGAGTCACTGCAGCCAAAGGAGAGGAGTGTGGTAACATCGCACCTGCGAGCTACTGCCCTGCGTCAGCAGCTGCTCCTGGCAATGCGTCTGCACCGTCCCAACCTTGTCTTAGTGGTAGGGATCATGATGGGTAATTAGCAAGAACACAGTGTGGTGCTTTGGCTGAAAGATCTAACATGATCTGGGGATGTATTACAGTAACCACTGCTGGGTACTATGGCAAGCTCTGATGTCCACATTTCAAGGAGGATTTTGATAAACTGGAGCAAGTGCAGAGAAGAACCATAAATATGTTTAAAGGATAAGAAACCATGCCTTAGAGAGAGACCGACCCAATGAGCTCAATCTATTTATCTTAACAAAGAGAAGGTTACCATAGTATTGGAGTGCCTTCTGGTAGTGTATTAATGCAACAGTCACTTGTTTTTTGTGTGTAGCTGATAGGAATATCTGATGCTCCACAGCTTTGATTCCTTTTTTACCAGGAGCATTGTATAATATATATACTCTCTCACACACCTCTGCCATTAGTGTGATCAATGGAGACCCATTATTCAGGGATAAATCCTATTAATAATCCAGCTATGTGGTCCAAAGTTGCATGGTGGCAAGAAACCTGCCCAGGTTTTCTTAGGATCATCCCTTTTATGAGGAACCAGCCCTAAGATACTTGGAAGAGTGCTCAGTACACCCCGCCAGCTGTGCAGTTTTATGGGGTCATGATCATCCTGGATGTCCTGATTGTTTGTACTTCAAGTGGTGGCAACGCTAACAGTGGCTGGGAAGCTGGAGACGTCTGCATAACTACTAGTGTGGATTTAAAGATGTCCATTTACTTTCACTGTGCATATAGCATATGACAGTGCCTGCCCCAAAGAGCTTAAAAGACTAAAGATAACAGGTGTCTGAGACAAAAAATGGGGACAGGGTTGGGGCTAAAGGCAATGGGATAACAAAAATGATTGTACCTGCATAACTTTTAGCTAATCAGGAGCGGTAATTGCAATTTTGCACCTACCTAGCTCTCATTATATTATAGTATTCTGCGTGCATTACAGCAGTGTGTGTGTAAAGACGAACTTTGCCATCAGTTATTTTTCCCTCCATGACATAGCTGGAAACCACTAGATAATATTCATTTAGTGATGGTCCCTGTTAATAAACTTGTCTGTTATCTTCAGTGAAGAAATTAATAAGGTCACTGTGTGGTTAAAATCCACAATATGGCATATTTTAGGAACAAAAGTACTGAGCATATTGGATTGGATTGGACGCTATAATGGATACAAATGGTAACTGTTTCTGCAGGCAAAAATATAAGCAGGCAATCAAATGGCATAATGGGTGGAAGTTTTCTTGATTGGCTACCCACTCACTCAGGGATTTACAATACTCTATGTCAGCACCATATATGAGTCCCCAATGCGTGGTCCTGATAGGATACACAGGACTCATGCTCTTCTGAGATTAACCATTGCTGTCTTCATAAGCACATATCTGAAACTATAGAATCATTTGCAAACTGAAAGAAATTTGGCTGCAGTATCTTTGTGATATTGGAAAAATTAAGCTAAAATGTGCTGTGCATTCTCTCCGAGTTCATCAAGGTAATTGCATTGCAGTGAACATGGTTAATCCTAAAAGTACACACACACCTGATAACCTGCTTGCACCTCAGGCTAGGAAAGAGGATATTACATAATTGGTGAGAAAATAGAAGAAAACATTATTTGCCTGTCTCAAGACTTACTGCTTGTGTTTTCACAATTAAAAGCTCTATTAGTGTTGATTTAAGCCTTTCACATCATCAGGCTATCATACTGTGTCTCTAGCTGCCAATTTTTGTAACTACATTACAGTAGTGAGGAAATCCCTATACAAAACAAGTTAATTGTTTCAAATTAGAAAATCCACATCATAATATAGTAATATATTTTAGCTACCGTGGAATAAGTAAGATTATTAAACATGAGAATGGTGTCCACTACAGGATTAAATACTTAGAAGAATCAAGTCAAGTAAAAATAGAATAACTTTAATTTTCATCAGATGTATTTACGCAGAAAAAGTGAAAATTCCATAGTGTTCTCAGTAAAGTTCAGTTCATATAGGTAGAAATATGCACCTAATACTTCCTTCCCCTTTTCTATTTAAAGAAAAAAGTTATTTTTGATAGCTTTTTTATTTTTTAAAATGTGAAGGCATCTTTTATGAATTGTAGGGTTTTTTCCTCACTTTCTCATGCTTTTTAAAAAAATCAGTACTTGATCATTTTGGCAGAGAGTCACAAAACCTAAGCACCATCTTTTGAGTTCAAGCTTCTTAGAAAAATGAAAACAAAATTCCTGATCTTAAAATATGCTCAAGTGTATCTGTCAAAATTTTCAAATCAGTCTTCTATTAGTTGACTCAGATTAGACAAGCAAAAACTGCTGTTCAATTATGAAAATCCTGGCCATAAATTAGAATTACAAATAGAAATACTGTGCATTCATGTAATTACATTATTTTTTGAAATGCTCCATTCTATTATTTCTTCTGGCAGAATAACTGAATTTAGTAAAAGACACATATATGCCCTGTTGTATAATTTGATTTGTTTTCTTGCATCTATAGAGGTAGCATCCTTTATTAATGGACTGTTTTTCACTGCTGGTAGAGGCCACCCACTGTGACTGTTTATCCTGACTCACGTACCTCCATGTAGGCGATGTTAGTCTGTAATCCAAATGGAATTTTTATTTAATTAAACCAAAGTCTGCTGATCCCATGCCAGCAGGTGTAAATTGAGGAAATGGTCGAGCTGATGATAGCTCAGGGGCTAGCAGGCTCCAGAGCTAAATACTCAGTAAGTTTACTGTTAGGTGACTTCACTAATTGAGGATAAATTTATCCAACCTCAGGGCATCACTGCTGACAAATTATAACTAACTAGCTTAAAAAGTTGTGGAAGGATAAAGTATAGAACAAACATATAAAATAGAGACAAATCTAATACAGAAATAGCATATAGAACTTCCATAGCTGCAAACCCTCCAAAACCCTTGTACTTTACCTTTTTAATTTTAAGATGGTGAAGAAGTCTTTGAAGGTCTTTATGACCTCAGAAATAGAAACCGCATTGACTCCCAACTAAATACTTTATTAATTCTTTGGGTCAATAGCGTGGCTCTTGGCTTCTTAAAAGTTTTATCTTTCATCTGCACCAGTTGTCATTTTCTTGTTTTCAACAAAACCCAAGTTGAAAGCAGAAAAATGTCTCGGTTGAAGAGCTAATGATTAATAAAAGTCATTTTAAAAGCCCCGCAAAGCTTCTTCAATACACAATGTGTCATTTGGAATTATTTGGAGCGGTCTCCCCGTTCACTCCCCAAAAAATAGGTTAAATGTAATCCTTAAAAGAAAGAAATGTAATTGCCATGAATAATTATTCACTTGATCTACAATATCTTATTCTACTATGTGAGGAAAAAAGGCATTTTCTAGTTCCTCCTTTATAGTCTTTCACTATAGCAAATTTTGGGATGGGGATCTTAAACCAGAGAAACTGAATACAGCCTAACCAGGTATGTCTGAAATGACAGAGACATTCCCAAGAATTGGGAGCTCAAAATTTTTCCCAAAATGCACATTTCCTTTTTTCTCTACATCGTCTTTAACATATATAGCAAGTGTATTAAAACATTTTTGTTTCCATTGCGTAGGCATTGAATCAACGCCATTGTCTCACAGAAAGAGTTTATATTGTATATTGTCTATATATGCTTATCACGTTTAATATATACATGCTGTTTCATCCACTGAGAGCAATACCACAATGGAAAACAGTCATTTAATACGTGTTTACAGAGGTGTTTATGGTGAACACTAACGCTATGTCTAGACTGGCATGAGTTTGCGCAATTACTTTTAAAGTTTTCCGTGGGCTGCATGTTGAGTAGACCTGTCCTAAAGGCTTCACTCTACTAGCCCAGGAAAAGGCCTAAGTACAGGGTAATGGCTGATGGGGAAGCAAAGAGGTGGGCATGATGTTGGAAGCCTGTGTAAAAAGTCTGCTGCTCTCTGATCAGCTCTTAAAGGAACTCTCTGCGGTAGGGTCACCTTCTTTTCAAATGGCAAAAGAGGGAGACGTGCAGGAGTCCCGCCCCCTCTGTGACCCCACTCTGCTTCATCTCCTGAACCACTACCCACAGCTAGACCATAAGTAGGAGCCAGGCTGCTGTGAGAAGACCAGACCCATCACCTATCCTGGGCAGGTGGAAAGCAGCCCTTGGCCTCTGTCCTTGCCATCCAGGGCAGGTGGAGGGTCCAGGGCTCTCCACAGCAGCCCAGGCTTCCTGGGCATCTCTTACCATGGCCAGGCTCCAGTTCTGGCTTCTGGGCTGGGAGGGGTAGAGGAACAAGGAGTTAGGGCTTTGTGGTGAGAGGTGGACTAAGTCCCTCCTCAGACTCGCACACTTGGAAAAGGCTGGCCTCTCCCCTGAGCCTTGGGCAGGGATGGAGTGATGTGGCAGGGAATCTGGGACAACTGCTATCATTCAGCCCAGGACTGGAACACCATTTTGGGACTGTCCCGCCCAATCTGGGGCAGATGGGCTAATGTGGCTGTCAAGCCATAGTAATTTCTGACTCTCAACTGGTAGTGGTGGGTAGAGAAGGATTCCACTGAAATGCTTTAAAGAAAGTGGAATGGCTGCTAACAATGGCCTAAACTGGGGCTCTGTCACAAGCCTTGTGGCATTTTACTGCTCCGGGAGCAGACTGGGAAGCAGATGGAACCCAGTCTAACACTGAGTGTCAGGTTTCCCCGTGTGTCAGTAAAGAGTGTGTGCGGAAGATACATACATTGTGCAAGCCCTGTGTGGTAAACACCCCCTATGGTGATACATTGTGGGAAGTGGAGTCAAGGATCTCTGTGTAGTCACAGTGAGATCTCCGTTCTGTTTCTGGGACAGTGCAACTAGGTACTGCTCATTACTTAAGGGAGATTACAAGGTGCCAAACTAGCCCTAAGTATTTGACCTCCACACAAGATCTCCATACATGCTCTCTCTGTTTGCTGCTTTATTCGATTCCATCACAGAAATTTCTCCAACCTTATTTTCTCCAGTGAGAAAAATATTGTTTGTTGCAGTGCTTTCACTAGAGTTGGTTACTTTGTTAATTCCTCTAAATCTATTCTTGGAGCAGAGTTTGTTCCAGGGAGCTAGTTATTGGTGTGTGGATTGTGAACTCTGAAAGAGGGGACTGACTGTATGCTGTTTGACCATCTCTGTTCAGTGGACATAAAACAAGTTAGCTTGAGCAAATACCCATACTCTTCATCACCAAGGTCTTTTCCAACAGGAACCTGACCTGCAAGGCCCCAAAATCTGCTAGTTTGGCCCACGGCCCTTTGTTGAAATATATGTATAACTATATTGAATGGCTCGGGATTTATGATGGGACATTGATTCTTTCTCCTCTAGATGGATTTGTATTTCTTGTTCAGAAATGCAGTGTCTATTATTTCAGTAGTTATATGCCAGCAGTTTTGACTAGGTGGTTTAAGTATGTATGTTGAGAATGTTTTAGATATTTGGTTACTATATATCTTATTACTCTGGAGAGGTTTGTAAGTTATGTACTTTTAAAAATACACATTTAAGGACTGTATCCTGCACTCTACTTAGCTGAAACTGAATAAGGAGGACAGATCAGATGCTAAATAATGAAGTAATTTTAAGTGTGACGGAGATAAGGTAAGTCTTATTAATTTTTGAGAAATACACAATTTAATTAAGAAACAAAAATCCATGAAAAGTCAGATTTCAAGCTTCTGTTAGACCACCTGTCCTGGTTTCCTAGCCTTCTGGCCTCTGTCTGCCATGTAGATGACAGATTAGCTGTGAACATCCTTTATAAAAGGAAATAGTGTTCTATAAAATTCACACCATGGTTTCCAATTTGGTATCAGTCAGGACATCCTAAAATAAAATTTGCTTCAAAAATAGATCAGTAGGGGGGAAATGTCAGGGTTAAAAGAAAACAATCTACTTATGTCAGTTTATTCTGTGAGAAAACTTGCCTGAAAAGAAGGTTTAGTGTCTTGTTCAGGTGCAGTAATTTTTTTGCTGATTGGGGGTGAAGCAAAGTAAAACAACAATAGTGTGTTCTGCGAATCAAGTATGTTAAAGAAGAGTTACCATATGGCAAAACAGGAAGTTTTTAAAAAAGCAAAACAATTGATCTTTGAGAGAAGGAACGATATTCTAATTTTAACTTTCTTGTTTTAATTTTAATGTAGAATTAATTATAAACAATAACACACAGTATGGCACAACAGTAGAGAGTTGTACTATAAAACTTAATTTGTGCTGTTATTTTGTTTTGTTTTGGTCCCAGTTTTGCAGTCCTTATAGAAATGGGAATTTTGCTTATGTAAAGACTAGGAGATCAGTTTCTTTGTCCAATTTACACTGCACCTGGAGCACATCGCAAAAACTATAGTTAAGTTTGCCTAAATCTTTCCATTGTAAAAGGCCATTTTCAGTAGCTTCTATCTTTGTCAAACTTTAACCTTTGATGTTATAATTTTCTGGATTTGGTCTCTGCACAAGGAAGAGTTTTTGGTTTTTGTGTGAAACAAAAACAGTCAAACCTTAAAGTTGCCAATGTGTTTATGGCAACAAATAAGTTTACCTTGATAATTGCCTCATCTGAGAATTCTCTCCTTCTGGAATGCAGTGAATTATTTTTGCAAAGGAGTCCTGCTTTATCTGCACATCTTAACAAAAGAAGTCAACTTTAAATATTAGATAGAATGCAACCTGATTTTAGTGACTAGTCTGAAGGCAATTAAAAGTTCTGTAGTATCACTTTCCTAACAATAGAGGAAGACATAACTGATCAAATACATGTTTGTTTTTGAGAGCTAGGCTACGATTTTATTTGTGAATTTATAAAGGGTATTTTAGGTTAGCTCAACACTTCATACATAAGACGGTAAAATAACTTGTTTATCCACCATGTGACACATGCTTTACAGTAGCAATAACTGCGTCTGATAGGAAGGTTAAAACTCTTATCAGAGCTGTATGGAGAGAATCTGAGGCTGTGAGGATATCATAAGATGAGGCCCCTCATGGTTCTGTCTTTGGAATAGTGGTGGCTAGAGGGCCTCCCCACAGCTGTAAAAGCAGAAGTATGGGGTCCACTTCTTCCCCCATGAGCATCTGCAGGGCCCCAAATTTCCTTGGAGGTCGTAGCAGCCCTTCTTCCATGTGGGATGGCAGGTGTAAGAGCAAGAGGCCCTCAGCAACCATGGGGTAACTGTTTGGCTGGGCTGAGGACTTCTCTGCTGTCTAAGGATCACAGGAGCACATTGTACTCTGGCTTAGCCTCCCACCTATCTCTTATGTGCAAGAAAAGTGCTTTATGCCACCTGGGAAGTCCCTTTTTGTTGGGGGAATCCCTGGCTGCCTTCTTAGGGCAATTGTCTTTCCTGAACAGCATGCAGAGGATCTGGCTCCATGTATTTAGATTTTTTGGCAAATCCCGTGTCCTTTGTAAGAGCAAAACCTAACAATAACCTTTCCAGGCTATCATTTATTAAAAGATCTCTTAGAAAGGGAGAACAGGTCTCCCTAACCCCCACAACAAATGCTTGTCTTCCTTGTATCCTTGGAATCAAATGGCTGTATTTCCATGTTTATTTATTTACTTAGCACACTCAGCTAAGGACAGGGAAACCTTGCTGTTATTTTTTGGTCATTGTGTAGATGGCAGATATTCGCTGCATCTGTTTCCTGTTAAGGAAGCTTAGTGCTGCCTTTTGTCCAGCAGGTGGCACACTTGCAGCAGCTTGCGAAGCTCAGAAATAACATTCTGTTCTAGAGAGAATTTTAGGCTTTTTTGGTCTCCATGGCAAACGAACATTATTTAATAGGCAGTCTTTCCTTGGTACATTGTTAAAGGAGAGTTTGCTAGTCTAGGAAGCATGCATGCAAAGTAATGGCTGCTCTAGAAAATTGAATTGTTAGTAAGTGATGGATGGCACCAGCCTATGCATCAACCTGTGGAAAGAATTATACTGGTTGTGCTGTTTCATGTGCAGCTGTCCCCAGTGTTCACACTTGCTCTTTATCATTGTAGTTGCTTTGAACTGAGAACCTAACCCAGAGTTCATGGCATATTTCCCTGAAGCAGTGGCTTGTGGGAGATCTTGAAAGGCCTTCTAGAAAGCTAGAGGCTATGGAATAAGTGGTCAATACAGCAACCGTAATATCTGCCTTTTGCCATGGTCAAAATATCTGTGAAAGCAGGGAGGAGGTCTTCAATACACTGATACATGGTGCAGATGAGAAGGCATTGGGACTTGTTGCACATCATGTACAGTGGAACAGACAAGATGTGATACCTGAGGCTGTGACTTATAATATACAACTGCAGTGGGCCTGCTTCCCTAATCAGAAATGGTCTCAGATACAGGAAAGGAATTGGGGATGGAGGATACAGATGCAGACAGAAGTAAATGTTTGTAGTTGTTGCTATTAAAAATCATTGATTGCTCTGGAGGTGGCTTATCCTCATGAGTAGATATGAGTTTCTTTGAATCTTTTATATGACTTAATCTGAGAAAGTATCTAGAAGGGTGAAGCAGGATGCATGAAGGCAACATTAAATTATAACATCGTTGCCAAATATAGCATTTGCTTATGTGGCAGGTATGTCTTTTTTAATCTTAATTTTTATGTAGTCTGTATAAGCTAAAATGAGGAATGACTTGTGAATGTATTGAAAAAATACTGTATCCTCTGCAAACTCTTTCTGCAGTTAATTTGTCAATATAAACTTTATTAGTCACACAGACAAGCAGACCAGCTGCGTTATGTAACCAAGGTAACAGTTAAAACAAAGGCAAATAGAATTTCTGTACTAAAGGAACATGAAACACATGTTCTATTTTCCTGTACGTATGCAGGGATGAAATGCCATGGGAAAGCACAGGGGGAAACTGGGGAGCCCCAGCCTCATGGTGGTGTCCTGTGTCCTGGTATTGTACTGTCGAGTTACATAAATACATCCAAGGGACATGCTTCTGGGATAGCTGTGCAATCTGATTTGGATTTCACATTGTTAATTCTTTGTGGGATGCCTGTTCACAAATTCTTAGCCCTGCTACCTAAATCTGTCCCACTCTTGATTTTTTTCCTTTTCAAACCTAAATGTTTGATCAGTCTCTTTTCATGTCCCTGCATGAGCAAAACAAAATCCCTCTGTCTTTTCTTTACCTTGCTCTCAGCTTGGTCAAACATTTGATTGTTTGCGATGTTTGCTTCCTAGCCTTCTCAGGTTGGTTTTTGTTGCTGTCCTGGTCCCGCTAGTGGGAAACAAGAAATGATTGAGTTAATAAGCATAACAGTGTTCCCTCCATCCTGAGCAATAGCATGCCATATGATAAAAGTTACAATTTCTGTTTAATTTAAAATTTCTTTCTTGCAAATTTGTATCTTAGGCCTAGAAATACTAAGGACATAAGGTAACACTTTCCCCACAAAAAGAATTAGATTGGGAATGGGGTAAGATTATTGGAAGTTATGGAGCAAAGTGGGCAGAAAAGAGGTGGTGGGGCTAATTTCAAATGGATTAAATAGCAACTGGTAATAACTCTGCATTGGTTGTTGTGAAAAGCCCTATTTGGGAGAGTGCGGGGACAGGGCTGATTAAAATGGATAGACGTTAACTTGGATGATATTGCAGAACCAGCTCCAGGAAAGAACAGGGTGTGAAATTTGGCAATGGCAAAAGACAAGTTGCTTGACTCCTGAGTTTGATTGCCAGGCTAGAATACTGGCTTTATCAAAGGTCTGCAGACATCACTTATGAGGAAATTTGGGAATAAAATTAATACATTTCCTGGCAGCAGGCTGGATGAGTTATGAACAATTTGCTTTCTCCCAGCATGTGGTGGGTGCACAGGCATTTGCTATCATGTAATATTTATGCCTCTGTTTTATATGTTAAAAGAAAGCAGGATGAACTGCAATTGCATCTTGGTAAGAGCAAATTGCTCAAGAGGTGCCCGGGCCTTTGTGCCAACATAGACATTATATGACACTGTTTAATGTAGATGTTGAATGTGTGATGCCAAGCATACAGTTATGTCAATCAAATTTAACCTGTTGGCACACTTTCTATAATATGGCTGCTCTGAGTGGTATGCAGGGGCAGGGAAGGGCAAGAGCCTAGCTGAGGCTCTCCCTGGGCTATGGGCCGGACCCTGTGGCTTGATGAGCCGAATGCAGCTTGTGTGCCATATTTTACCCACCTCTTGTCTAGTCCCACACCAGACTCATGGGAATCACATAGTGGGATCCTGACTGGGAACTTTCCTATATGTCAGGCAAGCAGGACGAGGTCACTCAAAGATGTGAAGTTGGTATGTGATTTGGAGTGAAGCTGGAGACACGAAAAGGGTCCTTCAGACTGAGATTTCCCTGCAGCTGTCCCATTTATTCAGAAGTAAAAAGTGATTGTAGGAGAGGAACCTTTTACTCTGACAATAGGGAGGCATACCTCTAACAGCAATTAGGTGGTGTAGTAACAGCTGATGCTCCAGCAGCTAGTTAACTAAAAGAGCAATCCACTTACCAATCAAAACATTCATTTTTATGGCTGATAAGCATCTCATGGTCTTCCCAACTTTCACTCCTTGAGGCCACAGATAGGCATAAGGATACACTGAATCAGTCACCTAAGAGACAAGCTGACAACATGCTCGTCTTATGAAAGGAGGGTCACACACCAAATATGGCTGGAAAGTGCTGCAGGGATTTTTGAGTGATCAGTATTCTATGATACACCAGAGAAGCTTTCTAATTAAGTCTAGGCTCTAGAATACATATTATGATTTTATTGTGTACTAGAAGATTTACCCGGTGTTGCTCAGGTCCATAAGTCAGTTAATTTTTGTTTCTTTGTTTTTTAAATAAAATGAAAATGTACATGCTTCACTTAAATCATTGCTCGGGGTGGGCTAGGGCTGAAGCATTCAGTATGCAGGCTGCCCCGGGGGGGCGGGGGGAGGGAAGGGGAAGGGATAGCTACCCCAGTCCTCTCTCACTGCAGCAGCTCGGGGCCAAGTGAGAATCTCCTCTCCTTGGCTGCTGCAGCTCCAGTGGGCACAGCCAGGGGAGGATTGCATGTCCCCTGGCTGGGACAGGTCCAGGTTAGATTGGATGGGAGCCACGGAAGGACCACCTATGGCAGCTCTGGGGCACCTCTCAGTGGATGCCATAGCACTCAGGGGTGGGGGGGGGGGGAGCTGCTGTCTTCCTCAGCCCCTACATGGAGCTGCTGTGGCTGGCTGGGGGGTGGGGGGGAGGGGGTGTGAGACATCCCCTCCCATGGCCCCAGCACAGAGCTGCCACTGCTGATGGGAGACATAGCCCTCCGCCGACCCAGAACAGAGTTGCTGTAGCTGACAGGCAGATGTGGCATTCTGTACATCCACCCTGAGCTCCTGCCCTCTCTGAGCCCTCCTTCAACTTTGCTCAATTATGCCAATTTTGAGGACTGTACTTGATTTGGTGGTTCTGTCTCTTTTTTTTCCTTTATGGTTTCTGAGAAACAATCCCATTCCAGGCACATCCCATTTTCCTGGCACAACCAAACCCTGACCTTGCTTTAAGTTATGATAAGAGAAAGCTGTATACTGAATTTGGTGGTCCTGGCTCTTACTGTTTAGGAGGAGTTCTTGAACAAACAGACTCACAGACAGACAAACTCTCTCAAATATATAGCAGATGTGGAAGCTAAGGGATTTGTATGTAGCCATTTTGAACTTTTGGTTAGCCTAGCTCATGCTAACTCTGAGACCTAACAACGCGAGAGCTGTGAGAGACGCTTTTTTCGCCTCTCGTCTCTCTTGTGCTTGAGATAAGGATAGAATGCTGACTGTAGTGAAGACCTTGAGATAAGGTGGTGTCTGAAGGGAATTGTTATGGGAAGGGGAATAATTGTTTATTGTTATTATATATAAACAGACAGTATATATATTGGCTTCTAATTGTTTTGTATTTGACGATCTGCCTAGCAGCAGCTTCTTCCCTTGCAATATTGCTCGAATAAACTGTCTCTGACTACTTGTTGCTCACAAACGCAGAGTGAAGGCCTGTTTTCTTCCACACAGAATAATAATTTGTTGCTAGTACTTCAGCTTGAATCGCTATAATTTTTAATTAACACTTATTTTGACCATAAACATATCTAAGTGTTGTGTGTGAAGCAGAACAGTGATTTCAGGTGGAACTATAAGCCGAGCTGTTCTGATTCTTTGAAAGCAGCAAATTGTGAATACTACAAATGGTTGGTTCAGGGGTTAGACACTCCAGGGAGAGGCCCAGAGGGCACGAGGGTTGCAGTGTGCTAGTCTCTAACTTGTAGACTAACAGCGGGGCCTTTGAGGCCTAGAAGAGGGTGCTTGTTTGACCTATGTTAGTTGAAGCAAGGGAACGGTCAGCTCTTGCTAAGGGAAGATGGTAGCAAAGTGCCTCAGAACCCTGTGTCTTCCCAGGAGTCATTACAGTGTATACTTCACATTGTATTTATTTAAAAAGGCTGAGTGGTTGGGGTTTTTTTAGTTTGTAGTGAAGAATATTTTGCTTTAATGGAAAAGTAAACATGGGATGAACTGTGTCAACATATGATGCTTATACTAGTGCTGCCATTCGTCATGTGCATAAAATTGTTGTCTTCTTATTCAGATGCTATTGATGTCGCTGCATACTCAAGAAATGAATTCAAGACCACATTTTGGCTCTTGAATAAAAGCAGTTTCAAATAATGATGATACTAATATCGATGATGAAGTCTATGTAACTTTTGGCAGACTAATTATTTGCTGAAATGGGACCAGACTCACTTAAAACTTTTTGATGGCAGAGAGGAGTTATTAAAAGTTCATATCAAAATGTTGTGTGAGGGCCATCTTTGGATGCATGCAAGATGAAGCCCTGAATTTAAAAGTCTGTGACTTTGGTGTGATCACGTTTTGAAGGCAGATTTCTTTCAGGATTTATAAAAATCTGAGTTTATCGACCTGTCTTGGTTTTCCCTTTTTAGTTTTATTGAGATGGAGCTGAACATAATTAACACATTTATTTTTGGTGCTGTACTTTTACAGGATTGGAGAAACAGTCTGTCTTTTTTTTAAATGTAGCTACCCACACAGCAGAATGAGTCAGAATACTTTGTAAAATAAACAAAAAAACAACTGTACAGTTTACAAGTTTGGATTTAAAAAAAATCAAGTAATCTTTATAATGACAAAGGACTTTTCCTCATGATACTTCTGCCTTACTTTTATCAGTTTGTGAAATTTATTCAGAGACAATCCCAGTCATATCACCTGACATTTATAGTTGAATCCACCAGTGTGCTGACTTCAGTGAGAACTGCCTATGCATAGTACTTCAGAAAATCAGGCCATTCATTGATTTAGCTGTCTCAGTTAGGATTTAGGTATCTAACTTTGGCCACCCAAGTTTGAAAAGTTGCCTTTTTCTTGTTGTAAGTTTGCAAATAGCTTAGCAAAACCATAATCTTCATATTTTATAATTTTATAAGTCATAAATTTGAGGCTAAACCACTTAAAAAAAGAGGTGGGAAGAAATACAATTAGAAATAATTTACCTTCAGAATTATACATGTAATGCCTGAGTTTGGGAAGGCCAAAGTTTGAAGAGCTCTATTGTCCATGCCTAGTTCTTAAACTGTTCCTTTAAAATTTGCCTGTTAGTGAAATAACATACATCCGCTAACGGGGTCATTAAAAATTGTTGAACGTACCAGTGACTTCAAGAAGAACAGGATTTGTCCTGAGAACACTTATTGCTGGGTGCAGTGCTTACTGGACTGAGTAATTATCAGTGGGATTACTGACCCTGCTCACTGTATGCATGTGATGTAAGTGCTGTGCATAGCAGTAAGTATTTTTAGGGTTGAGACCTAATATAGAATTTACAAATTCCTACACATATTTTCATGAATTAAAAAAAATGGCAGTGAATGTTAGTTAATTTAGTTTTATTTTTGAAGTTGCATTCTCTATAGTGATTATAACCTCAACACTATGCCATTGAGATAATGAATCCAAGTCAGAAAGAGAAACTAAATAGAAACGGATTAGTCAGCTTCCACTCTGAACTAATGAGCAGTTGTGTCCTAGGGACACAGAGAACTTGCATGGGATTCAGGAGTCTTGGATTCTGTTCCCAGCATTGCCACCAGCCTCCTGGGCAAATAATTTCCTTTTTCTGTGCCTGTTTTTCCATCTGTCAAATGAGGATCATGATACTTACATTTTATACAGAGCATTTAAAGATCTGAGGATGGAAAGTCTAGTTGAGCTAGGTATTATTCATTATCATTATTTGTTTCCCAGCTCAATAAAACACAGGAGAGTAAGCAAACAGCAGAAGTGGTACAAAATAAATTAGATTTGTGAGTGTTTTAGTTTTAATTATGTAAGAAAAAAAATATTCTACAACAGAAGGCAAACACTTCTTAAAAATATGCAACATTCCATAACCCTCATGTTTAACTGTTACACAGTTACTCAGCACTTTAGCACAAAATACAGTAAATTCCCAACAAGAAAACTTTAAAATGATACAGAGTATGGCATGGAAAAAGGAAAAGCTCATAGTTGTGTGAAGTTGCACAGTGCTGGCTCTGAGTACCAATTATACTCTAGCAAAATGATGAACTGGGCTCTTCACTGTTTTTCTTTTTAATGCTATTTTGGCTCAGACTCCTTAAGGGCTAATAGGTCCACTATCACCTGTGAATCATTCACACGTGGATGAAAATTAGTGCAGGCACATGCCAGGGGGACTGTGTGGCTAAATCAGTTCAGTCCTGGATATAAAAGAAGCCTAAAAAAGATGGGGGAGGCAAGAAAGGCTGCCTTTTGACCTCTCCCAGTTCAGGGGAAAGAGGACAGCTTGGAGAAGCTGAGTGAGGATTGTAGCTGACCTAATTATCTGTGTAAACTCAAGAGGGACAACAGTGTGATTCCTGACTGAAGGAAGAAAAACCTATGTTGATTAGCAGCAGAGACCCTAGGAGGAAGTCTGTGGGGCTCCTGCTTGAGAGTAAAGCTATCCAAAATATCACACAGACCTCAAATGGAGAGCTGTGGTTTTCCTGAATCAAGACAAGCAAAGGTGGGACTTGAGTTTGATTTGCTTTCACCTCCCATGCATGGGGCATTTTAATTTAAAGTGCCTTCTTATAAGGGTCCTAAGGAAGTTGATGGCAGCACACCTAGCGGGCCTCACGTTGCCAAAACAGGATATCCAAAGAAATCGCTCTTACTCTGGATTTAAAGACACATGTAAAAAGTTCCTATTCAATAGACCTACTATTTTATCTTAGTTCAGACGTTAGTCAGAGAGCTGTCATGACTTGATTCCTCCTACTCCAGAGAAGGAGGAATTGTGGGGCCTCATCGTGATTTAGTGAAAGGTTTTCTATTATAAGCCTGAGTGTGACTGCCCTCCTCCAACATTCTAAAAAATCCCAACCCTTTTTCTGCCTGATTTTTCTCATTCTTTCCTTTACTGTATTAAAATACATTTTTTATTCAATACATAATTAACCTACAGAACCCATTGCCAAAAGATATGATTGAGGACAAGTCCTTAGTAGAATTCAAAAAAGCTTTACATGGATTATTGTAGGGGAGTTTGGACTACCCTGCCTTGACGATAAACGGTGATGTCTGCTTTGAGCCCTAAAAAGCAAGACTCAGCCCCGTCTCAAGTCTGGTGCTCATAAGCACGCAGGCATGGTTTGGGAGGGAGAAGCTTTGAGAGGCAGGAATGTTTTGAATAACAATGCAGATTAAGTGGTACAGTGAGACCACGTCAAAAACACATGACAACTAACCTTGCACTAGTACTTCTGTTTTTGAGAAGCAAAAGTTACAAATACAGCCATAAAACTGCCACATGTAATTTAGGCAACATCCTGAGTAGCAGGATGTACCCTAAATAGGGCATTGGGCATTTTAGGTATCTTACACAATACATAATCAATTGGTAAATATTATTAGAACGACCAAGTCTCGCTTTGCTATAAAATGGGCTTAGTAAGAAGAATTGATGGGAGGGAATGGGCAGGATTGACCCACAGGTCCTGCTCGATGTAACTAAAAGTAAATAGGCGCTTCACACCGGCGATCCAATGCATGGCGTTCCGACACGTGGGAATCAAAGGAACCATGACCTGCTGCCTGGTACTGTAGGTAGCATACGGGTGAAATATAAGTGAACTAAGCTCTGTTATTGTATTATAGTAGATCTTCTGTTAATTGCTTTTGCATTGCTTTTCACTGCATTCATTGCTTTAGTATTTATAGCATTTAAGGTTTAAATTGTATAGTAATTGTTTTTAAGGTTTGTAAAATGTAAACAACTATGTTAACTGCTTAAAGCTTGCAATAAATAAGGAAGTGGTTAAGTCTCCCTGGTGTGTCCTGGTTTCTCTTGGATCTAAAATAAATTGAACCACATGACAACTATGAGGACATCAACAGTTCTGTTACACAGGTTAAAAGATAGGGATAGGAATCCTCATCCTTCAGGCACCACTAACTGACAGGATTGGGAAGAATTGCTATTCACAGGTAGGTTATCCTTAATAGATGACTATTAGCAGGGTTGCTTGCATCTTCCTCTGCAGCATATGGTACTGGTCACTAAGTCAAGGCACACTGCTGCCCTGATCCATTATTGCAGTCCCCATGCTCATTTCTGTCTTCCGTTAGTTTCAATAGGCTTTGTACATGTGAATCATGGACACTCTGTCTTTAGATTTGATCACAATGCTAATGTATGTATACAGTTCCAAATCTTATGTTCAGTTGGAATTTTGTCATCCTTTTAGTTTGGCACTTTCTGTTTCTGGGATGTGCCAAAATATAGGAGACACCCTGGCAAGTGTATAAGATGCATAAGTCACAGAATCAGAGCTTCATGGAGCTTCATGTGTTCAGTCTCATGCCTGTGTTTTTTCGGTCATGAAGAACAGGCTTTTCTATGTTATTCTGGTGCCATAATGATGTATGTGATTTTCTTCCCTTTTTAAAACAAAGAATGTTTGTTAGAGTATACTCAGAACCCTTGTTAATTTGTAATGTGAAAATAAAGTTCACCAATGTCTGCAATCTCTGCAACATGATTTGAATTTTCATTTGATTTTAGTTTACTTGCTAATGGAAAAATAATTAAAACAGTAGTAATATGAAAGCTTTCTGGTTATTCTGTTTAATGCAAAGAATACTAAAAGTTAAGGGGTGTGCTTTCAGCTCCGTGCATGAGGGTTTATTTGCATCTGTTACACAGAAGCAAGAGTTATGTGCAATGTCTGAGTACTGCTCCTCTCGCCTGTGGGCAGCTAGGGCCTGGAAGGTAGTAGGCCCAAGAAAGGGCAAACCAAGACATGTTAAGGCATCCCCCTACAGGTGTGTGCTCCCTCACTTCACAAATATTTGCATATTGAGGGGCATTTGCGGAACAAAAAGCATGGCTACTGAGTTTGCACTAGAAGAGTTGCTGCCAAACCACCACCTACCAGAGGGGAAAGGTTCATTGGCTCTGAGGGCTAGCAATCCCTGTAATTCAGTACTCCTAACTACTTTGGAATTCCTCTGTGCTAAGCCCATTAATTCAGGCCTTGCATTTTGGAGAAGTTCAATGAGAGTATACCTCTAAAAATCTAACAGATGAATTCCATGGACCAAATACATGACAGGGAATTGTGCAGTGTAGGGTTCTAAGATCCTCGAGGGATTCTTGTGGTTTATGATGTCATCAGAACCACTAGAGGCATATGCAAGAGAAGCTTTGTTCAAAGTTTACCTATTTGTTTTTATAACACATGGAAAAACTCTCTTTGGCCTCCACTGCATAAAAACTGTTCTTCTTTTGGCAGAAGCTTCCTTCACCTCACTCAAAATCCATTAATATGAGTAACAGATAAATTGGTAAGTAAGAGAAGCATAGATCTTGTGAGGGGGTTTTTAGTGGTACCATAAGCCACAAAAATAAAGCTCCGTGGTTTTGCTGCTGAAAGCCCAAGAACAGAATGCTTTTTGCCACATTGTTCAACGTCTACTTTGAAGAAGGAACATTTCTATTTATTTATATTCCCACAAACCCAAAGTCTCAGATTTCTGTTGTGGCTGCACCTTAGAATTATGACTCTTTTGCTGTCTGCTACTCTCTAGAGATTTCCACAGAGAAAGCATTACTTTTATATACAGTCCTGAATAGCATGTACTTGAGTGTTCATAATCTATTAGTATTCTAATGGTAAACTGTGATGGGGAAGCCAGAATGGGAAATCCATCCTGGTCACCTACCCCGGAATAGAATTACAGTAACTCAAGTACACATAGGAACAAATATTATCCCCCCATGTTCACTAACATGGAGGGTCCAGCACTGCCAATCCCAAATTTTCAAAAATCACAAGTCACTAAAAAGACCCATGCGATAAATAAAAAGAACTGCATTAAAAAAAATCTTTTGAGCCTTTTAGGGTGCTCTTGGGTGCATGTTTTCAAGCCTCTCTCTGGAACTTTGAGGACTAGAAACTGATTTTTTAAATGAAAGCTGAGATTCTCACCTAATGACTTGATTCCAGGAGCTGAGTCTTTAAGAAAAAAGATCAGCTGTTGTGAAACCCATGATAAAATTGCTGGAGTTGGCAATGTTGCTTGAATCAGTCCTACAGACAGTGTGCTTGCTTACAGAGAGGTGGGATTTGGGGAGCTCAGGTGGGGTGATTATCCCTGCATGCCCTAATTCTCTCTGGGTGCATCTAGACTACATGGCTCCGTCGATGGAGCCATGTAAAGTATTTTACTCGGCATAGTCAAAGAAGCGGGGATTTAAATAATCCCTGCTTCATTAAAATAAAAATGGCCACCACGCTGTGCCAACAATCAACTGATCTGGCACAGCACGGCAGTCTAGACACGCCATGGTCGACAAGGGAAGCCTTTGTCGACCGCTCCGGTAACCTCGTTTCACGAGGCATACCGGAGCAGTCAACAAAGGCTTTCCTTGTCGACTGCGCCACGTCTAGACTGCTGTGCTGTGCTGGATCAGCTGATTGTCGGCACAGCGTGGCAGCCATTTTTATTTTAATGAAGCGTGGATTATTTAAATCCCCGCTTCTTTGACTATGCCGAGTAAACTACTTTACATGGCTCTGTCGACGGAGCTATGTAGTCTAGACGCACCCTCTGGGTGGAGTTCTGTATGTGACTCAACAGGGAAAGAGCTTGGGGCAGGATCAGTGGATCTGCTATTACATGGATCCTCCAGTTGTTTAGCCTTGTAGCTGAAATATCAGCCTGAATGTCATTCCATGGCTAGGGGTAGAAATGGTTAGGTTGTGAAGAAGAAAAAATTCCCCTCCCTAAATAGGGAAATCTTCAGCGCAGAGCCTGTTGGCAGCCATCTTGTATTCATTTACTTTAGCCCTAGGTTAAGGTAATTGTAGAGATTAATTTTACAATATTTTAATTTTTTTTCATTTTTAAACTCAGTTTTGTCCCACATAGGGGTTTTTCATTTCTTTCCTATTGCTAGGAAGAAAAGTTGCAGGGAACCTGTGTGTGTGTGTTTTAAAACATCCATGATTGATCCATGTACAAGTGACTGAGATCAGTAACAGCATCTACTCATTTTGTTTTTCACTTTGCTGCTCTTGAAGGTAAATTACAAGATGATGAGTTTGTCTACCTACATAATAGTAAAAGTTAAATGTGTAAGCTTTCAAATTATATTATGAGCTCGATTCACTTCAGTTTCCTACTAATGGAATTGTACTGTTTTCAGGGGAGTTACATTAATATTAAACTGGAGTAATGCAGGAGTAAATCAGGCCTCACATTTCTTGGATTGATGGTTTAGTTTTGTCACTAATGCTTCATATTAAAGTATATGGGATGAATTCATTGCTGTGTAACTCAATCAATGTAATGAAAAATATACTAAACCACTGTACTTCTGAATGTAGCGTCTCAGTAAGAATGAGTAATGAATGAGAGTTTTTATTATTTCATAATTTGATAATAAGCTTAGTTACTGTGGACTCAACAAAGGATTTGGAACTAAGTCCTAATTCTAATCCTGGTTATCCCACTGACTCACTGTTCTTGGGCATTGGACAAGTCACGTAGGCTTCAAAACAGCAAAGTACTTGACCATATGTCTTACTTCACCACGAGTGGTGCTATTGCATTCAGTGGGACTACTCCCACATTTAAAATCATGGTTTTCTGGTCTAGGAACTTTAATATCTGCCAATTTCCACATTTTCAGAACAAGGCTAACAATAACAAATCTAGGAGGTAGGGTGAAGATTCATAAAGTAATGTTCATGCAGGGGTTTGGGTATGTACATTACTTTATTAGCAATGAGTATTGTTAATAAGTAACAATGGGGAGAGAGGGGAGGGTGTACTGAGTTCCTGCAACTCCTGTTGACTTCATTGGGGACTGAGAATACACAGCACCTCTCAGGATCAGGCCTTAAATACAGCACTTCCTGGGTAAATATAAAGAGTTACATAGTGTATTTGACTGAATCATGAAAGAAAAAATGTTTGTTCTGGGAAGAGATTAAAAGAGAGGAGATAAATACTATGCAGTGGCAGTCCTTTAAATGCTTAATTCATTCATATTTCACTGTGAGATTAATGACTGCAATTATTATCAGGAAATAACAGCTCCACTGTGTTCAGTTTGTTGCTTAAGAGAGTTGTATAAAGTGTTTGCTGTTGCTATAGGTAATTCGGCCAATGATACAAAACAAACATTAATGTTCCCTTTCAGCAAGAGTGTGTGTGTGGGGGGGTCCCATCATAGGTGAAGTACATGTGAACTTAGAGCAGCAGTTTAATAAACTAGCACCTATAACATTTTGATTTTTCTTTGCAGCCACTTTCTGTAGCATTGCAAAGGCCTTGGTGGTGGTAAAAGATTAAAATTCAACTGCATCTTGAAGAGTGAGGTAAAACCTTTTAACAATTTTCTTATTGAATGATTCTACATAGAATTTTTATATTCCAGGAGCAAATTGTCCTGGGATTAAATTGAGGCATGTCGTATTACTGATTTTGTCTGTAGCAGAATTTGTAACAGATGTATATGTTTGCTTGTCTTTTTAGTCTTTGTACTACTTGTCACTTTTCCCATCAGTTTTAGGAAGCATTTAGGCCAACATTTTCAAACGTATGTGGCTAAAGTTACTCCTATTTATGTACTTTCCCAGTAGCTAGCTTCACTGTCACATGTATTGAGCATCTACAGCTTTCTTTGACTTCAGTGGGAGTCACGAGTGCTCAGTATCTCTGCAAATAAGGTACTGGAATTCTTATTTAGGTAATTAACTTTAGGCAACTACATGTGGAAGTTTTGACTCGAGTTAATTTGACAGCTACGGAGAAACAGGGCAAATATTTTGATAAGAAAGGAAAAGTTTCACACATTTTCTGGACTTCTTTGTGTAGGTCTCAAACCTGCTCATCTGGTCCTTCATTTTCCTTTGGAAACCAGGTGAAATATGTTGATCTTGTGAACATTAAAACTCTTTTCCCTGCTTGTGACCAGTGCTATGATGACAGAACTCAACTGCAGTCAATAGAGTTGTGCTAGCAGTTGAGTGTACCTTCAGAGTTGTCAAATCCACAGCTTGAACCTGGTGGGATTATATCCGGTCTATAAAATCAGACAGTGACATACACACGGTCTGAGTTGTGGGTATTCTCCCTGGTTTTATTCAGTTGATGAAATCATATGTCATGCCAGCGGTGCTGGAAATGGCCCTGACTTCCCTGTCCTCTGTAGTCATATCAGCTACTGTTGTCCTTCTGGGCTTGTGGCTGGGGTAGGACTGCTTCATTGCAGGTCAATATACATACTGCTGAGCAGGAGATGTGACCTCTTTTGGCACTGCTGGAGTCCCTAACAAAGGCAGAAAAATTTCCATATGTTTACTTTCATGGATGTTTCCTGTCAATGAAAGTAAGTGAATAGGAATAGATTTGCAATGGACAGTGTTATATCCATAACCTATAGAGTTAACCGAACTCCAAGTGTCTCCTCTCCTTCCTGAATAGACAGAAAGGGTTTATCTCAAAACATTCATCTCCAAAGAGCGCTTAGTTCCATAGCATTGTCCCCTGTGGGAGGCCTGAGTTGCTCCAGCAGAATGCACAGAGCCTGAGCGTCGGTAAGATCAGCAGAGGAAAATCAGGCAGATTTCAGGCCATCCATGCAACAGAGCCCCGGCTCAGCAAATAGCCCAACACTGTGGTGGTTTGGTCACTCTATTGACAGCAGCTATCCCACCACAGCTTGTACTGCTCAGACCCTTCCAAGGGGTTTATATTGCATGCAGCAGCAATTTATGCCACTTTCACTAGCATTACACATGCTGATTTCTGGAGGAGTCATGGACAGAGCAGCATATTTTCCTGCATCTTCCCATTGCTGGCTGGTCACAACTCCTGGCCCCACATGTACTGCAGCACACCAGCTGTGTTGAAATGAGAAAGTGTACCTGGTTCAATAAACTGGTGTATTAATATGTGTGACAGAGGGGCCTATGAATCCAAAAGGAGATTAGGGTCCCATTGCATTAGGCATTGAATAGGCATAGAAAAATACAGTCCTTACCCACAAGAGTTTAAAATCTAAATAGAGAAGGAAAACAAAGTGTGAGAAAGGAAATAGAGGTAAAGGGACATGGGCTAAGACACTCAGCAGAGATGCGAGTTGTGGAATCTCCAGATCCCCAGCAGGGTATATTCACTGGACCACACTGCCTTTCACTGCTATTGGTAAATAGGTGCAATCATTTTTGTGTAAAAATTTTTATTTTATTTAAAAAGCCATGTTTTAATTTACCTTGAGTCAGTAGAGAATTGATTTTTTTTTATGGTAAATCAATATTTGGGGCTCTTAAATTGAAATACTAGTATCCACCTGAGCAGTAGCACTTATCTAACTGAAGTAGTTTCTAAACCCAGCTAGTTAACTAAATACCATTTCCTCCTGTAGGCAAGCCCAGAGATTAGTTTGCTACATGGTGAGTTAGAGCAAACTGTGCCTCCTTTTCCCCCTCCAAGCTGTCGTCTGACCTATGTTGCATGGATATGCCACCATTTTGGTCATCTTCTTCCCAGGGGTAGAGGTGAGCCTATGGCCCAAACATATTTGGGTTACACTGTGTCATTGAGCAAATGCACTGCAGAAAAACGAATAGATAAGTAACTTATGAACTGTAGCATTTGAGCCATGTTGAAATTATGCTTGGCAAAGTAAATCAATTTAGAACACTTTTAAGGATGGATTTAGATATTTTTCTAAAATATAATTTAAATGGACTGAAAGGGAAATCTGATCATTAGGAGATACATTAGGAGCACAGTTCTTCTAAGGATCTACCCCTCACTGAATGTTGTAATGAAGGAGATGCAAGGGTCAGGGTGACTAACTTTTCATTTTGGGACACCTGATCTACATCATGAATTACAATGAGTTTGGTGGTGACTGCCTACTCCCTAACAGACACTTGTGCACAGCGTAACATTTGGAATGGTGGTCTTTGCTCAGAACTGGAATGGCAGAGTCAGTTGTAATTTAGGATCATGGCTCATAGGTAGGTTTTGGATAAACTGTTACACTCCTGATTACACTATACCAAGTATTAACTAGTGCAATAAAGCCTCAGTCCAACAAAGCACACACAACTTTCTGTGTTAATGATCCCATTTACTACACTCTCATCCTTAAATTTACATGTTTCAGTGCTTAGCTAGATTGGGGCGACGTCTCTAAGGCTACGTCTACACTGTGGAGCTACTTCAGGATACTGGAAGTATCCCAAAATAGCTATCCCGCATCTTTAAAGCAGCCCATTACTTTGAAATAGATTTCAAAATAACAGGCACACTATTCCGGTGTCCCCGTAACCCTCATTCCACAAGGGTTAAGGGATGTTTTGGAATAGTGCTTTATTTCGAAATAACCTATTTCAAGGTAAGGGTGCAGTGTAGATGCACCCTAAATGACATAGTGAAAAAGAAGACTATTATATACTAAATAGTACTGAGGTTAATTTATGCCTACTGTTGATTATTAATATCAACAGTAGTGTTGTAACTAAATTCCCATGTACTGTGCTGAAAAAGTGCTAATTAAACTAATGGTAGCAGAGCACATTAGTCATAGCTTTAATTGCTTTACTTTGTTCAGTTAAATTTATGTATTCTTTGCAAAGGTGTTTCAAAAAGCAAACTAAATTGCTTGTCCAGTTACATTTTTATCTCTTTCACAATGCATATCTCTCTATAACTGAAATTCTTGTTAAACTCATTGATCATTTGCACCATGGCAATATGTGTCAAGTGTTTGTATGTGTATTATTGCCTTGGTATTGCTTTTATTAGCAAACCATGAAAAATAAAGAGTATCCTTAGAAACTGTAAACTGAACACGGAAACATACTCAGCACTGCATTGCTTCTAATTACCTTTAGCAATCCAAAGTACTACAAAGATCACTCAGGCATGATTTGTTTGATGATAATTGTGTAGTGTTCAGTTACATAAATCGCTAGCACTGCAACTTAGTTTGAATATTAAAATAGTAGAGTGAGGGACCCAGTTCTATCGTTCTTATCTATTTTGTCCTAGTATAGACTAAGCTCCAACTGTAGAACTGGGCTTTGTTTTCAAGAGGTTTCTAGCTATTCTTGTGAAGTCTTTTATATGGTAGAAATAGTTCAGCATCTTGAATGGACCAGGGTTGCTAATGGCCTTATGCTGACTGGCTGCAGCAACTGCAGAGCTGGTTCAGGGGTACCCAATATAACTATTGTAAAACATTCTCTGGATCAGCTCTATAGAGGATATTATACCCATTACATCAACTTCAATTTTTAAAATTAACACTCCCATGAGAGCAGCATGTCTCTCCCAGTCTCTTGACCTCTCTTATATACTTACTTTCCCTGCTTCCGCACTCACCCCCTCTGCAGTGTTGCATGTTGTCATTACTGATGATTTGCTTTACTTAGATTGTTATCTCTTCAGAGCAGGGACGTATCTTTTGATAAGCTAGTATAGCTAGTAAGCTAGTGTCACGAATGCCTCCTGTGCTTCATATAATGTAATAGTAATATGCAATAATGTAATATGAAATGTAATGGGAAACATTGACTGGTGCAACTAAAGATAATGCAACAATACTGGAAATTGGGTTTTGTCCCGCCTCCTCCTCTGGTGCCGAACCTGGCAGATTTGCAATACAGATTTCTACAGTGGAGTTTGACATTTGTACAAAATGTTGTACTTTTTTTCTAGCTGTTTGAATATGCAGGCCCACACATCTTTAAAATAGATCAGCTTTGATTTGTCTTTTTGTTCCTTTGACAGCTCTCTTCTACAGTGGTGTTCTCAATGTGAGCATGGCTTGGTCCCAAATCTAAATGAGTATCTACTGTGCATCTTTTGTTACAGTCTCTCCTGTCAGTGAATGCACTATTGTTACCCAGTGATCTAGGCTCCCAAGTTTCATACAGAACATTTTGTAAAATTCAGTAGAGAACTTATATTTTATTTTATGCTGTTTGAAGAGGCAATTTACTTTGAGCACCAATAACTTTTCACTTTACTCTGCAATTTACTATGACCTCAAACCCATGCACTCCCTCAGGAGTATGATGAGGGCTTGATTCAACCAATGTAATTCAAAGCTCAAATTGGTCACCTGTTTTTCTTTGAAGACCTCAGTATTTCCCTCAGAAAAGACTGAGCAAAGAACTAAGTGTTTTTTAAATACAAATAAAATTGTTGTAAGACATTTGTTATAAAACACTTTCTCATTCTGATTGTCTTAAAATGTAATTATTTTCAAAGGAATTATTTTTACACCCCCCATGCAGCACAGGAATGATACATGCACACAAATGTGATGTACACGTTCAGCAGATTACAAACTCTTGAATGATAGGTTACATGCCACATTTTGCATAAAGCATATTTGAGTTATGCATATTAAAAACATATTTCAATAAAATATGGGGCACAATGTCACAGAATGAATGGTGTTTTGCATGGCATTCTCTCCACTGGGTCCCCTCCCTGCATGCTACTCAATAGTAATTCAACCAGTAGAGTTATGTTGGCTGGGGGGAGGATGGGCAGAGGAACAACTTTGATGGACACTATCTATCCAGGATGACTCCAATCACTGGAGTTCCTAGCCTACGTGTCACTAGCCTCTACAGGGTTAGGAGGCCTCTTTTCTTAGACCCACATCCCTTCCCTTGGTGGAAAGTTTACAGAAAACCATGGGGTGACCCTTGTTGAGTTTCCTACCTTGTGCCCATTTCCTGCAGATGTTTTGGTAAGGATGGGCTAAGAGAAGAGAGAGCCAAAAGTGATAATGTGGGGGACCATACTAGACTTCCTCTAAAAAGAAGGTCTGGTAACTCTTGTTTCTGATATTGCTCTCCTTACATGTTAAAGCTATTTTACATTGCACATGTTACATTTTGTCTCTTCAGTGTATGAGTAACAATTCATCTTTCCTGATAGTTGTTGGCAGACAATCTTGCTAAAATTAGTCTTTTTATTAATAGGAGATCTTTAGCAAGCCCAAAACCATATATTTGCATTATATATTGTAACACTACAATACTGTCCTCTATTTCTTTTCATTCTGCCAAAAATCTCTGACCTCTGATTACAAGGGAGGGTGCTCGCTAAGCCAGATGTCTTAACCACGTTCAGATAAGTCACTCATCACCTTTTTTTTTAAAGCAGTGTTACATATAGCAGTGTGGGTGATGCATCGTTTTTGCCTTCCGCTCAATCTTTCCAAAGCTAACAGAAGCAGGATTTGAAAGTGCATTAGCCTTGTTGTGTCAGCTCGTTAGGCAGCAAGTTCTAGAGAGTGAGACTGATTATTTCAATGAAAAACTGAGGTCAGATTGCCAGGAGAGGTGTCTGCATACTGTTTAATATTGGGACCAAAAATAACAACCAGTGTAGGGGGGAAATAGTTGTCTAGTAAACTTGGTTCCAGACTTGCCTTTTGTGATCAGAAGCAAGTCTGATGACCTTGGACTGAGTAACTGTTTGAAACACTTTTAGATCTAATTTTTTATCAAAGAATCTACATGCATCCCTTATCAAATGTCTGCATTTGTCTTTCTTGTTCAGACTAAACGCCTTCTGATTTAAGCCAAATAAATAATGTCCTCAACTTATTTCATGTTCTTAAAAACATAAACAATATCCCCTTCCCCAAAGTTGCCATTTGACTGTGTATTACTGATGCACCTCCTGGAACTGTGGGATACAGAATTCATTCATCTTCAAATAGGCTTGTTAGCCCTGCTTGTGTACCCTCCCTCTCAGGACACTCCAAATATTTGTGTGTAAAACCTCAAACTAGTGTGCAGCCTGAGAAATCAGATTGCTAATGGATAGCTCCACTATGGGACTGGAGGAGAAAAATCCATCCAGCTCACAGTCCTGAGGCCAGGGAGCAACTGTAGAGCTTCTCTAAGAGTGCTACCATTCCATTGTAGCCTTTCCTCTGGGCACTGATGTACAAGTTGCTTCCATGCAGCTGAGTTTCCTTCTGGTCAGTAAATGCATAATTTGTCAGATACAAAATGCAGTTTTCAGCAGACACGTGACTACCACAGCTCGGCAGATACTTTGCTTTCTGAAGGACCAGACACAACTGGGGGAAGGACTGCAAAGAGCCATACCCCATGAATGGTTTGGTAGAAGGATAACATGTCCACCAACACAGTGCTAAGATCTGTCCTTTTCTTTCTATCCAAAAAGCGTACTCTCTCCCTTCTTGACTGCTGTTGCCTTCTCCTCTGCAGCCTTGTTGTACCAACTTTTACCCTCCTCTAGTCCCTGCACAGAATAGCTGCTAAGATCATCTTCCTTGCCCAGGATTCTGATCCGATCTCCCTCAGTCCTCTCTGACGTCGTCCACTGGCTCACTCTGTCTCACTTGTGTCCATACACCTGACCACTCTCGATCCACTTGTGTCCCTTATTGAACTATATGAATTACCCAGGCCTCATTTATCTGTGTGTCAACTTCTCACACGAGTGTCTTGGCACCTTTTTTCCATGCTGCCATGGTTGCATTGAATGATCTCCCCTGCACTGATCCAAAAAGCCACTCCCCTTCTTCTCCTTCAGATGTCTGAAGGTCCACATGTAACAACCAATTAGTGACTGAGAGACAGCCAATTTAAGCTGGGGAGCAAATGGAGACGGCTGGCACTTATTTTATTTATAATTACATTTTTGAAAATGTAGCAACATTCTTAATCTGACAATATTCTTAATCTGTTACTTGTCTTCTTGTAAGCTGTTCAAAGGTGGGGCCTCCCATCTTCACATGTGTTTGTAGCGTGTCCAACACAATAGAGACCTTGATCTTATTTGGGTGTCTCTACTGTACTATAAATAATAAACAATTAAAGTAGCTTGTGTGGTCAGCAGGCTTGTACCACAACGTTTCGTACCAATGCAGAACTGTAAATCTATATTAACATCTGATATTAGCAGTTGTCCTGCACAATGCTATCAACTTGGGTATTAACAGTTGCAAAAGTGTATGTTTCTGTTGTGTTTCCCTTCAGATCAGTTACCTGTAGGCTAACTCACACTGGGTCCCCTTTTCATTTATAAGCCATTGTTCAAAATATCTTTGTTTCTAAGTAGCTGCTTGTATGTAAAGAATAATACTATCAAGAACTTCTAAAATCTGAGCCACAGTTTCAAGTTCATATCACATAGCAATTAATAATCGATGTGACTAACATTCCTTTACAGATCTAGTCACAGTAAAAGCCATATGAAAAATGTTAAAAGTCTGCAAGTGAAAACATTGGGAAGTGATTTATCTCAGTAGGGAGGGAGCTAATCTTTTTCCAGTTTTTGTTCAGATATTCATGGGTTTTATTTCATAGATAAGAGTCTGGCACCATAAGCAAACTGGAATGAGGAGCTGTTAAGAGTCGTATGGGTGGAGACAATATTAGTCAGCACTAGCACCGGAGCAAATGTGATCATCAGTTATAAATATCTTACTTGATGAAGTTAAGTGATATGAATAATTTGATGCGACATTTCAGAAGTACCCATTTACAGCTGTTCTAGCAGTCTAAAAATTACAAATATGAGCAAATACATAATCAGAAAAGACTGAAGAAGAACTATGATATTTAAACATTTCAAGGTGTGTAATGTGGGTAGGGGTGGTTGAGAATGGGTTTGGCATTGCAAGATCCAGAATGTTTTGTAATAAAACAAATCCCTAAAATGTTTCAAGAGTTGTGTTATAGTGAGCAAGTATACATCTTAAAAGTTTGTTTTTAAAAAAAATAGTTCAGTGTTAATTGTGGTCCTGATTCATCCGTGATGTAATTTCTTGTAACTTAATGCTCCTGCTTAACTTTAAGCAAGTATATAAGTTATTTGCGGAAAAAGGATGGATTTAAAAACATACTTACAGGCTTTGTTGAACTGATAAGAATATAAGAATGGTCATACTGGGTCAGACCATAGATCTGTCTAGCCTGATATCCTATCTTCTGACAGTGGCCAGTGCCAGGTGTCCCTGAGGTAATGAACAGAACAGGTAATCATTAAGTGACCTATCTTCCCTGTTGCCCAGTCCCAGCTCCTGGCAAACAGAAGCTAGGGATGCGATCCTTGCCCATCCTGGCTAATAGCCACTGATGGACCTATCCTCCATGAACTTGAAATTTTCAAGTTCTTTTCTAAAATCCTGTGATAGTCTTGAGTTCCACAACATCCTATGGCAAGGAGTTCCATGGGTTGGCTGTACATAGTGTGAAGAAATAGTTCCTTTTATTTGTTTTAAGCCTAGAGCCTATTAATTTGATTTGGTGACTATGACTTATTCTGCTATGAGAAGGAGTAAATAAGACTTCCTTATCTACATTCTCCACACCAGTCATGATTTTATAGACCTCAGTTGAATCTCCCCCTCATAGTCGTCTCTTTTCCAATCTGAAAGGTCCCAGTCTTATTCATCCGTCCTCATACGGATCTGTTCTATATCCCTAATAAATTTTGTTACCCTTTTCTGAACCTTTTCCAATTCCAGTACAGTATATCTTTTTTTGAGATGGGGTGACCAATTCAGTATTCAAGATGTAGGTCTGCCATGGATTTATATAGAGGCAACATGATATTTTTTGACCACTATTATTTGTCCTTTTTCTTAAGGATTCCCAACATTCTATTTGCTTTCGTGGCTGAACACATCCACTCAATGTGCAATGTCAGGGAATTGTCCATAATGAGTCCAAGATCTTTCTTGAGTGCTAACAGCTAATTTAGACCCCTATCTTTGTATATCTATAAGTGGGATTATATTTTCCACTGTGCATTACTTTGCATTTATCAACAGTGAATTTCATCTGCCATTTTGTTGCCCAGTCACTCAGTTTTGAGAAATCCTTTTAAAGCTCTTTGCAGTCTACCTGGGACTCAACTATCTTGAGAAGTTTGGTATCATTTGCAAATTTTGCCATCTCATTCCTTCTTCCAGATGATTTGTGAAAATATATTGAATATGTGCATGGTGAGCACCACTAGTTACCTCTCTCCATTCTGAAAACTGGCCATTTATATCTACCCTTTGTTTCCTGTCTTTTAGCTTGTTACCAATCCATGAGAGGACCTCTCCTCTTATTCTATGGCAGCTTACTTTGCTTACGTGCCTATGGTAAGATACCTCATCAAGGGCTCTCTGAAAATCTAAATACACTATATCCACTGGATTCCCATTGTCTACATACAGTAAAATCTGCACAATACAGAACTTAAGCATCCGGAAAACTATAGAAACTGGCAAATTTTTGACACCAGGAAAAGCAAAAAAAAAAAAAAAAGGAACTGACCCTTTATGTGATCCTCAGACTAGCATGCAGCACATATTTGTGGGAGGGATGAATGGCAGCTGGAAGCAAGCATCTTGGTTCCCGCCGTGGCTCCTGGTACCCCCAGCAGGCCAGCCCCCCTGCAGCTCTCGCGCCTCCCCCGGCAGGCTGCCCCCACCATCTCTGCCTACCGCCCCCTGGCTTCCACCCTCCCTCACCAGGGCACATCTCATGCTTCCCCCCTCCCCATGGCTCCTGGCACCCCTGGCAGGCTAGCCCCCCCGCAGCTCCAGCGCCCTCCTCTGGCAGGCCGCCCCCGCCATCTCCCCTTCCCACTCCCCAGCTTCCAACCCCCCTCACCAGGCTGCATCCCGCCCCCCCCGCAGCTCATGGTCCCCCCAGCAGGCCACATCCCAGCCCCCACACGGCTCCCGTTGCCCCCCTTCCAGAGACCCTGTACGGCTCCCGCCCCCCCCTCAGATAACCAAAATTTTTAGGTTACTGGCACGCCCTAAACCCCAGGCATGCTGGATAACACAGGTTTTACTGTACTTGTTGAACCCCTCTCCCCCAAAGAATTCTAGGAGATTGGGGAGGCATGATTTCCCATTATAAAAATCATGTTGACTCTTCCCCCAACAAATTATATTCATCTATACATCTGACGATATTTTCTTAGTATTGTTTCAATCAGTTTGTCCAGTACTGAAGTCAGGCTTACTGGCCTGTAATTGCTAGAATCACCTCTGAAGCCCTTTTTAAAAATTGGTGTCACATTAGCTATCTTCCAGTCATTAGGTAGGGAAGCTGATTTAAATGATAGGTTACAGCCCACCATTAGTAGTTCTGCAGTTTCACATTTGAGTTCCTTCAGAACTCTTGGGTGAATGCCATCTGATCCTGGTGACTTGTTACTGTTGAATTTACCAATTTCTTCCAAAACCACCTTTAATGACACCTCAGTCTTGGTCACTTCCTCCAATTTGTCACCTATAAAGAAGAGCTCAGGTTTTGGAATCTCCCTAACATCCCCACCATGAAGACTGATGCAAAGAATTCATTTGGTTTCTCCACAATGACATTATGGACCCTGACAGGGCAGGCCCACAACATTTTGGCACCTGAGGCAGGGAGCTCAAATGATGCCCCCATGCCACCTTTTCTCCTGCCTGCCTGTTATGTCTCTTGTGCCCTCCTTCCTCCAGCACAGCACTCCACCATCTCTGTGCATCTAGAGCAGAGAGGATACATATGCACCAGCAGCAGACACAATTTTCTACACTCTGGGTCCTGGTGGCGCCCCCTACAGTCTGGCACCTGAGGCGGCTGCCTCAGTTCGCCTCATGGTAAGGCCAGCCCTGGACCCTGAGTGTTCCCTCACCATCTTGATTGTCTACTGGCTCCACTGGTTGCTTAGCAGGCTTCCTGCTTCTGATGTACTTAACATTATTTTTTGCTATTACTTTTTGAGTTTTTGACTAGCTGGTCTTCAAATTCTTTTTTGGCCTTCCTGATTTTATTTTTATCCTTTGTTTGCCAGAGTTCATGCTCCTTTCTATTTTTCTCACTAGCATTTAACTTCCACTTTTTAAACCATGCCTTTTTTGCCTCTTGTTGCTTCTTTTTCTGTGTTGTTTAGCCATGGTGGCACTTTTTTGGTTTTCTTTTCATGTTTTTTAATTTGGAGTACACATTTAAAGTTGAGTGTATATTATGGCATCTTTAAAAAGTTTCCATGCAGCTTGCAGGAATTTCACTTTTGGCACTGTACCTTTTAATTGGGGCCTTCCAGGTTGGTATGCAATGTTATGACTCATACTGTTATTTTGATGTGGGTGTAAATTTAATTGTAGTCCAGGTGCCTATTGCTCACATAGAGGCTTCTTATGGTAAATCCAAGATAATAAATGAGCCTTGATTGATATATGATACTGCCGGGTTGTATGAACCAAGGAGCTAGAAGAACAGTGGCAAGGCAAGGGGATAAGTAATATGATGAAATTCAACTAAAAGAAATATCAGCTGAATTGATGGATTTCCTGAGTTATTTTCACAATAGGAAAGCTTCCCAAGGGATACAATGGAATTCCCATCATGAACGTCATTTGAAAAAGACTAAACAAAGCTCTCTGGAACATACTGTTAATGAACAGTCATGCAGTGATTGGGAGATGCACAAGCTGAATGAGTCCTGTGCATTTTTAACTTCTGTGATTCTGGTAACCCCCAAATTTTCATGTAGCCTTTAAACATTTTCCATTCTCCCCCCCAACCCAAATTTCATATTTAACAGATTGGTCTAGCAAATCAACATACAAATGGTCCTCAAGAATAACAATTTATATAGCATTGAATAACAGTGTGTTTTAGGTGACAGTTTCTTATATTACAAACCTAATGCTATTAAACAGCACTTTGTCATCTAGTTTTCTTGCCTCTGCTGCTACTATAAGTTGAGGTTATAGTAGCCTTAATTCACATCTGGATAAAAAAGTTTTATACAAGGAGCAAACCCATTTGTCAAGACTAGTTACTATATAAATACAAGCACAGTAGAAATAATCTTTGAATTTAAAGTCTGCTGCTGTGACAAAAGCCAGTGAAATCTTGTAATTTAAAATAGTCAACACTGACAAATATTAAAGCAATAATTCTAAAGCAAGAATTATTTTCCAGTACTGCACTGGGCCATATAACTCTTCCTTTTTTTCTTGCCCTTCCTTAGAAAATATTCCTGAAGGAAGAAAACTGTTAAGAATTAGCATCTGGGAGCCCTGGAGAGGTAATCCTAATGCTGATTGTGCTCTGAAGTGCAAAATGGCAAGAGAGCATTCAAATGAGCTCAAGATTATATCTTTAGTTAAAAAATTGCACTGGGAATACAATATAGCATGAGAAAGAGATGTCTGACATGGCACAGTGCATACTGTATTTTTCTAAAGAGCAGGTCTAAGTCTAAAAAGCAAAATTAAGCCTAAAATAGCACTAAACCAATAAGATAATCTAATTGCTTAGAGTCAATTTACGTGCTCTGATTTTAGTAGTGTGTTGGTTCTTTTTTATATCAGTCTGTTCTATGCAAACAGGCATTCTTCAGCATCTAAGTATTTCCCTGTGGCAGTCTGCTAAGAAAAACAAGAAGGGAGATCTACCCTGCCTCATTCTTTCCGCTAGCTGCTCCCAGTGATTTATTTGAAGTCTCGGAGAACTGCTTATCTACTGAGATAGAAAAGTACAACCCTCGTGCCTACCTGTTTACTCTGTGCAGTAGCCCCATTGTTCTGTCATGATTCTTGAATGATTTTTGTAGGTTGACCTTGGCTGGTAAACTTATCCGAGATGATTTTACAAAAACTAATTTTATTTCATTTATGGCAAAAAAACTTTTTGTAACATATCTCCCCCCATACCTACATTTAAATCAGATTCTGAGGCAAGGCGGTCCAGAGGGTGTATTGTAAGTCCACACTATTTTGACCTTTTCTAGGGGTCCTGTGTCCACATCAAGGTCTCCACAGTCAAAGGCGGCTGCTCCCACAGAAGGGGGAAGTTAGGTGCATCTCTTCCTTTCTCTGACTCCTTAGAGCAGGGGTTCTCAAACTTTGTGATAACACAACCCTCCCTCTAAGTTGCTCGTGACCCCCTCTAAGTTGCTGCAACCCCCCCTCTAAGTTGCTCGCAACCCCCCGGGGGGTCAGGACCCACAGTTTGAGAACCGTGGCCTTAGAGGAGTCAGAGAGAATGGTCCACAATGTTTTAGATTCTATCTCCCCTAATGAAAGCCTGAGTCTGTGTGTATTAATTGGCAATAATTTCCTCTCTAATAGCAGAGGTGGAGAAAAGAAGGGGTGGTTTAGTGGATAGGACAGTTGACTGGGATATTGGAAATGTGGGCTCTAGTTCTCACTGAGCCACAGACTTCTCATGTAACCTTTGCTAAGTAACTTAACCTGTTGTCTCTGAAATGGTGATATTGCCCTATCACACTGCTGCTATGAGGATCAACTCTATTCAGGTTTGTGAGCTGTATAGAGACGGGCCATGTAAATACCTAGATAGAATAGTATAGGACCTGTTATTAAGTTCTGCTTCCGCAAATGTACTGCGTGCAGAGGCCAGCAGTTTGTTGGACAGCAGAGGCCTCTGCCCAAATGTCCCTTAAATTTTGCATGGCCATCAAGACATCTGGACATTGGGGAACAAATTTGATTCTTTAGCTACTTCTACATTGTGTGTGGTGTGAGTAGCTATGGAACAACTTGGAGGAAATTCTATGAGTTGAAACATATTCCTCTCCAGAGATTATTCTCAAGGGAGAATGGACCTCTTTATTGTTACTTTGCCCTCCCACGCATTCATTCGGAACAGATGCAAGTACAGGTTGGACCTCTCTTGTCTGGCACCGTTGGGACCTGATGGGTCTCAGAAGAGGGAATTTGCCAGACAACAGGAGGTCCCCTGATACCAACCACTCAGCCTGCTGCCCCTCCCTGCTGCCAGCTCCTTCTGCCCAGCTGGGCTGTCTGTGGGCCGGCTCCAGCCCCGGCTTTGCTGCCAGCCGGACAGGCAGCTCCAGACCCACTGCTGAACGGCACGTTGCCCAGTTGGGCTGCAGCCCCAACCCTGGTGCCAGGCAACACGTGGCCCCTGCTGCTCTGATTGTGACGAGTTGCAGGCTGCTCTTCCTGGGCTGCTGCAGCCACAGCCCCAACCCTGTTGCCAGGCGGCAGGCATCCCCAATCATATTGTCGCTGTCAGGCTTCCTGTCTTGGGCTGCTGTGGTCTCAGCCCCACTGCTGGGCGGCAGACAGTCTCAATTGTATGGCCTTGCTGCTAGCAGACACACAGGGTTGCACTAGGCTCCCAGCTGCTGGCCCTCCTACCATGGGTCTCTCTCATCCAGGAACATCTCTGGTCATGCTAGACCACGGATGTTGCCAAACGAGAGAATCCTGGATTTGAGAGGTGCAATATGGTATTCTTCGGCTGAATGATGGGGGAATAACCCCAGGCAGTTGCCAGTGATGTCAGATGTGCACTTTCCTTGCCTTCCCTGAAACCATTTCTTCAGAGTGCCCTAATGAACGTGGATTTACACAGCAGTTACATTCAGAATCAGTTTCTTAAAGGGACATTATTAACTTAAAAAAAACCCCCAAACCTTATTCACATTTTTACTTAGTATTGTTACAGAAACTCATAAAAGAACCATACTTGAAAAAGCTTAGAAAAGATACATTCTGTGGTTACTTTAGTGATCACACTTCATTTATAGTCAATGGCCTTGTTGTTTCCCTATACAGGGGGACCCCATATCTGCAGACCCCAAATCTGCAAACACTTTCCTAAGGCTTTAAATTTACTATGCTGAGTAATCAGATTAAGTTCAACAAAGCTACTCAAGAGAAGTAAAGTTAAGCATGTTTGAAAGCATTAGTAGGACTGTAGCCTATGACTATATAGTCCCCCAAATTGGCAGGGTTAGCACCTGAAGATATATGGCTCTTTACTAAACTGAGAGATTTAAAGTTGACAGTATCTCAGTAAATGTTCAGTCTCAGAACTGTGGTTTAATATAGAAATAACACCCATTGAGAGGGTTATGTGGAGATTTTTACAAGTGTTGAGCATTGGCCCAACTTTTTTCCATTACAGTAATCTCTGACTACAAAGGGAGCAGAGTTATTCCAACACTGAGTACTTCAAGAACCCCATCCTTTATTAATATCAGTAAACAATATTGAAGTACTTCATGTATTCAATATTGTTCTGTTTTCAGTCGATCAGAAGTTGCACTTACATTTTAAATCACTTTTTAAATCTGCGTAGTTAAATGGTACATACCCCTGGGTGGACATGTATAAATGTATTTAAACATGAATTATATTGATGTAGCTTAATTTAGGTCAAATTAAGCTAAATCAGTTTAAACAAGATTTAAATCTATTTAAGCATGCCCTTGGTTTGCCCTGGTTAAATTAAATTTAAAAATAGGCCTTTGGTTAAGTAAGTTTCTATTAGGATATGTTTCTGGGTTGATAGTTCAGTGTTCTAAGGTATTAAACTATACATCTTACAGGTTTCAATACATTGCTCTCAGATTTAAAGCACATATTAAAATGCTGTTGGATCCAAAATAGAACAATCCTTCCTTTTGTTGTGTTGCATTATAGCCTGAAAATCTGAGTCTTCTTTCTTGACATGGGTTTAAATATTGCAATATAGAGGCACAATTAAATGAAAAATTGATTAGTATGAATTTGTGATTAATTTAACAAAATCAGAAGGCAATAATTATTATTCAGTTTTCCTGTGCACTGAAAATAAATGAATGAGACTAGGACTTTTTTAAAAAAATAGGGCTCTATTTTCCAGCTGTCTCTTAATGGAAGATGGAGTGTCTGGTTATACCTCTTCACCAGCTGCAACTCCATTCCCCATGCCCTTTTCACCAATTGGGAGCTAGATGTTTGTGAGAGACACTGCTGATGCAAAACCAATGTGATATTTGAAAGTGATGTAAGGAGTGCTATTGCATCTGAATAATGTTTCCAACAGTATTTTCCCCAGGGTTTGAAATTAGAGTTTGTGTGTTTGAATATACAGAGGAGTGAGGGCCAGCGAGGATTGAGACTTTGAGGGTGAAGGTGGGCTGTGTGGCACAATAGTGAGAACTGGAAAATATTTTGCAACCATTTTATTACATTTAACTCATGTTTTAAAATTGTCACAGAAATTAAAGTTGGCTACTGAAGCCTTCTGTGAAGTATTACATGTACATCCTTCTTGCTCTCTTTTTGTAATTTTGCACATCTCTTTGGATCTTCTTATATGGCCATTGCTTCAGTCCTTCACGATAAGCTCATGATTAGGTAGAAGGAAACTTCTTTCAGAACACAAAATTCTATTTGATGAGGAAGAAGAATGCTCAGCTGTAGCTATTGTGATTGTGAGTAGCAAGAGATGGATTCTGAGTTCTTTCATCACAGGAAAGAAGATGGGGTCAAACTACTAGTGATGATAAAGAAGTTGAAGTTAAATCTTCATTTGTTCGTCATATTCTGTGCTGTGAATTCTTTGTTCTGTCCTGATCACATGGCAGCCCCATCGCTGGTAATACCTCACTCTACTTAACTCCAGATGTTTTATAAGGTAGGCATCTGTGAAAGCTACATGGAGGTTGGGTAGAATCCAGAAATCACTATTGTAGATTTGTAAAAATCAAGTCTGTGTACATTTCATTTGGCTTAACAAACACTTTTTGTTCTCTTCACTTATAGTTTCTATATAAGTACCTTCATTAGTCAACTTTTGGACTGAAGTCTTTGCTTCTTCCAGTATGTTTTCAATGGATACCTCCAACTGATCTATGATTAGCTTCTATTGCTGGACAAAGATCTAGTACTGTTGTAACAGATGTCTGCATGACGTTATTTAGTGACCCACGTGGTTTTAGCAGTAGATGTACAAGAGTGAGAAAATCTCTAAGATGGCACAGGATTACTCATTTTTAAAGTTACAAACTAACGGGGCTACCCCTCTGAGACAAACAAATATATATATTTTTGTTATTCCTCACCAGCTCATTATCTGAAGAAGTGGGTTTTGCCCACGAAAACTCATGATACTATATATAGCTCATATATCTAGTATCATGAGCTTTCGAGGTCAAAACCCACTTCTTCAGATAATGAGCTGGAGAAGAATAACAGAAATCTAGTATTTTATGACAAGAAAAAAAGGTACCCATCAATTATACAGCTGGTGCTAATGAGACAATTGACAGGTATCTTTTTTCTCCTTTTTCTGTTATAAAATACTGGATTTCTGTTACTTCTTTCTAGCTCATTATCTGAAGCGGGTCTTGCCAATCTTGAAAAGAGATGACTAAGAGAGACTTTGATAGGATATATCTACACAGCACAGCTAACCTCGAAATAAGCTACACAACTTGAGCTACACTAATTGCATAGCTTAAGTAGAAATAGTTTATTTTGAATTTGGGCATGCCTACACAACACTTATTTTGAAACAGAGCACTCTTCCTCCAACTTCCCTTTCTCCTCATACACTGAGGTTTATAGAAGTCAGAGTGAGAAGCCCATTATTTTGAATTTATTTCAAAATAATGGGATTGCTGTGTAGACACGCAATACATTATTTTGGAATAACATCTGTTATTTCGACATAATGCTGCAGTGTAGACATACTCACAGAGGCCTATAAAATCTGGATCCATGTAGAGAAAATGAATAAGGAAGTGCTATTTACCCCTTCATGTAACACAAGAGCCAGGGGGGTCACCCAATGAAATTAATAGGCAACGAGTTTAAAACAAACAAAAAGATGTATTTCTTCACACAATTCAGTCACACGTGGAACATTTTGCCAGGGATATTGTGAAGACCAAGACTACAAACAGGGCTCAAAAAGGAACTAGATATGCTAATGTAAGAGAGGGCCAAGGAGGGCTATTAGCCAGGATGGGCAGGGATAGTGTCCCTGTCCTCTGTGCACTGGAAGCTGGGAGTGGGTGACAGGGAATGGATCACTAAATGTTACCTGTTCTGTTCATTCTCTCGGAAGCCTCTGAAATCGCCACTGTCAGAAGACAGGATACTGGGGTAGATGGACCATTGGTCTGACCTAATGTGGCCATTCTGACATAAAAATTTATTATAATACTAAAAAAGTTTAGAGCAGAAACTGCCCAAGATCATGACCTCTCAGGGTAGTGATGATGTGATATAACGACCTTGGCAAATAATGAATTATAAAAATCTTGGCCTACTAGAAAATGCATATGTATTTAAGTTTCCTAGTCACAAATCTAGCATTCTGGAGTGAAGTCCTTAAAATGTAGCTCAAGAAACACACGCTCCAGCTGCTGTTGATGTTGTGCCATCGTTCACTCTGCCACTCCATCCATTGACATCAGCGCTGCCATCATGTATCTGGGCACACTGCACATACACTGATAAATGGATAATAGATTTTACCGATAAAGAAAACAGTTTAGGTCTAGCAAGGAGCACAGGATTAGGTCCATAGAAGGTAGAGATTGAAGATTTCTAGTAGGTCACTTAATCCAGCATCTTGTTTACGTAGGATTCTTCCTGTAGTATATTGTCTGATATTTATCCAGGCTAGTTCTAAATGGCTTAATGGCCCTGCATAGTATTTTTCTTAAACCTCATTCTGACAGTACTGCTATTTAAGGATAGAACCAATATTTTTATTCCATCTACTTTTTATGGAAGTTTTCTTTGCTTATGAATATTTTATTACTTTGAAGTAATTAAGCTCTACTAATTGATTTTGAAAAATGAATGCGAATAATTTCAATAGTAATTCTTACTAAACAGAAGTAAATAGCAGTAAATCATTTTATTTTGTATCTTTAATTAAAATTGTGAATTTTTTTTTTGTATAATTTTCTATTTAATGTGACCATCTGTATGAAACTTTGCAGTGAGAAGAGGACATCTGAGGGCTTTTTTTTAGCTAGGGTAAAGGAGTGATTATCAGAAATATGATGTGTCTTTGAAGCCTAGTATTGTTGGATTTGAAGACACCGGCATTACTTTTTCTGTCCTCAAGCAGTTGTCTTTGATCCTTTATCTGGCATGTGCCATGTTTTACTGCTATCCTGAACTGAGAAACTGGCAGGATGCCAGAAATACCAGCACAGAAGTACATTCTGAATAAATGAATAGAAAAAAAGGTAGTATTTGAATTTCTTTCTTCCTAACCTGTTCATTTTAAAACCTCATACAAATATGTATGACCAATACGCCATTAAAACGTGCATTACCGCCAACCAGGTATGGGTCACTCTGGAGTACAACTCCCCCCTCCACCAAAAAAAATGGAAAGGATAAAAAAATATAGCTTTCACAATAGATAGTACATAGGCGTGGTGAATTAACAGTATACTGGAAAGGGCATAAAATAATGGGGGAAACTGTGTCTGTGCATGCATGTGCATATAAATAAATATATATGTATATAAAATGCATGCGTGTGTGGATACTTCAGTCATTGAGTCACAGGCAGAAAGGAAATTCATTGGAGGCTCTTGTTTAAACACAGGTCACTGACTTGAAGCTGGGGTTTTATTGCAGAAGCTATGATTTAACTTAGGAGACACCTATTTAGTAAAAGTCTCCAGCTCCATTATTTGCATGCAGTTTTATGAGCAGGTTTACATTTTTTTGAACTAGCAATGAGGGTAGCTCCTATATTTCCCCAGAGTTTCTTGCTCTGACTTCTGGTTACCACCACTCCTTGTCCCTTTCCACACTGGGTGGCTTAGCTGCCTCTGTTTAGCTCCCTGGCCATAGTGCCTTTGTGAGCTGCCTCCCTCAGGAGGGAAATAACACCAAACACCTGGTTGTTATTGTCTGGTTTGGGATATAACTGAGGCAGGGTGTAGCAGAATTCGGGGTTGTTCTGCAGGGGGTTCCAAAAGACCCATATTTTCCCTTATAGCCACTTGTCATTCACAGTCTGAAACATTTTACAGATGTTAATTAAGCTGAACAATATTCCTCTGAAGTAAGGAGAGAGGCAAATATCCATACCCCCATTTACAGATAAATAGATGGAATCAAATAGAGGATAAGTGACTTGCCCAAGGCCACAAAGTAAATTGGTTACAGGAGCTCATGTCTTGTGTTTGTAGTCCTTTCTTCTAAAATTTAACCAGCCTCTCTGAAAGAGTCAATGGCTTGTCTGCAAAATGATTTAAAGATTTATGAGACACCAAGAAATTTAGGTAAGGATCAAATATTGCATCATGAGGTGCAATAAAACCTTAAAGCACAGCTACTCAACTTTGAAAGCCCCAGGGCCACAATGATACTCACAGCACATGCCGAGGGCCGCAACTTAAGTGTGGTTGCATATTTATGCAAATATTTATGCAGATAGCTTCTTTCACACTGACAGGCGTGAATACAAAGATTAAGGCAAGACTACACAACACACAGGCCCCATATATGTCAGTTCTGCTGATATTAATAAAATGCAATATTTATCCAATTTCCACCCATATGACAGCACTTTTGATGAGTAATGACAGGAATTTAACTACTAAAATGCATATCAACAGAAGACCATTATATTGACTACTTTTTTGTTTTGGCTCCCACCCACGAGCCGCGTGTCGAGCCCTCTTCAATCCAAACTGCACTGCAGGCTGCAAACAAACAGGCCGTGGGCCACATGCGGTTCAGGGGCTGCATGGTGAGTAGCCCTGCCTTAAAGTATGACTTAAATGTGATTAATAGTCAGTGAAGAATACAAACCTCATAGCAAATCCTTAAGAAGAAGAAAGTGGTTCCTTATGAACTCTGACCCAAAATTAAAGTGTGTAGGTGGTCTAATACCACAATCCTTACAACTCAGTGTAATGCTTGAGCTAAGACACATACAATATTATTTAGGTGAAGTAACTGATTTAAATCATAAAGACAGAAGCTCCGCAGAGGATAAAAGTAACCTACTTTATGTATTTGACAGATTGTGTGAAAGAATGTGAGACCCACAGATATCTTAAGATAACAACACTAGAGTTTGGTGGATGGCTTGTATGGAAAGATAGGACCATTCCACCCAGCCAAGTATGTGTCTGTTGAATTTACTTTAAGAATTTTGATCAAGAGACATTGATGTTGTATCACTGCATTGGATAATGTAATTGCAATGCAAACAAGGGCAGATGCTTCCCTGAAGCTGGCTGAGGAAAGCCCTTTGTTTCAGTTGCACATCACCTGAAAGTAGAGTGGAGAAGGCCAGCGCTTTCCCTGCAGCTGTCAATGGAAAGATTCTTGTGTCAATCTAGCAATGCCTCTTGGGAAGGAGGCAGAACTGCAGTGATATAGCTGTGTCACTGCAGTGGCTTTAGTGTAGACATGGCCCAAGAGAGCTCCCACTGACTTTACTGAGGCCAGGATTTTGCACCAAGAGCCCGTCATGGGAATTTAGAGAGAAATTCAGATTTGGGTCCACGGTGGCCAGATTTTGTGGGCAAACAGCTGAACCCAGCCAAAGCAGCAGCTTTCAAAGCTGATTATGCTGAGCCCATTCTAAGGACCTATTTTTCCGCCTCTCCAGTGACATTTCCCCGTTTTTTTCTCACTTCTGGGTCTCCGGTTGTTGGCTGTCAAATTTTTCTTGACAAATGTGTGTGAGGACGAACTTGATAAAAAGTTAATGGAAATCAGACATTGAAATGCAATGCGAACTCAATGTCTCAATCTTATCAGCAGTAACATATTAATAATGGCACATTTTTGGAAGGCTTTACTGGAAAGGATGTAAACAGGCTGGGCACATTTCAGAGAAACTTAACCCAGGCCCCTGCCGCTAATGCGATAATTTCCTTTTCAACTTGATAACCATTTCCTAATTCCATACCTTACTGAACACTCCAATTAAAAAAACCAGAGGTGTTAGAGGTTGAAGGGACTTGGAAATGTAAGGCATGCTATCAGCATTTGCCTGGGTCAGAGGGCCAATGGCAATAACTGCTGTAGCAACTGCCCATTTTAAAGAAGTAACTCATATCTAAGTGATAAAAATAATCAGCTGTTAACTGTTGCCCCAGATGGCTCAAACTTAAACAAAGAGCGTCATTCCAGGGGCATAGGATGGCCAGTCAGGGAGAGCCACGTCACACACACCTCTGACCCCATTCTGACTTGTGATAAAAAGGGCTGCATATGTTTCTCAACCTGGGATGCTAATTATCTGTTTAAAAAGATAGGAAATGTCATTGAAAAGGGCAGAATGATTGATCACATTTTGTTAAACTTGGACATCAGTTTCAATTCTATGATGCTGAGAATAAGCTAGGACCTATAAGGTAGATCAGGGATGTCAGGCCATACATTAGTATTTTAATGTGTAATCAAGATTTACAAGGTCTTTTTTCCTGGCTGAAATGACAAATGCTGTAAACAAGAAGGAATAATACATCAACATTGCACAACTTCAGAAATTGCCTTGACCCACCACACTTTTTGGGCCTCTGGGTCCAATCCAAGGACTACTGATGCTGACTGGAGACTTTTTCATTGATTTTGAGCTCTAGTTCTGGCCCCAGGAGCACCTGAGGATCTCCATGACACAGCAGAATAGTGTCAGAGTCAATATGGTGGATTTATTTCTTTTTTAGACTCTGCTTCTTGTTCTTAACAATGCTGCTCTTGATAGACAGGGGAGGTGGGTCATCCTGAATCCTCAGCATCCCTGAGGCCTTGAGGGGGAATTAAGTGTTGACTCATTGCTCCAACTTCCACAGAATGAAAATAAAGTTGAAAGTTGGACCCTGGTTCTAAAACAATTGCTTTCTTCTCTTCTACTGGCAGTTCTTAGAAGAATGGCTGCCACTCACTGTGGGAAGTTGGGCCCTGACATAATGCTCCACTGGAGTCAGTAGAAAGTCTCCCATTGACTTAAGTGGGCATTAGCTAAGTCTGCTGTGCTTTCTGTTGAGTACCTATGGGGGAGTTCCAAGTGTCACCTGACCTTTACCTTCTCTTGCAAATGAAGGACCAGAGCTGAAGTTAGGGACTGCCCTACAACAACATAATGGTAGTCACTCTGATATAAAACATCAAATACCAGTAAACACAGAATGGTCTCATCAGAAATATGGAGCAGCAATATTTTACATCTTTCTCTTTGTTTCCTCTCTCTGGTAACATGACTTAACATTTTTGATTACCAAATGTTCCTGAAGTGCCTGTAGAACCATTGCTCTTATTTTCTATGGCACTTTGTAGTTTGTTTCTATCCTCCTGTGTATTTGCTGTCCTTTCAGTTGTGATGTGGTCAGTTCATTTGATAATGATTAAATTTACTTCACAGAAACACCTGATCAAGAAAGAGACTTATTAACAGACTTCTGTACAGCAGTCCAAACAAGCTCCACTTTATAACTGCTGCATTTACGATTGAAATTGTATAGGATGGGCACACCACTTCTTGTTTTCTGAGGGCATATCTACATTAGGAAATTATTTCAAAATAGCTTATTTCAAAATAATAACTCCCGAAATAACTATTTTGAAATAAGCTTATTCCCCAAGGAAAGCAGGAGTACAGATTTTGAAATAACCAGCCCCTTATTTTGAAATAACAGGCTTGGTAGTGTGGATGCTCTGCTTGTTATTTCAAAATAAGGGGAGTTATTTTGAAATTACTCCCTAGTATAGACCAGGGCTGAGTGTGCATACTTCTGCTGCTTCATGGACTACTGGGCTTGAGCCAAAGATGCTGAAGAAAGGCAGCATGCAAGGTTCATGTACAGAACTGTATCTAGGCTACTTTCCCATTACTTCAGGTCTCAGTGGTCAGATATCATTAAGCATGCCATATAATGTAATGTTCTTGTGATGGAAGTAATCAGCTAACATTCTAGACACTTAATGATACTGGCAAATAATGTAGCCTGCAACTTAGATTAGAATTAGTGTCCTCTCTTGTCTTCCCATATTTGATTGTCAATTGTTTCAATGTTTTTCTATATTCCTCCTACAGCCTAGCTGTGTAACTTTCTTCACAGTGAATAAGAAGAATCTAAAACTTGAAGCATATCTAAAAACACAACTTGAAAACTTGAAAACTAATGCCTTTCCATAACATTTATTTCCAAACCTGCCAGCAATTGTGGACCCACAAATCTGGTTTCAGTTTCCACCCATGCTTTGCATTACCCTTTCCTCCAACGTGGAGGGAATGTAGATAGCTAACTCCAGAATGGTAAAACACAAACGAGAACCCATTTGTCAGTTGCCCCTGGTCTATACTAGGGGATAGGTTCGAAGTAAGATATGCAACTTCAGCTACATTAATTGCGTAGCTTAAGTCGAAGTATGTTAAATCAAATTTTGGTACTGCGGGAAGTCAAAGGGAGCATACTCTCCCTTCGACTGCTTCTATGAGGAGTAAGGGAAGGACTAATGGCATCAATGGGAGCGCCCTCTCAGTTCGAATTAGGTCTTCACTAGATCCATTAATTTGAACCCCAGAAGATTGATTGCAACTGCTTTGATCTTATCTGTAGTGTAGACACAGTGCTGCTACACAGTATCAACTACTTCACAAACGGGACCGATCCTGCAGGAAGAATCCTTAACATTTTGCTGGCCAAACACATTCCAAAGGCCATTAATACTAAAGACTTTGGGGCAGGGTTGATTTGTTTATGGGGAAAGGTCAGGCTGCTGTAGCCAAAAATACCGCTAAATATCTCTTGAGGAAGTTGCAAGACAGTTGGTGACAGAAAGGTTTAGATAAATATATAAAATTGACATTAAATGTCTGTCTTCCATCAAAGTTCATACATAATTAGACAAAATAAAGGATGCTTTAGTGAATCTTCTGCTAAATAGGTCAGAAGGATACATGTATATCAGCCTTTCACACTCCTGCTTGACAATTAAAATATACCACGCACAAAAAACTGTGTTAAAAGAACATTATTAGATTTGCAAATTTCAACGCTCAAATTTAGGAAGAGCCAAATTCAAGGTTGCTTGTACAATCTTACTTCAGGCCCCTGGTCCATATGAATTGTGATACTGTCTTTAATGACATGATCAAAAAAAAATTATCCCAAAGTGTAACCCCAATTGGTTTGTCCCTTCTTTGGGGCTGGCACCTCATTCTGGTCCCATTCCCCTCATTTAGCCAGTCCCAGTCTCCACTTAGTCTTTTCATCCTAATTTCTCACATCTTAATGTCGCCCGTCTAGACTCTCTATCGCATTCCCAATCTCAGTGCGCAGAAATTTTCAGTTCCTGCTCTTGCGCCACATTTCCTTTTCAATCGCCTGCTCAGTCAGTCCCAGTTGTCCCCTTCCCAGCTCCTCATCTATTCTCTGTCCCACCCTGGTGTCTGGTTGCCATACCTGTCCACGTTCCATGTTTTCACTAATCCCTTGTCCCAATCAGAGGGTATGTCTACACTACAGAGTTTTGTCGGAAAAACAGCCATTTTTCCAACAAAACCTGAGTCCACACTGCAATCTCGTTCTTTTGAAAGTAAATCGAAAGAACAAAGAGGGTTTTCTGGCATTGGTAATCCTCTTTCTACGAGAAAGGAGCCTTTTTCCAAAAGAGCTCTTTTGGAAAAAGGCATGTGTGTACAGGGAAGAGGGAGTTCTTTCGCAAGAAGAGGAAAGAGGAAAAAGCACAGGTGCGTTGGTGGCCATTCTGCCCATAGTAATCACAGTTTACATGCAAGATAGTGTCCATTCAGTGTGGATGCTATCTGTTGAAAAAGCAGATCATTTTTTCAATGTGCTTTCGCAGTGTGGACGCTCTCTTTCAGAAGAAGTTTTTTTGGAAGATCTCTTCTGGAAAAGCTTCTTCTGAATGAAGCCTGCAGTCTAGACATAGCCAGAGTGTCTCCACCTCTCTGTCTCCAGTCTCTTTACCTAGCTAGTCCCAGTTCTTTCCTGACACTGTGGAACCATAGAAATGTAGGGCTGGGAGGAACTTCAAGAAGTCATCAGGTCCAACCACTTATGCAGACAGACCCAGGTGTCCATTCCTGACAATTGTGGTCTAACCTGTTCTTAAAAACCTCAGCTGAAGCCTATTTCACAATCTCCCACAGAAGCCTATTATGGAACTTCAGTACCTTTATATTTAGAAAGGATTTTTCCTAATATCTAACTTAAACCTCACTTGTTGCAGACTAAGCCCATTCCCACTTTTCCTACCTCCAGTGGATATTGAGAACAGTTGTTCACCATCCTCTTCTTAACACTCCTTTATATACTTGAAGACTGTTATCTGCATGACTCCTGTCCTGTCAGTCTTCTTTTGTCAACACTAAATATGCCCAGTTTGTTAACTTTTCCTCATAAGACAGGTTTTCAAAGACTTTATCATTTTTGTTATTCTCTGGACTCTCTACAGTTTGTCCACATCTTTCCTACCGTGGGGTGCCCACAAGTGGAGGCAGTACTCCAGCTGAGGCCTCACCAATACCAAGCAGAGCAGGACATTTATATCCCATGTCTTACGTATGACCTTCCTGTTAATACATCTCAGAATGATATTTGCTATGTCACATTATTGATCCATTCAATTTATGATCCACTGTAACCCCCCAGATTCTTTTTGGCAATACAACTCCCCAGCCAGTCATTGCCCTTTTTGCAGCTGTGCATTTGCATTTTCCTTCTGTGCGTAGTACTTTGCATAGGTCTTTCATCTTGTTTGGTTCAGAGCCAGTCTCCAATATGTTATGGTCATTTTGAATTCGAATCACGTCCTCCAAAATGCTTGCAATCCCTCCCAGCAGGGTGTAATTTTGAAAATATGATAAGCCTACTATCCAATCCACTATCCAAGTTATTGATGAAACCACTGAACAGAGCTTGGCCCATGCAGCACCTGTGTGAGGCACCCTCCCAATTTCACAGCAAAGCAGGGATAGCTACTAGTTGAATATGGTGTTCAACAATTTTTGCACCCACCTGTATAATAATACCATTTAGACTTCATTAGTCTCCCTTCCTTGCTCCCTCTTTCCCAGCTCCTACTGATTCCCAATCCCAGTCTCCTTGCCCAGCCAACTGCACTCCCCACGCCAGCTCCTCAACGGATCTCATTCTCCTCCCCAATCCAACTGAGCAGCTCTCAGTTCCATTTCCCTCCTCAGCTCTTGATCCCAGACTCTTTGCCCAGTCAGTTGCAATTCCTCCCCTGGCAACCAGTCCCAGTCTCCTTGTAAAGAGGGTCACAGTCTCAGCCTCTGCTCCCAAGGCTGAGTTTCCTTCTTTCCCCCGTCACACTTCAGTCCCAGTTTGCACTTCTTCAGGCTTCTTGTCCTCGTTCCCCTTCACAGGTCTGTGTTTTGTTCCTCTGCATTCAAACTAGACAGCTTCTTCCTCCACATTGCCTGAGCTCCCTGGGCATTCACTGAGCTCACAGGAGGGACAGGTTCCCTGTTTCTCATTTCAGGATCCTGGAGCCAGACCCAACACAGCCTGCAGCTACCCAGAATTGCAATGACAGGGAACTTCTTGGTCAGCCCCAGGCTGGAGCATGCTCAGTGTGTACAAAATCTTCAGGGTGTGTAGCTATTAAAACCACTAGTGCATCTTTACTGATCCCACAGTTTTTCAAAGGCCTGTAATCTGGCCAAATTGTGGCATGTTCTCATATAAGTTGCAAACAGCATCCCTCACCCTAAGGCATCCTCCTTAAGTCCCTGCTCTAAAGAATAGGTGCATTAGAGCTTTTCAAATAAAATGTCAGCAGAATTCTCTAATATAGGTAAAAACAATGTATTTTTACCTACCCTTGTTCTTAGAAATGGCTGAACCATTTTGGCCGAGGCCTGGAAAATTTTAGCTCGCATGGTTAAAATTTGACAGGTATACAGAGTCTTGTATACAGATATACAGAACTATTGGACAACCTTAATAAATTATGCTTTCTATGAGGAGCCATAAAATATAACTTTATGTATTAGCCAAACAGTTGTGTAACTCTCTAGATGCCTACCCTATTCTTTCAAATCACCAGGTGTCTGTCTATTTATCTAATCCAGTGTTTCTCAACCTTTTTTTGCTCAAGGCCCCCTTCTGAGCCTCATTCATCATATGCCTGGCAGTTAAGTTTGGGTGGCCCCCTCAGAAGCTTACTGTGGCCGCCTAATGTTCTGTTTTTTTCCATGTGGCCCCCTAGAAGTAAGGCGTGGCCCCCTGGGGAGCCATATGGCTCACGTTGAGAACCACTGATCTAATCTATCTGCCCCTCATCGTTGCAGTGGCTGGACACTTTATTCATCCTTGTCCCAGTTCCCTCTTCCACATGTTTAGGGCTTTCTCTGTTTGTTATTTATCTTTCCTGATGTCCTAATCTAAATTTAGATGGTAGGCATTTAGGGGAATGGACTTTGTATTTATTGTGTAAAATATAGTGTCTGTGGTCCTTTATCAGTGCTAAATAACAGTAATGCTGGTATATACCAAGAACCCAACAAGACTTTTAAATATAAAGTATTTTTTAAACACTAAAGGCAAAACTGTAGCCTAATACAAATCTTTTTCGGCCAGATCATGGCTCCTTTGAAGAAAGTTGGAGATCAATATGGATGCGATACTCAGGTTGAAGAAATCTCCCTGTCAGGCATGAAGACAATGTAATGTAGAAAAGGGCATTATAGCTATTCAGAAAATTGTAATGTTACCTCTAATTACACTCTTTAATCACTGCTACGTTGTCTAATTTTTCTGGGACTAATTTTGTATTGCGACATTTTTTTACAAATATTGCGCAAAAACAGTATACCCATTTTTCAAATATGAAAGGCCAAATTCTGGTCACTGATGGTGAGGGAATTGTGGGGCTGGAACCAGGTTCCCTTTTGCTTTCTTTCATGTAGTGGTTGTGGTACATAGAGGGAAGTAATGAATCCTTTAGCTTGTGGCTGTCATGATGAAAGCTTTGTGAGTCTTACCAACTGAAGGCTCCTCTACAGTGTCAATCAAAGACACTTGTTTATCTTCACCAGAGGCACAGGAGTTTAATCTCATGAGTCTCAAATTCCGGTGATGCACAGATGCAGCTTGTTGGCTGAAGTGATCATCATCCAAAGTAAGATGACACTAGATTTTAGGTGATTAGATTTAAAAGGAAGTCAACTCTATCACAATTGCAAGGCTACCCTTCAATTTAGAGCCATCAGAAGATTATTTACTACTTATGAGTGCTCACATATTGACTATACATTGAGAAATAGATTTTAATAAACCAGGAGCTACTATAAACTATTGCAGGAAAGAGCCAAGTATAAATAACAGAATGTTGCCTGGAAAGGTGATCAGTACAATTACGCTCATTAACATCTATTTGAGACTTAAATGATTATTTTAGTAAAGCTGTTTAAGTTAAGAAATGAGTATTTATCACTAAAATGAGTCTGCAATACAAGCATACCATGTCTGTGGGTATGGATTGTATAAGGTGGGATAAGCAAGTCCGAAGCATTATTTAATACTGGTTTAAATATTGAATGTATAGCATAGGAAGAAAATGCCATTCTGAAAAAAATAATTGTGATATTTAATAATGCTATCTTGGAGCAGCCTTTCTTGTAGGTACCCCACTGAGCTAGCATGGAAAGCTTACTGTGGCCCGATTAAGTAAAGAAGCTTCAAATCAGATTATACCTTTGGTAGTAATTAGATGGAACAGTTACCATCTGGGGGCACAATAGTTTCTTTTTTAAAACAAAATCAAACCATGGAATAGTGAAGCCACAGCACGAAATAATCCTTCAGTGGCTGCAGAAACAAAATAGAAGTTCAGTCAGTTTTATAATGTCGATTCTGGAACAGCAGAACTCTTTACGGATGCAGTCTGTACTAGTCTGGAAAGTGTCTGAGGGAAGAATGCTGTGGGGAAGAAAACCATGGAATTATTTACAGTACAAATGCTGAATGATAAGTAACCAGATTATAAACACTCAGCCCAGTTGCCTTGAAGCACAAAGAAAAGGAGATTTGATCATTTGACAACTGTACACAATTAAGAGAGACAATGAATGTTAGGAAAAACGTCCATACACTGAGATCTGTAAGAGTGTGGAAGGGTCTCCCAAGGTAAGTGGTGGAATCTGAATCTCTGGAGACATTTACAGCTAAAAGCTAGAAAAATATACTTGGGAGGACAATACTGTCAGGGAGATGGAGTGAATTACCTAGGAGATTTTACCATCTTTGACTTCTGATTCTGTAACAGCATTGCCAGGGAAATGGATGTGAGTATGAAAATTCACATTAGAAATAAATATTATAACAACAAAGGGAATAAAAATATAGTGAGTGGAGTTGCTGAGTGAAATGCTAGATTGTCTGCTTTGACCAATGACTACCTAAGATAAACCCAGTCATGGATTAACATTAGCCCAGATTAAACAAATTGATTGTGATGTTTTTGTAGCAAGGCTTCCTTAGGATAAGACTGAAGATGTTCATTTCATGTAGCATGGTCAATTGTACCTACAATAATATAAATCTTTGAAAACAAGATGATTATCCTTTTATTTACATAGGATGCAACTGTGGGTGAGTAGTAATGAAATGTTATAGTACAAAAATTAACTACTGTGAAAAATGGTTACTTTCTCTAGTTTTGAATATACTGCTTAAATTTAATCTCTCCCTTTAAAGCATAGAAACAGTGGTGTAGATTCTTAAATTGAAAGAGGTGTTGACTGTGAAAACAAAGGGCCAGAGTTCTGTTTTGTTTCCTAGCAGAGTAGCATTATTTACAAAATGGAGATGTATATGATATAAACAGAAATTTTTGGTTATACAAAGGCAACTGTTACTTAACAAGTCTCATGGAAAATTTTCAAACTATAAAAACTCTAAACTAAGCTACAATGAAAATATTATGGTGGTAAAACTATGACCTCTGATGTGAAATAAGGTCTTATACAATATGTTGATTATCCACTTTTTGAAATTGTGTAAGATGCATAAAAACCCTTCTGTTATTGTCCAAACATTTTTGATTAGCTTTGATTGCTAACACATGTACAAACTAAAAACATGCGATATACTGAATGCAATAATGATTCAGTTCTAAAGTACTTTGGAATATATGATAATTATTGTAGTATTTTTATATTTCATGAGAGAAGATTTGATCGGCTAGTCAATTACTTTTCTGTGTGTGTAATTACTTCATAATAGTTGATTATTGGCATTTGTCTTTATGCTTTAATTTGTGGTTGTTTTTGGATTATACATTTCTAGTGTCTAGGTATAAACGTTATGTCTATTCAAGACCCTGATCAGTTTCCAAAACACAGTAATTTACCTAAGAATTTCTGTAACAACTTTTAATGATGTCAAAACAGCATATTTTAAAAGCTGTTGTGAGTAGCCTTTGGAAACTTCAAGAGAAATACTGCCTCCTGAATTAATTTTGTAGTTGTTTTAATAGTTAAGAGGTTGGGGCAAAATCCCCTCAACCCAAATAATCTTACTTTATGGAAGTGGTATGCAGAGAGAGTGAGGAGGTAAAACCCACTCAGTATAACCTGGGACCAACATGCTGCTGTGACACTTTCATCCATTTATCAAGACTTCTATTCCACATGTGGTGGAATAGTAACCTGAGCTTGTGTGCCCTAGTTGAGTGGGGTGAGGTAGTGGGGTTGTTGGGGGATGCTCGTGAGCCATGCTACCACTGAGTCTCTTGTATGTGCATTTTTGCCTGCAAGCCAGAGGGGCAATGCTTGTTCTACTACGAGCAATGTTAACTCCCACGAGCATTTCCCCTGAGAAAGTTACCGTGTTCATAGGAATGCACGGTGGCTACTCCCCAGTTACATTGCCAGCCCTGACTTACTCTGCCACCCATGAAATGACATTGGCAAGCATCAGGAAAGCATCTAATGTTAGCTGCATCACATCCTCTATTTAAGACCCTAGCTTGCTTCCCCGCCTCCCTCCATGCTGCCCTAAACAGGGGAACACAGGGCCTGTAGAGTCAGTAAGAACATTTTAATTTAAAAATTGTATCAGACTCTCCTGATCAGATTTTTATAAAGCCTGCAACTGCTTTGAATTTGAATACCAATATTTTCAAACTTGGGTGCCTACTGTTGGATACTGCAATCTATTTTGAGGCAGCTGATGAATGGGCCTGATTTACAGAGGTGCTGATCACCCAAATCTCTCCTTGATTTCATTGAGAAGTGCAACTGCTCAGGACCTTTGAAAAGCAGGACTCTTAACTAGGTGCCTAGTATGGATTTGTATGTGTAATTTAGGCATCTGGTTTGAAAATTCTGGTCGGTATGACCTTAATGGAACAGTTAACATTTTTTCTGTTGACCTGAAAATGTGAGTGTACAAGATCAATCTTGGTTCACATGGTTCTGACTCGATCTTTAGGGTTATTCTCAGTGTGACAACATGCCATGTGTGTTCTTGACAGCACAGATAATACAGTGCAAAATAATTTATCCTCCTTCACATTGTCCCCTTTTCAAAATAAAATAATTTGGCTTTTTCATATTTAAAGAGGAAAAAATAAAACAAAACACAGCATGATTTGACAGGGAAAACTTGTCAAATGTGACTTTATATTGAACCTCAACTGCCTTTAAAGGTGGGAACATTTTCTTATCAGCCCCAGAACTAATGTACATAACTGGTGAAATATTTTCTTTAAAACAGGGCACTTTTCCCTGTTTCATTAAGAAAAATGTTTAATAGCTGAAGGAGGTAGCATGTTCTTCTATTCAATCTGCCATCTGCCTCCAATGGCACAGTTAGAATTTCATTTAGGCTTTTATTTTATTTTATTTTATTTTATTTTATTTTTAGAAAACGAATGAGTCCACAAATGTGATATATATCTTTTTATGAAAAGTGTGTTTGAAAAGGACATTGGTTTTGGTAGAGAGATCTTTTCTTCAGGCTGATTAGTTTATAAGCCAGGTTTTTTCTAGTATATGTTGTGGCCAGGGCGAGCCAACTATTAGAATAAAATACTGTTATTAAGGGATTGTAACTCAATTAACTGAGTGTAGATCAAGGGCATGTGGATGATGCACAAGGGGAACAGTCCCTTGTTTACATTGCTCTCAGAAATAGTATGTTGCTTAGATTACCAGAACTGTAAAGCTCATTCTAAAGTTTTAGTGACTGAAAACTGCCATTTTTAATTAAAGGCACTGGAAATGGCTTTGTCTGTATAAAGGATTACACTAATTTAAGCCTTTTTCTCCTAGGAAAAAATAATTTCACATTTGACCAACAAGATTTCAATCAGCACAAATGCAAATATTGAAATGGTTGAGTTATGTATCCTGAAAGGCAAATAAAAAATCAAATGGCCTGTCACAATTTATAAAGTAGACTGTTAACTATAACCACCAAAACATGACTTAAAAAATTAAACTGATGTCACTGAAAGTGCAGTAAATCAGGGACAGTAGCATCACTGGAATGGAGTTGCACTGGTGTAAAACATATGCATTTGAGATCAAAATAAAATCTATTGCCTTTCAGTTTCTGTTTACCTTGGACTGAATTATGTCTCATGTCTCTGTATAAACTCTCCCCTCCCCATGTAGATTTTTAATGTGTGAAATGTTGTCATTAAAGTCATCCTTAAAAAATGAAAACCTCTAATTACTATTCTAGTCTGACAAAGCACCTTGTTCTAAAGGAAGTGCTGTTGTACCAAAATGATAAGAGATGAAATTACATTGGAGAGTTCTGAGAGTATTTGAAAGTAAAGCTATGCTAACTTAATCCTACAGTACTGGTGTCTTTGTGGAATTTAGAGATAACAGTTTGGACCCATTTAAGTCAGTGATTTTTGGCAAGATTTTTCTTACACATTTGCCTTTTGCATCTTTCAGAATGAGGACTACATTGTTACTGCACTTGTGAGAAAATTTTTACATCCGTCTCCTCCTCCTTCCAGACTGCAGTCAAAATGAGTGAGACACCATCCACCAATTACTCAATGCTTCAGCCAAACTCCTCAGAGAGTGAACAGACCTTATCTCCTCGCCACTTTAATGTCACTGAACCTGTTGTGGCCAAACGAATCTGTTTCTATAAGAGTGGAGACCCTCAGTTTAATGGGATCAAAATGGTCATTAATAATCGATCTTTCAAAACATTTGATGCCTTGCTGGATAACTTGTCCAAAAGAGTCCCAATACCATTTGGTGTGAGGAATATTAGTACACCGCGTGGGATACACAGCATCACCAATCTGGAGGATCTTGAAGATGGAAAGTCTTATATTTGTTCCCATCAGAAGAAAATCAAGCCCATCAATTTGGAACGGGCTAGTAAGAAACCATTGCCCTGGCAGATCAGCAGACCTGTTAGTGCTCATCGCCGAGCTGTGCTGTTAGCCAGGGAGAAAGAAGATGGCATTGTTCAGGAAGACAGAGCTGTCAACATTAGAAGCCCTAAAAAGCTGCTTGTTTTCAAAAATGGTGACATAAGAAACAGGTGCACGATAGTTCTGGATAAGAAGCACATGCAAAATTTTGAAACCTTTCTGGATTACATAAGTGAGTTAATGCAGTATCCAGTTGTGAAGTTATATACTACTGATGGCAGGAAGGTGAGAATAAACAGTGGCATCAGATATGCTTTTCAGAATGTTTGCTTTAATATTACCAGTGAAATCAAATGATTAGGTTGGGTTTATATGGCTGGCTACCACTCTGATCAATTTAAAGTTCCCTATGCCCTGACCATCTGCTGCCTTCCTTTTGGACCTGTCTCTGTACAGCTGTTGACCTTCAAACAAGTTTGTTAGTTTTGCTGAAGGATGTACGTTCATCTTAGGTCTATAGTAACTGAAATGAGGGAATTTTAATTCTAGGTTTTCATGGAAGCCCACCAGTCTTCTCTTAAACCACTTCCTTCTCTGTGTCCTCTAATGACAGCATTTCCTGAACAAGATGCTGTTCTAGTCCTTTCTCATTCTTGCCTTCGAATATGTCCACTCATCCAATCACTTGTTACCCTTCCATAGCCCTGCACCACAATTAACACATACATTAAGCAGAGCTCCTTTGGTACTCTGCTTCTAATCTCTTAAGTGATGTTGGTTCATTAATGCAGCAGAACAAATTCCTGAACTTACCCATCCCATAGAAGTTGAGCATCTTCACTATGATGTATTCAAGTTGGCAGAGCCTAAGTTCAGCATAGGGTACTTAAGGAACTAGCTGAAGAATCAGAGAACCATTATCAATTATCTTTAAGAACTCACAGAGAACTATGAGGTTCCAGAGTAATGGAGAAAGGCAAACATGTTACCTATCTTTAAAAGGGAAACAAAAAAGGACAAAAGAAATTACACACCAATCACCTTAACTTCAATAGCTGGGAAGATACTAGAATAAATTATTAAATAATCCGTTTATAACCATCTGGAAGATAATGAGATAATTGGTAACCACATGATTTTGTCAAGATGAAATCATGCCAGTTCCACCTAATTTCCTTCTTTGACAGGCTTCCCACTCTAGTGGATGGGAGTAGAGGGAAGAAGCTGTAGGTGTGACATAGGTTGATTTTAGTAAGGCTTTTAACACAGGCCCACATAAGCAAATTAAGAGAATGTGGTCTAGATTAAATTACTATAAGGCGTGTGCACAACTTGTTGAAAATCAGACTTTGAGAGTGGTTATTAATGGTTTGCTGTCAAACTGGGAGGATGACTATAGTAAGGGGTACTACATGCATTTGTTCTGGGTCCGAAATATTAATGACTTGAATAATGAAGTGAAGAGTATGCTTATAAAATTTGCAGAGCCATCCAGTTTGTGAGGAGTTCCAACTTCTTTGGAAGACAGGATTAGAATTCAACATGACCTTGATAAATTGATCTGAAATTAAATAGACTAATTCACAAGACTAGAATACGGAAGAACCGACAAGGCAATAGTAGTGCTGGCAATGATCTGGGGTTTATAGTGGATCACAGATACAAATGGGAAACAATGTGATAAAATTGCAAAAAAGGCTAATATAATTCTGGGGCGTATCAACAGAAGTGTCATATGTAAGACGGGGAAGGTAATTGTCCTCCTATCCTTGACACTTGTGAGACCTCATTTGAAGCAGTTTGCCCAGTTTTGGTTGCTACAGTTTGAGAAAGATGGGAATGAATTGGAGAGAGTACAGAGGAGAGCAAGGAAAATGATAAAAGGTCTAGAAATTTGATTATGAGGAAAGGTTAAAAGAAACTGGGTATATTTAATATTTAGAACAGATGACTGACCAGGGGACCTGAACAGTCTTCAGATATGTTAATGGTTGTTATAAGGAGTATTATTCTCCATGACTCTTGCAGGTAAGAGAAAGAATAATGGGCTAAATGTACAGCAAGGAAGATTTAGGTCATGTATTGTGAAAGACCCGTGTAGCAGTAGAGATACTCAAGTACTGGCATAGACTTCCAAGGGAGATATTGGAATCCCTGTTATTAGAGGTTTTAAAGAAGGGGTTAGACAAACACCTGTCAGGGATGATGTAGGTTTACTTGATTCTGCCTGTTGAAGTCCCTTCCAAACTTACATTTTGTGATTTCCTGACAGTGTAATTGCTAATGTAGGAGCAAACATTTATACTCAAAATTCTAAATAAGATTTCCTGTATGGCTACCACATTACTGAGAAAAGCTCATAATGCTATAAACTAAGTAACCTTGATTTTTAGCTCTATCTCTCTATATTTTTAATGTTCAAAGTATGCAATTGCTATAAGCAACATTTAACAGTATGTTGTTCATCATGTATGAATTATGGATGTAAAACCTCAAATACGGTTATCTTGCATCTTATAAATCACCCATCCAATCCTAGCCCACAAAGGCTGAACATGGCAGAAACAACAGGCCTGATTCTCCTCTGAGTAGTAACTTCATTAAATAAAATGGATTTTCTTCTGATTTACATGGGTATAACTGAAAGGGGAATCACACTCAGCTCAGCTGAACACCCATGCACGGTGAATCTGCATCTTTCACCTTCCATATGGTGAAGATGTGATTTTATAGAATGCTAGAACTGGAAGGGACCTTGAGAGATCATCAAGTCCAGTCCCCTGCCCTCATGGCTGGATCAAGCACCGTCTAGATCATCCCTGATAGATGTCTATCCAACCTGCTCTTAAACATCTCCAGAGAAGGAGATTCTATAACCTCCCTAAGCAATTTATTCCAGTGTTTAACCACCCTGACAGGAAGTTTTTCCTAATGTCCAATCTAAACCTCCCTTGCTGCAATTTAAGCCCATTGCTTCTCGTCCTATCCTGAGAGGCCAAGGAGAACAATTTTTCTCCTTCCTTCTTCTGTATTTCATTTCAACAAATAGACATGAAAGAGAGAAAAGGGGCATGTTATTTACATGCTAGCACAGCACAATCTATGAGACTCAAATTCCTTGTAATGGGAAAAGCAGCAAGTCAGGTCCATTACTAATTCTGTATACTTGACAGTATGTAGCACAGACCTATCTATACTAGAGCCCCGTAATATATGAAGATTCTTCCCTTCACTGACTCACACATTCTCACTCTCCCTGACTCATTTCATTGCTGTTGGTTGTCTCTATTTTGGGATGAATACAGACCTCAGTTCTAAACTTTTGAACTTCAGGGAAATATTTATCTAGATCCAAACTTTGCATCTCAGTATCATCTTTTAATATAGTTACATACACACTCACAAAGACACAGGAATTGCATTACTCAATGTTGAAATAAATTCCATCTGGAATAAATTCCAGCCCTTTGTAATAGTCTGCTGCAATGCTATATAAGCATAGGATAGAAAATAAAACGTATAAAAACCTATGTGGAAAAAATAAACCTGTTACATTATTACTATTTGTTACTGATGCAGAGAACTTGATTTGCTGTTGTGTTCTTCAGGTTCCTAGCCTTCAGTCTTTGATCTTGTGTTCTGGGGCTATTGTGGCAGCTGGGAGAGAGCCATTTAAACCAGGAAACTATGATCCTCACAGATATTCACTACCTGCTAAATTGCCAGGACTCTCCAATCGTGTGTACCCCAAAGCAAATGACAACTCAGAGAGCAGAAATAGTAAGTTCCTTTAATTATTTTGTAATTTCTCAAGTAATTTATCTCTTTCACACTTTTTAATGTAAAAAAAGAAATGTTAGCAATCTAATTAGGATCAAGGGTGTTCAAGAATGCAAGTTGAAACAAAAGTATTTATTTTGTCCTCAGATTTCCTCAGTAGGCATGAGATAGATCAAAACATTAATTTTCTATTTAGAATTCAAGTTTCTGTTAAAAATTCAGCTGGATTATGTATTGCCTTTCAAATACAGTTATTTGAACTTTTATGTAAAGCTATAAAGACTTATTTTAAAATGTATTTATTGTTGTTAATCTATTCACGTTTTCCTTTGTGCGTACTACGGCCTGGGTAAAAGAGAATACACCGTTTGATACAGAGAACAAACGCAAGGCTTCCTTCTAGCTGAACTTTTGGATGGTATTATAGCTAAGCAAATGTGTTATCAAGCAGTGTTCAGATCTTAGCTCACTAAATGAATGGGGATATCTTGTTATATCCTTAATTCCATATGCGCCCTTACCTAACTAAAGCAAACTGGGAAAAGCAAGGAAATAAGCAGTTAATTCATTCAGTATTCAGCTGCATTCTATTGGTTTGTTTCTATTGGTTTATTGTTTGTTTCTATCTCTGTGTTGTGTGAGGTACACTGTCAGATTGTCCTGCGGCCTTAGTATCTGAGCAAGTCGCAATCTTTAATATTTTTCCACACAACACCCAAGAGAGAAAGAGAACCACTGTTCTCCACATTGTACAGACATCAAGCTGTTTCTCAGAGAGACTAAGATTTACATTTTTAAAAGTGACCAGTGAATTTTGGGTGCCCAACTTGAGATACCTAAGAGGGACCTGATTTTCAGAAAAGTACAGAGCACCCATCCTCTATATTTCAGAACTCTCTGGGCACAAGGCACTCTTAAAAATGTAGGCGATGACAATTTCCCAAGATCACACAGGAAGTCTAGAGTAGAACAGGGATTTGAAATTAAATCTCCTGACTCTCAGCTAGAGCCCACAACAGGGCACTGTATTCCTCACATTCTTATGGCTGAGACATGTTTCTCAGGAGTCTTTGGGTGAAGTTACATCTGTGAATGGGTGATTTCCCATTGGCGCCTCATGGGATTTGGAGGAAGAGAATTTTGTGAGGGGAGTTGAGGTCTGTCTGGAGAGCCTAAGATGTGTGTGGGAACACAGTACTTCTGTGCCAAAACATTATCTCATCTAGGGTTTCCTGACATGGTTGTCTCTGCTTCTTGGTTCATTAAGACACCAGCACCATAGTGTTAGATAACAAAGGAAGCAGTGCTGGAAGAGCTAATTTTTCTCTGTTAATTTTTAAAGTGCTGCTGCTTTGCTGTGCTGAGGAGCCTAGACAAAATCAAGTGCCAACTGCTCTGCACAGAGACACTATGCTCCCATTCATCTCTAGGTCCCTCTCCCTCACCAGTGCCCCTTCTCAATATCCCATGTCTCCAAGTTGTTTCTCTTTAGTTTTTCCCAGCTTCCACCCTAACAGTTCACTCTGATGTTTCTTGTCCCACATGTCTTGTCTTCCCAGTCACCAGGCTTTGTGTACAGTAATTGCTGATGAGTTAAGAGAACAAGTAGGAACATTCTGAGGAAAATAAAATGTCTACAAAAATAAAGATTGTCAATGAATTTTTCTTTTCCATCTAAATTTTGCCTACAATCATGGCCAGGATCGCAGTGTTAGAATATGAGAGTAGCTGACAGATCTGTATAGTTTGATCAGCTAAAATTGGGAAAATGCAGTTAAATAAAGAGGAATAACTATGTATTTTACTTTACAATTTCAAAACTCTCCTGTGTTGGAGATACCCTTGGGTTATATGAGTATGAAGTTCTGAGTTTTGAGGGACTTTTTTTGTTTCCATTCCATTTCCAGAGGCTAACAAATATGAGGTTTTCATTTAGGCTATGTGTACACTGCAGGGTTTTTGCGCAAGAAGTCTTTTGCGGAAGAATTCTTGTGCAAAAACTTCTTGTTCAAAAGCGCATCCACACCTCAAAGCGCATCACTTTTGCAATGCGCTTTTGCGCAAGAGAGCGTCCACACTGCATGGATGCTCTTGCGCAAGAAAGCTCTGATGGCCATGCACAGAATGGCCATCAGAGCACCTGTGCTTTATCGGATAGGCTCTTTTTGTGCAAGAAATCCCTGTGGAGCGTCCACACATACCTTTTTGCACAAGAGCTGTAGTGCAAAAAAGGAGTTATGCCTCGTAGAAGGAGGTATACACCGCAAAAAGCCCTCTGTTCTGTCAATTGACTGTGGATTTTCTTGCACAAAAACGTGCTTGAGGTGTGGACGCTCTGTGGGTTTTTACACAAAAACAGCCGTTTTTTGTGCAAAAACCTTGTAGTGTAGACAAAGCCTTACAGAAGAAAAAGGTCTGGTCTCTGGAATGAAAGCCAGGCTGAGTTTAGCATCATTTCTCATTCAGTTCCTAAAAAAGCCTCTGCAGTTGAAACTTGAAAGAGGCAACAAATATGAAATTGTGTGTGTGTGTGTGTGTGTAACAAGGGTACTCATGAAAATCTTCACACAAATCCTTTGAGAGCCCACTCTAGCAAACTACATGCTTAACTTTAAGCACATGAGTACTTCTGTTGAAGTCAAATTAAGGTTAAGCACATGCTTAAGTGCTTTGCTGGAATGTAACTTTAATATAAATTCCAAACCGCTACATAAAATGACTGAATACTATTAAAAATGTCATACTCAATTATGTCCTTAAGTATGTCTTTCTGAATTTGTTTAGAAAATTGTATTTAGTTTTCTCTTGGTGTACTTTTGGTCTCTTACCAATTCTTTTCAATCTGACACACTTTAGGAAAGACAGATGAGATTTTGTCAGGGGTTAGGTGCTGTAAGTAGGGCTGGAGTTGTTTCTGTTATATACAGAGTTTACAGTTTGAATAAGTGATTCTTAGCACCCTCACTATACAAATTGTTCCAGCACCCTTGTGTCACTATCAAGCTATTACGAAGTAATACAAATGTATTTTAGAAAGACTTAATTCTTTGCAGACAAGCACATTAAAAGACTGATTTGACTTCCGTGGCCCAGGTACTAGAGAACTATAGCATATAGTTCACATTGTAACTTCACGATGTGAATTAAAATGCATGATGTAAATGTAACCGTCACACCTACTGAATGTGGTTCACTGTCCAATGGAGTGTGTGAGTGAGTATGCTTGAAATAAGCTACGGAATTTGAACTAGGCAAATTGCGTAGCTTATTTTGAGTTAATTTCGAAATCGCTTATTGCATAATTTGGCACTGTCTACACAGTGCTAAATTTTGAAATAAAACGCTATTCCAAAACATCCCTTAATTCTTGTGGAATGAGGTTTACAGGGACGTTGGAATAGCGCACCCATTATTTCGAAAGATATATAGAAATAATGGGCACGCTGTCAAGACACAGAATAGCTATTTCAGGATCCTAGAAGGATCCTGAAATAAAACTGCAGTGTAGATATACCCTGAGAGTGAGATTGTTCTACAGGCTTAGGTGAGAGGCAGGTGGTTTATAGCTCAACTAGTAGTGGCTCCTGCACTAAACTCTAGAGGTCCCATGTTCCGTTCTGCCTGTTGCTGTTCTATAATGATCTTATTACAAATGTCTACTTCTGTATTTAAATATGAACATATAGAAGTATATTCTAAGGGCCCAGTTCTACATCAATGAGTAGTCTGTGGGGACTACTCAGGTAACTCAGGATTAATCACAAAAGTGAAGAGTAGAATCAAGTTCAGAGAGATTTATTACTCTTTACAAAAAAATCAGTTGTGTTTTTTTTCTTTTTAACAAGTTCTTGGGAATGGGTTAGAGAAAATAAACAGCTAGATGCAATAGTTTTTCCTTGTTACAATAATTTATTCAATCCCCCGTCCCCAAAAATCCCCCAAAACCTTTCATCAAATCCTTTTATACTAATCATATTCTGTTTTTTCCTCTCTTTCTTCTGTCTTCTTTCTTTGCTGCCTGCCTGCTGTCTCTCCATCTGGATGCGCATGTCTGATGATTGTCTTCTACACTTTCCATCTAATTTTGTGAATTTGGGTGCTTTCAATATAAATGTTGAAAGTGAGTGCACAAATGGCCTCAAGATCTCAAATTTACTCAGTTTCTTCTGATAAAGGTTTCAGCAATGAGAACTCAGATTCTTCTTGCATTCCTGACAATTACATGGGCTTAGCAGAAAATCATTCACAAGCTGGTGAAGATTTATCTATGGTGCGCTCTGAAGATGATATTGAGAAATCTGTTCATGTTAATCAAGATGGCAGTATGACAGTGGAGATGAAAGTTCGATTCAGGATAAAAGAGGAGGAAACCATAAAATGGACAACCACTGTCAGTCGTGCTAGTGTTTTAACTGATAAAAACATTGAGATTTGCAATTCTGCAGTAGGTGCAGAAGATCATTCTTCTGATTTAAATATTTCTGCATCTATAAAACCCACAGAGGCTTCAGTCTTGGAGAACTACAGTAATGATGAGCATGACTCACTGCAGCAGATTATCACAGAAGCGACAAGTAAAGAGTCGGAATCTGATTTAAGCACATCTGATTATAAAATCTGGCAGAACCCTTCTGCAAACATGGATGCAAGCAATGTATTGGAGGATAAAATCAAACCTTATTTTCATAGGCCTCCTACACCTGGACCAAGACGAGTGAGACAAAAGAAAGCGTTAGTTGAGAGTGTTACTGTGATATCTGACAAAAAAGTTCAGGAAAAAATAAGACAATTTTCCTACAGTGAGGAAATAGAAGATGGCGAAAGCAAATCTGAGTATTGCATGGTCACTCATTCCAGCAGTAAAACATCAAATACTAATAATTCAAAGCTTAATGAAATAAACAACAATGATTTATTAAAACTTTCTTTAGAAAAGAAAAAAGAAGAAACCCTGATTAAGTTAAGCCATAAAAGTCCTGGTTTAAAAGAAGGTAGAAATACAATGACATTGGATATACCCGATGAAGATGTATTGTTACAGAACATTTTGGAGAAATCAGTTGTGCAGGAAGGCATGAGTAACAGTTTACTATCAAGCAGCAAAGCTAACATTGGTAGCCTCATATCTTCTTCGACAATTTACCAGGCAGCTAGGCCACTTTCAGCAGACACCATCCATCCTCTTAATGATCACTGTGGAATTAAAGAAATAAAAAGATCACTGAGTTCTTTCATCAGATACTCAGCACGGTCTCAATCAAAAAGTGAAGACAGACTATGTGACCCATCTGATTTATTAATTTCTTCTCAAGGATCCATTCACTCAACCTGTACTGGAAACAGTCAGACTCAGATGACAATGTCAGCCTGTACTCATGCTACTGCTGAGACGGTAAACCTGACAGCAGGATCCTCTCCTACCACTGCTGAGAGTGTGAAACAATTCAGCAGCAGCACTGAATGTGATACCACAGCCCACTTCACTGACAAAAGCCAACCTGCATCTTCTAACAGCAAAAGGAAGAAGAAGAAAAAGAGAAAATCACCAATCCCTTATGTGGAACAAGGTGAACATTTGCCCCAAAATCAGCAATATAAGGAGACTGCAGAGGATGGAACTTTTAAGAGTGAGGAAATGTCTCATGAGATGTCTGTCACAAGTGAAAGCATGCAGAAATGTACAACTCAGATTAGAGATACTTACTCTGAAACATGTCAGAAAAGAGCAGTGGCCATTCCTGTCAGAAACTGTGATGGATCTATCAGTTCAAACAAAAACATATGTCCTGAAAATGAGTTATGTCCCCAGGTTTCTGTGGAGCTCCAAAAAAATGAGTTATTTAGTAAGAAAACAAAAGCTAGTAGACAACTGGCCAATGTAAAATCCAGATCAGCCAAACAATATAATTTGCCACTCTCTGCAAAATGTGAAGATGGCTTGGTAGTGGGAAAAGCTGATTCAAAAAATGAAACAAAAAACAGTCAGAATACATCAGGTACTGATAAAGAAAGCACATGTCACGGCATTCATTCTATAAAACAAACACAAAATTCCTTAGTGGAATCAAAGCCATTGTCAGAAGAGTCAAATGGTAATAATATAGAAAGAGAAAAGGAGAGTGTGAATGCAGATGGTTCATACAAATCTTCAAAGAAAGAGAAAAAACAAAAAAAGAAGAAGAATCCAGGTACAACTGAAGGTACAATAAATATGTCAGATGGAGGGAATACCTTGGATGCTCTGAAACAAGGGGACTTTCCAGATGAGAGAGCTGAGTATTCACTTGAAAACTATGTCCAAAACTGGCTGCAGAGCACATTTCAAAATGCTGTTTTTCCTCCAGACAAATTAGCTCCCATAAATAAAAAGGAAAGAAATGTAGCAAATAGTAAAATATGTCATTCTCCTATGGAAAATATCAACAGCCTCTCAGATAAAGTGAGTAAGGTTATAGCAAATAAAGTGCACATAACTGGGAAACCCAATCTGATTGAACATCATCTGCTAAGAAAGCCCATGGGACCTCTCAGTGAAATGAGAACTATTCAAGAATCAGAAAAATGGTTATGTGGAAGAGAAATTGGCTCTTTGACCAACGCTGATACAAGAATAATGAAAGAGGCCCAATATTTGCTACAGTCAGATTTCCAACATGAAACTCAGCTACAGGACTTCGGTGAAATACATGCAAAAGATAAAAAGTCATTGCAATCAGAAATTGATACTCAAGGTGTAAGTCCAAATCAAAGTAAAAGTGCTGACATTGCTGTTCAAGTTGATTCCAAAATTTTCAACAAGACTGAAACTGATGCTCAAAAGGGTTGTGTGTCCAGTGTGTTGCTACACCAACTACAATCAACTATGCTCGGTATTCAAAAAGCTCATACTGGTTGTGTAGAAAAATCATGTGCTTTTACAGATTTTTCTTCTCATTCGTCACTTGCATCTTCCCCCAATCTCCTCTTAGCTTGTCTACTTGTACTGAATCTAAAAGAGAGCTTGAATGGCATGTGCAAAGGTGATATGCTAAGAACTACCTGTAGCTGTTCTGAAATATTCAAAGTGTTACAATTTCTCAAACAAATTGCAGTCATGGAAGAAGCTGAGGACTTGAAGGATGCAGTCTCAAATTTGCAAGAATCAACATCTAATCATTTATTGCACTCTGTGAGCAGAATTGAAAAACAGGACTCTGCACATGGTCATGAAAATCCTTTTGTAGTTGAAACTCAGAATGGTCCAAACTTTCATGAAAATGAAAACCCAAATAAGATCTCTATTCCCAAGGACAATATACATTCTGAGGAAAATGCTGATGTACAACGGCTGACTGAAGAACTTGAACACTCTGATTTACAGAAAGACCACAGTGCATCAGCAGAGACTTCAGATCTAAATGACTTGAATGTTCACAAAGTACTGTCAGATAGAAAATACGCTAATGCCAATTCAAATAACTGTAGTCTTACTTCAAATGTAGAACTATCTGAAGGACATGAAGATGAGGCTGATAGTTCATTACAAGAATGGCAGGATAAAACCACAGATACATCATTCAATAATGAAGAATCAGGAACTTCAGAAGCGCCTAACTCAACTGTTCACAGTATAACTTCTAATGATAAAGATAATATTTTAGATCTAGAAATTTCTGAGGTAGAAGACAATAAAGACATGCATCTTGCCAACAATAAAAATGCAGGAGAGCAAGAGGGCACAAAAAAACCCAATGAGCACTATAAATTAGCTGCTGAGACCTCTACGGAAAGTGACTATAAGGAAGACTCTCTACAGGAAGAAAAGAAAGAAAATGGGACTTGTGAAGAAACCCCTGAGAGATTATCTACACCATCACCATTATCTTTTAGTTATGAGTCTAAGCAAATTACAGAGTTGGACTTACCTGAAGTGGAACAGAAATTGCAAGTAAAACTGATAGTGAAAGAACTGGAGCATGGAAAATGTTCAAATCCTTCATTTGAATTAAAAAAATGTTGGAAAAGTCCTGCTACTTCTGACTGGTCAGATTATAGACCAGATACGGATGAAAGTGATAACAATTTTAGGGCATCCAGTGACTTCACTAACGAAAGTGGGGAGGAAACAATGTATGAAAAACAGTATAATACTGGTTACGTTAAAAGAACTATTGAACAGCTTTATGGTAAAGCAGAAGCCTCCTTTAAGCCTAACTTTCACACTGTACTTCCATATATGTCTAAAGTTCTTCAAAAGGATGCCGAAGAATCCCAATGTACAATTATGAAAGAAAACTCTTCCCTTCATCAGGAACATAATTCTTGCTTTACTGAGAAAATGTCAAGGTCTTCACTTCTATCACATGAAAGTCTGGAAGAAATCAATGAAGACAACAGTACCTGGAGAAGAGAGAATTTTTCTTTACCAGCACCACAGCTTAGTCTTGGTGGAGAGAAAGCCTGTTGCAATGATAACTACTCAGTGCAATGTACAAAGCAATATTGTCAGTCTGGTGCACCGGTTGATGAAGATGAAGGAATATTGATCGATAAAGGCAAGTGGCTTCTTAAAGATAATCATTTGGTGAGAAGATCACCACCTGAAAAGACTGGAATGTATGGCAATTTGGAGACAACTTCAGCAGACACAACATTAGATAATAATAGTGATGATGTTCCATACTCCTACTTTGGGAATCTGAATCAGTACCCACCACACAATGAAATATCGTCTTCGGAACCTGAAGACATGGCTAAACCTTCTTCAATGGGATGCAACTACTTCATTATGCCTCATAATAGTGATTCAGAGCCTTTTCCTGATTTGAATCTGAAAAGCAAACCTAGCCTCAGTGAGGATACCCCTATTCTTCATGCAATAAAAAGAGAAAACAACAATTTGTCATTCACGGTATGTACACCTTCCACAAATCTTTGTACAGAGGCTAATACCAATTATCCAGCCTTTGCATCTGTGGAATTTAGATTACCTGATAATAAGGTGCATCCTCTGCAAGAGCCTTTAAATGATGAACCTATACAAACCCAACCAACTAATGACAATGCCAACAGGAGAGCTCTTGAGGAACAAGATTCCCTGGATAAGCTTCATGCTATTTGTGGACAACATTGTCCAATACTGATAGCCATCATAAAACCAGTTAATGAGGAAGACAGAGGATATGCCTACCGAAAAGCATCTGACATTGAAAACCAATTGACCCTACATTTAATGACCAAACCATGTCAACATTTGCTGTGGTCAGGCAAAGACATAATAAAATATGAAAATATTCCTGTGATTCTGAAGAACAACTGTATTAATAAGATTGCCAATAATATTTTGAATAGATTTTATGAGACTAATACCTTAGATTTCATTAACAGAAATAGCTTTGAGATTCTTGTAGCCTCAGGTGTAGGAGAAAAAAATAAGTTACAGATGTTGTATGCGATGGAGGATATGAAAGTAAATGCACAGGATATGAATATAAATCATGCAAATAATGTGTCCAAACAAGTAATCAGTGATATAACGGTAAATATCAATACTAAGCTACCTGATGCAAAGCAAAAAATATGCCCAAGCGTTAGCTTAATTCAAATTATTGAAGAAAAATCTGCTCCCTTGTTGACAGATCCAGCAGAAGGCTGCCATTCTGAAACATTTCACAACTGTGACATTATCTTAAATAGCACTAAATGTCATGCTTCTGAAAATTTGGAAGCAGAAAACTCCTTTGGTACAGAAGAAGAATCTCTCTTTTGTGTAACGGACAATAAAAGCAGCAATGAAGAGAAAGGCACATAATACAAATATTGGGGCAGATATAACATTAAATTGGTAAAAATATCTGTAAGAAAAATAATTACATATAATTAACCATTGTTGGCCGTGCTCTAAGCACATGCCCATTGAGTATATGCCTGGAATGTTTACACTTTTACATCATTGCAGAAATATAGGTAATTGGCTGGCTTTTCGGGGATTGGGATAGGAAATAGTGCAGAATCAGCAACCAACCTATGTGAGTGATGTCTTTTTAAAAAAAATCAGTTTTCCTCATTGATGCTGTTGCATCTTATGCTCAGACATAGTCTGCAACATTTCAACTGTATTATCTCAGGAAAATCAACTAGTACCTGTTAGAATGAAGAGTTCTATAGCCCCACATCCATCCAAGCTCCAAGATGTACTTACACTTCATAACGATTTTAGAGAGAATCTGGGAATGATCTTGCACACTGATTTGTCTAAATTGCAAAATAAAATACAGTGGCTAATTTGTAATGAAAAGTAGAAAAGTACTGTTCTGAAGTTGCTATATTACAATGAAAAGTAGTGAACAATTGTCATGGGAATTTTATGTGGGTTTTTAACCCAAGGTTAAAACTGAAAGGCCAGCCATTCGAGTCTGTTAAAGGCCAAACTCAGAAGAACTGGCACCAGGATGAGTAAAATAAAATTCCCTGCCTCATCTAAAACAACCATGTCTTAGGTAGGGTTGCCAGATGGTTTCAACAAAAATACCGGACACACTTGACATGACATCACAATCTACATTACATCTTATTTAGAAAATACCGGACATTTATATTTTCTCATTTAAATTTTCTCAATTTGTTTCCTGAACAGAAAGCTCAAATACTGGACTGTCCAGTTCAAAACCAGATACCTGGCAACCCTAGTCTTTGGTGATATTTGTCTTTTGAGGGAATGGAAGTGATTTTACCTCTGTTATCCACTAGGGCTATGTCTACACTGGCACGATCTTGCACCAGAAATATGCAAATGAGGCTAAGCGTGGAATATCGCTAAGCCTCATTTGCCTATCTAATGAGCCTCCATTTTTTTCAGAAGAGGCTCTTGTGCAAGAAGGAGCATCTACACTGCCCCTTCTTGTGCAAGAAAAACCCTCTTGCACAATACCGTTACACCTATTACTTTCAGGAAGAACGGTTTTGCGCAAGAGGGTTTTTCTTGTGCAAGAAGGGGCAGTGTAGATGCTCCTTCTTGCACAAGAGCCTCTTCTGAAAAAAATGACGGCTCATTAGATATGCAAATGAGGCTCAGCGATATTCCACGCTTAGCCTCATTTGCATATTTCTGGCACAAGATCGTGCCATTGTAGACATACCCTAGGAGTTTACAAAGGAGAATATCCCTGAAACCAGAAGGAGTTCCACAGGGTTTTACTAGCAGGAGCTTTTGAGGGAAGAAGCTGTTAGTGACTTCCTGGCTTCCTTGGCCACACCTCCTTCTCAGCAGCTATACTAGCTCCATACAGCCCTCTGCCCTAAGTCAGTGAAGATGCATGTCTGCTCCAGAGCAATCCATAAATGCCTACCATGCATGTAAGGCCTGATCCAGTAAGTTGACTGTTTAAGTATTTTTCCACAGTGGAACAGACTTTGAGTCAAAGAGATTGACTCTATTGTCCAGTGGTGAAGGTGCCCATCCTGGGAGATGGGAGACCTAGGGTCCTTCCCCTGCTCCAATCATTCCTTCATTATTTATCCAAAGTGGAACAGCTTCAACAGGAAAGACTGAAGGAGCCTCACATCACAATATCCCAGAGCCCAGTAATTAAGATCACTCTTGTAACAGGATTTGAACAGGGGTCTCTCACCTTTCCCCCCATCAGACAGAGAAGGGAGTTGAATTTGGATCTCCCAGCTCCCTGGTAAGTGTGCTAACCATTGAGCTAAATAAGTTAGTTGCCGTCCTACAGCAGACTGATTCTGATTCATGTATTGCTAAGAAGAAATAGGCACCTTCTTGCAGCCCCGACTTTCTGTTTCTGAGGGAAGAGGGAGGTTTGTCAGCATCTCCCATTAGCTAGGTTAGGCAGTTCCCTGCTTTGCTTGGTAGCTTTAATTGGATTGCGTTCTAGGGTGCCTAGATGTATAAATGAGGCTTTGTGGATAACAGTGAGTTTCTATAAAAGATGCCAAGATGCCCAGCATTGCAAGGCCTAAGTCCCCTGGTGGATCTGGGTCTTTTTGCTACTGCAAATTGGATTCTTGTACTTAGAGCCCTGCACAGATACAACATTTGTATCCGCATCTGTACCTGCAAAAATGAGCTGCAGATATCTGCATCCACATCCGTGGATGTGGATTTCCCCAGATATAAAGAATGTATAGGTTGAAACTTTCTAGTCTAGCACCCTCAGTACCTGACCAGTTCTGAACGAGAGAATTTTCTGGACCACGGAAGGTTAGTATTGTCTAACCTTAGCATTACCAACACTTGCACTGCTTAGTGGGCTGTTAGAGGAAATTTAGGGGTAAATTAGAGCTAAATAACAGCACAGAACACTGAGAGTTAGGACTGGTGGCTGTAAACACACTTTATGGGACCGCGGGAAACTTGTCCATACCCATGAAAAGTGGACATCCAGCTAACTAAAATCATTCCAGAAGACAGATGTTTCCAGACCAGAGAGGTCTGGATGAGAGAGGTTCAACCTGTATCAGCAAATTTGCAGGGTTCTAGATAGTCAATTTGTATCTCCACTGTATCCATATCCACAAAATTGAGCTTTGGATATCCATGGATTTGCAGGGTTCTACTTGTACTCATTCTGAATCTCTGGTCCTCCATTAATCTTTACCAAAGATATATCTGGCCTAGTACTAGAGTTTGCTAAAATATATTAATGCAGCTAAACCTAGCAAGAAACATTGTGTATTGGTCTTTTTAAATGGACACTCGTATTATTTCACTAATGAATTATCCTATTAATGTGATCCAGACACATTTATTTTGTAAATATGATAAGCTAGAATGAGTATAAATTAATGCATTTCAGGATGTTGCATAGTATTCTTAGAAATATAGATGTCTGTTTCTAGAACGTTTTTGCTTTTTCATGTAATTTCGAAGTGTAAAACTGGAAAAATATTTAATGTACATAAATAACTATAGTGACTACTGGAGTCCCTGAGGCCAGATTCTAATACCTTTAGTCATGTTGAACGGTACCTTTCTCCAGGAGTAGTCCCAATTAAGTCAGTGGTAACACTTGTAGAGTAAGATCTAAGGGTACATCTACACTAGCCCCCTAGATCGATATAGGGAGGCTAATGAAGGCGACTGAAATTGCAAATCAAGTCCGGGATTTAAATATCCTGAGCTTGATTTGCAGGCTCCCGGCTGGTCGCCATTTTAGAAATTGACTAGCCTGAAGTAACTGCCCGCGTCTACATGCGGCAGTGAAACGGGATTCCGATTTAAAGCCCCTAAATCGAATTAGCTGGTAAACCTCATTGCAGGAGGAATACCAGCTAATTCAAGTTAGGGGTTTAAATTGGAATCCTGTTTCACTGCCGCATGTAGACACAAGCAGTTACTTCGGGCTAGTCAATTTCTAAAATGGCGACCAGCCGGGAACATGCAAATCAAGCACAGGATATTTAAATCCCAGGCTTGATTTGCAATTTCGGTCGCTTTCATTAGCCTCCCTAGATCGATCTAGGGGGCTAGTGTAGACGTACCCTCACTGAATAGGAATCACAGTAAGAGAATTTGGACTGTGCGTATTCTCTGAAAGTTCAGTGGCAGCTACGCCTCTCTGTAAATATTTAATATTTTTCTATTGTATTGAAGCTATATCTATCTCTGAGTTTCTTTGTATTTGGTAAAATAAATCAATGTTAAAAAAACTGGAACAAACATTGTGCTATTGACTAATATTGGCTAAGATATTTAAGAAGAATCCAAGACATCGAGCAACAAATGATCTCTTATTATAAATAAATATTTTTGACCTGTTTTGCCCAATTCTGCTGCCAATCCCTACGTTCCATTGGGTTTCTCAAAATTCTTTTGGGTTTGAATAATGAGGAGGATAGATGTTTTTCAGCTGTTTTCATTTTAATTCACAAACAAAACATTTTTAAAAGATGTTGAATTTGAAAGTGTTTCAGAGGAATCCAGCCAGCACTCAAAAGCAATCATTTATTTTATGTAGAAAACTTTCAAAAAATCTGACTGTGATAATGGCTGGAAATGAAGAGTTAAACAATCCAGCAACTTTTTCATGGTAATTTAGTCCTTCATCACATACTATCCCAGATTCTTGATTAACATCACCCCGTCCACCCACACCTTAATTCATTTGGACTTCCAAAAGCTTTTTGGAAAAGTTGCTGAAAAGAGAATACTAAGCACACTAAATTGTCAGGAAGTCTCAGAGCCATTTTTCTACAAAGGAATGTCACCAGCCAAATACAGATAGAGAGTGCAGAATTGGTATTCATCTGCAAATTTGACACTATTTCAGTGGGCTTTAACAAAGGCTACGTCTACACTGTAGTGTTATTTTGGGATACTGGAAGCATCCTGAAATAGCTATCCTGCATCTTAACAGCAAGTCCATTATTCCAAAATATAATGGGCTCACTATTCCGACGTCCCTGTAAACCTCATTCCACGAGGAGTAAGGGACATTTCAGAATAGTGGGTTATTTCAAAATATGGTGCTGTCTACACAGTGCCAAATTACAAAATAAGCAATCTGCATAGCTTAAATTGTGTATCTTATTTTGACCCATGGTGAAGTGTAGACATAAGAACGGCCATCCAACCCAGTATCCTGTCTGCCGACAGTGGCCAATACCAGATGCTCCAGAGGGAGGGATCACAACAGGTAATCCTACATGATCCCTCCCTTGTCAACCATCTCCAGAGAAACAGAGGTAAGGACACCATTTCTTCCCATCCTGGCTAATAGTCATTGATGGACCTAACCTCCATGAATCTATCTAGCTCTTTTTTGAACCCTGTTAAAGTCATAGCCTTCACCACATCCTCTGGCAAGGAGTTCCACAGATTGATTGTGTGCTGAGCAAAGAAAAACTTCTTTTTGTTCATTTTAAACATGCTGCCTATTAATTTTATTTGGTAACCCCTAGTTCTTATATTGTGGGAATAAGTAAATTACTTTTCCTTATTCGGTTTTCCCACACTAGTCATGATTTTATAGACCTCTATCATATCTCGCCCCCCGGCCCCCCTTAGTCTCCTCTTTTAAACTAAGGGCTGGGGGAAAGAGGACAGGTGCAGAAATAGATGCATTCCCAGACATTAACTGGATATTGCATTATAAAGCCAGTCTCTCCTGCCTCTAACAACTGCATTTTCACATCAAAAGCTATGAATGGAACACTTCCAGCCTACTTAATTAGCCTCATTAACACTAGTCCTACAATTAACAGATACTCTTTTTCCTCCCACTCTGTTACAAATATCTTGGTTCTGTTATTTCCCCTCCAGCCCATCATCTCATGAAGTGGTTTTATCCACGACAACTCATGATACTATATATTTTTGTTAGACTCTTTTAAGTGCCACAGGACTACTAAATTTTCCAGGGACGAGAGATAAAGTCCCACACGAGACCAATGTGGCTGTACAAGGAGCTTTTTAGTTATCTACAAACCAAAAGGAATGCATACAGGAAATGGAAGGAGGGTCTTCTCACCAAGGAAGTATATATGGAAAAAGTGCAACACAATCAGGAAAGCCAAAGCAAGAGTTACAGCTGGCAAGAAATGTTAGAGACAAAAATGGCTTTTACAAATATATCACAAGAAAAAGAAAATCAGGGATAGTGAGGGTCTACTGCTCAATGGAGAAGGTGAACGGTAATGGAAGAAGATAAGGCATAAATTAATATTTGACTTTATTTAAAATGAAGTTTGGTAAACTAACATGATAAAGTTAAAGCACTTAATCTGTTGAATGATTTTGATTAGCCATATTTCCTTTCTTATACCCCCATATGTTATGTTTTTACACTCCTGTAACCTAATATGAATAATTTATTATTTAAGGTATTTAGAGATAAGTGAAGGCATTTTGTCATTATGGGTGGTTGGCTGGTGGTCCATGGAAAGGTTTGTCTTGATCAGGGTAGGCCACAGGCCAAAAAGTTTGAGAACTATTGGACTAGAAGACCCTTGCAAACCTTTGCTTCTATGATTCTAAGTCACAGTAGACTGTAAGGAATATTTGGAGTTATAATTATTCATATATATTGCTTGTCTCTTAAAAGAACTGACAAAGAACTGGAGAGTCATTGATAATGGCTCAATGAACTCAAGGTGAAGTGGCAAATAGTAAATAAAATATGTGAAGGATGGGATAGAAAACAGTGCAAAAGATATTGTAATGTCTATATATAAATTGATACTGCACCCTCATCCAGGACACCATATTCAGGTCTGGTGTCCCTCTACTAGGCCTAGTCTACACTATAGAATAAGGTTGATGTAAGGCAGCTGATGTCAACCTAACTATGTAAGTATCTACACTACAATGGTGCTCCCACCGATATAAGTCACCCACTATACCGACCTAATAACTCTACCTCGCAGAGAGTCATAGCACTTAGATCAATGTAGTTAGGGTGACACAATGTCTGGGTAGACACTATGTTGCTCACAGTACCTGTTGGCTGTCAACCCTACATGTGGGGCTCGTAGCTGGGCTTCTCCCCCTTTTCTCCCTCTGTTGCTGACAGCCCTGGTTGCCAGGCTCAAAGACAACTCCCCTCATCCACCTCCCACCTCCTCCAGCACTGATCACCTGAGCTATCAACCAGTTGCTAGGCTCACAGCTTGGATTGTTGGTGCTTGGGCAGGGGGTAATCCAATTGTCAGCTGCAGGGCTCTAGCTGTCAGTGACCCAGAATGCCTCAGTTCAGTCAGTGGAAGTACTCTGGGTGAGGAAGTGCTCCACCAACAGAAGGAGCATTATTCTGATCCAATTACTGTGGTGGTTGTACATCTACTTAACTTTGTAGTCTAGACAAGGCCTTAGAAAAGAAATTTCAGGAATAGGAAAGGCCCAGAGATATGTGATGATAATGGTTGGAGAACTGGAAAGGCTTCAGGCCTAGCAGAGGTTTGAAAAGGAAAGGGCTAAATTGTTTAAAGAGGGTGGAGATAAGAAGGGACATGATGGAGACATACAAATAGAGATATTGACAATAGGATGCTCTTATTCGCTCTCTCTCATCTTACAAGAACAATAGAACACTCAACTGGTAGAGCTGAAAGGAAACGCATTTAATGTTATAGAAATTTTCTTTCATACAGGGAGTATTTGTAACTCCTTAAACTCATCACAACAAAATATTCAATATCAATACCAACAGCTTCTCAGGATTCGAAAAAGGATTAGACATTTATATAGTTAATATAAAAATAAAGGATATAAACACTTGTTCTTCTGGGCAAAATACAACCACAAACTGGTCGGGCAGTTTTATGCCATAATTGTTCATTTAAGAATTTTTTAACTTTTCCTGGTGCTGGCCACAGTCTGAGACTGAATTCTAGATGACATGGTCTCCTTATGTGGCAGTTCTTATCTTACTCCATATCTAGGAGTGTAGAACTTCAACAGGTTATAAGGTTCAACAAAGGTGTGGGCAAAACCAGGTTCAGGGAATGGACAAGGTTTTAATTCAATGTGTTTTAGTAATTATTTAGCAATAAATCGATAATATATTGAGGACAGCAGCAATCACTTTGGTTAAAGTTGATTGCAAAATGGTTTCCAATATTATACTTTATGTTTGGTTATTTTTATTTTTTGTCAACTTTGTAAGTGACATTTCCACTGTTTATCTATTCCAGAAGGTGATTTTTTTTAATAACTGCCTTAGACCTGAAACTACTGTTGTTAAGAAAGGTTGTTGGCTGTTTTCACTTCCTTTGTTCTGAAAAATGGCTGAAGAATTTTTGCTCATACTTTCCAAAGACCTTTAGAGGCAGGCAGTGTTAAAAGTTTTGGGTGACTGAAAATCAGTTACTAATAAGGAAACCACCAAACATAATGGACTATAAAGGTAATTGTTACTCCCCATTATGATAAACTTGAGGTACTGTCTGCTGATGGATAAGATGGTTCTGTGTATAAAAACATAAGTAATACAATTAACACTAATGAACATTTACAATTTCTCAGATCTGGTATATTCATTCTGAAAATACAGAACAAGTTTTCTGCATGAATGTATGGTTTCCTGTATTTTATCAATTTTCAATATCCAGTTTACAAAGGCATGTTTCCCATTACTTTTATGAATAAGTCAAAAGGAATCAATACAATTTCATTGCTTCACTTATCATTCTTAAACACATTTCCTTTAACTTTGATAGCACTGATGTTGTCAAATAGCATTAGTCCAATTATCATATTAATGCACTGTAAGAATTAAAGGGATTATTTAATGAAGCCAAAGCTTTACCAACCTTAATCATCTGAATTAAGTTGAGATGTCAGGTACATGTGTCTAACCTGACTTGCACGTAGTACAGATATATTGACTTAATGCTTATAAATGAGGCCAACATACAGGATTAAGGAGGTGTGCAATATGGTTGGCTGTAATCAGTCCATACTCACGCAACCACAGGAAAGGACAACACTTCTGATCACTGCAAACTTAATAGACTGTGACAAATTCAGACATGGTAAGAGCATATTACACCAACTTCTAATATGGGTCATGTTTTCCTCTATTATTGCAGAATGTGATTCTGATGTTTGCTTGTTCCTTCCTTTTCTCTCTTGCAGCTTCTGTTCTTGTTACTCTGCTGTTGGTTATTCTTGACCTTTTTTGACCTTTTTAGTTGAATGAGAGCTTTCAAATAAGGGTCTATATTCACTATGGGGGAAAAAACACTGAGTAATGTATCCTGGATTCACAAGATATGATTTGTTCCCCACTGTCTCAGTTAAATGTCTTCAAACCATGACAGTTCTTCGAAGGAAGGGAGATTAACCTGGCATTGAGTATCTATTCAGCAGTTTGTTTTATAATTTAATAATGACATTATAATTATTTAGCTAGGCTGCTGGCGCACACATATATAACATACTCAGAAAACTCTGCTGATATCCAGGAGCAAACTGCATCTCTTTAAAAAATTAATGAATGCTGGATTGCAGCGTTTATTTCCTGTAATAAGTGCACATCTCATGTAAGTGTAAGAATTTTCAGATCCCTATTTTTAAGCAATCTAACTTCTCTCTTATTCTGCCCCATTACACATTATTTTAATACCTTGTACTTATGCCATTTTTACGCCATGGACCTCAGACCATTTTAGAAACCAGTAACTTAATCTCAGAACACTGCTATGAGGTGAATATTGTGGCAAAACTGTGAAAAGCCTCCATGGGAGAGGTTAAAAGCCACTACTGGCGTCCAAGTAGGGTTAATGGTGAAGGTCAAATCCTCAGACAAAGGTAAAGGCAGCAGAAGGTCCCAAATACATTTGAACAAATGTGGTTCTGTTGAGCAGAGTGAAGTGGTATGTGGAGATGCGATGCCAGTGTATGACATTGAGCTGTGCTTTAAGAGCTGGGGATAATTGAATGGGGATAATTGATAGATGAAGAATGGGGATAATTGATAGATGGGTGCCAAATGTGTTGTGAGCAGTGCATTTATAAGTAGGAGGTGCCTTTAGCCAATCCCCTTTACATATTGAGACAGAGCATCCAGGAGCTACTGTGCTTACAGCAGGCCTATGCAATGGCTTTGCAGCCAATCAGTGGACATCAGAAGCATTACTGTAATGGTCTTTCAAAACACCCAGTGCATGTCCCTTTTACTCAGGCTTTGTGGAATAAATACCAATTTGTTTAGTGCCTCAAATTAGGAATTTAGGCAATTTGTGACATATCTACTATATATTTGACAGAGTTTGTGTCTCTGATCATCTGTCTGTCTGTTTAAGAACTCCTCATAAACAATAAGAGCTAGGACCACCAAATTCAGTGTACAGCTTCCTTTTATCATAACTTAAAAACAAGGGAAGGGTTTGGTTGTGCCAGGAAAACGGGATGTGCCTGGAATGTGATTGCTTCTCATAAAACCAAACAGAAAAGAGAACTACCAGGCAGGTGAAAGAGGCTGGCTGGGGGCTTGTCTCCCCATTTGGGACTGCCCCAGACCTGAGTCTCCCACCCCCACAAGTGCCCTTCAGAAAGGATGGTGAGGAGCTAAAGCTAAAGCTCCCCACCAATTCATACGGGGACATTACAAGCTGTTCCTCTTCATCAGGGAGTGAAGGGAAACTGCACAGTTTGCTATATTCCTCATTCTGCACTCTGGGAGCACAGGAGGCAGACAAACCTGGACCTGCCCCAGTCAGGGGACATGCACCCCTCCCCACCAGTGCCCACTGGAGCTGTGTGACCATGGAGAGACACTTCTCTCCCAGCCCCAAGCTGCTGTGGTGAGAGAGGGCTGGGGAAGTCCTTTCTCCCCAGGGCAGCCTGCATGCTGAACCCCTCATTCCCAACCCCACCCCAGAACAATGATTTAAATGAAGCATGCACATTTTCATTTTATTTTCCGAAAAACAAAAATTGAATTAAGGAGCTGATCAATGCTGGGTAAATCTTCTAGTCCTTTAACGAAGGGAGGTTTATAACAGCAGCATAGCCACTAGAGAGAGAGAGAGAGAGAGAGAGAGAGAGAGATCCCCTTCCATATTTTATTACCCTGTTGATGTATGTCTGACAGCGAGAACTCTTGGTTCCTCACAACCTTTTTGAGTCATATGAACTGTTGGTTTACAACACCTAGGCTACGTCTACACTGGCAGCTTCTTGCGCAAGAACAGATGTTCTTGCGCAAAAACTTGCCGGGTGTCTACACTGCATGCGTGTTCTTGCGCAAGTAAATTTACGGTCTAGTGTCAGAAAACAGGGCTTCTTCCGGACGAGTTATTCCTCTCCCCACAAGGAATAAGCCCTCTTGTGCAAGAGCTCTTGCACAAGAGGGCAGTATAGACAGGCAATATGAATTTCTTGAGCACAAAACCCCTATGGCTAAAATGGCCATCATAGCTTTCTTGCTCAAGAGAGCATCCACACTGCCATAGACGCTCTTGTGCAAAAGCACATCTCTTGCGCAAAAGCACATGACAGTATAGACGAGCTCTTGTGGAAGACTTTTTGCGCAAGAACTCTTCCGCAAAACAGTTCTTGTGCAAGAAGCTGCCAGTGTAGACGTAGCCCTATTGTCTCAAGGTAATGCTTGCTTTGAAACACTACAGAACAGAATGAAGATGTTTTAAGAGAACTTAGGTGTTGCTCCCACACAGATAGTTAAGCACCTAAGCAAGGGCTTTTCAGTATCCTGCCAGCTAGTTGCATGAGGAGCTGAGTTAGCAAGCCAGGAGTGAAATACTGAGAGAGGGTTGAGGAGAGGCTAAGGGTTTAGGTATTTAAATTGCTGACCTGATGCATCTGGCTGACAGACCAGAGGTAGTTGCATCCCTTTGTTTGAAATTCTCAGATGTAAACCTTCTCCAGGTGGTCACCATCTGAGCCAGGTCACCCTTAGTTAGTTGAAGCCCTACTGGTTGTAAAAGTCTCTCTTTAGCTGTCTCCTGGTCACATGAGATTCCTCTCTCAAACTTTTCTTGAGTTTCCCTGTGCCATCCTGCCTATTATGGCCTGCAGTCAGCCCTCCTGCTATGGGCTGTGACAGGTATTGTGTCTTGGTGTGCTTAGGAGAAGTTCCCTATCTAATTTAAAAATCCTGTTCTGGAGTCTCCAGGGCTTTGGCTTAAGCATTGGTGCTTCCATCTCCAAGGCTGTGTCTAGACTACATCCCTCTTTCGACAGAGGAATGTAAATTAGACACTTTGAAATTGCAAATGAAGTGGGGATTTAAATATCCTGCGCTTCATTTGCATAATCGCATAATAGTGGTCTTTTGAAAAAGCGCCATTTCGAAAGTAAAACTGCGGTCTAGATGCAATTCTTTTGAAAACGACAGGCTTTTTCGAAAGATCCTGTACTCCTCAAAAAATGAGGAGTCTAGACCTCAGTTTTACTTCCAAAATGGCGCTTTTTCGAAAGAGCACCATTACACGATTATGCAAATGAAGCACGGGATATTTAAATCCCCACTTCATTTGTAATTTCAAAGTGTCTAATTTACATCCCTCTGTTGAAAGAGGGATGTAGTCTAGACACAGTGTATGATACTTAGGCTGCGGAAACATGGCTGCCTCGGGACTTGAGCACCCAGAGGCTCAGGTAGTACCTGAGCTACAGCTTTAAAAAATCAATGGCACCCCATAGGGGATTTAGGAGCCTGTCTCCCTGTTTAAGCACCTGAATCCCTTTAAAAAAAATCTGACCTAGCTTTTTCACCAAATGATAATAAAATCTCATCCACAAAGACTAAAAATTAACTGTGGTGGAAGATGGTAAGGATGTGATAGAATAAAATGTGTATTATTTATTGATCACTTCAAATTTTAAAAATACAACTCTGTGCCCAGAAACATAGCTGCTAGTAGCTCAGCTTGCCTGTTTTTCATTTTGCATGACACCACGATTACATGATGGAATTCTGAGTGACAGCCATGGCACATATTCTTAAAGAATTTAATGGATTGTGGGTGTGATAAATACCCAGACTCATTCTACAGTCAGAACACTGTCAGTGAGAGAAGCAGTGAATAAAAATGGCTAGGGGAATTTGCACTCAACTAGTCTCTGGAGTTCTATGAGAAATAAATTTTGTTACTCTTTTATTTCTATCCATACCCAGTGCAAAAGCCAGGTACTACGTACTTAACTGTAATTTAAATGTAGGTTAGGCTATCATTTTATGCCTCTGCCTGTCTATTTGTGTCCAAACAAAAAAATAGCCAGTGCTGGAATCTAAAACCTGCTCATCACTGGGCAGCCATGACAATTACTGTACCATTTTTTTTTTACAGATGACTAAATAGAGGCACAGAATGGACGAGTTATATCACCTAAATCAGTAACTAGACATGGAAATGGAATCTAGAAGCCCTTATTCCCATATAGTCTTTTATTCTAACCATTTTACCACATGGTTGCAGAAAATATATATTCCCATATAGTCTTTTATTCTAACCATTTTACTACATGGTTGCAGAAAATATATATTTCACATTTTACCACATGGTTGCAGAAAATATATATATATTTGTATGAGAAATTCACTCCTGTTTGTGGATTGAAATCAAGGATCTTCCTACACACTTTCATCTGAAGTAAACAGTTATGAACATTGATTCTCTCTAAGAACATTGATTCTCTTGCCACTAGATAATGAGACCCTCTCATACTTCAGATCCAAATTTAACAAAATATTTAACCACAAACCAAAGCTGTTTCAGTCCAGATCATATTCTTAGTAAACAATTGACCATGCAGTAGAAATATATATTCTGCATTGGATTTATCCCAAAGGGTTTAGCATACATCCTCCTTCCCCCAGCTGCCCCTCCTAAACAGATTATCATCTCATTATTTTTCCAGAATGGAGTCTAAATATTTATAAGGATATGGTTTATATAACACTCTTATGCTTGGGAGGCGGGGGGGGGGGGGGAGGGAAGGGGAGGGGCAGAGGTTTGACCCGTACATGAGTGCCCCAGGGAATCGGGGAAGGTGCAAGTAGCATCCAACTCAAATATCTCCCATCATGCAGGGGCCAGCCGTTATTGTGATACCTGCAGTATCCTGTAACCAGGAGGTGGAAGAGGAAACTACTCTCACATGTGCCCAAAGCATTTAAGAATCAGAACTGAGACCTGCACACACACAAAATAAGATTTTTTAAGTGTGAATTTTTAAATATGTCTTCCAATTTCTGAACTCCCTCAGCCCATCTGCAGTCCTTGTATGACACACAGAATATGTCTATATAGTGAGCTGAGGGTTTGATTTGTCAGTTCAAGGAGACACAGGAGCTAACTCAGGGCAGATCTACACTACAGGGTAAAGTTGACCTAAGTTATGCAATTCCAGCTAAGTGAATAAAGTAGCTGGATCTGACGTACCTTTGGGTGACTTATTGCGGTATCTGCACTGCACTGGGCTGACAGGAGAAACTCTTCCTTTGACTTACCTATTCTGGTGGAATACTGGAGTTGATGGGAGCACATTTGATGGTCAATTTAGTGGGTCTTCACTAGACCCGCTAAATTGACTCTTGGTTTATCAATTGCTTCGGTGTCTATCTACCAGTAGTGGAGATGTACCTTCAGATTGACCTACTGTGTGTGGGCGGGGGGGAGGGAGGGAGGGAGAGGACAAGCTAGCCACTCCCAGTACATGCCTACTCCTTGGACAGATCTGTTTTCAGGTGCCTAATCACACACGCTGTCATGGCTACTCTCTATTTTTAGTATGTTGGCTCAGTCAGAGCTAGAGTGGATATATCTATTTAAACTGGAAATTACAATCCTGTCTCAAAGCATAGTCATAACCATAGTAAGGGACAGCCTCTGCCCTGAAGAGCTTGCAAGCTAGGGTAAAGCATGGTGAAATATGGGAAGTGGGAGCCATAACTGGGACCCCTCAAAATCAGATAATAAAGTCTATCAGGCACATATTAGGTGAGGGCATTTTTAACTCTTGCTGATCTGGGCAGAATTCAAATGGGTGACCTATAGGTGAAATGCTCTTTTAGTTCATTACCAATGTCCTGAGCCATCCAGTTCCCCATACATGCTAATATTACATCTTTGAAAATGAAACTTGCCTTCTGGAAAGATAAGTTTATGAAATCAAGATCTGACTTCTTGGCATTGACGTAGGCTGGATATCCCACTCTTTGAATGAACAGGCTCAGCCCCAATACTTTGTTTCTGATCTCCAACACACGCCCTCTCTTTGCCACACCCAACTCTTCTCAGTAGAGCTCCCAATAACCAAATACAAATAATTTAAAAACCAACACAACAACTCTTAGCATACAATCCCAGTTTACCCTTAAGTACAACATTTTGTGATATGAAAGCATGCCAACAAGTACTCCGCATGCTTGCATTAATTTATATATTGATCTATCCGCACCTGGCTCATCAACAGACGTTGACCTGTTAACTTTCCACAGCACATACTTTTTCTACATCCAGTATAGGAGCAACTAGTGTGGGATAAGCATCCTCTATGGAGCAGCCCAGATATGGATCCACAACCCATCCCCATTGCCAATGAGTTACACTAGTAGTTGTGAGACAGCAGTGACAGGCTAGGCATCAGGAGCCATGGTTTTTATTCATGATTCCTGGAGTTGATTGGAGTGTATGCTTTACAGACTGCATAGGTAAATGGAACAATCACCCTTGTTGGATCATTTGTAGGGCAGGAAGCCAAGGGCTCTCAAAGTTTAAAAAAAAAAGACCCTCTATTTCTTGAGCTAAAGAACCAGTTCTCGTAGGCTGGAACTATTAGAAGAGTTATATATTTCTATATGTGGTCTGCTTGAGAGAGGCAAGGAACCACCTTGTATAAGTGTCAATTTCACAAGCCCCTAATCTGACATGTTTATTTTGAAAGACTATACAGCACAGACGTTGAGATTGGGCTCAGTTATATTAGACCAATGGGTTCCAGTTCCAGCGCTGTTTTGTGAAAACTCTCAGTTCCCTTATCTGTGAATATGGTGAATCAGAACTTCCTCCAAGGTATGAAATCTGGGCTCAAAATAAGGGCTGTGACGGACACAGAAATATCAACAGTCATTGATTTCTAATCAGTGGAAGAGCTGGAACTAACATACCTGGCCTTGCTGTTTAGTGTGGCTTCTATGATACTGTTGGACAGCATGGAGGGGTCCATCACTGCGCCTAACAATCACATGAAGTTTGCAGTCTTTTACACTATCAAAAGAAGATTTGCATTCGGGGGCGCAAGTCACATTACTTGCAGTAAATGCATGAGGGTAGGCCACACTGTAGTGACTAGTCTGTCTTGCATATAACAGAGTCATCATGTCCCTAACGTCTGCCAGAAGCTGGGAATGGAAGACAGAGGTTGGGTCACTTGATGGTTACCTGTTCCGTTCATTCCCTCTGAAGCTCCTGGCATTGGCCACTGTCAGAAGACCGGATACAGGGCTAGATGGACTTAGTATGACTGTTCTTATGTTCCTAGGGAACAACTGTTCTCATCCATGGACTACCTATCTTTTCACCTAAATTTCCTCACAGTTAATTATTTAATTAACTATTTCATTATTTGGGCTGCCACTGAGGGTACTTCTACATTGCCCATGGGAGGGTAATTGCAGCATTGACCTGCATGCCCACACTAACGCTAACCAGGGGAGCCAACAGTCACATTGGGCCTCTGGACAAGGTGAAGAGGGGCCCTGGCTCCATGTTCTGAGAAGGGGCAGGATCTCAGGTGGAAAGGGCAGGGCTGGGGGCAGCCAGTCCTGAGCCACCCAGAACAAGGTGCTCCCCCCAGCCTTTAGGACTACCTGGACTGCATGGCACATTGCTCTGGTGGTAATTTAAAGGGCCCACTCCGGGTGCTACAGCTGCCATAGTAGCAGTGGCAGCAGCTAGTAGTTCTGGTCCCCTTTGAATCACCAGACCCCTTTCTCAACTCCTCCCCCCATCAGTGGGCCTGACTTTAACCTAAGTAAGATAACTAAAAATATTAGTGAAGAAAAGGTGGAAAATATTCCACATGGGCCATATAAGCCTGCTGAAGGTTGTGCTGCTAGCTCCCACTGAAGCCTGCATAACTGTGTCCTTCACTGCGATTATTGTTCACACGAGCAAGATTAAAGCTAGCACAGGTATATTTACCCAAGCAGCTATTGTACTTCCGATTGCTGTGTAGATATACTGTGAAAAGGCTGTGCTGCTTACTGAAACAGAAATATACCTACTGCTGACATACTTAGTAAAATACATGCTTTTGATTGAAGAGAACTTTTTTAAGGCGACTAAATCAAAAAAGATGCAGTGGACCTTTATAGCTATGGAATTAGATTGGGGGTATCTTGTTATTTCACACACTGTGGATGTAAGGACACAAAAAACCTCCATGATGTCAAATCATATAATATTTGACACTGTGTATTGAAAAATTAGGTTGTGTCATATTGCATATGCACAAAAGGGCAAGTAAAGGATCTGCATACCACTTGGTATTTTCTGGTTATCTGAGTGCTTTAACTATACAAGCTCAATAATCATTTACTGGTTGCTTTTTATGGCATGTATATACAGATGTGTATATTTATATTTGTTTGCATTGTGTCGTTTCAATTTCTGATTATTGAAACCAATTTTGTCAGGGTATCATGGATTCGCTTTTATGTACCCTTTTATGTCTTCATAGCTGGCAAATGGAAGGTGTCTGTCCTCACCAGTGATATCCCATCTGCAGGAACCAGCTCACAGGTTTATATTACATTGTATGGGGATTACAATAATTCAGGACCTATCTTTCTGTATGGAGAAGAAAGGGAATTGTTTCAGAAGGGCAATGAAGACATCTTCACTGTAAGTAATTAAATATTCCATATATTGTGTATTGTCCTTGGTGGCCTAGCAGATTACATAAAAAGTAATGAAAAGGACAGTCAGTTTTTGTACAGTAGACCAGGAAACAAGTAATGCTACATTTAAACACAGAGCTAAACTGAATTATTTTTCTTAAATGCCAATTAAGTTCAATATAATTCATTATGAATCATATAATTACTGTGTATAAAACCAAATAATTAACTGCAAAGACTAGAGAAGCCAAACGTTCGGGTTCCTTTTTGAGACTTAAATCTGAAATGAAACAGTAGAGCTCAGATGGGAATTAGGTGTCTAAACACCTTTGAGAAGCAGGGCCTTAGTCTCTGCCTCAGTTCCCCATCTGTGAAATAGGAATAATGATCCTTCTCTATCATCCAGAGGTGATTAAAGACTGTGAGATGCACAGTACAGGGATCATAGAAATACCTATGATGGCTATTTTAACACAAAAACATCAGCACAAAAACATAATACACATGAACTCCAAGAGTGTCTTGGAAACCCGGAGGAAAAAGAGAATGGCAATAGTACAATAGAAGCCAAATTATCAACAGAAAAGCAAATTTCATTTAACAGCAGTGGCTTCAGAAACTGAGGTTAAAGAGTTTGTGAAGCACTGGAGGATGCCCCCAGCAATGGTCCAGGGAGCAGGTGGATTAGGGTTGCTTATACAAAAGCAAACACAATTCCTCTTTCCTACCTTTGTTCCCCCCCTCATTTCTCTCCTGTATCTGAGCCATTTGAACAACCTTTTTAATGCCCTCTGGCCTAGTCTTGCCATAGGCTCTCTCTGTTTGACAGGCATAGCAGCAGAAGGGAAGCCAAGCATTTGCCTTTATGTAGCTCTGTGCAGGAAGTTCTTTTCCCAAAGCCCAGAGGAATTAGTATCCAGGGGTTTGCTTCACATGCACTTCTGCAGTGTAAGTGAATTCAGAAGATGCGCTCATCAGGATGTTGCTCTGGGAGTAAAGCACTTTCAATGAGTGAGCTAAATCACACGAACACTCATACCCCAGAGGTTGAAAGACATTCATTAGTAAGTTCCCAAAGGATGATCTTTCAGTTGATAAGAGCACCCTTGTTCACACTTTGCTGTTTGGCAGACGAAGATTATGTCTACACTACAAAGTTAATTCAAAATAACAGCCGTTATTCTGAATTAACTTCAATAGCGTCTACACATGCAAACTGCTATTTCGATTTTAAATTGAAATAGCAGAGCGCTTATTTCGAATTTGGTAAACCTCATTCCACGAGGAATAATGCCAAATTCGAAATAGCTATTTCGAATTAAGTGCTGTGTAGACACTTAATTCGAAATAGGGGGCCTCCAGCCCTTCCCAGGGAGCCCTGGGGGCCACTCTGGGCACAACCAGGAAAACTCTTCTCCTCTCCCCCAGCCCCAGGGCCCTTAAAGGGGTAGAATCTGGCCACTGGGCACATGCCAGAGCCAGGCCTGCCAGCAGCCGCAGACCCTCACCCAGTGGCCACAAAATGGCAGCCAGTGGCAGCCAGCCATCCCCCGCCCAGTCCCCCAGCACCCAGGGGCCAGCTAGGGGCCGTAGACAGCACACGCCCACCTGGACTGGTGTGGAGATCATGGACCTCATTGAGGTGTGGGGGGAGGCCCCCAATGTCCATGATCTCTGCACCAGTCAGAGGAATGCCGCCGTCTATGGTGCATAGTGGCCACCATGGCCCGCAAGGGACACAGGCGCACCCAGGAGCAGGTGCACCTGAAAGTTAAGGAGCTGTGGCAGGCATATGCCAGGGCCATCAGGGATGGTGCTGCAGCAGGGGCTGCCACCTGCCCCACCCTCGACCAAATCCTGGAGGGCGGGGTGGTCCGCGCCAGCCTGGGGGGCAGCGAGCTGGGAGCTGAGGGCCCTGACCCAGGTGCAGCAGGACACCACCAGCTGTTCTGGCCCTGGAGTCGGCAGGGTCATCCGGGGAGACCACACCAGGTAAGTGCCAGCACTGTCCCCTCCCCGGGGGGGAGGTGGGGAGGGAGACCAGGGACCACATGCATGGGCCGTGCCTCCCACGGATCACGCAGCCACCTGTGCACGTGCGGGCATGTGCCATGCCACCCTTGGGCAGGTGGCTCCAGCTGCGTGCCACACAGGGGCCGTGGCCTGATAGTCACATGTGTGTGTGAAGAGACCCGACATGCTCCTGACCTCGGGGCGGGACACAGCAGGATGCCCTCCCTTCACACGCCCCCTCTACACAGGGGCAGGGGACATCTCCCCCCTCTGCCCCGGCCGCACTATACACAGCACAGGGGCACGGGTGCGGTCTTGGGGAGCTCCCACTCCCGGGCAGAACCGGACATGCCAACCATGGCCTCTGTGCAAGCACATCGGCTCTGACGGTGCAGGGCACGGTCGCCCTCACCTCACAGGGGGGGCTGGGAATCATCCACTGTGTCCCCAGGGAGAACTGACCACTTCTCTTCTTTCTCTACAGCCGCACCAGCTGCTTGTGCAGGGCGCACCACCCCACCTGGGACATGCTCCCGCACCCGCGGCCTCAGCAGGACCACCACCACGCAGCAGGGGTACAGAGAGCAGCACCTGCAGGCCCTGCGAGCCCAAACCCAGATCATGGAGCAGCGGGCGCAGGATGACTGGGGGTTCCAGCGGGAGCTGCTTGCCCAGGGTCGTGCCATCTGTCACCATCTACAGGCCCTGGTGCAGAACGTGCTGCCTCGTGGTGGTCCTGCGCCTGCTGCCCCCCCCCCAGCTACTGTTCCTCCTCCCACTCCTGCCCCCCCCCACCTCTTCCTCCTCAACCTCCACACCCGCCACCTCAACCTCCGCACCCTCCTTCCCATCCTCCCGGGGACGTCGAGGCCCCCTCCCCAAGGTGCTGGGAGGCAGTTGGCCCGGTGAGACCCCCACCCCTGAGCGCTGAGCTTCCCCTCCCCCTTCTTCCCCTTGCTCCCCCCTTCCAGCTCCCTCCTCCAAGTTTTCCCCCTCCCCTCTCCCACCCTTTCTCCTCCCCTCTCCCGCCTCCCTTCCCAATCTCCCTAGAGTTTCATCCCCCCACAGTTCTGTTAAATAAACAGAGTTTGTATTTTTGAGACAGAAGTGCATTTTATTTGACATCAGGAAGTGGGGGCTAGGGAAGGGTAAGTGGAAGGACAAGAGGGAGGAATGGGGCACAAGCCCCCAGTGGATAGACCTTGGATAGCCTGAGGCAGCAGACCCACACACTAAGTCCGACCCTGATGCCCTGCCGGCACCGGTTCCGGCCAGCCTTACCTTCGATTCAGGGTCCACTCAATGTGGACGCACTATTTCAAATTAGAAAAATGCTATTTCGAATTAGTTTTTGTGTCTAGATGCATTATTTCAAATTAGCTTATTTCCAATTAACTAATTCGAAATAAGTTAATTCGAAATAGCGCTGTAGTGTAGACATACCTTTATATTCAAAGTTGGAGTACAAAGATCTCTGCAGCCATGTTTAGCGTTGGACATATGCACCCAGCACTCCCAGGAAGTAATCTTCTTCTAAACACAGATTTATAAGACAATCAAAGTAGACCATTTTATCCCAAGAGATGCTGTATTTTAAATACCACACAATGCCTGATTGTTACTTTTCTGCAGGAAACAGTTTTTTAACAGGAATGTAATATGCAAGTGATGTCTACTGAATTATTTGTTCTTTGGCAATTTTCTTTTAAGGAGCTAAATGCAATTTATCCATTTATTTCCTTTATAGATTGACACTGGAGACATAGGAGAGCTCTATAAAATACGCATAGGACACAATAACTCTGGAGAATCTCCCTCTTGGCACTGTGAAGAGGTGAGAACCCTGAGCAGGTGGTTTATATTCTTAAAAACAAGTGTTGTACCCAAATGAGTGAAAGAATAATAAAAAATCCTGAGGGAAGTGTTTCAGTCAAATGCTGATGCTTTTATTGCATCATTGAGAAAACCATTTATTGTGAGTTGTTCCTGAGGGAAGTTTATGACAGCTGCATTGATAAAGTTTCATTTTCAATGTATCTAAGTATGTCCACTGAATATTTATGATCATTCTAAATGACAAATTATATATTGAGTATTTATGTGGTTTATAAGAAGTGTTTTTATAGGCAATATCAGAAATCCTTTCATTCTGTTTCCAACCCTTGCTGAGGCAAGATGTGGCAAGTGGGTTCCGGGAGATAGGCCAGCTATCTGAGAGTATGGAGACCTGATTTCTATTCCCAGATTTGCCAGCCACCTACTGTGTTACCTTGAGCAAGTCACTTCACCTTTTTTGTGTCTGTTTCCTCATCTGCAAACTGAGGGTAGCAATGCTTAACTTCCTTTAGCACCTCGAGAGCTACAGATGAAAAGAGCGAATCATTACAATTCATGTTTGAGGGCAGATTCAGACATGGTATCAATGGTTGCAGTTCCATTGGAGTAAATCTAGTTACTGTCTTGTACATGATGCCCACGTATGGTCAGGATTCTTTGACCACATTTACCCAGTAACTGCATGTTATGTCCAGGTGGTTCCTTAGCTTCTCCCCTAGGAACAGGACATACTTTGCCCTGGGAATGGTGGGGGGCGGGGGGAGGAGGACCTCAGCTCTGAATCCATTGAAAGGGGCAGGACATTGGGCAGAAGGGGCGGCGCTAGGGGTAACCAGCCCTCAGCACCACCTGCACTGTGCCACACATGCCTCACCCAGCCTGCGTGCTACGCGGAGCTCCAGCAGCAATTTAAAGGCCTGGGGCAACTGACTGGACCCCAGGGCAACTGTCTCCTTTGTCTCCTCCCCTAGTTGGTGGCTCTGCCTAGGAATTAAGGGATACCTCAGTAGCTGACAGTGTATAAGTGTTTCCCAGCTTCTGTTGGCCTTTGGACAGCGTGATGTTTCCTGTATGCCAGGAGACTCTTTAAGGATTGCATAAGGCAGGAGCTCATAATCGAGGAGAGCAACCACTTCATGCCCCCCATTAAAACACTAGAAAAGGCTGGAGGGGCAGGCCACCAGCCCTCCTTAAACTAATTTTTTGAAGGGCTGGTGTTAGAAGAGGGGGGCAGCTGCCATCCATGTTAGGGTTATTGATATACTTATCGATTTGAGTCTCATATAATCTGACCCCTGAGTGAACCTACAGGTGTTGGCCCTCCATCAGCTTCTGTGAACAGACTACACAGTCTGCTTTCTGTGTGGTGCATCTATTTAAAATGAGAGACTAAAGAAACCAGGCCAAAAAAAAAAAAAGGTATTTGGACTCTTTCTTTCCTCCTCATCTTGCCTCTGCATATGCAAGCTGGTAGATCTTAATTAAAATCAATGGCATGTCCGTGTACTCTGTTGATTCTTGCCTTGCAGTCTGTTTTGTCTATTTACCTGGTTTCATCTTAAATGAAAACAGCTGGATCAAAACCTCAGCTCACCACAGCTTTTAGGAAGCAGTCCATCAGTGAGGGCTCAATCATTCTATCTGCTGTGCAGCTTTGTAGCGCAAAATACTCAGAGCACGAAACACTCTGTTTCACCCATGGCTCTTTCCCTCATAGGACTCTATATTAGAAGCTGCATAGGCGACTAGTATAGGGCTACCTATGTCATTCCTACATCACTTCTGCACTGGGGCTATTCTCTTGGGGGTTTTCAAATGAGGTGCAAATTGGCCAAGGCAATTCCTGTTATGGTTAAAATGACAAAGTGTAATTAGCCTAAGCCCTGATGTTGCAGTACTGTCTGCTAGCACAGAACCCTGCAGTTATGTGTAGCTCAAGAGATGTGAGCAGGAGTTGGCCCAAGCTGAGAAGCCTGCCCTAGCAGAGCTGACTTTGCACTGGAGTGTAGGTGACTTAAACAAATGATAATTGTCATTGCTCTTGTAGGTGCAATTGCAGAACCTTTTCTCAGGAGAACAGTTTGCTCTCCCTACCCACCGATGGCTGGCTCAGGACAAAGATGATGGTGAAATCTGCCGGGAGCTTCCTGTTTTGCGACGGGGCCAACCTGTTCTTCCAGGTAGGTGAAATGGCACATCAGGCAACTCAAGTCACAAACTGCTATCTGTAGAATTCAATTGATTGTTTTTCATTGGTTACTCATTATTGTTTGGCAGCAGCAATGCTTTTTTCTCTCTTGTCTTTTCCCTTGTGGGAGGATGGGCACACGCAGCCCCTAAGCTTGAAGTGTAACAGGGTGGTGACCTACAATGTCTTTGATCAAATGTCTTGAATTTCATAAGTCCTTTAAACTTAGGGTCATCTCACTGAGGTTTTACAGATTTAAGCAGCCCTGTTTACTTTGCACCTGGAAACACAAACTGCAGTGAATAAAACTGAGATTTTTTGTTTGTCTTTTTACTTATCAAGAAGATCCGGAAACAAAAAAAAAATATAACTATCATGATGCCATCATGTACAAACCCCAAATGCTCCTGGGGATATCATGGGAACTGCAGTTTTGTAAAGGTCATGTGTATTTGAATAAAATAATTGACATTTTCTTTCCTTTTCTGTTATCTATGAGTTCTGCAAAGACCACACTCATACAGAGCAGTTTAAAGCTAAATAATACTTGGAAATGTTCACAAATTTAAGTGGATCTGTGCTGACTCCAGATTTAAATTGGGGGAGTGAAAGATGGGTGAAACAGAGGACATCCCAAAGGTGGCATGTCAAGGAAGGTGGTGCACTGGGACATACATAGGCTGGGCATAGATGACTGGATAGTACAGGGCTATGGCTGAGCTAAGGTAAGGAAGGAGGCAGAGGGGCATGACAAAGGCATGTAGTGTGGGATCCTCACATAATAATTAAATTTAATTAGATCTGCTCTTCAGGGGAAAGACAAATTCTTTGTCCCTTTGCTCCCCCCAAAATACAGCTACATAGCTGGTAGCCACAATGGCTCAGGGAGTACTATATAGAAAGGCTAGCCACTATGAACCACGGTGCTCCAGAGCAAGAGGATTCAGAGCAGGCATGACTATGGTCCTATCCCCATACATGAGATGCTTGCTGCTTAGAAACACCAAAAGGCCTGCTGGCTAAACCCATAAAATAGGTATGAGCATTGCTGCTCTTTAAATCCGCTCTCCCCAATGCCACAGAGACACTGTGCTTGCTCGTTCGTCTAACAGACATGCTGTAGTTCAAAAAGGAATTAATTTAGGAAGGTCCCATGGCCTATGTTATACAAGAGGTCAGACTAGACGGTCAGAGTGATCCCTTCTGGCCTTATAATCTACTGCACAGAGATGTCTTTGGGACCCCTACTTAGACTGTACTCTCCTACCTCCATACCAATGTTGTTAGAAGTAATGGAACATACAAGCAAAGTAATCATGATGGCAGTAGTGTTATTTTAATTTCATTGTTAAATCAAACAGACTAAATGCCTTTTGCCCATGACTCAGCCCTCTTATCTTCCTTCCTAACCCCAGCAAATCCAAGCTTCGATTCCATGATCCTAACCCTTCCCTCCCAGTTTTCCACCCCTTCCCTCCATATAGATAAGCAGTTCATCCAGGAATCAATTAAATGATTAATATTTTGTTTAATCCAATAGTCTTTATCTTGTTATGCCTTGAAGCCTAGCGGCACACCTAAAATACCATCTCATGCTGAATCTTATGGTTGGCAATTTCTCCTTCTCAAATCAGAGAGCATAAAGAGCTTCTAAACACTTCTGCCAACCACAGCAAAAGAGAGGTCATGCTGAAGGCTTTTTGGGTTTCTGCTTTAACTAAAAAACTGAAAGGCTGGTCCCCTCTCTTCTTACCGGTGTTCAGTGAAGAGATAGCATAGCTTTTCTCTTCTGAGAAGCTGATTTGGTAAACCAAACAAATAAAGAGAATTGGATTCTGTATGAAAGTGTGAGGGTCAAGAGCCACTCTTCAACCTGATACTCTGAATGAAAACAGGCACTAGCTGTTGCAATGGCTTTTTGTAATCACCAAAAAAAAAAAAAAATGTATTACTTACATAAAACCCAAGAGACTTTATGGCCCTGAGTTCCAAGAGGAGCTGAGCACCTTCAGTTATCATTGCCTTCACTCAGACTTGTGAATGCTCAGCATCTCTGAAACTCAGGTACTATTTTAATCTTATCTTTACTGTACTTCGCATACATTATCAGCCAAGCTGGTTAGCACCACTTATACTTAAGATTGCCTGACACTTTCTGTTATAACACCATGATTCACAATCTCCTTTGCAGATTCACTGCTGCACAGGGGAAGGAAGTCAGGTTAACACCTGCAGTAGTATGTGCTACCTGAGATACTTCCTCCATCCCCACCATTACTTGTGAGAGGTGGGGACAATGTAGTGACTGTGGAGCTGCCTTACCTAGATCCCTGCCCACTCTGCTGCCTAAGAGTGCCTTTATACAGCCTTACTCCCTACAACTGCTGGGTCACAAAGTGTGCCTAAATGGGACAGAGACCAACAGAATCTTCATTCCCCTCATATATCTGCTTTTGGCCTCCATGGCTGAGAGAGCAGTGGCAAGAGAGGAAAACCATATCTGATTCTCTCCTCTTCCCCTGGTTCCCGAACTAATGCAACTGTTACTCAGACCATCCTGAGGTAACGAAGTCCCATTGGGCTTGAAGGATGCTACAACAGCTTGGGAAAGGAGACTTTCCTACCCCATTTTTATGTTTGGAATGAAGAGAAAGCAGATTCCCCCTCCCCCACATGTCTCCCATAAACATGTTTCAGTGGTTTCTGTTCAGAAGCAGAAGGGCATGGATGCTATTGTATTTCAACAGTAACAAAATCTTCCATGTCTCTCACAAACCCTGCAGGTCAATTTTCTGCCCCCTGCACCAAGGAGGCAAACAGCATCAACATACCTGTTAGAACGAGCACTTTCTGCGCGGAGGGTGGGGAGGGACAGAGGGGAATCATTATTTGTTGCTTATATTGTAGTAACGCCTTAGGCTGTGTCTACACTGTAAAGAAAACCTACTGGGCTGCAGAGCCTGCGTCAACTGACCTGGGCTCCAGGGCTCATGCTGTGGGGCTAGAAAGAGCCACATAGATGTTCAGGCTCAGCAGACTGGGGTATAGGCTCCAAAACACAGAGGGTGCAGCCTGAGACCAAGCAGTTACACAAATGACAAGCAAATGACATGGGCTCTGAGACTTGGAGCCTCTTTATTGCAGTGTGGACAAATACTTAGACCCTGTTGTGTTAGGAGATGTACAAACAGAGGGTCCCAATTCAGAAGGGCTTATAGTCTGCAAATGGCAAAAGCAGTATGCATCTTTTGAAACGGGATTAGTGGGACTGTGGCAGAATATTCACATTCACATATGTATGCAGCACATGCTTGCACAAACACCCACGCTAGTATCTTCCTCTAGAGCTCCAGCACTTCTTTGGCCCTAACAGGAATTGGAGCAATTATTGTTTTAAATTAAAATACTCTCAATCATAAGCTAACAACTGCCCAAAGCCCATAGAAAATGTCCTTGATCCAAACAAAAAACAAAGAAGGGAAAATGGCAGTGTCTAGAGGATAGAGTTAAGTCTATTTTGCATACCCGAAGAATGTAATTCTGTAGTTTTCTATTTAATCTTAATTTTGAATTATGTGTTTTTAATGTCTCTCGCCTTTTTTCTTCAGCTTTACAACTGTATAAATGTAACCCATAAGTTACTGTTCCCAATATTAACTACAGTTTAACAGTGTTTTGGCTTGGAGTTTTATTTTTGTCATATTACATATTTTGTATTAAACACCCAAATGTGTTACATTTTCCATTTATAGCCCTTCCCTTTCCTTCCCTTTCCAAAATATACAAAGTGATTAAAGAAGATTCCCCATCAAATGAAAAAAAGAAATAATTGACTACTGTTATTGCATGTAGCACTGAACTATTAAGGCAATGAAGCACTCTTTGATGCTGTAAAATGGAGACCCTGGTGCCAGAATTTATTTTTTAACCAATGCTTTTAAAGGGTTGATGGCTGCTGTCTGGCATATTTGTGGTCTGACTGCTTATGTTGATGCTGATCTTGGATTTGCTTTGTTTACTTTTCTGTTTTATAATGACTAGAAGTGGTGCTGTAGGACAAAGATATATTGTGCATTTAGAGCTGATCTTCAATTTGCATTTGGCACTGAGAAGATCAGCCTGGAATAAACAGCATACATACAAAATCAAAACAAATTTGGATATCATTTTACTTAATATTAAATTAAATTTTTAATTAACCGAAAAGTAATGGTAGCGGATCCTTGATACAGATGTATTGATACTGCATAGTCACTCTGCTTTACAAAGCAGGATATAGCTATAACTAGAGTAGTGTTTGTAATGTTAAAAACTTGCCTTCTTTTAATGTCAGTGACTGTGTATGAGGTGCATGTGATAACAGGAGAGCTGTGGAATGCTGGAACGGAAGCTGATGTTTATATTTGCATCCACGGGGACGAAGGTGATACAGGCTCCAGACAGCTACTTAAGTCAAAGAATCCTAGGAAATTTCTAAAAGGACAAGTGAGTGACAAGAAGCAAAGGTCCAATCCATTTGTCTGTCCTTTCTAGATCTTTACCTTTTACAGGCCAAGGTGGGAGTTACCCTAGCAAAGATCCTGAGTACACTGCAAAGTTCATAGAAAATCTGCACAGTTAAACCAAACTTATTTTTAAACATTTCCATTGACATTTTGGGAGAAATTATAATACATAATTATTGTAAAGGTAAAGTGTATTCTGTTCTTTAATGTTCTTAATTATTTAAAGAATATATATGGAGAGAAGAAATAACTTCAATAAAATACAGATTTTATTATATTCTGTTACTAAGTTACATTACAATATGCAATTGTTTTACTTACTAAACTTTGGTCTTTCACCTCACTCTAGTAATTGTGTTGTTTTGAATTGGACCACACACACCAGCATAGTGATTAGGATTAGTTCTTTAGTTATAATAATTGTTCCTGGAAACGGGTTTTGCTTGTCTGCTTTGACATCAGTATACATTATTTCATAGAGCATATTGGGATGCTTGTACTTCATAGAAGAGTTTTATAGGTTTTATATAGTAGGTTTTATGGGACCCGTGGTATAGGGAGTTCTTGGTTTTGAGATCTAATTGTACTTTTCTTGGGTGGTTTGCAGACTGACATCTTTCAGCTTGAAGCTGTGCACCTTGGAAATTTGTACAAGATTGTTATAGGACACAATGGACTTGGATCAGGTCAGAAATTGCTACATATAGTAATTAAATACTGAGCACAGGTTTCAGTGAAATTAGAGTAGATATTTGTAAAATGTTCATAAGAAATACTCTGACCAAGTTATTTTATGGGGGGAGGTAAAAGAATACCAACCATTAAAATGAAAAGGTCACATTTTGGGCCCATCACAAATTCCAAATAATCTTCCTTAACCTTCTATTATAATCCAAATAATCGTATTAAAAACTTACTTCAAAAAAGAGTACCGAACATTCTAGTTCTGTCATTCCCCTTTGAAACACTACATTTTTTGTCTCTTCTTTACTTTGAATATTTCATTGTACAGTCTATGCACTGTAAGTCTACCAGAGGTGGGCTATGCTGTAAATGAAATGTATTAGCATCATTATTATATGAATTGCAGCAGTTCCTGAAAAGTTCCAACCAGGGATTTGGGGTGCATTGTGCTTGGCATTGTACACACCGTTAATGGAAATATGGGTTATGAACAAAATTGCCTGTGATCACAAGACTTGGATATATTTGACCCTTGAATATCAAACTCTGTAGTTTGATTAATGCCAGATAGTCTGGGCCACAGTGTTATGTAGAGGTGTCAATTGATATTTTAGACACAGGCAGAAATACAGTAAAATTTCCCTTCTCTCTTGCCTCCCCTCATCCCTCTAATGTGTACAAGACATCACTCTTTTCTAGATCATCCCACATAATCTACTTGCAGAGAACATCCCAACCCCTCTCCACGTGGAAGGGGAGAAGAGGCACTTCTGTACACACACCTAGTGTGTCTCATTCATTGGCCTTGCACAGATGCCTCTGGCTTGGATCTCTGCAAGTAGAGAGCATGGTGACCTTTTAAGAGAGGAGTGGTAGAGCAGGTTAGATGAGATGTCTCTTTCCATAGTACTAATCCTGCTTTGCTCTCAGACTTTTTTCACATGGAAACCAAGGAAAGTCATGATTGGGAGCTGAGATGTTTGCTCTGCATCCCTTTGATGGCTTCTTCTAAATTGCTGTGAAAGAACCCAATTAATGATTAAATAGCTACTATTGAACCAGGCTGTCAACTGGAAAGGAAACAAGCAGTGAGTAGCCTCCGTCCCAACAATTCCTTTTCCCAAGGATAAATCCCTAAGAATCACAGGGTTAGAAGGGAATATGGCTCAAGAGAAACCCTCCGTGGGGAGAAATTCTTGAGTTTTCCGGTCCTTCAGACAACCTCCTATGGGTTTTTCAGAGACAGTATTTAATATGCAACCCCATCTTTAGAGACTACACCATTATTATGATGATTATGAATTTGTTTATTTATTTGTATTACAGTGATGCTTAGAAACCTTAGACTAACTCAGGGTCTCATTGTGCTAAGCCCAGTACAAAATCATATTGAGATGTTGTCAGCTCTAGAAAGTTTGCAGTCTAAGTAGACAGGCTGGACAAATGAGTGGGAGACACAGGAAATGTCTGCCATTTTGCAGTCCATATCTGCTTTTATTGGAAGCACTTCCTCTAAGCAATTAAATATTTTAATTAATATTTTGATGATTGTTCCTGGCAGGGTTGACTGTATCTTAACGTTCCCATTTTTGCATGAATTCCATTTTCATCAATTCTTCCTTTGCATGAGCATAAGGTCTGTGTAGTGGAGTTCGGCAGTGATGAAACAGCAGTGTGCCAAGATCAGGAGCATCAAACAATCAATTTTCTTCACTGTGCTTTGTGCCAGTTAATACAGTTCCTTAGTGTTGCTGCCAGCATGAGCCTCACAGTTTGTTTAATGATTAAACGATCAGCTTCCTGGGCTTCTAAAATATTCTATGGAACTCCACTGTCTTTCACAGTGTGTACTCCTCAAGTGAATATTTTGCTCCTTTTAATGCCATGGACTTGCAGGGAATGGATAATGTCTTTGCTGGCAATGCTAATTAATGTTTTAAAAGTTGTATCCAAACCATGGATACACTCAGCTAAGTCTCAGAAAATGTCTTCTTGACTACAGAAATTAATTGCTTTGAATGAGAGGGGCAAGGAGCCATGCTAAGTGTAACAATATACTTTTAATACCTCTGGTGCTTCTAGAATATGGGACTATAAACAGAGAGGTTTTAAAGTGTCTCTTTCTTTCTTCACAATAGATAGTACTGCGATGAGGAGCTCTGCCCACCTAAGGATAGTGGTGCCTGGTATGGCCCTCTTAGTTTTGGGGAGATTTGGTATTCAAAGACATAGGAGATATTGGTCAAGAGCAGGTTGTCCTTGGTCTAAGTAGTGTTTGGGGAGGAAATCCTGTTACTGTTTTCTTAAGTACCCAGAACCAGGAGTCTAGAGCAGTGGGGAGCAAAGTTCCTCTTCCTCTAAAGCTCATCCCAGTTGGCTGGAAAAAGGGGAACAGCATATATGTTTCCTCCCCCCCCCTTAATAAACAGGAGAAGGCTGCCTGCTGACCCCAAGCACTTATTGGGGAAAAGGGTCTAGCTGAAGGAGAAGCTGGCTAATGACATGCAGGACCTGTTACAATCCTAGCTCCATACCAGAGAGCTGGGTGGGGGACTCTGTCTTGAAGGACTGGCAGTTTGAATTACAACCGAGCTCCAAGAAGGGGACTGGGGTGGGAAGGCTCCCGAATAGGATCAAGAAAAACCTGCCAGGACAGTTATATGGATACAGAGAGCATAAGAACTTGAGTGACTAAAATGGTGAGTTACACTGGGTAGAAAGAATTAATAAATCAGACTCTGTAGGAAGGGACTATAAGCTTTGACCTAATCTGAACTGGGTAATTGAGGGCAAGAGTTGGAGGCTCACAAGGGGTTGCTCTGAAAGTGATCAGCCCATGACAAGGACCCTACTGCAGTTACAGGGTGATGATGAGTATGGCTGTATCAGGGAGTGCCTCCTGGCACAGTGCTGATGTCATCTTTAACTGTGTTTGAAGTTACTGGGTTTGATTCTGATCTTACTTCAACTGGGTTGACATTGATGGAGCTCTGTGAATTCAGTGCAGCTACCCTGGATATAAGATAGAATAGTTTAAATGGGAATCTGGCAAAATATATGATTTTGTGTGTGTGTGTGTGTGTGTGTGTGTGTGAGAGAGAGAGAGAGACGATGTACATATGTACATATGTACATACAGGCACAGAGTAAGTTTTCATTTTAGGATGTGCTTTTTTAATTGTTTTTTTTTAATTGATTCTTAGGAAATGGATGGTTTCTGGAGAAGATTGTAGTCAAGGAACCTGTCACAGATCTGGATTATTCTTTTCTGTGTCACAGGTTGGTAGTGTTTTTAAATGGGTTATGAGGTAATAACTAGTCGTTTGTGACTTCTCCACTCAGAGGTAATTCTGGGAGGTGCTTGTCCCCTGAGATTTGAATTGAGCTAGAATCATAGAATACTAGGACTGGAAGGGACCTTGAGAGGTTATCGAGTCCTGTCCCCTGCCCTCATGGAAGGACCAAATACTGTCTAGACCATCCCTGATGGACATTTATCTAACCTACTCTTAAATATCTCCAGAGATGGGGATTCCATAACCTCCCTGGGCAATTTATTCCAGTGTTTGACTACCGTGACAGTTTGGAACTTTTTCCTAATGTCCAACCTAAACCTCCCTTGCTACAGTTTAAGCCCATTGCTTCTTGTCCTATCCTCAGAGGCCAAGATGAACAAGTTTTCTCCCTCCTCCTTATGACACCCTTTTAGATACCTGAAAACTGCTATCATGTCCCCTCTCAGTCTTCTCTTTTCTAAACTAAACAAACCCAATTCTTTCAGCCTTCTCTAGACCTTTAATCATTCTTGTTGCTCTTCTCTGGACCCTCTCCAATTTCTCCACATCTTTCTTGAAATGCCGTGCCCAGAACTGGACACACTACTCCAACTGAGGCCTAACCAGCTCAGAGTAGAGCAGAAGAATGACTTCTCGTGTCTTGCTCACAATACACCTGTTAATGCATCCCAGAATCATGTTTGCTTTTTTTTGCAACAGCATCATACTGTTGACTCATATTCAACTTGTGGTCCACTATAACCCCTAGATTCCTTTCTGCCATACTCCTTCCTAGACAGTCGCTTCCCATTCTGTATGTGTGAAACTGATTGTTCCTTCCTAAGCGGAGCACTTTGCATTTGTCTTTATTAAATTTCATCCTGTTTACCTCAGACCATTTCTCCAATTTGTCAAGATCATTTTGAATTATGACCCTATCCTCCAGAGCAGTTGCAGCCCCTCCCAGCTTGGTATCATCTGCAAACTTAATGAGCATACTTTCTATGCCAATATCTAAATTGTTAGAGCCAGTCCCAAAACAGACCCCTGCGGAACCCCACTTGTTATACCTTTCCAGCAGGATTGTGAACCATTAATAACTACTATCTGAGTACGGTTATCCAGCCAGTTATGTACCCACCTTATAGTAGCCCCATCTAAGTTGTATTTGCCTGGTTTATTGATAAGAATATCATGCGAGACCGTATCAAACGCCTTACTAAAGTCTAGGTATACCACATCCACCGCTTCTCCCTTATCCACAACACTCGTTATCCTATCAAAGAAAGCTATCGGATTGGTCTGACATGATTTGTTCTTTACAAATCCATGCTGGCTGTTCCTTATCACCTTGCCACCTTCCAAGTGTTTACAGATGATTTCCTTAATTACTTGCTCCATTATTTTTCCTGGCACAGAAGTTAAACTAACTGGTCTGGAGTTTCCTGGGTTGTTCTTATTTCCCTTTTTATAAATGGGCACTATATTTGCCCTTTTCCAGTCTTCTGGAATCTCTCCTGTCTCCTATGATTTTCCAAAGATGATAGCTGGAGGCTCAGATACCTCCTCTATCAGCTCCTTGAATATTCTAGGATGCATTTCATCAGGCCCTGGTGACTTGCAGGCATCTAACTTTTACATGACTAAAAGATGCCCAACTCCTTTTACATGCTCTACCAAACAGCCATACGAGGGTAACAACATCTGATCACTTCAGACCTGGGATACACTTCACCATTGACTGAGCACTGAAAAGTTCTGTATTAGGTGTCTCCAGCCCACACCTGCTAAAACCTTCAGGAGCTGCTGACTGGCACATTCCTCTCATCCAACACTTTTTGGATCTGACATCAGCTGCTCTGCTCTGCTATCCAAGGCAACACTTTTCAGTTGACTGGGTTGTTCTCTCTTTAAGGGTAATTCTGCACCACTGATGACATCAGTGGTAGCTTTGCCATTTCCTTCAATAGACTAAGGATCATTTTTTTGGTTCTCAAGATATTGCCATCACTGATGTGTCTCTGAGAGGCTGGTCCTTTCCCTGTCCACCTATCACTGAACAGCAGAGCTGGAAGCAATCCCAATTTCCCTGCTGCTTCTCCTGTGGCCTCTTCCACTCTGAATCTTCAACTCCTTTGCTCAGGTCTCATTAAATCACAAAGGCTTATGGAAAGCGATAATAAAAATCAGTACAAATATTAAGAATTGGCAAAGTCCAGTCACGTAGGAATCCAGCTACAGCTTACAATGGCACTGGCGGCGGTGTCCTTCTTTCATTTCTACCAGTGAATAAATAAGGGCTCAAGACAGCTTTGAGTGATTGATGTGCATCCTGAAATTGATTTATGTGTGCGTGTGGGCTTTCTGCCCATCTGATATAGCACCGCGTCTTTGCGTGACCTAATTCTGATTCAGTACTGTAAGTAAGATGAACTGCTACAGAGGGAGCTTGAAATACAATGCTAGTTTAATAAATAATTCAGGGCCAGTTCAAATCTGTTTGGCACCAAAAAAATCCTGTGTGGGGTGGTAGGACCTGATACACCTCTCACTGACATCACTTTTACAGTGGTTCAGCGCCTTTGATTTTAATTGTGTGAGCTCTACTTTATGCAGCATAAGTGAGAAGAGAATAGAACTTTTTTATTATTATTTTCAATGGCATTGTTCCAACCTGGATTGGTTGGGGTGGGCAGGACGGTGTAGCCTGCAAGAAATTTGCTTCATGAGAGGCAATTTTAGGGGTCTGTACAGCTTGGCTCACTTCAGTGGCCTTTTCAGAGCAGGGAGGGTGGCCAGTGGATCTGCTATTACTGATCCCTAACTTCAGATTGCTAGTTGAGATCCCCACATAATCAGGCTGGTTTAGGCTTTTAGACCCTGACCGAGAAAAGCACATAAGCACACACATAACCTTAAAAAACTGAGCAGTCCCACAGCAGTCGATGGAAACTCTCTCCTGCTTAAAGTTAAGCATATGCTTAAGTGCTTTGCTGGGTCAGGGCCTCAGTGCACAAAATATTAAAATGCAATGTGTAAACATTGTGTCAAATATTGCTGGCTTTGAGATCAAAACTACAGAATCATAATGAGCTCTGTGTTTCTTCAAAGGTGGCTAGACCAAGGGGAAGAAGATGGTAGAATTGTAAGAGAACTAAACCTTGCTGACACCACCACCTTCTCCACAGGTAAGCCTAAAACAATGCAGATGAGAGTGCATTGTCTCTGCGGCTGTGCCAAAGAAAGACCAGGCCACTGTATAAACTGATCACATTCTCTCTATCTCTGCAGGGCAAGAGCTGGAATTCAAGAAAGCGGAAAATGTAAAGACTTTTTCTTTTTTTTTAATTGATTTCACAGTATACAACAGGGGTGAGGAACCTTTTTTGGGCTGTGGGCTGCTGACCCACAGAAAAGTCAGTTGGGGCCTACACACAAGTGAGAAGCAAGCAGATTGAGGGCTCCTGATTGAGAAGTAAAAAGGAAGACACTCCTCACATTCCCCTTGCACACCAGAGTCTGGAGGGCCTAGAGCCATTTGTGCACCCCGGGTCCTGGGAGAGTGGCCCCGCCCCCAGGCACACGGCGCATGAGTGGCCCTGCCCCCGGGCGCGCGGTGCATGCGCGGTGCTGCCCCCGCCCAGCCCGGCAGCCTCGCACAGCACCCCCTACAATAGGGTGCCCCGGGCGGTAGCCCAGTCAGCCCGTAGCTTGGGCCGGCTCTGGCTCAGCCTATTAGATTTTGTGTGCTCCAGCCCCAAGGTGGGGCAGTGGGGGAGGAGGGGTACTGGAGCACCAGCACGGGCTTCCCAATGCTGGCAGGGGGAGCCCTGAGCCTCTTAGGCCAGATCCAGGCAAGGAAGGGACCACATTCAGCCCCCTAGGCCTGAGATTTGCCATCCCTAATACACAATGTCTTTTTCAGGGAAAATCAGGTCACTATTTTTTCTGTATGTGAAGTTTTCTTCCTGTATCTTTTCACAAAGGCTCATTTCTTCCTTCTTTTAAAAATATAACTAGTGGGCTGCTGAAGGATGGAAGTTTCAGAAAGGCAACACTCTTCAGTTCTACAGCAGGCTCACCCGTGGTTTCATACGCCTCAGTCCAGATGGCACTGTTGATGCACTTGGTGACAAGAAGGACAAATATGGTAAAATATTTGTCAGGTGGGGATGTGTGGGTGAAGAGCATGAGGAAGGAGGGCATCGTCAGATCATTGTGGGTTTCATGTATATGATACAAAATTAATTCTCACAGGAGAAGAGGATGACAGTCATAAATGTTCTTACTCCTGGAATCGTTGAAAACTATTAATGGCAAAAGCCACATGGTTTTGTTGTAAAAGAACATCTCACTGTGACTTCCCTCTGTGAAATAAAATGTAGTTCTCATGTGCTGGATTAGTAAACCAGGAAGCGAACCTCCACGGTAAGGGTAAATCCCCCCTCAACAACTGAGGCAGATACTGTCCCAGTCACCAGCTCCAAATGTGTCTTCCTCTCTTCCAGTATCACCTCCATCTTATCTGACTCAGTTTCCACCAACTCATTCCTGTTCAAGCCCCAGATCTCTTTGACAAAATAGAGAAAGTTCTCTGGGAAGAGGGCTTGAGAATCTGAGACTCAGAGCTTTTCATCTACATTATGCCAGTGTCACCCAAAGTGTCTCAGGTCTTTCCCAAGAGGCCTTACCTACACTATGAATAGAAGGGCTGACAGAACAGAACCTTAAAGAACATACAGCAGATTCCCAACAATTACCTGTAGAATGTGTCTGAGAAATTGGGGCAGAAAACCCCTAAAATGAATAACTCCTCAAATAATCCTCTCTATGCAGGACAGCGCACAGGCAGATCAATAAAATCTGATAGGCATGGAATATGGGTTTCATTTCATTTTTGTAAACATCCTCTGCTAGTTATCGTAGCTGCTCTTGGAGTAAAATTATTCAATGACTCACAATGCTGAATTAGTCAAAGTTCTAAGTATTGCCTTAAATTTCAGAGCATTCTAAATGCCAAAAAGCCATTACCCATCATGAGAACAACCTGGAAATCCCCAACTGAGCTTCATTCTATGATTACAAACTTCGAACTACTGGGTAAATCTCCCAAGCTAACCTCCTTACATGAATCAAGTCTCTTAGTCTGCACTGAGGCAATAAGCAAATCTATTCAATTTTTAACACAATGGCTTTGACTAATGGATTATGTTTGATTCACTTCCACATGATACCACAGTGTACATAATTGCTGTGCATGCAGAATCCAGATTTACACTGCTGTCTCCTTCACTGCATCTGCGTACACTTTCCATTGTGCTTATATGTGGACTTCCGTATGGAAGTTTTTAAACATATAGATGCATTACATTTATAGCACCTTCCTTCCATTTAATTCTTTTACTTTTCAGTGAGTTGTATTCTCAGTCAGTGTGTAATCATGCAGGTACCACAACTGCGCACACAGTTATTGCAAATGGCCCTGTAAATGGAGTACTCAGGTAGCACAATTGTGATGTGAAATGTAGGTACACATCTGCATATGCTTCTTGGTATGAAGAACCCATCTCTACCCTCACAAGTTCCTTTCAAATGTTGGTGGGACCAAACAGAAAAACAACGACCATCTCCTCAAATCATGTAAATCAGGGTAGCGCCAGTGCTTTTGATGGAATAATGGCAATTTACATCAGTTGAGGATTTGGTTGATGGATTGTTAATGTACCAGGATATTTTATCCCTAACCGGAAGCAGGTAGAGCAGTGCCCTTGTTGTTGTTATATATTGAGCTGTGGTTTTGATTCTGGCATACAAGAACACTGCCAGCATGCAAGATGTCCTCATGTATGAGATGATCACTGTGAATTTAGTTGATGTAGGTAAAACAATAGTTTAACCAGGCGAACAGTGAATACAGCCTTGCTTCACGGAATGAATATATGTACTTTTTAACTACTAAACAGTAGTTTGCATCAGGTTTGTTTTATTATGAATTAAACAAAATTAGTCAATAGATAAAAATCTCTGGGCCAGATTCTACCACTCTGAGTAGCAACTTGCATTGCCAGTGGGCCCATCACAGTGATAGAAAAGGCCTCTGGGAGAGAAGTGGCACAGTGGAATTACACCAGTTTGACTCAGTGTATTTATTACTCTCAGTGGGAGTTGTATGCGTTTAGGGAGAGTACAATGTTATTTATGTGTTTATGTGTAAAGTGGCTGTGCCTAGAGGCCCCAACTAGGGATTAAGTCTTCACAGAGCAAAAGCACTAAAGACTGTGCTCTAAGAAGCACAGAACAGAACTCTCAGCCCAGGAAGTAGGGGATACAGTGGCAATCGCCTAGCACCTGCCCAGTCGTGGGCTGCTCCAGAGACGAGAGAGATCTTGAAATAACGTAGCCCTGGGGCCTGCTTGAGTTATAGCAGCCTCTTTAGGAGCCACAGTGACTATGGTTGCCAGATGGTTTCAAAAAATATACCAGACAAAAATTTAATAAAAATTTATCGAGCCAAAAAAAAAAAAAAGCACCGGGGAATAACCGGTGAAGGAGACCTGGGGGTGGGGCAGGATTCGGGAGGTTGAGCCAAAATGAGAGGTTGTGGCCCCTTTAATTGCCACGTGTCCCAAGCGGGCTTTCATTGGGTGCCAAACTGGACCCAGGAAAAGCAGAGAAACTTACTTACTTAGTATTTTCTCAATTTGTTTACTGGTCACAAAATCCAAACACTGGACTGTCTAGTTCAACACCGGCCAGCTGGCAAGCCTAACAGTGATGCCTGGAATCTCAGTAGTGCTGTGTGCTGCACCCTGCCTCAGACACATGCCTTTCGCCCCAGTACGTACTGGGAATTGCCTTCCATATTGCCTGTGCTACAGAAATCCTTCTCTTACATATACGGGGCTAGAGATGCTCCAGCCCTATTACCAGGTTCACAAATGCCAGAATTGGGGTGAGAAATTCTCCCTAAGTATATAATGAGAGACAACAGGGAGCTATTTTGTGTTCTCCTATTGGCAAGGTTATTGTTGTAAGCATAATAAATAAACAACTGTCACTGCCAATGCAATAACCATTGTCAAGGGTTTTGGAGGCATCATGGAAGAGGTTAATCTGAAGAATATGGAAATTCAGAGCCATGCTACAAAATTTGTTTTTACGAATAATAAATAAAAATCTATCTATCGATCTTCAGATTTTATACTGCTGCCCTTCACTGTATTATCTGTGTGTCTTCCACATAAAATCAATTAGTCATAGAGAGGCCTCCTGTAAATTTCATGGTGTCCCTGGGCTTCCCTTCTGGAGTATTGGAATATGGTAATTATTTTGTTTTGATATGTTACAGATAATAAATCTACTCTTCACAAGAGATGCTTGCTGATAGATGTGAGGCAGTGAGTCTTGAATTTATGAGGTTCCCCAAATGAATAGGGAGGAGGTCTGTGGATCAGATCAAATTTTGCCTCCGCTCTAATGACTATTTATTTTAAATTCAGCCTTTTCCCTGCCACATAATGTCATTGCATGATCAGAAGTCACTTGTAGGTATTAGCTGTAAAAATCAGTTTGAATACATCTGTGGCTCTACCTTTCTTTCTCTCTCAAACTCTTTAGGTCTTTTCGACGTGACTATCAAAAGAAACGTATGTGTATTTAAGAGTCATCTGATGCCACACCTTGCCCTTGCTCTTGACAATGGCTTTGTCATTGGAAAGGTATGAAATTGCCTTATTGTTTTTAATAGTTTCATATTTTTTATTCTTTGTATTAAATATTTAGTTCTCTGTTCTGAATAGTAGGTACATCCAATCACATGTGAGGCCAACCTACAAACCTAAAATTTGAAGTTTGAACTTGCCAAAGATCAGGAAAGTTTGGCTTCTGCTTTGGGGCTCATCTACTTTTCTTTTTACTCTTTCCTCCTGTATCTCAGTATCTCACTTAATATTATTAATGGTTTACTGAGAAGGATCTGATTTATGCAGCAAGGAATATTATGAGCTGTGTTTCATTGTTCATACCATTTAGTCAAATATTGACAGTATATCTGCCATGTGCTGACATCTCTCCATGGATAATTATCAGTGCCAAGGGCTAATTGTAAATATCTAGTTATTTCCCTATCACTTTTTGTAACTAACCTGCCTTTCTAGGGCTTATTGCAAGTTAATATTCCAAGCCTAGCTCAATCCCCTTATTTCTCATCTTCTCCTCAAAGGTAGATTTTGGTCAATAGCCACAGATAGTACTTTTTTAACTTGCATCTTTTTCTGATCTCAAGCTACTTGGAAAGTCAAGCACATGAAACCTTGTAAGTCCTACTGGGTGGGAGCCAAAGAAACTGGATCCCATTTAGTGAACTTATGTGGAGGGTTCTTCCACAGAAATATTCCCTCTAACTTTTTCCATCCATGTGCAGATTTTTGGTGTTTTTATGTGCACTGAGGCATGTGCAAATATGCACCACCAGTAGAAACAAAAAAACTTAGCTTTGGGGGCTTTGCTAATCAGCTGGGCAGCATTTGAATGTCCTCTGGGAGGTTGCAAAAGCGCACAGCTTACTATTCCACAGCCCTGGTCAATTCAACTGGCTGATCTATGGCCAGAAGATACAGCCTAGGTGATATCAGAACTTGCAAGTTTTGGAGGTGGGAAAGAAAGAGACCTTGCCCCAACTCCTTCTCAACTTGCAAAGCTCCTGAGCTCTACATTAGAGAGATTTGTAAGGAATGGAGTGCCTGAGCGCTGCAGGAGAAGCTTTTCCATCCCATCTCTTGTGAAGCCCAGGAACCCTTTAGAAGAGGGTCTCTTTGTGTCCTCCTGTAAACTCCTGAGAGATCTTCAAGAAATAGACTCCTTCTTATTTTCCTCTTGAGCACCCTCCGTTAGCTCACTTCAGCACGAGTGGACTTTCTGCACTGCACAAGAGACATCCTCTCCCTTTTCTCTCTTCTCCCCTTTCTCACCTACTGTAGAGATACTGAGCTCAACAGGAAAGAGTCTTCCTCCCTGAAGCAAAGCCCAGCATTGCTCTGCCACAATGTGCACAATACGAGTGCATCCACATTCCCCCTGTGGGTCAAAATAAGATATGCAATTTGAGCTATGCAAATTGCGTATCTTATTTCAATATAATTTCAAAATAGCTTTTTTTTTGTCATTTGGTGCAGTCTACACAGCACCAAATTTCGAAATAAAGCTCTATTCTGACAAGCCCCTTAATCTTCGTGGAACAAGGCTTCCAGGGACACTGGAATAGCATGCTCGTTGTTTCTAAATCTATTTTGAAATAACAGGCATGTTTAAAGCTGCAGAATATCTATTTTGGAATACTTGTGGTATCCCGAAATAGCACCACTGCCTAGACGTAGCCTATGTGATTAGGCAAGCGGAGTTGTGAAAGGTGGTTCTTTTAGGTAGAGGATGGAACTAACTGTGTTTTGGTTTTCTGAGTTTTATTGAGGATGGAGTTTTATTGAGGACGGAACCAGCTGTGTTTTGGTTTTCTTTATTTGAATAGTGCCTGAACTAGTGGTCAGAGCAGGTTATAAGCAAGCTATACTATGCATTGATATTAGTGGGAGAAGACTTTACTCAGCACCTTGCAGAACTGGACACCTATTTGGGAATTGCTTTGAGCCACAGAACAAACAATACAAACTTCCCTCTCCCTGTTCCACACAGCAACAAATTATTCTCTCTCGTTCTCACTATCATTACAAATAGGAGACTGGGTGAAATGAGTCCTGTCTTCTATTTCCACGTCTGTCACTGACTTTCTTTTTGAACTTGAGCAAACCACTTAAAGTCCCTACTTCAGTTTACCAGCTCAAAATTGCATTTAGAGCAATTTAGGCTCAGGCAGAGGGTTCAGGTGTGTGGTGGGCTCAGGGCACAGGGTTCGGTTGTAGGGGGGAGTACAGGAGAATTACGGCAAGGAGCAAAGGATGTGAGGGTGCAGGAGTCTAGGTTAGGGTGGATGACGGGCTCAGCAGAGGGTTGAGGTGTGTGGGAGGTGCAGGAAGCAGGGCAGGGTGCTGGGGGTGGGAAGTAGAATATGTGAAGGGGCCTTGCGGACAGATTACCTTACCTGGCTGGGGCTGGGCTGCTGTACCCAGACAGCAGTGGCTGGATGAAGGGCTGGACCAGGATGGCTGCAGCTGGATTGTGGCCTCCCCTCCTACACATACCGCAGCAGGATGGGAGAAGGAGCAGGCGGCACCACCAGCCCTTCATAAGGGAGTCGTGAGGATCAATTAATTGATTAAAGCACTTTGGATCCTTGGAAGAAAGGCGCTGTGCAACGGTAAAACAGTGGTGTAATACAGTCAACATTTTTATAGTTTTTAGATATAATCAAAAGTCTTATGACTCTCTTGCTTCACAGCCTCATCTAAATGCCACATGATGATTTCTTTTATTCTCAACAGCTTCAATTAGAGCTGGCTGAAATGTTTTGAATGAAAAGGGTTTTTTTTAATGAAAAATGGCCTTTCTTGGGAACAAAATATTTCACAAACTCTTGTCTCTTTAAAATGTTTCCCCAAAAGGTTTATCACCTGTTTTTTTTTTAATCTAATTTGTGGTTTTAAAAGTTATCAAAACTGTTATAAAAATGACTACTGACATTTTGTCATTTTTCTAAATGTGAGTTTTCCATAAATGAGAGAGCTTAATGTGTTAGAACAAAAACCTTAATAATTTTTTTTGAAAAAGCAAGAGTCCACTGTAAAACCATGAAATTTTGCAACTTTTCATTTTTTGCCCAGCTCTTTTAGGAATCCAATACCGTGTTTGTTTTTGTGCATAGTGTCTTTCATACAAAAGAACCAGGAAATAACTCATAGCCCTTTACAGGCTAATCATGCAAATACAAATAAAAAGTCTGATTCAGCCATCTGGTTTCAGTCCTGTAGGTTGCTGCCTTCACCAGACATTTATACAGAGTCATTATACACAATGAGTGGGGGCAGGCACAGTGGGACTGCTGATGAAAGGCACCCAAGATCTATACTGAGTGCATTTCCTGTGAGCCTTGGTCCTGCACCCTCTCTTCTGGATTGTGCCAGGTGAACCCAGACCCCACAATAAAGAGTCCCTGTATCTTAGCTGTTATACAGTGCAGAAGTTCTGTCTCGAGGGTTCCTGGCCTGATGTCCTCTAGCAGAACCCAGGACACAAATTGGATATGATGAACATAATTATGAATAGATAACAGGCTTGTCTTATTTCAAGATTCTATACCCAGTTCTAGGCCTCTTAATTTTAGAATTTCAAGCTCAAAACCAAATTTGAGAAAGACCCAAGGACATTTCCACATTAGAGTGATCTTTATTGCTAATAATGACACGTCATTGGCACCAGAAGGAATTAATAGAAGTGCAGAAATAGAGACCCATGGTGTGACTGCTCATTCATATTACTTATATCTAAAGATTCATATAATTGATTATTGCAGTTTTTTCTGTGTTAGGACAGTGAAGATACTCTCTGTGAGCTACACATTCATGTTCAGCCAAATCGCTGCACAATTCTGGAATCAGCCCGAAATCCAGGACACATGATTACATTCACGCTTCAAGACAAAGTAGCCAAGGATACAATAGGCTATTCAGGACTCTCAAAAGAATTTGTTGTGCATGTGAAGGTAAGGTTGGGGGAGAGAGATGAAGGAAAGTAAACTGTGCAAATTGTTTATTCTTGTTTATCCACTGTAGTTGAACACATCCCTGCAACCTGAACGTTGAAAGAGTGATTTCCTCCCACTAGGTGGAGCTAAAGACTGTGACTATTGCTTAACAGGGAGACATCATGATGTGAACCATGTGGAAGTCACAGATAGTCAAAAAACCTTCCCAAACCAGAGCTGCATACACAATAGAACTGGATGGGGGAATTATTTGCATAGGAGAATTGAAGGAATACTCTTATGCCTTGTGACAAAAATATACAAAACACTTATACATGGAAACGCACCTGTGATGGTTTGAAAAAAACCTTCACATCTTTTGCTTAATTGCTAATGTAACGCTATAACTACTGATGATAGAGTGTACCAATTTTTTGAGGAAAAGTGGCTTTTTGAAAAAGGGGGAAGGGTTTGCTGAAAAAAACGCATTTTGACTACTTTCGAAAGTGAGATTGGAAGAATTTGCATATCCTCTTTCGACACTTTAGCATAGTCTAGATGAGCCCTCAGTCAGATGGAGTGTTTCAAGTTGTAAAGCCCAAGGGCGGGGTAGGGAAAGCCATACAATTTACAAATGGATATTTTTATCTATTGATTTGTTGCAGGGTGTGTTCCACAGTGGTGCCATAATTCTACTCACCACAAGTCTCTGCCAGGCTCTCTGCCTCATGCCTGATGGGAGCTGCAGTGGAGCAGGAAAGCAGTCTGAAGAATCCTACTGGAAAGTGCATAAAATCAGCTCTGGAGTTTGCATGATTGAGAGTATGAAAAACCCAAGAATGTATCTGAGGATTAAGGATGGCGAGTGCAATGGAACAGTAAGCAGTTCTTGTTCACATTTGCCTTTTGAAGTGCTTAAATAACTTGCCAAAGCCAGGGAGAAGGAAGAAAATCTTTAAAGTCAGTAAATCTTTAAAGTCAGTCAAATTGCACTATCCTCTGTTGTCTAAAATAGAGACTTTTTACAATTCCCATCCAGTCACAAAACTTGCAGAATTGGGAAATTCTGCTTTGAAGACACGTTAACCTTCGCTTAAACCCTTATATAAATCAGAACCCCCCGTCTCATTATATCTCTTTTTCTGATCACAAAGTAATAGATCCAAACACAAGGCTATCTTTATACATTGAATAATTCAACAACATAGTACTATGCTAAAGCCTTAAAAAACAAACTGAATTGACACACATATTCAAGTTTTTATTTTAAAGTTGTCCAACTGTGTATCACATTCAATTGTTGAACTCACATTTTCTTATTACTTCTTTTTTTTAGGGGACCGGTGATGTGTACTGTCACTTTAAAACTGAGAAGAACTTAGAAAGTGGATCTGTGAGTCTAGAATCTGTGCAAAACAGAGGGATGTATGTTGGTCTCCAACCTGATGGTCAGACAAAGCCAGTTGTTCACACTGGAGACACAAACGTTTTTTTCTACCCACGAGTCATCAAATGTATGCAACTTTGAATACTAAAGGAAGCCACTAAGTATTTCACATATTTTTAACTGCCCATGTAAATATTTATGACCATAAAGTTTAAGGCAAAAATATAGAGACAAGATTTGAAAATTTGCTTTTGAATGTTTTAGTACTTTAAATGAGAAACATATTCTACTTGCAACTCATTCCTTTCACATACATTGGTGATTTTTATACAAGTAATTTTTATCCTCAGGAATTAGAAATCTTTTTTTCAGAATAAATGAAACTTGAGTGTGTGGATAAAAACAATGGGCCTAGCAGCTGACTATTACAGCTTCCTGATTCTCTGACCAACTCCAGTCACTGGTTAGAGCAGGCTGGGGGCAGCTCTACCATGTGCCAGTTGGCAGGAGTTCCAAAAAACTTGCTCTTCACCTGAATACAGATTGAGTGTGTTTCAGCTATGCTCCCTCCCTAACCTCAGTGTTCCCCACTGCTGGAGATGGCAAGAAATATGTCTTAGGAGTTAACCTAGTCTGTTTGTATACTCACAGTAGACTCTCTCTCTCTCTGGAATTCCCTAACGTGTGAATGCAATGGAGACGCTGTCTCACTGTCTGTGGTTGCTATCTATGCAAACCTGAGAGCTTTGGTTTTATACATTTCTCTGTTGCTAATCATAGCCTCAAAGCACCTCTGTGAAGACTAATGAAGTATCACAACATCCTTATAAGGTAGGGAAAATAATATTATCCCTGTTTCTATAGACAGGGAAGTTTGTGAAGAGTTAGAACCCAGATCTTTGGGTTCTCTGACCTAACCAAGAGGCTGTACTTCCTCACAAGTATCTACCCACTTCATCGATCTGTAGCTTTAACACTCACTTTAGTTGTCTGCAGATCAGTTCAAAATAATCACTTTTGTTCAACAGTTAGAAAGTGTGAACAGTACAAAGCGCTTCTCATCATGAGTAAACTATGGAAGAGATTTGAAACTGTACTTCTCTGAATTTCAATTGCAATGTCTATGGACAGTGGCGGTCTTGCTAAATATTGATAACATTTCTGTGATGCCAGCAGTCTGCAATAAATGACTAGAAATAGCTGATCAGTTTTTATCTTTTTTCACTTAACTAATGCTCCCGTTTTTGAGAGGCAAAAAGAGAGAAATTTAATATAGGTATGATTTTTATGGGGGTACTAGGATACATGGGAACATGAAACCAGTCTTCAGGAACTAAAAGACATTAATTTGGGATTGCCTTTTAAAAATAATGTACAATTGCTGTACTTTATGGGCGGCATTAGGCACAGACACATAGGGGTTGGGAGGCAGGTGTAGGACTAAGTGGCAGTACTTGAAATTAAGTTTGTCTATGTCCTAGTGCTGCCAGCGTCATTATCATCATTATTATAAGTGTCCAGTGATATGGGTAAGAGAGAGTCCTTCCTATGTCTTTAAGAATGGTATAAAAAGATCTAGACTATATTCCCCCAGGGCAGCCTACCTAGTACTGTCCCATGGCCAGATGATAAAGCCACACCCATCTAAACATTCTCTGACTGGGCCAATCTATTCTAATCAGCTTGGCAGTGGAGAGCTATACATTAGCTTTCCAAAGTCTCCTGAGGTAGAGTGCTGGAGAGTAAATAGCCCCTTGCAACTTTTCCCCCCTCTAGTGCTCCCACATGGAGACAGACATAAATTGAGTGTGAATTTTTGGAATTTCTTCTACTGATCCTTTTCTGATGGCGAATCATAGGGTGGATAACAAGAGCTACTCAGCCTCTCCCTTTTCCCCCCATAGAAAGCAATTAAATAGATTGATTAAAATGTGCCATGCTTCACTCTCTCAACCCCATCTCATGCAGAACTCTTGTATCTTTGAAGGCTATGGAGTTTTAATTCAAGGACAGCCTTGTCTTCATATGAAATTTATAATGCCATATACAATATGAGAATCATTTCATATGATTAAAATGACCTTCTAAATTCACATTGCTTATGCTTTAATGATTTCATGTATATAAATAGGATTTTGAAGAGAGCTGGGGCCTAGAACCTCAAATAAGCATGTGACTCCCATTGATTTCAGAGGAAGCTAGGAGCCTAAACAGTGCTGAGGATCTGGAACCAAGTCATTTAAGCTCCCAGTTCTTGTTGAATTAGGCAATTAACTCTGCTAAGGTCCTTTGCAAAGCCAAGCCTTCATATTTTCCAAAAAAGTCCTGGGTTATGATCAGGGCCGTCCTTAGGATTTATGGTGCCCTTGGCGGGATTATTAAACTGGTGCCCCTATGCCTGACTTGCTCTTCCACTCCTCTCCCCACCCCTCCCCTTCCCAGAGACCCCAGCAGCCAATCCCCTCCCTCAGACTGTGCTGCAGGCAGCGCATTTGGCCCTCTCTAGGACCCAGCCCTGCTGTTATATGTGTAACCCTTCTGCCGGGTAGGCCTGGCAGCAACCAGGGCCGGGGTTCAATATCTAGGGCTATGTCTACACTGACAGGTTATTGCACAAGAACGGCTGTTCTTCCGGAAAGCGTCCACATTGCCCACCCGCTCTTGCGCAAGAAGATGTACAGGACGGCGTGGTCAGAGAGGATTTCTTGCGCAAGAGCTACGCTCTTTTTTAACAGGTGTAAGCTCTCTTGCGCAAGAGGGCAGTGTGGATGCTCAGCAGGGATTTCTTGCGCAAGAAAGCCCTATGGCTAAAATGGTCATCAGAGCTTTCTTGTGCAAGAGAGCGTCCACACTGCCATGGATGCTCTTGCGCAAAAGCACAGCTCGCACATGGCAGTGCGGACGTTTTCTTGCGCAAGAGTTCTTGCACAAGAACCCTTGGGCAAGATGTTCTTGCGCAAGAAGCCGCCAGTGTAGACATAGTCTAGTGGTCCATCTCACACAGAACTGGCTCAATCCCCCACCCAGTAGCCTGGAAAATTCACACACCCCTGGGTGCCTCTGATGCTTCCCCACTCGCAAGCACAGAGTCTGAGGCTACGTCTACACTGGCAGCTTCTTGCTCAAGAACAGCCGTTCTTCCGCAAAAATTTGCCGGCTGTCTACACTGCACGAGTGTTCTTCCAGAACTAAATTTACAGTATAGCGTTGGAAAACAGGGCTTCTTCCAGAAGAGTTATTCCTCTCCCCATGAGGAATAAGCCCTCTTGCGCAAGAGCTCTTCCAGAAGAGGCCAGTGTACACAGGCAACATGAATTTCTTGCGCAAGAAGCCCCTATGGTTAAAATGGCCATCAGAGCTTTCTTGCGCAAGAGAGCGTCTACGCTGCCATGGATGCTCTTGCACAAAAGCACATCTCTTGTGCAAAAGCACATGGCAGTGTAGACGCTCTCTTGTGGAAGAGTTTTTGCACAAGAACTCTTCCACAAAAGAGTTCTTGCGCAAGAAGCTGCCAGTGTAGACGTAGCCTGAGTGAAGAAAAGAAACTTTTAATGAAAGAGAGAGAAGTCACATGGCATTATCTTGGGGAAAATACCACAACAGAGTTCATTTACCCAAACTTTCTCCATACTCCACTTCAGATGCCCCACTTACAGCTCTGTCTAGTCAGTGCAGACCCTGACACATCATCCAGATGACTCCCCTCCTTGAGCCTGAGGTTAGGCACCTTTGTGCTACTCCTGTAGTCTGCTGGCCGCTCCCGCCAGCCGGTCATTCCCACCAGCCGCTCCACTGACTGCAATGGGTCTGGCTCCTGACCAAACCAGTGATTTCAGCTCTTAGGGTATGTCTACACTAGCCCCCTAGTTCGAACTAGGGAGGCTAATGAGGGTGACTGAAATTGCAAATGAAGCGCGGGATTTAAATATCCCGCGTTTCATTAGCATGTTCCCGGCCGGTTGCGATTTTTGGAAATTGACTAGCCCAGAATAACTGCCCGCGTCTACACGCAGCAGAGAAGGGCGATTCCAAAATAAACCCCTTACTTCGAATTACCAGTTAAACCTCATTCCATGTCAAAGTAAGGCGTTTATTTCGGAATTGCCCTTCTCTGCCACATGTAGACGGGGGCAGTTCTTCCGGGCTAGTCAATTTCCAAAGTGGCGACTGCCCAGGACATGCTAATGAAGCGCGGGATATTTAAATCCCGTGAGTCATTTGCAATTTTGGTTGCCCTCATTAGCCTCTCTCGTTCGAACTTGGGGGCTAATGTAGATATACCCTCAGTGATTTCAACTCTTTAGCCATCACCTAGGCTGCCAAAAGATTCCAGTTTCCACTGGACTAGCAAAAAGACTCCTCATGGAGTCTGCTTTAGGTCTGTCCTTAAAACCAGGGGCAAAGGGGCAGGTTGAGCCAGTCTTTCAGCTCCCCCCTGGCAGGCATGAAGCAGGCTGACTCAGCTCTCAAGGCCGTTCCACCCCAACTCGGTTCACTCAACTCTGGCAGGGGGGAGGCTTGTTCCTCTGACATCTCTTACAATGATGGTTTCTCTCCTGGTGTCATATTTTACAGTTCCCACATTTAGGGGTGGCATGATTTGTGACCCCCACAACAGCCCCAAATTAGTTACAATACACCACATTCCATTCCAACACTGATCCTCCATCAGCCCTGGCTGAATTGGATTTACATAACCACACCTCGGATTCCTTCCCCCTCCTGGCATGAGCTGTATTTACATATTAACCATTAATTATCTTGCAGAGCTAAACAATTGGAGTGAGTATGCCCACCCCCCCAGGGCAGCTTTCTTTTAGCTGGCTGATAGCAAGCAGTGGTGTAGCCTCTGCTTACACTTGCTTCACTGCTTCCTGTCCGTCCTGGCAGAGTGGTGCCCCAGAAATACTGGTGCCCTAGGCAACTGCCTATTCTGCATATGCCTAAGAACAGCCCTGGTTGTGATATGGCGTTTTAAGGGGGTGAAACATTATCCCATTCCCATCACACTCAGGGCTTGTCTATGCAGACATTGAGTTTGTAGCTGCCTGGGATGTAAATCTAGCTTGCACTATCTGCTACTTGCTAATTGTCTATGTGGATCCTGTTGTCATGCACAAAAAGTTCCATTCCATGCTTCGATGTACCCCATAATGAAACACACGAGCCATTTGATAAAGATTTATACTATTCAGATACATTTTTAAATATTTCATGTGGAGTGCAGCTGATTGCCCCTGGCCAGTGAGAACACAGCAGGAACCAGTGCAGTTATAGCTTTTTATATCTTGTGGCTGTTGGCTCAAAGATATTTCAGATGAAAAATGAAAGATCACATGAAAATGGAAACCTGACCATCAGTTTTCAACTATAAGTTGGGAACCCTGTATTTTAGCCAGAGACAAGCAGCATAAACTCATCAAGAAAACCTCTTGATGACTATCATAACACACATTTTAAATTATTATTTAAACAATTGCAAAAGGACATAGTAGTGTTATAGTAAAAGTAATCTTAACAGTGGCCTCACTGGAAAGTCATGCATGTACTGTGTATGTGGTTGGGAGTAACAGGAGCAGAAACTGGGAGTCACTATATACCATGTACAGAAGAGAGAAGAGTTTGCCCTCCTAAATCCAGGAAGAATTTCAGAGTATGTGTGAGAGGTAGTCCTTGTTAGTCTGTAACTAAAAAAAAACATAAAAAACAACAAATGGTCCTGTAGCATTTCAGAGAGTAACCAAAAAATATAGATAGTATCATGAGCTTTCTTGGGCACAGCCCACTTCTTCAGATGACAAATGTGGAACAAAAGGTCCAGGGGTACAAATATATAGCAGGAGAGTGGGGATGAGAAAAAAGCCCTGTCACTTAAAGTATCCATGTTAAATGAAGCTAATAAAGTGGGCTGTAAGTGTCCAATACTTAGCTTTTGATCTCATTTGGGTGTTAAATATAATGGCTCATCCAGTTATACTTTTTGATCACTGCTTGGGCAAATGTATCAAATTTGTATATGAAGGTCAATTCTGCAGACTCTCTCTCTAGCTGGTTCCTGAAATTACTTTGTAAGTGGATAGTCACTTTTAGATCCATTAGTGAGTGCCCTGGCAAATTAAAATGGTCTCCTACAGGTTTCTGTGTGTTACCATTTTAAATATCTGATTTGTGTCCATTAATCCTTTGTCGCAGAGACTATCCAGTTTGGTCAATATACATACATGGCAGAGGGGCATTGCTAGCACTTGGTGGCATATAGCACATTAGTGAATGTGCAGTTGTATGAGCCTCTGATGTGGTGGCTTATGTGGTTAGGTCCTGTGATGATATCGTTTGTGTAGATTTGTGGACAGAATTGGCAACAGGGTTTATTGCAGGGGTGGGTTCCTGGGTGAATATGATGGAAGCATGTTGCATGGTTGCTGGAAAGAATTTGTTTCAGGTTAGGGGGTTGTCTGTAGGCAAGGATTGGCCTTTCCCCCAAGGCCTGTGAGAGTGAGGGATTGTTTTCCAGGATAGGTTGTAGATGGTTAATGATGTGCTGGAGGGGTTTAAGCTGGGGGCTCTAGGTGATGACTAGTGGTGTTCTGTTATTTTGTTTTTGGGACCTATCTTGAAGAGGCTGATGTCTGGGTACTTGTCTGGCTCTGTCAATCTGTTTTTTCACTTCCCCGGGTGGGTATTTAAGTTTTTGGAATGCCTTACAGAGACCCTGTAGGTGTTTGTCTCTGTCTGCAGGATTGGAGCAAATCCGATTGTATCTTAGGGCCTCGCTGTAAACAATGGATCTGATAATGTGTCCTGGATGACAGCTAGAGGCATGCAAATAAGTATAACAGTCTGTAGGTTTCCGGTATAAGGTGGTGGAAATGTGGCCGTCATTTATTGTACTATAGTGTCAAGGACATGGCTCTCTTGTGTGGACTGGCCCAAGTTAAGGTTGATGGTGGGGACGAAGTTGTTGAAATCCTTGTGGAATTCTTTGAGGGTCTCCTTCCTGTAGGTCCATATGATGATTCATCCATGTAGCATAAGTAGAATAAGAGTGTTAGGGGGAGAGCACTGAAGAAACATTGTTTGTCAGCCATAAAGATGTTGGCATATTGTTTGGCCAGGCAAGTGCCCATGGCTGTGCCGCTGACTTGAACATATAAATTGTGCCCAAATTGGAAGTAGTTGTGGGTGAGGACAAAGTCGCAGAACTCTGTAACCAGGTGTGCAGTGATGCCATCAGGGATAGTGTTCCTTACAGACAGCCTGTAATCCATCTTCATGTGGAATGTTGGTGTAAAGAGCTTCTACATCCCTGGTGGCCAGGATGATGTTTTCAGGAAGATTACTGATGTTCTATAGTTTCCTCAGGCAGTCAGTGGTGTCTAGAAGGTAGCTAGGAGTGCTGGTAGGATAGGGTCTGAGGAAAGAGTCAACATAAGCAGGTAATCCTGCTGTAAGTGTGCCGATGCCTGAGATGGTGGGGCATCCGGGATTTCTAGGTTTGTGGATCTTGAGTTTTCAATGGAAAGCCTTAACTAAAGCCATGCTAACCGGTACTGCCATGATACAACTAATTGCTACCCCATTATAGAATCAGCTATCAAAGTTAGTTCCTAAAAATCCTTGCTTCTTAATAAAAGAGAAAAGGACCTAATGCTTTTTATCAGATCAGCCAAGATTTGTATCTTTGCTATTTCACAGTTCAGAAATGGCCACCGGCAGTTGTGTTTAAAAGAGATTTCAACCTGTGGTCCCCTTTAAGAAAGAAAACATCAGTGGAGTGGAGAGATTAACATCAAGAAAACTGCATTTGAATAAGTCATTTGATTTACACATCAATGTTAAATTGTTGCTTGGAATTGCAAAGTGGTGATTTTATTGGCACGTCATCTTTTTTTTTTCTTTTTATGCCTGCTGCTAGTGATAAAAACCTATTACTTGCTTCTATGCAATATACAGAGAAAAGATTTTGATATATCTTGTATGTCTGTCTGACAATTGCAAGGTCTATTACTAGTGTTTGGCATTGAATACGTTGGTAGGAGAAGCAAATAATGGCACACTTTACTTTTTGTTGTTTTAGTTGGCAGGGAAAAGCCCATGGGAACGTCTGCAACACCCAACCAACAAAAGGGAGACACCAGAGAGTCTGAACACCATTTGGAAAAAGCCCAGAAGCCAGTGGCTCAGAGTCCATCAGTTTCTCCTCCCACAAGTAAGGAATAGTTTTCAAAAATCTATATTGCAGTAATGTGATTTGGCTGCCTTTGACATATCTCTGTGATGGCCTACTCTAAGGACAACACCAGATAGGTTATCTAGACTGTTGCAATATACACTGTGGAGCTGAATTGCTCGTTAACAGCCTTGCTGTTGTCTGAAAAAGCAATGAAGTTTATCATTATTGGTTAGCCCTATAAATGATTTGACTAATTTCACTAGGCTGGTGTTGAATAAATTCTTATAATATAGCCCATCTCTTTTCCCTACTACAATGAGCCACTCTACATTCTATATAACTGTGCTAATACAGTACAGGGCCTATACAACTGCCCACTGAAGTCAATGGAAGTCTTTCCATTTCATCTATTTCACTTTGGATGAGATACTAACTACCTTTAAAAAAAGTTTGGATATGGCTACATCATACTGTTGTGTGTAATTTACTGGTGGGGAGGGTGTCAGGATTCTTGGCCCAGTACTTTGCTGCACCCAATATCCACTGGGTGAAGATGAGGAAGCCCTATTCCCAGGACTGGCTGGGTGAGAGGTTATTAATGCTGGTCTGCTCCATATCCTCATGTGGCCCTCAAGAAGCCATAACCGGCTCAGCACTGCCGCAGCCTTCAGCAGTTCTCTCCCCTCAGTAACCTGCTACATTGAGGGTGGCATAAAGGCATTAAGACCATATTGTATAGGGCAGGGCTGGTTCTTTAGTGTACAGTGCCTAGCAGATTGTGGACACTAGCATCATACAAACAAACAATAACAGTGATTCACCAGCGATCCCACTTACAGTGGTAGGTGTTTGAGTTGGAAAACTCTGGGTTTTGGTGTCTTTCTTTTTTCTTTTTGCAAAAGTTTCAGTATTTAATAAACAAACAAACAAACAAACAAACAAAAAACCACATTCCACCCCACCCCCCATATTTCTAACCAAATGGAAATGTCTGCTCTTCAACCACAAAGATTGCTGTTCGATAGTAACTGTTGGGATATGTAAAAATTAATAGGAGTCTGGGATAGTGGTAAGGAATTCAGCCACAGCAGGCATTACCCTTGAACATGCTCTTTTCCTTCATTTCTGCAGCCTAAAAAATAGATAAGCATGCAGCTGCTCTACTTTGTTGTGTCTTTTGCTTATCCTCATTGGCCCTGTATAAAACATTTCAGGGTTAAATTTCTTGTAATCTCTGTAACCTGCTGATTTAAAAAGTTGGTAGTGTAGAAAAGTGTTGATTCAATTAGAAATTCTGTAAATAGTAATTAGGGGTGGGTATAATTGTATTAAATACTTGTTTATTAATATCCATTTTATGGGAGTTCACATTACTAAATAAGGTTTTAGAAAAAGTAGTGATAAACATGTGAATTAACATCCATGTTCTGGCAGGATTATGGATGTTGCCAGACCTGAGAGTTCTATTTCAGGGACAACAGTGCAATAGTGAAAGTGAGGGGCTAAATGGCCACTATCAGAGACCATAGTGTAGCAAAGACTGGAAATTTGGATGGGCCCTGAATTCGGGGTAGAAGAGACATACAATACTAGCTCAGCTTCTCTGCCAAAGCCACACCCTCTTCTCAGCCCTGCTGCCCCCAGTCACAGGGTTTCACCTGCTGAGTTCTTACGTGCATAGGGGTGGCACAGAAAAAAGCAAGGCAGAGCTGCCTGAGTGTAGCTTTCTACAAGGCATAGTTCCATCCTGAATGGCAGGTGCCAGAGTGGTGCTCTGGGCTGCTGTGGCAGCACTACATGCCTGCTCAGATATGGGTGGGTGTGGATGCTACGTGGAAGGGCCACAGCCCACCCAGAGCCACCAGTGGCTACACTCCTGATCAGAGAGCTACATAACTAGCTGCTACCTCAATACTGAGGGTACCTGTATTAAGCAGAGTCTTTTAGGAGAGATTTACTGTATCCTTTGTGCTCCTTTCAGACACATTCTATACACCTTGGCAATTGTTTATTTTTAGTATGCTTTATGTACAAAGTAAAAAAGGATTTGACTTCTGTTTTGGTTTCAATGGAAATGATGATGCAGAGAGACAATCCCAGGATTGATCTACTTATTGCATAGGATTCACCCTGGAGATGATTTTTCCCCCTTATAATTAACCTTGACATAACCTGCCAGCGAATTTATTAGAATTAGTCCTCGTTCATTTTGTTCTAGAGTCAATGTGAGCAAAGACAAAGGTAGAATGACTCGCTGAAGCAGCTTGACTATTTGTCACTCCATCACAATGTGCCTCTTAGAGCTGTCAGACTGAATGTTTGTCGTAATGGATTTGTATCCTGGTGCCCTGGAGTGTATAAACTCCCATGATTAATTCAGGTTAACCATCAAATCCTCTTGCAAAACTGAAATATCTCATAAGACTCACAGACTTTAAGGTCAGAAGGGACCATTGTGATATTCTAGTCTGACCTTCTGTACTTTGCAGGCCACAGACCCTCACTCACCTACTCCTGTAAGAGACCCCTGACCTCTGGCTGAAGGCAAAAACCCTAGGCTACGCCTACACTACAGGGTTTTTGCGCAAGAAAATTTACAGTAGAATGGCAGAACAGAGGACTTTTTGCAGTGTAGGTATACCTCTTTCTATGAGGAATAACTCCTTTTTGCACAAGAGTTCTTGAACAAAAAGATGTGTGTGGACACTCAACAGGGGTTTCTTGCGCAAAAAGAGCTTATCAGAAAAAGCACAGGTGCTCTAATAGCCATTTTGTTAATGGCAATCAGAGCTTCCTTGCGCAAGAGCGTCCATGCAGTGTGGACTTTTGTAGTGTGGATGCACTTTTATGCAAGAAATTTTTGTGGAAGATGTCTTCTGCAAAAAGCTTCTTGCACAAAAAGCCTGCAGTGTAGACGTAGCCCTTGAGACTCTGCTGATCTGATCTGTAGGACAATTCCTTCCCAGTCCCAAATATGATGATCAGTTAGACCTTGAACATATGGGTGAGACACGCCAGGCACATACCTGGGAGAGAATTCTGCCTAGTAACTCGGAGCCCTCCCCAGTTAGTATCCCATCTCTGGCCACTGAGGATTTTTGCTACCTAAGTCGCGGATGGGCCACATGCCATTGTAGGCAGTCCCATCATACTGTCTGCCAGGTTTCTTTGCCCCCTACTGCTCCCCCTAGGAAGGCAGTTCCAAAGCTCCACTCCGCTGATGGTTAGAAACCTTTGCCTAACTTTGAGCTTATACTTATTGATGGCCAGTTTATACCCATTTTTTCTTAAAACTGTGGTAAGCAAATGCCATCAACATACATTCCTACAAAGGAACTGATTATAATATGAGATTTAGGGTTGTTCAGGTATATTCATATATCTGAACATTAGAATATAGACATAATTATTTTCAAGGCAGGGGCAGTGTCTGCTTCTGTGTTTGGGAAGCAGTAGTGTGCTTATTAGAATCTGCCATGATTTTTGCTCCTCTTTGTCAGTTACAGCTGGAGGCTGTTAACCTTCAAGTGCAAGGCCAATCAGGACATTGGTGAAGGCCAGGAATGACCAAGAGAGTGTATGAGAGTCTCTGGAAAGGATTCTGCAAAGGGATTTAAATTAAATTTGATTCTCTGTTATTGCCAGTGTGTTCTTTCAGTCTTGAACAATGAAAATTTCAATAAATTATACGGGATAGATTATAAGCCTGTTACTTCTGTTGTACAGTTTCAGAGGTGTAGTCGTGTTAGTCTGTTTAAGCAAAACCAACATGGAGTTCTGTGGCATCTTAAAGACAAACACATTTATTTGGGCATAAACTTTCGTGGGCTGGAGCCTACTTCATCAGATGGATGAAAATGCTCATAAATAAATTTGTTAGTCTTGAAGTGCCACAGTACTCCTCGTTCTTGTTGTGTAGTAGTTTATTTCACAAATAGAGCCATCAGTTTACAATGAAGTAAGATGCATTTTCATGTGGACAATAATAAAAGTAATGTATCTGGAAAGAACTCTATCTAATTGATGATGTCATTGTGTTGGATAGCTACATTTATAGAAAGCAGTGTTAAAGTTATATAATCAATTGTATGAACAGTTTTTATTATTATGCTAAAATAAATATTATACTATAGTTTCATGATTACAGCTACAAATAGCAATCCTAATGAAGTTCACTTCAGATCAAGTATCACTGTTCACTGTTCAAAGTTTGTTTTTAGTGTGGAATTTGGGCTTTTTAATATCATGGCTGAAAATCCCATTCATACAGCATTTCTTGTGACATTATTATTTCTGTAGCATGATGAGCTTGGTTGGCACCTTACAGACAAAATATTAATACACAACACAAGAAAAATAACACAAACAAGAGTGAGGCATCTTACAATCTCTTGGGAAGATTCCTCAATCCTCTCTAGGGCGATACACTGATATTTTCCATTGGAGTGTTGTCTGAGTAAGGATCCCAGATCCATACTACTTAACAAACAAAAAGGAAATTTTCTTTGGTATAAAAACAAAATACACAGGTATCAAGAGGTACTATACTTTTTAATCAATGAGGAATCTAAATAGAGGTATGTTGGTGGGAACTCTCTTAGTCCGGTTTAAGATATGCAACTCCGGATTTTGCATAGCTGGAATCGGCTTACCGTAAGCCGAGCCTTGGTGGTGCCCACACTGTGGGAGGCTGACGGGAGCACAGGCTTCTGTTTGCTTTCCTTACTCCTTGCAGAATGAGGTGTATCAGATGCTGGCGGGGGGCTGTCCTCAGCATTCGATTTACGGGTCTATATTAGACCTGCTAAATCGAATGCTAGAAGATCAACCTATGGAGGGTCCATCTCGCAAATATAAACATGCCCTTAGAGAACATATTCTTTAGCTATTTATGTTTTCTACCTTATTGTTCCAGTATAGGATTGTACTGTATTATTGGTGATGTATTTATGCGGATGGAATATTTATCTTCCTTTTCTTTTACTGCAATATCTTCTCTCTGAGGTAGAGCAGTTAGGCATAGATGGCAAACTCTTCAAAGCAGGGATGGTACCTGCCTATGTATGCGGACAGCACCTTTTTGTCAGCACTATCATGACAGAATAATATTTCAGACATATGACTATTACTAATCCATTTGAATTAGAAATATTCAAAATTATGTTCCTCCCTCTAAGACGCCATTCATTCATGCTTCACTTCCAGGTTTGTCATCTGAGATTTGGAAGTTTATCTTTTCCTAAACGTTGGGTGAAAGATCAGTGGAGGCAGTCACTGAAGTGAATTTATCTCTCTTCCAAAATTAAATTTGGTCAGGCCACCAGCTTGTAAAATTTACTTGTAATAAGTTGTGTTCCTCTCCAGTGGCTAATCCAGAGAGGCTAACAACCTACTATGCCTGAAAGCCGACAGCATTGCTTCCTTTAAGTTAAATGGCAGAGGTCTGTGTTCTGATATTATGCTCATTTTGTGACTTTCGAGTTAGAATCTGATATTTTAACACAGTAAAAAATTCAGGTTTTTTTGAAGGGTAAAATTGAAAATGGGTGCTTGGATACATTTGAAGAAATATGAGTTCAAAGCTGTTCTTCCATTTAATTTCCTCAGTCCCTTTTTTATTTGAAATGTAATTTGATTGTGCTTTCAGGCACTAGTGATTCTGTCAAATTGCGTATTATGGCATCAATCCAAGAAAGCACTTGAGTATAAACTTAACTTTAAGCACATGAGTAATCCTATTGATACCAATACTAAATTATCCTAAATGCTGGATGATAAAATTATCCTGCTCGGTATAAAATTGTTTTAAACAGATAATGAGGGCCTTCACAACAGACACAAAAAACCATTCCTGTCATGGGTCCTGTGAAGAAGTAGGAACCAGCTTATTCTAAAACAATAGGACCAGTAGAGCACATGAGATGGCCCAACACAGGAAGAGTTTCTGTCCCCTATCTCCCTGCACTTTTTGCAAGCAGTTCAGTAAAGAGCATTATACAGACTCTCTTGTCAATTTCATTTTTGCTACCCTTGGCAGCAACAGACCCTGAATAAGAAATTTCCTGAACACTGTCTATATAACTGTTTGATATATATATCTATATATCTATATCTATATCTATAGATATAGCTATATATATGATTCCTCTCATTCTTACTTAGCTTGCACATATTTTAAAACAAAGAGCTGCTATTTCAGTTTTATCATATCGCTCTCTCCATTTTTAAATGTCTGACTTCCTCTTCTGACTGTGACAATGCATTATTCCACAATGAAGATAGGTTAAAAGATCTTAGCTGCTGGTGTTGCCACTGAATCACACAACATTGTGGGGATAGCAGGCTAGGATACATTTAAGATGCTTGGTCTTTTCCATTTTGATTTTAGTAGTTCAACTTAAGCTAACCAGAATGTTGTGGATTAGATAAGAAACATAAATCAATCTTTTTAGGCTCCCTCCCTTATAGTGAAAAAAATACAATCCTCTCTCTATTATGTTTCCCCTTATGTGCTGATGTTACAACAGGGACAGTCAGTTTTATGTCAATTTTGTTGCACCACTAATGTTCTATATTTTGCAGAGAAAATGAAAAATACCCACGGTACCAAGTATTCTCTTCCTTCAGATGATGAATGGAAAGTGTCAGTGCTGACGGGAAATGCAGGAACTCATGCAAATGTCACACTCTGGATATATGGAGACAAAGGAGTAGCTGGACCGATAACTCTTGGCAAGGACAACCGAGAACAGCTCTTTCTTCCCAGGAAAGAGGATGAATTTCAGGTAGCTAATGAAGGCTGGGAACATCATTTTACTGAATACCTTTCCAAAGATAATTCTGTCATGTGATAGAGAAAATGTTTTCTCCTTACCTTTACTGCATAAATTAAATTTATAGCTAATGTATCTGAATTCTTTATTAAATCAGCTCAATACATATAGTACATGACAGAAAAAATATTCTTTTCTCTTGTATCTTAGAGAAGCAGGAGAAACTGCAAAAATAAATTGCTTTCTTTAAGGCAGTTAGTTTAGGCAGTAGGTTTGAAACTAGTCTTAGAAATCATCTACCTCTGCACAAATCATATCCACTGAACGATGTGTATCATTTACCAGATCTTTATAAATGAAATGCATTCTTGAATACACTGTTGTAAGTATGGCTCAAAAATGACTACTGCATGGTTGGCTGTGCTAAGCATCATAAACCTGCTGCTTCCCCCCGACTAATGCCCTGATAAAAGACTGAGATTTTAAAAGTTTACACATGGTATTAATAGATCACAATAACATGCCCGTTGCACTGTCAGGATATGATCCTGTTTATATCCCACAATGAACACAAAAGGAATTTTGCATTGACTTTATTAATACAATGAGGATCCATTTTGTAATGGTAGTAGGATGGAAGAAAGAAATTACTATTAATAAAGGGCTAAAACTTCTGTTGGTACTCACATTTAGCTTTTATAGGAAGAACATATCCTCTTTTGTTCTTTCTACTAGTAGCCATATGTTAATGAATTAACCAGAAATGATACTTCCCTTCATAGACTAGAACTTGCTGTGTGTGCATTTTCTATACTGTAGAGTTATGACTCAAACCAATGTCCTTATAATCCATAATAATGAATAAATAAGTACTTTTGAAAAAGTGGGGTTTTGTCCATGAAAGCTTATGCTCAAAAAAATCAGTTAGTCTCTAGGGGTGTGTCTACACTGCACCACTATTTCGAGATAACTAGCGTTATTTCGAAATAACAATGTGAGCGTCTACACAGCCATTCTGTTATTTCAAAATAATTTCAAAATAATGGACGGCTTATTCTGAAATCTGTAAACCTCGTTCTACGAGGAATAACACCTATTCCGAAATAGCTATTTTGAAATAAATTGTGTGTAGACGTTCCAAGTCTGATATTTCAAAATAGCCCCCCACCAGGGCCATTCTAAGTTATTCCTCCTCCGTTCCTCCTGGGGCTCTAAATTGATAGAGCATGTCTACATTAGGGAAGCCAATTTAGAGGCTTCCCTGCAGTGTAGATGTGCTATTTTGAAATAAGCTATTTCAGAATAACTATTCTGGAATAGCTTATTTCAAAACAGCCATGAAGTGTAGATGTACCCTAGAGTGCCACGGGACTCTTAATTGTTTTTAAGGTATTAGCTGGGATGCTAGTTTTGGAAATACGCACACAGTATATTTCACATAACTATGACCCACTGGGAACTCCTTTCTCCTACGAGTGAATAATTCATAACCAGTTTTGAGTGATAGCGTGTCTGCAATATTAACTTCTCTCCCTGGCCACAGATTCCCCAAGATATGGACCAATTGTCCTACTACAAGATAGATATCTGTTATAGCTGTGCCCCATGGATATTGATCTTGAAGAAAAGAAGAATGTCTCCATCAGCACCATGGGCTGTTATACTCCACACACTGATGCTCTGGCTTTCAGGCCTGACATAACAAATATCACTACAACATTTCCCTTCGTTAGCCTGCAGTAGACAAATCCATCAAAAGCTAGCTGATGAATAAGAACTCTTTTAAAAAGTGACACTGTTTTGTACCTGTGGATCAGTGTGAGTATAGCAGTTGATTGAAAGAGGGTCAGGAATGCAAGATTGGTCTTTTTACTAATTCTCTTTACTGCTTGTGTGCTTGAGCCTGATGTGTTTCCTCTTGCACTGTGCTAAAGTGGGAGACTTCACTTTTTTTCCTTTTTAAAGTGATTGAATTCATCAGAGGGCTAGCTAGGAATTCTAGAAAGAAAATTGCCTCAGACAGCATTACGGTAATCCAGGGCAATTTGAATCTCTTTCCTGAAAGCTTCCCTATTGCCAAACTCATGCAGACAGGTATCAGAAAGTGAAAATACCCTTGCTTTTAGGAATAAAAGGAATCACATCCCTTACTCAGGAAATAAACATTACCCGCTGAATCCCTTTTGAAGCTACTCACATAAGAAAAGGTTGCTTAGGCATGCTATACTTTGTATAGGGCTATGCCCTTGTCTAATAATTGTACCAAAGGGAATTCTTCTTTTGGTCGTCAAATGGGTACTAAGCCTGTTCTATCAGATCTCACCCCTTACATTTCCACAAAGGCCAATATATTTCCTGTTGGTGTTGACACAAAAGAGGGCCAGATGACCGGCCAGCTGAACCATTAGCCAAATGGGATGGAAAAGGATAACCAAAATAGCCATAAAACATGACGGTCACACATTTTTAAAGTCTTTGAATGAAAGGATACCCTTATTCTAACACATCGTATCATCATAGCATTGTCCTCAAACATTATTTGTCCTGGCCACGCAACAGTGCAATGTTCTTATAAATGGTTTTAAGACAGCTGGGCCTAGAATTAAGAGTTGGGGAAATATTGAACTACAAGGAGAGACAAGGCAACTTTATTTTTATGAATGAAAATAGAAAGTAGGTGGATAATACATGTGTAGGGATTTTTAACTGAAAGGGTAAAAAGAAAGCTATTTAAAACAATTCAGATAGCTCTATGGGATTTGAACCAGCAGTGAGCTGGGTTAGGAAAAAGGAAAATATGACAGAGGATGCTGCCATCAAAACCTTTTAGTCAAAAGAACACTCACTGAGAAATACTGAGACAGTTGATCTGCTTTCGAAGTATCTGAGAACTTCTATTTCTAGTACAGTATATAGGATGGGAAATAATTTATATTAAATTTAAAAAATGGTAACAGTTCAGCATCAAAACAGACATGAAAAAATTGGATAGAATTGGGTTATAACAGTATCCTTTATATTTAAGGCATTACAAAATGCTATACAAAGTAAAGGTGCAAGTGAAATGCAAACTGTAGCCATCAAAAAGTTAGGAACTCATCCGTGACTTTTGAAGGTTTAGTGAGCTCTGTGTAACATGTTTGGTATTGGTTTATTTCGGCCTTTTTTCCTCAGTACAATTATATAATCAATATTAGGATATATAGTAAAACTCCAATTGTCCGGCATCCAGTGGTCTGGCACTCCCGATAGTCCGGCACCAACTGGAACCCAGAAGTGCTCTGGCCAGCCGGACAATTGGAGCTGCTCTGTGCTGCTTTCCCAAGTCCGCCGCTGCTACTGCTGAAACTGACCAGCGGCGGACTTGGGGAAGCTGTGGAGCAGAGCAGCTGGGGTGCTGCCGGGAGCCGAGCGGGGGGGTGAGGAGCAGCGCTGCGGGAGCAACCGGGCAGCACCCCAGCTGCTCTGCTCCGCAGCTTGCCCAAGTCTGCCGCTCGTCAGTTTCAACAGCGGCAGCGGCGGACTTGGGGAAGCGGCACAGAGCAGAGCAGCTGGGGTGCTGCCGGGCGCCGAGCAGGGGGGTGAGGGGCAGTGCTGTGGGACCAAGCCGGCAGCACCCCAGATGCTCTGCTCCGCATCGCTTCCCTAAGTCCGCTGCTGCTGAAACTGATGAGCGGCGGACTTGGGAAAGCTGCAGAGCAGAGCAGCTGGGGTGCTGCCCGGTTGGTCCCGCAGCGCCGCCCCTCACCCCCCTGCTTGGGGATAACTACTGCAGTCTGGGGGGTGGGGAGCCCGCTCCCCTCTCCTTCCGGAAACTCTTGGCGGTGGTGCGGGGCTTCCCCCGCCTTCCTGCAAAACGGTGGAGGGTTCTCCCCTCGCCGTGCCATTCCCGCCCAGCCCCTGGACACAGTGCAGGTCCAGCAGACCCGTCACAGCCCCCCTGCTGGAATACCTCCTGATACTCCGGCATATCCGATAATCCGGCACCACCTAGGTCCCAAAGGTGCCGGATTATCGGAAGTCTACTGTATGTTAGAAATTATTCTGTGTTGCTCTAATGCATCATGAGATATGTTGTTTTGCTGGATGGTTCACATTTCCATACTCATAAATGAGACAGATGCGCTGAATATTTGTCAAAACAACTCTGCAAAAAGGCAGCAATTTCTGGAAAGCACTCCTAGGTCTAAATGTACCTCTGAATGTTGCCTGCACTTTGATTCTCCATTCCATACCTTGTCCATACCAGTCGTAGATCTAGGATTCAGAAGACCTAGCAAGTTTATATACTTACAGTGGCATCTCTACTGTTTATTTTCTGACCCGACTTAAAGGGAAACTGCCGGTATTGAGAGATTAAGATTCGTCTGGAGGATGCTGAATTTAGTTATATTGTGGTCACTATTATTGAGTGGCCTAACTATAGTTGCTCCTTGAACCCTGTGTGTTATTTAGCCCTAAGTCAAGAACAGCCATTCTTCTAACATGCTATATAAGTACCTGTTCAAGGAAGCATGTGTTTAGAGTGGGATGGGCAATAACATGGTGGTGATTCACCAGGCTTCGTCCTTGGCAGGCTGCCACTATATTTACCTGCACAGCCATAGGTACCAGTGATCACAGCTCCTGTTGGCCACAGATCACTGTTCCCAGCCATTGGGAGTGGCAGGAAGTGGCACGGACTGGGAAACCCCTTCCTGCTGTTCCCATTGCCAGTACCTGCTGCCATGCAGGTAAATATAGCAGTGGGGGCCCACCAGGAGCTAACCCTGATGGACTGGATCTGGACTGCAGACTGGTAGTTGCCCATTCCTGGTTTAAGGTGTCATAAAATTGCTTCTCTAACACTTCTTTCATTTCCTCAGAGAGGTAGCCATGTTAGTCTGTATCTGCCAAAACAACGAGGAGTCCTGTGGCACCGTAGAGTTTCTATGGTGCCACAGGACTCCTCATCGTTTTAATGTCTTTCATTGTGACAAATAGCCAGTTTATATGTAGGCAACTGAACTTGTTTGCTGGTTTTTCTTTTCAAGCTATAGACCCCAATCCTGCATTGGAATCTGCTTGAGCAGATCCCTGTGCCGGTGCATTTGTCAGTGGGACTTGGTGCACATGCAAGGTTTCACTCTGGAGATTCTAATGCAGTAGTAGGGCCTGAGTTTTCTCTTTGATCTCCTTCAAAGTTGGTTACTCAATCCCTTTTTCCTCAACAGGAAGTTGAGGGTACATTGGTATTCATATGATCCTGCCTGCTCAGAAATTATTTGCCTGATTCTCATGTCATATTAGTTTTATACCAGGGTCGCTCCACTATCAGTGAAGGAGTCAGTCCTCACTTAGACCAGTGTAAGTGAGAAGAGAATCAGGCTCTTAGATGCCATGGACTCTTTTAGATACAGTGCTAATCTTCCTCTTCTAGTAGCTAACCTTTTCCACCTAGACATGTATTACTATATCCCACTGAGTTTTTGAAATGCCCTCACATGTCAATAATGCCTATTACATCAGTGTCCTCTTCCACTGCTGGGCATTGTAGTTCATCTATTTTTTATTGTAAGCATCTCACATTGATGTAGTCTGTTTCTTTTTTCACTTTTGATGGCATGCCTATTGTTATTCAACTTCCTTTTCTGCAGCTCTTTGACTTTTCCAGAATGTTCCTCTTTTATGAAGCATCCCTCCTTCAGCTCAACTGTGATTTCTGACCTGTCTTTTACTAGACAGATATATTTTTGTGTCACTCAGTGGCCAGCTTTGACCAACCCTTTTCCTCCCAAATGGCCAGTTGAAACCATCTAAAAAATGTTATTAATTTTCTTTGCCGGCATCATGGTTCCACTGGGGCTAAGGTGGAACCCTTTCTATTATCCTGGAGTCTAGGCAGAAGTGAAACTGAATAGCCTATTTTCAGGCCCAGATTTAAAAAATAGGCAGTCCCAGGTTGGCCTAAAAAGAGTATGAATTGTTGCATGCCTATCTTCGTACACATAGGTATTTCACCTTCTCAGGGAATTGGGAAAGAATTACAGTTGTGCTTGTGGATTTTATGCCTAATTTTTTAAAAGATGAGGCCCTTGTTGGCTTACCTGAATGAATAGCAAAAAATGCAAACACAGCATAAACTGTGGAAAGTTTATTAATTTTTTCTTTCACTTCCAATAAGCTAAAACACAGGAAAGGAAATATTTAGAGGGTTTTTTGCAAAGCCATCATGAGAAGATAGCAGTCAAAATCCAGATGACGACACTTTTTGTTGAAAAGCTTTTCACCCCGCACATGTGAGTCAGTAGAATTCGGTAAGGCAGCCTTCTAATCATGAATCAGCTGCAGGGGCAGTTCTCCAATGGCAGCTTTGGTTAAACAAGCCTCTAACCTTCACATCACAAGCTAAGCAAGCCTGAAGTACTGAGCTACAATGCTTGATCCTTAATTTACGTGTTATGCTGTTTTGTGTTTAAATTCAGGTTGAAATAAAGTACATTGGAGAATTCTATAAGATAAGAATAGGACATGATGGAACAAGCGAATACCCAGAATGGAAGTTAGAAAAGGTAAATCTTTGTGATTAATCTGCTGATGAGTCTTCAGCATAATCAGTGCTTTAATCCATTGCTTTGTGACTTTATAATAAATTTTGGAAAAACTGAATGGCAGGTGGGTGTTATTAAAATAATAATAATAATAAATGCTTATTTGGCATATTTCATCTCAAATCACTTTATAGAAAAGGGTAACATTTTATGCATTTTACAGACGAGATAACTGAGGCAGAGAGTAGTATAAGAGACTTTCCCAATGTCACTAGGCAAGTTCATGTCAGAGTCAGGAATAGAGCACACCCTAAGTTTTATCTAGTAAGCGACTTCTGCTGGATAAACTTAATCCTTAGAGTGCCCTGTGCTCACCAAATGGATCTATGTTACTCATTAAAATATCCAAATGCATTATAAAATCTATTAATAACTTATTAGCTATAAGGAACTCGACACAGGACATTTTTGGAGTGTGGTGACAATTTGGGGTAATTCACTCAGTTTATCACTAATTCACAGCTTGGTTGGTTTTGGTTAAATCAATGTTTTTCAATCTTTTTTCATTTGTGAACCTCTAAAAAATTCACACAGAGGTAATATGCTGACCCCTGCAGGGGTCCACAGACTGCAGTTTGGAAGCCACTGGGTTAAATGAATCTGTAGCATAAGATATCTGAAGACTAGCTGACAGACTTACCTGCAATGAAAGCCCTTACTGAATGTCAAGGCAACATGGTGGAATGTTTTATTTGCAAAAACAATGAAAACTTGTGATTTTTCTTTCTTTTTTGGCCCATTTCTACTTGTTGTATACAACCACAGAGTCCTTTGATCATGGTATATACTGTATATCCTAGAGCATGTAAATACTTACTTCCCTGGGCCAATGAGTGACTCTTGGACTTAGGGATTCCGGGGGAAGGGGAGCTAATTTTTTAGTTAACCAGGGCATTCAGAGAGGGTGAAATTACGGACAAATTGTGAAATCTAAAAATACATGCAATCAAAGCACACCAAAGCATTTATATAAATGTATTATCACTGTTAAGTGACATTATCCAGCTCATAAAAGGGATGGGACAGAACCAAAACTTTGAATTCAAATTCCTACAAACTTAGCATTATTAGCATTTTTTTCTAATGTGCCAATCACTGTGGTATATAAGTGCCAATTTTGAAGCATTGATACTCTGTCAAATTTTGTATCCTAAAAAATGGCACTGTGTTTTTCAGTTTGCTATAAATTGCTTTAACTTTATCTCTTGAGAATGGCTGTGAAAGGTCACAGAATTTCAACTGCACCATGGACAACTGCATGGGAAAAAAAATCGAAAGTATGTCTATAATAGGCCAGTCATACCCTTGCATACAATAATATGCTTGGAAGACACATTTCAGAGCTACTCAGTGGCATAATTCTACTTATTGCGCTGAATAATATGTGAGCATATTTGGTAAAATAAATTAATACTAACATCAAATATTCTTTTAAGAATTCTAGACCAAATACCTATGCTTAACCTGCAGGTATGCCTTTTATTCTACAGTTTTGTCTTTCTAGGCCTGAAACCTAAAACCAAAACTGCATGGCAATAACAGATTTTGAGATTAGCTCAGAGGCCTGCAGTTTAGGAGTATCAAACCTGAATACAAGTTTAAATATTTCAGTTTTGCTCAAAGGATTTCAGGAAATCTATTTTCTAGCCTGTTGATTACAGGACATTTTTTTAATATGTTGGTCCAAACTTCATAGGGTAACTCTGGGATTTCAAAGAATTTCCTTCACTTAAGAAAACCAATTAACTTGAAAGATGTGTTTTTTGTCAATGCAGCTAATATTGTTGCTCTGATTCAGCAGGAGGAGCTGTGCCAATAACCATTTCAGGTTATTCTGTAAATTCAATTAGTGATTAAAAATCACTGCTGCAAAAAGTATTTCATGTTGGAACACAAAATGCTCTCTTTTAAATAAATATTATTTTAAGTAAAATAAATGTCCATTTTAATGGGGAAGCAACAACGAAAAGGAATCTTTTCTCCCCATCTAAAATGCATTTTTAGAATTTAAGTGCAAAAATCTAATTTCATAATTTTAATCATAAAGCTTTTTCTCAGAATGCCATCTTTCAAACAGCATCAAGAATGTAGAGACAGAATGGTTTTGGCACTGAATGCCTGTTGCTAATGAAGGCTGTGGAAGGGAAAACTGTAGTATATGCTGCTATAATTGAAAGCCAATAATAACCATTTTTAAGAAGGTAATGGAAAAAGCTCCTCTAATAACATGAAGCAACAAATATAACAGTTATTACCATAGCACTCAGTAGCAAATAGCTTAGAATTTGGATCTGGAATGATTTTAAATTGGGGGGAAAATGTAACTGTGTTTGGGTGTAGGGTTTTGATTTGTTCCATTGAAGAAGCAGGAGCCAGCTACCGAATTTGGATCTAGATCACCAATTTCGACCCACAGATTTCTTAGAATCTATGAAAACACTTGCTTCCCCCACTAATGTTGAGGGGTTCTGATTTAGGAATTTGGTTTTAGCTTGTTTCCATTTCTAATAGATAGCTCCTCTAACAGATCCATCTCCCATTCCAAAAACCTATTCTCACTGCTCATTTTTTTCAGAATGGTTTCATTGTGTAGTTCACAAGGCAGTTTTCCACTGAATTTATCTATAGACAAAAATCAGAACTGTTGACATTTAATAGGGTAAGAAGGCAAATTTAATTCATGTGTTTGCTCACACTAAAAATAAGATTGTTTAAGAACTCTTAGCAGGTAAAAAGACTAGATGTTGGCAGTTGTAGCAGAGATACCAAGGAATGAATGAGCATAAAGATTCTCTCCAAAGATGGTCTTTCTAGTTTCAGGTGGTAGAGGCACATTAGTAAAGTAGTAGCACAATTAGAAATGGGCTCAAACAGTACATTTTTGTGTTGGGAGTGCAGGTCCTGTGATTTTATTTCATGGCAGAAAAAGATGATAAAAAACACATGAAGGAAAATGTACCTCTTCAGTATTAGGCACTGCAGAACTGGAGAAACTGGATTGCATCATGTTGCTGATGGTTCTTCCCTAGGTGACACTGCAACATGTAAAGAGCAGGCAGACTCTACATTTTCCAGCAAACAAATGGTTGTCGAGAAGCCATGGAGACGGAGATATTGTATGTGAACTCCCTGTAGAAGAAGCAGGAAAACCCATTTATCCAAGTATGTGTATACTTCAGAAGTACATATTTAGATGCACTGGATTATGGTTAGCTGAGTTATATCCCATGAACAGTATATTCAGAAAGGCGTTCTTAGTAATCTCAAAACAGTAACATTTAGTTCTTGATAATATAATCTTTGCAAAGGTATGCATGCCAAATTTATGATAGTGTCTTCATTATGAGTAAAGGGTGAACATGTGAATTGTGATCTCTCTGTATGAATAATTAATTGGTGTTTCCTTTCTTTGTTTTTGCAAGTTGTAAGATACCACATTTATGTTTACACTGGCCATTTGGAGCAAGCTGAAACAGACTCACTGATCTACCTATGTATCTATGGAAAGAGAGGAGATTCTGGTTTAAGGCTTCTGCATAAATCTGACATGCCAGTGAAATTTCAGAGAGGAATGGTAAGTCTGAGCAAGGAAGTTTGCATATTTACAGCCATGTTAAAAGTGGCCTTTATACGTGCTTTAAAATTGGTTTTGAGGGGAACTAATCAAAATCTTGGATATAGATACACTTCATTTATTTAGTCACTCTTTTATTCAAGATTTTCATAGATATAATACAGTGCCTGTGGTGCTTACCATTTCTGGGAGATAATATTATAAGTGAGGCAAAAACAAGACTTAGTAAATCAGAAATTAAAAACAGAATAAAAGTAAAATGGGAAGTGGGGGGAACATTAGGGAGAACAAAAGAATAGAAAAAGAAAGGAAAAAAACCCAAAGATGATGAGAGAAGCCACACGGGAAAATACAGACATATTCAGTCAAAGCAGAAGAGATCAAAACTGGACACAAATGAGTGCACAAAAATTGTTTCATGGCTTCAGATCTCAGTAGGAACATTTGCTGTCTCTTTCGTCTAATACATGGCAGTTTTGTAAAGCATTCTGATACCGATGAATGCAATCCAGGTGTAAATGAAACTATCTAATTTGTCTTTCATGTACCTTAAGAGCCTTTCCATAAGTAAAATACATATGCGGCATTCTGCAGTGTGGTTTGCTGGACTGAGTAAGGGACTGAATTTCAGAAATTACTGAGTTCTAATTCTGGTCTTGTCACTGAGGGTACATCATAGTGCAAAAAACCACCAGTGTCTGGCCTGTGTCAGCTGACCGGGCTTGTGAGGCTGAGGTCGCAAGTCTTTAATATGGTAATGTTCATGCTTGTCCCAGAGTCTGGGCACCAATCCTTGCCCAAATGACTACTCTTTAATTTTATAGACACCTAATATATGCTGAGTTTCTGAGTACTCTTGGCAACTCACTTGGCTTCTGCTATGTCTCAGTTTTTCCATCTGTAAAATGGGAGAAAATAAATGTGTACTAACCTCACAGGTTGTATTGACATATTTGAGGAATACCTATAATATGCAAAGCTTTCCAGCACCATGGAACATCCCAGATCTACTGAGAAACTGAAGATGGATCTGGGCTAATTTAAGAGCAAAGAATATAATTTTGCTCCTTTAGTAATTCAGTAAATATAAAGTACAAAGAATTTGAAATTCAGGACATTAAGCTGTCTGAGAGAACTGTTAATATGAGAGTGTCCTGTATTATGTAATTTATACAAAAAGGCTAAGAATGAGAAGATTCTGTTCTTCACCTCATTTGTTGCAGAACCTGGAAGGTGTGTAGTGAATGAAGCAGGGAATTGCAGGAACAGAATGTATCTGCTGATTAAGGCAGTTGCCCTGGAGAACTAGATTCTATCCTCCTTTTGCCACAGTGTTCCTAATGTGATTCTGGGCAAGTCAAGTAAACCAAATTTTCACAGGTGCCTATTGTATTCCTCATTTTCTGGGTACTCAAGATGCTTAAGCTCTGATTTGCTAACTTGCTGAGCACTCGTTGCCGAAACTGAGGTTAATGGGAGCTCTGCTCTGAACATGTGAAGTGCTAGAGACAATGCTGAGTGCTCTGAAGTATCTGGCCCTACACTTCTCCAATTGAGTACCCAAAATTAGATGACATTTTTTGACAATTTTGGCTTCAATCTCTGCGCTTCAGCTCCATTGTGAGATAGGGATAATACTGCCTCCTTATCTCACCTCACCCGGTTATTATAAACAATGGTTCCTTAATCTTTGTAAAGAACTGAGGTGCTACCAGGGCTGGCCCTACTATGAGGCGAACTGAGGTGGCTGCCTCAGGTGCCAGACTGGGGGGGGGGGGGGGCGCCACAAGGACCCAGTGTGTAGAAAATTGAGTCTGCTGATGGTGCATATATATTTTCTCTGCTCTAGATGCACAGAGATGGTGGAGTGCTGTGCTGGAGGAAGGAGGGCACAAGAGAACTTTCAAAGTTTTGGCCCAAGTGAGGGGACATGGGGGCATCGTTTGAGCTCTCCGCTTCAGGTGCCAAAATGTTGTGGGCCGGCCCTGGGTGCTACAATGACAGCATCACCAAAAAAAAAAAAAAAAGCCCATGAAGAAATGAACAATTCTGTATTCAGTATAAGCGGGGGTTGGTGTGCAGTAAATAAAGTGGTGGTGGAACACACAGAATGAGGATAAAAAGAAATATTAGATAGTTACCCATTCAGTGAGCACTGTCTATTTCGTGCACTGAATGAAGCGGGGGGGGGGGGGGGTCCTGTGGAAAAAATACGATGTTATCATATAATTAAAGGCTGTCTCATAATGCATAGGCACAGTGGGCCTGAACTAAGGTTGCCTGAACACCTCTAATTCTGGCATTTTTTGAGTGCTTGCTCATGTCCATTCCATGTTAGGTATATGTGCTCATCACATGCACTGGTGCTAGAAGATTTCTCTCAGCAGTATCCATAGGGGAGTGGCTCTGGCACCCTCTGGAGTGGCATGCATGTGTCACTATATAGGGGGTGCCACTAGCTCTTCCCACCCTCAGTTCCTTCTTGCCACTAGTGATGGAGCAGGAATATTCTGCCATTTTGGTTAGTGTTGTCTTGTTCTCTGCTTGTACAAACTGGATAGAACGTGTGGTATAGTTCTAGATCGTTGCTATAGTTTGATATTCTTAGTAGAAGTTTTTGAAGTTCTTAGCCCAGAACGGGACTCAGCAGGGGGTGGGGCATCCCTCAGTCTCCAGGCTTTAAGCCCTGCCATTGCTGCAAATGGCCAATGGCTATTAAGTGATCTGCATAACAGCTGCCGATGGCACTTATGTGAGGGGCACATAAGTGACAAGTGTCATATCTGCAAGCCCTTTAAACCTAGGACAAAGAAGGAGTGTGATATTCATCTGAGACCACTCCTAAGGCAGTTAGCACTTGCTCTGGCACCAGAGCAGCAGTCCCACTCCACACCGAGCACTGCAGCCTTCTTGCGTAGTGCTTCACCAGCACTGACCATGAGCCAGCACTGGTCTCCATCCATGGCTCTGGCCAAGAAGCTGAAAAAGATCTGCCCTGCAAAGGAAAGGAGAGGGCTGAGGTTGAGCCAAAGTCCATGCTGGGCAACTTAATACCCCTTTCAGGAAGTCAGGCCCCAACTCAAGCCGAGCAGTGCAGCCCATCCCATGCTTTGCTCACAACCCCAGATAGTGCAGGCCTCAGCCAGCATCAGGTACCATCAGTGCTCAAAGCTCTTCACGCAGCTCAGGAGATTCTGCTGCTCCCAGTGATGGCCACACCAGCTCTAGTGGTACCCTGATCTCAGGGAAAACCCACTTTGGAATCTATGCATGGGTTCTCGCCTCAGTGGCACCATTTAACAGTGAGAGGAATGTCCCACCATTGGTTGCCTGCCTGAAGATGTCATGCCTCAGAACTGGAGCAGCAGGCCCAGCAGATCCCTCTTTGATCCCCATTCTGGGGTTGCTGATCAGGGGATATGAGGCGTATTTTGCCAGCAGGTTGGTGCAGTGATCCCTCAGAGACACATGCAACCTGGCAAGAACTCTGGAACTGACCCCAACCATTACTGATCACGGGACCAATCAGAGATAAGAGATTGCCGATTGCCATGCCCTTATTGTCTGTCTTCAGAAAGGGGATCACTCTACTTAGGAAGAGTGATCTCAACAGCCAACCCATAGTATCTCCCGGTCCCATTTGATTTCCCGGTACCAGTCAAGTAGCGGAAGGCATAGATACTGAGTGTCCAATGCAGATCCACTGAACATAAGTCCCTGAGATGCTGACCCAGATGCTCTGTCCCAGCTGGACAAGTTAGCTTCAGGATATAGCAATTAGCAATCCTTGGGAAAGAGCCTCTGCTCCATCAGATCCTGCTCACCCAGTATCAACCGCTCCACTTACACTTCCAACATAGAGTGAAGTTCCCTGATGGGAGAGCAAGCCCCAGTACCTACGGTGCCATCCATATCTTCAGCACTGAACCCTAACCCATCGTCCCAAGTGCAGTGGCCTACGCCATGTTACCCGTAGAACTCTTGGGGATTCACCCAGCCTTCTTAGCCTACTTAATCAACGTTGGGAGCCTTGGAGAGGCCAGTGGCCATGGTATACCATCCCCTTTTGGTACCCAAGGCTTTGGGGGTAAGTCTCCTTTGGTCTTGGAGGACCCAAGGGAGAAAGCTGCTGCACCATGAATGGAGCACTGGAATCCTCCTTGTCATCACAAGATGAAGCTATCATGGGGCCTCTTCACCCAATCCCCAGCATGATGCCAAAGCATACTCGGAGCTTTTGAAGAGGGCTGCTTCTAACCTGGGATGTCAGACAGAGGAACTGGGAAAGCCTTTGGACTCTCCATTTGATGTCTTCTGCTCCTCAGTTCCTGACAAGGTGGTTCAACCCCTTCATGAAGAGGTTTTCCAAAATTACTAATGTTCTGTGGCAGGCCCCCTCTTCCCTGGCTCCTATCTCAAAAAGAGCCAAATGCAAGTACTTTGTGTCCACAAAAGGGCATGAGTACTTGTACTTACACCCAGCCCCTAATTCTCTTGTGGCTGAGGCAGTTAACCACAAAAAGGGGCAAAGTCAACCCAGAGCCACACACAAAAATAAAGACTCGAGGAGGCTGGATCTTTTTGGATGGAAGGTTTATTCATTTTCCAGACTTCAATTGAGAGGGGCTAAACACCAAGCTCTCTTTGGCCAATATGAATTCAATATGTGGCAATTTATGGCCATGTTCAAAGGGTTGCTCCCCAAGGCTTCCAACCTTGCATCCCTTCACCTCTCATCCTGGATGCTGGGTGGCTGAACCCACAGGAACATTGGAATGTTGGAAAGTAGTCCAACAGATCCTCTGGGAGAGTTGGAGACCTTCAACCAGACTGACTTACCTGGTCAAATGGACAAGGTTTTCCTGCTGGGCATCCAAGCGTTGCACCTCTCCCTTGCACTCTTCCATTCAGTCTATTTTAGACTACCTCTACACCTAAGGAACCAGGGCCTGGCACCCTCCTATGTTAGAATGCACCTCATGGCCATCACTGCTTTCCAACCTCCAAGCCACGGTCAGATGATGTTTTCTCATAACATGGCAGTTAGATTCTTGAGAGGCCTTGAGAGACTCTTCCTACAGTGGGATCTTATCTTGGTTCTTAGTGGCCTGCCCTTTGAGCCACTGGGCTCCTGCTCCCTTTCCCACCTGTCCATGGAATGATGCTTTGGAATGGCGAGGAGAGTCTCTGAGATTAAAGCCTTGATGGCACATTATGCCATCACACAGCAAGCCAGGGATAGCTCTGCATTGGACAGGGCTGTGTTGCAATCTGCATGTCTGTGAACTCCCACCCACCTCCATCAGTATTGTTTGGGAGTCACCTGCTATGGAATGGACAAGAGCTAGCACTCAAAGAAAAAAGACTACCAACTATCTGTTCATTACTGGTGTTCTTTGAGATGTGTTGCTCATGTCCATTCCATGACCTGCCCTCTGTTCCCCAGGTCAGAATTTCCAAAAAGAGGGAACTGAGGGTGGTGGTGGTGGGGAGCTGACAGTGCCCCTAATACTGCAGCATGTATGAGCTGTTCCAGGAGATGTCAAAGTCCCCCCCCCCCCCAGATACTACTGAGGAAATAACTTCCAGCACCAGAGCATGTGAGGAATGAACATACTTAATAGGAAATGGTCATGAGCAATGCATCTCAAAGAAAACGAGTAGTCCTATAGCACCAATTACAGAATAGGCAAGTGTCCTTTTCCATCTTTTGAGCGCTTGACTTTACAACCTTAGTATGCTTCCAGTGTAGGTTTTTTGATATCTCTATGTGCGTGCATAATACATTTATACTTTTCACCTCTTTCTTTTGAGTTTTTCTGTTAAACATTATTCAGACTCACAGATGTATTGGAGCATAAGCTTTCATGAGCAAAGACGAAGTGGGTCTTTGCCCACGAAAGCTTATGCTCCAATACATCTGTTAGTCTATAAGGTGCTACAGGACTCCTTGTCGCTTTTGCAGATCCAGACTAACACGGCTACCCCTCTGATACATGATTCAGACTGTTAAATTGAGAGAGAGAGAGAAAGAGAGAGAGATCATGAAATAACTGCATGTTTTTCATGAAGTCAAAATTTCAGACAACCTGAATTTTTCACCTGATCAGCTGCATGCATCTATTAAAGCAATCTTTGTCAAACTTATGCACAAGTCTAAATGGATTAGAATTACAAAGTAGCAAGGAAGTTTTCAGCTTTTCCAGTGTAAAGGCATTTAAATGGAGGGAGAGAACTCACATGGAGCAAATATGTCCCTTCCTAAGTATTGTAAATTAATCATCCCAAACACTGCTTAAGCATTACTATAAGGTGTATTAGACCAGTAGTGAGGACTTTTGTTCCACTTTTGGAGAAGGATTCTAAAGGTAACTTGTATGAGGTTTTTGGTCATTATTACCATAATCAGATTTTTAGCTTTGGGTAACCCTTGTTCACTTAATATCTGATCCACAATCCACTGAGTCAATGAAAAGACACTCTTCAACTTTAATGGGCTTTGAATCCATCCCCCGGGGAACAATCTAACTTTCATTGTACCCAACAGGGATCTTTTCCTTGACTACAAAGAGAGCTGGATTCATGCTCTTAAAATATTGAGCTGCTTTCATCTTCTTACTGCTGATATGAAATATTGTCCTAACTGTTGTCTTCTAGGTGGATAGGTTTGAAATGGAAGCTGTATCTCTGGGAAAACTGCAGAAGGTGCTATTGCACTATAAGGCCAGTAACAAGGCACAATACTGGTACTGTGAGAAAGTAATCATCAGAAAAGCTGGGAAGGACTCTGAATACATTTTCAACTGTGAGAGGTAGTATTTACCGTCCTTTTATTTTTCAACTAGCTTTGTCTTCTCAAATACCGTATGAACCCTTTAAGGCTGCATAACTTTGGATGATACCTGTGTGAAACATTTATTCTATAGATGTGCTCAGTTCATTTTTTTCCCCCGGGACAAGGTAGATCAATTCATCTTACTTAACACTCCTGCACTGATGGCTTAATTTAGTGATCTCTAAGTAGCATGTGTCAAAGGCTAACTCAGCAGTTATTGTGCCAGTTGGATCACAGGGGTCCCTTTACAATTGTCACATAGTTCTCTGGTCATGCCACTGAGCCTGCTGACCTGCCTTCTGGGATGCCTCCCACTCTGACCTGCTAGGCCTGAAGTTCTGGTCTCCCCCAGCCAAGGAACAGAGTTGGGGCAACAGTCCTCCAGCAGGGCAACACAGACACTGAACCAGCTCAGCTCTGGTTATAAGGTGGGGGTGGGCAAGACAGCCTCTGAGAGACAGATTTGGCCCACCATGCTGGTTGATCTGCCCCACGACCACCCTGTTGCTCCCCCACCCCCAGGCCAATCGATACCTGGGAGTGGGAGAGCACAAGCAGCTGGCAGTTGTTTCTAGCCACCATGTGCCCCTGGCAGGGTACAGGCAGTGGCAAAGAATTCATGGCCTCCCCTGCCCCCTGACCAATCAGGGTCTGTGTGTGTGTGTATGGGGAGCACAAGAAGTTTCTTGGCCCCGCCCTTCCACCTGAGTCCCCGCCCCTTTTGGGGCAGCCATGGCCACTTCAGAAATTTGTGAAGTGTCCCCCCCTTTAAAAATTATCACCCACCCCTATTATAAGGCCATTTTGAACTCTCAGGAACACTATCCCCAAAAAGGACAAGAACACCCAAATAAAGCTGCCTTACTTTGTATAAAAGCTTTACACAGAGAAAGATCGTAAGTAGGGTTGCCAAGAGTCCAGTATTGACCTGGACAGTCTGGTATTTTTGCCTCCTGTCCAGTAAAAAAATTCAGAAAATACAGGACACCTAAAATGTCCAGTATTTTCTGTTTTTTCCCCCCTGCCAGGAGGCGAAAATACCGAACACCTGGCAACCCTGTGACACACTCAGCAACTGGGCCCAGCCCACCCCCCAACACCCCCGCCCCGGACCCCCTGCTTACCTGGTTCTGCAGGGAAGTTGAGTTCTGGCTTGATCAAGAAAACAAGATGGCTGCCAGCAAAAAGCCTAAAGACCAAGGGGAAGCAATGTCTTCTCTGGATCTTAGTGCTCAACTGCTCCCCTGTTCCTATTCCTATTCTGACTCTGCACGCCATGCTGCTTTAATGCTGTTTTATTTTTTAATTTTATTTTTGCTTAATAACTCTGTGTCTTTTTTTTTTGGTCAGCAAGTTTGGTCTCCCCTGCTTTTTTTCCCCTCAACAGAATTTTTTCCCCATTTTTTTTGGGGGGGGGTGTTTGGTATTTTTGGTTAAACTATCTGGCAACCCTAATCATAAGTTCACCCTCTTTATCAATGAAAAAAGATATTCACAGTGCTATCAGTTATTTATCCAGTGCTTGATAATAAACAAAAGTATTAAGTATAACAAGTAGCATTTAAGTGATTCCAAGTGAAAAGATACAGATCAAAGTGAGTTACTAAGCCAAATAAAAAATGCCAGCTAATCCTAATACACTTAGAAAGATTGTTGCAGATCATAATTTTCACCAGGTCCTTATGATGCAGTTCTTCACAAGCCAGAGTTGATCTTTGTCAAGCTTGGTTCTAACAGCTGTTTCTGTATCCTCTTCTGGTAGGAAGGCAGATTTAATGGCCCACTGAAGGCAAAAACCTGAGTGCTTTCCTTTTCTTAAAAAGACTTTCCCCAGGGAAAAATATCAGATTCAAGATGGAGTCCAATACCAGGTGGCATGGCCACATGTCTTTATAGGACCAACCATAGTTTGGACTTACAGAAAAAACTAAACCATTCACAGGTTGGTGACTTGATCACCGAATCATTAAGATTCTAAAGTACCACTAATGGCTTTTACTAGAATACCTGAACTAATAAAACTAGTTCCCACTTAATATTTCTAACTTCACATACAAGAAAGAAGCATGCATGCACACAGAATATACATAAACAACGAGAAGTCCTGTGGCACCTTATGGACTAACAGATTTATTGGAACATAAGCTTTCACGGGCAAAGACCCACTTCGTCAGATGCATGTGAATATACAGATTCAGTGGATTAGAACTTTTAAGATGACATGTTACATGACCTGTTTTGCATAAAGTTATGCATATTCATATTCCAAAGCCAATTTTCATAAACAATGGGGAGACTGTGACAGTTATGTTATTCGATTGTGAAAGTATATCAATGCCACATATAGAGGAATGCTCTAAGATGGTGGGTGAGAATTTTTCATATAAGAAGCAAAGAGAAATCATACAGTTTTTTAAATTAAAATGTAATTCTCCCTGGGAAATCCAGAAGTAACCTTTGTTCTCTTCTCAGCAAGAAGAGCATTGCTAGAAAAGGGGAAAATCTTCTGTTGGTGACCTAATTGAAAACCAGCATAATCCCTTCTCTCCAGCAGCAAGTGAGGGTTACATCAGTGTAGCTTTAAATCACTTCAGAAATATCACCTCATCCAGCCTTTTTCCATTTAACAAAAGGAAGAGCTGTGGGTACCAAAAACATGCTCAGGCACATACAGGAGTATTTAAGCTGCAAACTCTCACATATGTGAATAACTTTATGTGAGTAGACCAGCTGCAATTAGTAGATTGATGGGAGGCAATGTGCCTCAATGGACAGGGCTCTGGACATGAGTTCAGGACACTTAATTTGTATTTCCAGATCTATTGTTGATTTGGTGTGAGCTTGGGCAATTTGCTGAAAATCTCTGTGTCTCGGGTTCTCTATGGGCTATTTTAAAATAACAATAAAAATGTTCACTCACTTTTGGAAAGTGTTTTGACATTAAGGCAACCTGCAAATTTTTGTAATTACTAATAATATTACTCACAAGAGTAGGGATTTCTCATGTGAATAAGGGACACAGGTTTGGGCACATACTAGTGGGTGTTTCATCAGTATCATCTCTGGTTGTGAAAAAATATAAACAACTCTCTGACATTAATCAGACAGAAGGTTCTATAGAGAAATGAGGCCAGCTGCCTCACTCAAGCAAGAAAGATCAGTTCAGTTATCAAACCCATCCTCCAGTGGGTCACATGGCTGGGATACTATGCATGAGAGGGCACTTTGGTGTATGCATTTTGGGATAATTAGCACCTAGGAGGCTGGTCAACAGAAAATATTCAGCAGCCGAGACTGTAAAATTGAAAAGGAAAGAGAAGTCACATCACTTCTGCCTTTTACGACTGCTATAAAAAGAACACTGCTACTGAACAGAGTTTAAAATAGGGCATCAGGACCACCAAGGGATGGCTTTTTTATTGGCCAAAATGTACATCTGAATAGCAATGCACTTCTCAAAGAAGGAAAATGCTTTATTGCTCAGGCATACTTCTGATATACTTCATCCTCACAGCCTCGTGACTTTATTTTCATTTTATACGGGAAGATTTTATTTTATTTTTCTGTTCTTAGTGTAAGATACCATATTCCTTAATTCTCTGTTACCCTGAGAAGCATTAATTTTTTTTCTGACTTAATAAAATCCTGGCTTTAGATTTTTCCTAGGCAAAACCCAGCCATTCTCATGGATTAAAATTAACACATTATTTCTTTTGGGGGTTTTAAAATGATAAATCGACATTTTTTTCCCCTTCTAGGATTACAGAATATGTCTGTATGCCCTGGCTTGAAGAAGAGAACAGCATAAATATAGCTCATATATAAAGATTCTTAGGATCTGGTGCTATGAAATTCTCAGAGCTTCTTTCAGGGAACAGCTGAGAGTGCTCATCACATCCTGGGTTTGGGCCTGTTAAGCTACGTCTATGCTGGAACGCTATTTCAGGATATCAGAGTATCCTGAAATAGCTATCCTGTGTCTTCACAACAAGCCCATTATTTCAGGTTCGCTATTCTGTTGCCTCTGTAAACTTCATTCCACAAAGAGTAAGGGTTGTATCAGAATAGTGGGTTACTTTGAAATTTGGCACTGTATAGACAGCACCAAATTACGAATAAGCTATTTTGAAATAAGATCGAAATAAGAAATGCAATTTGCGTAGCTCAAATTGCATATCTTATTTTGAGCTATGGTGCAGTGTAGACACATCCTTAGTAAACTAGTGTGAAGGTACCAAGGTACCTACCTTCTAGGCCTAATCTTTAGGACTATATATGTGCATAATGTTGAGCATATGCTAAGTGCTTTGCAGATCCAGGTCATGAAGCTTAGAACTATACAGGATCTAGTCCCAGCTGCCTCATTGTAAAGCAGTCCAAAACTACTGATTAATGAAATCATGTTGAGATTGCAATAACCTTACTATGGGGAGGGAAAAGGTTCCTCTAAAGATAATCCAGAAAAGAGAGAAAAAGAAGAATGTGAAAACCAGAAAAATAATGTGTAAATGGATCAGTATTTAACTCTCTCTGGTTTTAGTCAGCAAGGCAAAAAACACATCTTTAGAAAATGGTTATATTGTCCCCCTTTAAATCAAAGCTCCTGTTTTCTGAAAATAAAAAGTGGAATTTTTATCAGGGGATTAACTGACCTTTTTTCCTCAGGTGCCACTAAATGATTTCTGGTTATTCACAGCATCTCTTCCTGTTGTTGCAGATGTCTCTCCTTTTCTTTGTCAGTTTCATGCTCTTTCTTTGTGTGAAATTGACATGTGGTGGTGGTGGTGGTTGGAAATAGACAGAATAAGGCACCCAGCTGAAGCTCTGATTTTCTGGTGGGTGGAGAAGATTTGAGAAATGGAACATTTTCCCTTGTGCCTTCAGCTGAATAATTTTTGTTTCCTATGAGGCAAAGATTGTTTTGCATACCCCAAACAGGTGAAGCAGATTTACCAAAGATCTGCTGTCAGAATGTGCAAGGAGAGGAACTTTTTCAGGAGTGCAGACTTACTGCATACCCCACAGCTCAGCATCACAGAAGCTTCCTCTACCCTGACACATAAGGGAGATTTGGTGTGAGTTGGGAGAGGGGATGTACTTGCATCTTTGTGGATCCCACTACTAAATCTCACCTCCTCCTGCCTTTGGGGGTTCAGCTGTCACACTGACAGACCCTGGTCATCAGTGGCTGGGATTCAAACCTAGGACCTCTGGAGTCTTCTAGCATGAGCTAGAAGATACCTGCCTTTTTGCTAAGGCTGTAGATAGCTCATCAATCACTAGCATTAGAGGGAGACAGAATGCTACACCAAGTAGGCATTGGTTACACCGGGGTAGGCAATAAGGAGGTGGTGGTTCACAAGGGTTAGCTCTAGTAGGCCACTGACATATTTACCTGCGCCTCTGCAGGTACAGATGATTGCAGCTCCCATTGGTTGTGGATTGCAGTTTGCAGCCAATGGGAGCTGTGGGAAGCAGTGCAGTCCAGGACACCACTTTCTGCAGCTTCCATTGGCTGGGAATGGCGATCCACAGCCAACAGGAGTTGCCAGTGCCCAAACCTGTGGAAGAGCATGTAAGTAAAGCTGTGGCAGCTCACCAGGGACTAACCCAGGCAAACTACATCTGGCCTACAGGTTGTTTATTGACTACCGCTCGGTTACACAGTGGCAGGGGCTACTGCAGCTCTGAGGCTGGGATAGCTGAATGAGTGAAGGAAGATTCCATTCCACTTGACATCTCTGAAATCACCCCGTGCAACTCCACACTAATTGGGCTTAGCTCAGGCATCCAGATTTGACTCCATTAGGCTAAATTCATCTCTGGTAGAATTCCATGGAAGTTAGCGTCACATTAGAGGCTCATTGAGCCAGTAAAATGAAACTATGTAAACAAGCCAGAAGCCTCCTGTATAGTGGCTCTAGGTAAAAAAAATGGTTCATTTTTGCAGAGCAGGAAGTAAACAAAAGTTAGCAATGTGGGTCCCAAAGTTTAGGCTTTGAAAAGTGCTCTTGGTTCAGTCCATTCCTATGGAAAAGATTGGGCTAAATTCTGCCTTCAGTTACATCTGTGCAACCCTGTCTTCATCTTTAAAGCTCAGCTTTGGGCTTCTCATTCATCTACTGTGGGATTTCCCTAACTTTTCATAGCATCCCTTCCCAAAGTATTGAGCAATGCTCTGGGCTTGAGTCTTGCCTGTGACACCACTCACATCAGGCGTAGTTCCATGGGATTCTCAGTGTCTGCTTCTCAGAGATGTGTAAAGGGACATTGTGACATGTTGGGGACTCTCAGACCAGTGAAGGGCCCTGCCATGCCTGCCTTGTACATGAATGCCTTGGTGCTGTGTAGCTGCGGTTCAGACCCCTGTCACCAGTAGCTTGCCCACAAGCACAAGATCTCACCCTGGCTCTCACCAGCCTTGTTAATTTTTGAAGGGTGACACCAGCATGCTTCCAGGCCTGGGATTTTCTAAATCCATTCTTCTCAAGTTCTTATTACCAGACAGTCGGACAAATTCCCGCTGGTTTGTCACCCACTCAACGCATGAATCCAGCCTGCCAGACAACAGTTTACTCTGGCACACACACATTCCACACAGTGTGTACATGAGAGGCCTGTTTGGGGCTTATGTAATAAAAAAGCCATGGGTTCAAAGATGAAAGCGTAAGAGAGAACAAATGTATATAAGTGACACAAAAAAGAAACGTACTGGCGCAACCCTTTTCTAATACCAATAGTTTATTGTCTTTGAACATAAGAACATAGAACATAAGAACATAAGAATGGCCGTACTGGGTCAGACCAAAGGTCCATCTAGCCCAGTAGCCTGTCTCCTGACAGTGGCCAGCACCAAGTGCCCCAGACAGGGTGGACCGAAGACAATGATGAAGTGATTTGTCTTGTGCCATCCATCTCCAGCCTCTGACAAACAGAGGCCAGGGACACGATTACTACCCCCAGTTTCTTAGCATAGCCCTAGCTGTAATAGAATCTAGTGTTGCATGAACAGCACTTGCCACATGGCAGAAAACCTTGGAAAAAGCCATTTACAAGCAGGCTTGTGCCTACTATTTTGCCCTTTCAGTCCATGATGATACATGTTTATTCAGAGTGAAGAAATCCCCTCTTACCTGAGAGCCAGGATGTGTCCATAACTTTCCATTAATTCCATTGTCTTTTCCTGGCTAGAGAATGGGTTGTTGCTTGGAGCCGGTGTCATATAAATCCATGTCTAGGAAGGTGCCCTCCAGGCTGTGCTGTGTAGTTGAAATTGTGGTACGGGTTTCTGAGCACAGTTTTCTATATGCATAAACACAGATTCATCACCACAGTCTGTATACATATCTCAGAAGGGCCATAAAGTTTAGAACATTCCAAGCGTTCATGAAAGGCCTTGCTTGGCATGCTTCTAGTATAGTAACACAGGATGCAACCAGTTGGTTCAACTGCTCATTTTGGGATTTAACCCTTCTGCTCTTCCCTTGGGATGCCTGGACCCTGATTATTGTAGCTATTAATATATATGAGAAACAGACCCAATGCCTTGCACCAATGTAAAATGGTTGTAAATGAGAATAGACCCGTGCCCTTTGTCACCCTGCAGGGATAAGTAAACTGAGCTAATTCCAGCTTGTTTTCTCTAATTTTTAATATGCAACAATCATCTCTGAGAACACTCCCATCCTGGGGTGTCCTATCTTAGCATGGATATCAGGCTTTATATAGACTGGCTTCTAATTCATATGGAGCAAATACTATGTGCAATTCTGGCCCAGGGACTGAGTTTACTGTTATGTAAAAATAACTCTCTCTTGGCGGGGTAACAAGAATAGAGTAGGAAGGCAACTGGGTAGGCAGTCCTTAACCAAATAAGACACCTCTGATTTTGATTTAGCTCTCATGGTTGAGGTTGGATCTTTTTTTTTTCCACACCAGTTTTGCTATCTTGAATGTTGTCTTTAGGCGCCAATTGTGCACAGTTTGTGCCCACAAGGATTCTTATACTTTCACAATCCCTTTGTAGGATTGAGGCCTGAATTTATACTTCATTATTTTATGTATCAAACTGTACTGCACCTGTTCAAGAGACAATTCCCCTGCCACTACACATGTTCAACATACAAAATAAACCTCGGATCATTCAGTTACATGCAATGAAGAAAAATTGATTCCAGTCTTCTTTCTTGTTTGCTTGTTTATTCTCAGGTGGCTTCCATTTATGTCCCAGGGAATAATTCACTCAGAAATTGAGCTCTACTCTGAAGGTAAGAATTATTGTTATGCTATGAAAATTAAATAAATAATTTGTATTGTTTGCTCACAATCTTTGTGCTGAATTTATACTTAAAATGTCAGCATTAACTGGCACCTCCACCAATTCAATTTCTGAGGGAAGATTTTATATCTTTGTATTTGTGTTTATATTGTATTGTATTAGCTGAGGGGGAAGATTTGCTTATGCAGGAGCCCAAGGGTTAACATCATACTAGCTTTCCCTCCACCTTTTCTTAATATAACCAGCCAGGTCTATTATTAACTGTACTTCATATTTTATTTTTGGCAGAACTGCAAATAAATCATCATCTGAAAATGCAAGATGAAGCAAATGGTAAATCCTGCTGCTGCTTTCTATATTCTAATCAAGAGTGTCTCTGTTTCACAACTACCTGCCTCGCACATTTTTGGCCTTTTTATTTGCTTTTAAAATTTTAATTACTATAAACAGTTTGATTATTGCAGTAAGCCCTGAACTCTTCATTTTGATTTAAATGATAAATCACTTGAACTGTGTTATTTGAAAATTATTTTTTATTCTGTCATTTTTCATGACAGTAATTTTGGGGTCTTTCACTGGTTAGCTGGGAATTTTATAATTTTCCTAATAATTAGTGACCGTTCATCTTAATTTTACTTTCTGTAGTTAATACTTTCCATCATGTCTCTGTGGCTTTTGTCACCCAAGGCCATGTATAATTAGCTCTTTCCATTAGTTCTTCATTTTCCAATTCTGTCTGCGATTTCTTGTTTGTCCAGATTGACTTTTCTGTCCTGCTACAATACATTACCTATATCTGAACAAACACACAACTTCACACTCTCCCCCCTCCAGCTGTAAGTAATACTTTTTGCTGTAGGTTGAACAATAATTTAGAAGATGTCACATGAAAGTTTTAAAATGTGTTCATAATTCACTATAGCAATCAAGATACCCGCTGAGACCCAAGTACCTCTTTTCAAGTGGCATCCCTAAGGCAAAGAGTTAATTATAAAATTTGTATCTAACTATTATACAAATTATATTCAAATCCACATTTTACTTGTATTAATTTTATTTTGAATAACAATTAGTTTTGCCTTAATCCTTTTATTGCCTTTCCCCGAAAGAACATTTTCTCCCTATTTACCAGGCTTTTGTACGGAGGTTTGCTTCACCACTCGTTAGTATTTCCATTGTTCCACCAAACTGGTTCTTAATCTTTTGTCAGTTTTAGATGGAACTCTGTCTAGTCCTTCCTGCATCCACAAACTGGACACTACATTGTATTAATTCAGCCACATGTGTCTGACTGTGGCATATAGAAATGGCCACTGAAATCTAGAAAAATGGTGTGTGGTGGGGGGGCAGAGTTCTAAGCTCATGATGCCTTCAGCTCACTTATTTTCAGTGAAGGTCACAGGCTTGGGCACTCAGAGCTGAGCATTTTCACCCTGATCCAGACCCAGAAGGAAGCACCATTTTGTTAGCTGGTAGAGTTGATTGATAGACATTGGATTACCTTTTTCTGTTGAAATGGTAATGTTTTGTGGCTAGCTCCTGACTTTAATGGAAATGTCCTCAGTTCTACGCTATATGAGAAATGAGTGAATCCTATAATAGCCACTAGCCCTGTGATTCAAGTACTTACCTAGGGTTTGGAAGGCCCTGTTTCAAGTGCCTGATTATCCTAATTCAGAGCAGGGACTTGAACCTGGACTCCAACATCCCAGCTTAGATTGGGCAACAGAGTCAGTCTTTCTTTGGCCTAATGAATGTTCGGTTATTTATCCACAGTGGAACTGCTCCTACAGGAAATATAGAGACTGACTCTGTAGCCCATCCAAGTGGTTAGGGCATTTGCTTCCAGATGGGAATTAGAAACTCTTCAGATCCTTATTCTGTATATGTACTTTTCTGTATCAGTCTGTCTATATTGCTGTCGTCTTCTCTGCCACCTACTCACACTCTCCTTTTACTTGCATCTTTTCTTATATCAAAACACAAATCACATTTCAAAAGTTTTAAGGGTCTGGTGTGAGTGAGATGGGGCTAAACCAAGATTTTCAGCCTGCCTTTAGGAAAAGTCAAGCCTGGCTGAGATTAGGATTTGGACTTCATTGATGGTCCCATCCTGCATAACAAACCAAGCTTAAGTCTGAATCCAAATACTCCCATCTTTTGGGACTTTCAGGTCAGGAGGCACAACTGAACTTTAGCGCTTGCGCCCACTTGTAAAAGGTACCTTTAGGGATATCTCTCCTGAATTTCCCAAAGCAAGCCAGAAAGTTAGGACTTGGGAACACTAATAATACTACTGCCTTAAGGACAAAAATTGACCATCACTGAGGTCCCCTTCCCCCACAAAAATAACAAAGCCCAAGCACAACAACCCCACACTGACCAAGTACATTTCAGGAGAAAATTCTGTACCAACATCTTGGATTAGTTTTGATAGAGCAGTCATTGGAATGTAGGTGAAAAGATATTTAGGACATTATAATTGAGGCCACACAGAAATCCAGGCCAAAAAATGTCTTTTAGCCCAATTAAAATTAAGCAGTGCAGTGTCTCCCTGCATTTTTGGGACTCAGAATTTTAACAGAGGTACAACTTGCTGTATTTTATTGCTTGTCAGTAAAGTTCTTTATCATGTTCTCTCTTAAGAGATGAAATTTCATTCTTTGCCAGTCATGTGACCCCAAAGTAATCTGGGCTTTCTGAAAATTAAAATTACATTTTTGGGAAATAGAAAAGACTCATTTTCATTTTTAAAAAGAGTCTTATGTACCAAATGTTGGAACAGGGAGTCCTTCGGCATTCCCCTTTTCACCCCTTTAATTCTTCTACCTACAATATTTATGGGGTAATGCTCCCTCCCCTCCAATGGAGGTGACCATATCTCCTGTAGCTTGTAAATGTGGTCCCTTTGCTAGTAAAGTGTGTCTCTGGAAATTAATTTGAAGGGGAAAAAGACACAAAGGGGAGAACTGCCATTGTGTTTCAATGGGAAATGGGTCTCTTGTTCCCCTTCCATGTTTGAAAATCTCCCAGAGGTCCTTGTTCTCCTCAGAAGCTTGACATCCCATTTTCAGAGGGAACCCAGCCCTTATTGGCATGGAAACAGGTGGTTGAACTCCCTAGTCCAACACCTCCCTGGGAAGCAGCAGATCCATGGTCCAAGATAAAGCATTTCTGATTTCTGAGTCTTGACTCACATGGCAGTCAACAACCCCAAGGAATAAAATTACAGTGTGTACTATGGCATTTCTCTCTCCAACTCTGTGGGCTAGGATTTTATTTTGCTTTCTCCAAACTATTGTCTGCTTTCTCCAAAATCAATTAAGGCACCAGGTGGAACCTGTTGCACATACTGGGCAAAAGCCCCAGTGAAAGGAACGGCTGAGAGCTCATGATTTCTGCTTCTCAGATATAGGAGCACAATTTCGGTTAGTGAACTGAGCTTAATGAGATTTGTATAATGCCAGTTGCAGATATTTATATAACAAGTCTGCAGTGTGTTGCAGAAGAAACAACATTAATGTACACAGAGATCAGAGATGCCTTATGTCAGTGGCTCACAAACTTTGTGAACCTTTCCTTTTAATAGAGAGATCCACTCACAGATGATCTCAATCTCATATTTGCCATCTGGCAGCTAGAGTGCTTGGTTGCATGAATCATTAATATTCTGGCAGGGAGAAAGAGAGGAGTTGAGGATAATTTTGCTTAATTCAATTTTTAATTTAATATTTAATAATTGATTTAATATTTAATTGTCAAGGTTTTGAAATGTTCCGATACTTTCTGTTCCTATGGAATTTCCACATAGCAGCCAGGACTGTGATCCAAATCCTGCAGGAAAGGATCTCCCTCTCATCCCTTCCCCGCACAGTCTCAGATGCTCCAGGTGGGAAATTACCAGAAATCTCACGAGAGCAGCTGGTTCTCATGAGATTTCCAGCTTAACTTTGCACACTCCAGGAGGAGGCCAAGATAAGCATCTGAGTTGTTGGATCCTTATCCAAACTACACCTGAATTTTCAACATTATTCTGAAACTCAGCCATTATGCCTCCCTACAGTATTGCTCTCAGGTGCACAATAGTTACAGTTCCTTGGACTTGGACATGCATGATTTGCTGTAGGCAGCTCCCCAGCATCATTGTAGTTACTGTGATAAAAGTGTTTCCATTTGATTTTTTACTCTACAGAAGGAGACTGGAAGATTACTGTAGTCAGTGGGGGCTTCCAAACAGCTGGCACCACAGCAACAGTGTCCCTTTATGCCTATGGAGAAAACAAGTCTTCTGGTCCCATTATCCTGGGATCTGGGAAGCACCAGCTGTTTAATCCCAACAGTGCAGATACATTCAAGGTACAGTTACTGTTTTATAGAATCATTGGAGAATTTGCATATAAGACATATTCAAAGCAGGTTTACTCAAAAAGCAGATAATATTAACGAAGAGGAAAGCAATATGCATATACACTGATTTTGATTTTGTTTAGCTGAATTGTTCATGGATGCAGCAAGCAAGTTCCGTGCCTGAAGGGTGGAATTGTATCTTTATGGGGATAATCAAGTCAGCAAATGCAGGGAAAAGAGCATCAAGCAAAAAATTCGTGGATTGCTTCCTGTGGGCTAAAATTCAAATTTTAAATTGGCAGAGTTCATGTGCAAGGCTGAAAATCATTTCCCTTTCCTTGGATCCATTCTTGAAGCCATATTAGTAAGGTCGGGCTAGATTGTGGCTTGTCCTGCACAGGCATTAAGGGGAATAAGAGTTGCTTTCCCAACCTTGTGTCTGGTAATTCCTACATGAGCTAACGGGACGTTGGGTTCAGGGACACAGAGGTAAGCACCTGGATGGCTTAGTCTCTCCTTGGAGTTGGTGTGCAAAGAGGCATAGGAAATGGGCAAGAGCTTAGTGCCAAGCCCATATGTGAGCAAGAGTTGTGTGGTTGCTAATTTGCTGCTGATAGAAGCCACCACACATTGACTGCATCCGAGGAACAATGAGGAAGGAATTGTGATTCCATGGGACACAGTGCTTCCACAGGGCCTCTCTATGGAGTGGCGCAGTTACACAGAAACCCATGTCAGGGTGATGCCTAAAATCACCTAGCCCACAGTACATTACTTAGATCCATGTGGGAAAAATCACAGGGAGCAGTGTGTACCGTCACCTTTTTTTGGGAGCACTCACTGCTTTCCTCCAGCATAGCCCTCAGCCAGCCTTGGGAGCACTTGCACAGCACCTGACGGAAGCCCGCTTGGGACACGCGGCAATTAAAGGACAAATTTTCCCCAGAGTATTTTTTCACAACAAAAAACCATCTGGCAACTCTAGTACCAGCCCTTTTTTTTTTTTTAACAAAAAAAGCATTGACAGGGAGTAAAGGATGGAGAATCACTACCAGTCACATAGCAACAGAAGGCAGTTTCTTTGTGACTTGTATCTTGGCTTTTCCAGTTTGAAGTGCAAAATTAACATAATGCAGGTTTTCCCAGTGATGGGTTGCACATAGGGTCTAATCCTCCTCTCACTCACACTAATGTAAATCAGTAATAACATCCCTGCCACCCATGAAGTTACAGTGATATAAAACTGGTGTAATAAGGGCAGAATCAGGCCTTTAGTGAACTTTGTGGATGATATGCCTGTCTGAATTTAGGCAGAACTTAACCCTTCTTGTATCCAGGGCTGTCCTTACGATTGATGGGGCCTGATGCATTTCCATTAAACTGGTGCCCTTATGCCTGATGGCAGTCTTGGGGTTGAGGGAATGATGGTTTTTTAGAGATGTGATTTTATAATTTTAGCAAGACACTAATGAAATATTGGAAAGCAATTTTTAAATGAAGGTCAGGTAGACTAACACAGTAAATTCAGAATCTGACAGCATATATCTGGGGCTAGCAAATGCCTGTTAAATGGCTTCATTACCACTTGAATGGCTCTTTCACAGGTTCAGTGTTCTGCTAATAAGTCTGGCGGGCTTTTTCACATTTAAGTTAACTAGATACTCTCTGGAGGAAGCAGAGCCACAGAACAGGGATAGGAAGAGGTGGGTGGGTGGACATTAAGACACAGTGGTGCCCCAAATTTTCAGGCGCCCTATTCAGCTGCAAATTCTGCATATGGGTAAAGATGGCACAGCCTGTACCCCTGAGTCAGCACAAGTGATCAGGTTCAGTTAAATTAAAATATCATCTTGTATATTAACTGGGCCCCCAATTACAGGAAGGATGTGGACGAATTGGAGAGGGTCCAGAAGAGGGTGACCAAACTGATTAGGGGGCTGGAGCATATGACCTATGAGGAGAGGCTGAGGGAGTTGGGTGTATTTAGTCTGCACAAGAGAAGAGTGAAGGGGGATTTGATAGCAGCCTTCAACTTCCTGAAGGGAGGTTCCAAAGAGGCTAGAGAAAGGCTGTTCACAGTAGTGATGGATGGCAGAACAAGGAACAATGGTCTCACGTTGCGGTGGGAGAGATCCAGGTTGGATATTAAGAAAAACTATTTCACTGGGAGGGTGGTGAAGCGCTGGAATGGGTTACCTAAGGAAGTAGTGGAGTCTCTATCTCTAGAGGTGTTTAAGTCCCGGCTTGACAAAGCCCTGGCTAGGTTGATTTAATTGGGATTGGTCCTGCCTTGGGCAGGGGGCTGGACTTGATGGCCTTCTAAGGTCTGTTCCAGCTCTATAATTCTATGATTCTATGATTTACCCATCCCTTAAGTGAACTCTTGCAGAAGTTTTGTAACACTTTGGTTAATGCCATTAGGCAACAGCTGCCCACGCAGTATATCAGAGGGTCATGACCAGCTCATTAACCTGTAATTCTCCCTCCTCTTAAGGAATGGAGTATTACTCCCTCTCCTGTTCAGGTCTCACCTTGTTCCTCCATGCAACGCAGCAAGACCTGGTACCTGACCCACTAGACCTGTTGGTCATAAGGGCCAGATCCCCAATTAAACAAAGGATATAAAAATTATGCCCATTTTAAAATCCAAGTGGTGTAGAGGGATGTTCGGGTAAGAACCAGGCCTTTTACAATTTAGTGACACTTGGGGAAGCTTCGGCCCTATTTTCAACCTGGAATTCACCCAAAAGAGAGAAACCTCCAGGCTGGTCAGATACAGTTCACCTTTTCATGAGCACTTATCTAGTTATCATGTTCAACTGCTGCTGACAGATCATGGTGAAGATAATGAGAGCAGATACATGTAAGCAGCACCTTAAAATGATTTCTTTCATAATGTTAAATGACTGGTTTAATAAACTAATTGATTTTTAATAATCTACAAGACAGAAAACGATGCTCTCCAAAAATGTTTTCCACTGTGTGAATATTCTTCAGTATTGCAAGGCATCCATCTACAGTGCTGTATCCTGAGAACATTCGGTAATATTTTAGTGTTAGTTGTTAATAGCACAAAATGCTGTGGAGTTTTTGGAAACTAAGACATTACAAACTGCTATTTCTTACATATTGGCTGTTTCATCCATTAAATATCATGGAGGGCATCCTGGCCCTCCTGAAGTCAATGACAGAACTTCTGTGAACTTCTGTGGGGCCAGAGTTTCACCACTTGTGTAGGTAGTGCTATATGTAGTGTGTAAAAGCCATTTGACTTCCAGCTGAACTTATATAACATGGATGTCTGCTTTAGGGTTGTGGTGTGTTTTTTTGTTTTGTTTTGTTTTGTTTTGATAGACCGTGTTGCTGATTTTTACCGAAAACCATAAGAATTAATCATTACACTTAATGGAAAAACAAAATGCACACATGTCATGCCAAAGGACAATAAAATAATGTCTATTTTCTAACATCCCTTGGTCACAGTTGCTACTTAAAGGTGTGTCAGGGAAATTGGCTGCAAGTCTCACAGACAGAGAAATATGAAATAAAATACAAAAGCTGAGCTAGACTCCGAAATAGAAAAGAACAATCTTCACAAAAATAAAAATTATAATAAGCTCACAGATAGCAACATTAACTTCATATACACAAAGGTAATGAGTGCTAACAGGAGGGAGTTTTGAGAGGCTCTCCTGGAGGAGGAGAAGGAAGGAGCAAACTAAAGCACTTGGGGTAAGTGGCTGCTTATATTTGGAGGTTTTGGGCTTGTGTGTGTTTGTTTGGAGTTTGTTTGTTTGGAGTTTGTTTGTTTGTTTGGAGCGTTTGGAGTGCTGAGCTGAGTGTGTTTGTTTGTTTGTTTGAAAGGCCGTGTGCTCAGGCAGGCAGGCAGGCAGTTGGAAGTTGATTAGGTTTGAATTGAAACACCGTGTGCTGATTGGCTGAGCTGTAGGCAGAGGGAGGAGCTATCAGGGAGGCCGAGCACTTAAACCCTGCTGGTAAGCAACCAGGGAGCTTTGCGACCGGGTGCTCGCGAACAGGGTGAGTGCTAACAGGAGGGAGTTTTGAGAGGGGAGTTTTTGGGGGGAGCCAGTGACTTCTATTGCCCTTAAACTAAATCCTTTATAACAACCTCTATCTGAAACATTTAATTAACCCTCATATATAATTAGAGTAGGAAATGGAGGCAGAAGCCCAGCAGCAGAGTGGGGGCTATTCTGTTTATTGTGTCGAGTGCAGTATGTATGACTACCTACCCTGTGGGTGGGTGGCGTATGTGTGCGCTCGATGCAAGGAGCTCCTGGCCCTCAGAGACCGAGTGCGTGCTTTGGAGGCCAGGGTGGCTGAACTGGAGGAGCTAAGGAAGGCAGAGGTGTTTGTCGATGAGACTTTCCGGGACATAGTAGGGCTGTCCCACCTCCAATCTGACAGTCCTGATGCTGTTACGGAGGATGAAAGGCTCAGGGAAGGGAGCAGTCAATGGGAGCAGAGGGAAACCATCCCATAGTTGGGACCCTCTTCCAGAGGGTGATGTTGTATCCTCTCGTGCCGAGGATACTTCTCCGGGGGAGGGAGCTCCAGCTGTTAGGAAGAAGCAGGTTTTAGTAGTGGGGGATTCGATCATTAGAAATATAGATAGTTGGGTTTGTGATGACTGGGAGAACCGTATGGTTACTTGCCTGCCTGGTGCGAAGGTTGCGGATCTCTCGATGCATCTAGACAGACTTATGGGCAGTGCTGGGGAGGAGCCAGTCGTCGTGGTACATGTTGGTACCAATGACATAGGGAAGGGTAGAAGAGATGTTCTGGAGGCCAAATTTAGGTTACTAGGAAAGAGACTGAAATCCAGAACATCTTTGGTGGCATTCTCTGAAATGCTTCCAGTTCCACGCGCAGGGCCAGATAGACAGGCAGAACTTCAGAGTCTCAATGCGTGGATGAGACGATGGTGCAGGGAAGAGGGGTTTAGATTTATTAGGAACTGGGGACACTTTTGGGGTAGGGGGAGCCTATACAGGAATGATGGGCTCCACCTAAATCAAGGTGGATCCAGACTGCTGGCATTAAACATTAAAAAGGTCGTAGAGCAGTTTTTAAACTAAGAGGTGGGGGAAAGCCGATTGGTGCGGGGGAGCACCTGGATCGGACGGAGACTTCTCTTACACGAGGCTCCATAGATAGGGATTCCCTAGAAGTTAGTCAGATAGGGAACGTGGGAAATAATATATGGGCAAGATCAGATGTGAAACAATCGTGCATAAAAAAATCCAATGTGTCTGTGAAAGGCGGACATATAAATAGTGGTAGTTTTCTAACATGCTTTTACACTAATGCTAGGAGTCTGTCTAATAAGATGGGTGAACTGGAGTACCTCATATCAAAGGAGGAAGTTGACATAATAGGCATCTCAGAAACATGGTGGAATGAGGACAATCAGTGGGACACTATCATACCGGGATATAAATTATATCGGAAAGACAGAACAGGTCGTGCGGGTGGCAGAGTGGTACTATATGTGAAGGATAATATAGAATCAAATGAAGTAAAAATCCTAAAGGAATCAAAATGTTCCATAGAATCATTATGGATAACAATTCATTCCTCTAATATGAATATGGCATTAGGAATATATTACCGACCACCTAACCAGGACAGTGATAGTGATGCTGAAATGATAAGGGAGATTAGAGAGGCTACCAAAATAAAAAACACAGTAATAATAGGAGATTTCAATTATCCCCATATTGATTGGGTGCATGTCACCTCAGGACGGGATTCAGAGATTAAATTTCTTGATGCCTTAAATGACTGCTTCTTGGAGCAGCTAGTACAGGAACCCACAAGGGGAGAGTCGATTCTCGACCTAGTCTTGACTGGAACGCAGGATCTGGTCCAAGAGGTAACTGTTACTGGACTGCTTGGAAATAGTGACCACAATATAATAACTTTTAATATTCCTGTGTTGGGAAGAACACCGCAGCGGTCAAACACTCTGGCATTTAATTTCAAAAAGGGGAATTACACTAAAATGAGGAAGCTAGTTAAACAGAAACTAAAAGGGAGAGTAATTAAACTAAAATCCCTGGAAGCTGCATGGGAACTGTTTAAACACACCATACTAGAGGCCCAACTTAAATGTATACCCCAAATAAAAAAACACAGTAAGAGACCTAACAAAGAACCACCATGGCTAAACAGCCATGTTAAAAAGGCAGTGAGAGAGAAAAGGGCAGCTTTTAAAAAGTGGAAGTCAAATCCTAGTGAGGAAAATAGAAAGGAACATAAACACTCCCAAATTAAGTGTCATAATATAGTAAGAAAAGCCAAAAAAGAGTTTGAGGAACAGCTAGCCAAAAATTCAAAAAATGATAGTAAAATGTTTTTTAAATACATTAGAAGCAGGAAGCCCGCTAAAAAAGCAGTGGGGCCCTTGGATGATAAAGATATAAAAGGAGCGATCAAGGAAGACAGTGCCATTGCGGAGCGATTAAATGATTTCTTTGCTTCAGTCTTCACGGCTGAGGATGTTACAGAGGTTCCTAAATCTGAGCCAGCCTTTTTAGGTGACAAATCTGAGGAACTCACTCAGATTGAAGTGACATTAGAGGAGGTTATGGAATTAATTGATAAACTGAATAGTAACAAGTCTCCGGGACCAGACAGCATTCACCCAAGGGTTCTGAAAGAACTCAAATGTGAAATTGCAGAGTTATTAACAGTGGTTTGTAACCTATCCTTTAAATCCACTTTGGTACCAAATGACTGGAAGATGGTCAATATAACACCAATATTTAAAAAAGGCTCTAGAGGAGATCCTGGCAATTATAGACCGATAAGTTTAACATCAGTACCAGGCAAATTAGTAGAAACACTAGTAAAGAGTAAAATTGCAAGGCACATAGAAGAGCACGAATTGTTGGGCAAAAGTCAGCATGGTTTCTGCAGAGGGAAGTCGTGTCTAACTAATCTGTTAGAATTCTTTGAAGGGGTTAATAAACATGCGGACAAGGGGCACCCAGTGGATATAATATACCTAGATTTCCAGAAAGCCTTTGACACGGTCCCACACCAAAGGCTTTTACGTAAATTAGGTGGTCATGGGATAGGAGGAAAGGTCCTTTCATGGATCAAGAATTGGTTAAAAGACAGAAAACAAAGGGTGGGAATAAATGGTAAATTTTCACAATGGAGGAGGGTAACTAGTGGTGTTCCCCAGGGGTCAGTACTGGGACCAATCCTGTTCAACTTGTTCATCAATGATCTAGAAAATGAGGTAAGCAGTGAGGTGGCCAAGTTTGCAGATGACACAAAGTTGTTCAGGACAGTCAAAAGCAAAAGGGATTGTGAAGAACTACAAAAAGATCTCAGCAAACTGAGTGATTGGGCAGCAAAATGGCAAATGAAATTTAATGTGGGTAAGTGTAAGGTAATGCATGTTGGAAAAAATAACCCAAATTACACGTACTACATGATGGGGTCAAATTTAGCTACGACAGATCAGGAAAGGGATCTTGGAGTTATAGTGGATAGTTCTATGAAGACATCCACGCAGTGTGCAGCGGCAGTTAGTAAGGCAAATAGGATGTTAGGAATTATTAAAAAAGGGATAGATAATAAGACAAAAGATATCATACTGCCCCTATATAAAACTATGGTACGCCCACATCTCGAGTACTGCGTGCAGATGTGGTCTCCTCACCTCAAAAAAGATATATTGGCATTAGAAAAGGTTCAGAAAAGGGCGACTAAGATGATTAGGGGCTTGGAAAGGGTCCCATATGGGGAGAGGCTAGAGAGACTGGGACTTTTCAGTTTGGAAAAAAGGCGATTGAGGGGCGATATGATAGAGGTATATAAAATCATGAATGGTGTGGAGAAAGTGATTATAGAAAAATTATTTACCTTTTCCCATAATACAAGAACTAGGGGACATCAAATGAAATTGATGGGTAGTAGGTTCAAAACTAATAAAAGGAAATTTTTCTTCACACAGCACACAGTCAACCTGTGGAACTCCTTGCCCGAGGAGGCTGTGAAGGCCAGGACTCTATTAGGGTTTAAAAAAGAGCTTGATAAATTTTTGCAGGTTAGGTCCATAAATGGCTATTAGTCAGGGATAAAGTATGGTGCCCTAGCCTTCATAACAAGGGCAGGAGATGGATGGCAGGAGATAAATCACTTGATCATTGTCTTCTGTTCTCCTTCTCTGGGGCACCTGGCATTGGCCACCGTCGGCAGATGGGATGCTGGGCTCGATGGACCTTTGGTCTGACCCAGTATGGCCATTCTTATGTTCTTATGTTCTTATGAAGTATCTGAACATTGTCTCCAAAGCTATCACAGCAACTATTCAAGAATATCAAAGAAAGCAAACATGAAAAAAGAAGGGAATTGAAGTTCAAGGGTAACTAATATCAAAATCTTTTCCAAGAAATCTGTTATCAAGGTTTTATTGATTTCTATGATGCCTAATTGTGTTGCCACTTACCCAGGATTTGCATGGTGGGGCAGCTCCACCTGTCTCTGATTTACAATAGTGTGAGTGAGTAGAACAGTTCATGAATATGTCTGAGATCTTTTAGTTTTCATCCCTATTGAAGATGAGGGGAAATTTTGAACGCTAGAAAATATTCATGGGATGGAAAAAATATTTCCCACCCAGCTCTAACAGTGATTGCGGTTGGGGATGTGCATTACATCTTACAGATATAAAGTATGGCAAGGATCTTGCACTATGGTGTTAACTTTTTAATTGTAGCTGAAGAAATGTAGTGGAGGTTGTTTATTGACTTGTGATGGGGAACATCCTTGTTTCTGGCAGAAGTCTGAGGATCTGGATTCACAAGATATCTGTTTGCTGACTGCATTGCACTGAAGGTAGCTGCCTAGTGCTTTTCTTTCCAAGCATAGGCCAATGGAAAGATTTATGTTGCAATATCTGCCCTACCTGGTATGCTCATTCTACAAGAATAGGTTTTCCTTGAGTGGTTCTGATAATTTCCCTATGGGCTGAACGAGGCTATACTACTACTTGGGGTATTTTGTCTGCCTTTGGTATTATTCATGCATGATTTTCAGGGAATGATTATTCTGTGGAGAATCACATTTTCCTCTAATAAAGAATGTTGCTCTGCCAAGGGGTGACAGCTTGTTTCAAAATGTTAATCTGGTTTCCCCTGTTCACTTCTGTTGCCTCCACAGTATCCAAACTGGTTTCCAAAATACTGATCCTGGCAATGTCTTGAGCAATTAAATTTTTGTAGAATTGTAAATTATATTTAAGAGCTAGACCGGTGATATATGATGATGTTTCCTCATATTCTGCTGGGGAAAAAAAAATCTCCTGTGTAATTTCTTCTGGCATTTGGTTATGGCAATAACCCTGTTCTCTTTCCCCTTCCAAAGAGAAATGGCCAGAGGAACATGAGGTATTATCTTTCTCATGTTAGATTTTACAACTTCACCATGGAACAAGCTCACAGGGTTAAAGCCAGAGTCTGCCACTGTTGGCAATAATAACTTCAGTGGCGTTAAAGCAGCTAGCCCAATAGGTCTGCTCACATAATAAAGTACTGCTAAATGTTGCTAACCATGGCAGAACCTAGCTTCTGCCTACGAAGGATATCCTCAGGCCTCTTATGTCAGCATATTAGATGGCAAGCTCTTAGGGGCAGCATTAACCTTTATGGTCCTGGGCACATTATTAACATAAAAAAGATAAGGATTAATATAAATGAGAATGCATGCACTTTAGTGACTTAAAATCTGTGGCTTTGTACTTACAATTAGGGACTCTGTTTTGAATGCCTGTATCAAAAACCCCTCAGAATTTGGGAAGAGAACTAGGACATCTGGATCAAATCCGGATGTGAATTTTGTGGTGTGTCCCCTTCCTCCCCTGACAGCACTGCATGTTTCTCTATTTGCAGAGTCCTTTGATTTTCTCTGAAGGACCTGTTTGAAATACTGTCACAGTCTAGTGTGGCAAAGTGTCTGATTTTATCAATAAGCACATATCTGTTGTGGGGTCTTTCCCAATACTTGCAGCAACACTTGAGCATAATATTTAATGACTATATTCTTAGTGTGAAGTTACTGTATCAAAATATCAAGTGATCCTATCCAGCTATACTTGGTTGCCAAAATGACACGTTAGGTCCTGTGACAGACCACAGCCTGCAAACTGCAAAGCTCTTACAGAAGGCAACCATTTTGGGAGGTGGGTTAATGCCTTCTTGTTTCCCAATTAGCCTCACCTAAACACAGCCCAGAAGCCAGGGTAGAAAATAGAGACCTAATTAGGAGTCAGCCTGAAATAGGGGTTAATTAAGCACCTGTAGCCAATTAAGGCCTCCGAGTTCCTGTAAAAGGATTCCTCCCAGGCAGCAGGGGGGGGGGAGAATTTTGGAAGGTGTGCAGTGCAGTGCAGTGCAGTGCAGTGCAGAACAGAACCCCACCGAACCCCACCCCACCCCACCCCACCCCACCCCAAGGACTGGCCTGTGATGAGAATGACTTGGTAAGCAGTGACCCTTGCCTGTAGGGAAGTCCCAGGGCAATGAAGGGGGCTCTGTGAGTCTCTGAGGTGCACAAGTAACCACCAAGAAGCACAGAACCCCCAGGGAGCTAACAAGGGACTATGTCAGAGTCCCAAGACAATTGGATACAATTTAGGGCATCCCTGAGGCTCCACCAAGGGTAGACAGCTGAAATCTACTCCAGCCAAAATTGGGGAAGTAAAGGTGGCATAAAGTCACCTCCTCTAATTAAGGCTTCAGAGATTCCAAGGCTGGAAGGAGTGACTGTGATCATCTAGTCCAGGGGTCAGCAACCTTTGGTTCTTGGCCTGTCAGGGTTACCCACTGGCGGGCTGCCAGACATTTTGCTGACATTAACCATCCACTGGCATGATCCCTTGCAGCTCCTAGTGGCCGTAGTTCACCATTTGCAGCCAATAGGAACTGTAGGAAGTGGAGTGGGCTGCAAAGATCTTACATTTTTTGCCTTGTTTACCTGAATGTGTCTAGCTTCAATTTCCAGCCATTGGATTGTATAATCTCATCATAAAAAATATATCAAATTAGTTTGACTGAAGCTATTTTTCATAAACCTATGTTGATTGGCATTAATTATATTACCTTCTTTTAATTCTTTATTAACTGAATCCCTATCAGCTGTCACATTATCTTGCCCAGGATCAATATCAGACTCATCGGCCTGATAAGGCATACCCACTTGAAGAATGCACAATTTTTTGTTATGAAATTATCATCTACAGTATTTAGAAATTCTGAGAATGTTTTAATATTGGCAGTATGAGACCTTCATGGTACATTACTCAATTGAAGTGTCTCATAATGACACACACATTTTTATTCTACACACTATGGATAGGTGCATAAAGAGCCAGTCATTTTGTTTTCTAATGTCATTTGGTGCTCTCTACAGTAGAATACACAAACTAATACCCCATGCAGCCAGGGAGTTGGCTCAATCGATGAAATTGGACTCAGCTCTCCTATTCAAATCCCAGTTCGACTAATTAAGACGGGCAGAGCAGCATCAAGGAGTTCTAAGAGGCCTGGTGAGAAGGAGACATAAGGAGTCACAACAGACTGAATCAGAGAGAAGAACTGCCAGAGATGGAAGGTTTTTCCTGGGAGAGATCTGCAGTCAGGAGAAGCAGCACAGGGTGGTGATATCTGCTGGCTCTAAGCTGGAGAACTAGAGCTAAGGACCAAAGAGGGATGAAGTCAGGGGAAGCAGCCAAGGGACTAAACCATTGATGCCTCTTTATTGGAGGGCTGGACTTGGAGAAACAATGAAAGGACCTGGAAGAGTGAGGGATGCTCTTTTGGCAAGGGTGTTCCCAGTAGAAAGGCTGTGGCAGTTCCCCCTGGGAAGAGCAGGTTTGTGTCCCGGAAGGAAGTGGCAGCTGTCCTGGCAGAGCAATGGAAGTGTGGCAGAAGACACTGAGGTATGGTGAGAACAAAGCTAGATGTTTACAGACTGTTGCATAGAGTCAGAGGGACTTTTGTTATAGACTATCTGTACTATGTTTGGTGAATAAATCATCTTGATACATTTGAGGAGATGCTTGCATAAGGTTACTGGTGACTCAAGAGAAAAACTGAGGCAAAGGGACACTCACAAGGCTGCCCTGAGATGATGACGGGGCACCTAGCTGGGGGCCACTTGCTTGCACCCAAACTTGTGCTTTAATTTTAGGATAATGATCCAAAAGCATTCAGGATACTCTTCTTCCAAGTTGTCAGTGACTTGGAAACAAATAAAACTATTTTCAACATTGAATGCCACTCGACCTCCCCTTTTGCCTATTCAGTCCTTCCTAAATAGTTGTAACCACTGATTTTAACATCACAGTTATGCAAATGACCCCTCTCAGGTTTTCATAACACCAAACTAGATCAAATTTGTGCTCTTAAATGAGCAATTTCATTTCTTCTCTTTTGTTACCTAGACTCCACTGGTGTGTGGGCAATTAAAGAATGTCTTCTCTTCACGTCCACTGGTTGCTTGATTAATTTTGTTCTCAACATCTCGATTTCATTTTAAATGAGTTGAGTCCTGGACCAAGCATAGTTTTATCAGCTCCAAGAATCAGAGAGAAAAGCATTAAGAAGGCTTCATGTCAAACTTTCCTATGAAGTCTCTGGAGAAAAAGAAAACTTAATTTATCCTCAGTATGTGAAATGATTGAATACAGGTGGTGACACACACAGTCAACCATGCTCTAGCATGAAACTGCTGTGCTTCAGTTTCTCCTGTAGATTACTTTCCTGACTGGGTTTCAGCTTTCCTTTGCTAGTGTGGCAACTTGCAAATGTTGGATTTCAAGTTTCTCTCCCCAGCCAGACCTCAGTAACAACTAAATAGTCTTCTTCCTGCCCCTTGCTGGATCACATCTCCTTCCCCAGTCTCAGTGATGGTTTCAGGCCCCTGGACAGATTTCCTGGACAGTTCTTTTCTAGTCCTCTTCAGGATCTCTGACTCTGTGGTACCCTTTTCAAGGCCAAATCCTCTTTCTGTCTATCCAGGGCTTCAGGTGGCACTGAAGGGTAACAAAGGCCTTCCCTGTCCTCTGGGTGCTAGCTGAGACCCGAAGGATGCAATGGCTTTTTGTATGCCTAGATAACTTTCTGTTATATTCTATTCATATTGCTCCATCACTGTAGTATCTGAGGGTATGTCTACACTGCCACCCTAGTTTGAACTAGGGTGGCTAATGTAGTCATTCGAAGTTGCAAATGAAGCCCGGGATTTAAATATCCCGGGCTTCATTTGCATCTTGCCGGGCAGGCGCCATTTTTAAATGCCCTTAGTTCGAACTCCGTGCCTGCGGCTACACGTGGCACGGAGTAGGTAGTTCGAATTAGAGATCCTAATTGCGGGTACGGAGTTCGAACTAAGGGCATTTAAAAATGGCGCCCGCCCGGCAAGATGCAAATGAAGCCCGGGATATTTAAATCCCGGGCTTCATTTGCAACTTCGAATCACTACATTAGCCACCCTAGTTCGAACTAGGGTGGCAGTGTAGATATACCCTGAGTGCCTTCCAGTAATGTGTTAATTGACATTACTAACATCTGTCATGTGTGGTTTTGTTCTCTCGCTCCTTCTCTCCCCAGGGAAGAATTGTATGTGCAGTGTTTTGGTTTGGTAGGATTGTTTCTTTTAAATGTACATGCTGCTCTGTTTTATATTAAAGAAAGCAAGTTTGAAGGACTGCACCTTGTCCTTGGAGTGGAAAGTGGTGAGGTTTTGTGAGGGTCCTTAGTTCCTATGAGAGTTCATTCCATGTGTCTTAGACTAGTCTCTGAGAAACCTCAGAGACTTTAAGGGCAGAAGGGACTATCATCATCTAGTCTGACCTCTTGTACATTTCAGGCCACAAAACTTCATCCATCCACTCTTGTAAAAGACCCATAACCCCTGGCTGAATTACTGAAGTCCTCAAATCATGATTTAAAGATTTCAGGGTACAGAGACTTTACACTAGTTTAAATCTGCAAGTGACTCATGCCCCATGCTGCAGAGGAAGACCAAAAAACCAAAACCAAAAACCCAAAAAACACCCACCCCAACTTCAGGGACTCTGCCAGTCTGACTTGGAAGAAATTTCCTTCCTGACCCCAAATATGATGATCTGTTAGATCCTGAGTATGAGGGGAAGTCCTAACTGCTAGAGACCTGGGAAAGAATTCTCTGTAGTAACACGGAGCCCTCCTCATCTAGTGTCTCATCACCAGGCATTGGCAATATCCGCTGCTAGCAGCTACATGCCATCATAGGCAGTCTCATCATACCATACCCTCCATAAACTTATCAAGCCAGTCTTGAAGCCAGTTTTTTGCCCCTACTGCTTCCAACAAAAGGCTATTTCAGAACCTCATTCCTCCAGTGGTTAGAAATATTCATTTGATTTCAGGCCTACACTTGTTGACGGACAGTCTATATTAGGGCTGTCAATTGACCTGTGTTAACTCGTGTGATTAACGCAGGACAGGATTAATGCGTTAATTTTTTTAACGTGTTAATTGCAGGCATTCATGCTGCGCTGCCCCTTTGAAGTGCCACTCCGGTGCTTCAAAGGGGCTTGGCAACAGTGGAGCTGGGGATCAGCTGGAGTTCCCAGCTGATCCCCAGCTCCTAATGTGCTACCCATTTAAAGTGCCAAAACCGCACTTCAAAGGGGCAGTGCAAGTGGAGCCTGGGATCAACTGATCCAGCACTTCAAAGGGGCTTTGCAACAGTGGAGCCGGGAATCAGCTAGAGTCCCCTGCTGATCCCAGGCTCCATGCAAAGCTGCCCCTTGGAAATGCCACCATGGCGCTTCCAAGGGGCAGTTCTGCATGGAGCCCAGGGTCACCAGGGGACTCCAGCTGCTCCCAGGCTCCATGCAGAGCTGCCCCATTGAAACACTGCTCCAGCATTTCAAAGGGGAGGTGCACACGATTAATCATACGATTAATTGTTACATTTTGTAATCGCTTGAAAGCCGTAGTTCTTACGTCTCATTTGTTCTTATGTCCACATTGGCACTTCACTTTAATAACTACTCTCCCTTCCTGGTACTTATCCCTCTGATGTGTTTATAGAAAGCAATCATATCTCTTCTCTGCCTTCTTTTGGTTAGGCTAAACAAAGCAAGTTCTGTGACTCTTGTCTCATAAGTTAGGTTTTCTATTCCATTCCATCATCCTAGTAACCCTTCTCTGAACCTGTTCCAGTTTGAATTAATCTTTTGTAAACAAGGAGACCAGAATTGCAACAGAACTGAGGTCTCATCAGTGCTTTCTATAATTGTACTAACACTTCCCCATTTATTGGAAATACCTTGCCAGATGCATCCTACGATTGCATTAACCATTTTTCATGGCTGCATCACACTGGTGGTGCATACTTATCCTGTGATTAACCAACACGCCCAGGTTTTTCTCCTTCTCTGTCACTTTCACTGATAAGTCTCTAGCTTATAGAAAAAAATGTTGTTAGTCTCCAAATGCATGACCATGTGTAACCACCACCAGGCGGATTTGAACCTGGGACCTCTGAAGGGGAGTATAGGAGCCTCCTCCCACTGAGCTAAAAGCCAGCTGGCTCCCAGCCCATGCTGTAGAGGTCTCTTGGTGTTAACTGTTGCTGTGTTCTAGGTGCCACTGAAAGGTAACCACATTAGGTGTGTGGGTTACACATGCACTATTACATTTCTTCAAATTTCTATTACTCCAGTTATCAAGGTATCCTGTATGATATTCTGGTCCACCTCTCTATTGGCAATGCCATACCAAAATATTGTCTATGAAAACTAATCTCCATTTGTGTTCATTAACAGTTTCTCCTATCTTCCTTCTGAAATTTTCAGGTGCACTGATAATCCCAAAAGGTAATCTTTGAAAGCTAAATCTCCCAAAGGATGTGATAAATGTATTCAGTGTAGTATTCTTTTTGGTTAAAGGAATTTGCCAGAATGCTCTTGAAGCATGCAGCATGGAGTATACTGTAGCTCCTTTTATGCTGGGGAGGAAACCATCCAATGTTGGGAAGATATATTTTTCTCTCACAACTGCTTTACTACGTCTTTTAATATCCATACGGATTTCTATTTTTCCACTGCTCTTTATAACCAGTACCAAGTTGTTGGTTCAAAGAGTTTCTCAATTATGCCAATCTGTTCCTTTTTCTTGAACCCAGTATCTACTTTATGAAGCAAAGGGATTGGAATCTTATGAGGTATATATATTCTATATGGTTCAGCATTGCCTGTTAAGGTTATTTGTACTGTATCTCCTTTTCAAAAGTCCAATGTTACCAAATATGTTGTTTGATTTCTTCCACTAGTCTCTCTAGGCCAGACATGGCTACTATGTGTCTGGGATTGTTGTTGGGCTTTGATCCTTTGATCACATACACTCTGAATGCAAAGCTTTTGTCTTTGTAAGTATTTTCTGTAATGAATTGACTCATGCAGTTAGAATACTTCCAGGGATACTCAGGACTGTGTCGGGTGACTTCAGATCTGGGAGGGATTGAAGGTGATAAATGTCAGTTCTGATCTGACTGTCAGCTCCAGAGTAAATTTTAAAGTCAATAGACTTTCCATGAATATTCAATTTAACTCTTCAGGCAGGCTTTCTGTCATCCCATGTGATAGATCCCAGAAACAATGGTTGTTGACTGTATGCAGTAGTCAGTAACCTGACAGTTTTAGTGTGACAAGCAGCAGCAAAATGTCCATATTTTGTGCATTTACTACTACTTGAACCTTTCATTGATACTCATCTCTTGGCCTATGAATTTTTTCACTTCTTGTGAATTTAGTCTGAAAGGTTTTGCAGTTATCCTGAGACTTGTACCTCAGTGCCTCATAGGGGTTATTATATGCTGTGTCTGTTACTGTGTCTAAGTTATTTTCTATTTTTTTCAGGTTTTTCAAGTTGCGATGGCCTTTTCATTGCCTGCTTCATTAGCTCAGTTTGTCTTGTTATCTGGGTAACTGTGTGTTGGGCTAAATCTGTTTTAGCTGCTTTGAAAGATTTTTGTCTGTAAGCTCAACAACCAGTCTTGCTCTTGTGTTTCCGTATGTTAGTCCCCAAATCACATTTCTTATGAAAGCTTCAACAGATTCCCCTCATTCTTGAATTCTCTATGAAAATGTGCCCTTTCATAAACCACATTTCTCTGAGGAATGAAGTATATATTAAACATAGCCAGAACGCCTCCAAAGTCGTCTTTGCAGCAGCTGTTGGTAAAGGCAAAGGATATAACGATATGCTTTACCTGCTTTCCCCAGCATGAAAATTAAATACAACAGCTGTGTTTCTGCAGTTTCCCAACAGAATTCAGTGGAAATGAAAACTTCTTTTAAAATCCTATTACTAGTCTGTCCATTCTAAAGGTCTGTCAAAGTGAAGGTCTCAGGAACATTGAAGAGGGGCATGTTGATGAGATCAGTTCTGCAGCCTTTGTTACTTTTTTTTCTTCTTCAGTTTGCAACCTTTGTTGCTACCCTGTTCCATTTCTGTTCTCTGACACTAGTTAGGCTGCCTTTACTTCTGAGACCACATCAAAGAGTCCTTACGCAGGGTAGATTGCAGGGCTGCTAGTAGCAGATCAAGCTTCTATACAAGATTTGGACTGGCTACCCAGCTTCCATCATGGAGACAGATACGAGAGATGTGATATCTTTAAGACACTTTAATACACTAGCAGGTATGGCTGTTAACCAGCCCAGGTGAGGTATGTTACACACATTCTGATACAGTTTAGCATTCCATCACAGAGTAGAAGACAGGCCTGATGTATTTGTGATAGTATTTGCTACGGAGGAGAGGCACTGCAGTGTTCTATGATAGCTGGTGTTTCCTAAGGCTGATGGCTTCATGTTCAGGTATATTGCATTTCTGTAGTCAAAATGGGAGGTGACAAAAGCATATATAACTCACAGTGAGCTTCAGCCATCTGTTCTTGAGCCACAAGATGATCTTGTCCATTCACATGGTCATGGAATATTCATATATGCTGATGTGGTATCCTAACAGGCCTGACCCCCTCTAGGTATCTCTGCAATCTATCCTTTCTGCTCTTCCTGCTAAGTTCCCTAAGGCAATGTTCATAGGTTGCCTGCATAGCCACTGTGGAGAGCCCTAAACCTACTGTTGACTTTCATTGGGCTAAATCTGTTTCATTGGGCTAAAGCCAACATATTGACTTTCAGTTACTTCTTCCATAGTCACCTCATGATCCTTTAGTCTCCTGCCTGGTCAAATACTCCTTTCAGTGCACCTGTTTCATCTGAAGACTTTCAGGCCCACCTGGGGACCTCTACTTCTCAGAATTCCCAAAACTAAACCATAAGAGGAACACCCCCATAACTAGTGTGCTGGTGCTGAGTGTGTGCTCAATAACCAATATCATTGTATTGGATAACAAATTAATTCCCTGGGTGTCCTCTTCAATATCAGCATGACTCATCATAGTTTAAAAACAAAACAGTATTTCCAATAGCGTCACTCCTGAGACAGCTTTCTGCTGTTGGCTGTACTTAGGAATCAACATGCCTGCCCTGGCCATAGCCAATGTGCAGCAGGCACTAGAGATACACCCTTTCTAGTTTGTTGGATAACAGATAGTGTCTTTCCATTTCTGCTGGATGGAGATCTGGATGCCAATAGCCTATACAGGGAGCAAGTGAATTGAAGTTCTTTTGGATTAATGGCAGGCTGGATGGAGAGTGGGAATGCCGCAAGAAGAAGCTAGACAATGGTTAAATATGCTACTTCAGTATGGTCACAGTTATTCTAAATATCTCCTACCTGGCCTAATTTTAGAAATGAGATTTGTATGAACATGGGAAAAATTTGCAAATTAATCCCTATGTGATGATTTAGTCCATTCTTTATATGTCCATATTGCCTTCTGTTCAGAGACCTCTGACTCTCTGTGGGAGTTCCTGCAACATGTCCTAATTCTAAGACTGATGTGTATCAAAGCCAAGTTTATTAGTCACAATTGAAGACTCTAGCTGAATTTAGTTCATTCAAGGGGGGTTAGATTGGATTGTAAGAAAAAAAACTTTGTAACTGTCATGGTGGTTAACCACTGGAATAAGCTCCCTATGGAGGGTGGGGAATTTCCATCACTGGAGATATTTAAGAGCCAGTTAGACATACACTGGTCAGGGATGGTCTAGATGGTGCTTGGACCTGCTGTGATGGCAGGGGACTGAACTAGATGCTCTCTTGAGGTCCCTTCCAGTCTTGTGATTCTATATGGAAAATATAAGTACTAGGCCTGGATCCAGGGTACTCTGCTGGTACAGTAGTTGCAATATTTCTGGCATTGCATACCAGCTGCATGCTCACAATGTGGAAACATTTTCTAGTCTTGTAGATTTCTTCATTATCTGCAGGTGCCACAGAAGGTAAATTAGCACAGTCAATGATTTCCTTTACTTTTGGGAATCCAGCCATTATATTTGACAACTCTGGCATTCTTTTAATGATGTGATATTATGGGAAATTCGTCAGCTACCTGTCAAGCATAGTCTCTATCATTTGTGTTAGGCATTGGGACTTCAGTGGAATTGCATCAGGGATGAGTTTATCCTGGAGTGTTGACTCATCTGAATGTTGTCCTGTGCTAGCCCTTTGCAAAGTGCCCATATTTAATTAAGAGAACTTTTTGTAAGGCAAGGACATAGTGACTTATGCCAAGTGTACACTGCAAAGGGGGAGGAGAGAAAGTTGGCTTAAGACTACAACTACATAAATAACATAGCTTGAGTCAATGTACCTTCAGCTGAGCTGGGTGCTGTCTCCACAGTGGGAAGTCAATGGGAGAAATGCTCCCATCAACTGGCACCAATGGGGGTGCCTTCTGCATTCAATTTAGTGGGTCATTATTAGATCCACTAAATCGAACCCCGGAAGATAGATCGCCAGTGTTGATCCTCCACTAAGTAGAGACATGGCTTTAGTTTTATCCTCCCCACCAGAGAGTAGCTCTAAAATGCTGAATATGGTTCTCCTGTCCCAAAGGATTCTTCACATATACTGTCTGTCCATCCATATATTGTAGTACCGTGCTACTGAACAAATTATTTTTGAAATGAGAATTGGTTAATTTTGCTTTCACTTGCCTAAATGTTAGGCAATCAGTTTTGCTCTCAGCTACATGAGAACAGGTCCAAGTGACTTCAGTGAGAAAACTGCTTGTGTGCCAGTAACTATATAGATAATTTTAAAACGTAAAAGGTATAGCATTTGATAAATAACACCCTGGCATCCTGTTAAGATAACCTTTATTCATAAAGTATGGTCTCGGGTAAGGGTTAGGGTCCAGTTTTTAGGTATAGGCAATCGCATTGAGTGTCACTGTCAAAAATATAGGGCCAAAGCTGCTTGTGCAGAATCAATGGCAATGCTTCCATTGGCTCCACTGGGAACAGAATTTGGACCAAGGGAACTACAAGTTGCTTGCACGAGAAATGTATGGAATGTGTTTGTGTGGAACAAAGAAGAAATATGTATGCAGATTATGCATTTGCACATATGCATTAGCCATATGCACATGGAACCTATATTTGAAAATTTGGCCATTTTGAAGTGTGCAGAAGTATTGTTCCATCATTTCCATGCATAGCTGTACTAATTTAATGAGTGTTGAAACTGAGACGAGTAAATACACTTATTACATGGAATGCCAAAGAAAAATAATGTAAAGAGAATGGATTTCTATTATCATTTCACTGACAGTGATATTATTAAGGTGGGAATGTGCTGATGGTATGTCTTGCAAAAGCATTAGCTGCATAAGTTTAAACTTCCTAACACCTTTCCAAACTCTACTGGAATCCTAACTGGAGATCTCACAGGAAAAAAGGGCTTGCAAATACACACTTAGAGTTGTTTATCCAGGTGGCATTTGAACTGGTCTAATGCTTTGGCTTGCCTTTTGGGCGAAGAGTTCTAATAGCTCAATCACTTGCCAACCTTACTGCCTAAATCACCACATGTCAGGCATGTACCAGTCCTGTTATGCCTAAACTTTTCTGAACATTTAAATACTCCAAAGTCACCTCTTCATCCTACTTGTTGTCTTCATTTCTTAGAAAGTTTGGTTGACTTCTATGAAATAATGTGGTGTGTGGGAAATATGTTTACTAAACAGACTCTCTCCTTTACTGGATTTAGACAACACTATCTGTACTGTTTGTTACAGGTTAATAAAGGCCTATTTTAACTTACTGTGCACACAACACTCCCACTGATGTCAACAGAAGTTTTATGTACATGTCTCAGGGAACCTAGAAACCTTTAAATGAAGGCACATTATCCTTGAGCAATAACACTTGCTTTGCAGAAGTTAAATGGCAGAGCGACCATTATTCCTATTCTGTCATTCACATTATGTGAAAATCAGACTTGGCCCCAGTGAAATTCAAACAAGCTACATATTTAATAGTAACAGATAAGAATACCTTGCTCTTGCATTGTGCCTTTCACCTGAGAATCTCAAAGTGAATGACAGAAGTGTCACGGTATCCTTGTGAGGTGGTAAATTAGCTTGGTTGTTCAGTTGGAATAATGGTTTGTAGAAAGATGCTTAGAAAGTCTGGACCAGAGCTAGAATCTTGTGTATCTATCTCCCAGTTTTCAGCTTCAACTGCTAGATCCATCTGTTCCTTGAGACACTTTCTTATAGCCAAAACAAAAAGACAAGCTTCACATAAAACTGACTGTTACTTTTACAGCCATTGTACCATAACAAAAAGAGACTAGAAAGAGTTTGTATGAACATTTCAGTTACTAGGGAAACAAGTCAACTTTGCTCTACAACAACTTGCAAAATGTTCTGGGCATGGAAGTGATTTGTAAATGCCAGCTTGCATTCAATTTATACCATAGTTCAAGATGATTTGGCCAACCCTGGAAATGAAGGAGCAACTTCAAGATGCAGTGCTTAAGATAGAGAAAAAAGTGGTTAGCAATACTGTGTGATTGTGAGAGCATTTTCATTTGCATTGCACCGCAAGAGCTAAAATCTGACATATGTTTGACAGCATTCCAGTTGGTAAACAGTAACATTTTAGCAAGTACTGCTGTGAGACCAATGTGAGATCTGATCTGACAGCAAGATAAATCGATCTCACCCCAAACTACAACAGATGGACTAAACTTGTGTAGTTTTTGTATGTCCTTTCAAAATATCATACACACCTGATTTGCTGTTTGTCATTAGCATTTCTGCCTTTATTTCCAGCAAAAAATGAACATGAATTTCTTGGCACAACAATGCGCTTTAATAATCTACTCACTGAATGTGGACAGAATATTAAGCATATTTTAAAGTGATAATGCTCTGTAATTTTACATGAATTTTACTCTTTGACAAACCTGTGAATTTAAGAAACTTGATTTTTAGAAACAAGCTGTGTGGCATGCAGCAATCCAACACCTCCAGTCCTTTCTGAACAGGCTGAATAGAAATTACCTCTGCTGTTTTGTCATGTCAAATGCATTTGTTTGCTTTTTAACTCAGTAGGTCAAATTCATGATTGGCATGCATGGATTTAATGTGACTTGCGTGAAGTTGTGCCCACTTAGGTTGCACTCTGAATGTCAGGGAGATCTGAGAGCACAGAAACCGTGGGGCAGGAACAATTTGGAAGTGCTGAAAGCCATTGAAAGAAATTGTAAACCCTGTTTATGACAGAAATCAGTCTATAGCAGCACCCCTAATTCCAACACATATCCACAGAAATGTTCATTTGAGAAGCTAAACAGAACTTTAGTGGGATCAGACTGAAACAGTCACTTTAGTGATCGTCTCTTCATGGTTTTGACAGTCCTGGACCCCTTCCTGCACAAAGTTCTTCCCAGCCTTGATTTGCCTTGAATCACTTTTTCTTCATGTTTGTCTGACTGTTCAGACACTTACTCAATAATGGGAAAGTCACCAGTCCCTCCCATCAAGATGAAGGTCCCATCATATCCTTGCTCCCTTACCAGTCTCTGTTTCACGTGGGCTCTTTTTCTTTCCTTGGTCAGCTTTCCTGCCTTATCCCAACCAATTCTCCACAGTCCACCCTCCCCATTGTGCTATTGGTCTGCCCAAATGGAATCACAATGTACAACTCCCCACAGTGGTCCAGTTTGGAACTCTGTCTCACAGGTAAATCTTGCCTTTGTTAAATCAAGTCTTTTGTTCATTGATTCTGGGATATGAATATTGCTTGCTATATATAAAGCTGAAAATCAGTAACAAAGGCCTAGCTTCATTCTTCTGTGGCCCTTCAGAAAGATAGCAAGAATTGCTATTGCACACTTTATCCATAACCGTTCCAATTGGTTCAGTCAGTTTACAGTCTCAGTGGTTTCAAAAAACATTTTGCTGATGGGCTTTTTAGTGGTTTGGTATCAGTGACACCAACTCCAGTGGCACCTCCAGTGAGGAGAATAGGAGTCATGGGAGTGTCCTGTTTAGAGATGGAGCTAGCACCTGCCCCAGAACTTGATGCAGGAGGGAAGCCAAAAATTCAAGCGTGGTACAGGAGCTATAGGGTTGAGCCTGTTGTATTCCCTGTAACAATACTGCACCTCAGAAAACAGGCATTACCCTGGGCTTAAAATGGTCTTAAAAGAGCCAGATCTCCCCCGACTAATAATGCAATGCAAATACTTCACCACAAAATGTCAGAGCTCAGACACTTTGTTAACTATGTTTATAATACTCCCTCACCTGTGACATACTCATCTTAGAGGGCTCAGTGTTAGAGACTGGATGACAGGTTTGCAACCTTGTTAGACCCAGCTCACCTTATGCTTTGGCATTGCCTGCACTTCCTTTGTGTCAGAATGATCTTTGCCTGCTGCCATTGACTGGCTCTGAGTATCTGTACCATATCCCATATCTGTGCCAGGTTTGGCTACCCACTTTCAAAACCTGTAGCTCTCTGCTGCAGCTAACACCTTTGCTTTAACATAAAATGCAAAAGTACACTGCTAACTTCAGCCGTATGTATAGATTTAGTGTCCTGCATAATGCCATTCTTGTACATGTTGGAGTGTGATAGAAGTCTTGGAGTGTCATAGGAGTCTTTAATGGTGCCTGAATCAGTTCTGTAATACAAGAGAGGAAAAAGAAGATTCAGGAATATTTCCACAATCCTTGAGCCCCTGAGCTCTATGACCAGGCATAATTGTAGTCCTTGTGCCCAGGAAGCACCAAGATATGTCAGCCTAAGTCAGTGACACTGCAAAGTCTCAAGGAGAGTGAAAGGAAGCTGACCCTACTCTGCCCAGATCCGCAAAGCTGGCCCCATGTAGGGACGAAGTACAGCCTTCATCCTGTGAAGAGATGATGAAGTGGCAAAAATACCATTGTGCTCCTGTGCACTGAATTATGTTTCCAGGAATGCTGGGGTGGTGAACCATTACACAGCCTTCTGCTGCACATTTAAGATAAAATGTAGTCTTCATCAATGTTTGGAATAAATTTTGTGATGTGCACCAATGCATGTTTAGATGTGCACCACCAATAGCTACACCAGTTGCTGGCCGGGGGCACTGTGGGTTCTGTGCTAATCATGTGAGCAGCATCTGAATCTCTCCTGGGTAGCCACCAAAGCACTTAACTTATGGGGAACACTGGTCCTCTTCATTTAGTGATTCTGACTATGTTTATCTTAACTGGTTGGCCCAAACCAGCCTTAATGCTGAACACTATCAGTTTGGTATGATGGGGGAAAGAAAATCAAGTATTCTTCTGTCAGACTATACTTACCGGAAGATCGATGCAACGGAGGTCGATGTTCTGGTGTTCAATTTAGTGGGTCTAATATAGACCCATAAATCAAACACTGAGGATAGCTCCCAGCAGTGTTTAATACTCCTCCTTTTGTGAGGAGCAAGGGAAGCTGATGGGAGCAGTGTAAATGCTGCCACGGCTCAGCTTATGCTAAACCGACTCCAGCTACACATTTTATGTAGTTGCAGATGCATACCTTAAGCTGACTTTCTTCATCTAGTGTAGGAACAGGCCTGTGAGTTTTGTTCGTATCAACAGCTGTCAAAGCCATCATGGAAGATATGAAAGTGCTTAATCCTGCTTTTTATGTTTTTTGGTTGCGGCCTTCTGCGTAGCTCAGCAAACTTATTCTTGCAGCCCCAGACAAAGTGGCTCTAATTTCAATATTGCAATATTCTGTGAGGCATAATGGTTGTCTTTTTACCATTTAAATTCACTACAGTGTGGGTGTCAGCACTTTGAGAAACAGCTAACCCTTCACACCGATGCACATAAAAATAAAATATTAAGATAAAATGGTCAGTCCATTGCAGACTGATGTGTTGTAGAAATAGTTAAAAGTGCCCTGCCTACAAAGTGCTTGGCAAAATGTACCTTCTGATGCAGCAGTGATAGGAAAATGCCATTTTATTTAAATATTTATATTGTTTTATTTTGAAAGAGAGTTTGAATCCTCAAATGGGCCAGATTGTTTGCTCCCCTTGTTCATTCCAAAAATATCCTACACCACTTCAGTGAATAAACTTGTGCCATTAGACATCATAACAATCAGGGTCTTTCTTATGCTTTGGGGTTCACCCCCCTCCATACTTCTCTTGGACCCTGATTGCCAAAGATATTCCTTGACATGTGTAACAGTCACATTCAATATGTGTTAAGGCATCATTTTCCAAAAGATACAAATCCAGTGCCACACATTAATTGTGTGTTTAATTTATAAGCCCAGTTGTCAGTACATGGAGAACTGACACAAGGCAATGTTATAATAGATTCCCCTTATTTTTTGCTGTTACAGATCAATCTCAAAGGTCTTGGGCAACTGTATAAAATCCGCATTGGTCATGACAACAGTGGAAATGATCCTAGCTGGTACCTAGAGGAGGTGAGACTTGAAAGAATAGCCCCTACCTCTGACCGAGAGATTTCTCTGGCTGTGGACTGCTGGCTAGCTGAAGATCAGGATGATGGAGACACATGGACAGAAATAGCAACTGAAATGACTGAAAAGGAGATTTTGCCAAGTACGTACTGCCTATCTTATAAGGAACCTTTATTGAATCTTTAGGGCTGCATATGTCCCCCACCCCCAAGTGCAAAGCTGCCTAAAAACCAGTGTAACCAGCCACAAGACAGTCCCTGATAACACGGAGCCAATGTGGCAGTTTTCACAAAACACCCTTGTTTTTCTGAGACCCAGGGATGCGGTCTGCTTGTCGCAGTAGTTCTTGGCTACTGCAGTTGCCCCCTAAAACATAGGTGACTACTGCTACTTAAAGCAACCAAAAGGCACACAGGACTGAGGATCAGGGGAACACCAAGACAGCTTGAAATAAGATTGATGTTGCCCACTCCTAAATTGGACAAAATGTTTTGTAGTTTCAGCCTGGTATCTGGGCCAATGATCAGTTGATGTTCAAACCAGATTTGAGCTAGTCTCTTTAAAATTGCATTGTGTAACTTTAAGATGGACCTTGGAAGAACATCAGAAATTATTCACATTTTTGATACCATGCCTTTTTATAAGTGGAGCACAGAACTATGTACAACAATGCAAAAGAACAAAGAAACAAAACTTCTGGGCTTTTATAGCAGCAAAGAGAGCTAGAAAAATCATTTAATTTATCACTTATAGAATTTCCTTGACATTAACTGTGTGATGGGGCATCTATGATCTGGCATCATAGGCTCGCACTAGAGCTAATCTATGTATAGTTCAGGCAAATGGCATTTGAAACGGGGTAGTGGGAATGCAAGGAATCAGCGACTCAATGTATAGAAGGGTCATCACGCACTTAGTGTCAGTGGCAATTGATGAATTCCAAAAGATGTAAACAAAAGATCGAACTCTTTGTAGGAGGTATGTCATTTCCCCCAAAAGTAACCTAGACAGGGACTGAGAATTTTTTTCATAGATTTTAAAACCATAAAGGGCTATTAAATCATCTGTTATGACCACCTACACATAGGCCATCAAAGGGTTGGGAAGCACAGAGATGCAAACTCGTCCCCCTTAGCCTCAGCCCCTCTTTCCACATTCCCCAGAATAACACGTGATTTAAGCAACACCCTCGTTGATTTGCTCATAAATTAGGACTGAGCAGGTGGAACTGAGGCCCATGTAATCTGGAAACAATGTTAGCATGAGACACAGTATCACTCTTGGGAACCTCTAGTGATGTAAATGTCACACACTTATGAATAGTAAAAGTAATGCCTGACTTTAGTTGAGTTGCATCGGGCATGAATTTGACTCTTTGGGTGCAATTCTTTACTGGGCAGTCATTTACAACTGTGCCCAAGAAGTGCAAAATACTACCACTGTGGTATGTACATGCACCTTGATTAGTTGTAAATGGCTGCACAAAGGTGCAAAGTAGTAGAAAATTATATAGTTGAGACTATGCTCAAAACAGGGCATTAGTTCTTCTCTGTTAAAAAGTGGTGTGATGCTATTGCTATTGTTGTCTTTGCAGGGACACCATCTTTGTTAAAATACTTGCAGCAAGCAAAAATATTCATTGTATGGGGCTTAGAAATTTCATAAATTTTTAAGTTTATGGTTCCAAATTAACTATTGATTTTAGGTTCATTTAAATTGAACATCAATATAAGTTCATCCGGGCTGGCCAAAGATTTTCTATTTTACCATAATCAGAAAATGAAACTCTGTCTCTATGCATTTCCCATTTACAAAGATAAGTGCTTACAAGAACTGGACAAACCACGTTGCAAGTTGTTTACCCAAGAAAACTAATAATGTGCTGCATATTACCTAACAACAACTTGATGCAAGTTTATTATTTGTTTCCAGTACTTTCAAGTCAATTTGGTACCTTTCACGGTACTACATTCACTGAATTAAAAAATAATAATAATTTGCCCAAACCATTACAGCAAATGGAGAAGTATTTTATGACCATAAACTCAGGAGGCATTGCATTTTTACTGATGTTCTTTGCCACTGATTTTTATTACCCATTTTTCTCTGCTAAATGGTGTCTTCTCCCGGCTTTCTCTGTTCCATACTCCATTATACTCCCAACACAGACTTGAAACCTTGGAGTTGATTTTGATTCCGTTTTCTCTTGCCTCCTTCTACCTGCCCAATCCCTTCCTTCAAATCCAGACTGCTATTAGTCCCTGTCAGTTCTTCCTTACAACATCTCTAAAATCTCCTTTTTTATCTCTGTTTCTGACTTTGAAACTTTTCTTCCTGCTTGTCTCTTTACATGAAGCCAGACAATTGAAAATGCTGGCACTAAAATAATCTTCCTGCTCGCAGTGATGCTTTCATCCCAGCTTAGCCTTCGCTGGCTTCTCTTCATTTTTGGTGTCAAATTCAGACTTCTCACCCTTCGATGTTCTGCATAACTCTGTCTTTGCTTCTTCATTTCAAGATTTATTTTCTTCCTACTTCCTGACCTACCAGCCCTCATGTCTGAGTATCTTTTCTTATCTTCTTCTCCATCTCCTCGTCATGTCTTCTTTCATGTCACTCCCATTACACTTGGAACTCCTTTCTTGTAGTTTGAGACAGTCTTGCTGACTTCCAGTGTTCATCGTTTTACACTTATCGAATCAGTGTTCTTCAGATTTGACTTGGTTTGATTACATTGTGACTTGGCTGACCAGATAGCAAGTGGGAAAAATCAGAATGAGGGGGAGGAGTAATAGTTGCCATATAAGTCAAAGCCCCTAATATCAGGACGTCTGGTGATACTAAACAAACTCAAAAAAAATCTGTTCAATAATTATTAAAGTGAAGCATGTTGAAGACTGACGAATGTGGCAAGAACGCAGGCAGGAAGGAAGGCAGGCAAAAAGGAAGGAAGGAATTCACAATTTTACTTCAAATACTCATGACTTTGTAACTTCAGAACTTAGTTTTTGGCTTAAGCTTTTGATCTGAAAGAACTATATAGCAGAAGAAATGTCATTTTTTTCAAGTTATCTAAATGCAAACTTTGTATCATAAAAGGGAAAGTCTATTTTGTCCATACTTGAATACCCCAAAAATGATTGAACTAATTTGTCTCAAACTTTATAAAAAATCACTTTTGGACTAAAGGAAATGCAGGAAAAAAATGTTTTGAGAACTGTATGAGCCACTACAGAGAGCAGCATTAGAATAGTCTCCTAATAACATGTCAAGTCTGTTACCATTCCAGTTCAAAAATGGCTTACTTTGTGTGATTCTAATGTTGTCAGTGGCCCACGTCCATCATAAGATGGTGCAAAAGGTGACCAAAAATAATAAAAGTTCAAATGTTATTACTTTATCACTGTCAAATGTATATCGCCATCTTAGTAGTAGAGTTGTTCCAAGTATGCATGGAAAAATTCAATCGGAGGCAAGCATCCACTGACCTATATTTAGTAAATTAATACCTGCACTTTTCCTTATTGAAAGGTTTCCTTTATGGTATGAAGACTAGCATTATCCCTTCCATAAGCTAAAATAAAATTACCACAGGTATCAATCAACGAGTGTCACGGTACAAGGGGGTCAAGAGTTGAGTTCAGTAAGACATTTTCTTTTACTGCTTTAACATCATTTCCAGAAGTCCTGCCAGCAGTGATGCTGCTATCCCGAAGGAAATTGTTAATATTAAGGTTACAGTGAGTACTGTGGCCACAACTACAGTTAGTGGCTATCAGTCTATGATCCTGATCTGGCAAATGTATACATTAATCACTTTATGCATCTGAGTAGCCATGCTGCATTGGGGCCTACACCTGGAAAACTTAAATTCCCAGAATATTTTTTACATACAATATTTGCCTGGCATGTTTTAGGTATATCTTACAATATTAGTTCAATCAAGGAAGTAAAATGACAGAGGAAATTGGAAAGAAGTGGAAGAGGAATCATGACTGAAATGTCTCCATGCCATAATGTTTGCATTTCTCACTTGCCAGATAGTAAAATTTTTGCTATGTGAAATAATAGCATCAGCCTGATCTGACAATAATTTGGGCAATTTGTGTCATTACGATCAAAAAACTGTATATGTTGAAAAAGCTTATCTCATATGCAGACTGTGTGAAAAAATATAAGTTATTCTTCATCTTAAATTCAACTGCTATTAGCTAGAATCCTAAACTAGTAGAAATGACCATTTTAAAATGTTGATAATAAAGTTATGCTGAATGGAATGATGACGTATAGTATGTGGAAAGAAAAGACAAACATTTAGCCCAGGTCTGTGCTAGAGAGTTAATTTGAAATAACCTCCCTTATTTCTAGCGCTAGGACAAGAAGCAATGGGATTAAATTGCAGCAAGGGAGGATTAGGTTGAATATTAGGAAAAACTTCCTAACTGTCAGGGTGGTTAAACACTGGAATAAATTGCCTAGGGAGGTTGTGGAATCTCCATCTCTGGAGATATTTAAGAGCAGGTTAGATAGACATCTATCAGGGGATGATCTAGAGACAGTGGTTCCCAAACTTTTTGGCATCACACCCCCCTTTTTGATTTTTGAAAAACCGTCAGGCCCCCCACCCCCCAAAAATAGCGGCAAAACTTGTTGAGAAAAAAAAAAAAAAGGAACTGAGCAGGGCAGCAAAACTGATAGGGGGGAGGCTGGGTCGCCTCGTGCCCCCCCCCCCCCGGAATTTCTTCACTGGCACACCTCCCAGTTTGGGAACCCATGGTCTAGAAGTTACTGGATCCTGCCGTGAGGGCAAGGGACTAGACTTGATGACCTCTCAAGGTCCCTTCCAGTTCTAGTGTTCTATGATTCATTGATTCTATTTGAAATAATAACTGGAGCATCCACACCACAAGCCCATTACTTCAAAATACCAGGCTGTTATTTTGAAATCTGTACTCCTGCTTTCCTTGGGGAATAACATTTATTTCAAAATTGTTATTTCGAAATAGCTTCAGTGTGGACTCGCCAGTGCTGCTATTTCAAAATAACTACTCCCCAGAGTAATGCTAAGTAATTACTCCCCAGTGCTTCCTGGGAATCTAAGTTGAGGTAGCACATCCACAATAACAGACTGCCTCAGACTAATTTTGAGCACATCCACTGCCTCAGACTAATTTTGAGGCTTCCCCATAGTGTGGAAACACTATTTCGATTTTGTTATTTCGGGAGTTATTAAATCAATTTTAGTTTTCAGAATAGTTTCCTAGTATAGACCTGCCCTTACAGAGCTGTGGCTTCTAGTTTCTTCCATTTTAATCACATTGGATATATCTTCTCCATCTTCCCAAACATGTTAAGGTGTCAACATCAATTTAGTCTTTCCAACAAAACTCTCTGCAACACTTTTAAATATATATAGTGGGCAAAACTGACAAATAATGTTGACCTCGAGTATTTGAGTTAGCAAGTCATCCATGCAGTTAATTCTCTTCTGAGGTAAATTGGAGTTCCACATGCAAAGTACTTGCAAGAAAGGGACCATAATGACTTCACTGATGACTTGAGACCAAAGAGTATTGCCAATCCCACATATAAAAATCATGAGGCAGTCACCCCAAATAATTAGATTTTTAAAGAATGATACAGTTTGGCTTCTCTGTTTTTTCCTGCAGAATTGTAGGATTGTAAGGGACTTCAATTGCTCATCTAGTCCAGTTCTCTGCACTCATGGCAGAACAAAGTATTCTCTCTCTCTCTCTGGGATCCCGGAAATCAAATAAGATTTCCCCTTGGACGCCTCTAACTGATGAGTGAGTAGATGAGAAATTAGGCCACACTACTTTTTTTTTCCACAAAAACCCTTTGTGCAAAAAAGTGTGCATAAATTATGCAAATGAGGTGTGGGGATATGCTAATTGGTGCCTCATTTGCATACTCACTGCCCGCAAAACCATCAGTGAGGTGAAGCCAAAGTGATGGGAACTATTCTTGATGGTGGTCCTCCAGGTTACCCGATCCTCCAGCTGCCTCTCCCAAGTGTCCGTGTCAATGTTGCATTTTACCAAGGTGTTCTTAAGGACGTCTCTGTAAGCGCTTCCTCTGCCTGCCATGAGACCTCGTCCCGGTCCTCAGCTAAGCATAGAAAATCTGTTTAGGCAAATGTTGACACTTTGGCTATCCACCAAAGTATTATCTAGACCATCCCTAACAGGTGTATTGAGTCATTATGATGCACTTGGATCACCTTTCAAGCTTTTCTGACACAAATCATAGGATACTTATCCAGATACTTATTTGTGTCTAACACAAATGATTTGTGTCTGACACAAATCATACTAGATACTTATTTGTGAACGATAACTTAGTTTCTCATATGATCATTGGATTCCAGGAGCTGGGACTTTAAGAAAAACACCAGTTGACACAAGGTGCATGATGAAATCTCAAGTGTTAGCAAAACACTGAATCGTTATGGCCTGAAAAGTTATAAACTAGATATCTAAGCCCTGGCTTTCATCACTTCACTCCTTTAGTAGTCTTTAATGGTTAAGCTGCTTTTATATTGGTCTTTGATGGGGGCTTGCATAAGTTCACCTTCCTCTGTATGAAAGCATTTTATCTCCCTTGTTTCAACTTTTCAGTCCATGACCTCAAGACCTGGGGTTTTTTATTTGACTTTAGAACATATTAAAAATATCCTTTATAAAACTGCTTGAAGGTTTCAAGCATGTATTTTCCAAAACATCAGTTTAGTAGCAAGGGCCAACCTAGTTTTTCCAACCATTCTCTATAAATTAATCCTCCTAAATCATGTTGCCCTTTTCTAGACCTTTGATGCTCTATCCATTTGATGCCTTCATATTAGATACAGTAGTCTAAACTCAATTTATCAAATCCCTTTTGTAATGTTAAAATAATGTCTAGTGGCTTGCATTCAATGGTTTTGCTTATGGTGTATTTCTAGTATTTCCTCTGCTTTTTTTTTTTTTTTTTTTTTTGAGTGACGTCCTGAATCTCTACTCTGTTATAGCTGTTTTATGCTGACATAACACTGAAATCAGTGGAGTTCTATTGGAATGTAACTGCTGCACTAGGCTGAGGACTCAGGCCCATCAGGCTCTAATTATGATTGTTTTATGACTGACATATTATGGCAGTGTGAAAAATGTAGCAATTTTCAATATGTTATGTTGTTGCCCCTTTGCTGACTACCAGGAGCATGCCAAGAAGAGAAGCTAATGATGCAAAGATTTAGGATATCTCCTAGTGTAAGTTATTTATCTGATAGCGGTGGTGTGCAATCTTGTCCAATTGCACCTCACCCTTTACCATTAACAGAATCTGGCCATGCTCTCCCTCCATTACAGTATTGCACAGCCAAGGGCTCCTCAGCAGTGGAGTGCTAAACAGCAAAGATAGCAGGGCTAACAGCAGAGCTGGGGTGGAACTGGGTGTAGGAGAGGATTTGGGGCTAAAAGGGGGAGCTGGTCTGGGGCAGAGAGGGAATGCAGGCAGAGTTGGGCTTGGGGTGGTGCCAGGGGAAGGGAGAGGAGCAGAACTGGGGCTGGGCATAGAGCAGGGCTGGGAGTGGAGTGGGTCTGGAAGCAGGTCTGACCTGGAGGCAGAGCAGAACTGGGGGCTGAACGCATTGGGGAAGGACTGAGGCTGGTAGCAGTGCCAGTCTGGGGGCAGAATGGGGCTGGAAGCATGGTGCTCCCTTCCTACTTTCCATGGAAGTGGGCGAAGCCCCATCCCCACCCCCCAAATATTTTTCTGCTCTCCATTAGGGAGCCTGGGCTAGTTTGGGGACCACTGATTTATAGTATGGAAATAAACCCTGTTTACCTTGAACAGACATGGCCAAATCAACAGCAAAACAACACACAGGCAATTTTACTTATGGAACTTGCAGCTAAGGTGCCCCAATACCTAGCCTGTAGTTAAAAGCAGCTTCCTGTTCTGGCTCTGGGTTTCCAGCATTCAATCGACTACCACAGTATTGTGTCTCTCCCTGGATCCATACCTGATACCCTGTCTCAAAGTCACATGACCCTCATTGTTTTCAATACTAAGCATGCACTAGCTCCGTTGGCTTGAGCATTAACTTTTCCCTTTGATCTAGCTGCTCCATATCACATAGGAACTCCTTGAGTAGATCTGTCTATACTCAGTGTCCACTGGAGCTGGTGTTGGTGAGAATCTCCATCTGGACAAAAGGATGCTTGCTATTCACAGTCCACTCGGTGGCCATCTGGATGGAATTGCTCTAGTCATCTCTTGTGGGAATCTTTGAATGAGATCCTTTCTCCTTGACACTTTCTATGGAGACTTTTCTATGAAGTACATCATATCAGTTAATGAAAACATGTATTCCATTATTAACTTTATTATATTTACTGAGCATTGTTAGTATGTACAAAACCCAGAGTAAGACAGGGCCTCTGCCCCAAGAATTTAGATGGTGAGATGAAGATCTACTATAAAGAGATGAAAAGAGATTTTTTTTTGGCTTTACATCATGGCTTTGTCTACACTGCGAGTTTTTGTGGCAGAAAATATGCTAGTGAGGTACTCATTAGAATGAGTCGTGACATCATTAGCATATTTTCTGCTGATTCTTTTAGCGCAAGGGTTTTTTGCGCAAAAAGAAGCAGGATAGTCGCTTCCGTTTTGCACAAAAACCGCCCAAAACCTGGGAGGCATAAGGATCTTGTGCAAAAAGGGGTTTTTGAGCAAAACAGAAGCGGCTACACTGCTTCTTTTTGTGCAAAAACCCCTTGCGCAGAAAGAATTGGCAGAAGATATGCTAATGATGTCATGAATCATGCTAATGAATCCCTCATTTGTATAGTTTCTGCCACAAAAACTCGCAGTGTAGACAAAGCCTTATTGTATACCTCTTTCTTTCTCTAGGAACATTATTTAAGGAAGTATCAATTGAAAAGTTATGTTCCACTCTTATTATACTCACCCTGGTTATCTCATGATTTTACAGTTTTATTTGATACATTTAATATATGAGCCATTGGTCTACTCATTTCCTGTACTATACTGTAATTCTTTCTAAATTTCTTCCTGTGCATTGTGCATTTGATCTCAGTTTGCTGTCACCTCCAAAGTAACTTCTTTGTACTTCATACCTGTGAGTCATTTATTATTGAAGGACTAAAAGTCTCAGAGGAATAGCAGTGTTAGTCTCTACCTTTAAAAACAACGATCAGTCCTGTGGCATCTTAGGTTATGTCTACACTTGCACCCTAGTTCGAACTAGGGATGCAAATGTAGGCATTCGAAATAGTCAATGAAGCAGGGATTTAAATATCCCGCGCTTCATTAGCATGATCTCACTGGCACGTTACTCCCAGCAACAGCTGTTTCGAAAGTGAAAGTGTGCGCCGGGACGCGTTAGTTTGAACCAAACGCCTAGCATCACTCCTCATTTTTTGATATTTTGATATTTAAATCCCCGCTTCATTGACTATTTCGAATGCCTACATTTGCATCCCTAGTTCGAACTAGGGTGGTTAATGTAGGCATTCGAAGTTGCAAATGAAGCCCGGGATTTAAATATCCCAGGCTTCATTTGCATCTTGCCGGGCGGGAGCCATTTTTAAATCCCCTTAGGTCGAACTCCGTGCCCGTGGCTACACGCGGCACGGAGTAGGTAGTTCGAATTAGGTTCTCTAATTCGAACTACCGGTACACCTCATTCCACGAGGAGTAACAAATGAAGCCCGGGATATTTAAATCCTGGGCTTCATTTGCAACTTGGAATGCCTACATTAACCACCCTAGTTCGAACTACGGTGGTAGTGTAGACATACCCTTAGAGACTAACAAATATATTATATCATGAACTTTTGTGGGGAAAACCCACTTCATAAGATTTTCAAATAGGCCTGAACCCCGTCAGAACTGTATACCAGTTATTTGTCTTTGCAGTTTTAAGAATACAAATCACTTGCAGGTGCAAATAATATATAGATGTTTGCCTAATTTTCTGGAACAATTTAGGTAGTTAGAAGTCTGCATCCTTTTGTTCGCACATTTTCAACATTTTGGGTGTGAATGATAAGAGTGCAAAGGTCAGTCTTAGGCAGGAGTGGGCAATAATTTTTTGCAGGGGGCCACTTCAAAAATTTTTGCACCAGAAGGGGCAGGGCCTCAAACAGAAGGGTGGGGCCAGAATGCTTCTGGGCTTCCCCACCCAGAGACCATGATTGGTCTGGGGGTGGAGGACCCCCTTTTTCCCACCACCCCCCAGTTCTCCCTAGGCACCCATACCCCTGGTGGTGAAAGGAGACTTCCTGTGCTCCCCCACCCCCAGGCCAATCAGGGCTTGGGGGCAGGGGAGCATGCAAAGCCTCCTCCCACCCTGCCAGGAGCGCATGGCGCTCCTAAGTGCCAAGTGCTCCTCACAAGGCGGGGGGCAGAGCAGAAGAAACTTTGCGCGCTCCCTCCTGCCCCCAGGCCAATCAGGGCTTGGGGGCAGGGGAGTGTGCAAAGTCTCCTCCCGCTCCTCGCAGGGCAGGGGCAGGGCAGAGGAAACTTTGAATGCTCTCCCCACCCCCAGGTCTTGATGGGGCGGGGGAGTGGCAGGGATTCCATGGGCCAGATCAACATGCTTGGCAAGCCGAATCCAGCCCATGGAGGCCCTTTTGCCCATACCTGGTCTTAGGGCTGAATCCTACCACTTTAACTAACTAAGTGTAAAACGTTCCTCCACAAATAGCTTGGGTGATCTGCTTACTCAATATAAACATTATTGGCAGAATCTAACCCATAGATAATCTTTTGGAAATTTGACCCCAAAAACATTGTGTACAGCACTGATCACTGTAGCTCTTTAGTAGTTTCTTTTTTTTCTGTATAGTGGTCTACCATTAAGTTCTGCCCTCATCACCTGAAGAGTTCCCTGTTATTTCAAGAGGAGTATTTTCTATTTTATTATTGCTAATCTGTAAACAGTATGAATATATGATGAGGTATCATATTAAAATCATTTTGAAATAGAACTTAATTATGCCTACAGCTTCACTTCTGTCTGCTGCTGCATGTTATTGGTAAAAAAACAATTCCAACAAGTTCCTTTAATAAAATACATTTCTTCTGGAAACATAATGACTAGGTTTTTTTCAAGTTGTACAAAATTTCTCAATTATGTATTTGTCTGGATGATGTCTTATAATTCAGCCGCTAAGTGTGCTTAGTCTGAATAAATATGGTGGGAGAGTTACAAGGAAAGACATGATGTTGCAGGAAGTAGTGATTGTGATTCGGTGGCATTCTTCCCTTTGAGCCAGTACTGAACCAATGTCCTAGGTTAGAATTATTAATAATATTTGAGAATATTAACATTAATATGGCGAACAACAAACACTAATTTAATGATAAATTCCTTCATTAAATCCAAAGGTTGCATGGTACTTACACAATTGCACTAAACATGCCTAAGAAGCCTAAATAATAAGTAATTTTGTACATCGAGACAGCAACTAAAAACACAGAAAGCATTTAATTGGGCTTACCGAGAGGTATTCAGAGCCATATTAGTTGGCTCCAATGTAGTCAGGAAGGTATTGTCAATGACCTTATTAAGAGCTAATTTCTATATATACATCACGAAACAAGTGGTATCACTGCTCAGTACTGATTTCAGCTAAAAACTAATCTGAGACAATTTATCCTTATTACCAGCTTTAATCCAGGTAAGATTTACAATTTACTTCCTTCCCATGGCATTTCCCCACATCTCCTACTTACTACCCAACACTTTACCGAAAGGCTACACAGGCTACAACATTGGTATGTGGGATGGGAAGTTTCATGCTGTCTCATTTTAGACAGAGTCTGTTCATCTTATTTAAAAACATCTTCAGCCATCCCTATCTGCCAAACGTCTCCTATTTAGAAATTTTCCCTTATTTCATTAGTTATTCTTTGAGCCAGACATCCATTCTGCTTCATTCCTTCTGGTCTTATGATTTCTTATTTTCTAGGGATTTCTTCTACTTACTAGTCAGGGCATTCCTTTACCACACAAATACTTCCTTAACTTAAATGTAAACCGACTTGAATTCTATAATTTCACATTTATCCTACACCCTATTTGGAGGTAGAGTGTTGTAGGCACTGTTTGGCTTAGACTACAGTTCAAGTTTATTAAAATTCCTATGGCACTTTTTGCAAGAGTTACAGGTGCTATCTTAAGTGTTGTGGCCATACTCTAATTCAATTAATAACACTTTTTATCTACCTAAATTCCCTCTGCAGCTGCAAACACAAGTTAGTATTCTTAAATTCCTGCCCTAAATTCTTCTGCACTGTTAAAGAACCACTGCATTCCATGATGGGAGCAGTAGTGCCGGTGATAGTGTACATGACTGTGTGTGTTTTGGGATCCTTTTTCATGAAAAGTTCTATATTAATGTCACATTATTATTACAAGGAAGAGTAGAGGTTTAATAATAGTAATATCTTTAATTAATACGTATGGGGGGAAAAAATGAGTCCTGCGGCACCTTACAGACTAAGATTTATTCGGGTTTAAGCTTTTGTGGGTAAAATCCACTTCATCAGATGAATTGAAGTGGCATTTAGAGGCATGGTTTTATATATATAAGGATAACAAAAGGAAGAGGATACTTGTGTAAATGCGTGTAATCAAGTCAAAGTGGAAGTGGCTCATTCACAGCAGTTGATGTGGAAATGTGGATAGCAAGAAAGAGGAAATTGCCTTTGTAATGCTTTAAGCAGTTAAGATCCTTATTCAGACCCAAGTTGATAGTACAGAATTTGCAAATAAATTCCAGTTCTGCTGTCTCCCTTTGTAATCAGGTTTTGAAATTCTTTTGTAGAAGGATGGCTACTCTTACATCCATGGCTCAATGCCCAGAGAGGTTAAAGTGTTCTCCTGCAGGTTTACGTATGTTACAATTCCTTTATGCCTGATTTGTGTCCTATTATCCTTTGTCGCAGAGACTGTCCAGTTTGGCCAGTATACATAGCAGAGGGACATTGCTGGCACTTGATGATATAGATCACGTTAGAGGATATGCAGGTGGATGAGCCCATGATGTTGTGGATTATGTGGTTTGGTCCTGAGAAGCATCACTTGTATAGATATGTGGACAGAGTTGGCAATGGGGTTTGTTCAGGGATAGGTTCCTAGGTAACTGTTTCTTTGCTGTGTTGTGTGGCTGCTGGTATTTGCTTCAGGTTGAGTATTTAGTACCACGGTCAAAGTAGTTTGTTATATGTTCCTGGTTTCTCCTTTGTCTCTTTCTTAAAGGCTGTGATTAAAAGTGTATTCCTGTGCTCCACCACTACCTTTCTTCTTTCCAAAGAGCTATTAAAAATCCCTATTACTGGAACAGTAATCTCTCCTGTTGTCTACTAGATAGCAGCACTAATGACCAGCTGTGATTAGAATAGAAAAGCTGCATGGAAAAATTCCACTGAGATGTAATTAGGAACAAAAAACATTATATAGAAAACCTCTCATAACTGAAAAGTGTAGCAGATTATAATAGTATGTAATTGGTGGATATAATTATTTTGAAACAAAAGTTTTAGTACTATTAGGATAATTATCATAATACTAATGCACTTGAAAGTATGTAAATAAAATAACTCCAAGACCTACTGTAAACAGAGTTTACCACCTTTAACTGGTCATGGTCAAGCTTGTTTCCTAGTACAGACAATGTGCATATGCCTGTATGCGTGCACACCTGTTTGAGGTCTCATACGGTGGCATTATCATGCTCTTTGGTCAAATCTCAGAATTATCATCACATTTTTTTCTTTCTCTTCTTCTCCTGTCTCATCAACAGGGACTACACATGTGGTTTTTGTTTGTTTTGCTGTTATGGGAAGGCTAAGTCAAATAAGTGAATTTCGCATTTGCCGTGAAAATGCTGAGATTCATGATAACCCTGACTCTTCTTGGGCTGAAATTCCATGATTTACCTGTGCTGATTTCATTCTTGTTGATGACAGTTCCATGTTTCCAGTGAAACATAGTTCTTTGCCTGAGTTCATGATCATGTCAAGTGAAACAGTCCTCATGGAACTCAGGAAAGGGTTTTGAAAATAGGATTGAAACTTTGAATTTGGCCTGCTACTCAGCAGGGAGCCAGTGAAGAAAACTGGGGAAAGCACACCTGATAACCTGTTTTGTGGAGCAGTTGGGCTGCTTTGTTCAGAACAAACTGCAGCTTTTTAAGATCTGTAGTCTCATGTTTAGGTACAGAGGATTACAGATTGAGCCTGGAAATGTTGACTATATGGATTGCCTGTATGCTGTGGATGAATGGATGAATATATGCTGTGGCTAGTTACAGAATGGGAAAAGCTCACATATCCCATTCATAAGAAAGGAAATAATGCAAATGTTTGATCTATTTTTAGTGGTGGTTTATGAACTCCATGTATATACGGGGTCTAAACTTGGTGCCAAAACAAATTCTAATGTATATGCCACCCTCATTGGAACGAGAGGAGATTCTGGAAAGCGAAAGCTCCACCGATCTAAGAATAATAACATCGAATTTCAGCATGGCCAGGTAAAGGAAGAAAATGTTCAAAACTGATGAATGCCAGCAAATTATTTGTATCAGAAAGGTTGGTTTTTTCCAATGTGTAGAGATATTTTGTATTTACACATTTGTCCTGGAGCAGTTCAGTTTTCTCAGCTGTTTATTAAAAATTATGCAGAGAATTAATTTATTTGAATCTTTTGGCCTGCACATTGTGAATGAACAATTTATATGCTCTGTTTAGTTTTGATTGGACACATAGATTGTAGGGCCATGGTAGTGCTTCTGTTCCCTGAATAGGTGAATGTTATTCTTGGAATCAGGCTACATTCTTCTACTGCCCCCAACATGCTCCCTTCTCTGGGGGTTTAGTATAGCGCTTAACCTTACTCGTATACATAAGTAGCTTTTGTTTGTGTTTCCTCTGGAAGTCAACAATCTTGTCCATGCTCCTGGGCATCATAAGAGCAGCCATACTGGGTCAGACCAATGATCCATCCAGCCCAGTATCCTGTCTGCCGACAGTAGCCAATACCAGATGCCCCATAGGGAGGGAACACAACAGTTAATCCTCACATGTTCTCTCCCCTGTCACCTACCTCCAGAGAAACAGAAGTTAGAGACACCATTCCATCATGCAAGATCCTACATGATCAAGGCCTTTATCAATCTCATTTTGATGATTCTGTAGGTGGATATCTTCATTATAAAGGCAGTATCACTAAGAGATCTGAAGAAACTTGTGATTAGTCATGATGGAACTGGTCCAGGTAGGAATTCATTTTGTAGTGACTAATCTGTTTTGCAAGATATTTTACAACACAATACACTTGATTTGCACAGAGAGCACCCTTCATATAAAGTGTTACAAAAGGCCTTGCAGAGAAAATAATAATAAAAAAAGACACAAGTACTGATTCCTGCAGACTAGTCACACTGGTGGGATTATATATAGTCTGATAGCTTGGGTAATGGACTGCAAAAGGCAAGTGGAGTTTAGTATCAAATAACATCAGTTAACTATCAGTTGGTCTGCAAGCTGATTTTGAAAAGCGTACTGTTTATTGGTCACACACAGTACCCCAGAAGAATTCACCATAGTAACTCTTATAGAGCTGAATAAAATGATTCTTCAGAAGACAGCGAATGAAAATGAGGAACAGAAATAGAGTTAGAGCCTTGATTTGACTGCCACTTTGCCATTAAGTCAACTCTGAGAACCATAACAACATCCTTGCTCCACAGAGGACGCAGAGAGAATCTGGCAACAATAGGCCATTTGCTTCATGTTGCTGGGCAGTGTGGAATTGTTCCTGTGCATGCCATTACATTTGTTCTCTATGGTCTTAAACAAAATGAGCCTAGCCTTGATCATATCTGTGGATAAGTGGAGTGTCTTCTGCAGGGCAGTGAGATCAAGATCAATGTGTAATACATTTGAATATCACTGGCACAGTATAAAAGAAAAGAGATGACGTTTTCAAGTCACCACAGCAAAGTATTTGCAGAGTAGAGTCAGACTGGATCTCCTAAGCAGGAGAAATCTAGTTAATACTTATTATTGAGGATCAGAGTGCATTGTCTTAGGCTCTGTGTAAACATATTGTCCTTACTCCTAAAGCTTACAATCTAATTAATGACCAGTTGAAATGAGTAAGTGTAACAGTTAGAGGGAAGGCATGGAGGAGGAGAAGAATTATAATAAGTTTGACAAGGTGAGTTAAATAATCCCTCATATTAGACCAACATGGTGAAAGAGACAAGCTTTCAAGCTACACAGAGCTTTTTGTTAGGTTCCATAAAAGATATTACGTAACCTACCTTGTCTCTCAAACATCCAACTTTAGCTCATGTACACTTTATTTTAAAATAATAATTTCCTTCTGCTCCTAGTACTTGGCTGGAATGGGCATTGCCTAAGAAAAAAACCCAGTGCACTAGATGTTCTTACAAATCAGTAGGTGACATTCTTCCATCTGAGTCAGTACTGGATCGATGCATTGCCCATTGTCCGATGGGAAATATCTTTCAGATAAATTGTGAAAATAAGGTTTTTAACATTCCTTTTGTCCTTTTTGCAGGAATGCTAGTGTTAACCATGGCCAAATTCTAAATTAGGTCATTATATTCAGAGTACCTAAATTCCTCCTGTGTTTTCAGTTAACTAACTTATTACTAAGTTCTTCTCTCTACAACGGTGGTTACTATGTATACCACGTGTAGAAAGTTGCTAGGCACTTGTTTAGTATTGCTGGTAGAGAATGGCTCCTGTGTTCTACCCCAGAGAATGGTGATGGGTGAGTGGTAGTTTGAGGCAGTTCAGTGATAGTAAGTGAACACTATATAAATAATCTGTAAAGTGTTTGGATTTTTCACACTCAAAGTGTTACATAAATGCAGGATATGTGATTACCTTGGGCAATAACTTGTAAGAAGTTTAGTTAAGAGTATGCTTTGGTCTCTTTATAGAAGGAAAAAGCTGAACAAAAACGTGCCCTTGAAACCAAAGCTTGAAGAAAACACAAATTTGAAAAGCTTAGTGAAGAGGTTTTCACCTCAATAGAAGAACCTCCTCTGTTCAATTTTTTTAAAGTCAGAATTAGTTACTCTAATGCTTATTCATTTCTTACACCACACTTTGCCTTGGTGATTTATTTCAAATGATTTTTATTGAACTCTTTTCAAGATCGAAAGCTTATGCTTTTCAGAGACCATGTAAGGCTATTGTAAGAGCACACATGAATGCGGGTGTTATATATTAATCCAATGCACTACACATTAATAACATCATGTACTTCATTCCCAACGGGCCAAGGAATTTGGTCCTTATAATGAACGCTGGTAAATTGCAGAATATTGTCCTAATACCCATATGTGAACTTGAACAGAAGGAATAGAAGAGCATAGGTCGGAGTGGGAGTGATGGTAGCTGTTTACAGATGCTAGTGCACACCTGTATCCACACAAAGAATACTCAGCTGAAATCAAAATAGTCTCCTGCCTGTGCATAGGAACATTGTGGCTTAGAAGTAGAATGAGACTCTTGTGAGGTTAACTTTTCACTTCTTTAGCTGTTTTGACCTAATGGGATCTGCTGTGGGGAAAGCAGCTAGTTTGATTTCAACTTTTCTCTTAAAGATTTTTTTTTCTCAAAAACAACAACAAAATTATAAGTAAACTTTTGTCATTTCAACCCAGGCAATGGCTGGTTCCTTGAAAAGGTTGTGGTCAAATTTAAAGAGGACGATGATCAAGAAGTTGTGTTTCCCTGTAACAGGTATGCCATGCATGGGAAAATCAGAATTGTAGTTCATTATACTAACTGCGAGCAGCTTAAGAAAAACATTGCAGGAACAGAACCAAACACTTAAAAAATACTTTGGTGCCAGCAAAAAGCCTGAGTATATGAATCTTGACCAGCAGTCTTCTAGGGAGTAAGGGGTGAACAGAATTCACTGTTCTAAGCCATGTAGAAAAGGCTGCTAAATCAGCGTGGGAATGTATGGAAAAAGATCAAAAGCCAAATGTTCTGTGGGTGAAATGGTGCAATAATTTTTCCTTTGCCTTGCACATATATACCATATAAAACTAAATAACCTTTCAGTTTTCTGTTCCTTAGAAGATGTTACATTACAAGGATTAAGGTCAGCTCATTTTGCATTTCCCAGTCACTAAAGGTCATTAGAGTGAACTAACTATAATGGAAATCTTTGAAGAGAACTTTATATCTAGATGCAGTTCTGGAGGATATTAAAATGTTTCTCTACTCAAGAAGCAAAGGTCAAATTTGGAAAATATCCTGCTCACAGTCACTGAACATTCTTTTGTTCCAAATATTTTGCTAGCCTAGGCAACAATCTAACCTTCAGCAATTTGTATGGTGAACCAACCACCATATAAACTTTAGATAGGCTTGCATCCAGCAGAATGAAATATGAAAAGATGTTCATTTATGGGTATTATATTTATATCTAACAATATAGATATAAATCAGAGAAGCGTATTTTAAAATGAAGCAGATTATGCATTGCACTTCAGGCTTTCCAAATGCTTGGACTATATTTTTTTTTGGCTACAAAATACTTGTTCATGTCAGCTCAATCATTTTTTTGGGTCGCGGTTGTCTTACAATATTGATTATCAATTAGAAATTCAGTCAAGAAAGGAATCATTGCCTGTTTTTAAGAGAAAATTGCCCTCTAGCTTAAAAAACCTCAGTTTGCAAAAAAAACCCTTGCAAATTGTTAGCTAATAACTTTTCCCTATTATTGTAATGCTTAGTTTTTATCTGTTAGGCTATTTAATTAGTTTGGTTTACATTAAAGTTGATTATTTGAAGAGTAGACAGATGAGACAATTGTTTCTGTAATGTCAGAGAGATTTTATGAGATTCCTCCTAAGGGAGGGATACTTGACTGAGACTGTGGACTTGCTATAGAACTGCCTTGTCAAAAAGAACTTATTAAGCACTAGAAAAAGGTTAGAGACATTATCTATAGAACTAGAGGGGCTCTGTAATTCTTTGCCTGCAGTAACTGCTACCAATGAACCAAATTTCCTGTCTATTTTTAAAAATGGTTAGTGATCTTTTGCTTCCTTGGAGGCAATCAGAAGAGAATTCACAAAGGTTAATCAAGGTATTTATGGCAACAATAGTTTGAACATAATGGAGTCTACTCTTCTCTCTGTACACAGAAGATTTATTTACACGGTTACTTTGTATATGGAGAGTAGACTGGATTGCAGTTGTTTAGATTTAAATAAAGGATGCACCAAAAGGGAGCCACTAACTTGGAAGCGTATAATAGTTACCAATATTTTAAAATAAAAGTACCCATTTAAAGGCTTTAAAAGGTTCTAATATGAGGTAGGGGGATCGGTTTAAGTATGTGGGTCTATTTTTTAGTATGTTGAGTTTAGAGTTAAGTCCCTCAAATCCGGTTATGTACAGTGAAGGGCAAAACAGAGGTGAAATTCATCTTCCTAGATGCCCTCCATAGAAGCTCTAGAAGCTGCATAGAGCTTCTTAGCATCTAAGGAACCAGCCAATACTTACTAGTTACTATCAGGTGCAGTGCTAACTATCATGAGTAATCTCATTGCCTAGTAGTAATATAGTGGGTCAAATGATCTGTAGTGAAAATTGGCACAATTTCACTGAATGAGTGGAGCTGTGCCAATTCATATCAGGAGGGAACTTGTCCCAGTAAGTGTTTACAAGACTTAGCTTGACAAGAGATACACAAAAATGTTGGTGAAAGGAGGGGAAATAATCTGGAAATTCTTTGTAATAAGATTAATTGCTAACTACCATAACTCTCATTATCTTTTTACAATTAAAGATGGTTAGATGAATACCAGGATGATGGCAAGACTGAGCGAGAGCTAATTGCTAAAAGTAAGTATTCCGGTATAGAGAATTTGCATTATAAAAATATTCTACATATTAAATGACTAGTTATGGCTGAGAATGTTAAAGTTTCTTGTGAATGTGATTATAACTTTAGACATCTTTGTTTGCTGATAAAGCTAAAGAGAAAACTTTTTTGTTTGTTTATTCTAGAAAAGGATAATTTGCAGAAGGCATCCACCAAAGGTGAGAAACACTTTACATTCTCCTCCCAGAATGTTGACTTTAAAGCTAAATTCAGTTTCAGTATAATGTGAACAAATAAATGAAGAAAATGAGTTTCCTCGCACAGTAATAATTTATGTAACATATTAAGTACTTGAGAAAATGCATAGAGATTGGTTGATGATGATCCATAAAGGTGGTGTGTCAAGTTTTTTTTCAAATGAATTGAGCAAAGGAGATACTTCACACAAACCATTTTTGGTTTTCTTTCCATTTCTGTTACTCAATCCTGAAATCAGTCATAAATTCCTCTGAGGATAGATTTCAAGAACTGGTTTGTTTACCCAGTGCCACTGTCATTTAATGCACAAGGACAGCTCCCTCAGCAAGCATCAGTGAGTTGAAAAATGTATTGTGAAGTGACAGTGGAAAAAATTTCAGGTCAGAGTTGAGCAGAGTTTTCTAAGAGTATCCAAAAATAATTTAAATTTCAACTATAAAATTGGTCAGTGTAGTTAAATGAAGTATTCTCATTTGATTGAATAAAATTGGCTAAGTTCATGAAATCTTAATATTAGAAATCTGTCTATTTACCTATTCACTGATATAGTATCTATCATTGTAGTAATCAGGGATTTAAAGCTAGAGATAACCTCTTTTTTCCTTCCTTGCCAGCTTTAAGGAGAAATAGCTTGATGAGTTCATAAGTATTTGATTTACATTTGTGGATGAGTGAAGTGGGTGAGTTGGTGTCTGTATATGAAAAACTTATTGAGGAAAAATAAAGTCAAAGAACTCAGCTTTGAATTTAGTTTTGAAAATGGCTACTCTTGTGGTCACTTACCTTTTGTGGGATATGTCCATAGGCTAAATCTAGCTCCAACTTCTGTGAAAGTTTGGTATTTCAAAATCTCCTCTGTGGTCAACAGTTGCATTGTTCCAGTGAAATATAGCTTTCATGGATGGAACAGCAATCTCTCAGGTCAGTAGGGTAATTTCCATGGAGAGCTATGATTATCCCAACAGAGACCTTGAAATGGACCTTATACTCAGTTAGCATTCAGTTCAGAGTAGAGCATCAGGGAGATGTGTTCATGGTAACCTATGTTACTAAGCAGATGGACTGTTTTCGTACAGGGTTGAGATTTACCAGTCTGTGACTTCATTCCAAGATGTATTCTACTGCAATAATCAAGCATGAATACGCCGATCATGACTATGTGTCTGACAGGATGTGGCACCATCTTTTGGCCAGCCAATATGGTAGTGAGGTGTTCTTTAGCTATCTGAGCCTTTGGTAGCATTGAGGAGTCCATAAAGTCACCAAAGCAAATTTGTTAGTCGAGGACAGATGACTTCAAGAGTGCCAATGTTAAAGAGGAAGCAAGTGTTTTCAAAAAGCCTCCCTCTGACTATGAGCAACACTTCTCTCTTGTTGGATTAATTGCTAGGCATCTGTTTTTCATCCAGGTGCTGATTTCAGCTGAGCATGGTACTGGTTGATGCAAAGGAAATATAGACCTACATCTCATCTGAATACGGGTGACGTTTCAGCCTGTGTTGTTGAATTAGCTATGGCATATAGCTGTTGAATAATATGGGAGAGAAGACAGATGCTTGTGGGAGACTAGCTGAAAAAAAGGGGGTAGGAAGGAGGTCTTGAACTCAAGCCACAGGAATCTACTGATGTGCAATATCTCAGTGTATGTCAAAGTAAAGAGAACTCCCAAAGCCACAGACCCATGATGGAGAAGACCTTTGGTGTGACCTCTCAAGTCCGCACCCAGCAATTTCAACTCTGCTGATCTTAACTAATACCACAGATCATATTATGAAAGGTACATCCTCTCACAGACTGTATTTAAGGTTTAACTACTAAACACACGCACAGAATAACAATCAACCAGTGCTGATGGAGGAGTGCTGGTGTTATTGGTTCTCACAATGAAGGCCCTTGAGCAGTTGAGATGTCACCTTCTATAATTTTAGTCTGCAAGTCATTTCCAAGAGAAGCCATCAGAAACAGGCATTATAGTACTCCAGCCTTGCTTCAAGGTCACAGAGGCATAGATCACTGTGCTGAGATCTGTCTGAAAGCAAAGGTCACATCATCAAAATAGTTTAGAGATAATAAGCCACTCTTGGAACCCAGAGAATCTTCTTCTTGTGGCTAATGTTGCTCAGCCTTCTCTCTAAATAGGGGTATTTGAAACTGTGCTGATCATCATTGTTAAGCAGGTCTCCGGAGCGGTAGCTGAATCTTGGCATTTTTCAGTCAGGCTGCCTCTCTACCTTCTGGAAATGAAGCATTCGTTATAGATACCGGCAAATGGGCTACGACACTGATACCCAGGAACTACCTGAGGCAAGAGTTCTGCTTCTACCTATAGGAGGTAGAACTACACCAAGCTCCAGACCATCTGCAAATTATGAATAGACTGTCAGACTAAGCAGGGTTCATGCCCTCTTCATCCCATGTTGGCAGGCCCGGCCAAAGAGTTTGTGGGGACCAAGGCAGTGTGACTGAGCCTCATGGCCGCGAGTGAGTGGCTGGGTGGGCGGGGCTGGGAGCTGGGCAGTGTGGGACCCTGAGCTGCACGGCTCCCAGTCAGGCAGCGAGTGAATGGCTGGGGCCCTGAATGCATGGGGCCCAAGGCAACTGCCTCGCTCACCTTGCCCAAAGGCCGGGCCTGCATGTTGGGTGCTTGATGCAAGAGAGGGGGGTTACAATACACTTGCTTTGACAAAGAAGATGGATAATTGCACTCAGCACTCAGAGGAGAATCAGGATGAATCAGATGCTTCATGACCCTGTAAAGATTTGCTTTATATTGGAAGGATGATTTACTGTTTCCTTTTTCCTTCAACCCCGTCTTTCCCCTGTCCCATTCCTCATGATAGATAGACTTAGAATAGTGCAGAATAATGGATTTTCTTCTAGTAACAAGGAAGAGGCAAGATATAGTCTACCACAATGTTATTTATGTTACAAACAGATAAAAGGAACTGGACTGCTGTAGCATGGTTCATGGCATGCTCTGGGGTATTGCAGGAGTTTATGGGTGTTGCACAGAATGTGGTTCAGAAGCTTGAAAGCAGTTCAGTTAACAGATATTTTTAGATTATGTCATGTAAGGATATTGGGCAGAAATATATACAAAACCAAATGAAAAGCACAGAGAAATGTCTCCCCAGAAATTCCTTAGGTTTTCAATAGTCCACTCTCTTCCTTCAGTTTTCTGCTGATGGGATGAAAATGATCACAGGTAGTACCCAGACTACTGGCACATTAATCTGAGTCCCGAATCATAGGGCTGGAAGAGACCTCAGGAGGTCATCGCGTCCAGCCCCCTGCCCAAAGCAGGACCAACTCCAACTAAATCATCCCAGACAGGGCTTTGTGAAGCCAGGACTTAAAAACCTCTAGGGATGAAGATTCCACCACCTCCCTAGGTAACACATTCCAGTGCTTCTCCACTCTCTTAGGGCATGTCTATACTACAGTGTTATTTCAAAATATCTTATTTCAAAATAATTATTTCAAAATAGCTTATTTCGAAATAACGTGTCTACACACAAAATGCATTTCGAAATAGCATTTTGCTATTTCGAAATAGTGCATCCCCACTGAGTGGACTCTGAATCACATTTAAGGCTGGCCGGAACCAGTTCCATCAGGGCACCAGGTCAGGACTTATTGTATGGGGCTGATGCCTGAGGCTATCTGAGGTCTGTGCTTAAAGGGACCCCCCCCGGAAAGCCAGTTCTCAGGTTTCCCTGCTTGCTTGCCTACCTCGATGAGGGACAGAAAAGCATTTTGTCTCTGCATGCTCTGGTTGCCTTCACTCGGGACACCACAGCAGTCTGCAGCATGGAGCCAGAGCTGCCCCTGGGCACTCTGGTGCTTCTCTTGGACGTGTTGCTGCAAGCCTGGCTGCACTTTCTGCAGGCTGCCATCCGGGAGGTCCATCGGGGGGCTGTCAGTATCCAGGAGGCCCTGCGGGAGAGCTTCCACTCTGAGGAGCACTAAGAGCCTCCCTGGTCTGGCCCACTGGAGGCTTGTGCCTCATTCCTCCCTCACATCCTTCCACTTACCCCTCCCTAACCCCCCCTTCATGATGTCAAATAAAATACACGTGTTTTCATGAACACAAACTCTCTTTATTTAACAAAACTGGTGGGGGGAATGAAACTCTGATGAGACTGGGGAAAGGAGGTGGGAGAGGGGAGGGGGAAACCTGGGAGGAGGGAGCTGGAAGGGGGAAGCAAGGGGAAGAAGGGGCAGGGGAAGCTCAGGGCTCAGGTTTGGGGGTCTCGCCAGACCAACTTGACTTTCATGCAAACCTGCTCCTGGGTTCACATGTGGCCTTTGGTGGCCAGGCTGGCAGCTATCCTGCCATAGACAGCCGCGTTCCTCCATCTAGTGTGGAGATCATGGACGTTGGGGGCATCCCCCCCAAACCCGAATAAGGTCCATGATCTCCACCCTGGACCAGGAAGGCATCTGCCTTCTCCAGGCCCTGGCAGGCTTGCTGGGAGCTGGCAGACTGCTCCTGGGGAGCGGTGGAGGGCTGGCTGCCAGTGGCTTGCTGGCTCATGTTTTGGGGCCACTGGTTCGGGGCAGTGACTGCTCGCTACCCGGTGTAATCAGTTTCCTGGTAAGTTTGTGTGGTCTCTTGGTCACAATCACACACCAGGGTTGTTACTCTTTCACCATGTATTTATTCATTAATTACAAAGTATTGTGTAGTTCTGTGGCACCTTAGAGACTAACAAAAATATATATCTAGTATCATGAGCTTTTGTGGGTAAACCCCACTTCCTCAGGCCTCATCTAATTAGGTGGGGTTTACCCACGAAAGCTCGTGATATTATATATATGTTAGTCAAGACTACTCATTTTTAAAGTTATAGACTAACACAGCTACGTCTCCGAGACTTTATTACAAAGTATTTCACTGTAATGCAGCCTTCCAGCAAGGGGAGATTTCCCCTACAGCCTTCACTCCTCAGCCCAGACTCACTCTTGGAGCTCTCTCTTGTTTCCTGTTCTCTCCTCTTATCTCTTCCCAGTTACACTGTTAGCCCAGTGATTATCACCCCGGTGCATATTATGCCCCAGCAGAAAGATTAACTGTCTGCAGGTGGACCTGCAGCCTTCTTGAGGCTGCAACAGTGTCAGTGATCAGAGTGCTGCGGATAGTGCCCTATGCCAGCCCTGTTTATCAATGGCAGGGACAATGAATGTTGCCAGGTGGACAATTACTGAAGAAGCAAACCCAAGCAAGCTGGCAAACTATAGGAAGCTCCCACAACACAAGCAAGTAAGCAATCTGAGACCATCACATTTCCATGATCTCCGTGTGCACTCTCAGTAAATAATTTAAGCAGCCTCTACACCTTACAAAATAGCATAGCCTTATATCAGTCCTGGTAACATACAGCATTGAGGTCGGAAAATCAGAGAACAGTATCTACCAAATGCCACCAGTGACCTACATTGCTTTTATAAGAAGATGTAGCCATCAGTATCATTTGTCCATCTTTTGATTTTACAGTTTTCACTCTTAAAATATCTGTTTTAAATGTTTTTGATTCTTTGTGCAAGTTTGATTTTTTCCACACTTATAGCTAGCATTCCTTTTGTGTATCAGAGTCAAAGAAGCTCATTGGGAGGATGGTATTAAGGCTGATCCAGCTCCATTTGTTAAAGTTCACAAAGTGCCCCTGCACTGGCAGCATTGCTGGGCTAAATGAAAGCTTTGGTTACACTGATTTTCAGAAGAGGGAGAGAATTTTGATACTTTGTTGAGCAACAGTCTTTCTACTTTCTCTTCCTAGTTCTTTTAACAAGCCCCAGACTGACTTTTCAAAAGAAAAAAAAGCCATTGCTAATAAACATAACATACAGATATAAAATCTACTGACATTAACATGGCAAATGGTAAATTATATACTAAGTAAATGTATCTTTTTAGATGTGGCCATGCAAGGTAGGTACAAAGGCCAAAATTTTGAATCCTGGGTATCTCAAATGAAGTATTTAAATGAACAGTTAGATTTTCAGGAGGGCTAAACATTGAGAGCTTTCACTGATTTTAGTAGCAGATTTGTCAGAATATGGACTGAGAGAAGTGGTGTTAGACAGTCTAGATTTGGGCAAAAGACAAATAGAAATATAAAGCTACCTCCCCCCAGCACCATCCCATTATACATCAACCAATTGGGGTTTTGCAACTAGTTCTTTTGGAACATAGACAATTTTTATAAACAGATGTCCAAGGGAGCCAAAGTGTTAGAAAAAATGATTCTTCTGACTCTGGAGTGAGCAGACTGAAATGAATTTACTAAATTGAAAGAAAATTCAATTAGGTTGGTTTGGCTGGGACATGGAGTGAATGAAAAGTAAATGCTTGAGAATAAGCAGTCGCAGATGCCTAAGAGGCCTTAAATCTGTTAACTACTGATTCATTTCCTGGGAAACTTCCAGCTTTCTGATCACTGATACATTAACCTTTCTTTAGAGATAATAATCAAGAAAAAATACAACCATAGGCAACAATTAAAATAAATCACATTGTTCAGAATGGCTTCCTGTTCTCATCGTGAGCCCAGTACATGGCACCCTGCAGCAGAAAGCCTGTGACTATGCAGCACCACCTTCTCGCAGCTTGGGATAGATTCACCTCTGGCTTATCTGCTTACTTCTCAAGTAAAGCAAGGCCTAGGCAGTCACAATCTCTCTTCCATCAGGTTCTAGGGGTAGCCTGTGCAATCCTCAATGAGAATGGTGAGATGAGGCATACCCTGGGGCTATGTCTAGACTACATCCCTGTTGGTAGAGGGATGTAAATGAAGCACTTCAAAAGTGCAAATGAAGCCGGGATTTAAATATCCCGTGCTTCATTTGCATAATCACGTAATAGCGTTTTTTTGAAAGAGCACTATTTTGAAATTGAAACCACAATCTAGATGCGGTTCTTTTGAAAATAGAAGCCTTTTTTGAAAGATCCTGTAAACCTCATTTTTTGAGGTTTACAGGATCTTTCAAAAAAGCGCCCCATTTTCGAAAGAACCATGTCTAGACTGCAGTTTCAATTTCAAAATAGCACTTTTTTGAAAGAGCACCATTACATGATTATGTAAATGAAGCACGGGATATTTAAATTCCGGCTTCATTTGCACTTTTGAAGTCCTTCATTTACATCTCTCTGCTGACAGAGGGATGTAGTCTAGACATACCCTGGGTGTTGAAGGGATGTTCTGACTCATTGTATACCTGTTCAGCCCTTTTGCCTGTGGGGTTACTGTGTGCAGACCCGGTTGAAACTGAAGGAACTGGTGGAATACCCAAAAGAGCAACAGGATGGGCATAGGGAGATGCAATTTAAATCTCTGTGCATCAACGGGTCTGAAGTTGGCCCTACATATCTAGCAAATCAAGTTCCTTGTTAGACAAGATTTGTTTCTGTCACATATTGCATCTGACTCATTCCTGGAAATAACCTTAAAAAGATAAAAAAACTAGCCTGTCATCCACCATGGTGATGGTGAGCAGCATCTTTGCCTGCTGTTCTGTGTCTGAACCCAAAAGAGCCACAGAATAATCAGCTGTGACACAGAAAGCCTTCTCTACAGAGTGAGGGGTGGGACAGGATAAGCTCCACAGAACAAAGAAGAAAACAGGAAAAAAGCATTAGCCATGGAAACTAGAACAAACAGATGGAGGGAAAAAATAGGCAGGAAAAAGAAAGCAGCTTAAGAACAGGAAAAAATACTTCTAGGTTTATAAGTGAATGAAATGCCTTTAAAATTTCTCTTGACAACACACATTGTAGGTAGACATGTGATTATTACATAGTTTTCCTTGATATTAAAATCATAAACAAATGACAACACTATAGAAGTACACGACAAAATCTAAGCATGGATTCTTAATTTTCTATCTCTGTTAGAATCAGCAAGTTCCCACAAATATCAATCACATTGAAATAATAGGCAAATTCCATCCAGCAAGTTGGAACTACTCTTTTGGTCACTAGCGTCTTTTTAACTCATGTGGTATTTTTTTTGCTCTCTGATTTGTTTTCTGCAACTTTTTAAACAAGAAGACTAATTCATAACTTTGATATAATTTCCATAATTGTTATATAATCTTCTAAAATTCATGAAATGTTTAGGATTTGCAAAAAATTTAATTAATGCATGGCAGCTATCTGAATTCTCTAACAGAGCCCAATCTAAATCACATTGTAGCAAAATGAGAGAACCTCCCACTGAATTTTTTGGGCTTAAAATTGGTTAAACGGAGCTGTGTTGACACTGCTTTTTTGCTAAAAGTCAGTGTGTTTGAACGCCGTTTGTTGGCCCTTTTCGAAACAAAATCCTTCCAGTCCTTACTGGGGAGGGGGGCGGAGGGGGGGGGGGTTGTTTTGTCGGCAGCAGAGCGCTCTTGCTGAAAAAGCAGCATTTGTACTTTAACTTGCCATGGCAAACCTTTGTCATTCATGGGGTGGGGCTTAAGCACCCACGAATGACGAACATTTTGTTGATCAAGTGCAAGTCTAGAGATATCCTCAGACTTAAATCTCTCTGAGGCAGAGAATGTGTGTCTGTCTATTGACTACAAAACATCATGTGCCTTTATGACACATGCTTTGTAGTAATAATAATGGACAAATCCCGGTGCATTCCCACTCACTGTTAAAAATGTGACATTGCTTTTGCTTTTATTTAGCACAACAATGGAGAGTGCAAGTTAAAACTGCCAGAGATTCACCAGCACCACAGAAGTGTAGAAGAACCCTTGTGATTTATGGCTCAAAGGGCAAAAGTGGCAGCCTTCTCCTTTCTCCACCACGCCCAGAATATGTGTGCTTTCTACCCAGAACAATGGATGAATTCCTTGTAAGTCATCAAATACAATACTGCACTGAAATGATAATGACATTCTGCTTTAGCTAAAGGATGTATTTGAAATGCTACTCTGGTTGCTACAAATATAGTTATTTACCAAGGAGGAATAATATAACTTCAGATCTTGAGACATTTTCTTCCTGCAACCCTGCTCAACTACATTTAGTTATAGTGTTCACATCCCACTATAATGCCATCATATTCCAGTGGGTTTCAATAATGTAAATCAGCAAGGAATGAGTCCTTTCTTGTACTTTACAGCATGTGCTGCTTATTGGCTTGTTTTTTAAAAAAGTTCTCTTAATCATGTTAACCCTGAAATCATGGGTAATTTGCCATTGTCTGTAATGTGTAAAGTATCATGCCCTAATGCTCTGCTATAGTGGTCACAAGCCAGTAGACCCTGATTGATTGGCCAGTCATGGTTCCTTTGATAGTCGATCACTGTGTTTGGTCACTAAAAGTCCAGCAGTACAGCCGGGCTATGGTAGGCTTCCTATCTACCCAGCCTCCATGCTACTCCCGGAATGAACCACCCTGTGGCCCCTGAGGGTTGTTGGGAGGCAGGGGATGCCTGTGTGCTGTTCCTGCCTGCAGGCATTGTCTCCACACAGTGGGGTACAACATGGCACAGGTTATCCAACAAGTTCTTGGACTGCATTGGAGACAAATTTTTATTTCAGAAGGTGGAGAAAGCTACTGGGGGGCAGAGGGGAGGCAGGGAAACTGTTCTAGAATTGATTTTAACAAATAGGGCGGAACTGGTTGAGAATTTGAAAGTGGAAGGCAGCTTGGGTGAAAGCGATCATGAAATGGTAGAGTTCATGAGTCTAAGGCTGAGGTGGGGAATCACAGGCCTGGGAGCCACATGTGGCCCTCGGCTTGCCTGGATCCAGCCCCAGAGGCTCAGGGCCCACCCCCAGCACTGGGGAGCCCATGATGGCACTCCAGCTCCTGCTCTGCTTCCCTCTGGGGGCTGGAGCACACAAAATCTATTAGGCTGGGCAAGGGGAATGTGGGGAGTGTCTTTCTCCTTCTTGATCAGGGGCCACAATGAGGGTTTTTTTTCCGCTTCTCACTTGTGTGCAGATCTCAACTGATTTTTCTGTGGGTCCCAACCCCCAAAAAAGGTTCCCCACCTCTGGTCTAAGGCATGGTAGGAAGGATTTATAGAGGGCAGACTTTAGCAAACTCAGAGAGCTAGTAGGTAAGGTCTAAGAGGAAGCAAGTCTAAGAGGAAAAACAGTTGAAGACAGGTGACAGTTTTTTCTGTTTACAGAGTTCACATTTTGGCAGTTTTTCTGAGAGACATTATTAAAGGCACAAGAGCAAATTATCCCACTCTGAAGGAAAGATAGGGAGTATGGCAAAAGATCACCCTGGCTCAACCAGGAGATCTTCAATCATCTAAAAATGAAAAAGAATTCTACAAAAAGTGGAAATTATATTCATCAAATTAAAAAGGATGAATATAAACAAATAGTACAAGTATGTAAGGGCAAAACTGGTAAGGCCAAGGCACAAAACAAGTTCAAACTAGCTAGAGACATAGAGGGTAGCAAGAAAATATTCTACCAACACATTAGAAGCAAGAGGAAGACCAAGAATAGGGTAGGGCAGGTTCTCAATGGGGGGGGGAGGGGGTAAAAAATGTGGTACTGACTTCTTTGTTTCATTTTTCACCAAGAAGGTTGGTGGTGATTTGACAGCTAACACAGTGAATACCAGTGAAAATGAGATTGAATCAGAGGCTAAAATAGGAAAAGTACAAATTAAAAAATGACTCTAGACAAATTAGATGATTTCAAGCCAACAGTGCCTGATGAAATGCATTCTAGAATACTCAAGGAGCTGACAGAGGAGATATTTGAACCATTAGCAATTATCTTTTGAAGGGCACAGAAGAAGGGAAAGATACCAGAAGATTGGAAAAGGGAAAATATAGTGCCCATCTATAAAAAGGGAAATAAGAACAGCCCAGGGAATTACAGACCAGTTCTCGACACAGGAAGGTTGGAGGGGCTGCTCTTTTGTTGACTGAATCTAGTCTTCTCATCCTTGTTGAGTACCGGCTTCGACAGGAAAGTGCTCGGAGGTTGATTTATCACATCTAAGAAGGTCCACCATGTAGTGAATCTGGAAGCCTTTAGTCCTTCCATGAGTGCAGGGGACTGGACTCGATGATTTCTCAAGGTCCCTTTCAGTCTTATGATTTTATGTTCTTGTGTCCTGCAGTACTGAGGACTGTCTTAGGCTACGCCATTCTTATTGTTAGACTGTGCCACTGAGATACAGCCAGTAGCCAAGACAGAGGGGAAAGGAAGGCTGTGCACCCCAGTACACTGCTCAGGCAAGGGTACTCCACTGCCGGAGGAGGCCTGGCACATTGGCCAGGCAGCCAGCCAGCATGGTGGCCTCACTCTCAGCCCCGAGCTTCTCCCCCATCCCCTCAGTTCCATATACTAACCCCCCCCCACCCCTCTCCTGGTTTCTGCAACTCTCACATCTCCCAACCCCCTGCCCTTAGCCCCCTGCACTCCATCCCACATTTACATTTCTTACAGATATTGCTGTATCGAAACTCCTCTGCCCTGAGTGCCCCCTCAGGGAGGGGTTGCAAGATGATAGCACCTACAAGAAATGTAAGTTACTTTCGCCCCTGCCGGAGGAAGGCAGGTCAGGTATTGGAGCTCCTGGGGCAGAGGCTGAGCACCCCTTATTACACACTTTTGGGGCTGGTAGTTTGCTGCCTCCACTTGGCTGTTCCACTACAGTGTGCAGTGGAGAGTGCAGCCATGACTTTGCCCAGGGCAGTGAGAACAAAGCAGCAACCTGAGAATAGTGAATTTAATTCTGCTTCCCCTTCACACAGGCCATACAGAGGCAGGATGATGAAAGTAGATTGAAAAGAGACATTTTGGAGCAGGTGGGGCAGGGGAAGTAGGTTCATACCAAATTTGGAACTCTTCTGTGGCCTTAGCTCTAGGAAATGATTGGAGTCTCAAAGGGGTAAAAGTCCTGTCCCCTCCCCCTGGAACACATCCATCTCCAAGGAGGATATTGCCTAGATATGTAAATGCTCAGAAAAGCCTCAAACATTCACAGGTGTTACTGCTTGCCATTTGGAATTCAGATCTTGCTCTCTCTAATATTATGGGATCTAGTATTTTAAGTGTGTGTGTGTAGGGAGGCAGGGCTGGGAACATAGTGTAAGATACAGTATGGCTGTGTCTAGACTGGCCAGTTTTTCCGCAAAAGCACCCGCTTTTGTGCAAAAACTTGCCAGCTGTCTACACTGGCCACTTGAATTTGTGCAAGAGCACTGACATTCTAATGTAAGAAATCAGTGCTTCTCGCGCAAATACTTTGATGCTCCCGTTCGGGCAAAAGTCCTTTTGTGCAAAACCTTTTGCGCAAAGGGGCCAGTGTAGACAGCTCAGTTTTGTTTTGTGCAAAAAAGCCCTGATGGCTAAAATGGCGATCGGGGCTTTCTTTCGCAAAAGCGCGTCTAGATTGGCCACGGACGCTTTTGCAAATACTTTCTCTTGCGCAAATTCATGCCAGTCTAGACATAGCCTATCTGTCCCCGTCCCTTCCTTCAGATCGCTGAGGACGGAGAGTTTGGACTGTATGTTCAAGGGACATGAATGGGGCTTTGCTTCTTCTCTGGTCTTCATTAAAGTGGCCTCCACTTTTCCACAGTGAGCACATTTCAGTATGGTGCCACACTGACAACTTTCTGAGTGCATTTCCATTCTTCTGATTGGCTTAGTTTTAGGGAGACATGGTATATTTTCCCTTTAGCTGTTCATGTCCTTGGTTCTATTGCTTTGTGTCAAAACCTTAATATTTTCTGAAAGTGTTTTTGCTGTTCATGAAGGTTTTTCTTTTTGCAGTATGAGTCACTGTATTTTACAAGCATTGTTGCATTTTAAGTAAATCAGAGGAGCAGGCCTAATTTAAAAAAGTGGTTGGTGTTTCATGGCAATTTTTGAAAAGCATTCTCTTTAGAACAATTCAACTGATATAGTTTCTGTTGTTCTTTTCCTTTCCTACTTATTTCTAAGAACATTTGAATGAACACAGGATCTTTGATTTATAAGTGAGTTCATCTTGCTCTCATTTGTGGCAGCACAGTTGTTTACTGTGAGAATGATTATGATGCCACAATGAACAGAGAGCTGTGAATTCTGATGAGCACTAAGCAGAAGATGAACTCTTAATAGAACAAAAATTATGGTTTTACACAATGTCTTCGGTAATTCAGTGCAGTGAGGAAGAGCTATAGGTAATGTAGCACATGCAAGATTAATTGTTTTGACACAATGGGCTTAATGTTGACCTCAGAAATCTACGTAAATCTGCATATTGCTCATTTACGTGCACACTTATGTGCACTTCCTGGCAAGAGCATGTGTAGCTTCCTGATTTTCCAGGTGTACCCACAGAATTTTGCCACAAATGCATGCACACCTAGAAGCTGATAATCATGTCCAAACTATTTTGAAAATCTATGAAATGTCAGCAGCTCTCTAATTTAATTACAGATTGTTAGCAAATATAAAGAACAAATTGCTGAAATATATAAATAATAGAGAATGCGTAAGTTAAACCTATTACTTCCGTTGATCTTAATGTTGAGAGCAATAGTAGTGTATGGGCTGCCAATTAAAAATAAGTTAAAGTACATTAAATGTAGAAAATGAATTGAGTAAGGAAAAGTTGTGTTTATCATAGGAACATAGAAACTTAGGATGGGAAGACAGCTTGACAAATCCTCAAGTTCACGCAATCCTAGGCAGGACCAAATGAACTTTGGCCATTCCTACCAGCTGTTTGTCCAACCTGTTTTTAAAAATCTCAATGATGGGGATTCCATAGCCTCCCTTAGAAGCCTATTACAGAACTTAACTATCCTTATAGTTGGATATAGTTCCTAATATCCAACCTAAATCTCCTCTGCTGAGGATCAAGCCTATTAGATCTCGGACAACAACTGATCCCAGTACTCTTTATAGCAGCCTTTATAGTTCAAGACTGTTATCTGGTCCCCACTCAGTTGTTTTTTTCTCAAGACTAAACATGTCCAGATTTTTAACATTTCCTCCTACGTCAGGTTTTTAAAACCTTTTATCATTTTTGTTCCTCTCCTCTGGACTTTCCTTATTGGGTCCATATCTTTCCTAAAGTGGGCTGTCCAGAATTGGACATGTTACTCCAGCTGAAGCCAAGTAGAGGGGAATAAATATATCCTATTTCTTACATATGCCACTCCTGTGAATAAACCCCAGGATTTGTGTGGTTGTGCCCTCTGACACAGCTGGGAGAGTTGGGGGAAAGAGAATGAGAGGAAAACAACAACAAACACACTTACTAAGGAAAATGAAAGTGTGAGATTTAAAGAGGTAGTTTAAAACTGTAATTTTATTTTAACATGACTAAAAATAATTAGTTCAGAGAAACAAGAAATGGTAGGTCAGCTGTTTAAGTGTTTCTCCTTCTGCCAACTCAAAGGTATGGCTGCTAGCACTTAGTCACGGGGTTTATTTTTACATATCTTAGGGACACCATGAGCAAGACTATGCAAAGGCCAAAACTACAGTGGCATTTTAAAAAAACCACTGGATAGGTTCCCCATTAGTTAAGATGGTCAGGGACGCACCTCTATACTTTGATTGTCCCTGTCCTCTGATTGCCAGAAACTGGGAATGAGTAACAGGGGATGGATCACTCAATGGCTACCTGTTCTGTTCATTCTCTTTGAAGCAACTGGCATTGGTTATTATCTGAAGACAAGACACTGGGCTAGGTGCACCATTGGTCTGATGCAGCATGGCCATTCTTGACAATAATTAACCATGATTGTTGCAATATTAAAAGAAAGGAAAAGAAAGCATTAAACAACACAACAGAAAACTGTGAACACAAATAATAAATTGTTTACTTTTATTACAGTCTCTTCAGTGTGTAACTCTGTAGAGAAGAGATTATACACTTGAGAATGAATTGCTTCTCAAGGTGTTTTTCTCTTGGGAGGAGAAGACTAAAGTGTACTATTTCCCAAAAATATTGTTTTCAGTTTTTAATATTTTATTAGATTCTTAAAACTATTTAGGTGTGCAGATTTTTGTTTAAGGGCAAAAGTAGATTATTAATAATAATCTAAACAGTATATAGTTGGGCAAAGCAAGCAGTCCTACCTAAAACCTATACAATCAAAGAAGATATTTAAATTAGTTACATAGAAAAGAGCCAGTTATGAGTATTAACAATCATAAATCCAGTTATATCCCATTGTTTCCCTGTTTCTCAATGTTTAGCTCCTGTCTCCTCTCCAGGAGTATATGGTCTAACCATTTGGTGATTACAAAGAGAAAATGTTAGCCCTTTTAAGTACAACAGCATTTTAGTGACAAGGAGTCCTGTGGCACCTTATAGACTAACAGGTTTATTGGAGCATAAGCTTTCGTGGGCAAAGACCCACTTTGTCAGATTCATATCACATGCATCTGACAAAGTGGGTCTTTGCCCACGAAAGCTTATGCTCCAATACACCTGTTAGTCTATAAGGTGCCACAGGACTCTTTGTCGCTTTTGCAGATCCAGACTTACACAGCTACCCCTCTGATACTTAACAGCATTTTAATATTCCAAAAGCACAGTGAGAATTTTAAATCCAATCCCATGGCAGTATTTGAGTTAACTTCCCACCAATCCATGCTGAAGTCTTGGGGAGGTTCTCTGGGGGTTGGTTTCTACTTGAATCTTTCTCTGATTTTCTTATCTGTTGCAGCTTGCTTGGGGAAATGTGATTCTGGAGCAGGAAAGTAGAGGGGATGAGTGAAGAATACTCTCTTCGCTGTTTTATACCCCTCAGCTTCCCATTTTCATGAAATTATAGGCAAACTCTCCTCTTTCTGGCTTGTTTCATTTCAGCATTGGTTGCTATCATCCATTCATTGGCTTCATGACTTTGGAGTTGTCTTAGGTGACACTTTCAGGTTCTAAATATGCAGTCTGCTTAATGAATATGCAACATTTCATAATTGCCTTTGCTCTTCTTGTGGCAGGAAGACATCAGATAACTTTCAAAACTACTTTTAATTCATTCTTTTTATTCAGTCCATTCTCTGAGATATTCTTTCTGTTTTGTTAGAGTTTGACAGGAAATGAAATTCTGTCTTCAAAAATCCAAACACTTTTCTGTTCTTTACATAAGAGCTTTCAGTTCCAAAAGCAGTCATATAAAATTAAACAGATTTTTACAAAAATCTTTAGCTTCAGCTGTTGATTTTACATGAGACTTTTTGGAATGATGATTTTCTTGTTTTCCTGAGCTGGGTGACAGATTACTTGCATGCTGCCCATAATCAATTAATTCCCATTAATATAAATATTCTATAATAAAGTGGTTTCTTATATTAGTAACCAGTTATAATATCAAATGATTTTGCCATATTTGTATGTAAACATGTTGTTATTCCTATAACAATGATTTCAGACAACTAGTATATGAAGGTGTGCATTTAGTTACAAAATATTTGCAACTATTTGCAACATCTCAAAAGATGTTTGCCCTTTTCAATGTTTAAGAAATAAACATTAGTTAATTTTCAACTACACTAACTTTTTCCACAGTTTCAAAAACAGAAGCAGAGATAGCTATCCCTTTCTCCACCTCTGCTGGCCAACTGGGGTTATAGCTGTTTCAGTCCCCATCTCTGGCTCCTTGCTGCCCTCCTGTGGTCATTCTACAATATAATTCCCTCCTACCAGACTCCTCCCGTTCCATTTTATGAGAAACAATCAAATTCCAGGCACATTGAATCTAGACAACAGAAGACTAGAAATGGGATGTACATTTTTAACAGTGAAAATAATTAACCATTGGTACAACTTGCCAATGTTTACAGTGCAATCATGGGCAATTTTTAAATATACTCTGGTTCAAAAAGGAATTAATTCAAGGAAGTTCTATGGTCTGGATTATGCAGGAGATCAGACTGAATAATAACAATTGCCCATTCTGACCGTAGAACCTATGAAAGCGGATCTGGACACATAATCAAAAAATAGATTTATAATAATAAATAAATCCATGTTTTTTTGATAATATGATTTGTTTCAGTTGTACTGGCATCCCTTTTCAGTTTTGGTTTAATTTTGTGAAATGCTGTGGGCTCATGGAAGAGCTGCTAAGATTAATAGAATGCATATATTTATCCCTTTCCCCATCCTCTGCATCTTTCTTTTTCTTACATTATGAGCTTTTCTGGGCATGTATTATATTTTTATTATGTAGTTGTAAAGCACCTCGTACACTGTGCATGAAACTGAAATACAAATAATAATCATATGAGAAGTGGCACTTTATATGTTTTCTGTGGAAAGGGTCACTGCTTAGCACATCAGAGGGACAGGGTTTCCAGAGCTCTGATACAGAGGCAATGACATAAATCTGACCACACCCTTTGTAGCTAAGATCACACATGCATGCACCCATCTGTAGCGGGGTCGACTTACAGCCGCAGCACCTCTTGCTGATTAGTCCAGCTTGATTTATAGTGTGCACTGCCTTCTGACCAGTGTCTCACTCATTCTCTCTCCATCCTCTGCTTCTGGACCTGCATAGCTTCCTAGACCACAGTGCCATCTTCAGGACACTGCCCTCTGGCAGTGCCCACTACTCTGCCCTGCCCCCTTTTGGGTGTATCAGCAATCCTCAGTCCTTTCATGGCCAACTTCAGGCCCAAAGTCTAGACCCTTGCCTCAGAGGCAAGCTGCAGCCTGTATAGGCCATGTTCCCATGTGGCCAGGTGTGGTGCAAGGGGAGGACCCAGGCCTGCCCACTATTCTGGGTCCCAGCCAAGAGACCCTCTGGGAACAGCCTTGTCCTGACATCCTTCACTCCCCTTACCTGCCCTCAATATTCCTTGGGCCACTTTCCTATAACCTACTACAACATGCTTTATGTGAAGGTGACAAAGAATTAGAGTTAAGGTGTGCATCCAGATAATAGCCTAACTATTCTAGCACTGATTCCTCTGAAGAAATCTTGTATGGGCCAGAAAGGAAAAGGCTTAAAATACTGCAAATTTACCTAAGCTTCTTTTATCTGGTACCTTTGTCTTAGAGGTTTAAAACCATCTCAGTGGCTTGTTCAAAGCCATCTCTTGATTGTAAGAGTTAAGCTCTTTCAATCATGGGACAAGAGCAATACCTGTTGCTCAGTGTGTGACCAATCACAACTAACATAGCTCAAATTTCAAGCACCAACTCTAGAATGCTTGGTTCAAACTGTGATTAATTGAGAGAGAAAAAAAGTGACAAAATTAATTAGCAAACGTTGAATCATGAATAAATATGAGGAAAGAGTGTTCTGCTTGCAAATACTCCACCAGATGAGGAAAGTGCTGCACTGCTAAGAATTATTTGTTCAGTTCTACTTAGATCATTTTGCATTAATTTGAAGCTTAGAGGGATCAGAAGGTGCAGAAAGACAATTTTTGGATCCAGTTCTAAAATAGAAGGGTGATCATGGTAAGTTGCTCAGGAGAGGTTAGAATTGATGTAATAAAAATGTGCATTATGAGGGTAGACCAAAAAACTAGAACAGAAAAAAAAAAAGGATAATGATGACTGAATTAGAGAAAAAATGTTAAAAAGGAGAGAGATGTCTGCTGAATTCAGTTGAGGTTACCCAGAGTAGTTTAATTCAGTAGATCAGGAAAAAGTCTGGCTGCAGATGTTTTCTGGTTGGAGGCATAGTCATAGCGTTAACTGAAATCCTGAATATTTGAAATGAAGGGGAAACAATGGTTTTAGAGTAATAACACTTCACACAGTTGTGAAATTTTCTCTGAAATTGTCTTCCTCTATCATACATCTACAGTGTATATTGTCTGCACATTTGCTGCAAGGAATGCAATATATACCCTTTACAGGGTCTCTAGAAATTTTTGCAACAATTTAGAAGCTTAGAAGGCTGCAGGTTTGAGTAACAGAAGACAAGGATGTAAGGTTAGGGTGACCCTATTTCCCTATGCTGAATATGGGACAGCTGGTAAAATTATTCGTATTCAAGTGAGTTCAATGGCAAACAATAAGAACTATGCAGTACAAACTAGCACAGGGAGAGGTGACACACACTCCCATAAACCTTTGGACCAACCTGATCCAACCCTGCCTACCCAGTGTTCTCCACTTTCTATGCCTGGATGGGTCTCCAGAACAGATTCAACTCTTCTGGTACCTGGCACCATGTTTTCTCAAGGCAATATGTGGGGGCACACAGAGTCACAGGATCCCCAGATTTCTGTCAGGGTTTACACCAGAATGAGGTCAGCAGCAGCCTTTTGGAACTCTGTAGGAGGGAAGGGACAGGAGCTGCTTCCAACTGCAGGGTGGTGGTGATGGAGGTAAAGGTAGAGATGTTTTTCCAGGGGTCATCAGTTCCCTCCTAAACCCCATTGCCACTCTTCTATGATTAGAAGCATCTGGTCCCTTCCAGGACATACAGTGTAGAAAGGCAGCTAACACATCCACACTGTTGCTGGCCATGGACATTACAATGCCATCTCCTGTCCCCTTGCTACAGTGCAGGCAGGAAGGGGTTAAGCCTTAAGGGTTCACTGAATACCAGGGCCCAGGGAACTTGGCTGAACCTGGCCTGAGAGGTGCCTCAGTACAGGTGGATGCCTCGGAGACAGAACATCCCAGCACGGGTGGGGAGAAGGGAGGCAGGATGTGAGGAGGGTGTTATATGCCTCTACCTGGGGACCTGCAGGGTCTGGGCACAAACAGGCTGGAAACAGCTTCCTCCCCAACACTTCAGAACTTACATGAGGAGCAAAGAAGCTTCCCCAAGCTAGCACTGTGCCCTGGGCCAGAGGGTCTTGAACTTTCTTGGGAGCCATCCCAGTCAGAGGCAGTTGGGGAAGGAAGGAGCCTGCCAGCCAGGCTGTTAGTGAGCTGAATGATCCGACCACAGGTTAGTTCTCTGCACAATGTGGGAAGTGATGGGATGTACCCTGTGGGGGGTGGGGTATTGAAGAGCAGCAAGGAGAGGGGATTGAAAAAGGATGCATGTAAAAGGCCAATGGGTGGACAGCAGAAGTCACACATAACCAGCCACTACCTGCTTGTACTCACCAGCCACTGCAGCAAGCAGCCAGTGCTGGATGGAAAGGAGGCGAGGGCAGGGGGCAGCCTGCTAGCCAAGAGGAGGCACGTAGCAGGGACTGCACTGATGGAGCAGCCCGGGGAGCAGCCAGTCTCACATGATGCAGTTTTGCCCGACCGCCAGCCTTGCACACTCATCCCCATCATCAGCCAGTGGGCCCTCCTACTCACCACTGGTGGGTGGGTGACTGGTGAGCAAGGATCCAGCCAGCAGTAGGTCCCAACTGTACTGATAGGAGGGTAGAGACAGAAAATACAAGACAAATTGCTCATTTTTAAAATAAATAAAATAAAGTCAGGACACCTGCAGGAGGGCTTAAATGTGGGACTGTCCCTTTAAAAACAGATATCTGGTCACCATATGTAAGGTACACTCTGCTACGTAAAGTAAAAAGAAAAATAGCCAAGTGTTTTGGTTTTGCAAATCTAAATCATAAAGTTTTGTCCAGCAACTAGGCTATGCTACATACAATTGAGTAGTTGAGTGAAATGGGTGAAGTAAAAGGAGCCATCTGTAAGAAGGAAAAACTACAGTCAGTTTTAAAAACAGGAAGTCTTACTGTGAAAAAAGGCAGATCTTATGACATTATTGCTTATGAAGAAGGCACAATTTGGACCTGTACAAGAACAGTACATTCTCCCCTAGAGAATAAGAGATAAGAAGCACACATTTTGAGAAGAATTAGACCAATTAGTATAAGTATAGCGATGCTTCATGATACCCTTTGCAATCTCCACAGCCTTGAATGAAAAATGCTTGCAAAAAACCCAACCCTGTCCTTGTAATAGGGAAATTCTTTCTCCCCTTGCATGGACAGACACAGTGATGTCCTTAAACACAATGAAATCAATGTGACTCCATTACACAAGGCTGAGAAGGATTTTGTGAACCCACAAAGGGGAGCAAACCCACTGTGCAGGCTTGTCAACAGCAATTCTGATCTGGGGTAGAACAGCCAATGGGCCCCCAGGCATGCACAAGCAGATGAAGTCCCCCTGACATTTGGGCAGTGCGCTGGTGCCTAGCGTATTGGTGGCTGTGCTCTTCTGGAATGGCCAGGGCTCCCACATGCCTGCCTGGTAGAGTCGCCAATCCAAAGACTTTTGCCCTAACCCTTCCCTGATGCCATACCCCTGTCCTGTTCCTTCTCTGAGTAGCCACTCGCTCTCCCTCACCCTCACTCACTTTCACTAGGTTCAGGTGCAGGAGTGGATGTGGGGTCCAGGCTCTGGGAGAGAGTTTGGGTACAGAAGGGCATGTGGGGTGTGGGCTGTGGAAGGGAGTTTGGGTGTGAAGTGCAGACTCTAGGCTGAGGCAGAGGCTTGAGGTGTGGGTGGGAGTTATGCATGCAGGCTCTGGGCTGGGGCAGGGGGTGGGCTGTAAGAGGAGAAGGGGGGTCTCCATAAGCCGCTGCCTGCAAGCACTTCCCCCACAGCTCCAATTGGCTGCAGTTTCTGGCCAATGAGAGCTGAAGAGTCAGGGCTTGGAGAGCAGGCAGCATGCAGAAACTCCCTCCCCCCTGGGGGGCAGGAACATGCCAGTCACTGGGGAATGGCATGCAGTGAGGGGAGCGTTAGCAGCAGCCTGGAGCCCCTGGATCCTTTTAAATTGCCTGGTCTCCTGGGCAATCGCCTTCCCCACATCAGCAAGCCTGCCATTGCGTGCTTCAGATATCCCCATGTAGCAGGGCTCAGGGGCAAGTAGGTGCAGGCCAAGGAAAGAGAGGGGGAAGTCTGCTGGATTCACCAGTGCATATCTACCGTGGTCACAGTATCAGCCACAGAGCAGCACTGCTACCATTACTTGCACTATGAGGAGGATTTCATGCCCCAGTCACTATGAACTTCTCCCTGACTCCTGGGAATTAGCTTGGAAGTAGAATTAACCCATTGTCCTTTTCTGTTAATGGTATTATTTTAGTGAGTGCCATCTTTTTGACTGTCAGTTTCCTCCGACTATTCCAAACACTCCACCACGTTTTAGCTCGCTGACCTCTGTTGATGTTAATGTGAGTAGGGCAATTAACCACGCTCTTACATGAAATGTCCCTTCATCTCTGCTGTGCTTTAATAACAGTTTAACTCTCTCAAGCACCAGTCACAAAGCCTTATGTTGTGGTTGGAGTGAAAACATTAACGTATAAAACCAGAGAAGGTAGTTTTGACAGAGTGTGAGATCCTGGGCAAAATTTTGATGCTTAGGCCTTTCTTTAAGTTAATTGTTACGTTATAAAACTAGCTTTGTTTCTTGTTTCTCTTGAAACCACTGTTGTTTCCAGTAGCAGACTGCTGAAACTTCCCTTTTCTATTGTCAGAGGTGGGGCTGTTTGATGGCTGTGAATGAAAGTTGCTCTCTCTGTCCAATCCAACAACTTTTACACCTTTGGGAGGCTGCAGATCACTACCTATGGGAATAAGGGGTGGGAAGAGGAGAGAACGATGGGTTCAGTGGTTTTCTTCTCTTTTCCTTCCTGCTCCACAAGCACTAAGGAAATGAAAACGTAATTAGGAGGGATCAGACTGAAGATTTTTCTATGTCTATCTCATCTTTTTTGATATCTATGTCATTCGTCCTCAGCCCCCTCAAGCTGTGGAGTGGATGGATAAACTGGGTCTCAGAGGGACCCTTGGAGGTAGGGAGCAGCAGAAAGATTCCACCTGGACTTGAAGTTAACCAGCAAAAGTATCAAGTATCAACAGTATCCCACTCCCATTCATCAGGATAATGCAGTTACATCGTCGAGAGTAGGGAAGGGCAACCCTCTAAGGCAGCGTTCCCAACCTTTTCCAGATGGGGACCTATTTTGACAATTCAGGAAGACTTGGTGACCCAGGGCAATTCAAAAAATGTGTGAATGGCTCCTTAAGAGCTACCTGAGGAGACACCTGGCGACCCTTTTGAAATGTAATGGTGACCCATATTTAGGTCCCAACACATAAGTTGGGAGACCGTACTCTAAGGCAAAGCTAAATGTATAAGGTGAATGATTTTTTTAAAGAACAAAATGGCTCCTTTTCCCTGGTGAAGTGGTTATGAAATCATTTGGATTATAAAATCTTTCATTTTACTAGTAGACATTTCATTAAAACTACTTGAGGTAGGCTTTATTATTACTTCTTGTTATTCCTCATCAGACCTAATACGTAGGGGTTGATCCGATTGATTTTAATAGTAGTTTTGGACACTGAGCAGCTGACATGATCAGGCCATTACATAACACCTTTCATCTAAGGTGTACAGATGTTAGCATCTTAGTGTGGAAGGTATGATCCTCATTTTTCAGATAAGGGAACTGAGAAGGTAGAGTCACATGACATGCTCAAGGTCACATGGGAAATAGATTCCCTCATTTCCTTTACTTTACCCCCCAAATCATCCTTCCTGTCTGTTAACATAAACTTCATTATATTTATTGCAGGTTGAAACTGAAGATGTGGGGGATGTGTACAAGATTCGGGTCAGCTGTGATGTTTTGCCAGGCTTTGAGGGCTGGCATCTGAAGTCCTTTCACATGCAAGAGCTACATACTAAACAAGAAGTGAACTTTGACTGTAACTGCTGGCTTTCTATTAACAGAGAAGATCGGGAACTAGTGAAAGAATTCCCTGCAGTGCATGAGAACCAGAGACCTTTACCAGGTAAAAATAACAAAGGAGACAGGAACAATGTGAACCAGCCTTTGAAAAAGAATCAATTGGGTAAATATTATATTTAATCATTCCCTGTACTGCATATCTACAGTGGTTCCACAGCAACTCCATGTGCTGTGATAATATTGCACATTTTAAAATCTCTCCCAGTTAAATGAGAAATTGTGCTTAATATTTGCTAAATCTTGGGCATAACACAAAAGGTGTGTCTAGACTACACTTCTCTGTCAACAGAGAGATGTAGATTAGGCACATCAAAATTGCTAATGAAGCAGGGATTTAAATATCCCATGCCTCATTAGCATAAACATGGACACTACTTTTTTCCAAAACGGAGTTTTTTCGAAAAAACCCCCGGCAGTTTAGACGCGGATCTGTCGAAAATAAAGCCTTTTTCGACAGATCCTGTATACCTCATTTTTTGAGGAATACAGGATCTGTCAAAAAAGGCTTTATTTTCAACAGATCTGCATCTAGACTGCTGTTTTTTTCGAAAAAAAAAACTCCACTTCAAAAAAAAGCAGCGGCCATGTTTATGCTAATGAGGCACGGGATATTTAAATCCCTGCTTCATTAGCAATTTCAATGTGCTTGATCTGCATCCCTCTGTCGACAGAGGGATGCAGTCTAGACATAGCCTAAGGGTACATCTACACAGCAGGGCAAAAGTTGAATTAAGCTATGGAACTTCAGCTATGTCAGTTGCGTAGCTTAAGTTAAAATAGTTTAATTCAGCTTTTTGGTGTTGTCTATATAGCAGGAAGTCAAAGGAAGAACACTCTTCCTTCGACTTCCCTTAGTCTTTATGAAATGAGGGTTACCCTGAATCAGAGTAAAAAGTCCACTGTCTCAACATTATTTTGACAAAATGGCTTGCTGGGTAGATGCGCACTATTGTATTTCGAAATAGCGCTTCTGTGTAGACGTACCCTAAGTGTGCAACACTGGGAAAATCTAATTATGCTAGTAGAAGATAAGACATAATGCAAAGCCATGGAAGTCAATGTTGGGAGAATTAGTATTGAATTCCTCAGTTTATCATAGCTTTAGTTACTGAGGCAAATATCAGAAATCGTCATTACTGCACAATAAAGTTGTGATGTAATTTCAAGGACATTTTTGTAATGTTGGGAGGCCGCATGTTTTTCACAAGACATTCCAAAAATATACCCATAAAATTAAAGAATATGGAGCCTCGCATTTTCACATTATGCATGCAAGACATGTGGTTAAGGGCTAACTTTCATGGTTTCTCTAAATTGAGGCTATGTCTACACTAGAACTTTTGTCAGTAAAACAATGACAAAAACACTCCTGTCACTGACATAAGTTTCACTGAAAAAAGTGCTGGCGTTGACAGCAATTTTTTGGCTAGAGAATGTCTCTTGACATAGATACTGCTGCTTGTCAGGAGTGGTTAAATTATACTGATAGGAGAGCATAAAGCACCAACATAGGAGACCTTACAGCAGTGCAGCTGCAGCAGTATAGCTGTTGCATTGTAAGATCTGTGGTGTAGATATACCCTAAATGTTAATGGTTAATACGTCTATTTGTTCCTATCTGCACATCTGAAAACTGCTATGGATCTTAAAGGAAAACTATACTGATTAATTAGGACCTCTTCAATGGCTAAAGATTACCCAAATAGCAATGTTAATACAAATAATATAGAAACATTATTTAGGAGTTCATATTACTATGTCAGTATGACCATGAAGGGTAAACAGGACTGCTGTCTTATTGATACTTCCCAGAAGAAGGCCTCTCTGACAGTGTAGATTGGACCAGTGAAATGACTGCATTATGAGTGCATTATAAAAAAAAGACTTTAAAAGGCATCATTGAATCATAGGACTGGAAGGAACCTTGATAGGTCACCAAGTAAAGTCCTCTGCACTCATGGCATGAACAAGCACCATCTAGATCACCCTTGAGAGGTGTTCGTTTACACTGCTCTTAAAAATCTCCAATGATGCAGATTCTACAATCTCCTTAGGCAATTTATTCCAGTGCTTAACCACCCTGACAGAAAGTTTCCTCTAATGTCCAACCTAAACCTCCCTTGCTGCAGTTTAAACCCATTGCTTCTTGTTCTACCATCAGAGATTAAGGAGAATAATTTCCCCCCTCCTCACTGTAACAACCTTTTTGGTACTTGAAAACTGTTATCATGTCCCCTCTCAGGGTATGTCTACACTGCATTCCTCTTTCAAGAGAGGAATGCAAATGCAGGTGAACGAAATTGCAAATGAAGCACGGATTTGAATTTCCCACACTTCATTTGCCTAATCGCGTCCGGCCGCTATTTCGAAATACCCTATTTCGAAAAAAGAAACACTGTGCGGACGGGTTATTTCGAAAGAAAACCCTTCTTTCGAAATTACCCTTAATCTGGTAATTTAAAGTAAATTAAACAGGATAATTTCCAAAGAAGGGTTTTCTTTTGAAATAACTGTGTCTGCACAGTGTTTCTTTTTTCGAAATAGGGTATTTCGAAATAGCGGCCGGACGCGATTAGACAAATGAAGTGTGGGAAATTCAAATCCGCGCTTCATTTGCAATTTCGTTCACCTGCATTTGCATTCCTCTCTCGAAAGAGGAATGCAGTGTAGACATACCCTCAGTCTTCTGTTTTCTAGACTAAACAAACTTAGTTCTTTCAATCTTTCCTAATAGGTCAGGTTTTCTAGACCAGTGGTCTCCAACCTTTTTAAGCAAAAGATTACTTTTTGAATTTAAGTGCAATCCAAGATCTACCTCAAATATAAATACCCTTGCCCCTTCTCTGAGGCCCCACCCCTGCTACCTCCATCCTCTCTCTCTTGCCCATCCTCGCTCACTTTCATCAGGCTGGGGCAGAGAATTGGGGTCCTGGCTCTGGTCTTGGATTAAGTGATCTGGAGTGTGAGAGGCTCTGAGCTGCTCTTGGGGCAGGTAGTTGGAATGCAGGGGTGCTTGGGGCTAGGCCAGGAACTTGGAGCCCAGGAGGGGGTCCATGACTGGGGTTAGGTTTCAGGATGTGAGCTCCAGCTGGGCACTGCTTACCTCGGGTGGCTCTTGGTTGTTGGTGCAGTGGGGCTAAGGCAGGTACACCCCTGCCCTGGACCTGCACCACTCCCCAAAGCAGCCAGAAAACTCCATCCCAAGTCCTGATGTGCCCCTCTCTGCTTTGTGAGGAAAGGATACAGAGTGGGAGGGGGCAGCTTGATATCAGCTCCCCTCCTTGTCCTGCCCAGAAAGCAGGAGGCTCCCCAGGGAGAGGGGCAGCTCCAAGGCAAAGGGCAGGAGATGAGCAGCAGTGCGGGGAGGGGCAGCTGAAGTGCTGGCACTTGATAGCCTCTTGGTCAAACCAGTCAAGGTCACCTGTCAGAGGCTCCAACATCTACCAGTAGATCCTTATCTACTGGTTGGTGACCACTGTTCTAGACCTTCAGTCATTTTTGTTGTTCTTCTCTGGACTTTCTACAGTTTGTCCACATCTTTCCTGAAATGTTGTGCCCAGAACTGGACACAGTACTCCAGCTAAGGCCTAATCAGAGTGGAAGAATTATTTCTCATGTCTTGCTTAAACATTCTTACTAATGCATCCCAGAATAATATTTGCTTTTTTTGCAATGGTATTACAGTATTGACTCATGTTTAGCTTGTGTTCCACTGTGATCTCTAGATCCCTTTTTGACGTACTCTTTCCTAGACAGTAATTTTCCATTCATAGATTCATAGACTCATGGACTTTAAGGTCAGAAGGGACCATTATGATCATCTAGTCTGACCCCTGCACAATGCAGGCCACAGAATCTCACCCACCCACTCCCAGAATAATCCTCTCACCTATATCTCAGATATTGAAGCCTTCAAATAGTTTAAAGACCCCAAGATGCAGAGAATCCTCCAGCTGTGATCTGTGCCCCATGCTACAGAGGAAGGAGAAAAACCTCCAGGGCCTCTGCCAATCTACCCTGGAGGAAAATTCCTTCCCGACCCCAAATATGGCGATCAGCTGAACCCTGAGCATGTGTGCAAGACTCACCAGCCAGACACCCAGGAAAAGTTCTCTATAGTAACTCCTATCATCCCTCCATTGGCCTATTTACCACCTATTTACCACTGATAATGAAAGGTCAATTAGTTACCAAGATCATGTTATCTCATCAAATCATCCCCTTCATAAACCCATCTAGCTTAATCTTGAAGCCAGATAGGTCTTTTGCCCCCACTACTTCCCTTGGAAGGCTGTTCCAGAACTTCACTCCTCTAATGGTTAGAAACCTTCATCTAATTTCAAGTCTAAACTTCCTACTAGCCAGCTTATATCCATTTGTTCTTGTGTCCACATTGGTATTAAGCTTAAATAATTCCTCTCCCTCCCTGGTATTTATTCCTCTAATATCTTTAAAGAGAGCAATCATGTCTCCCCTGAGCCTTCTTTTGGTTAAGGTAAACAAGCCAAGCTCCTTGAGTCTCCTTTCATAAGACAGGTTTTCCATTCCTCAGATCATCCTAGTGGCCCTTCTTTGTACCTGTTCCAGTTTGAATTCATCCTTCTTAAACATGGGAGACCAGAACTGCACACAGTATTCCAAATGAGGTTTCACCAATGCCTTGTATAACGGCACTAACACCTCTTTATCCCTACTGGAAATACCTCGCCTAATGCATCCCAAGACCGTATTAGCCTTTTTCACAGCCATGTCACAATGGCAGCTCATAGTCATCCTATAATCAACCAGGACTCGGAGGTCCTTCTTCTCCTCCGTTACTTCCAACTGATGTGTCCCCAGCTTATAACTAAAATTCTTGTTATTAATCCCTAAATGCATAACCTTACACTTCTCACTATTAAATTTCATCCTATTGCTATCATTCCAATTTACAAGGTCATCTAGATCTTCCTGTATGATATACCGATCCTTTTCTGAATTGGCAATACCTCCCAACTTTGTGTCATCCGCAAATTTTATCAGGACACTCCCACTTTTGGTGCCAAGGTCAGTAATAAAAAGATTAAATAAAATTGGCCCCAAAACTGATCCCTGAGGAACTCCGCTAGTAACCTTCCTTCAACCTGACAGTTCACCTTTCAGTATGACCCGCTGTAGTCTCCCCTTTAACCAGTTGCTTATCCACCTCTCAATTTTCATATTGATCCCCATCTTTTCCAATGTAACCAATAATTCCCCATGTGGTACTGTAACAAATGCCTTACTAAAATTGAGGGAGATTAGATCCACTGCATTTCCTTTATCTAAAAAATCCGTTACTTTCTCAAAAAAGGAGATCAGATTGGTTTGGCACGATCTACCTTTTGTAAAACCATGTTGTAATTTGTCCCAATTGCCATTAACCTCAATGTCCCTAACTACTTTCTCCTTCAAAATGTTTTCCAAGATCTTGCATACTACAGATGTCAAACTAACAAGTCTATAGTTACCCGGGTCGCTTTTTTTCCCTTTCTTAAAAATAGGAACTATATTAGCAATTCTCCAGTCAAATGGTACAACCCCTGAGTTTAGAGATTTATTAAAAATTTCTGCTAATGGACTTGCAATTACATGTGCCAGTTCCTTTAATATTCTTGGATGAAGATTATCTGGGCCCCCTGATTGACTCCCATTAAGCTGTTCAAGTTTGGCTTTTACCTCGGATATGGTAATATCTACCTCCATATCCTTATTCCCATTTGTTATGTTACCCTTATCCCTAAGCTCTTCATTAGCCTCATTAAAGACTAGTATTTGTTTAGATATTGGGCCATGCCTAGATTATCCTTAACCTCCACTCCATCCTCAGTAATTAGCAGTCCTACTTCTTTTTTTGTTTTTTTCCTATTTATATGGCTATAAAACCTTTTACTATTGGTTTTAATTCCCTTTGCAAGGTCCAACTCTACATGATTTTTAGCCTTTCTCACTTTGTCCCTACATGCTCTAACCTCAATAAGGTAGCTTTCTTTGCTGGTCCCTCCCATCTTCCACTCATTATATGCTTTCTGCTTTTTCTTAATCACCTCTCTGAGACGCTTGCTCATCCAGCTTGGTCTAAAACACCTGCCTATAATTTTTTCCCCTTTCTTGGGATACAGGCTTCTGATAGCTTCTGCAACTTTAACTTAAAATAATCCCAGGCCTCCTCCGCCTCTAGGTCCATAAATTCTTTAGTCCAATCAACTTCCCAAACTAATTTCTTTAATTTATTAAAGTTAGCCCTTTTGAAATCAAAAACCCTAGTCTCAGATTTATTTTTGTTTATCCTTCCATTTAATTTGAACTGAATTAGCTCATGATCACTCGAGCCAAGGTTGTCCCCTACAACCATTTCATCTATGAGGTCCTCACTACTCACCAAAACCAAATCTAAAATGGCATCCTCCCTTGTTGGTTCAGCAACTACTTGATGAAAGAATTCATCAGCTATCACATCTAGGAAAATCTGAACCCTATTATTATTACTAGCACTTGTTCTCCAGTCTATATCTGGAAAGTTGAAGTCTCCCATGATTACGCAGTTTCCATGAATATTTACTTCATTAGAAACATTAAAGAGGTCTCTATCCATATCCAAATTAGATCCCGGTGGTCTATAACACACCCCAAGCACTATCCCAGGGGAGGATCTGATTGTTTTCTTCCCCAATGTGATTTTTGCCCAGACAGACTCTGTCTTCTCCATTCCATCACTTTTTATTTCTTTACAATCTACCTCATCTTTAATATACAATGCTACTCCACCACCTTTACCCTTATTTCTGTCTTTCCTAAACAGCACATACCCTTCAATACCTGTACTCTAGTCATGTCTAGTATTCCACCATGTTTGTTATTCCTATAATTTCTGGTTTCACTTCCTGGACCAATAGCTCTAGTTCCTCCATTTTGTTACCTAGGCTCCTCGCATTGGTGTACAAACATCTTAATTTTTGCTGTTTGGCCTCACTCACATTCTTTACCCAATTTGCCACGGACATTGTACCTCCAATATGGCCTATTAGACTAGTATCCACTCTACCCTTCCTCATGTCCATTCTCCTACCCCCAGCTATATCCTTTCTTACTTCATTTTCCTCCCTCTCAATGCTAAAATCTGGCGTAGAGATTACCTGGACATCTCCCAACCGTCTCCCCCAAATTCCTAGTTTAAAGCTCTCTTAATCAGTTGTGCCAGCCTCCATCCTAGAAGTCTATTTCCCTCCCTATTTAGGTGAAGTCCATCCCGAGAGAACAGTCCTCTCTCCGTGAATGCCCCCCAGTGGCCATACCTCCCAAAGCCCTCCTTATAGCACCACTGCCTGAGCCATCTATTGAGCATCATAATCCTGTCACATCTTAGTTGCCCTTCTCTAGGAACAGGCAGAATCCCACTAAAGATCACCTGAGCCTCGATTTCCTTAAGCGTCTTCCCCAGCCTGGCATAGTCTCCCTTGATTCGTTCCAGTGAGAATCTAGCTGTATCATTTGTTCCTACATGAAGGATGATCAATGGATTTTTTCCTGCTCCCTTTAGAATCCTCTTCAACCTCAGTTCCACATCCCGTATCTTAGCACCTGGCAGACAGCACTCCCTTCTATTCTCTGGATCAGCTCTGGTTACAGGCCTATCTATTTTTCTCAATAAGGAGTCCCCAGTCACGTAGACCTGCCTTTTCCTGGTGACAGTGCGATTCTCTGGTCTATCTCTTGCTTCCTCTGGCTGCAAGTCCTTTTCATTCCTGTTTTCCCCTGTAATCCTCTTCAACCCATCCTGTATCCTCCTGATGCTCATTATTGGTGTTGTCTCCATTGACTCTTCCCCTTTATCTATGGAACTAGCCACTCTTCTCTTCTTCCTTACCCTTCCATCTTCATTGTCCACCTGCTGTACCCCTTCTTCATTCTCCAACTCCGCATATCTGTTCCTGAGCTCTATTTCTCCCTCACTGACCCATCTTTTCCTCTGCTTGGTTCTCTTAGTCACATGCTTCCACTGTCCATTTTCCCATGGGCTCTTACCTACCAACTCCCTGAATTTACTAAAGTCTGCCTTCTTGAAATCCATTGTCTTTATTTTGCTGTTCTCCTTCCTGCCATATCTTAGAAATTAGATTCATGAACACTATCATTTCGTGATCACTTTCACTCAAGCAGCCTTCCCTTTTCAAATTCTCAACCAGTTACTCCCTATTTGTCAAAATAAATTCTAGAACAGCCTCCCCTCTAGTAGCTTTCTCCACCTTCTGAAATAAGAAAAAAAGTCTCCAATATATTCCAAGAACTTGTTGAATAATCTGTGCCCTGCTGTGTTATTTTTCCAACAGATGTCTGGATATTTGAAGTCCCCATTCACCATCAAGTCCAGTGATTTGGAACATTTTATTAGTTGTTTAAAAAAATCCTCATCAACTTCCTCTTCTTGGTTAGGTGTTATGTAGAAGATCCCTACCATGATATTGCTCCTTGGTTTTTTTACACTTTTCATCCTAACCTGGAGTCTTTCAACAATTCTGTCTTCTATTTCCATCTCAACCTCAGTTCATTTTAATGTATAAGGCAACAACTCCATTTTTCTCCACTTGTCCTTTCTGAGCAAGCTGTGCCCTTCTATATCCATATTCCAGTCATGAGTATCATCCCACCAAGTATCTGTGTTGCCAACCGTGTCATAGTTGTATCTATTTTCCAGCATTTTGAGTTCTTTCTGCTTAATCCCCTTACATTTGTGTGCAGATATCCAAGATACTGACTTGCTCATGTACTTTACAATGTTAAATGCATTAATTAGTTTGTCAGTTTGGACTGTCATGAATTCTGATATGATGTTATAGCCATCCCCTCTGCTCTAATTTGCATCATGTCAAGAGAGAACCTTCATTGTTGATGGTTACTTTTTATTATTATTCTTATCAAGGGAACATTTATTTTTCTGACAGGCAAGAACTGACCTCTCTTATGTTCCTCCTGAGTCCCACGCAATAAAACAGAATGTTTTTTTCCAAGTGTACTAGTACAAGAGCCAAATAAAGACAATTGAGCTCCCACGGTTGTCAATGGAAAGACTCCCACTGACTTCAGTGGGAGTTGGATTGGGTTTGTACAGAAGAACTATTCCTTTTCTGTTCTAATCTCCATGTAACACATTCTTTATATTGTTGTTATTTCTCTGATATTATTAGAATCTCTTTAAATTATATTGCAGTTTTCCTTGAAGCTTACCCTTTCAATTCAATTTGTCTTGTTCAAACAATATTCTTTCTTTTTATAGTCCACAAGTATATTGTCTCTATACACATTGGTGACCACTGGGGATCAGAAACCTTTGCAAATGTTTATATCACTCTGTATGGTAAAAGAGGGGACACAGGTGTGAGGAAACTACATGAATCATTGGTAAAAGGAGGAACATTTCAAAGGAACAAGGTAAAAAGACACAAATGATAAGGTTTTTTTTTACCAACTCAAACAATAGCACTGTTTTTGAATGTCTACCACTTGATTCTAAGAGCAAAATTTTCCTTATAGATTTTCACATCAGATCAACTTCTATATTCTGTTCCCGCTTTATGCCTAGATTCTCCATAGGTGCTAATCAGGAGTCTATATCTGCATGTGTAAAGGAGCTTATCTGAGTCATAACCCTTGTGATCATGCCTCTCAACTTTTTATGTCTTAAAGGTGGGATGTGGTGTGTGACAAAGAACCAAAATTAGTATAATAAAAATGATTCACGCAGGAAACTTATATTGCTGTAAGATTCGTTCCCTTAATGTAAATAGCTGTTTTGGTAATCATAGTTTGCTTATTATTTCTGTTGATAATTTTCAACAATAAAAGTGAGGGGGAACCAAATTTGTGTGGCACATAAGTAGCCATTCGTACTAAAACAAATGATATAGTTCGAAAGAAGAGAGATTTTAATGTAAAACTTCAGATGAGAAATATTATTTAAAGAAGATAATGGACTGAGAGAGATTAAAATAAGATAACCCTTTTTTGTACTTACTTATCATCAAGTGTGTAGTATTTTCAAGAAAAGAGACAGTCTTAGATTTCTGTAAAATTATTTAATTTCATTTCATATCAACAACTTAAAGAATAGAGAACTCCTAAACTGCTTCTACATATCTCTCAAGCCCACTTCCTATTAACTAACTGCAGGGTCCACAAAGAGATACTGTGTCAAACTTAACAGATTCTTTGTCAAACAGTGTCTCTGGGTAAGCTCCACTTCAGATGCGCATGAGCTATTTGAGCCCTTGATCGGAGATTTCTAGCTATCGGTGTCTGTTTGGTTCTCACATACACCTTAAGCCTCCTTGTGGCAGATACCAGGCTATATAGGAGTGTACTGGTGAACCACCCTCAATTCCTGCTCTGGTGCCTCAGTCTGAGATAGAACCCTAATGTTTCCACCTAGCACGTACTCAGCCTTCTGTTTTTTATTGAAGTTATGTAGTTTATAGTTAGTTAGCTAGGTAGGTGAGAAGATTGTTTTGCATTCTCTTTTCTTCCCTGGGAGACTTGTCTAGTCCTAGTGAGGTATGCCTGGCTCACCAGTCTTCAAATGTTGTCTTTTTTGTCAGGAAGCTGTGCCAGTGAGCAATGGGCACTCCATTGTCTGGGGCAGTTCCACATCTTGCAGAACTGTTCCTTTTGCTTGGCCCTAATATCCAGGACAAGAAATACCAGGGAGATAAAGCTCAGAGTGTTAACCATAAAACACTCTCCACATCACTCTCTCAGACAGGTCAGGAGAGCCCCTCCCCCCCCACCCCCCCCCCGCCCCACTCCCCAGCACACAACTGTCCCTGGACAGATTCAAGACCCTGGGAATCTTAGGGCATTCTTCCGCTATAGAAGGAAATCTTTGAAGCCTACTGAAGATACCCAGAAGGAGAAACATAGACTTTCAGTCTAAGAAGCCAGCTCCAAAAAAGATCAGGTCCCCATCAAGGTCCTCATTCTTTGAAGGTATCTCTGAGGCCAACGACCCTTCTTCCAGTACAGTGGGTCTCTGAAGCCATGGAACTCCAAGGACAAGAAACTTGGCTCCATAGGGCCCCGGTACCATCCTTCAGTAAGGAGGATAAGCACAAGGTACCATCGAGTTTGACTCTGCTATTGGCACCAAAGGATCTATTCTGTTGTTAGTGCTGTCCTGAACCTTAACCTACCCATCAATACTGATGCAAGCAGCTCACTGGGGGTATCCTCAGTACCAAATAAGCAACAGTGCCAGATGTCTATGATGCTAGTGGTGCATTGATCATCAATACCAGCAGCCTTCAGCTATCTTTACCTTGGCTATGGAGCCAGTCTCCAACCACTCCAGTCTGTCTTCAGTGGCACCCCCCCCCCCATAGAAGGATGTGGTGGAAGAGACAGAGGACTCCTAATTAGTCTCCTTGATTTTGGTGAGGGCTTCTCCTACATACTCCTTAGGGAATCTACTTTGGTCAGCTGCAAGAGGACTATGCAGGTCATCAAAGATGGTGGAGCCAGCCTTGCTTGTTACCCCCTCTTCCTTATGGACCCCTGAAATGGCTATATTGGGACCTGTGGGCCACATAGCAGCAGCAATTTACCACACTACCAATACTTCCCCTCATGGAGACCATAGTTTCACACCCACCCTCTCCCCATCCTTCAGCCTTTGTGCCTGTTGGGCACAAGATAGTCAGAAACAATTGCCTCTATTTCCTGCCCATCATCAGGAGCAAGGCAATCAGGGTAATGATGGGCAACATTAACAAGCAGGGAGGAACAAGATCCCCCTCCTTGGGCAATAAAGCCATAAAGCTGTAGAACAGATGTATAATCCACCATATCCTGATCTGAGTGGGCCTAACTCCCAGGCATTCAGAACACCACAGCCAATGCTCTCTGCAGACATTTCTCCTTCTCCTATGAATGGAACCTAGACACCCAAGTTGTCCATAGCATGCCCCAGAGATGAGGCCTACCAGAGATTGATCCTTTATGCCATTTCAGAGAGTAGGGAGTGTCTTCTCTTCTGTTTGAGGAGGAATCTATGTCACTACGCTCCTGGGATACCTTCCTTCTACTGTCAAAGAAGTATGTTCTAGCCCCTTCCCCCAACACCTCTAATTCTAAGGGGGCTGAACAAGATCTGGTAGAATAAAGTCAGAATCCTCCTCATAGCACATGCCTATCCAAGACAAGATTGATACCGTTACCTACTTCAACTCAGTGTGCAGCCATCCATCAAAGTCCTTCATCTCTTGTCTCTGGGTGTAGCTCCTTGTTGGTTCTTGGGAATAGAGGCTTCCTGCTCTATGGGTATGCAACAGGTGTTATTAAACAGGAGAAAAACATAAACCCCCACTATTTACCAACCAAAATGAAAGAGATCCATCCTTTGGTTTGGTTATTGCTACCTCTGCCCTGAACTGGTTCCTTTTTCTCTCATCCTAGATATCTAACGATATCTGGGTTATCTATCAATTCAGCCACAGTGCCAGCCGTTCATCCCTCACTCAAAGGAGTCTTCATTTTTGCTCACCTGAAATCATCCAGATTTATTAAGGGTCTGGTAATCTCTTCCCCCACATTAGACCCTCACCCTATTTTAGGATTTCAACCTGATTTTCAGTCACCTAATGAAACCTCTATTCAAGCCAATGGTGAACTGTGTCCTACTTCATTCATCAGTGAAGATGTCCTTTTAGTTGCAATCATGTCAGTTCCTAGGGTCAGAGAGACTGTGGTCTTGATGGCAGATATCTCTCCTTCACCTCTTTACAATGTTCTTTATGGAAAGATCGTTAAAGTTCCACATCCTAAGTTCCTATAAAAGGATCTTCATCTTAACTATTCTAGCCATCTACGGGTATTTTTTTTCTAAAATCTCATAGTTCTCAGCAGGAATCCTATTTCCATATCCTGGACGTTTAGAAGAGCTTTGGCCTTCCACCTGGCTAGGACTAAACAGTTTAGGAGATTGCTTAGACTTTTCATCTCTTTTGCAGATAGATCTAAGGGGATTCTTATCTCTTCTCAGAGACTTTTGAAAAAGGGTTTTATCTCTACCTGTTATGACTCTGCAGGTGCTCAGCCCATAGGGGTGAAAGCACATTCAGCCAGATCACAGGCAACATCTACTGCATTTTTGAAGACCATTCCAGTAAGTGAGATATGTAGAGCCACGGCTTGGATTTCAATCCATACAGCTTGAAAGCATTAAGCCCTGTTTTGTCCCATCAGATCTGATGCAGCACTTGGATGTGCAGTACTTGCTTCAGTTCTGGACCCTGTTCCAAAGCTACCTCCTCCTTTTCCTGGGAATACTGCTCAGAACAAAAGTGAAGGGGGGACACTACTTTAAAAAAAAAGGAAGAGTTACTCACCCTATCCAGTAAATAGTTCTTCAAGATGTTTGTTCCTATGAGTGCTCTATTATCCACCGTCCTTACCCTCTGCTCTGGTTGTTCCCTAGGAAGTGCCTAGGCAGAGAAATATCTGATGCTCATGCAGCCATATTTAGCCCACACACCTGGTGTTCCAGCTGGGAAGCAGGGTCAGGGCACAGGGGCACCCATTTTTCTGGTTCTCCCCAATTAGCCAGGGCTCCTGGGCATAGGTCATGTTGGCTCAAGAGCTAATCCATCATTGTTGCTAGTTAGAAATCTCCCATCAAGGGCTGGAGTGGCACATGCACAACCTGAAGTGGCACACTCTCAGGGACATACATCTCGAAGAACTCCAGTTACTGCATAGGGTGAGTAACTCTTCCTTCTTGTGCAGTTTTTTTCCAGTATTGCCTTAATTAAGAGCCTGTTTCTTAATTGTACTTGCAATCTGTCAAGTCTGGAATTCTAATAAATGGCTATTTTATCAGCTGAAACCATGTTTAATATTAGTGAAAGATAAACTGTGTATTACTTTTAGACAAAAATAGCTATGACATTCTATAGCACTTTGGCAACCACAAAATCGTTCTTCACACAGCTGTTTGCTAATATAAGTGTCCTGAAGTTTTATTTATTAGCACCCCGTAATGCATAAATCTATTTTTATCATTATCATCTGAACCATTGTTGTTGTTAAAACTATTGTGATCAACTTGATTCAATACTGAGAGGCTGCCACCAGTTCATTGTAGCTAATGAAAATTTATTGACCTTTGTTAACCACACTGGGGCCCAGGAGGCCCTCATTTGGGTAGAGTACAAAACAGACAGGGTTGTTATAAAATGAGTAGAATGCATTGCACCAAGTTGTCTGTGAATTTTAGTGCTGCATTAAATTTCCTCTTTTGACTCCTCTATCCCCATTGTCCTCTTTTCCTTCTCTTTCCCTTTGTCTTTCCTTCCCCATTACTCTGTCCATTCTGTTCCTCTTCCTTCTTGATCTTTCCCATTCTTCTCTTTCAACTTTGCTTGTCTCTCTCTCTCTCTCTCCAACTCTCTCCCTCCTGTACTTTTCAGTCTTCTTTTCCCTCCTTTCTTCTCATGTTGCACAGAAAACATGTAGGTGTCTCTGCTTTCTAAGAGAGATCTCAGGATTATAGAAAACCTTGTCTCCCAATGAACATGTTTTTTTTTCTAAAATGTTAACTTCCCTCTGGAGCCATACTAGTGCATATTTGCATAATAGATTGGAATCCAGAAACTCACAATGAGTATGTCAGAACCAAGAGCTTCTAGTGATATTTTGGTATCCAGAAGCACATTGTAGAATAATTTGGAATGACTGATGAAATGGCCCACATGAGCCAAAAATCAAATGAACCTGCAGTTATTACTAATGATGGGTCTGAGATACAAGTGTTTGGAATCTAATCATGAACAGAAATTCGCTGCTCAAATAGGGGATTTCCTTTTTACCCACTAGAGATATAAGCCAGCCATAAAGTTCACACCCTGATTTTGAGCTAGGTCAGAGTTTCTCAAAGTGGTCCACTGATCCACTCTGAGAAATCGGCTAACTGGCTGCTCCGATTTGTTTATTTACAGGCTCCACAGACACAGAGCCTCATGGCTCCCATTAGCTCCGGTTCAGCGTTTGCAGCCAAGGGGAGCCGTGGGAAGCAGCAGCCCAGTCCACATCACTTCCCTTGGCTGAAAATGGCGAGCCGGAGCCAATGGGAGCCACGAGGCTCTGTGGTTGTGATACCGGTAAATAAACAAACTGGAACAGCCAGTTAGCAGGTTTTTCAGAGTGGATATATGGACCACTTTGAGAAACACTGAGCTAGGTCCAGGTCTAAGTTTAGCCTTAAGTTCTGGCATATTCAGATCCAAGCTTTTGGTTTAAGTTAATCTCTAGTTATTATATTTTGCATTTACACTGTGTTTGTGTGTGTGCACACGCACGTGCATGTGTTTAAAGAGCAAACCGTTTTTGCTGGTTTTCAATATATTTCTCCTTTTTTGCAGATAGATTCATTTCTAATAGAGGCCGTTTCCCTAAGCCATTTGCAAAAGGTAGTTGTAGGACATGATGGAGAAGGATATGGGGCTGGAATGTATCTCAAAATGATAACAATCAAGGAATCAGAGGACTCAGATGAAGAATGGATCTTTCCATGTTGGAACTGGCTTGATACTCATCTGGGAATATATGAGACTGTTTGTGAGATTACAACAATAGGTAGGTCCTTCTGCAACCAGACTGAATTCAATGAGAGTTCCATCTGCTTACATCACATGTTAATTTGGCTGTAGGTCTTTAAAGTTGCTACAGTTTCTTTATTTGGCCATAAACATCACAAATTTTCAGCATGATTTTACTATAATAGCAAGGCCACACACTGGTAAGGTCAGAGATAATATAAGTTAATGCTGTATAGTACACCGTGCATAAAGCATTGGTCCTCTAAATTTAATTTAGCATGTTACAATTAATGATTTAATGGGGGATTAGAATGTGAGAAGCAGCCTCATGGGGTTAAGTGGCTTACCGGAGAGTTTTAATGCACTAGTTTTCTGCCTGTTGGGAGATGATTTCTAGTCTAGGGAAAAGTTTGTGTAGTGGTCTCAGCTTAATTCTTATTTGTGGGCTTGTTTGAGAACTGCTGTCACTTGGCTTGGCTCAAGCCCATCATTGCAGCAGAACTGCAAGTCAAACCGTTGGTGCATGTGGCAGAAAGGTATTGGGAGGTGCTCACAATCTCATCTGTGCACAGCCTCTCAATTCCAAACAAAACGTAAAATTCATCAGTCTCATTTAAAAATAAGAAGAAAGAAGACTGCTATAATCGGCCATTGCACTTTATAAAAACAATGCTAAGAAGATAGTTACACCAACAGAAATGAATTCCCAAGTGAAATCAGTGAGTTTAAAAAAAAAAGTGAAAAGCAAAGAGCCCATATTAGGTTTACTTAGAACCCATCATATAGTTTGCTAGATCCATTAAAGGTAGATTTCTCTGTGTGGTATTATTTATGATATCACAACATAGGATTGCTTAAAAACACAAAGGATGTTGTTTACATGGAATTGTTTAAACAGATTCCAAAATGAAAGATCCAAATGTAGCAGACTTGGAATCATTCAGAGAGGTTTTAACATTGCTTTATGAGGATCTGGCTAATGTGGATTTGAAGCACATTTTTTAAAATGTTCACCCCTCAGTATTATACAACATACTTTTATATACTGTCTGATTGTGAGGGGGGATTTCATGATGCTATTTGCTATATATGCTTCAGACTACTGTTGTTTCTAAATGAGATAAGTGATATAGGTGAGATAGTGATTTGGTGACATTGATTATTTCTGTCAAAACAGTAAATTAGGGTTATGAAGAAGGCTGCATGTTTTATAATTAGTTCCTAAAAGAATAGTAAAAACAACTTGACATCCAGAAAAAAATCTGCAAATCTAAAGTTTGAAACACAAAAGAAAGTTAAGGTTAAATTCTTGGTGGAAAAATGAAATAAAGATATTGATGTGTTGTTCGTAGTGAACTGTTGCCATAGATACAACATAACCAGCAAATACAGCTGTGTTTGTGTACTGTAAAGCCTATAGTCCTTATATATTATGCCTTCCTCTCATGCTGTCTTCTTTCCTCTTTCTGTTTGATCATTTTTTAAAGGTAAAAGATTGATTTCTAGTCCTAAACTGCCTCAGATCAACATGCAGTCCTCAGGTCTGTGGAAAATGGACATCATTGGATCTGACATCAACACTGAAATGGATTCAATACACCTTTCTTTCATCTTTTATGGAGACCTGAATCACAAAGAGTTGGCACTTCAAATTATAGGAAAAGCAACTCAAATCAAAGTAATTCAACCTTTCTCTATTGCCAGAAAACTTCTAGGAATCATGTACTTAATAAGCCTTTTAATTCCTGTAAAAATATTTTAGTTGGGCCACATTTCCAACATGATTTCTAAACCTGTCAGAATTGGTACACACAGTCATTTTTGTCTACCAGTGACAGGATTTGCACACATGCAATGGCATTTTCACTAACAAATCCTGATTAGCAAATCATAATGTCTGATTTGCACACATTATGTGTTTCCATGAGAAAATTCTGTGCTTTGCCAGTGCACGGGGTTGTGCATGTCAGACTGCAGGCACAGATACACAAGCCAGTTTGAGGCCCTTTTGAAAATGTGGTACTTTGTCTACAAATATGATGTATAAAGTCAGAAATACCAGGTGACTTTTCTGGGGCCAAGATATGTCCTTTTCCCTTCTCCTTTACCTCATGATCCAATTCTTCCTCCCTTCCATTAAGTTTCTCCTTCCTAACTGTCCTCTCTCTTCATTGTGTATTCACACCCATCCCATTCCCTTGCTTCTTTTGCTTTCTGTCCCATCTGCTTACTCCTCTTTTTTTCCCTTTACCCACCTCCTTGTTCTCCCCTTCGTGTCCTACTCCTTCCTCCCTTGTGCCACTCTTCACCCTTTCCCCCTCTCTTTCTGTCTCCTTGCCCTCTGCTTCCCAACTAATTAAAACATCAACACATCTCTGAGACCAACATTCAGTCATCAGGGACCCTCTCGTTACCCACATTCTCACTTCCTTTTGGGAATTATACTTTCTTCTCTGATCGGGGGGCTAGTCCTGTTCCTATAGCACTTACTGACACTCCACTTCACTCTGCCTGTGCTGTGCACACAGTGGGAAGTGGAAAAGTAATTAAAATGAACATTGCTGAAGCGGACCCAGAAGTGGAGTAGCTCCACATTTGGACATAAAGGAGGGGAAAGAGCCTCCACTATGGGCTGTCATGGACTCTTGGCCCTGGAAGGTCCCTGGGGGATCCCCCTTCTTAGCGACAGCCCTTCTTGGGGTCCACTCACTCTCTGGGGGGAAAGCTACTCTGCTTCCTGGAACCACACCTCTCTGAGATTTGATCATGTCTATCTCTTTCCATGGGTGCCCTCAGGGAATCCACTCACTTTGGACCCCTGAGGGAATAATGCAACCCTGTTCTCTAGACTGGAGTGACTCTCAGCCAGGTAAAATAGGAGGGCTTATTGAGCCTCTGAACACAGCACTGGAACTCCAAGTGCCCTCAGGCCTGGCCTCTCTCATAGCAGTACATATAAGTCTCTCCTGCATCCAGGTATGTTCTGGCTTCTCTCCCTTCCCAGTGCAGAAGCCCCCTCCTTCCAGCAGAGCACTAGACATCACCGTCCCTAACAGCTGCTCCTATTTTTTTGTCTTTGTTCCATGTAAACAGGTCACTGGAGTCTCTTCTCTTCCCCTTTGGCTAGAACCAGCTGGTCAGATCGGGGTATCCTTTCTCCTCAAGCTCTTTGACCTCCTATTGACTAGACACAGCTGACTGACAAGCTGGGCTGGGGTTCTTGGTCACCAGCTCACTTGTCACAAGGGTCCCCCTTATCTTCAGGCAGTTGTCTGGGGATTGCAGCTGCCCAGAAAGGTCACACCTGGTCCTCTGCAACAACAAACCCTTTCTCACCATCTTGTTAAATAGACAGCACATTCAGTATTGTTGTAAAACTAAAAATATCTCCACTTTATCAAATGGATGATAAAGGATTTCTTACAGATTAATTTAAAAAATCTGAAATATTGAAATATTTCATTCCTGTCTACTGCCCTGCAATGTACGTAGGTACTAACAATTTTCCATGGTGCACTCAACACATCTAACCATGGCAGCCTAATACTGCTTATCCCAATCTGTGTGTCAAAAGCAGGACATTTTGAAGTAACTTATTGCTGGGCTAACAACCAAAAGTATAAATCTGTGGTGTCCCACATGCTAGCCTCTAGTGGCTATTTGGCTGGTTGAGTATGGCTAGTTGGCTTGAACAATGTGGCTATTTGGCCGGTTGAGTATGGCTAGTTCTCTATATCAGTAGCCCACTATTGTGGTTACTGCTTCAGAGCTGATTGGACACCACAGGTAAAGATTATATATGTTGGAGAGTGTTGGTGGCTGCCAGTATGCATGTCTTTGATCTGTCAGTAATCACAGGCCTCAATGAAGCTCAGAGGTATGCTAATCACCTTTCATTCAGGTTAAAAGAGAGAGCAATTGAATTACCCTTTATTCAGAGATAGCTGAAACAATACAAACCATTGGCCAAGGCATTTGACTTCTGGGAAGACCTGAGCAAGAACTAATTCAGGGACAATAAGAGGGGGTTTTCTGAGACTTGTGGGGCTGGGACATTGATTGGCGGAGCTGTGGGTGCCACAAGCAGTCGAAATCAGAGAGCTAGGAAAGGCCTGGGAAGTGTAGCCCTAGAAGGAAGCCAAGGGAGAGAGTTTCTTTTTGGGCACAGGGCTGAATAGAAAGCTGGCTTGGATCTGTGAGCAAGGAAATGGTCCTGTGATGTTTGCGTCTTTGGTGCTCAGGACAGCAGGACTTCGTGTACGCTCTTTAGCAATAAACAGCATTTCTACCAAAGATTCTACCTGAATCTATCATCAGTTTCTCTTACTGATGGAAATAACCCAGGAAGGCCCCAAATATTGGTTAACTGCTTTGGCCAAGGGGCAACAATATATTCTGATTTCCTCAGTGGATAATATGAAGATAATGTACAGTGCCACATTGAATGAACTGCCTTTTTGGCTGACAGAACTGCCATTTTGGTCTAATTTGGATAGCACAGCGAGTAAGCAAAAGTTCTCAAACTGTGGTTGTGGAGCACTTGCTGGTGATCAATAGAAAGCAAGTACATCATATTTCACTTGCTGCTGCTTCTCCTTGCTCCCAACTGCTTCTACAGGCACCAGAAGATTGTGGATAGGAGCTAGAAACAAGGGGGAGCAAGTCTAGCTGTCTCCACTAGGGACCCTTTGCTACATAAAAAGGGGTATGAAAGCAGAGATACTCACCAAGGTAAAGAGAATGAGGTAACTGAGCAGCATATTCAAGGTAAGGATGTTAAATATCAGTTAATTTACTAGTGGAATAGTCGATGGAATTTCCATCGACTGCTCGACTAGTTGATAGGCATTTCCGCATTCCTCCTTTGAAATGTACAAGAGTCCCCCACTGACCCCAGGCTCCATGTTGCGCTGGCATTTGAAATGCCGCGTGGAGCCAGGGTCAGCTGGGGACTCCCCAACTGATCCCAGGCTCTGCGCGGCATTTCCGCGGAACCCGGGATCAGCTGGGGACTTTCCAGCTGATCCTGGGTTCCGTGGAAATGCTGCGCGGAGCCTGGGATCATCTGGGGAGTCCCCAGCTGACCCTGGGCTCCACGTGATGCTGCCACTTTGAAACACCACCTTGGCATTTCAAAGAGGCAGTGCTGCACAGCTGAGCCCGGGATCGGATGTGCAGCACTGCCCATTTGAAATGCTGCCTCCGCATTTCAAAGCGGTAGCGCCCACAGCTGAGCCCAGGCTCAGCTGTGTGGTGCTGCCACTTTGAAATAACCTCTTTACCCCCCACCCTTTATTGCCTCTATCTGATAGAGGCAACAAGGGGGGGGGGAATCGACTTGTCGACTGACTATTCGATAAGCATTTGCTTATCAGATAGTTGACTAGTCCTTAACATCCTTAGCTCAGGGCACCAGGTAGCTTGTGTAAAAAGGGGAAGAAGGGAAGCCAAAGAGGGAGTGGAGGAAACAGATGGGAAGTAGTGATGAAACCAAAAGAAAAAGAGACAATGTGCTTATCCTATTGTTCCTTCAAAAGGACAAAGGATTTATTGCCTTTAATCATAGGTACAAATCACATAAGCATTTCCTAGTGCTACTTATCCATACAGTAGCATAGCCACAGGGATGTTATGTAATCACTAATGGAAGCTGAGGTGATCTGTTCAATCATGAATCCGAAGGGAAGGGCTCCAGAGGACAATCTATCTGCTAAAATGTGGTCCACGCTATGGAAGATGCTGAGAACCCTTTAAAGAAATGAATTAATGTGCTTTCCTAACTACATAGTCTACTCCAAGTTAGATTAATTGACTTTAAAATTGAAAATTAACTACAGCTCCTTCCCCCCTTGTTTGCTGCAGGAAACCCTTTCCCCCCCCATGGGATTCATGGTCTGGTAACTCAAATTTAAAGAATACTAGAGCTTTTTATTGTATTGTTAGCAAGTTGGGATGAGCCATTTGTTCACTTTCTAATCAATAACGTTTGCAAACAGTCCACTTCATCACTGTGAATTATAGCATCTAATTTTGTTCTGTATGCAATTTTCCCCAGTGACTCTTATGAGAAAAGTCACCAATTCTCTGCTATTTAAAAGTCTAGAGAACCATTCAGCTTGTGCAGTTAACAAATCAATTTCACATTGCGTTACTCCCTCCCTCCGAAAGTAACAATTATAAAACTGCTGCAATCTTCTAATTTCTGAGATTGGTTAAATGATTACATCTAACTGACAAACACATTAGATCTGGCACTGTCTTTGACTTCTCTTTTTGTCGCCTAGGATGAACTGTTGGAGATTGGCTCAATATACAAGATTCAGGTAACTGGCCCTCACACCAAGTTAAGTCAGCCGTGGCACTTAGACTTACTGCATATGAAGCACACAGGCACAAACCAGGAGATGTGGTTAGCGTTTGATTGCTTGTTCAACCCTAATGAAGACAAATGTGTGGAACTGCCAGCTCTCTATGCACACCAGGATCCTTTGCCTGGTAATTTAAGCTCTTTTTCTTCACTGGGGGGTCAGTTTCTGTCCTTGGATGCATCTGATGTTGATTGCAGTACATGCTACGGGCAGGTTTCCAAGACAAGGATTTTGTTCTAAGACTGTAATGTGATAGATGTCCATCAAAAGCAAGAGAAGGCAATGTTTCTTTTCCATGCAAAGGAAGTCAGTCCAGTGAAGTCAGTCTCGGGGCAAGTTTTACAATAGCTGACACCAAATTAAACATACCTTGTTGATATAAGATTTCAGTCTCTTTCATATTATGTCAAGCAGACGCTAGTATGTAGCATTGGTTTTTTTTAAGTAGAAGTATTGATCCTGCAAAGTAAAATAGGTCATAATGAATCAACTGAATAAATGTATGATGTATTATGTAGCGTATGATATTAACCTAGCCTTTCTATAAATAAGGAATTACTTACATAGAAATGTTTATTCTTTTAGGAATATCAGATATGCAAAGATCCAATATAGTCAGGGAAAAGGTTTTTAAAAATCTGCCATAGTCAGTTAGCATAGACCTATTCAGGAATTTCAATTGCCTTAGTTATTATTTTATTGATGTTCATGAGGAATTTACCATGCAGCAAATATTACTACAGCAAAAAAGATATTAATTTGCACAAGTTCAGTTATTCTACAAATTGTTCAAATAGTAACTCAAGCAAATTATTTACATATATGGTGTCACAAACATGACAAGATGATTATTACTTCAGAAAATATGACTAAGAGCAGCCTGTTGCATATTGATAGTTTTCATCCAGAACCATTTAAGAAAAAGCGTCCCATCTATCCAATTCATTAGAATGAAGAGAAGTGATAGGGATAGTACAGATCATGTACTGAAACTATTAGCAACAGAGAAGAGGTTTATTGACTGAGACTACAGTAGAGGTGATGTTTTATTGACTAAACAGAAGTTGCTGGAAAAAAAAAAATGGGAAGTCTCTCTGCACCCAGAAAGAGGTGATAAAATATTCCACCTGAAAATTTAAAATCCTAATTAGTTTTTTAACTATTTTGTTCCCAACAGAACTTAAGCAAACTCAAGAAAACACAATCAAATAAACTCTTTTAATAACTGACTGCATGTTGGTATTCAGAATATTGAGAGATTAAGAGACCCAACCTCTATCCATTCACACACACACACATGCACAAAATAAAAGACAGAACTATGTAGCACTTTAAAGACTAACAAGATGGTTTATAGGTGATGAGCTTTCATGGGCCAGACCCACTTCCTCAGATCAATATGTGGAAGAAAATCGGCACAACCATATATACCAATGTGATACAATCAAAAAAATGAACGCATGTGAAATTGACAAATCAAATTTTAGAACAGAGTGGGGGTGAAGGGGGAAGGTTAGTTTCTGTGAGGTAATGACATAGGGGTGATAATAGGGGAAGTTTTTGTGAGGTAATGACTTTAGGGGTGATAATTGGGGAAGCTATCTTTGTAATGGGTGAGATAATTAGAGTCTTTGTTTAAACCCATACATAAACTGTCAAATTTAAGCATGAATGCCAATTCTGAAGCTTCACGTTGAAGTCTGGAGATAAAGTCTCTTTGAAGCAGCATGCATGTTTTAAGGTCATTGAGGGAATGATCAGTCTGGCTGAAATGGCAAGCAACAGCTTTCTCTCTGTGAGAGAGTCTTATGTCTGTTTTGTGTGCGTTGATTCTTTGGCGAAGTGTCTGAGAAGTTTGTCCAATGTACATAGCAGACGGACACTTTAGGCACATGATGGCATAAATTATATTTCTGGATGAACAGGAATATGTGTTCTTGATCTTGTAACTGGCATGGTTAGGTCCAACAATGGTGTCAGCAGAGTAAATATGTGGACAAAGCTGGCAGCGGGGTTTGTTGCAAGGGAAAGTTCCAGGGTTGGTATTAGTGTGATATGTCCTGTGGCTGTTGGTAAGAATCATCCTGAGGTTAGGTGGTTGTCTATAAGAGACTATGGGTCTGTCTCCCAGAGCCTCTCGGAGAGTAGTATCCTGTTCCAGTATAGGTTGTAGTTTATTGATAATGCGTTGGATGGGTTGAAGTTGGGGGCTATAGGTGATGACAAGGGGTGTTCTATTGTTGGTTTTCCTGGGTCTGTCTTGAAGTAGATGGTTTCTGGGTATTTGTCTGGCTCTTTCAATTTGCTTTTTTATTTCTCCGGGTGGGTAATTGAGGTTTAAAATGCTTGGTAGAGATCCTGAAGTTTCTGGTCTCTGTCAGTGGGATTAGAACAGATGCGGTTGTATCTGAGGGCTTGGCTATAGACGATGGATCGTATGGTGTGTCCTGGATGGGAGCTGGAGACATGTAGGTGACTGTAGGAGTCCGTGGGTTTTCTGTAGAGAGTGGTGTCTAATTTACCATTGGTGATTTGTACTGTGGTGTCCAGGAAATGGATCTCTCGTGTAGAATGGTCCAGGCTGAGATTGATGGTGGGATGTAGGTTGTTAAAGTCTCTGTGGAATGTATCCAGTGTTTCTTGGCCATGGGTCCAGATCATAGAGATGTCATCGATGTAGCGTAAGTAGAGAAGGGGTAAAAGGGGATGGGATCTGAGGAAACGTTGTTCTAAGTCAGCCATAAAGATGATAGTGTACTGTGGGGCCATGCGGGTACCCATGGCTGTGCCGCTGATCTGGAGGTATAAGTTGTCACCAAATTGGAAATAATTGTGGGTGAGAACAAAGTTACACAGGTCTGCTACCAGTTTGGCAGTGGTATCCTCTGGGATAGTGTTTCTAATGGCTTGTAATCCGTCTTCATGTGGGATGTTGGAGTAGAGAGCTTCTACATCCATGGTAGCAAGGATGGCATTATCAGGGAGGTTATCGATGTTTTGTAGTTTTCTCAGGAAGTCAGTAGTATCTCGGAGATAGCTGGGGGTGTTGGTTGCGTAGAGTTTGAGAAGAGAGTCTACATAGCTGGATAATCCAGTAGTGAGCGTGCCGATACCCGAGATGATGGGGCGTCCGGTGTGTCCAGGTTTATGGATTTTGGGAAGCAGATAGAACAATCCTGGTCGGGGTTCAGAAGGTGTGTCTGTGTGGATTTGGTCCTGAGTAGAGGTGGGGAGTGTTTTAAGGAGACAGCGTAGTTTCTTTTGGTATTCTGAAGTAGGATCAGAGGAGAGAGGTTTGTAAAATGTGGTGTTGGAGAGTTGTCTAGTTGCCTCCTGGTCGTAGTCGGATTTATTCATAATGACCACAGCACCCCCTTTGTCAGCTGGTTTGATGATAATGTCCGGGTTGTTTTTGAGACTCTGGATGGCATAGTGTTCAGCGTGGCTGAGATTAGATGTCACTTGTTGTTGATAGCTTCCCCAATTATCACCCCTAATGTCATTACCTCACAGAAACTTCCCTTATTATCACCCCTATGTCATTACCTCACAGAAACTAACCTTCCCCCCTCACCCCCACTCTGTTCTAAAATTTGATTTGTCAATTTCACATGCGTTCATTTTTTTGATTGTATCACTTTGGTATATATGGTTGTGCCGATTTTCTTCCACATATTGATCTGAGGAAGTGGGTCTGGCCCACGAAAGCTCATCACCTATAAACCATCTTGTTAGTCTTTAAAGTGCTACATAATTCTGTCTTTTGTTTCAGCTGCATCTCTATCACTATTCTACACGCACAAAATGTTCTTCCAAAGTTTTTGGTCTTCCAAGTTCAAGGTGAAAGAAAAAGGTGATGCACTTTGGGTATGTCTACACTACAGAGAAAAAAATCAAAGCTGCCGCTGTCAATTTACCAGGGTTCGAACTAGCGGTCTAGTTAACACACACTAATTTGAAGTGAGAGGGGTACTCCAGTCCATGCCAATAACCCTGCTTTCATGAGGACTAAGGGAAGTCAAAGAGAGAGTGCTTTTCCTTCTATTTCCTGCAGTATAGATAGTGCCAAAATAGCGATAGTTAAACTATTTCGACTTCAGCTACACAATTAAGGTAACTGAAGTTGTGTATCTTAATTAGACTTTATCCTGTAGTGTACACGTGCCCTAACACTGCAATCATCAGCATGAATCATGGGGAAATGATCCCATGTTCTAAGAACAAAATGCAGGTCTCTAATAGCTGAGTAAAAGGAAGCAAGGTGAAAAAAAAATCAAAATTCCAATGCTTATCAAAATTGTTGTGAGTACCTAAAACACACCCACAAATCCCCAAATGTGCTAATGCCAAGAATGTTTAAAGCAGAAATGTCATTTATGGAGCATCTATTTTCATCCACTTCCTACCACTCACGTTCCAGTTTTCTGAGAGAAAACAGAGCTGTGGGAAATTTTGAAAAATTTCCCCAAGAAAAACAGATTTTTGAGTAATTTCCTGAAACTCAGGCACTGCTGCAAATAGCACCTCTGTTCTAGGAAATTCATGTAAAGCCCAGACCCTGTATATGACCTAGATAGTGTGATTATAGGCCTCATGAGCTCCAACCCAAAGAAAATGCAAAGGCTCAACACTGCATAACTTTCTGCATGTGAATAATTTTATGCAAGTGAATAGGCCCATCGAGCTTATGTGTGTCTTTGAGGTCAAAGCCAATGCTATTCATATTCCTTGTGTGTGTGTGTGTGTGCACTCTAAACAAATGATTTTCTATATGAGAAAAATATTGGTTTTGGACAGTGTTTTATATTTCTGGATCACAATACTATATCAATGTAAATTTTCTAACAAACAATAAATTTTTCTTTACACACTAGTTTAATTACTGGTGGCAAGGATGCTCTAGAGTTTTATCTGATTGCAGTCATTCATGGCCTGAAAGAGACCTGTATATGACCTAGACAGTGTGATTAAAGGTGAAATCTTTTAAAAACAAATCATTGTGTCCCATTGCCCAAGTTCCTCCCCCCTCCCCCCCAGAACATAAATAGAAAGATTCATTTAGATAGAAAAGTTAAAGTTAAAAGATAACCCTCAAAATATATAACAACTTTTGTTGTCAAGACCAATTGACTAACTCAGATAGAGGCCCTATCAGTGTCCCCACATCCATAATCAACTGTTTTTCATGGGATTTTTTTCCAGGAAAAAAAGTATCCTCCTCTTTGTGATCTTTACTCAGAGGCAGTCTTTCCATAATATCCAATCTCAGATCTACTTTCCCCACCATATACACATCTAAACCCACTCTTGCAAAAGATCAGGGAGATTTATACTTTGTGTTCATGTCTTCTTTGTCACCTCTCCAGCCACAGCTGGACATGTTGTTGGTTCTGTGTCCAGTCTATCCTATGCAGAGTTTCAGTATCCAATGTGGAATCCTGCTTTGTCCTGTTGTGTCTTGATCTGAAGGAGAGCCAGCAGCCTGAAGAGTGCAGAGTGCATTCTGTACCAGGGAGGCAATGCAAGTATTGGACTGGATTCTTCTAAGAGTCCTACCTTGCTCTCTCTCTTTCCATCTCCTTTACACAGTGCCCCTTCACATGCAAGCAATGGACAACTCCCCAGTGGTTTTGAATTTTTTTTTCATTTTCATTTTTTTTTTTCAAAAATTACAAATGGAGGTGTGGACCTCTTTGGAAATCTTAGAGGTAGTCTATGGAAATCAATAGTAATTTTTAGCAGCAATGTTAACTAACCATTGGAACCATTTGCCAAGAGCTGTGAAGGATTCTCCATCACTGGCAAGTAATAAATCAAGATTGCCTGTTATGTTTCCTAAAAGATGTGCTCTAGGAATTATTTTGAGAAAGTTCTATGGCCTGTGAGATCAGACTAGATCATCACAAAATTAACTTCTGGCTTTGAAATCTATGAATAAAAAATCCTTCTTGTCTCATTCAAACAAGTGGTCTATGGACTTCAGTAGATGTATTTGCATGAACAAGGTTATTTTAGGACGAGGCTCTTTGTGCTTCACAACAGTGACATATCTTGTTTCCACTGATCCAGGGAATCCTGCATGGTAAACCCTAGTTTTTCTATTGCCAACTTGCTTCCAAAATATCAAATCATTTGCTTTAAAAGGTGTGGGCCAGATCCTCAGCTGGTGCAAATCAGTGCAGCTTTATTGACTTTAATAGAGGTAGTTTGATTTACACCACCTAAGAATATTTAGGCACTTTCAAGAGAATACACTAGGTCTCAACTTAGAAAAGCACTTAAGCACCTTCTTAACTTCAAGTACATGAGTAGTCCCTCTGATAGCAAGTGCTATGATAGATTAAGATCTAGATTGATTTTTTTAAAGTGTTGGTGGAGTCAAAATAGCGAAATGAAAGTCAGTTTTCACAAAAGAGGCTTCTTTAGTCAAATGATGAAGAGGAACAAAGATGTTTCCACCTAACAGAAATGTATTGCAACATGTATATAAATGTTACCAGTGTGGATACATACAGCCCTTCTTACTTGTTAAACTGAGTCAGTGTGCAAAATTGTCCTGTAAAACCCTTACTTCAGTGGTACAATCTTTTTATATGTTAAAGGGATTAGAAAAATGACTGTATAAAATGTCACAATATTTGTATTCAGCCCTTTTTATTATAACACTCAATATGAATAGCACCAGCTTGTGAAAAGAGCTGTAGGAAAAATTTAAAAATAAATATCTCGCAGAACACTTTTTTTCTCTCTTTTGCCGTCACCTACACATGAGCATAAATGACAGCTTTAGCTTGTAGTGTCTTACTTTTTCACGGTGTGTTTTTAACAATCACTCCTAAACCTTCCATGAACATATCATAGGAACGTCTATTTAGTGAATGTGTAGTTTGGTTAAATTTTGACCAGTTTTATGATGAATATTTCTTTTTAAATGCATTCATCCAACAAACTTGCTCTAATGATGACTTCATGAGCTCCTGGGAATTTTACTATAATTCCTCTATGTTCTATAGCAGTCTGGACCTAAATTCTGTTGTCTCTCTGATTTCTGCAAGAGTGGTGATAATTTTGGCATAAGTGGGAGCTGAAACATCCAAGGCTGATAGATCTATGGACTTGGATTGAAACTGTGGGTAATCAGCACTGCTGAAAAATCAGGCCATAAGCAATGATTGTGATAAGATGGGAGCTCATCAGTTTATCCTGCCTTCCAAGTGTTAGACGCAGGCTCTAGCCCTGGGGCAGTCTGTGTTGGTTGTTTGGCTGCTCCCAGGATGTGTGGGGGGGTGGGACTCCAACCCAGGTCCCCAGGCAATATGCTTATCCCCGAGGTCATTCCAGAACACACCTCACCTACCTACCTACTCTCTGGGTGTCTGTTATCCTGCCTTCTGAGTGCTAGAGCCAGCTTCTGCGCTAGGGCAGCCTGTGTTGGCTGTTCGGCTCCTCCCATATGACCTAGATAGTGTGATTATAGGCCTCATGAGCTCCAACCCAAAGAAAATGCAAAGGCTCAACCCTGCATAACTTTCTGCATGTGAATAATTTTGTGCAAGTGAATAGGCCCACTGGGCTTATGTGTGTCTTTGAGGTCAAAGCCAATGCTATTTATATTCCTTGTGTGTGTGTGCTATATATATGATTTTCTGTATGGGAAAGTATTACTTGCCCTTCCACACACCAAAGTGTGTGTGGATCGGTTGATGAACCCACAATCTAAAGTGTGACCATTGCAATATAAAATGGCTTATTTTTTATGATATTATAATAGCAATTAACAACAAATATATCACTTCCCTTTCTGAAAGGAATCTGTGTGTCATACTGCTAAAGCTAGCAAGTTCTTGTATAGTTCAAGTTGATGCTTTTGAAGCAGAAGGATCTGAGCTTGCCACAGATCTGTTATTTTACTTTGCCCTAGGATGTTGTTCTAACAGAACTAAAAACAGCTTTTTTGTTTTGTTTTGGGGGTTTTTTTGTTTGTTTGTTTGTTTTTGTTCTGTGTCTTTGCAGAGTTTAGCACAATGGTGTCCTGGTCCAAGATTTCAATTTCTAGGCCTAATACAAGTAATAATTAATAGACCAATAGTGAGCAGAGGAAACAGCTGTTTCTTCTGTTTAAGGATTCCCCTTGTCACCCATTCCAAAATAAGAGTAACTGTAGTAAGCAGGAGCTAAGGTTCAGATTTTCAGAGCTGAATATGAGGTTTAGGCAAACAACTCTCATTGGAATTATTAGGATTGATGTGCCTAAATCCCCTTCTTGGCTTGAAACACTCAAGCTAGATCTCTCCTCCTGTACCCAAACCAATTATTTATTCTTCCATTCCTAAATCTGTACCAGCACTACTGGTGGAATGAATAGTGGTAGTACCCTCCACTGACCTGTGCTATAGAAGGCAGCTGTGGTCATAGCTGTTCTTTCAGGCCCTGCCCCTGTTCCACTGTTAGGAGAGCAAGGAAATTGGTCTCAACTGTATCTTCAAATATCCACTCTCTGGCAGTCCTGACAGACACGGGAATCCCTATTTCTCTTAATCGATAGTGTTGCTTAGCAGAACAGTGTACTCCTTTTTTGGCCAATTACAATTCACTAGAAGACCTGGACTGGTTTAGAAGACTGATCCTCACTCCTCATGCGGTAGAAAGAGAAAGGAGTACTTTGGTTAAAGGAAAAAGCTGAAGTTGAAAGGATTTAAACTGTAATTAGCCATTTCTTTTATTATGTATCAGTATGCTCTAACTTTAAGATCATTCAGAGTGTGTTGTGGTCTCATGCATGAAGAAGCTTGATACTCCTGATGTGTATCCACTGGAGGATAGTTACATGAGCAATGGTCTCAAGTTACAGTGAGGAGGTCTAGCTTGGATAATAGGAAAAACTATTTCACTAGGAGGGTGGTGAAGTACTGGAATCAGTTACCTAGGGAGGTGGTGGAATCTCCATCCCTAGAGGTTTTTAAGTCCCATCTTGACAAATTCCTGGCTGGGAAGATTTAGTTGGGGTTGGTCCTGCTTTGGGCAGGGGGTTGGACTCAACAACCTCCTGAGGTCTCTTCCAGCCCTATGATTCTATGATGAGTTGAAAGCCTCCTAAGACAATCAGATCACCGCTTTCATCTAAGCCATTTGTGACTGTGAAGTCTTTGCTTCAGTGCAAGATGATAATGATACATACATAAATATACAGATGAGGCAAATAGGAATATAGAGCCATAGGGATTAGAACTCAGACTCTCTGGTGACTATGTAAACAGGCAGTGGTTTTTATAGGGGGATTGGATACTCAAGAGGCCAGGATGAACGTGTGTAGGTTATCCTGTAGGTTACTGAACACAGTAGTCAAGAGTACTGATTTTCTGGAAGAATGCAAAGGAAAAGAAAGCTGCATTCTATGGATTCACCAACATGGATTTATGCAGAGAATAAGAATGTGTAGTAGTTAGTGCACTGGACTGAGACTCAGGAGATCAGGGTTATTTCCAGGTTCTGCTGCAGACAGACCCACTGATGGGAGGAAAGGAACAGCTGTCCCAGGGCCCAATGATTTAAAAGGGCTTTGGGCTCCCAGCCACTGCTGCTGCTACCGTGGCAGATGCCAGAGCCTTGGGCCTTTTAAATTGCCACCAGAGCCCAGAGCAGCACACACCTGGGCAGCCCTGAAAGGCTGGCTGGGGGAGGCTAGACCCCCAACCCTGCCCCTTCCACCCAAGGCTCCACTCCTTCTGGGGGCTTGAAATTGCCTCACCACTTTGCTGATTAGTAATAGAGATGTAGCCGTGTTAGTCTGGTCTTGCTGAAACAAAAGACAGGACTATGCAGCACTTTAAAGACTAACAAGATGGGGCGGGGGAGGTTAATATCTATGAGGTAATGATATTAGAGGTGATAACTGGGGAAGCTATCTTTGTAATGGGTAAGGTAGTTAGCATCTTTGTTAAGGCCCATTCGTAAAGTGTCAAATTTAAGCATGAATGACAGTTCAGAGGCTTCTCTTTGAAGTCTTGTGTTAAAGCCTCTTTGAAGCAGGATGCAGGTAGTAAGGTGTTGGTTGCCCTAGATACAGAGTATGTTATGGTGGGAGAGTCACTTAGGACCTACTGGCATTAGAGAAATTTCTACTGATGTAACAACACAGTTTCATCAGAGCAGATCCCTGATGTAGAGTTTTGCACTGGTGTAAAACAGCATTTATATCAGCTCAGTTTACTCTGTTAATCTACAGGATTAAAATGCACTGGTTTAAAACCTGCCCTACAATGGAGCAGGGAGTCTCTAAAAGGATGTAACTATATTGATAGTGGTATAATTATATTAAGTAAATTACAAATGTGCAAATATCTGTAATGTAGGCAGAGTCTTAATCTTTCTGTGGCACAGTTCTCCTTACATTAAATGGGGACAATACCCCCGCTCCCAGTGTCTGTCTTTTATATTTAGATTGTAAAGTACCTGGAGCAGCATCATACCTTACTGTGTATTTGTACAGTGCTGAGCACAATCTGATCTTGGTAGAAACCTCTGGGTACAACCATAATACAAATAATAATAATTTGACAAAAAGATGAACCATGTGGCCATTTATGGAGCTGTATAACTGCATTCTATACAGACCTTTCCTCTACTTAAAAATTGTTAAGATGTAATTTTATGGTAATGTGATTTTCCTTTTTTAAGAACATAGTAAGTGACCCTCACATAAAACAATAGAATAGAACCCAAGCGTTTTCATAAGGAATCCAATTATGAGACAAGATGATAGAGAATTTCCCTTTTATACCGACTGTTTTTAAAATTTTCTTTTAGTTGTGGAATACTCCATTCATGTGCACACTGGAGACATAAAGAAAGCAGATATGAGTGGAGAGGCTTATCTTTGCATTCAAGGAGAGAGAGGTGACTCTGGGAAAAGATGGCTTAATTCAAGAAGCAGGCCCATCACTTTTGCCAGAGGACAGGTAAAAGATCTGAGGGGAAAAAATTGAAATAGTAAATGTCTCCTTATTAATACCTCACATTTACATAGAGCTTTTCATACAAAAGGATGTTAAAGTCTTTTGACTAGACTGCATATTCCATATTGAGATCCCTTCACCTGCTACTACTATGTGTCAACCATTTCTGGGATGGAATATGGTTACTCTTCTGCACCATCAGCTTGCACTACAGTGAGGTAGCTAAATTCATGGAATATTTTTGTTCAGAAAATTAGATTGCAAACTCCTTAATGCAGTGACTTAGGGGCCAAATACATCATAGGTGGAAGTGCGTAGCTTTTCCATGGGATATCTTGGTGATGTGCCTGCTTAAATGAATATGGCATTATGTGTTTATTGAACCATCATGAACACCTGCCTCTCAATATAAATGAAAAGTAATCATTAGGCAAATATCCCACCCAAGATCCAATTCTACTTTTTTGTCCCTCCGCTCAGAAATTCATTATAAACCTTGCAAAAATATTCTTGGTTTTTGAGAATTTAAAATTTTTTCCAGAAAAAATCCTTGAACAACTGTTGGCAAGAGAATAGTAAAGAAAATTTCAGACCCAAGTCTTACAGATGCCTCATTACACCTCAATGTCTGATACAAATTCAGGTTTGCAAAAAATAGGTACAGTTTTTAATAAAAAAATCAATGTAAAATCACTTTACAAGGTATGTCCATGCCTTCTCTGTTGTTAAGCTTTTAACAGCTGACTACCCCTCAACACTGAGTGGTGCTGAATTAATGGTGAAGACTGGAAAATGAAGAACCAATGAATACAGCTCCATTACCTTTTGTAATCAGAACCCTGATCATCCAGATTCTGTTTGCTTGATACTGTAGGTGACCCAGAAGGGTACTCATAGGGTACGATGAGGAGAATCATTTTGCCACAATTCAGGAGATGCCATGATTGCCACTTTGCAAAGATGTATGGGAGACGTCTTGACGCTCACTCATCAGTGGAAAACCAATCTGGACAACATTACCAGCCATTTCTACAGCAGATGCTTCCACATTGGGATGAACGGAATGGGAATGAGCTGCTTCAGCCTGATGAGTGACTGCCTGGCTTTGAGCTGCCATGCTCTGTCTGGTGCAAGCTCAACCATTTCAAAGACAGAGTGGTGAGGAGTGCAGTGAAAGACACACCTGGGGGCTCAGAAACACCTGCAGCTGAGTACATTGCACACCTAGGGTATGTCTACACAGCAAAGTTATTTTGAAATAACAGCCCTTATCATATATATAGTAGCCCAATGTCTGTGACTCTGTAACGCTGAAATGCTGGCTGTTCCCTCTGGGCGGTGCTGTTGCCTCCCTGGCTGTTCCCTCTGGGCGGTGCTGTTGCCTGAGTCACATCCTTTGCCTCCCGCCGTGGTGCTCAGCTGACTTCTGCGCTGCTCAGCCAGGCTGCCACGTGGGAGCAAATGGTGCAAGCGACTGTTTGGGCTCCGCTCTCCCCCGAGTGAGAGGCAGGAGTGGGAGGAGAAGAGAAAGAGAGAGACAGAGAGAGAGGCAGAAGGTGGAGGAGAGCTTAGAGAGAGAGAGAGAGAGAGAGAGGAGGAGGCAGGAGGAGGAGGAAGAAGAGAGAGAGAGAGAGAGAGAGATGGAGCGAGAGACCGGAGGCTCAGGAGAGAAGACAGATGTGGAGGAGAGACCTGAAAATCCTGTCTTATGACGGGCTAATTGGCTAGTTTTGAAATAACTTTCCTAGCATCTACACAGCCAAACTGCTATTTTGAAATAAATTCGAAATAGCGGAGTGCTTATTTCAAATTTGGTAAACCTCATTCTACAAGGAATAACGCCAAATTCGAAATAGTTATTTTGAAATAAGTGCTGTGTAGACACATTTCAAAATAGGGGGCCTCCAACCTTCCCAGGGAGTCCTAGTGGCCACAACAGAGTCAACCAAGAACACTCCACTCCCTCCTCTGCTCCCTGGAGCCCTTAAAGGGGTAGACTCTGGCACAGTGCCTGTGCCAGCTCCAAGCCTGCCAGCCCAGAGCCAGCAGTCACTGCCCTGAACCAGTGGCCCCAAAACATTAGCCAGCAAGCCACTGGCAGCCAGCCCTCCACCGCTCCCCAGGAGCAGTCTGCCAGGGCCCAGAGAAGGCGGGCGCCTTCCTGGTCCAGGGTGGAGATCATGGACCTTATACAGATTTGGGGGCGATGCCCCCAACGTCCATGATCTCCGCACTAGATGGAGGAATGCAGCTGTCTATGGCAGGATAGCTGCCAGCCTGGCCACCAAAGGCCACATGCGAACCCAGGAGCAGGTTTGCATGACAATCAAGTTGGTCCGGCAAGACCCCACCCCAACCCTGAGCCCTGAGCTTCCCCTCCCGCTTCTTCCCCTTGCTTCCCTCTTCCAGCTCCCTCCTCCCAGGTTTTCCCCCTCCCCTCTCCTCCCCTCTCTTCTCCCCTCTCCCACCTCCTTTCCCCAGTCTCACCAGAGTTTCATTCCCTCCCCCCTAGTTTTGTTAAATAAAGAGAGTTTGTGTTCATGAAAATACGTGGTTTTTTTTTTTACATCAGGAAGGGGGGTTAGGGAGGGGTAAGTGGAAGGATGTGAGGGAGGAATGAGGCACAAGCCTCCAGTGGGCCAGACCAGGGAGGCTCTTAGTGCTCCTCAGAGTGGAAACTCTCCCGCAGGGCCTCCTGGATACTGACAGCCCCCCGATGGACCTCCCGGATGGCAGCCTGCAGAAAGTTCAGCCAGGCTCGCAGCAACGCATCCAAGAGAAGCACCAGAGTGCCCAGGGGCAGCTCTGGCTCCATGTTGCAGAGTGCTGTGGTGTCCTGAGTGAGGGCAACCAGAGCACACAGAGACAAAATGCTTTGCTGTCCCTCATCGAGGTAGACAAGCAAGCAGGGAAACCTGAGAACTGGCTGTCTGGGGGGGTCCCTGTAAGCACAAACCTCAGATAGCCTGAGGCATCAGCCCCACACAGTAAGTCCTGACCTGGTGCCCTGCCGGAACTGGTTCCAGCCAGCCTTAAATGCGATTCAGAGTCCACTCAGTGTGGACGCGCTATTTTGAAATAGCAAAATACTATTTCAATTTGTGTGTAGAAATGTTATTTCGAAATCAGATATTTTGAAATAACTATTTCAAAATAAGATATTTCGAAATAACACTGTAGTGTAGACATACCCCTGCTGAACAGCTTCTTGTCTTGGATTGATCTATCAGGAGGACTTTCCAGACTTCACAGTGCTGGCCTCCACATGGTTCAATAGCTAAACATGTAATGCCTACCTGAGTCCTTCTGACATTTTTCTCTTTGATTCATGCATCTTTTTCTCTACTTTTGTAATTTTTTGCATCTTTAATCTGCATTCACTAATAGCAACTCCACAAGGACATATGATATTAAACTTTTTCTATTTTTTACATTAATGGATAGATGTTAGTCTGGTCTCTGAATGTAGCTGAAGAACCTCAAAGAGTCTTCTACTTGACATACACTATATCTGTGTTCTAAACTTGCCTCTCTCCATTTTGTCTGCTGATTTTTCATTCTTAAAAGTTTCAGAAACCAGGTTTTATGAAAAATGAACTGGATCTTTGCTGCTCATTGCAGCCTTTCCCACTATAGAGGCTCATTGCAGTGAGTCAATTAGAATTTGTTCAGTTCTGCAGCAGTGTAAAGCCCTACCTGATGTCCAATAAGCATAGAGTTAATGCCCTGCTCAGAGTTTACAAAGGAAATGGGAAGACAGTAGTGAAAGAGGACATAGAACTGTAGAGCTACTGTAAGCTTTGAAGGAGAATGTACTGATCTCTGTGGGGCCATCTATTTGTTAGATAGGTGAGGATGATGCTTTAGAGAAAGCAGGATACCACTACAAGTTGGTAGAGACATGAAGTATTAATGCTGTCAGAGAGGGGAGCTGCTTCTGTTTTTTTTCTGTATATATATGGCCTGTGCATTTTCTTTATTTTCCATGTAATAAATGCACTTTAAAATACCCTTTTAGGATAATGCACTGAGGCAGGAAACTCATGGAGTGGCTGGCTGACTGATTTTGTGAGTGCTGAGTCAGATGACTGACTCCAACAATGTACAGCCTCCTGTTCTTTGTGTCCTCAAGTTTTTTCCTTTTATACCTTCAATTTCTGTTCCCACCCTTTAATATGTTTGGTTAGGGGACCAATGACATCACCTGGAGCAGGACTTTTCCATCTCTCAGGGTATGTCTACACTGCAACGTTATTTTGGGATACCGGAGTATCCCGAAATAGCTATCCCATGTCTTAAACAGCAAGCCCATTATTTCGGGCTCACTATTCCGATATCCCTGTAAACCTCATTCTACGAGGAGTAAGGGATGTTTTGGAATAGTAATTTATTTCAAAATTTGGCACTGTGTAGACAGTGCCAAATGATGAAATAAGCTATTTTGAAATAGCATTGAAATAAGATAGGCAATTTGCGTAGCTCAAATTGCATATCTTATTTCAAGTTACAGTGCAGTGTAGACACATCCTAGAGTCCAGTATCTTGATCTTTTACTTATTGTTTAAAGTTTCTATACATCAAGTAATAACAGCACTCTTTGGATTAATGGTGCTCACCACTCTCCTTACTGTATTCTGGACCCTATTCTTCCTGATGACAATCTGACAAAACACCTACTTTTTTGAACTTCATACTTCACCCTACCTTTCAGATGAGAATTTGACTTCAGCAATCCATGCATTCATCACCGCCAGGCTGGACTGTCAACCAAGACCCTGATCTTGGAGACCTGAGTCAGCAAAATATTTACGTACATTCTTAACTTTAAGCACACATAATTTCATCCATATTCAACAAAACATGCACTTAATTTTAAACAGCTACCTAAGTCTCATGTGTTTAAAATTCAGCATGTGCTTTTATGAGAGCTTTCCCGCCTATAACCAGACTCAAGAGAAGTATTTGAAAAAAGAATGAGAAAAACAAACAAACAAAACAATCATCATGTGTGTGTGTATCTTATATCTGAAAAGGAGATCAAAAGACTCCACTAAGGTCACTAATAATTTCACCACTCAAATCTAAGCTACTTAAGAAACTCTTTCATGTGATGGAGATTATTACATAGGGATAATGTCAATTCTTATAATAGTCATAACTGAGGTAATTTAGTTATTTCATCCTACAAGTTTAGTAGAAGTGAGCATCTTACTGGAACATCAAGCTGAGTATCAGAGTGTCTGAAAATACTATTTATCAACTATAATATTCATCATAAAAGGCATCATAAAAGTCATGCCAGTCGCTGACACTGGAAACATCAGTTACTGCACATACGGTTTTATTGTGCACTTCAAAGAAATGGAATGACATGACTAGGGTAAAGTGCACTAGTATACAAAGCAATGTCCACTTATCCAGAGGTATATTCATGAGTCATTAAAGCCAATACATACCTAACAGTGCAAAAACAATAATTTAATTATTCTCAAATTGCAGGTGGATGTTTTCAGAATCAAAGCAGTTCACCTTGGCAAGCTGAATCAAGTTCTTATTGGATTTAAAAGTTTTAAAAAAGGTACAATAATTTAAAAATAAACTCCATGCCTCGAATGTATAGCATTGTATTATAACAAATACAATGTAATAAAACTGATTATCATCAGATGCAATGGGTTTCAGAAATGCAGAAGAATATCTGTTAAAATGATAATTAAAGATCATACATTAATGAGATTTGTTCTCTTTGGACCCTAGTGAAAGAATTGAAATTGCTGAACCTTTTCTGGTTTCTATTAGCCTGTCTATAATCTCGTGTCACTTAAATGCTCAGGGAAAATCATAAAAAGTATCCAGAGAATTACAGAGTTAAAAATTGAGGCTTTTTTTTTTTTTACAATTAGTGGCTTGTTTGATATATTTGGTTCTCCCTGTTTAGTCAGCAAAGATTTTTGTTTCCCAGCAAAACTATGTGATTTGCATTTCATTTGGATATTATTCCCCACCCCTATAACACACAGAGACTTTTTTAAACCTTTCAATTTTTTAAAATTATGGACATTTTATCAAGAATAAAATAAACCATTAATTGCTCAGGGTGAAATGCTTTCCTCCTCTGCCACCAGGGGAAAGGAACAAAGATCAATCCATTGAGGTAAGAAGAGGGGTACAGAAGAAGAAGAGCACTGGCTTGACAATATTGTCCTTGTTTCCCATAGAAATCCTTTCATGGGTGTTTCAGAGGCTTGGGGACGTGGAGTGTGGTGGCAGGCAGAGAAAGCCACATTGTCTGCAGCATCATTTCTCCCAACTCCCCTCCAGTTCTCAGAGTAAATAATGCTTTGACCACATCAGAGGAGAGAGTGACAACTGGGGACAGTATGGGATTATGGCTGCTTCAGGTCTCCAAATGCCATTTAGGCCTAATGGCCGTGTGGAGAAACAGAGAGGAGATGCAGGTAGCCCTGGGCTCTGCAGCTCTCCTGAAATCTACAGGATACAGATCATCTCTGAGGGTGGCCAACACAGCTCATCATCCTTATTCCCACTATTGAGAGCAAGACCATGTGGAAAATTCAGGAGTCCCAATTCATGGAGTTTCAAATAATGTATATGGGAAAAATCCTAACAGGGAGCTATTTGCCTTATTACTTTGAAGTCAAATAATGAAATGCTGGCCCCAAAGGCATAACTCCCATCAATTTAAGCAGGGCTAGGATTTCACCAAAATCCTCCTCTTTAGGATTAGCAGTAACAGACATATTAAGACTAAGTGCAAGTTAAGTGCCTGGAGCCAGTAGCATCAATCTTAGTGGGGATGTGTGTAGATTTGTTACTCAATTTTTTTTATCTTTTCAAATTTCTTTGTTGTCTTGCTCATTTCTAATCCTCAAGGGCTGATGATAATACCCCATTCCTGGTATAATTCATTGTTATATTCATGAAAAGTCCAGAAAGGGCTATTTTAAAATGTTCTTTATGTTAGTTTTCTTTTGTTTCCTGCCAATGTTCCCAAACAAGTCATGTCACGTGATTACAGTGCAATATGCATTCATTTATTGCATTCTCGGGTCAGTAATATTTCTCCTGTGGAGGAGAAGAAAACTCTCAATCTCTGAGAGTTACAGTTATCAGTAAGAAATCTCTAAGGCCCTAAAATCTAGATGGTGTTGCATGTCTCTGGTGAGTTGCTGAGCCCTCTGCATTCTCATTCAAATCAGAAACTTCGGACTGTGTAAGCAGAGCTTATCGTTGTTACTTCAAGTGCAATAAATTAATAATATTGTTTGTTTCATTCAGATGACTGGTTCTTGGAAAAAATTGTTATAAAAGAAGAAAGTTACCCTTTTGCCACTCACATCTTTGCTCACAATGACTGGATCCACAAACACTCAAAGAAAGATTTTACAGAGCTAGTCATTCCACTTAAAGGTAGTACTAGCAAAATGTTTTTTGGTTACACAAATTAGTGTTTCATGGCTAAGTACTTTTGAGTGCATTACAATTTATAAATTATTGTAATGTTGTATGTTGACTTTTACATATATATGTACTCTGAATATGTATTTCTTTTAAATATAGAAATTACCATGACATCTGATCCAGTTAAATACTTTGACACTAAAAGCAGAGGACGATGGCAAATGTGGGTGTACTGTACTCACATACCAGAGAAAGTTCCTAATATTCAAGTTGTTGTGTTTGGAACAAAAGGGAAATCTGCTTCACAGAAGGTCCAGAATCTGAAAAATAACCCTTTTTCGGTTAGTTTCTTTTTATTATGTTTTATACCAATCCTAACAATGTGTAACTTGGAAAGGTACTCTGTGTTTTCTATGTGCCAGATTGCCCGCACAGATTTTTTTATTGTTCATAGTTGATATTTTGACATCTCCCATGCACCAAGAAAACAGGAAGAGAAACCAGATATTATTGGATAACAGAAATATGGTGTAATAGTAGTCATGACTGGAGTACAGGTATTGAAGGCTATGTGCTGCTCCAGAAAGAAAGAAATAAAGGTAAAGGTGAAGTAACATTGTATTTTAATGATGAGGTGGATTGTAAAGACAGCAGTGATAGAACTGATAAAACAGAATCTGTTTGGGTCAAAATCACTTTGGAGAAGAAAGCTAACAAAAGCTCCATTGAGATAGTGGTTGGAGTCCTGCTACAGACCCTTAAGATCCAATATGGGTATGGATAGAGACCTATTTAATATCTTAAATGAAATAAATATCACTGGAAATTGTATCATCCTGGGATACTTTAATTTCACAAATAGAGATTGGAGGACAAATACTACTAATAATGGTAGGGGTCAATATTCCTGGATGTGATAACTGATAGATTCCTTCATCAAATAGTCACTGAACCAACAAAGGTGATGACATATTGGATTTGGTACTGGTAAGTGGTGAGGACCTCCTATAAAAACTGGTCATAGAGGGCAACCTGGGTTTCATGATCACAAGACAATTCAGATTAAACTTCATGGGAGGCTAAACAAAAATAGGAGTGTAAGTACAGTTCTTGATTTCATAAGAGCAAACCTTAAAAAATTAAGGGAATTAGTTAGGAAAGTGGACTGGACTGAAGAACTCAAGGATTTGACTATGGAGATCTATTTTAAGTCAAAGTTGCAGAAGCTATGTGAAGCCTGCATCCCAGGAAAAATAAATAAATTGTAGGGAGGAGTTGCAAGCCAAATTGGATAAGCAGGTATCTCAAACAGGTTATTAAGAGAAAGTAGATCATGGGCAGTGGGTGAACCCAGGGCTGTGGGAGGCAAGTGTCCAGCTCCATCCCTTCTGCCTGAGACTCTACACCAACTGCCAAGGGCCTCCATGGGAGCCAAGCTCCCACTGCAGAGGCAGGCCAAATCCCCCCGCCCCAGTGGGAGGTGTTTGGCCTCAGCCTTTCCCAACTGCAGGAGCAGAAGAGGTGCCTGGCCCCAGCCTCAATAGGGCTGAAGCCCAGGCAGTCCCAGGAGACTGGAGGAGCCATCCTGAATGGTGGTGGGCCTGGGAACAAAGAGTGGGCAGGGCCAGCTGGGCAATTTGGGAATGCAGGAAGGCATTGCCTACCTCTGCATCTTATACCCATCGCCCGTGGAGCAAGCAACCCACAAGGAACGGAAGATGGTAACAATCAGCAAGGAAAGCTTCTTTTGGAGATCAGAAAGTGCAGGAGTAAGTGAAAACTGCCAAAATCCAAGCAGAGTGGTATGTGTGAAGGAAATTAAAACCGATAGTAAAATGTTCTATAGGTATATAAACAAAAAGAAAACAAGGGAATAAGTGGGATTGCTAAGCACTGAGAATGGGGTGTAGATTAAAGATAACAGACATGGCCTAATATTTAAAGGAATACTTTGCCTCATTTTTAATATTTAGGGATAGTTGCAGAGTGGCTAAGAGAAATGAAGGTATGGAAGTAGAAATTACGACATCCAAGGTAGAAGTCAAACTTAAATGGCTTTAATGGCACTAAATTTGGGGACCTGGATAATTTTATCAAAGAATATTAAACAAAAGAACATAAGAACGGCCATACTGGGTCAGACCAAAGGTCCATCCAGCCCAGTATCCTGTCTGCCGACAGTGGCCAATTGAAAGGAACTGGCACATGAAATTGCAAACCCAGTAGCAGTGATTATAAGTGAATCCATAAACTCATTGGTTGTACTCTCTGACTAATTGCTAGTACAACACGTATATTTAAGAAAGGGAAATAAAGTGATCCAGGAAACTACAGGCCCTTTAATTTGACCTCAGGTGTATGCAAGGGCTTGGAACAAATTTTGAAAGAGAAAGTAGTTAAAGGTATAATGATAATTGGAATAAAATACAATGAAGTTTTACAAAAGGTGGATCTTACCAGACCAACCTGTATTCTTTCTTTGAGAAGAAAAAGGAAATGCAGTAGATCTAATTTACTTGGATTTCAATAAGCCATTTGACCCATGGAAAATTGCTAGTGTGACAGACCCAGACCAGTCATCTGCCATTCACTGATGGAGGGAATACATGCTGAAGCTTGAGTAAACAGCTTTCTCTTCCCTGAGTAAAAAAAGGCCGAAGCCTAAGTCCAGCATAATTAGGCAGGCATCTGGGGTCAATTGCAACTTGCTAGGAGCCATAGGCTAATTAAACACTTGCAGCCAATTAAGGCCTGTGGTGCCACTTTAAAAGGTCTCTCCCCAGGCAAGGAAGGGGGGAAGGAAAAGAGCCAAGGATAGGAAGTAGGGTTGGCAAGTGTCCGGTATTGGACCAGACAGTCCGGTATTCGAAGCTTCTGTCCAGTAAAAAAAAAAAAAACAGAAAATACCGGACATTTAAAATGTCTGGTATTTTCTGTTTTTCTCAGGGCTCGGCTTGGGACATGCATTGCAATCCATGCTGTCTCCCCAGTGGCGCCTGGTAACAACTTTTTGGCACTCTTTTTTTTTTCGGTATTTTTTGTGAAACTATCTGGCAACCCTAATAGGAAGAAGGAAGTGCTGCATGGGGGAGCTGTGTGGGTGTGAGCAGAGGACTGATGAGCAGGTATCAAAGGAAAGGTACTGGGAGGGATAGTTTGGGGAAATGGACCAGTAAAAAGCTGCCAGATTGCAAGAGGCAGTAATCCTGCTTGTTCCGCTGCCTTAGGGTGCCTGGGCTGGAACCCAGAGGAGTGGATGGGCCTGGGTTCCCCCCAACCTCCCTCACATCATCTCAAAATCTGCCTCGAAAAGGGAGATCAGGACTCCAGAACTCCTAACTTATGGACTAGCCTGTGATGAGTACAGCTCACTAGTCTGTGGTTCCTGCCTCTAGTAAAGAGAAAGAGGCCATGTGGCAGGCCTCAGTATGCCTATGAGGCTAACACTATTGGCCAGTAGTGCGAGACCCACGGTGAATAACCGGAGCTTTGCCACACTTGTTAAATTGGAGTAGCTGGGGATCAACATAAGAAATGAAAGGTGTATAAGGAATTGATTAATTATTAGACTACAGTCAGTCATACTGAAAGATGAATTGTCAGGGTGGAGGGAGTTTACTACTACAGCTCCTCGGGGATTGGTCTTGGGACCAATCTCATCTAGCATTTTTATTAATGACCTTGACACACAAAGTAGGAGTGTACTAATAAAATTCATGGATAACACAAAGTCGGGAGGTTTTGCCAATATAGAGGACTCAGATTATCATACTAGAACAGGGTTTCCCAGCCTATGGGTCGCCATTACATTTCAAAAGTGTCTCTCCAGGTGGCTCTGCCCTCCCTCCTCCCTCTGTTTTGAATTGCTTTGGGTCACCAAGTCTTCCTGAATTTTCAAAATGGGTCCCCATCTGGAAAAGTTTGGGAACTGCTGTACTAAAAGAACTGAAGGGCCTTGAATACTGGAGTAATCAAAATGGGAAGAAATTCAATAGTATAAATTACAAAGTTATGTTCTTAGGGATTAAAAATTAGATATTTTTGCTATAAACTTGGGAATTATCAATTGAAAGTGACAGAGGACAAGACAGATCTGGCTGCATTGTTTGATCACAAGCTGACTATGAGCTGCCGGTGTGATGCAGCAATGAAAAAGGCTAATGAAATTCTAGAATGCATTGGGCAAGGTATTTCCCAACAGAGGTAGGGAAATATTATACAAGGCACTGATGTGACCTCCTCTAGGGTACTTCACATGGTTCTGTTCTCCCATGTTCAAGAAAGATGAATTCAAACCGGAACTGGTGCAGAGAACTGCTAGGATGATCAGAGGAATGGAAAACTTACCTGAGAAGAGAAGACTCAAGGAGCTTGGCTTGTTTAGTCAGAGTGGGAAACATGATCAGTCTCTATGAATACATCAGAGGGATAAATACTAGCAAGTGTGAGGAGTTGTGAAAGTCACATGCCAATGTGGACACAAGAACAGCTGGATACAAATCAGCCCTGAACAAGTTTAGGCTTAAAATTAGATGAAGGTTTCTAATCATCAGAGGAGTGAAGTTCTGGAACAGCCTTCCAAGGGGATCAGTAGGGGCATAAAACCTAACTGGCCTCAGTACTGAGCTTGATAAGTTTATGGAGAAGATAGTAGGATGGGATTGTTTACACAGGCATGTGACCTATCTACAGTGCTAGAAGAAAAAATGCCCAATATCTGGTGATAGGGCACCAGAAGGGTGGGCTCTGAATTTCTACAGAGAATTATTTCTCAGGTGTCTGGCTGGTAGATCTTGCAGACATGCTCAGGGTCCAACTCATCTGTATTTGGGGTCAGGAAGAAATCGCTCTCCCCAGATAAGATTGGCAGAGACCCTGAGGTTTATTGCCTTCCTCAGCAACATGCAGTTCTCCACCCCTCACTTGCTGATTTAAACTAGAGTAATGGTGGGTGTTTATGGGTCTATTACAGAAGAGGGTGAGAGAGCTTGTGTGGCTTGCAATCTGCAGGAGGTCAGATTAGATGATCGTGATGTCCTCTGATCATCCTAGCAGTTCTCTGAATCAGTTCCGGTTTGAATTCATCTTTCTTGAACATGGGAGAGCAGAACTGCGCAAAGAGTTTGAGTACTTTGGGATGTTCCAGAGATTCTTCCAGAGGCATATCACTGCTGCAACGTCACCAATTCAAATGAGAAAAAGCAAGGTAATAAGCAGTTAAAACATTCAACTCCTCATCTATTTCTCAGTCTCAGCTAATCCCTTTCAACCACCCACAGCCTGCATATCTTTACATTCAGCCTGAACAACCAATGGGCTGCCTTAATTTCAACCACAAGTGTCAATTTAAAAATAAGCACTTAAACATATGTACATTTCAGTTCTCTAATTTCTATATACAAATATGTAGCAACTTTCCAAACGATTGCTAGAATATAGATTACATTTTCACTTCAGCTTTTTTCATAAATGTGAAGGAAAGATATATGCCAACATCCACCATGTGTAATCTGACACAATCTTATTTATCCACACCAATGGAATCACTACACAGCTCTGTACAATATAATGTGTGGAAGCCACCACCAACCCAATCTTGATCATCGAAACACATACAAATATAACCAATAAACATAGTCAGAGTTCAAGGGTGCCTGGTGGTTGCTCAGGTTGAGGATGGAGCTCCATGGGCTTTGAGCAGGGAATGAAGGTAAGTAAGGTTGAGAAGAGGAAATGATAAATGGAATGTAGCTGGATCACAATGGTTTAGTTGTGATCTTCCTTGCTTTTTACAGTTTTGGGTGGGCTATGATTTAACTTAAAAAGTTAATGAAGTTTTTTTGTGTGGAGGATACACACTGCACTGTATAAATTCAGATTCATTTTCTGATTTGCCATTGGATTTTGTCCACCCTAACATGCATGTTTTCTTGATCAGCATTCTCTTTTGGGTCACTCATTTTTCCAAATGAGTTAAGCAAAATAAAACATATCAAAAAATGTGCTTTATGTCACCAAAATAATTGTGTAAGGTGTGTATACTTCAGCTAACTTTTTATTATTATTATTTCACAGTTGACTGTTGATGATATTGGCTCTGTAACAAAAGTTTCCTTTGTGTTATCTGACCCAAGTTTAGGAAGAGGAATTAAACTTCACAAGGTATTTCACATAAATTACATTTTATCTGGATGCTTCTTGCTTAATAACAATGGAAAAATACCTATCAGAAATGCATTACCTTATACAATGTAGAGCATTTCTTTGTAATGCAAGAATACTGTTTATTAGGATGTGTCAGAAAGAGAAGTTGAAATTCTGGCCCCATTAAAGTCAAAATTTTGCCATTGACTTCAATGGAGCCAAAATCCACCCCCCTCCATCCCCACAGAATATAATAAATCAATTGCAATTTGCTGAGTCCTATACTTAGTGAGTACATCAATATTACAAAATCCACTATTCTCCAATGGTGCATAATTTTAGCAGCTATAGAGGCCCTTCATGAAAAGAATGACTGAGGTCTGATCAGTGTGTCCCGGATTCAGAAAAGCATCAAGCCAATGTATAAATCAATCTCTATTTAGGGCAATAGGTGCACAAGTGGTAATAGTTCAAATTTTTAAATTTCCTAAAAGTCTCTTCAAAAACACACTTTCAGGCTAAAACCAAGCATAGATTATTTCAATTTAAAGGGAAAAAATAGACTCATGAACAATGAAAATGTCAGATTATAATGAAGGCTCAGCATAATCTTTACTATAATATTTAATGCCAAAGGAATATGATGAGTTTTTCAAAAAAAAAGAGTTAAATGCCCAATTCTCATTGAAGAGAATTGATGTTTAAGAAGTGGATAAAACTGAACTGAATTAAGGCCATTTCAGTTCTGAATGAGTGTTCAGACCAGGGTTTAAAGCAGTTTAAATAATCCACTTTAAATTCCCACCTTAATTAATTTGGTTTAATTTTCCTGAATGTCCCAAGTTCAGCCTACACTACAAAGTCAGGTCGACATAAAATGTCTTGTGTCAACCTAGTTGTACATGTGTCTACACTTAAGCTAGCCTCCCACTGATGGATGTGCCCCATTACAGCAGTGCAGTACCATCACCTCCTCAAGTGGTGTAGGGTTGTAGTTGATGTATTAAGGTCAGTGCACAGCAAATGTATTCTGCACCTGCTGAGCCAGCAACAGAATCTCTTTGATGCTCTTGAGATGGCTGATGTAGAGTTTCATGAATCAAGGGGAAAAGAAGTAGGGTGAGTCCCCCAGGATTACTACTGGTATTTCAACATATATTGCCAATTGTAATCTGCTGTCTGGAAAGAATCCTTGCTTACAGATTCTGAAAAAGTTCTGTGATCTTAAAGATGCCAATGGCATACACCTTCCCTAACCAGACAACACTGATGTTGATGAAGTGTCCCTGGTGATCTACCAATGCTTGGTGCACTTTGTGACAAGGTGATCTCGTACCAAAATAGTGAGATGCTTGCCATCTATTGTTCCCCACATTTTGGAAACCCCACTGCTTCAAATCTATCTACTATGTCCTGCACATTGCTGAGAATAACAGATGTGAGTAGCAGGAGATGGTTAATTTCCCTGCATATTTGCATGACAATGGACCCTACAGTGGATTTTTGATCGCCAAAATGTTTTCCACAGACCAGTAATAATACATCCCTGCAAGTTTCTACAGTGCAATTGCTACTCATGTCTCTGCTGTCAGTGCAGTTCTCATTTTTGCTGTCCATGCTCTGGTGGGTTGGAGCAAGCTTGGCACACAGCTCTAGAAATATGGTTTTGCACATCCCAGAGTTTGGGAAACATACTCATTATCCCAAATCTGCATTATGATGTGATCCCATCCATCACTGTTCATTTATCGGACCCAGAATTGGCACTCTACCATGTGCAGCTACTCCATAAATGCTACCAATAATTTTGAATTTGTTCTTGCTGCATCCAACATTAATCTGTCCTCCAAGGTGTCATCATGTTCCCTAGTCATCCATCCAATAGTTCTTGTGGCTCTACAAATACTGGAGGATCATGCAACACTTATGACAGTAGTGCAGAGCTATGCTGACTTCAGGCTTCTCTCAGAGATGGTGGATAGCAAAGGGGGATGTAGGGGTGTGTGGAACTTTTTAAAAAAGGTGAACAAATGATTGATATAGATGACATTATGGGATGAAGATAGTTGCAATCTAGGAAGTTAACTGCTGTCACCCCTGCATGATTTGTTTCTGCCCCACTATGCATTGCCAAACATTTCCAACAGACAGTGCACTGGATGATAGCGTGTTGCACACTGGGATACCTACACATGGTGCACCACATTATACTCAGACACAAACACTCTTGGTGCTCAGCACCGACACAAGGAGTCAAGTATGCACACACACAAGCGATATACGGTGACAGCTTCATGACAACGTAACTTACGTCAACCAAAGTTTGTAATGTAGACATGCCCCCAAAGTAGATAAATCCTTGTAGTGTAGCTATGACTCCTTACTTGTCTAATTCCCATAAAAGTCCTAATAACTTTCAAAGGAGGTTGAACACCTAACCCCTATAAACGCCTTTGAAAATCCCAGCTGTAATATATGCAAGATCAGCATCAAGTATCAGATGAACCAAAGGCAGAAGAAATATAAACAGATAATGTACAAATATGTTGACTCACAACAGGGATATTAATACTTCCTACCTCACAAGGATGTTGTGAGGATAAATATATTAAATAGGGGGAAGCACTTTGAGACCTACTGATGAAAAGCACTTCAAAAGTTCAGTAATAGTCACAACTGAACATCTCCCTTAATGCCATTGGACAAATATATATATACAGATAGGCCTGCTGTAGCTTTACAGTTTCTAGAAATTCTGAAACAGCAGTTTCCAGTATCTGGATTTAGGCCCTGATCTTTCATATGGATTCATTCAGAGGGTCTTTATGTCTCTATGACACCTCATTAAAGTGCTTATTTAGGATCACCCAGTTACAGGATTTGCAGTAGCTATTTCTCATCATGATAAACTAGGCATTATTTATACATAAAATATTGGCAGAAATATCAACTTTTATTGGAGGGGTAATATGAAAATATTTCATAAAAATGTGATAATACTCTTCCTCTGCCTGCAGCTTCGGCTAAAAGACCTGGACACTAAGCAGGAACTGGGCTTTTACAGTGCAGACCAGTGGCTTTTTAAAGAAGATGGGTCAGAGACTGTCACAGAACTAGCAGCAGTCAGACCAGACAAGACACCACTCCTGGGTATGCTGCTGAACCAAGGCACAAGCAAAAAATGTTTTCTAAAGTGAATCAACTAGAATAAACATAATGATGGGAAAGATTATAAAACATTTTAGAAAAGTCATTCTCAGTTGCTTTTGACATCCTTGGTTAAAGCACTTGTGTGAAAAGTTGGATCTTTATCAAAGCCTAAGAAGACTTAACAACGGTTAACTGTTGTCTTCTTTAAAGCAAATAACATATATGTATTTAATGTTTCCACTACATCAAAAGCCAAGTCGAACACCTGAGAATATAGAGGGCCAAACTGGTGCAATCCCAGTAAAATAATTGGCACTATGCCAACTTATGTCAGCTGGGGTCCTGGTTTCTTTAATTTAAAATACATGCTAAAGTGATGATTGAAAATTGCATGGACAAACAAAAGATTGAGGGTTTTATATTTAAGGACAAAAGTCTGAAATTCTGGCCAATATGTGTCTCAATATGTTTATATTTGGATTGTCATCCAATTGATGTGCTGTAGGAATAGAAGTACGCACAGAATTTAATAACAAGTAGTCCTGTGGCACCTTAGAGTCTAACAAAAATATATAGGATCATGAACTTTCATGGATAAATCCCACTTCATCAGATGTGTTGCATCTCATCTGATGAAGTGGGTTTTGCCCACGAAAGCTCATGATTTTATGTATTTTGGTTAGTCTCTGAGGGTACATCTACACCGCATGCTTATTTTGAAATAGCACATCTACACTGCAGGGAAGCCTCAAAATTAGTCCAAGGCAGGCTTCCCTAATGTAGACAGGCTATCTCGATTTAGAGGAATAACTTAGAATGGCCGTGGTGAGGGCTATTTTGAAATAGCAGCAGTGGAGCATCTACACACAACTTATTGCAAAATAGCTATTTTGGAATAGGCATTATTCCTCGTAGAATGAGGTTTACAGATTTCAGAATAAGCCATCCATTATTTAGAAATCATTTTGAAATAATGGAATGGCAGTGTAGATGCTCAAATTATTATCTCGAAATACCTCTAGTTATCTTGAAATAACAGTGCAGTATAGGCACATCCTGAGGTATATCACAGGATCACTCGTTTTTAATATGAGTGTTATTTTAAAACTCGGGTTTAAGTGTATTTTATACAGTTTTTAAAGGAGAAAAAGTCTCATTCCCTAAACTTTATGAACAAAAGTCTACTCTGTCCAAACATTAAAAGTTGTTTCCTTTCCTATCCAGTTCAAAGCTGGACAGGACGTAAAATTAGATGTTGGGAGTATATTATAGTATTCAGATCTACCCAGAAGTAATATATACTTGGTTAAAAAATGTTCCTGTTATACTGCCTAATGGAAAAATCATGCCAGATGATAATTATTGTCTTTAGTGAATAATATTAATGTTTATCAATGTAAATAGTTGAACTGCTTCCCCAGACCAAATTAACTGGTAGTGGCATACATTAGCTAACTGATAGGTTAACATTGAATGCAGCTAGAACAAAGAATGGAATATTTTTGTTGTTAATATTGTGTTTTTCTTTCATAAAATTTTGCTATAGTGAGCAAGTTCCAACTGGAATTGAGGTCTGTATTCATTATAAAGAGAATTTGGGCCTGATTCCAAACCTATTGAAGATAGTGAGTAGCTTTCAACTCACTTTAGTGGGCATTGAAACAGTCTTTCAATAACTAAGAGAATTTTTCTTTTGAATATGAACATGAGCTCTGACATTCATTCGTAAAGAACATCTAGGTTAACATTTTTAACACTGTAACATGCAATTGAGAAGTATTTACCAAGCTGAATTATTTGGATGGAAAATGTGATACACAATAATATCATAATAATTCACAGTAGTCAGGGTCAAGGGAAGATTTTATTAGGGAGTGATAAGCAATGGCAGGCTTTTAAAGAACTGGGGAAGATAGGATCAATTAATATTCATTTTATCCTATAACCTTTCAGATTATTTGCATACTTGGCATAGTTTTTTTCTTTTATTTATTTTTCACGGTAGAAGTTCTTTACTCAGTCAGTGTTCACACGGGAATATTACCTGCATCAGGAACAGATACAGATGTCTTTATCACAATATTTGGAGATAATGGAGACACCAGCAAAAGAAAACTTAGGCATTCAAGGTCACATGCAAGTTTTGAAAGAGGTCAGGTTAGTATGGATTTTCTTTCTTTCTTTCTTTTGATTCAGTACAAGTTTGAGGCATAAATCAGTGCTGTGGTGTACGTAGGAATTTGTCAGTCTGTTCCGAAATCTAAAGACACAGCAAGAACTTTAGTAAAGATACTATGTTGAGCCTAGCAGAAGTTGCAAATCAACTCCAGTCACGTGCTAACAACAGATATTTTAGATCCACATGCATGCCAGTTTATGAACAATGCCAGTAATAGCAAGCAATTTAAAACCATGAATTTATAGTAAAATATAACAGCTGAAGATGAACCATAGGTAGGAAGCTGGGATTCTCCCCTAACAATTAACATATCTATACTAGGTGCTACCCAATATTTAGAAACCACTTAACTGAGATGTGTTCATTATGTGTTAGTTTAGTTAGGGCCATTAAGGTCTTATCTATGCTGAGAAAATGCATCATGTCAGAAAAAATATTAACATGTTTTAACTAACACAATATAAAATATTGTTGTTACCAAGAGAAAAAGTTAATTACCTGATCTTTATGAAACTCATGCAAGATGGGTGAGGTCCCAGAGGACAGTAGAAGGGCAAATATAGTACATACATTTACAAAGAAGAACAAGGAAGAGCTGGAGAGTTATAAACCAGTGAACCTGACATTAATAACTGGAAAGACACTGGCACAAATTATTAAACAATCAGTTCATAAGCACCTGAAGGTAATAGTGTTATAAGAAATAGCACAGACCACTGATCATAGAACAAATCATGCCAAACCAACCTAACTTTCTTCTTTGGTAGGCTTATTGAATGAAGGGAAATGGTACATATGACATATCTTAATTTTAGAAGGATTTTGGACACAGTCCCACATACATTTTCATAACAAAACTAGGGAAATGTGGCCTAGATGAAATTGCTATAAAGGTACAAAACTGAAAGATCCTGCATTTGAACAATTTCTGGGTGAATTTCTGCCTCTTGAAAGGTTCTAAGAATTTGCAACAATTAACCTGGAGGGAAGCCTCAACTACAAAAAAAGAACTAGGTATGTTGATGGACTATCAATGGCTATTGGCCAAAATAGTCAGGGGCACAACCCCATAGTCTGTATGTCCCTAAACCTCTGATTGTCAGAAGTTAGGACAGGATGATGGAATGGATGACTTGATAGTTGCCTTGTTCTGTTCATTCTCTCTAGGACTGGCCACTATCAGAAGACAGGATATTGAGCTAAATGGACCTTGATCTGACCCAGTATGGCCATTCTTGTGTTCTTATTTACATGTACTTGGAGAGATCAGACAAAGTGTTTTCCTCAAGCTCTGAATTTTAATTTGAAATAGTCAGGATCAAGGAAAGGTTTTATTAGGGAGTGAGCAGTGGCAGGCTTTAAAGAACTGGGGAAGATACGGTAGGAAAAGCTGTTAATAAGAATGCTTGCTATGTAGGACATGAAGTTGGAGTGACAGGCAAAGCTGGCTGGAACTTTAAACTTATACTCTACAGGAAATTCTGCCATTTAGAAAGAACTCTGAACTCCAGCTTTAGGGGCTCCTATTGGACTACACCTGTGAAGTTGGGGGCAACCTGGGGAGTCTCCAGGTACTGGAGTCTCTACTGGGATTTGGAGAGCCAAGATGCCCCAAGAGCCCTGGCTCCAATTGGGACATAGCAGTGCCAGCATCCAGCTGTGATGCAAGGACTCAAGAAACCAGAAAAGCCCCATCTCAAAGCAGCAAGCCGGGCTTCTCAGGGTTTCCAGGCCCTTCTGCAGAGCCAGGAGCCTGTACATTGAAAACTCCTGTTAGGTTGCCACCTCTGAGGGTCAAAAAACCAGGACATGAGGTCAGGAAGTCAGGACTAAAAGGGAGGAGGTGGGGTCAGTGCTGATTGCTCACTACACATCCTGAATGTTCTACCATTTAAAATGGCAATATACTGAGGGCAGAACACTGAGACATCAATGGGCCAAGCACACCCAGGCCTGGCCTTGCTTTATGGATCCTCTATACTCATTTCCCCCTAGCCCCAAAAATCAACCAAGGCATGATGAGAATATCTGGGTTTCCTCATCCCCCACCTCCCTCAAGCAGTGCCCTGCCCCAACTAGGGATGTTCGATGCCATTTAATTTAATAATTGTGTAAGCAGTTACATGATTTTTCAATTGTCCCTGGGGGCAGGGCCAGCAACCAGTGACCTTCTGGCCCCACTCCTGAAGAGCCCCCTGCCTCCCCATGCTGCTGTCTCGGAGGCAGTAGTGTGCGATGGAAGGTGGGAGCCGGACCGTGAGAGGCTCCTGCCTGCCATCCAGTGCTGCTGCCTCTGATACAGCAGCAGGGGTGCTAGCAGAAGCAGCAGCACGGGGTGCCAGCAGCCCCTGTCTTTAGAAGCCTGAGCTCCTTGCAGACAGAAGCTGCGCCAGCATCCTATGGAGCAGCCCCTGTCTGTGAGGGAGCTTGGGCCCCCTGCAGACAGGAGCTGCTCCAGCATCCTGCCTCCCCCCCCCCACACACTGCTGCCTCTGATACAGAGTCAGCAGTGCGGGGTGGCGGGGAGGCAGCTCCGCAAAGCCAGTGCTCATGGAGAGCTAGCTTTTAAGCCAGCTCCTGCCTCCCCCCCATAGCTGCCTCTATGGCTCCCCTCATGTAATGGCTCCGGCTCATCCTCCTCATCCTCTGCACTGCTGTCTCTGATAGAGAGGCAGCAGCACAGTAGGTAAGCAGCTCCTCTGATCTCCATGGGGACCTGACTTGAAAGCTAGCTTCCCGCGTGTACTGGTTCCTGCCTGCTCCCCCCCCCCCAGACCTTCTGTATTGCTGCCTCTCTGTCAGAGGCAGCAGTGTGGAGAGAGGCAGGTGGCTCTATAGAATCCAGTGCTCATGGAGAGCTGGCTTAAAAGCTGGCTCCCCCGAGGCATCAGCTCATGCCTCCAACCTTGATGCCTCTAAAACATAGGCAGCAATGGGGTGGGGGGAGTGTGTGTAGTCATTTGGATCAATCCATGAGCCTAGGCTTGTGGGTTAATTGTTTAAACAACTATATGCTAACATCCCTAGCCCCAACCATCCCACTCTGAGGTGGCACATGCTTCCTCCCGCTCCCAGGGCACAGATTCAGCAAACCAAGGGTGACCCCTTGTAAGGAGAGGGAAGTGAAAAAAAGAGGGACTTTTAATATCTCATTAAGGTTTCCAGATTTCCTGGGATGGCTTCCTCAAAAAAAGAGACAATTGTGTGAAATCATAGACAGGAGGCAATTGCTGAGTTTTGTCAGAACATTTCTGACCAGTTCTAGTGACAGGTCAGAGCAAAAAGAAGTATAAAGAGAACAGGAAGTTTTTTGAAAGGACAGGATTATATCACCTATGTCCTTGGAAGAGGTGGGATTGAGAGGAGTAGACGGGGAAATTACAGAAGTTTTGATGGCAAACTAGAGCAATAATAGAAAAAAGGAAAGAAAGAAGTGAATTCACCTTACTTGGCTGACTAAAAGGCAATGCTAGGCAAGCTGAGTGGATGAGTGGAGAAGAGAATGGTTTGAAAGATGCAGCAAGGATGCACCATTGGAAATGAAGACTGAAGAACAGTCATTTGTAAAATACAAAGGAATTAAATGAGCTACCGATAACCAATTTCTTTTATAACTGCATGCTAAAATAAGTTAAATGAATTGAATTAAACTGCAGAAAGTAAAGCTAGTTTATATTTATGTAAGTAATTATCTTTCTAGCTAACTGATCTCACTAGTTTAATGGGTTAAATGAGTGGGAAATTATCATTTTGCCTAGCTCAAACTGAATCTAAATAAGGCAAACTAATTTAAATAAAATGATTTTGGTTTTCATCAATTACACTTCCAATGAAGTGTATAATACAGATCTGAATGTCCTTATGCAGGAAAAAAATAAAATAACAAAAAAAGTAGGATAATGGCATAAGATAAAAGTATATTCTTGGTAATGCTGAGGCAGCGGGTAATTTAGAGCATTATGATGAGAATTCATTGATTAACAATGGGTGATTGTAACCACTGTTGTCTAATGACTATGAATTATTGTCACAAAGAATGAAGATAATGATAGGCCTCCAGCTGAAAAGAGTTAGCAGTGAAGTAACATGAATATTACCAGCACAGGCTAGTTTCTATAAGTTAAGGGTCATATACACTGACAAGGAAAACTAATTTTGTCTTGAAATGGAAAAAAAAAATTAAAATATGATTTAATGCTCACATAAAATTATTTATATGTTCACCTCAACTCCTATTTTAGGCCTCTTACGCATTACACTAAGGGCTGTACTTTGGCATGGTAACTTTGGAGAAGATCAAGGATATGTCAAGGCAAAATTAGCAAAAGTCCTAAAAAGTGTGGTAGGAATAACAATTGATGTTTCCTCTTTCTGAGCACATTGTAGGGAATAATCCCCACTCACAGGAACATGTATTAGTTGGACTAATTTTGTTAAAAAAAATCACTCCCTGTAATGTTTTCTGGACTTCTTGTGTTACCCTGCCTAGTGGTACAGTGATTGGCAACAAGTAAAATTATAGCGTCTGCTTCTACTATCCATCTGTTTTTTTAATGACATGCCCATATATCCACCCTCCCACACACATTTTCTCACAGAACACATTAATTCTCTTTCTTGCATTATTTTATTCATCCCATCATGTACTTATGAAGCTGCCATTTAGTTTTTGTTTACTGGTAGCTGTAGAAATATTTTAACAGATATCCATATATACCTAGAAAACCCACCACTTTTCATATGCCTGCATGAACAGCCTTAGTTAGCATGGGCAGTGGGCAAACCACCAGTTCAGATGGGCCGGGCTGGAGGCTAGCCTACTCCTTCCAACTAAATTCCATCCCCTTCTGCACAGAGCCCAGATGTCCCCCCACTGCAGCTGCCAGACTCTCCTAATCCCAGAGCACTGAGCAAGTGCATGGTCCTCTGAGCACCGGGCAGTGTGCAGTCCTGTCAGTCCTGGAGTACTGGGCCAGTGCATAGTTTGTGGTACCCAGTCCTAGAGCACTGAGCAGCAAGTGACACACCAGAGCACTGGGCGTGTGGACAGAATGCAGACCCTCCCTCAGCCCTGGAGTGATGGGGAGTGCACGGCCTCCCTAGCCCTGAAGCGCTGGGCAGCTTGGTCCCAGTCCTGGCTCCCACCAGCATTGGGTAGCCCCAGCTACCCCAAATTCCAGCCACTCTAGCCCCAGACCCTACAGGTTTCCCTTTCCAGAAGAGTAGCAGCCTGCTGCCAACTAGCAACATGAGGAGGCCTCTGGACTGAGCATAGGTGGGCCACAGAGGGCATTTTGGGTAGGCATAGCCTTTCCCTGCCTATTAGTTTCACTGCCCATGTTAGTTATACTTTCTGCTGTTTGTGTCATTATTTGTTTGCATAGTCACAAAAACATCATTATTTCTGTCCGGTGTTGTAGTAATGTGTCGTCTTCTCCCTTCTGGAAACTAAGGAGACTTAGGGTCTACAAGACTTTGAAACTTTTTAAGACTCAAAGGCCCCATTTAAGATAAAGTTCTCTTTAATTGGTGTCTCCTGGTACTGGCCTCTGACAGTCCCTTAGCCTCTGTGCAGTTCCATTTAGGTGGTATGGGGAAAGTTGATCTGGAGTGGGAGGACTGGGTCTTTTGCAACTAAATTAGCTTCCTTCTTTCTCTTCACCCAAGAAGATACTTCCCCAGAGGGAGGGTCTCTAGTAACAGATTCTCGGTTCCTTGCAACCTGGTGATGGATCTCTGGGTAGGGACTGAGAAAATATACATACTCAAGGACCCAAGTATTTCCTTTATGATGAGACCTCCAGATTTCAATATCGGCCTGTTATGCATACCCCATCTTGTACTGGGCCCCCAGCAAAACCAAATGAATTAATATCACAATGAATCCATTTTACCTAATGCAATCTTGGGAAATATTAATTAATTGTTATTAATTATGTGCATTTCACTGTGACTTGATTTTTCATCAGGTTAATAGCTTCAGTGTGAGAGCTGTTAACCTCGGAATGTTAATCAAAGTGCTAGTTGAACACAATAGTATTGGTTATGGAGCTGGATGGCACCTGGACCAAATAACCCTACATGAATCAGACAAGAGTGATTGCCAATATGTATTCTCATGCCAGCAATGGTTAGACAGCGGAGTTGGTGATGGACGGATGGATCGAGAGTTGAGACTTCTTGGAAAAGTGAGAAATGAGAGATTGTCAGGAAATATTCAAGGTGAGATATGAAATCCTCAAAACACATTCAAACTTCTAATTTGATTGTATTTTATGTCTATTTTCCCAGGATGGGTCAACTGAGATTTAATATGCAGTATGGATATACAGTAATACACCTTTATGCTGAATAGCTTCTTTTATACAAACTGTGTCCCCAGTACTGTACAGAACCTGTAAATACAGTTATAATGTTAAAAGAAAAAAGAGCACAAAGAGGGAGTTTAAGAAGTATTGCTAAGCAGCAAATATGTTTTCAGATGAAATTTGAAAATAGATGTTGAGTTGATGAGGAAGAAAGAGGATAGATTGTTCCATATGTTGGGAAATGCAGAGCAGAAGGCTCTTGCAATACTGTCCTGTGGAGAAACATGAAATATTTCTTTTAGAACATAATGTTATTTTTACCATATGTTTACATGTTTTCCATTGGCCTTGTTGTTATTTGCATCGTATTTTCATTTAAAAAATCTGTATGTGGTTCCAATTCTCAATGGTACTTAGCTTAGGGGTCAGTGGAACCCAGAATTCTATTCAGAATTTGAAATGAACAGCAGATGAAACTTCAAGAAACAATTTGGACACTGAAAACATTTTAAGCCTTTAACCTTTTGTCATTGTACCACTGTACTTGGCTTTGTCCCATAATCTCTTTTGGAAAGAAGTAAAGTATTGATTTGGGTCCATTTATGGTATCTGAATCACAAATGACAGACAAGACTCTGTGCTCAGATCTAAGCAACCTGGACATCAAAATTGCTTCCCAAAACTGCAATGTTTTAACAAAACTTCAATGACTTTATATACATGCTGTGACTTGTGTCTGTTCCTTTTTATGCTGAGTATTTTGTGTATATTAGCTGTTTTTTTTATAGACACAGGAAGCAAAATGTACATCCTTCAGTTTGTGCTGCATGTCCGTGGTACAGTAGGCAGTTTCTGTTATAATTTAAGGGAACATTGGAATATCAGAAAAGTGTTGCTGCAGCAAAAGAAACTCAGAAGAGGTTGGAGATATGACTGTAGGTCCAGTAGTGACAAACACTGACCTCCTAAACCTCAGTGTATCCATCAATCTAGAGTTGCCATTTTTAACATAAGAAGAATCTGCTTTCTTGCTGACAGAATATAACTTCCCCCCAAATCCAGACTGAGAATTATCATTTGTTCCCAAGGTCCATGACTAGTAACATTCAGTATTTCAGTAACCATACAGTCTCAAAACAACATTCCATCTGCCAATAGAGATATAGGAAATTTTCATTTAACTCTCATTCACTTTTCATTGCTATCTTTGGTTTAATTTATTCCCAGCTTTCACAAAGTTGGCTGTGTCAGCCTTAAACTTTCTCTCACTAAAGCTGATACATTTGAATTTTTGGGAGCAGATCCTCAGGTGGTATAATTGGTCTAGCATATAAAGATCTAAATTTAAAAAAAATTGAATCATGCTCAGTAGTGGGCCAGTCCAGGTGACCAAAAAGCTCACCAAAAGTTATGATTACTGTCATAGAAATTGTGGCCATGATAAACATGGATAGCCTCAGGCCCACTGATGGAGGGTGGGGGACAGCAAAGGGGGAAGTTATCCCAGAACCTGATAATTCAGAGGGGCCCAGGACTCCTGACCACCACTGCCTGCTAGTGTGTCAGTAGCGACAGCCAGAGCCCTAGACCCTTTAAATGGCCACTGGAGTGCCACACTGTGCACTCTGAATAGCAATAAGGCAGGGGTGGGCAAAAGGGCCTCCACAGGCCAGATCTGGCCCACCAAGCAGGTGGATCCGGCCCACGGAGGCCCTGCTGATCCCCCGCCCCCAGGCCAGTGGAGAAGGTTTTGGGCGCTCCCCCGCCCCCAGGCCTTAATTGGTCTGGGGGTGGGGGAGCATGCGAAACTTCCTTCCGCCCTGCCAGGAGCACATGGAGCTTGGAAGTGCTGCGTGTTGCTCACAGGGCGGGGGGGAGAGCAGAGGATGCTTCGCGAGCTCCCCCGCCCCCAGGCCAATCAGGACCTGGAGGCGGGAGAGCTGCGTGAAGCTTCCTTCACCCTGCCCCGGCCCTGCAAGGAGCCCACAGAACTTCAAAGTGCCACATGCTCCTCGCAGGGTGGGAAGAGGCTTCCCATGCTCCCCTATCCCCAGGCCCTGATTGGCCTCGGGGTGGGGGAGCGTGCCAAGCCTCTTCCAGAGCATGTGTGCCGAGTGGGAAGGGAGGGCAAAGGGGATCCCCCACCTCCACACCAATCATGGTCTGGGGGTGTGGTAGCCCCACCCCTTCCTGTTTAGGCCCCGCCCCTTCCAGGGTGTCTTGGGGCTACTTCAAAAATATTTGAAGTGGCCCCCGGGCAAAAATTATTGCCCACCACTGCACTAAGGGGAGCTGCACACCAAGCAGCATGAGGGTTGCCTAGAGGCTGACGTCGTGTGCTCCAGGCAGTGCTCAGGTCTGGCTGCTCTGACCTCACCCCTTTGCACCTGAGACCCCCACACTTTGCCCACCTTGCTGTTGGTACCCCTGTACAGCCTTAAGCCTGGACCCATCAATGCACTTGGCTAGCATGTGATGTCTCATTAATGTCATAGGGATGCAGTTTGGGGTCTTCATTATAAAATTAAACAAGTTAATTTAAACCTAATGTTGGTGTCTTATATTAGAATAAAATGTAGTGTTAATTTTAAACCTTTGGTGTCTCATCTTGCATTTTCTCTGCACCCAAAACTGATGTTCATTTCAGTGGAAGTTTTGCATGTGTTTGACTATCCCTTTGATTTGCAAAGTAAGTTCTATTCTTTTTCAATATCCACAGTAATCTTCCAGTTCCTTTATATCTCTTGCTTTAATTGTTTTAATTGTTTTCTATGGGTTCAATTTAGAAAAGTATATGTTCAACGCCACCACTGTTTAGTACTGTACTTAAGCATGAGTATAACTTTATGTTAAGCACATGCGTATATGCTGAATCCAGACTATTTCCTGAATAGGGGGTCATAATTGGGATTCTTAATATGAACAGCACATCTTTTAAAATCTGATCAGTGGAATTGCTGAACCCCAAAGACCATGATTTCTTCAAATGAGAGACTAACTAATATGACCAGTGTGTGGAAGAAGGACTTGATTTCCTGTGGTGACCTAAATAAAAATGTCAAATGTGGAGCCAAGGGGTGTTTCTGAGTGGCCTCTGGTAAATGAACGTACCTAACAAATGTCAAGAGTCTAGCTAGTTTCAACGGGTACTTGAACAGCTGAATTCCAGTGAAAAAGATTGATAATTGGCAACCTCTGGCAGAAAGGTTGAGGCTCTAATCTAGCATTTCTGTGTTTTCTCAGCAAATGATAATGAATGAGTTAAACAAATTTCAAGATTCTAGTTCAGTGGGAAAATGAAAGTCACTTGTTAGTCATTCACTCACTAACCGTGTTAAAAGCATCTGTAGTAAATTGGATATTAAGTGCAATTAATTAATTAATTAATTTTTACTGATTTGTTTCACTAGGGACTTGGGATGTCATTGTTAAAACTAGTGATGCTTCATACATGAGCCCTAAAATGGCTTTAACCATTTGTGGTGAAAATGGTGCAAGTATACCAGTCTTATTTCCCAAAGGATCCCTTAAGGCTGAGATTTGTCAGATGTCAGTGGAACTTGGTAAGAAATTCACTGCTATTTGCAAAGTTCGCTTGGAAATAGAAGATGGCAGAAATGGAGAGAACTGGTATTGTCGTGAGGTAAATACTACTATAATGCAAACCCAGATCTTTCTGTTTTATTTTATTTCAATTTTAAGTTCTCTTCTTTTCATAATCTACAGTTGTTATTTCCAGAAGCAACTTCCCGTTATGTTCAACATTATGTAACATTTTTTATTTACAGAGCAAATGGATCTGGTAACTGTATTGGTGCAGTGATTTTATAATGTGCTCAAAATATTTTTGATTAGAATATGTTTGAACAACAAAAATCCTGTAAATTTAAGTTGGATTTCTGGAAGGTAGCTGCTTACAGAGGTGCCATAGTCTATAGCTTTCCCCAGTGCTATCTTTTTATAACTAGCGCCACTGGCATAAATGGCAGTGTTTACATAATTCCAAATTGGCTATTACATGTTATGGACCTATGATCCAAGACCACTAATGAAGCGAGACACTAGAAATGCCTTTTGACAAAAATATCTGCCATTAAAGTTGGCATCCTAGAAAAATAAATGAATAGTGAAAGTGACAATCTTTCCTCTCATGTCTAAGCTGCTGAAGCTAAAAAACCTTACATCACATCAACATTGCTATGGCACTTTACTGCACAGAAAAGATCCTTTATCAACTGACAAAATAAAAGGAAGTGTGTAGGGAAGAATCCCCTACTTTCAGCTTTCATTATACCTTAGTCCATGAACATTTGTGTTTCATTTTCATTAAAAAATCAGGTGGGAAAATGTTAATTCTCAGTCTAAATATGTGATGTTAAGCTGCTGGATGAAGCACCTGACATTTATCTGCTAGGCCAGTTGTTAATTTCATCATCTTTTCCAAATGAAATATTCATAGAATAAGTCTGTCAATAACATTATAACTGCTGTTGGAAGATTATAAAACATGGTGGATCAGAATGGAAGTTTGCACTGAGGATAGAAACTTGGTAATTACAAACAGTGATTCCCATTAGCTTGCTTTACTTCATTAAGTCAAGGAAGTGACTCAAAGCTTAGTTAGAAGATCACTACCATTTATATGGATAATGAGAATATCTACATTACATTAGGGAGGATTAAAAATACAAAGGGCATAAGCAAAGTGCTAGCTATGTGGGATTAGAAAGGATTTCCCTTAGGGGTGGGTTTTGCCATCACAATCCCATTGCAGGAATGTTTCAGTCTTCATGTGAGGTACCTAGTACTAGTTAATATGGAAGGATACTAGGTCTAGTTTGACCACTGGTCTAATAGAGTCTGATAGTTCCTGTTTTCCTATTACTATTTTATTTAAATTATACAAGACTGGACTTCACAATTTAGGGGACTTGCCCTCACAATCCAGGGAAATGTCAGGCACTTCATTCTGCTGTTTTATGGTAGGACTGAGAATTAAAGTCTCCTAATCATTGTTGTAATTGAAAGCACTGAAAAATAATTTTATTTGTTTTTGAATACACTGTCTCACATCACTTTAACACAGTATCCAATACAAGAAATAACTATAGCACCTCATTTCTAGAGAATGTATTAGCCAAAATACAAGAACAGGTTTTATTCTTCTCACTTCTTGAAGAAGCAAAGCACAGGAAGTGAGGTCTGACCTTCAAGAAACTTTCCAGACATTCAGACATCAGTATGAACTAGAGAATTCTCTTTAACTCTATATCAGAGCCTACATTTCATTTTTAAAATCTTTACAATGTTTTATCACATCATGGAAAAGATAGGAGCCCTTTAAAGATCAATAGAATAGTACCCCATGCCTACAATTTTTGCTAATCAAAGACGTTGAGCTTAGTTTGGTCATTTTTTTCCAAAGGTAGTGAAATAGATAATATAGAAATGAAAGATTATGCCATTTTTCATCTACTAGTCAAAACAGGATTACTCTGTATATATTCAAGTGCCTTTGTCCAGTCTTGCTTTAAATGTCTCAGGCAGTAGAATTTCAGTTACTTACTCTTGGCATCTATTTGGCAATCTAATAGGCTTCATTGTTAAAAGATTGTTTCTAAAATTCAGTTTAAGGTTTTCTTTGTTCACTATCATCCCTTTATTTCTTTTATACAATAATTCACAGAGATTCAATACATTCATTAATAAGTATTTTTAAAATCATGTGATTCAGACATTACTGATGTGCTGGATTTCTATAGTTTTATTTTTCCCAGAATTCCCTTAAAGTATTTTTTTCAGTTACAGGATCTTAATGACTTTCTAATAAGCTATCTTTCCTTCTCCTGCCTGGTTAAAGACCAGTTTCAGAAGGCCAGTTTAGAATAATATTCATTTTTTCTCTGTTAATAATAACTGAGATTATCTATCTATCTATCACAGTTTACACAAGAATCTCAGAAAACAGATAATGAGATGAGTTTATATTGTTTTTGCATGTGCAGGTGAAACTTCAACACAGAAAAAGTAAAGAAATTCTAGAATTTCCATTTCTTCGGAACTTTGGAGATGCTGAAGGATGCACAGTGGCTGAGCTTCCTGTTCTCACACGTGGTTTTCACTTTTTAATAGGTTTGTTACTCGACAAAAGCAATGAAGATTTGGTCAAGGATCCTGGCTGAGATTTTCAAAGCAATGAAAGAGATTTCCTCATACATCTTCTATTCATTTTAATGCGTTAATATAGCTAAATCCTCTGCACTGCTTTGAAACTTGGTCCATTTATTTAGTTGTGCATTTTGTTTTCCAAGTATGATTAATGCCAGTTTCTGATGCAAAGAAGTACAGAAACTGAGCACTGAAAAGATTAACAATCTTGTGACTAACACTCATCATTCATTTTCATCTTGAAAATTTTGCTTTGTTTCCCTCTCAAAAAACAAAGGAAATTCCAAGAGAATGCCTCTTGGTGCTGCAATTTCAGATAAGAAGTTATATAGTTCCTCACACAAGATGCTCTTAAGAATTTAAGGCATTCGTTATTTATGATACAGTAACTAAGTTTCCTCAGAAATTTTCTACTGTGAATTTTGCCTCTCTAACCTCATGACTTTGGAGTGCATTTTGCTTTGAGCCTAAATCCATTCATAAACAGAAACTAGTACAGAAAACGATACCTTAGTAGGTACTCGGACTTAAGGACTTAACTTCAGTGTTCTTTCAGCTGCATTGACTTCCTGTATTTCCTGGGTGGATTTTAAGGGATTAAGGGATTACAACCTATCAGTCCTAAATGGTCTGTGATCTATCTGGTTGAGAAATCACCTTTCTCCCTCAGCTCTTTAGCCAGAGTTGATGTCAGTGAATACATTCATGCCAGAGCTCCCTTGATATAAAATTAAGGAAGCTATGGGCAGGACATTCTGTTGGAGGGTCCCTTGACCATGAACCCTTGCTCCAAAGAAGCACAAATATGTTGACTTTGAGGGGATGCTGCACTCCTCATCTTCTTAAAGGACCTTTTGGTGAAAGAGTGAGACCTTTTGCCTGAGGCTATGTCTATACTACAAAGAAAAGTCAGAAAAAGATCTCAATTTGCCAGAAAAAACTCTCTTTCGGAACATCCCTTTGTCCTCGTAGAATGAGGTTTACAGGGATGCAAAAAAACCATGTCTGCTTTTCTGAATTTTTTTTGGAAAAGCAGACATGTTCCTTGGATGTAGCAGAGCTTTTCCGGGATACCTCCAGAAAAGCTCCGGAAAAGCTCTGCAATATAGACATAGCCTGAGTGGCAAAGTTAGGTAGGACATGATATTTTCTCCATAATTTTGTTCCCTTTGTGTTGAGCCAGATCTTTATCCCTTATCAAATGCCTTCTGCATTGCTCTAGTGGCACAAAAAAAGAGTACTTAAAGCTACCCAGCCAAGGATTCCCCAGTAGAAGGAGAATGAGGGGGAATTGGCTAGAAGTAAGGGAATGGGACAGAAACATATAGTGATCTTCCAGATCCTCAGCTGGCAGCCTATTCCCCAAGGGATTGCTGAGAGTGGTGTAATTTAGAGCAGTCCTTAGGGTGATCTGAATTATGCAGGGACATTTTGATCAGTGGCCAAGATTCAAAGAAAGTGCAAAGGTTACATCCTCTCCACTGCCAACAAAGCTAAGGATTGAGCATTTTATATTTAATTGTGGTTCTGAATAATTAGTAAGGTCACCTGGATTTTAGGATGAATATTTTTGTATGTTTGTTGTGCTTCTAAACAAACAAAACAAACAAACAAACAAACAAACTTGTTCCCGGGGTTGCTGTGTTTGTTGTTTTAGAGTGATCAGTACTGATTCTGTTTTTTCCAGTCAAAAATTGTTTTGATTGTTAATTTGAATTACATTTATATTTATTTTAATCATAATGTTTCAGTGTAGTTTTAGAAATGATACCATTTTGCCCAGCTCTTTGACCAATTTGGCCAGGAATGATCCAGAAATTAACGTATAATTTTAATATATTAAATTTAATATATTTTTTACCTGTCCAGCTTCAATACTTATATTTCTTTTTCCCCCCAACAGTAAAAGAGTATGTTCTGTACATTACTACAGCTGCATCCCTGGAGTCAGGAACAGATGCTGATGTGTATGTCACTCTAAGAGGGCTCTTGGGAGACACAGGAAGAAGAAAATTAACAAGGAAAGGAGAGGATCTTTTCACCAAAGGAAAGGTGTGGTTATCATTTGTAAAGGTTATATTGCACTTCTAAGGCCTGATCCGATTCAGATTGACTTTACTGAGAGTTGGATAGGGCCTCCAGTTTCTAGCCTGTGATGGCTTGTGACTTTTAAAATGTGTAGGGGTCACATACAGATAGATTACACATGAAAGAATTCCATTAAAAAGTTTAAGATTGCAAAGTCAAGCACTCCGAACTTTGGAAATACCAGAATTAATGTTATCTGTGAAATGTTAAATTGACTGCTTGTGCATATGCATTATAATACAGACTTTAATTACATGTCAGTCAGTCTCACAGATATTTGGTGACAGCAGAGGAATGGTGAGACTCAGAAATCACATTTTCTACTCTAGGCTATGGGGAGAAACATGCTTTCAGGGTCAAGACCAAGTGGGCAATGATTCTTTTGTCCATTCCCCACAAGTGTGACCCCTTCTGCCTGTCCCTGTTCCAATCCTGATTCTTCCCTGTTCTTTGCTCCTCATCCCAGTTCTATTCCCCTCACCTAACGAGTCCCAGTCTCCACTCCTCAGACTTTTCATCCCAGTTTGTTTGACCAGCAAGTCCTAGTTTTACTCTGCATAGTCACTGCACAAGCCCTAGTCTCCTACCTTCACTCCTTGGGCCTAGTCCCATTATCCAGCCAGTTGCAGTCACCACTTCTGCCTCCTCATCAAATTTCCCCTTCTCTCCAACTTTAATCTCCAGTCACTCCCTCCCACATGTACATTCCCCATCCCCACTGGCCTCCCAGTCCAAGTTTCTCTTCTTGAGTTGCTCGTCAAATCTCAGCCTCCTCCTCCTCTAGTTCCATGTTCCAGTGTCTTTGCCCAGCCAGTCCTGGGTCCCCCCAGCACTCTGGTCCTCATCAGATACGTCTGTTCTCCCTCCACCTCTTCCCTACACCCTCTTAGTTCTCAGTGCCCATCTCCTTTCCTAGCAGTACCTGTCTCCTTCCCTGACTCCCAGGTTCAGCTTCCTTGCTCAGTCAGTCCCAGCCTCATTCTCTACCCCATCTCCAGTCCCAGATTCCCTCTCCCTGCCACCAACCTTCAGTCTCATTCTCCCTTAACAGGCTTCTTGTGTTAACATGTTCCCCTCTCCCATTTCCCCACTGGTCCAGTTCTTCTCCCCTCAGCTTTCAGAACAGGAGGTTTCTCCTCCAGGCTACATGGTCTCAGCAGTGGTGGTGGTGGTGGTCAGGGGAGGCATTGAGAGCACAGGAGAGACAGTGTCACAATTCTCTTTTCAGTTGCCTGGACCACAATTGGATCCACTACCCATAACAGCCCAGAGTTCCAGCTGCAGGAAAAGTCCTGGGGTGTGTGCCTACTCTGATGGAATCTTTGGGAATGTAGCTGCTTATATCTAAGCCAGTACTAAGCATGTGTAGTCTGCAATTTCCTTTGCAAGTGCTGGTCCCTGTGTGTATTGCAGTGTGGATATGAGCATGCACTCCATGTGCCTGGAACCAGAGAATTCTTGAAGACAGTGCACCCTTTCCTCCTTGTGCTTTCAACCAAAGATATAAAGGGCAGAGTGAACCCACTGTCTCCTCCCCTCTGCATGGTCTGGGTTGAAAACGCCAATGCCTGGAGCTTTCTTTTGATTTCTTTGATTTGTAAATATTTCAGTTTGCCTTAGTGCCTTGTACATTGCACTTTATAGTTCATCAGCTTTTATTGTTTTCATAGCTTTTAGCAGAGTGTTCTAGTTAGATAGATTCCCTTCTTCAGGGAATCCCCTCCTCAGCACGCTGTAACAAGCATTGGACTATTGGCAAAACTCGGGGCTTCAGAAACTGTGTATCCTGCCCTTCTTCTTTCTCAGTTAGTGTTGACCACCAGAGTTGTTTGTATTGTCATGGGGATCACATGCCATGGTTGGGTGTGGTATCTACTGCTCTTTTCCTAGCCATACTCCTGAGGTGAGGGAACTCTCATTTAGAAAACAACTCATGAGATGACCATCAAGACTCAGACCCAGACCAAAGAACTGCTTCCCCTATACATAAATCTGAATTGACATGGAGTGTACCTTCTTCCACAAGGTCCAACTATGTTGCAGGGGAATCCATGTCCACAGGATTCCCTCTTCCCACTTCATCAGGATCCTGCCGGGAAGGCAGAGAATGCTCAGACAAACATAAGACTTTCCCTCTCTGTCTGCTTCAGAGACATCCAACAGAACTCTGCCTGAATTGAGCAAATCTGTTCATTCAACCCCTAAAGACTAACTCCTAGGGCCATGATTTTAACACCATAAATTCAAAGCTTTACCTGTACTTGACTGCATGCCAGTGATACCCATCCCACCAGAGTAACAGCCAAGTAAAAATGTTGAGATCTACCAGTTCTGGCATGATCAGAGCTTCTACCCGTGATAGTATCAATGCTGTCTCATATACCAGCCACACAAAGCCTTCCTCTTCTCACCCCCATCAGCAGGAATGGATAGGATTTCCTATTATTCCACAGAGGTCAGAGACTTATACAGCATTGGAGGATGTCTTTATTCTTCCCGAGCTTTTGATAAAAGCCTATTCCTTCTTCCATCTACCAGTTGACGAACCAGATGCTCGAAAGATTGTCTAGGGGTGGCGTTTGTGGCGAGGGACTGGGGGCTGCAAAGGAGGAAGCCTGAGCTGAGATGTACTTAACCAATTGCTAACTTTATTGACTACAGTTTTGATTATTTTAAGTCACTGTCTCTGATTCGTCTTAGACAGTGCAGCATGCAAACAAAAAACACAACAAATAAAAACAATACAGTAATAATAAAAACTCCTCCTACAGCCAGTCCTTCTATGGTTATCTTAGAACAGCTGGTGGAGTTAATCATTAGTCTACTTATACTTAGCAACTTCTATATATGAAATGATTAATTATACCTGAAAACCTCTAAATATGGAGTGGTTAATACAACATAATAAGCAATACTTACAAGCCCAGTAACGATTACGATGTATAGACAAAAAACAACATATAGCATGCTCAAGATTCGTGCACCCCTTTCGTGATTCGGTGGGTGGGAGGCAGTCTCGGATGATCAGCTCCTCAGCCAGGCTGGACGATACGTGCCTTCTATCTTGATACAGAACCTCCCCGAGCTTAGGGCTCAGGGTGCTTTATACTATAATTTTGATATCCGGTACCATATTAGGGTTCAGCTTTAGTTGATACTATGATTTGATATCCGGTACCATATTAGGGTTCCCTTCTTTGTGATATGACATCTGCCTCAGGGCCTAGTGGTTAGTGCCTGATGCAGACATGACTGGCACAGATGAAAGCTAGTTATGTTTTTTTTTTTCCCCTGTTCCAGGTGCTTGTTAACTGGTGTATTATGACAGCTCATTTCCCTTTTTCCTATCTTGTCCTGTTTTTAGTGCTCGTTAACTTAGCTTTTTTTTCCTACTCTTATCTTCCTGGCCCAGGTGCTTGCTAAGTTCAAGTTCCGTTCACGGAGCTGTACTGGGGCTTGAAGGCCCCTGGCCCGGGTGCTTGCCAAGTTCAGTTCCATTTACTGAGGACTGTGCTTAGCACTCGAGAGACTTAAGCGGCCTGTGTTTTCTGGTGAGGGGCCTTATTGTGGCAGTATGGGCAATATGCACGAGGCCGTGGCCAAAATGACCTGCCGTACGACACCAGTCATGTTCTTCTGTAAAGGTATGCATTGACTACAGAACTTGCTTGTGCACACCATGTTGTGTTCATCATCAGACATTGGTTTTTCCATGGTGTTTGATCCAGGTCTTGTCCGTCGATGAGGGTTACAAGTGATTTATGGTCTGTTACCAGTGTAAATGAATCCAGTCTTCACAGATGTTTGTAGAAGTTCTCACTCACCAGGCAATCCTTCTCAATCTAATTATTTCATTTTTCTGCATCTGTAAGTATGCAAGAACAAAATGCTACAGGCTTCCATTCAGATCCATAGTCTTGTAACAATACACCATTTGGCCATAGTTGCTTATATTCTCACAAACTATTATTGGTTTGTTCACATCATAGTGCTTGAGAACTGGAGCTGTTGAGATAATTTCCTTTACCCTTTTGAAAGCAATTTCTTGACTTGGCCCCCAATAGCCAAGATGTGTTTGACTTTAATAGTTCATCCAATGGTTTTGTCACTGTAAAAAGACCTTGTAGGTATCAATTGAAGTAATTTACTATCTGTAGTAAGTGTCACAGTTCTGGAGCATTTGTTTGGTTCATCCAATTTTCAAATTGTTTGTACTTTCTCAGAGCTAGAACTGACCCAAAAACTTAATTGGGTGTAGGCAAAAACCTTTTTTTAACTTGTTTATCTTCAGTTCAGACTAACTAATTGGGCTTAGGACTTCATTGAGAAATTCACTGTGTTCTTCCATCAGACATCCATATATCAGAATACTGTCAGTAAAAACAACAGCTCCATTTATGTTCATTAACCATTCTGCCAACTTACTTTGTAAAATTTCAGATGCACTGGTAATCCCAAAAGGTAATCTTTGAAAGCAAATTCTCCCAATGGGTGCGATAAATGTAGTCAGTTTAGTTCTTTCTTTAGCTAAAAGAATTTGCCAGAATCTGTTCAAGACATGAGCTTGCAGAGTACTGTAGCATCCTTCACTTTGGGGAGCAAGCAATCCAGTGTTAAGAGAATATATTTTGCTCACCTCTTCTTCATTAAATCTTCTAAGAATTAAGATTTGCATTTTTCTTCATAATCAGTACCACACGATACCAATCTGCTCCTTTCTCTTTCGTGCAGGTGCCACTTTATGAATTAACAGAATAGGAATCTTGAGAGGTGTCTATACACTATATGGGTTAGTATTGTTTCTTAAAGTTATTTGTACTTCCTCTCCTGTCAGAAGTCCATCAAGAAGTCCAGTATCCATCAGAAGTCCAGTATCCGTCAAGTTCTTCTGCCTGTCTCACTAGGCTCATGTGACTGTCATACTGCAGCTGGGCAGGCTGTTATCTGTGATTAGTTGATCACATGCACTCTGAATGCATGGCTTTTGTCTTAGTGGGTTGTTCCTGTGATGAACTGACCCATGCATTGAGTCCACTCAACCCTTTATGCCTTCAGCTGGAAGCATGAGGAAGGAAAGGGTGTGTGTATGCACCAATGGAGGCTGCTTACAAGAATTTGAGTAGATTTTCATAGGAATAGCAAAAAGCACGTCCTCAACAAAAGGACCAAATTTTACTTCCCTGCCTCTAACTTTGGGAATGGTTTAGCCGTTCAGAGAAACAGTCAACAGAATTTTTTAACATGGAGAAAAAAACTTATTTTCCCTACCCTTATTCTTGGAGACATTGAATCATTTTGGCTAAGTTTTTCCCAAGTATTTCACCCTGAGGCAGACACTCAGCATGGAACATTTAAGATCATTTGACAAAAGTGAGTAACAACTGAAAATATGGTCTTATAATGGGAAGTGTTGGGAAAACTTAGGAGGGGTTATCAGCCCCAACTATGATATAATGTATATGGATGTACCTTTCAGTGTACAGCACACAATTCTTTATTCTTAGGTTAAAATATTGTGCAATAAAGAAAATATAGGTCTTTTTTTGTTCCGTGGCTTTCTGCTGGCTTCAGCCTCCCAGAGGATAAGAATTTCCCCTGTAGAGGCCACTTTGATAAAAAGCAGACCAACATAAACAGGGAATATCAGTACCAAACTATAGGCATGATCCTGCATGGTGGAAAGGGTCTCCAATAAGTTCCTCACCACCCTCAAATCCAACTGATTTCAGTGGGAGTTCAGGGTGCTCAGCACATGGATTGGGATTTATTTGAGACAGTTGTTCACAAGACAGCCCATGAGGTCTAGAGAATCTTTGTAAGCATTGGGAGTCACCAATTGTAGATCAGTGTCCCGAGTTGTGACAGGTGAAGTCCTCCTAGACCAGCACATCTGACAGTTTAAATCCTGTTCAGTTCTTAAATGAAAATGATTTTGGTGTGTCCTTCATTGGATATTTCTGTACATCATACAGCCACTACATGAGTGGACGTGTTCGAGAGGCTGTAATTAAGAGAGGCCGAAAGTGAAAAAGCAAAAATGCTGCATATCAGAATGGAGTCTGAATTGGCAAAGTTTCACTGCATGGAGGAAGCTTTTTTGGTGTTTGCCTACACTATAGGGGGGCAAAAGATATGCCTGTTTTCCACATAGGAAGTGAAGCAGGCATGTTCCTTTTGTTTCATTATTTGATTTGGCATAGTGTAGGAGTAATGTATAAATGTAACAGTGTTCTGGCATTTCTAGTGAATCTTGGTAAATATTAACATACGTTTATTTTAGAGCCTGGCATCAAATTGTTATGTCAGTTAGATAAATGATTCATAACTATAAAACTAAAAGCTCTGGATTTTGCTTCATGTCCAGTTAAAACAAAATGTCCATAAAGGTGGTAAATAAATCTCGTAAACAAGAAAGGATAAATGGATTCTGTAAGTAGGTTTCCTGCCTTAGTAGCAACATTTTTGTTCATTACATGTTCTTGGAAATTTCCAGTTGTTTTCTTCCACTCATAAATAAGCTGCAAAAAGACTCTCAACTATGGAGTGTCTCATAGATGCTGAAAGTAAAGGTGTATGGGGGGGGGGGAGCTGCAGTACCACCCACCTTGAAGTGGTTTCTATTATGTATAAGATTTATAGTTTAGTTTAATGGCTGTTAGCACCCGCACTATAAAAATTGTCCCAGCACCACTAGGCATCTTTCTAAGCCAACACACTCTCATTTTGTCAGGACTGTCATAAACAACAGCTTATTGGTGCAGAAACTGTATAGAACATAAATGGATTGTCACTATATGGAAGACACTGGCCCCTCATTCAGTTAGATCCCTTCTTCACCTGAGCTAGACACCATCTGCGGGTTACATGATAATTAAAGGCTGGATTAATTTTTAAAAATTACCTTTGTGTCCTTTCAGAGGCCAAATTTTTACCCTTATGAATGAAACAGAGAACTGATCAGGTGGTAGAGAAATTCATTTACATGAACTCCTCATATCCAGTAGTTCAATTCAGCTGACCACATGTTGCCTGAAAAACACTTTCAGATCTAGAGCTAAGTTTCTCATGATCTTTCATCATCCTTTCAGCTAAATAAACACCTGATCTTATGAGGAGCTGAGTGTCTTCAACTCCTTGCAACTTCACTATCTTGAGGTATCTGATGTCCTCTCCAAAAGGATCCATGTGGGGGAGTGAGATGGGGGTGATGTGCCCCTGTACGGGTAGTGGTGTTCAGCCCATCCCCATCACATAGCATGATCTCTTTTAGATTTTGAGATGTCTGATCTACAATGACTGAAGATGTGTTGGGAGAAAGAAAAATGGTCCTGGGAATAAATAGAGTTCAGGAAGAATCACTTTTTGGGTACATTCATACAGATTACGGCAGACTTCAGCCATGCAGAACACCATACCATCCACAGCCTCAGACCCAACTCTGACATAATAATCAAAGAGGCTGACAAAGGGGGTGCTGTAGTCATCATGAATAAGTCAGATTACAAATGGGAGGCTGCTAGACAGCTGTCCAGCATCTCATTCTACAGGCCACTCTCCTCTGATCCCACTGAGGAATACTGAAAGAATCATAGGATCACAGAACAGTAGAACTGGAAGGGACCTCGAGAGATCATCGAGTCCAGTCCCCTGCCATCATGGCAGGACCCAGTACCATCTAGACTATCCCTGATACATGTCACCCACCCTGATAAATGACACCATCTACTGAAGAAACTAGCTGAAGAAACCCAGGAGCAAATTCTCACAGACACAACACTAAAGCCCAGACCAGGGGTATTCTATCTGCTACCAAAGGTCCATAAACCTGGAAATCCTGGAAGATCCATCATCTCATGCATTAGCACTTTTACAGGAAAATTGTCTGGCTATATTGACTCCCTCCTCAGGCCCTACACTACTAGCACAGCCAGCTGTCTTCAAGACACTTCTGACTTCCTGAGGAAAGTACTACCCAAAAAACCATCCTGGCCACTGAATGTAGAAGCTCTCTACAACATCATTCCACACAAGGACTACAAGCCATCAGGAACTATAACCGTGATAATGTCACAGCACAACTTGTTGCTGAATGTTGTGCCTTAATTCTCACCCACAACCACTTCATATCTGGGGATGATTTCTATCTTCAAGTTAGAGGCACTGCCATGGATACCTGCATGGCTTTACAGTATGACAACATTTTTATGGCTGACTTAGCTCAGCACTTCCTCAGTACCTGTCCCCAAGTGCCCCTCCTCTAATTGTTCTACATTGGCAACATCTTCATCATCTGGACCCATGGGAAGGAGACCCTGTAAGAACTCCACCAGGATTTCAACAATTTCCACCCCACCATCAGTCTCAGCCTAGACCAGTTCCACACAAGAGATCCACTTCCCGGATTGTATTATTGTACAAATAAGTGATGGTCACATAAATAACACTTCATACTGGAAACCTACTGACTGCTATACTTTTTTACATACCTCCAGCTTTCATCCAGAACACATTACACAATCCATTGTCTACAGCCAAGCCCTAAGATACAACTGCATTTGCTCTAATCCCTCAGACAGACACAAACACGTAGAGAATCTCTATCAAGCATTCTTAATACTACAGTAGTCACCTGGAGAAGTGAAGAAACAGATTATTAAAGCCAAACAGATACCTATAAGTCACCTACTATAGGACAGACTCAACAAAGAAAGAAACAGAATGCCACTAGTCATAACCTACATCCCTCAGCTAAAACCTCTTTTACACATCATCAAGGATCTACAACCAATCATAGATGATGATACCTCATTCTCACAGACCTTGGGAGGCAGGCCAGTCTTCACTTACAGACAAGACCCCAACCTGAGACAAATTCTGTCCACCAACTTCACACCCCACAACAGAAACACTAATCCAGGAACAAATCCCCGCAACAAACCTCCATGCCAACTCTATCCACACATCTATCTTAGTGACACCATGACAGAATCTAACCACATCAGCTATACCATCAAAAGTGCATTCACATACACATCTACTAATGTGATATATGCCATCATGTGCCAGCAATGCTCCTCTGCTATGTACATGGGACAAACCAGACTGTCTCTACACAAAAAGAATAAATGCACACAAATCAGACATTAAGAACGGCAACATAAAAAAACTTTAGCCTCCTGGGGCATACAGTTTCAGACTTGCAAGTTGCCATTCTCAGGAAAAAAAAATTATCAAAAACAGACTGTTACAAGAAACTGCTGAGCTGGAATTCATATGCAAATTTGACACCCTGAAAAAAGGTTTAAATAGAGACATGGAGTGTTTCTCACATTCCAATAGGTAATTTCCCCTTCAGGTACTCTCACTTTCTCATCACAGTTGGAGATGAGTCACACCCACTCTGATTTAATTAGCACTGATATCACACTCCCATCTCTGTACCCCTTCCTTTTGTTAGCCTTTAAAGTACCACTGGGCTCTTTGTTGTTTTTCCTGAAGCAGACTAACATGGTTATCTCTCTGGATCTTGTCATCTTTATACAGTAGTCTGTTGGATGCCTCATACTATTTATTCATAATTTGTGAATGACTTTAATTGTCACAGATGTTACAGGCTGCTAGCATTATCATGAACCATGAGAAGACATTGTATAAACTTCAGTGCCCAGCTCTAGCCTATCACCATGCTGTTGACCTGCAGTTCCTCTCCTTCTAGAGTCCTCCATTTTGAGCTTATGTGCCCCTTGGATCCTTTGTGGGCACTGTTCTGCAGGTTGGATATATGTTCAGTCAGATAGGGAGAATTATTCATATTTTGTCTTTCAGCATGTGGTTTCTTTACAAACCAATCCACCTCAAAATAATCCAAATGTCACACATCATATGTTGAGATTAAGACTAATATTTAAAGATCTGTCACTGTCATCATATGTGCGAAGGACATGGGTGTTAAACTATTAAACTATTACAAAAAATTTTAAAAAGGAAAATCTTCATGGACATTTTTAACTTGTATTATTCTATTGGTTGCTGGACAGAGATGAGATCCTTTCTCCTGCCTATATTTAGACACCAAAACACTCAGGTTGGTACCATGGTAACTGCAGCACACACAAAAATTGTTAGCAAGAGTGGATTGTTGGTGTTCAGTTTCATGGGATGATTTATGGGTTAACAATTGGCAATGTTTAAATATCACTTTAGGAAAAATGCACACATGGCAAAAAGAGACTAAAAAGTGATCATCATAGGGTAAGCACTTATTTAATGGTCACCATTAAAAAGTCATCATTTGTCAATAGTGTCATACCATGATATATCTCAGGATATAGTTATGCAGTAACAAGTATCATGCTTCCCAGCATGTATAATCAGATATAGACTTGCTGTGCTGGATTTAGGGGGCTAAAAATAGTGGAGTAGCCTATGGCAGTATGGACAGCAGCTCGGGCTAGGCACTGGTGTAGAAAGGTACTCAGAGATCCCACATTTATGTATTCTGGCAGCTAACCTGACCTGCTGTCAGTCTGCCCCAGGTACACTGCTGTTTTTTAGTGTGTTTGCTCAAGTAGTGCTAGCCTACATCTAGCTACCCAGCCTAGGAAGCATGCTTTCAGGTGTTGTGTAAATGTACCTTATATGCTACTGTTTGCTAACCATTGGTACTTTACTGGCTTGCATGAGAAGTGTACCCAGTATAATAACTATACAGTTGCAAAGAGCTATTGATCCAAATGCCACATGTGGCCCAAGATACAACAGTCAGCAATCACGATTGCTGGGATTCCCCTGCCATTTAGTGAAAGGGGTAATAGAGACCAAGAATCACTGTGGAAAAGGTGCTGTGGAGTGTAGGATGGTGGAGGCATGTGGTTGTTAATAAAATTGAGAGCAGGGGAAAAGAGAGAGAGACCTTAACTACAGCAAATGTATGCTCAGAGCCATAGATGTCTGTGCAAAATATCAGGCCACTGTAAGGCTTTTTAGCAACACACAATTTGATGGTGTAGTTCACCCATCTTGTGTTGGTGTAGACCTCTAGGCCAGCTCACTGATAACCTGATAAGGAATTCATACAACTCTATACAAATTAGGAAAGACACAAAATGTTCCTTTTCTTCTTCAACCATAGCCTCTTCAAAATCTGAACTGTTCTTGTTGGTTGGTTGAGTAATCAACCCCAAACTTCTTCATAGGATTTCATACTCTATACTTACAGCTGTTCAGAGTTCTCTTCCTCAGCCACAGAAAATCCTAATCAAACCTGAGACAATCAGTGCAGAAGTGTGGATGCAGAGCCAGATCATCAAGGGAAAACTGTGCTACTTTCACTGACCCAGTTTGGGCCAGTCTTCCAGGGAAAGGCTTGAAAGCAATAAAGAAAATTAGTCTCTGTTGCCATATCCAAATGGTTCTATGCCCCTCTTATTGGTTGATGAAAGATAGCAGGGATTTCCTAGGTCTGCTTCACACTGAGGTCAGCAACACCTCCCTCAGAATCAACACAGCAGCCTTCCAAAAACTTGTATACATGTTATTGAAGAAGCCCTTAACCAGTGATGATGACCTTGCTAATTTTCATTCATTTTGCATAGTTTCCCTGGGGAAAGTCTGTAAGAATGGCTGCATGTAAGACAGAAGTGAGAGGTTGCCTTTGAACAGGTTAAGATCCAGAAAGAATGATTATAGGATTGGGTTTCATAGACAGATTAAGGGGGAGGTCATATATAGTCTCCTGGGCTTGCAGATGCATGCACAAACCAAATGACTTTGTAGGGAGTACTGTATTCATTTGAATCTGCCTTTCATGCCCCCTTTGACACCTGTATTCTACTTTCTTTCAGTATTTTTTTTTCTCTTTTGTATAATGTAATATGTAGGTATGAAAGGCAAAATGCTTAAATACTTTATGGTATTAAAGATATTGGAAATCTGAGGATATTGGTCTTTGTAGTAGTTGTTCATTATAGGAAATTCATTTTATATAAATCCTGTGCCAAACACTTTTCTTAACTTAGTTGGATTGCAATTACAGTCATTTTTGTAATGTCCCACTATTTCTTCTGAGACGTTATTTTTATCATAAGAATTTTTTTTTTTTTTTTTTTTTTTTTTTTGTAGATTCACTTTCACTTAAATTAAGCAAAGTGTTCAGGGTTCTCTTTTTTGCTCTAATCTTGTTACAGACAGATGAACTGTGATAATGATAAGGATGCAGAAGCCTCTAATTACACATTCATTTTCACTTAAAAGGATTTTGATTTCTTGTATGCTGAGAGATAAACATTTTAAAGTAATTATGGAAGAAAGCTGAACCCAAAAAACCCCTGAGTTACACACATACATGAATTGTGAGAAAGATGATGTCTTCTGGGGGTGAATAAAAATCAGATCCAAAAAAGAAAAAAAAAAAGTATAAATCCATAAGAACTTGAAAAGTGAGGGATTAGCCAGAACAAATCCTTTTTGTGTGTTTCCTGCCTGTACAAGAATTTCATAGTCACTGAGATTCAGAATGTAAGGGCCTGATTTCGATGTCTCTCAAATTAGGAACACTCTGGACTTCAGTGAAGCTCTTTCAGATTGAACAAGTGAAATCAGAATAATCAGGCCTCAAATCAATGGATTTGCAAATCTCAGCAGAAAATGTTCCTTCTCTAGATGCTCCCAGCTTCTTCTTTAGTGAAAGCCTATTTACATAAGTAACATTAAGAAGATGGGAAATCACTGTGCATGCACATTTTTGAAATTAAACATATGGTGTGCCTTGACTTGCCACTTGCAGTTCTTCTGGGAATATTGTCACTAACCAACTATCTAGTCTAAGCTACTGAGAATATGAAATGATTGGCATTTATAAAGGTAAACATTACACAGAGACTGTTTATTCAGAAGCTGTTGCTGCTGTTGCAACAACTATTGCTACTGCTACAAACAGTAATAAAGCTTCCAGTGCTGGCATTGAGGAATGCTGGGTGAAGCTAACTCAGGTTACAAAGTTTAAAACTTGAATCCTACACCAACACGGCAGCACTAAGAGGTGATCAGCAAAGCGTTTCGCAAAAATTGGGCTTGCTATCCATATGGCTTGTTTACAATGGATACAAGAAGGCCTGAAATGGTTGGTTGCTTGTTTTTGAAGAAATTCTTCTCTTCACTGCCAACTTTTTTTTATCTGAGCAATATCATGACTTTAAATTCTGGCCTTTCCTGGTTTTGCTGAGCAAACTGTTCAGGATCTTAGAGGAGGCATACTGTTAGTTCTTATACTTCACTTCAGGGCTGCTCAACTGTTAGTTAAGATTCCCTTTCTTCAAATAGTCAATTAATCATCGTTAAGCAGGATTATTCAGGTACACAATTACATGGTATAAATGTGCTGATAAAAGTGAATATACATTCTGCTCAAGAGATAGTGTCTCATTTTCAGTGCTTAACATGATTTTTCTCCATTCATATCTAAGTTCCAATTATGTGTTAACTACAATGCACTTTTTTCTGAGAAAAAACTAAAAGAAGTTGTTTAAAACTTCTCTGTCTCCTGCATACTCTTTCTCCCTCAACTTCCTCATGAAAGAATCAAATCTCCAGTCGGGTAGCCATTCCTTTTTCCTGATAATGAGTTAGAGTCCAGAAACAACCCCATGTGACATAGGAGCTCAGTCACACAGTTCAAATACTGAGACTCCAAAGAGGCAGTCTCAATGAACAACTCGTGAGCAATCTAGAGGTGAAATGAATCCATATAAAACATTTGCTGAACAATTGTGAATAGTGGCTTAATTCTTTAAAATGCCCTTTAATGTCGATCATGGTCAGTCTGTGAACAAAAACATGGATTAAATCTACCAGCTCAACTGTCTCCAACGTATTATTGTTTGCAGTGTTATTGTAGTTGAGATAAGAAAGAGACAAGGTGGGGGAAGTAACCATCTTTTGTTGGACCAGCTACTATGGATGAAAGAGATGAGCTTTTGAGCTAATTGCCAAGACCTGAAGAAGAGCTCTGAGGAGTTCCAAACTTTGTCTCTGTCACCAGTAGAAATTGGTCCAGTAAAAAATATTATCTACTCATCCACCTTGTCTCTGGCAAGGTGGTCTCACCTCTAATAATGATAGTTGCTTTTTTGTTCTCACTTTTAATTCATTTTTTATGATACTTAAGCTCATTTTGTCATTCAAACTTTCAAAAGAAAGCCTAAAACTAAAATGTGCTCTTGTCCACAATGTGAGTTTATTCCAGCACTAGATATTAATTGCTCAACTCACCATTTATTAAGTGTCTGAATCTCTTGCTGATCTAACCGACTCTGGGGATTCTTGAGATTCTGAATACTTTAAGACGAGTATATCAGAAATACAGAGAGGTAATAGAATGACTGGCCCATTTAAGGAGAGATGGGAACACCCAGACCTCTGCCATAATTAATTAGCTGCTTACAAGTGGGAGAGGGCAGGGCTAAGGGATCCAAGTGGGAGCTTAATGGACACTCGGATTTTGTAAAAAAGTGGCATGAAATCAGTCTAGGAGTGGGCAATGGATAGGCTCCCATGGAAGTCCTTGAGTCAGTGCCTGCAGGAGACTGGGCACTCCAGGAAAACCAGCTTTGTGAGTCTCCTTTTCTATACTTGGACAGGGAAAGAAGTAAGGAACAGAGTCTGACCACAAGGGGATAGAAAAATTATCAAATACCATCACTAACCAAAAAGGAATTTCAGTGTATTCAGATATGTTGACTGAGGCATCTTTTCAGAAAAAGATGCTGATTAGGAAATGAATGTCATAAATCATTAGTTTATATTTCCCTGAGACAATCATGGATGAGTTGCTGAGTTCTGAAGCATATTGAAGACTTTTTGTTTAAATTACAAACCCTGCTCCTGCAGACGCTTCTGCGTGTTATTTCAATGGGACTACCCATATGCTCAATGTTAAGCATGTGCATAAGTGTTTCCAAGATCAGGGCCATATTTTTCAACTTAAACAAAAGTTTTAACGTAATGAGGGAAGTGAGTCATTTGCCAAATTAATTGTTATATTCCTCTCTTAATTGACAATGCAGAGTAAGGGACACCAAAGTTCATTTGGCTGTGGGTTTATGAATACCTCCCTCAGAATTAGCTTTCATAATATGTGTTGGCCAAGAAACCATCATCCATGATGATGAGCTAACCAACTCCCACTCCTCTTGTACAATACAGAAGTCTCTTAAGTGTGTCTGTTTAGTACATTTGTTCTTCTTCAAGTGCTTGTTTCTGTGTGTAGTGCATTTCAGGTGGTGCATGTGTTCCATATACCCAGGACCAGAGAATTGTTCCTAGCAGTGTCCATTTGGCCCACCCATAGGCCACTGCTCTCCCTGTGCTCCACACCAAGGGTTTATAGGGGATTACTGCCATTTCATAGAATCACAGAATACTAGGACTGGAAAGGACCTCGCAAGGTCATTGAGACCAGTCCCCTGCCCTCATGGCAGGACCCAGTACTGCCTAGACTATCCCTCATAGACATTTATCTAACCTGCTTTTAAATATCTCCAGAGATGGAGATTCCACAACCTCCCTAGGCAATTTATTCCAGTGTTTAACCACGCTGACAGTTAGGAAGTTTTTCCTCATGTCCAACCTAAACCTCCCTTGCTGCAGTTTGAGTCCATTGCTTCTTGTTCTATCCTCAGAGGCCAATGAGAACAATTTTTCTCCCTCTTCCTTGTGACACCCTTTTAGATACCTGAAAACCACTATCATGTCCCCTCTCAATCTTCTCTTTTCCAGACTAAACAAGCCCAATTCTTTTCAGTCTTCCTTCATAGGTCATGTTCTCTAAACCTTTAATCATTCTTGTTGCTCTTCTCTGGACCTTCTCAAATTTCTCCACATCTTTCTTGAAATGCGGTACCCAGTTCTTCATTTCAGTTCCTTCTCCTCTCTTGTGGCTTGGAATACTCAGTATCTGTAGTAACTTCTTTGCCCTTTCTCTGTAAATAGTTTAAAAATTGAGTTAGCTGTAGTTACTTTGGTCTAATTTACTGGGGCAGGTTGTTAGGGTCTGGTACCTCGTTTTGCCCTCTTTTGGCAGGAGAGCAGTCCCCAGCCCTCCTGCCCTGTGTCTTCCACTGGTAGCAAAAAGAGCATGTCATTAATTCCTGGCTTTAAGAGCTGTGTGAACTGTCAGAACTCTTCATGGTAATGGATTAGCACAAGGCCTATTTGCATTGCCTAGGTAAGACTTCCAGGTGCAATACCAGCAGATCATTCATGAGGAGAAAAAAGCAATTAAGAATGTTTCAGCTCAGTAGATTCCCCATGGAGAAGTTCATGAGAGTGGAGCTGGACTCTGACTTGGGAAACCTCCCAGTACATCAGCCTGAATAAAGTAGAAGTGTGCCTTCAGGTATGCCTCCAGCTGCTTTCTGGGACTCCGCACCTCAAATCCCTTTACCATCAGCTCTCTGAAACTCAGATAAGCAGAGTCAGGGCAGATGGGGAATGGACATGAGGGAAAGTTCCTTGTCTACATCCTCCAAGAAGAGGCAGAAGTTGTTCCTATCTCATATCCAGAAAGGGAGGACCTCACTCTTCAGAGCAGGACTATTTGGTATTGGGAAGGGCTACTGGGGATATGTTGGGAAGGCCCACAGTCAAAGCTATTCAATACAGATGTCATCAGATAGCAAGACAGTGGTCTTTAATATATCAGCAAGCAAGGAGGGACTCATTTCCTTACAGCTCTTCACAGAAACCATTCCCTCCTGGAACTGGTACATACCTTTTCAAATTGCCTTGACCACCATCCATCTGCCAGAGGTTCAGAATACCGAGATGGGCTCTCTCATACACTTCTCCAGAGAGCATAAGTGGGAGAGGCAAACTCTACATGAAGATTTTGGGTGTGGGAGTCACCCAACCACAGATTTGCTTGTGTCAGATGTGAACAGAAAGTGAAAGTTCTGCTATGGAGAGGGTTGCATCCAGGCTCTCTTAGTGATGCTTCCCTCATATGATAGCCAGAAGCCTGAACTACACATTTCCCCACATCCTGTGTCAAGGACAGACAAAACAAGGTGATTTTCACAGCACATATTGGGCCCACCCATTCTAGGACTCTACATTGTTACTGCTGTCAGCCTCGCTTCCTTTTTGTTTTTCCCTGGTATGAGATTTCTTGACTCAGAATGAGTGGCAGATTCACCACCCTTCAGTCCAATCACATTGCACCACAGGTAATAATATGGATGTTAAAGCTAGAGATGGGCAACTTAACAGATGCATAGAGAAAACTGATCAGCAACAGAATGGACTCTACCAAAAGGTGCTACTTTGCAAAGTGGAAGAGATTCGAGATCTGTTGTGATCATCAAAGAATTTCCCCTTTTTGTGGTTGGATGCCAGATATGCTGGACTACCTGTTATCCCTGAATTAAGTGGGACTGCCTCTCAGCTCCCTCAGGGTTCCCATCATGCATTTGGTTTGCTTGCAGGCACCTACTTCATGTTTTCATGCCCAGTCACATTCTGGTTCCTGGAGAGATTATTTAGTGTCCTCCCTCCAGTGGTAAAACCCACACCTGCCTGGAGCTTTGTTTTGTCAACTCTGATGGGAGGGAGGGAGGCTGTTGGAACTTTCTTTGGAGGCATTCCTGGTCACAATCATGTTGGCCAGCAAAGTAGAGAAGCTATGATTGCTCATGGCAGACTCATGGAGGATCTTCTACAAAGATAAAGCATTCATGAAGCAGCACCCGAAGTTCATGTTTAATGTGGTGTAGGACTTGCACCTCCACTAAAGCATCCACTTACCTTAATTACCCAAAGCCATAGGCTAATAGGGAAGAGGTGATGTGGCACTCCTTGGATATGCATAGAGTCCTTGTCTTCTTCCTACAGAGAACATAGTAATTCAGAAGTGATGTACCCTCGCTTCATTCAGAGAGAGGATGAAGAGAGAGGCCATTTCCTCCCAGAGGCTTAATTCTCTGCTACAAGCTGAACAATGTGCCTCGTGGGATAATGGGAGGGCACAATAAATGAAAGCCCATGCAGTCTCAGCAGCCTTCTTTAAAGATGTATCTATCGTTAACCTCTGCAGAACAGCATCCTGAGGCTTTGTGCACACCTTCACCAGATGCTAAGCAAATGGTACATGCAAATGCCTTCTATGCCTCCCTGGGCAGGGCAGTTCTGCAATCTGGACTGATATACAATTCCAGGCACCTCCCTCCTTGGGATGGATGCTGCTTTGTGAATCATCTGAAGTGTACTAAACATGGGGATGAGTACTTGAGGAAGAAAGAAAGGTTGCACGTTTTGTAGTTAACTAAAATTGTTTGAGATGTATTATCCCTATGTCTAGCGGACTACCTATCCTCCTTTCCCACTGCTTCAGTTCCCTTAGGATGGCCTAGTGGAGAAAAAGGAACTGAAATGAGGGTGCTCTGGCAACGCCTTTACATCCTGGGTCTGAGCACAAGGAGAGTGGGTGTGTACACTACTTAGTAGTGCATACTCTTAAGAAAACTTCTTCAGTTCCCAGCACATGGACTACATGCACAATCTAATAGTGCACCTGAGATATGACAATACATCTCAAGGAATTCCAGTTGCTGTAAGCTGAGTAAACTTTCCATCCTGATAACTCCACCCCAAAAGTCTTTATTTCCCCTATTCCTGTCCCCCTGCCTTGCTGTTTCTTCCCCGCAATGTGAACCTTAAAGTGTGTTTTGCACACAGCTAGATTTTTTTAAATTGTACCTCTTGAAAACACTGGTAGAGTTTGAGGAGAAAATCTTACCTGTAAGAGCTATTAGGCATAAGCATGATGTGCCTGGAAAAGCTGAGGTGTTTTAGCAATAGAGGGGCTCCTACTCCTGACAGAAGTTTGGTTTTTCTAAGTCCTGTCATCTCTGATTCTGTTTGTATTTTACTGAATTACCTTGAAAATGTAACTCAGCAACTCATGGTTCGATGTCATTGGTGGATTTGTTTTCATATGCATCTATTTGTTGACGTTGCCTGTTTCAGGTGGATGTTTTCCGTGTGGAAGCAGTAGATATTGGGTCTCTGCAAGAGCTGGTTGTAGAGAAAGGAAAAGGCTCTGACTGGCAACTGGAGAAGATTATTGTGCATGACTCAACATTTCTTGGGACAATGACACAGTTTATGGCTCAAACATGGCTAAAAGATGGGAAAAAATCTGCCTCAGTATCTCTAAAAGCTACAGGTAAATGTTATTTTAGAAATATATTCAGATCATATAAATCATTCACCTTTTACTAAGAAACTAATTCCAAACTGCCAAATGCAGTTATATTTTCTGTTTCCATGAGTAAGTTATAGTATCTGATATTTTAGTATCGCATTGTAATGAAGGAAGAACTACAATCTCTGACCACTGTTTAGTTTTGGTACTGTTTGATAATCCATTATTTCATAGGGGGCTAATTTCTCCTCTTATACTCCAGATTTATATTGAGGCAAATGAGAACAAAACCTGGCATACTTTATGTAACTTGCTATCTCCCCGAGTACCAGTTATATTTTGTCCCTGATGACAGGATAAAGTTTTAAAGGTCATTGCAAACATTACCAGGATACCTAAATCCTGCCCTTTTCTATTTTGCCAAGGATAGGTTTAGATAGTTTGTCCCATGGTATTCAAGTAGTAGAAAAGAATGTCTCCATAATATTCAAGATGACTGTCTAACATACTGATCTATATACCTCATTCTCATGACATAGAATATGATATGTTGGAAATGTGTCTAGCTAGCATTCAACAGTAGTCAACAGGAAATCTCTAGCCAGAGAGAGGTTTGTAATGCTTACAAAAGCATTAATTTGATTTTCAATCTTCTTTCAAGTAGACATTCAGGAGAGGAGGAGCACAGCTGCCTTGCCATTAAAAAACCAGCAAATGAAATCAGGTAGATCTGATGCCTCAACCCCAGTATTGTATTCACTATTTAAAAATGATTATATGGGAGCTTTGTCATTACAAATTTGTAATTATGTTTACCAGTGCAGGTGACATTATCCTCCGTGTAATATTAAGAAATAAAAATATACCTTCATACATATTAGTTGGTCAAAGTACGACTAAATAATTTTGACACCCAAATATAATGAAAATAAATGTGCATGGCATACATTTTATTTTGGCTGTGTTGATGAACATATGAAAGGAAAAACATGTCTTAATCTGTCTTTCCTTTATCATGTTCCTTTTTTCATTTGTTCAGATGGCACATGGAGAATTTATTTCACAAAACTCAGTGAAGAAACAACAGAAGAATTTGAAAAGTCAGTGAAAAATATTTCTAAATTGGTCATGGTTGTTTATGGAAGCAAGGGCAAGTCAAACCCAATTTCCATGGAAAATAAAGTACATCATCAAACTGAGGATCAAGTAACATATGATGTAACAATATATACCTTTCCCTATCTTTTTAGCATCTCTTATGAAATAGTTTTTATATAGAGACTAGCCAATTAGCCCATCATAAGATGGGATTTTCAGGTCTCTCCTCCATGTTGGTTTTCTCTCCTGAGCCTCTGGTCTGTCTGTCTGTGTGTGTGTCTGTCTGTGTGTCTGTGTCTGTGTCTGTCTGTCTCTCTCTCTCCCGCTCCCTCTCCCTTTCCCTCTCTCTCTCTCTCTGCCCCTCGCCATCCCTCCCTCCCTCCCTCCCTCCCTCCCTCCCTCCTCCTGCCTCCCCCTCTCTCTCTCAGCTCTCCTCTACCTCCTGCCTCTCTCTTTCTCTTCTCCTCCCCCTCCTGCCTCTCACTCGGGGGACCACGGAGCCCAAATGACTATTTGGGCTCCGCACTCTCCATGCTGTATGGGGAGCACGGAGCCCAAATGGTCGCTTGTGCCACTTGCTCCCATGCAGTAGCCTGGCTGAGCGGTGCAGAAGTCAGCTGAGCACCACAGCGAGAGGCAAAGGAGGGCAGTGATGTTCACGGCCAGGGGGCGGGGCCTGGAGCCGCTGTCACACTGCACATCACCACTCCGCTCCCCTTTGTCTCCCGCCATGGCGCTCGGCTGACTTCTGTGCAGCTCAACTGGCTGCTGTGGGGAAGCAAGTGGCCATTTGGGCTTCCCCGTGGCGGCCCAGCTGAGCAGCACAGAAGTCAGCTGAGAGCCACAGCGGGAGGCGAAGGGGGGCGGGGTGGTGACGTACATGGCCAGGCCCCACCCCCTGGGCATGTACGTCACTGCCCCGCCCCCCTTCCCCTCCCACCGTGGCGCTCAGCTGACTTCTGCGCCACTCAGCCGCGCCGCCGTGGGGGAGCAAGCAGCGCAAGCAGCCGTTTGGGCCCCGCACTCCACATACAGCACAGGCCGCCCAGAGGGAACAGCCAACGTTTCAGCAACAGCGCCGCCCAGAGGGAACAGCCAGCATTTCAGGCAACAGCGCCGCCCAGAGGGAACAGCCAGCATTTCAGTGTTACAGACTCTCAGACATTGGGCTACTATATATATGATTAGCAAATATTCCATATGCCAACGTTTTAACAATATGGCAAGATGAGCTGAATTGTACCTTTAAGCATAGTTAATCTGTGTTTCTTTTATACTCTCACAGCTCCTGGTGATAAAGCATATCCTTGTCAACAATTACTTGTAATTAATTATGGGTATCCAAGCAGTTTATATTAACATTAAACATTCACATTTAATAGTACAGTATGTAATTTGAATTTGAGTCTGGACTGATCTCTTATTAGCATGTAAGGAATACCACTAAAGGATAAACCAATATTTTGGAAGGTACTCACTGTTGGCCAAACTCTGCTGCATCAAGGGGTTTTGCCATTGACTGCAATGGGAGCAGAGTTAGGCTGAGGCTGAACACTTTTGAAAATCCCACTATTTTTTTTTTCATCATTCTGGATGTTAATTTTTTGTTTTGTTACTCCCTAGGTATATTTCTCATCTGACTTAGGGATGCTTTATAAAGTGAGATTTGGGCTTCAGAGTTTGGGAAATAACACATCCCAGTTGTCTCTTCATCACTTTAAAATGCAGAACACAGCAAGCCTGGATACCTTTAGTCTCTCTATAAATAAAACACTTTCTTCTTCTCTTAATGGAGACAGATGGATTGAGCTCCCTGTAGAGTGGCCATTAAAAGCAGCACTTTCAGGTTGGTATAAATCTACATTAAAGAGGTTGAATGGTCCAGAAGGTTAACAAGTTCTAATAATACAACTGAAATCTTTATCAAAGCAGGATATTTTATTGTTTTCATTTCACATTCCATAAAATCTAGATTGGAATCCAAAATATATCTGTTAGGGAAAACATTATTCACGTCTTTTAATTTCTGTACCATAAAGCATGCAGCAGAAATGCATGTATTGCCTATGAACATTATGAGTCAGATAGAACTGCATGTTCCTTTCTTTGTCTGTAGTCCATTTGTACTGCTGCTGGTGTACTTACTTACTATAGTACACCTTCTAGATTTTAGTTTTCTTATGTTTGTACAGTCCAAATAATTATGCTTGTTAAAAATTAGCTAAAAAATTGTCTTATAGAGACTATTTTTTTTAGCAAAGCAGAAGGGCTTTTTTAATCTGAAACAGTCTTTTCACCCTTTCATATTTTTTCCAAGTAAGGCAGAAAGTATCTATACAATCCCAATGACACAAAATCAAATGTTTGCAGTGTTTCTGTAGCCATTGTTTTAATATGTTTTATTGGTAAAAGAGAGATATGTTATAACATGGGATTATGAAATCCCATACTATTGGTATGTATTCTGATATATAGTAAAGGATTTGATATGGTCTCGCATGACCTTCTTATCAATAAAGTAGGGAAATAAAATCTAGGTGGGGCTACTATAAGGTGGGTGCATAACTGGCTGGATAACCATCCTCAAAGAGTAGTTATTAATGATTTACAGTCATGCTGGAACGGCATAGCAAATAAGGTTCTTCAGGGGTCAGTTTTGATTTAGGTATTGGCATAGACAGCACACTTATTAAGTTTGTAGATGATTCCAAGGTGGGAGGGATAGTAAGTATTTTGAAGGATAGGGTCATAATTTGAAATGATCTGGACAAACTGGAGAAATGGTCTGAGGTGAACAGGACGAAGTTTAATAAGGACAAATGCAAAGTACTCCACTTAGGAAGGAACAATCAGTGTCACACATACAGAATGGGAAGTGACTGTCTAGTAAGGAGTAGTGCAGAAAGGGATCTAGGAGTCATAGTGGCCCACAAGCTGAATATGAGTCAACCATGTGACACTGTTGGAAGAAAAAAAGCAAACATGATTCTGGGATACATTAACAATAGTGTTGTGAGCAAGACATGACAAGTAACTATTCCACTCTACTCTGCACTGATTAGGTATCAACTGGAGTATTGTGTCTAGTTCTGGGCACCATATTTCAAGAAAGTTGTGGAGAAATTGGAGAGGGTCCCGAGAAGATCAACAAAAATGATTAAAGGTCTAGAAAACATGACCTATGAGGGAAGACTGAAAGAATTGGGTTTGTTTAGTTTGGAAAAGAGAAGACTGACAGGGGACATGATAGCAGTTTCCAAGTACCCAAAAGATTATTACAAGGAGGAGGGAGAAAAATTGTTCTCCTTGACCTCTGATGATAGGACAAGAAGCAATGGGCTTAAACTGCAGCAAGGGAGGTTTAGGTTGGACATTAGGAAAAACTTTCTAACTGTCAGGGTGGTTAAACACTGGAATAAATTGCCCAGGGAGGTTGTGGAATCTCTATCACTAAAGATATTTAAGAGCAGGTTAGATAGGTATCTATCAGGGATGATGTAGATAGTGTTTGGTCCTGCTATGAGGGCAGGAGATTGGACTTGACCTCTCAAGGTCCCTTCCAGTTCTAGTATTCTGTGATTTTATTATTTTATGATTCTTCTGAGGGGAGGCTGCTATCCACTATATTACTAAAGATATATAGCAGATGTGAGGCTAGAGTTTGGTGCAAAGTTTGGTTCATATAGAGAACCCTGCATGTTTTAGAAATCACTAAACATAGAGGTTGTCAGAGCAAGCAGCACGCTTGCTGGTCTTCCTGCACCTTGTTAGTCTCTTGTATGCTTAGTCTTTCAAAGGATGTAGATGGCTACTCTGTACCGGCAGGCTGAAGGGGGTTGATAAGTCTCAGCTGTTACACCAAACTACTGTTAGGATTGAAAGTTTTATTTTTTTCATATTTCTTATTTTAGGTATAGTAATGTAGCAATAATATAGCAACATAAGGCATATATATATAAATATGCATTTAATATTTTACAAATTAAGTCCTTTCAGTTGAAGGCCTAGTTTCTTTGTTCTGAAGTAGAAAAACAGTTCTGGTATTTTGGCTCTGTTAATAAGACTAGAGGAATTCTGCGAATGTTGAAGGCCAAGCCTTAATTGTTTAATTTGCAGCGCTTTTGCAAACAGAATATAAATGAATGGCTATACCCAAATAAAAATTTCCAAAGTGTGTGAGAATTCATCTACATAGCAAGGCTTAACTCGAAATAAGCTACGCAAATTGAGCTGAGTCAATTGCGTAGCTTATTTCGAAATAGGGAGCATCTACACAGCCCTTACTTTAAAATAGAGCACTCTTCCTCTGACTTCCCTTACTCCTCGTACAATGAGGGTTACAGGAGTCAAAGTAAGAAGTCCTCTAGCTTGACAGTATTTTGACATTATTTCTAAATAACTGCCTGCTGTGTAGACGCAGACTAAGTTATTTTGAAATAATGCTAGCTAGTTCGAAATAATGTTGCTGTGTAGATATACCCTAAGTGACATAGAATCCTGAATCCCATTGATCTTTTTTATCTATTATCTATTTCCCAGGTAAAAAGAATCTATTTGTTCATTCTAGAATGTGGGTGCTGTCCTTAACCACTTGAAAAGCCAAATTAAACTCACGGGTCTATTTTTAACCAAAAGCTGCATGCCATACATTTGTGGGTTATGACAGTTGCTAATGTTTGTCAACAGGAGTTGCAGAAGAACACTAAGAAAAAAGTCGAAAACATATAACTGCTTCACTTTTTTATTATCGCTATCAGTGTTTGAAATATTTTCTTTCAGCAGACTGTGCACTGCTGCAATGTTTAATACTGTGGAAAGTTGTTCTATAGTAGTAATATGATATCTCTCCTTTTGATCTTGCAGTGATTACATATCACATAACGGTGTTTGCCAGTAATACTTTGAACAAGAGGAATGTGGTACTGGTGACTGTGTGTGTGTATGGAACCAATGGTGACACAGGAGACAGACCTCTTCGCTGGCGATGTCAGAATCCTCTGCAAGGAGAAGACAATGAGGTATTTCACCTCAAAGTTGTTAAGTTCCTTCCTTCATTCATTTATATTCTGTTTGTAATCGTTTCTTTTCTTCCTATATAATACAGTGTATTGAATATATTTTATGATCATATCACTGGATAATGTATTTTTTAGTCATTTACAGCTCAGATGGATGCTGTTGACCTGGGAGAACTGCATAAAGTTGTCCTCTTTATCAGCAGCAAAACAAGTAAGTTATTTTTGCTAGAAACAATTACTATCCAAAGAGCCTGATCCTGCATTGCTTGCACAAGCATAACTCCTATTGAAGTTAATGGGATACTGTGCACACACTGCGAGATCAGGTCTAGAGTGACTTCTTCCAGCACTTGTTAAATTCTCATCTGACATGGCAAAGATCTAGGTCTTGACTCGTTCAAATACAAACTACTAAAGACCACATAATTGATTGCATCCAAGCAGTAAACTATTTCCTTTGCCAAGAAAAGAAAATTAAACAAATTCTCTATATCCCAGTAACTGATTTAGGAAAATATTAAATACAGCCCATGAAAATATAGGGAGGGAAGCAGCTAATGGTTTGTGCTAGGATTTACTAGTTTTTGTTTATATTCCCAGCCATGCTGGACTCTCAAGGTGCATCTACACTGCAGGGCTTAACTCGAAATAAGTCACACAAATTGAGCTACGTCAATTGCGTATCTTATTTCGAAATAGCTTTAGGCCAATAAGCTATTTCAAAATAGGGAGCATTTACACATCACTTATTTCGAAATAAAGCACTATTCCTCTGACTTCCCTTATTCCTCATACAATGCGGGTTACGGAAGTTGGAGTAAGAAGTCCTCCAGCTTGACAGTATTTTGACACTCTTTCGAAATAACTGCCTGCTGTGTAGACGCAGACTAAGTTATTTCGGAATAGCACTAGTTATTTTGAAATAGTGTTGCAGTGTAGGCGTACCCTCACTGTGGTTCTTTTAGGAATTATCTTGCTTTTGTTAAGTCAGAGGGAGTTTTGACTTCCATGGAAGTAGGATCAAGCCTTTATCTCCTCTGAGCCTCAATTTTAAGGGGAGTAATAACAATACTAAGGACAATTGTGAAGTTTACTTAATGTTTTTTAAACATACTGAGATTTTGACCAATAAATTCAATGTAAAAGCAAAATATTACTAATGATTATTAATGCAGCTAGCTACTTTTTGGTTCATCATTTCTGTTTTACACTCCATTTCAATAATAGAAGTTGTTGAATTGCTCAGAGCTGTTCATGACTGACTGCTCTAAATCACTAAATAGATCCAGTAAAACTGTGCCAAAGGATAGCAGGCAAAACAAGAGAAAGGAGGTTTTTCCAAGAATGTCCAAAAACAATGAAGGATTCTGGGATAAAGCAAGGACTTTATTTTTCATAATTGTCTGTATGAGTTATTTTTCATTGTAAAGGAGTCACGCTGTCTAGAAATTAAAGCAGTAAACTGACTGTGTAGACTCTTGCATTTTATTCCTGACAGCCATTGATTCACTGTGATCTTACGCAAATAGCTTGAAATCTCTCATTAATTAAATGTGTGTTGTATTACACACTTCAGAGAGGCAGTGTCAAGATTAAGTGTGACCAGATTTGCCACCCTTACTGATTTATAGTATTTTCATGGATTTTACAGGGACTACTCATGTAGTAAAGTACATCTGCTATGACTAAGGATGGTCAAAATGGGCCCTTAAGTTTTGGGCCATTAAGTCTTCCTTGGACTATGTTTATAAATTCATCCTTGGACTAAGTTCTTAATGGCCTTATTAAGATAATTAAAGCTGTTAAGATTCCTAGATTACTCACTATAGGGGAAAGGGAAAATATATATTAATCATAAAAAGCTAATTAGAACCAATAAGCACAGTCTGAGTAATGGGCATTATGTAGTTGCCGTGCCATAGAAGGAGCCTTGGGAAGGAACTGTGACTCTGCATTCAATCCTTCCTCTTTTCCCATTTTTTGCTGGGTGGGAAGTAAGTTGCAACATCTCTTTTGAAGATGCAGCTCATTTCACCCTTCCACTCTGGCCCGTACCTCTAGCTTACAGTCCTGCAAATCTGTGAATATCTGCTTTGTATCCATGCGTATCCGTGGATGTGGATGCTGATATCCATGGCTCATTTTTGTGGATACAGATACAAAATGTTGTATCCATACAGGACTCCACTCTAGCTGCTGTATGAGTAGCTCTCCTCAAACACTAGCTACAGGAAGAGTATCAGATGCACAGCTCCTGGTCTCCTCCTCCCCAGTCATGTTCAAAATCAGACCTGCATAGCCCATTCAGGGGGTGGGGAGGGCCTGATGCCTTTGTAAATCTGCCTAGGATCAGAGAGAAATCTTGCCCTAAATTAAAAAGTTGGCACTTAAAATGGAAATCCTCCAGTTAGATCTTTTCAGAAGGAGATGATGCAAAATGTTTGTGAAGTAGGCAGTTTAGCTGTATTTTGATTAACTAAGAAGCTTATATTTTAGTATAATAAGAATGCTATAACTGTATCATTGCCAGATTCCACATAAATCCTGAATGCACAATTGAGTATCTTAATTTTATTTTGTTTCTATTTGTAGACTGCAACCTAGATGTTAAATCTTTACATTTGAAGGAAGCACTAAAACAGGAACCTGTCTACATATTTGAAGTGAATGAGTAAGCTCAGTCTTTTAAGCTAATCTTAAAACATCAATCGGTCAATGGATCAAAAGTCACTTTTGTTATATTTAATTACTGGTATTTAGCAAAAATATCCATGATAAATTATCTCTTCAGCACTTAGAGAGAAACTCATGTTTTTAACATATACTACTGTTTCACATTACTGGATATGGTTTTGCCTTGCAGAGTATTCTCTGTGGATCCCCATGCACCTGAAATAAGAAGAGAGATCCCAATATCTTTTGTTAGCAAGGAAGGAATTGTACTCAAAAATTACATACATCACACTCTAAATAAGGAAAAAAGACCCTCAGAAATTCTGGCAGAATACATAATTAAAGTGTATACAGGTGATAAGAAGGGAGCAGGAACAGATGCCAACGTGCATGTAATTTTATTTGGGGATAAGGACTCATCGGAATTAATTCAACTCACTAACTCACTGGAACATAAAGATCCTTTTGAAAGAGGAAAGGTAAGCACTGCAGAGTCTCTGTTACATGACATGTCTGTCTCCAGATTGGACAGGTCATGCATGTGTAGGACTTTTGAAGAATTGCAGCTTCTTATTGTTTTTCATGTCACACTGTGAGATATGACCCCAGCTATCCTTAAATGTTTGGCTAGAAATTGTATCTTAAACCCTTGATAAAATATCCAAAAATACTCATCAAACCACCAAAAGAAACACAATCCTACATTTTAACCTTCTTGACAGAATGATCATGTGAGAACGGTAGCTATTCCAGGACTTCTATTGTAGTAGAAGTAGAGAATTTCTTACTTCTGGTGATTCTAATGGCCTCTGGTGCCTTTCTGTTTCTTGGGCCCACTTTTCTACAGGCATCATATAAATACAAAGGGTATATCTACATTGCAAACCTATTTTGAAATAACTAGCGCTATTCTGAAATAACTTAGGGTATGTCTACACTTGCACTCTCTTTTGACAGAGGGATGCAAATGAAGACATTCAAAATTGCAAATGAAGCCAGGATTTAAATATCCTGCACTTCATTTACATATTCGCGTTCTGGTGCTATTTCGAAATAGCACTATTTCAAAATAACAGACGCTGTTATTTCGAGAGAAAAACCTTCTCTCGAAATAACTGGTAAACCTCATTGTTTGAGGAGGGTTTTCTCTCGAAATAACCGTGTCTTAACAGCGTCTGTTATTTCGAAATTGTGCTATTTTGAAATAGCGCCAGAACACGAATATGCAAATTAAGTGCAGGATATTTAAATCCTGGCTTCATTTGCAATTTTGAATGTCTTCATTTGCATCCCTCTGTCAAAAGAGAGTGCAAGTGTAGACATACCCTAAGCTATTTCAGAATAGCGCTAGTTATTTCAAAATAGGTTTGCAATGTAGATATACCCTTTGTATTTATATGATACAGCAGGCAGTTATTTTGAAATAGTGTCAAAATACTGTCAAGCCGGAGGACTTCTTATTCTGACTCCTATAATCTTCATTGTACAAGGAGTAAGGGAAGTCGGGGGAAGAGTGCTCTGTTTTGAAACAAATGCAGTTTAGATACTTCCTATTTCGAAATAAGCTATTTCGAAATAAGATACGCAATCAACGTAGCTCAATTTGCGTAGCTTATTGCGAGTTAAGCCCTGCAGTGTAGACACACCCAAAGTGTGTGTGTTGCTGCTGCTGCTGTGCAAACATGGAACCCTTGTAGTTGCATTTGCATGCTGGGTGGAAGTATATTACCCTGTTAAATCCCAGCATTCAAGTTTGTCATGGAATCTGGTGCTGTAAAGAGTCCTGTCAGTCACAAGTGGTGTGCAGCCACATAAGCAGAGAAAATGTCACCATGCATTTAGGTCAGAGACTAATGTCCTTCAACTCCAAGCCATTGCCAGATGCTTATCTACAGAAAACTGAAAATATGTGTCATGTTATAGCCTCAAGAATCTCTGAATCATGACCAAATTCCTTAAAAAAACATTCTTCTCCTCCTCCTCCCACCACCTTTTTAAAAACACATTACACTGGCAAATACCACATAAGCATCAGTCTAGTTGTCCACCAGACAGGCTACCTTGAACTGTTTGGTGGAATCTTGCTGATCATTCCTGGCCTTGGGGCTTCCTGTAAAACAAGAAATAGAACATTCTCCCTCCTCAGATTTTCTCCTTAATGATTCTTGAAAGGCGAGGACTGTGTCTAGTCTGGGTAGTTTATTCTTGAGTTTTAAATCATTATCTTATACTTAGTTGCTGAACTCCCAAACACCCCAAACCTTCTTCATTTATAGTGAGTGAGTAACTTTGGCCATGTTGCCTGCCAGTGTCTTCTGTGGCTCTTCTTCCATATGGCATTCTCCATGAGCAGAGAGTTAGTGGAGGTGGGAAAAGTTGTTGCTGCAGCCGACAAAAGGAGCAGAAAGAGAGAGAGAGAGAGAGAGAGAGAGAGAGAATCTGCTTGTTCCTGCAGATTTAGTAACATTCAGCAACTGTGATGTCCACTGGGAGCTGACAGGTTGAAAACCTTGAAGCAATCCAACTTCATTCACTGAAGTTGCTTGCAAGGGACGCCTTTTTATTTCTCAGAGAAATGCCTTAATGAAAAAAGTTGCTGTTTCTCCTTCTGTGATATATGAAACAATATTTTGAACTAAAATGTGGAGCAATTGAGAGGTCTGACAGTAAACAGAATAAAAATCACTTATGTTTATATTCTCAGAGGCATGTTTGTGTATCATAAACCAAAATTAATAAAAGGTATTACTTCTTTATCTGGTTGACAATTCATAAAATACCACGCAGAAACATCTCTCTTGTGTGTGGAAACCAATAAAAGGGTAAGAATTATTCAAATATTACTTTAGTAGAACATCTTTCATGTTAAACTGAAGGAAGACTAGCAACACAAAGCCTATACCAAAAGACTGTACATTAGTAGCAGTAATGCATTCATACTGTCAGCCATCTAGTTTTCTTGCATTCGGTTACATTTGAAATGTCTTAGAACTGAACTAGACAAGCATGCTACTTTCCAGACTTTGACTTATTATATTTTAATAGCTGCCTCTTTTTCAATTTTGAAGTCTGACACCTTCAGGATTAAGACAAAGAGTTTAGGAAGCCTGCATTCAATTGAAATTGGCCATGATGGGACAGGATTTGGTAAGTACTCTCTGTATCTTTTCAGTATGTTTGTAAGCAGAATATAGCTTGACATTTGGAAAGACCTGTGAACTCATTGCAACTGATATAGAGCCTGATCCTTACCTGGTGTAAATCCATGTAGTAATACTGACTCCAGTCAAGACAATGGAGTCACACTGATTTACAACAGCTGAGAATATAGTCCATGGTTTAGAAAAGAAACCTATTACATTTGCATACTTTTGCATCTTTCACAGTTTGAGTCTACAATCACTATTCATCCAAAACTCCTACTAAATCCTGCAGGAGTGAGCCCTAAATGTGAAAACTAGACTGAAACATTTTTATATGTTCGTGCATTATCTAAAAAGCCAAAGTGAGAGAATGTAAGAATTGGTTTGTTTTAAGGTTTAAATTGAAGACAACAAATAGCATCAACCCATACTTAACTATGCAACATTAGTATTCCATAAGACTAGAAGTTAACAAAATAAAAGAAGTAATACTCCCAGGATATAATGTCTTGAATGTATATTGCTTTAGGGGTTTTTTTAAGTTTAAAAAGTACAATAGAAATATACAATTGGAATCAGAAGATGCCATATAACTTGAATCTAAGAAATCTGTACTGAGCTACTCTGGTGAGATTGCTTAGCTGACACTCACCTATCTGGTGTGAGAGAAATTAATTAATATTGATTCCCATGCTTTAATCAGAAAGCCAAATAAAATTCACATTTATTTGAACTCATGGGCCATTAGAAGAGGTCACAAGTTTATGATAAGTAGGAAGCACTGGACCAATCTGTGATGATGGCAGCAATTTCTGCTGACTCCAAAGTTGGACAGTTTTTTGCTATCAGTTACAACTCACCCAATTTCTTTTGTGAGTTGTATGACCTGGAAACTTTGCAGTGATTATGCATCAGATTGGGTTGATGGTTAACTTGGAAGTTTAAAAAATTATTTATTGAAATATTTATAATAAATTAAATCCCACTACTCTACTACTACTGTTTAATCTCTCCCTCAACCTTTTATCTTAATATTCCTTTTATTTATTATTATTGTTAATACAGTTACAGTGGTGCTTAGAAACCCCAACAGAACACGGGGTACTATTGTATTAGAGGCTAGGAAATTAATCCTTTCCCAATTAATTTAGTCTAACTAGAAAAGTCTGGAAAAGGAAAGGAAAGGGTAGCTGTGTTAGTCTGTAAGCCTCCTTATTCCTTGTAAAACATGTATAGAGGCCTTCCGAAAGAGGGTTTTTTCCTGACATTTGGTCCTGTGTAGACAGGCCAAATATCGGAAAATCCTCTTCTGGAAAAAAAATCGGAAGAAGATATGCAAATGCGACTGCAATTTGCATACCTTGTTCGAAACCCTCCCCCCCCCCCAGTGTAACTGTACCCTAACTGAAAAAAATAAAAAACAACGAATAGTTCTGCAGCACCTTAGAGACTAACAAAAAATGTCAACAGTATCATGAGGAAGGAAAGGAAAGATTATTATCTTCAATTTACTGATAGCGAACTAAGAGCCTGGGAAATTCACACAGGGTCACACACAAGTCTGTGGCACAGCCAGAAATTGAATCCAGGTCTTCTGAATCCCAGTCCAGCATCACTACAACCAGTCTATCCTCGCTCTCTGTCTCATTGCTCCTTACCCCACATTCCCCACATAGTGCTGACCTCTGTGCTCAGAATGGCTGTTGTATTGTCATCCACGTAACTCCTTCACTCTTGTTCTTCAATTCACTCCCTACAGCTCTTTTCAAGCAATACTTATGATGATGATTGTTATTACGTATGTTACCATGGTGTCTAGGAAACCCAGGCCTAGTCCAGGACCCCACTGTGCTAGGCAGTGTACATACACAGAACTAAAAGACTGTCTCTGCCCCAGAGAGAACACTTCCTTTCTGCTGCATGTCATCTGTAACCCCACACTCCCCTTTAAAATGCATGCCATGCAGTGTCCTGTCTTACATTTGTTGACATTGTCTAATATAGACCCCAACTTCGCAAGTCCCCCAAGCATGGGACTCTCATTGAGGTCAATTGGAGTTTGAGGGATAACAGATAAAGCCTCAAACTGTCAACTCTTAAGGACAGCAACAATGTCTTACTTTGTGTGTGTGTGTGTGTGTGTGTGCGTGTGTGAGAGAGAGAGAGAGAGAGAGAGAGAGAGAGAGAGAGAGAGAGAAATTTAATAATCATAATACACGCTGAGTCACAGGGATTTATATGAAATGTCATATCTTATGAGTAGTATCTGATATATGAAACAATTCAGAAGATTTAATTAGTGGAGTGCCAAAAGTACTTCGCTATTTTTCTAAGTGACACTTGGCAACTGGAAACTCAGAATGTTGACATTCTTACATCCTACGTTCTACGTAGTTATCAGTTAATAACCATTCATAAGCAATGAGAAACTTTAGCAAGCTTTGACCTTTTTATGCAAATAGGTAAGATTCTGTTTTGTAAAGAATTTTTTGTTCTGTTTTATACTTTTTCCATAGTTTTGCAAAACAGATTAAATATTGTGCCTTATCCCCAAAACACACAAATTATGCATAGAGGTGCCAATATACATTTTCAACAAATAATAGTATTTTTCTAATTGATTTCCAACTGTACTCACAAAATACTTTTTACAGTCAAATCCAACTTCTAGCAAACAAACACTAAGAAAGTAGCACTGTATTCACTACCGTTAAAGTACTGTGCACACTGTAATATTAAATGAAACAAAGAGTGCTGTGGCATAAGTAAACTGTGGAGCAAGACCACAGATATTTTTCCATTTGGCAAAACTTTCCAGAAAGGTACTAGTTTGTTTATAGATGAAAACTTCCAAAATGAAAATGTGAAAGATGTCTTTTCAAAGTCCTACTGGGCAGGGTTCTTCACTCCTGAAGATCATGAACTCCCTACTCTCCCCTTTCTTCCACTGTAGGTCCATTGACTTCAATGGGACTTACGTACGTGTTTCAAGTTAACCACATCTTTAAGTATTGTCCTGGATAGGGTTATTTTGTGAATTGGATCTGAAAACATGCTGATATAAGAAACATTCATACTAGCCAATTAGCTTGCACAAATCCAGATAAATTCATTAAAAAAAAAATCAACCATAAAGCCTTGTTTTCCCTTAAGAACAATGTTTCCTTATGGATTCTTTCCACTTGCAAATTCTTTCAGATTTTTTTTTAAATTACGTTGGCAGCTAATGTAGATCAAAATACATTAGCCATGTACTATGTTCTTAGATAACATTTCACACTGGAAATAAGCAGTAAAATCTAATTTCAATAATTTGTGCCATATGGCTGTGCACTCTGCTTCATTTAACTTACTAACTGCTCCTTTCAGTGCTGAAAAAAAAAAGATTTTAGGAGTAATCAAAGCTTATCTTTTTTTTCCTGTCAAAAATGTCTTGAAGGAATCTTCTTCAAAATGAAGAAAAGCTGGTAATAACTTGAATTATCCGTGTTTCAGTTTTGTTATTTTTACTGGATCCATGCAATGGTGCTGAATCACAGATGGACTGGAAAATGAAACTTTTTTCTATATTTTGTTTGCATTTGAATTGTATTAAATGTCTACTTGCTCTCTTTATTTTCTTCTATAGCAAGTGGCTGGTTTCTGGAAAAAGTAGAAATCATAGATGCATCTACAAATGAAGTATATTGCTTCAACTGCAGAAGGTCTGTAAGCCAAAAATCAAATGTCTTCATTATTTAGAATGATATTTTCTTAATAACATGTACTGTAAACTGTACATCATATTTTCACAACTGCTTTTTTAAAAACTATTCAGTCTCAGTGTCTATTTATCCATTTGGAATAGGGACCAGGGAATTTATTTAGCTATACAATGTTATAGTTGAAAGGAAGGCTTTTTCATGGAAGTGGTAAACAAAGAGAATCATAACCCATATTTAGGGGGCTTTATGAAAAAATGGCAAGGAGATTGGTTAAAATTTGTACTGCACAAGCAGAAACCCTTCCTAAATCTTAACTATTAATGAGCCTACTGATAATTTACAGCTATTCATAAATATGTGTGTTATAAATTAAAATATATTTGTTTCTCAGAAGTTGAAATGTATAACTGAATGATACCATTAGTGTGATATTTCCTGCAGTACAATGAATTCTTAGCATGTTTATACAGCTTCAAATTAAACAGTAGAAACAAACATTCGTGAAGATTCCTGTTCAGAGATTCTTCCATTTCTAGATGCAAAATATGTTAATGTATTTTAAGAAAAAAAGTAATATAAAAATTGCCCAAGTTTCCTGCTTCTAAAGTGAAGGTTATAGTTTTGTGGTTTGAAAACAGGTTTGAGAGCCAAGAAAGTCCAATTCTGCTCCTGACTCTAAAAACTTCTGTGAACTTAGGCAAGTCACTAAGGCCAAAAAATGCAACATATCTTGTGATTTTAGATGACTTTGGGCTATTTAGCTTCAGACTTTTAGGGTCTGATTATCAGAAGTGTTGAGTACCTGTAATGCCCATTGACTTCCCCTGGAGTTGTGAGTTCCCAATATTTGTGAAAAGTCCGAGGTGTCTCAAATTGAGTATCCAAAATTAGTGGACCCATGTGAAAAGGTTGGCCTTACGCTCTGTTTCCCAGTTATTCTTTAGGCAAAATAAGTTCCCATGGTAATGGGTACACTAACGAAACCTAGATAGATTATGTATATTAATATAGGACCAGGTTCTGGCCTGTGTTCATTGTTTACTGGGCTGATTGTAGTGTCCTGATTCTCAGGCTGGCTTTGCCCCTGACATTATACAGAAAAGTCAGGTCTGTGGCTCTCAGAGGCCATTACACCTGCCAAGATTAGAAGGTGCTTAACAGCACTCCAGCCATGCCTCCTTTTATACCCTGACATAGCTGCAGGAGCAGATGGTGAAAGAAGTGATTACACTGGCACTACAGCAGCCAAGAACACCCCTTTTTGCCCCCACTGAAGAGTTGAAAGTCTTAGTTATTTTATAAGCTTTTTGAAGATAAAAATGCTATCTATAAAGTAGTGAGTATTATCATTTTTACTTCATCTGTACATTTTAGCTTTGGATGCACCCCTGTTTCCACTGAAGTCAGTAGCAAAGTGTCCACTGGCTTTTATGGGAGATTAATTGGGCGAATGTAGGAATCAGGGGATTCTATGAGCCAGTAAAGAGGCATCAGATTTAAATAGTACCATTCTTAGACCCAGGAATATGATATCATGGACAACAATCTGTACATTACACAATAATCTGTGAAAATATTTTTGCTTAGTCTAAAATTCCAAAGATTTGTGCCACTCAGTGAAATCATTTATTTGTGACTTAAGTATATAGTGCTTTTTTTTCTTTTTGGTTCATTTCTGCTCCTGCTAAAGTCAATGCCAAATTTGTCACTGAAATCAGTAGGAGAAGAAGCAGGCCCTAATTTCTTGCCTATTTGTTGGATTTCAGATATACTGTCCCTAATGTACCAATTATGGGTTTTTATATTTTTCCCTCAAGGTGGCTTGCTGAGGATGAAAATGATGGACACACTGTAGTGCAGCTTTATACATAGCTGTTTTCTAGGATGCACAGTGAATATGCTGCTTCTTCAGATTCATGCTGATTTGATTAATTTGTATTTTATAATTATGAAGGTACTGTAATTATTATGTAGAAACGTCAAAACATTAGATTAACAACATCAGCAGAGATTGAACCGGTCTAATGTGAACACCCTTCTAGGAATTCTTAATAGTTGGGTGCAAATTAACTGTAAACAAAGCAGAAATTTAGAGCTGTACCATGGCTTTCAGGGTTTGATATGTGCATTCACAGGATGGGTATATATCGTAGCATTTATAAAAATCATTTTTTCTTGGTGATTTGTGTGTGTGAATCATAGTTAATACTTGTGTGAAATCTGTTTCAGGATTGATATTTATTAAGATTTGTATTTTCTCAAGATCACTTTTTAAACAAACCCATATGCCTCTTTCACCCCACCATGCGTGCAACGTCTCATTACTGCAGCTACAAAACTAACTGTGGGAAAATGATCTTTTTGGATCTATCTTCACTGAAGAATTTGCCCCATTATTTCTTCCATTTACATTTGACACATAACCTTTTGAAGAATACTGATCCAGGAACCTTTAGATCCCACTGCTCTACCTACTGAGAATCTTACAAGAGAATTTCCATGTGCTGTCATTTAGTAATAACCATTTCTGGCTCTTAATTTCTGTCAGAGAAAAGCCTTAACACCTTCCCTTTCCCACAACTCTGAATTACAACATACTCAAAATAATAAATGCATTTATGACTGAATACATTGTTATTTATGAACTCCTCTCTGTTTATATTGGTTTTACCAGTGTGGGTGCTTGAAGTGTCCATAGAAGAGAAGGGCCTCAAACAAAATTATGAAATGAACACTCCTTGAAAATTGATAGTAAACATAAGAATACAAACCCAGTTCTAGATGTGAAGTTTGCAAGGGTGCCCCTCTCTTTTTGAAGATCAACCCCAAATCCTGGATCTAAATACTTCTAAACTTTGGGTAGGTCGGCCCTGCCACTGGGAGTGTGCTTCTCAGCATGGATAGACAGACATTCTACTTCTGCTTGAGCTAGCACATTAAAAATAGCAGCGTAACCAGTGGTACCACAGACAGTGGCTCAGGCTAGCCACCCAAGCAAGCATCAGGGAGTGGATTTGTATTCAGGCAGCTAGCCCTGGCTGCTGCCCATGCTACCCTCACCTATGCTTCTATTTTTAGCATGCTAGCTCCAGAAGAGCTAGTGCATGTCTATCTACCTGAGCTAGGAAGCGTGATCCTAGCTGCAGTGTGGACATATCCTTTGAGGGGTTTAAAATCTATTTTTAAATCTGAATGTTCAAATGGGCCTCTCTCTCCTCCAGAGCACCATTAGACGGTATGCAATCAGGGATCACATGATGAATTTGTTATACTGCCGAAATTAAATTTATTGTAATATATTCTGATGAAGTATTTGCATGTTTGCATTTTTTAAAAGTCCCGTGTTTTTTTTTTCATGCTATTCTTTCAAATAAGGTATGTTGGCTGATATGTTCATGAGAAATGAAACAATAGCTATTTTGATTAACACAAACAAACAAAAAAACCCACCTTATGGTTATTGCAAGTTGAGTTCTATTTTTATACATTTTGTTAGGTCATCACACTAAAGATCTACTATATGATGTGATCTGACTGAGCAAGAAAACAGGGTCAATTTAGCTCTTCAAAAATACTCTTTGCGCTTGCATTGCTAACATGCACGCTGGAATGGATTTAAAACTGTATCCCCAGAGTGCACAGTTCAGCTACTTAGAATCAGTATTCATTACACTGAATCACTTTGTTGTGATCTATTATGTGATTTGTTTCATTATTATGTCTTTCATTAATAGTTTGTAATACTATTCTCTTTGATGCCATTGCTGATTTATCATGTGTAAATAATGCCATCCTAATCTGTTTTTCATTACTAATAGTAAATACCTTCTTCCAGTAGCTGGCTTTCTTATTGAAAAATGATTTCCGCTATCTGAACAGTATACAATTAAATGATTCAATTCACTCCTCTGGGTGCAGATGAATGCAAACTATGGCCCCCGTGATTGCAGGGACAGTAACACAAGACGGAAGTGATTCAATACAAAGGTTTGACACTTCTACCTTGACAGGACTGCTTTAAGTATCACAGGAGTCTCAGTAGTAGAAGCTGCCTAGAAGATGTTCTTAGTACAGCTAATGACTTATGACTCAAGTCTCATTTTCAAAAGTGATTGAGGCACTTACTAGCCTAAATCTCATGGACTTTAAATGATCTTTTCTTTCAATATCCATTGATTTTCCATTAGACTTCCGGTAAGTTTGCACTACAAGCTGTAGATACATGCTACTACAATGAGTTTTTTTCATGTGTAATAAATTCAAGAGGCGGTAGCTAGTTTGATGGAGGAATTATTTTGTTGACATAGCAGTGTCTATTCTAGGGCCCAGGTCAGCTTAACTTTCTCTCTCAGAACTGTGAATTTTCACACGCCAGAGCGATGTAACCAGGTCAACTTAAATTTTAAGTATAGACCAGGTCTCAGGCTCACAAGTGCCAAAGGTCCAAGTTTTAAAGGTATATAGGGGTTGTTGCACTCAGCATTGCAATGCCTAACTGATTTAGGAGCAAACATCTAATTTGCAAAAGGAATTTACACATTTAGGAGTCTAAGCCCACTGAGAGTCAATGGGATTTAGACTAAGTGCCTCAATCTCTTTTGAAAATCCAGTTTATACTTCCGGGTCAGTTAGGCATTGCAATGCTAAGTGGAGCAATGACTAAATACTTTTGAAAATCTGGGCCCCAGTGATTAGCTTTTCAAAATGTTACCCCTGGTGCTTGAACGTCTACTGTTAATTATGTAGAGAAGAAGTTTGGCATACTGCCTCTACTAACACAGGTCTGAAAGACCATAGACTGTTTCTGCCATTGTACTTGGACTGGCATTAAGTGCAGTGTGGGGCAATCCCTTCTTCTGACTCTGGCCTGAATGCTTCAGAAGGACTAGTGTTGAGTGCCGAGGAATTCCAAAGCAAAGAACTTAAGACAAAATGAAGGCTGTATGTATCAGGAGAGTGCTATTCAGTTTAAAGAGTGCTAGAATATTATATTATTTTTTAAAAATTCAGGCACTACATAGTGAAGATTCAAAATGAATAAACATGTCACCAGAAAATTAGAATGCTGTGCCTCATAAGACCTAAGCATCAGGAAGTCTGGAAACTCTCAGTTAAGATTACGGTAACAATCAACTTTAATTCTGCTTCATATCTCCACTTTTCTTCTTAACTAACTTTCATGGTATATATATATGAATTACAATACAATATTCATTTGCTATTGGCTCTGATATAACCTACATCCACATTAATGGCCTTTTAAGGCACAGGAATACCTAAGGCTTACCTTGCTAGGGGGCGTTAGGATTTGAAGGACTATGACTTTGAAAACTAATTGTCCAAAGTCATATTCTGATTGTCTTGTTGGGCTCATGAGTGCTTTCACAATTGTACAGTCAATCCCAATGCTGCACTGAAGGATTCTCTTTACCAAAATGAAAAAAAAAAATCATTTTACCAAGTAGGTAAAATGAATGAACCAAAAAGGAAATTGAAAGTAATAATCATTTTACTTTCATATTTGCCTTCTAATTTAACAAAATGGTTGCTTACTGCTTTTGGAGTGGGGAGGGCAGCGAAAAGGTTTGTAACATGGTACAGATTTTGCCTACAAATGTATCTAGCCCCTATAATTCCCCATCCTGTTCCTGCCTCTTCTGTTATCTCCAATTATGCATTTCAATGTAAAAGATAAATCAATGTGGAGTCAAGATTGCTGACATCCCTGTCTAAAGAACATACACTAAAACCTGAATTAAAGTTCTTTCACAAACTTGAGAAGTCACTTCCTCTTTCATATGTAACATTCCTGTCAATGTACTCACATAAATAGGAATGAGAAATCATATTTCACATTACAACCTATACCAAGACTACAAAACATTAATTTAATTTTTCAGTGCATATAAGTAAATATATTTACATGCTTAAATAAGCTAGGTGGTTTCTGAAGAACTCTATTAACATTATAAGCCTGATGCAGCAAGATACTTAAGCCTAAATTAAAATACATGAGTAGTCCTATTGACATCAGTGGAGGGCTACTGCCATACTTAAATTAGGCACGTATGTAAGTATCTTGTTGGTCTGGGACCTATATCTTTACAGTATATATAATTTGTGTGTGTATAATATGTGCCTCTGTTTGTATAAATAATGAGGAGTCCTATGGCACCTTAAAAACTAAGGGTATGTCTACACAGCGTGGCTATTTTGGGATACCAAAGGTATCCCGAAATAGGTACCCTGCATCTTAACAAGCTACCCGTTATTTCAAAATATTTTTCAAAATAACAGGCGCGCTATTTAGGCATCCCTGTAACCCTCATTCCATGAGGGTTAAAGGATGTCTCGAAATAGTGTGTTATTTTGAAATTTGGTGCTGTGTAGATGTGCCGAATTTCAAAATAAAGTATTTTGAAACAGAATCAAAATAAGATATGCAATGTGCGTAGTACAAATTGCGTATCTTATTTTGAGTTTAGGGTGCTGTGTAGACGCACCCTAGCAGATTTATTTGGGCGTATGCTTTTGTGAGTAAAAACCACTTAATCAGATCCATGCATCCGATGAGGTAGTTTTTATCCACAAAAGCTTATGCCCAAATAAACCTGTTAGTCTTTAAGGTGCCACAGGATTCCTTGTTTTTTTGCACATACAGACTAACACAGCTACTCCACTGAGACTTGTATTTATATACTCATACATATGCTATGCAAAATGAAATCACACAAAAGTAATGGATACATTAGCAAACATAATATATATATATTACCAAGCAAAATAATTTCTGAAACCATAAGAAAATTTTTAGGAAGACCTTTGTAAATCTATACAAAAGATTACATTACAGAAATGACTGATGCCTGTTTTATGAACTTTAAAGGTACATTTTTATTTCAGAAATGTTTCCATATGTACATCTTCATTTGGTCCTACAAAAAGATTATATTCATCTAGACTCAGTAAACAACATATGACATGCTAATATCCAAACAATATATTTAATTTGGAAAGTTATTAGTTATTTCTTAAAGTGAACGCTGATAAGAAACAATACTATACATGGTTAGAATTAATGATGTCATGAATTAATGATGTCATGAATTCTGATTTCTTATTTGTACATAGAAGTGAGTTGGTTGTCAGGGGCACATCAGGCTCTCAGTGTGGTTGCTAGACAACCCAGAAAGTTCAGCTGGGCTCACTGACCCCTCCAAAGGGTTACACTTCCTGACTGGACAGTGGTCTGCTGCATAGCCTCAGAGCAGCAGTATAGTGGTTGCTGGATGCATACTGTGCCTGCATCTGTGCTTATGTTTGCTTCCTGCTCCCAGCCCTGTTCTGGTTTCTGGCTCCAGCTCTTGGCTACATCCCTGCCTATGACTCTGGCTTACCCTTGGCTTAGATTTTGACTTCTGAATACAAATATACTATATGTATATTACCAAGCAAAATAATTTCTGAAACCTCATTTTGATTCCTGGTTCCGTCTCTGACCATGAGTCTGGCTTACCCTTTGGTTTAAGTTTTGGCTCCAGTTCTGATCTTTGGCTTGGCCACTTAAACCTGATTCTGTCTTCTTCCTTGCATGGATGTCAACCCCCTGGAACTATGTGTGTCAATACTGGAACTGTCTCCACATCCACAAGGCAAGATCCTGGTCTGCCAGCTAGGTAGGCTGCTTATGCCCCAGTGACTTACATTTATTGACTGAAATACTCTATTGGCTTTATCATAACAAAAATGCCTTCCCCCTTTACAGTAATATGTGGAAGTCATAAAATAGATTTGTTGTCACATTAATTGAAATACATGAACAATGTCAGGGGGAAATGTAAATGAATCCTTTATTGTATAAATATGAAATTTAACACACATACTATTCTGCTGACTTTCCCATTATATATACGTGTTAATTTGTAGTTTAATTTTTAAGCTATGTCAGATTTAAAAGGCCCAAACTAGTGAATATTGTGTAGCATGATTATTTGAATTGTTTCTAAAATTAAACTTAAAAAAAAAAAGAAATGCAGTTGGTAGACAGGCATTCGTCAAAATCGGGCTAAAATAGAATCCTACTTACTGTCTTAACGATGGAAAAGCTATTGAAGCTCTAAGGTTAAAGCAGAAAGTCAATGATGCAAGAGAACAGAAGACTTGATTCTCTTTAGTCTTATGTACTTGGTATCACACTGGGAAAGCCAGAGCAATGCAGTGGAGACTCAGGCAACATGGATTATCTGTGGAAGGACTGTCTCATCCTTCCATATATAAGGTATCAAGAGATGAACGTTAGTTGAGGTATAACTGAAAACACAAAGCAGATTTATCTGATCTGGAAAAAGCTGCTTCCATATAGGCTAGAAGAAAAGCTAGAAAGGAATATCACTCTCAAGCAAGAGGTCATGACTGTCAAAAGTATTGCCAAACAAAGGGAAACAGCTTTGCTAAGGGTATTGATCTATGCAAGCAAAATTGACTAATCTTACACAGTACAAGGCTAACCTAAAGGCAGAGTGAGGGAACTAAGAGCAAAACCAGGAATCAAATGCATTAAATAGATAGAACTACTTTATCTAGCTACATAAGATTGTAAGGAGAGCTAATTTGTGAGAATCTGAAAAAGCTAGAAAATACTGTAGAGGAAAAGGAAGTAGACATATTTTAAAGAGAGCATTTCCTTGACATCTGGAAATGAGTTGGTTAAGGCCCTTGTTCGGGAACACAGAGAACCAAGCACGAAAGCATAGGAATAAAACAACTTTTCTTAAAATAGAAAGATGATTTGAGAAGAGAAAAAGAAAGAAACAGATGTTCAGACCTATAACAAAGAAAAGCAAAAGCAAAAGATATTGCACCCATGAAAATAGAGCCCTGGAAGAGTTTTTGCGAAGAAGAAAAAGTCTGCTTTGCATGGTTTATAAAGCAGGTGTAATGATGGCTGTAATCACAGTAATTACCCTTGAATTATATTTCATAATGAATAGAATAAGATTCAAAAGTGATCTTGGTTTCCTGAATGCACACCAGTTTATATACTTTGAATATGCTAATTTCCTTGCTATAGTGATGCAACTCCATTTAAGATGCACCAGTGTAACAGAGTAAAGAATTTAGCCCAATACTTCAATAGATACTAATCCAGTACTTACATATTGCTTGGGATACAAAGTAGAAAGCATCTAGTTGATAAGAAGAAAAGGATGAAATGGCCCCAGTAGTGTAAAGGGGCTTTATATATTAGATGTAGATTTAGGCTTACTCCCACTAGAAGGACCCATTTAAACCTCAAAGGGGACTTACCGTACATAGCAAAGCAGGTGCACAGTGCCAACAGCTGAATGTAGAGAATTATACTACTCTTCATAGAAAGGGAGTACTAGCCTGCTCCACCAGGAGTGAGAGAGGGAGGAGAAAGGAAGGGGGAGGGAGGGAACAGAAAGAGACAGAGGGAGATCTCTTGCATTTCACAGTTCCATGGCTAGAACAATGAATGAAATGAAACTTTACCCTGTCAAAGGAAAAAAGTCTACTGACTTCCAATATGAAGGGGCTGAGTCAAAGTGCACAATGGTTAACTGGAGTCTTTCTGTTGACTTCAGTGAGCTTTGGATCAGCTACTTGGAGTCCAATCCTGCCCCTTTTGAAGCCACAGGAGCAAAGGTGGACTTTTACAATGTAGATAGAGAAAACAATTAGTAATAAACTTACCAATCCCCACCGCAACTCCAGCCATTTCCTCACAAATCATGTGGAAAGAACTCTCAAGGGTCTATGGAAAGAGTGAATGCTGCTGCGAAGCATTTTATGCCAGTAAGAGATCTGCATGCTTAGATCTTCTGAGCACCATCTGGGCCTAAAACAGGTAGTTGATTGCACACAGTTTCAAATACTATATCACAATATAATCTCAGATATATATTTATAACATCTTGTACTACTCTATATGCCAAGCACAGTCAATTAAAGTCACTTATATTAAAAGTCCACACTAAACTTATTTTATTAGTGTGCAAACATAATAGAATAACAGTTGCAATCTGCTGACATATTTGGTAGTGTAACTGGCTATATATTTAATTGCATTATCCATTGACATGGGAATCTAGAGTATAGCAGCACACACGTGCTGACTAAGGGTGTGTCTACACTGCACCCAGAGCTTAAAATAAGCTACGTGATTTCAGCTATGCAGATTGCATAGCTTATTTTGAGTCAATAGCTTATTTTGAAATTTGGCGCTGTCTACACAGCACTTATTTCTAAATAAATCACTATTCCGAAATGCCCCTTACTCCTCGTGGAATGAGGTGTACAGGGACGTTGGAATAGCGAGCCTGTTATATTTTGAAATAATGGGCATGCTCGAAAGATGTGGAATAGCTATTCTGGGATACGTCAGGTATCCCGAAATAGCGCTGCAGTGTAAATGTAGCCTCACTTATTAAAGTAGATATCTTTAGAAAGAAACAAATTTACATAAAAAGTCTAAGACAATAACTATATGAGGGACAATTATAAGAATGAAATCAGTGTAGGCTTACAATGGTGAGCAGAAATTAAAAGCATATCTATATCTGACTGTCTAAGATTGCAGAACAAGTGAACATTATTTGAGAAACATGATGTGATCCTATCATTAAAGACTTTATTGTAATGCATATGCTCAAGGGGGCAAGGTTGATTTTAAGTGTGGCAATCATAACCTTACAATTCCCTGACTTTTAAGTGCTCAACCATATAGCCCTTAACAGTCTCTTAATACCCATAATTTAAGACAGTATAATGTCAGTTTTCAGAGATGTTAAAAATAAGGGTTGTCTGTAGAACCAAAAGTTCTTATTATACTCAGCCTCTGATCAAAATTTTGAATGCATAATTAATTTGTATTCTTATTTGTCAATATAAATGATTCCACTTCATTCATGCGTTAGGCACTTTACTAAGCAGCAGGTTTACCATTAGAATTTCCCATCGTGTTTTAATTAAGGTTTCTATTTGGATTTTTCTAGCAATATGATTAATGTGTTGGCCGCCTTAATTAGAAAGGAAAAATATAGTTAGGAAAATATATCACAGATAAAGAAGACCGTTAAATAAACCTGTAATTCAGAACATAAGATCAGGATACCTAGAAAACCAAAATACTAGCACCCAATATTGACCTTCACGTGTACACTCCCATTGATGTCAGTTAAGTTACAGCAGGGCAGTTGTCCTTCCTTTCCCAACTGCCCCTTCCCACACCGAATTCAGAGCTCTTACGGTATCTGTAAGGAGTGGCTTGTTTAACTGAGCCTTGTGTAACTGTTTATCACATCCTTCTGTGGCTGAATTGTGGTTTTTAGCGAAAAACGATTAATCAGATGTAACCTAACCAAGCAACTGTGCATATACTGCCACCTTTGCGTTGAAGCAATTAAAGCAATATGATGCTGTTGTACTGAGAATAACAGTATAACAACAACCACGCTTTCAGGAGGCTGGGCTCTAGCTCAGTCGCATGGCCAAGTCAGCAAGGCCTCTACTGGTGGTTAGCAGCGCTTTGTTGACAAGAGAAGTGCTGGAGTGGCCAAGGGGGAGAGATTACTGGAGCTGAAGCGCATGGTGAAGAGACGGGATCAGGCTTTAGGTTGCTGAAAAGTGCAAGCTCGGGGGCAGGGTCGGCAAGGGAGCGATTTCCATTGCAAGCCCCGCTTGCGCGATGCCCTAGGGCCTAGCCTACCCGCCAGTGCTTTGGTTGGAAGACGAAAAGTGCAGCCATCCGCTCAGCTGCGCGGCTCTAGCTGAACAACCCATCGGCCAAGGGAGCGCGCGCAACAGTTCTGGAAGCAGGCTCCTTTTCGCAGCAGAAACTTGGCTGGGAAATGCTGGGGGAGGAGGGAGGGAGAAGAGAGGGGAAGTCCCGCACGCACTGGTCTCGGGAGTTACGCTAGGCCAAGGGTGTCTCTGGGTGCGGGACCGGGCGGTGTCTCCAGCACTGCAACTCGCGCTGCAGTTTAAGACTGACGGGGCCACGCAGCTGCCAAAGCTAACGGGTGTGACCCGTTCCCTGCGAGGCGGGAGGGTATGACTTATATGTGCGCTGCCCCAACGCGTTCAGAGCCGCACCCCGGGAGCAGACAGCGGCCGGAGCTGGGGCGTGGCGCTTCCCGCTATCCGAAATACTCGGCCATACCTGGCCGGTCAATGTCTGCAGGGAGCCTGCGCCAGCCACGGCCACCAGGTTCCAGCGCAGCCTCGGGGCGCAGCCTCCTTCACCTTCTCCCCTCAGCCACCCTCGCTCGCGGCCAACTGACCCAGCCTCTAAGGGAGCAGCCTTGCCAGGCGCTCCCCGCTCAGTCAAGTGACGGCGGCAGCAGCAGCAAGCGAACAGGGGAGCTGCCTGCTCCCCATGGCAGTGTGCCCCCTCCCGGCAGCTGCTGCCGGCGCAGCGTCCCCTCCCACCCCTTGTGGCTGCTTCCAGTGCAGCCCCTCTCACCCCGCACTGCAGCGCCCTGTGGCTGGCCGAGACCCCCGCCCCTCCCCTGCACCGCTCTCCTCTCAGCCAGCCTAACTACCCCGCCCTTGTCTCCCTGGCGCTGCGGCTTCTCCCGGGACCCTTGGCTCAGCGTCCCCTGGCCTCTTCCGGCTACACTCCCGGGTCCCCAGCACCTCCCGTCCTCGTTCATCTGCGCAAGCAGACAACTGGGTGTCTCTTCCATGTGTTCCTGAGTCTCCCTCCAGAGCTTCCACCCAACACTTCCCCTGTGATTCCCCGCCTGCCCCCACCACCTACCGCGCCCAGTGATCCGCCATCCCCCTGTACGATAACTCCATCCTCCATCCCAACCCCTGCCTTCCCCCGTGTCCTCCATCCCCGTGCCTAACCATCGTCCTACACCCCAGCCCCTGGCCTGACAGGTGATCTTCCATCCCCCCCCCAAACCTTCCCTTCTCCAGTGATCCCCCACCCCGTGTCCTTGCTCCTGAACCTAACCTCTGCGCCCCCCAGTAATCTCATCCCCGTACTCGATCCCCACCTCTCCCCAACCCCTGCCCTGCCCAGTGATTTGCCTCTGCCTTCCGCTCACTCCTGCCTCCACCCCAACTACTGCCCTGCCCAGTGATCCCCAACTTCCCCCGAAACCCTTCACCCCCAGTTATCCTCCATCCCGGCTGCCCTAACCACCCTCCTACACTCCAGCCCCTACTCCCCAGTGATCCCTCATCCCCCGTACCCAACCTCTGCGCCCCTCAGTAATCTCACCCCCCTCCGCCCCCGCCCCCGCCGTGCCCGATCCCCACCTCCCCCCAACCCCTGCGCTCCCCGGTGCAATTCCTGGCCGCTCTCCGCGCCCGCGGACAGGCAGGTAGCTGTCCCCTCCCGCGGCTCCCTGCCCCCGCGGCGCTGGTGCCCGCCCCTCCCCGCCCGCGCGCCGCGGCTGGTGCGGGGGGCGGCGGCGGCAGCGAGGAGGAAGGGATGAGGTCATCCTCTTCCCGGCGTCAGTCAGCTGGGTGGCGGCGGCGGAGGGCGGAGGGATGCGCCGGGCCGGGGAGCGGTCCCGCGGCTGCTGCCGGCTCGGGCGGAGCGCGCGGCTGGCGGGGCTCGGGGGCTGAGCGTGGCTCCCCGCAGGCAGGCGGCGCTCCAGGCGCGGCGGCCCCGGGAGGAGCCGGCGGCCCGGCCGGCAGCCGGGCAGGGGCGCGGAGCAGAGCGGCGACGGGGGAGGAGCAGGGGGAGACGCGGGATAAAGGCGGGCGCGCTCGCTCTCCCCGGCGGCGGGGCGGAGGCATCATGGCCGCGAAGTCGGACGGGCGGCTGAAGATGAAGAAGGGCGGCGAGGTGGCGTTCACGCCGCTGCAGAACTCGGACCACTCGGGCTCGGTGCAGGCGCTGGCCCCGGGGCTGCCCTCGGACGCGGGGCCGGGCGGCGGCGACGACGAGGCGCCGGGGGGCGGCTGCTGCAGCGGCGGCGGGGACTGCTCGGGCGGCGGCTCCAGCTGCTGCGGCGGCGGCGGGAGAAGAGGCGGCGGCTCCCGGGGCTCCGGCGGGGGCTCGTCGGCGCTGTGCCTGCGGCTGGGCCGGGAGCAGCGGCGCTACTCGCTGTGGGACTGCCTGTGGATCCTGGCCGCCTTGGCCGTGTACTTCGCCGACGTGGGCACCGACATCTGGCTGGCGGTCGATTACTACATGCGGGGCCAGCGCTGGTGGTTCGGGCTGACCCTCTTCTTCGTGCTGCTCGGCTCCCTCTCCGTGCAGGTGTTCAGCTTCCGCTGGTTCGTGCACGACTTCAGCACCGAGGACAGCGCCGCCACCGCCAGCCACTGCCCGGCCGCCGAGAGCAAACTGCTGGTGAGCAGCGGCTCGGCGGCCGGGGACATGGACGCCCCTCGCCCCTGCACGCCGCAGAGGCAAGCGTCCAACGCCAGCAAGAGCAACGCCACCACTGCCACCAACAGCAGCAACAGCAGCAGCACGAGCGGCGGAAGGGCTGGCAAGAGCAGGTCCGCCTCCTGCGCCTTCTGCATCTGGCTCCTGCAGTCCCTCATCCACATCCTGCAGCTGGGGCAGATCTGGAGGTAGGGCCCCTTTACTCTCTTACATCCCCTATCGGCCCGCGGGGGAAGGGGGAGAAGCCAGGCGGCTCGGCTCCTGCCCGTCCTCTGATATAGTTCGGAAGATGGGAGGGCGGGAGGGGAGAAAGGGGGACTCCTCAGGCTTATTTCATTGAGTTAAAACTTGCATTGCTATTAAACTTTCCCTCTTTCTTTTCCGGAAGCAAGTGACCCTGTAATTAATGTAGTTGGGGTGTATGCCGCTCTCTGTAGCTTGGATGCAGCAGCTGGATTAGAATATTACCCACGCTAGTTAGCTCCTATGTGTATGCGGAAACAGGGTTAAACCTTTTTATTGCCACCACTCACAATACTATCCCTTTCCCAGGGGCTGAGTAGGTAGACAATGAATATATTGCATATCCCTATTGGTACACTGTTTTTTATTTGGATTGTTATTAAATATGCAGTGTGACCATGCAAAAAGTATTGGTAACTGCCTCTGGAGGACTGGCTGTTGTAATGTGCTCAGGTGATTTGGATGGCTGTGTCATCCTGCATGGCTCTAGAGGAGGTTGGATGACCAGAGAGCAAGTGTGAAAAATCAGGCTGGGTGGGTAATAGGGTCCCATTGGGGATGGGGGAGAAAAGGATCTTATATAAGACAAAGCTCCCACTATCTGGATGGTCATGATAATATCAGGACATTTTGTTATCTTAAGAAGAAACTTAGTAAAAATCCTAAAAAGTAAGGTAGTGGTAAGTATGGTAAGCCTGCTGAAGTTTTAATGCCAGTGGGCATTTAAGCTGGTTGTTTAGTTGTCTTCTGTTTGCCATGTGCAGTTAGTGGCATTACACCCAGATTACATCAACTTGGAATTCAAAACATAATACACCTCCAGATTTATCTGGGGGATCCGTGGAGAGGGAAGGGTTTTAGGGATGGAGGATCACTGGGGAAGGCAGGGGTTGGGATGGAGTTATGGTACAGGGGGATGGTGGACCACTGAGAGGGTAGGTGTTGGGGGCAGGCGGAGCATCACTAGGTGGGGTAGGTGTTGGGGGCAGGCAGGAAATCACAGGGCAAGAGTTGGGTGGAAGTTCTGGAGGGAGACTCAGGAAAAATATACCGTAATTGATACTATCTAGAATTGTCTTCATATCTGCACATATGATTAGAGAACTTCAGAGAGTGAAGATTACAGCTAGAAAAAAGATGCTCTGCCTAGGGGATGTATAGTCATATTGTTGTGCTTGGAAAACATATACTTACATAACATCTTGTCCTAAAAATCATGTTTTCCGCTTATCATACATCATGTATGGTGAAGAAATGTTTCTGAAAACTTTTGAATAGTTATCTATAATGTGTTCATGGAAAGGTCATGTTACAATTGTTTATAGAAGATATGGTACTTGACTGAAAGGACATGTGCACTGAGTATCATCATTGGTATTCAAGTTTTTGGCAAAAACTATACCATAGTAACTGTATAGTTTCAAATGCTGAAATGCTATTAAGTACCATGTAGCTTAAGTGTTCAGATAGATACTGTCTTTTCTTCATCCCTGAAAGATGTTTTCTGGAGCTGAATTTATATTCTTAAAACAGATTTTTAAATTGAGGCATAGTAATTTGGAAGCAAATTTTACTAGTGTTTAAAAAAGCCTACTTTTGAGGAAGCATAATGTATGCTGTTAGTTACAATTTCAAAATAAAATTATGGTATACAAAAGCTATGTTTCAGATATGCTTAAGGTAGCAATCTATTGAGGCAACGGTCAAACAAGTGTTATTGAAGTTTCCTTTTTTGACTGGTAGAAGGTGTATTTTTAGAACAGGTTATTTTATTAGCATTTATTATAAAAATATTTCCTGTTATAGTCACATCATTTAATAAGAATTCTTTTATTATTTCTGTTTCATATTTGGATTCAGTACATGACCTTTTAATGTTCTAAATTTGGAATTTTTAACTTCCAGAGATCTCCCTTTTTGATGAGAGGTTGTCCCTTAACACAATTTAAATCTAACTGTGGCCTTTGGATACTACTTCAATATAAAAATATTAAATAATAATCTAGAGAGTTTGCCACTAGTAAATAGATCAAGTTTCCTTTTTTCATAACAAAGTCTTGAATATTAAATTCTGTTTTTCATAGAAGTGTATTAAATATTATTTTTCATCAAATCTGTGCTGGGACTAATCCAGAATCACAATGTTTTTTAAACATTTACTGACTGAGAAGCAAATAGAATTTCAACCAACAAAATATTTGTTCAAAATTGCTTGTGCACTTTCCCCATGGGGGGCTGAACTCAGGACTCCCAGTGAGGTGCATCATAATTACTATTTGGACCCAATCTTGCAAACACACAAGTATCTTTATGCACTTGAGTAATGCCATTGAGTACAATGACACTATTCACAGGTGTAAAGTTGCTTGTGCTTATCTGTTTGCAGAATCGGGACCTTAGTAAATATGATCTGATGCCATGTAATTTGTATATATTGAGAACATATTTCTCTTCCTCCCCCCAGTCCACCTCCAGAATGGACAAAATGGCAGGAGTGAAGCATTTCAGTTGCAGGTGGGAGGTGGCAGTCTGTAAAGAGACATACAAATAGAGTCTGTATCAGCCTGAGTGCCTCAGAGCAGTGCTCCACAACATCTCTCTGGATTGGAACGTGCAAAGGTTAGGGTTTGTGAGTGGAGCTGGGTATGGTCCAACATTGCATGGCAATGCAGGCAGCATGGTGAGCTGGGATTGATGTGTTTTAGACTCTTGTTTGTTTGTTTTAAATTTTTGATCAATAATTTGACCGGATTCTTAGCTGTTCACTGGTAACTTAACTGTTTTCTCTACTTTTCCATAAGTCTAATTATTTTATAGCTCATTGTTTGTAGTATTTTATGTAGTCATTGTTTATAGTCTATTTGCCTAATTTGTTCCTTTCCTCCCCCCAATATATTTCATGAAAGTCAGAGTCCTTATGGTTATCAAAAATGAATGTGAGAAATGAGGTATGCTTATAACATTCCCGTAGAAATTTTAGCCCTGAAGGAACCATTATGATCAGCTAGTCTGATTTCTGCTGTAACACAGACCATAAAATGTCCTCAGAATAATTCTAGAGCAGGTCTGTTAGAAAAAAATCCACATTTCATTTAAAAATTCCAGTGATGGAGAATCCACCATAACTTTGGGTAGATTGTTTCCATGGTTAAATACAAGCAATATAAAAAAAGTATGCCTTATTTCCAGTCTGCATTTGTCTAACTTCAGCTTTCAGCCATTGGATCTTGTTAAACATTTCTCTGCTAGACTGAAGAGCCAATTACTGAATAATTGTTCCCTATGTATGTACTTGATTTCCGTGAATCTGTCATTATAAGGCATGTTTTGTAATCTCATCATTCTTGCTCCTTTTCTCTGAATCCTCTCCAACTATTGCTATTGTGGGGATCAGAATTGGACATAGCAGCAGTTTCACCAATGCCAAATACAGAGGTAAAATAATCTCTCTATTTCTACTAAAATTCCCCTGTTTGTGCATCTCAGGATGACATTAGTTCTTTTGATCATAGCATCATATTGGGAGCTCATGTTCAGCTGGTTATCCATCAAGACTCCCAAGTTTTCATTCAGGGTCACTGCTTCCCAGGATAGGATTCCCTATCCTGTGATTATTACCTACATCCTTTGTTCTCCGATATGTATGTTTTCACTTAGCCATATTAAAACACACATTCACATGTGCTCAGTTTACCAAGTGATCTTGATCATTCTCAAACAGTAACCTGTTCTTTTCAAAATTTACCATGCACCCAATTTATAGTCATTTGCAAACTTTATCAGTGATTTTTTAATGTGATTTTTCTTTCATGTCATTGATAAAAATGTTAAATAGGGCCAAGAACTACTCCATAAGGAACTCCACTGGAAGTAGACCAGCTCAGTGATGATTCCCCATTTTTATAGTTAGCTAATTTTTAATTATTTTATTGTGTGACTGTATTAATTTCATATTAGTCTAGTTTTTTAATCAACTTAAATATCTTACAGACATATAAGTATTTTATGCCAACATTTCTCAGTGTAGTTGTGGGTCCAAAACAATTGTGCATTCAGGAAAGTAGGTGCATCCTTCTGGAAAAGTAAGCACAATTGCAGCAGGAAATCCATAGAACTGAAAACTCTCCCACCTAATAAAGCATGTAGACTGGCCTGAGAGGTTCTCATGTAAGCAGTCAGAATGCAGGCTGACCTCTTTGTGAAATTTGGTTTGCACACATTATGAGCGCCTTCTTTGGCAGGCCACTGTGGTATATTATATATTGTGTGTGTCATATTAGTCTGACATGCACAGTAGTCTAAAGATTGAAGTCCTTGCTGTTGAAAACTTGTGCTGCTTTCTTCTCTTTGCTTTGGGGGTGCTATTTTACTTCACAATTTTTTATGTGTTTTTCCTTTGGCCTGGGTTAAATCTACCTTATCAACCTAGGTTCTTCTATTGTCCCACTACCATAGAATTAGCGTGCACTTTCAGTAAGTAAAAATGATAATGATATCTTGCTTCCTCCTTGCCAGCAAGTTGACTTAGGTGATGAGATTGCTTTTTTGTTGGATTGGTTTGGGTGATTATTTATTTATAATTCACCCCCACCAACCAACAACATATATATGAATAAACATGAAGGTATTAGAAATGGGTTTTGTGCTTAGCTGTGAAAGCACAGAAGTAGTTGTTCATTCTCATCACATCTGGAAGTGAGGACCATCTCCTGTGAAGGTTCTGACTCCAGAAGTCATCAGCACATCCCTTATTTGCCAGCTGATTTACTGCTCCAATGGAACTTAGATATCAAGGAAATGGTGGTCATGTGGACAGGCAATCTCACAAATAACTAGGAACAGTTCTATGCAGGGTGTTAAAATGGTGACCTGGAACTGGACTCTGAATTCAATAGGGAGCTCTCACTGAGAGCAACAAATTGGTGTGATGTGTTTTTGGTGAGCTCTGATGCCGAGCAGTTGCATTCTGAGTACACTGGAACAATCTCTGGGTATAAAGCTTCCTTCCTAAACACAGGGAATTACAATAGCTGTGCCTGGACATTATAAAAGCCAGTTCTGAGCCCTGTAGGTTTGAATACATGTATGAGTCTGAGTACATATATGTCACCTTGTGACATATTTTGAAATGACTTGGATTCTCAAGATCTTTGCTTAAAGAAAATATTATTAGTTCCATTAAGCTATTGATGGCTAGAAATTGGCCTTTCTTAATATCACATTCAAGATTCATTCTTATTTACAAATGTAAATGTGATTACTAAAAACAATTACATATTAATTTTAATTGAAGTGTGCTAATGGGAAATTAATGGGAGTTGTAATGCTGCCTGGGGTGATGCTGTGAAATAGTGATTTAAAATCAACTTCTACTACAGTGTAACAAAAAAAAAAAATCGTGTAACTGCAGATGAGCCACAAATGATATGAATAAAAATTTAGGTTGTTCTTTTGTGTGTTGTCACTGATTTCTACAGACCATTGTACTCAGGGCTGAATTCTGCTGTTTAGAAGGAAAAAGCCCATCTGTGAAAAGATTTGGCAGCTCTCTGCAGACTGTCAGCCACGACTGATTCTCGGTTACAGTCCCATTGAAGTTAGTGTGGTTGATTGAGTGCATCTGAAGGCAGATTTTTGGGACACTGTAGAAAGCTGAATTTATGCTATAAATTGTTAATTGCTTTGTTTGTTTGTTTTAAATTCTGCCTGCAGACTTAGCTGTGGATATGTTCTCTTATCCATGGCTCTGATACATTCTGTGTTGAACATGTTGTGATGCTCTGCTCAGGGCACTCAGAACGATAATCTACTGTGTTACCTCTCTGACTAACCAGGAAAGAGCTTTGCTGGAGTTTACAGTATGAGACAGCTCCTTTCCACACCAGTCTGTTTCTCTCACCAGCACACTCCTCAAGAGTTTGCATTCTAAACCGTGCCTTGCAACAATCAGTGAACCCACATTCCCTTGAGATGTCTCTGCTGTGTATCCAGTTCCTCTCACTGGGCACTTATACAGCAACCTGGGCACTTACACACTGGGCATTTTCACACCAATCTGTTAGCTTAGCTGAGGTTCCCCAGTTTACTTTATTACAACACTCAAATGGTTTTGTAATAAAAATTAGGCTATGTCTACACTGAGCAACTTACAACAGCATGGTTTATACTGCTGCAGCCGCACTGTAATAAGCTAAGCAGTGTTCCGGCTCTTTGTTGCTTGGAGAGAGCTTTTCTGGTGACAAACTAAAACCACCCTCAATGAGGACTGTAGCTTCAGTGACAGGAGAGTGGCACCTACCAATGAAAAGTCGTCCACACCAGTACTTTTCATCCTTAAAACTAGTGTTATTTGGAGGGATGTTTTTTCGCATCCCGAGTGACAAAAGTTTTTAATGACGAAAGTGCAGTGTAGACAAGATCTTAGACCTGGGGTCTCAAACTCCCTGCCTGCAGGACAGTCCTGGCCTGAGTGATTGAGCAATCTGGCCTGGGACTCTTGGCAGGCTCAGGAGAGCTGCTCACAACTGGCCCCCAAACCCTACCACTTTCTACCATTGCCCTGCCCTCTCTCCCCATAGCACCCCATCCCCCAAGCACACAACTTTTGGATCACTGAGGGGCCCTGGTGCCACATGGCACCAGCGATCACACCTCCCTCCCCCTGCACTCCCTCTGGCACCTGTGCCTTTACAGTGTATTTTGCTTCCCCCACAGCTCCTGCTGCCACAGGGAGTGCAGGGAGAGGAGCGTGAGTGCTACTACCATGGTGGGAGACAGTAGGAATGGGCAGGGCCTGGGGGCTGGTAATGGACAGGCCCTCCCTCCAACCCACCAGAAGTCCCAGGCTGGATTGCACAATCACTGCAGCTGGGACTGGCCTTGCCTTAGACTGCCATTTTGTTCTCCTTGTATTTCCAAAGTCCATTGTCTTTGCCGTAAGAACCGCAAAGACCTCCTGGGGTTCAGGCCCTCTGGAGTGCTCACCGAACAGTTTCTTCCACTGCTTTGATTGCTTTGTTTACCTGATGTGTAAATGTACTTTCAAAATCCCTGGCTTACAAAACTCATCAAGATAGGTAAATCCACATTCTTTTGTCTGAAAGAGGCTTGTCTATTGACTACCTTAAAAATGTATTTCAAGAACATATTTCCAGCACACCTATGTACTTCATTATATACAACCTTTACATAATACATCACACAATGATATTCATGACCAGCATGTCACTAGTTTTTATGATCACTTACAAGACATAGTTTAGCTAAATATTATGACTATAGTATCTTAAATGCACCTTTCGCCAGTTAGCATAAAGGGGAAGTTAGGGTCTCACCCATATGTACAGCAAGAAGAAAGTATGGAGCCCTGTCCTCCAAGGGCTGATGTACATCTTCTGCAGGAGAGACATTTGGCTACAGATTTTGGTAAGTACAGGAAAAGTGGGGGTTCAGCTAGCACTGCCAGCAATTCTAGTAGTCTTAAAGAGGTCATGTATTTTCAGAGTAAGTGTGGGTCTATGGCCTTGTCAAACCCCATTCTGGCAGAGTAATACTGGGAGAAGTATAGAATGTCTCCTTTTTAAAACTGGTAGAGCAAGAACCACCCACAGCTTAAATCACTTCACTGCTTCCTTTTTGCTTTCCTTAAGGCACTTCATGTCCTCCACAGGACCAGATGTGTAACTTCTAAAACTCATTCTTCTTCCTTCTCCTCCTTAGCTCTTATTGTGGAAAAGTTAATCTGAACTGATTTGGAAGTGACAGCTGGTTCTGAAAGCAGTGGGATTTGTAACATCTCTGATCTTGTGTGGAAATGAGTGTTAAAGTTGGGTCAGCTACCAAAGAAGTTTGGATGCTTCTTTCTCATGAGTCTTGCAATAAAGGGGAAGACTTATGCTAGTTGTATGGTTTCTGAAGAATGCAGCTGTTAAGATAGAGAATTGCTGCTATACATAAGGCTTGTCCCTACAATTCTTTCTTAAGTGCATCTGAGTAAAGGACTGCATGATTGGACCCTTCAGTTGGAATAGAAAACAATGTAATACAAGTTAAAAAATAGCAACAGACATTATTTTTTAAATAAATTCATTTCAACTTGAGTAATGAGTCTGCAAAATGAACATATTCATGGATAGTATTTCACCATGGTGGGTAAAGTAAAGCCAGAGATGCAGAGTTCTCAAACAGGAGACTCCAAGTGCGATGTATACAGTGAATACAGATTTTGATGTGGTGACATTGAGGCATGTAACATGTTGAGTTTCCATCTTCTATATCCAAGAGGCATGCAGCATACTGGAAAATGTTGCAAACATCCTACATTTTTGTATGAGTTACTTCCATGTATTGTTTCAGAGGGGTAGCTGAGTTAGTCTGTAACTGGAAAAATTTAAAAAACAACTAATAGTCTTAGGGTACATCTACACAGTTGAAATAAACTATTTCAGAATTTTTTTTCCAAAATAGCTTGTTTCTAAATAGCGTGTCTACACTTCAGGGAAGCCTCAAAATTAGTCAGAGGGAGGCTTTCCTAATGTGGATGTGCAGTGGAGCATCCACACTACTGCTATTCCGAAATAGCTATTTCAGAATAAGCATTATTCCTCATGGAATGAGGTTTACAGATTTTGAAATAAGTCATCCATTATTTTGAAATTATTTCGAAATAATGGAATTGCTGTGTAGATGCTCGCATTTTTTAGAAATAATGACCATTATTTTGAAATAACTGTGTATGTAGACACACCCTCTGGGCTCATCTAGACTACAAGGAACAGTCAAAAGTTGCATATTTTCTTCCGATCGCACTTTCAAAAGCAGATCTTTCAAAAGTGAAAATAGTTTAGACGCGACTTTTTTGGCGACCCCCCCCCTTTGTCGAAAAGCTGCTCCTCCTCAAAAAATGAGGTTTATGCAGATTTTCGACCGGGGGGGGGGAGGGTTCGCTGAAAAAAGCCATGTTTAAACTACTTTCACTTTCAAAATCTCTGCTTTCGAAAGTGTGATCAGAAGAAGATATGCAAATTCCCGCAGAATTTGCATATCCTCTTTCGACTGCTCCTCATAGTCTAGATGAGCCCTTAGAGACTAAAGAAACATGTAGATGGTATCATCAGCTTTCGTGGGCACAACCCACTTCAGATGAAGAAGTGGGTTGTGCCCACAAAAGCTCATGATACCATCTATGTTTTGTTAGTCTTTAAGGTGCTACAAGAGTATTCGTTGTTTAAGTTTTTCCATGTATTGTGTTTCTCAGACAGTGTTTTTGGGACAGTTAAAAGAACATTTTACTCATTTTGCTTTGCTAGCATTTTTGAAAGTTCAAAAGATATTGTGCAGGAGAAGGAAGGAAGCAGGCAAAGCACCTATCAACATGAATAACCTGTGAAATACGTATGGAAATAATTAGATTTTAAAACATTTTCTTTATTGAGCTTTATAATAACTTGTCACCAAGAGTAATGGTATTTACTTTCAGTGATGTAAGAAATGAAACAAACAGCAAGGACTCACTGAAACCATGTCAATTAAATGTCTGTCCAAATGCCATTCTGCTTTCCCTACTGTGGTGTTCTAGAAGAATTCAAGATTTTTCGCCTTTCATGTTTTAAATCTGGAGGTATTTGCTCAAGAGTATTAAATGCTCCCCTCTATCCAGATGGTACATGAGCAGAAAGATGATCTGTAAGGTAGACAGGAATGAAAGCAAATTTTTATGCACACAGATTCTATGATATATGTTCCATGAGAGAAACTGTACTAAGTGGATTGCTGCATTTTGCACCAGGTAAAATTTTGAGAGATTTTCATCTGTAGTGTTATGTAGAGCATATTACAGTAATAAAACCTAGTCTGCCAAAGGTAAGGATCATGTTAGTAAGACTCAGTTGCCTCACCTGAGATTGTGGGAGGAGTGAAAAAGCATTCATATGGCTACAAATACTATTTGATCCTCAGTCTAAAGAAAGCCTTGCTTCTAATAAGATCCATTCTATTTTGTGCACCTTAGGAACAAAATTCAATCCCTCTATTAAGAGAGCTTCTCTTTAGCCTTCTCTTCTTCTAGAAAGGGACCAAGGAGTATAGTTTCCATCATCCCCACACTGAGTGTAATCAGCTACCTCTTTTCTAGCTCTTTATCACACTTAGACAGTGGGAATGCTGAGAAACTGTATCATCCATATCTGATGAAAAGGAAACAGAGCAGAATGTATCATGGTCATTAATGGCAATTTAGCTCAAACTACTGGTACCTATCTAGTTCCCATAGACATAGTGAATGAGAGATGACAGAACAAAGCCTTGTAGCGTCCCACATGAAAACTACCAATGATAGAAGAGCAATCACTATGCAAGTTCTAGGGACACCAGCTAACTGGTGACACACGCTGTTTTCACAGGAAAGAACTCTCTGCTTCTGGTGTAAGGCGAGGTGTTTGGTGGTAGGTCTCTTGTTTATATTTATGATGTGGGGGAAATTAGGCCTTTTATTCTTTAATATCTGGTTTTTCTAGGTTTACAATTTGCCACCACAGGTTGAACCTCTCTAGTCTGGTACCCTCAGGACCTGTCTGGTGCTGAACCAGAGAATTTGCCAAACTACAGGAGGTCAATGTTGTCTAGAAGCATTACCAGCACCTCCACTGCTTACAGGGCTCTTAGAATACATTCAGGGGTAAATTAGAACTAAATAAGAACACTGAACACTGTGAGCCAGGACTGGTGGCTGTAAGCAAACTTTATGGGACGGTGGGAAACTTGGCCAAACTCATGGTAAGTGAACATCTGGCTAACTAAAACCATGCTGGATCACGGATGTTGCTGGACCAGAGAGTGCCAGATTAGGGCGGTTCAGCCTGTAGGATTTTATCTAGCTTGCAAGTCTTAAAGACATAATTGCCTAATCTGCCTTGTCTCCAGGGTTAGGTGTTAAGCATAGTTTCATTGATCTCACTAGGACCATGCCATTTTACACCATCTGAAGATTGGCCTTTGGTGTCAGATTGAAGGCACATTATAGGATATCTAGTATGTCTAGTAAATTATACTTTTTATACATTTAGGTCCCAGACTTTTCAAAAACTGAAAGTCTGTTTTCCTCCCATTCCAATAAGCAAAAGATTGTGTTTCTATGATGTGTTTCTAGCATCTCTCTGTGGTGTTTCTGATATTTTTGTCCTTTTACCCTCTAGGAATTAGATCAGGATGAGCAAATTTCGGCCCGTGGACTGGATCCAGTCCACAGGGTTAATCCCTGGCAGGCCCCCATTGCTATGTTTACCTGTGCTTCCACAGGTATCAGACGATCGCAGCTTTCCTTGTCCACGAAATTGCCATTCACAGCCAGTGCAAGCAGTGGGAAGCAGCATCCCAGTCTGTGCCACTTCCTGCCACTTGCTTTGGCCACAAATGGCGATTCATGGCCAATGAGAGCTGCGATCATCCAATACCTGCAAAGGCACAGGTAAATATAGTCCTTGGCGGGCTGCTGCCCTTTTATTGCCCAACCCTGAATTAGATGGTCAATAATTCCAACTGTCACAGGACCTCATGAGATAACATGTCAAACTGTCACTAACTTCTCTCAGCGTTTTGAAATCTGCCAGTTTGTTCCATTTAAGACCAAATTCATGAGTGAATAATTTTCTAGAAAAGGTTATTACATAACTTTTCCATCTGTTTCCCAGTGCACAGGAAGGCTACAACTTAGAGGTACCATGTTTCTTCCACCAGGCTGCAGGCATTATTGACTTAAGTCTTACTAGATATTGTTTCCTTTCCTTAAATCAGGGGTTCTCAAACTTTGTGATACTGCAACCCCCCCCCCCTAAGTTGCTCGTGACCCCCCTGGGGGGTCGGGACCCATAGTATGAGAAATGCGGCCTTAAGTGCTCATGGGAGGTGATTGATGGACAGAGCAGCAGCAGACGGGGCAGTTGCACTTAGAGGGAATTTATCTACATTAGTGCATTTTAGCTTCTATTAATCCATTCAGTAAAATAAATATTGCTTTCCTTTGGTTGAGACAGTGATATGTAGATGAGTGTTATGTTTTGAGATATTAATGTGAAGCTCCATTCCCGTTCTTTGGAATCACTCACTACAAGATGGTGTGCAAAGTAGTCTCCCTGTTCAGTTTATCCTTACAATCCAAACTGCACATAAATGTTGCTCATAAATTTTAGAAGGAAAGATATACCAGAAATGGCAAATGTTAAAACAAGTTTTCTTATAGATATGCTTAGTACTTATATAGCACTTTGCTTTTTCAAAGCACTGGGTAAACACTAATACTTTTGCCAGTCCATTTGTTCTGAGTAGGTCAGGGGTGGGCAAAAGGGCCTCCATGGGCTGGATCTAGCCCACCAAGCGGGTGGATCCGGCCCACGGAGGCCCTGCTGCTCCCCTGCCCCCAGCCCAATTAGGGCATTGGGGCAGGTGAGCGGCCGAAGCCTTCTCTGCTCTGCCCCCGCCCTGTGAGCAGCGCGTGGTGCTTCAAAGCACCATGCACTGCTCTCAGGGCAGGGGCAGAGTGGAGAAGGCTTCGCATGCTCACCTACCCCCAGGCCCTAACTGGCCTCGGAGCGGGGGAGCGCGCGAAGCCTCCTCCCGCCCTGCCAGGAGCACGTGGCACTCTCCCCACCCCACCCTGCAAGCATCCCGTGGCACTTCAAAGCGCCACGTGCTCCTGGCAGGGTGGGAGGAGGCTTCGCGTGTTCCCCTGCCCCCAGGCCAATCAGGGCCTGGGGGCGGAGGAGCTGCGTGAAGCTTCCTTCACCCTGCCACGGCCCTACGAGGAGCCTGCGGCACTTGAAAGCACCACATGCTTCTCGCAGGGTGGGAGGAGGGTTCCTGTACCTCCCCGCCCCTAGGCCCTGATTGGCCTGGGGGTGGGGGAGTATGCCAAGCCTCTTCGAGAGCATGGGTGCCTAGTGGGAAGGGGGAGCAAAGGGGCTTCCCCACCCCGAGACCAATCATGGTCTGGGGGTGGGGCAGCCCTTTCCCTTCTTGTTTGGGCCCCATCCCTTCCTGTTTAGGCCACGCCCCTTCAGGGGTAGCCTGGGGCTACTTCAAAAAATTTTGAAGTGTCCCCTGGGCAAAAATTATTGCCCACCCCTGGAGTAGGTGAACTTATTGTAGTTTGCCAAAAGGATGTTTTTAGCAATTTGTATCTGGAGGAATTAGTTTTTGGGTTTTCACCTTTTAACCTTTTAATTAATAATGAATGGAGATGCCTATCTCCTAGAACTGGAAGGGACCTTGAAAGGTCATCGAGTCTAGTCCCCTGTCTTCACAGCAGGACCAAATACCATCCCTGACAGATTTTGCCCCAGATCCCTAAATGGCCTCCTCAAGGATTGAGCTCACAACCCTGGGTTTAGCAGGCCAATGCTCAAACCACTGAGCATTGAAATGCAAAAATACTAGAGCTCTCTAGTGCAAATACAGAAGTGGCTATACATAAATAAAACAAATTTTAAAAAGACACTGTTTCAGGGCCATACCTCATATTTAGATCGTATGTTCCTAATTCTCAAAGAAGATTTTTGCAAACAGATGAATATTCTGCCTAGAACTATCTTCTGTGTTGTTACTTACAATTGGAAGACTGGCTGAAAGGTCAGTTTCAATATCTTCTATGGAAAGGAAGAAAGAGTAACATCTTAAAGGGCACCTCCTACACAGCAGAGCAAAAGTAGAATTAAGGAACGCAACTTCAGCTACATCAATTGCATACTGAAGTCGAAATACCTTAATTTGGCTTTTGCCGCTGTCTACCCAGCAGAAAGTCAAAGGAAGAACACTCTTTGACTTCTGTTACCCCTTATGAAATGAGGGTTACAGGAGTTGGAGTAAGAGGTCCTACATCTTGACATCGTTCCGAATAATGGCTTGCTGTGTAGATATACCCAAAGTGAGCTATAACTTCCAGTTTTATTCTTGTTTAAGCTCGAGTTCTTTGGATGATTTGCAGCAAAATTTAACTGTTAGTCTAGGACAGGGGTGGGCAATAATTTTTGACAGGAGGCCACTCTAAGATTTTGGAAAGTGATTGAGGGCTGCACTCTTCTATGATATTAATGGAGGATGTGCGGAGTCTGGGATGGAGGTTGGGTGCACAAGGGAGCTTGGCGGAAGGGATTGGGGTGCATGAGGGAGAGTGGAGTTTGGGAAGGAGTCTGGGTGAAAGAGGTGGTTGTCACTTAGGGGAGGGTACCGGGGTGCAGGGTTTTGGGATGTGACCTAGGATAGGAGGAGATTGTGATCTGGGGCAGGAGATTGGGGTGCCAAATCTGGGAGGGGGTATGGATGCAGGAGGGGGACTAGAGTGGGGGGAGGCTGGACAGAGGGTTGGGGAAGGGAGAGGCTGGTGTGCCAGCGGCAGGCTCTGGCCTGGAGATTTACCAGCCAGCAACCAAACCAGCTTGCCTGCCTGCAGAGCTTAAAGTGTTTGCCAGCCAGCCTGCCTGGCCATGTGCTTGTGTGAGTAACTGAGCTGGAGGGGAGGGGGAGTGGTGCTTCGTGGCTGCCTGTTATTCAGACAGGAAGCTCCCACTGGCCAGTTTCTGGCCAGAAACCAGACAATGGGATTGTGCTGGGGGTGGGGGGCAATGCCTGAAGCGTCCCCCCCCCCCATCCAGGATTACAGTTTTGAAAGGGAATCGGGGCCAGGCAGCTGCATTTCTGAGCAGAGTGAGTGGTTGCGGGTCAAGCAGGGGAGCCTGCCTAGGGCCCCCTGCTGCCTCCACAAGCCAGATCCAGCAGCTTGGCAGGCCGGATACAGCCCACAGGCCATATTTTGCCCAAGACTGGTCTAGAAGAATATTTGCTCTCTACCAACTAGCTCCAGTCCCTAATCTTTGACTGTAAGGACAAACTTTATTGAAAGATATGCAGTTTCCAGCAACATGACAATTTCATTCTTGTTTAACTTATATAATAATAGGAGTTGTTACATTCCTTCAAATTAAGTTAATTTTCTTGTAGAACATGTCAATCATAACAGTTAAATAAAGAGGTTGGTGGGTTTTTTAATTGAATCTTTATTTCAACACACACAAAAATTAAACCATCAACTGCAAACAAAGGTACTATTTAAGAGTTTTTGTTGACTCTTTTTTAAAAATAAAGTGTAATACCAGTTTTCTCCATTGTAGCAGTGTTATCTATTTAGTGTGTTATATCCAACAGAAAATGGGCATGGAAGTGTTAATCAATTGAAAGTAGCATTTTTAAAAAATGAAGGAAGACCACAATAGGAAGGGATACAAATAGAGTTTGGGGCAGCAACAGTGAGGAGGGGAATAAAAGGAAAAAATGAGTATGAGAGGATGCAGGGGTACGGTTTAGTCCCTAGTGTTAACTCCAGCTCATCATCTTTTACTCAACTGACCAGGGAAAAGTAACAAGATTGATGCCTGCTTGAGGGACCAAGGAAGTGAAAGATTCCATACCTGGAGACTGGACTGAAGCCCACTAACACCCTTAAATAATTATAGCACCATAGCTTGCAATTAGTAGTTGTATTTTATATAATCATGAATACAAACTTGAAAAAAAGCTAGGATACATTCTTCCATCCCTGATTTCTATTTGTCTTAATTTTTTAAGAGATTGGCAACTCATATAAGTAGAATAGTCATCAATATAACTCAATTGTCTTTTTTGTTAATTTTGGAATAAGGATATAATGGATCCCATGTGTTGTATGTTTTATTAGTTTGGTAACTGGTATATCTGATCTCTAAGTGCTGTGATCCTTTATTCATGTAGTGGCACAAACTATAACTTAAATAAAATACACTTTATTTCCATGGTTCTCAAACTTTCATATTGGTGGCCATTTACACAGCAAGCCTCTGAGTGCAGCCGCTCCCTTATAAATTAAAAACACTTGTTTGTATTTAACACTATTATAAAAGCTGGAGGCAAAGAAGGACTTAAGGGGAGGCTGAGAGCTCATGATTTCCCCACATAAAAACCTTGTGACCCCCTGAGGTGTCATGACCCCCATTTGTGCATCCCTGCTTTATTTTTTCTGTAGTGCAGTAGCTAGTGTTGCAATGCTATGTCGTTATTTTTGTTGCAATTTTTTTTTCTGTGTGTTAGCTGGGATGTTATGGTCTAATCAGTATACAAATGGTATTGGTAGAAATGTTTCCCTCGAGAGTCACATAATTCCTTTGGACTGGCAGAATTAATCAGTAGATGTGGTGATTGCCATAAATTTCAAGTGATTGAGAACACCATCTGGAATAATGGAAGTAAATTATTCTTGTGTGTTTAAAGAAAATTTGGCAGCCAACATTATGAAAACAGCAGTCAGGTTCTTTAGAAAATATTGAAATTGTTCATTTGATTTCAAGCAAATTTGGTAGAAATGTTAGGTGTCAGGCTAATTGTATGGGAAAATGAAGGATTCTATCTGACCACCTACCAGATCTATCATTAATAGTAGAGTATAAGCTTCCCCCATACTGCTCTGCTAATGAAAATCAGCCCTGGCATAGGGAATCTGTCCCTAGGGATGAGGGTAGTTCCATTTCTAATGCATATTCATTTCGTAATCTCTCAACAGAGACAGTCACCTGTTCCAAAGGAACTAATGTGAGATCAACAGATTTCACAAGAGCACTAAACTGCTTTGGTAACAGATTATCTAGCACCATCAATGTGGTGCCCTAAAGCAGAAAGCTGTGGGCCACACTACGAATCCCTTGAAATATCTGGTGCTTGTTTGGCTCTTAGTTTTTGACTATGCCCATTTTTCAGATGGAATTTTTTTCAGACAATAAACTTGTGCACACATGCACCTCCAAAATATGATCGGTGGGTAATCCAGACCAGCGAGGGGTTGTTCTTGAATGCCTTCTGACCTGGGTTGCTCACAAACAGCTTACAAGCATGCAGGTCACACCTTTAGTGTCATAGCTGTAGGCCTGGTCCAGAAGCTATGACCCCAGCAGCCTGTCAGCCAGGTTCCAGTCACACTGTAGTTTCCACCAGCCTTGATTACTACTTGCAGGGTGACCTCTAATGTACTTCCAGTCCCAAATTTCCCCCAAAACACGTTCTCTCCTCTTCTGGACAGCTCATGCATTAAAGGATTTTTGCTCTTTTGTAAATGGTTAATATTCAACAGTTTTCTACTTTAACTGGAGTTACTAAACAGGTCAGTTTAAACTAGTACTGGAATAATTTGGTTTAAAAGTAAAAAGTTAATGTAACTACGAAGTGAGGTATATAAGGTGAGTACAAGTGTAAGGTATTGAAGTCCGAAATGGTTACAAGTTTTCTAGTAGCTAAAACTTAATAAGCTAGACTTGGCTCAAGATAAAATCCTTATGACATGTTCCCAGCAACATAGCTCACCAAATTCTCCTGTCAGGATCTCCCTCACCCCAGTGTCAAAGGGCTGGTTCCTTTGTCTTCTTTGAGATGAATTTGGAGTGGTTTTGCCTCTCACTTTCCAGTAACCCACGCTTCAAAATGCATTTTTTTGAGGGCTGCCCCTATGTAAAGTTGATTTCTGCTGTGAGGAAGGAGACATGGAGTCTCCTGGTGAAAGAGCTTCCATTGTTGTTGTTTGCTGAAACACTGATCGATATGTTCCTGTCCCCCTTCTTTGCCAATGAATGGCAGGTGATTATCAATCAACTTTGACACCTGGTTAGAGAAGTTTGTTTTTCCTTTATCTTTTGAGAAACAGGCTTACTCCGCTCTCCAGACTCGTCTGGTAACATCTTTTAGTTGTAATTTCAGCTTTATGTTCATAATTCTTAATACAGATTTTGTTTACATATCACACAAGAATATTATTAATCAGCGTGCTGTCAGTTTTAAAATGGTATTTCACAAGGCTTGTTTTGCACAAAGTAACATGTAGGGCATGAATACAAGGGTGGTTAGGGTAACATAGGGATTACTGTACTAGATAAGACCAAAAGCTTGAGGGGGTAGCTGAGTTAGTCTGTACAGGATAAACTTAAAAACAACAGTCTGGTAGCACTTTATCGACTAACAAAACATGTAGATGGTATCATGAGCTTTCGTGGGCACATACCCGGGGCTTCAAAGGTCTGAAAACCACATTGTGGATAAATCAGGGTTAGGAAGAAACTTTCCCTGTAGATAAGTTATTAACTGGCAATTAATGGTTGGTCCGTGCCTCAAAGAAAAGTTTGTATTCCTTATAACTGATCTTTTCGAAGGAAACTGTGGACATCTTCATTAACCATATAAATATAAAATCCCTGCTACTAGGCTCTTCAGTGACACCTGATGGCAGTGAGTTCCACAGTTTAATAATGCATAGTGTGGAAAAAAGTATTTCCTGTTATTCAGTTTAAATTTGTTGCCTTTTCTTTTTTCTTGTACTTATTTTCTCATAATACATCTTTTTTTTTTTACTCCTTTGAAAAAGAAACTGTTCTGATCTCTGCAATGTCTCTTCAGATGGAAATCTGTCTGTGTCTAATTGTTTTTGTTGTTTCACTTTGGAATCATCTAGCTCTATCTTAAAAGAATTGCATAGGTGTCCTTTTGTTGCCACTATATACCTGATAGTTCTATTTACATATATTTCTCTTGTAATATAACCAATGACAGGAGCATAAAATACACATGTATGTTCAATTGCACGATTAGCTCAGAGAAACATATTTATGACAGCATAATCCTTGAGATTGGGGGGGGCTGGTTGTTCACATTTTATTCAACCTTTCTCTGTTGCATAATACTTAAGAGGAATGGCATTGTTTTTTATATATCTGGTGGAATAGGAAAGAGCTTCAAAAGAAGCTTTAAAAACATTTGTCGTTATTTTAAGTGGTTTTGGAGTTAAAAACACACAAACAGTGGATATGCTTTTCTTTTAGGCAGATAGTGAGATTTACAGTGTTTTCTTGGTCCTTAAATAACCATCGAAGTAGAAAGCATAGGCTTGTGGCTTTAAAAAAACAAAACAAAAAACCCCTGGGAATTGGTCTTGTCTCTTTCACTCTCCCAACTCTGTTGCAAATTTCCTTAGTGTCCTTGAGCATGTTTGATAAGCCAAAGCTTTGATGTGTCCTTAACTTGGGTTGGTTTGATTTTAGGCTGTCTGTCATGAAACACTTAATGCCTGACTTTCAGGGATGAAGAGCAATTGCCTTTACCTTCACTACCGTGCAATAACTTATTTTTTTCTCTTTTTTAAAGGAGAAAAGGGACATAAGAGACTTCAAATTGGGCACTCAAAATAGTAAACACTTGTGAAAATGTTTTCCAGTAGTCTTTGTCTCAGTTTCCCCATCTGTAGAATGGAAATAACACTTAACTGCACTACAAAGGTGTTTTGAAATTCATGTTTGTAAAGTACTTTTGAGATGGTCAGATACAAAGCACTCTATGTGCCGACTATTAATATTGTTGTTTTTAAATAGAAGATTTACTTGACGTTACTTGAGTCCTTAACTCAGTTAATTTTTGTTTCTTGGAAAATGAAAATGTACATGCTTCATTTAAATCATTGCTGGGGGTGGGTGGGAGAGGGACTGGGGTTGAGGCATTCAATATGCAGGTTACCCCAGGGAGAAAGGACTAGCCCAGGCCTCTCTTACCACAGCAGGTTGGGGCCAAGTAAGAATCACCTCTCCATGGCTGCTGCAGCTCCAGTGGGCACAGCCAGAGGAGGGGTACATGCTCCCTGGCTGGGGTAGGTCCAGGTGTGTCTGTCCTCTGTGCTCCCCAGCTAGAGTAAGGAATGCAGCAAACTGTGCACTTTCCTCTTGCTCCCTGACAAAGGGGATCAGCCAACAATTTCAGTTTCAGCCCTCCCTTCCCCCCGGTCCTCCCTAAAGGGCACCTGGGGGTTGGGAAGTTTGGGTTTGGGACAGTCTCAGGTGGTAGGGGGCAGCCACAGCCAGACCCCTTCTCCTTTCTCGTGATTCTGTCTCTTTTTCTATATGGTTTTATGTGAAGCAATCCCATTCCAGGCACATCCCACTTTCCTGGCGCAACCAAACCCTTGCCTTGCTTTTAGGTTATGATAAGAGGAAGCTGTATATACTGAATTTGGTGGTCCTATCTCTTACCATTTAGGAGGAGTTCTTGAGCAAATTGACAGACAAACTCTCTAAAATATAAATATAAATATAAATACAATAGTAGATATGCATTATATATCATCCTTTGTTAAGTTACGATTTTCAGAACACCTAGATATACCCTACATGCGACATTTGGACACTAAAGCAAAAGTTTAATATAGAAAGAAATATTTCACCTGGGACTTATATATGCTAGATGCCTCCATTTGATGTAGTGGAGAGAACTTAATTCAGTTGAGAGCATCTAAGAACCTGACATTTCTGAATGGTAAAACAGAGAAACATTTATGGGTGATAGCAGTAAGCTCTAGAGTTCTCATTAACATTTCCAGCAATAATGGTGAAAGCTACATTTAATACAGGCTTATTGGAAAAGGCATAAACATAAATAGAGTTCATAGCATATTAAGCGAAGATGTGCTGTAAGTAAAGACCAGGCAATTAAAAAGGTTTACCCAAGTGAAGCCAAATATAGTACAGAGGATAATTAATGGGGTTGAGACAACTCAATAATAACCATTTTGAACTTTAACAATAGTGCTTTAATGCATGTGTCAGAAGGAGGGATTATATTTACAATTAACAACAATTTGCTAAGAATTTTTACCACATAGGTTAATTAGGAACTCATGAAAAAAGCTGAACAAAGGGCTATACTTGGTATTTAAGTACGCCATTTATTTTTTTCCTGTTTGTATTCATATATCTAAAGAAGAGACTTGTTTAGATAACTGATTCCATAATCTGTCCTTTATTCTATGTGTGTCATTCGTTACACAATAGATCCATGTCTATCAAGAACTTCTGAATAATATAGGTTGACCTGGTTATTGGGATGTCTGCCAATGTCATGTTATTGGATTTTAATAGGAAAATGCAGATCATTGTTGCACCCACTATTGTGTGTTTCTCTAAGGGCTCATCTAGACTACGCTAAAGTGTCGAAAGAGGATATGCAAATTCCATAGGAATTTGCATATCTTCTTCCGATCTCACTTTCGAAAGCAGAGCTTTCGAAAGTGAAAGTAGTCCAGATGCGTTTTTTTCAGCAACTCCCCCTTTTTCGAAAAGCCACGTAAACCTCATTTTTTGAGGAAAAGCGGCTTTTTGAAAAAGTGGGGGGGGGATTGCCGAAAAAACAGCATCTAGACTACTTTCACTTTCGAAAGCTCTGCTTTTGAAAGTGAGATTGGAAGAAGATATGCAAATTCCCATGGAATTTGCATATCCTCTTTCGACACTTTAGCGTAGTCTAGATGAGCCCCTAGTTCAGTGCAAAGTGGGCCATGTGAGGTGTCTAATGAAAGCTTACGCTATGCTGATTCTGTTTGTGTTACTCATATGCATGTATGTTTGTTGTGTGTAAAGTTATGAATATGGGCCCTGTACTTGTATTTTAAATGTTTCTGTCTTGGAGACAGCGGCAGGTGTCAACCACCTATTGTGAGGGATGGAGACCCAGTGAAAGCTGCATAGACAATGGCTCTTAAATGTTGCCAATTGACACGTGAGGAGCACACAATGGCCCCTTGCCTGAGAAGGACATACCTGGGTACTGTATGGACCCTTGCCCAAAAAGGACATGGTGATCATGTGATCAGCTCTATTTTGGGTAGTACCATCACTCAGGAAAACAATGGATCTCTCCCCCCCCACCTGGGCAAAATTATAAAAATATCTGGGGGGTGCCTCCATATTTGTCTTTGTTCCTGCCCTCTGCTTCAGAAGCACCTTTGTGGGGATAAAGGGCCTGGAAGGATTCACTGACCCATCCTAACATAGGATGTACACCAAAGATGTTTAAGCTAGCAGTTTGTTACATCTCTGCTTAGGAGCTTGCATCAAGAACTTGGTGATTTATGTACGAAATGTGCTTTCTTTAATAATCTTACTCTCAACCTTTTCTTTCTTTAATAAACCTTTAGATGTTAGATTCTAAAGGATTGGCACAGCGTGCTCTTTTGGGTAAGATCTGAGGTATAAATTGACCTGGGACTGTAGCTGGTCCTTTGGGATCGACAGAACCTATTCAGAGTTGGTGAGATTGGTTTTCATAACCTCTCATCTGTATAAAGTGTGGTACTGGTTGTGGCACAGGTAAAGCTGGAGTTTCTAAAGGGATTTCCTTGAGCAACTTCTTGCTGGCCAGATTGGCAGCTGGCGATGTGTGTGTGACAACTTTGGTGCCTTATAGAGGAGGACCCCAGTCTTGGGCTGTAAGTAGCCCTGGTTCTAAGCAATTCCCCCTTCTTTGGCCCTCACAGCAGTGTCCCAAACCCTATATATTTTAGAAATGTGTGTCTGTCTGTCCATCTGTGAGTTTGTTTGTTCAAGAGCTCCTCCTAAACGGTAAGAGCTAGTATCAGCAAATGTGGTATGCAGCTCCCTCATCATAACTTAAAGCAAGTTAAGGAATTAGTTGTGCCAGCATAATGGGATGTGCGTGGAATGTGATTGTTTCATATCAGATGGAAAGGGAAGAGTGTGAGAGCAGGGATAATTACACTTACCCATGGCCACCCAGGGGCAGCAAGCACAAGAAGAAGAATGCTCATGGGGGGCAGCAAGTACCTCAATGAGCAGCTGCTGGCCAACAGGACCCACCACCCCGACCTGCTCTGGGGAACAGCTGCTGACTGTCATGTGGCTCTGCTGCCCTGGGCCAGTCCTGAGGAGAGCTGGTGTGCCAGATGTGCTGCTCTGCCCTTTCTGTGGGGACCAGCCAGTGGGTTCCCCAAGGCCATCCCCAGAGACAAGCTGGAGGGCAGGGTGTGCTGCTCCTTCCACCCGAGGGGAAAAGCCAGTGGGCAGGGTGCACATGCCAGGCCACTCCAGGGAGGAGTCGGTGGCTATGCCTACCCATGCCCTGAGCCCTTCACCCAGAGAACTGAGCTCCCGCTCTTCCCAACCTCCTGTCCTGACTCCTGCCTTGAACCCCTCACCATCTTCTCTGACTCCCACACCCCCATACATACCCTGTCCCCTGCCCTAAGCCCCTCTTCACATTCAACCCTGACTCCTGCACATGCCCCCTCACACACATCACTAGCCCCCTGCCCTGAAGGACCCACACAATGCCAGATAAGTCTTCTAGCTCTCTCTGTCTCTGTCTCTGTCTCTGTCTGTCTGTCTGTCTCTCTCTCTCTCTCTGTGATATATTAGGGATGTTAAATTTAAATTAATTGCATCGACTATTTGATTAGCCAATTTGCATCAACTATTCGATAAGTCGATAAGGGCGCCGCCGCCTTTGAAGTATAGCAACAGCCCCAGTGAGTCCCCAGCTGACCCTGGGCTAAATGTGGCACTGCTGCTTTGAAATGTCGCATGTAGTCAGGGGCCAGCTCCCCAGACTCCACGGAGCACTGCCGCTCTGAAGCACCCTCTCCTTCTCCCCCCCTTGCTGCTGCTTTCTGATAGAAAGGGGGGGGACCGACTAGTCGACTCGTGTGTCAACTTTCCGATAAGGATTTGCTTATCAGATAATCGACTAGTCATTCACATCCCTAATATATATAAATACATACACATATATACAGAGCTGTTGAGAAAATCAAGCAGGAAACAAGGCTCAGGATAAGTCACCACAAAATAAACCCTTCAGGTTTACTGTGCATTGTTTCTTAGCAAGCTAGAGCTAACTTGACGCCCTGTGGAGCCTACAAGCAGGACCATTCACCCAGGCACTAAAAAGGATAAGGGGAGTGGAGCTGGATTTTTTAAAAGTGACACTCTTGTTAGAAGGGAGGCAGTTGTTGGGGAGCTGATCAATTGGCACCAGCATGTGCTGAGGGGCCTGGAGAAGTTAGGCATTCCTGGTCATCACTGGGGAAGTCCTTTTGAGAAGAAAGACATGTGTAGCCTTTTTTTTAAAAAAAACTGTTGATACCAATTAATGGTAATTTGGCAGAAGTGGGTGGAAAAAAATTTGAATAGTAAATTTGCCAAAAAGGCAAATTTTTAGGCTACCAAAACAGTTTGAAAATTCAGATTGAATGTGATGAACCATTTTGGCCATAGGACATGAATTTTCTTTGGAAATATCACAACATTTCAGTTATTTTCAAAACATCCCCTTTAGATGTTTCTTTTAGTTTAAAAATGATTTGTCTGACATGAGGGTGGGAATGGGATGGGGTGGGGTGGGGGGGGGTGAGATGGGTAGGGAAGAGAAGCTGAGGGGGGTATTCTCTTCACATCAGCAATGGGGTATGTGTGTGTCAGTTTTGTTTAAAAACAAACTGGCCACCAGACTGAAAAAATGGGTTTGTTGCTCAGCTACATACAGGTTGTACCTCCTTTAACCGCAACCCTCATGGATATTCCTGGACCAGAGCCAAGGAACAGGCAGGTCTGGTGGCAGGGCAGGAGTGCAGTAGGGGAAATTGGCAACTCAGCTGGAAGCCCAGTGTAGGGGGAGGAGAGGCAGCATCGCGGGGAGTTCAGCCAGTGTTCCCTCTAAGACTTCCCATCCGTGCGGAGTGAGTTTTGTCTTGTGCACCAACATTGACGTCATGTGCGTTTGTTCGGATGTCTGCCGACTGTGGCACCCACCAATTACAAAAACCAAAGGATAATTAACAAGGTGCATGACCTTGCTGTACAGGAATCAGGTCAGGCGATGGGAGGTATGGGGAAGGGGGGGTTTCCAGCCAGGAGGTGCAGCATTCAGGGCAGAGGGGAGCTCACGATGGGGGGCTGAGAGATTAGGGAGGTGGCAGCTCCTTGCAGGAGGGTGGCTGGACCTGGGCTGCCTATTCCTCCAGTGGTTCCTTGTGGGGGTGGGCTCAGGACTGGGCTGCCTGGCCCCCCAGGAAGCAGCTTGCTGGGGGGGAGTAGAGCTGGGCTGCCCGACCCCTGCCCAGCCCACAGCTCTTTATGGGCGGAAGGGCTGGGGCTGGGCTGCCCAGTTCCCTCAATTGGTGGGTGAGGGGGGAGCTGGGGCTGCACTGTCTAGCGCTCCCAGCCACACCTGGCAGAACCTGGAGAAAGAGGGCCCAGGCTGCTGGCCGGTGGCCGCAGCCGAGAGCCGGAGGGATAAGTTTGGGGGTCACGCCATGTGGTGGCTCTGATCCCAGTCGACGGATCTACCACTGCCGGCCACCATGTGTCCCCATCAGCCAGGCCATGGCATCCCGCCCACTGTAGCGGGAACTGGGGCCAGTAAGGCTGCCCCAACAAGGACAGCCTCGCTGCGCCTTGGCTCCAACTGGAGCAAAGGGGAGCAGGGCAGCTGCCTGCCACCACATGGCCCCACCAGTACCTACCAGGCCACCACTGTCACTCACCTCTCACCTTCTGGTCCAGCAGGAAAGTGAGTGGTGGTGAGTACTGCTGAGCAGCTCTGCAGGGGAGGTGGGCGGGTGTGAAAATTCTTGTACATGGCCACACAGGTGCGCAGCTTAGTGGGAACCCTGGTCTAGCCCCAGCAATTGGGGCGCTCCGGCCGTGACCAGAGAGCTGTGACCCCAGCAGCACCAGTGGAGATCTGGCCCCCGCCACAGCTGGGGCTGAAGAGTCCCAGCAGTGGAGCCAAGCAGCTACAGAGCTCTGGCCTTGGCTGTGGAGCCAAGTGGATACGGAGCTCCGGCCCCAGTTGCGGAGCTCTGGCCATGCCACTCCGGCCCCGGCAGCAGTGGGGCCGGCAGCAGCTAGAAAGCCCCAGAGGGTTGGGGCAGCAGTGAGGCCAGGCTGGAGCCCTAGTCCCGTGGCAGCAGGGCAGCATGGGCCATGAGGAAAGGGACCTCACCTGGTCCAGCAAATCCCCTCGTTCAGGATTGGTCAGGTCCCAAGGGTGCTGGACAAGGGAGGTTCAACCTGTACTTCTTAACAAGTCTGTCAGGTCACTATATTCACTCTGTCCATAGACTCTTAAAGGGAAGAAGCGCAGGTGTTAACTTCATTTGGATTTGCTAGGGAAGTATATTTGATACTCAGGCTGCTCTAGCCCAGTGGTCTGGTCTGAAAATGGGAGAACTGCAGAATTTTACCCCAGAAAAGGGAAAGACATGAGGCCTGGCACCTGAGGGGAATGCACTCAGAGAAACTGGAAAGAAGACAGAGGTGCAACAAGCGTTGGGTACATCTAGACTACAAGGAAAATCTTATGCTACCAAGTCTCAGAGCCTAGGTCAATGACTCAGGCCCGGGCTTTATGCCTAAAATTAGCAATGTAGACATCCAGATTTGGTCTGGAGCCCAGTGAGAGAGGAAAACAGACTTGGGCTGGAGCCTGGTCTCTGAGATCTTTCTCCCTTGCTGGACTCCAGCCTAAGCCCAAGTCCAAACAACTCCACTACTATTTTTAGATCCACAGCCCTAGCCCGAATCAATTCAACTGAGACTTAGTGTCACAGGGTTTTTCTTTACATACCCTGAGAAAACTCCTGTTGATGTTAATGGGCAGACTCATGTGTAAATTACTGGTGAGCTCTGACTAGTCTTTAACTCTGCAGACTAGATTCTGTGCTGCACTTTTACAACACAAAAGGCACAACCCATAAGCAAAGGGAATAAAGCTATCATTGTGTCACTCAAATTTTGCCCATGCCAGGAGTTTATAATCCTTGGACTAAATTAGAACAGTCCCAAAGGCTGCATAACAAACACATATTTTAAAAGGGAAATTAAAATAATTAATAAAACCACAACAATTGGTATGGAATTCAAAAGCAAATATAATACCTAAAATAAGAAAGTAAAGGTTAGTTTTTTAAATACTCACTAGATTACACTAGATTTTGCCATTAAGTATCATCATTTTAGAATGAATTGTAGTCATGTGAGACAATTGTGACAGTTCTTGGTGTACCCGGCACTGAGAGTTGCTTGGTACTCTCCTGCCACCAGTGAGAGGGAGTCTTGCTATTGCTTAACTGGGTGTCAGCTCAGCCCCAGGATGTTGGTCACCAAAGCCCTCTTCTTTAGGCTTTACCAGCCCTTCCTTTGCCTTGCATGCTAGAAATAGGTGCACCCTGGCCCTTGGAGCCCTTTTACTTAAGTATTCACAGCAGATTGAGGATCGGGTCCCAATACACCACCACAGCACTGAAATATGTTTACAATGAAAACCGTTATAAATCGTGATCTCTGATGATAAACTTCAGAGGTAGGGAGTAAGGAAAAGGGAAACAAAGGAGTTACTTGTACAACCGAAACAACACATGATATCTGGACACTAAACGTAACAGTATAAGACCGTTGACTTATGACACCCAAAGCCTTTTTGCAGTGTTTCTAACCAGGGCAAGTTGGGATCACATTTTAATGAATGTAAACACCTATTCATGAGGGATATGAAAGGTTAACTGGACTGGGTCTGGTTAACTGGTGGGGACTGCTCCAGCCCCGCAGGGTGCACCATCGACAAGAGCACCGCAGCCAGTTCAGAGCAGCCCCTGTCTGTGTTGGACCTGGGCGACCCCCTCTTTACTCAGTTAAACGATTAAAATCAGGTTTAAATAGTCAAACAATTAAATGGGATTTTACATCCCTACTATCCATTTACCCCTTCACCTGGGAAGTATCTCCTCACCTTCTGTATATATCCCCAAAATTCATTATGAGTCCTTGGAGACAAGATAGCTCCCTATATAGTTCAGTCTCTGGTGCCTACCTCCTTGTTAGTTTCCCATCCCCCTGTTCACTTTAATGAAAATGACTGTCTTCCATCTTGTTGGCTTACAATGCTTAATTTACATGTAAAGCAAGGCAGACAGGTGAACATGTATACTTTGTCTGCCAGAAACCTATGTGTCAACCTGCCTTGATTCAGACTTTGGGACTTATTTTCATAATATTTTTACATAATATCTGTACATACATTTCACAATGACAGTTAGTGAGCAGTATGATCCTGGGTTTCATTTACGATCATACATGACTCTCGTTGACAAACCAGAATATACGTGCTGGGATGAGAGTATTCTGGGAACCCCATTTACCATTTGGCATTGAGGGATTCTTGGGGTCACAATTCCCCACTTACAGTGATGCAGCAGGGTCAGCCAGTAGGTGATTTGTAGGCTTTGGATCATAATCTTCTTGCTTGGAAAGGGTATCTGCTGCTATATTTTCCTAGTCCTCAGCACATACAAAGTCAGTCTGAGAAAGGGGGGTAGGGTAGTTTTGTGTCTAAGGAACTGGAGTAGGACTCCAGAGATCGGCTTTCAGTTTTCAGTTCTGCCACAGACTTGCTGTGTGAGACCTTGGGGAAATCATTTCATCTTTTTGTGCCTCAATTCCCCATTGGAAAGGGTGTTTCCTTTTCTACTACTCTTTGTCCTATTCAGACTGTAAGCTCTCTCAGGCTGGGACTTCTCTTATGGTGTGTTTGAATAGTCCCTAACATAAAAGGATCTGATCTCATGTGGAATCTGTAGGTTCCACTTTAATGTAAATCATTAATAATTATATTTTGTTAAATATATCTTGAAAATATTTTAAAATATATATGTGTTTCTGATCAGGTGCCTTTCCTAAATGGCTTTAAAACAGCCTATCCCAGATGATCCTTTCTCCCCAGAATTGGATGCTCCTTAGCTTCTTACCTCATAATTTATTTAGTTTGTACTCAAGAGTCTCATGAGAGCCACTTTCACCTCCCTTATGTGCAGGAGGAACACGCCATCTGCCTCAGTGAGTTAGCATAGCCCACTTAACCCTTTTCCTAAAGGATCAATATCTATTGGAAGGAGGTTCAGGCAAACACTTGCAGACTTTTGAACTGTCCTAAAATATATAGTGCAGATTAATATTTAGTAATGTTCAATGTCTTATAAAATATAAATAGCATCTATGGCAAAGCATAAAGAAACAGTCATACCTTCCTTGCTATAAAATATTAGGTGGCTCACATCCACTTCTTTCAGTGAAGAAAATACTTGATAGTAAAAGTTTAGGAACTCTTTGAAAAAATATTGAATATTTCTGCTACTCTAAATACATTATAACATATTGAAAGTGTACACAATCCCAAAAAGAACTAAGGATAAATAAGAATAATATTTTAGACTTCTAAGCATATTTTTATTTCCTAGTTGCTTAATTTATCTATAGAATTTTTAAGTCTTAAATGGCTACTGTTTTCAGAAAACAATCAGTTGTCTGGCATTTTGATCTTATAATATCACTACGGGGCTGCCCCTCCTGCTTGCTACGCTTGCCAACACCTCTTCTGTCTCTCCTGAGCGCGGGGGAAGAGGGAAGCCACACAACTCCTGCCCTTCCCCTCCAGAGTACCGGGGAGGGGGGAGGCCACCAGGCTCTGCCCCCCCAAGAACTGGGGAGAGGGAAGGTCATGCAGCTCCACTCCCTGCCCCAGAGCTCCAGGGATGGGGGAGGCCACAGGGCTCTGGCCCCCACCCCGAGCACTGGGGAGAGGGAAAGGGGAAGGCCATGCGGCTCCACCACCCTGAGCATCAGGGAGGGGGGAGGTCACATGGCTCCCCCCCCAGCACCAGGGAGGGAGGAAGCCGGGGCGGCTCTCACCCCTCCCCCTCACCAGGGGCTGCGTGGCTCCTGACCTCCTCCCCCCAGTACTGGGGAGACTGTGCAGCTGCCGCCTCCACCCCCGGAACATCGGGGAAGGAGGAAGGATGCCTGGCGGCTGAAGGAGGAGGGGCTGCAGGACGCACAGGGATGTGCTGAGGATACTCTGTCATCCCGCAGGAAAAGATATAGATATAGATATAGACATATATAGAGAGAGAATTAATAATATCAGGTTGTGTGTATAAAAATATATAAATGATACACCTCAGATTGACTTATCCTCTCATTTGGAACTTCATAACAATACCTGCCGATTGATAATGGGCACTAGCGACATATAAGTGCTAGCATTCATGTAGGAGTCTCTATCCCACTGAAAATAACACTGTAAAGGTGATGTTCAGAATTCAGACTATACTGAATTGTGACAAAATTCACAACTGAACAGCTGATGACTTTACAAGTTCTAGTAATAGTATATAAGTAATAGTGTAGGACTTGTCATATTGAACTCCATTTCCCTGAGGATGTATGAGTTTGCCATCACTGCACCAGTATACACCCTTCTCCACAGACATCTTAGAGGGGACATTGTATGTCTAGGGATTTTCACAGACATAGAGTGTAGGATGGCTTGGCCGTACCCTATTCCTAGTTTAAAGATCATCACACTTATGGTACAGCCCTGAGCTATATGGACTTTCTGCTGGCCACCTCTTTTGGTTGGTTGTCAAGGAACCCTTTGAATCATGGCTCTAAAAGCTGGGTTGCTAGGGCACAAGATGGGCTGGTAGGGATAAGCAACCATAATGGAGGTACAAACCCTCAATGGGGATGGTCCTGAGATCTAGCTGGTCCCTACCATGTGGTTTACAGATATCCTGTCTCCTGCAAACAGTTTCCTCTTCCAAGAGTTTTCCCATGTGAGGGAGTGATCAGCTCCATTGTTAGTTACGGGGATTTCTAAGGTGCTCGTCAACTACATATCTAAGCCCTGGATTGTAGGTGGCCCTGGAAAAAGAGATAAAGCACTTGAAAAAGGCATGTAACATCTGGAGGCTATGAATCATGAAAGTGCCTTTTCAATTCCTTTTTCTCTTTGCAACTGGTTTTTCATCATATTTAGGCATTAGTTCTGAGGCGAGATAGATACTGTTCTCTTCAAAAGACACTTCCTCCTTAATAAATAATTCAGATTTTAGATTGTTGATATTTTGTCCTGAACATGGTAGTAGTACTTAACATTCCGAGCAATCGCATTAGCTCTTCCCCACATATGATTTAAATGGAGTATGACAGTTTAGGGTCTGTATTTTGCCCCATAGCATATTAGGATCTGACTTGGCAAGGGCTTGCAGTGCTCTCATGTCTGCTGGAGGAAATGAATGAAAGATGCATAATTCAAAGAGGTTTTCTTAATTGTATTGCAACTGTATAGCTTTCAGATGCTAAAAACTACCATTTTCCAGATATGTTCAGGATGTAAATTGTTGCCTATGATCAGCTTTAGTGCATGTGAGTATTTTGCCTTTCCTCATAAAGATATCTGTCCGTTTTAAATTTGTCCAATATGTTTGAAACAAAGATCTAGTGTATAAACTTACTTTGTATTAAATTATGGTTGCAGCCTGTTCTCAGCCTTCTTGAGCTGTATACTGCCCATGAAGTTTTCCTCAGTGGACAGACCTCTGTATGAATATGCTCAGAAGTACATGTTACTGTTCTGATCCTTCACTGTTTGTAATTAGGTTGCTGACAAATTGATTCCATAGCAGGGTGTGTGTTACTGATTTTGCTGAAGTTAGTTGTCTCTTATTCCTTTGTTTTATATGATCAATACAATTGACCAGCTCTTGACTAAGTTTGTATTTCAACCTGGAGGCAGGGAGGCTTACAGCTTCCCTGGGTCTCCTGGCAAGGTGTGTGGAGAGCTGGCTTCATGGCCCGGAAGGGGCGGGGCTCAGGCAGAAGGGATCGAAGACATTGGGCCCCTCTCCCCCAGCCCACAGAGCAACACAGAGTATGTGGCACCACTCTCTGGTGGTGATTTAAAGAGCCTGGGCCTCTGGCTGACACTGTTGCTACAGTAGAGTGGCAGTAGCCAGGAGCCCTGGGCCCCGGGGCAACTGCCCGCTTTGCCCCCCCCCCTTTTGTCGGCAGGCCTACCTACAGGGAAATAACAGGCAGTGTTCTATGCCAGGCGTTCATTGCACATGGGCTGGGGCTTAGTCAGGGGAGGTGCCCCAAATATTGTGAGCGACTAGAAAACCTCCTTTGGTCAGTTGTAGAACTTAAGCAAGAGCAGCTCTCTGGATGGTCCCTCTTATCTTAGGGATTTGAATACTGGCAGGCTCCAAAATTTGTAGGATTGCCAAGATTGCATACAGCCATCTCTTTCCTCTGCCTTGTCCCAAACCCAGAGCCGGCCCAAGCTATGGGCTGACCAGGCGATAGCCCGGGGTGCCCGATTGTAAGGGCTGCCACACGGTGCTGCCAGGCCGGGCGGGGGCGGGGCTGCGCATGCGCTGAGCACCCAGGGCCCGAGGCACAAGAATGAGCCACGCGCGCCCGGGGCACAAGAATGGCTCAGGCCGGCTCTGCCCAAACCAAACTGTCCCTTGCTTAGTTCTCCGTCACGACCATTATATTCATAAGAACATATAAGAACATAAGAATGGCCATACTGGGTCAGACCAAAGGTCCATCTAGCCCAGTATCCTGTCTACCGACAGTGGCCAGCACCAGGTGCCCCAGAGAGGGTGGACCGAAGACAATGATCAAGCGATTTGTCTCCTGCCATCCCTCTCCAGCCTCTGACAAACAGAGGCCAAGGACACCATTTTATCCCCTGGCTAATAGCCTTTTATGGACCTAACCTCCATGAAATTATCTAGCTTCTCTTTAAACTCTATTCTAGTCCTAGCCTTCACAGCCTCCTCTGGCAAGGAGTTCCACAGGCTGACTACACGCTGTGTGAAGAAGAACTTTCTTTTATTAGTTTTAAACCTGCTACCCATTAATTTCATTTGGTGTCCTCTAGTTCTCCTATTTAGGGAACTAATAAATAACTTTTCTTTATCGGCCCTCTCCACACCACTCATGATTTTATATACCTCTATCATACCCCCCCTCAGTCTCCTCTTTTCTAAACTGAAAAGTCCCAGTCTCTTTAACCTCTCCTCATATGGGACCCGTTCCAAACCCCTAATCATTTTAGTTGCCCTTTTCTGAACCCTTTCCAAGGCCAAAATATCTTTTTTGAAGTGAGGAGACCACATCTGTACACAGTATTCAAGATGTGGGCATACCATAGTTTTATACAGGGGCAGTAAGATATTCTGGGTCTTATTTTCTATCCCTTTCTTAATAATTCCTAGCATCCTATTTGCCTTTTTGACCGCCGCTGCACACTGTGTGGAAGTTTTCAGAGAACTGTCCTCGATAACTCCAAGATCTCTTTCCTGATTTGTCGTAGCCAAATTAGCCCCCATCATACTGTACGTATAGTTGGGGTTATTTTTCCCAATGTGCATTACTTTACACTTATCCACATTAAATTTCATTTGCCATTTTGTTGCCCAATCACTCAGTTTGGTGAGATCTTCTTGGAGTCCCTCACAGTCTGCTTCTGTCTTGACTATACTAAACAGTTTGGTATCATCTGCAAACTTTACCACCTCACTGCTTACCCCTTTCTCCAGATCATTTATGAATAAGTTGAACAGGATTGGTCCTAGGACCGACCCTTGGGGGACACCACTAGTTACCCCTCTCCATTCTGAAAATTTACCATTTATTCCTACCCTTTGTTTCCTGTCTTTTAACCAGTTCTCAATCCAAGAAAGGACCTTCCCTCTTATCCCATGGCCATGTAATTTACACAAGAGCCTTTGGTGAGGGACCTTGTCAAAGGCTTTCTGAAAATCTAAGTATACTATATCTACTGGATCCCCCTTGTCCGCATGTATGTTAACCCCTTCAAAGAACTCTAATAGATTAGTAAGACAGGATTTCCCTTTACAGAAACCATGTTGACTTTTGTCCAACAAATTATGTTCTTCTACATGCTTCACAATTTTATTCTTTACTATTGTTTCAACTAATTTGCCCGGTACTGAAGTTAGACTTACCGGTCTGTAATTGCCCGGATCGCCTCTAGAGCCCTTTTTAAATATTGGTGTCACTTCTTGCGAAGTATTCAGTGCATATTCCATCAGACCATAAGAACCTTAACTCTGACCCCAAGTACATTTGATCTTAGCCTTCAAGAGGATGAGGACTATTATTCCCTAGGAATCTCAAAAATAAGCACAGCACAAGTCTTTTATTAAAAGAAACATTTTATGTATCTACATAATCATGAGACACTGATCTTCCACAAATATATGCCCACAAACACCTTCCTATCTTAGAGGTTTGCACTGCATAACTTTACCACAAATTACTATTGTATATTTTCTACTATATTATTTTCAAGAAACACGAGCTAAGTCCTTTTCTAAAAATAATATATTTTGTCACACACACACACACATTCAGACTGATAATGCTTTGAGAGTTATATGCAGACATAAAGCCTAAAATATATGAACTGATTCATTCTCATAGATGAACACATGCATGCTGACACACAACACTACATGTGTTAAGGTTGTGATATTGTGAGGGAATGTGCATTTTGTTTTTGATAATTATTAACTGCTGCTGCATTGTTATTTCGAAATAAGGGGTTTTGAAATAACTCCCTAATGTAGGCCAGGGCTCAATGGGCTACAAAACCTGGCCCTCTATGACAGTTTCAGAACATCAAAAAGTAAGAACTGAAACAATAAAAATACATATGAAAAGGTTCCATAAATAGAGCAATGTAATTAAAATATAGCATGTAATCCGAACTGATAGTTGATAAATTTTAAAAAATAATTATAAAATCATCTTGCCAATTATGTTCATTTTATAAATAGTCTGCTAGTGATGTGGCGTGCATGTAAATATAATTGTAAAGAAGAGGCTAAGTAAGTGGAAGATACAGGTCATCAATTATAAGTTTCAGTGCTAGAGAAATATTAAATATGTTCATGTTCCATGGAGGATATAGGGCCAGAACTAGTAGCCACTGATATAAATTAGAGCCCTTCCTGCAAGTATAGAGGTGAGTAACTTGATGTAAGCAGTCCCTTGAATTCAGGGAGAGTACTCATGCATTAAGTTACTCATGTGAGTATGTATTTGCAGGAATCTTTTACTGGTGACCTTTTGGCAAGTCACTTTTCCTCTCTACACTGCACTTTCCCCATCTGTTTAAAAAAAAAAAAAAAGGATAAGTGATACTTATCTCCTTCACACAGCATTGAAAAATCTGCAGATGAAAAATTCCTTATAAATGTTAGGTATTTATGTAAATGAGGGACCAGTGTTCTAAGAACTTTTCAGAATTGCTTAGAATATTGCAGGATCAAGCCTTAAATATATAACAATGTATTTGCTGCTAAATATAACTTGTAATTTAGCATGTAAAGAATATACATAAAGGATCTGGAACAACAAAGCTTTAGATTTTCTAACCCTGCAGTAATAAGGAAACTCTTGGCATCAGCTCACAGTACAATTAAGTCAGAACGCCTATAATAACATTTTGTAAGAATTTGCAAGCTATAGCTGCTTTGACTCACAAAAATAAGATCTACATCAGAAATCTCTGTTATAGAGCCCCACTTATGTCTGCTGGAATTTTGTTTATTCTCCAGGCATGATCTAATCAAGTAGAAAAGTTGCTGGTAGAAATTCAGTCAAAACAAATTCAGGCTTTCAAAATTTTGATTTTGTTCCACAGAGATGTATTGTCACATGCTATGAAGTCAAGAGGCTTAAAAGTTTCATGGGCAATGATTTAAGCTTCTACTAAATATCTCCTCAAATAGCATTCATGCTTCTGGGTCCATGGCTTTCCCTGAGACTAGTTAAATTAGAGCTCCGTGATGCAGCTCTCCATACAGTGGTTATTCTTCTCTATGATAATATATATGCAGGTCAAGATTTTCAAAGCTACAAGCCTAAAGTTATAACGTTCATAACGTTAATGGACACTACTGAGCACTCAACACTATTGAAAATCAGGCCACTTAAATATGGATTTAGGAACCTAATTTTAGGCTTGTATATATGGAGTCTGTAGTTGACTAATTTTGTATAATGGAGATCTAGTGTGTTGGGATAACTTTGGATGACTTTGGTCAGTCAAAAGAAAGAAAATCTCTGAGGCACTGACCATGTGCTCAGAGCAAAAGAAGGCAGAAATACAAAGAACTCCTCCTGCCCTGGCCTTATGGAAGAGACACTTAGGAAGTCCAGACCCAAGCTCCAGTATTTTGTCTTTTTGTTTAGTTAAAATTTTAAATCAATGAGCATTAAACTGTTTTTCTTTTTTTTCTCACTGTATACTCTCCTCTGAAGTATTTGTAACTACAAACATTGCAGCATAAGCATGAGAACCAGACAATGAAATGAAAGAGAAGCTCAGATTTCACTGAGCCAGACTGTACACTGTATGTCAAAATCAAATAATTTAATGTACAGCCTCTGGTGTGAAGTGCCCAAGACATCCTTTAGAATGTGCTACACGAGGTGGCTGAATATAAACTAGTTTTTCAAACCTCAGGGTGGTGAAATGCCTCATATTTCTTGCACCATACAGAATGATATTGTGTAAATGTGACTAACTCCAATTCTGAAGTAATGTGAAGTAAAACTCCGCTGTGGTTGTATGAAAACGAAATCAGGGCAAAATCTGTATCTCATTTGTCTCGTTCAGATCACACTTACCAAATTCTGCCACTTTTTACTTATGGTGAGCAATAGTAACTTACTTAATTATTAATTCCATTGACTTCAGTAGGACTACTTATGAAATAAGTGGTACCTTACTCATCATGAGTAAGAGTGATAGAATCAAACCTGTAAATTTTAGTAGAGGCTTGCAAAAAATGCACAATTCAGTCTCTGTGAGCAATAATATATTTTTCTTATAGATGAAAACTTTTATAAAGTAAGTATTTGAACTTCTTTGCAGCTGCAGCAGTACAGGTTGAATGTCTCGTATCCAGTACTCACTTGTCTGGCAACATCTGTGGTCTGGCATGATATTAATTAGCCAGATGTCCACTTACCATGGGCGTGGCCAAGTTTCCTGTGGGCCAGTAAGGTTTTGTTACAGCCACCAGTCTTGGCTCTCAGCGTTGTGTGCTGTCATTTAGCTCTAATTTACTCCCAAATTTTTTGTAAGAGCCCAGTAAACAGTGAAAGTGTTGGCAATGCTGTTAGACAACATTGACCTCCCACGGTCCGGCAAATTCTCTGGTTCGGCATGGCTCAGGTCCCAAGGGTGCCGTACTAGAGAGGCTTGATCTGCAGTTTCTAACGGATAAGATTTTACAGCATAAGACCCAGTAATCCCATTGGCATCATTGATCATCATGCACAGAGAGCAAAAAACCAAAATGACCTGAGTATGGCACATTCTGAGCCATACAACTGGACCATCAGTAACAGTGCTGAGGTACATTGGAGAGCAATGCAGGTAAACTTGAACTGGCAAAGCAACCAAAGCTATGTACTGTTGAAATATTTATCTTAATATCTGCTTTTAAGAAAGTGAAGGTCAGCAAAAAAAAAAAAATTCACTTTAAGATAAGAACATTTTGGTTGAAAAGCAGGACAATAATAATGAGATTGGCTAGACCGTGAACTAATCACCTGAGGAAAATGGTAGAAGACCAATTGTATGTATCATTTAAAAATCAAATCACTAGAAAGTCTACTTCATGGATTAGTCTTATATTGGCAGAAAGGTAGACTGGATGATCTATTGGGTCCTTTCCATCTTGAATTTCTGACTATGAACATATAAATGGAAGGTGACCACCTGACTTTCAGTCCAGTTTTGGACACCTTTCATCTTGATTTTTTTTCAGTAATGTTGGGTAACAACAACTTCAGTTTTAGTCAGTGTGAGTTGCATATGCTCAGTACTTCCAAAAAAATCAGGCTCTCAATATCTTAAACTGCGTTCTTAAACACTGAGGCTCTGCTCAAAATCAGTAGGCATTTAGGGTTTAAGAGAATTCAGTGGTTCATAGTCCTTGCACTGTGCTTACATACAGAAGTGAATTTCCCCCTTTGAACACTGAAAAGTGACTCTTTCATAGTACTAACTGCATGCATGTGGAATATACCTCGATAACTGCTTTGCGGTAAAGGTTATAGCTTCTGATCCTGAAATCAGTGAGGCTCTGAAAAGGCACAAGTATTCATGCCAGGGCATCTGACTTCAGGACTGGAGGCAATGTTGGTCAAATATTGCCAGCTTTAACAGTTCATTCTAGCAAATATCTAAGGTTTAAAGCTTACTGTTTTACTAAATATAGATGGTAATTTATTGTTCAATATTAATGTTTCTTGTTGCAGTGCTTATGGAATTACAGCATGCTTAAAGATGGAAGTTCTCTGAAAAGATGTGTATAACTGAAGTTGATACATAAAGGTTTTTGGTCCTGTTTCTCTATTTCCCCACACCCTCCTCTGTTGTCATCAATTAAGGAAGAGGAGATGGGTATATAACATTATGTTGCACACAATTTCATCTGAATATTTAATCACAAGTGATTAAGTTGAAGATTTATAACACAGATTTTGACATTTGGGCTGATTATAGCAAGGTTAATAGAGCTATATTGTCCTTGGATATGGATTGCCTGGGAAAGCAGGAAAGACTATAATATCTGAAGCTAACGGAAGAAATAAGACCTTCAAAAAGACTTTCACTTCTGTATTTTTAATAGAGCTTAATGGAAAACAAGAATTCTGTTTTACAAAAAATCATTCATTTTGCAGGTTGGAAGGAACATGACACCTTTTGAAATTCTTCACAAAAAACCATGAGCAAAATACACTTGAGAATAGCCAATAATTTGGTGTTAGGGTACTCACATGGGTGTGGCAGACACAAGTTCAAATCAAGCCTGATTCAGAAGAGGGATTTTGAACCTGGTTGCCCTACATCCCTAAGCAACAGGCTTATTGTGGAGCAAGCATCATTCTTTTCCACCCTTCTCCCCCAAATGTTTCTGCAAAACATTTTGGTTTCCGTGAGATTTTTTTTTTTTTTTGATGGGGGAGATGGGGAAGAGGTTAATTATCAAAACCTTTTTACCAAATGTCATTTTGATAGGCACCTTGTACTTTAAAAGTTAGAAAATTGATTAACATTATATCAGTGCCAAATGGAAAGCAGGATTGTTATCTAACAGGATACACAACAATGGGTTTATAGAAATGTAAAAGCAGCAAGGCCACTTAAAACCAGCACACACACACAAGGCCACCCAACACCCAAACCTCACAATGAAGGCAGTACTTGACTAGAATAAACATCCAATATATCTGAAAAGACTTAGAGGGCCAAATTCTACTCTGATTTATTTCAGCATAGCTTCATTGACGTTAATGGTATTGTATGGATGTGACTAAGACCAGAATTTGTACAACACTGTTTTGTAAAATATCTGTATGTTCTAGAGATTAGTGAGTTTTGTAATATGTACCCTGTAGTCTTCTAGGAACCCTAGGTATCACCAGGACCTACAGGTAACTAGGTAAACAATACATGCATGTACAGTGCCTACATACAATCAACTAAGAAGACTCTGTTGGTACAATATTCAAAAAGACCACGTTAAATTTTGAGTACATGGAGAGACAACCTAATTCTCCCACCCCTGATTTTTATTTATATGTTTTTAAATGGCACTTGTCAAAATAACATCTGATAATCATACAAATACTAATTTACTGTATACTCACAAGTCTCCTGTGATAGATGGGACTATTATTATATAACTCCCATTTTACCACTGGGGAACTGAAGTACCAAGACACTAAAAGTAGGATTTTCAGAAGCATTCATTATTGATTAAACTACACTCCCATTGAAGTCATTTAGTTACTTTTTAGCATGAGCTTCAAAGGGAGCAATGTTAACCCACTAAGTGCTTTTGAAAATCCACCCTCTGTGACTTGCCTGTCTTTTCCTTCCTCTATTTTGTACCTACAGTGTGGTCATTTTCTTCCTTCCTTCTTTCTTTCTTGGCCATTTTCTCCCTTCTTTCTTTTCTCCTGCCCCTATTGTCTCTGTTCAGTCTTAGGCTATGTCTACACTGCAGAGCTTATCTGGGACACCGGAGGTATCCCAGAAAAACTCTGCCATATCCAAGGAACGTGTCTTCTTTTCCGAAAAAAAATTCAGAAAAGCAGATGCATTTTTTTGGCATCTCTGTAAACCTCATTCTATGAGGAAGTGATGTTCCGAAAGAAGGTTTTTTCCCAACATTTGGCCCCATGTAGACAGGCCAAATTTTGGAAAGGTCTCTTTTGGAAGGAAAGCGGAAAAAGATACACAAATTGCGGTTCACAATTTGCATCTCTTTTTCCAACTTTTCTTTGTAGTGCAGACATAGCCTTAGCTGGTATGCAGGTAGGAAAATTTCCTGTACAGCTCACAAGTTGTTGGGTAGCCGTTAAACTTTTCCAGATTTGGCCCATCTCCAGTATTTATTCCTGCTCACCTAGGATAGATTTTGAGATTTATCATGTAATTCATATCAAGGTCTTTGTTTTATACTGTCATGCCAGATCAACACTGGACCTGGATGTTCAGCTTAAGGTACGCTACTCCACATAAGCAAAATGTGTAGCTGGAATCTGCTTACCTTCAGCCAAGCCATGGCGGTGTCTACACTGCAGGTGGTCAACAGGAGCAAACGCTCCTGTCAACTTCCCTTATTCCTTGCAAAAGGGGGATTACTGGACGCTGGCAAGAGCCATCTTCAGTATCCAATTTACGGGCCTATACTACACCCGCTAAATTGAATGCTAGAAGATCGACCTCTGGAGTGTCAATCTTGCGGTAAGTATAGATGTGCCCGAGATGTCTAACTGCTGTGTCCTTTTTCCTTTTTGGCACAGAATGTACATCTTCCAGTGACAAATTAGATGCTTTGTTTTTACAGAAAGAGGACAATTACTTTCACTAAAGTAAAAATAATTGACATGATAGTTCATTAGTCTTGCCCAGCAATGCAAAGATAAATGTTGTGTATATGAGAACAGTGAGTGAAGCTGGTAATGCCCATTAATTGGTAGACTTCATAACTTTCAACTGTAAAATACAGTGTGTCTGACAGGATTTTTCTTTTCAGGATATCTTGGGGAATTTGCTAATGTTTCTGGTATAGTAATATGCTTTAGTTATATTAATAAAATATTATCAAGATATCATGTTTGAAAGTCAAAACTGTAAGCCCAATAAAATACAGAAGTATGCTCCATTAAGCAATAGAACATTAAGCTCTACTTAATCTGCATTCTCAATCATTAAGAATTTTTATACAACATTGTTTTTAACACTTTGGTAGCTATGTGAGACAATTGAAGGTTCATGGAAGAGGAATAACTTAGAAAGATGACAAGTTGTGAGTAATGCTTCTGATTGGCTATGAGTTTAGGACACAACTAGTTTGTATTGAAACCTCCTGGACCTGTGTCTTTATTGATATGCATTTGGGATATTCATTTACAGCAGTGGAAAGTGTAACCTGCTACCGGAACAAGATGGTAGAATTTACATCCATTTTACAGTGGTGTAGAGTATGTCTACACTATGGCGCTATTTCGGGATACTTCCTGTACCCCAAAAGAGCTATTCTGTGTCTTGACAGTCCGCCCGTTATTTCCAAATAGCTTTCGAAATAAGCGGGCTCACTATTCCAACGTCCCTGTAAATCTCATTCCATGAGGATTAAGGGACGTTTTGGATTAGCAGTTTATTTAAAAATTTGGCACTGTGTAGACTGTGCCAAATTATGAAATAAGCTATTTCAAAATTGACTTCAAATAAGCTGTGCAGTTAGGGTGCATAAAGTGAACATGGAATCCCTACTATCCAGTCCTCCCTCTTCCTCTTCCAGTTCCCTTCCCTGGGTATTTGTTTCATCCATCACTGCTCTACAGCCAAAATGCTTCTGAAATAAATGTAGTCAAACTTTACTAATTCTGGGTCACTGAGAATGAAAATGATGCTTAAAATTGTTGATTGGTTCTAGTTTTCAAGATATGCTATTGGGTCAGTATATACGACCCTTGACTTGGGAATGGCGGAGGATAAGTGAGTTATAAAGGGAAGGGATCTCAATTTAAACCAGAAATGACTAAAACACATCTTTGACTGGATCTATGAATAAATCTATGACTGGGTTTGGACAGTACTTGCTTTTTAGGCAAAACAATGAATGATGCAATCTGAAGCTGGTATTGCATCATACATGATATGAATTGCATCATGTTATTCCTAGAAGTCATGGATGATGCAATCATAACGAAGCTTACATCACTCTGCTGAACAAATTGCCCTATATCAGCTCTAGAAATCATACAGTGTCGTGCTCTCTTATTTGTCAGTGTTTGATTTTGCAAAGGGACACATTTCTGTTCAGCCAAAGTGAGCAGAGATGCCTCATACTTGTGTGAACAGTGCAGATAACTTCTGCTATGTTTGTGGTGAAGTGACTTTTGCATCACAAAAGCGCAGTATAACCACTATGGTTAAGAAAGCCTATCACCTTTATTTTGGCTGCAAAATTGGAGATCAGGACAAGAGGTGGGCCCCACACATATGGTGCAACACTTGTGCAACAAATCTTCACCAGTGGTTGAACAGGAAAAGGAAATCTATAACTTTTGCAGTGCCAATGATTTGGAGAGAGCCAACAGATCATACCAGAAATTGTTACTTCTGCATGGTGCCTCCAGTTGGGAAAGGTGTGTCAAAGAAGAAAAAGTGGACTGTGCATTATCCAAACATTCCATCAGCTATACGTCCAGTACCCCCCAGAGAAGGACTGCCGGTTCCTGATGCACCAGAATCATTCTCACTTGAGTCAGACGAGGAAGCGGAAGAGGATGAAACTTCTGGTCCTGAACCATCAATGTCACAGGACCCACATTTTCTCCCATCCTCCTCCTCTGAACCACACCTCATAACACAAGGTGAACTGAATGACTTTGTCAGGGATTTGGAACTACCCAAGAGTAAGGCAGAGCTGTTGGGCTCCAGACTACAGCAGTGGAATCTCCTGGCAGGTGATGTTAGGGTTTCCATGTTCCATGACCGTCAAAAGGATCTTGTCCCATTCTTCTTCATGGAAGGTGCTCCATTTAATGAATACAAGAGACAAGCCAAGAAGCGCCGAGTAGACACTGAATAGGACTGAACTATGTACATAATAGTTTTTTGCCTTTTGTTTCATAATAAATTGTATTTATATAACCCTTTTGCTGATTTTTAAAGTGTTACATAAACAGGACAGGTGAAATATTATCATGTAAAGCAACCATAAACACATGAAAAGACCTAGGTTTACAATTTATGATTAAAACTCTATTATCTACACAATATACATAGACGTAAAATGTAAAAACTTAAATATCTTGGAAACAGTAGCCAGTTAGTTGTTTTAATTGTCATATTTGAATTCAGCACATCAAAATACATAATAAATAGCACATTTTATCTCTGAAGCAGACGACTTCTAAAAAATTGTAGACCAGTGTCATGACTTGTCTTTTAGAGCCTGATCCTGCAAATGAATGAGAACACCCCTGCACTCACATGGAGTCCAACTGAAGAAGAGTCAGATTGTTCTCTCCCTTGACCCCGGATTGATATTAGAGTGCATATTGCTATGGAGATGTGGTGTGGTCGAGATCTTTATTATGCATAAATAAATATTCCTGATACTATCTGGAGTAGGGATGTAAAGTGTTAACTGGTTAACCAGTTATCCTGTAAGCATTAGCCTTACTGGCATGCTTACTGGGGTAACCAGTTAACTGATGGCCTGGCCCAGCAGAAGCAGCCCCCCATCTGCCACACAGTAGGGCAGGCTCGGCCCAGTCTGGCCAGAGCAGCCCATTGCACATCAGGCCTGGCCAGGTTGGAGCAGTTCCCACTCCCACTCCCCCAGCAGTAGGATCCCAGTTAAACATATTGTTTAACCAGTTAACTTTTTAAAACTGGATTTTACATCCCTAGTTTGGAGTTGCTCAGCAGGCTCTGAGCAAACTGACACAGCTCTGTTAGTTCACCTTTGTGATGATGTGAGGGATGCCTGCTATTGCGATCATAGCTCCCTTTGGTGTAGTAACACAACATTAAGTTGTGTGACAGATTGGTGATGACGTCTTGGATGAGCACAATGAACTGATTTTTGACTTGTAACATAAGTGAGATTTGAGGCTATTACAGTATCTAGAAGTGAATCTAATTCTAAATCTAATTCTAAAGCTTAGAATTATATATAAAATCATTCATCTCTACTGCCAACTTACAATAGCAGATGTGACAGACTTTCATAAAAGAAGTATTTTTTCCTTCATATGCCAAAATCAGGAACAGCATAATTATGAGCATTGATCTGAAAAAAAAAGTCATCTTGACAATCATTAAATCCATCTCCCAGTTGTCAATGAATATCAGACTGGAAAAAAGTCCAGTTGACCACAATCTGTACTTCTAGAAGCTCTGAATGTCAAGTCTGTTGAAGCAGTTCGTGGCACTGTTATGGCTTTGCTGCTAGCACAAAATAATGGTTAAATTCCACTAAATGGTCTCAACTTTGAAGCATTTTTTAATTCTAGTTCTACAAAGCATTCAAAATCCCCACTGAAGCTGTTGGTAGGAAAATTTGGATTTTGGTGGCATTATCTTACATAAGAGTGGCATTTAATAATAAGAAATATAGAATGGTTATTTCAATAACCTTTAGAATTTTATATAAAATCTATTCTTTAAAGCCTTTTTAACAAATGCTTTACTTTAATATTACTGCTTCTAAGGCAGTGGGTTTCTTTATAAAGCTGTACAACTATAATTCTTCCAGGAAACACTATAGTCAATACTAGTTTATTATTTTAAACAGCATTATCAACATGATTTTAATAGACTAATTTTAAAAAAGATTTTTTTCTCATGTACCATACCTATAAATAATATGTCTGGAACATGTTTGGTTTAAAAAAAAGTTATAAGGGGTTTTTCTTCACTTTTGCAGAGTCTGAAGAGTGATAATGCCAAAAACAGTCAGGCATGTCCTTTTTTCTATCTCTGCATGCATCTTCCTGATATTTGTTTTCAGATTTAGCTTCCATTTCAACAGATCCCTTTATGCTCCGCTGGCTGGTCTATATCTCTCCAAGATCCACTTCTACTTTGAAGCCTACAGTGGATTCTCCACCAAAAATGACTAGGTAGAAGTTCAAAATTTTACCAATTTTACATACTATGTACATAATCACAATTATTTGGGACTATCAAGTTAAGTAATAGCTCACCTCTTTAACCTCATTCTTCATTACATTAATTTATTGTGTCTTGTCTTAAAGTTAGACTGTAAACTCTTCAGGGCAGGGATAGCTTCGTCATATGTGTTTTCGGATGAACCTAGCACAATGAGACCCTTGATTGGATCTCCAGGACATGTTGATAATGCAAGTATGTCCTGATTCAGTAAAGCACTTCAGCAAGTGTTCAAATTTACATCAGTTAGATTGATGCTCTTGAAGGACCTGGAGGAGAGGTCATGTATGGCCAAGAAAATAGTAAAAAATGACTATTCATAAAATAAATGAGTAAAGTAAACAAATGGAAGAAAGAGAAAATATTTCTTCTCATCTTTTCAGCTGTAATCTTAGGATTTATTTGTAATAACAGCCATTTAAAAAAATTCAGATTGGAAATGTGATTTTTTTTAAGGTGATAGTATTCATGTAGCTGTCACACCTGTGCCAAAATAGGTGTACTATAATCTCTCTTATTCCTATTTTGAGATTCATCTGTTTATATTCCAAGTATTGTATTGGCCCTTTGGATCACAGCGTTACACTAGGAGTTTATTTCAGCTGATAAACTATGACCCCCAAATCCTTTTCAGAGTCAGTGCTTCCCAGGGTAGAATTTCCCACCCTGTAACTATCGCCTCTGTTCTTTGTTTCTAGAGGGTTGAGTTTACATTCAGGTATATTGAAACACATATTGTTTATTTTTCCACTTTCTCAACAGATGGAGTGGTTCTATATCCACAACCACCTATCTTCTTCATTATTTCCTGTTCCTCAATTTTTATATAACCTGCAAAATTTTATCATTGACTTTGTTTTTTTCCAGATCATTCGTAGAACTGCTAAATGATATTGGGCCAAAACTGATCCCAGTAGGACCTCATTAGAAAATCACCTGAAATGATGACTCCTTGTTTAAAATTAGATGCTGAGAACTGATAGCTTTTATTAATCCATGTAATGTGTGCCATGTTGATTTTGGATTATTCTAGTTTCTTAAACAAAATCTCATGTGCTACCAAATTTAAGTATATTCCATCAATCCTCTTACCTTATCAACCAAACTTGTATTCTCATAAAAAGTTAGTTTGACAAGATCTATTTTCCATAAACCTGAGTTAATTGACATTAATTATATTACCCACCTTTTAATTCCTTATTAATTGAGTCATACATCAGCTAAAATAACGAGAAGTCCCGTGACACCTTATAGACTAACAGATTTATTGGAGCATAAGCTTTCATGGGCAAAGACCCATTTCATCAGATGCACTTCTCGCATCTGACGAAGTGGGTCTTTGCCCACGAAAGCTTATGCTCCAATAAATCTGTTAGTCTATAAGGTGCCACAGGACTTCTCGTTGTTTATGCAGATTCAGACTAACATGGCTATCCCTCTGAAACTACATCAGCTATTCCACTATTATGTTCAGGATTGGCATTGGGCTAACAGACTTCTATTAATTGCCTGTGTTATCTTGTTTCCCCTTTTTAACTATTGGTTCAACATTGGCTTTCTTCTAGTCCTCTGAAATTCCCTAATATTCCAACCCTATTAACAGTCAACATTAACAGTCCAGTGAACTTCTTGGAAATCTGTTTAAAAACTTGAAATAAACTGAAATTGAATGCAAGTTTTCCAGCTCTGCTGAATGTCTAAGTTTGGTAGCTGCTGTTTTAATTAAAAATGTTTCATCATATATGACTACACTGTCTGTGCTTCCCACTCCACAGATACAGAATATAAATGCTTTTGAACAATCCTGCTTTTTCTACATTGCTATTCTACTATATCCATGTAATAATGGACCAATAACATTGTTCAGATTCCTTCTGTTACTAATATCCTTAAACATATTAATATACTTCTTATTGACTCTGCTTCCTTTATTAATTTTCTATAATTCATTACTATTAAGTTATATTCACGAGTATCACCTTCCCCCATTTGTCCATTTATCTATATATAAAACACAAATGGCCTGCCTTAGAACATCTAACCTGGCCAGAGATGTTTTTTAAACCAGTGTTGCATTCTCTATTGATTGAGAGAATGTTGTCTTTTGGTATCTAGTAAAATGTTTATAAAACATTCCCAATTATTCACATTTTTCTGCTTTTAATTCTTTCTTCTATTTGATTTGGCTCATACTTTCTTTTTGCAATGTGAAATCAATCCTCCTCTTTAAAATATCAAGTATATCATTGGTTTGAGCTTTACTTTGTTTGAACATAATAAATGCGATAGTCATGATCATTTGCACCAAAGCAAACCTGAAATCTTTTAATGCAGTGATTAGCTCCTCTGTGTTTGTCAAGACAAAGTCTGGATGTAAAATCCTCCTCTGTTGGCAACAACATTTTTTGAATTAGGGTATGGCTAGACTGCGAGGATCTATCGGAAAAAGATATGCAAAATGCACTCCACATTTTATGTATCTTTTTCCAATACTTTTGTCGGAAGAGGCTTTTCCGAAATTTGGCCCATCTAGACTGGGCCAAATTTTGGAAAAAAAACCCTCTTTCAAAAGCCTCCTCCTTCCTCTTGGAACAAGGAATACAGGGGCTTCTGAAAGAGCATGTTTGCTCTTCCATAAAAAAAAGCAGAAGAGCAAACGCGATCCCTGGATGCATCGGAATTTTTTCGGGATACCTCTGGTATCCCGAATAAACCCCGCAGTCTAGCCATACCCTTAGAGAATTGTCATCTATATTTTTTACAAATTCCAATAGAAGCATCTTTAAAGTTTAGGGTGAGCTCTTTTATGTTAACATTTAGATACTATGTCAAAGGAAAAAAACACTTGATGTGCAGCCTCTTAAGTGACATGTCCATGACAGTCTTTTGCATGCACCACAAGAAGCTACTGACTCTAGAATCTTTTGTAACTCATATTGTGCTGTCCGCAGTTGACATAGGAATGAAGTGGACAAACACAGGATAATTTAATCCTTTCTGCTGCCCCCAATTTACAAACAGATTCTGAAATGTAATAAAAATCAGCTGCAATTTTTGAAGAGGAGATGAGTGTATCATGAACGGGCATTAGAGACTTGTAGATATTCTTTTTTAATTGTCGTCTTTCTAGTTTTTGTGGTGAGTGATTTTTGGCTGCTCTGAGACTTGAGTAATCAGTGCTCTGAAATGATATTTTGATAAAAAGCAGTTTCAGGGAAAAGGAGTTAATTATGGGTCTCTTTAAATTATATTCTTCATATTTTTATCTTTACATTTACCAGCTTTTGTTATGTAAGTACCTTAAAGATCAAATGCCAGCCTTTATACATCTACCTAAATAATTGTAGCTAACGTTGCATTGCAGTAAAATAGATAAACAGGTACCTAAGCAAATTAGGTTTTAAATGCCTGCCTCCTATTGACCAGAGGAATAGAATCTGACAACAAAGTCCTGATTGGAAAAGTGTAGACAATGAAAAAGCAAGCTGTAGTAGAAACTTTCTTGCATCTTTTAATTATAGGAAAATGTTGCCACTTTTTCATTCTGAATCCTGATGAGAGCACAATTTCCATGTCTTGCAGCTCCAGAATGACACACACATTTATTTCCAGTATTAAATTATGTTGCTAAAGCACATTCTGTTTGCGATGATGTCCTTTCAGTTTAATTTTCTCAAAAAATCAGTTTCAGCTTTTCAGAATATAATTGGGCTGCCATCGATCCTTTCACTTTATGACAGTGCCTTCTGTCTTCAGTACCCAGCCCGGGAACACAGTCAGGGGTGTTAGCTGTCTTTTTGGAGAGCTCAATTGCTGCTTTACACATAATTCTTGTTTTGTGGGATGAATCTGAACTTGCTGTCTCTGAGATATCATTATTCTGGAGGAACACACACACACATACACTGGAGAATATGTACCCTCTACCCTTGTGAATCCATTGAAAGACAAGCAAGTACAAGTCCTAAACACTGGCATGTTAAAAGTGTATTGCTTGTATTAAACAGACACAAATATAATTCATACAAGTGCTCAGCTAGTAAGCTCCTTCCAGATACTGTCCCTATCCTGAATATCTTCCTCTAAATGTCAAGTCTGAATGTTCTATGTCTTAGATGGCATTCTGTATCCAGGCATTCTGAAACTGGAAATTAGGTTATATCCTTATGCTTATTACTCTGGTGTCGTTATTCTGTATATAGGCTTAGAAGAATTAGACTTTTATCAACAAGCATTGATAAGTGTCCATTTCACTACGTACACGCAAACTGACGATAGAAATTTATAGATAGGTAATATGATGGGTTATCACCTCTGGTGTGCAGCCTTTGAGAAGTAAGAAACTTCTTGGCCATTCTAACCACTCAGTTGAGTGAGGCTACGTCTACACTACAGGGGTTTTGCGCAAAAACAGCCATTTTTGCACAAAAACCCATGGAGCATCCACACCTCAAGCGCGTTTTTGAGCGAGAAAATTTACAGTGAATCGACAGAACAGAGGGTTTTTTGCGGTATAGGTATTCCTCTTTCTACGAGGAATAACTCCTTTTTGCACAAGAGCTTTTGCGCAAAAAAGTGTGTATGGACGGGAAACGGGAGTTTTGCGCAAAAACAGCCTATTGAAAGAGGCACAGGTGCCCTGGTGGCCATTCTGTTAATGGCAATCAGAGCTTTCTTGCAAGAGAGCGTCCATGCAGTCTGGACACTCTCTTGCGCAAAAGCACATCGCTTTTGCGATTCACCTTTGTAGTGTGGACGCGCTCTTGTGCAAGAAGTTTTTGCAGAAGATCTCTTCTGCAGAAAGCTTCTTGCGCAAGAAGCCTATAGTCTAGACATAGCCTCAGAGACATAGCAGACTTGTCCAGGCCCTCTTATTACCTGACATGACAGCAGGTGGTGTCACTCATCCAAATTGAGCTGAGTGCAACCAGCAGATATGAGGTAATTTCTCAGCTCTCCTGGTATTCACCATCCTGGGGCATGCAACCAAAATTGTACCATCTTATACTACAAAGATTTGTACAAGCACTTCACTCGAAATGTTTGGGTTTCAATAAAGCATAAAACAAAAATCTCAGAGGAGTAGCCATGTTAATCTGTAACTTTAAAAACAACAAGTAGTCCTGTGGCACCTTAGGAACTAACAAAAATATATAGACTCATGAGCGTTCCTGGATAAAGCCCATTTCATCAGATAAATTATAGTGGAAATAACAGAAACCGAGAGAAATATGTAACAGCAGAAGAAGTACCTGTCAGTTGTAGGACCCATATTAATGAGGCTAATGAAGCAGGCTGGATGTGTCCCATACATAGCTTTTGATGGAGATGTTAAAGGTAGGAGAAATTGGCTTTGTAATGTGCCAACCAGTTAATGTCTTTGTTCAAGCTCAGGGTAATGGTGTCAAAGCTGTAGATGAATTCCAGTTCTGCAGATTTTCTGTAATTAGTTAGGAAAATTCCTTTGTAGAAGAATGGCTATTTTTAAATCCATGATTGAGTGACCAGGCAGGTTAAAATGATCCTTTACAGGTTTCTGTGTGTTGCCGTTTCTAATGCCTGATTTGTGTCCATTTATGCTTTGACTTGGAGACTGTCTGGTTTGGCCAGTATACATGGCAGTCGGACATTGCTGCACTTATGGCATATATCATGTTAGTGGATGAGCCCCTGATGTTGTGACTTACGTGGTTAGGTCCTGTGATGGTGTCACTTGTATAGATGTGTGGACAAAGTTAGCAGTGGGGTTTTGTTGAAGGAGTAGGTTTCTGGGTGAGTGAATCACACTTCATACCTCAAATACTCTCACCCAGGAACCTATCCTTGCAATAAACCCCATTGAGCTTCTCTTAGGTCAGGGCTGGGCAAGATATGGGAAGGGGTCTGGATTCGGCCCACCTAACACTTTGTCCATCCCGTGGACTGTATCTGGCTGCTTTCTATTTATATCCTGCTGCCCATGCCACTGAATTTCCAGGCAGTGGCTCAGGCAGCAGGATCCTATTTAAATGTCTCACAGCTCCCAATCACAGTGGGTCGGAGCCATGAGCCCTTTAAATAGCCAGAATAATGCAGGGTGGATGCCAGGCAATGCGGTAGCAGTGGGCCAGGAGCTGCGAGCCCTTTGTGTTTCTAATTCAAAGCCTCTGGCCCTAGACAACTCTGCAGGGAGACTAGTCCCCATCCCTGCCCTTTCTGTCTCAGGCCCCACCCCTTCTGGAGCCAACCCATGAGCATGTATCAAAATTCATTGTGGCCCCCTGTGCAAATTATTGCCCACCCCTGTCTTAAATATTCAGTTGTGAGGGAGTGAAGAATCACATATTATGTCACTCCCTGTTTTATATAGCTTAGCATACGGCAGGAAACATTTGTTTCAAACTTGGCTTCCAGATGAGTTTGTGGAAAATGCAGACAGCCCAAAATGGAGCCCAGGGTCATGTGGAGTGGTTATATGCCCTTGCAGAGTCATAGCAGCCATTACTTACAGTTTGGCCAAAATATCCACAGATAGGTTAAGCTATTCCATACTCCATCATCCCTGTTGATGAGCCATTATCTCTGTCTGTCTGTCTGGTTTTTTCACTGATGTACCTGAAAGGTTGTTTGTGGGAATTTTTTCCAGAATAAGCCCATTTGAAATACAGATCCATAGTCAATTTTTATAGCTTCAGATGCAAAAATGATACATGCATACAAATAGGGTAATCATATTCAGCAAATCATAACTTTTCCAGTGACACTTTACAAAATGCATTGTTGTTATGCCATAATGATATCATTATGAAGAATATGTGGTGCAGTGTCACTAACAAAATTAAAAAATGCTGCCTGAAAATTATTAAAGTTTGATTTAAGGATATTTATTTTCCATATTTTGGCTTGTGATATTGGCTATAAGTGTTGTAATAGTTATAAAGCTTTAATTCTTTGAATCATAAATTCTCCTGTCATTAAATAATTACCTGAGTTCTCCCTCAAAATTTCTAGCAACTGAAAATTTAAATAATGATTTTGCACAGTGAAAATTTAAATAGATACAATTTGTAAAAAAGCTTTAAATGTCCATTGATCTCTGTCACTATTAAAAAATTGAAATCTGCCAAGTCTATCTGTATCTTTAGAGACAAATTGTCTCTCTTATTGTTCAGGGAATTTAGCCACTGAGGTGGTAGTTGTTGTTAATCAATCAGAGACTGTTTTTGTTCATTTTAGTAAAACATCTTGGACTTAACTGAAAGAAAATATAATCTTTCAGTTACATCCAAGATATTTAAAAAAAATGTTTCCACAGATAAGGACACATAAAAAGAACAAAAAATGCAAAAAGTTTATGGAAGGTACATCTGTATCATGAATCAGTGGTTCTCAGCCACGAATGCGTGCACCTCAGGTGCATGCAGCAATTTTCCCAGGGGCACATCCACTCATCTAAATATTTATCTAGTTTTCCAACAGATTATATAAAAAGCACTCGGGAAGTCAGTACAAATGACAATTTCATACAATGACTTGCTTATACTGCTCTATGTACTTTACTGTGGAATGTAAGTACAATATGCATATTCTAATTGATTTTGTTATAATTATATGGTAAAATGAGAAAGTAAGCAATCATTTAGTAATCATGTGCAGTGACAATTTTGTATTTGTATGTGTGATTTTGTAAGCAAGTAGTTTTAAGTGAGGTGAAACTTGGAGCATGCAAGAGAAATCAAAGTCCTGAAAGGGGTACAGTAGTCTAGAAAGGTTGAGAGCCAGCATCTTCAATGCACTGGAGGCTAAATCAGTACAAACTCTTAAATTCTGTTCCTTCCTATTTTATTTCTGGGTTTAGTGCTAAATGTAATTTTACAATCTCTAGAGAGTTTTAAATTTGAAAATCCTGTTGAGAAATTTTGTAATATATCATTTATGCAACTTTCAAAGAATGAGGGATTTTACGTAGTACTCACTGCAAGATGAGCATGAAGAAAAACATCTCTGAAAATGCTGTTAGGATGTAATGATAATTTAATATTTTGAATTACTGCTATTTGCAAGTGCAAAGAATATCAGAAATTGAAATTATGTTTGATCGTTGGTATGCTGTTTGCCACTGCAGGTACACACTACACATCTGCAAGTACAGTGATGGGTTATCTGAAGCCATTGCCTGGTTCTTGCAGATGTGTAGCATGTGCCTGCAGTGGCAAACAGCATAACAATGATCACGGCTCGATGAACTATAGAATCTACTTGCCCGTGGTGAGTAGATTTCAGCCGCGCGCCCTGTTTACCGGCGGTACGCGCATGCAGCTCTTGCGCATGCGCAGTGCGGGGCTGGTGAGCAGCTTTCGCTGCCTTTTGTCAAGCCCTGACAATGATCAAACACAAGCTTCAAGGGAAGCTTTAAGCAAGACTAGATGTATGCAGACTTCTTTGTTGTTTGACCATTTTTCTGATAGGAACATGTCAATCTTCTCTGTATATACTTAAGAGTCTGTCTGTCTGCAAGATCGTTTGCTCAAGAACTCCCCTTCAACAGTAAGAGCTAGGGCCACCACATGTGGCATTCAGCTGCTTCTTCTCCTAACTTAAAGCAAGGTCAGAGTTTGGTTGTGCCAGGACGACTGGAAGCCCTGGGAAAAGAACAGTTTTCCATAACATACAAAGGGAAGAGCTACTGTTCAGAGGGACACAATATGAGAGTGTCCACTGGGAGCAGTGAGTCCATAGGGGAGAGCTGCCCTGCAGTGTGTCCACTGGGGGCAGCTGTACCATCAAGGTAGTGTGAAGCAGGGCTAGGGCTCTGCCATCTTCCCTGCCAGCACACTGAGTAAGTACTCCCCTATCCCAAACCCTTTCCACGCCTTTTGGCCCCTGGCTGTAGCACTGGATGGGGGAAGAACAAAGGTCCTTGGTGGCCAGAGGAGAACCAAGACCCCTGGCAGCCAAGGGCAGGAAGCTGGTAGGAGAAAAAAGGCCCATGCTGGATGGGACACCACCCCCCCCACCTCGCACTCTGAGACCCTCCCCCAACCTTCACTCTCTCATGTGCACACACAAACACACCAGCCTCTTGCACTTCTTCCCACACATCCCCAAAGCTCTGCCCTTAGTCCAGCACCCCACACCACCAGTCCCCTGCCCTGAAGGATCTGGGCAATGCCATGTAAGTCTGCAAGTAGATACATAAACCATACTTTGTTGTGAAAAAAGTGTTCTCAGACAGTGCATTTAGCTAAGAATCTGCTGAGGAACCACAATTGGTGAAAGGGTATTGGGAGCCAGGGAACTGGTCTATGAGTGGGAGAATTCTGGGTTCCAGAACAGGAGAAAATAGGGCAGGACTCAGGAGACACCATTGAGGGGCCAGAGATGCTATCAAATTCACTAAAAATTTGCTAAATTCTGTGTTGCTTAAATTATTCATTAGTAGAAGTAGTATTGTAATTATTTTATATTCCTACTATAGGTTGAAACTCTGTAAACCAGGACTCTCTGGTCTGGCAACATCTGCAGTCCAGCAGGGTGTTCCAGGACCAGAGAGTCCTGGTAGAGGGCTCCAAGCTGGGAGCCATGCGGGTTGGCAGGGCAGCGGAGCCAGGAGCCCAACTTCCCGCAGATGGGTTGCCCAGCAGGGCTGGGAGTTGGGCAGGGCAAGGGGATGGGAGGTGGGGGGAGCAGTTCAGGAGAGAAGGAGGGGTGCAGGAGTCAAGGCAGGGGGAACTCAGGGCAGCGGGTGGAGTCAGCCAATGACCACTCCCTGGGGCCGGCCTGTAGTGTTGGGAGCCATGCTATCTGGCCACTGCCTACTCCTGGGGGTCTAGCTGCATGGGCCGTCGCCTGCTGCCCTGGGCCAGGCGGGGGCAGTGAGATCCATGCTGCCCTGCTGGCAGCTGCTCCGTGATTCTCTGGGGCTGTCAGGGGTGCATTTGTTTTCTGCCCCCTATGGCCATTCTGGCCATACCTGTTTCTGCTATCACAGCCCTCTCTTTCTGTTTGAGAAACAATCACATTCCAGGCACTTTCCATTGTCCTGGCTTAAACAAGCCTTATCTTGCTTTAAATTATGATAAATGGAAGCTTCATACCAAATTTGGTAGTTCTAGCCCTTCCTGTTTAGGAGGAGTTCTTATACCACAGACTCATAGATGGACAGACAGACAGACAGATGCATAAACTCCTTCAAATGTATAGTAGATTTGTATTACAGAAGTACAGGGAGGCCCAATTAGGATGAAGGTCCTCTTATAATTGCTGCTGTACATACACATATTGTGATAGTATCTGTTCTGAAGTGCTTACAGTCAGGGCCGCCGATGGGGGGCAAGTTGCTCTGATGCCTGGCAAATTAAAGGGCCCATGGTCTCGGACCACCACAGCCGCTACTGAAGCAGCAGTGTTAGCTGGAGCCCCAAGCCCTTCAAATCACCATGCAATCTGGGCAGTGCTGAGGGCAGGTTGGGGGCGGCACAGCCTGATCCAGGCAGTTTTAAGGGCTGGCTGCACCTAGCCCCACTCTTCCACCCAGAGTCCCTCCCCTTCCAGGGGACCGGAGCTGAGCCCCCACTCAGATAAATTGCCCAAGGCCCAGTCAACTATTATCAGCCCTGCTTACAACTGAAGAAGACAAATGATACACAAAGAAGGATGCAATCTCGCACGCACACCTGTAAATTTTTAAAATAATCATCAGCTGTTTGTGGCTACTAACCCATGTACCTCCAAGATATCATTTATTTTACTTTCATTTGTTAATGTGAATATAACAAAGTTCTTGCCTTGCACATTAATTGCCCAGAGTCTACTGTTTGCTTACAAGTATAATATACAATAATAATTATATCATATTGCAGAAAAAAAATTGGCACAATTATAAAAGTCAGAGTTTGAGGGGTCACTTCATTATAACGAGGAAAGTGTGTGTGTGTGTGTGTGTGTGTGTGTGTGTGTGTGTGTATTAGCTATGGCATTACTGGCATTTCCACAAGAAATTAAAGAATATAAACCCTAGGTTGTGTTGTTTTTGTAAATTACAGTAAAGATATAATTTTTGGTATCCCTCATAAATTGATCCAGTAAAGTTCATACTTTATTTCTTGTGCATGCAAATAGTTTAATCCGCATATAGATTGTAACGACTGTGCTACAGGCTGACAACTGGTTTGTGCTTTAGATTCTAAGCTACTTGGAATAGAGTCTGTGTCCTTCTATGAGTTTGTATAGTGCCTATCACAGTGAAGTCCCCCCAATTATTATTGGGGCCTTCTGTTGCTATCACAACGCCAATAACCATGATAACAGTCATAACAGTTTGTTGGAAAGGAGGAATAGGAAGCATATTATTTTTATCCTCTTTAGTTTATCATTATTTTCTCTTTGACTGGGTTTCAGACAGGTCCTATGAAAAAGATTAATGAAAAAGCTAGTGCATTTACCAAAGCAATTCCTTTTCAAATGAGAAAACAGCAGTCGCTGAACTGGTTTTATTTGGAATTAGAATACTAATTAAAAAGAACTTCTAAACATTAGGATAATGACAGTCTTAGAGGTATATTAATGAATCTATGTGAAGGAAGACAAGGAGGAAAATGGCTAATCAAAGCACATGAATTGTAAAGTAATTCCATTTTTATCTCGTGACCTTCACAAATATCATTTGATATTTGTCATGGTAAGTATTTGGCAATGTTTTTGCTTGCATAGGTCCTCTCAAAACATTTTGACTCTCTTTACACTCAGAGAATGCGTACCACTTTTATGCTAGCTGAGGATCACAATGTGATTCTTATCATTGTGCCTTTACAGTTTGGTCAATGCTAGAACCATCTGTTTATATTCAGAGAAAGTAAATCTGGGAAAACTCTTAACGTTCTAGTATGCACTGAGAAAATGACATCACCAGAACTGTGCAAAGTTTCTCAGCTTCCAGGGCTTCTTTCTGCAAGGACTGAGCTCTTGCAGCTCCCATGAAAATGAGGGAACTTGGTATTTTGCAGGAAGCACTCAATATCTAAGAGTTGGGTCCACTTCCTTTGCATGGGGTTTTTCAGTATTTTGCTCAGAGTTGTGAGATTAGATCCCTACAAAACAAGAGTGAATCAGCCTCACCAAATTTCACTTGATTTTTGGGGGCATTGGCAATCGGTATTGAAAGGAGGTGATGACTTGGCCAATGACCCTGCATTGGTGAGAGGGAAGAGGCTTAGGCTGCCTGCCAGGCTGCTCCAGCTGGGACCTCATCTGGTAAATCAGCGTGGGGATCAAGTGCTCACATTGCCCCTTTATCCACAAAGCACAAGCCAAGTGACAACTATAAAAATGAGATCCAAAGAAGGGCCAATTATGATTAAGTTTTTGGTGATGGTTTTATCTATGCTCTGTTCTGGTTGGGCAATAGTGTCATCTGTGTAAAGGGATTTTTATAAGAGGCAATGAAAATAAAGTCTTTTCGGATTTGCATCAAATCAGCACTTCCTTTCATTTGAAGTCTAAGCTGGTTTTTATATTAGTTCACTGCCATAAAAAACTAACTTTTAATGTAAAAATTTACACTATCCATCTGATAGTTTTCCTCACAACACTCCTGTAAGATAACTACAAAATAGGAATTATAGTTGACATTTTCTGCATTAAAAGGCTTGGAATAACATCGTGCATATTCATCACCAGTGGAGTTCTTTGCTTGTTCTCAGGGCCTGTGGTTTGGTTTGGTTTGGGTGTTTTTTTTCTTGTATGGGTTTTATACCCATGTAATTCCAATAAAGAGCGCTCTCCAGAAAGGAAGCACTGGTTCCTCAGATTTCATGATGATCAGCAGGGATAGAATTCAATATATTTTTATTCCAAAAAACCCTCCACAAGCCATTACTACTTGAATTAAAGTACAATCTCCAGTTGCATTAATTGTGTTTTAAATTTTTAATCTCTCTAATCAGGTATTAGAGGACAGCGTAACTGCAAGCTGGTCTATTTCTCTATCCAGCAGAGAATAATGATCCATGTACATGTATAAGTCAACATATCTATATATTTTAGAGATTGTTCATCCATCTGTCTGTGAGTCCATTTGTTCAAGAACTCTTAAGCTATAAGAACTAGGATCACCAAATTGTTATGCACCTTCCTCTTATCCTAACTTAAAGCAAGGTTATGCCAGGAAAACAGGAAGTGCCTGGAATGGGATTGTTTTCCATTACACGGAAAGGGAGGAGTCTGAGAGCAGGGACAGTTATGCCCCACAATGACCACTGGGAGCAGCAAGTGAGAGGAACAGTTATACAACAGAGTCACCAAAGAGGGCAGCTGCACCAGGAAGAGAGTGGCCTGCTGAGCCAAAGGTTTTCCATGCTGCTGGCCACAGGTAAGTGGCCTCCCTGCCTCAAACTCCTCCTCCGTCCCCCAGAGGACCTGCCAGCTGGGCAGTGTGGCCTCAGGCACCCCAGGGAGCCACCATCACCAAAGGAGTGTTGCCCTTGCTGCCTCAGGCAGCCCTGGTAAGCCCCGCCAGACCTTCCAGGCTCCTGGCCTGAGCCCCCTGGCCTGAGCCCTCCACCCACTACTCTGAATTCTGCACATCCACACCCAACTAGAGCCTCCTCCCGACACACCTCCTACCTGCTGCCTTGACTCTTGCACCCCCCACCCCCACAGATCCTTGCCCTAAATGACCCAAGCAAAGTCAAGTAAATCTTGTAGTTATATAGATAAATAAGGATGGTCCAGATATTAAACTTTTTCAGAATTCCTCTTTCTGTTTTCCATTCTGAACAACCTGTTCTGTTTTGCTAGCTGCTGCGTATGGCATGTATACACCATATTTAATTCATTTCTGAAGATCCTACTTGTACCTACGTTTTTAATTTTGTAAACCAGTCTGTTTGTATCCTAATTTTCTATCTTGTCCTCAATTTGACCCCTAAGATATTCAGGCAGGCTCTTAGTCTTTTCATATTCTTTTGGACACTTTTCCAAACTAACTTTCACATCTAATGTTTTTCACTGCTGTGCACATTGCATACCTCCCATTATGTTAGTATTCAACTTTCTTAATATAGCTTTCCCTGTCTGAGAAATGATTTATACTCCTTGGTTAATTTTCATCATGCTGTGCAAAAACGCATCCCCATGATTCCCATTAACATTTATAAAAAACAACAAATGGTCTGGTAGCACTTTATAGACTAACAAAACATGTAGATGGTATCATGAGCTTTCGTGGGCACAGCCCACTTCTTCAGATGACTGGAGTTATGAGCTGGGGATATGAAAACTCGAAATAAATAGGAGAGGGGAAGTGGAGGGGGGAGAGAAAGAAAAAGGGAGGGGGGTGGGAGACAGAGCATCATTAAGTATCTGGAGAATGGGTACTTAAACCTAAGCAGATAAAAATCAAAGTCAATTGGTGTACAGCAGACTTCCGATAATCCGGCACCTTTGGCACCCAGGGGGTGCTGGATTATCGGATATGCCAGAGTATCAGGAGGTACTCCAGCAGGGGGACTGTGACGGGTCTGGGGGGGGGGATGGGGGCAGGCGGGGAACAGCACGGCGTGGGGTGAACTGGGTGCTGGTGAGGGGCAGGGCTGCCGGACCAACCCAGCAGCACCCCAGCTGCTCTGCCCCACAGCTTCCCCAAGTCCGCCGCTGCTGAAACTGACCAGCGATGGACTTGGGGAAGGGCGGGCAGAGCAGCTGGGGTGCTGCCCGGTTGGTCCCGTAGCGCCACCCCTCACCCCCCTGCTCGGCACCCGGCAGCACCCCAGCTGCTCTGCTCTGCAGCTTCCCCAAGTCCACCGCTCATCAGTTTCAGCAGCGGCAGCAGCTGGGGTGCTGCCGGGCACCGAGCAGGGGGTGAGGGGTGGCGCTGCGGGACCAACCTGGCAGCACCCCAGCTGCTCTGCTGTGCGCCGCTTCCCCAAGTCCGCAGCTGGTCAGTTTCAGCAGCGGCAGCAGCGGACTTGGGGAAGCCACGTGGAGCAGCTCCAATTGTCCGGCTGGCCGGAGCACTTTCGGGTTCCAGTTGGTGTCGGACTATCAGGAGTGCCGGACCACTGGATGCCGGACAACTGGAGTTTTACTGTATAAGGCTGTATTGCAACAGCTGATCTGTTTCTCTTACTCTTCCAAGATAGCTCTTCTTTTAAACTTTGGACAGCCTCCCAGATGTTTTTAGAGGTGGAAGATGAGGAACAATGTAGCTTACCTCCATAATGGAAAAGGTCAAAATTTTCACTCTTTTTGGTCATTGGTTTGAATCTAGTCCAGATTGACAGTAACCATAATCATTACCATTTGCTAATTTTAACACTTGCCTATGAAATGAATTAGTATTTTTAGTGCACTTCCACATGGAAAGGTGTCCTCATAGAAATTGATACTGCAGGAAATGTCTTTTTATTAATGTTCTTGTAGAGAAGCCAAGGATGGAAAACTAAATTAATCTTTGACCTATGATTATAATCCTTTGAGGTCAGCGAGGAAAGTACAATAATAGGGCAATGAGAAGAAGCTTGCAGTTTTTGTTGGCTGTGGGACAGATTGCGTGGATAAATTAGTTTTCATTTTCCAGTGCTGTTCGCCTAATAACTTTCACAAGCACTGAGTTTACATGTAAAAATTGTCAGCTAATAAATAACTTTGTTTTTCTTATCATCAAGATCAAACTGGTTTTGCTTCTGACTTCTCCACTTTCTATTAGCTATTTGCAGACAGTAAGATAACAGAAGGAGTCATTTTGTCCACTAGAACCCAGCAGCTATAGATGTTCCTAATTCCTTTATATCCCGGTGTTCAGTTTCATATGACTGATAACTTATCAGGCCTCCACTATTTGCCAAGTCATTTGATTCCTATATCTATGTACTTTTGCTGACTCTGCAAAAATTGACATGCTGCTGAAGTATCACTGAATATGTTTTAATTTTGGAGGTGCTTTCACTAAGGACAGTTCAGTATGTCTCTGAAAAAAAATAAATTTCTACACTATCATCTTGGGCTTGAATGAAAATATTAACTGGTTAAGGCACTACAAAAGCAATTTTCCCTGCCTTTGATATTCGCATCTACACATTCAAAGCTATGAATAGGACACATCCAGACTGACTCAATTAGCTTAATTAACACTGGTCCAATAATTGATAGGTAACTGCTTTTGCTGTTATATATACCCTGATTCTATAATATCCACTCCAGGTCATCAAATGAAGTAGGTTTTGCCCACGAAAATTTGATATAGTATGCTTGTTCATCTCCAAGGTGCCACAGGACTGCTGCTTGTTTTTAGAGTTACAAACTAACACGGCTACCCCTCTGAGACATATTTGAATATGTTTAAACATGCCCAGATTTTTAAAAATGCAGCTCCAAGGTCCAGGTGCAAAAACATACTTGTACTTCAATTGCATGTGTGATCACCAAAGCATTGTTTACATGCAGAACTGGGTCTTTGCCATTTGAAAATGAAGCTCACAGTGCTCAATTAGGATAAATCATACCCATTTGTCATAGCATTGCCAAGGAGCCTGGAAGCTTCCTTTTTTAAAAAAATTGCACAGATTGTGCACCCTAATATGACAGTGGAAAACCTACATGGACAAAATGTACTGAACATATAATTTTTTTTCATGAATCTGACAACATTTTGAAGCAATGTGGTATAAAAAGTAGCTCACAATGAAGCAAAACTTTCATGGTGTGCAACAAAAACAAAATGCAAATTCCTGGGTGAATATTTTTTAAAAATAGTCTGAGAAAGGAGGTAAAAAGCAGATCTGCCAGTTAATTATAAATAGGTAGATGTAAGGTTTGACATAAATTATCTATCTTAAGTTATTTCATACTCTCTCTTACTTTGCTATTCTCGACAGAAATTATTTATTTCTGACATGTTTTGCATTTCTCTGCATGTGCTGCTCTAGCTGTTAGTAATTTCACTAATAGATAAGTTATGGATTTCCATTTCAGGTATACAAAGCCTTCATTCTCCATTTTTATTTTCTCATGTCTAACCACTTGTGTTTTACATTTTTTAAGATGACGTTCTAAATATTTTTATTCCTATTAAATAAATTTTGCTCATGATTTCTCAAGTTTGTACACTGAGCTAGGAGAATGAACTAGACTTCGGTATACTTCCCATTAAATTATGTTTATTCTGCGAACTACACAGTTATGCGTCAGTTGCTATTATTTCAAATGTGCTTATGTCTAACTGACTGGCATTGTGCAGTGATTCAGTAGGTTTCCATTGTTCACATGGAAGATGTTAACCAATTAGAGTTAGAAATGCAAATGAATGTATCTGCATTAGCTTGGCAGTGGTCCATGATAGATTTCACTCAACTCTGTCAACAGCCAGTTGGCTCACCTCCTAATTTTTTGTTTGTTTTTTTTGTTCTATATCATCATGTGTGCATGAGGGGAGAGGGATACCTAACTTAAGGACAAGGGATGCCACAGGTAGAAGTTAAATTCTATTAGCACTTTCAAACTGTTTGAGGAGACTAAGGCTTTAAAAGAGTGAGACTTACATCTACTCATCTAATCCTATAAAAACAGGCTTCTGAGAAAACAGATTTAAGAATGCATTAAATCTGACTTCTTCTACATAGCATCTTTTGTGTACATTTTCTTGTATCTGATGTTTTACAAATGGGAACATGCTGCAGCTAAACCCCAAATCCTGATGTTTGAAATGATAAGCTACTTTTCTGTTAGTCTGAGGTTTATGTTTGGAACAACACTCCTATCAGATAGTAGTAGAGATGTAGCCGTGTTAGTCTGGTCTTGCTGAAACAAAAGACAGGACTATGCAGCACTTTAAAGACTAACGAGATGGTTTATTAGGTGATGAGCTTTCGTGGGCCTCAGATCAAATTGTGGAAGAAAATTGGCATGACCATGTATACCAAAGGGATACAATCAAAAAAAGTGAACACGTATAAAATTGACAAATCAGATTTTAGAACAGAGGGAGGGTGAGAGGGGGAAGAAGGGGAGGTTAGTGTCTATGAGGTTAGTGTCTATGAGTTAATGATATTAGGGGTGATAATTGGGGAAGCTATCTTTGTAATGGGTAAGGTAGTAAGCATCTTTGTTGAGGCCCATTCGTAAAGTGTCAAATTTAAGCATGAATGACAGTTCTGAGGTTTCCCTTTGTTAAAGTCTCTTTGAAGTAATATACATGTAGTGAGGTCGTTGAGACAATGCCCAGTCTGGTTGAAATGACAAGAAACTGTTTTTTCTTTGTGAAACTGTCTGATGTCTGATTTGTGGGCATTAATTCTTTGGCGAAGTGTCTGAGAAGTGTCCACATATTTACTCTGCTGACACCATCATTGGACCTAACCACGTCAGTTACAAGATCAAGAACACATATTCTTGTTCATCCAGAAATATAATTTATGCCATCATGTGCCAACAGTGTCCGTCTGCTATGTATATTGGACAAACTTCTCCGACACTTTGCCAAAGAATTAATGCCCACAAATCAGACATCAGACAGTTTCACAAAGAAAAAACAGTTTCTTGTCATTTCAACCAGATTGGGCATTGTCTCAACGACCTCACTGCATGTATATTACTTCAAATGGAGGTGTGCTGTCAGTGGCAACAATTACACAGCTTTCCCTACTTCATCCATGTTGCCCTGAACCATATCAATCTTCTGTGAATCACACAGAGTGACAGGGAGCAGATGCTAAGTGAATGTGTCCAGCAACCTGGACCTTATGCTGCAATGCTTTGTGCTGCAGTGGTGCCAGACCACTTACTGCTGGCTTGGCGTGGAAAGGTGGCCCACAATAGAGGATGGAATAATGCAGGCCTCCCCAGAAACTTGTGAGAGTTTCTCTATGGGAGCTTTATGGAGATGTGCAGGAAGGATTGCTGCTCTATCTCCAGATGCATCAACAAACTGTTCCTTCGAGCCTCCTCAGTGTAGGCAGAGTGGCCACCACAGATCACACCCAATTGCTTTAACCCATTTGTGGCATGATTAAAAGTAAGGACTCACCAGAAGTGTCCTCCCTGCCATCAGTGTCCAGCAGCGATACATCCTGGGAGGAGGGGTTATAAAAAGGTCCTGTCGGTGAGATTGGTTGCTCTGCTCACCATTCTCCTCCTACTCCAGTCTCATCAACAATATCGTCCCTGCTGTTTCCTGAGGCTATTGCCTGAAGAGTCACTAGGGAGGAATTCATGCATTTGGTTGGGACACTGGTCAGGTCCCCTCCGCCCCCAGAATCCCATACAGCTGCTCATAGAAGCATCATGTTTGAGGCAATGATCAAGATCATCCATTTGCCTCCTTTGTCTTCTGGTGTGCCTGCCTGAGCTCCTATATTTTCATATGGCACTGCTGGGCATCCCTTTCATATCCTTTTTCCACTATGCCATGTACAATCTTGGCATAGGTATCAGCATTTATTTTGCTGCTTCATAGTTGTGCCTGAACTGAATGCTCTCCCCACATACAGCAATCTGGTCTAGGATCTCCTTCACTATCTATGCTGGAGCTTGTTTGCAACTCTGGGCATTTGTGGTCAGGTGTACTGATGAGGTGAGAGCTTATCACCATGCTGGGAAACAGGAAATGAAATTCAACTCTGATACTCTCCAGGTGCACAGGAAAAGCTCTGGGAAAATTTGAAAGTCCTGTCCAGAGCGGTCATTTTGGGGCACTGTGGGATACTTCCCAGAGGCCAAGAACATCAACTTTCAGCACTGTGTCTGCATTACCCTAAAGTCAGTTATGCAAGGTCAAATTTACCATTACTCGTGAAAAGCAGGAATACCAAAATCTACTTCAATGATCCTTAAAGTCGGCGGAACAGGCTTGATTGGTGTGGACTCATTGTTCAGAAAATTGACCTACTGCATCTAAGTTCAATCTAAACTCCTATTGTAGACCAGGCCTTATTAGTGTGCTCTCATGGGATGGATGGGGAGGTGGAGAGCATGGTGGAACCTGCTGCCATTTTTGAGAAGTTCCCCCAGAGGTATGAAAGGGAAAAAAGAATATTTCAGATGAATTTAGATTTGACTGCATGGCAGATGGCAGGACATAATGAAATAAAACTGTTTTGCACTATGAGGAGGAGTACTGCATAAGAGGAGGCATTGGAAGGGTCTGGCAGCTCTGTCCTTTTACAGTCTTATTTATCTGTTTCTACTAGCTCAGAACTTGGATGTGTATTTCTTACCTGACAGAAGAATCCCACGTCAGCAGGCGTCACTCAACACCAACATAGCTTCCAGGAAATCTGAGGCCTTTTTTCTGTGTATTTGTATATAACATTCTAGTTAATAACAACGAAATGTACAGAACTGGTTTAGATAAAATTAATTAAACAAACACTCTAGAAAAATGTGAATGGATTTGCAGAGGTAAAATATACTCACTTCCAAAACGTAACTAATGGTTGCCTATGTAAAAAAAATTATTTCATTCAAACAAAATAAATGAGATTTGCAGGGCTTTGGGTAACTGACCCATAATTATGACAATTCCCTGTGTCTTTTTTTCAGAACCAGTTAAGTTACCATAAGAGACTGATTCCTGTAATGTGGGGCATGCTCTATTTTTAGTAAAACAAGTGAATTACAGGTACAGTAAAGGCCCCTGAAGCAAACAGGTTTTTGTTAGGCTTCATTAGTGTTTTGTTATTTCCATTTTGTTCAAGACCTTTCCATTGTAGTGCTTCTGTTCAGTCAGAAATTAATTTCCTATTGAACACTATCTACAGTATGTCCTTACAGCTAGTGTCATTTTAACATGATGGTAACATCCATAATTATTGTACACAGTGGTGTTGTAGCTGTGTTAGTCCTAGAGTATTAGCAATACAAAGTGGAGAGCTAATGTTACTTATTGGATCCTATTCACCAAAAGAAGTTGGTCCAATAAAAGACAGCCATGATTATGTCTAGAGATAGCAGGCTGTGCCAAACAGAATACAGTAGAATCTCAGAGTTATGAACTAACTAGTCAACCACACACCTCATTTGGAACTGGAAGTTTGCAATCACGTGACAGCAGAGGAAGGGGGAAATGGCAAATACAGTACAGTACTGTGTTAAATGTGGATGATGAAAAATAAAGAGAAAGCAACATTTTTCTTCTGCATAGTGTGGCAGAGCTCCAGCTCTGCCTCAGGGGTCCTGTGCGTCTAGGTGGTGGACACGAGTCTCAGATGCTCACTGTGACTCTCAGGGTAGCCTCTCTCCCTTTGCTGAAGAGAGGTGTGTCAGACTACTGAGCCACCTTCATCATATGCCAGTCAATCAGGTTTGAGGTGAACCTCTCTCTAGTTCCAACCTCCCCATTCAGAGGTAGTCTCTATAGTGGTACGGGGAGGGTTGGGGAAAACTCAGGCCCACCCTCTTCTCTGGGTTCCAGCCCAGGGATCCTAATGACAGCAGCAGGTAGTGTTTTCTCCACCACCAGAGTTGCAGCCTTTCCCTGAACCACTTCCCTAACTAACTCCTTCCAGTACCTTTCTCCTGATACCAGACCACATTCTTTCACTTTTCCCCAGTGCACCTCTTCACTCCCAGTCCTTAGCCTGCTGGTCTCTCTGAAGGGAAGCCTTTTAAATTAGTTCCCAGGAGGACCTTATTGGGCAACAGGTGTGCGGATTAGCCTGCTGCTTCTGGCAAGCTCCTAATTGGCCCCAGGATTTTCCTAATTGCACTGCTACAGCCGCCCTGGGCCTATTTACTCCAAGGAACAGAAAACCATTCACCCAGGGTACGTCTACAGTACAGGACAAAGTCGAATTAAGATCCGCAACTTCAGCTATGTTAATTGCATAGTTGAAGGTCAAAGCAGCTTAGTACGGCTTTTGGTGATGTCTGCACTGCAGGAAGTCAAAGGAAGAACACTCTTGCTTTGACTTCCCTTACTGCTCATGAAAGCAGGGTTACTGGCATCAACCAGAGCGCCCCTCTCACTTTGAATGAGCTGTCTTAACTAGACCGCTAATTCAAACACTGGAAGATCGACAGCAGCAGCTTTGATCTTCCTCTGTCGCATAAACATACCCCCAGAGGCCAGTAAATCTGCCTTCTATAAGGCTGCGGTAGCCAATTGGTTTGTGTCTGTCACAATAGTAAAGTTTCAAAGCTGTATTTAGTCAATGTTCAGGGGTACAATTTTGAAAAAAACAATCGTAAGTTTTATTTAGGGCCTGTCTTCATTACATGATGGATCGAGGGTGAAGGAATTGATCTACTGATGGTTGATTTATCACATTTGCTTTGACATGATAAACTGCCCTCAGAGCTCCTTCTCATCAACTCCAGAATTCCACCTGGACAAGAAGAGTAGCCAGAGTTGATGGGGGAGCAGCCCCGGCTCCCAACCTTATCACCTGAAAGATAGCTCAGTAATTATGTCAGCTTCAGCTACACAAATAGCATAGCTGAAGTAGCGAAGATTAGCTTGATGGAAGGGCATAGTGAAGACTACACAACAGGGTTAAGAAAGTTTCAGAGTTACTAGCAACCTCCATCTCCCAGGTGTTTATAATTCTGAGGATCTACTGTATAAATGTTGTTTTTATTTTTAATCTCAATGAAAAATACTCTCTATCATTTTTAATTATTTTTACTTGCAGCAATATTCTGTAGCTTTGTTAAACTGAAATCTAAAGGGCTACCATGTATCATTTTGAAACAGTTGTTCATTTATGAAGCCTCTGTGTTGCCAGCTCTCTTGATGATATGGTGTTTCTTTTCTTAGAGCACCAGCTCTTGGAGTCATGTAGTTATGTGAGAATCTGTGTGCTTTTTAAAAGTAAGCTTCTAGTCTTTATGTTTGTGGAGAAAAGCTTGAAAATGAGAATCATAAATGTGCAAATATCAGAAAATGAATAAACTGAATACAATATCTATTATTTTTGAAAAAACAACAACTCTGACTTAAAAATCCCATCTCAAGAGAGAGATACCTAGAATTTTTTAAGGGCCTGGATCATTGATTTTGAGTATTGTATGGTTGGAAATGTTGGTAATATTGCCTACTGAATTGGCAATATTGGGAATTTCACTGTGCCCTTCCTTGAAGTTGGATTGTACTTCGCTGTGAAGCATCTGGCCTTGGCTACTTTTGGAGATCATAGGCTAGCTGGACCAGTGATGTGATTCAACACAGCAGTTTCTTTATTCCTAAGAGAGATGTTTTCCTTTGAATATATATGGGTAATCCATGTTCATATAAACTAAATGTATGTTACATCCTAAGTGCATGAATTCATCCATGACACGAATCTTCATCATGCATTCCAGTTTCTCCCTTTTGAACTTTATATTTTCAGGCTCTTTCAGAAAGGTGTCCTGAGGTCCACTGGGTTGTTTTGCATCTCATTAGCATTCTATGCTATTTTCACTGCAATCATTTTTTTGCAGAGCCTTTTGTAGTAAACCTGTCATGCCAGGGGCAAAGCCAGTGTAGATGCTCCTGCATTCCATTCTTGCCAATGCCCACTGCTGCCAGTTAGCAGTTACCAGGGGCTATGAAACTAGTTTCTTTATCCGTCCTACTAAGAATTCAGACTCTTACAGTGTTTACCAATTTGCTAATACTGAGGCTGGGCACTGTTAGTTAATATTGTGCCACGCACTTCCCATAATGTTGAGCAACCTTATGACGTAGTGCTGATTTGCCATTGCAGACTATGTGAGAACAAAAGGGAATACACCCCATAAATTACTTACTTTCATTCTCTTTGCTTTTTAATTGATCATTGTGGGCATACCATTTTGTGTTACTGATCAACAGAAAACAATATTTGCTTTCAAATGAAAGGACAGTTTTCTTATTTTATCTATCACTAGAAGATGTATCCAGCATTCCTGATAGCAGAAGTTCCCTTTCCATTTTATGAGAAACAATCATATTCCAGGAACATCCCATTGTCCTCGCACAATCAAATGCTTACCATGCTTTAAGGTATGATAAGGGGAAATTTGGTGGTCCTAGCTCTTACCGTTTAGGTGGAGTTCTTAAATAGACCCACTTTCAGACAGACAATCTCTCTCAGATATATAGTACAGGTTGAACCTCCAAAATCCAGAACTTTCTGGTCTGGCAATATCCATGGTCCAGGAGGATCATGGCTGTTGCTGGACCAAAGAGTCCCGAAGGCCAGGAACTTGAACCAACCACCTGGAATGGGGCTGACAGGAGAGCCAGGGTCAGGGCTGCAACAGCCCAGCAGAGGAGCGGGGGCAGAGGCTATGATAGCCTGGCAGGGGAGCCAAGGCCATGGCAGTCAGCCAAGCTGGGGCCAGTGGCAGGCAGCCTCACCAGGGCTGGCAGCAGGGTGACTAGCTGGGGCTGGCGGCGGTCTGGGGATCTGGTGGTAGGGGATTTCCACTGGTCTAGCAAATCTCCTTGTTCATGACCAAACAGGTCCCGAAGGAGCTGGACCAGGGAGGTCCAACTTGTAGATTTGTTAAATGATTTAACTGAAGGATCAGAAAAATAATGATCGGATTTGGAACTGTAACTTACTGGTGAGTGTGTGTTACAGATTCCCCTTTCTCTAATCCACAGACAAGATGGGTCCATTACAGTCCACATCTATAGAGGTTAGGATCATTAGCTCAAGCTATAGCACCTCATGCTTTAAATCATGAGTTCTCCAGTAGACCTGAGTCATACAATAAGCACACAAATACTGAAGGTCTGGCCATTTTAGAGGGTGATTTCAGGGTTATTTAAAAAAAAATCTAAATTTTTTTTATACACAAAGTATCTTGGGTTCATTGGTTTCCTTGGTAACAACTTCCTTTAATTGCATGAGACCACTGGAGTGGTGTGGAACAGATTACCATTGAAATAGTGGAATTAGCCTGATGTAATGGGATGTTGTTTGAGCTGTCTCAGAGTTCTTAATTCCATTATCCTTCATGTTATTCCCATTAATGCCACATTGCAGTGAATTAACAAGTAGCTTATTTTACTCTGATCAAATTTCCTTTAAAAAGGTGACGCTAAGCTTTTGCTAGGAAAAAAAACCTAGCAAAACCCTGCGTAAATATGTTATCATGAACTGGACAAAAGACACAGCAAGATGATGGATAACTTACAGGGCCACCAAAAATATAAATATTTTCATCTAAAGTATTGTCTAATTCATCCTCTCTTTTTAGGTCCTGAGAAATCCGTTCCTGTGTTTTTTTTCTAGGTTCTAAGTGGCAACTTCTTCTAATTTCTTAAATATATTTATTTTAAATTGAATTAAATTATTCGATGTCTTCTTTTGACAATGATCAAATGTGAAAGAATTGTGCATTTAGTTTAGCATAAATATTGGAGTGAAATTTTACAGAATCATAGAATCATAGAACACTAGAACTGGAAGGGACCTCGAGAAGTCATCGAATCCAGTCCCCTGCCCTCACGACAGGACCCAGTACTGTCTAGACCATCCCTGATAGATGTCTATCTAGCCTCCCTAGGCAACTTATTCCAGTGTTTAACCACCCTGACAGTTAGGAAGTTTTTCCTAATGTCCAACCTAAACCTCCCTTGCTGCAGTTTAAGCCCATTGCTTCTTGTCCTATCCTCAGAGGCGAAGGAGAACACTTTTTCTTCCTCCTCCTTTGTAACACCCTTTTAGATACCTGAAAACTGCTATCGTGTCCTGTCTGTCTTCTCTTTTCCAAGCTAAACAAGCCCAATTCTTTCAGTCTTCCTTCATAGGTTACATTCTCTAGACCTTTAATCGTTGTTGCTCTTCTCGGGACCTTCTCCATTTTCTCCACATCTTTCTTGAAATGTGGTGCCCAGCCCTAGACACAATACTCCAACTGAGGCCTAATCAGTGCAGAGTAGAGTGGAAGAATGACTTCTTGCATCTTGCTCACAACACTCCTGTTAATGCATCCCAGAATCAGGTTTGCTTTTTTTGCAACAGCATCACACTGTTGGCTCATATTTAGCTTGTGGTCCACTATGACCTGTAGATCCTTTTCTGCAGTACTCCTTCCTAGACAGTCGCTTCCCATTCTGTATGTGTGAAACTGATTGTTCCTTCCGAAGTGGAGTACTTTGCATTTGTCCTTATTAAACATTTGAAACAGTGTTGCACATAATGATGCAATGTGAATGGATTAGAAATTACAAATGTTGAAAAAACTTTTTTTTAGTCAAGATTGCTCCTCCTGTTACTGTTGTTACTCAGCTATTTTCTGAAGTCTTACAACACTGCACACAAAAAGCAAAGATAACAAAACAAGAGCTGAATGAAACCACAAAACATTGAAGGCAGAAGAAAATTTGCAAAGTAATTAGAAAAAGGAATAGTTTTAGAATTATTTAGTTTAATGGACATTTGTATTCTTTGGGTTATCAACAAAAGATCTCCAGTAGGGAGAATAACTAAGAAAATAGTATTCAAAAGTAATGGACCAAAACACTACAACTAACCATACAGCAACTGCAGTATAGTGTTTTGCACATTTATTAAAGAATACTGTTGTATTTGTATAAGATTTGCTCTTAATCACGCAATGGTTTTCTAATTATAAACTTCCACAATGATAATTCCAAACATACAATAGGTGCTATGTTTGCACACTAATGTAATATTATGTGTTATAAGCATTGATAGAAACATAGACTCTCCCCCCATGTGCAGGTGATATTAATGTGTTAAACTGATGAACCCTGTGACAAATAGAAGGGCCATGTGTGTCATTCACTTTTCGTGACCTGTACTGCATCTGCCCATTGATTCAACAATCCAAATAGGTTCTGTATCACCCTGGAGAGTCTAAGCTTCTAAATGTGACTCAGACCTTTCTACTCGATGTAGAAAGTTGTGAATTATTAGATCTTAAAACCATATAAGTTTTAACTCTGGAAAAGCTCTTTTAGGTCAGCAGTAGAGATTTGGCAGCTGGCTTTACATAAGGGATATAAAAACCAACCCCACATTGAAAAAAAAGTTGTATGACATTTCTTAAAATAGGAACATTTCTGTAACCTGGTACACATTCAGAATTACCTTTTAACAGTGCTAGTCTCAGTTACTTGTATAGCTCCCTCGTGGATTTAAATTTTATACTGTGCCTTACAGTGCTATGGAGGATAGGAATGATATAGATGTGGTGACACCAGCTTTATTTCAGAACGGGAGTCCCATTCAAAATGAATGAGCAGGAGAAGGAGATACAACAGGGGCTCTGGATTTGGCTTTGTGTTAGTATGTAATGTCTTGAGAGAAAATTTTTCAGGCTTTTCCAAGAAATATCTGTAACATTTTTTATTATGGCTTAAGTAATTGTCGTAGAACAGCAAAACACACACACACACGCAAAACATTCACACACACACAACACAAGTAGCATGAGGATATTACAGAACTGGGAGAGTACATGAAGGCAAATAGAATATTTAGAAAGGAATGTACAGAAATGAACATTAAATAGCTATTACAGTTCCTTCCTCATATCATTTCTGTGCATTTTTAAACACTATTTTTAATATACTGGAAGTTGATGAGAAATTGCACTGTTACACAGTGACACAAAGCAAATTTATTTTAATAGCTTTACTTGACTTAAAAGGATCATAGAAATACAGGATTCCTGGCTATACTGCTCAAGGCAATCTCATTTGCCGAATCTTTTCAAACTAATGCATGTGTATAAATCATCATTTAAACAACTTGGCACAGTTCTCTCAGAACTAATTTGAGTGCAGCTTATAGTTCCAGCTCAGTATGGATTGTATTGAGGTGTTAACTCTTTCTTTTCCAAAAGTGGCTTCCCATAACATACATTGCCTCCCACCCTTCTTTGAAACTTTGATTTGTAAACTGAATATTCTGCTCAGGGATGAAAATGGATCCATATGCAGTGACAAACAGAAATACATTCTATCATGTAATTAGGAGGCAGTATGGGACCAGCAGTCAAGCTATTTGGATTCCATTCCCTGATCTGTTACTCGTATGCTGTACCTGTTTCCCCTCCAACCTAGGCCTGTCTTGCCTTTTCAGTTTATATCTTCTTTTGGGCAGAGAAGACACTTAAGAATTGCTGATTAAAAGAGCTATGTAGTATGCTTATATGTTTGTACAATACCTAACTCAAAAGAGCCCCAGTACAGATTGAGGCCTGTAGGGTGCTGTTTAATTGTTTAATTTTCAGCAGCAATAACTTTAGTTTCAGAGGAATGAGAAAAGTGGCCCTTTAAGAAGTTGCAGTTTTTTAAGCATTATTTGGAACTCCAGGTTGTATGTCTCTTGTCCAGCACATTCTGGTATGGCAATATCTGTGGTCCGGCATGATTTTAGTTATCCAGATGTACACTTATCATGAATGTGGCCAAGTTTCCAGTGGTCCCATAAAGTTTGTTTACAACCACCAGTCCTGGCTCTCAGCATTCTGTGTTGCTATTTAGCTCTAATTTACACTTAAATGTCTTCTAAGAGCCCAGTAAGCAATGGAAGTGTTGGTAATGCTGCTAGACAATATTGACCTCCCCTGGTCCGGCAAATTCTCTGGTTCAGCACCAGTCAGTTCCCAAGAGTGCTCCTAGAGAGGTTCAACCTGTAGATGTAACTAGTGTTGTTTGTTTCCTTAACTCAATTAACTTTTTTTTTCCATTTAAACCATTGCTCTGGGGTGGAGTTGGAGATGAGGAGTTCAGTTTGCAGACCGCCCTGAAGAGAGAAGACCACCCCAGCTGACTCTTACTGCAGCAGGCCGGGCCAGGTGAGAAGTGCCTCTCCATGGCTGTTGCAGCTCCAGTGGGCACAGCCCTGGGAGGGGTGCATGTCCTCCAGCAGGGGGACAGACACACATTGTAGATAGCTGTCCCTTTCTTCACACCTGCCTCTTGCTGCCCCCTTGTGGTCATTATACAGTATAACCGTCACTGCTTTCCATACCAGAGCCCCTTCTATCCCCATATATATAGCAGAGCCTTCCCTTTCTGTTTTGAGAAGCAATTCCATTCCAGGCACATTCGATTTTCCTGGCACAACCAAACCTTTACCTTGCTTTAAATTATGATAAGAGGAAGCTGTATACCAAATTTGGCAAAACTCCATTTGCGCTTTGGCCTTCCTGATTACACTCTTGCATAGACTAATGTAGCTAGTTCATTGCATGGAACAGATGGTGCTAGTCCCTTCTCAGCTACCGTGGGGACTCTTCCCATGATACATAGAACCTTATCACTTCACCTAATCTGTTTATTGTAAGTGCCAACACTCATTTCTATAATAGAATCAGTAAATGGAGAAACATTCAGAGAAGCTTTTGTTGAAGCTAATTTTTAAAATTACACAGTCAATACAACGTTGATGAGGAGACTTAGGATAGACGAATAGGATGGTAGCAGTTCAGCAAAACAAGACCTACAGATTACAATGGATGAGAAGCTGGATATGAGTCAACAGTGTGCCCTTGTTGCCAAGAAGCCTAACGGCATATTGGGCTTCGTTAGTAGGAGCATTGCCAGCAGATCGAGGGAAGTGATTATTTCCCTCTATTCAGCACTGGTGAGGGAGCATCTGGAATATTGCTTCTAGTTTTTGGCTCCCCACTACAGCAGGGATGTGGACAAACTGGAGAAAGTCCAGTGGAGAGCAACAAAAATGATTAGGGGGAGTTGGGCATATGATTTATGAGGAGATGCTGAGGGAACTGCACTTATTTAGTCAGCAGAAGAGAAGTGAGGGAGGGATTTGATAGCAACCTTCAACTAACTCAAGCACAGTTCCAAAGAAGATGGAGCTAGGTTGTTCTCAGTGGTGGTAGATGACAAAACAAGGAGCAATGGTCTCAAGTTTCAGTAGAGGAGGCGCAGGTTGGGTATTAGGAAAAACTATTTCCCTATATTGGTGGGCTGATGAAGTACTGGAATGGGTTGCTTAGGGGGGCTATGGAATCTCCATCTTTAGCGGTTTTTAAGAGCATGTGTGACAAAGTCTTGGCTGGAATGATTTAGTTGCAGTTAGTCCTGCTTGAAGCAGGAGGCTGTACTAGATGACCTCCTGAGTTCTCTGCTATGATGATTCTTTAATGACTTCTTTGTTTTGGTCCTCACCAAGAAGTCTGATGATGAAGGAATGCCTATCATAGTGAATGCTAGTAGGAATGGGGTAGGTTTAGAAGATAAAATAAAAAAAGAACAAGTTCAAAATCACTTAGAAAAGTTAGATGTCTGCAAGTCACCATGCCCTGATGAAATGCATCCTAGAATTCTCAAGGAGCTGATAGAGAAGGTATCTGAGCCTTTAGCTATCATGTTTGAAAATCATGGAAGACAGGAGAGATTCCAGAAGACTGGGAAAGGGCAAATATAGTGCCCATCTATAAAAAGGGAAATAAGAATAACCCAGGAAACTACAGACCAGTCAGTTTAACTTCTGTGTCAGGAAAGATAATGGAGCAAGGAATTAAGGAATTCATCTGCAAACACCTGGAAGATAATAAGGTGGTAGGTAACAGCTAGCATGGATTTGTAAAAAACAAATCATGTCAAACCAATCTAATAGCTTTGCTAGGACAACAAGTCTTGTGGATAAGGGAGAAGCGGTGGACGTGATATACCTAGACTTTGGAAAGGTATTTGGTACGATCTCGCATGATCTTCTTATCAATAAACTAGGCAAATACAGCTTAGATGGGGCTACTGTAAGGTGGGTGCATAACTGGCTAGATAACTGTTCTCAGAGAGTAGTTACTAATGGTTCACAATCCTGCTGGAAGGGCATAACAAGAGAGGTTCCGCAGGGGTCTCTTTTGGGACTGGGTCTGTTCAATATCTTCATCAACGATTTAGATATTGGCACAGAGAGTACGCTTATTAAGTTTGCACATGATACCAAGCTGGGAGGGGCTGCAACTGCTTTGGAGGATAAGGTCATAATTCAAAATGATCTGGACAAACTGGAGAAATGGTCTGAAGTTTAAAAAGGACAAATGCAAAGTACTCCACTTCAGAAGGAACAGTTTCACGCATACAGAATGGGAAGCGACTGTCTAGGAAGGAGTACTGCAGAAAGGGATCAAGGGGACATAGTGGACCACAAGCTAAATATGCGTCAACAGTGTGATGCTGTTGCAAAAAAAGCAAACCTGATTCTGGGATGCATTAACAGGAGTGTTGTGAGCAAGATGCAAGAAGTCATTCTTCTGCTCTACTCTAGGCTGATTAGGCCTCAATTGGAGTATTGTGTCCAGTTCTGGGCACCACATTTCAAGAAAGATGTGGAGAAATTGAAGAAGGTCCCAAGAAGAGCAACAATGATTAAAGGTCTAGAGAACATAACCTATGAAGGAAGACTGAAAGAATTGGGCTTGTTTAGCTTGGAAAAGAGAAGACTGAGACAGGACATGATAGCAGTTTTCAGGTATCTAAAAGTCACAAGGGTTTTGCACTGCATTTAATTCCTGTGTGCTAAAAAATGCACAAGAATGTAACAATGTTTAGGACAGTTTCTGAGTTTCAATACGTATTTATGAACCATTTGAAGGTTTTATTAGTAGAGATCTGTAATACTAAATTTCTGTTGTTTTAAACATGTTTCTATTTTGACCTGTGACCATCTTAGAGAGATAATTAGGCTTGATTCTCCGCTTTCTGGGGAATAATTTGCATGTGTACACAATAAATATAAAATACTCCAAATCTGATCTGGTAGCTTTTTACATCTGTTCTGCACCAGTGCTAAACAATGGAGAATCAGGACCATTGTTTTTTGTGATTTCACAAAATACCACTTTATAGAGCCTGATTTAAGCACTGCCTTTGTGCTTATCAGGAGGGACTGTATGTAGTATAGGAAATGGAAGTGAGTATTGAGAAGGGGCTAACCCAGCACAGAGAGTTGGAAACAAATTTATGACTGCAATTATATAACAGGGCTTATAATGGGGTAGGACAGGGTTTTGAGGAGTCCTAAAAGCTCATGTTTCAGGGTTTTCTCTGGGGTCAGGAAGAGATTGTTCCCCTTCTCCCACCCCCAGAAACTACTCTGTGTTTATAAGCAGGGGTTTTAATTATTTTTATTTTAAACCTCCTTCCTTTGAAGCATCACGGATAGCCATGGCTGGAGATGGGACATTTACAAGGAGGGCCTGGCTCTGATAGGGCACTGGGCATTCTCTCTTTTAGGTGTAGCTGGCTGGTTCTTGATCACATGCTCTAACTGATCACCATATTTGGGGTCAGGAAAGAATTTTCCCTCAGATCGGACTGGCAGACTTGGACTGATTTTTGCCTTCCTCTGCTGTGCATGGGCAGGGCCACTCGCCAGAAATATCTGGGTATATCTCACCTCATCATTTCCCTTCCACTCTGGCTGTCTTGGCCCTAGTGCATGCTGGTCCCCCCTGTTTCCTTCTTGTGGCACATATCTAGTTTCCTGTGGGCTGTAATATGTTGATCTAATTTCAGTTGTTGGATTTAGCATGTGGCTGCTGGGTGAAACTGGTGATTTGTGATATACAGGAGGTCAGGTCAGACTAGAGGGACTGGTGAGCCTTAAACTGTAAAGGTATGTCTACTCTGCAAAAATAAAAAAAACAACAAAACCTAAACCCCACAGCAGCAACTCTAAGAACCTGGGTCAACTGACTCTAGCTCATGGTACACGGCTAAAAAATCAATGTAGACTTTTGGTCTGGAGCAAGGCCTCTGAGACCTTCCTCTCGTTGGGTCTCAGACCCTTAGCTTCCACCCAAAAATTTCTAACTTGCTATTTTGAGCACCACTGCGTGTGCCTAAGTCAGTTGACCCAATCTGTGAGACTTACTGTTGAGGGGGTGGGGTTTGGGGTTTTTTGGTGTTGCTGCTGTTGTCTTTTTCTGCATAGACATACCCTATGAATTTGACCGTATGTTTGTGTGGGACAGGATTACCCAGGTAGCTGTTTGACAATACCTCATGCAGGTCATAGGCTTAATTGTTTTGTTTAAGAAAATACTGAAAGAATCAAGGCCTGAATGTGTTTTTTATTATACATTTTAAAATCTGTCTCATATCCCAAGGAAGGTCCCCTAGATTTTAAATTCAAGAGCCAATTAGAAATTATTTATTATGACCTTACAGAGTTGTTGGCAAGGATTAATAATGTTGGATCGTATTCCTACATGTATTGTTAGTAGACCCAAAAACATGGGGCCAGATTCATTACTTGTATAAATAGGTGAAACTTCATTGGAGTCAAGGTGTCACATTATACTCAATTACAGCTAGGGTGAATTAGACCTATAATCTCTTCGCTGAAAGGTAGTAATTACTCTTCCAGAGGCAAATTATAAATTAAAAGACTTTGCTCTGAGTCAACACAGGTTATTAAGGATTTGGAGTTTCATGGGAAACACCTACAATACAGGTTTGGAAATCCCATTGTTTTTTCTTTTGAAGAAAAGTAAGTTTTTGAAAGATATCAGATGCTGTTTGTGAAAATTATGCTAAAATAGAGGTTTTTATTGTTAATTGTCCCACAAATATTCTTTCCCCCCCCCCCCAAAAAAAGATTTTTCTATAATCACATGCGTGCAGGACATTTTGTGGGACTTTGTTGATCAATATAAGAACATCGGAATGGCCATGCTGGGTCATTAGGACTTTTTTAGGGAAATTGATTTCAGGAAGAGATGTCCTGATTATAAACAAAGATGAAATTTCTGGCAGGGTAGAATTGACTCCCATTTGTTTTCATGTCCTTAGGGAACTTTTCCTGTTATTTCCACAGACAGTGCAAAGTTGTTAGTTGTCTTCTTCAAGTAATTGCTAAAAGTATCTTAAGTAAAATGGATATAAAAATTAGCCTATTAGACGCTGCATCCCTACTTCATATACTTGCATGTTAAATAATGTCACAGAAAATATGTCAATGCTTTCTAGTTAGCAGAAAAGGATGATCAATGGGTTTTATAATAATTAGCATAGTTGTCACTCAAAGTGATGAAAAATGAGAGCTCTGATCAAAAGACCTTTCCTCCATGCGTTCTAAATTAGCAGAAACACTGTCATTAGCATAGCAAATTAATGTTTATATGGTTAAAGGGCAATGAAATTTAACTTATAACGTGTGTATTTTTTCTGGTTCCTTTAATTTATATAAAACAGACTTTAAAAATAATGACTTAGGGGAGGGAGGAGTTCTGTTTGTCTTCAGCATTTGAAATGCAAAATAGAAGACTGAGTCCATATCAGTTGGTGGAATGACTCTGCTTAAAAAAACAGTTGTGCATTATTTAGCACACAGCCTGGCCACCAGAGGCCACATGCGGACCCAGGAGCAGGTCCGCTACAAATAAGTTAGTTCGAATTAACTTTGTAGTGTAGACATACCCTATGTGAAGAAGAAAATGATCTGCTCTGACAGTGTGAGAGGAAGAGTTTATCTGATGAGAGGAAAGGCAGAGTGGGAGGATTGAGGCTTGGAACAGCTGAACGTTTGATTGGGGCCTTGAATAACATTAATATAGCCAAGCAGTGGAAAGCACTTCCAAATGTAAGCTTCCAGAAATGTTTTGGAGATTGTTCTTTTACTCATAACCCCCCCCCCCCTTCCTTATTTTAATCTTCTCTTCCCACCTGCAATAATCTAGTGAGGGTTTGGTTTTGTTTGTTTGTTTTTGATGCTGAGTAATTAAGATTCTTTCCCACTTGGGAAAGTGCTGTTGAATTAAGAGGGTACAAATCAGCAGGTGTTCAGATGAGAACAAAAATAAATAAATTAGCAGGTCAAGAGGTTGCTATTTTTTTACATCATACAAGGTGTTTTGTTCCCAGTGAATATATAATCAGAGTGGGACCTAGGGTTTGGTATGTCATTACAGTCATATGGGTACATCCCTGAAAAATGTGAAAATAAATTATAAAACAGAGTGGAAGCCATTTCATTTGCTGAATGATTTTGAAAATATAATTTCCAAGCAATTAAAATCGAAAGGAATGTAAACTGAATTCTGTTTTCTCTTGGGATATCCACCACCATTTCATTTGTTTCTGTTTTATCCTTTTGCATTTTAAATTCTGATAAGGCTCCTGAGAGGAATGAAGTATTGGATTTTCTTTTACATTACAGCAAAGGGCAAACAAACTGACAATCAGTACATTTATATGACTGAAATACTCAAATATATCCGGACTCATCATCAAATAGTAAAATGTCTGCATATGTTACATTTGACAGGGTTTTGCAAAATCATCTACACATTTTCAACTATGCTGGTATAAATAACACCTCTACATATTGGAACTGGTAGATTATTGCCAAATTGAGGATAAGTGTCATGGCTAGTGAAAAAAGTTTCATATAGGCTTTACTTGGTATATTATAGAGCCCTAACATATTCAGAATTAGGAAAATAATGGAAATGGAGCCTTGAAGTAGGAAAAAAACTATAAAAGGCATTTCATAAAATGAAAGGTGTAATCCAAATTAGACACAAAGAAGACACAACAAATACCTTTTGCAGCCAGCAGCATAACTGGGGCTCTAATTTATTGCTTAAATTTTTGCTGTAGATTAATATGCTATAATTGCATGCCAGATACTCATGGTGAACCTCTCTCAATTTTTTACATGTGAGAAATGCTACTCAAAGAAATGTCACTTTACTTGTAGGGAGATATCATTGCATCATATTTGCAATGTTTTACCTAATTGCAAAAACTGGAGGTTTCTGGTATGGCACTCTACTTTTCTGAAGCCTTGACTCTGTAATTTGATCCCCACTGGTGACAGAATCCAACAAAGGTTAGTGAAAGCACAAGATCTTCCATTCAGATCAGATTTTGCAGTGCCAGGATCAGGCTTCTCGCGCAAGAACTGCTTTTCACAAGAGTTCTTGCTCAAAAGTTCTTGCGCAAGAGCACATCCACGCTGCCATGTGCTTTTGCGCAAGAACGTCCATGGCAGTGTGGACACTCTCTTGAGCAAGAAAGCTCTGATGGCCATTTTAGCCATAGGGGTTTCTTGCGCAAGAACCCCTGTTGCCCATCCACACTGCCCTCTTGTGCAAGAGCTCTTGCGCAAGAGGGCTTATTCCTCATGGGGAGAGGAATAACTCTCGTGCAAGAAGCCGTCTCTTCTGATGCTTTACTGTAAATTTACTTGCACAAGAACGCGTGTGCAGTGTAGACGCTCCTCAAGCTTTTGCGCAAGAACGGCCATTCTTGGGCAAGAAGCCTGCAGTGTAGATGTAGCCTAAAAGTTTAGCTCAGACTTCAGGGAGAGCTCATGTCTCAATGAATAGCTTATAGGACTAGGAACAAGACATGTTCTGTTCCTAAATCTATCACTTGGAACAGTCACCAGACCCTCATGTGCGTAATTTTCAACTTCTGTTATATGTGAACAATAATATCTAACTTTGAAAAGCAGTTCAAGATCCTTGGTTGAAAGATAAGTGCAGGGCATTTTTGTTGTTTACTATTAAAATATAGTTTGCAGAGTAACACTTTATGTGGAATAGATAAAGGATTGTTTCACAATTTGCAGTTCACAGCATTGGCAACGTATATCCATAAGGGTGTGATAGATAATAACTGTGGTAACATAACTATATGGATAAAGATCCTCTAAAACCAAGGCCCAAGATGCCCTCTAGGGGAAAGAAGACCCCATGAAAAACTACTCAATAAGCAATGTTGGAGAAATATTGTACTTATTTGGGGCAAATACAACCAAAGTCCCAGTTCAGCAACTTGTTCTGTGTGGGTGGACCCCCTTACGCAGGTGGATTAAGGCCATAAATGGTCACAAAACACTCTGATATTGCATACAGAGCAAGCAAGCACTGTTATATTTAAGATCCACTGGATCACACAGAGGCACAGGATCCACCCCTGTGAAGCAGCTTGCAGGATTGGGTCTTTAGGTCCTGATCCTGCAAAACCCTTGTGTAAGTGCTTCCCTTACTACTATGAGCAGTCTTGAGTGAAAGCAACCACTCACAGTAATCAAGTGCCTACCTATATGTTTGCAGAATCAGGGTTTTAATGTGTATGTTTTGCTTCTTTAGAAGAGTAAAATCAGGAACAATTTACTCTTGTGATTATGTAAACTTCTTTAATAGGACGTAGTGCCTATTCTACCGAGTTCTTCATAAAAGCTGACACAAACAAAAATTGATCTGTTTTGAATCTCTGAAGTACAATAAAGTACAAATCAGTCTAAACTAATTGTATTTCAAACCATTTAAAATGTGAGCCCCTGCACCTAAGCATGCTTCTTGAAACATTAAAGTGTCTGCGGGGGGAGAGGGGGGGAGAGATATTAAATGAGAACTTTTTTTGCCTAACTTTATTGTTGGGAATAAAAACGGAGTTAGAGGAATGAAGGAAAATGTTTGGAGATGAGGAATTCCCCTCCCTCTTTAGTTAATACAAGAAAAGCTCCCCTGGTATTTACTTTGGTGCTGTTCTTGATAACTTTCAGTTCATACTTGGCTGGCAAGGTCAGCTCTGAAGTTGGTGGATAGTTCAATGAGCCATGCAGATCACATGTGGGACCTCTGGCCTGTGACTGAAGAAATAATGAAATTGAAAATGAAACACTGACTTAATATAAAATTCATAACATCTTAGTTTCGCCAGTCTTCTTTATACATAAATGGGAAAACTGAAATGCCAGGATAACTGGGCAATAGGTAAAGAGCTGTATGTGGTATTCCACAGATAATTAAAATCTGTTCAGATTTGTCCGCTAGTGGAGAATAGATATTAAGTACTAAACATTTATATTTGTGGAGGGAAAGCGGGGAGAGAGGCTGTGTGTGTATTTGAAAGAATGGCTCTCAGTACTAGGGATGTTTAACTGGTTAACCACTTAACCTGGATCCTGTGGACAGTGGGCACAGCTGGGCTGGAGCAGGCCCCTGCCCATGGTGCGGTGGGCCCAGCCAGGCTGGAGCAGGCCCCTGCACACCAGCCCATGTGGGTCTGCCACACTGCAAGCTGCTCCAGTCAGGTCGTGCTGAGCCTGCTGCGGGGAGGGGCTGGGTGGGCCAAGTCAGGCCCATCGCGCTGCGGGTGGGGAGCTGCTCCAGCCTAGCCGTGCCTTGGTTAAAAGGTTACATCCCTACCCAGTACCAGGACATTTATATCTTCATCAATAATTTTATTCTTAGTGAGCACTACTCTGTAAGTATGAGACTGGAAGGGATCTCAGTAGGTTATCTAGTCCTATGCCCTGCATTCAAAGCAGGACTACATGATAACTAAACCATTCCTGATGGGCATTTGTCTAACTTATTCATAAAACCTTCAATGACAGAGATTGCACAGCCTCCTTAGGCAATTTGTTCCAGTGCTTATGTAACCCACACACCTAGGGTATGTCTAGACTACATGACTCTGTCGCCAGAGCCATGTAGATTAGTTTACTAGACATACCCAAATGAAGCCACGATTTAAATAATCGCGGCTTCATTTACATGAAAATGGCTGCCGCGCTGTGCCGGGGATCAGCTGTCCCGGCACAGCGGGGCAGTCTAGATGCTCTGTCGACCGCTCCGTTATGCCTCGTGAAACGAGGTTTACCGGAGCGGTAGACAGAGGCTTCCCTGTCGACTGCGGCGCATCTAGACTGCCCCGCTGTGCCGGGACAGCTGATCCCCGGCACAGCGTGGCAGCCATTTTCATGTAAATGAAGCCGCGATTATTTAAATCGTGGCTTCATTTGGGTATGTCTAGTAAACTAATCTACATGGCTCTGGCAACAGAGCCATGTAGTCTAGACATACCCCTAGTGTGGTTACTGTGCAATGCAAGTGGTACCTAGACCACAGCAACAGTTAATACCAAGAGACCTCTACAGCATTGGCTAGGAGAGAGCTGGCTTTTAGCTCAGAGGGTAGAGGCTCCTATACTCAACTCCAGAAATCTCTGGTTCAAATCCACCTGGTGATAGCTACACTAAGCTTCCATGATAATTAGGAAATGTTTTTTCTAATGTCAAACCTAATCCCCCTTTGCTGCAATTTAAGCCCATTGCTTTTTGTTCTATTCTCAGAAGTTGAAGAGAATAGTTTTTCTCCTTCCTCTTGTAACATTTTATGGACTTGAAAATTACATCCCCTCTTAATCTTCTCTTCTCTAAGGGTACAGCTACACTATGTTTTATTTTTTAGAAGAGGTATGCAAATAGCGCTCACATTTGCATACCTTCTTCTATTGTTTTTTCCCAGAAGAGGCTTTTCCACCATTTGGCCCTGTCTACACGGAACCAAATGTCAGAAAACCCCCCTCTTTTGAAAGCCCCTGTCTTCCTTGTAAATCAAGGTTTATAGGGGCTTTCAAAAGAGGGTTTTTTTCCAACATTTGGCCCTGTGTGGATGGGGCCAAATGGCGGAAAAGCCTCTTCTGGGAAAAAACGGAAGAAGGTATGCAAATGTGAGAGCTATTTGCATACCTCTTCCGAACAATAAAACACTATGTAGCTGTACCCTAACTAAACCCATTTTTTTTCAATCTTCCCTCATAAATTATATTTTCTATATTTTTTATCATTTTTGTTGCTCTTCCCTGAACCTTCTCTACTTTGTCTACATCTTTCTTGAAATGTGGCACCCAGAATGGGATACAATACCTGCTGTGACTTTACCAGCAAGGAGTAGAAAACATTGCTTTTTGTTTCTTGCTGACACTCTTGCTAACACATCCCACAATGATTTTTTTGCTTTTGTTTGCAACAATGTTAATCTGTTGATTCCTATTTAGCTTGTAATTTACTGTAACCCCCAGAACCCTTTCCACAGTACTTTCGTAAACAGTCATTTCCCATTTTACATGTGTAACAGGTTGTTCCTTCATAAGTGGAGTGCTTTGCATTTGCCATCATTGAATTTCATCTTATTTATTTCAGACCCTGTCTCCAATTGGTCCTGATTTGTTTTAAATTTTAATCCTGTCTTCCAAAGCTTTTGCAACCCCTCTCAGCATGAAATCATTCACAGACTTTCTAAGTGTACTTTCTAAGTCATGATTTGAATCAGGGCTCATCTAGATTACAGGGAATGGTCAAAAAAAGATATGCAAATTCCCTGGGAATTTGCATATCTCCTTCCAATCGCACTTTTGAAAGCAGAGCTTTCGAATTAATTATGACGCAACCTTTTCAGCGAACCCCCCCTTTGTCGAAAAGCCATGTAAACCTCCTTTTTCAAGGAAGAGTGGCTTTTTGACAAAGGAGATGGTACACCGAAAAAGCCGCATCTTAATTACTTTCACTTTTGAAAGCTCCGCTTTCGAAAGTGCGATCAGAAGAAGATATGCAAATTCCCACAGAATTTGCATAACTTCTTTCAACTATTCCCTGTAGTCTAGATGAGCCCTCATTGATGAACCAAACCCAGGACCCCAATCGGCATGCCCTTCCAGCTTGACTGCAACCCACTGATAACTGCTCTTTGGGAATTGTTTTCCAACCAGTTTTGCACCCACTTTGTGGTAGCTAGGGATCATAGAGTCACAGAGCTGGAAGAGACCTTAGGAGGTCATCAAGTCCAGCCCCCCCAGTGTGAAAGGTTAACCAGCTAACTGGCAAGCATCACCCTAAATGGGTAATGCTTACTGGTTCTGGTTATCCGAAGGAGCTGGAACAGCTCCCTGGCCTCTCTAGGCAGAGGCCTCTAGGACCGACCATAGGCTGTGTAACCACTGAGATTTTCAGTGGTTACATGGTTACCTTTTAAACGACTTTTTTCATCCCTAGTGGTAGTTCCATCTAGGCTTTATTTTCCCTACTTTGTTTGAGAAGATCATGTAAAACAGCATTAAAACCCTTGTTAAATCAGAATATCCCACAGCTACCACCCTCCCCCCAATCACAAAGCTCTGCCAAAGAAAAAGCTATTAGGTTGGTTTGAGATGATTTATTCTTGACAAATCCACATTACGTATCATCTTATTAGGTTCTAGTTGTTTGCAAATTAATTGCTTGATTTGCTCCATTATCTTTCCAGGTACTGAAGTTAAGCTGACTGCTCTGTGATTCCCCATGTTGTTTTTATTCCCCTTTTTATAGATGGGTGCTATATTTGCTCTCTTCCAGTCCTCTGTAATCTCCCGTCTTCCCTGAGTTTTTGAAGATAATCACTAATGGCTCAAATATCTCCTCAGTCTATCATGAGTATTCTAGAACGTACTTCATCAGGCCTTGGTGATCTAACTTGTCTAAGTAACTTTTAACTTATTCTTCCCCTATTTTAGTCTCAAATCCTACCTCATTTTCACTATGTTAGACATCCAATTGGTACTAACTTTTTTTTCGTGAAAACAGAAACAAAGTCAGGCAGTATGTCTACAAATTCCACATTTTCTGCTACTCTTCCCATTACCCCCTTATAGGCCTACCCTGTCTGTGGCCTTCCTCTTGCTTTTAAATATATTCGTAGAATGTTTTCTTGTTATCTTTTATGTCTCTAGGTAGTTTAATCTTGCTTTGTGCCTTGGCCTTTCTAATTTTGTCCCTACGTACATGTGGTGTTTGCTTGTATTCATCCTTCTTAATTTGATCTAATTTTCACTTCTTATAGAACTGTTTCTTGAGTTTCAGATCATTCACGATCTCCTAGCTAAGCCAGGATGGTCTCTTGCCATACTTCCCCAGTTTTCCTGTGCAATGGGCTAGTTTGTTCTTATGCTCTTAATTAATTGCTGTTTGAAAAATTCCCAGCTCTCTGGAGCTATTTCCTGTGGCATCTTACCTACCAACTCCCCAAGTTTGCTAAACTCAGCCTTTTAAAAATCTATTATCTTTATTCTGCTACTATTCTTTAGCTTCATGAATTCCATGATTTCATGATCACTTTCACCCAAGCTGCCTTGCACTTTCAAATTCACAACCAGTTCCTCCCTATTTGTCCAAATCAAATCTAGAACAGCCTTTCCCTTAGTTGCTTTCCTCACCTTCTGCAATAAAAAAAAAAAAGTGTCTTGAATGCATTCCAAAAAGTTGTTGGATAATCTGTACCCTGCTATATTATTTTGCAAACAGATGTCTGGAAAGTTGAAGTCCCGCATCACCACCAAGTTATGGTCTTTGGATGATTTGTTAGTTGATTTAAAAACAACTCTCTCAAAGCTCTGTTGATCTTACTCTATTATGGTCTTACAGACAAACATTTTCCTGCATAAATATCCCCAAAGCTATTAGCTTAATCAAGCTCAGCTAAAAAAGTGGGTATATTTGAGGCTTTAGGCTATTTACTACTGGTTGAAGGTTTGCTAAAGAATTTTCTGTCTTAAGGGGCTTGTTTATAGTCTGTAATTGCTGGTTGCTGTGTGTTTTTTGTGGGTTATTTTTAAAAAATATTTTAAAAATAACAGGATACAATAAGATTTTTAAGAGTGGCTCTGAACCTTAGTGTTTCTGTAATTGAATGGCAAGGTTCTTACATTGATTCACCCATTAATGGGTGAGGGAATCCACTAGAGAGATGCTGATTGAGTCCTGCTGAGTCATTATGGCAAATATAGCTCATTTACTCTACCCTGGGTAAAAGGGATGTGGTGTGGTTTCTGACCACATGGAATGGAGAATTGAGAGTTAGCTATAGAGCAACCTTAAGTGAAGGTTTATAGGTTTGCTGTTCTGATTCATGGAGAGGTGGAATGCAGTTGGAGTATTTGGTCATAAAGTGATCGTTTGAAAGGCTCCAGGAATATAAGTGGAAGTATGGATGAAAGTATGTAGTTACAGAAGTAGATATCCTCTGAGCCTCCATCACTTCCAACTTTGGTAACATCCAAAAATTAAGTGACCACTTATTAAAATATTTTACTTCAGACAGGGGGCTGGTCCAGAATAGGTTAGGCAGGTAGAACCTGCTCTATTCTTCATTGATTTTCTCTAAATCAAAGACTGAGACAAAAGGAAAAGAACAGAATTGTTTTAAAGGAACCTACTACAAAAAACAGTAATATAATTTTTAGTGTACATGTGTGTGGCAGCAGAGAAGTGGGGTTCTCAGCACCATAAATATGCACGATACTTTGGATAAGACAAGTCCCTTTGCCGACAAATTTACAGTTTAAATGCCCATACCTGAAAGCACTACTGGGTATGCTGCTTACTGCAATAAACACTACATCAGATGTAAAGCAGTTGCCAAGTCAGGCCCACACATATAGCACTATGAATGATGGTATCAGAATGATGGTATCAGAAGGAGGGTAGGATTAGGAAGAAGTGAGGATGAGGATTACAAGAATATAAGATCATGTGATTGCCTGGCTTGATAATGTATATGGATTTTATGTGGATTCTGCTCTTTTAAAAATTGTTGTATGGTGTTTATTACACTATTTCTTGGCTTGCATTTCACCAGTCTCCACTGGTAAATTGAGTGGGTCGGGGAGAATGGCAGGAATCACTCATATTTTATTTCTCCATATTCCTGATAGGTAAGGGAGAACTGATTTATTACACAGTGATATCTTGGAGATTTACAAGGAGGTGAATGAATGTAAGTTAGAAATTACTACTACTCCAGAAGCTTCCTCTTAGCGGGATAAAGTAGTAAAATGTGATGCATTTGTCAGTTAAATGATTCCTGTATTGTAGGTTTAATGCCTTTAACTGTAGCCTGTTAGAAATTGCCTTCTGTCTAAAGCATGCTACAAAACCTATTCCCTAAAGGCTAGATAAAAAGATCTTCCTTTTTAGTCTTCATTCAGCTTGAGCTGCAGAATGAATGGCAAAAGCATCACGTGGAAGCCATTCAGACGAACTGTACTCTTCTCCGTTGCCCAGAGGGGGAAAAATTAGTGAGAGAGAAATTTCTTCCCCCTTTTCCCGCTCCCATGTATTTTAAAAGTTGTAGATACTTGCAAACCATTCTTTGTATGTTTATGTAAAATTCCACAATGAATACTACTGCTTATTATTTGGATAAACCAATAGCTATTTCTACAGTTAATGTGAAATTTGGACTTTATTTTTTATCTTTATTTTGGATGGGGAGAAGGAAGACAGAGTGGGGGAGGGGCAGAAACCCTTAAGCATGTTTGTTTGTTTGTTTGGGTTTTTTTTTGTCCATTCTGGAATAGGTTTTACCGACTACTTCTCTTGAGCTCAGTCTGATTTCCTGACCATCCTGGGCATCTTGACCTTTTTCTGTGTAATGCTGGTTCTCGTTCATAATCCAGCCAGGTAGAATGGTAAACAAAGAGCAAGACACAGGGTCTGATTTTTCCCCCTAAACTACATCAGTTTTACACAAGTATAATGCCATTTTCTTTGATGGAATTACTGATTTACACCAGTGTAATTTGAGATGAGAATCTGCCCCAATACAAGATTACATACTAGAATATAGTTAGAACATGAGAGCATAGGAACGGCCATATTGGGTCAGACCAAAGAACATCTAGCCCAGTATCCTATTTGCCAGCAGTGGCCAATGCCAGATGCCCCAGAGGGAGTGAACAGAACAGGGAATCTTCAAGCAATCCCTCTCCCATCACCCATTCCCAGCCTCTGACAGAGGCTCGGGACACCATTCCTACCAGTTCTGGCTAACAGCCATTGATGGACCTCACCTCCATGAATTTATCTAGTTCTTTCTTGAACCCTGTTAAAGTCCTGATCTTCACAACCTCCTCTTGCAAGGAGTTCCACAGGCCGACCATGCGCTGTGTGAAGAAAAGCTTCCTTTTATTTTAAACCTGCTACCTATTAATTTCATTTGGTGAATCCTAGTTCTTATTTTATGGGAAAAAGTGAATAACTTTTTCTTATTCACTCTTTTTCCACACCAGTCATGATTTTATAGATCTCTATCATATCCCCCCTTAGTCTCCTCTTTTCTAAGCTGCAAAATCCCAGTCTTTTTAATCTCTCTTCATATGGCACCCATTCCAAACCCCCTAATAATTTTTGTTGCCCTTTTCTGAACCTTTTCCAATGACAATATATATTTTTTGGGGATGAGGCGACCACATCTGTACGCAGTATTCAATATGTGGGAGTATCATGGTTTTATATAGAGGCGATAAGATATTCTCTGTTTTATGCTCTATCCCTTTTGTAATGATTCCTAACATTCTGCTTGGTTTTTTGACTGCTGCTGCACGTTGAGTGGATGTTTTCAGAGAATTATCCACAAGGACTCCAAGATCTCTCTCTTGAGTAGTTGTAGCTAAATTAGTCTCCATCATTTTGTATGTATAGTGGGATTATTTTTTCCAATGTGCATTACTTTACATTTACCAACTGTTAATTTCCTTTGCCATTTTGTTGCCCAATCACTTAGTTTTGTAAGATCTTTTTGAAGCTCTTCACAGTCTCTGCTTTGGTCTTAATGATCTTGAACAGTTTAGTATCATCTGCAAATTTTGCCACCTCACTGTTTATGCCTTTCTCCAGATCATTTAGAAATAAGTTGACTCCAGTACAGATCCTTGGGGGATACCAATAGTTACTTCCCTCCATTCTGAAAAATTACCATTTATTCATACCCTTTGTTTCCTGTCTTTTAACCAGTTACCAATCCATAAAAAGACCTTCCCTCTTATCCCATGACAACTTATTTTACTTAAGAGTCTTTGGTGAGGGATCTTATCAAAGGCTTTCTGGAAATCTAAGTACACTATATCTACTAGATCCCCTTTGTTCACATGTTTGTTGACCCCCTCAAAGAACTCTAGTAGATAAATAAGACATGATTTCCCTTTACAGAAATCATGCTGACTTTTCCCCAACAAATTATGTTCATCTATGTGTCTGACAATTTTATTCTTTACTATAGTTCCAACTGATTTGCCCAGTACTGATATTAGACTTACTGGTCTGTAACTGCCAGGATCACTTCTAGAACCCTTTTTAAATATTGGCATCATGTTAGCTATCTTCCAATCATTAGGTACAGAAGCTGATTTAAAGGACAGGTTACAAACCAGTTAATAGTTCCACAATTTCACATTTGAGTTCTTTCAGAGCTCTTAGGTGAATTCCACTGGTCCCGGTGACTTGCTACTGTTAAGTTTATCAATTTGTTCCAAAACCTTCTCCAATGACACCTCGATCTGGGAAAATTCCTCAGGTTTGTCACCTAAAAAGAGTGGCTCAAGTTTGGGAATCTCCTTAACATCGTGAGCTGTGATGACCGAAGCAAAGAATTCATTTAGTTTCTCATTTAGTTTCGCACTGACTTTATTGTCTTTGAGTGCTCCTTTAGCATCTCAATTGTCCAGGGGCCCCACAGATTGTTTAGCAGGCTTCCTACTTCTGATGTACTTTAAAAACATTTTTCTATTATTTTTTATTTTTTGGCTAACTGTTCTTTGCCCTCCTTTTTGGCTTTTCTTATATTTTTACACTTAATTTGACAGAGTTCATATTCCTTTCTATTTGCCTCACTAGGATTTAACTTCCACTTTTTAAACAATGCCTTTTTATCTCTCACTGCGTAATCTTAATTTTAATTAAATCCATAAACAAGTTATTAAATATTAATAAATCTGATCACTGTGATGTCACTTTCAAGTAGCATTGTAAATCATCACCAGCCTCAAATACTGCAAACTCACAACAATTTTAAAACTCAAAGTAATGAATATTTGCAAGGAGGGTTGCAAGCTTGTGGGATCACCCGTCTGTATCTGTGGGAGAGGAGAGACACATCTCCTCATGAACTGGAGTCTATAAAAACCTTCTCAAGTCAGAACAAGAAGGGGTGAGGGGATTAGCAATTCACACAGAGCTTGTCCTTCAAGCATGGTGATCCCAAGCAGTCTTGGCTTTGGCTAGCAACCAGGGTGAGCAGCAGCTGTCTGTTCACCTGGCCCTTAGTCAGGGTGGGGCCTATCGGACAGAGCTATAGTAGTCTAGTTCCCCAGCCTTTTAGCAGGGCAGGGCAGTCAGTAATTAGTCTCTGGGCCTTCAGTCAGGCAGAGCTATAGCCTCAATCAAGTCTAGGGGCTCACATAAAGGGTGAGCATCATCAACAGTCACTGGGGCTCAGGTAAGGAATTGCACTGAGGAGCAGAGGCCTCCTGGGCTACAGAGGAGGGAGTACTGACGTCCCAGGGATGGTGTGGCAAGTGGGGACAACTCCACCTCATCCCAACCCAGGGCCCTGTCACTGGCAGAGCAGGCTACCAGTGGGTCAGTGGAGATCTACCTGCAACATGCTGACTCAGTTCCAGGCTCACCCTCAGTCAGACTACTTCTCTTTGAGAGTTTCCACCGACATAGCTCTCTTGGTTGGGAGAAGTGGCATTCCTACACTCACAGAAAAACCCATTCCGTCAAAGTAGGCTGTGCCTACCAGTACTGTCTCTGTGGTGTACATGTTCCCACAGTCTTTAGTGATCCTCTAGAAACAAGAGAAGGAATTGAAATGAAAGTTATTTAGTGTATGTCTACACTGCAACCTAAGCCTATGCTTAAGCCTGGATTCAGTCTTAACCCACCTTGTGTCTACGCTGCAATTATGCTAATGCAGGACAAGAACCGAGGATCCCAGGACCTGTCAGGTTCAGAGGCTCTGAGCTTGAGGTAAGTTGGGGCCTAAGGTCTGAGCCCTATTTCATCGCAGCATTGCTTGGGTTCTAGGAATCAAGTGCAAGTATCCCAAAATTTCATGGGGCAACTTCCTTGGTCCTCTCTATCCCAATAATCTGTTGGGATAGAGATAATAATTCACACTATTGAAAATTGAAGCCACTCCCACTTTGCATTGCCCCAGATCAGGTCAGTGTTAATTATTTTCTTCTGATCACCAATCTGCAAGCACAGTAATCAGAGAGCCTCCATGTTTTGCAATGGAGAGCCAACCAATCAAACAGTTTCCATAGTGAGCGGCTTTCTGCTAACATGCAGGGGAAGGCAGTAAGGTTTTCCATCAGTGCACTGCAGTCACAGGGCTGGAGCAACCGCAATTTGGAACTGGTGGTGCACACTAGCAATTCTGGGATATCGTCCCTTTGACTTTAGTCTGCACACAGCAGTAAGGACACCAAAGTCCTAGATTTGAATGTGGGGAGGAAAAGTCACATTAAAATACAGTATAGATGTTCAAGCCTAAAGTATCTTAACATATGTCAGCTGACTTGAGTCCCATTAGCCCCTGGCTTACACTGAAGTGTAGACATACCTTCAGTGTCTATTATAATGGAACTAGGATTCCAGTAGTACCAGAGCTAAATCTTACAAAAAACAGAGAACTGGGGATGACAAAATGGGCGTGAATGTGATATGAGGCCTCTGGAATTGTAAGTATTTTATGTGACCATTTGGGCCTAAGGTCATCACTGTACACAATAATACTGAGGAGTTTGATACCAAACCTGGGGAGGGAGAGGTTGAGTAATCTTTCTTGGGTGCTAATAACAGTAACGGGGTTGTAAACTTTGTTGTACTTCCAACTTCATGTTTATATGTTCCAACTCTTCTGCTGGTGTTCATTTGCCTTTGCAGCACATATGAATACTGACAAGAACACAGTTAAAAATCAAAGCACTTCTTTTTCATAGCTAGTAACAGTATGTTAGCCAAAAGTCACCTGAGAATCTCACTAGAGCAGAACTTGTTGCTTTACAGAACTTGCTGCTTCTTTTTGAGCTCCAGAAATGTACATCATTGAGCCAAAAATCAGTAGAAATTGTGACAAAAAGTCTGCAAATGGTGCTAATTATTCTTGAGTAGCAGTTTACAAACCAGCACCAAGGTTGTGCTGTTATAGTATAAATATAACATGCATTAAATTGTAAGCCAATGTAATACTGCTTTACTCTGAGGCTACGTCTAGACTGCAAGCCTCTTTCGAAAAAGCCTCTTTTGGAAAAAAAAAAGCATCTAGACTACAACCAATTCTTTTGAAAAAACAAGCCACTTTTTCGAAAGAGAGCACCCAGGCAGTCTGGATGCTCTCTCTTGAAAAAGCACAGTTTGCATTACATAGCGCCTTTTTTCGAAAGAGCACTTTCAAAAAAAGGCATTCTTCCTTGTAAAATGAGGTTTTCCGCAGTCTAAAAAACTGCTGCGTTCTTTTGATTTACTTTCGAAAGAACGCAGCAGCAGTCTAGATGCAGGGGAAGTTTTTTCGATGTTTTTATTTTTCGAAAAAACCCTGTAGTCTAGACACACCCTGCGAGAGCTACAAGAATGAAGGGGCTAACCAATATAGATCAGATTTGTGACTTTGTGTATAATGCAAATAGATCATACACTGAAAAATATTGATAAGGCTTGTAAACAGTACAATAAATGAGTTTCATTTATAAGCAATAAAATGCAATGGACAAGATCTTCTAAAGTAAATCTCTGCAGCTCTGTTGACTCTGACAGAGCAATGTCAAATTCTGTCAGCTGAGGATCTGACAAATGTCTCCAAAGTATAATATGTTGTAATACAAGTGATTATATATAATGTATATAAATGTACTTGCAGGAAACATTTGTTACAATGGGAAAAAATCATGTCACAGCATTCAGTTTGAATAACAGAATGATGTTTCAGATTTTGGGGTTCTGAGTTAATTTCCCTAACCATGTCCAGAAACACTGAAGTAAGGCTGCAAATCCCATCTGAGGGTACGTCTACACAGTGTTATTTTGGAATAACTGACGTTATTCTGAAATAAAAAAATGTGTGTCTACACTACAAGCCTTAATTTCGAAATAATGTCAAGCTGCAGGACTTCTTACTCTGACTCCTGTAACTCTCATTTTATGAGGAATAAGGGAAGTTGAAGGAAGGGTGTTCTTCTTTGACTTCCTGCTGTGTAGACAGCACCAATAGCCAAGTTAAGCTATTTGAACGTCAGCTACACAATTGATGTAGCTGAAGTTGCGTAGCTTATTCCAACTTTAGCCCTGCTGTGTAGACATACCCTGAGATTGCTATTATCTTTGACCATTATGTGGAGCAAAATTGAGAAGTAAGGTCCATCAGCTTGGTCTTTCAGTGTAGTCATGGAATGTTCCTTGCTGTTTTTAAAACAAACAGGACCAGATTGTGATACCCAGAGGAGTTGTCTGCTGCAGAGTTAACTCAAACTGTTGTTCAAATGTGGTGGTTGGCTGGCCTGCTCTGGGGAATACATTAAAGCTTAAGTTAGCACAATTTATCAGCTGCTAACACATGCACTGAAAACAAAGTTTTTCCCTGAGAATTACATAATGTTCATCATACTATTTTAAATTAAGTTGTTCGGGGTGTTAGTTTATGGGGTTTGTTTTTATTTAAAATGACAAAATTGTTTGTTTTGGCTGATCTTTGCAGGACTGGACTATAAATCTGTGTTTGGGCTGTGTTTGGTGGCTTAAAAAAACCACAAGAACCAAAACAACCCTGTTTTGTATTAGGTAGAAAACTATTTGAGTCCTATTTCTTAAAAAGGCTAAAATGTACTGTGTGTATCTTTTAACAAATCTTTGTGGGAAAAAACCCTGACTTCTTATTTCAGAGCAAGGACCTTTATTTGGCAAGTTTCAGCTCAAAGTAACTCTGACAAGCTCTTGAAACTCTAGAAGACATCCAATACATCAAGGGAGCCTGGGACATGTTATTTAGCTCCTCTGACTGTCACTTACAGTGAAATTCAATAGATAACCCTTCCCTCCGCATTGCTTCTTCAGGGAGTGGAGTTATTTACCACGAGAGTTGAGGAGTTATAGTAGTCAAACTCAGCACTCTCCAGATTGGGCCCTATTTGGATGTCTTTCTGTACTGAGAGAAGATACGTTTGTTAAGAGGCATTTCAGAATGTGGCTGTCTGCTTAACAAGGCCAAATTCTGCTTCCTGTATCCATAGTGTGGTGCAATGTACTTGACAAATCATGCCACTGAAATGAATGGGTAATAAAGGATCCCTCATAATGAGCAAAGATTGCATAATTTGGCCAGAACTGGTGGTCTGTGCAGAGAACATATTACACCTGTATTTCTTAGCTTCTGCTGATTACCTAGGGTACATCTACACTTGCTCCCTAGTTCGAACTAGGTATGCAAATGTAGGCGACCGAAATTGCTAATGAAGTGGGGATTTAAATATTCCGCACTTCGTTAGCATGATCTCGCTGGCACGTTACTCCATTCAACAGCTGTTTCGAAAGTGAAAGTGCGCACCGGGATGCGTTAGTTCAAACCAAACCCCTTGGTTCGAACTAATGTTACTCCTAAAAAAATTAGGAGTAACATTAGTTCGAACCAAGGGGTTTGGTTTGAACTAACGTGTCCCGGCGCACACTTCCACTTTCGAAACAGCTGTTGAGCGGAGTAATGTGCCAGCAAGATCATGCTAATGAACCGCGGGATATTTAAATCCCTGCTTCATTAACAATTTTGGTCGCCTATATTTGCATCCCTAGTTCGAACTAGGGAGCAAGTGTAGATGTACCCCTACTGATTTCTGGTTGAAGTTTATGTTGTAAATAGATTTGGATCTTGGCTATTGTAGATACCCTCAGTACAAATGGGTGATCCTGGGCAACGTAGCCTACTGTATTGCCAAGAGGGAATGGTCTTCCCTTGAGGCATTCGGAGGCAATAAGCACACAAATTAGGTGAAGGCTTAAAGATTTTACTAAGCAAATGTTAGGGTAAAATACAATGCTTATTAAGCCTAAGCAAACCTCAGAATAAAATGCAATGCCTACATCCCTTCTGCGGCCAGGAACCCCCTAAAGAAGGACAGCGGACGGACCCCAGTGGCCAGTGCGAAGCACCTTCTGAGGCTTTGATCTACGCCAAGGTTCCAGTGTTAGGAATATCCCCAGCACTTATATACTGTTGGATCTACAGTAATCACCCCTGTTGTTTTGAGAACCTAACAAGATCGTTGATACATTGCATATTTTCCCACATCCAATAATTAGCTTGTTGATATTTTGCATATTTTCCCAGGCCAAATAATTAGCATTATCAGGTTGGAAACATTCAGCAAAGATAGCTATATGATCTTCCCAAGCTCTCCTGCACTCCCATTCCAGGTGCATGGCCTTGGGACCTGTCCCAGAACTTGTTGAAAGTCAACAGTGCATTCCTACACTGTACCATCTTAAGCAAACAGCTCACTCTTTGAGAATAACAAAAGAATAATAAGAAGCAAAAAGCACAAATGGCTGCCTACAGCATCCAGGCCTGTAAGGAAATGCAGGCACAAAAGGAACGATTGTGGTACACCACCTAATTTTCTCGACCTCATGATCGTCTTCCGCATTTCCACTACGCCTACCCCTTGCTCCCCTTGCTCATGGCACAGGCAGCCTGGACCCCAGCAAGAAGCAGCTCAAAACCAGGCTAGGCAGGTGCCGAATGGTGGTGGAATGCGTGTTCAGCCATTTATAGGGGAAGTTCAGGAGTCTCTTCATCCACCTGGACCTCAGAGAGTACAACATTCCCTTTGTGATGGCAGCCTGATGTGTGTGCCACAACCTGTGTGAGAACAAGGGGGAGGCTTTTCTGCCAGGAGGTTGAGGCTGAACGTCTGGCCAGGGAGTTAGAGCAGCCAGACACCAGTGCCATACAGAGAGCACATCAAGAGGCTGTGCTCATCAGGGAGGCCTTGAGGGAAAGTTTTGTGCAAGTTGTGAGACTCTCCTCCATGCTTCTCCACAAAGGGCTCCTGCATTCCCTGTGTGTGCCTTTCATCCCCCCACCCCTCCCTTCCCCTGCCCTCCTTTCCCACCTTCTCCCCGCCCCTGCAGAGCAAACTATAAAGACATTGTTAAAAAAAAAAAAACCAAGAATCTTTATTCAGTGGACATACAATGGGGAGAGAGTGGGTAAAGAACCTGGAATGGGGGAGGAGGTTCAGGGATGCGGCTGAGATTGGTGCCTGCCTCAGGGTAGCCTGGAGCACTTCCCACACGGGCAGCCCAGTGCTCTTCCCGGTCGGCGGCCCATTCCTGGTGCTCTGCCTCAAGTCCTTGGATGAGGGACTGCAGATACACCATCTGCTCCCTCATGAGCTCCTCCCAGGTGTGTTTTTGCCTGCGGATCCCTCTCAGGCATGGGAGGTTGGAGAGGCACCAAGCTTGCAGTTGTCCCAGCTGTGAAGAAAAGTGACAAGGGCAGTCATCCCAGGAGACACTGTGTGTGAAGCCTCGTCCCTAATCTCTGAACCAACACTGAAGGTGTCAGTTCAGACAATGGCGACGTGCTTTGAGCAAGGCCATCTGTTGCCTAGACAGTGGGCACTTTCCTGCAGGTGTACAGACCTTTCCAGGGAGCATCGCGACACCCATGGCCTGGGCAGACCAGGAGCCTGCATGCCAGAAGGGAGGATGGGGTGGCTCGACTTCCTTCTGTGTCCCACATGCACTGAGTCTGGCACTGGAGGTGTCCCACAGAGAGAGAACTTCTATCCCTGCCTACTGGAATGGGGTGGGAGTGTGGGAGGTGTGTATAAGCAGCAGATGCTGCTTGCCAGAGAGTGCTAATGGCTTCCTCCCCTCTTCCTCTTCCCAGCAGGTTCCCATGCACGATATCAGTCTCCTCCGCATCACCATGTTTGATCAGGATCAAATACTGCCTGAGTGCAGGCATGACCCTGGGCCATGTGCAACACTGCTGTGTGGTTCCATGACCCCAGACTATTTAGGGGTGACTTGGCATGGGAAGGTGTCCCACTGTGGAAGCTGGACTAAGGCAGACCTCTCCAGGAACCTTGTGAGAAAGATCAAGGGGTTCCTGTGTGAAAGCGTGATAGAGCTGAGTACTCCAGACTGGTGCATCATGTGCACACACATGAACAAGCTGTTGTGCAACCTCCAGGCATAGTAGGCCAACAGAGGAGTATGCAGCCCCTCGCAGCCCATTGCCTGACCCCACTTGTAGATAGGGAAGAGTAGAGAACTCACCTGAAGTGCCCTCCCTGGGTTCATCGAAAGTCTGGGAGATGTCCGGGGGGGGAGGAGGGGGGAGGGACTGGCTCCAAGGTGAGGAGCAGCTCCTAGCTTGCAGGCATAGTTGCTTGGCTGGTCTCCTCATCATCCTCCACCACCTCACCCTCCTTCAGACTGACACTGGGCATGTCTTGGCCAGACTCAAAGATGGCGAACGGGGAGGTTACTGGGCCCCCTCCTAGGATGGCATCCAGCTGCTAAAAGTAGCAGCAGCTGTGTGGTGCCACCCCAGAGCATCTGCTCTGCTCCCTGACCTTGAGATAGGTCTGATGTAGCTCTTTTATTTTCAACCAACATTGTTCGAAGTCCTCCTGTGCCCTTTCTCGGCCAGGCTGGCAGCAATCTTGCCATAGATATGGGCATTGTGCTTCTTGGTGCGGAGATCCTGGAGGTTGGCCTCTTCCCCCCAGACCTCAGTTAGGTCCAGGATCTGTGCACTAGTCCAGGGCAGAGCTGTCCTGCATCTCTGGCCCATGGAGCAGCAGAAGTGCTAGCAGCCATAAGAGGGTCCGAGGGAACATTGGGGTCACTCATGTCTCTCTCGGGTCCTGGTCTCTCACACAGGGCTTGCACAGCTGGCCATGAGGGAGAAGCCCTTCTCCTCTTCCCAGGACTTTTAGAGCTCCACAGGAGAAGGAGAGCAGTGGAGACACCTGGTATGGACAGAGCAGTCAAAGTTGACAGCTGCAGGAGGCCTCCAGAGGCCAATTAGTTTGAATTAGCAGCACTGGAGCATCCACACTAATGTTATTTCGACATTACTATTTTGGAATTAGCGTTACTCTCCGTGAAAAGCAAGAGCACTGAGTTCAAATTCCAAGGCTCTTTATTTTGAAGTAACGGGCTTGGTAGTGTGGACACATTGCTTATAAATTCAACCTTGGGGGCTTATTTTGAAATCAAGTCCTAGTGTAGACCAGGGCCTCCTTGGTGTAATTCCTTTAATCTTCAATTGAGTTAAACTAAACTACTCTAAACTACTTGATTTGCTTTGGGAATGGTAATAATTAATAAATACTTTGCATTTTCAGCCAAAAATTTCAGACACAAAGGAGAGGAGGATATTTCATAGCTAACTGCTGGAAAATAATGCCCCAATCTGCAGGAATCTTTGCTTCATTCCTCTTGAATGAATTCCCTATAATCAAATACAGCCATGCCACTTTGTGTTCATATGATCTCTTCTGCTTTCAGAGGTTTGGAGTGAGTCAGATAGTACTTAGTTAAGTAATCTTCTGGGAACATGTACGTGTTTAAAAAAAGGTCAGGTCATGGAATCATAAAAGCTAGAGAAGGCAAAGACCTATTAGACCATCCAGTTCATCTTCCTGCCAGTGAGTAATTGTTTCCTTTTGTACATAATTTATTAGCATTTTATCTGGCCTAGTTTTAAATGCCCCAAATGATAGGCCTTGCGGTACTGTTCTTGGGGGACTAAGCCACGACGTAATGAATTTTACTGTCAGGAAGTCTTCCTTAGACTGGGCTTTAATTTTCTCATTATATCAGTAATTATTCTTATTGCTCCAAGTTCCAACCTGAACTACTCATCTCCCACCTTACTATCCTCTGGACAGTTTTCAGTCCACTTAACTCTAATTGATGATTCTGTAAGGGGTATCCTCCAAAGACTATCTTGAATCAATGGCATGACATGGTGGTAGGGGGTCACAATAAATGAGGTTGGTGTCAATTGTGTGAAATGTAAAATTGAGGTCCTTCTGGTCACTAAAGATCTTGTGGTATTTGTCGTATGACTAGAGCTGTTATCCCCAGTTTCCTGATCAAGTTCTAATTTTAGTTGGTTTTATTCTGCCCACCTAAAATCTCCCATGTTGGTTTATTTAGAGAAAGGTGTTCTATTCCTAAATTGTTGTACTGTTCAACAATACATAATGCTAGCGTGTTAGATGAAGTGATCCTTATTTATAGTTTGTAAAATTTGTTAGGATGAAAAACACTATATAAATATAATATCATTACACTTATAGATCATTTTTATTAAGAATATTCTGCAAGCAGAGTTTCTTTGAAGTATTTATGGTGCCTAGTTAGAAAAGGGAATCTGATTTTGAATTTTGTTTCTTTCTGAAATTGCATGGGAGGATATTTTAAAAGGGATTAATATTGAATTTAGGCATCACTCCATCTGTAATTTGCTGATTATATCCTTCCGTTTGTGATAGCTAATCTGCACAACTTCATAGCTCACTTATAAATAAAGAAAATTATTGTAAAATCGAATGATTTCTAGAGGTCGGCTGAGAATGCTAGAGTTGCTAGATTGTAAATGGGGCCTACCTACATGGACCAGAGTTTTCCCTAGTTTAATTCAATTGAAATCAATGGAGGTACAGTGGGGATATGTTTTAACCCATATTTCAAATAATCCCACTAGCAAATAAGAGAACATAATGCAAAACACCCAGTAGGTGCTGTGTGAGAAGAATTGGAAATTTTTCTTTGCCTTCTTATGGCTGATCTGTATTAAAGTGATATTTTAAGAGTCTGAAAGTGCTAACATACTGAACTTTTATATATTCACGGCACATGTGAAAAAGTATTTTTGAAAGGCAACTTTGCTGGGGCAGAGGGAAGAGTTTTCAGACTGTAATCCTTATTTTAGTCTAAAATCTGTGGTTCCCTCACCTTACCTCTCCCTTGCTCCATGTACAGTGTCTTCAAATCTTGTGTTTACCCTTCACACCTTCTGGCATACATGCTCTTTGGCTAGGTCTAGACTACAGGCTTCTTGTGCAAGAGAGCGTCCACACTGCAAAAGCGCATCGCAAAAGCAATGTGCTTTTTCGAAAGATAGCATCCAGGCAGTCTGGACACTATCTCGCATGTAAGCAGTGATTGCTATGGACAGAATGGCCACCAGAGCACCTGTGCTTTTTCCTCTTTCCTCTTCTTCCAAAAAAACTCCCTCTTCCCCATCCACACATGCCTTTTTGCGAAAGAGCTCTTTCGCAAAAAGGCTTCTTCCTCGTAAAATGAGGATTACCAATTGTGCAAAAAGCCCTCTGTTGTTTCGATTTATTGTTGAAAGAATGTGTTTGCAGTGTGGACGTAACTCAAGTTTTGTCAGAAAAATGGCTGTTTTTCCAACAAAAATCTGTAGTCTAGACATAGCAATACAGGAACCATGCTGATTCCATCACAAGAAGAGTCCTAGTCACATGTGGAGGAGAAAGCAAGATTTGCCCCTGAGGATATGTCTACTGCACATTCCCTTACAGTGGCCTGTAGAGTATATCTGCTCCATGTTGGCCTACCATGGGTATAAATAGCAGGGTAGTTGGTTAGACCCTTTTAGGTCAGTAAATGCCAGAATGTCAGGTATATATCCTACAATGTTCTCTACATGCCAAGTCACTCCTCCCATGTCTACACTGCTGTTCTTAGCTGTGTAGTGTCCATCTGCTTCTGCACTGCTGGAACCATTCCCTGTAGTGGGAAAAGGTGCTGGCAGCAGGGACCCTACAGGCTATGCAGTATGAGCATGCAGTATGGGCCTGAGAGTGCATCTTTTCTAACCAATTGCCAGGGAAAGTTCATCTCACTTGTGACACTGGGATTAGTTTAAAAATCAGCAAAAGGAAACATGGTCTCAAACTCTTCATCCCCAACTGTTCAACTCTGGGCAAGATGAACAACATGCAAGATTTTCTGTTAATAAAGGAACTGCTGATGCCATTGATATGATAAAAGTCCTGTTTAAAAGCCTCTGAAGAACAGCTGACTAATACAGCTGAAGTGCTCTTACCACAGAGAATATTGAGGAACCAAGTACAGCTACTCAAGTCGTTAATCATGACCAGCAATATTGTAACACAGATTCATGAACAGATGCAAAATTACCTAATTAGAACCCCCTATTTATGGAGAGAAGGAGAAGAGGCGGCTTTGAATTGTTAGAGAAAAAGGATTCTCAGGCTAATAATTAAACTACCATTCACCGAATAAGAGACCATGTGAGAATAAAAAGAGATGCATCTTGGGGGCAGTAAGTCTGAGTGAGAGGCTACTGGAATATAATGTGGCATTGTTGCTTTAAACAGACAAGGCCATGGGCTGCCCTGAGATACACCTGAATATCGCCAATTGATATAATCGGGAGTTACGAATACATATTGCCATGTTAAGTGGCAGTGGAAAATGCAGGGAAAATATTACTTTTTTATTATTACATATTTATTTTATTGCTTACCCACTCTTGTTAAGGATTGCAAAACATTGTATCCCCTGTTCACGTGTGCCTCAGGAAATATATATAGTTGCCATGCTCGAATGGAGCTGTGGCAAAAACAGACAAGGAAGCACAAAACTGGATGTTTGAGGAATACATTTAACTGTATACAGTAATGATGATCACTTCAGTGCACTGTATCTTTACATGTGCATGTTGTATGTTCTAAGACACTTGAAACAGTAAGCAGAGAAACCATTTGTCACAGTTACAAGGTGAGCTTCACTTTAGACCCCTTTTAGTGGCTCTTGTAAGCACCCCTCAAGGGACAGATTTTGCTACCTTTGTCCCTCTTAGGATGCCATCGTTCCACTGGAATTCTGGGCTGCAACCTTCTGTCTGCCCACCCTTTTCAATCACAGGCCTACTTGTATTTGGCACATGTAAGACCTTTTCTCCAGGAGCCTGGAACAGCAGCTGATTAAAGTGTCTTAGGGTACGTCTAGACAACGGCAATTTTTCGGGATACGTCTGATATCCAGAAATAGCATTTTCCGCATCTTCGCAACAAGCAAAATATGTTCAAAATAACGGGCTTGCTATTCCAGTGTCCCAGTAAACCTCATTTCATGAGGTTTAAGGAACTTGTCAGAATAACAGTCTGCTTCGAAATTTGATGCTGTGTAGAGAGCACCAAATTTGGAAATGGACTGTCTTGAAATAAGCTACACAATTTGCATAGCTTGAATTGTGTAGCTTATTTTGAGATACGTGGCTCTGTGTAGATGTACCCTTAAAAACAACTTCTTCAAAACAAGGCATTATTTCCCCAAAGGCCCTTTCTTTTTCCTTTTCCCTTTTTTCTTTTTCCCCCTTTTTCCTTTTCTTTTTCACTATGCGCCTAGTGCCTCCTAACCAGGGTGGGTGGGAGTGCCAGGGGGCAATTGCCACAGAGGGGCCTGGCAATTCAAAAGGGCCTGGCTCCCAGCCACCACTGCCTCTACCTCATGAGTGCAGCACTCTCTGGGCAGCTCTGAGAGCTGAGGGGGGGCTGATGCAGCACACTCAGTGCAGTGATGAGGGCTGTCTGCCCCAGCTCCACCCCTTCCGCCCCAGGCCATTCCCCTTTGGAAGCATGGAGCTAGGCCTCCCCCCCAACCTTGTCCTTGTCCTATTTGTTTCCCCCGAACAGCCTCCTTTGGTTTAGTTCTGTGCGGGGAGGCAGGATAATATCCAACAGCTAAACTGAGGTCATGTAATTTTTATAAAAAATATTACCTGTAACCCCTTCAGTCATCACATCCTAGTTCTATCGCACATCAAATAATAGTAATAATTTGTCCCAAATTGCTACATGTCTATAGTTCTCCCACTTGCTGATTTGTCAGAGTAGTGTTTCCCATGCACTTTACACTCACCCTGCACTGGTGTAAAACTAGCAATATTATATGCAGGAAATCAAGGAGATAAGCCCTATAAGAAAAGTTAACATGTAAGGAAATCCTGGCCCCACCGAAGGCAATGGCTAAATTCCCAGTGACTTCCATGAGGCCAGGATTTCACCATAAGTCTTAATTACTACAGTAGCGCAAAACTGTGTTAAATGTGATTTCACTTATTGATGGATAATTCAGTGAAAGCAAAGACATTTCTTTTTCCTTTGTTCTTAAATGTTGCTCCACCATAAAAAGAAAGAAAAACTGCTAAGAAATTGCCCTTATTTGCATGAGTATGGATTTACATTTACTGTTGTATTCTGTACGTGCCATTCAACTGACAACTCAGTAGAAAGGAAAGCAAGCAAGTTTTATAACAAATTTTGTAAGGAGAAATCAAATCCAGATGACAAATTAATCCTACATAATTGAGCATCTTGTCAGTTAGAATGCTATCAGATCAAAAAGCACTACTGGTAGTGAGATGAAGTAATCCCAATGTCTGTATCAGTTCTATATTGTTTCCCACTAGCAAGATGGAGATGTGTATTGTTAGATGCAATATGTTTCCAAGTTGGAACAAATGAACCTAAGACAAGGTCCTGCATTATATCTCTTAGAAGACATGGGGAATAGACAGCAGTCTGAATGATACATGATTACATGCTAGAGAGAGAATAACCAGCAACGATTACGTTTCAGTATAAATAAGTCTGCAGTTATATCACAGTCTGGAAAACAGTTACTGTTGTAAGTATAATATGGAGGATAAATTGACCATAATGCATTATAATTATTTGCATTCATTACAGTACAATATTAAGTTGATAAAGTAACTGGTCAGCTGTTGAATATACATTTATGTAGCTTCATATATGTATGCAGCAAGTTAAAACTAGTGATATGAGAGGGTTTTTTTAATAGAAAGACTGTAAAACACAGGCTATGCATTTCAATTTTTTTCTTTCATTTTTTGTGCCACCCTTAGAATATCAGCTGTAGGCAAAAATAGCCTGTCTATTTTTCATTCACGAGGAAACCTAAGTCAGTTCAGTGATTGGGAAAAGGCTGGGTTTCACTAAAGCTGACGCACAGTGATACCCAGTGTGAATGTTGCAGCTACTTCATCTACCTTAGGATAACATCAGTGTATGTCACAAATCCATCATTCCAACCTTTACCAAATGCGAAGGGGAAATCTTCTTGATCTATGCTATTGATTTCTTGCATAGTCTGCATTGGTTCCACACATTGTGCTGACAGCGATGTGATTGGGAGTCCTTTGCACAGGACAACGCAAATAGGTATTCCAGGTATCAGAATGCATAATAAGCAAGAGATGTGTGCTGCCAATAAAGATGCACAGTGAAGAGCTGAGAATCTTTCTCCATTTCTCTTAATGTATCTTGTCCTTTTGAGTACCTACCTGGTACTCGTATTATAAGCACACAGATCCTCTTGTTTAGGTTGCCAGTGAGGTCTCCTGAACTTGATGGGTGCTGGTTTTTACACACAAGGTTATATTCTTCCTTTAATATTCACATGGAACCCCATTTAGATTAATGAACACTTACATGCAAAGATCAAGGGTAGAATATGACTGATGCTATCTCTCTCTCTCTCTTGAGATAGATCACAGACAGGATTAAGTTTTTGATTACACTGTTCATATGACTGGAGAATATCTGTCTATGGAATTATAATATTTACGAATCTTTGATAACTGCAAAATAATCCTTCCCATCCAACAGAGTGACGTAAGTGTAACCGCATTTATTTACCATACAAACACAAACAATATTTCAAAATAATTAAACATATAAATGATTATATTTGTGTGGCACTTGTAATAAATAAACGAATTCCATCCCAAGCAAACATGACACATCGAGCACCAAGGTGTCACCATTACAAATTTCACCAAGTCAGTTCATAAGAAGTATAGTCAATCTGCAGCTGGCCATGGTCAAGGCATGGATCACACCATTCTGTCCTGCAGAAATTTCAAACTGGCCAGTTTAGCCTGGTTAGAAGCAGCATTTCACTCAGAGAAAGAGGTTAACATAGATAGTCTACTGTAACAGTATTTAAAGTTTATCCAGATTTATTAAAAGGTTACAGAAATGTACTTAGCTTTTCTTAAATGCAATGCAGAATCTCTACTGGGTAGCTGGCAGGCACGCATGTGATGAGATGACCTAAATTTCTTTCATGCCCAAAGAGAGAACTCTTCTCAGCAGAGACTGATGTTCCACTACAGGTCATGTATGAGTATTCTCTTTATCAGAACAGACACCCAGGAAGACCTCTCTTCCTTTCAAGTTGCCTCAGCTACATCAGAACAGCTACTTAAATCTCTGGCTGATTTCCGCCCATCCAGCACCTCCATCACACAGTTCCCTCTCTTTTTCCCCTTCCTCCATTTTTGTCTTAGAAGCACTGATGTTTGGTCTTAGTCTCAATAATACATTAGGCCTGATTCTTCTCTCATACATAACAATACAACTTGGTTTATTTCATAGAATTACTCCCAGTTTAGCCTGGTATACATAAGAGGCAAATCAAGTGTTAGGACTGGTTTGATGCCAACAGCCCTCTTCCTCAGTTGAATTTCACAATTAACTATTATCATGTGCTGACTGCTGCTGGGCAGTGAGCCATCAGCTTATGCCTTCGTTGCAACGTGAAATAATTAAATCTTCCTGGCATTAGTTTCTGCTGATTGCAAAAGAAGTTTTCCTCCCAGGACTCTGTCACTTAGGCAGATTAAATATATCTGGGTGTTCTTCCCTACATCTTCCAATTCTCTTCTAAAGATGCCAAACTTTCCCCCCTAAGATGAGAAAATGAGTATTTGTGTGTGTTTCCCAAAGAAAAAGTCAAATTTAGGCCAAAATGTTGGATATCTTCAGGCTTGGAGATGCTTTTACCTCTCCCACATTCCCCAACTGATATTTTAGTGAAAAATTAATATGGGGTGATTTTAAAAGTTTAGCTTATTGGTGAGAGACAACAGGGGAGGATCTATTCCTGATCTAAAATCTAGAAGTATTCCATTGACTTCAGTAGGTACTCTTGGTTGACACCAGTGAAAGTGAGAGCAGAATTTCACCCTTTATTAGTAATTTTTCTTGTAGTCTGGAAGGATGTTGCTGGAGCAGTGAGCCCCAGCAACAGAGGTTGCTGGTAGCTAGGAGTGAAGCTGACCGGTGAGGCAACAGAGACCAAGGGGCAGCAGAACCTGCATCCAGCAGGGGCAGTGAAGCTAGGGAGGGAGCTGGCACTGCTGCCAGAGCCAGTGGTACAGCAGAGCCCACAGAGCTGGTGGTGCTCCCAGAGCTGTCAGGGCCCTGGAGCTGGTATGGCTGCCAAAGTCGGCAGGGCCAGGGCAGAATCTGCGTAGAAGAGCCCAGCGAGGAGGCTGGTATCCTCCCCCACCTCCCCTGGTCCAACAAACTCCCTTGTCCAGGACCAGTGAGGTTCCGAAAGTGCCGGACCAGGGAGGTCCAATCTGTAGTGTTAAGCAAACAGGGAATTCATATGCTGCTGTGGTGAAGCAGAACACAGTGGATTGGGAGATGTGCGGTGGAGCACAGCAGGCTGAGGGATAGCTCTGGCTCTGGCTGCCACGGTGAGTATGGGGGAGGGGAACCTCTGCTGCTACCCCATACCAGGCCCTCTGGTAATTCCTTGATCTGCTCTGGACCCCACAGGGCCCATCCATAGGATGGCTGAGGTGGCCACCACAGGACACACCAAAGCGTGGGGTCTGGGGAGGCCACCTCAAATTGTCCTATGGATGGGTGGCTCTGTATATGACAGCCCTTCCAAAGCCCATCATCTGTGTTTTCTGAGCATTATAAAATCATTTTTGTCCTTCTGGAAGACATTTAAAATCATGTCATCAAACTCCTATTGAAATGAAAATGGAAAAAATATATTTGAAATCCTAACTAGCTTGTTGGGTGGGCACACAAAGTCAAATGTATTATTTGAGCAGCCAAACGATTATTGATTCACTGCATTAAGTATTAATGTTATAACAGTTTTAGAGAATTTGGTGCCAAACAGTATAACAATTCAGTTATATAGTGGAATAAGTCCCCACAATTTTTTTAAGGTTGTGTTTTGCAGCTTTACATTTCTAATATAACATGCAGTGTCTGTGAAAGACTAATCAGTTGGTAAAATACAGCTTTTTGGTAAAATCCTAATATGATTGTTCTGTCTCGATAAAATATAAACCATTGGATTGTAAACCTATGTTTTTTCATTAACTGCCTTGTTCTTTTACAGCATGCACAGTTAAATTTTACACCTGAGATTATTGCTCTTTACATTTTTATATGCTTTACACAAATTAACAGTAATGGTCATTTTAAGAGAAAAATTGATGTTCAGGATTGATGTTCAAGCTGCTTTTTACAAGTTATTAAACTGCCCAGCATACGACTACACGGAGCTATAATTGTATTCTCTATTACTTACATTTGTATATAACAAATCTACTGCACCCCCAAAAGAGATTCATATTCAACCCCTTTTCAAAATGTTAATTCACTCCAGCAATTTTTAAATCCATTTGTAAATTGGAAGTAGAGAGATGCTTCAATTACTTTAAATCTGTTTTGCTTATTTCAGCCTGGCATGTAGACAAGTAGCAGACTATCACTGTGGCATAGAATATATTGAGGTGTTATAAAATAAGGAAACCCTTATAACCTCCCACAGCTTCATTCTAGAAAACAATGACATTTCAGGGAATCCAAGACAGAGATCCATATTTGTGTGGCTTTATTGTTTGTTTATTGTTAATGTATCTAGTAACAAATTCACATTTCTAATAAATACATAGTGAGCTGCTTTGATTCCCGTGGAGTGCTTGCTGCAACAAATTCTTCAGTCAGAGTTAGTGAAATTAATGCAGCATAACAAAGAATCTAGATTTCATTTACAAATGAATCTAGTAGTGAACCGAAAAAAACTTCAGCTAGTTGGGCAAGTTGGCTGGAACTGCAAGTGGATCTCCTGGTGATGTTCTGGTCTTGACTTTCTCTGCTTTAAGAGTTTCTATTTCAGCTTCTACAGTAAGTGTCTGCATATTCTTTTTTCTTTGTCATCAGTAAGGTCCCCCTTCTACCAATCTTAGAGGAACAGAAAAATAAATAAAACATGAAACTCAGTTTAGCTTTTTCCAAAAGTATTTAAAAAATCCCCAAACACTTATTTTTAAAAATACTTATTCACAGTGTTCATGCATTTATGTGCATACAGATGCTGTGGTTACATGTATCAGTCACCTGTCAGGATGAAGTGACATTCACATTCAGGGCTGCTGAGAGATTTCTCCAGACTAAGGGAGGAGCCAGCTCTGGGCCCCCCCGGAAAGGGTGATGCCTTGGACAGAAGGGATAGCACTTCAACCCCCAGCAGCAATTTAAAGGGCCCAGAGCTCTGGCTGCTGCTGCTGCCAAGGTAGCAGTGGTGGCCAAGAGGCTCCTTTAAATCACTAGGCCCCAGGGCAGCTGCCCCCTCCTCTTTGCACCCAGTCAGCAGTCCTGCTCACTTTGCACATGTATGAAATCTCCTTTCTTGTTTTGAAAAATTGACCTAAAATGTTCTATTGTGTTTGAAATTCACCAAATCCTATTCCTATTGAAAACCCTAGTTTTTCAAAGGTCACTTCTAATTTGGTCACTTCACTGAACACAGCTGCCACAATTAGAGTCATGTTTGTGGTCTGTTCCACTCTATGGTACTAGTTTGAAAGATATATTAACACAGCTGGTGTGAATGCAGGTTTCTTTACACGGTGAACTGTAGCACCACTAGCAATTCTCAAGGGCACTGATCCACAGAAAATGAAACCTCAGATACAATCAAAGCATAGCAAATGCTCCTTCAATAGAATTCAAACATTAACAATAATTAACAGACAGGATTTGTGCATGGGAAATTAACATGCTCTCCCTGATTCTGTAAGTACAGCGTCCAGTATGGGTTTTCACAACATCACAATAGATATTCAGGGAAGGCCCTGATTTCCTTTTACACCCACTAGGGCAGCAGAGGACTAAAGTACTCTTTCAAAGGAGCTTTACATTAAGGAGCATACTGGCCACAATACCATGTTTATTTTCTGAGTGGTTTTATATATAACTATACATGTAATATCAAGTTGATATTGTGTGGGTGTCGCATTGAGTCTTATGTTTTAAAATTACTATAGTGGGGATTATTTTTAGAATACAAGACACGCCTATGGACTCTTATCAAAATATGTGCCAATAATTATACACTTTACATAGTCAGAAATCTATAGGTCAAAAGAGTTTGTAAGACAATGGGTCATTGAAGGTTTTTAAAATTTTTAAGATGAATTTCCATATGTCCAAATTGTTAACTAAACTATGAATTGTAAGACTAATGAAATATCTATATAAATTACAGACAAATTATTTTAAGGTTTCTCTCAGGGTTGGTGCCTGGAACCTCAGTGACAACAAAAGCAAAATAGGCATTAAACACCTCAGCTTTATTGTTGTTACTGGGTATTAATACTACTTCTTTGCTAAGTGGTGGACCTAGACTTTCCTTCATCTTTCTCTTGCTCCAAATATACTTATAGAACCTCTTCTTAATTGCCCGTCATGTCCCTTACTAGGCATAACTTATTTTTTACCTCTGCTTATCTGAGTATGTCCCTACATCCTTAGCAATTTGTTCATGTTTCCACTTTTTGTAGGAGTTCTTTTTATGTAGGATGATGCAGCCATATTCTTTCTTTCTTTGTTTCTTTGTTTCTTTCTCAGATGGTTTGCAGTTGTGCCTTTAGTATTGTCACTGAAAACCTGCCAGGACTCCTGAACTCCTTAGATTTTATTCCCAAGGGACCTAACTTACTAGCTCTCTGAGGTGTTAAAGTTTACCTTTTTTAACTGCACTATCTGCTGTTCTTATTCCTTCCTTTCCTTGAAGTCATCAAGTGTATCATTTTATGATAACACTCATCAAGCTCAATAATTTTTGTTTTAATTGAAAAAAAATCTGCCAGAGATGGACAGCTGGCATGGAAAATTTAAATTTCAGCCAAAATAATTCACTCATTTCTGAGCATCAATTAAAGAAAAATATGAAAGTATGTTATTTTGCAATGTGCAATGTGAAATGTGGGGGTTGGGAAGGAGATGAATGACTTTGTTTCAGGGATATTTTGCTCTTTCTGTTGAATATTGCCCAAATTTGACACAAAAACATAGAGCATGTTCTCCACATCATCCCTTATTCATTCTAACATTTTATTAGCAATTTTGACAGTATATTTAAGAATAGATTTTCATTGAACTGTTCACAGGGATGCTTGGGTCCTTTTCCTGCATTGGTACAATTAACGTACCACTCCTTAAGATGTACAAGTAGTTTAAATTTTCCTTTCATTGTACATTACTTTGCATTTACAAACACTGAATATCCTTTGTTATCATGTTGCCCATTCATCTAGATTGTTTAGGTCTCTGCACTTCCAGACAGTCCTTTTCTGGTGCTGACTAATGTAAATAACTTTGTCATTTGCAAATTTTGCTTCCTCACTACTTATCTCCTACCTTTCCAGATCATTAATGTTGTAAATCTAGCATAGAATGTTGAGGCACTCTGCTGTTAACTTTTTGCCTTGAAGGTGAATCATTTACTCCTTCTCCTTTGTTTCCTATCTCAGAGCCAGTACTAGCTTTTGGTTAGCTCTGCTGATTTTTCTCTTTCTGTTTTTCAACAGCCAATTCTGATCATATTTTGTTTTTTAACTCAATTGCCACTTTTAAAATATCCATTGTTTTCTACATCTTTCTGCCCTAGGTGTCCTTTAGAATCCAATTTTCTGAGCTCACTGATCTGTGCTTTGAACTTGCGAGTCCTGTTAGAAACCCTCTGTTGAAGTTTCAGGAGCTTTTGACAGATGAGGTGAACCAACTTCTTTGTGGATTGTATTTTAGCCTATTTAGTGTCATTCCCTGTTTTTTAAAGGCTTTAAAGGTTCAGAGGCAATATCTCAAGGCCAGATGGGTGAATGAAAATGGCATATGTCTTTTAACATATGAGAATTGCATATAGCGAAATTTCGTGATATCCTTGCTAAAGCAGAAGTGTCTTATATCTCTCTGGCATAATTGCTATATGGAGGAGTCACTTTGCAACCCTATTTCAGACAGTATATGAAGTGCTATATCCAGAAAGCCCAGCTATAATTCATCAGTTCACTCAGTTGTCTGTAATAAATTATTAAAATGATTTTCCTGCATTAGATTTCCATTTTGAGAATGAATTGCATAGATCAGATCAGCCTCTTGATTATGCTCCATTGTCTTTGCTTTTTATGCTGTTCGCTGAGTAACATCCTCTGTATCTAGAATATTATGATGTAATACAAGGTGTCAGAGCCAGTGATGTGATTTGAATCCCAGTCCTGCCTGGCTGTGGGGGCAAACGTTCATTTGTTAGGAGCATGCAGTATTGTTTTAACTGTATTACTCTCCAGATATTAAAGAGACAAGGTGGGTAGGGTAATATTTTTAGTAGACCGACTTCTATTGGACAGAGAGACGAACTTTCAAGCTTACACAGAGCTCTTCTTCAGGTCTGGGAAATGTACTCTGGGCAGGTCTCCATTACAGAATTACTTTGGTATGACTATGTTGCTCAGAGGAGTGAAAAATCCCCCTTCTTGAACAATGCATTTAGACCAAGTTTACCCCATATGTAGACAGTTCTGTGTCTGCAAGGGTACGTCTAGACTACACGCTTCTTTCGAAAGACGCTTTTTCGAAAGAATTTTTCACATTTTTTGAAAAAAGCCTGTAGTCTAGACATAGCCTAGGAGTGCTTATCCCACCAACATAGGGAAGGTGGTTAACTCTGTCAGTGGCCCATCAGTACTGAGCATCTTCCTTAAAGGGCTACAGTGGCACGATTATGCCAATGCAGTGCTTTAAGTGTAGCCCTGCCATCACTATCCCAGCTAAATACAAGAAGGAACAGATTGTTTAGCATAAGTAGTTAACACATTTCAAGGAGCCATTCAAGATGAAGTGGCGCATGAACATCTCTCCAATCAGAGACAGAGAAAGGATGGGGGGAAAGCAGGGGTTGGGGGCTAAGTGAGTTACAGATTGTTGTAATAAGTCATAAATCCAGTGTCTCCATTGAGTGCATGATTTTGATATCTAGCAAAGTTATGAATTTAAGTTAGGCTTGTCTTTTGAAGGCGTTTTGCAGGTTCCTTTTGTGGATGAGGACTGAGGCTGTGTCTACACTGGAAAGGTTTGGCAACAAAAGTGCCGTCGACATGCAAAAGTCAGCAAAAGTGAAAACTGGTCAAAGAGGTTTTGTGTCTGCCATTGTCAACATTTCATGACCACACTGCTAGCTCCTCTGTTGCCATTCAGAACAAAGCACTGTGGGTAAGCATCCCAAGTGCAGTGTTGTGGGAAGGCAGAGCTGATCCCGGCACTTCTTGGGATTCCCTTCGAATTCTCCCACAGCACTCTCAGCTGCTGAGAGCAGTATCGGAGTAGCAATGTGATCTCTCTGTGCTGAGGAATGTCAAAGCAGCACAGCAGCGTCTCCAACCTTCCTGCAACAGTCTGCCTGCTGCTGTGTTTCTAGCAGAGCAGAACAGGAGCATTCCAATTATTTGCTCTTTGTTTGTTCCCCAAATGGAGCGGCTCACTCAGATGTCAGATACTTCCCTGAACTATAAAAGGGGAAGGGTGCATGCCTGCAGGGCAATAGAGATCACAAAACACTGAGCACAGCCATTAGGGCAAGCATTGTGGGATACTGGCAGAAGCCAGTTCTCTTGACAAAACAGAGTCCACACTGGCTCTTTGTTGACAATAAAGGGAGGGCAAAAGACAAAAGTCTCTTGAAGGGCTAGAAGTTTTTGTTATAAAACTGGGTATTTTCCCCCAAAAAAAGTCTTGTTGTAGTGTAGACACACTCACTGTTTTGTTGCCAAAAGGCAGTTTTTTACCTCAAAATGTGCCAGTTTAGGCAAGGCCTGAGAGTGATGTTTTACAATACAGCTAAGCTAGCCAACCCTTGGGTAGGGCAAATCAGGATGACTGGTCTAGGGCCTGCACTTTGGGTGACCCCATGGGTCAGTGTGATTGGCCAACGCAGGTAGTCCCAGAAGACAAATCTGTCACTTCCACAGGGCCTGCCATCTTGTTTGCAGTTAGCAGAGACAGCACCTGGCTCAGCCACACACACATTTTGGTGCACCTAGTCCCCTGCCCTGGCTGGAACCCTGAGCCGCTGTGGTGCTATGGCCAACAACAGCTCCACGGCAGCTGCCAGCAGCAGGTGGCCCAACCCCAGGCCTGATGCATCCTACCGGCCCAGTCGCAGATGCAGAGCAGGGCCCCCAAGCTGGTGGGGGCTGATTTCTCCCAAACTCCACACACCATGAGCAGCAGCCATGATTTTTGGAACCTGGAAGTGTTCTCTGAAAACGATCTTTAATGTAAACTGTGTGGATTAAATGTTCCTCAGTCAAGGGCCGAATCCTGTGCCACTTAATTATGCAAATATATCCATGCAAATACTAGCATAAATGACGTGAGCAAAACTGGCCCCAACTTGTTTGAATTTTCATTCGTTGTCAGAATTAGACTTTCTATTTAAAGGACAAAGAAAATTATCCAGTTTAAATTACAAACCCTTCTTGTTCAATTTGACCTATTTTTGAAATATCTCATTTGGGTTTTGCAGTTTTGCCTTAGCACGCAGATTTGCTGAAAGTGTGCCATGACCTACGGAGTAAAGCTTAGTCAGGTGCTCTTTCATTCTCAGTTTTCAGACCACTCTTTGAAGCATATTGATTGTAGTATTTTGTTGGCAAACTTAAAGTTTATTGTTGGGATGTCAGATATTGCTTTGATATTGACAATCTTCATAGGTCATCTGAGAACAGACCAGGACTTTCCTTGCTGTGATTACCCTTAGGGTTAAGTGTTAGGACATTTTGCTCTCTTCTACCTCTTTTATTTCTTACAAGAAATAACTAGATTAAAGTATTTTTTTAAATCAAGAAACATTTAGAATTACTGTTAATATACACCTTTGCTTTCTTTATTTGATTACTAAAACCTTTTACTTGGAGTCTCAGTTTTTTAGATTCCATCATCACATGCATTATTAAGCAATCATAAAAAATCATAGCTATTAGAGCATATCACTCCTCTTTTATGGTGTTCATCATTGTTCCTTTTTAAATTTACATATTGACTCGCAGATTTTACTGCTTCATTTTAAGGCACTTAATGGTTCTTGTCCACAGTATTTGATATCTTTTGTTGTTTGTTCCTGGCCATTCATTAATGTAAGACTTGGCAGCTTATTTAGTCTGTCTATACAACACTTAAGGCTTTTAGCATCTTTTCCCATTGATTGTGGATTTCACTTCTGGTTCTTGTTTATTGTAAAAAAGCTCATTTATCTTTATTTAAAATTACAGTAAAGAAATTCAGTTTTGTTGTTGCTTTTGAGTCTTTTTTAAAAGAACCGATGCTGTAGTTAAAAGGCCTGCTCTCTTTTTGTGAAGGATGCTGTATAAATACATCTTTTTGGGGGGGAGAGAGGGTTCTGCACAGCTTCGTTTGCCTGTTGTCTCTGATTATCAATTTATTTTTATAATAAGATTTTGTAATGGTTCATTACAATCTAATTCACCTACTGTCCTTCACAAAATAAATGTATGTAGACTTGTAACACTCCTGATGGAACACTTTTATTGCCATCTCACTCTGTCCAAATGACCATACATGTTACTAGAAGAGGGAACTACTATTCTGAATTTTCTATGATATTTTGAGCAGTTCAGTTGTGTTTTCAATGTAGAATGGCAATTATATGCTAGAATTACAAATAAACATGACTCCAGCTGTGCTATTCAGCTTTTGCAAGCCCAATTAAAATTGCATGTAAATGGCTTAATGATTCTTTAGCTTGTCATATATAAACTCAAGCTGCGATTGGTTTTTCATAGCTGCTAATACAGGACCAGTATCAGTTTTTGTTTAATACCATGGTCCTATTATAAGGCCTGAGGAATTGATTATCAGATAGTGGGCAGCTAGATGAGGGATGTGTATGGAGAGACTGCCCATTGGCAGATGCTTCACTGAAAAGTTGTTGCTTACTACCATTTTTCTACCCAGTGCAACTTGTTAGATTCTGACTAATGTTCTAGGCGTAGTCAAAACTCATTAAAGGTCAGAAGGAACACATTCAAAGTAGCTGATTTCAACAACTACTGTAATTAACTCCAAATAGGGTATCAAATTTCATTTTGCATATCCGCAACATCTGGTCTGTTTACAGAGTTCATGTTTAGCTGTCAGTGCTTGTGTAAGCCATGCCTCCTTTGAACAATAGTAACCAGGTTTTTTTGCCAAAAGGAAGCAACTGTCCACTAACTCCAGCTTGTCTGGGACTAGCAGAAACAAAAAACATGAACCCAGTAGAGTCAGGCCAATTTTCACTTTCAAATGTTGGTTGGGGGCGGGGGCGGGGGGAGGAGTCAAACTGTTCAGGTCAGTTCTGCTAGCCCCAGAGGGAGACAGCCATCCGAGAGGTAAGGTGAAGATCTCTGCCGTCACTAGCCTTCTTTTTAATAATCATAGCAAAAAAGATAACCACAAGGAGAAGGATACCAGCCTGTTCAAAGAACTGGGCAATTGCTACTTGTGCAGCTCATGAGCGTGTAGTGACATAAGTGTCAAATCAGTGGTGCATGTTTTAAATGCATAGGATGTATGACTTGGGTGCAGTTATGGCCCTGAAGAGATCTGTATGTTTTAATCATGCAGTTTATTAAATATTAGATGTTTTTCTCCATTTTCAAATACATTTCAGTTACATCACAGAATACAAAGTGTACACTGCTCACTTTTATATTATTTTTATTGCAAACTGTTGCACTGTAAAAATGATAAAAGAAATAATATTTTTCTTCAATTTACCTCATACAACTACTGTTGTGCATTTGCTTTATTGTGATATTGCAACTTAGAAAAGTAAGGGTTTTCTGTTACATAACTGCACTCAAAAAGAAAAAATGTAAAATTGTAGAGCCTCCACCTCCACTCAGTCCTACTCCTTGTTCCATACATTGCTAAGAAAAACAAGTTTGTTTACACTTACAGGAAAAATGCTGCACGCTTCTTATTTACAGTGTTACCTGAAAATGAGAACAGTTATTCACATGGCATTTTTGTAGCCAGTATTGCAAAGAATTTGTGACAAATGAGCCAAACATTCGTATGTCCCTTTATACTTCAGCACCATTTCAGTAGACATGCTTCCATGCTGATGGCTCTGGTTTAAAAAAATGCATTAAATTTGTGACTGAACTCCTTGAGGAATAATTGTATGTCTCTTGCTCTGTTTTACCCATATTCTGTGATGTATTTCATGCTATAACAGTGTTAGAAGATGACACAGCACATGTTAATTATTTTTAAGAACGTTTTCATTGCAGAAATGACAAATGTTAAGAAGGTATCAATGAAGGGCTACTCAACTATGGAAGCCCCGGGGGCCACAATGATACTCACAGCGCATGCCAAGGGCCGCAACTTAAGTGTGGTTGAATATACATGCAAATATATGCAAATAGCTTCTTTCATACAGATGGGCGTGAATACAAGGCACTTCCCGCAATGCCCCAACACTCCCAGCACCTCCTCCTTGGGGGCTAAAAATGCTGACAGACTGTACTGTCTGTTCCAGCCAACCTGTCCGCTTGAGTCTTAGTGCTCACCTCACCTGGGAGATGCCTCATCATGGAGCATGTTCCCAGTGGAGGCCATGTTCAAAGGATCCCACTCACGGGCTGTGTGTTGAGCCCCGCGTAAACCCACACCGCACTGTGAGCCGCAAACAAATGGGCCATGGGCCGCATGTGGCCCACGGGCCACATGTTGATTAGCCCTGTACCAATGTGAGATTTCTAAAGATAGCTACAGCACTCAACCCAAGGTTTAAGAATCTGAGGTGCCTTCCAAAATCTGAGAAGTATAAGTTGTGGAAGATACTTTCAGAAGTGTTAAAAGAGCAACACTGTGATGTAAAAACTGCAGAATCTGAACCACCACAAAAGAAAAATCAACTTTCTGCTGTAGCATCTGATTCACATGATGAAAATGAACATGCATCAATCTGCACTGCAATGTATCATTGTCAAGCAGATTCCATCATCAGCATGGATTCATGTCCTCTGGAGGGATGGTTAGAACATGAAATGAAATATGTATCTTTAGCACATCTGGCATGTAACTATCTTGTGATGCCAGCTACAACAGTGCCATGAGGAGCGGGCAGTATTTTCTCCTACAAATGTAAACAAATCTGTTTACCCGAGTGACTGGTTGAACAAGAATTAGGGCCAATTGGACTCGTAGGCTATACATTGTTTATTTTTCAATGCAGTATTTTCATACATAATTCTGTATTTGTAAGTTTAAATTTTCATGATAAATAGATTGCATTTCAGTACTTGTAATGTGGGAATTGAAAAATATTTTTCTTTTGTTTTTTACAGTGCAAATATTTGTAATAAAAGCAAGCACTGTTTACTTTTTATTCTGTGTTATGATTGAAATGAATTTATTTGAAAATGTAGGAAACATCCAAAATACTTAAATAAATGGTATTTTATTGTATAACAGTGCAATTAATCACAATTAATTTTAATCGCTTGAGAGCCCTATGTAAAATTTAGCAATCCTCAAGCAAGCAAATACCTCACTGATGGCAGAAGTTGGCTCAAGTTTAGTATATCAAGTGACCCATTCCAAAAGAAAAACATGACCAGAAAATACAGTTAGGACCTCTCTGGTCTGAGACTTTCTGGTCCGGCAACATTTGTGGTCCAGTGACTGGGAGCAAGGGCTGGCTGGGAATCCAGCAGTAAAGTGGCTGGGAGTTTTAGTCAGGGCCAGGGGTGCAGTCAGAGCCAGCAAGTAGGGTCAGAAATGTAGCAAGGAGCCGAGGCCAGGAGCAGAGCTGGGAGTGGAACCAGCAGCTGGGGAGTGGGGTTGGCAGCTGGGAGATGAGCCTAGAGGCCTTATGGGGAGAGCCTGCAGATCGGCAGCAGGGGGCCAGAACTGACCTCCCTTGGGCCAGCATACTCCCTCACTGGGAACTAGTCTGGTCCCAAGGGTGTGGGGTCCAACCGGAGAGGTCAAACCTGTATTATCTTATGTGCAAGAACACCAAGTTAACATTACTACAAGAATACTATTTGCATTTCTAAACTTGTGTGTTTTTTAACTGCAACATTATGTTTAGATTAGTGTTCCCAATGTTTTTTTTTTTCCAAGAAAAAAAATATTGGCAAGAGAAGGGAAGAAGGAGATGGAAACACTAATGTCTCTTATTTCATTGTGTGTTTCCACAAATGAACTTCATGCTGCTATACCAGTAAAAGCTCCATTTATTGAACTATGGAATTGCACAATGTATGAATTCTGCCATTTCATGGTCCTGGAGATAGTCTAGCCATTATACTTTAACAACTATGTTTGTTTATGCAAAATAACCTGGAGATCCGCTGACAGCTATCTTAGTGTTACTATAAGACAAGGGGACCATAATAATTTATGTTAGAGTGGAAAATATAGTTTCTTTCATGGCTAAAAGAGCAATACATTCAATTCAAACATTTCTGAAACTTTTTTTGTCCATTGAGCCAAAGCATGTGTACATTTTTCAGTCAAAAGGAAAATATCTGAGCAAGATACGGAACTGTGAAAATGGGCATGTGAAACTTGAGTCTGACAGTAACCTTATCTCTTGAATTGTGAGTCCTATTTTTATTTACAATACTGTTTATATTTCACGCATCCCACTGTGTAATATAATTCTCTCTCTGGGGGAAGTTTTGACAATGGGCAGTGCATAGGACTGTGTTGCAGGAGACCAATTTGTTGTTCTGGTTTCTGCTGCTGACTCATGGCAGGTCATTTGGGGCAGCATTTTCAGACTTGGATACTCAAGGTTTGGTATAAAAAAGCTCAGTTAGGTGCTTGGATAAAACGGCTGGATTTTCTGGAGTGCCAAGCATCGCACTGACTTCAGCTTACTCACCTGTAAAAAACTTGCCCTTCACTGGATCCAATTCTGCCACCCTTACATACATGGAAGAGTAGCTGCCTCCTTGATAGGGCCCTTTGAAATCATACGGACTACTTGCAGAGTAAGGTGTGCAAGTGTGAGTAAGGCTGTGTAGTGGGGGCTCTACTTTAGAGGATGAAGGTTTAATGTAGGCTGAAAGAGCCTGTGCAGACTCAGTCAATAAGAGACAGGCTTGTTAGGAGCCAATCAGGAGGCAGCTTGCTTGCACAGCCCAGATATAAGAAGCTGCTCATCAGAGCAGAGAGCGGTTGGGCTTTGACCAGCAAGGGAAAAGCACTTTGCTCTCCAAGCCTGCCCAGTGTTGCTCTGCCCAAAGAGAGGAAAGCTCCAGACTGATACCTTCCATGCTGTGGCCCCTGCTACAAATGGCTGAGAAGCTGCATAGGCTATGGGGAAGTGGCCCAGGGAACATTGTTAGACAAGAAGAGGGAAGGCAAGCAGGACATGGCTGCTGCCAGAGGATTCCTTGGTAGGGACCCAGAGTAGTGAGTGGGCCTGATTTCCCCCCCCCCCCCTCTGCAACTTGCCACAATGGAGCATGGTCGATATAGCCTGTGACTTGCCTCTGAGGTGAGGGGGTTAGAATTTGGGTCACAGCTGCTGAAGCAGGGGCGAGCCAGAACATTTCTAATACCTCCCCCAAAAGGGAGGAGAACAGAGTAGTGAGCACTGCAGAGAGCAATGGCCTGAAGAGTACACCAGGTCCAGAGAGTGATGTGGGTTTACCTACAGAAGACAAGGGAGTGACAACAGGCAAGACACTGACCAGAAGGTAGCGCACTCAACTGAGTGAGCTAAATCCTGGGCTAAACAGCACGAGGTGCTGTGATGGTGAATCCAACCTGCTACAGGCTGGCAGTACATTGTGGTATGGACTCCCAGGCCAGTGCTCTCTTGGCTACATTTGGTCCCTGAGAAGAACCCCTTCAGAATGACATTCCTCCTTGGAAAGTCACTCTTTTGGGTGTGGGTTTAAACATTGAGCTCCTCTACCTCCTAGAACCCCACCTCTGAGCCTTCAGTATGTGTGTCTCTCTCCGTGAGCCCTCTCAGAGGGTCCACTTGCTCTGGACCCCCTGAAGAACCTCCACACCCAAAGGGAGCAACCCCAGTCTCTAGTCTCTCAGCCAGCATAAAACTAAAAGGTTTATTGAACATCTGGAATACAACACAGACCATTCTTCAGGCTTTGAGAAAAGAAAATCTCACACAGTTTATTTGTGTCTGTCCAGTGTCCTGATGGTCTCAGACTCCTCTTTAATTCCAGTACAGAAATGACCCCCTTTCCAGCTGACCACCCTATATCATCTCTCTCCAAAAGCTTTCCCAGTCCTTAGTCTTCTTTCCCCAGGCAAACTGCTCACCAAATAACCTCCTCTCTCCTGCTCTTTGTTCTATTGGCCAAAACTGGCTAGCTCCAGGCTGGGTTGGGAAGGTCCCTCAGGTTATCAGTTGCTAGGTTACAAAGAGTCCTGCCCACAATCTAGAACTCAGGCTGCTTAGTGGGGTCACATTTGCTTCTCTGCAACAATAAATACCCCCTCCTACCATCCGATCAGACGGGCATCACATGGGGAAGCTGATGCACACAGTCCTATAAAGCAACAAGAAAATTTCCTACTGCAACGCACATGACTTCTAATGAAGTGTTTTGAGATTCCAAATTGTGCCTTATATATGATGTACATGCGTATAAATTTAAAGAAAGAAGTCAGTTTCCATTGCAATGTTGGAGGGGAAATGTGGAAAGTGTAAAATGTTCACTATTTCCATTCACTCTAAATCCATAACCAGGTTTATTTTGGCTTTGTGTCTGCAGAACCAATACATGGTGGCTGAAGTTTTGGGAAATAACCCCATGAGCAACAGTAGTCTTCCCGTTTGTAGCATCAAAGGGACTCTATAAGTATGTGTATCATTAATATAACTTGCAGCTGTAAATCATTATACAAAAAAGACAGATTTTTTTTATCCTTAAAATTGTCTCCATCTCTGCAGACTACCAAGATCATAAAAGATATAAAATCATGAGAGGGAACCATTACACTGAAGCATGGACCTTAATGCTGCTCTGCTTCCTATATCTTTTTAATATGACTCCATCACGCTAATAGAGGAAAATTATGCCGTTGTGGTTCTGTCAATTGCGTACAGACTCTGTGCATAAATAAAGCAATGAAAATCAACCCAAAGGCTGCCCTGTCAGCAATAAATATCTCTGTGAATGGATTTGGCTGAAGGAAGCATTTCTACCTCCGTTTTGCTCACACACAAATCAATGTTCAACCATTATCTAGTCCCATATCTAGAGTAAGGTTTAAGCATCTAAACTGCCTGTCTCTGTGTGTGTGTGTGTGTATATATATACACATGTAATCTCCTTTCACACAAGTGCATCAGTTTGCATGAATAAGGACTGTCAGATTGAGCTAATATTGCTGTTTCAAAATGTCTTCTTTTGAATGTCTAAAGTGTTCCTTAGGTGTATTCTAGCTGGAATTTACACAATATATCATCCTCACATTGGAACACTAATATTACCTAGAGTACATTCATAGTTATGATGTGTGTTCAGGATCACAGAAGATTGTCCAAAAGATTTATTCCATATTTGATTCTTGTCACACTCTCGCAAAATATTGTCAATCACAAATGGGCCAAAGACCCAGTAATTGCTCTGTAGTGCATGACTTCAGGGCTATGGTAGCCAATGATTTTGCATTACCAAAGAAAGAGTAGAGGTTACAAAATTAAGATCAGTGAGGAGAAGTGAAAGTATGCTACATGTCTGTTCCCTCAGGATTCCTATATTTGGGCCTGCGTTTTCAGAACTGAATAGGAATGATGTTTGGAATGTTGTAGCCAGGCTGGTCCCAGTATATTAGGGAGTGGAAACTAGAATTTGGTCCAGTAAAAGATGTTCTCTCAACCACCTTCTTTAACTATATCATGTCTGTCCCAAGATGACAATATTTAAACAGCTGCCATATTCCATTCTTATTCTGGGTGCATTTTCAGTGCATCTCTTATCTGCTTCAGAGAGTGTCTACTTAATTAATGTCTACAAATTGCTCTTGAGAATCTCAGAGAAAAAGCAGCACAAAACTGCAAATTGGTGATATTAATAATAAATGCAGGTTGAACCTTTCTAGTCCAGCACTCTCTGGTCTGGCAACATCTGTAGTCCAGCATGATTTTAGTTAGCTGGATGTCTGCTTAGCATGGGTGTGGTCAAGTTTCCCACCGTTCTGTAAAGTTTGTTTACAGCCACGAGTCCTGGCTCTCAGTGTTGTGTGCTGTTATTTATTTCTAATTTACCCCTGAATGCACTACCCCTATTTCGAAATGCATTTTGTGTGTAGACGCGTTATTTCGAATTAAGCTATTTCAAAATAACTATTTCGAAATAAGATATTTTGAAATAACACTGTAGTGTAGACATATCCAAAGTGTTGGTGATGCTGCTAGGCAACATTGACCTCCCATAGTTGGACAAATTCTCTGCTTCAGCACTAGTCAGATCCTGAGGATGCTGGACTGGAGAGGTTCAACCTCTATTATAAATAAATGTAATAGGATGATAATGGGAATATTTAATAATTAAAGCAGGTGTATAACTAAGATAGGACAAGATTCTGACACCCTTACTCGCGCTGAATAGGAACTTATTTCCATGAGCGCTGCTGAATGAGCCCACTCTTGAAATAAGGAGTCACTAAAACTGAGTATGGGCAGTAGCTCTAAAGCCATAATAGGACCAGTGAAATAGCCCTTAGAAGGGCCACAGTTCTGCATCACTAACCCAGGCAAACTCCCCACTTGAGGACAATGGAAGTTTTGCCTGAGCAAAGAACACAGCATATTCTAGGAGTTATGAAAAGTAATCTGAGAAGCCTCTTCTGATGTTTGCCCTTTGCAAAACCTGCATGACACTAAATCTTTCTATATTCTTCTACTAACGGGCTGTGTTTCAGCATCAGATTGCCTGACAGATATGGTGCATAATTACATTGTAAAAACAATCTCAGTTACAAATTGACCAGATGAGATTTAGAAATCCCCAATGTAAAAAACCAGCTGGAAACCCCAATTAAAAAGAGTGAAAATGATGGATGTTAAAGTTTAATTTGCCTGTTGGTGGAGTGTAGGATCACTTAAATAGTTTGGGGGTATGTCTACACTGCAGCATTTTTCCAGAAAAATGCCCGTTTTTCCAGAAAAACTATACTTATGTCCACACTGCTATTGTGTTCTTTTGACAGAAAGTTGAAAGAACAGAGGGTTTTTTCCGACAGCGGTAAACCTTTTTCTATGAGGAAGATGACGTGTGTGGATGCAGAAGAGGGAGTTCTTTCAAAAGAAGAGGCCTCCAGAAAATAACACAGGTGCCCTGGTGGCCACTCCATCCATACCAATCACAACTTAAATGCAAGATAGTGTCCAATCAATGTGGACTCTGTCTTTCGAAAGAACACAGTTTTTTTCTTGTGCTTTTGCTTTTGCTCTGTGGATGCTCTGTGGATGCTCTCTTTCTAAATAATCTTTTCCAGAAGATTTCTTCCAGAAAAGTGTCTTCTGAAAGAAACTTGCAGTGTAGATATAGCCTGGATGTCATATACTTCAGAAAGCACCTCCTTCTCTCTAAAATACTGAGATAACTTGATCACCTCAGAGGATCTCAGCTAACACCACTCTCATTTAAATGGGAACGGGGCTGATGGAAAGGCACTCTCATAAGAGGGATTGTGGGCTTTGAACTTTATTTCCCAACTGAGTTCACTACGACCTTCCTTCTCAGACTTTCTGTGAGATAGAATTGCATCTGGTGAGAGGTTTGAATTGAATTAATGATAAAGAGGAAATCTAGTTATGAATGAGAATGTTTGTTAAATGGGAAATTCCAATGATTTGAGGTGAGGGGGCAGGGGGAATTGTTCTGATCCAGAACAAAAGTCAGTATTTCAAAGTTTCCTGGAAACAAAAGTTCCAGTCATGTTTGATTTAGGATTTTGTTTTGAATTCATAATTTCAGTCCATGTCATGTAGAATGTACTTTATTAAATATCATTTGTTATATGTAATATTAGATATTATATAAAATATACAAAATAATCTGACTCAAATCCACACTAGTAAAATGAAATGTTTTGACTTTCTGGCAAAATAATTGTAGAAAACTGTTTTTCAGCAGAAAAATTTTCCCTCAAAAAATTTCACTAGCTTTAATGGAGACCTTGTTTGTATCTGAAATATTGTTTTGCATGTTATATTTTTAAATGAAAGTCATATTTGGCCAATGTGTATGTTTAACATGTTCAGTGATTTAGATTTAAGATCTGAAATGTATTTACTCATCAAGGTAGACACATTCAAAGAATTCATGCTGGAGAAGTGTGTTAAAAACCTCTTTCACTTTTACCACACTGTGTGTAAGTGATTTTCTCTGCAGGAGTGAGGCCTCTGAAAATATATGTCTTCGTATGGCCCCTAAGAATCCACATTGTCTACCTGCCATTGCCCTTAATATAACCATGTGTTGTAACCAGAAAAACTAATTTAGATTTGTAAAGGAGCTGTGGGTCATGTCTGCAATAAGCATAAATGGAAAAAGAAGTGCAAGTATGATTATTAACTAACAGAGAGAAAGGAGAAAATCGATCCCTGAAGTAGCAATGTACCACTTCAGGAGTAAAACGGTTCTGTAGAAGTTTAAAAATGAGAAAGTAAGGACTTTTAGAAGAGGAAGGGAAGTATGCCTTACTTGGAAGATGGCAGGTAAACACAGAAGTGAAGGAATTACACAGTACAAATATGAGTGATTTTGGTTGAGAGAAAAATCAGGAGAAAAATATTTACCACTACCTCCCCAGAAAGAGCAAAAGAAATGCCATCTTTGGAAACACTTCAAAGACTGAGAAATCAGGATACTAGAGAGAGGATTGCTTACCACTGTAAAACAGTGGTAAGTCACTGCTGTAATAGAGAAAACTTCCCTTTATCATTTAGGGGCAGAGTGAGTACTTTGGTTTTATTCAGAGTTCTGTGCCTGGGGCTGAGGAGAAAGACTGCACAACAGGAAGGGCAAATCATATAGAAGACTTAGGGTGCATCTACACAGCAGGGCTTAACTCAAAATAAGCTACGCGCATTGAGCTACATCAATTGCATTGCTTATTTCGAAATTGGGAGCATCTACACAGCACTTATTTTGAAATAGAGCACTCTTCCTCTGACTTCCTTTACTCCTTATACATTGAGGCTACATCTACACTACAAGTTTTCTTGGCAAAAAATATGCAAATGAAGGCCTCATTTGCATGAGTCATGATCTCATTTGCATATTTTCTGCTGATCCGTTTTTACGCTGGGGTTTTTGCACAAAAACAAGCAGTGTGGACGTTTTGCACAAAAATCTTTTTCCACAAGATCCTTATGCCCCAAAAAAGGAAGTATACCGATCGTGCGGAAAAAGGGGTTTTTGCACAAAAAGAAAACGTCCACACTGCTTGTTTTTGCGCAAAAACCCCAGCACAAAAACAGATCAGCAGAAAATATGCAAATGAGATCACAACTCATGCAAATGAGTCCCTCATTAGCATATTTTTGTCGCGAAAACTCGTAGTGTAGATGTACCCTGAGGGTTACAGGAGTCAGAGTAAGAAGTCCTCCAGCTTGACAGTGTTTCAATATTATTTTGAAATAACTGCTGGCTGTGTAGACACGGACTAAGTTATTTCAAAATAATGTTGCTGTGTAGATGTACCCTTAGTTTCTTCAGAATTTAGGCTGTTAAACCTTTAGGAATCCCATCCACTCTTGGATCAGGGACTATCCTAAGCCCTGCTGAACACAACCGCTGACTCTTTTCTGCTGCTCATGGAAGTAGAGGTGCCAGAAGAATTCTGAACAATGCTGCTTTTTTGTAAGAGAAGTGACAGATTCTCATTTACCCTATGTACTTTACAGCAATCTGGCAGAGTAATATGACCTTACGTTCAGTATCAAGGCAACTTACTCGTACCTTAAGATTGCTTATTACTCCTCCCTCACTCCAGAGGTGCTAAAACAATTTGTATAGTAGCGATGCTGAGAGTCATTGACCCAAACTGTAACCCCGCTATACAATGGAAACCACTCAAAGCCAGAGAGAGAGGCAACATCACCCACACTCCTAGCATTTATGCCTGGCTGATGGATAGAAAGTAGTGACTCTGGTTTTACATTGGCTGGAGATTACTCACAACAGAGGAGGAATTTGACAGAGGGAATCTCCAACTAGTTTGTTCTTTACTTGTTATACTTGACAAACTAGAGCTGTCCTTCTGCATTTAATTCACACCTAACTCCCACCCTGGGCTTGGCTTTAGTAATGACTCAGATGAGGACAAACAAATACAGAAATCTCAGCTTACACTTTATTCCAAATCTTGGCTTCATTGTTTTACTTCTCTTCTGGGTCCTTAGTTCCACCCACTTCTTATCATCTGCAGGCAGAATTGAACCTGGGTCCTCTGGCGCTTAGTGCATGAGCCTTTATCACAGGAGCTAAAAGCCAGGTGCCTATTAGTTCAGGTTGTAGAGCAGTGTTGTATGCTCATCTTTCTCCCCAGGGGGAACTGTCAAGTTTCCGGGGGTTCTTGGAACCACACCCAACCCGGCACATCCTGAAACTCAAATGCAGTTCTACACTCACACTCCTCTCACTGAGGCAGTGCAGCCTAGCAGCCAGAGTCAGTATAAACAACCCCTCTCACTGGGGCCATGCAGCCTAGCAGTCGGCATAAGTAATAAGCAGGTGCAGACCCCTCTGGCTGGGGGATTGAGGAGGGGGAGAAGACCCAGATCCTCCTTACTCCACCAGGTCCCAGCCCAGGGCCCTATTAGCAGTGGCACAGGCAACTGCTCACTCAGTGGGGACTCCCACCACAACATGCTGAAACAATCTCCCACCCTGGGCTACTTCCTACCATACTCTGCTGGAATTTTTCCAGGGTACTTCCTCCAGATCCTCTGTAACCCAGGTGTCTTGCTGGCTGGTTTCCAGGTCCGCTCCCTCTGGCAGTTCACCTGCAGGAGTTCCAGCAGCACCTTCTTCCTCCAGATCTCCTTCTGTAGTGCTGATGTCTCACTGGCTCGCTTCCAGGTCCAGTCCCTTTGGCAGTTCGCCTGCAGGAGCTCTGGCAGTGCTTCCTTCCTCTTTGGAGGCCAGACCAGACTGTCTCTCTCTCTATGCTTTTATATCTGGGCTGCAGTCTGAGCACTGGGGGGCAGGGCTGCTTCTGCCAGGTGAGCCTGGATAGGCCTTTCTTCCCCAGTGTGGGGGGCTGGTACATCCTGTCACAAGCAGACTCATCAATCTCTTCTTACGTGGTCTCAGTGCTACTAGATGAGATAATACAGCAGACCCAGAAGGTGTGTGGGTTACACGGTACCATCTTCCTTCTGTCCAAGCTGGAATTAAAGAGCTGTTCCTGCCACAAGGAGTGGGCAGAGATCGGTCAAAATCTCCAAGCAGGTTTCGAACAGCTGCTAATGGGTGAATCACCAGAAGAACCTTAACACCTCGGTACAGGTAGTTTTAGTTCCAGGGATTCAGATGTAATTGTTTTTCCCCAACCTTAAATGTAAATGAGTTCAGATTCAAGTTTTCCTTTGCATCTTATTTATATTTTTGAAACCTGTGTCTTGGCTCAGGATGTCTTTTCAAATCAAGAGGCTTGCTGTCTGTTTAGATCAAAATTGAACTTGACGTACTGCAACCCTTATGCCCCGTGGTTTCATGCCTGGGTATTAAAGAAGACAGAAGCATGACCTACATGTGGACTATGCTTTGGCCCTCCTTCTATAGTTCGAGGCATAATAGGAATCTCTCGCAGTGGTACCGGTCTACTCTTAGTGAAGTCTTTTTTTTTAAAGGGGATAGGAGCCAGAAATGAGGTTGTCCTTTGATTAAACAAGATAAGACCTAAAGAGGGACAGAGGAGGTTTATGTGGGTGTGATGGTAACTTCTTTTGATTAACATTGTCTTACTCTCAGCTATGTGTTCCAACATATAAGTGTCAAATATAAAGAATAGAGTTGGAGATGTTACTTCCTTTTAGAGAAATCTCAGCAACCATTCTTCTGATTTGGAGTAGGTCATATAGATACAAGTAAAAGAGGATAGGAAAACTAAGGTTAAAACGCCAATGCTGCTTTGTTCAGATTCTCATTGTGTTGGCTGCACGCTAATGAATGACTTACCGTTACGAGGAGCTATAGCAGAAATTGTTGACAGCTATTGATTTTGCCATCCAGAGTGCAGTATAGCCTTTCTCTGATTTAAATGAATGGTTGGCAGTAACATAATACTTAATAAATCAAAGCAGTGCAAGATTATATTTAGAGAAAGAGCTAATACAAGATTGTTGAATTCTCTATTTTAATCATTAATGGAAGTGTGTTTATAAGGTAACTTTGATTAAAAGATCATTTTCATTTTGTAAACCAGATCAGTGTGACTCAATCAGAAAGTATGGAATAAAAGGTGGAATAGATAAATGAGGCAGTGTGGAGCAGAGGGACATATGGGATAGTGGCTGTTCGTTGTACACATCAGATATAAGTTTTAGACCTAGTTCTGTTGCTTGCTTTGGGACCTTGGAGAAGTCATTTCACCTCTGTTTCTCCTTCCACCATTTGTCTGTCTGGTCTACTTTAATTATAAGCTTTTGGGGGCAGGAGCTGTCTCTTACTGTGTATTTGCATAATGCCTAACACAAAGGGGCCTAGTCTCTGTTTGGTGTCAAGGTATGTCTACACTGCAGCATTTTTCCAGAAAAATGGCCGTTTTTCCGGAAAAACTATACTTACGTCCACACTGCTATTGCGTTCTTTCAAAAGAAAGTCGAAAGAACGGAGAGTTTTTTCCAACAGTGGTAAACCTCTTTCTATGAGGAAGAAGGCTTTTTCCAAAAAAGCTTTTTCAGAAAAAGGCGTGTGTGGACGCAGAAGAGGGAGTTCTTTTGAAAGAAGAGGCCTCCAGGAAATAACATACTAATCACAACTTAAATGCGAGATAGCGTCCAATCAATGTGGACGCTATCTTTCAAAAAAGCACATTGCTTTTTCATTGTGCTTTTGCTGTGTGGACATGCTCTTTTGAAAAAAGGTTTTCCGGAAGATCTCTTCTGGAAAATCCTATTCTGAAAGAAGCTTGCAGTCTAGACATAGCCTCGGAGGAGTAGCTGTGTTAATCTGTATCTACAAAATCAATGAAGAGTCCTGTGGCACCTTCTTTTTTACTCACAAAAGCTTGTGCCCTATTAAATCAGTTAGTCTCTAAGGTACCACAGGACTCCTCGTTAATAGGGAGAAGTGTAATGCAAATAATAAAAAACCTACTAAAATATACCTTGAACTCTTACCATAACTGAAGGTTTGGAACCATAATTCTATTAGACCTAATGCATATTACAGTGGAAAAGAGGGCAAACTGTATAGTTAAAGAAATTACATAATAGTTTCCCTTCTACCCACCTATATCCAGTCACTTGAAAAATTTCCAAAACTGTTACCTCTTAAATTGATGTTTTCTAAGCTACTGTCTACCCAAGGGAGTTTTTTAAGGTAGTGTAAAAATGGTTCAACAATGTCTAAGAACCGAGAATGAGAAAAATAGAACAATGAAGAAATCCACTTAACCAAGCTTTTGCACTGAAACAGTATGGGAAAGAAAGCTGAAGTTTGATACAGAAGTGCCTGTCTGAATAAAAGTGAGTATGAGTCTTTGAAAACCTGTCATTGTGAACATATGATAAATTTTTTATGCCTTTTTGCTCAGTTGGTATGGTGTATAATCAAGGGAAAGCCATATTGTGGATGAGTTGCACAGCAAAAAATTTAGTGTGTGTCATCATTGAGTAAGGCATTCTTTAATGTATTTCTCCACATAACCCCCTTGTCAGGTAAGGAAGTATTGTACTCCCCTTTTTTTATAGATGAAGAACTATGATACAGAAATATTAAATGACTTGCCCAAGGTCATACACCAAGTCTGTGTCAGGGATGTATCTCCACTAGGTTTCCTCACAAATGACCCACTCTTCCTTTTGACTGTAGGCAGTATGCATCAGTTAAAGATCAAAGCATGGTGCTGTATAATGGCTACTGAACAATAACTGGGGGGAGGGAGGAATTGTTTTGTTTTTGTTTTGTTTGGTTGGTTGGTTGTTTTTGGTTTGGGGCCTGAACTGGAAAAAAGTTTTAGGCTGACTCAAATTTTTTTAAAAAATTTAATTTTTCAGTGAAATTAGAAAATTGAAAAATAGTCATTTTGGATCAAACGAAACATCTTGTTTGATCTTTAAAGAAACATTTTTTTTATTTTGGGGTCAGGGTTGCCCTTAAATAGATTGAAGTAAAATTCAAAACAAAAAGTTGTTTCAAATAAAAAAACTTGAATGTTTTGTATCAAAAATGCTGAAATTAAATGTGTACATTTTTGGATTTTGTTTTAAGTGGGGGGATGTTTCAGATGACACAATGTAGGGACCACAACACATCCACCAAAACTGTCAACCCAAAACTACACTTTTCCACGGAAAAAAGGTTTGTCCAAAATTTTTTGCCCAGTTATACTCAATAGACATGGAATGGAAAACAATGGGTTAGTATGAATTTTCAAAAAAAAGGGGTAAAAGCCCTCTGAGATCAAATGACAGTTTTTGCAATCAAACAGCTTCCTGGAATTGGACACAGGTGCAATGTATTCAGGTGTTCATACTTTTTGGAAAGAAGCTAATATGCATTGTTGACTGTGCAAAGCCACAATGTTTTGATCAATACCAATAGACCAACTAGCATTGAGTTGTGATATCCAGAGGTTCTACTTATAGCACAAGTCTGCAGAATCAAACAATAACCTGTAAATATGTAGTGCTTGAGAATGGTGCTAACAATTAAGACAGCCATTGGCCTCTCTCTTTTCTTCCTAATTGATCAAAGGGGAAAAGATGAAAAGCATTTAAATAGGAAAGAAAGGGGAAACCAAAGTTAAATTATTGTACTGTATATCCTTGCCAAATTGATACCCAAGTTACTCGAATAAAACTGTTTCTCTATTCCTGTACAAAGTTGACTAAAGAATTTTGCAAGAAAATAGCTGTCAGGCAAAAGTGTGAAGAAATTATAGAAATAGTTATGGTCCTTCCAGAAGGCTTCTTTCAAAAGCAGTTTGCTGAAGTGTATGTTTTGCCTACATGGATTTGTGTTGGTCCCTGTTGTTGATGGCTTTAAATATATACCGCTACAATTTTAGGTTTATGTAAAATCTGTTCAATACTCAGTTTTTCTTTTTCGAAAGAACTCTTATTCCTCAAAAAATGAGGTTTACAGGATTCTTTCCAAAAAGGGGGAGGAGGTTGGGCGAAAAACCCTGTCTAGACTGCTTTTTTTTTTTTCCGAAAAAACCTCTTCCGAAAAAGGGATCAGAAAAAGATATGCAAATTTGTGCCTAATTTGCATCTTTTCTTTCAGGAGCCACAGGTAGTTTAGACATAGCCTAAAAGATAATCATAAGGATGCTAGGACTGGATAATTTCCTTTCCAGATGCTTGTGAAAATAAAGTAGTTTGGAATATGTTACAGACATCTAAAAGACACTGCTGCCACCTGACAAAACCACCAGATCAGTTTTTCATGCTGTTTCTAATTGATAGATGACCTCATTTGCACAGTTATGAATGTTTACAGTGAAATAAGCAATGGTGCAGAAAATATCAGATGGGGCAAAATTATACCTTTGTTTGTTCTCTTAGGACTAATAGGATTTTTACTGGGATAATGTGCAGCTTGAATGGCTTTGGAAGAGGTATTAAGGCTGCTGCAGACAATCTTAGAAAGAAGGGATGAATAATTTTGGCACCTATATATCATAGAATCATAGAATACTAGAACTGGAAGGGACCTCGAGAGGCCATCGAGTCCAGGCCCCTACCCTTATGGCAGGACCAAGCACCATCTAGGTCATCCCTGATAGATGTCTATCCAACCTGCTCTTAAATATCTCCAGAGATGGAGATTCCACAACCCCCCTAGGCAATTTATTCCAGTGTTTAACCACCCTGACAGGTAGGAAGTTTTTTCCTGATGTCCAACCTAAACCTCCCTTGCTGCAATTTAAGCCCGTTGCTTCTTTTCCTATCCTCAGTGACCAAGGAAAACAAATTTTTTCCCTCCTCCTTATAACACCCTTTTAGATACTTTAAAACTCTTATTATGTCCCCTCTCAGTCTTCTCTTTTCTAAACTAAACAAGCCCAGTTCTTTCAGTCTTCCCTCATAGGTCATGTTTTCTAGACCTTTAATCATTTTTGTTGCTCTTCTCTAGAGCTTCTCCAGTTTCTCCACATCTTTCTTGAAATGTGGTGCCCAGAATTGGACACAATACTACAGTTGAGGCCTAATCAGTGCAGAGTAGAGCAGAAGAATGAGTTCTCATGTCTTGCTCACAACACTCCTGTTCATTCATCCCAGAATCATGTTTGCTTTTTTTTCAACAGTGTCACACTGTTGATTCCTATTTAACTTGTGGTCCACTATGACCCCCAGATCCCTTTCTTCTGTGCTCCTTCCTACACAGTCACTTCCCATTCTGTATGTATGAAAGTGATTGTTCCTTCCTAAGTGGAGCTCTCTGCATTTATCTTTAGTAAACTTCATCCTGTTTGCCTCAGACCATTTCTCCAGTTTGTCCAGAAACTGAATGGACAGCGCAGTTTTCGCACTTGGACGATCATTCTTTCTCTTCTGCTCCTCTTTCCTCACCATGTCAGTTTTTCCTTATTTCATTTTTGTTCATATTCAGAAAGGTTAGAGAAATAAACAGCATCAGAAACCCTGAAGATCTATTTTCAGCAGAGCAAGAGTAGGATAGATTATTATTTCAGCATCTCCCAGTGCGTGAAAATTGTATCAGTTCAAGTTTCCAGAGGATGTATTGTTTTATGATAACATGTTTAACTTGGATCAGCAATTTTGTATCCTACACTGCGGGCATTTCTTTTCCCATATATGATATACAAGTTTCATCATATTAATAGAAATGTGATGATACTAATATGATATGATGGACACTTTTTAATATGGTACAACTTTCATGTTGTATTAGTAGAAAATGCTGCATCTGACCATTCTTCCCCAGGGGTTTCCAACCTTTTTCATTCCGTGGACCAGCAAACCCATTCACAAACTTTTGGCAGACTGGAAACATTTTATCTGCATATTCATATGCAAATAATGAATATGCAAATATGCAAATAAATTGTTGCCTGTCCGCCTAGCCTCAACCCAGCTCCTTGTTTCCCAGTGCCTAACACCCTTTGACCCCCCACTCCTACGCCCTGTGCCCCTTTAACTTCTGACCCCTAGAGCCCATGCCAACACCCTCTTGCCCTGTGACCCCACCACGCCTTCACACAATACCCCTTTTCCCTTTGACCCCCACTCCACCCCCACACATTCCCCAGAGTGAGGCTGCCCCCTCTAGGCAGCATGGCCGTTACTGCCATGCGGGCAGGGGGAGCGGCCGTTAATGGCATGTGCGCTCCTTCCTCCTTTGCACCCCTATCAGTAGAGGTGGGGGAGTGAGCACAGAGCACAGAACCCCAGTCGGGCTGCCATCTTACCTGGGTGGGAGGTGGGAGGAGGAAGGGAGGTATCTCCTGCTCCACCTCCTCCAGCTGCTGCCTCAGCCCCAATGCTGCCACTCGGCAAAATCAGCCACCACAGCTGCCAGAGCTAAGCCGCCACAAAAAGCTGACTTAGCTCCAGCAGGCACCATGACCCAGCAGCCAGCGGTTCATGGACCAGCAGTTGGCAACCACTGTTCTACCTCATTTCCAGCAATACCTGTAAGCGTACAAACAATGCTTGTAAGCACATGTACTTAGCATGCAGTTTTGTATTTGAAGTAGTTCCCATGCAGGTTGCTTATGGAAAGATGGATTCAGTCCACTCTTCGGGTGCGTCTACACTGCACCATTATTTCGAGATAACGGAATGGGATAATGGAACGGGGTGTGTCTACACTGCACCATTATTTCGAGATAACGGAATGGGATAATGGAATGGGGTGTGTCTACACTGCACCATTATTTTGAGATAACAGAATGGGATAATGGAACGGGGTGTATCTATACTGCACCATTATTTCGAGATAAATAGTGTTATTTCAAACAATGTAAGCATCTGCACATCCATTCTGTGATTTCAAAATAACAGATGGCTTTTTCCGAAATCTGTAAACCTCATTTCATGAGGAATAATGCCTATTCTAAAATAGGTATTTTGAAATAAGGCATGTGTAGATGCTCCATTGCTGCTATTCCGAAATAGCCCCTTACCAGGGCCATTCTGTGTTACACTTCTCCCCAGTGCCTCCTGGGGCTCTAAATCAAGATAGCACATCTACATTAGGAAAGCCTGCCTCGGACTAATTTTGAGGCTTCCTTTCAGTGTAGATGTGCTATTTCGAAATAAGATATTTAGGAATAACTATTCCGGAATACCTTATTTTGAAATAAGCATATAGTCTAGATGTACCCTTGGTTAAAAGGTGGGTTTCAGGCTTTTAATAGCTTTCTTTTTTATTTTGCATTTGCCTAGATCCCTTTTGGATGGCACACATCATTTGCACATGCAGAGGTCTCTCAGGCTACGTATACATTGAAGGCTTCTTGTGCAAGAAGTTTTTGCGGAAGATCTCTTTTGAAAGCAAAAACTTCTTGCACAAGAGTGCATCCACACTACACAAGCGAGAGAGCATGGATGCTCTCTTGAAAGAAAGATCTTATTGCTATTCACAGAATAGCCACTAGAGCACCTGTGCTATTTTCAATTGGCTCTTTTTGCACAAAAAAACCCCTTTTGAGTGTCCCCACACACCTTTTTGCGCAAGAGCTCTTGCGCAAAAAGGAGTTATTCTTCGTAGAAAGAGGAATACCTACACTGCAAAAAACCCCTCTGTTCTTTTGATTTACTGTAAATTTACTTCTGTTTTTGCACAAAAACCCTGTCGTGTAGACGTAGCCTCAGTGAATCAGACGGAATGAGGGAGTGCACATGCTGATAGTCACTGAAATCCAAATGTGTTTCTCCCACTTGGGCATACCTGTGGTTTTTTTAGTTAACCACTTGGCAAAACATGACTTGAAACTTAAATCATGAGACTGTTAAGAAGAACCTGAGAAGTCACAGAGATGGTAGAGGTAAAAAGTGTAAGGTGTCACTGAAGGGTTAGTAGTTTATATTAAATCCTCACAAAGTTCTCTATAGAAAAAGAACTCTTAAAGCAGCATGTTTCTATTGTAAAGTGGTTTTAAAAGCAACGTTAGTGAAACTGCATATGTAAGTAAGACTCTCTAAGTAAAATTTTTCCCCTGGATGTTGGCTCACATTGAAGTCAAGGATCACTGTGCATCCTTGGATCACTTCAGGGTAGAGTCTGAAGCTTTCTTTTGAAGCGACTTTTCTTATTAGGCTTTGAGGCCCCCAAAAAAAGATTAAGTTTAATTGTTTGATTAATATTAATGCTAATCAATGAGTCATATCTTTTAACAGGTATTTGTCTCAAACATAACACTTAGCACTTTTATAGTGCTTTGCATCCTCACGATACTTTGTTAAACAGTAGCTATTTTAAAGTAATTGGTGAAGGTTTAATTATGCCTTCCTTCCTTAGGCTAAGTCTAGACTGCAAGCCTCTTTCGAAAAAGAGCATCTAGACTACAACCAGTACTTTCGAAAAAGCAAGCCACTTTTTTGAAAGAGAGCACCCAGGCAGTCTGGATGATCTCTTTCGAAAAAGCACAGTTTGTATTACATAGCACCTTTTTTCGAAAGAGCACTTCCGAAAAAAGGTGTTATTCCTCGTAAAATGAGATTTTCCGTGGTCGAAAAAACTGCCGCTTTCTTTCAATTTACTTTCGAAAGAACACAGCAGCAGTCTAGATGCAGAGGAAGTTTTTTCGAAAAAAGGCCACTTTTTTCGAAAAAACCCTCTAGTCTAGACCAGTGTTTCCCAAATGGTGCTCTGCAGAACCCTGGGGTTCCACGACGTGGAACTCAGGATTCCGTTAAAATATGCTGCTCCCCCGCCCCCTGCAGAACCCATAGGCAGCTCCCATTGGGGCTTTGCCAGTGGGGATGGGGTCATGCAGCTTTGGCCGCTCCACCACCCACTGCAGTTGCCCCACCCTCATACCTGGCACGGACCCTCCTCACCCTGCAGGACTGCCCTGTCCTGGTGCCTTGCAGCCGCCGTCTCCTCGTGTGCAGGTGGCAGCTTTTATAGTGGCGGTGGCAGCTGCTGCTGGAGGGGGAGGAGTGGCCAGCGCTGAGGAACTGCTCTCTGACAAAGTGGGTCTTTGCCCACGAAAGCTTATGCTCCAACACTTCAGTTAGTCTGTAAGGTGCCACAGGACTCCTCGCCGCTTTTGCAGATTCAGACTAACACGGCTACCCCTCTGATACTTGATCTCAGACCTTGGCGTTTTTAAACTGCTGCCTGTGTAGAACCCGGCTCGGGCTCTGCTGCCCCCCCGCTCCCACCTGGGGCATGCTCGGGCTCTGCTGCCCCCCCCCAGGGTGTGCTCGGGCTCTGCAGCCCCCCGCCCTGGGCATGCTTTGGCTCGCTGCCCCCCATATGCTGCTGCTCTCTCTCCCCTGCACCCCTCCCCAGCCTGCTGGGGGAGTGGCAGAGTTTGATCTGGTGGAAAGGTGGGTTTTCTATACCCTCCCCCCCGCCCCCCATGCCCTGTCAGCGGGAAGCATGATCTGGTGCTGCAGCTGCACTGGGTTCCCTGCTGCATGGGTGGGTGTGGGGGGGGGGACTGAGCTCCCTCCCTCTTCCCCCCCCCTTCCCCCAGGAACAAGAGCATGCTGCCTGGAGGCTTTCCCTGCTGCATCAGGGTGCCAAGCCAGGTAAGCATCCCCCCTCATACCCAGACCCCGCACACATATCCCCCTCACTCCCCTCCCCCTGCCAAGAGCCCACATTCCCAGCTTGATCTGACACCCTGCCCCAAGTCCCCTCTTGTACACTCCCTCCTGGCCAGACACCCTACCCCAAGACTCCTCCTGTACCCTCCCTTCTGGCCAGACAACTCTGCTTCAAGCTTTCTCCTGTACTCTTCTTCCTGGCCAGGACATTGCAGATCATCAGTGTGATTTATACACAAACATCATGAAATATTTTCCAACCATAAATGACAACAATAACTGTATTTGAAATCCATTAAGTATAACAGGAAAGCCAGTCAGTTTTTCTATGCAAGATTATGAAAACCTAATTGAAATCACTTCAGATGGTCAATTAATACAAAAATTTAAAGAAGTTTCTCTGATTACGTTTTGGGGAAGCTTATGTCAAGAATATTCAGCTTATCAAGATGTGCAATTCATTAGTGGTTAACCTTCACCAGCACGTACTTGTGTGAAACTGGGTTCTCGAATTATGCAGCAACAAAAACCAAATACAGAAATCGACTGAATGCAGCACTAGATATGCAAATCCAACTTTTTAGTATTAAACAAAATATAAACAGAATTTGCCAAGAAAAGAAAAACCACTCTTCACATTGAAAACTGCCAATATAATTCATATTAGTTTTTTAGCTTTATTTTTTTGTACACATTAAATGTGATTTTTGTTTTTAAATATGTGCAATTAAACTAAATGTTGATCTCATGACCCTATTTAGCATTTGTTCATTATTATTATCCTTACTTATTTGTGGTCTTCTTTAGGCGTGGCATTCAGGTCCGGCAGCTTTTTTTGTTGTTGTTGTTGTTCGACAAATTTTCCCTAGGGGTTCCTCGAAATTCTTTCGAGTTTAAAAGGGTTCTGTGGCCAAATAAAATTGGGAAACACTGGTCTAGACACACCCTTAGAGTTAGCAAGCCATTGTAGCCATGAAGCTAAAATCTAGCTTTAGGCAAAATAATGTGCTTTAGTGTATTTTGCTAGCTATTTTTTTTTCTTTTTGAAAGCAGAAAGGACCTTTATCTTACCATTAGTAAAGGGGCGCCAGCTAGAATTTTGTGTTTAAACTAATTTTAAGGGAGGAATAAAGTTTTATAATTTTGTTTTAAATTTTAATATTAGTATTATAAAATAAGTAAAAGGGCATAACAACTGGATTTTTAAATTGTAATTTAATGTTTTGTTTAAATGTGCATATTGCTTTTTTGTAACAAAGAAATCAACCTTGTTATGTGTAAAAAAAAAAAAAGTTTAAAAAAGTATAAAAAATTAGTGCAAAGGCCACTGAACAAAATGTTCCCCAAAAAAGCTAAAAACAAACATAAAAATGCTAAAAATCACTATATATTCCCAGCAAGATGTAAGCAGTGGGCAAATTAATGGCTTTTTAAAAAGGCAAGCATTTATTAATTAAAACAAAATATTTGTAATTAAAACCAGCTTAGAATGGCAAAACAAGCAAAAACCAAAACCCCTCAAGTTAACAAACATCTATCACAAAACAGTATAACAATGAAAAACCCACTAATCCTAATTAAAAACTACTGTAAATAAAAACCTGTTTTGCTTTAAAAGTGGGGACATCCTGCCATAACTAAAGCATCAGCCCAGACCGATAGTCCCCGCTCCTCCACCCATCATCAATCCATGGTCCATGGATTGGTAAATATAACATTGATTGGCAAACCAGGGTGTGTGTGTGTCTGTCTGTCTGCCTGTCTGTGTGAGCATATACTAACTGTTTTGCCATTGTATTCTCAATAAACATGGCATATTGCCTTTTCCCCCTGTAAAAATCCTGCGTGCCTCTTATAAGCTTAACACCATGTTTTACATGGCAAGTAATGCCACCCATCTCAAGGGATGACTTGGGGCACAAAGTTCAGCTCAACCTGAGTAAGGGAGGCAGAATTGGGCTCTGAGTTAACAACTGTAGTGGAAATATTGTCATATTCAGTATAAATGAAAGCATATCACCCATGAGGGTAAAATTAAAACTGGAATGGAAGTGCTTTATCAAGGTGAGTGTGTGCGAACAAAGATGACATTATCAGGCCCAATCCTGGCCAGTGAATGAGCCTCAGCATGGAGCAATGTACAAGGAGATGTGGAGTTACTGATCATACCTTATATTCTGTTGCAAAAGGAAAGAAAACAGCACAACAAGGAGTTTAATTTTAAGCTGCTATTATTAAGTGAAACAGTGTTCATGAATTTGTATTGGGTCTGAATAGTTTAAGGTGAGCGTGGGCCAGGAAATCAATCCATTAGCAGTTGCTGTGATGATTAGATCTCAGACCCAGCTCTTTTCTATAACTGGGTCAGCAGGGGAAGGAGTGCATATCATCTTGTTGGCACGAGCAATTCTGGAGTGTGCTTTACAGTCATTTCAATAGGATGACAACTTGAATTCGATTGAATCTTCCCTTCTAGCAAATCTCTGAACAAAAACAAAGAAGATATTGATTTAACTGGTCTAGTTTTCTCCTGGATTTCTAGATTTCTCTCTAAATCATTGGTTCTCAAAGCGTGGGGGTACGTAGCTGCCTCTGAGAGAGTCTGTGGCAGGCAGGTCTGGATTAAAGGTGGGGGTTAGCCAGGCAGCTGCCCAAGGCACCAACCTATGGGGGGCGCCTGATAGCAGCTGCAAGGGGCACCACGCGTCCGGCCACGCGGCACCCCTTAGAGCTGCCATCAGGGGGCAGGGGGCTGCGCGGCGCCTGATGGCAGCTCTAAGGGGCGCAGCGCGCCAGGGGGGCGGGGCTGCGCATGTGCTGTGCGCCTGGGGGCGGAGCCATGCATGCATCATGCACCCGCTGCCCGGGGTGCAGGAATGCCTCGAGCCAGCCCTGGTGGCGGGAGCTCACCCCCCGCCACGCAGAGGTGAGGAGGTGAAGAAAGCAAACTTCCCACACCCCAAGCTATTGAGCTATACGCAGGGCTGGCCTTACCATGAGGTGAACTGAGGTGGCCTCAGGTGCCAGACTGTGGGGGGCGCCATTAGGACCCAGAGTGTAGAAAATTGCGTCTGCTGCTGGTGCATATGTATCCTCTCTCCTCTAGATGCACAGAGATGGCGGAGTGCTGTGCTGGAGGAAGGAGGGCACAAGAGACATAACAGGCAGGCAGGAGAAAAGGTGGCATGGGGGTGTCATTTGAGCTCCCTGCCTCAGGTGCCAAAATGTTGTGGGCCTGGCTATACGTGAAGGAGTGCCACTGCCATGGTGTGCGTGGCGCGTCCCCTGGTTGCTCTGGTGGGGCAGGCAGCAAGTTGGGCTGCATGGGACCTGGCCAGACAGGGTGGGCTCTCATGGTGCATGAATGGCTAGTGCCCTCCCCCTTCCCCAGCAGCAGGTTAGGCTGCGCTGCACCTTGGCAGCAGTGGGATGAAGTGGTGCTGGGGCTGAGGACCCTGCACACATAAGAGACAAGTGGGGGCTCGATGCCTTCAGGGCTTTGCACCCACAGGGACTCGGTTTGGGGGGAGGGGCTGAGCTGCCTCAGCACCCACCCCACTGAGGGCACCATGGACTGAGGCCCCATAGAACCCTGCCCCCAGCAGGACTGGACACCCTGGGGTCACCCACCCACCCCCACCTCACTGTGCTGTGCACAGCCTCCCTGCCCCCTATCCCTCCATTTCTCTCAACCCCCCACCCCGATCCACCCTGACTCCAGTTCTATTCCCAGGGGCACCCTGTCCCCCATCTTCCTGAACCCCCTCAGCCATTCTGCCCCCCAGCTTTATCCCCAGGCACTTCTTGCCCCCATCTCCCTGCCCCGCCAGACACCCTACCCCAAGTCTGCTTCTGGATCCTTCCTCCTGGCCAGAAACCCTACCCCCAGTCCACTCCTGCACCCTCCCTCCTGGCCAGACTCTCTCCCTTCTGGCCAGACACCCAACCCCCTGGCCAGACACCCAACCCCCACCCTGCTTCTTCATCCACCATTGCTCCTGCACCCTCCCTTGCTCCTGCTCACTCCCCCTGGCCAGACACACTACTCCCAGCCTGCTTCTGCATCGTATCTCCGACCCAGACCTCACAACCTCTCCCCCCACCCACCCACTCACTCACAGCCCTGACCCACAAACCAAGCCCCTCATTTTTGTCCCCACACTAGAGCCTGGGGGGTCCACAAAATCCACTAACTCCAGAACCCCAGAAAAATAAATCTGGCCTCCCTGCCCATTCTCCTTACTTCATGGGGCTGTAGCACCAGAGGAATGAGGGTTGGGAGTTTTTGGAGGAGATTTTTTTGTTTTGATTTTTTTTTTTTTTTTTTTTTGCTTCTTACTTGTGTGGTCCCCAATTGATTTTTCTCTGAGTCAGTGGCTCCAAACACAAAAATGGCTCCCACCCTTGCCATAAATAAAGAACACATGAAAACCTTTTGTGTTAGACATAAATTCATATTTTACTTTATTTGAAATGAAGTTTGATAAACTAACGAGACAGTTAAAACACTTAATCTGTTTGAATAATTTAAATTAAGCCATTCTCCCTAGCTGCAGCATTAGCAAAATGGCCTGGACCTAATTATGTAATTAACGGTGAACTTCCATTACCAATGGGTGGTCCACGGAAAGATTTACATTGAGCCAGGTGGTCCATGAGTCAAAAAGTTTGAGAACCACTGCTCTAAATGAAAGGATATTAAAATAATGCAATTAATCTATCTTTTAGTTATTCTAAGCAATAATTAAATGTAAACTGTTTACTTGCACTGCATGGGAAAGTATCCATTCTCTAATGAGACTGTAGCCCAGAGTTTCATTCAGAGTTAAGTAAAATTGCCCAATGGAGCTGAAGTAATGAGTCTGAGTTACGTGTCCCAGTTCTGACAAACTACAGAAGAGTCTATCGCTCTCTCCTTCTATCAGCCTCAACACATTTGGATGACTTCTTTAAACTCCCTTATTACCGACTTAAATCAAGTCAGAATGCTGTTCTAAAGTCCCTGTCAAGTGATTTCTGGCTTTGATTATCATGTTAGTCAATGGCTTGAGGACACAATACATGCCTAATGCTGTGCAGATCAACTGAACTAGAAATTAACCAGAACCCCGAAGTTCATCTCTGGATCCCAGCTTATCAGGAGTGTTCAGGTTCAGGCCTATTTCCAATCTGAAATTGAGGAGACTAGTATCCAGTCCTGAACATTTGTGCAATGTAACAAAATCAAAGATGGTATTTTCAGCTCCAATTTACATGTAGAGAATCAGAAATAAACAAAAGATTAATTGCATTGCTTTATTTATGTAAAGTGTTACAAAAGTGCAAAGTATTATATAAGACAAAATCTTATTATTTTAATGGTCAAAGAATAGCTAGGAGTCACTTTATGAAACATTTCGTACTGCTTTTTTCTAGACAAAAATCTTTTGACATTGGAGCTCCTTACCACCAGAGATCAGAATGAGCTCAGGCCTGACAGCAGAATATGATGCTAAATTTATCTTTCTGCATTGGCAGTCATTAAATAAAATGTTGTATAATGCAAAGGGCATTAGTCTGGGAGTCAGGAAATCCGGGTTCTGTTCCCTTTTCTTCACTGACTTGTTGTGTATTCCTTAACAAATTATGAGAGCCTTAGTTTCCCATCTCTAAATGGTAAATATTGATACTAACCCTGTTTTTCTAAAATGCCTTATGCTCTCTGGATGCAAATTAGTAAATATGTAGAGCTCACTGGAATTTTTACATCTTTTTTTAAATTAAAAAGTGCTATTTTCATTGCTATTTCAATGAATAGTCCTTTAGGAAGAAAAAAATGAAATGAAAAAATGTTTCAGATTTTGTTGTTGATGTTATTTTGGAGTGTTCCAGGATTTGGTTTTGGAATTTCAAAATGTACTACTCCCATTCACATGACATAAGTTTATGAAAAAATAAAAATAGTATATAACTGAAAAAATCCCACGAAATAAAATGCAAACAAATATTTAGAACTCAAACAATTTTTGGAACATTCTGATTTAAGGGAAATATGAAAAATATTTGTCTTCATTCTTATTTGGAATGAAAACAACTGTTGGAATGTCAATAGTTCCCATGAACCAAAATCTAAAGTTTCTACCAGCTCTCTCTAGTTCAGCTAAATATTACTACTATTTCACTTATGTATTAGGAAAGAACCATTATGGGCATTTCTAGATGAAATTATTTATAGTTTGTATTTATGCATAAAGTCAAACTATATGATAATGGAACAAAATGTATGATTCTGTGACAAGGCTGACCGGCATTTGCCATTTCTCATGGATTGCGAGATTTGAAGTATTTTTAAAAATCTTAAGCAATATCAGCTACTGGACCCAGCAGAGGAGACAGATACAGAGAGGAACTGATAGAAACACAGCTGTCTGCTGTAGTGAAACTATTGTCCTCACTGTAAAACAGAAACTAACATGAAAGTGAGGCTCTGCCTGATGTGAGGAATCCTCACAAGCTAAATCAAGTAGTGCTGTAGAGGACATTAGATACAGTTTTAATAAACAGATAGTTTGTCATCAGTGTGTATGCATAACTTTGTGCAACAAGCTATGAATGTTAAGCTGAAGCATCCATGCTATTAGTAGATGTTGATCCTGCTGAAGAAGGATTAAGTGGGACTAAAGACACACTAAAGCAGGGGATTTGTTATTTGACTTGAATATAAGAGACGTGAATGGAAACAGAAGATCTAGGTTGGGGACTGAACAGTTCTGAAGGAGGAACTGTAAGGCTGCATGTACACCGTGAGCTAAGGATGTTAATTCTAGCACATATGCCCTAGAAGATACAAGCCTGAGCAAAAATCTTGAGCTGATGTTCATCTTCCTGCAATTTTACTCTGTTTATATATCCAGTTCCAGAGAGGAGGTGAATTTAAACTTTACATAGTATGTGGACTGTGTTTATAGAGCATGTTGGGAGAGGCACCAGCTCTGATTCCACCTGACCTTTTAGGAGCATTCAGAAAGGTGGCAGGATTCGTTTTATTTGGAGTGCATCAATAAATAATGAACAATTTAAATTACTTTAAGATTTAAAGTCAGACATCCCTGTACATGATTCAGTTTTGAAGTGATTCACAGAGGGCATTTGATACTTTCAATTCATATTATATGGTCTACAAGAGACTGTAACGAAAGTTAGGGTGGCAGTAGTGTGGGGAGAGGGAAGAATCAAACCTTCATCCAAAGTGAAGCAATTCCAAAATTGCTGTAATGGTCCTTGATTATCTAACTACTGAATTACCTCTAACTGAATATATAAAGTGCAATGTAGTTCATTATATTATTAAGAAATCTATTTCATCTACTTTATTTACTCTTGAATAGCTGAAACTGATATGAATAGGGACGGTCCAATTAAAAACAGACTTGCAATATTGAGTGATATGTATTATAGTGACTGCTCCTTTCAGAAAAAGTATTTCTTGCTCAATTCTTTATACTTCTCCCATGTAGTACAAAGTCATTCGTTCTACTTTTAGCTTTTGGAAAGATCTCACAGCTGTACAGTGCATTTTTGGAGGTTGTACAATGTTAATCCTTCTCTTTTATAGGTGAACTGTGAAGCGGAATCTCAGAATCCGTTCATTAACTGCTTTAGACAATGATATCCATGCTCTCAAATGTCTGTCATTTTGAGGGTCGTTGCTCATTTTAGTCCCAGGATTACCAATATTCTTCACAAATTAGGTGCCCCCTTGCTTCTATTATTGAAAATAATTTATACAAGAAATAATCACAAAAGTGAGATTATAGAAAGCTATTTACCCTGAAGAAATGAATGCGCCAGTGTTTTACATTTCCTGAATCAACATGTTTTTGTGTCTCACATTTTGATACTTTATCACACATTTCCTCCCACATTTGGACCTCAGAATGGTAAAAGTTATGATTACATCTCAGAGATGAATTATGCCTGTAAATTTTGAAATCCCATTAAAGTCAATAAGAGTTTCCATTGATTTCAGTGGTCTTTGGATCAAGCCTTAAGTGAGAGCTAAGGCTGATCAGAACTTTGCAGGATCTAGGAAATCTGACAAATTTGCTCACATGTTTTCACCTTGAAAAGGTACTTCCACCCCACTATTCATGTTAACCTTGCAGGGTAACATGAATACTGCAATAAAAACTGACCCGTAAATGTAATAACACTTTAAAATGTTGAGAAGCTCATTTGATGATCCATCTCCCAAACCACATCTAGACTTGCTTTCACTTTTGAAAGATATGCAAATTCAGCACGAATTTGTATATCTTCTTTCGATCGCTTTTTCGAAATAGGTTCTTTTGAAAAAGAAAGTAGTCTTATTTCGAGGAAAAAAACCCTTTTGCAAAAGAATCGTTCTTCCGAAAAAAATGAGATTTACACAGTTCTTTCGAAAAAGGGTTTTTTTCTTGAAAGAATCGCATCTAGACTGCTTTCTTTTTCAAAAGAACCTCTTTCAAAAAAGCATCGGAAGAAGATATGCAAATTCATGCCAAATTTGCATATCTTCTTTCGAAAGTGAAAGCAAGTCTAGATGTGCCCCCACTGAAAATCAATGCAAGTCATTCCATTGACTTTTGTAGGAGCTTGAACTGGGCCCTAAAAGCATTTAGGGTTTTAAATCGTATTTAATAGGTGATTGGTACGTAAATCCAGGAACGTTCATAAACTTTTCTAAAACAATATATTTTTAAAATCAGTTTTTCAAAGTAATTAAACTTCCAAAATGAGGCCCTACTAAAGGAATTAATTCAGAGAGTTTATCCTAATGAATCATGAATCAGTTTGGTCAAGTAATTGAAATGTCTGGTGTTTTCTTATTTTGGATAGGGTTGAAATCCCATACAAAACAGCCCCTCTTTTGGAATTTTAGTTTGTCCACTCTTAGCTAAAACCTAGAACATGTAACATTAAATCAAAGTGTATGAATTTTCACTTTCTTGAAGATTCCGATATGCTTCAGGTTCAGTTCAAATTTGGGGTGACATTTTGGGTCCATTAACCATCTCTCCTTGTCAGATGAACTTCTGAAGTAAAAACAAAACAAAGCCCTCTGTCGTTTAATTTTTGGATATTTTAAGGTTCTGATCCAAAGCAGGGAGAAGTACCTTTTCCTCAAACCTCTTAATTGGGGCTAAGAATTCTTCCTTAGCCCTTATCTAAAGCAGACCTGAACTTGTTTACACCCAGCCTGAATTTGATCCTCATCTGAAAGAATTTCAAGAGCCCAAGGGAGAAGATTAGGCTAATAGAATAGATCTATATATCCATTAATGCCTGAGTTCACTTTTCCTTGGCTCATCCCTCCACAATGAAAATATCAGCACAGTTCTAAAGCAAGTTGGCATGTGATGTGACTCAAATACTCACTTGGCACCCTATTTTCCTGGTGATTATCGTGTGGAATATAGACCCCTTTGGCCTCATTCTCAGCTCCAGCCCAGCTGGTGTGGCATCTGCAAAAAACAGATGCTTGGTCTGTAAGGTATATTTTATCAGCAATTCTTTTGTTGGCATCCTGCAGAGTCTTGTGTGTGGGCAGCAATGTAACCATGGTTTTCAGCTGGAGTGCAAGGTCAGCTTGTACACGTCCATTTACTGTATTTAAGGCTTTTTGATGTAATGCATTAAGTTAAGGGGTACATTTTTAGTACATTAGACTATTTAGACACTTATTTTACATTCAAAATCCCCACATTCCATAATGAAACCATACTCACTGGTGTACACTACTTGTAGCATCATCATTTGACCTACACTTTGTAATTATGTTTGCAAAACTGTCTTTTTATTATTAATAATTAATACCAAATTTTCTCCTAAAAATGCCCTAAGCCTATTTAGTCCCTAAAAGAATAAAATAATTCATTCCATTAGCCCAGCACAGGTGAACAACACTGAAACAAAAAGAATAGTTTTGCTTTCTCTACAGTTCAGATTATACTAGGATTTTTTGTATCAGTCTAAATCAGGGTTGGGCAATCCATGACCTTCAGGCTAGATGTGGTTCACCATAGTTAGCCCCTTGCAGGCTTCCAGGCACTTTATTTACTTGAGCATCCACAGGTATGGTTGCTGGTACCTTCTGTTGGCCATGGTTCGCCATTCCCAGCCAATGGAGGATGCAGGAAGCAGTGTCATTCAAGTGTATCAGGTACTGCATGCTGGAGAGTAACATAAGAAGACTCCACCTTGTAAAACTAAGCTGGCTTTTTATTCTGAGAACTATTTAGAGAAATGCTATGATTGTAGCTAGCATTTGAGCCAGGTGGATATTACACACCAGCTTACTAGTTCATCCTCCAAACTCTTTCCTCATGCAATATGTGTCCCCCCCTCCAAATTACATTCAAGTTGCTACATCTACAAATGGGAGGAGATAGGGACAAAGTCCTTCCCCACCAACCAGCATAGCTGGCCAGCCCCAGAGTGAAGAGCACATACAAAGTAGCTGGGGCTTATGGGAGAGTTGGTGTCACTTGAAGCACAAACTTGCCTGCAGCTCCCCACTGGGGCTATGTCTACAGAGAGAAATTATTTCAAAACTCCCGAAACAATTATTTTGAAACAAGTGTTATTCCTCTTCACAGGCAGGAGTTTCTGTTTTGAAATAACAAGCCCACTATTAAGAAATAACGGGCTTGGTAGTGTGGACACTTGCCTTTTTATTTCAAAATACGGGGAGTTATTTTGAAATAATTCCCCTGGGTAGACATGCCCTCGGAGAGGTAGCACCATCACATACTCACAGCTGTTCCTAACGTTTTTAAGGCCCAAATGTGGCTAGTTGTGACACTGCTTTTCTGTCTTCAAAATAAGGATAAATACTTACCTATTGTAATGGAGAAAGGGGTAGCAGACATGGACTTGTTAAGTTTGTATGGCACTTTGAAAATGTAAATATTATAATCAGTAGTATCAGTCACTAATATAATTATTAGATATAGTTTAGAGAAATAAAAGTCATTTCAAAGGCAAGAGTAGAACTTCCTCACTTATTCTGAGCTCTACTACCATTTTATATGGTTAAGAGTGGACTTTTCTGAAGAAAGCCTGGCAATGGCCAGGACAGAGGCTTTGAGAACTAATGCAGTTGGTTGACAAGTATGTGAAATTTGGTGAAAAGTGTTCACCTCTTCCGATCACATTTAGTTATTATTGCCCTTATGGCTTTCCCAAACTCACAGGGGTAGAATAGTGATAGAAATGTAGCCGTGTTAGTCTAGTGTAGCTGAAACAAAAAACAGGACTATGTAGCACTTTAAAGAATAACAGAAGGGGGATGGGGGGGGGGGAGGTAGACATTTACCTCCCCCCCATCCCCCTTCTGTTCTGAAATTTGATTTGTCCTTTTCATATGTGTTCATTTTTTTAATTGTATCCTTTGGTATATATGGTTGTGACAATTTTCTTCCACTATTTGATCTGAGGAAGTGGGTCTGGCCCACGAAAGCTCATCAACTAATAAACCATCTTGTTAGTCTTTAAAGTGCTACATAGTTCTGTTTTTTGTCACAGGGGTAGAGCTTTGTGAACAGGGGCAGCAAACAGGGACTTTTGAGAGGGAGTTCTCTAGGTAAAGGAGGAGCAAATATGGGACCCTTGAGGTAAGTGGCTGTCTGTAGTGTGTGTTTGTATGTTTGGGGGTTACTTGCTGTGTGCTGAGCTTGTGTTTGTCTGTGTGTGTGGTTTGTTTGTTTGAAGGAGTGTGTACTGTGGCCGGCAGTTGGAAGCTGTGAGCTTCTAAAGGTTTGAAATCTAGAAGCCTCTGTTCATTGGCTGAGCCTTAGTCAGAAGGCGGGGCTATCAGGAAGGTCAGGGCTTTATAAAGCAGCGAGTCAGCAACCAGGGAGCTTTGCGAATGGGGGCAGCAAACAGGGAGTTTTGAGAGGGAGTTGGGAAGGGGCCGAGGTACACTTGCCATTCTTTATAGTTTAGTTTACAGGTTTTAATAAAAACTTCCTGATTTAACTAAAAACCCTATCAATAACCTAGGTAGCTGTAGGAGAGAATGCAGGCAGAAGCCCAGCAGCAGAGCGGGGGCTATCCTGTTTATTGCACTCAGTGTAGAATGTATGATTATCTGCCCTATGGACAGGTGACATATGTGTGCATTCAGTGCAAGGAGCTCCTGGCTCTCAGAGACCGCGTACGGGCTTTGGAGGACAGGGTGGCTGAACTGGAGGGGCTTCAGAGTCTCAATGCATGGATGAGATGATGGTGTAGGGAGGAGGGGTTTAGCTATATAAGGAACTGGGGAAATTTTTGGGATAGGGGGAGCCTATACAGGAAGGATGGGCTCCACTTAAACCAAAGTGGATCCAGACTGCTGGCACTTAACATTAAAAAGGTTGCAGAACAGTTTTTAAACTAAGAGATGGGGAAAAGCCAATTGGTGCAGAGGCATCTCTTAGAGCAGAGTCTATTGATAGAGATTCTCTAGGTTTTAGTCCAGAGGAGAGGATGGAAGAGGATAAAGTATGGGCCAGATCAGACAAAAAACATTCACATAAAAAAGAATCTGACACATCAGAAAAGGGCAGACAAATAAACAGTGACAAGTTTTTAAAGTGCTTGTACACAATTGCTAAAAGTCTAAAAAATAAGATAGGTGAACTAGAGTGCCTCGTGTTAAAGGGGGATACTGATATAATAGGCATAACAGAAACCTGGTGGAGTGAAGACAATCAATGGGATACAATCATTCCTTGCTACAAAATATATCGGAAGGACAGAACAGGTCGTGTGGGTAGGGGAGTGGCACTATATGTGAAAGAAAATTTAGAATCAAATGAAGTAAAAATCTTAAATGAATCAGCATGTTCCATAGAATCTCTATGGATAGTAACTCCCTGCTCTAATAAGAATATAACAGTAGGGATCTATTATCGACCACCTGACCAGGACAGTAATAGTGACTATGAAATGCTAAGGGAGATTAGAGAGGCTATCAAAATAAAGAACTCAGTAATAAGTGGGGGATTTCAACTATTCCCATATTGACTGGGTACATGTCACCTCGGGATGAGATGCAAAGACAAAATTTCTTGATACCTTAAACGACTGCTTCTTGGAGCAGCTGGAACAGGAACCCACAAGGGGAGAGGCAATTCTCAATTTAGTCCTGAATGGTGCTCAGGATCTGGTCCAAGAGGTAACTATAATAGGACCGCTTGGAAATAGTGACCATAATATAATAACATTTAACGTTCCTGTGGTGGGAAGAACACCTGAGCAGCCCAACACTATGGCATTTAATTTCAAAAAGGAGAACTATGCAAAAATGAGGAGGTTAGTTAAACAGAAATTAAAAGGTACAGTGACTAAAGTAAAATCCCTGCAACCTGCATGGACACTTTTCAAAGACACCATAATAGAGGCCCAACTTAAATGTATACCCCAAATTAAAAAAAAAAAAAAAAAACTGAAAAAGAGCCACCGTGGCTTAACAACAATGTAAAAGAAGCAGTGAGAGATTAAAAGGCAACTTTTAAAAAGTGGAAGTCAAATCCTAGTGAGGTAAATAGAAAGGAGCATAAACACTGTCAAATTAAGTGTAAAAATGTAATAAGAAAAGCCAAAGAGGAGTTTGAAGAACAGCTAGCCAAAAACTCAAAAGGTAATAAAATGGTTTTTAAATACATCAGAAGCAGGAAGCCTGCTAAACAACCAGTGGGGTCCCTGGACGATTGAGATACAAAAGGAGCACTTAAAGACTATAAAGTCATTGCAGAGAAACTAAATGAATTCTTTGCTTCAGTATTCACAGCTGAGGATGTTAGGGAGATTCCCAAACCTGACCCGTCCTTTGTAGTGACAAATCTGAGGTCTTGTCACAGATTGAAGTGTCATTGGAGGAGATTTTGGAATTAATTGATAAATTTAACAGTAACAAGTCACCGGGACCAGATGGCATTCACCCAAGAGTTCTGAAAGAACTCAAATGTGAAATTGCGGAACTATTAACTCTGGTTTGTAACCTATCCTTTAAATCAGCTTCTGTACCCAATGACTGGAAGATAGCTAATGTAACGCCAATATTTTAAAAGGGCTATAGAGGCGATCCTGGCAATTACAGACCGGTAAGTCTAACATCAGTACCGGGAAAATTAGTTGAAACAATAGTAAAGAATAAAATTGTCAGACACATAGAAGAACGTAATTTGTTGGGCAAAAGTCAACATGGTTTCTGTAAAGGGAAATCATGTCTTACTAATCTATTAGAGTTCTTTGAAGGGGTCAACAAACATGTGGACAAGAGGGATCCAGTAGATATAGTGTACTTAAATTTCCAGAAAGCCTTTGACAAGGTCCGTCACCAAAGGCTCTCACGTAAATTAAGTTGTCATGGGATAAGAGGGAAGATCCTTTCATGGACTGAGAACTGGTTAAAAGACAGGAAACAAAGAGTAGGAATAAATGGTAATTTTTCAGAATGGAAAGGAGTAACTAGTGGTGTTCCCCCAGGGTCAGTCCTAGGACCAATCCTATTCGACTTATTCATAAATGATCTGGAGAAAGGGGTAAATAGTGAGGTGGCAAAGTTTGCAGATGATACTAAACTGCTCAAGGTAGTTAAGACCAAAGCAGACTGTGAAGAACTTCAAAACGATCTCACAAAACTAAGTGATTGAGCAATAAAATGGCAAATGAAATTTAATGTGGATAAATGTAAAGTAATGCACATTGGAAAAAACAACCCCAACTATACATATAATATGATGGGGGCTAATTTAGCTACAACTAATCACGAAAGAGATCTTGGAGTCATCGTGGATAGTTCTCTGAAGACGTCCACACAGTGTGCAGCGGCAATCAAAAAAGCAAACAGGATGTTAGGAATCATTAAAAAAGGGACAGAGAATAAGACGGAGAATATCTTATTGCCCTCGTATAAATCCATGGTACGCCCACATCTTAAATACTGCATGCAGATGTGGTCTCCTCATCTCAAATACTGGCATTAGAAAAGGTTCAGAGAAGGGCAGCTAAAATGATTAGGGGTTTGGAACGGGTCCCATATGAGGAGAGATTAAAGAGACTGGGACTTTTCAGCTTGGAAAAGAGGAGACTATGGGGGGATATGATAGAGGTATATAAAATCATGAGTGGTGTGGAGAAAGTGAATAAGGAAAAGTTATTTACTTGTTCCCATAATATAAGAGCTAGGGTCACCAAATGAAACTAATGGGCAGCAGGTTTAAAACAAATAAAAGGAAGTTCTTCACACAGTGCATAGTCAATCTGTGGAACTCCTTGCCTGAGGAGGTTGTGAAGGCTAGGACTATAACAGGGTTTAAAAAAGAACTAGATAAATTCATGGAGGTTAAGTCCATAAATGGCTATTAGCCAGTATGGGTAAGGAATGGTGTTCTTAGCATCTGTTTGTCAGAGGGTGGAGATGGATGGCAGGAGAGAGATTGCTTGATCAGTACCTGTTCAGTTCACTCACTCTGGGACACCTGGCATTGGCCACTGTCAGCAGACAGGGTACTGGGCTGGATGGACCTTTGGTCTGACCCAGTATGTCCATTCTTATGTTCATGGTATGAACCAGGGTTAGAACTGAGATCACATAACTGCAAATTTCATTTCTAATGAACTGCACCCCACTGACTCAAGGCTCATCATATTTAAGTCAAAACTTTCAATCCTGAGTGGGTAAAGAAGTTAGAACTCTGAATCTATATTTGGGCATCTAGATCAAAGTGGGTTGATTTTTCAGAAGGACTGTGGTACACCAGTTCCCATTGTACCTAGCCAGAACTATTGGTGCTCAGACTCTTTGGCCATGTCTATACCACTTGGAAGATTGATGCTGCTGCAGTCGATCTTCTGGGGTTCAAATTAGTGAGTCTACTGAAGACCCACTAATTTGAATTTGGAGGTGCCCCCTTCGGTGCCTGTATTCCTGCTCCTCATGAGGAGTAAGGGAAGCCAATGAGAGCATTAGCTCTCGTTGACCTCCCACTGTGCAGACAGCACAAAAACACAATTTAAAATATGTCAACTCCAGCTATGTAATTAATGTAGCTAGAGTTGCATATCTTAAGTTGATTTTCCCATTTAGTGCAGACCAGGCCTTTGATTTCAGGGTTTAAACCTAGTTCCACTGAAATCAATGAAAAGATTCTTAGGCTATGTCTAGACTGCAGAGCTTTTCCGGGATATCTCCAGTATCCCGGAAAAGCTCTGCCGCGTCCAAGTAACGCCTCCGCTTTTTCAAAAAAAAATGTTGGAAAAGCGAATGCATTTTTTCGGCATCCCTGTAAACCTCGTTTTACGAGGAAGAAGGGATGTTCTGAAAGAGGGGTTTTTTTTCCAAAATTTGGCCCCATGTATATGGACTAAATTTTGGAAAAGCCTCTTTTGGAAGTAAATCAGAAAAAGATACACAATTTGCCTACAGCAAACTACATTTCTTTTTCCGATTTATCTTTGTAATGTAGACATAGCCTTAGATTTGGGTAGTTGTTAAAACAGGCTCTAAGACTGCACAAGCAGAGGCTCACATGTTCAAACATTTTAATTAACTTTTCTCTGTGCTTCCCTATCTTTAAAATGGGAACAATACTTAGTAGTCCAAAATGTGAAGATGTGGATGCCTGCATTTAGGCACTTCAGTATTTGGACTGACTTTCGGAGGTGCTGGGCTGCTGAAATCATAGAAATGTTGAATTCTTAACACTCCAGAAAAGGCCCTACCTATCTAAGATAGGAGCCCTAAATTGAGAAGAAGGCCTCTCAATCCCTCAGGGTATGTCTAAACTACATGGCTCTGTCAACGGAGCCATGTAGATTAGTGTACTCGAAAAAGGGAAATGAAGCAGCGATTTAAATAATCGCCGCTTCATTCACATCAAAATGGCTGCTGCACTGTGCCGATCAGCTGTTTGGCGGCACAGCGCGGTAGTCTGGACGCTCTGCGGTCGACAAGGGAAGCCCTTGTCAACAGCCCCGGTAAACCTCATTCCACAAGGCATAACGGGGGCGGTCGACAAGGGCTTCCCTTGTTGACCGTGGAGCGTCCAGACTACCGCGCTGTGCCGCCAAACAGCTGATCGGCACAGCGTGGCAGCCATTTTGATGTAAATGAAGCAGCGATTATTTAAATCGCCACTTCATTTCCCTATGTCTAGAAACCTCATCTACATGGCTCCGTCGACGGAGCCATGTAGTCTAGACATACCCTCAGTTCTCCCATTTATGAAATAGGATTCATGATATTAACTCAGTTTAGAGTGCTATTGTGCAGGCTAACAAAACATGTTTGCAATCTGCTATATTCATGCAAAGTATTATTACAATGGTTCTCTCTCAAAGTTAGGGAGGAACTTAATTACTGATCTTACATCCTTTTATTCTTTCATTTATGCGTGCTGCCCCTATTTCACAATATCCTGGGCTTCCAGAAGTGCTTATAAGGTCTAGTGGACTTTCAGAGCCCTTGAAAGTTTAGACTAGGCTTAAAATACTAACCAGCAACTCAGAGTTTGCTTTAAACACAACAGAAAAAGGGAACACTATTTTCAAAGTCTATTAGACTATCAGAGAATATGGGGAATAACTGAAAATAATAAGAACATTATAGAGAAGCTTAATGATTTCTTTGCATTGGTTCCCATCATGGACAATGATCTGTAGATGTCTATTCCAGGGCTACTCTTTTTAGATAACAGTGAGCCACTGTCAGATACTGAAATGTCAAAAGAGGAAGTATTGGAATAAACTGATAAATTGAAATAAATTACTGGGACTGGACAACATTAATTCAGGAATTCTGAAGGAATTTTAAAATGAAGTGGCTAAGATACTAATAAAATATGCCATCTCACAGTAGACTCAACTCCTTGATTTATGTTGTACTTATCTTTAAAAATTCATTGAGGCGATACTGAGAATCACAAACCAATGACTCTTATGCAATATTAGGAACATTAGCTGAGAAAAAATTAAAATAGAGCTATAAAGCACTGCTGAGGAACAAAACGATAGAATAGGAACCAAACCAGCCCAGCATCTGTAAAATAAAATGTTTTGTATATAGCCAGGTAGAATATGATTATGTCAACAAAATAGTAGATAGAGATGATCTGGCTAATATAATTTATCTGGACTTTCCAAAAGCCTTTGACAAATCCTAAACAATAAGGTATTAAAGGAAATGAAAGATTTATATGGTCACAGGTAAAATACTGTTTTTGATTAGAACTGGGTAAGGATGAAAACAAGGTTCAATACTGATGGTCAGCTATCCAAGGGGAAGAGGCTAATAGAATTCGCCAAGGATCTGTTACTAGGACTGGTATTATTTCATAGATTTATTGATTATGTAGAGAGGGACATGAAAAATGTGTCAAAATTGGGATTACTTACTATTATTGAGGCTGGTCAAGGCTAGAAAAGAGTAATTTCAGAATGGACATGTGCAAAATTTTTACATTCTTAGTTCATACATTCTAAGTCCAGAAGAAACCACTGTGGCCGTCTAGTCTGAACTCCTATATCGTACAGAACATAGCATATCCCTAAAATAATTCCTAAAGCATATATTTCAGAAAACCATGCAATGTTCATTTAAAAATTATCAGTGATGAAGAATCCACAGGATACTTGATAAATTGTTCCAATGGTTAATTAATCTCACCTATAAACATGTATACCTTCTTTCCAGCCTAAATTTGTCTCATTTCAATTTACAGCCACTCATGTTATGTCTTTCTTTGCTGGACTCATTATTAAATATATTCCTCATGTGGTTACTTACATTGAAATCATGTCACTCCTTAACCTTTGTTAAGCTAAATAGATTGAGCTCCTTGCGTCTACCACTATAAGGCAAGTTTCTAACCTTTTAATCATTTTGGTTATGTCTACACTACCAGGGTATTTCAAAATAAGTTATTTTGAAACAACTACTCCTGAAATAACTATTTCGAAATAAGCTTATTCCTCTTCCCAAGCAGGCGATATTATTTTGAAATAACAAGCCCGTTATTTTGAAGTAACAGGCTTGGTAGTGTGGACGCACACCTTGTTATTTCAAAATAAGGGGAGTTATTTCAAAATAACTCCCCAGTGTAGACATGCCCTTTCATGGCTTTTCTCAGAATCCTGTCTAATTAGTCAACCTTCCTCAATTATGGATACCAGAGATGGACACTGTATTCCAGTAGTGGTCATACCAAAGCACAGTATTCCAGTAGTAGTCACAGAGGTAATATGTCCTCTTTACTGTTTATGCATCCCAAGATCATATTAGCTCTTTTGGTCAGAGTGTCACACTGGAACCTCATGTTCAGCTGATTATCCACCATGACTCCCCAACACTTTTTCAAAGTTAGTGCTTTCCACGATAGAGTCCCCCAGCCTGTAAGCATGGCTTACAATCTTTGTTCTCAGGGGTATATGCTTACATTTAGCCATGTTAAAACACGTATTTGCTTGTGGCTAGTTTACCAAGCAACATGGGTAGCATTGAATCAGGTTGTGCATCAGAGGGGGCAAACAGAGGGCATGCCCCCAGTAATTGTTGGGAGTACAGAACTTCTCTGGCCCTGGGGCTGTAGAGGCAGGGAAGACCAAACTATTGCCAGGATGGGGAAAGTGTGAGCTGATGGGGGAGAAAGGCAGGGCAGAGTGAGTTTTTGTCATAGCACGTTTTCGAGGGACCACAGAATGTGCCCCTCCAAAAAGAGCTCCAAATTAAATTCCTGCACATTTTCCTGGCTCTGAATCAGTGACCTGTCTTCTCCAGTATTTAATACTCCCTTCATTTTTGTGTCATCTGTAAACTTTATCAATAATATTATTCCAGATTTTATTGCAAAATGTTAAATAGTATAGTGCCAAGAACACATCATTGTGAAACCCCACTGACTCACATTAGAAGAAACAATTTGAACTGCATATTCAAATATATGGGTTTCAGGTTACTTATTAATTTACTTTCATAATAAGAATATAATTTGCAAATACAGTGGCTTGAACAGATGCCGCAGGAAGTACTGCCCGAGAAAATGAGGATATGCTGAAGTCCTCTGATTCACTAAATACCCTATATTACCTCAGAGGTTGCCCCAGGAAGTTGTGACCTTTGGCCTGCTGCAGTGCTAGACTTTGCTTGATCTCCAGTCTCTAACTGTGACTCTTGCCTTTTGAGTCTAGCCTGATACTATCTCTGATCTGTGAATCTAGCCTGACTCTGACCCTGACACTTGCTTACAGAATCATGCTCTTGCGATTTCTCCAATTCCTGGCTCATGACTACAGTCCCTGGTGGGCAGATCTCAGTCTAGCTGTGACTGCTAGGCCAGATGTAGACAATAAGGAGCAGGCAATAAAGCGGCCTGTGGGTGGGACACGGTTTGCCAGGGTTAGACTTTGGCAGCCCACCAGACTCTTTATTTACCTTTGTGTCTGCAGGTGTGGCCATTCACAGCTCCTGTTGGCCACAGTTCACCATTCACAGTCAATGGCAGCTGCAGGAAACAGTGTCCCAGTCCGTGCCACTTCCAGCAGCTTCCATTGGCTGGGAACAGCAAACCACAGCCAACTGGAGTTGCAAGTGGCCATACCTGTGATCACTCAGGTAAATAAAGTATCTGGTGGCTTGGTAGGGGCTAACCCTAGCAAACCGTGTTTGGCTCAAGGGCTGCTTTTGCCAACCCCGACCTCAGCCCTGGTCCCTTACACCTAGGCACTGTACTTGTGCACCTGACGAAGTGGGTCTCTGCCCACAAAAGCTTATGCTCCAATAAACCTGTTAGTCTATAAGGTGCCATAGGACTCCTCGTCGCTTATGCACCTGAACATTCTAAGCTTTATCCTGAGTAATTCATAGGCACCGACTCTGTGCATACTCTGGGGCTAGAACACCCATCAAAAAAATTAGTAAGTGTTTAGCATCCACTGACATCCAGTTTCTCCCACTCCCCTCCAGCACCTCTCACCAGTTGCAATCAGTGGTTGCAAGGAATGCAGGGGGTGTTGGGAGGGAGGAGTGGGGATGGGGTACACTCAGATGAGGGATTGAAACTGGGAGGGAAGGGGCAGAAAGAGGTGGGATGGGGTGAGGACTTGGGGGAAGGGATGGAGTAGGGGTAGAGTCTGGGTCTCAGCAGGGCTTGAGAGCTCCCGGGCAACAGAAATAGTCTGTGCCTGTGGAACAATTGACTTTATTATGGCATTTCATTACACAGGAAACAAAACTGCACATGAATGCCAAGAAAACATCCATGCTCATAAGTTCAAAACAAGCCATGGCACAAAAATAACGTATTCAGCTGTAGTTATCTTTGCACTAGTTTTCTACTGGGAACATGTAAGTCGAGTACAATTTTTAACACAAGATGAACCCAAAAAAGAGCTAATTTTTTGTCAAACTTTCTCAGAAAATTTCCTTTTGGTTGACATCAACCATACAAAATTTCAGCCTAAAAAAGACTTTGTATCAAAAAGAGACGAACAACTCAAAGAGCGAACTTCTAACAGAAGCTGTATTTCAACCTATAATCTAAAGACTTGTTCCACAACAATATAAAATAAACAAAAGAGCATGTATGAAATGCATGAAGTGCACAAGGAGAACTCTATGGCCAGCAGAGTTAAGGACAATAAGAAGGATTTTTTAAAAGTATGTTAGGATGAAAAATAATCTTTAAAATAGTAGAATTATAAATGGAAATTGTAGAATTCAATAACAATGCAGAAATCCCTAAGAGTTAAATACATCTATTCTGTATTTGGAGAAAAACATGTCATCATATTACATGATGAGGATGTCACTTTTTCCATTAGAATCTCAAGAGGATGTTAAGTAGCATCTATTAAAGATTAGCAGATCCAAATAACTTGTATCCAAAAGTTTAAAAAGAGCTGGCTGAGGAACTCACTTGGCTATTAATGTTGATTTTCAATAAGTCTTGGAACACTGCGGGAGTTCCAGAAAACTGGAAGAAAGTTAAAGTTGTGCAATTATTTTAAAAGTGTAAACAGGATGACCCAAGTAATTATAGGCCTGTCTGACATCAGTCCTGAGCAAAATAATGAAGCAGGTGATATGGGACTCTATTAATAAAGCAGGGATGTTAAATAGTGGTTAGGAAGCTAATCGAGTAGTGGATGGAATTTTCCATCCACTACTCGATTACTCAACAAGGGGGTTCTCTGTGGTTTTGCTTTTTAAATGTAGTAAGACCTGCCAGGCATCTGGGACCTAGTGCAGCATCTGGGACCTAGTGCAAGCCAGGACAACTGAGTCCCGGCTCATGCCATTTCCCCTGCTCCACCTCTGCCTCCCCTGCCTCCCACAGAGACGGGGGAGAGGAAAACCAGCTTTTAAGAGTCAGCAAGGGTGGGGGGAAGCGACTAGTTGAGTAGTGACATGGCTACCCGATGAGCCTAGGCTTATCGGGTAGTTGACTAGTTATTTACGTCTCTATAATAAAGACTTAAAGGAGGGAAGTAATAGAATTGATGTAATATGCTTAGACTTCAATATGACATTTCACTTGTTACCACACAATATTTTGTTTAAAAAGCTTGGATGATATTAAATTAACATGATACATGTAGAATGAATTGAAAGCTATCTAAGTGCTACATCTCAAAATGTAACTGTAAACAGGGATTATCACTAAGTGGGTGTGTTTCTAGTGGGGTCCCTTAGGAATATGCTCTTGGCCTATAATGTTTATAAATGGCCTGGAAGAAAAATAAAATGATCACTGATAAAGTTTGCAGACGAGACAGAAATTGGTGGAGTGGTAAATAATGAAGAGGAGAGATCACTGATGAAGGGTGATATGAATTGCTTGTAATATTGAGCTCAAACAAGCAATATGTGTTTAATATGACTAAAGGTAAACAAATAGCTCTAGGATCAGAGGGGTAGCCGTGTTAGTCTGGATCTGCAAAAACGACAAGGAGTCCTGTGGCACCTTATAGACTAACAGATGTATTGGAGCATAAGCTTTCGTGGGCAAAGACCCACTTCGTCTCATGCATCTGATGAAGTGGGTCTTTGCCCACAAAAGCTTATGCTCCAATACATCTGTTAGTCTATAAGGTGCCACAGGACTCCTTGTCAAAATAGCTCTAGGAACATTCTTGCAGGACTGGCAGGACTCTGTTGTGGGAACCCTGGAAAAAATAGCTAAGTGTCCTGGTGGATTATTGGTTGAACATGAGCTCCCAGCATGATTCTGTGTCCAAAATGGCTGAGGTGATCGTGGGTGGACAAATGTGGAATCTCAAATGGCAAGAGAGGGGTTATTTAATCTCTGTATGTGGCACTGGTGCAGCCACTGCTGGAATGCTGTGTCCAATTTTACTGTCCACAAAGCAAGAAAAATATTAATAAACAATAGTGTATTCAAAGAAAATCCAGGGGACGTATTAAAGGATTAGAAAGCCTGCCTGATGCTGATAGATTCATGAGCTCAATCTGTTTAGGTTAAGGTTGATTACAATGTATACATTCCTACATGGGAAACAAATAGTTGATACTGTGCTCTTCAATCAAGCAGACAAAGGCATGACACGATCCAGTGGCTGGAAGTTGAAACTAGAAACTCAGACTGGAAAAGGGGCATTATTTTAGAGGTGAGAGTAATTAACCATTGGCATTACTTACTGTGGGTCAAGATGGATTTTACTTCCCTGACAATTTTAAAATAAAAAATGGATGTTTTGCTAAAATAATCTGCTCTAGGAATTATTTTGGAAGCAGTTTTATGGTCTGTGCTCTGCAGGAGGTCAAACTAGATAATCACAATGGTTCCTTCTGGCCCTGGAATTGATGACAGTGCAAAAAATAGCAGAATTTTTCATATTCTTACTGTAAATCAAACATGGGAGATTGACCCAGATACATCTTTGGCCACCTATGGAGCAAAAATCACTGCAAATACTGCCCTAGGATAGCAAGCCTTGAAAAGATGAACCAGATACTTTAAGTAGACATGTCAGTTATCAACTATATCCATTTATTGTGCTTCCTTCATTCTAAATGTAGCCCTTTGTGTCCCTTTGTGTTCTGTTATTCCAGGCTTGAATGGGGATTTCTGATTAGGATATTTCACTGAATGGGGATTTCAGTGACCTCACCATACAAAATACTGGGTTTTAAAATTCAGAAATAATGCCCAGCTAGTTTAGTAATGTGTAGTTCAATTGATATTTTTAGTACTGCTAGTTTGCTACCTAATTTTACTCTGAGCCTGTCTGGGGAGAGGCTAGTCTAGTAACACTTTTAATCCTCTTGCTTAACAACTACAGTATTCCTATGATGATCTTTAAAATGCAGTTGTTCTGTTGAATTATCCATTTTTATATTTTTATATCCATCTACCTAATTGACTGTAATAGACTTTTATGTAGACTGGAAGACTAATCAAATATACCACTGTGAAACCACATTATTGGGATCCTGTTTGAATGAGAATTCAGAGCATTAATGAAGGATAATGAACCAGGAATGCATATGTAAAAAGGTCACAGATTGATCCCCTGTTGAGATAACAAGATTCTGGAGCAATACTAGGTCTTTCAGAAATAAAATTCTAACTCAGATTTAGGCTTCAGAATGCCGTCCAAAATCCTGATGGTTTAGAAAGTATAGAGAGTGGCCAGTGCTTCTCTGGAAATCAGCAATTTTACGCAGTCATGAGGAACAATAAAAATTGAAATGGAAGAGCAAGAAAGTAAGCATAGAGTCAAAGGTGCAGAGGTCTAGGACTTACTTATGCTCCCACCCTGGTTTTAGATTGGTGGAATTGTACTGACTGCAAAAATGTTTAAACATAGGTACCTAAATGTAAGCGCCTAAATCTGTATTTAAGCACTGAAATACAAGTGGTTTAAATCTTGGAGATGGTGAACTGCTGCTGCTTTCAAGTGATGTCAGTGACATGGAAAAATCTGGCCTATGGTCTGTTCACTTCTGGAGATTGCTTCCCAAAGATGGGATGTCTAAAGAAACTACAGGACAGAGTTAAACAGCAATGGTCTTGAGGTCACAGCTCTGTGAGAAATGGAAGGTGCATCCTTGAAAGCCACCTTATTTCCTCCTTATTTCTTCAGTGGTCTGTAATGGAGGCTACTGTATATGTGAGCAGAAGGTGCTCACATATACAGGATGTCAAGCTGAGGTAGCAGCCTGCCTGTCCATGCTTCTCTACTCTGCTTCTGCAGCCTGACATTGTGAAGACACAGCTGAATTCCCACATCCTACTCTGCATAGCATATAGCCTTCCGGTGAATGGTATGTGCTTGGAAAATCAGAGGAGAAAGGAAGAATCACTAGAAGGGCACAGTGAACTGAGCAAAAAAGGGAGGCAAAAATAAAACACTAGTGTAAAAGAACAGAAACTAGATTTTAAAAAAATCAAAAGTTGGCCCAGCTGGGCTGGGGCATACATAAAATGACAGGACGTGGAATGATGTGCCAATTTGCTCATTCATTGCAAGGAGGGTAACCACATAGAAAAGCTGGAAACTGCTGATGTAAAATATCCAAATATATTTATGGAGCCATAGATGTATAATCTTGAAAATGAAGGGTGTTTTCATCTATTTATCTTAAATGAGGCTTTTAATTGTAGTTACAGGAGTCAAACTGAGCCATACCACACATTTTAGGTTCATCAGCTGCACACTGTGCAGCATATGCAAATTCACATTAGCTGTGGTGAGTTACAGAGAGATCTACATGACCATGATATTGCTTTTAGCAATTTTGTCTGCACACAAGCATTGTCAAACTGCACGCAATGAATGGGCTTTACACTTTCTTTAAAAAGGGAAGTCTCCAGAATTCCTATGTATTTACATTCCTTATGCTATGGGGCAAAATTATTGAAGCAAAAAAACACATTTCCATTGCTGCTCTGATTATTTATTAAAGGCATAGGCGGACAAATGACTTAGTTCATAACTCTGCAATGCTCACAACTCCCTCCTCATCAGTAGTTATTGCTCAGTTTTGGTTTTTATGAAAAGCTAACCTTTATTATCCCTTTCATTGTTTATTATGAATTCAACTTAAACTAGTTTTAAGCAACCTTTATTACAATTTACAGGTTTTTCAAATAATTTATTTCTTAATGGACTTTTTCATTGTGTCTGAGTGCTAATCCAAATAAAAAAATACACCCAGAGCATTACCCACAAAAGGTCTGCCACTACTGCTGCAGAATGCCAATTGCCAAGAACAACAGTAGTTAAATTCTAAAACATATGAATAATATGCCACTAAAGCCTGATTTCAGTAAACACCTCCTTTCACTGCCCTGCTCCAAAAGTACTGTGTCACTTTTATGCAAAATTTCCATAACTTGTTTTGGAAAGGAGACAGAAACATATTTTTGTAGTGTATATTACAACTATGTATTGTGATGTATTTAAAATATTTTGTAACCATAGTGCTTTTGTAAGATTAGACATCAAGGCTGAAGAACATTTACAGCAGGAATAGAGTTGACTGGGATCTATGCTGTAAATAATCCATTTTTGAATACTTTGCCCTTTTTTAACAATTGATTTTATTGGGAATAAGCCAAAGTTGTTTTCTACAGCCAAGAGCTATAGAGGTTTTGGCTGAATGAAATGAAAGCGTGCATAAAGGAAATCTTATACTGTTCATAGCTAATGAATGTCTCTAGTACAAATTCAATATTAAGTGTAGATTAGGTCTGGAATGGTTCTTGAGGGAATTCAGAAAGATATGAAATCTTATGGGGATGCTAATTTAAAAGAATAGTTGGCCAGGATGCATTTAATAACCGTAGATTTTGAATAAAGTAAAAGAGAAGCATCAGAAAATGTGCTTGGTGTGGCATGGAGAGAACAGAGAAGTGCACTGGAAAACAGTCTTTCTTATAAATGTCATGGGATTGTTTTGGATTTTATGGAGTAGATAAAGTACTGTCTCTTTATTTGTTGAAAGGTGAGATGAACATTGCAGGCAAGAGCTACATCCAGTGTCTCCTCTGAACTAATTGTTAGTTTTTAAAATTCAGGGGCATGATGGAGTTTTGTCCTATTGTCTCAGGATGATCTTTTTGTCCTTGGCTGCTAGGAGGCTCACCAAAGAAAATATAAAAAATAAGATGTTCCATTTGGTTTTAGAAAGGACCTTCTCTTTATGGCTTCGTTTTGTTCTTTTGATTCCCTTTTCTAAAAAAAAAAAATCTATTCTGTTTTTCCTTTGTCTTTCTGGACACTTTCCACTCTGTGATTTTTTTTTTCAGTGTTGACAAGTTGGTAATTAAAGTTTCTACATTCAAACATATTGAGGGCTTATGTGAAATAATGTTCCAGAAAAACATCTGCCTTTTAACCTGACATTTAAAATATAAGATCAATATCTTTCACTTACATAACTTCTTTGATCAAAGGTGCTCTGTTTCGCAACCTTAATTAAATTAGCCTCAAAATACACCCTACAAATACACCCTGTAGATATTACAGTCCTAATTTTAGAAGTGAAAAGACAGATGCCGAAGAGATAAGGCATGTAGACCTTGGCAGACAAGTCAGAAGTTCTGAGCCTGTGTTATTCAGGAAGTCAGACTAGATGATCACAAGGGTCCCTCCAGGCCTCAGAATCTCTGACTCTAACAAGTGGTCCATATAGTCCTGCCTGTAACAAAGATTAATACAGATACTTCAAAAGAAAGTGTAAACCCCTAATGACAGGACTATGCAGCACTTTAAAGACTAACAAGATGGTTTATTAGGTGATGAGCTTTCATGGGCCAGACCCACTTCCTCAGATCAAATTGTGGAAGAAAATTGGCATGACCATATATACCAAAGGGATACAATCAAAAAAAAGTGAACACATATAAAATTGACAGATCAGATTTTAGAACAAAGGTGGGGGGGAGGTTAGAGTCTATGAGATAATGATATTAGGGGTGATAATTGGGAAAGCTATCTTTGTAATGGGTAAGGTAGTTAGCATCTTTGTTAAGGCCCATTCGTAAAGTGTCAAATTTAAGCATGAATGACAGTTCTGAGGTTTCTCTTTGTAGTCTGGTGCTAAAGTCTCTTTGAAGTAATATACATGTAGTGAGGTCATTGAGACAATGCCCAGTTTGGCTGAAATGACAAGAAACTGTTTTTTCTTTGTGAAACTGTCTGATGTCTGATTTGTGGGCATTAATTCTTTGGTGAAGTGTCTAAGAAGTTTGTCCAATATACATAGCAGATGGACACTGTTGGCACATGATGGCATAAATTATATTTCTGGATGAACAGGAATATATGTTCTTGATCTTGTAACTGATGTGGTTAGGTCCAGTGATGGTGTCAGCAGAGTAAATATGTGGACAAAGCTGGCAATGGTGTTTGTTGCAAGGGAATGTTCCAGGGTTGGTATTAGTATGGTATGTCCTGTGGTTGTTGGTAAGAATCATCCTGAAGTTAGGTGGTTGTCTGTAGGAGACTATGGGTCTGTCTCCTATAGGCTCCGATTATAGGAGACAGACTGGGTCTGGCTGGAGCAATGGTGTGCAAGGGTGCAAGAAAACTAACAATGTGGAGAACAAATTGACCAAAGGGGTTTTTGAAACCTCAGTTCACATTTGAATCTGTTGGTGTTTTAGTCAAACTGGTCAAGTCATCCCATTTCCATTCAGCACTAAGCACCAAATGTCGTTGTCCCAAGGTGTTGGCCTTGTCAGAGGTCTCCAGGGGAGGTCAGTAAGTTGCAGCAATGGAAAAGGTGGAATATACTTCATCGAACAAAATGTGAGCTGGGAATCATAGGGAAAATCCATAGCCCCAAAAGTAGGCTGGGCTGCACTGACCAGAGGGTGTCATGAGGATAGTCTAGGGATGTCCCAATTCATCTCACCACCTTGCTGAAGTTGGTTGAAAGAGTGACTTGCAACACTGCCAGAATGTACAGGTTACATCTCTCCAAAATAGCTCTTTGAAAATAGGTCCACATCTGTTAAATTGAGTTAATCTACAAGTATTCAAGCTGCTACCAGACCGATCTGTAATATCATTGCCACAGTGTGGGTGTGTGCGTATATGCACATGTGCATGCATGCGCGCAGACACACACATACACATATTAGTCTTCACATTTATTTTTAAAGAAAGGATGTCATCTTTGGGAGTGAGGCATTTTAAACATTCTGTGGAGATTTATTAAAAACTCATTATCACAACAAGGTAATCGGGAGCCAAGTCAAATCAGATACTTGTTAATGAGTGGAGTGCAGCTTTTGAATAATAAAATTCAGTCTGGATCACCAAATGTATGGTTAAAAAAAAAAACACAGCAGGTGCTGCTACAGAAAAGGTGGGAGTTCAGGACACAGCCTGCCAAGAAATGGTAAGAAACCCCAGAAATTCACTGATTAATGTCAGTGTCTTTTTTATTTTGTGTGCCATCTCTCTGCAACTAATTTTCTCATGGGAAGTTGTAAAGTCACATTGACCTGTATGTTCAAACCAAATGGTCAGGAACAAAAGAAAAGATAAATGCATTTATTAAAGTACTTGCAAAAGTTGGTACAAGAGGAACCCTTTTGCACAGGAATAGCTTTTCCACTGCTTTTTCAAACTAAATTTCAAAAGCAAATTAAAAGGGCAAGTTACAGCCTCTGACTTGATCCAGAACTGCATGCCTTTTTCCAGGTTGGCTGAGCATATTTACAGTGCAAAGGCAGAAAGAATCATCATTCGAGGTGGTCATGACATTTCCACCAAAACAGGTTTTTGCTGGAAAATGCTGGTTTGTTGAAACCTAAACTTTTTGTGGGAAAGAGTGAGTTTTGACAACAAATTTGTCATGAAGATTTCTAGCAAGAAAAAGAGAGATCCATCCAAGAATAGCCAATAGCCCAGTACTTTGCTCATTCAACTAGAATGTGAGAGACCTACATGTAACTTCCAGCTCTCCCTGATTTGGAGCCAAAAACCTTACTTGAGGACATTGGACTTTTAGTTATTGGCCATTCTGTTGTTCCAAAAGAGGTGGGACTAAATTGTGGCCTGTCCAGATGTCTGAATTAGGAGAAGAGAACTCATGGGGCACAGGAGCTGTCAACAAAGATGCTAGAGAGGAAAGAGCCTTCCACACCATTCCCAGCCATGGGGGGAAGGGTGTTTCCATCAGTGACTCCACTCATCTGCACAGATGCAAATAATTGTGGGCACTAAAATGCAGGCTAGTGGCACAAAATCTCTTTCAACTCATTCTAATAGTGTTTCTTGCATAAAAAGATTAATCAAGAGGGCAAAGAGATGGTGGCAGAAGAGGATATGTCAGAGCACTTAGACAAACAAAAGAATTCATAACCCTTCAATTTGAAAGAATAATCTTTAAAAAGTGCTTCACTTCCTTAAAGAGTGTCTCCCAAAGACTGGTTCTCAAGCTTAATTAGCATTCTTTAGACATAAAAGACCTTAGCTGACATAGGAAACAGTAAAAGGTATGTAGCAAGTACAAATGTTATCTAAGCTAACTGTTAGGGTTGACATTTTAAATGCACAAAATTAAAGTTAGCAGAATAATACTGACTTTTCAGCTGGAATAAACAAAATACCAGCAAATGTTATGTCTTTTAACGCTGCTAAGTCGGTCTTCAGAACAGTTAAGTTCTGGTGATCTCTCTTCAGCCAGAATCCGTGTTCTGCTGCAGATGAGTATAAGGAAGAAAATCCCAGGGATATGGTTCAGGGGCTATAGGGACAGTAACACAAAGGGAGAGAGAATATGTGACTATACAAAGCCCCATTCCATAGAAGCTCTATGAGGTCAGGCAGGAACCAAGGAACAGGCACTTTCTGCAGTATGTGATCCCTCCTTATGGGGCCATGTTGTGTTTGCTAAAATACAACACAAAGATCAGGTCATGATCTCCCACATAGTGATGTGGGATGGCTATGGTGACTACCCCTTTGCTTTTTGAACTTCCTCTTTTCATCTGTGAGCCAATGGCAAGCAGGCAGACTGTGCTCTAGGCAAGAGGTTCTCAACTGTGGTCTGTGGATCACCGTGGTCTGCAGATAGTCCCTTCTAAGGTATACACCTGGGTGGACACATGCAAAAAATGAAGGGCTGTCCACCTAATTAGTGGTTCACAGACAAGGCTCCACCAGTTAGGTGCCTGAACACTGGACCCTCACAAGTAAGGTGAGATGGTGGCCCTAGGGGAGAAAGGAGGTAGATGGGAGGGGACAGCGGGGTGCAATGGGGGAAATAGGACATAGTGTGAGGGGTGGGGGAAATTTGGGACATGCAGAACTTGGGACATGCAGAGTTATAGTCAGAGAAAGAGGGGAATTTCCTCAGTTCCTGGTCTGAAGCTGCTGGGGAGAGACGGCTCTCCTTCCCAGCCTCAGCTCTATGGCAGTTGTGTAGCAGGAGAGAACCCTACTGATATTAAAATATGAGTTGCATGCTTTTATTTGTAGAACCAAAAAGCATTAATTATTTTTAAGGATTTTTTAATATAGTGCTTTTATCCACAGCACTTTACAACAGTTAGCTAAAAGTACCAAAAAATGTTTTGGAAAGAGCCATTGAGACCCTCAGCACTTTTCAACTGGTCCACACACACAAAAGTTTGAGAACAGCTGCTCTAAGGAAAAGGTTTGAAGGGGCAATGAAAGGACTCCTCTTTCTCCTTCCTCTTGAAAGAGGATGTGCTTCACACCGCAGAGCTATTGCTATGTGGGAAGGGGAATAGGCTGCACTGGTATTAGGCACTTTTATACCAACATAATTACAGGGGGGCTGAGTCAGTTAAAAATATCAATCCCCTACCTAACATAGTTATATCTGTATCAAAACTATGTATAGACGAGGTCTTATTTAAATGGGTGGACAGTCTTCGCTTAGCATGAACGGCTTATTTCTGTTTAGATTAAACTCAGTCACTCAAGTTAAACCACTGAACGTGTGTGCTGAAGACATAAACGTGCTTCCACCATTGCCATCTATCCTGAGCCACACTTTGCACAGCCACTATGTCGTTAAGTTCTATACATTTCCCATCTTCAATACTACAAAGGGATTCTTTCCACCCATTCTGCATGTTCCGCCAGCTGCCCAGAAGCATACCTGCCATGGCAGGTGCTATGGCTTCATTCTTAATGCATAGCCCATGTGTTTCCATCTTCTGTTCCTGGCAACTTTGCAAATAAGAGATGGTTAAACTCTCTGTTAAACTCTCTGTTGTCATTTGTTATACATTAATTCCACTGAATACCCAGTATTTCCCTGTGGCATTTGGTTTCAAAGACATTTAGCTGTCTGTCTGTACCTTTGTCAGATTTCCAGCTTTCATATCCATGTGCTAAGGTCGACGTAACTTCCAAGTTGAAGTTTGGTTTATAAATTGTAGATTTTCAGTTACCGAATTATATTTAAGATGGTGAATTCAGCTCCCCCTTGCCAATTGATAACATTATGTCATCAAGTCCCATGCTCCTGGCACATTACTGCCAAGACACGTGAACTGACTCATCGCTTCTTGAGTTGGGACTAATACAGAGGTCATTACTTGGGCACAACTCCCTCTTAGCCAGAGGAGCCAACAGCCTAGGCAAGATGTGTGGGCTGGCTCCATGCCCTGGAAGGGGTGAGTCCTCAGGCAGAATGGGCAGTGCTAGGGACAGCTAGTCTTCTGTGCCACATGGAGCATGGTACCCTCCCCCCCAACCCTCAGAGCTGCATGGAGCATGCAGCCCAGCACTCCAGAGGGCAATTCAAAGGGCATGGAGTTCTGGCCACTGCTGCTTCTACAGTTATAGTAGCAGCAGCAGCTAGGATAAATAAGCTAGATAAATTCATGGAGGTTAGGTCCATCAATGTATATTAGCCAGGATGGGTCGGAATGGTGTACTTAGCCTCTGTTTGTCTGGAAATGGGTGACAGGAGAGGGATCATGTGATGATTACCAGGGCTACGTCTACACTGCAGGCTTTTTGCACAAGAACGGCCATTCTTGCACAAAATCTTGCGGAGCGCCTACACTGCACACGTGTTTTTGTGCAAGTAAATTTATAGTAAAGCGTTGGAAAAAAGGGCTTCTTGCACAAGAGTTATTCCTCTCGCAACGAGGAATAAGCCCTCTTGTGCAAGAGCTCTTACGCAAGAAGGCAGTGTGGACGGGCAACAGGGGTTCTTGCACAAGAAACCCCTATGGCTAAAATGGCCATCAGAGCTTTCTTGCGCAAGAGAGCATCCACACTGCCATCGACGCTCTTGCGCAAAAGCACATCTCTTGCACAAAAGCACATGGCAGCGTAGACGCACTCTTGCGCAAGACCTTTTGCGCAAGAACTCTTGCACAAAACACTTCTTACACAAAAAGCCTGCATTGTAGACATAGCCCAGGAGTCTTGGGCCACTTTGAATCACTGGGCCCTGAGGAAACTGCCCCTTTTCCCCCTTCTCCCATCAATGGGCCTGCTCTTAGCTGACTGGGAGCTTTCTGAGAGTTAGGGGGGTTAGGATTTGTCCTGAAGAAATTGAGGAAAGGTGGAAGAACTTTACTCTAAGCAAAACACAAAGCCAAAAACCTCAGTACAAAGATTTATGAATGTGACAGTTATGAAACACACAGAAATAGCCCATGGTTCAATGTTCAAGTTCATTTTCAAGATTGTCCCTTTTGTGAAACTGCTATTGAGCATTTCTGATGCTATTAGCTGACAAATTTACTTTTGAATTTAATGATGTACCAAATCCTTTAAACAGGCAACACTAAAGTGCACTCTACAATAAGCTCTGAATAAGAGAAGCACAAAAAGTTGACAATCTGGCTTTCTGTGAAGCAGGTTTTAGCAAAGTGAAATCACATGAGCACTGCCTGTGGTTAACTACATCCACATTGTTGCCTGAATGTTTAGACTGTTTAGGTGGAATATCAGCCCCCTGCTATGTTCGACATTGCTTTTAACATTCTGTTTACCCAGATTTTACATCAAATGCTTGGATGACATTTATTTTCCTAAAAAATAAAACCTGAAAGCACAGAAAGCTGTATAAACAAAAATTTTAAAATATACAGTGTGGGTGAAAGAGGCTATTCTCCTTAAATTCTTCTTTCTGTCTTTTCAGTCTAGGAGTTAGAAATGGCAGGCAATTCCCACTACAGTGTCTTCTGTTGCTGTTATCTGGCAATAAATAAGTTTTACAGGATAATGAGCCAGTTAGCTCCTGCTTCTCCTATGTGTGAGATTAGATGCTAGGACTCAAGAGCAACACAGACCAGGTCTAGACTGGAATTTACTATTGTGGAGAGGCTGTGTGAGAGAGAGAAAGATGTATGTACCGAAGGAAATCCATTACAACTGATCTATGGGAACAAAAGTGTTCTAAACTAGTGGCCTAAGGAGGTGTTTTACAACTACCACCTAACCCACAGCACAGAATGGGTTGGACTATCTTACTCTAGCCCACTGGATCTCAATTTCTGGTATTTGTACCAATACTGCTATTCCTGACTTTTGTGCATGGGGTTCCAGGCTTTTCCTCCATGCTTTGATAATGAGCCTCAGTTGGATCCTGGTAAGCCAGAGCTCCCATTCCAGTGTGTGCAAAGACTGGGTTCTCTCAAAAGGCAGACTGATCTTGACAAACATCTCAAGATGGCTGACCAGCATCCCATGATGCTGGAGGGACTAGAGATCGGACTGTTAGAGCTCTGCACAGGGTGGGGTTCACCAGCACTCAAGGTTTCACTAATAAAACTTGCAGTGAAATATCACATGTACATTAGCTTGGTCTCTTGAACTAACTCAAACCATTAAGGGCAAACTTCCCTCCATCCAATCTGTCCCTCCAGCATTTGTATTTCCCATTTCCTACTTTAGGTTAGATGTCTTATGTGTCAGATGACCCCTCTTCACCACTCCTAGGTACTGGGGGATGGCCACTCCTCCATCAGTAGAGTTTGGGGAATATTTCAAAGTGACAGCACGAGACTGTCACCATAGTGGGGATGGAGCAGGGAAACAATCCCACTGAAAACACTGGTTCTATTGAGGTAAGATGGTCTATAACCATGAATGTAGTGCCCTATCAGCTGCATGCCAGGGATTCTTGTGCATTGCTCCTAGTAAGCATTTTCTAGGGCATGCTTGGAGTTCCAGGGCTTGCCTCACAGGCCTGGCCCTAGGGCAAGGCAAGCAAAGCAAATACCTTGGGCCTCATGCTTTCGGGGCCCCGCGCTGCTGAGTATTCACTATCCATTGGCTGGGCCCCACTCCCAACATCCTTCCTTGGGCCCCGCAAACCCTTTGGCTGGACCTGTTGCCTCACAAAGGATTATGAGGAGTTTTCTACTCCTGGATTCTGGTTGACACCCCCAGTCAGGGATAATTGAGATGGAAATCAGGATCCAATTACCTAGATACTTTAGGATGACTAAAGTGTAGATAAGATCAGAAACCACTGAAAACTCAGTAAGGAGAGAAGAAATTGCAAAATAACTCCAGTGTAAGCAGATACAGGACAGGGGAGATAAATTATTGTGCAGTAAAGACTTTTCCATGTCCACCTCTCACAATCCGCAATCAAACCTAATGCCAAAATGCTGACATAACAGTGATTGAACAGACCTTGAACATCAGAAAAGCTATAAAGATGGCAAGTGAGCCAAAAGGAGGTGAAATGACTTGCACATGATCGTAAAGGAAATCTGTGGCAGAACCAAAAATTGAATCTTTACCTTTTCCATCTCAGTTTACGATCTTAACCCCTCAGATATTTTTCTTCCAACAGCTTGCAATACTGCAATTCAAGACTGTAGTTTAGGATTTTCATGCCCATTCCAGAGAGGCAGCCTTCACGCTCTTGGAAGAGGTCAGGTAGGGAGGATTTCAGGACCCAACCCTGCTTGGGTTTCTCATTCAAAAAAATATCCTTTCCCACAAGGTATGTCACTTTCAGGGCTTCAGTCCAAGTAATACATGGGAGATATCTAGAATCTATTTCTATTTCCTTTTCCACATTAAACATCTAATTGCGTAGCTTATTTAGAAGTAATTTCAAGGTTTAATTTGAAACTTGGCACTGTCTACACAACGCCATATTTTGAAATAAAGCACTATTCCAAAACATCCCTTAATCTTTGTGGAACGAGGGTTGCAGGGACACGAGAATAGTATGCTCGTTCTTTCGAAATCTATTTAAAAATAACAGGTGCGCTCAAAAGATGCAGAATAGCTATTTCAGGATATTTTTCGGATTTCCATCTACATGTAGCCTATTGACCACAAATGCAGGCAGAGTTATGGGATCTGTGATGATAGTGAGAAGAGGATGACTGTGATTAATAATCATCTAGACACAGAACATTTTTCAATTTGATGGAAATACTGAAAAAAATGTTGTGAGTAGAACAAAAATAGAATTTTTACAGCAAATTGAAAAGTTAAAAAAAAATCATTCCAGGCTGACCATATTATTTCTTTTAACCTAAAGCAAAACATTTTGTTTCACTTTGAGCATTTTTAATATTTTAAATTAAAAAAAAAAGGTAAAGCAAACTATAAATCTAAAGTTGTTTAGAATCCAAAAATCTAATATTTCATTTAGAAAATGTCAAAATGCGTGTTGGCCAAGGGGGGGAGTGGAAGAACCAATCAAAATAGACTGCTGAAATTTGAATTGGATATAGATACTTTGCCTGCTTCTTTGTGGGGGAGAGTTAAATCAGGAGTTGAGAGACAAAGAATGATTTAAACCCAGGCAGGATTACCTTGCCTCCAAGGAATTCGGGGCATGGAAGTGGACTGAATCAAGAAAAGATTGGGAGTCAGTAAAGGGGAAAAGTGAATCTAGACATGATCTGAGTATTTTCTTTATTTTGTGGTTTGGTTTGAACTGCTCTGTGTAAATCTATGCTTCCCCTCCCCATTTACCATCTAAGCATTGTTCCCAGAGATTTTTTTTCTGTGTTTTAATTTATTTTCCATAGTTGCTTTGTAACATCTACCAACCAAGTATGCTTTATCAATTATATCTTTTGTTTTGTAATAAAAACCATTTTTAAGGTGATTATTTGATTCTCGTGTCCTGGAAGATACAGTAGGTCTGTCTGTCTGCGTGCATCTAGACACAGAACATTTTTCAATTTGATGGAAACACTGAAAAAAATGTTGTGAATAGAACAAAAATAGAATTTTTACAGCAAATTGAAAAGTTAACAAAAAATCATTCCAGACTGACCGTATCATTTCTTTTAACCTAAAGCAAAACATTTTGTTTCACTTTGAGCATTTTTAATATTTTAAATGTAAAAAAAAAAGGTAAAGCATGCCTCAGACTGAGAAGTCAGCTACCAGAGACTGCAGCTTGGTTTTTTTATTTTATTTTTTCAAGCTCTCTTGTGGTAGAAGGAAGGAAGTCCAACTGTTTTCTTCCTGGGTTCAAGAAGAAAGGCGATTGTTTCACTTGGTGGTGGCAGCTTTTTTTGTTTATTTCTCAGAGCCAGTGTGTCTGTGACTCTGGGGGGGAGCATTTTGTAAGCAGAGCCTGAAGAGGCAAGGTATTTAAAGTCTTTGCTGGCCCCCACCTTCTGCACTTGGAGTGCCAGAGTGGTGATCAGCCTTGACAAAAGTAAATGGGACATAGCCAGCATGACCTTTAGGCAAATTCAGGGTATTCCTCTGTTACAGAATCTATTTCTATTTCCTTTTCCACATTAAACATTGATGTTCCTATTGAAACATCATTTGGAAGGAAAATTAAAAATCACCTGCTAAAATCTTCCTTGCAAGACACAGGAATAAAAAATCAAGAGATGTACGCTGTTCTTCAGAACAAAAAGAAAGATGTTAGCATGTTCCTAGTAAGGACACAGAGTTGTGTTTAGTTTTTGGGGGTTGTTTTTGTTTTTCAATATTCAGACACGCCCAACAAAAGGTATATTAAAAGCAAATTGTCTTGTTATTTAACAGCAGCTATTGCTGAGGTAAAAATATAGTAAAGTTTCCTCTGGTAGCTAGGCAACAGACAAAAATGCCACTTATTTGAATTGCTGTTTCTTCTACTATTTTTAAATGCTTCTGTAGAGATTCTTACTCTCCATACTTCTCAAACAGTAGAAAAAGCAGCTGTTTATAATATAGATAAATTGTTTAATGTACTGTTTTATCCATGAGGCAAATCAGACATCAAAATAAATGTCAAAATAGTTACAACTGGTCATTAATGATTTTGATCTTCCTGTAAGTGTTTCAGTTGATTATGTAACACAAGCAAATGTCCTCTGCTGACATCGACAGTTGTCACAAATATGGACTATATGAAGCATGAAATCAGTACATTTCCATTTTTCCAAAGAATGCAAATGTTGTCTCAGTCATGTGTATCTTCCTAAAGACTTTTTAGATTAAGCACATAGTAGTAATATAGTATTTGTCACTTCCAAACTGAAATGTTCTTTCCAGAGCTGCATGTATTACCCCTCTAATAGATGGTTTCATTATGGTGAAAATCTAGTAGAAAACACTCAGAGCTATAGTCTGACTGGAAAACACTCAGAGCTATAGTCTGGCTCCCTTTTTTCAAAATCAGAATGAAAAGCAGCTGAATAGAGCTCTTCTCTCTAATTTCTGTGAAATCTGACTGCTTGATTTCTGACTTACCATCTGTAAATAAGATGGAAAGTTGGCTGTTTGGGGCTAGGAGCACTGAAAAATGATCTGGCAAACTACCTGCATCAACATGCACAAAATTCTACCCACAAGCAGAAGAAAAATTGATGACATTTCATATTGTAACACATCCACGAGCACCAAGAATTTGGATTTTCACTTCTCCTTCAAACTATCAGGCCTTTGCTATTTGTGTTAGAGAGGTATTATTGTTAGCAGAACAGTAACTCTTACATACAGTAGAGCAGCTCTGATATCATCCTTTAGAGGGGAGTGGTGTGTACACCACTAGCCAGTTCATTACAATACTGTAAGGCAAACTATAGGTGAAATCTTAGCTCTTTTAAGACATTAGCAAAACTCCTGTTAACATCACTGGGGCCAGGATATTGCCCCAGGAGAGCCTTTCTAAATTATGTCAGTCTGTCCCTGGTGTATGTGGACTGTAGCACTGCATAGACTTGCTGTCCTGCCCTACCTCCATCTTACAAAAGGATCCAGGGGAAACAATCTTCCACCAAACCTAGAGCAGAGGTTGTGGGGGAATTATCCCACAACCAGAACCAGTGCTACTAGGTCCTCTTTATGCTGCTCCACCTCTTGTTTGCAGTGTGAAGGGGCCAAAGTGAGTATTAAAGTCTCACCAGTGTATTTAGGATGCGATCCAGCATTACTAAAATCAGAGGAAGAAGGAGGGAGTTATGCCAGTGCATAAAAAATAGACATTAGAACTCCCCAGTCTGGACATTGAGGGCTCACCCCAGGCTGCCTTTCTTGAGTAAGTATCTTCTTCAATACCTTCTCCTGACAGCACAGGGTTGGTCAAATGCCAGCCTCTGTCTATTGGACCCTGCAAACTAATTAATTAATGTTTGTAAAGCACTTCATAGTTGGAAGGCACTATTATAAGTAATTGGTATTATCTCATAATTACCCTATTACATCTAAATTAAACGCATACTTGGGCATACTTTAGTCACATAATTAAAATGTCACCCAAAACATTTCAGATGTAAATGTGTGAGTTTATGCTGAGGGGCAGCAACTTTAATTTGTGCATGTACGCTGGCGGACAGTACTCCTATCAGAGAGAAAGCCACAGTTTCCTCAGTGCATAAATGTACTTCCTTGAGCACCAAGTGTGCAGATTATCTTGCTCTAGTTCTCTTTCTCCTTTAACATTTGGGGGAGGGGACAATGTAAGGACTATCTCACTTTCCTGCTTGCTTTTGAATTCCTCTGTGTCCCACATGTAGTGTGAGAGAACAATGATGCAGGGCAACATCTTGTCCCAAACATAGGTCCTTCAGGGTCACATTTTATCAGTGATCAGAGTGTTATGCTATATGACTCATGAACTGATATAAATTAGGATTGTTCAAGAGCTTTATTGGGATAAGAACTTTGTCTATTCCCTCAGAAGGCAAAGAGTAAATTGTCATCTAATAATTATGCAGATGGCAAGCTATGATTGCTGCTTCCTCACCAGCCTTAACTATGCATGCCACTTGTTTGGATCAGTATTACCAACCCCAAGCATTTAAAAATCACAAATTTGACTTAAAAATCATGAATTTGACTTAAAAATCATAAGATTTTTATTTATTAAAAAAGTATATTAAATGTGGGTTCTTTATGGTTTCTGAGCCTTTAGGTCATACACAGTTCATGTTTTCAAGCTTTTCTCCATAAGCGTGGGAGCTAGAACATTTTTGTAATGAAATGCAAGATTCTCATATAATCACTTGATTCTAGCCTCCGGGGCTTTAAGAAAACCATGGTACACCACAAGACTTCTGATAACATCATGGTATTTGGTAACTTTGTTATACTAAACATGCTATTACTTGTCCTCGATCACTGCTCTAGCCTGTTGTTTGTTCCACCTCCATTTGGGGAAAAGGAATATTGGATATATATTAGTACAGTGCCTATCAGAATGGATATCCCAACCTGGTTCAGGCCTTTATGCATTCTCTCTGGAATCCCTTGAATTGAGTAAGATTTCCCCTCGGACGCCTATAATGCTACATCTAGACTGCAGGCTTCTTTCTGAAGAAGCTTTTCTGGAAGAGATCTTCCAAAAAAACTTCTTCCAAAAGAGAACGACCACACTGCCAAAGAGCATCGAAAAAGCGATCTGCTTTTTCAAAAGAGAGTGTCCACACTGAATGAACGCTATCTCGCATTTAAGCTGTGATTACTATGGACGGAGTGACCGCCATGGCACCTGTGCTTTTTCCTCTTTCCTCTTCTTTCCTAAAGAACTCCCTCTTCCCCGTCCACACACGCCTTTTTCCGAAAGAGCTCTTTCAGAAAAAGGCTTCTTCCTCATAGAAAGAGGATTACTAATGCCGGAAAAAACCCTTGGTTCTTTCGATTTTCTTTTGAAAGAATGCGAGATTTGGGGGTGATGACCTAAGGCAGAGGGAGTGATGACCTGGGACAGGGAATTAGGAAGTGGGACAAGCTGAGGTGCACGATGCAGGAGATGAGGTGCTGGACGCAGGCTTTGGCTGAGAGTCACTTACCTTTGGCAGCTCCAAGCCAGCAGTCCAACAGGGTCTCTGAGGCAGGCTCCCTCCTGCAGCAGCCCCAGCCACATAGGTTCCCTCCATGTTCTGCTCAGGACCATGCATCCCTGGGGGGCAAAAGATTTTGCATGTTCTCCTCCACCCCCAGGCCAATTGAGTCCTGGGGGTGGGGAAGCATGCGAAGTCTCTCACCCCCTACCACGATCACGTGGCACCTAGAGGGAACTGCCAGCTACTTTGAATAGCTGGCAGCTCCCTCTACACGCCATGCACCTCTGGCATGGAAGGGAGGTGAGAGGAGGAGATTTTGCATGCTCTTCTGCACCCCAAGCCAATCATCGCAGCTGGGGGCAAGGGAGCACTCAAAGTCTCTCATTCCCTGCCAGGGGCATGTGGTGCATAGATGGAACTGCAATGATTGGCCTGGGAGTAAGGGAACGTGCAAAATCTTCTCCCCTCCCTCCGCTGCCAGGGGCACGCAGCATGTAAGGGAACTGCCAGCCATTTTGAACAGATTACAACTTCATCTACAAACTAGATGCCCAGAAGGGGCAGGGCCTCAAGCAGAAGGGGTGGGGTTAGGGGCTAGCCTCCCCAAGCCAGCCCTCAGCACTTCCCAGATCACACCACACAGGGCACGGCTGCTGCTACCACTGCCATTGTGGTAGCAACAGTGGCAGCCCAGAACTCCAGGCCGTGGGGCATCTGTCCCCTTTGGCCCTCCCTCTCTCCCCACTGATGGCCCTGCTCCACAACAACACTCAGCCTCAGCCTTGCTCTCACCATTTCTTTAGACCACACTGTGTTTTTGTTTGGTGTGCGCTGACTGAGTGCAGGCTTGAGCTCCACTCAGTGCATATCCCAGCAATTGGGGAGAGTGACAGGAGTGATTTTTCTATGTGAACTGATGCTCTGGAGGTGACTGTGTCTGGAACATTCTATGTCACAGAGTTCAGAAATCCTGTCAGATGAAGTTAGAGCTAGAGAATGAAGTGAGGCTGGATGTTGCCTGTGAATCATGGCCCCGTCTCACTGCGCTAACTCAGCTTTGTTGTAGGGTCTTTAGAATTGGGAGGTGGAAAGTGGGAATGTTGTAACAGTGTTTATCACCAAATTAAAATGTCAATTAATCTTTAATAGTTATTAAGCACAAGAGCATGACTGGCTGATTGGAGTTTGTAATACATAACAATTAGAAGTGAAAGTGGCAAAGACCTCCCATCTTGTCATATACCTCCTCCTTCAGTGCATTTTGAGGGTAACCAGATGCACCCCCGTTGTCCATATCCAAAAGTTTCATTTGGGCAGTAATATTTGAAGTGTTACTGGACTCATCGTTTAACTGACTCTCCAGTTTAGGAACAATGAGGGTCATAGTGAGTAAATGGCTAATTTAGATGAGATTTAAAACAATTTAACAATAAAGTAACTGCTTCGGGACCACTGATTAACTTTACTTTTTCATCCATTTTGTAGGTAGACTCCCTTCTCTTTCCTCCCCTCCCCCAACCTCTCTTTCTTCTTGGATAGTTTGATCCATCAGGGGCAGAACCAGCAGCAGCAGAAATTAGGTCAGCAGCTCCAGCATAAAGATGACAAGATGCTGATGCTTCACTGTAGCAAAAACTGCTAGAGTAAAATTGGGGTAGGAGTAAGGAGAAGAACACCTGTGTCCATTCTCAGGTATTGCTTAGTCAGCAAGGGTGGGGAAAGCTTCCCTCTTCTAATAAATGGAACAATCATGGGGCAAGAGAAACCTGGCCAAGAGGGAGGAAATAGGTAAGGACAGCTAGGTAGTACCCTGCTGACAGAGAAACTATAAGGCCACTGATCTCCATCTTATGGAGCATTGCCTGCCCTCTAGCACATATTGCAGTAGCTGCCAGCTGATTTCTGTTCTCATCCTGGTACCTGCCTCCAGCCCTCTGTTAGAATGAAACATCCTCCCCTTCTTCCCACAGATAAGAGAGGTGGCTGGTAGAAAAGGAGCTGGGATTTCCTTCCTGACAGCAGATCAAAGGCCACTCAGGAAAGAGCACAGGTGTCACAGCAGCTGCTATAGTATCTGAGTTTTCTCAGTGACTGAGCAGCTTCACTGACTGTCAGCCACCATCCCTTTGCCTCCAACAAAACCTGTTGCTCCTCCACCACAATTTTCCATTTATTTGGCTGGTATAGAGGGAGAAAAGCCTATTGAGAATCTATGGGTCAAGTTTAGAGGTGTAAGCAACAGCAGTGATATTGGTGTCTGCTACAGGCCGCCAAATCAGGTGGATGAGGTAGATGAGGCTTTCTTCAGACAACGGAGAGAAGCTTCCAGATCACAGGCCCTGGTTCTTATGGGGGACTTTAATCACCCTGACATCTGTTGGCAGACCAATACAGCAGTACACAGACAATCCAGGAAGTTTTTGGAGAATGTTGGGGATAACTTCTTGGTACAAGTGCTGCAGGATCTGACCAGAGGCTGTGCGCAGCTTAACCTGCTGCTCACAAACAGGGAGGAGCTAACAGGGGAAGTAGAGGTGGGTGACAGCCTGGGAAGCAGTGATCACGAGATGGTAGATTTCAGGATCTTGACCAAAGGAAGAAAAGAGAGTAGTAAAATACACACCTTGAACTTCAGAAAAGCAGACTTTGACTCGCTCAGAGACCTGATGGGCAGAATCCACTGGGATGCTAACATGAAGGGGAAAGGAGCCCAGGAGAGCTGGCAGTATTTTAAAGAAGCCCTTATTGAAGGCACAGAAAGAAACCATTCCAATGCATAGCAAGAGAAGCAAATATGGTAGGAGACCGGATTGGCTCACCGGGGAAATCCTTGGTGAACTTAAGCACAAAAAGAGAGCTTACAAAAAGTAGAAACTTGGACAGATGACTAGGGAGGGGTATAAATGTATAGCTTGAGAATGCAGGGGAGTTATCAGGAAGGCAAAAGCGCAATTGGAATTGCAACTCGCAAGGGATGTGAAGGATAACAAGAAAGGTGTCTACAGGCATGTTAGCAAGAAGAAGGTGATCAGAGAGGGTGTGGGGCCCCTACTGGATGAGAGCGGTAACCTAGTGACAGATGATGTGAGGAAAGCTGAAGTACTTAATGCTTTCTTTGCCTCTGTCTTCACGGACAAGGTCAGCTCCCAGACTAATGCACTCAGTGATGCAATATGGGATGAAGGGGGACAGCCCTTGTTGGGGAAAGAATAGGTTAGGAACTATTTAGAAAAGCTAAACGTACATAAAGCCATGGGTCTGGACTTAATACATCCGAGGGTACTGAGGGAGTTGGCAAATGTCATTGAGGAGACTTTGGCCATTATCTTTGAAAAGTCGTGGAGCTCAGGAGAGATCCTGGATGATTGGAAAAAGGCAGAGGTAGTGCCCATCTAAGAAAGGGAAGAAGGACGATCCAGGGAACTATAGGCCGGTCAGTCTTACCTCAGTCCCTGGAAAAATCATGGAGGGGATCCTCAAGGAATCCATTTTGAAGCACTTGGAAGAGGGGAAGGTGATCAGGAATAGTCAGCATGGATTCATGAAGGGCAAGTCGTGCCTGACCAATCTGATTAGCTTCTATGATGAGGTAACTGGCTCTGTGGATATGGGGAAGTCAGTGGATGTGATATAGCTTGACGTTAGCAAGGCTTTTGATATGATCTCCCACAATATTCTTGCCAGCAAGTTAAGGGAATGTGGATTGGATAAATGGACGGTAAGATGGATAGAAAGCTGTCTGGAAGGTCGGGCTCAGCGGCTAGTGATCAATGGCTTGATGTCAGGATGGCGGTCGGTTTCTAGCAGAGTACCCCAAGGTTCGGTTCTGGGACCAGTTTTGTTCAACATCTTTATTAATGACCTGGATGAGGGGATGGATTGCACCCTCAGCAAGTTTGCAGATGACACTAAGCTGGGGGGAGAGGTAGACACACTGGAGGGAAGGGATAGAGTCCAGAGTGACTTAGACAAATTGGAGGATTGGGCCACAAGAAATCTGATGAGGTTCAACAAGGACAAGTATAGAGTCCTGCACTTAGGACGGAAGAATCCCAAGCATTGTTGCAGGCTGGGGACCAACTGGTTAAGTAGCAGTTCTGTAGAAAAGGACCTGGGGGTTACAGTGGATGAGAAGCTGGACATGAGTCAACAGTGTGCCCTTGTAGCCAAGAAGGCTAATGGCCTACTAGGTTGCATTAAGAGGAGCATTGTCAGTCAATCCAGAGATGTGATTATTCCTCTTTACTCGGCTCTGGTGAGGCCACATCTGGAGTATTGTGTCCAGTTCTGGGCCCCCAATTACAGGAAGGATGTGGATGCATTGGAGAGGGTCCAGCGGAGGGCAACCAAAATGATTAGGGGACTGGAGCATATGACCTACGAGGAGAGGCTGAGGGAGTTGGGTCTATTTAGTCTGCAGAAGTGAAGAGTGAGGGGGGATTTGATAGCAGCCTTCAACTTCCTGAAGGAAGGTTCCAAAGAGGCTGGAGAGAGGCTGTTTACAGTAGTGATGGATGGCAGAACAAGGAGCAATGGTCCCAAGTTGCAGTGGGCGAAGTCCAGGTTGGATATTAAGAAAAACTATTTCACGAGGAGGGTGGTGAAGCATTGGAATGGGTTACCTAGGGAAGTAGTGGAGTCTCCATCCCTAGAGGTGTTTAAGTCCAGCTTGACAAAGCCCTGACTGGGTTGATTTAATTGGGATTGGTCCTGCCTTGGGCAGGGGGCTGGACTTGATGGCCTTCTAAGGTCTCTTCCAGCTCTATGATTCTGTGATTCTAACCACGTGCTTTTCTGGTCCCATCCTCTGCTACTCTTATTCTGAAATCTTTGGAACAAGGGATAGTGTTTCTACATGAGAAAGGGAATTTGTTGTAGATGTTCCTGCTTCAAAACATATCCAGACTACAATAAAAATATTTTTTTAAGATGGCCAAGGTTCGTGATTTATTCATTGTGCTTCTCACTCTGGAAAACAGAGCTACTGAGCACTGCAGTTCTTTAAGGCTCTGATCCTGCAATTACCTCCATGTATACTGACTCCTCTGCCCGCAGGGAACAGCTACACTGCAGGGCAAATGTCAAATTAAGATACGCAACTTCAGCTACGTCAATTGTGTTGCTGAAGCTGAAATAGCTTAATTCATTCAGCTTTTGGTGCTGTCTATACAACAGGAAGTTAAAGGCAGAACACTCTTCCTTCGACTTCCCTTACTCCTTGTGAAATGAGGATTACAGAAGTCAGAGTAAGAAGTCCTCCTGCTCGAAATTATTTCAAAATAATGGCTTGAAGTGTAGACACACACTTTGTTATTTCGAAATAACAGCAGTTATTCTGAAATAATGCTGCTGTGGGACCCATGGAGTACCACTGAAGTCAGTGTGAGTCTGTGTGAGCCTAAGGTGGTGCCCAAGCAGAGCCTGTTGCAGGTTCAGGGCCTTTGGACCTGAGCCAGAGCCCACTGTAGTAGATTTACTTTTCCATTACTTTACTTTTTCCATTTACTTCAATGGGTTTTGCAGAAGGTCATAAATGAGCTCAGTTTTTCTGTATTTCATCCTAAAATGCTTTATCTTTGAAAGTAATTGAACTGCCTTATTTGTAAAATGCAAAGTTCTAAGCTTTCAAAAATCGTGTTACCCATACCGTTTTTGTTTATTTTCCCATTGAACAAAATATTATGAACTAGAATATAATGTCCCTTCTGAATATTTATTCTCCTGGCTCATGTTGAGACATTGCAGGTTAGTTGAGAGTTAAAAACATTGCTTGTAAAATATTCTTCTTAATCTCTCTCTTATTTCTAGGTATTTCCGCACAATATACTTAGGTATCCGCAGTCGGCAGAGTGGAGAGAACGACAGATGGCGGTTTTATTGGAAAATGGTATATGAGTATGCGGATGTGAGTATGCTACACTTGCTAGCCACGTTTCTGGAAAGTGCACCACAGCTGGTCCTGCAGCTCTGTATTGTTGTTCAGACTCGTACTCTACAGGCTCTCCAAGGTAAGGGGTCATTTCAGGTAATTTCATCATTTTAGGAGGATGTCATTTATGGACATACATGCTCTGTTGTTTCAAGACACTGTGTATGTTGAAAAAATGACTTATATTGTTGTTTTAACAATTACTGTGTCAAAAACACACTATTTACTTCAGCACTTTTTGTCACTCCTAGTTAATGGTAGTTACTATTCTGTTTTGCCCAATCTACGCCCTTCTAATTGAAACAAGGATAACATAATATTTACCAGAGGTGTTTTTACCAGGTAAAATCATGGTTTTCATTGCCCCAAGAAACACTAGTTAGTCCTAGTTAAGCCATTTTCAGTTTTAAAACTGATTTGTTAATATACACCACATTATATTTAATTTTAGTTACATATTTAAATTGTGTTTACATAAGGCAGTAGATTTGCAGATTAATTCAGGGTTGTACAAATATAAAGTAAAACTGCAGTAGGTACAGTATTAATATACATAATTCTAATACTGAATATCAGACTTGTCTATGCATTTTGATTCAGTGTCTTCTAAAGGAAGTTTTATATCTCATGGCGCATTTGCTTATTTTCAATATTATATAAACAAGTCAAAGCATTTGCTTATATAAAACAACAGTAATAAAGACATATAGTCTTGAAGCATTAAGCAATTAGAAACATACAGGGTTATGAATAACCAGTTCAGGTCCTTTTGGTCATGCATCATTCTGTCGAGAGGACCAACTCTGATGTAGTAGCTAGACTGACCCTACTCCTAAGTTTTGAATGGATGTATCCAAAGTTTGAAAAAAAATTGATCTGTGCTTCCTGAACTTGTTGGACCCTGAAGCAATTATTTTACCCAGTTTAAACCCAGGTTAAGATGGTATTTACCAGCACCATGTCTTCAAGCAGTTTTTCCTTTCAAATTTTCAACCATAAATAATAAGATGTACTCATGATTATCTACTTGAGGGAAGAAAATCCGCACTAGTTTCCTTCTCTTTCCATCTTTAATGGCATAGCTGAAAGCAAAGATCTTGGAAAGTTGTCAAACGTCTTATGAAATGTTTGGCTATTGGTAGTCAGCCAGGTGTTCTTGAAGTAGTATGTTAGACTGATGGGTTTTGCAAATAGACCAAGTCCTTGAAGCTTGATGCTTAGTTCTGACAAAGGTTTGATTTTTGTTTCATTACTTTAAAATAATAAATGCAAACATGCCTCCTAGATGAAAGCCTTCTCTGTGGATAGGTAATACCATGATCAAGGCCCAATAGCAATGAAAATAGTCTTTTCTACAATGTTTATTTCTCTTTTTACCTTGTTCTTAGTTTTTCTTTCTTACTATACCACTGTTGTGCCTTATTGTTTCACTACTGTGTAAGGCATGCCAGGGCAGGGCATCTTGGGATCCTGGGGGACCAGTGAACACAGAGTACATGGAGAAGGAAGAAACGATAGGTGACATACTCAGAGTACAATCTAAATGGCTGTGTCACTGCTTTATTGTAAAAACAATCACTCCTAATCTGCCCATACACAGCCTCTAGCATGTAAATTACTCCCAGTTAGAGTGTATGAGTGCTGCATCCTGCCACTCTTGAATTACAGTGCAGAGCGACACCAGCAAACCCCCCATTCCAGAGTTTCCTCATCACTGAAAACAGAAATGTACATCTTGTAATTCCCCACCTCTCTCCTGTACAATGCAAGCTCATATGAAGTCTGTCATTTTATTAATAAACACTCTGGTTTATTAGCTGATTTTTTTTTCCATTTAGGAACTGTCCGCTAGCCCAAAACTATTTCCTTTTTTCTTCACATTTTATGGACACCATGAGGAATAATTTGGAAAATCTGCTCTCTCTTCTTACAGTTCTTTCCCTTCTTCCAGAAACATTTCCAGTTGAAGTTCATGAGACCTAGGGAAAAAGTCTGTGAGAGAAATTTAGTTAGAGAAATATGGGCAGAATATTGTACCATTGCTGTATATTGCATATCTTCATAAATCATTAATATAGAGGGATCCTCACCTTCATTTTGGTGTAGTCATAGATGTGTCTGTGAGAAATGTGATTGGTGGGGAGACATTCGACCTGTGAAGTACTCTGTAAATGCTTTTTAATTAAAATATCTGAAATGCTTCAGTTCAGCAAAGAAGGTTCCTGAGGCCTGCAATCAACAAGCTGTGTGAATTTTATGATGATACACCTTCTGATGTCTGATACGTAACTATGCACTTCTGCATGGAAGGCTGACAACAGATTCTGATCTCCCATTCAACCTTTTTCTCCCATCTGCCCAGGAAAAAGGTCCCATAAAAAAAAACTAAGAAAATTAAGCAAGACTTAAAACAACCTTAAAAATTGTAGTCCCTTGTTGAAAGCTGATGCAATGCTCATACACTGCCAGCTATGAAATTCCTTCCTCTGTTCTCTTTACTTATTAAATAAATAAGTTAAGGTAATGAATTGTGCTGTAGGCTGACAGACTTACTATAGAGCTGCGTAAGTAAAGCATAATTTCTCAGCAGTGCTCTAAAAGAGCTGGCTTTTATTTTTTTTATTCCTGATCATCACCAAAATGGCTTGTTCGTTGGCTAGTTGTTCAGAGATCTTGTTGCCTCTTTTACAGGTTTCTAACAGGGGTCAATATATACAGTTGTTTTTCTTTAGAAGATTGATGCTTTGATTTGTTAGTAGTCAATTTGTCACTTGTCCCTAAAGGCTTCTAATTATCTTGAAGATGGATAGAGTGTCAAAGCCCTCGCTCAGAGCTTGTCAGGGTACACTTTGGCCATGAACCACAAATTTGTGATAAGAAGTGAGTGACACTGGAAATTCTTTGGCACATAAACAGGGTATTTTTACAATCAAGACATTAATAGCCACAAGAAAAGCTGTTGAATATTTTTTTACACTTGTTTTTACAAGCTACAAAAATAAGGCATTAAACTCAGATTGCAGAACTGAGATATGGATTATTTTAAAGTACAGTATGCCAGGCAGGCAAGTGCAAAACATTATGATCGACATGAGTATAATTTACCTGTTTTTGTAGTGATTGTGTTATACAAATTATTGGTTCTTTTTGTCCTTTAAGATGCTGCTTCCTCATAATCAGAGTCTACCACACATTTTCTTTTTTTTAATTGTTAAACTGTTTTTATTAGGAGAAACAATTTGGAACAATATAGCTGGCATAGAAAAAATGAAAGCAAGAAAAAGAGCATACAAAATTGCAAATAACAAGGTCTGAACAAACTAACTCTGAATCTTTACACTCTAAAATGACCATCCATTTCAAATGCCAAGAGGATTAAATTTCTAGATCACTTAACACTAGCACTTATATGGGGCACTAGGGTGAATTAAAGAGTGAGAGATGAATTTGAAGTAAGAATTGTATGCCACAGTGACTATTACAACAAAAAGTGGGCAGTTGTGATAACATGTGCTAGAGAGTGGTATTTTCCTTATATTTTGGAATCCAGTGATCTGAGTAATGATGTAACAGCACAGATGTTCTGATTTAGATATATAATATAGTATTTGTGATACTTGGCCATTTATGTGTTTGTGGGTGTGTATGTGTTTGGTCTAGAAACTATTTCCATCCCAATTTCTAAATCTTGTTTTGTCCCACAATGTAGGGGGTGGCTTTGGTGTGGAAGCTTTCTGGTGTGAAATCAATGAATATGTCCTCCATCACAGCAGTAACCACTAGCTGTGTTGTCAGAAACATACTTGCTGATGGGATTTGGTCCTCCCTTTAGCCACAGATGAGATGCAAGTTCCGTCATGCAAACTTGATCCCAGAACAGAGGCCAGCCAGTCCTAGAGAGCTGCCACTTTCTGTGGCTCATCTGAACTAATGTGTGTGATTTCAGTTCCGAAATGTTTTCATTGGAAAATCTTGTTGGAATGGACGTGTTCCCTTGTAAACATTTAAATGAAACTTCCACTAAAAACGTTTCAAACCAGGAACTCTGAAGCTGTCAATGTGTTGCACAGCTGCGCCCCTCCCCCCCCCAATGGCAACAAGTGTAAAACTCATATCCTCTTGCTCCAGCCACACGGGCCATTCATATTTGAGCTGAAGGGCTATTTCAGTTCGTCGTTAACAGTATAGGGCTGATGGCATATAATTGAAAGGTCTTGATTTTATGCAGTAGAAGGAAGTTGTATACATACACCCTAGCTAGGTCATCAAATACTTCCTACTTCAAGTTCAGCCTAGACCAGTGTTTAAGTTGCTAACAGGCCTCTCTGCTTTGTTTATCTACAGATTCCACAGCCACAGAGCCTCGTGACTCCGATTGGCTCTGGTTTGCCGTTTCCCACAAACCAGACCTGGAAACAGTGAACCGGAACCGATAGGAGTCACAAGGCTCTGTGGCTATGGAGCCTTTAGATAAACAAAGCAGAGTGGCCCGTTAGTAGCTTTCTCAAAGTGGGCCTGGAGCCCTGCCTATACCCTCTGTCATCCAAAACTCTCTCTACATAGGGTAACAAATCTGTAGTCTGTTAAATCATTCCAAGATTTAATCACTCTGCTGCACAATGTGGCCACTTGAACCATGGGGCAATGGGTACAGAGTTCAGAGCTTCCTTCTTTAGGGTCACAGGCCACCTCCCCATGCTGTGCCTCACATACAAAGCTGGACATCCAGAAGTTTGAGTTAGGAGGCTCAGTACTATTCTTTCTATAGATTGTTTTTCCTTTGCACCCCTCAAAGCAGTATTTTATAATTCTATTTCCTGTGTATAGCATTGAGCACCTTTATAGCACTCAATAAATTTAAAACTATCTGATTAAAATCCTGTGGAATTTCACATGCAGTTATGTGGACATGAGATTCAGCACTTGGGCTCTGGGCAGGCTGCCATGTCCTCCTCAGCATTGTAAAGGTTGCAGAGAAACAGTTTAGCTTTACAGGCAGAGGAAGACAAAAAGAGTGCAAACCAGAGTTGTAAATTTCCCTCAAACCATCTGATGCAGATTTTCAGTATTTGTGGCTGTGGACAAAGATGGTAATTGGTGGAATAAATGTGTCATTAGCACTTAGTTTGGGATGATCTGCATGCCTCCTTTGTGTCTATCTAGACGTTATCTCCCATTCCTGATAATAGAACTACTGTCACCACACACTCATGTGAACAAGCAAGTGAGCAAGCACATATGATGAATAAGGCTATGATTTTGGCATGCGTATTTGTATGAAAAGTCATAGAAAGGATGCAGGCAATAAACAATAAATCACAAGTTTATTGGAGACAAAGCCCCATCACCCAGGACTGACACTCAAGTGGAGCTGCCTCTGTACTGTCCTTCAGTAACAAATAGGAGGGGTTCTATTTCTATCTCTAGTTTTTACTGACCTTGTGCCTGTGTCACTATTCCAGAGATTCTGCTAGTTTGTGTTAAGCCCCTTTCAGGCGACCACACAGTCAGATAAAAGTAGAGAGGTTTATCAGCATGAGTTTTGAATGGTCACAGTACTTAATGGGGCAAAGCCAGGACTCAATGGTATAGACCATTCCAAAGGAATGTCCATATAAACCAGCCAGTCACAACTAGAGCTTGACTTGGTTTGAGGTAAAAATCCTCACAACATGTTGCCATCAAAATGGCTGACCAAATTCCTGTCAGGATCTCGACAAAGTCAAGAGCTGGTTAGACTTTCATCATAAGATGCTGATTTGTTAAAAACAAAATGTTTTCCAGAAACATTAGTGCCAATGAACTTTTGCCAAACAAAACCTGCCTGATTTTCTGCTAGTTCACCTTCTGGGCTGCCAGGGAACACAAGCTTCCAGGGTGCACAGCTCCAGAGCAGCCCTGCCATTTGATCTGCCCTGGGTTTGGAGACAGGGGTGCCCTGGGCTTCCAGACTTTCTGCTGCAGTCACCTACAGCTACCTCACATTGGCTGGCCAATGTCAGCTGACTTGGGCTCACAGCTCTTGGGCTGCAAGCCTGTAAAACTGCTGTGTAGATACTGATGTTTAGGCTGTCGCCTGAGCTCTGGGACCCCCACAATAGGGAGAAAATCCCCAGTGAGGCTGAACACAAAAGTCTATATTGCAGGTTTACAGGCCCATGGCTCGAGTCCCATGAGCCTAAGTCAGTTGACTACAGTTGGAGCCAGTGCTCTCAGGGTTTCCTTCTCCACAATGAGAGATTCCCCAAGCTGCCTCTGATGCCATAGAAGCAGACTGAGGAGTCCCCAGGAGTCAGGACACCCAGCTGCTTCCTTTCATTTTGAAAAAAAATCAAATGAAAATTGTTTTTTTCTAACACATTATTTGAAGTTACGTTAGATCAGAAATTATAACATTTTTAGGGCTCATTCTGAACTGAAACCTTTTTAAAAAATGTCAGAAATCCTTGCAGAATAAAAATTCTGAATTTTGTCCTGCTCTGTTTATAACACATCATCATGTAATCTGTGCATATGTTAATTTTTTAAAGTATGGTGTGCTAGACAGGCAAGGGCAAAGCATTATGATCAACCTGAGTGTAATTTACCTGTTTTTGTAGTGTGTCTGTTACACCATACAGATCTGTGGCTCTTTTTCTTCTATCTACCACACATTTTTTTTATTGATAAGATGTCTTTATTAGAAAAAACAATTTGGAACTATATAGCTGTGATAGAAAAAGAGAAAGCAAGAAAAAAAAATAGCATTAAATTTGTTTGGAGAATTTCACACAGATTTTGTTAGTACTATATTTCTTGCCTTTGCTTCTGGGCACCGCAGCCAAATTTTCAAAGACAAATACCTAAAATTAGGCTCCTAATTCTTTATTTAAGCAGCTAAATAAATAGCTTGATTTTCACAATTACCAAACAGCCAGCTGCTCCCATAGAAGTTTTGATAATCAGTTCAATTATGTGACTAAATGTGGATTTAGAAGCTTAACCTTAGGCACATTTTTTGAATGTTTTGACCTTTTATTCCAACTATACAGGAGCAGGAAGAGGGAAATAACTAGTTTTCTTTAAGAACTTTCTAAAAATTATATTAAATAGCTTCTGTATAATTATTAATGACCGTAAGATTTGATCTCTCAGGATCTCTGAGAACAAGAACAAAGTGCACCCTATTCCATTAGAAGAGGGGTGGGCAGGATAGGGTCCATGGGCTGCTCCCCTGCTCGCTATGCTGTGTATTCTCTATGCTGTTTCTGAATCATTGATAAAGATATTTGCCAAACCAAATCCAGAACTGTTCCCTGCGGGACCCCACTTGATATCTCTTTCTTGACTGTGAACCACTGATAACTGATGTGCCAGAAGAGTGTTCCATTGTTCAATGAGTGATAGAAGAGAATGATTTGGCTATTTTTGGATTGTTGCAGAACTAAATTGGATTTCACATGTTCACAATAGAAAGTGCATGAACTTTAGACTTAGTATAATTGTCCAAGAAAACCTAATGAAGAACTTAGAGATAAGCAGCTACAAAATATAAGTTTTAGCATATTACAGTAGACAAATATTAAGTGGATATTGACTTGAACATTCACAAGCCACAGTCTATCCTCATTTTGTGCTCATAATTCTCATTAGTGTCTATGAAAATTTTGTGCAAATTATAGGTTAAAATGCCTTGCAAATTATGGGTCCAATTTTGCACAGGTGGGTAAACCTTACATGAGGCTTTCCCTAGGAATAAATGGAACTATTTGCATGAGCAATGACTATTTCCTTCAGTAAGGGCTTGCAAGTTCAGGGTCTCCCAAAGTAAAATAAAACAGCTTTGTTTGCATTAAGCTTACACTTTGACCTATTTGTTCACTAGAAGATAAAGTCCCTTAAACATATTTCCTCAGTTTTCTGTTCCCTTAACTAAATTATAATGGAACTAAATACTTTATTTTACTTTCCCATAGCCACAGTCTTTTGCAGCATGTCAGTTAATAAAGCAGTAAACCTGTGATCTGCTCACTCTTCATAATGAATGCAATTTAAAAACACATCATTAATGTCTTTTGTTTTACAAATGAAGAGACAATTTCCAATTTTAGTCTTAATTTAAGCATTATAGCACAGCCTTCGTGCCTGGTTGGCCACCCTGTTTTACTGAATTAAATAGTCTTGGCAGGAAGAATCACATGGTATGAGCCCACTGAATGTAACATTATTGATCTCATTCTTATTACATTTAATGGGCACATAGTCTGTGTGTGCTTCTTACCACCATGCAGACTCTTTATAGGGCAGAAGAATTCCGTCATTCTCGCCTAATCGAGTCAAATGCTTGAAATAAAATCTCTTTCATTTTATCAGCCCCTGTGTGAATAATCTGCAGCAATGATTCTTGACACTCAAATAGTGCTACCACAGCTCTGTAGAGCCCTTCCTAGAGTGCCACGAAATGAAATTGTTTGACAACCCAGCAGGGAGGCAATTGAGGTGGTGAGTGGGGAGATGGTCGAGGTCAGGAAAAGATCTCTGCTGCAAAATGAACAGCAGAATGATCTAGGGACTGATCCAAAGCCCACTTAAATTAACAGAAATACTCCCCTTAGACAGCACGTACAATTTTAGACTGTTTCCAGGTTTTAACATGGGATGTAAAATGTCATTGAATTGGTTAACTAGGCTGGGCCCACCATGGATAGGAGTTACTCTGGCCAGCCTCTGCCTACGGTGGGTCCTGTGGAGCTGGAGTAGCCCTCTGCCCACAGTAGGTGGGAATCTGCTCCAGCCCCTACCAGTTAAACAGAACCAGTAGGTGAGACTTATTGGTTAACTATTCACATCTCTACTTTTAACTAGGTGCCCCGCAGTAAACAAATACACACTTTTGTGTTCATTTTTCTGTTTTCTAAAGATGTTTGAGAGGGTCATTTAAGTATGTAGACTGGGGAAGGGGTGTAAAGGAACAACACCGCAAGGAACATTGGAGAAGAATCAGACTGCAGAAAGAGCTTTTACTGTAACACCGACCTTCTAGTGCTCGTGCACTGTTTAGTTAGCTTGGATGTATCCTAGCTATCTTATGACACAAAAGGTCATTCAGAAAGTTCCATTTAAAATTGCCACTTCAGTCACTGTTGGTAATGAAGCCTGGTAAAGAAGGGAAACAAAAGCTCTATGAAAATAGAAGTTCAAATGTCATGGTCTACTTGATCTTTTACCAGTCACTGACCTTACTACAGTGCTAGCCTTTATTCTCTTCTAAGTCTAGAAGGCTTTTCTTTCATATTACTCATCAACACTAAAAATAACTACCTTTAAAAGTAACAGTGATCTTCACGGTCTTGGTTAAGCAGACAGCACAAAGCAAGCAAAGTGGGCCCAAGTTAACAGAAAATTGAAAATGGCTTACTACAGGATTTTTTTTTTTTTTAAAAAAAACACTGTAGTTCTAGCAATTCACATAGGCAAACCATGTGACTAGAGTGCTCTCACACAGCTCTTTAATCAGTTACTGTCAACTCCAATCACACGCAACCCTCAAGTAGCTTGCAGTAAACAGTGTTTTCTCCAGCTGATAAATATTTTATTTCCTCTTCTTGGCATTTCCTTTAGAAAACACAGTTTTATTTTCCATTTGTATGGAGTCAGTTTTGTTTTAAGGAGCGGACTTGGAAATGTCTTGAATGATGATTCAGGAGTAAAATAGAACTAGAATCAGCTCCCCTTGAAAGAGTCCAAAGGTGGGGGGAGATATTTATTTCTTTATTTTATTGCTTTGCATTTCACTTCCTTCAGAAATTGGTACAGCAGCAAAACTGTGGAAGCAAGATGTAAAGAATATGTTGAGACCATTATATAGACTTACTCTGGGGTTCATTCTCCTCTCGCACCTGTGTTAGAATGGTGTAATTCCATTTGCTTCAACGACCTTACTCCAGATTTACAACAAAGTGAGTGAGGGGAGGAGAATCAAGCCCTTGAGTCTGAGAAGCACATTGTATACATGACATTGGAAGCCAGATGGGCGTTCTGAGACGAGCATAATGGCTTGAAATTGAATTGATATTTTAAGCTAACACATGTTTAGCTCAGAGAGATTCACAACTCAAAAATGTACAATATAGGGCTGATTGCAATATGGCAGGGGCTGCTAAATGCAGTAATGGGTAAGGTTTTGTCAGCATTTCAATTCTAAACTCCAATTTTCAATGACTTCAAGCAGCTGCAAAAATTCTCTTTTAGCTGAAGCTTGAAGAAATACAAGGGCAAAACTTCACAACTTTTTTTAAAGAAATATTGACGTCAGTTGAGACCCTGTTCTGTTTGAGGTGAAATACCTCCTGCTATGAGGCATAAATATAAAAGGGTAGTAAACAAAATCTCTTTATTCACAGATAATATGATGCTAAATGTCACTAAACCAAAAATCCTAGCAGAGCAATGAAAATGATTAGGAGTGTGGAAGAGCTCTCATGAAAAGAGAGATTGTTTACTTTAGGGAGGATTAATCAAAAGGGACATGCTAAAAATTAAAAGAAAAAAAAAAGGATATAAACTTCACCCTTTTAGGTTCTAAATACTTTGGCAATGAAAGAAACTTTCCTTTTAGACAGGTTTTATGAGAACTGTGGATTAACTGTGGATTTCCTTGAACTTTTCTCTGAAGCATTTTGTACTGTTCACTGACAGTGAACCAATAATAGCATAGATGGATTATGATTCTGATCCAATATGAGTATTCCTATGTTCTTATGTTACTAATCTTTAGAGACACTTTAAGAAATAATGACATACTTAATATCCTGAGACTGAGTCTCTCAGGACTTCACAAATATTTGGAAACAAACTCCCGGAGATCAGTTTTTTCAGAATAACCGATCTAAAATTATTTGAACAGCTACTCCAAAAATGCAAATTAAAAAGGTCAGATTTTCTTAAATATTCCCACTGACACACCAACTAAGAACTACATTTATGCAAGCCAATGCCCAAACTTAAATTGGACTTGAAGGCTTAGACATATAGGAAGCAATAAAGGACTAATTGACATACTATATGTAGCCTGCAAGCAGAAACAGATGAATCAGTGCATATAAAAAAGAAGTAGGGAGATCAGATTACAAAGTCTCAGGGTATGTCTATACTGCAAGCTTATTTCGAAATAAGCTATTCCAGAATAGTTATTCCGAAATAGTTTATTTTGAAATAGCACGTCTACACTGCAGGGAAGCCTCAAAATTAGTCCAAGGCAGGCTTCCCTAACATAGACGTAGCTCGATTTAGAGCCCCAAGAGGCACTGACACAGAGACAGCAACAACAGCAAAGTACATGGGAAATAGTCAGCAGCTGCTGCCTCCCTGCACCTTGTGCATGCAGTGACCTGGTGTAACCAGCACCAGGGTGCACACAGATCCCTGTGTAGCCCTGCTGTCACCATCCCACTCATTCAGCTCTGATCTACACTCGGGAGTTATTTCAAAATAGCCCCTTATTTTGAAATAACAACCGGAGCATCCTCACTTCCAAGCCCGTTATTTTGAAATAACAGGCTGGTTATTTCGAAATCTGCACTCCTGCTTTCCACTAAATAGTTATTTTGAAATAGCGTTAGTGTCAACGCTCCAGTGCTGCTATTTCAAAATAACTGCTCCCCAGAGTAATTCGGAGTAATTCCTCCCAAGTGCTTCCGAGAGCTCTAAGTCGAGGTACCGCATCCACATTAACGGAGCCTTCCTCAGGCTAATTTCGAGGATTCCCCGTAATGAGGACAAGTTATTTTGAGAGTTATTATTTTGAGTTTAGTTATTCCAAAACAATTTCTTAGTGTAGACATGCCCTCCCTGTTGCAGAGTGTAGGGACCGTCCCCAGGCAGCAACTGTTCAGCAGGAGGTTACCTCCCCTGCAACTAGGGGCTTGTCCTCTACCTCATGGGTCTCTGCTTTGCCCCAACAGGGCTACAGTCTTCTCCACTCCCTGTGCGCTGCTCTGGTGCACAGGGAGCTCCTAGAAGGCCTGCTGTCGCAGCATTGCAGCTGCTCAGGGAGCAGCATGAAGCACCACCATGAAACCTGTGAAAATGTATTAAACTATATAAAAATCGGAAAAAAAGGTTAAAAATAACAAGCAATACTATCTGTTGATTATACAAAAATAGAAAAATTGACATGGACAAACCTACACACACACACTGGAGTTTGCAAAATGCCTTGGGTGCAGTTTGATTTTTTTTTAAAGATACAAACGTTTTTTGGGTCTTGAGGAATTAGCTTAGTGGTGAGAGTGCAGGTGTGGGAATGAGGTTGTGGAGGGGTTACACCACGCTCTGCCACTGGCATGAGTAACCTTCAACCCATCATGGTGACCAACATTTTCAACATTAGTTGTCTAAAATTCATATTTAGGCAACTAATTAAGCAGTCTGACCTTCCAGATGAATAGGCAATGTGTTGAGCTTTTGCAATTCATTAATATTTTGATGTTTACCTAGTAATTATCTATTTGTGAACTCCAATAATATGCCATCAGGAATAGCAGAGAACTGGACTCAGCTTTTATTCATGAAAACATTTGTGAATCACCTTTATGTGGCATTTGTTGAACTCTACAGTTGTGCTTTATAATTGTACTTTGAATCCATTAATGAAATGGTAGCCCCATAATCATCATTAGGGCTTCAGTCTGGATATTTAAACTCTTTTACATACGGTCCTGCAGTTCAAGCATCCAAGACTTTTCCAACTTGAAGCATTTTTTCTTGTAAAAGCAAACATCTTATAAATATGCTTTGATCTTCTATTTTATTTTGTGATTGAAATAAATAGCATATTGGAGCTATCACGTTATAGATGTTTTATCATTAGCCCTATGGATATAGTGGCTGCTGGGCAATCATAAGAAACAAAATGTGTGACTCCTTAAATATATAGTACTAATTATCTACTTAATATTTGTCTTTGATTGCTTCTGAATGGACAGGAAAACTTACACACACACTCACTAGCACATATTCAGTAAGTGCAAAAGTGTTTGTTAATTTGTGGCTAAAATTTTTCATGGTGTCTATTCAGTGCTAGCTCTAATATAGCACTAATGCCCAAACATTCATTTAAGGGGTTATTCATCTGCATTGATAAATCCCATGTCCTCTTCCTTCCTGTCCCCCTTTAGTTCCCCTCAAAAACAAACATGTTTTCCCTCCCATAGGCATAAGATATTCATTTGAAAGACAGTTTAATAATTTTTCCGTGAATAGAGATTTCAGAGCTGTGAACTGTGACATCAGCCAGTATTTCTGCTGCGATGAGACGACACTCTTTAGCTGCTGAGTATCAGTGTATACAGAGCCATTACAAGCAAAACTGGGGGTAAGAGGAAGAGCCCTCTAAAACCATTACAGGGTCCTGAGCTGCAAGAAACACGAATCACTGTACACTTCCCTCATTTCCCCCAAATACTCACTCTACCCGTCCCAGATTCCTGTGCTATCTGTTATCCAGCATCATAAAGATTTGGCTTTCCTTCAGTCACTCGTTATATTTTAAAATAGCATTGTATTGTGTGTGACTGTGGTGCCAGGATAAACAAAAACACTTCAGCCCACTCTGCTCACATTCCCCATTGATGCATGAAGGAGTGCACACCCAGACACCTTATTTTGCATTGCCCATAGGATAGCCTACAGATTCGTGGATTCGCAGGATTGAGCCCGATCTGGGAACTTCACTAACATGATGCCTGGGTCAATGCTATCAGCCATGGTCACTCTGGCTGGTGCAACCAGCCTTGGAGAAAGATTAGATAATGTGCCCAGACAGGATGCATGCATATATTTATGGAGAGGTCTAGGGGAGTAATGGATGGAGATTTCAAGTTAAATGAGAAGGTATGGAGCCTCCAGTGTCAGTTATGCAAGGTCACAAAGAAGACACCTGCCAGTTCATGTTACATAGCTCTTAATACTTCTGTTTAATGCATATAGTAAAATACAAAACACCATGGGACAGAGGAGCATATGTGATAGGCATTATACTGCAACATTGTTTGAACTGGCTGTAAATATATACAGTTGGGGGGGGAGGGTTGTTTTTTTGTTTTGTTTTTACAAACCCTAAACTTTCTGAGTAAAATCCTGGACCCACTGAAGCCAATAGTAAAATTCCATCATCCCCCAACATGCATGGTATACCAAGCCTGGTTGAGCCAGCCAGAGTGACTATGGCTGATGGCATTGCAACAGGCATTGTGTAGTGAAGTTCCCAGATCAGGCTCAATCCTGCGAATCCACGAATCTGTAGAGCACCCATGGGCAGTGCAAAATAAGGTGGCTGGGTGTGCCCCCCGTCAGACATCAATGGGGAGTGTGAGCAGAGTGTGCTGAAATGTTTTTGTCCATTCTGACACCACAGCCACACAGAATACAATGCTATTTTTTAATATAATGAGTGATTGAAGGAAGGCCAAATCTTTGAGAGACTGTAATATTTTGCACAAAGTCAAACCACTTTATGCTCAGGATTTGGTGATGACAACATATATGAAATGCCTCTAGCCACTCCATGTCCACCTGTAAGAGGGCCCAGGTTTGACAGAGAAAGCAATACAGGTAGTACACAAGTTTGATAGATCCGGAACTTTGTCTCAACTCAAAGATGTTTCTGAATCTATCAGTGAGAGATTAACCTCATGAAGGAGGCAGCAAGACCTAGTCATTAAAGCATGTCCACTTTGTTGAGAGCATTTGAACTCAGGCAACCTAGCTAGATCTCATCAGTTTTGTCCATAAGACTCCATCCCACCCACATGAGGTGTTCTGCTGGCCCAGCTCTAAAACTGAGGACTTCCATTGACTTCAGCAGGGCCAGCATTTTAACGTCTATCATTGTAAGTTTAAAAAGAAAAGATGGTGAAAGATTAGATAACATTCCTGAGGTGTGAAATTCACACACCATCCCTGCTCCTCCTTTCCCTCACAGAGCTTGAACAGTCATGAACAGCTGATTCACAGTTGTTCAAGCTCTGTGAGGGAGGGAAGTACCAGGAACGAGTGCAAATCAGGCAATTCATAGCGCTCCGAAAGTGCTGGGAGGAGGGGAGGAGTAGGAAGTGCCAGGCTCTGGTGCCCCAGGCTATGTCTACACTACATGCTTGTTGCTCAAGAAGCCTTTTGCGCAAGAGTTTTTGCACAAAAACTTCTTGTGTGAGAGCATGTCCACACCTCAAAGCGCATTGCAAAACTGATTGCAACACTGCATGGACACTCTTGCGTAAGAAAGCTCTGATGGCCAGTCACAGAATGGCCATCAGAGCACCTGTGTTTTTTCCCATCGGATCGTCCAACTTGCCTTCTTGCGCAATAGCTGTAGCGCTAAAAGCAGTTATACCTCAGAAAAGGAGGTTTACCTACGGCAGGAAAAGCCGTCTGTTCTGCCATTTAACTGCCCATTTTATTGCACAAGAGCTCATTTCAGGTGTGGACGCTCCGCAGGTTTTTGCGCAAGGGGGAGGGAGGCATACAGAGAGTCAGTAGGCTTCAATTGGAGCCCCAGTGGATTGCATGTGACCCAGGGGCTTCAGGTTGCCTGCCACCGTATTGACTGGTATGAGGCTTACCAGTATGCTTACCAGTTAACCAGGCCTTGCCAGTTGACTCCAGTGGTGGTCAGCCATGCTGGGCTAGAGCAGCCCCAGCTGTGGCTGGGCCAGCAGTGGGACCCCATGGCTACGGAGGGACCTAACAGTTAACCGGTTATGCACTATTGTTTAACCTGTTAAACGTTTTAACATTCCTATTTTCAATATCCTCAGACTCTCATTAGGGAATACAAATTAAAGCTGATTGCAGTGATTTTCTGTACATGTTGGTTTCCTGAGGCAATATTAGTTTTCTTCAGTGCTGAGTTTCCTGCTAAAACATGGGGAAAACAAAAGAAAGAGACAACTGCAGAGAACACTAAAAACTAAAACTTGCTGAAATTAATTGTGGTTTCCCATAAAGTGATTAATCTGAGGGCAAGAAATCATAATTTCACAACAAAAACTGTCTGTTTTATACCAGACAAGCAAAGCTAGTACGTCACAGGTTAGCAGAGTGCAAGTATGAGACAGACCTACTAACTTAATGTGGTTATTTTTGTTACATTTAATTCTCATCCTGCAGCAGAACTATAAACATTCTGACTGATGTCTTTTTGAAGCCCTGAGGGGACAGATTTTGGTAGTTATTGGTGTAACTTCAAATTCTAGCAAAGCAGAAGAGCAATAGCTATACATTTTAAGAACCAAAGAATAAAGGTGGGTTTTTGAACAATCACCTCAGTGGTAATAAGTGACTGGTATCTAATCACCCACATCAGCCAACAGGAGCTTAAAATTCACCCTCTGCAGAATCTCACAAATATTGGTCATATTTCTCATTAGAAGCTCCCAACTGATATCCTGGGACTACTCAAGCTTACTACTCAAGTAGTAAAATAAGCAAGTTTGTGGACAAATCCTGCTGCCATTTCAATGGCAAAACACTATGACTTCCACGGGAACAGCATCAGGTCAATGGCCCGCTGAATATACAACCTTGTAGTTATTTCTCATCCAAGTACCCAGTCACCCCATGAGGAGTACTCATCTGAGCAAGCACTGCAGAGCTGGGGCCTGTATGGATGCGTTTGACACGATACTGCGAGACAAGAGGGTGCAAAGTTAGAAAGAGACAATTCACTTACACTATTTTGGAGTCTAATGTAGCTTTTAAGCACGAGTTCTTTCAGGTGCAGACTCTGCCGTTGTTGTTCCCGTTCTGTAATACTTTATGCTGTATGCAATCTCATAGAAATCAAAGTATCAGAAGTATGCATTAAAAGTCATATCTGATCTAATCTCAGAAAAATGTGACATGTACTTAATTGTACTGACCAAGAAAAATAAAACTAAAGGAATTTCTGTTCTGATTTGTTACAGTTGGAATTATTTGAGATGTCTGAGCAAACGGGGGGAGGGGCGGATGGCAGGACATTCTACATGAGAGGTCCTCACCTCTGCATGGCATTTAGTCAAAAGGTGCCTAATTTTACCCTTCAGGGAATGCTGCAAGACTCAAGGATTTTCATCAGTTTCTATTGCAGGGTGAAGGAAACCTTGTTGTTGGGCAATTTTGCATAGTCAGATAAGAATTCTTAAGATGACCACATATATTATATAATTAATTACTGTGCAAGCACTTCAAACATGGGGTAGGTGCTTTTTAAAAAAATTGAATAAACCCTAGTTTAATAGGTAACCAGAAAAATGATTTGTTATGTTATATTCCACCACATCTCCTCATTCTCATGCTGTTGTAGATGTTTATTATGAACTAGCTTTGGTGGATTATGTCTGTTTTCAGTCAGTGTTGATCAGGGAGTTTGGATACTTTTTCTGGTTTGTGTATCAAATGAGATCAAATTTATGTTGACTTGTTTGGTTTTCTGCCTTACTTCAACTTGTCAGAGAAGCTTTCACTTTATTTTAGTCAATAAGGGCAAAATTCTGTATTTTGATCTGTGCTTAGGTCTCTAGGACCTGATCCTTTTTCTGTTTCTGATACTATTTCCATTTATTTCAATGGGATTTGGATCAGGACCATATTGCATAGTCTTCAGTTGTTCCATACACACAACTCTCATGGTAATTTGGTAGAGTTCTGCGCACATGCTATATATTGCTCTGGCACTCTGAGAAGAAAATATTGCCCTAAATTAGTATCAGAACATATGGTGAGGTATCAGCCCTCTATATAGTCTCTCTAGATTCTCATGTGAGGAAAACATTGCTCTATAGAATTGAAAGCTGCTCAAAAATGACAGATTTTTATTTGGAATATCAAGTACCAACAACATTCTGTTCCTACAATACAAATACAGGGTGTGAGTGTTTATCCTATTTAACCATACTCAAGTAATAGCTGATAGACATCCACACTGTCACTGAATTTCCCCAAGAGAGCTGCTGCAACTTTTGGGGTAATTATCCCATTTCTTTGTGCCACACTGAGCTCTGCCATCTTATGAATGTTTTGCAGCATATTTAGGAGAACTTGTCTGTCTTTCCTGGGTCCCTGCACAGAACTGTTGCTAGTCAAGCAACTCAATAAAGTACTTTCAGTTTGTCACACTTCACATCTCTCAGTGGCCACCATTCTAATCAGTAGCAGGGCATAAATCCAGCTCAGGATGATTACCTTCTTCAGCTGTTGGCATTGATACAACTGATTTTGGCAACAGAAGACAAATAAAGGACACAAGTCATGGTAGTGGGCATTTCTGCTGGAGCTTGTGGCCCTAAGAAGGTGATTGGCCACAATTAGTGGTGGGATCATATTATCATGAAGACTCAGGATGTCTATCAGCATGCCCAGAACTTCTGCATGAGGAAGGCCACCTTCCTGGAGTTGTGAGAGGAGTTTTCCATGACTCTCCAGCACCAGGACATGCAGATAAAAGAGGCTATATTAGTCAAGTGGATTGCCATCTGAAAGCTGGCAACTCAGAGTCAATGGATAGTCTGTTTGCTGTTGCACGACTGTCAGAATTATGATATTAGATTTGTGAGGTGACTATTACTGTCATTTGAGTGGTGAAAATTTTTAATGTCCTCAAAACAATGGTGGGGGTTGAGTAAGTGAGGTTCCCAAACTACTGATAAATAATGTGACCATTGTTTGGCCCACACTTATATCCCTCACCAAAGTGCACAGGAATACATGCAGGCCTTGGTCAACTAGGGTAGGTCTACACTGCGTGGCCATTTCAGAATATAGGAGGTATCCTAAAATAGCTACTCCACCTCTTAACAAGCTGCCTGTTATTTTGAAAACTATTTCAAAGTAACAGGCACACTAATTCGGCATCCCTGTAACCCTCATTTCATGAGGGTTAAGGGATGTCACAATGTAGGGTGTTATTTTGAAATTTGGCACTGAATAGATGTGCCAAATTTCAAAATAGAATTGAAATAAGATATGCAATTTGTATTGTGCAAATTGTGCATCTTATTTTGACTTTAGGGTGCTTCCCTAGAAAAGAAAGTTCATGAACACCAGTGTGGGATTCATTGGCATGGTGCAGGATTCCTGGATGTTTCAGAGAGCCGGTATTTTCAAATTTGTTCAAGCTAGTACTTTATTTCTTCCCAATGGCATGTCTGACCCCACTGTTATTTTAGGAGACCCAGCCATGGCTCATCAGGCTTTACTATCATTTCAGAGGATCTGACAGAAAAAGGTATAATTACACCCTCAGCAGTGGCAAGATGATGGTAGAATTTGCACTCATTGACTGAAGACACAATAGTGCTGCCTACACACCTGTCTGGCTACCAGGGTATATAATGCCATTCATATTATTGGGGGATTATATATAATGCACAACATATGTGAGGATAGAAGGGAAAGCTTTTATCAGATATGGTCAAAGATCATGTTTGTTTACAGGCAACCAAAAAAATTGCATCTCTGATAAATCACTGGTTACAAATTTAAATGTCCTCCTCCCTCCCCTTGAATCTATCTTGAGTTTCACATGCCCAGTGAAGGGGGTGGAGGAAACTAGGGTCAGGAGATAGAGGTTCCTCTACCCACAGCAGAAGCAAAAGCCACCTCACAGCACATACAGCTCCCATAAGTATAATGAGATCAGTCATAAGCCAGCAGTTCACCTCCCCATCTTGCCTTGTTCTGATACCTCACTCACCAGTCTGCAGATTCCTTGCTATAGCTTGGTCCTCCAGTCAGGTCCCTAGAGACCTCCCCTTCCATAGGATTCATAGTCTTTCCAGATTGTGGACTACTGGCACTGGCAAAGTCCTTGCTACTCCTCAGGGTCTGATAGGGGAACTTAGGTCTTCCCTCTACACTGAGTTCCAGCCCTGAAACCTTATAACAAGCAATCTTTGTGCAGTGCTACATCTTGGTGCTGTTTCCATGAGCTTCCTCCTACATATCTAGCTCATTACCCTACCTCCCTCCAGTTAGGGAGCAACTATAGCATACTTCCCTGTAACAGCAGCTGCTCCTGTGTATAGTCAGCTATCAGGCTTTATACAAACCCTGCCTGCTCCAACATAGGTGAGCGTGGCCTTAATTAGCTGCCTCCAACCTAAATCTACCCTGCTTGATGCCTAATTAGCTGATTGGGCCCACCTGGCTTAATTCAGCTTTTGTAGGCGAGTGTGGGTAGTCTACTCCATCAAAGTCACTTTTTGGGGTTTTTTTAAAGCACAGGTCAGAATCATTATAGCAGATTATAGAAGCAGCATATTTTATGTATTTTGGTACATCTCTCTAGACCTTGTAATCTCTTTGCATTTTCTTATGCACACCATTTACAGGAATTATTATCAAATGATTTCTAGCAACCAGCATGAGTTCTTGCCTTCAGACTTATTTGTCAAACAAAAGTCAAACAAAAGGAGGGTATTAGTGCCAAGGAAACTGCTGAGAACTAGTCTGTTGCAAGTTTGTTAACTAAAAATATTCATGAATCAGTAAACTGAAGGCATCCTAATTCAAGGGAACTTGAACTAAACCTAGGTTGGTCTTACATCAGTTCTTAACTACAGCCTTTCTAGAGTTTTCATTGGCTTTCATGGCTACTGGGGCAAAATACAAATAACACAAATAATGAAAAACTTTTCATTAACTGCTATAGTTAATTAGCTGCTAACTGAATAGAGCTGTGAAAAATAACAGATTTTTTTTCTACTGGCAATTTAAAAATATCAGAAAAACCTTTGTTTTGGGTCAAATAAAATGAAATAGTTTAAAACTTCAGGTGAATCAAAAAGGTTTTAAAAATTCAGATCAAGCAAAATGTTTTGTTTGATCCAGTATGAAACCTTTCCATTCAATTTCAAGCATTTTAAATGTTTTTAGTTTTTTGTAAAAAATAATAAAGAAATATTTGAAACAAAAGAGGAATTTGATGCAAAAAAATTGAAATACTTCATTTTAAAAATATTAAAATGTTTTGGTTAAAAGGTGTTTTTCAATCCAAACAATTCTGTGACATAAACACAAATTTGTGAAACATTTCAGAGTCATCAATCTACATGATTTCTAATAATGATGACTAGAAACTTAAACAATTCCCTAACTGATCTGTGGAATGTTTTTATCATCCAAAGTGTATGAATGGCTTAAAAAAGAACTTGTGTTAATAAAGGTAAGCACAAAAACTGATAAGATAAAATTATATGGAGTGGATTAATTGAAGTGGAAGTCTGTTTTAAAAATTTTAAAGAAAAGTTACATATTTCTTATCTGACAATAGCATACCATTAAATGTGACTCACTACAGTGTTGCATGTCCTCTGGAGGTATATTGTGCTCAGTGAAAGTGCTCAACATGCTGACAGCCTGTCATGTTCCTGGGCCCTTCCACTCCATTCTACAGACAATACCAGATTTGATGCCCCATTGGTTTTCTCCTCTTATTGTTTCTTAGCTTTATTTTGTTTTGAACTCTGTCCCCGATGCACAGAACAGCCCCCAAGTCCTCATTCACTGAGTCACCAACTTCTACATAGCCAGTTCCTTCTAAGCCCTGCTCTACACTAGGGCATTATTTCGAAATAACCCCCCTTAGGTCGAATTTATAAGCAGAGCATCCATACTACCAAGCCTGTTACTTTGAAATAACGGGATGCTTGTTTTGACATCTGTACTCCTGCTTGCTTCGGGGAATAACGATAATTTTGAAATCGTTGTTTCAAAATAGTGTTAGTGTGGATGCTCCAGTGCAACTATTTTGAAATAACTACTCCCCAGAGTAATTCAAATTAATTACTCCCCAGTCCTTTCTGGGGCTGTAAGTCAAGGTAACTCATCCACATTAACAGAGCCTATGGGGGATATGTTATTTTGATTTTATAAAACTGGGAGTTTAGTCAAATTTATTTATTCTGAAATAATTTCCTACTGTAGACATGCCTTAAGAATGCACTTCACTATAGCGACAATAAATGAATATCAGTAACACAAAAATGAGAGAACCCACAATGTAGATATGCACCAAGACAAAAAATCTTATTACTGCAAGCCTTCCCTAGTCCCACCACATCTACTCTACTAATCCCAACCCACTTCTTTATCGTGACTTTGTTTTTTCATCACATCTAAAATTAGACCCCTATGTTGCAATGGGATTTATGCAGACAAACCCCTACAATACTGCAGAACCCTGTTGATTTCACTGGGGCTTCAGGGGATGTAGGGGTCCAACCAGACAGATCTGTTCTGTAAAGTGTCTAGAACATTTCTGGAAAATCTAAAATAATCGGATGTCTATGGGAAACCTTGTGTTTATTGGTTATTTTCTGTTAAAATTCATCAAGTTCAACCCTTGACATTATATAACAGTAAAATTAAATTACTGTGCATATCCATGAAGAATATTTTTATCTCTGCCATTGTCAAAATCTGTTCAATAGCGTAAAAATCCTACCAAGGGAGAAATCCTGCACTCATTGTAGTCAACTGGGGTTTGCCATTGACTTCAATGGAAGCAGGACTTTATCTGGAATCAAGATGGGTAGATAGAAATCTTCTCTACATAGGCATAAGGACAATAAATATAGTCACATAACTCTCAATGTTGGTGTTTGCCTTGAGAGTTGGAGAAAGTATATGAGAGGAGAGGGCAATCTGAAGGTCACATTTTTGATCATGAAGGATTTCGATTACTCCATTATTGACTGGGATGATAATTATACAAAAGCTACAGAGGAGAGCACATTTGTAAAGAATGTCCAGGACTGCATTCTTGGGCCATTTGTTGAACTGCCTACATGATGAGAGTCTATTGAAAACTAATCTGAGAAATGTGCCATGTAGGATAAATAAACAGAGTTCTGAAAAGCTGAAACCTGTGGGGACTGCCTAAGGACCAGACCTACCATTTCACCACCACAAGTCATGTGACCCACTCTTTCAGAAACTTCCCACCTACACAAGTATCAGTGGAATTTACCTCCACTCCTTCAACAAAATATCTTCCTTCCCTTATTCAGACTTTTGGAAAACACACATATACATCCCACACATTCATAACAAAGCAGGCCTTTTGCCACAGTATCAAATTCCTGATTTGCAACTGAGTAAGCTGGTATCCAGCATATAAACAATTTGCCAGCACTGAGATGCAGTTGTTTTCCTTGAGGATCATAAGTAGCACTTAATATCATTATTCTTTTCAAGGGAGACCCAATATTGGATGTAGGGTTGCCAGATTTCTGATTTTCGACCAAAAAGTCTGGTTGAAAAAGGATCCTGGTGGCTCTGGTCAGCACCACTGACTAGTTAGTTGAAAAGTCCAATTGGCATGGGGCTGGCAGGTTCCCCTCCTGGTACTGTGTGGCTCTCTGGAAGCAGCCACATGTACCTCAGCTGCTAGGCAGAGAAACAGTGATGGGGACTCCATGCACTGCCCCCATCCCACCTCAAGCATCAGCTCCACAGCTTCCACTGCCTGGGAACCAAGGCCAATGGGAGCTGCGGTGGTGGCCCCTGTGGGTGGAGGCAGTATGCAGACCCCCCTGGCCACACCTTTGTCGAGAAGCCGAGGGACATGTCACCTCTTCCAGGGAGCCTCCCAAGGTGAGCACCTCCAGGAGCCTGCACCCCAAAATACTTCCCGCAGCCCAACCTCTTGCCCCTCAGCCCCCTCCCATACCCAAACTCCCTCTCAAAGCCCACACCCCCGCTTGCACCCAACCCAGAGCCCTCTCCTGCACCCAGACTTGAGCCCATAACCCAAACCTTCCCTGCGTCCCAATCTCCTGCCCCAGCTCGGAACACCCTTCCACACTCCAAACTCCTTGCCTGGAGTCCCTCCTGCAATCCAAGACCATCATCCTGGCCCCGTCCCAGAGTCTGAACCCCCAGCTGGAGCCCTCACACCCCTCCTACCCCCCAAGCCTCTGCCCCCAAACTGGATCTCACCTCTCATTTCTGGCCCCACACTCAAGCCCAACACACTCAACCTGGAGCCTTTTCCCCCAAGCCCCTGCCCAGAGTCCCCTCCCACACTCTAAACCACTTGGCCCCAGCCTGGAGCCCCCTCCTACACCCCAAATTCCCTCTCCCTAGAGCCTGCACCCACACCCTCACATCAGCTTCTGCACCAGCCCAATGAAAATGTGCTCCAGAGTGAGGGTGGGAGATAGCGAGCCACGGGGGTGGGAGGGGATTAAGAAGGGGTAGAGGTTCAGAGAAGGGGCAGGATAGGGACGGGACCTCCAGGAAGGGGGGCAGGCCAGGATGTTCCATTTTGTGCAGTTGGAAATTTGGCAACTCTAACTGGATATCCGCAAAGATCAAACAAGCAGTTTTCCGAGCAGCACAGTTTACACACAGGTCCGTTGACAAGGGGGGGTGTCAAAGGGGGTAATTGCCGAGGATCCTGGTGATTCAAAGGGTCTGGGGGTTCTGGCCACCACTGCTGCTACTGTAGCAGCACCCCACATCTGCTTTAAATTGCCAATAGAGAACCACTTGGCCCCATGTGAGCAGATCTTATGGCTGCCTGGAGAGGCCAGGGTGCTGCACGGCATGCCCCAGGCAGTGCTGAAGGAGGAACGCTGCTGTCCAGGAAGCACTGAGAGCCGGCTGCCTTCAGCTCTGGCCTAGAGCTGATCCCCCTCCACCTTGCCCAGGAGCCCAGCATGGCAGTCGTCTCCCCTGTTTACAAAACATTGCTTCATAGCTTTTGTCCGAGAGGTCTGTAGCGAGATCGTATTTAATAAACATATAATCTAACTCTAAATAATCCAGTGTTTACTCACCATGCACAGAAATGTGTATCTGCAGTACTAAGATTTCCCCAGACAATTTATTTAATTTCAGGGTGCCTTCTAGGCTAAGGCTTCTAGATCATATTTGCAAATATTCCCACATATTTTTGTAAGGCTTGAACTCAGGACTAATATCTAATTCTCTGAGGATTCAATTCTACCTTCCAGTTTCCAGTCTTTAAACTCAGTGAATACTGCATCTTTCTTTCATCTGTTTTTAGCAATAGGGTAGGATAGTCAGCTTGCATTGATTCTACCATACCTGTTTGTTTAATAATATTCTGGCCTATTCAGACAAAGGTGCGTTCTTTGCACTTTCAGTGGAGTCCTGCCTATTTCCAGCCTCTTGCCCTTCATGGGGAGGTGCAGTTCCTTTCACATGATCAGTAGCAAGCATTTCATTTCTAGCTATCTTGTTCTCACAAAATTGCGCATATCCCCAACCTCTCTCCTATATCATGGATCTTTTGTTTGTTTGTTTGTTTCAGGCATATTCATAATTCACTGCTGTGAATGAGGTCTATTCACTATTTAAGCCCTATTTTGAGGGTTTCAGTTAAATTTAAGTAGTGCCAAGTTCTGTGCTATCCCTCTAAGAGTAGGAGTTTCACCTTCTAGCTTCCAATTTGCTAACAGCTAACATGGCCCTAAGATACGCTGATCTAATGCTGTGGTGACTGCAAAATTCCAGGCCATCCATTCCTGGATAAGTGTCCTGTCGTCTCATGCTATGGTCTGTTTGCCAGTTTTATAGACGCATTATGGGACTCAAGGTTAACTTTATTAACAATGTTGTGTTTGATTAAGTGGGTTCCAGCCCATGAAAGCTTATGCCCAAATAAATTTGTTAGTCATTAAGAGGCCACAGGAATCCTCATTGTCTTTGTTGAAACAGATTAAAGTGGCTACCCCGATCAAATTTATTAACAACAGAGACATAACTCCTCAAAGTTTTGTGTCTGAAAGAAACTTATGAAATGTTGCTGTAGGTGCTTTGTACACTCAGTGCAAATAAAGGATTGTTTAGCTGGGGTTACTAGCTGCTAAACCCATTTTCAAATCATGCTTTTTCTTTCACCCTCAAATTATGCAGAAAATTATCCCACTTCACTTATGGATAAGTTATAGAAACTTGTAGTCAGAGAGAACAAAAATGTAACCATTTTAGATTGACTTAAACGTCTAATATTCTTTTGACAAATATAGTCAACCATTACAAATGCTACTTTTCTTAAACAGAAGCAAAATTGCACTGCAGTGCCATCTAGTGAGAGGAGCATATTAGAATCAAGTTTCCACAGCTTTTGCAGTAATACTATTACATTATATTATTAAATTATTATAATTTGTAATTACTGACCAGGCCTGGCCTGCTTTGCTTATGCAATTATAGCTAAAGGTGGTTTGGCTGCAAGCACTGTGTAAATATTTTTTCTGAAATGTCAATCTTGCTACTTCTATGGTAATAGTCTGTTGATTGAATCTCACATTGAAGATGGAGCCTGACTGGCCTTTCTCTGACACCGGTGTAAATCAGGAATAGCTGTGCTGGAGTTACTGGAGCTACATAGCTATACAACAGAAGCAAATGAGAGTAGAATTGGGCCCTATTGATTTTAGTATTAGTCATCTTTTCAGAAGAGCATATAATTGCCTGAAGACGAGGCAGTGGAGGGCAGCTGTGGAGATTCTGAGTTGTTAGCTGTTTTATTTTAAACATTTGCTTGGGAGGAAAGTCAAAAGAGGTTAGGCTTATTCTCATAAGAGAATACTTTGAGGCAAGCTAATGGCTCTCTTCAGAATGATAAGGGGGTTGAAAAAATCTGGTGATATTAGCTACACATTATAAAACTGAGAGAACGAACACGGATTCCAGGCAAAGCTTTCTCACTCAAGGATAGTGAACGTGTTGCCAGCAAAACACACTGAGGCAAGCTATACAGAGTGGTTTTAAGAAGTTGCTGAAAGCAACAATGAGGTGAGATGTATGGGGTCAAAAGCTACAGTGAAAAAACAGCGATGTAGGATTAAGAGGTGTTTCCCCAGGTTAGATTTGTTTGGGTCAGGTGAATGCTCATGACTTTGCTGAAAAGCTATCTTCTTGTTGCTGCTAAAAAATGTTGCAAGTATAATATGATCCTGGGCTGCTTAAGAAAGCCTAGTTAAAATTTATTGGAAAAAAGTGAAATGCTTGGAAAAAGAATTATCATGCATAATAAAATGTTAATGCCTCAAAATTCTTTCTGTTTTATAGGAAATATATGGACAGATTTATCGCTAATTTGAATTGCTGTACCATGTCAGATTTAGCCACATCCAAACCCACAGGGATTCCGTTCCAGAAACAAGGAAATGCATTGCATCACTACTTCATTACACAGTCCACTGATCACCAAATGCATCCACTCTAGGTTTACCCCAGAGTCCCTGCCAAATGCACTGACAACGAACGGAAGCTCAACAACCTCAGAATGATCTTCCATTGCAGTTTTTGGTCTCCGGCAGCTAATTAGCACACCTCACAAAGCACTGATTACAGTCTTTTTTTATCCTACACTATCATCTAATGGTCTGGATATTGCTGAAATGAGAATGCATTCATTCCGCTTAATGGTCTTGTGGATTGACATTTGGTCCATATTGTCATTTTTGCTGTCCCTAATCACTGATTCAGTAACTGTTTCTAGTCAGTGTTGGTATCAACCACATTTGCCCATCTTGAAGTACACAAATCTCAAGTTTCTACAAAATGAGCTAAATTTAATACCTGTTGAGTGTCATACAATGCCATTGATTTCAATGGGATCACACTGCAGTGTTAATTTTTACTGGTTTCATCCCTTTCTGTTTCTGTGAGAGTTAATATTTAAAGGATAGGGCCAGACTCTCCATTGCACTGGGCCAGTGGTGAGTGGACAAAGAATGGAGCATTGGTGATTTTCTCTCATCTGTCTTCCCTTGTCATCCCACCCTGGGATCAGCTTGGTTAAGGATGGTTCAGCCCATAGCACAAGTTAGAGTCACTCTTACATGGATCATGAGAGCACAATGCCCAATCATGCTCACTCTCACCCTCTGCATTGTGGCCAGGAGCGGGTGATGTGGAGCTCAGTGTGCTGGATTTCTGCTATTCAGAGATTCCTGGTTGGCTTATGGGTAGGGTTGCCAGATACTTTCACAAAAAATAACCTTTAAATCCCCCTGCTTCCCCCGCCCCCGCCAGACGTGGCAGGGGAAGAATATCCCAAGCGGCCTTCCGTCCGAGAAAAACAGAAAATACTGGACATTTTACATGTCCAGTATTTTCTGGGTTTTTTTTTTACCAGACAGAGGCCGTAAATATTGGACTGTCCGGTCCAATACTGGACACCTGGCAACCCTACATATGGGACCCTCTTTCTATCCCTTTTGTGCTGTTGGTCTGGGACAAAGAGGAAGGAGCTGGACCAAGGTCCATTCCAGGGACTAATTAAAAACACGTCTACCAAATAAGCATTGAAAATAGATATGGAAATGTGTTGGGGGAAAGGTTTCCCCGTTTTCATATATGACTGTTTTAATAAACTACAAAGATCACAATCTCTCCTTTATAAGACATCCATGGCTACATTGAGTACCTGTTTTCTACTGTCTTACTGTAACCGTGCCTCTGTGGGTCACAACCAGTATTTCCTCTAATAATTCCCACCCCTGAGCAGAATGCATTTTGTTATGTGGAGATGACATGAGACACATTACCTTCACATTAGTGCACATAACAAAATTCATGTGGCAGGAGTGGAGCCAAGGTGTTTTGAGTGTGGGAGAGGGTTCAGACCTAGGGTAGATGGTTGTGGTGCAGGGCGTGAGGCTGTGGCTGGGGGTGCAAACTCTAGGGTGGGGACTGGGATGAGGGGCTCAGGGCTGTGACAGAAGGTTGGGGTGCGAGGTCTCTGCGGATGTAGGGTTTGGGGAGCAGGAGGGAGCTCTAACCTGGGGAGTGGGGCTGAGGGATTTGGAATACAGGAGAGGCCTGCAGATTGCGGAAGGGGGTTGGGCTGTAAGAGAGGGTGAAGGCTCTCAGGTGGACTCGGGGATGAAGGGTTTGGGATATAAGATGGGACTCCAGATTTGGGGAAGAGCTCAGCCCTGAGGATTGGAGTGCAGCAAGGGGTGCAGGCTCTGGACTGGGGGTGTGGGCTTTGGGTAGAGCTAAGGATGTGGAGTTTGGGGTGTAGGAGGTGTCTCTGGATTGAGGAGACTCAGGATGGGGCAGGGGACTGGGGTTTGAGTGTACCTGGGCAGTGGCATTAAAGTAGGCTGCCTGCTGCCCGCCTGTCCTGGGGTACCGTGCTGTGACCTGGAAGCAGCCAGCACGTCCAGCTCCTGGTGGAGGGGAAATGAGGTTCCACAGAGCATGGAGACCCATGGTCCCCCTGCCTAGGAGCCAGACCTGCTGCACTGGCTGCTTTTCTACTGGTCCCAGCACAGAGCTGCCCCAGCTGTGGCAGGTCCATGCTGGAGCCAGCAGGGAGGAATCCCTCTCCCCCAGCCATGGCAGCTCCATCCTGGGGCCAATGAGGAGAGGCACTTCCTCATCAGCTGTGGCTGCTCCAGATGAGATCAGTGGGAGAAGCACTTCTGTGCTGGCTGCAGAAGCTTTGGGATTTGGGAAGAGGCATCTCTCCCTGCCGCAGCCCTTAGCCCCTGCACAGGGCTTAATGGGAAACTGCACAGCCATGTGGCTTAGCAGGAACTTAGGTCACAACGTAGAATAACAAGTTCAGGACAAATCACTAAAAAATAAGGCAGGCACACCCAAAACTAGTGATTATTCTTCCAGAAGATATCCCAAACCAGCAAGCAAAGTATACTTCTGTTTCACCACATCAGCTAACAAGAAGTCAACAAAGGAGTTGCCTTAAGAATTCCAGTCTGTGTATCAATCCCCTCCTCCCGCCCCCACCCCCAAACACTGAACTTAATGATGAGTGGTTATTTAAAACTAATTTAATCAAACAAAAAGTCCTTCTGGTTCCAAAGGACAAGCCACACACCCAAGTCAATATATTTCTCAGATCTTACCCAATATTTATGCTGGTGCCAATCTGTTAGTATTTAAAATCTAAAGATTTTTTTTATAATGGTTTATTTATAAAAAGAAAGAAAACTAGAGTTAACATTAGTTAATAGACTAAAATACATAAAATAATTACAAAGCTCCTGGTTCAGGCTTGTGCCAATAAGAACATAAGAACAGCCATACTGGGTCAGACCAAAGGTCCATCTAGCCCAGTATCCTGTCTGCCGACAGTGGCCAGCACCAGGTGCCCCAGAGAGGGTGGACCGAAGACAATGATCAAGCGATTTGTCTCCTGCCATCCCTCTCCAGCCTCTGACAAACAGAGGCCAAGGACACCATTTTATCCCCTGGCTAATAGCCTTTTATGGACCTACCTCCATGAAATTATCTAGCTTCTCTTTAAACTCTATTATAGTCCTAGTCTTCACAGCCTCCTCTGGCAAGGATTTCCACAGGTTGACTACACGCTGTGTGAAGAAGAACTTTCTTTTATTAGTTTTAAACCTGCTACCCGTTAATTTCATTTGGTGTCCTCTAGTTCTTCTATTTAGGGAACTAATAAATAACTTTTCTTTATCGGCCTTCTCCACACCACTCATGATTTTATATACCTCTATCATATCCCCCCTCAGTCTCCTCTTTTCTAAACTGAAAAGTCCCAGTCGCTTTAACCTCTCCTCATATGGGACCCGTTCCAAACCCCTAATCATTTTAGTTGCCCTTTTCTGAACCCTTTCCAAGGCCAAAATATCTTTTTTGAGGTGAGGAGACCACATCTGTACACAGTATTCAAGATGTGGGCGTACCATAGTTTTATACAGGGGCAGTAAGATATTCTGTGTCTTATTTTCTATCCCTTTCTTAATAATTCCTAGGATCCTATTTGCCTTTTTGACCGCCGCTGCACACTGTGTGGAAGTTTTCAGAGAACTGTCCGCGATAACTCCAAGATCTCTTTCCTGATTTGTCGTAGCCAAATTAGCCCCCATCATACTGTACGTATAGTTGGGGTTATTTTTCCCGATGTGCATTACTTTACACTTATCCACATTAAATTTCATTTGCCATTTTGTTGCCCAATGATGCAATAAACGGCTGGCTTAAGTCTCTAGTTACTTCCAAATCATTGGAAGGCCCTCAGTCCCTTGGTTAGAATGAGCCCCATAGTGTTTTAATATCATGTCCTGCAAATAACTGCAGGAGACACATTAAAGAGCCATCTGTGGAGAGCAAGCCACAATCTGAGTATCACTGGTCTTGTTGGACTTGGTCCTGCCTCAGTGCAAGCAGGCTGGACTAGATGACTTCTCAAAGTCCCTTCCAGTCTTACACTGATGTTCTGATTTAATGAAAATATTTCCATGGCCACATCATGTGCGTCTTCCCTCTTGTGGAGCTGCCTGATGTCTGAAGCATTGCAAACCCCTTGATTGCAGCTTGTTAAGGTCTAAGAAACTAAGGTAAAGAGCTACTTAAAAAGCCAACACAGAGGCAGTCAGAGGGGGTAACACAAGATCAATGCACTTTTGTTGTAGTACCTCCCAGGGCAACACAAGCACAGACAGGCTTTCCAGATTTTTTTCAGTTTCTACTCAGACTCAGCCACCTTAGGCTTCTTTGGTCCCACACTGGTGAGAAATACAAATACTCTACTTTGTAAGTAGAGAGGTGAATATATTTCCCATCCTGAAGCCTGAGAACAGGAAGTTGAATGTGGCTAATCACAGCTTGAAATAAGGCTGTTTACAGGGTAGCAAAGAGGCAGGAAGTTTTGGTGCAGACACAAGTGATAACATGTTTCTATAGCAACAGGGAGCCATCCTTCTTTGCCTCTCTACCTTTCCCCTGCTTGCAATGTGTGTACATCTAGATGAGTGAGAGGCACCCCTACCCCCTGGATGCACTAACTAAATGAAGCCTTGGTGTGCAGCATGCATGGGTATGAGGTGGAAAATCATCCCCTTCTCCCTCCATGCACCCACACACAAGGAGGGCTGTAATTGTTTTGCCTGAACTGCTTGAGACAATGGTCTGAGACAGCCTCAGTGGAGCATCTTCAGAACTGCTGCACCGGCTGAAGGGGAGCACTCTTTCCCAGCTTATGCGTATGTCCCATGTACCTTAATTAGCCCCCCACAGAAAAGCTTTTGAATGGAGAAGTGATGGTAGCTGAGTGAAAAGAGCTTGGAAGTGCCTTCCATCTTTTGGAGACTTATATAGAAGGCACAGAGGTGAGAGTTGGAGATGCATACACAAGAGGTGCTAAGAGTTGCAACATTGGTTGGGTGTATGGGGGAAATGCCACAGGAGACGAGGTCAGAGATGAAGGCTGGGGCTGGGGCTGATGCAAACCAGAACAAGACATTTGAATGTGGTAGAGCATTGGGGAGCCATGGCCAGAATCATAGGTGAGGAGATGGAGGGTTAGTAGATGAGGCTAGGGATGTAAAATCCCATTTAATTGGTTAACCAGTTAATCACAATGTTTAACCAATTAACTGATTAAAGGGGGAATGGGCAGGGTGCCAGTCTAGCCCAGCTGGGCTAGAGCACCTCCCCTACCCCATCACAGGCCTGGCCAGAGCAACCCCTACCTGTGGCATGCTACAGCCCCCACCGGTTAACCAGAACCTGTTGAACTCATTAAGCTTCCACATCCCTAGTTGAGGCAAGAGATGACTAAGACAAAACATGTGATTCAATTGAGGCAGACAGGAGAGGACAGATGTATAAGCTGTGGAGTAAGAAGTGACAAAATGTGTACCTGGCCGAGAAGTGGGAAGCGAAGGAGAGGGAAAAATCAGATCTGTCTGCCTGAGGGGGAGGGTAGTGATGGTGATGACAGCAGAGGAGAATGGCGGATGAGGGATTAGGAGAAACAGAATTAGCTGATTTGGGGGCATATCGTGCTTTATTTGAAATTGAACCACTCAAAATGAGATGTCTGAGAAACAGCCAGAATTGAGAGGCTGAACAGAGGAAGAGAGGGAGAAAGAAGAAAAAAGCATCCTCAAGGTGGTAGTTAAACCCATATAAATAACTGCTTCATGTATCATTAAAGTGCACGCTAGGTACAAAGTGTGGGTAAGGTAGGTCAGACTAGGAGGGGGAGCTCTTTAGCTTGGTGACTGTGGCCACAGGTCCCAGTAATGTGCTCTAATGCATCAGCAAAGGGAAGAGAGTGAGGACAAGAGAAGAAATTGCCCCAGAAGGGGTTCATGCCTCCAGGCCGGTCTATAACCAGCCACACACAAGTGTGTTTAGGCATCTGACACTTTCATATTCCTGGTGCTCCTTTCTCCCACTTCTATAAATTGTGTCATTTAGACTTAATCACCCTGGAGAATCCGTACTGATGCAAAAACCTATAAGGATTCTTCCTCAGAACATTTTACAATACCCAAAGCACTTGCCTACATTTAGGAGATAGTAAGACATTGAAAAGGTCAGATTTTGTGTAAAAGCTATGATGCATTGCGTGTCAATCCATCCTCTAGAGGAGGAGGAGTAGGCAGGGGGACAGATCTTTCTTTAGGAGAGAAAGTAGACAGGGGCTTCTGCTGGAACTACTTTTTCTCCTGCATCAGATGAGCCGCTTCTCCACTAGTAAGTGGCAAGCAGGAATAGGAAGCAGTTCCAGGCATTCTCCAGCTAGGCACTTGCTTTTTCCTGCTGCTCCCAATTCTGATTCCCTTAGCTAGGGAATGAGTCCTCGCCACACCAAGGAGCTCTGGGGCCGGGATTCAGGAAAGTAGACAATCTCCCTCCACTTTTAATGGATGCTGGGGAGCTGTGCTGCTTACCCTTATTTGAAAAGTGCTAAAGTAACAAGTGACAACAGCCACCCATGTGATTTGGTTTAACGAAAGGTCAAATGCATTTTTAATGTATTACCACCAGCAACTCAAGAGCCCTGGCAGGCTTTCCTAATTTCCTCATCTCTACTCAATCCCACCACTTTGGTGTCCAGTGATTCCTCCTTTGTGAGACCTGCTAATGCCCTTACTTGTAAGAGAAAAACAGAAGACATCTCTGTGGCTCCAGCATCTCTCTGCTTATAAACTTGGAGTAATTCAGTGAGTAGCAGGGGGATCAGGACAGCTGGGGCCAAAGGTTCCCTGTTTTTACCATCCATAAGGGCAAGCAATAGGGGGGGATGGGGCAGAGAGGAGTGAGCAGGGGGCAGGATCTTGGGGGAAGGACGGGAGCAGGAGTGGAGCCTCAGGGAAAGGAGCAAGGCAGGGCAAGGTCTAATTCCATACACAAGAAACAGCATGCTGCTACCTGGGCAGGCATCCATTCATCCTACCCCAGGGCGACGTAGTGCTATAAGGAGGATAAACCCCCACACTGCAAGGGACATTGAAGAAAAAGCATCTCACCGAACTGGTACAGAGTCGGAAAGAGGAAAACGTACAAGTGGACTGTACTGGAGAATTTATTTCCACCGTTCATTGTGGTGCACACGGGAGTGACTCCAGCAGACTACATTTTGGCTGTGTTCACTGACAGATATTTTGTGAGAATCTGTGCACTGTAGTGCTTTTCAGTACAGTTTCTCCTTTAATTATATTTGCAGTGGTTACTATTCCAGCACAACTGATTGATTAAAATCACAAATGATAAGTGTCCTAGTTCGGAGTGACCATGCTGACAAATATGGTCTCATTGGTTCCTTGTATTTCCCCGTCTCTCTATATCCATCTATTGCCTCTTATCCTTCACTTAGACTGAAAGTTGTTTGGGGCAGAGACTGGTTTTTGTTCTGTATTTCTCTAGTTCCTAGCACAGTAGGGTTTTGGTTCAGGCCTGGCACTCCTAGACATTACAGTAATATAAATAATAAATTATGATAATAGTATTTCTCATAATCCAATGGTATGGAGATGACTCATGAATAAGATCTATTCACTCTAGCACACAAGGGCAAATATAAACTCCCTCTACTGTCTGCAGGAGATGAATTACAAAAAAGCTATTTTAATGAAAGGATTCACTCAGCGTTGCTCGCGTCCTTGTGGGAATCAGAGCAGATGGTGGAAGTGCAGTAGTCAGGGCAGGAGGCTGGCAGGTGCGGGGCTGCTCAGGACTGGGGTTGGGGTGTTCAGGACAGTGGGTGAGGGTGCAGATGTCAGAGTAGGGCATTGGGTGTAGGAGGTTGGTGGGGATGCAGGAGTCAGGTCAGGAGGCTGGGCGGTGAGGGTCTGAGGGCAGGGGGTAGTGACATAGGCCTGGGGACTCAAGGTAGGGGGCAGGGAGTTATGCAGGGCTCACCGGCAAAGATGGTGCTGCTCCGGTGATGGTGGCTTCCTCTGGCAACTGGGGCAGTGTTGTCCAGCCTCAGACAGTGGGAGGGCCAGCCCCAACAGTGCTTTCAGGGGAGCCATGGTGGCAGGGATGCTGGCCATCAGGGTTCCTCCCACCCTGTCCGGTGCTGCCTCAATGGGGTTATAGCTGTCCAGGTCCCCATCTCTGACTCCTTGCTGCCCCCTGTGGCCATTATACAGTGTAACTGTCCCTGCTAGCAAAGCCCTCCCTTTCTGTTTTATGAGAAACTGTTGCATTCCTGGCCCATCCCATTGTCCCTTACCTTGCTTTAAGTTATGATAAAAGTGGTCCTAGCTCTTACTGTTTAGTAGGAGCTCTTGAACAACCAGACACAGAGTCAGACAGACAGAAGAACAGACAGATAAACACTCTCAAATGTATGGTAGATGTGAAATGACTGCCCAGGAAGGAATACTGCAGAAAGGAGTCTGAGAGTCATAGTGGAACTCAAGCAAAATATGAGTCAACAGTGTAAGACTGTTGCAAAAAAACCAAACAAACCACAAACATCATTCTGGGATCTATTAGCAGTAGTTTTGTAAGACTCGAGAAATAAATCTTCTGCTGTATTTTCATGCTGATGAGGCCTCAACTGGAATATTGTGTGAGGTTCTGGCTACTACATTTCAGGAAAGATGTGGACAAATTGGAGAAAGTCCAGAGAAGTGCAACAAAATAGATCTAGAAAACATGACTTATGCGGGAAAATTTTTAAAAATTGTATAGTCTGAACAAGAGAAAACAGAGAGGGAGAAAAATTGTTCTTGTTAACCTCTGATAACAGGACAAGAAGCAGCCAGGGCAATTTAGGTTGGACTTTAGGAAAAACTTCCAAACTGTCAGGGTGGTTAAACACTGGAATAAATTGCCTAGGGAGGTTGTGGAACCTCCATCATTGGAGATGTTTAAGAACTGAGTCAACCAGTCAGGAATAGTATAGATAGTGCTTGTTCCTGCCAGGAGTTCAGGGGACTGGAGTAGAGCATTTCTCAAGGTTCCTTCCAGTCCTGTGGGTCTGTGGGGGTGGGAGAGGCAACGTTGAGAAGGAACCTGCACTGCTCTCACCGGGGGAAGCCCCAGTTCCTGTGCCCCGCTGGGCTGGGCCCAACTCCCCACTCCTCATGTGTGGTTTGCCCCCCCCCCATATTGTTAGAGGTGCAGCTGGGTCAAACCTAAGCAGTGTGGTGGAGAGTCAAGCCCAACCCCGTTGGATAGAAGCTGCAAGAGTCTCCATTGTGGTGTGAGTCATAGATACAAACAAATCACAGACAAATGGGAAAACTGCACTATCCTTGACTTTTTTCCCACCCTGACAAACCTGCAGCTGTAATCTGTTGTTTATGTGTGGATATGTGTGAATGATTATGCATATGCATACATATGTGTGTGCGCATGCAATTAGATGTCTTTAATCAGTAGTTACATTAATTTCTGTTTACCTAGCTTTCGGATTCATCAAAACTGCCCATGCAATTTTCTGTTAAAACTTAGAAAATACAAAACTATAATCATAATGTCATCCATTCTTCCCCTTCCTTATCATGGTGTGAAAATAATAATTATACTGTATCTATGTGTACATATTTGCATTTGCAATTTTTTACATATCATATATGTCTATTCCTGTCCATTTCTGTCTATGGCTATGTCTACACAGCAGCGTTATTTCAAAGTCCGCGTCTACACTACAAGCAGTTATTTCAACATAATGACAAAAAAATGGCAAACTGGAGGCCTTCTTACTCTGACTCCTGTAACCCTCATTGTACGAGGAGAAAGGGAAGTCGGACAAAGAGTGCTCTTTCTCGGACTTCTTGCTGTGTAGACAGCACAAAAAGCCAAAATAAGCTATTTTGACTTAAGCTATGCAATTGATGTAGCTCAGGTTGTGTAGCTTATTTCGGCTTTAGCCCTGCTGTATAGATGCGCCCTGTGTAATTAACCCCTGAACATTTTCATTTATATGTGACATGCTACCTTTCTGAAAATTCCCAAAAAATAATCTGTTAAATTTGATACCAGTAAGTAATATTTTGTCTTAGCTCAGATAGAATGGGTCAGAATTTTTATGCCCATCCTCCTCTCTAATTTCAGACCCCAAGTTCAGGCCCTAGCTCCCAATTCAGAGCACTGTCTATACAGCTAAATTGTGCCCCGCCAGCACAAGTCCATTGACACAGTCTAGGAGGCTGCCATGGACTGTGTAGGCATGCCCACAAGTCATTTAAACAATTTGTAAATTGTACCTGTTATTCACATCTGTGTCTGTTCCATTTTGCCTTTTTTTTTTCTGTTTTGCAATAGAAACTTGATAGTTGCTAATGTATTTGAAACTGTTCAAATGTTTTGTCCAAATATATTTCAGCCCATGAAGTGCTCAGGAAGTGTGTATTTTCTCTCCTCTTCCCTATTGCCTACCTCTCTCCCACCCGAGGCCACTGAGATAATATAGAGAGGTTGGTTGTGTGAACTTTTCTGGTGTCAGCGTGGCATTTCCATTTGAATACATGTATACGTACATGGAAACAAAAGGTGGGCTCCCCAAAGCTACAGCAACAAAACAATTGTGAAGGGAATGGGGTGATCTGAACATGTTCAAAACTGAATATAGGTTGTAAATAAATTGAAAAAATGTTTATTAAACTTTTTTCGCTTGTCTCTAGCTCCATAAGCTAGTCATAGGTCTTTCTAGGGCACCCGTCAACAAAATGCCCAAAGCATCTAGTAATAGTTATAACAGATAACATAAGTATTAGCTATAAAATGACATAATTTCATTTCTCAGATCTGATGAGTCGTGATATTTCAATTTTTGGATCAGCTTTGACTTTGATTTCTATCGAATATGCCCACTCAGGGTGAAATTCACTCCACCCACATAAAATACATTAATCAGGATTTAGGTGGGTAGAGCTCAAGATATTTGCAATCTTCTCCCTCACACCCAACATAAGGGACTGTAATAGTAGCCACAGCCTCTTCAGTGCTAGCTGTGCAAGATATTGGGGCCATTGGATCTGGATAAACAGTGTACAGCCACTCCACTAGGATGACCTGAAAATGCCTCTAGTCACTTATTCCTCATCAGCAAGGAATTTTCTGATGGGTGGTGGGTTTTAGTCCTGTGGTGGGTTTTAGTCCTGGTGGGTTTTAGTCCTGTCCCTCTTTCCGCCCACCCAGGCAGCCACTGGACAGCTATCACCAGTTGCCCCATGGATGGAGCTGGCTCCAGCATTAGGAAGGCAGCTCAAGTTCCACCCCCCTGGGAGTGACCAAACAGCCAACACAGGATAAGGGACCCTTGGGAGGTGGGGTGGGTTCTGGAGTGGGCTAGGAAATATGGCATTTGCTGGGGAGCGCAGCGTGATGGGCTCGAGTCCCACCCTGGGAGTGGCTGGGCAGCCAACACTGGCTATACCCCAGGGCTGGAGCTGGCTCCCGCATTAGGAAAGCAGAATAAGGGACCCTCTGAAGGTAGGGAGGTGGTGTGGGTCTGGAGTGGCCCCAGAGATAGAGCATGGAGGGAGGGAGGTGGAGTGGACTCTGGAGTGGCCTAGGGGATAGGGCATTTGCTTATGGTTGGTAGGGTTGTGGGCTTAAGCCCCGCCTACCCTGGGCATGGCAGGACTGCCAACACCAATTGTCCCAGAGATGGAGCATGGAGATGATTTTTGTCATTGCAGAGGCATTCGTGTACTCCCATATGACCAGTGGATCCTCATGCTGTCCCTGTGCATAGATTTAAGTGGTGTAAATAGGCCTTCCCTCATGTCTACTCACATGAAACACCTTTCCCCACTCCCTGTCCCATGCTTGAGGCCATGCCCCATCCACCAGGCCTTCCCTGAGACCCCACCCCCATTCGCTCCATCCCTCTCCATTGCTCACTCTTCTCCACCTTCACTCACTTTCCCCAGGCTGGGGTAGATGATTGGTGTGCAGGCTCTGGGCTGCGGGTTGGTGTTTGGAGTGTGGGAAGGGAGTCAGGGTTGGGACAGGATGTTGAGGTGCAGGAGAGGATGCGGGCTCTGGGAGGGAGTTTGGCTATGAAAAGGGGCTAAGGCCTGCGGCAGGAGGTTGGGGTGCGAGAGGAGGTAGAGATGCAGGTTCTGGCCAGGCAGCGCTTATCTCAGGCAGCTCCTGGAAGCCATTTACCAGACTTCTAGCAGCCTATTAAAATCTCCTAGATGGGCTTTTAATAGCTCCTGGGAGCCAAGTCTGTGAGATTCCTGACCAAGCCAGGAGGATTGGCAACCCCTCCTCAGAGCATTCCCCAGCAATGCAGCTGCTGCCAGAGTCATTAACATAAATGGTATTTCTGTGTTGGATGCTTTTTACTGGGATGAAAGGAAAAGAGGTATTGAGGGGCAGTGATACAAATAAACGCTTATTCCACTTTTCCTCACTCAATATAGGGGTAACTGAGGGCATGTCTACACTACAGAGGTTTGTTTGTTTTTTTTCGGAAAAACCGCCATTTTTCCGAAAAAACTTCTATTATGGCCACACAGCAATTGCATTCTTCTGAAAGAAAATTGAAAGAACGGAAGGGTTTTTCTGACATTGGTAATCCTCATTCTATGAGGAAGAAGCCTTTTTCCAAAAGAGCTCTTTCAGAAAAAGTCATGTGTGGACAGGAAGAGGGAGTTCTTTCGAAAGAAGAGGAAAGAGGAAAAAGCACAGGTGCCCTGGTGGCCACTCTGTCCATAGTAATCACAGCTTAAATGCGAGATAGCATCCATTCAGTGTGGATGCTATTTTTCAAAAAAGCAAATCACTTTTTCGATGCGCTTTTGCAGTGTGGACACTCTCTTTTGGAAGAAGTTTTTCCAGAAGATCTCTTCCAGAAAAGCTTCTTCTGAAAGAAGCCTGCCATCTAGACATAGCCTGGGAGAAGTTCTATGACCTTTGATATACTGGAGGTCACACAAGATGGATTTCATGGCCCCTTCTGGTCTTAAACTCTATGAACCAGATCAGTTACACAGGCTGAGGAATCATGGAGGTAGAGTCAGATTTTCTTCTACTCCTTTTGCTCCTTTGTCCCCTCCGTGCCCATTGTTTGTGCAAGGAAATGCAAAGTGAACAGCTGTCCCTGACTCAGATAAAAAAGGAAATGGGAGTCGGGGGAAAAAGTCTTCCTTCCCCTATGCACAGCTGTGTAATTTCTGTGATCATCTGGCCCTTTGGTAGAAGCTGACCTAAACATCAAGACAGATAGGAATTGTGCTGAGCTATCCAGAAAGTCAATTAAGTGAAGTTTATAGTAGCTGATATGCTTTAGGGTTGTTCCATATACCTGACTTTGTTTACTCCAGATCTCAGACTTCATTCTGCGTGACAGAGAGAGAAAAGAAAAGTTATGATTTGTCCCGAACATCACTCTTTCAATATCTTCCATTATGAAGATTCAGGGGATTGAGAAAGAGCGCAGGAGGGAGAGGGCATGCATGTAAATAATGTTTCCATTGTGTTGCTTCTCTTTAAATGTATTGGTTCTATAGAGTAAGTGCCAGTGCCTTTTGCCCTTGCAAAAAAAACGGTAATACTTTACTTTTAAGTAGGAAAGCAATCAATACTTCTAAATAGGAAAAGTTAGAAATGGAACATGTGTGCACGCTCAACTTAACCAAAGGCAGTGACACAGACTATGTCTAGACTGCAGGCTTCTTTCGGAAGAAGCTTTTCCAGAAGAGATCTTCCAAAAAAAAAACTTCTTCCGAAAGAGAGCATCCACACTGCCAAAGCACATCAAAAAAGCGATTTTCGACAGATAGCATCCACACTGAATGGATTCTAGCTCTCATTTAAGCTGTGATTACTATGGATGGAGTGGCCACCAGGCCACCTATGCTTTTTCCTCTTTCCTCTGCTTCTGAAAGAACTCCCTCTTCCCCATCCATGCACGCCTTTTTCTGAAATAACTCTTTCGAAAAAGGCTTCTTCCTCGTAGAAAGAGGTTTACCAATGTCAGAAAAACCCCTCTGGTCTTTCGATTTTTTTTTCGAAAGAACACGATTGCAATGTGGACGTAAGTGAAGTTTTTTCAGAAAAATGGCCATTTTTCAAAAAAAACTCTGTAGTGTAGACATAGCCACATTGTCTCCACCTACAGATAAAGATAAAGAGAGAGATGCAATTTCTGATGGGGAAGAGAGAAAGAGAAAAAGAGAAAGAATAAGATTTTGATTAAAAGAATGACTTTCCATAAAAGTCAGGGGGTGAGAAGATGAGAAACCCTCAAAAAAATGCACAGTGTCAGCAGAAAGTGAGACTGAGAAAAATACAGTAGGATTTCTTTGCCTATTAGATCCCATTTTTACATTAAATATTGGCTAATCTCTGTAGCCTGCTATCTGCTTGAATACTATATTAAAATGCCCCCATGGGACAGTTATCAATTCATTTTACTACATCTATTTTTAAATTTCTAGTAAGCAGAGGAGTTCCTTTTTACTTGCAGTGGGTACAGTTATATTAAAATGAATGTGGTTCTGTCCCACAAATGAGAACACATTACATAAACGCATTGGCTCAGGAATGAGAGATTGGGGATTCTTTAATTATTGCTCTGCTGAAATGAGAAACAGTCATGTGACTAGGTGTCACACCATTAAAAATAGTCATGATTAATTACACAGTTTTAAAATTGTGAACATAATTGTGCTGGTAAACATTAATAGACTATCATTTATTTAAATATTTTGGAGGTGTATTCTACATTTTCAAATATATTGATTTCATTTACAATGCAGAATACAAAGTGTACAGTGCTCACTTTATTTTATTCCAAATATTTGCATTTTTAAAAACAAAAGAAACAGTGCTTTTCAATTCAAAAACATTTACTAAATTTAAATTGGGATTCTATTGCTTAACAGTGTGATTAAAACTATGATTAATCATGATTAATTTTTGAGTTAATAGTGAGTTAATTGCACTTGACAGCCCTGCATGTGACCAATCAATTTTAAACACACAGCTCCAATTGAGTGTCATGACAATAGAAATTAACAACTGAAAACAAGTTAACATTACTAATATGATTATGAATATTACAGTGTCTCTGTTTTGCATCTTAGCTGCTCAGGTATTTTCAGTTTAGCCAATAGAAGTGTTAAAGCTACCCCAGAATGCACTTGAAGTACTTATGCAGTTATTTCCATACTGCCATGTAATGTGGTATCACTTGCAGAGAATGCTAGACCTGTGATTTCTGTCATACTGGAGATATAATAAGTAGTACAGTATGCCTTGAATCGTTTGTTACAGACATTCACAAAATACCAGTTTGTTTTTCAAAACCATACTCTGCAGAGCTAATTTGAGTAAGAAGTGCTTGGGTCTTACCGTGATTGGCAGTATAAAAGCCCTAAGACAGGTATTGATAAAGTTTGATATTTCACAAATCAGAATTTTATTGATGAAGAGATAACACATTAAGCAATCTACTTGTACAGTTTGGACAATAAATGACTATTTTGTGCCTATCCTGACCCATACTAACATCTCTTTGCCTACCAGAGCAATAGCAATGAGCAACCAAGGATTTACTCATGAGGGAAGGAATTTTTGGCTGCTGTAAATCTGATATATTCATCTCTAGGTCAGCACCTCTGGCTCAGAGGTAATGAATGGAGAAGGAGGGGACTAGAACAGCACATTAGACCCATTGCAAAAGTGCACAAGTTAGAGCAGCCTGAAGGCCAGTTCAGCGTCCAGCTATCTCCAGAAGCCGAAGGGTAGGGAAGTGGTTTGGATATTTGCCTTCCATACTTTCCACTTTCTCTTCATAGAACTGAAGATTAATCCCTTAGTATTTTTTAAACTATGTTGACACACAAAATTCCTGTTCTGGTGGTATTGTTGGCTACAAAACAGGAAGATCTTCCTTTTCCCCTCTTCTCATCTTACTTTTCTCCCTTACTTCTATCATCTCATTTTATTTGCTCCTCTTTGATTTTTCCTTCTCCTCATTTCTTTGTCCTTTCCCCCTCCCTTTCTCCTTTTTCTGCTCTTCATCTTTCCTTTCTTCTCCTTCTTCCTGTCCTCTTCTTCCTCTTTTTTCTCTTTCCATATTCCTTTCTTTTCTCCATTTTTGTTCTCTATACTTTACATTTTTCTTCCCTGATCTTTATTTTCTCTCTTTTTCTTCCCTGCTGTCTCTTTTCCTCTTTCTCCCTTTCAACCTTCATTTCTTCTGCTTCCTTTCCCCCTGTACTAGGCTGCAACCACTAGAGGGAGGCATGATCACATTCACTTGAAGAGCTTCAACACTGGCATTCCAGTGAAAACAATGGGGAGTCAGTGGCATTTTGGAGACTAACAGATTTATTAGGGCATAAGCTTTCAGGGATAACACCCACTTGTCTTGTGATGGTGTCGCTTGTATAGATGTGTGGACAGAGTTGGCAATAGGGTTTGTTACAGGGATTGGTTCCTGGGTAAGTGTTTCTGTGATGTGGTTTCTGTGGCTGCTAGTATTTGCTTCAGGCAGGGGGCTGTCTATAGGCGAGGACTGGTCTGTTTCTCAAGGACTGTCAGAGTGAGGGATCATTTTCCAGGATAGGTTGTAGATTGCCAATGATGTATTGGAGGGGCTTTAGCTGAGGACTGAAGATGAATAAAATTGTGAAGCATGTAGAAGAACATAATTTGTTGGACAAAAGTCAACATGGGTTTTGTAAAGGGAAATCCTGTCTTACTAATCTATTAGAGTTCTTTGAAGGGGTTAACAAACATGCGGACAAGGGGGATCCAGTAGATATAGTATACTTAGATTTCCAGAAAGCCTTTGACAAGGTCCCTCACCAAAGGCTCTTGTGTAAATTACATGGCCATGGGATAAGAGGGAAGGTCCTTTCTTGGATTGAGAACTGGTTAAAAGACAGGAAACAAAGGGTAGGAATAAATGGTAAATTTTCAGAGTGGAGAGGGGTAACTAGTGGTGTCCCCCAAGGGTCAGTCCTAGGACCAATCCTGTTCAACTTATTCATAAATGATCTGGAGAAAGGGGTAAGCAGTGAGGTGGTAAAGTTTGCGGATGATACCAAACTGTTTAGGATAGTCAAGACAGAAGCAGACTGTAAGGGACTCCAAGAAGATCTCACCAAACTGAGTGATTGGGCAACAAAATGGCAAATGAAATTTAATGTGGATAAGTGTAAAGTAATGCACATTGGGAAAAATAACCCCAACTATACGTACAGTATGATGGGGGCTAATTTGGCTACGACAAATCAGGAAAGAGATCTTGGAGTTATCGTGGACAGTTCTCTGAAAACTTCCACACAGTGTGCAGCGGCGGTCAAAAAGGCAAATAGGATGCTAGGTATTATTAAGAAAGGGATAGAAAATAAGACCCGGAATATCTTACTGCCCCTGTATAAAACTATGGTACGCCCACATCTTGAATACTGTGTACAGATGTGGTCTCCTCACCTCAAAAAAGATATTTTGGCCTTGGAAAGGGTTCAGAAAAGGGCAACTAAATTGATTAGAGGTTTGGAACGGGTCCCATATGAGGAGAGGTTAAAGCGACTGGGACTTTTCAGTTTAGAAAAGAGGAGACTGAGGGGGGATATGATAGAGGTGTATAAAATCATGAGTGGTATGGAGAGGGCCGATAAAGAAAATTTATTTATTAGTTCCCTAAATAGAAGAACTAGAGGACACCAAATGAAATTAATGGGTAGCAGGTTTAAAACTAATAAAAGAAAGTTCTTCTTCACACAGCGTGTAGTCAGCATGTGGAACTCCTTGCCAGAGGAGGCTGTGAAGGCTAGGACTATAACAGAGTTTAAAGAGAAGCTAGATAATTTCATGGAGGTTAGGTCCATAAAAGGCTATTAGCCAGGGGATAAAATGGTGTCCTTGGCCTCTGTTTGACAGAGGCTGGAGAGGGATGGCAGGAGACAAAGCGCTTGATCATTGTCTTCGGTCCACCCCCTCTGGGGCACCTGGTGCTGGCCACTGTCGGCAGACAGGATACTGGGCTAGATGGACCTTTGGTCTGACCCGGTACGGCCGTTCTTATGTTCTTATGTTCTTATGATAACTAGTGGGGTTCTGTTATTCACCTTATTGGGCCTGTCCTAAAACAGGTGGCTTCTGGGTACTCATCTGGCTCTGTTAACATGTTTCTTCACTTTTCCAGGTGGGTGTTTAAGTTTTAAGAATGTTTGATAAAGATTCTGTAGGAGTTTGTCTCCTTGGACATTCAGTAATGGATTTGAAAGTAGCCATCCTTTTCCAAAAGAATTTCAAAAGCCAGCTACAAAGGGAGACAGCTGAACTGGAATTAATTCAACATTATCAACTTAGGACTGAATAAGGATCTCAACTAGTTAACGCAGTACAAATGCAATTTCCCCTCTCTGAATACTGATATCTCCAGACCAAATGCTGTGAATGACCCACTTCCACCCTGACTCTATTAGCTTTCTTAACACAAGCAACTTCTTCCTTGTATATATTCCTGCTTCTGTAACTTCCACTCCAATTCATCTGATGAAGTGGGTTTTACCCATAAAAGCTTATGCCTTAATAAATCTGCTAGTCTCTAAGGTGCCACAGAACTCCTCATTGTTTTGGCAGATGCAGACTAACGCAGCTATCCCTCTGAGACTTAATTCCAGCGAAAGGCAGTGTTTGGCAAGGTGGACAGTGGCACATTCTTAGAACTTACATTACATATTGCTACATAGATCCTGCTGGAGGACAGGATTGGTGTTATGATAGACTGGAACTGGTGGACATGTTGCTTCACAGGCATTTAAGAAAACAAGTTTCCTGCCCCCAAATAGCAATACAGCTGGCGATCTAAATAACAAAGTGATGACAGATGGTCTTATTTAGGACATGCAGCCCTGGTTTCATCACAGTTTTAACAAGTGCCCTTAGGCAACTCGCTGTAATCTCACTGTGCCTTCATCTGCACAGTGAGGATAATATTCACCTGCCTTACAGGTGATCCATGAAGGGAATCCATACTCTAATCATTAGGCTGAAGATGCAATATAAGCTCTCAGCACTGCTTTTCCTAAATGACCTAACAATCTCCCAATATAGCGTGCTCACAAAAGTTTGATATACTACACGCCTTCCTGTTGAACCCAAGGTGGTCTCACCCCCACTCCACTGAATGAGCTATTCATTTAGGGAAAGATTAAATCAAATACTGTATTTAGGACAGTTACTGCATATGATATCTAGCAATCATTCCTATATCCTAGAAATACATTTTAAGAAATAAAAATATGAAACCAAGCAAACAAACAGAGAAATGCTGTTAAATGGAGTGCAGAGTTTTGCTTCTCCTGTGTGTATTGCTCTGTATTGTGCTGTTTTCCCTCAGTGAAACTAAAGAGCTGGAAATGCAGCCGACATGATGTAAGTGATAGCTCTGGTTGACATTAAGGGGTAAATTTTAAGCCATAAGGCCCCTCTGTTGATCCAGAAATGCAGTTTGCATGTCTAGGTTCTTGTGTACACTCCCTGCAGGTGGAGATATTTGCACCAAGGATTTTGGCCTTCCAGGTGTCTGATGAGTGTGTACAGTTATGTAAATGAATGCTTTCCTTTACCATCATTGCTATTACTTGCATTACAGGAATTCCTAGGACTCAACCATGTTTGTGTCCCTATCGTGCTAAGTATTGTATGTGAACACAGCAGGAGTTAGCCCCCTCCCCAAAGAGCACGGGATCTTAACAAACAAGACAACAGAAGGGAAGAAGACTTGGCCAAGCTCAAACAGGAGGTCTGTGACAGAATCATGAAATGAACTTGGATTGCTCACATCCCAACTCAGTACCTTACCTACAAAACCTTATGCTAGGCATAAAACTTCTTTGCAAGTGGAGTGTCCTTCTGTGGTTTCACTTCAGACGTAATTTTTTTCTACATGTGACCATTAACATTATAAACCAGATTAGCAGTTAAAATTTACTAACAAAGAGCAAAAGTTCTGCAACATCTCTCTCTCTATATAAAAAAGTTGAATGATGTCATTGGCCTACTTGAAAGTGGTGTCTCAAGTGTCAAGAAAGCATCTCACTTACTTGCACTTAACCAGGACCAGCTGTGTCTGTAGATCCATCTGTAACATGTAGTACATGAGCAATAGACCAGTTAACTGGTTTTTTTTCTATACAGCTTCATTTGTTCACTTTTCTGTATAATTGGTGCAAGATTAATAGGCTCCCTGGCTGTGAAAGCAGCCAGAGAGAAGGAGATTGGCAAGAGTAGTGAGCACATGGTACAGCCACCTAGTTTCTATTTATTTCTATTTTCTTATAAGAAACAGAGATTTGGCCATTTTTGGATACTCTTAATCTCAGCAAAATAGTCTTACATTTTTGCATAATATTTATTCCTAACCTTTGTTTCGAGCGCACCACTGCTTCTTTACTTCACACTTCTATTCATCCTGGGAGATATAATAAGCTTGCTGATGAACATTCCTACAAACTATGTGAAGTTCACTTCCCAGAATATCATGTAAGAAGCTTTTGCCCCTTTCCCAAGTAAATTGTTGTCATTAAGGAGGGCGCAGGTTAAGTGTTGTTTCTGGAGGTTAAAGAGCAGCAAGGAAATAAAGCCATAGATGCATGTGTTGGAAGGAGGAGCATTGTAGTCCACTTCCAGAATTGTCTTGTCATTCCCAAAATCCCAGCATCCCACCTGCCTCTCAAACCCTATCTCTCCATTTCATATGCAAGCCAAGCAGAAACATTAATTTGATAATTCAGCACTATATTTTGTGTGATGGTAAATTTCCCTTTGCAATTTCATATGAATATTGAGCATGGGGAAATTGAGAACATGAGCCCATACTCCAGGAGTGGCCTCTCTTTAATAGTAAAAGTGCAGCTTGCAGCACCTCCCATTCTCTATCAGACTTGGCAGGAGAGCTTGGGATCCCTGCCTTGCAACACGGTGGTGGAATAGAAGATTCTGTTTAGTGAGGAAGGAGGTCTCAGGCTTCTGCCCAGTGGGGAAGGGTCTTGGGGCTTCAGCCCAGCAGACAGCACCTGCCAGGACTCAGGGCATCTGCAGGAGGGACTGAAGCACCAAAACACATCAGGCACCTCCTGAGCTCCAGCCCCTGACAGGTGAGTATCAGCTCTCAGACTTCTGAAGGTTGTTGTAGGCAGCTCAGAGGGCCAGTAAGTTTGGCCACCCCTGCCATGCTCTTTACTGAAGAGTACTAACCCGCTTTGATCTCCAAATAAAACCCTGTTTGAACAAGGCCATCCAGATCAGTTTAGATGTAGTGTCAGTGTTGCAGTACAGCATTCTACTTACACACACTCACAATTCATGTTAGCAAACCAGTAAAAGCACTTGTTAAAACAGTTTTGAGCTCACTTCTTGATTATCCCGCACCAAATCCCAACCTGTTTTGTTTCTTCTGCAATGCCAGGGTTCCTCCCTTGTTGCTACATAAATTCAAATGTACAAGAGTGCCTTTTAGTCAGGGTTACAGTAACACATAACTGCATGTTTGGCAACAATGTTTTATATCATGTGCTCCTTCTCAATGTTTTGTTGTGCTGGTGGTTTTTTACTGTCGCTTGCTTCTGACAAAAGCACACAAATGGAAACCCTGAGGCTTCTATTGCTAAACAATTGTGTTTCTCACTTATATGTTGTCAAGGAGATTAAAGACAGATCTTTAAATTATAGCATGGGAAGCCCTAATATCTATGAGTCTTTCCGTATTCTTTATTGATTGGACCCATCTTTTGATTTACATTTGACTGAATGCTTCCTGCTTATCGGTAGTGTCTGAGTCCGCAAAAGTGGAAACATTGTAAGATAACTAGAAAACTTTAAAACTGGAAAAAGATCCAGCTTATAGTTTTATCTGTGTATTTGTTTTGTCTCCTCTCCCATGCTTTGTCTATTAAAAATAAAGCTTCAGTGGCCTAGAGGAAATGAGTATTGGAGGCACAATCAGATTCCCAATGTATCCAGTGCATGCAACACATTTTAACAGCCACCACTATAATTGGCACACTTATAGGCAGGTCCAGAAAGGAGGCCAAGGACTGAACTCAGGTTGGAAAGTAGACTGCCCTCTTGTCCCTTGACATGACTTCTTATGCTGTTTCCCCCTCTCATTTCTGTGTGGTGGATACAGGGACTATACATTCCTGAGCTGTCAAGATCTGGCTAGAATATGAAAATCCCTTCTGGCACAACCACAAAAAAAGTCTTGTTTTTGAGAAATGTTTGTCCTAAATGGGCATGAAAACTCAGAGCCACAGAACTTTTCACAGGAAGGGATTTTTAGAACCATTCTGTGCTGGTTGGTATCCTCTTTCCCCCATGCCCTTTCCCCGCTGCCTACCTAGGCTACGTCTAGACTGCAGGCTTCTTTCAGAAGAAGCTTTTCCAGAAGAGCTGTTCCAAAAACATTTCTTCTGATAGAGCGCATCCATGCTGCCAAAGCACATTGAAAAAGCAATCTGCTTTTTCGAAAGATAGTATCCACACTGAATAGATGCTATCTCACATTTAAGCTGTGATTACTATGGACAGAATGGCCACCAGGGCATCTGTGCTTTTTCCTCTTTCCTCTTCTTTCAAAAGAACTCCCTCTTCCCCGTCCACACACGCCTTTTTCCAAAAGAGGTCTTTCAGAAAAAGGCTTCTTCCTTGAAGAAGGAGGATTACCAACGCCAGGAAAACCCTTCTGTTCTTTCGACTTTTTTTTCAAAAGAATGCGATTGTAGTGTGGACATAATTGAAGTTTTTGCGGAAAAATGGCTGTTTTTCAAAAAAAACTCTGTAGTGTAGACATAGCCCTCGGAGGCTGTTGTGAATTTCACTTTATGCCCTCAGGTAGAAAGGGCAATTGGCAAGATTCTTCTAGGCATGCTCCACAGACTGAACACTCAGGCTCTCTGTCTCTCCCCCAGAGAGGCAGGGGGGGCAGGGGAAGAAGGAGGGAAGCAAAGAGCAGTCATTCAGCGTGCCAGCCATCACACACAGTCTGGATGCAGCTCTCTACCTTCCTATCTGGAAGGCTGTTGTCAATTTCGCTTTCTCCCTATAAGCAGACATTGAAATTAATAAGAGTTTTACAAGTGGGTAGCTGATGAGCCATCATCTCAATTTTCCCAATGGAAAATTGACATTTGGGGGCAAAATTGAAATTTGCTAAAAAATTATTTTCCATCAGAAATTCGTTCTGATGGAAGATTCCTGAACTTCTCTGTTGTTGAACTCGTACCTATCACAGTTACTAACTTCACAATCACCCCAGTTTTAAGACATCCTCTTAACAATAACTGTCCGTTCAGTATACAAATAGGGATCCCTTTTCTGTGTCCTCTAGGAATTTATTATATGTGTTACTTCCTCTTTGGAGAAACTGGTGTAGTTTTGTCTCTTCTAAGAGGGAAAGGTTCTACTGTGATAGGCTGATTCCTGAATCAGCCTTTGTTATTTTTTTAAATTGTGGACGAAACACTGTGCCCTTCAGAACATGGTAGCAATTAAACAATAGGAGCCCCCTGTGTCTATCTGAATTAGGATTACTAATCATCTTGAATCACTTGCACTGTTTAAGGCACTCTTCTAATGTGGAGTTTCAATTACACCTGTGTGGGGAAATTCTGTAAGGGTACCCTTGGATTACTAATAAGCATTTTGGGAAGGACTGCTGGGCAGGCGAGCGTAGCATTTATGAGATTGGCACTACTTTCTAAAATTATAATGCCACATCCTGTATTTGACATATACATCAAATAAATGCATTTTGTTTGATTACCAGAGGGGTAGCCGTGTTAGTCTGGATCTGCAAAAGTGACAAGGAGTCCTATGGCACCTTAGAAACTAACAGATGTATTGGAGCATAAGCTTTCGTGGGCAAAGACCCACTTCGTCAGATGCATGACATGTCTTTGCCCACGAAAGCTTATGCTCCAATACATCTGTTAGTTTCTAAGGTGCCACAGGACTCCTTGTCGCTTTTGTTTGATTACCTTTCTGTAGCTGTACATTTGACTAACAGCTGTAGGTATGATATTTGTATTTATATCATGCTTTACATTTTTAAATATTCTATAAACAGTATAGTCCTTCAGTTATTTCAAGATGTCTTTACACATCAGTACACTGCAGCTCATTTTCATTCAGCCCATATTATAGGAACCAAATAGAAATTATTATGCAAATTGTTGCACAAGATACATCATATAGTTAGGTCCAAATGTTCGGAGCAACCTTAAAAAAAGGCTTTGTCCTTTTCATTACTTCTGACATGTTTAATACACAGGGCATAATTAATGCGTGCTTAACCACAGAATCTTGCCATCCATCACTATAATTCACAAGATATGTTAGAAATATTTTGCCTAATGACGGATTTACAGACTAATTAAAACTAAAGGGTTCAATTAATATATCGGTTTCAAAGATAATGATTTAAGATCTACTGTACATTGGTTCCAAAAATTATACAAAAGGCTAAATGAAAAATCTCCAGGTCTATTCATTGCCATTCCAGGCATAGATATACCATGTCTGTAGAACTTGGCTCAAGTAGACTAAACAGAATGATTTCCTGCCATCTCTGATGACTAGATGCAAAAATAATTTGTCCTTTAAGATGTCCTCAGAAGCAAAGAAAAAATTTCTTAGATTCTCCAATGTGCCTTTCATGAGAGAGTAATTAAACTCACAGACTGTGCCATCCACATGTTTGAGTCAGATAACAATGTAGTTGACTATCATGGTCCCTATGCTGAAAAGACAGTAATCAGAAGACAAATGTGATTGACACCAAATTTACCTTAGGAAATGTCATTGATATTTCTTATTAGTAATGCTACATCAAAAATTCAATTTTATTATGTACATGAATGCCGCATATGATGCTGATTTTTAAGCTCAGTAAAAGTATACAGGACATCATTCAGTAACTAGATTAATTTATTTTCTCCCCTGTGCTAATAATCCATCATTCATAGTTTATTATTATCATTGTGTATTCTTATGGTGTGCTTTCACCAAAAGTGAAAAATCCATGTTCATTTAATTTAAAATCCAGATCTTACTGATCCCTCCCTCTCATTTTCCTCCTCTATTCAATGCCAGCATGTCCTTGTTTTCCTTTCAAGTGTTGTTGTACCCATTACTATTTGTGGATATTTATAAACTGCTTGTTAGCTCTGAAATCCTTCATTTGTACAGAAAAGGCAAGACAAGAAAGGAAAGACAAGACCTTCTTGACATCACAATAGCCATTCTAATGCACTAGACTGACAAAGTTAATTAAGCAGTAGGAGTTTCTCAAATTGTGCTAAGCTGAGAGGGAATCAACAACATTTTGAGTTCATTTAGATGTGAAGAAGGCTATTAGCAAGAAAGAAATGTAAACGGTACAGTCTTAAATTAGTACCTCGTTCACATAAATGAACCAGCTCACATAAGTCTTTATCAGAAGTCATATAATTTCCTGTGTACAAGCAGGACTGTGTTTTTATAGCAGCGCATGACTAGAGCTGGGTAGGAAGTGATTTTTCTATCCCACGAAAATGTTTCTCATTCTGCTTTGGGACAAAAGTGAGACTTTTTTATAAAGGAATAGAGAGACCATCTCAGCCCAGAGCAAGCAATAGGCCTAGTGGGTAGAACCCCAGCTCAAGCCTTTGAATCAGGTTCCCCACCCCTGAGTTAAAGGAACATAATGTAGATGTAAGGCATTAATGAAACAACTGAAACCATGTGGAAGATTAGATTGGCAGTATAAGGTTAGTCTTTCCACCATCCCTTAACTAGGAGATGTATTCTGTTGCCTGTGTGAGAGCATATAGGTTAAGAGTGAACTTTATGCTACTAGTATGGTTCTTCTCCTAATATTTAGTTGCTGGCCTCTCCTTATCCCTTGTTTCCAACCTAGTCTGATCCTTCCATAGCTTCCAAAACCCTCTTGCACAGCTGCAGTTGTGGGTCAGCTTGGTTTATCTATTAAGTCAGCACACTGAACGGTATGTCCATCTTGCAAGAGAATCAATCCACGTTTTAATTGAATGTGCCAGTTTTTATTCTATGTTTGCTGTCCCACCAGGAGGAAGGACTCTTTCTTTTACATATACTTACATTATTTTATTTAACTTATATGTATGTTCACATATGTTATACTCCATACGTAGCTAGATGTATTACGCATATGTTCATATAAATATATGTTTAATATTATTCTATACAAAACAATGAATATATCACAGACAGATATGTGAGAAAAGGTAATCTACACAGCATCACAAAGGGATCCAATAAAATTGTCTGTTGAGGGAAGAGGTCAAATGGTCTGTGATGTCATAAATCTATTTCAGTAAATAAAGATGTAGGTGTAGTACAGAAAAAAAATTGAATTAAAAAAGACAACATTGAGTTTTTAAAGTAATTAGAAAATTACTTTGCATCTATCGCAAACCCATCCCTAAGTCAGGGGTGCATGAGCCCATGAGCTGGATCTGGCCCCCATCTTAACTTGATCCAGTACATGGCAAATCTCCGTGCCACTGGTAAGAAGCCGCAAGCATTGGTGCCCCCATGCAGGGCTGAAGCAAGAGTTCCAGTGCCCCAAGGCCATTCCCACTACAGGCCAGGCCAGATGAAGAAAGGGATTTTAGGGGCTGCAGCCCAGGGCCCTGGGCTAAGGGGAGAGCTGCAAAAAAATCTCCAGGACCCAAAAAGTCCAGCTCTTTTTGCCAGCCCCCTTAGTGCAGGACCCTGGGCTGCAGGCTCTAAAGCCCCTGCACACTACCTGGCTTTGCCTGGCCTGGGGGGAGACGGAGGCAGTTATGCATGCTGCTGTCCCCCTACACTGTGAGTGCCTGGGGCAGCTCTGTCTCTGCTCTGCCCTTGCCCGCAAGCTCTACCTCTGCATCTCCCATTGGCCAAAAATCCCAGCAAATGGGAACTTTGGGGGCAATAGCCCCAGTGCCTGTAGGCAAGTGCAGGGCAGTACAGCCTGCACTGAGCCACCTTCTGCCCCCCACAACCACCAAAGGGGACTTGTCTCAGGTAAGTGTCACACAACCCAATCCCCTGCCCCAGCCCTGAGCCTCCTCCCCTCCCCTAACTCCCTCCCAGACCTCACACCCCAACCCTGAGCCCCAGCCCTTAGCCCACTTCAGCACCCTAACTCTTGCCCAGGCTCAGCACCCCACCCTAGCCTCCTACCCTGAGCCACCTCCCACAGTCCAAATCCCTTGGCCTCAGCCTGGAGGCGCCTCCTGCATGCTGAACATCTCATCCCCAGCCCCACCCCAGAGCCTGCATCCCCAGTTGGAGCCCTGACCCCCTTCTGCACTCGCCTTTCTGCCTTAACTCACAGCCCCCTCCCTCTCTCTGAACTCCTCATTTAGGCCCCACCCCAGACCCTAGAGGGCCCCACAAAATCTAATAGGCCCAGACCCCCAGAAGAGTTTATCTGGTGAGTTGAGTAAGGTTTTTGTTTATTTGTTTTTTGCTTGTTTGCTTGCAGTTAAGTTGAATGACATTTTTTTCCCCTCTTTTGTGTGGCCCGAACTGATTTTTCTATGGGTCAGTGGCCCCGACAGAGAAAAGGTTCTACACCCCTGCACTAAGTGTTGTTAAGAACAGCTGGATGGTATATTCATCAGCTCCTGCTCTATGAGATAATCCCAACAGTCTATATTCTATACTTTCTTGGTTTTGTTCTTTCACTGGTAGAAATATAAGTCAGTGACCTTGTTATACAATACAGTATAAACTAATGGCATGAAACATGTATTTAAAGTTCTTTGAAGGAATGCAGCAGAAACAGAATTGAGAACTGTGATGTTGCAGCCACTTAGAAGCAAATAGCATCATGTACCAGACAAAAACACCACTATAAACAGAATAACAACAGGCTTTGGATCCTAAACACCCATATAGGTTTTAGCATGCATTCAGAGTCCATTGTGCACATGTTACTGCGGCATGTGTGCGCCAACCAGCGAATGCCTCAACATTTGGATTTGCAGTGTCGGAGAAGCAAATTTAAAGGCTGATTTTTGAAAGTTTCCTCCCATATGTTCCTTATGACACACAGTGACAGCATTATCTATTTACAGCAGACATACTTTTTCAGGAAAAAAAACCAACAAATGGTCTGGTAGCACTTTATAGACTAACAAAACATGCATCATGAGCTTTCATGGGCACAACCCACTTCTTCAGATGACCGGAGTTATGAGTTTAGGATGTGTACACCCAAAATAAATAGGAAAGGGGAAGGGAAGGGGGGAGGGAAGAAAAAGGGATGGGGATGGGAGACAGAGAGCAGAGGGAATCAGTAAGTATCTGAAGACTGGGTAGTTAAATCAAAGCAGATAAGAATCAAAGTCTATAAAGTGTTACCAGACCATTTGTTGTTTTTTTTCTGTAACAGACTAACTTGGCTATCCCCTGACACTTTTTCAGTAATAATACAGTATCTCCATCATTTCCCTAGAATGACTTTTATGCATTCCAAATACAAGAACTCAATGAGTCAAGGTGGCTGGAAAAAATTATGTGGGACTTGCTTAGGTCAGCTACCTTGGTATCTCCGCACCCAGTAAGGACTTGTATGTTCATCCATTGAGTTCACTGGAAAATGCTGACTGACCCTGAGAAGTCCTGTTCTGGAGGCAATACTTGTGGAACTGTTAAAATCAGGAAAAAAGCAAGAGCAGCCACAGGGCGCACAGATGAACCTTCAGTGCACAAGAAGATGATACCTTTCAAGTCTCTCATTACCCATGACAGCAGAAGTTGAGAAGAATAACAAATTGTTGGAATGGCTGAATTATGGTAAAAGACTAACAGTTTAAAAATGTAGTTAGACTAAGCAATGATGATAACTGTTTACAAATACTTGGTGGACGTTTATATCTAGAAGTAAGAGAAAGTAAAAGTCAGTATGACTAGGACTGATGTGTCACCCCAGGCCCCACGTGGCAGCTGCCCCAACTGTCTGTGGATGGGAGGGATCTGGAGGATTACAGAGGGCCTAGCATGGGGTGACAGCAGGGGTCCCTTCCCCCTACACTCACCATGCAGGCCATGGAATCCAGAGTGGCTGTCAGCCTGCAGCACCCTCACAGCCCACTTTGCTCTGCTTCTTTGAGGTTGTGGGGAGCGGAGCACAGTGGGCTGGGATAGGGTGGCTCAGCAGAGCGGAGCAGGCTGCCAGGCCACTTCAGCTCCCACTGCCTGTGTGGAGTGGAAGAACACCTGCTACCACTGCATCAGGCCTCCCCATAATGCCCCGGGCTGCATTGCTCGGGGCAGGGAACGGAAGGTGGAGTAGGGTCAGAACAGGGATGGGGTTTGGGGAAGAGGTGGAGCAGGGGCAGGGCCTGTGACAGAGGGGGTGCCTCAAACCCAGTGCCTGGGGTACTGGGGGGGTTGCCTCAGGCCCTGTCCCCCACCTTGGGATGACCCTGGGTGTGAACAAAACAGAGGTGACTATGGAAGAGGGGACAGGCAAGGGACTGAACAATTAAAAGACTGAGGTTGGAAAGAAAGTGAAGAGGTGAGAGAGAGAAGACGGACAGTGTCATATTATTGGACTTTAAAGAGAGCAGCCAGATCACTGCTGCATCCCCAGAGTGGTGTTTGCCCCAAAATCTATACAAAGGGGGCCATGTGAGGTGTCAAATGAAAGCTTATGTTCTACTGATTCTATGTATGCTATTCATGTACTTGTGTGATATCTGTATGTGGAGTTATGAATATGTACTCTGTGCTTATGCAGGAAGGTTCTCTGTCTGAGACAGAGCAATGGGCCAGGAATGTCCAGTGAATGACTATGCTAATTAGCACAGTTCCAGGGACAGTGACTCTCAAGGTGCCCAATACACACCTGAGGAATGCATCTGGAACCTGCAAACCAGTCACTATCTAATGGCTGCTGACCTGGGACACAGGGATAGGTCAGTTGGCCATGTGACCTGCTCCAGCTTGGAAGGTACCAGGGATAGATATAAAGTGCCATGAGGCAAACTCCATTTTGTCTTCAGTTCTGCCACTCATCCCAGATGCAGCCTTGCAAAGGACAGCGAGCCGGGAAGGATTGTCGACCCATCCTGACATAGGATATACACCAGAGACTTTTAAGAGCAGTTTATAACATCTCTGCTGAGAGCCTGCATCAAGAACTTGTTGATCGGTGCATGTAATGTATTTTCTTTAACAACCTTACTCTCCACCTTTTCTTTCTTTTATTAATAAACCTTTAGATTTTAGATTCTAAGGGTACGTCTAGACTACAGGCTTCTGTCGACAAAGAGCATCTAGATTACATCCAGTTCTGTCACAAAACGAGCCGCTTTGTTGACAAGAGAGTGTAGATGCAAAGGACAGTGTAGATGCAATAATGCCTTCTGTCGACAGAACTCTGTCAACAAAAGGCGTTATTCCTCACAGAATGAGGTTTACTGCCGTCGACAAAACTGCCGAATTCTGTCAACGTTATGTCGACAGAATTCGGCGGTAGTGTAGACGCAGGTATAGTTTTGTCGACAAAAGTCCACTTTTGTTGACAAAACCCTGTAGTCTAGACACACCCTAAAGGATTGGCCCGGCGTGATCTTGTGGGTAAGATCCAAAGTGTAAATTGACTGGGAACTGTGGCTGGTCTTTTGGGACCAGGAGAACCCATTCAGGGTAGGTGAGATTGGGTTCTATAACCCCTCACCTGTGTGTTAGGCTCGGGGCTGATTGTGGCACAGGAGAGCTGGGGTATCTGAGGGGTTTTGCTCGTGAGGATTCCTGCTGGCTGGACTGGCAGCTGAAGCACTCGGTGTGACTGGTTTGTGGCCTATTTGGGAAAGGCCTCCAGTCAGGGGCTGTAAGGAGCCCTGATTTTGAGCAATTCACCCTGAGCGGATGCCCCCAGCGGTGCCCAGACCTGGCCCGGTCTGTCAGAAGGGAAAGTGAGAAATAAGAGGAATGGGGAGAGGACATACCCTTAGTATGAAAAAGAGGAAGAAGTATGTCTACACTGCAATCGGAAGTGATTGCAGCTCATATATATATACCTGAACTAGAATTATTCTCTATTTTCAGGACTCAGAATCCCTAGTGAAGGAAAAAAATGTCTCACAAGGGATTTGTGAAGTATGAGTGAGGTCTAAAGGCCTTTGGAATTCAGAGATGGGGTAGGAGATATCAGAATATGATTAAGTAATTAATACAGAACATCTAGATCTGGTTAGCACCTGCTTATCTTATAAAAGATGAGGATCAAAAGTTCTTCCTTTCTGATTTCATGTTGTTGTTAAGATCCAGAATAAAATCAATATTTTAAAAATATTACCTTCTTCAAAGATATACTCTGCAACATATGAGTACTGAAGAGATCAAAACCCAGTGGAACTAATGCAGAAGTGAAATGCAATACTAATTTATTTAAAAATAAAATAAGGATGAGGGCTTTGTAAACACCAGTATATTCCTTGTTCTCTTTATGCCATAACATGGTACCAGTTGATTTGCAAAAATAGTATCTATTTTTAACATTCCACATGACTGAATAATTAGAGAATTGTATTATGCAAACACCTTAAAAACCCTTGGTGATGGTGTGAAAAGAGAGGCATTATCAGCATGCATAAATGAAAAGAGAGTAGTAGTATTCACTTATAACTTTGGTGAAGACTCTGCAGTCAATATTCTGCCTTAGTCTTTAAAACAGCAATAAAACTAATTAGATAAAATGAAGGTGTAATAAAATGCGAGTACACATAATAATGAAATGACAAAGACAGGGAAAAGTTGTATAAGAATGTAATAGGGAACATTAATGTTGCCTTAGAATTTGTAAACCTATCTTTGAACTCCTATCTGTGGAAATATGTGTGCCAGTGTTGTGGACAGAGTACTTGATTGTAAGTCAGGAGACATAGTCCTGACTCTGCCATTGGCCTGCTGGATGACTTTGGCCAGGTAATTTAACTTCTCTGTGCCTCAGTTTCTCACTTTGTAAGTGTTTTGAGATCTACTGCTGAAAAGCTGTGGAAGCCCTAGGTATTATTATAGTAGGAAATATCACTATCTGTTAAATTCTATGTGTAAAAGATTTACCCAGGATTGCTCAGATCCTTACCTCATAATTTTTGTCCTTAACTCATAATTTTGGGGAGTTTGAAAATAAAATGAAAATGTGCATGCTTCATTTAAATCATTGCTCTGGGGTGGAGCTAGAGATGAGGCTTCAGTATACAGGCTGTCCCGGGGAGGAGGACTACCTCAGCCTTCTCTCACCACAGCTGCTTGGGGCCAAGTGAGAAGCATCTCTCCATGGCCACTGCAGCTCCAGCAGGTACAGCCAAGGGAGGGTGCATTCTCCCCCCGGCCCCTCCAGCAGGGGCAGGCCCAGGTTCATCTGCCCCCTGCATTCCCCAGCCAGAATGAGGAATGCAACAAACGGGGCACTTTCCCCTCACTCACTGATAAAGGGGAACAGCCATCAAGTGTATTAATTGGGGGGGCTTCAACCACCCCACCCTGCCTAAAGGGCATCTGAGGGGTGGGAGGCTTGGGGCTGAGGCAGTCATGGATGGGAATGGGGGGATGCCCCCAGCCAGCCCCTTTCACCTGCCTAGTGAGTCTGTCTCTTTTCTGTTTAGTTTTATGAGAAGCAATCCCATTCCAGGCACATCCCATTTTCCTGGCAGAACCAAACCCTTCCCTTTCTTTAAGTTATGGCAAGAGGAAGCTGTATATCAAATTTGGCGGTTCTAGTTCCTACCATTTAGGGGAAATTCCTGAAAAAACAGACATAGACAGACACACGGAGAGACCCACAAACTCTCTCAAATATATAGTACATAGTTGTAAAGCCAGCAAAAGCTTTATCAACATTAGGGTTCCCAACAGTGAGAATTTTTGGTATAATTCCCAGCGGTTGTCAAGTCTGATGATTCAAACTGTACTGCATTTTGTCCTTGCACACACTGGCAGCAAACTTGTGTTCAGCACAGTTTCTCCTCCACATCTAGTCTTCATCTTGGAAGCCCTATGAAACTTTCTAAGTAGGTGGGATATGTTATCTGACTTAGTCATTTCTCACATCCCCACCCAACCGTTACATGGGCCCCCTACACATCAAAAGCCTTCTCTGACCTGGTTCAGCAAGACTTATTTCTGCCACCCACACAAAGGGATTCAGACACGACATTTTCTTCGAAAAGACATTTTTTTAAATAATACAACCGTTCCATGTGCATGCCTTTGCTGAGTTAGTGTGTCACCTCATTGTAGTGAGCACGGTATCGCCCTCCTGCATTCCACTTTTTTCCCTCCATCACACTGTGTGTAATATCAGATCGCAAGCTTCTCAGGGTTGGGGCCTTGCCTAAGGCTTATGTACTGTGAGGAGCCTAGCACAATTATGGGCATTATTAAACAAGAGTTCTGTATGGACCCACTCCTACCAAAGTCTCTGTTATTAGGCCCTTACTTAAATGTCAAGAAGTGCACTCAGGATTACACTTTTCATCTCTCATTGTTGATGGCCTCTGTAGCTCCTTCAGGAAGCAGATATAGTGGAATTTTTGAGACTGGAAAAGTAGGAGTTCCATGCATGTGCATGGGCTTAGCTTCTCACACCATCACCAGAGCAGGTATGGCAGATAGAAGCTAGGGGTTACTCTTACTGGATTGCCACCATTGGATAAAAAAATACAACCAACCTTGCAGATGATGGAAAGAAAATGAGCAAACTATTTCTCTGTTTTTCGCCATGGCTTTCTTAATCTTTCCTGTCCTCTATTTTCCCATGTTTGTTCTTATACCACCAATTACCCTCTTTCTTCTCCATTCTTCCCACTCCCGAACTATCTCCTGATCTCCCCTTAGAGTTAAAAACAGCTTTAAAAATAAACTTTCAAGGGTTACACTCAGTAATAGAGATGGGCTTTTTTTTGGTGAGGAACACAAATAATTCATTTACCAAAACATGCAGTTTGGGGTCAGTTGAAACTGTTCACTAACTGTTCACTTCACAAATAGTTTCTCTAAAAATAGTCAAACGGTTTTGTCTCAATATGTTTACATGGAGCATTTCAACTTTTCATTTCACATTTTGTTCTGAAATTTGGTTTGGATATATTTTAGGAGGTGTAAGAAATAAGTCTAAGAAAACTGAAAATGAAATTAAACTAAATGAAAAAAAGAGGAAAACAAAATATTTATTCTGACCCAAAATATTTTTTTGTTTCAATGAAGAAAAGGGACAAAGGCAAAATATTTTAGAAATTTTGCTTTAGTAGCTAGATACCACCAGATTAAAGGAGCACCTGAGGCTTGAGGGGGAAACACTCTAAGGACTGTTTCAGTTCCACAGAATGTCTTTTTGAGTCATGAATACTCCAGGGACATTTCAGAGGATGGAATAGGAATGAACCCCAGCCACAGAAATTGAACATTATAAAGGACTGGAATGTTCCTACAGACCTGGATCACACAGTTGCCTGGCATTGTCAGTGCTCACCTATTCTTCCTGTCAGCTGGCCAGACAGATGACTCGTCTGTGCCATGAGCACCCAAATTAATCCAACACTGTGATTTTTTTATAAGGCAGGACATCCTTTTCCCTGCCTCCCCATCATTAGAGGCGGATCACAGTCCTGGACTAATTTCTCAGTCTCCATGTAGTTGGAGAAATTATGATATACCTGGAGGCACAGCGGTTGGTAGGCCTCAGAGACTGTATAGGAGATTTATTTTCAAAATTCAGAGCAGACAGAGCCATTAGAACAACTAACTAAGAGCAACTCTGGGATGGACAGAGACACACCAAAGTATCTGAGCCACTGAAGGAGAGAATTCTGAAATATGCTGTGCTTAAATTCCCACAGTCACCTTGTCCATTTGTGTTAATGTGTGATGTCCCAAAGTTGCTATAAGTTTTAAGCTGGACAAGTAGATGAGCTTAGTGGATGCAGATCAGTTGTTTTCAGAGGCTGCATATTAAATGAGAGGGAAACCAAATATTCAGCTACAGAATTGAAGTGTCTGGCTGTTGTGAAGACATTCAAGCCCTATCACTCCTATTGACTAGGTACAAAATTCACAGTTTACACAGCTCAACTTAGAATGATACCAGTGGAAGTGGATTTTCTTTAGCTGTGCATGGCTACAGGTGGTAAGGATTGGGCACTTTCTTGTCTTCACTGTCAAGAAAGGAAAGCATGTGGGGAGCCGGTACACATGGGGAGACGGCTTTTAAGCCAGTTCCCTGTGTGCACCAGCTCCCAGCGCAGACACCTGCCACCCTTTGCTGCTGCCTCTTATACAGAGGCAGCAGTGTGGGGCAGCAGATGGGATCCGGTATACGCAGGGAGCCAGCTTAAAAACTGGCTCCCCATGCATACCAACTCTCGGGGAGCCAACTGCCAATTTCAGTGGTTACATGTTTACTTAATTACACACATTTTAACATCCCTACTAGACATGATATTTGGGGATTGTGTGGTCCTTGTGGAAGGATTTGCCAAGAAACTATTAAAAAACCTCTCCTATATGTTATACCATCTTTTGTCAATAGTACAATTTTGGAACTCTTGTTCAACACTATTAAAATTGGAGGAAATTATCAGTGATGACATCATTCAGTAATTACTCTCATTATTCCTTCTTTCCCATTTTTTTCATCTTATGAAGATGACACTCTTTAATTATGTTTTGGCAGCTGTATTTGAACCATTCCCATAAGAACATGAATGCTTATGTTTTCAATTGCTAATGTTGCCTATAGAAATAATGATTACTGAGAGATAGTTCAGCATGACAAGCCAAATGTACATATCAGAAAGGGAAACATCATTAATTTATTCTGTCTTCTTGCAGCCTTCCTCACTGAGTCTCATTGTTTGCTCTCTTCATGAAGGAGGATTCCATCAATAAAACTTTTATCAAAATGGGGGAAGAAGTGGCGGTACACTACTCAAAAACTGTGCCTCCTATCCTGGGGCAGCTCTGTGCTTCTTCAAAAAAAATAATTGACACAGAGAATTAATATTGTGACAATTTTTATATAATCATTAGGCTTCTAAGGTAGCATCCCTTTTAGATCAATGAGAGCACTAAGAGATACATGAAGTTTCAGTGCAGCCATCAACTAATTGAGCCAGTATTGCCTCAGGTATCATAATTTGAAACTTTTTTTAAATAAAAGTTTTAAATCAGGGCACCAGAGAAGTATCAATACATTATACCCCTAGGTATTAAATGTTTCAACAACTGAGTGTTATAGAGCTATTCCATTAGCAGTCATTTTGGAATGTTCTTGTCCCATCTTGAACGTGTCCCTCAGAGTAATTTGGTAGATTACCACAGCAGTTTTCAAACTGTGAGTCAGGATCCAAAGTGGGCCCCTCTGCCATTTTAATGGTGGTGCTAGGGGTGGTATTAGATTTGCTGGGGTCTGAGCTTGAAGCCTGAGCCCTTCACTTGGAACCCAAGCTAAGCCTCACCACCTAGAGCCAAAACCAAAGCCTGAGAGTTTAAGCCCTGTGTGTTAGGGGCTCAGGTTACAGCACCATCCTCCACCTGGGCCTGAAGTCAGTGGGCTTTGGTTCTGGCCCCCCATCTTGGGTCAGTGGGGCTCGAGGTTTGGCTTTGCCCCTCCCCTCTCAGGATGGCAGAGCTCGGGCTTCAGTCCCCCTCTTGTGGGGTCATGTACTAATTTTTTTTTGTCAGAAGAGAATAGCAGTGCAATGAAATCTGAGAACCCATTTCCATGTATGTCTTTCTAATAACAGACATGTGAAGTGGCTTCTGCTTATGCTGTGCATTTATAGTAACTATAACATAATTCGCATCCTGCCAGCGATAGAGAATGTAGCTTGCAGGAACCAATGTATTGTTCTCTTATGAAAATGAATAATTTTAAATCAAAGAGCAAAATCTAAAGGGAATAAGACATCACTTGTGCTTGTTCCTTGTAAATCCTATTAGCTGCAATAACTGGGATTTGCATTACACTATCACTTCAAAAACACAACTAGAAATGATTTAGATGAAGTAAAATAAAGGGGCTATATTTTGCCCCTCTTCCTCAAGCTGAGGAATACATCATTCCATGAGTAGCCACTAATGAAATCAATAGACTATCCCTGGAGTAATATGGTATTCAGGCTAAAATTTGTGTCAGTTGGAAATGTTTTTCACCCCATTAATAACTTAGATGAAAAAATCCAGTTTTGTCAAAACTGTTCTTCAAAAAAAAAATTCCACAAGCTCCTGAAAAACTAAACTTTTTCATTAAACTAAACTTTTTCATGAAAATGTGTCTGATCAAAGCCATTTTTTTCTGAAGAAAGTTGGAGTGAAAAATATTTAACCAGCTTTATCAAAAGGGATTATGAATGGGTCTAATTCTGACATCTGAAATTTTCCTTTCATCCCAAATTGGAATTCAAAATTGAAATTTCAAAATTTCCCATGAAACAAAATTTTCAGTTTGGTACTATCAAAATAATCTTGTCAAAACATTGGTAAGGCTGAAGGACCTCATTTCATTCCATTTCAATAAGATTGAAACCCTTTGTTTCATTGTGACTAGTTTGTTTTTACTTGAACATTTCAGTGTTTATATTTTGCCATATTTTATATATTATACGAGTCTACACAAAATGTTTCAATAATTTTTCATTGGAAATTTCTGTGAAATTGATGCGTTCCTGAGAAATGTTTTGAATTCAACAAACCAGCATTTTCTAATAGAAAATTATTCCAGTGGAAAATGCTTGACAATGTATAGAAAATTAGATTATTAGACAAAAAATTAGTACAAACTAACTGTACCAGCCATAGCACATAATGTGACAAAGGGCACTTGACCCTGGCAACTGTCATAAAACAGGATACTGGGGTAGCTGGACCTTTGGACTGGCCCAATATGACCTTCTTATGTCATGTTCTTATGTTATGACAATGATATTATAGTAGGATTCTTTATTCACTACTGGGGTGCCTCCTCCTGACTGCTCTGTGATTAGTTCCTGCCAGATCTGAGACCCCTTTCCATCACTTGTTCGCAAGTCCCAAGGTCTTTCTCTCTAGGGTTTGGCTGTTCCCTTTTAATGGCTTGGCCACGCAGCTATCTCATTATGTATTTTCTCCTTCCATGGGATGTCAAATTTACACAGTGCAAACCATCCCACACAGTCTCCAAATCCACTGTCCTGGTCATGCCACTTTCCAAGCAGCTGGTCAGGAAGCCTGTACCTGCCCTCTATTCCAGATTCCTGCTTGGGGACCATCTAATCAGCAGCCAAGATCTGCACCATCTTAACCTTTGCTGCCATTTCCCTGATCCTTTTTGCATACCCTCTCCCCAGAGGATTATTTCCTTCCCTCCCGCTATAATATCCAAAACGTGGCTTCAGGATCTCTCACTGGAATCCTTTTCTGCTGCCAGATTCCTGGCTTTACACGCTTTCCACCTATTCCTTCTCAGCTGGGCTCCATCATCATTTCGAGGTTTCTTGGGCCACCTCCTTCTCCTCAGCACTATTATATCTGGTCATCTGGCCTCTTCTCAGACTCATTAATCTTTTCTAGGCCAAGGTGTGGTGAACAGTATTCTAATATCTAATATCTGCATCACAGATATTTTAGGATGATCTAATCATATTCCTAAATCCTAACGACTTGAATTATGTATTTATCATATAGCCCCATAAATGTATACTGTGATAATTAAATTAGAAAGAAATGTTAATTTTATATTGAGCTGTTATGTAGTTTTCTTAGAAACAGTGAAAAATCATATTCTTTTAAAATAATAATAGTAATTGAGCGTTGTTAACTCGCAGTATTGACTAAGAGCTCTTCTGTTAATCACTTATTTTTGTGAATTAGCGACTAAATTACCAGACATGATAGACAGGCAACTCTCCTTTAATTGTACTCATTATAATATTTGATAGTACACAAACAACTACAATGAAGTCCACTTTGAAAAAACAATTAAATATCAATAATGTGAGATTTGGCCTGAGCTGATTGTCGAGCAATGGGGAGACAGTACGAATTCCTTGTGTTAACTATGAAGAGTGTGGTTTATCATACTGTGGTTTATGGAGCGCATGTGTTTTCATTGGCTCCAACCATTGGTTCCATTGATTCTAATTCACTAATTAACCCTTATTTCATCTTCTCTATTTCTTCTAGGTCTTACAGCTGCAGCATCTCTTGTGTCCCTGGCTTGGGCTTTGGCTTCCTACCAGAAAGCCCTCCGTGATTCCCGTGATGACAAGAAACCCATAAGTTATATGGCTGTTATAATCCAGTTTTGCTGGCATTTCTTCACAATTGCAGCCAGGGTAATTACTTTTGCTCTCTTTGCCTCAGTTTTCCAGTTGTACTTTGGGATCTTCATAGTCCTTCACTGGTGTATCATGACCTTCTGGATCGTTCATTGTGAAACAGAGTTCTGCATCACTAAATGGGAAGAGATAGTATTTGATATGGTTGTTGGGATTATCTATATCTTTAGCTGGTTCAATGTCAAAGAAGGAAGGACACGTTGCAGACTCTTCATTTACTATTTTGTGATCCTTTTAGAAAACACTGCCTTGAGTGCCCTCTGGTATCTGTACAAGGCCCCACTGATCTCTGATGCTTTCGCCATACCAGCACTGTGTGTGGTGTTCAGCAGCTTTTTAACAGGCATTGTTTTTATGCTGATGTACTATGCCTTCTTTCATCCCAATGGACCAAGATTTGGGCAGTCACCAAGCTGTGCTTGTGAGGACCCTGTCACTGCCTTCACTATGCCCCCAGAAGTGGCGACAAACACTCTAAGATCGATCTCTAACAATCGGAGTGTCACAAGTGACCGGGACCAGAAATTGGCAGAGAGAGACGGGTGCGTGCCTGTCTTCCAGGTAAGGCCCACGGCGCCTTCAACACCTTCATCCCGGCCACCAAGGATTGAAGAGTCAGTCATTAAAATTGATCTGTTCAGGAACAGATACCCAGCCTGGGAGAGACACGTGTTGGACAGAAGCCTGCGGAAGGCTATTTTAGCTTTTGAATGTTCTCCTGCTCCTCCACGGCTACAGTATAAAGATGATGCCCTTATTCAGGAGCGCTTGGAATATGAAACCACTTTATAAAAAATAATAAAGACTTGAAGAAGCTACAAAGTTACAGTCCAAATTGTGGATTGACAATAGGGCTGTGGCAATAACTAAACTGCATAGTACAATAGAGCAGCAAGTGGTAGTTTTCATAGTATGGCTATCATCATGATTATCATTTGATCCTCTGTATGCAGTCTGACTGCAGTTCAGTTCTAAAGCAGCATCACCTGAGAGCCTCGAAAAATCTATTTCTTCAACTGGGAAATAAACCCAGCTCATGACTCCCTGCTGCTATGAAACTCTGCTACATAATACTTACAATCAACAGGAAGATTCTGATGAGAACTTTCAACTTTAACCAGTAGTGCATTTTACTTTAGAAATGAACAATTGATATTTGCTTATTTAATGACAAAACAAACAAACAAAAACTTGTCAAAATAGCTTAACTGTACCAGGCAATGTTGCTGTTATAGAAAACTCTGGTTTCTGCAAAAAAGATAGGAGTATAATCCTCAAGTCTCCAGCACCTAAACCGTTTCAGTTTAGCATAGATTTGCAAGATAGTTCTCAATCAAAAAAGTACACTGTCTTGTATGCAAGCCTATCAAAGGAGTGTAAGTGAGAGTCTGATTAATCAGGTAATAAGCATTAGTACCAACAGAACTGCTAGTTTTCTATAGAATTCAAGATTCATTTTAATTAAAATTTCAGTTCAGCAAGTTTCTTTTGACAGAAATCCTATGCAGCTCACTTCTGGCTTTCAGGAGGAACAAGGAGCTCTAGCACCTAGTGATGTAAATTAAATGATAATCATGATTCAGTGTTCAATCTGCAAACACTGTAACAAAGAAAAGAAAGAACCAGGAAAGTGTAGGTTTCATACTCTGAACTTTTGAGGACCATGTTCAGATTCTGAGAGGAAGCATATGAACACATTTGTAACTTAAATCTGTTTCAGGACTCAGAATGCATGGCTCTGTGTGTGAATGTATGCAGGTGTGATAAGAGACGCAACATGCCATACCCTTCTAGTGCCAAACACTGTATAACTACGAGATTGATACTGTTGCCTGAGGGACAGAAAATGAGTGGCATGAACCCTACAAGAGCAGGAAGCAGAAAAGAACAATCAAGTTCTCCACATGTACAGACAGGTCTGTCCCCCCTCCCTCCACATAAGGTGAAAGTGATGTCTTTTAGAGGCTTTCAGCCACCTGTTAGTAAGTATATACCGTCAAGTAAAATTAAAACAAGCTATGTGGAAGACCCTCTTGAAACTATTCAAGACTTGGTTCCATGCCTATTAAAAATGAAGTTGACTCACTTGTAAAAAGTGTTTTTTGCTGCAAGCTTCTGGGTTTTAATACCATACCTCCCTAAGGTATGATCAAGTCTATGGTATCCTTCTTTATGTTAAAAGTATCCCCTGATGGTGCTTTCAGTTGCATTAAAGGTGCAAGTCAAAATTTGATAGTATTTTTTTTAAAGCTGGTGCAGAGTGAATAACTCATGGATTATTTCAATATTTTTGTAAAGTAAAATATGGTATAATATAATGGTGTTACTTTTTATAAACCACAAATCTTTTAATACATCTCATTCTCTTTAATAAGGTAGAATTTAAGAACTGGTCCACAAATTGTATCAACTGGCCTCCACAAGTTATTGTAAACATGTTTTTTACACATTATGGATTTAATTTGCAGTGTAATGCCATATGAAAGCCTACATGGGTACTTTTAGAATATTCTATAGAAAGTGAACCCTGTTTCAAGAATAGGTGGGTTGCAAAGACGCCAAAGGGTTTCCATGAGAAACAAATCAGTATAACTATGTCTATCCATCTTAGAAAAGCGGAGCACAACTGTAGGTTTATTACTTTACGCATCATTGTCAGGGTGGAGAAGACCTGTGATTTTGATATTTTAACCACTGTCAGGTATATTAAGTGTAAGTCACTGCTGTATATGTTGCTGGAGAAGTTCAGTCTCTCCTGTTGTTATATTTGTAATATAAAATAACAGAAGATATATAACACATGGTTTCTCTGTATACATTCAATTAGCCATTTTCAATACTTAAATAATTTTTTAATTGATGAAATGTTGAAATCTGTTGTTTTTTGCTAGGGGCAAGATCCTCAAAACAAAGTATCTCTTAAAGTGCAGGAATCTGCAAGTGAGAAAAATAAAAATTTTACTGTGACCAGAAAAATCACCCAGGTATGAAAATTTGCATAGAGGTTTGCAAATTAAGCAGTAGCCAGTTGAAGGCATGATCATTAAATAAAGTGATCATATGATAGTCAGAACATGAAAACCTGTGAAAAGAAATTGCCCCCTTCCACGGGGATTCGGTTGAATATTCAGGAGGCATTAGTTTAGTCAGAAAATACAAAGTTTTGGGGAATCAAGTCCTTTGTCTAATGAAATGCAATAGAGCTTTCATTCCATAAGCAAACACCAGATCATCACTTAAAATTAGTGGTCAGTCTATATAAACCAAGCAGCCCCAAGTTTTTCTTACCTAAAACATGAGGCAGTAGATTCATAACAGCTAAGTCTAGCTTTTAGGTTCCACTGGGATTCACAAAACCACAGCCCATCTGCCATTTAGTCTGGCAGGTGCTAAAAACCCTAAGTATCTATATTTCATTAAGTCCCCTGGCTTTCTTCTACTACCTGTGGAGGAGGTGGTTGGGTTCTCCCTACTTTTACCAGTAGTCAGTACAATCATCTGGGGTATATGAGACCCAGACTCAGATCACTCCTCTGCCTGCTGTAGATCAGGGATTTGAACACAGATCTCTCCTCTTCCAGCTAAGAGGCCTAATCACTGGACTAGAAGGCATTCCAGGGTGAAGCTCTCAATTGCTTCTATATGAGCTGTTCCACCACCTTCCCCTCCTCCTGGGTTATTCCTGAGACAGGACTAATCTGGTTTAAATGCCTAACTTAAGGAGAGGGAGCATAGTTGTAAATCCCAATTGGAGATAGGCATCTCCCTCCTGCCTAGAGTTAAGCACCTAAATCTCTTTGAAGCCCCACTCCTCTCCTTAGCATTTCCTATTGTCTTCCTTGGCTTCCTGCTCTGCTTGCTGGTTTCTACGAACCTCTTTTTTAGGCGCCTAACTCTCCCCATTCAATGAAAAAGTGCCTAATGTGGTGTTGTGCATTCCACTAGGTGGCGACAGGGTTTCTGAAAGTTAAGTGTCGCAATTCAACATTTTTATTCTTAAGTCCTCCTTGTGAATCTAGCTCCATGTCTTTTAAAAGCACTATTAGTAATTGACTTCTACTGGAATAATTAAAAACCTGCACGTGTGAAAACAGTGTTCAGTGTTTTTTTAAGTCCTAAATTTAAATTTTGGTGAGGCTTACCAAATAAGTTTGTTTAAAGGAACTTTGTCAAAGCCCAACATTTGTATCGTAAGATTTTTGCTCCGGGGTTTGTTTGGTTTTTTTATTTTTTAGAGTTCAGTTTATTCTCCCACCAATATTTTTTTCAATTTAGAAAAAAAATCAATTTTTTAAATACCTGATATTTTTAAATGATTTATTGCAGGTCCTAACTCAAAGAAAATTGCTATATGCATGCTATCATAGAGGGTAGTATACCTAGCCTCACTTCAGGAATAAATCCAGTTGTGCTCATGGAGAAAGAAGCATTTTATAGTAAGTCAAATTCTGATCCCTAAAAACTTCATTTGTCAATATCATGGATAGCTGGAAAGTGATTAGAACATCCACTGAAATCTATTTTTGAAATAATCTATATAGACTATTTGTTTTGCTATGAACAGTCAAGCTAAACAGTGGTATGAACATTATTTTAGAAGTTCTTTGCTGAACACAGACCATTCCAGAAATCTCATCACTGCCTTATGAATAGTTAATAATGGACATGCACTGTTCTTTTTACCACAATTTATAATTTTAGGATTAACCAATAAAGTTCAAATAGGCTAACAACAGAAAGAATAAAATGTTAAAATTTAAGCTTTTGCTTTTGAAGTAATCAAAAATCAGTTCTTTAACATTCCATTCTGGAATTATAGGAAAATAAACATGAAACACATAATAAATGAATGCTCAAAATTATGCTGTTGTGGAGGGAAAATACTATGTCTCTTTGTCTGTTAGAAATTAATTTCATATTAGCTTTGTCTATTGAGCTGAGCAAATTTACCAGTAGATCTAAATGAAATGGAGCTGTTTAAACACTGTCCTGAAACTTGGCCATTTTAAAGTTTGTAGGTTTATATGTTTAAGAAAAGATCATTTAAATAACCGCACACAAGTTACTCACTAACACTGATGTTTGAAAAGGAATTATTGATCATTTTAAAATGCCGTATGTTATACAAATATTTATTTTTCATGGTTACTATAAAATATTCATCATTAGTCTATATGTTTCTAAAAAAAAAAGCTTTTAAAGTGATTCTTCATTGTTCACCTTTCCTTAAAGCTCATCAAAAGCCTTAAAAAATGACACTCTTCATGGAGTGGTACTTGGCTCCATCATTGCTTCAACTAACAAAGTTGCTATTGTTTTGCTGCTTGCTTTCTGTGGTAGGGCAGTTCAGTCTGACTGAGATGCTGCAATTTACACTGTGGTTCCCCCACCTCTTGCACCGGCCTGCACAATGCCAAGGAAATGACTTCAGCCAATTGCTGGGGTTGTAGTGCTGCCTCTGTTGCCCCTGTGCAAGGTAGGAAGTGGAGTAAATTGCATTCATCCCACGTGAGAGGGCAGCCACGCAGTCACCTGAACACAAACTTATTTCCGCTGAGCTGCTACAGAAGGTGCATGATGAAAATAATTATATGTGCCCAGGAATTAACAGGCTAAGCACTGTAATTACTAATTCTATACCACAAAAGCACAGAATGTGGGAAGAATTATATAAAAACACAATCAGCCATTTAAATGTTACTAATTGTAGCAATTAGGCTAGCTCACATGAAGCCTGCTCTCAGCAGACAGCCAAATGGAGTAAGTGGCAAATAGCCATTTGTACACTATAAACAACATGTTGTGAAATCCATCTCAATTGTTTATAGAAAAATGTCTGTTTATTTATACATATGAATCCTTTCCTCTTTATTCTGTTACAACAGACAACATTTAAACTGAGAACAGACCAATTTAAACCTAAGAACAGACAGACCTGAATATGGAATTCTGCATTTGCACTGTTTCCCATATTTCTTTGTGTTCACTTTGGTTTTTTTAAACAGGTTGCTGCAATTAGTATGAACGAATAAATTTTTAAGAGAAATTCTGTATCAGTTATACTCATTTCTAAACTGCTGCAGTGATCTGTTTCCAAGATGACTTCCTGTTAGTCAAACAACAGATTTCACTATAGAACTGAGGGCATGATCTTGCAAAAGCTGGTCATGCAAGTAGGATTTACAAGAATAATCTCAGTGAATTAAATTGTATGTCATTGTTTTGCAAAGACTTTTGTGATCCACTGGATCTGATTCTGAGCTCACTTACTTATTTTACAACTTATTTTTATTCTTCATTGTCTTTAGTGGAATTTCTCCTGATTTATGTTGACATAAAAGAGATCAGAATCTGGGCCATTGACTTCAGTGACAATTTGAATGAGTAAGGATGAGTTTTGTGGGTAAAGATTTGCAGAATCAGGCCCTCAGCCTGAATTGTTAACACTTCTCTGAAATCAGCTGGAACATTTTTTATGGACTCTGATGGAAGGATTTTAATATTGCTCAACTACAGCAGAAAACTGTAGTCAAGACTTGGTGATGTTAATCATTTTTCTCTCTTCAGTGCTGACACTAATATTAGCTGTATCTATTCAGTTGACATTTTTTATTTGTTGATCTACTCCAGTTAAATGGATTTTGAAAAATGTCTGTCCAACTTCAGTCATTTCAAATTAACGTTGTATGGTTTACTCTGGAACAGAACAAACACATTTATCAACAGCAACTTCATGTAAACACTGGGATTTGATTCTGCAGTTCTGTTTTGGATTTCATTATTAGGACTTATTTGCATTGGGAAAATCTGAATCCTGGAGGGAAAATGCCAGATACACAAATAAGTATCTGCCTGATGAAGGAACACAAAATGCTTTGGTATTTTATGGAAAGGGGTAATTTTTGTACCAAAGCATTTTTATCTATATTATAGGAGAGTTGTGGGTATCACATTTGGGGGATGGGAAGTGCCAAGATTTGGTAAGATAAATTACCAAATAATAGAAAGCCCACATGTAATTGATAAAAACAAGTCACTATTCATAAAAAACACTTAGCCAAAACCTTGTTCACCAGAAATGATGAGAACAAGGTAAATTTGAAATGGACCAGATAATATATGTGGAAATTACAATAGGATGGCGCAGTAGGTAAAATAGATACCCTAAAAATAGATATATCACATATTGTACAAGTATATTGCATCCCTTTAATATAGACACTGTACAGGAATATTTGCTTCTGGTCTCTTAAACTTTGGGCAGTTGCTTGCGATCTGGGAGCAAAACAAAAAAACATCTCCAGAGCCAGTCAGTGATTATTATGCAATAGTTCTGCATTATCTGTGGTGCTCCGATGCACGCTCTCACCAGCCCCCATGTCTCCACATTTGCTGCTTTGCTGGAAAAAAGTCTGTGTGGTCTGGTTTAAAGGTGAACATACCCTGTAGAGTCCATTGCAGCATATGGAATAGTCACTACTCAACTGAAAAGTTGGTCTAAGGCCTGATATGGCAAATAGCTCACTCAGTGGGTTATGCAAGAAAAAGGCCTGAATATTTTCCCTAAACAATAATATTTATGAAGATTGTTTGGTTGGTTTTCTTACACAAACAATGGGCTCACACTTGGGCTATATCAAAACTCAATTGTAACTATCTGGAGTTTTGGGGTTTTTTGTTTTGGTTTATACATGTTGAGGTAACAAGTGTGCATAGAGACTTCCCCAATTCTCCAAGTGCAATGCCCCAAGAGTTGGATGAAAACATTTGTCGATGGAAATAGATGTACACAATTTGTAATAGAGTTACACTATTGTCTTCCTTGATTTTGTACTTTTTATTTTCTGTAAAAACACACTCTAGCAAAAGAATGTGCTATACCAAGTCACGAACTCAAACTGCAGGGCTGCAAGGTATGAACTGGTTGGTAATTGGCATTCAACATTTTATTTTTCTCCCATATCTCTGCATTCGATAGAACAAATTAATTCTCGTATTCTGACCTTTTCCTGATCACTAAGGGCACATCTACACTATGGGGAAGATGGACACTGCCACAGTCAATCTTCTGGGGTTCCATTGGCAGGTTTAGTGAAGACATGCTAAATCAATGTCAGAGGGCACCCCTGTCTGCACCAATACTCCTGTTCCTCATGAGAAATAAGAGAAGCCAATGGGATCATTGCTCCTCTCGCTGTGTGGACAGTGATTTAAGATATGTTGACTCTAGCTACGCAATTAACATAGATGGAGATGCATATTTTAGGTCGATCTTATGCTCCAGTGCAGGCTAGGCCTCAATGTCTCATCAGGCTTCTGCTGAGGTCAGTAGGAGGCTTCAGTGGCCTTTGGCCCAGGCCTTACAGTCTCAATGCCACAAATTACTGCTCAGTCCTAAGAAGTGCTCAGCTCCCTCAATTCCCACAGAAGTCAGCAAGCGCTGAGGAGGCACAGCAGGATGAGCTCAGAATCACACTGGATCACTCGCTTATTTCTTAGCTAAATTTAAAATGATGGTAACTATGGCTTAGCTCCCTTGGAGAACCTGAGTCTGTAATATGTGTATGCTAATACACACGTGAAAGCATTCGGTATACAGTTGTGGTAATAGTCTGCCCATACACCAACAGTGTACAGTCCAGGGAGTTACACCAGTGCAAGTGAGAGCAATCAGTTCAATCCTGCTCTGTGTGGCATCTAATTTGACATCATTAAAAACAGAATGGGTCCCTAACAGAACATTGCAGCATTTTAAAATTAGATTTCCCAAGGAAAAGAAGTCTGGTGCTAATAATGCTCTACAGGTATAAAGAGACAAAATACTTTAGAGCACATTGGCATAGCTCCAGTGGCTTCTGGTGTACTCCATGCATAGCTGTCACTTGGCTTAGAATCCAAAGCATGTGCACCAGGGAGAAAATGTAACAGGGCTTGTCTGCACAGCAGGGTACGCTGCTTCTCAGGGCTGTGATTTCTAATGTGCACCAACAGTGTGCATTAAGTGGTCCCTGTATCCCTTACTGGTACACACTAAAAGTTCCCTCATGCTCTTTACCATAAGTGCTGTTTCAAACAACACTGTATTAAAGCAAAGCAACAGAGGCTACACAGACCAGTTAATGTGCAACATGTTAGTACGCTTGTGACATCGCATCCCCATGCAATTTGTATCCCACTGTAGACAAGCCATCACAAATAACTGGTTTACTAGAAAGTTCAAAGAGCCACCCTAAGCTTTTGACTTAAAGCGACCTCTAGCCCAAATATATGGTGGCGTTAAGGTTGTGCATATTTATTCTTTAGGGCATTTGGTGTTTCTATTTGTTGAGCAAGTCAAAAAATATGCTACACCTTCCAAGGCTAAATTATTAAAAAATACTAATCAGGAATTTTGTTTAATCTTTAATAAAAGTGTTCTGCTTTGGTGAGAATCACTCACGTGCAGATGGCTCTGGAAAAGCTGTGCACTACTCAAGTTCTACTGATGCCCTGAAATGTAAATAGTACATATGCCTTGTGCAGGCCTTCCCACAAGGGTGAATTTCACCCTCTGCATTTACAATACTATCACCTTTTTATGAATTATTATGATTATTTCTGTTTTACCAGTGACTGTAAAATATGTGAAAAAATTCAGGGCCTGAGTCTCATTTACACTAAAGCTCCTTTTCGCACTGTAACTGGGGCCTTAATGTAACTGAGACTACGTCTAGACTGCAGGCTTCTTTCAGAAGAAGCTTTTCCGGAAGAGATCTTCTGAAAAAACTTCTTCCAAAAGAGAGCGTCCACACTGCAAAAGCACATCGACAAAGCAATCTGCTTTTTCGAAAGAGAGTGTCCACACTGAATGAACACTATCTTGCATTAAAGCTGTGACTGCTATGGACGGAGGGCCACCAGGGCACCTGTGCTTTTTCCTCTTTCCTCTTCTTTTGAAAGAACTCCCTTTTCCCTGTCCACACACGCCTTTTTCCGAAAGAGCTCTTTCTCAAAAATGCTTCTTCCTCATAGAAAGAGGTTTACCAATGTCGGAAAAAACCCTCTGTTCTTTCAATTTTTTTTTCAAAAGAATGTGATTGCAGTGTGGACGTAAGTTAATTTTTTTTGGAAAATCGGCTGTTTTTCCGAAAAACCTCTGTAGTGTAGACATAGCCTGAGACTCAGGCCCTAAGTCTTTGACAGCACGTTGGTTTTAATCTATAGTAAACTCTAGCTCTAGTGGCAGATCATCATAGAGAATAATAAAGCGGTAACTGCAACAAGGAAACATAGTGCTCTTTTAACGTTTCCAGAAACTGTTGTACAGTGTCTAATGCTGATATCTTCATAAACAAGATGGGGAATAGATGGTCCAGTCACTAAGTTAAAAAAAAAAACCTGAACACTAATCTGTAGAAAACAGTGAAACCATCAGAAATACTCCTGCAAGCAGTCCATGCACACAATTTCCTCACAGGGATAGCAGGATTAGGCACTAAATATAAATATTAAATTTGGTTAGTCAAGGAAGCCAAGACAAATATGAGCAAAGCAATTCGGAGGCCCAATTCCCCACTGCTTTGCAGTAGTTAATGTTCCTGAAATTTCTCTGAAATAGGTAGAGCTACAGTGTGTAATTGGAGTAACAAGTAGTGATTTAGGCCCAGTGTTTTTTAGTTTGATTTTGATTGCAGCATACTATAAGAGGGTTCGTTGTCAAACAATAGCTATTTTATCAGATATACCTGCTTTAAAAGGAGAGAGGCACTAATCCATTCACTATGGAAAAATACCATGTCTGTATGTTTTAAGGTAACAATCCCTCTTCCAATTTAAATGCAACACATGTGCACATTAGAAGTTATAGCAATAGCATAATGTATTACTACTGCAGCTATGTATAACTAATACAATTCAATCACATCTCACTAACATATCAAAAAGCCATGTCTTTGTTCTTTCTTATTCTGCATGATTTTCAGTACACCCCAATCTCTTAACCTTGGCTGAGGGAATTTAAAATATATATTAGAAAGCTAAAGCGGAAACCACAGGTTAAGGACGAAACCACAGTTACATTATGTAGTTACATTATGTATATCAAGAAAGCCCTTACACTTTCACAAACATCTGCGTATCAAGATCGCAATTTAATAAAGCGCTTATTAAATTGACCTGTTGTCTTCTTGTAGGCTCTGGGATTACTCGTGTTTACATGCTTAAGTGCGTTGCTGCATTGAGCATTACATGTGCAATATATGTGCATTCAAGATCTGGGTGGTCATACTAATGGCAGAGTTGAAAAGATGTGGTAGCTTCCCAATGAGAGCTGAATTTTTATACGCAGTGTGAAAGTGCCCTGATACTGCTGCAACATGCAAGGGGGAAGAAGAGGACAAAAGGAGACTCTCCTGCACACATATATGCGTACACAAAGAGTAAGGCATATGTTCTGCAGCAGAACTCAACTGAGCATGAGGGGGAAAACTGGCTCACACTCAGACTATGTCTATACTGCATTCTTTTTCCAGAAAAAGATACGCAAATTGAGAACTGCAATTTGTGTACCTTTTTCCACCTTGTTTTCGGAAGAGGCTTTTCTGACATTTGTCCTGTTTACACTGGGCCAAATGTGGGGAAAAAACCTCCTCTTTCAGCGGATCCCTTCTTCTTCATAAAATGAGGAACACAGGGTTTCCGAAAGAACGCACCTGCTTTTTCGGAAACTGCGGAAAAGCGGACGCATTCCCTGGACACAGCAGAGTTTATCCCAGAAACACTCTGTAGTGTAGGCATAGCCTCCAGCCTGCACACCATAATACACAGAAGCATGGAGGACTCCATCTAAGGTAGCCTTTCCCCCTCCAGCCAGTTAATTACAGTTAATATGGCCAATGGCATAATCCTCAGGGATCACTTCCCCAGCAAGGGCAGAGTTTAGCCAAGAGTCAGCACTACGTAGACAATAAAAAATTCTTCTTTATCTCCTCAAAGAAGGCATCCGTCACTAATGATAATGCTGATAGTGCCAGCAGACAGCATGTGTTTGCTGATGCTACTGTGTCCCACATTGCTATTTATACAGAACACCTTGGAACTTAAGTGTTACTCAAGGTGATTTAGCAGTTAATTCATTCAAGAGACATGCTAATGTTGCAGATTTGTGACATGTGAATAAAGTAATCAAGCACCTGCAAGCAAACATTAATCAGTGTGGGGGGAAAGAACACCATTGTTAGCTTTGTGCCATACTGTGCCCAGGGTTGGAGAGAGACAGGCCTACAAGAAATATGATAATAAATTCATACTACCTAATTGCTCATCATTCAGCTTATGAATCATTCATCCATTTGGTTTGTTTCATTCAAGGCAGAAATGTTATTAGAAATGGATTGTTGGGGACTGGGTGGCTCAGGTATTGGGAATGAGTCATGCAACCTTTTCAGTAGATCAGCTGTTTATCTATGGCCAAGCTCAACAATGACCATAAAGGCATGTTCATGATGGTTCATGAAGTGCTCCATTCCTAGTGGAGAAATGCCCACTTAACTGAAGCACATGGCTGCCTCAGGACTAAGGCCAAGGATTCCCTGGTAGGCTTTACCCCAGAAGTGGTAAGGCTAAAACAGAATGTAGGCATTTCCATGGGAGGCAAGTCAGTACCACTGCTTGTACTATGTGGCTCTGTGAATATGTAAAGAACTTTACTCACCAAAGTACTTATTCTAGTACCTTCCACAAGCACTGAAATGGTAGGGTAGTACATTTTGTACAGTGCAGTTTGTACAAAGGGCATTGATTAAACTAGCAAAAATCAGTATTGACTGAAAATATGCATTACCATTCAGTGACTGGCAGCTGGTCTCACTTCATGCTAGTTTATCATAGAAATGCACCCACATCATAACTGATACTCTTAACAGTGATCTGGGGATATGTACGATTGCAAGGACCTAGAGAGAGGCAAATGCTGTCTCCATTCAAGAGTAAGGCATATTTATGGAGCCGTGTGGGAAAATGGCACTACTGCTTTCAGTGAGCAAAGACAGGATTCCAGTCTCAAGCTCTCAGATTGGCCCCATTCATTAGAATTAGGTGGTGAGTACACTGCCATGCAGTTTGGACTGTAGGCATGTGACTAACTGTGTGCGCCAAAGTTCTACACTATGGTCCCTCATGTGGACGCTACAGCTGCAAACTAAAAGGTGCCCACTTGGTATTAATGTCGTCCTCTTCGAAGAAGATGATATTAATAGGAACTTTGAATTTTTTCAGTTCACTCCTGCAGCACCCACGTTGAGCGTGTTACAAAATAGCATTTTGTTTCACACTGTTGTTCACACTCCGATAGTCCAAACTGCAGGGCAGCATAGGCAAGCCTCTAGGTTCTCTTAAAGCCAATAAAATATGGCTCCATGCCAATAAGTATCTATTTTAAGATGAAACTGTTACTTCTACCTGCTAATCTCAATTTGAGGAACTCTCCAGGGTTTTTATTTAAAAAAAAAATGTGAACAAAAAAAAAAGACAGAATATGAAATATAGCCTTTAAAAATGTCATTTTATTTCTATAGACAGTGGCTCTTTATTAACAGCGAAATACAATACTGGCCTCGCAAGCATGAGCAGCAAAGATTTTGTATGCATGTGTTGATTATTTTTAAATTTAAAAATAAAAGATTTACAGAAAACTAAGAGCACACATTAAGTTGCAGGTCAACAAGAAAGTTGTTATTGTTTCTTCTGCCATCTCATAATTTTTAAGCCAGGCTGTTAAAGTGGACTTTTCTTTTCATGAGAAGCTATAGGCTTAATGTTTTTGAAATGCTTGTGCATCTGCACACACACACACATCACTTTCACACTTACATCAGCTTGTTTTCTGAGTACAGCTCAGGTGAAAGTAAAAGTGTGTATGCACTTTTAAATATATAAGCTAAAAATAATAAAATATAACAATATCCTGATCCTAGTCTTATAGGATAGTGGGCTTTAATGATATTTCTCCTTACTCTCTGATATTCTGTTGCTTGGCCAGCTCAGCGTGCAAAGTACTGCTGAAGACTTTTAAAGCATGCTATTCTATGTCATGCATTTTTGCTTGCATAAAATCAGCAATTGATTCTTCCCATATTGATCCAGCAATCAGCCCCCTCTAAGTTTGCAGCTCTACCACAATTCTATTTTGTTTACAAAGTCACAAAAACAAGTTTACAAGATTGATCAGTTATTTTGATTTCTTTGTGGGTTTTTTTGTTTGTTTGTTTATGCAACGCACACAGGCTACATACATACCTCCTGTTAGAAATATCACATAAACTATGTGGAAAAGAAAATGAGAAAACAGGTTATGCCATTGACAGCACTTTGTTTTCTTATGCAATAACTTATTGCTGAATATACCATGGTTACATCTACAAATTTGCCAGTTGCCTTAGATAATGCCTTTGTTATTTTGATAGTTTTATCTCAGTGCTTGACAATAGCTGAGGTAATGAATATAGGAAAGTTTGGTTTATCCTACAAATATGAACATAATCTTAATTATTGTGTCTAAGGCAAAACCAGCAAGTTTTTAACAAGAACAACTGTACCTTAATGTGCCACATCTATTTTGTGAAAGAAAGAAAGAAAGAAAGAAATGTCCATCGCAGATGTCTTTTGTCTGAGTTCATTTCTGCAACCAGAGAACTTCAAAGAACAGTTTAATAAACAAAGATCATATTTGATCAGCAGACATTGATCCTTACCACACCATGGTTCCAATTTAATATAGTTACCCCTGAATTCAATGGGATGGCTGACTCTCGCCCTGTAAATTTTGTCCTGTAAATGAAGTTCAGACAGAAGAGACTGTGACTGTGTACCCTAACACTGTGACCACTGCTTGCTTTTCCCTAGACACTATGCCAAGTTCTAGAACAGTTGAAGCTGGATTCTTATTTGGTCTTTCATTGTGGACAGTAATGTTAACTAAATGCTAATTTTAGAATCACTATTGTTTATATGATGACAAACCCAGTTTGACTGTTCAGCTCCCAAGTTGAGTTTATGGTACTAACCTGAGAGCCACCACTTCACTTGTAAGCTGAGTTATTTGGATCTGGAAGTCAATGAGAGGCAATAAACATGGAATCTCACAGTGCTAATTTTCTAGAGTCTTTTTTCAGTGCAGAACCACACTTTAAAAGTTCCTGTTGCTCTCTCAAATCTTATATTAGTTACCATTCTCTTGAATCAAATTGATAAATACATTATAACTAGTCAATTCATACTGGAATACTAGTAATTTCCTCTATAGGCAGTTCAGATTGGCCCGTACAGAAAAATCTATCATAATTCTGAAGTGCGCATTCTCCAAATGTGACATTTAAACGCATGCATAGATTTCAGGATTTGCTTAACTGGTTTGTGCATGCTTCTCCCATGTATATCTTGAAACCTGCATCCTATAGGTTGCTGTTCAGCTTGAACTATTGGGTTCTGTTTTGCTGTAGTGAATAATGTTTGCATGTAAAGTATGTTTCTAGCTTAGCAGTAAGATAAGCGTGCCTTCCAAAGCAGCTCCTCATTTGAGGACAGTTGATTTTGTAAGTGTTTTAGACCTGGATGTATTACATGCATACACAGCCTTCTAGAATGGTTTTCAACTATGCAAAAAATAGCTGAATTGCTATTTGACAGGCAGTTAAGCACTGTTTAACTTACTGTACCATGGGAGATTTCTGCATGCACTACAAGCATCAACACATTTAACTCTTAATGGACTTGACCCAAAGTTCATTGAAATAAATGGATGGCTTTCTATCAACATCAATGGGTGCTGGATCAGACTCCAAATAAGGGTTGGTTGGTTGGTTGATTGATTGGTTAGTTCGTTGGTTTTTAAATTCACTATGTCAAATTCAGTTTACATGGGATCTTTTAAGTAAAATCTTTAAAAAAAACCCGCAAAAAACCAACTCACTTTAATTTTACCAACTGCTGAAAGGTTACATTGTGAGTCCTATTCCTGCTTGCACTAAAGACAATGGAAATTTTACATTGCCTCCAAGGGGAGAAGGAATCAGGCTCTATATAATGAAGGATCAATTGCAAATATAATTGAAACATTTGGGGGGTGATGTTCTTTTAATAGCTGGATAGATGATAATTGGATGGAATTCAGCATTTAGTAGTAAATTAAAGAATTGCAAACTTTTTTTGTAAGGCTTATATTTTCTGTGAAAATTATGACTTTTCAAACTATAATCTTCTCTTTCAAGAGGAATCCAATTCTCTATCTAAAGCCTGAGCTTTAGGTAGGAGAAGGGTGGGCAAGTTAGAGAAGTCAAATTCTACCTTCAGAACCATGCACCCCACAGCCAAATGGCAGCCTCTGGGCTGGCATAGCAGCTGGAGCCCTCCACATTACTTGCATAGAATGTCAGAAGTACTGGAGTAACATGAACGTGTAGCCAGTACTCTGACCTTGACCTGCTCTATGATAACTCTTCGTGCTGGCTTATACAAGGTGGGCAAGACATCCTGTTGCGGCGCACTTTGTGGCTGTGCCACAAACCCAGTATGGGACTTAAGTGGTGTGGAGGGCCCAAGGGAGTGCAGTGACATAAGTTAAACATGATTAAACTCTAACGGGAGTAATATGATGGCAATGAGGGCAGAATATGCTTCATATGAAATGTTAAGTGGGTTTTGTTGGTAACAAGAGCAATAACTTATTAAGCAAAGAATAACATTGATATTAAAACCTTTTTTATTGGTTTGGAAAACAGCAAGTAAAAAAAGCAAAGCAGTCATCCTTTTTACATTAATCTTCATTGGCACACCAGCACTTCATGTAACTGCAATTTGTATTCACACCTGAACGCAAGAGGGGAAAATGGAACCTATGTTTAAACCTATGCTAATATTTAAAGAGATCTATTATTCCTGGGGAGACATGGGGAATTTACAAGCATAGCTCCTACTAATGTTTTTAACACGGCATTGCACAACAACATAATGTGGGAATTAGGTTTATGAGTATAAACATTTCCAAGTCACTGCTTTATGGCTGGTTGGCAGAATTAGGTTAAGTTATCTCTCCACTTATACCCATGAGCCATAAAATAATATGGAGGCAGAATGTGACCTGCCCTATCACACTTACTGAAGGAACCAACATATTCTGATTAGTTCATTTGCATTCAGAAGTAACAGTGAGGGTTTGGGGTTTTTTTCAAATGAAGCCATTCTCAGTAAAGGTGGAATTGTATCCTGAGCACCTCTTAAGAACTCTTCTGAGGTCTATGGGAGCACCTTCCAGGACTGGTATTTAATGAATGCAGGCATTTGCTGTCTATTATTCCTGAATAAGTTAACTGACTTTTTATTGATATGTTTCAAATGAGCATAACAGATGCTTAGAGTTTGCATTGAGGATGTCTATACAATTGTAGAAAAAAGATATAGACCAGAAAAGTATAGACGGTATGATATTTAAATCCATTTTATGAAATAAATGCTTTCAAAAAGCAATGTAGTATATCCAGCATGTTTTTATGTTATTTCCTAAATTTAGATTGCTAAGGTAATATGTCAATGCAGGAATGCATTAGAGTAGAAATTCCCAGGGAATATACTGTTTCTTTAAGTCAATACACAATTACTTCATCCTGATTAATCAATGGATAATGCTGAGTGAGTTAGTTTACAGAGTTAAGCTATCAATATTGACAATCTAATGCCTAAAACTCAGATGACTGTCAGACTTTTGAATATACATATGAAAGTTGGATCTGAATAACGTGTATAGTTTTGTATGCATATGATTAATGAACATGCAGTGTGTGTGTGCTGCAACAAAGTGAATATCATCCACTAGATCTCAGCTGAAATTAACTGGCATGCCATGGAGCTAGGCCAGTTTTTACTAGCTGAGGTTCTGGCACAGTGAAGCAGATTTGTAATTTTAAAAATTGCTCAGACATCCTTTTCATTGTGTACGTTCAGTTCTGACTCTCAAACATAAATAGCTCTAAAACAGTGTCCTCTCTTACTAAAAAGAATTCTTGAGCTCAGTAAAGTTGGTCCATTTTTTGCCCAGTACATTAGTCCCATACTACAGAACAATGATCGATGCTAAAAAACCTGAGTTTTCCATTCTGCCTCCATCTGGACTCCAAACTCCTTTTGTCTACACTGGAAAAAATTGGCCAGTGATGCATTACTGGCACAGCTCCACAGGTGGTAGCAATAGTGGTCCCCAAGCATTTTATTACCACCTACATCTGTCCTGAGCAAAGCTAAATGACATGCTAGTAAAAACTTTTGAACTTGCCTGAGCCTATGTTTCTAGTATGACTACCACTGGCAGACTTTGAATCCATGGTGAATGAAGGACTCTCCCTTTTCCCAGTGTAGATGCTATTTTTGAGTTGTGGGACTTAAGGTGTGGCCTAATGTCATGCTATAACCTTTAATATGACTGTGTGATAAGCAAAAGAATGGGACTAAAATTATGGAGCAGTGTTAAGAGGATGCCTATAACACATTGGTTAATGAATGGAAGGCTCTAATGTAGTAAAATGTCATGCTGGATACATGTGTTTGTGCCTAGGCTTTAATGGCAGCAACTGAAAAACATCTATTTCTTGGTAAGTGATAATATAGCCTACAAAGATGCGGGTGAACTATTTTTTTCTTTTGCAAATTCATAGGTATATGGATGAGAATATAGAAAAACTATGAAACAAGAGCCTCACCCTCAGGATTGTTTCATGGGAGGAAAAGAGATCTTGATTTATCAATTTGTGATGCCTATCAGTTTTAAAGGTTTGTCCATTTGCTACTTTGTGATTTGAAAGCGGAGGAGTTTTTGTACTCCAGCCACAAAGGGCTTTTTACATTAGAAATATCATGTTTTGACTTCTGTGTTTGCAGAAGAACTGAAGAAATCGTGAGATTAGTGGCGCATTTCAAGAAATGAAACCTGAGTAACTCCTAACAAATTGTTGAAAGTTTCAAGACCCCCCCTTTCATTTGAGAGTGAAGATATATCACTCCAGTTTAGCTTTAGGGCCAAAATTTGCAAAAGCAACTGATGATTTTTGGTTCCTCCATTTGTGGGAGCCCAACTTGAAACACCGTAAAGGGCCTTGATTTTCAGAGGGGGGAGGGGAATTCAATACATTGTAAAAATCAGGGCCAGTTAAGGTGCCTCCAATTTAGGCACCTTTTGAAAATCTTGCCCTATATTTCTAAGATTTTGAAGGTAAAAACTAGCAGAAGCTGGTGGGGAGGCGTCAGGTTTTCCTTCTTTGTCAAAATGGTTGCAGACATTTTTTTCTCCCCGTGTAGATTACCTTTAAACCTTAATGTACTGAATGAATGGCTAAGGTGAAGTATCAACATTCTCAGAAATATAAAATATACAGTTGTGCAGGTCAAAACTCTCATCCCAACTCAGGAAAGCAGCTTCAACTTTCCCGTAAGGAGTGTTTTACTGAACTGGGACTCCTCTCTTGATTATTTTTTATTTGGATTGGATGCTTGTGGTAATTGCCATTGTAATGAACCAGCATCAGTCACAAATATTAGTTCAGCAAACGGATCCATTGGGTTACTGGGGTTCAGTCAGTAAGATAATGATGGTCCACAACAAATCAGAAGAGTAGGCCACTTTTGTTAATTAAGCCTGTGCGTGTTGCACTCAAACCCATATAAAGCTGAAAATGGTTATGATTTAATGATTAATCATTTCTATTATAGCAGCACCTTCAGGCCCAGTCAGGGATTGGATGCTCCATTATGCTAGGCATTGTACACACTTAAAAAGAACAAATGGTCCCTGCCCCAGAGAGCTTCCAGTCTGGTTCCGGTTATCTCTGTCTCAGTGTTTATGTTTCTGTATGTTTTTCACTGGTACTTTTAATAGTTTAAGGAGCCACTTATGAAACCAAATTAACATGATCTGGTGGGCTTGTGGTATTTCTGCTACGCAGGAACCAAAATCCCAAAAGACAACAAGATCTCACATGTCAACCACATAGATGACTCCCGAGACAATAAAAAGCCTGTGAAAAATGTACATGCAAGTGGACACAAATACTTGAAGTTCAAATAGAATAGTCCATGCTCACTCTAACTGATAGCTTATCAGGAACCTTTTCATTTAGAAATTATGCAGATTCTTCCTTGACATTAAATCTAATTAAAACCAGTTCCAAAACAGTGGGATTGTTTTTGTCCATGTTCTAGTTTTCATTCTCTGATTATTTTAGGTAAATGCATTTTACATTTAACTACCTCAGCTGCCTTCAGTTTCATTTTGGAGCATATTAAGTCGTGCACTTCGTAATTAACTGGGTTTTATTTCTTTACATTTTGCAAAAAACCAGTTCAAAGCCATGTTGATCAATTTATAGAAGACATTTAGCAAAACATAATTGCTGATGGTTGCAGGTCATACACTTTATTTCTAGGTTTTGTTGGGTCTTATCTAAGTATCCAGAAAAAAACTTACATAAGCTGCTTATATTTGCTTAATTTGCCTTAACAGATTTGTGCTTTCTTGTTCAAGCTGAATTCTTTAATTCTATCTTGTACACATGTAAACAACAAACACTAAAGTAACAGTTAGCAGATGAATAGCAAAAGGAACAGAATGGACCAATAGTTTCTCAGTTGTCTGTTGTTAACTGTTGCATTATACACTGATTGTGCTAAATAAGTGTCACTGTGCTTCTACTCCTTAGCCACCATTACAGAAATAAGTTATGAAAAACCACATTTATGTTTATGGAACAGTGTAGATATTACCCCCAGTACAAGCACAGTGACTGGAGTTGAATGATAATCATGACAGTACTTGTGCTTTGACTTGTAAACATTGTACAAATGTATTTGGTATTTTATTTGAAATGAAGAATCAAAATAGTTATTTAAAAAAATCTTCCTGTAAATATATATATTCAGATTCCATGTATACAAACATTCCTTTAGAGTCCAGATTGTGAAGAGTGTCTTTATTGGCTAGAGACTGCTGTCTCACGTGGCAGTGGTTACATGTGCTATAGTAAAGAACACAGTGTGTGAAGTATTTGATGTACTACAGTACCATAGTTCTTTTGGTCTGTTAAGTAAGTTGCAATTTGTGATGAAATGAAGTTGAAAGTAGTGCTTCATACTAACAAATTTCCTTCGTTAGCACTTGATTTTTCTTGTAAAACTTTAAAGGAAAACTTGAAAATTTTATATATTTGGATTTTGTAGATTTTTTTTATTTTATTGCAACACAAGGTACCAAAATCATTAAATAAAGTACACTGTGGTCATTTTACCAGGCCTCTGGCATTTTCTTTTTCTTTCCTTTTTGGGGGTTTTCAAAAGCACCTAAGCACTTAACTCTCATTGCTTTCAATTCAATCCCACTAGGTGCCTAAATAGATTTAAAATTCTGGCACTTAGGCTACATCTACAGACCGCTCCTAGCTGTGGGTAGGTACATGCCACAGGAAAAAGCCAATTGTGTTCACACTATGGCATGTAATCATATGTGTCAGAGAAAGACACAGGGAGTAGGGAAAGGCATTGGCAGCACCCTGCTGCTGACACCTTTCCTAGTGGAGAAAAGGCTGGAAGGGAGAGGCAGTGGTGAACTCCCCACCAGCACACGCCATCAGAGCCTTTCCAAGCAAGGAAGACTCCCTTCATGCTTAAGCTTTTCCTCACTGTTGGAATCTTCCCCTGCGGGGATAGGCTCCAGCAGCAGGCAGGCAGCAGAGCACTGCACTGCTAAAATTGACAGGGAGGCATGGTTTGGGCATGTACAGAGCTGTGTAGGAAATGTACCCGCAAACATATGCACACCTTTCAGGCATGTCTTTACTCACCTAAGCCATGCCTCACCAGCTACACTGTCATTTTTTGCTTTGCTAGAGGGGCTATGTGCTTATGTACACTACACATCATCAAACAGGAGAGCTGACACAAGGTGTGGGGGGAGAGGGGGCAGCTCCACACTTCTGGAAGGGGCAGGGCCTCAGTCAGAATGGGCAGTAGCCAGGACAGGCATCCCTCACAGCTCCACAGAGCGTGGCATCAGGCGCCCCCCCTTCCCCATTTCCCCAGCCCTCACAGTTCCACAGAGTGTGGCGTCAGTCCCCCTTCCCTCCCCCCCAGCCCTCACAGCTGCATGGAGCGCACAGAGTGGCACTTCAGCAGCAATTTAAAGGGCCCGGGGCTCAGGCTGCCACCACTTGCCATAGGAGAAGCAGTAGCAGCCAGGAGCTCTGGGCTCTTTTGAATTGCCAGGCCTTGGGGCAACTGCCCCCTTTGTCCTCCACCACCCGTTGGCAGGCTGGCCACCAAGCGAAACATGGCATATAGACATACCTTTCTTTAGAGACTGGCCTAAAGTAACATAGTAAAGGAACAAAGGCACAGAGTTCAAATCTGCAAGACTTGATATGCTTTAACCACTAGAATAAACCACATTACTTCTCTTCAGCCACTATTCCTGCTTTTGAATGTCACTGGAAGCACTACATAACAGGAGGCAAAGAGCTAGACAGACTAACCTAGGTGGAGCTGAAAAAGAAAAACATAAAACATAATCAAGGGATGGAGGAGTTGACTTATTTGGAAAGATTTTTTAAAAGCTAAATCTGTTTGACTTGGCTAACTGACAATGGAGGAAAATCGGAATAATATTATCAACCCTCAGGATTCTCTCAGATGTCTTGTGGTATTAGGAATTTTTCTTCAAGGCTCAACTTCAAGAATCTTGTGATTTACAAGGGAGTCTCTGCTTTTTTTAAAGTAATTTTTTAGACTAGGTGGTTACCAAGAAAAGCTTAAAAGTGCAACCAGCATGCACACTAAAGGCTCAAAAAGGTCAATAAAAAACCCCAACATTTTTTAATCTCATGTTTTTTGAACACTGGAGGTTATTATAGTAATTCACTATATGGGTGCATCTACACAGCAGGGATTAACTCGAAATAAGCTACGCAAATTGAGCTACATCAATTGCGTAGCTTATTTCAATACAGCTTATTTTGAAATTGGAAGCCTCTATGCAGCACTTATTTCGAAATAGAGCACTCTTCCTCTGACTTCCCTTACTCCGCGTATAATGAGAGTTACAGGAGTCGGAGTAAGAAGTCCTCCAGCTTAACAGTATTTCAACATTATTTCAAAATAACTGCCAGTTGTGTAGATGCAGACTAAGTTATTTCAAAATAACACTGGTTATTTTGAAATAATGTTGCTGTGTAGACATACCCTAAGTGTGTGAATACCCAAACTAAGGTGATTTCCATGAGATCAACACATAGAACCTCAACATGCTCATCTCCCTCATACCATGCATATGGAGCACACCCCCTGCCCTACTCCTCACCCCCATTGGAAACCATCTGTGGAAGCACAAGGACTCCTCATCAACTGCCCTGATCTCCCCTCCATTCTCTTGGATCTCCCAGGTCTGGAGGTGAGCACAGGGTAACTGAGTTGCTGCATCACTCCCTTTCAGCTGGTTCTACCCTCAGTTTTTCCCTCCTTATCTCTCTGAGGATGGCACATTCGCAGTGTGCTACCACAGGCGCCCGAGAATAAAGAGAAATTATGTAGAGCCCACTGAGATCATTAAGTGGAAGGATTCTTCACACGCAGATCATACCCTATATAGATAGGTTTGTGTGAAAAGGATTTCAACCCAGATCCTCAGAGGTAGTTAGGTGCCTACCTCTCATTCAAATGCGTGGAAATAAAGTGCATAACACCTGTGGAACTCTGGGCCTGGGTGCCTGCAACGTTGCTTCCGTGACACCATCTTCCACCCATTTCTGGACCTAGTGGAGAGTATTCAGTTGGCCTTGGATTCTGACATGGGAAAAGACAAACTTCCTGGGAGCAGGAGGAGGCATTCCTTAGACTATAGTAACTTCTAAGCAGAGACTGCCTGAGGAAAGATTTGAGCATTACTCTAGTCCTCTGGTCTTAATTAGTACTTCCCACATAAAAGGAAGTTAAAGTTGTCCTCTGCTTTGGGCCAACAGTAGGCAGTTTATCCAAATACATGCTAAAAGAGCAGAGAAAGCAGGTGTTATTTAGTGGGCAGGTGTCTTGCCCACTGACTTCTGGTAGTAGAAAGTGCAGTCTGCCCCCCGGCCCCCACCAGGGCTCAGGGAGTGGTCCCTTTCCCTGAGGCTCAGTGGGAGACACTACATCCTTGTATAGGATTTTTTCCCAGCATGGCTTTCTGGGAGCTGACCTTTTAAATTTGGCAGAGACAGGCCGCTGCTGACCTGAGGTGGCTATTTGATAACTGTGACTTGCTGCAGGTGTTACATAGTGCTAGTGTTATTAGGCCATTGTTTCTCAAAATGATCTGCAGGCCCACTCTGAGAAAGCTGTTAACAGGCTATCCGGTTTGTTTATTTACTGGAGCTGCAGTCACGGAGCCTCGCAGCTCTCATAGGCTCTGGTTCACCATTTGCAACCAAGGGGAGCCACAAGAAGCAGCTTTCTCAGAGTGGGTCCATGGACCACTTTGAGAAACACTCATTGCTCATCTGAGTCATGCCTAAAGAGGAATACCAAGGAATGCTAATGGGTTAAGCCATCAACAACTGAATCAGAGGTGAAAAATTAAATTTCAATGCACCTCAAAACCTGTTTTAAACTAGCCCAAGGAATATTATTCACCTATTTTACATATCCCTCTGAAGTCTTTTTTTGTATAGCACTTGGAGATCTTTAGATACAAGGTACTGTAAGTGGAAGCAGTGCGTAGATACTATGGTGATAGTTACTTTACAAGCCTCAGTCAAGACAGCCTGAAAATTATCTTTTGTTCTTTTGTCTAGGTTCACCTATGTGCTATGTATGTATAAATTCTAGCTCTTCAGCAACTTTTGCAATATGTAAATACGAGACAGGAAGGAGTGAGCAGAGTTTCATCATGAACTCTCATGTTTATGCTAGCAAAAATGCCTTAATTAGGGTCTTCATCACGGAAAACAAAGAACAAGCTATATTCAACTATACTACTGTAAAACCAGAGTAGCTGAGCTCAGAATCCAACCAGTGTCTATAAACTGAGCATAGGCGTGCTGATTAATTTTTTTTACAAGCCAAAGCATTTATTTTGCTTACATGTCTCTGCATGTGAGATCGAAGACAACGAGATGTATCTATATAATAGGCTTTGTAACAATTTATTTTTAATTCCTATTTCTGAAACAATGCTGTGATTATACACTGTCATCCCACAGGAACACCCAATAAATGTGTAAAGATAATCAACTCCAATATTTCCCAAGAACTACTTGGCCCAGAGTATGTTTGCATCATGAAAAGCCAATAAATCCTATGTAAATTCAATATAATTTCTATTCTCCCAGGAATTTATTATTACCCAAGAAAACTAGCTTATTCAAGCAGATCATGGAAGGCCTCCTAAAATCCAGGGAAACAAAGATTTGGAGGTACAATGAAATGAAACGGGACATGAAATTAACCAAAGCTGAATCTTCTTGAAACCAAGACAATATTGGAGGAAGAGGAGATGGGGGAGTAGAGCATGAAACCAGTTGAAACAAATTTACCAGTTCTTGGGCTTAGAATTGGAATTATTTAATTTTGAAACATCAGATATTTTCACCTGCCCAAATTTGAAATTAGAGCTACTCATTATTTTTAAGCCAAGCTCATGATTTTCTGAGGCTTAGCATGATTTTTGAATGCTTGGGATTGACAATACTAGATGATTTTGCAGACACTGTGATGGGGAGAAAAGGCCTCCTCTTTCCTGCAGCATTGCTGTAGCATAAGAATTCAAAAAGTCTTTGTACAGCTACTATTCAGAATAGTCCTGAAGTTTCCACCACCATTGTTCTAGCCATCTGTCCATGGGTTACAGGCAAAAGAAAGGTGACCAATAAGTGTCAAGCTATAGAAGAGGGTCCACCCTACCAATGGTGAAGAATAAAAATTTATTATAAAATCCAAACAAACCTTCAGTATCATGAAGGCCATCTGGAAGCAATATGGTCCCATTGCTGGAATGGTATCAACTGTATTGAAATAACCCAAGAGTGCCATCTAACCAGGTTTCTTTTATATATGCAAGATCAAGGGCCTCATCTGTAATTAAATCATTGTCTGCTGACACGGTAACCACCCATCCTGAATATAACAACACAAAGCCAAAAGAACTGACATCTGCAAACACCCACATCTCTCCGGTGACACCCATGTTGTTGAGATTAAACTTTTTGACAGTCATGGATTTTTCCTACCTTGTCACTTGCTGGTCATTATCAGTGAGACTGAAAAACCACATCCACCACCATCCATCAGACCTTCATATGCTTCAATGGCCACATCCATTGCCTACACAATAATTTCCTCTCAGGGAGAGTACAAAAACTCATCCTAAAAATACCTCTCTTGCATATCAGCAGAAGGCAGAAACACATCAGTGCTAACAAAAGGTACATCTGCACTGCAGCTGGGAGGTTTAAGACTCAATTTGGGCAGATATACACTCACTCTCTCTTCTCAGCTGGTGCACTGAAAACAACAACATGGTTAAAACAGCCTGTGCAGAGGCAAGGGCTTACTGCTCGTGTGTAACCAGGAGGTTGGATGGAACTAGCTCATGTCACCTACTGTGTAGCTTTGGCTATGCTTGTTTTTAGCATATTAGCTTGTATACATTTACCTGAGCTGGAAAATAGACTTTGGGCTACAGTGTAGGCGTATCCAGAAACAAAACTCACACCCACAAACCAGCCTCCTCGCTTCACCTGAGGCAGCCTCTCACATTTATATGAAGAGTTAATAACCTCCTCTTCCTTCCCTCTAAGAAGTCTCTTATGCCCAACAGAATATTCCTCCCTACCCATTTGAAAATAATACCCCTGTTCCTCTTCTGAAACTTTAATCCAGTGTTTCTCAAAATGGTCTGTGGACCCACTCTGAGAAAGCTGCTATCAGGCCGCTCTGGTTTGTTTACCTACCAGCTTGGCAGCTATGGATCCTCACAGCTCCCCTTGGCTGCAAATGGTGAACCACAGCCAATGAGAGTTGCGAGGCTCCATGGCTGCAAAGCTGGTAGGTAAACAAACTGAGGCAGCTGGGTAGCAGCTTTCTCAGAGTGGGTCTGCGGTCCACTTTGAGAAACACTTTTTTAATCTAATCAAATTGCATATCTCAGATGATGGAGGGAAATTGTATGTTCATATATTACATCAAGAAATATTTTCTGATCATGTAATTAAAGACTTCACCCTAAGTCATGTGTGCATGGAGACAGAATGAAGATTATACGTGCATCCTACACTCTGGTATTTCCTCTCTTGCAACTGCTTAATAATGACACTCTAGTCCTCTATACACAGAGCTGCAACTTCATAACTGCAGTAATTTTGTTACTTTTAAGATTACCTAATAGGCTTGCCATACTCAAGGCTACTGTGTTTGTTCCTCATAATACATTGCTTTTTTGCATAGTTTTAGAAATAATTTTGAGATATATTTCAATCCTGTCTTGATATCTGTGTAATCAGTATAGTTCATGGAAAACATCTTTGATTCTTCACCACCATGGCACTTGCTGCATGTTGTGGGTTAGTTGGGGTTTTTTTCTTGGAGCACAAGGAAGAGGAGGATAAAAAACAGCAAACACTATTATAAAGTTGTCTATTCTCTCCAAAACAATATCAAATAGTTACACTGCTGCCACTGTCTTGTGGCTGGCTGATTGTTATTTTTATTAAATGTGTCAAATTTTATTTTTATTTGAAATAAACAGTGACATTTTTCTTTACCGTGTTAGATTCAAGGTGACAGTTAGCGTCTTTTGCAGACATAACTAATGACTGTGATTAAGCTTTCCTACCTACTCTCCAGCAAAGCACAGTGAGACATAAATATAAATCAGGCATATGTGCTCTCATTACATTTAGTAAAATTATGGTTTCTGTTTTCCAAAAATGGACCAAAAGCGTTCTTGGCTTCACATCTTTTGTGTGTCTACTTGGTTAACACTTAAAAGATTCTCACCTGTGATTAGTGCCATTCACGGATTTGTGTTTGTGTAATATGTACACATTCCACCAAAAAGATAAGTGTCTACTATTGTTGGCAGCTAAGGAATTACTCTTTAACCACAAAGCCATCCCTTCTCAGAACAAAGAGAAGCATTGTGAGCTAAATGCTGTCCTGGGAGCCCGACACTGCTGCTACTGTGTACCTCTAGCTGTGAGCAAGTTAGTAAGGCTCCAGTCTGCAAACTGCCCCATAGGGACAGATACATGTGAGAAGGCCCACTGAACTCAAGGGGGTTCTGTGGAGGTGAAGGAGTCTGTTTGCATGGAACAAATTGCAAGATCAGGACCATAGGCTTAAATTTTCATGTGGTCACTCATTTTGGTATGCCTCTATTTTTAGATGGTTACCTGGAGATTCCTAGGGCTTGATCTTTCAGGGATACTGAGCGCCTACAGCTCAAGCTGACTGAGGTGCTCAGTACCTTTGGAAAGTCTGGCCTTAATTGTCTCAGTGTTGTCTCAGAACACTTGGGAAAACATAGTCATTGACCTTTATGTGCCTAAGAACCAGTTTTCTGATGTGGAGACCCATAATTACCTATCTGACACACTAGGAGACAAGATATTACCTGTACAGGCTTTACCTGTCTGAATCAACCTGAAAACAGGATATTATCAGAAAAAAATAGTTGATATTTGAACCATGGTCTGAAGAAAAATTCCTTTTGAAGAATTTTATTAATTTTTTTATACATGGACATTAGCTTACTCCCCTCATATTTCCTAGCACACAGATTGTAGAATCTTGGACAGAGGTTTAAGTCTTTTTCTTTTGAAATACAAATGAAGAATAACTATTTGCTAACTTTTGTTTCCAATACAACTAGACTCCTTCATGTTAAATGAGCAGTATTCTATTCTTCAACATTCTTTACATTTGGACATTCTCATTGGTCTTTTTTGCTTGTCTGATCATGTTCGTAATTCTTTCCTACAATTTCTCCTTTAGTTACCTTATTGATTTCAAATGTATGCTCGTCTCTTATTTTAATCTGGTTTTGCTTTTGTGATTTGTTGTTGCTTTGAATTGTATTTTGCCATCTAGAGTGATTGATGAAACAACATTTCAATTATTGTAAGTAGGCCCTATGGGGGAGGGAGGGCCAGGAGGGCCATTTGGCCCAGGCCTCAGGAGACAAGGGGGCCTCAAATTTTGACACTTTTCTACCAAGTCATTTCCATTGATTATACACCTTGCGGTTATAACAGAGACAGCAAAAGAAACTGTATATATACCTGCTAAAAATTTATTTAAATCGTTGTGGGACCTCGGGCCTTCACCAATTTTTCAGTCACATCTGAGTTTTCATCTGCGTGACTGGAGACTGGAGTAGCTTCTGTGATTAGTGATTCTATGTTATGAAACACTGTTTATAAGCTTTGCATAGTTCACAGGTTTCGAAAGTCATCATTAATTTTGTTACTGTAAAGTGATTTTGTTTGGTCTAAGGGTGAGTTTAACCCTTAAATTAGATGTTTATTTCTGCATAGGAGATTTTCGTATTCAAGTTTCTTCATATACAATAACATTATCAGGCTCAGCTGTAACCCAGCTCTTCGTCCAGTTTTAGATTCACCTTTATAGGCTTTTTTTTTTTTAATTCTAGTTGTTTAATAAACTTTATCTCTAATCTGGCAATCAGCCCATGTTCATATTCATAATAACGCACCAGTTGTTAGAGGAATGTAATAACGAGAACATGTTAGCAGATGAAATTTCAAGGCTTTGAAATAAGGCTATAAGGGCCATAGTAAATAACACACCCCCCCCGACCGTTATTACATAATATTCATTGTGAAGCATATACAATTAAAATTTTGTATAACCAATAGCCTTTAGCAAATTAATTTATTGTGTGTTTTAAAAGAACCCCTTTATGACAATGAAGCAAAGATTTAAAAGTGGTGCAAGAGACAGCGAAAACAAGAGTGAAGCAGCAGTTAACAGTTTAAAGCCAATTGAATCATTTCTCATAGAAAAGATGCCTCAGCCATTAGACGGTGACCATACTGACTGTGACACTTCCAGTTCTGATGATGAAAACTTTGTACTCACAAATGACATTTCAATGCCACTGCCTCAAAGTGAGGTCATTAATCAAGACACAGAAATGTCAACAGTGGCAATAGATGCAGAATCTACACTCAATTTAGAGACCGTGAAGTCAGAAAATTACCTCAGAGATGCTGCGCAGCAAGAGCAGGAACTTATGACTAGAACAGGACACCGTGTAACAACAATGGCACCAGAACCTGATATTGGGCTTCTTGATAAGAACAATGTGGCTCAAATGCAGTCATTTCTCAAAGTTAGTTGTTTTCAGATTCCAAGTAATATACCGAAAGATGCTGACAATCATGCTTTTCCCACTCATCTGCTGACAAAAACTCTTCCAAATGAAGCGACCTACACAAGAGACTAACTCTGCTGGAACATAGAAAAGCAGGCTCTGTACTATGTACCCTGTTTCATTTTTAACAATAATACTTAAAATGCATCAGTACTGTCTGATCCATCTGGTTGGAGCATCAGTAGAGGTTGGAGAAAGTTGAAAGACCGAATACATGCACATGAAACTTCAATATCACATAAAGATACCTATGTTACATGGAAATCAGCTAGTAGAACAGCACTAGCTGACAGTTCAATTGAAAACATACTCATGAGTGAAAGAAACACAGAAACTGCTAACTGGAAAAAACTCCTTGAGCACATATTGAATGTCATTCTTTTTCTTTCTGAATGGGGATTGACTTTGTTTGATTCCAGGCAGCATATTGGTGACCCTGCAGGTGGACACTTTCTTGCTATACTTGAGCTTCTTAGCAAGTAAGACCCACTTTTATCAGGTCATGTTAAGCGTGTTCGTGAATTATAAGAGAGCGGAAAACGCATGCAAGTCCATTATCTGTCTACCAGAATACAAAATGAGTTTATTGAGCTGTGTGAGACATTTGTGCAAACAACAATTCTTAAAGAGATACGACATGTGAAGTACTTTTCAATTATTATTGATGCAACTCCAGACTGTTCTCATAAAGAACAGACAAACTTGGTTGTTTGATATGTTAAAATTGCAGGAAGTTCAAAGGTTTCAATTGAAGAACGATTAATTTTGTTCGATAATTTCACAAAAAACTGGAAAATAAATTGTTGTTTATGTATTAGAAATTCTGGAAGGCTTCAAATTAAATTTTCAAGTCTGCTTTGGCCAAGCCTATGACAATGGGTCCAATATGGCTGGGAAGTGCAACAGAGTACAAGCAGACCTTCTTGAGCAAAATCCAAATTGTATTTTCTCCAGTTTTGACAACCACATACTAAATCTTATCAGCATTAATTGTGCTGAATTATGCAAGGAAACAATCACATACCTTGGAACATTCTAACAATTGTACAACCTCTTCAGTAGCAGTCCTTAGAGACGGGAAATTCTGAAGAAGGACCTGCCTGTTTCCCTTCATGGCATGTTGACAATGAGATGGTCAGCATGAATGGATGGCATTAAACCAGTTGCACAGCATTTGGATGCTGTGAAAAAGGCTTTACATGAGATTGAATCTCTTACTCTCACAGCACAGACTCACACTGAGCTTAAGTATATTCAGAAGTATATGTCCAAATTTGAATGCATTTTAATGTTATCCATGTGGATGAAGCTGCTAAAAATGATCCACAAAACTAATCTTGTAATTGAAGTACACAATGCTACATTAGATGCTGAGAGGGATGACATTGAATGACCTCTTAAAGATATTCAAAAGATTTGTGATCAATGGGATGCAATCCTTTCTGAGTCCAAGTCAGTAGCACAGGGTATTGACATTTCATCTGAGTTTTCCACCAGTTGCAGCCTAACATCTCAATCTGATGCAAAAAGGCATTATCAAGTCAATGGTATATTTTTGTTGTTGTTATTATTGACTCCATCAAATCTGGTCTTACACGTCAATTTGAGTCACTGCGACAAATTTGTACCCTTTGTGGCTTCCTTTGAGAGTTCGGAGAACTAAGTGATGAAGAGTTATATTCAGCAGCTAAATTGATTCAACAAAGGTACAAATGAAATTTCAAGAGATCTCTGTGACAAGATCGTCTTCCTGAAACGTATACATTTCACCAACTTTAAATTGGACTGCAAGTCAAAAGAACTGCTTCAAGAAACATTCAATCTCGGCCTGTCAACTGTATTTCCTAATATCACAATTGCAATATGTATTTTTATAAGTCTCCCTGCATCAGTGGCTTCAGGTGAATGCACATTCAACGTGTTAAAAAAAAGAGAAGAACTACAATGGGACAAGAGTGTTTGAATGGGCTCACAATGCTTAACATTAACAGTGATGTTGCACATAAATTAGCTTTTTCTTCAATTATAAATGAGTTTGCACACAATACAACCAGCAAAGCATTCCTAAAATGAAGAGTTTTGCTTGCACTGAAAACTCACACTTTAAGTTACATTTTTAATACATGTGCTATTGGTATAATGACTTAATTGTTAATAAATAAATGTCTCAAGGGTTCATTTTCATATATTCTTTTGATTTTAGTATGACCCTGTGCATGAGAAGTTAGATACATGCTGGGTCTGGGGCCTCTAACCTCAAGGTGGCCCGTGCCTCAGTTACTCTCTGTGAAGGCCTGACTGTAACCTATTTGTGCTGGACTGTGACAATGACACAATAGAACAAAAACTGACTTAATGGATATACATCTTTCCGTGTTGTCTTCTATTTCTTATCAGAAGCACAAAGGCATTTTTACCTTCACTTGTTTCATAGGGGTAGCCGTGTTAGTCTGCAACAGAAAAAACTGAAAAAACTTTTAAAAGCTTCTTCATCTGAAGAAGTGGGTTCTGCCCACAAAAGTTCGTACCATCTACATTTTGTATTAGTCTCTAGGGCTATGTCTACACTACAGAGTTTTTTCAGAAAAACAGCCGTTTTTCCAAAAAAACCTTCAATTACATCCACATTGCAATCTCATTCTTTTGAAAGAAAATTGAAAGAACAGAGGGTTTTTTCCAACATTGGTAAACCTATTTCTACGAGGAAGAAGCCTTTTTCTGAACGAGCTCTTTCAGAAAAAGGCATGTATGGACAGCGAAGAGGGAGTTCTTTCAAAAGAAGAGGAAAGAGAAAAAAGCACTGGTGCCCTGGTGACCACTCCATCCAGAGTAATCACAGCTTAAATGCGAGATAGCGTCCATTCAGTGTGGATGCTATCTTTTGAAAAAGCAGATTGCTTTTTCGATGCGCTTTGGCAGTGTGAACGCTCTCTTTCTTCCAAAAGAAGCCTGCAGTCTAGACATAGCCTAAGGTGCTGCAGGCCTATTCATTGTTTTTAAGATTTTGCTTTCACTGTTACTACAAACCAAACCTGAACCAATTTCTTTGATCATAATGTTTTACCACACCCATTATTTAATCTGTTTACTGCAGTGGTCTCCAACATTTTTAACCACAAGATCGCTTTTTCAATTTAAATGCAATGTAAGATCTACCTCAAACCCAAATATCCTTGCTCGGCTTCCTTCCCGCCCCTTTTTTGAGGCCCCGCCCCTGCTCCACCCCTTCACTGAGGCTTCACCCTACTCACTCCATTTCCCTTCCTCCCCAAATTTCATTCACATTCACCAGGCTGGGGTAGGGAGTTGGGGTGCAGGCTCTGGTCTTGGGGCCAAGGGGTTGGAGTGTGGGAGGGGACTCCCTGAAGGAAGGGAGAGAGGAGAGATGGGTTTTGGAGTGCCCTAAGGCAGGGGTTCTCAAACTTTTTGATACCGCGATCCCCTAAAATGCTCATTGAATTTGTGTGACCCCACCACCCCTCACCAAAGTTGTTAAGCAAAAAAAAAAAAAAAAGCCCCACTTGCGCTTGACTCACCCCTCCTGCAGTCACTGTGCTGCAGGGAAGCCGGGGCTGACACCCCCCTACCGCAGCATGCCTGGAATTTGCCTTGCCAAGCACCCTCCATCCCTTCTCTCGGTGTGGAGACAGGGTACAGGAGTGGAGTGAGGAAGGACACCCTGACATCAGCACCTCTCCTCATCTCCCATCCCACACCCTGCACAGAAACCAGGAGGTTGCCATGGGGCAGCTCCAAGGCAGAGAGCAGGAGCAGCATGACAGTGGGTGGAAGAGCAACTGAAGTGCCAGCACTTGATAGATTCCTGGCCAAACCAGTCAGGATCACCTGTCAGAGGCTCCAAGATCTACAGGTAGATCCCGATCTACTGGTTGGGGACCACTGGTTTACTGAATTATCTTCTGCCTGCAATTTTGTGTGGGCTCTTGTAATCACTCTCAGTCTACAGTCCCATGAAAGGGGAAAGGTGGAGAGCGGTGTGGTTCTTTTGCAGCTTCCCCTGTCCTGAATGGGGCATGGAAAAGTATTTGATGTCAGCAAGCAAAAATAGTAAGTGGGGAGAAGGCGTAGCTGTGGGGGACAGAAATAGCATTGTAGTATGTGGATACTGATCAGTTCTGATTTGAGATGTACCAAAGAATTATAGCTATAGGGTGCACATCTAGATGTTTGACCCTAATGCTTCCCTGCCTCTGCCTCCAGGAAACCAAACACTTCAGATTCCAAGTTTCTAGTTTGGACCCATCTTTAATGATAGTAGAAAGTGGACCACTTTAGATTGGCTTCCCAGTCAATAATTGCAAAATTACATTATAGCCCATGAGAATTTACATGCCCTGGGCCCACATGACCAATGTTTAGCCTTTTTTACAGCCAGCTCTAACATTGCTCATATATATGGACTTTGGCTATATTGTTTTACAGGGTAAAATTTTTTGGGTCTTGAACATCTTGAACATATAGCTTAAAATGTTCAAATTCTTAGCATTTGGATATCAGGATTAGTAGTCCATTGGTAGATGGGAAAAGCTAAATTAAGGTCTTGTTTTTGTCCTGTTATTTTATATCTGGGGATTTGTTAGTCCTAAGCACTTTTTTTAAATTCTTCAAAGCAGCTTGAGATTGTCTGCTTGTCAAATGTGCTCACCAAATACAGGTTTGTTTTGTGATGGTTTGGGGTTCTAGCCTCACATGCCTTCTCTCCCCCTCCTCTGAGAAAAATAAACCAGACTCTGCAAAGAAACATAATATACATTCATGTAGTCGGTTCCCTAACGGAATTCATTTGGGGTGCACTCCTTCCCAAAGCTCCTACGTTATTGATATCCTTGAAACTAATGTTGAATTTATTTTCTGTTGTATCACTTCCATTCTCTCCTTGGTACTTTTGTATGAATAGAGATTGTGTTAGTGCTAATCAGTGAAGGGCATGGTTAACTGATGCAGTCCTAGTCTATCCAAGCCCTGTCAAAATGTACTTTGTTGACTTTTTGGACATACGTGAATATGGAAGTGAAAAAATAATATTTTCATCTGATTTATGTGTTGGTCATGATTAACTGCAACTAATTCAGGGACTAACTTTGCATTTTTAACAACTGAGTACATATGCAGATTCATATCAAACAGCTGTGCATACCAGTTACTCCAGGGGTAGGTTCTACAAGTGCCAGATGCTGTAGTTCAGCTTCTGCTATAATTAGGCTGAACAACTATGTAATTATTCTGGAACCTGTTGTACTGTCATCTGCTATCAATCTTGTTTCATTTAAGCTCCATTCAGTATAAATTTGCTGTGAACTCCACTGATTAAATTACCAAGGGTAGGTTTAGTTTGACATAAACTTCCCATGTGACAAGCAGTTTACTGCTGATCAGGAAGCTGTCAGTAATTGACCTTTATTTATATTCAAGCTGTCTGTGTGATTCTAAAATTATTATTTACAGTAGTTTATATTGTTGGCCTATTACATCACAGTTCACTGCTTGCTACTATTAGAGGCATGAGTAACTGAGCGAGTGTTATGAGGTACAGTGAAACCTCCCTTTGCCTTCAAAGGTGTTTTCATTGCTGTAGCCTGAAAAATTGAGCCCCTATGCCTTTATATTGCATTTTAGGCAAACATGAACAATAAAAGAACAGGTAGAATAGCGTGGAGCATCTGAGAGGCTGAGGAGTTCTTGGACAATTAGATTTTGGATACATAACCACCTTAGTTTCAAGCAAGACAGGAACTAGTTGCCAAAGAATGGCAGAGGGAGGAATTTAGAGAAGAGGCTTGGCACAACATAACCACCAGAAGCAAAAATGCCTGACAGCATTTGAAACTGCTGGAAGCAGAGGAGACTGGGCAGTTGGGATCTTCAGGGAAAAGAGAAACAGGTGGAATTCCACATAGCTAGAAATTTCCAATCAACCTCAGTTCTTCATTGTGCAAACTGCAGAAGATATCTCTGAAGAACAGCCACCTGGTCAAATGGAAAGGAGGGATGTTTAGGATGTTCCTGTTGATGGCTGCTTGGCCTAACCTGTAAGAAAATTGAACATGCCTGCAAAAAGATCTTCAACTATCCAAGGAAAACAGAACCTTATTGGGATGCAATGCTAAAAAGAATGGAAAGAAAGCAAGGGACAGAAAGGCAACAGGACAATGTGCTGCCCCAGAGCCAAGACTTAATGCTAAGATTAGCTATGCTTCTGAGTTGACGGGCCACTGGTGATGGTTCACTAATCCTATTGTGTCACAGGATCTCTCAAAGATAACGCATAAATACGTAACTACCTTTGGTTTCAACCCTCTGCTTCCTATATTCAAAATATTGTCCCTTATGAGGGAGCCTCTCTAAAATTATAACCTGTCATAAATATATCTCTACAGCTCTCTTCCCCCCCAAAAACACAAACAACTATCTAATACCTACATACCCCTGGACAAAACCTGCTCATGGCTGGGTTGCTCCAGGCCAACCAGCCCACTCACTTGCCCACTGTACAGGCAGAGCTCTTCATATGAACTTCCAGGGCTTGAATTAAATCTTTGTATGAAATTAGGGCAAATTTAAACACTGATTCAAGTATTTTAAAAATTATAAATATGAAAAAGTTTAATATGTTTTATTTACAGTGTCATTGTTCACCCTCTGTACTGGACCAGACCCATGCCCCTATCTAGATCAGGGCAGTTGGTGGGTGGTATGAGACTCTGGGGGGAGGACGTGGGGCCAGAGTGGAGCCACAAAAACTGTGGCTTTCTGGGCTCCTCTCTTCCCCTATTGCTGGTGAGAGAAGTGGGTGGCAGGAAGGAGCGGGCAAGGAGATGGCAGCTCTACCACAGACTCAGAGAAGCTTCTTATATTCACAACTACATACGATACGTGTATCATATGCCAAGGGATGACCCTAAAGTCTGGAAAGCACCTCCTTCATGCTGGCTATCGCTGACTTACTACTTCTATTAAATCGTCATTTCAACTTCCACCACTCCTGGTAACAACACTTAAACGTGAGAGTTAAAAAAAGGACTTTTTTAATGCGGCAAACCTCATAAAATTACCCAGTCATGTAAAAAAGACCACACCAACACCAACTCCATCGGTTACTGGGCATATTAATCAAGTTAATCAAGTCTCCTGTTTCAGAGTATGTCAGCCACTGCCAGGGTTAGGGGTTTGATTTACCTTAACTGCCCATCTCACTCCTGCAGCATTGCACAATTGTGGGCTACATGATGGGACTTCACAGATATGTTGTCAAATATTGATGACTGCCTAAGGTAGATTACCAGACTCAGTGAAGAGCCAGTGATCTAATATAATGTGGCACATCATCTCTATGGTTTATGGCTGCAAAATATACGGATTCTCTTTACTTACCTTCCAGCTACCCTACTATCACCACGGTAATGTTTCTGAGTAAGAGTTTAGTAACAAGGAGTTATACTTCTAAAACCCTTTCAAATGCTTCTGGAAGACAAAGTATTCCCACACCTGGACAGGTAATCCAGTAAGGTGGATTAGTTAACTTCTCTTGAATAGGCAATGAATGTTTGGCAGTAGGCTATATTGTTAGCGGCATTTATGCATCTTCCTGCATATTAAATATTCCCCTGTGTCTATCATTTCTACTTTCTGCCTGGCACAGAATTAATGAGTCAGAAAAGGCACTGGTTTTAATATTTTAACCATTTTGATATCTTTTGTTTTGTTAACATACGGATGTGACAGTCTAAAGGCATAGCTCTGATACTTCCTAATGGACAAGAGAAAGGCCAATAAAGCTTCATAACTACACCTGAATCCTTGGCAGAATGTGAAAGCACAGCTCCATTACAATATTTGCTTTGAAGAGCTTATCTTGCGGTTTACAGGAAACTGAGCTACAGGGCACAGTAACGTTCTCTGGCATATCTATTACTTCAATCCAAAACAGGTACTAAAAGTACATTTGAATTTATCAACATTCATTTATTCTTTGTATTACAGTAGTGAGTAGTAGCTCCATATAGTTAGTAGTAGCTCTTTTGCGAAAGAGTTGTTCTGCAAAAACTCTTTCAGAAGAGAGCGTCTACACTGGCATGTGATTTTGCGCAAGAACATCCATGCCAGTGTAGACGCTCTCTTGTGCAAGAAAGCTCTGATGGCCATTTTAACCATAGGGCTTTCTTGAGCAAGAAATTCATGTTGCCTGACTACACTGGCCTCTTGCGCAAGAACAGTTGCGCAAGAGGGCTTATTCCGGAGCGGGAGCATCATAGTTCTTGCGCAAGAAGCCCTGATTTCATATATTAGAACATCAGTGTTCTTGAGCAAGAACTCACGGCCAGTGTAGACAGGCAGCAAGTTTTGGCGCAAAAGCGGCTGCTTTTGAGCAAGATTGCACCAATGTAGACACAGCCCCAATGTTTCTAACCTCTGAAATGAATGTGGGTGCAGTTTTGCCATGTATCTTGCCTGGAAAAGCAAATAAAAAATAGTTGCCCAGAATTGGAAAACTCTCTCTCCTCATTAAGCTTTATGATGGTTCTGTGATGGTTACAAGTCTGTGGGTGAAGTTAAAAGGAGAAAAACAACAGGGGCCATGTTACAATACGGATTTACTACAGAACTACATATCAGAAAGAGGAGGGGGGATTTGAGGGATTTCCAGAACAAACAACAAAAATATCCAAAACACAAGACCTGATAGTAATGGGGAAACTTTAACTACCTGAATATGTGTTGGAAATGTAATACAGTCAAACACAAAATGCCCAGTAAATTTCTGGAATGCATTTGGCACAACATTTTGTTTCAAAAGGTGGAGAAAGTATCCAGGGACAACTATTTTAGACTGGATTCTGACTAACAGGACCTGCCTGTGAATCCGAAGGTGGAAGACAATTTGGGTGAAAGTGATCATGAAATGATAGATTTCATGATTGCAAGAAGTGGGAGTCAGAACATCAGAATAAGGACAGATTACCTCAAAAAACAAGACTTTGAACAAATCTGGTGATACTGAATTTATTAATTTGATACCGGAAGCAGCAATGGCTATAGCATTTAGAACCTACATTATATGAAAGGAGACTTTAGCTTTGCAGATGATACTGACCTTAAATGCACTGACCAAAGAGGATTTACAGAAAATTAACAAGATAGATTGGGAAGCAAAAAATTTAGACTGAAAAACAGAATGAAGATGACAAAAATTATGGTCATTGGAAGGCAAGAGGAAGAGGTCACGATCCAACTTGGAATCAGAGAACCAGAGCAAGTGGAAAAATGTATTCCACTATGAGAACTAGTATTGAAAAATGGAAATTATGAAGATGACATAAAAAGGACAATCAGAGTAGTCACTATTGGAAAACTCTGGTTTTAGATACAAATGAAAATTAGCATATTTAAGGTAATTGTGCTGCTACTGTTGTACCAGTCACAGTGCTGGACTATGAGAAATGCCAACAAACAAAAAATACTGACTGCAGAAATGAACCGACTGAGGGGAATATGGAAAGTTTCAAGACTGCAAAAAATAATTAAGAAATTGAGTAACAAGAAAGCTGATAGAGCAAGAAATAATGCTGCTACAGAAGATTGAAGAAAGATGACTAAAATGATTTGGGCATGTGTCAAGAATGGACCTGGAAAAAATACCATGCATGACAATAAATACCAGTGTGCAAGGAACTAGCAACCAAAGAAAACCTTTCACGCATTATGTAGACATATTGAAGTCTGATCTAGAACAAGAAGGTTTAAAGATGAACAAAGTCATGAATTTGTTACAAAACAGAATAATGGAGATTTCAATTCTGCCCTACTATCGCTCCTAAGCTGAGGGAAGGGAATCACAGATGACGACTGGTATTGCAGTAGCATCTAAAAGGAGATCTATTGTGATGCTCTACATGTATTAACTATACTCAGAACTAGAACCACATATACAAAGTAGGTTACACACAAACACACAAGCAAAGTAAGTTATCTTTGTCCTGCTCTTGGAAGTGACCACTCTGCTCTGTTTTCTGGTCCAGTCTTGTGGTTATTTCAGTATTTATAGTGTTCCCTGGGCAGCATGGCAAAATATTCATAAAAATCTAGTACTACCAGCACTAAATCCTTCTTACTCACCTTCCTCTTGGTAATAGCAAAAGCAAATCTACTACTATATGTTCCCGTGAAATTGTACCTACCCATTAGGTGAACAGATGATTAGAATTTGGCAAGGTTGAGTTAGTGTCCTACTGAGGATAAAACAACCCCTAGGAGTTATGGCTCTGTGTTACACTAGATTCTGGCTTGACTAGTAGGATTCTGACCCTCATTTCTTCTGGTTCTGGTCTCCATGGACTGCTTCAGGTGGCATTTCAGGCTCATATCTCAGGACTTACGTGTTCTCATGGAGAAGAATACACACACCTTCTGCTTGGACTGCACAATGCCCCCAGGCAGAATACTTACTGTGCCTGCCTTTCAGGCAGATTAGTCCATGGCAGAAAGGGTAGGTAGGGCTTAAAGTCCACAGGTTTCAAACTGGCCATTTGATAAGCCCTCTTTAGGGGGAGAAGTCTATATGGGGAAGTTGATATAGCAGAATCTGACCAACAAAGCTCAGTCCAGATGTTGCTGATCAGTTCATGGCAGAGATGGGAAGTGGTTCTGAAGATTTGCAGAAGATTTTAAAGTTTAGTCCAAGCTAAGAAATATCAGGTTGGACACTTTCCAGCTTGACTCGTTGCATGGGTGGAAAGAAGGAATTGAGAGATGGCCATGTCCCCCATAATGCTCGTGTGAGAGGAGGTAGCACAGGGTATATGTGCCAACCCAAAATACACTGCTAATCAAAAATCTCCAGTCTTGTGTGCATGAGGTGCATGTGTACCTAACATGGATTTCACACTGACACACATTCAAAGAACTGTATTTGTTGCAGGTTGTGGCAAATGCTATTATGATAGAACTGTGTTTTATCTTGGTGTGGTTAGTCAGGGCACCGACTCTACACCTATTCTTGCGTTCTGCAAGGGGAATTGGAGAGGACCCAGGTTTGCTCCCTTCTCCTGTGCCAGGTACTTTTTTTTCACAGGTCTTTTTACCCTTTTCTCCCCAGGGTAGGGTTTCTCTTGGTCCTCTATGTGGTCTCCCTTCCCTTAGTACTCTAATCCTCTGGTTAACACCATTATGTATCCAATCTAGAGTCAGCGCTCCTTCCCTCCCCTGGTAACTGAAGCTTGGGCCAGGGGGTGGGGAGGGGGGGAGAGTTATTAAGCCTTGGGTGAGGTTTTGATTGGCTCCAGATGCTCCAATTACCCTACAGTAATTTTTCTAGTCCCTAGGGAATAAGGCCTTAATCATCATAGGGCTTATATATCTGTCATCTACCACTCTCCTGCTGCTTTCTGGCCCTGCTGTATAACACAGCTATTGAAAAGAAAATTCCACTCTCTATTTAGTCATGGTTTGTTCTGTTCTTCTCTGCTAGGAGCCGTCTTTCCTCACCTACTTCATCATTAGTGCACTTTTCTTCTTTCAGCCTAATGGCTTAAGACAAGTTTATAGAGATTAGCAATCATCAACTCTCTAAAATCTTATCATTACACTGGAAAAACTCCACTTCAGCCCTGGCAAATCTTTCACAAAGTATGGTGGTATAAAGGCAACATAAAATCTATTGCATAATTCATGGCTTAAACAGAATCTATATTGGGAACATGATATATTGCTCTAGCTTCCATCTTCTGTCAAAATACAAAATTATTTTAATTTAAAGATTCAGTACTAAGAAGCATTCAGTATTAAAACTCAACATCACTAAATCTGCAATTGGAAGAAACCAATGAAATGGCCAGTGAAAAGTTTTAGATTTGCAAGGGAAAGAGTGAAAATTCCATTTTAAGATGATGATACATTTCTAACCTATATAAAAATTCCTTCTTTATTACAGTACCACAGGTGAAATAAAGAGGCAAAAATTTTAATTAGTATCTTCAGTTTAGCAAATTCTGCAATTAATATTTGTAGTTTTTAGCCATCTAATATGAGGGCAACTACAGCATTAATAACTTGCTCCTAACATTCAGTAGTTACTTATTAATCATTCTTGGCAATACCTTCTGCATAGTACAATGTTGCCAATGTTTTTCCCATCCATTCTTTCAGTCTTTTCTTATTCCTTTACCTTAGTAATTACTTTTGGTATTCTATTTTTTTTCCTTCCTCATTACTGGATTCTACTATGCTGCACAGACCCACTGATAGTTTCATAGGACCAGGTTACATGTACTTTCACACTTAGTCCATATACAGTTAGCATAAAGTAAATTCAGGAGTCTACTCTAGTTGTAATTTCAGTTTTATTTGTCTGTTGGGTATTTTTATACAGTACATATAATAAAGAAAGAACATGAAAGGCCTAAACAAACAAAAAAGTATATCTAAAAAGTACTGATACTGCATTTGATTTGATACTTCGGTTTCAATACTTCTTAAATTAAAGGGATGGAGTCAGGTCAAATTTGGCCCCAAATGAAGTAAAAGCAAGTTTAAAAAAAAACAACAACAACTAAGATCAACATAATAGATGTCTTTTCTCTCTCGCTCATTTAAATTCTCATGGGAAAAAATTAAGTATTCCTTTAAAGTGTCTGCAACCTCAAAAGCGCAGCACTGTCCTAGTGCATGAAATCCTGAAATGTAAGTACAAATTAACTAGTCGGTTTTCATTGTCCACCTTGAGAAAAGTGCCAAAATAAAATATCTAACTTACACAAAAACAAGTTTTAATAAAAATTCTCAGTTTCAATGGTCTAATGTATTAAACAAAATAGTATTTTAAAATTCATTCTTACATCATGATAATGTCCCCTTAAGTTTTCAAAAAGATCACAAATCAACAAAGACTTTGGAAAGAACATTGTTTTCACATGACATTTTCTTCAAGCTTAAACATAATAGTATGGTACAGAGAGTTGAATTTTCTGCAAATCTTATAATGTACAGATGTTTGCTTCCCCATACAAAGTCTCTACACTTAATTATATAAAACTCAGATCCTGCAAACATATGCACATAAGTCCCATTACTCAATATTACTTGTGTTAAAGTAAGGCATATACGTGTAAGTGTTTGCAGGAATTATACCACAACAGAGTAAAGTGAAACAGAACTGTTCTTTGTCTCAATCTGTGGGGTGGTTTTGCGTTTTGGTTTTTGTTGTTGTTGTTGTTAAACAACCTACAAGAAGATGATAGTACTATTAAAAAACCCCACAATCTCTCCCCTTTCCTCAATTTGTCATCCTCCTACCATTAAAGAACACTTCCAGACATTAATTTTACAGTCACTGACACTCTGAATACTTATCTACAGGAAATATTTAAGATATTTTCTATTCAGACAATTCACGCATTAGTCAGCGATTCAGTTCTGATAAAAGTTTAGTTTTTTGGCAATAAACAAAACTAGTCCAATCCTACAGCTTCTTACTCGGGCACCCCTCTCCCCCATTTCAATGAAAGTGTTATCTAAGTTAAGACTGCATGATGATGGCAAGTCATAATTTAGGAATTCTGATGTGAAAAAAAGTTCTATTTTTCTACAAAAATAGTTTAGGGAAGTACGTATGTATAAAAATTGTAAAGGCTGTTTATACCATTGAATATGGTGAAACTCTGAAAACACATTACAAATTGTATCTCATTTTGTAACATAATTAAACATTCTGACCATTGCAGTTTTAAATAGATTACTCATGCCTTCTTTCTGAAAGATTAAGCATTCAGTTCACTGTTCCAAAAACAAACAAACCCAGAATCAATCTTGTGGGCTGTTCAGATATATGGGCCTACAATCTTCTTTCTTTCTTTTTTTTTTTTTTTTTTTTTGGTCCTTGACTAAAAAGTGGATCTACTCTGAAAAATGACTTAATAAAAATAGTATTCTGGGTTTCTGTAAGTGTTGCATCATATTGGTTTCTCTAAGAAGTTTGCTCAGTTTCTTGGGTATTTTTCCCCTAGTAAAGTTGCAGCCCTGCAAACTCTTTCTGGGGTTCACCAATAAAGCTGCGTACCTTCCAGCTGAAGTATTACCACCCACCCTACAAGTTCTACATACAAAGTGAGATGACTAGTTACACCCATCTGCGTGAACATCTCTGAACATTATTTAAGTTTGTACAGGTATTGCCATGGTCATAATCTGAAGAAAATGGGCTTTTATAAGGTGTTGAGGATTTTATCTGGCCAAAAAGAACCTTTATTAGGGTGATAATACTTAGAGAGACCCCAGCATGCATATCAGAATCTCCTGTAAGTTTGTAAGTTTGGCAGTTAGAAAAAACATTTTTTTTACTTGCAGATATGAGATGGAAGTGATCAAGAGACCATGAATGCAGAAACCTTAAATGTCATTTTTTTACAGTTATTTTTCAAAATAAGGCTGCATGTGAAAGTGAATTACTTTAGTAAGATTTTTGCTTGAGTAAGATTTCAGGTTTGGGCTCAAGTTTGATATTGGTCCTGGAAAAGAAATTGCTCACAGTTCACGTTAAACTATAGAGATAACATCCGCATTAAAAAAGAAATATAATTAACAGGGCTTGACAAACGGCAGCGAAATCTACTCGTCAGCCCCGCACTGTGCATGTGCAAGACCCGCATTGCGCATGCGCGCGCCGCTGGTGAACGGGGCGACTGGCTGAAATCTACTTGCCACGGGCAAGTAGAAACAGCGATTTGTCGAGCCCTGATAATTAAGACAGTGCGTTTAATAACAAATAATATGATCCTCAAAATTAGTTACAAACAGTTTTGAAAAGATTACAAGTATAAGTGAAGTTTGTTATGTACCACACACTAGTCTTCTTTCTGCTGTTTCTCAAATCGTTCCATTAAAGCCCTAAATACGTTTCCTGGTATTTTCTGATGTCTGTCTATTAAAGACTGGATTGCAGCCTTTGCCTGTTAAAAGAAAAAGAAATTGCAAGGAAATTAACTGTTCTTTTTTATTACACTAATGGAAATACAGCAATTTACAGGATAGTTTTTCATCCTACTAAAGATTCCAAAATCCAGGGTGTAACACCTTTGTTTAAATTAAAACCAAGGGAGTATGGGAAGGATCTTTTTCAAAGAAACCACTTATAATTTATCTTTACATATGACAAAGATCTCTGATAAGAAAACATACTGAGTATAAATAGCAAAGCAACAGTGAAAAGGACATGCTAACCCACCTAAATACCTAAGCATGTAAAATGTCCATAAAAATATAAAGAAATTAAGCCAATGATGTCTCATAGCTATCGTGATGGGAGTATAACTAGAATACATTGGTTAAGTGAATGTCTTGGGGGTTACCTAAACCCTTTTGATTAACTGGCTAAGTTATCACTGAAGATTGTACAACAGGTTTTGAAGTCTGCGTTTAGGATGGAGGAAATGAAGGCACACACTAAGGGCACATCTAGACTACGTTTTATCTTCAAAAGAGGACATGCAAATTCCCCGGGAATTTGCATATCTTCTTCCAATTGCTTTTTCAAAAGCGGGTCTTTCAAAAGTGAAAGTAGTCTGGATGCATTTTTTTCAGGAAAAAAAACCTCTCTCGAAAAGCTGCGTAAACCTCCTTTTTTAAGGAAGAGTGGGTTTTTTTGGGGGAAAAAAAAGGGTGGGGGTTTCCCGAAAAAAACCCGTGTGCAGACTTTCACTTTCGAAAGACCCGATCACTTTTTCGAAAGCGGAAGAAGATATGCAAATTCCCACGGAATTTGCATATCCTCTTTCAAAAATAAAATGTAGTCTAGACGTGCCCTAAGTCTTTTAAAAAGGTAAAAAGACTTCAAAGCCTGATGTATGACTCCTATAAATTACATACAGCAAGTCTAATTTTCCAAAGCCTGCTACCTCTGCAGCTCTACAGGACTAGGGCTTTAGACAAACCATGGGGGAAATATCCAAGCTTTAGTTAAATGGGGTTCAGGTATATATGATAGGCTTCCGGGATTGTCACTTTCTCTTTGTATCACTCTGAAGCCCAGAGTTTCTGCTGAGTCTTTTTGTTTAGAATATCACCATTTTCAATCATCACTGGGATTTGTGGTTTTTTACTGTTCAATTTTTAAGTTCTCAGACATTTTGACTTTATGAATTATACCTATTTGACAACCCCACGCCAAGAATCCTAAGCCATTGTGATATCACCACCCTTACTCTACAATTTATTTGCATACAATAATTTCATAGGCTGTCTGAAGGAGACCGAATAGATGGTGAATCTCTTGGCCCAACAATCACAGCTCACCAGGTTCAGTCATCACTGGGATTCACAATCTCTTACTGTCCAAGCTGTGAATTCTCTTTTTTTTTTTTTTTTTTTTTGACTTTATGACAGTATTTTAAATCTTGACTGTTTAAGACTGGAAGCAAAAACACCTCCCGCATTCCCTCTCCCCGACACCTTACCTTTTCAGACAGTTCTGCAGCATTCATATTTGGATCATATGGAATAGGATCTCCAATATATGTACGAAATTTGACTGGAAACCCTCCATATATAGGAACGACTGGCAATCGAAGACGTTCATACATCAACCTAAATAACCCTGTTTTTTAGTTTAAAAATATTAATTTTCATTTTGGGAGGCAGTACATAAATTAACTTGTAAAGATACCCAGACCCCGATCTCAGACTCTCAAATGAACAAAAGTATCTTTGAACTGCTATTCCACCCTTGAGCTTCACTTTTCAAAAACAGAAAACTCACATCCAAAGCAAGAATAATCTATACCCTCTTTTATGATGCCTAGAAGGGAACTTTATGAAGTTCTCTTCTTCCAACAGCAGAAGGCAGTCCAGTGGCTGACACTGTAAGGGCAAGGATTACTAAATGAGATAAATGAGAGTTCAGGTTATTAGATAAACCCCTCAAAACCTCGTGGGAGACTACGACTAAAGAGAAGAAAGGACACAGACAGAACAGAAACAAAATATCTAACAGGAGAAAAGGAAACAGGCACCCCCAGGACTCTCTCCTTAACCCATATCTTTCAGGGATGAGGTGATGATATATCTCTTTTTTTTAAAAAAAAATCTCAAAAACAAACCCCAACCCAAACTACAATGTTATACTATGAGCATGACCTTTTTTTCCCTTCCTCAGGTAAAAAATATGAGGAGAGAATGAATCACACATGTCATGTTAGTCACATTGCTTAACATGATCCTGGAAGATGCTCCAATACTAGGGTAATAAGGCCAATATAAGAGCCTACAAAAGATTAAACTAGAACATAACTAGCTATCTCAGTGTCGAGGATTTGGGATCTGGGGGAAGGGAAAGGAAACCTTCAATCTGAAACAGCCTGGGTGAAGGGGAAGTTGTATTCACAAAAAATTTTAATTTTTTAATTTTGATTTTAAGGAAACCATCTGTTCAGCCAGTCAGCAAGAGTAGCCTCCATCTCATGCTTATTTATTTTACTTTTTTTTTTTTTTTAAATAAAGCACTTATCCCAAAGGCACCAGAGTAATAACATCTCAAAGCTGACAGTACCTGACTAGCAATTAAGGTGAACTGTTGATTTTTTCCCACCGTTACAGAAATATAGGCAGCATTAAAAATCAGTATTTTGCAAATGCTCTAGAGGAACAGGAAGTCTGGTACCAACCATTAGAGCTGATCTCCCAGCAGAGTACAGAAAATCACAGTCGGCAAAACAGACTTGTTCATGTAGGAGAAATATATTATTCTAAAAACTTGTTCTTCCACATGCATGCTCAGTAGGAGGTTCCTTTATCAAGACCAATCACTATGCGCACAATAATTTTAGGTCACTGTCTGATACAATGTCAATGCTAATATTACAATCTGACAACACAATTCCACCTAATTTTATATCACTAAAGAATAGCAACTCATCCTAATCCCCACAGAAACAAGACTGTATAACAAATCTAAACACAGATTTAAGAGAGAGAATATTTATACTGAGAGTATTTTATAAGGAGAGTGAGTACAGAAAATTAAAAATAGAAAAATAAATATTTTATATCTTACTTATTCCTCCTAATGTCCTAATTCCTTCCCGAACATTTTGTGTGAACATAGGAATGATGGGCTATGAGAAAAAAAGAAAGGTAAGAATTTAGTGAAAATAAGCAGAAGGCTGTTTTGCACAGTGTTTATTTGAACACTAACTTGTAACTTATTTGATAAATACATTTGGCAGACAGCTAGTTTTTCAGTGAGCAACACAATGTTCTACATGCTATTTTACCATAATACTGAAAGGTCCAAATTGGAAGATTCCACCTGCTAATATAGAGTTAGCACAGTTAGTATATTTCAGTTTGTCAATCTTCTTCTTAAAGTCACATATTGCTTTAGAACCTCAGCAAAATTTAGAGCAGGATCCTACAAAGCATTTGAATATGTACAACTTTACTCAGCTAACTAGCCTTCTAGATTTAAATAAGCAGTTACACATATGCAAGTGTTTGCAGGACTGGGACCTTAATGTGCTTAATTAATATCGGTGTGATCAACATTACTGTCTCAGACCTAAATGAAACTGGGCAAAGCATCATGACTAGGGAATATGTGGAATGAATTGCTCGGGCAAACTATGGAAAGTTATGTTTAGGGATGTAAAATCCTGGTTAATCAGTTAACCAGTTAAACTTTAGATCCACTAGCATTTAACCAGGCCTGGGGCTGGCTCTACCAGCTCCCAGCTGCTGCCCCGCCAGAGCAGCCCCTGTTTACAGTGGATCTGGGCTCCCCACAGACAGAGCAGTCCCGTTCCGCCCCCGGTTACCAGAACCAGAAAGCATTACCCATTTAGGGTGTTGCTTACTGGTTAACCGGATAACTAGGGATGTGAAAAGTTACACTGGCATTTAATTTTTTTGCTATAAAAATTGACATAAGGCTATCAAATTTCATTTAAATGATGCTATAAAAAATGATGCTATAAAAATTGACATAAGGCTATCAAATTTCCAAAAGCTTTTGCAGACCCTATTTGTTATGGGTTATTTAATTTCAAATTGTTCTAACTTATATTCTCACATCATAAATCACAAATGCACACATATCATTTGCTAGCATTTGTAGCCACAAGATTCCTATTCCTTTCATCATTATAAGAGTTTTTAGTTACACATGAGAAATACACTGATGTAAGACAAAATATTTTATTTCATATTTCGTAAGAATTAGATAAACATCTGTAACATCTTATAGAACAGCTTAGTAGTACCATGGAAGTAATTTATATCAAGTCACTTCCCGGAAGATTGATACTGTGAAGGTCAATCTTCCGGAGTTCAATATAGTGGGTCTAGTAAAGGGCCACTAAAACGAATGCTGAGGGCGTCCTATCAATGCCAGAACTCCTACTCCTTATGAGGAGATGGGGAAGTCAACAGGAGTGTTTCTCCCATCGATCTCCCACTGTGAGGATGGCGCTGAAGCTCGGCTTAAGATACATTGACTCTAGCTACGTTTTTTCATGTCGCTGAAATTGTGTACCTTAAGCCAACCTTCCGCCATAGTGTGGACCTGGCCTAAAGTTTTTGAGCTATTGAAGCACTCAGATTTTGGTTAATGGACTCTAAAGCTTCGTGATTAAAACAAATGCTAGGATAATATATCATCAATAGTTTTTTAGCATTTTAAAGGAAAGATTCTCCAATATTGCACTATAGTACTACTAAGTTTGTGACATGAGCTTGTGGAAAATAAAAGTTAGCTAAATTTTAATATAAGCAAAAATAATATGGCTAAGCATGTATTAAGTATTTATTTGAGAAAGAGGAGAGGAGAATCAAATAATTTAGTTACAAAAGTTAGGAAGAGAATATTTAGAATACCTCTGTAACCTTATAAACATTTGCTTTACTGTACAGAGAAAATAACGTTAGCCCAGGGAAAGACCTAAAAATCTAACCTTCTTTGCTTCTGTTCTGTGATCCTCCACACACACTCACCACTTTTGCATCAATAGCCACCTGAGCAAAGCCAGTACGTTTACCCCACATAAGAACATAGGTTTCATCACTAAAGAGTGCTTCTCTAAGTCCACCTGGAGAGATAGCCACCAAGTGGCCATTCTTCAAAGCTTTAACACATTCTTCCTTTGGTCCATGCATAACACCAAACACATCAAGTAAAAGTTTAAAACCTGCAAGATACATAAAAAAATAAATTATTAACACAGAATATTTAAGATGTTATACAACTATTGATTTCATACATTCTCGAAACAAGATATTACAAGATTTCCAAAACAGTAGTAATTTTAGGTACCCAATTGGAGATCTCTCTAAAGGGGCCTGGTTTTCAGAAGCCCCTTAGGGTTAGGGTTTCTGAAAAACAGCCTCCAAAAACCCACAATAGGTTTTGAAAATCTTGGACAATAAAATCTGAACTTTAAAGGCTTGTTTTTAACACGTCTGTATATTTCAGTAAATAACTTCAATCATAACAAACAAATCAAACCCACAAAAATCACACAGTGATGCCTTTGAGTACATTCATCAACTATGATGAAGAAATATTTAACTATAGCATGACCTCCTTACCAATCCATACTTTCCAAATGTGGCTTGATTCTGACCAAATCCACCAGTTCAATGGATGGGAATTGTTTAAAGCTTTTTCCTTCAAAGGTTAAAGAGCATGTTGATATGAATGAGGTAAGAAAATAAAAAAAAAAAAAACCCTCTCAGCATTCTCTGAGCTCCAAGCCTCTGCTTTACAATTACAGTAATAGTAATTGAACATACAGATTAATTTTTACCATGAAAGAAAAATATGATGAGCCTAATTGAGCTCACATTAGATTCAATTAGGTATCTGACATGTTTTATAAATTAAAATTATGCAACCCTTTCTGGCTTAAATCACTGAAATTCAAGGATGATGTAAGTCAGACACTAGTCTAACCAGAAAGGCACACAACACCAGATGCGTCCACACATCTATACAGGCATATCATCACAGGACCTAACCATTGAGCCTCTGATGTGGTGGTCTCTTACAACTGCACATCCACTATTGTGATCTATGCCATTAAACACCAGCAATGCCCCTCTGCCGTGTATATTGGCCAAACTGGACCATTTCTAAGAGAAAGAATTAATGGACACAAATCAGGTAGCTGAAAAGGCAACACACACAGAAACCTGCTGGGGAACATTTTAACTTACCCAGGTACTCATTAATGGATCTCAAAGTCACCGTATTATTTCAAACCAATTTCAAAAGCCAGCTTGACAGGGAAGCTACACAACTTAATTTCATTTACAAGTTTGATACCCACAACAGAAGTCTAAACAAAGACATTGGCTGGATGGTCTGCTACATTCCATAAAAAACAAACAAAGGGTACTCTGAGTGGGTACTAATTGTTCTTATCTGTCCATGATAAATGAAGCTCTCTAATTGACAAATTCTTTCCCCTTTTTTTCCTTCTCTCCACTCCCCCCAACCCTTCTCTGTGCTATTTATTTGAAAACTGGACCCCTTAAACTCCATTCATCTGAAGAAGTGGTTTGTGCCCACGAAAGCTCATACCATCTACATTTTGTGTTAAGTCTTGCAGCACCTTAGAGACTATTTGTTGTTTAAGTTTTTAAATGGAAAGAGGCATGGAAACTGCTGCTGTTGGTTAATCAAGACAGCTACTTTGTGCTGTGATCTCCTCTGCTTGGCTTTCAGACTCAATTGGACAGTTGAAGTAGGAATGGTCACCAACCAATCCTATACAGTGGCATTTATAAACTAGGATAATACTGGACTTGGGCTGCAACAGACCAAAAAAAGTCCTGTCTAAACCATGACTGTTGGCAGATACGGTATGAATGCTTGCATTAATTAACATGTGTTGGTAATTTTATGGTATGATATCACTAAAAAAAGGTATCCCTAGAATTAAACACTCCAAACTCACTATTTGCAAGCAAAGGACATTACCTGGTAATTTAAAGACAAAGTGATCAGCTACTGTGTAGCAGATTCTGTTCTTCAGCATAAGAAGTTTAGCCACAAAGTAGAAATAGTCTACAGGAGTTGCGCCATGGTAAAAAACAACAAGTCCAGGTCCTTCTGGTATTTTTTCCAGACCATGAACCTCATAACCTGTAGAAAGACAAGGTACAACAATGTCAATGTTTTATACCACACATATTCCAATTTATAACTTTTCTCAAGGATGTGATTATCAAGTTATAGAGCAAAAGGAAAACAAGAGCTGCTTGGCAGTTCAAGATTTGGTGACATCAAAGATGCCAAAAGCTGATTTCCCAGCAATTCACTATTTTCTCTGCAAGAGTGAGAAAATAATTTCACTAAACATTCATGTCAGAGGTGGGGAACCTAACGTCAGGGGCCAGATGCGGCCCCGGGCTTGCCTGGATCTGTCCCCCATGCTCAGGGTTCCATTAGGGAGCCTTTGCTGGTGCTCCAGCCTCCTCCTCCTCCCCCCCCCCAGAGCTGGAGCACACAAAATCTACTAGCCTAGGCCCCCCAAAGGTTCTGATATGTGAGGGGAATGTCATTCTCCTCGGTCGACTGATTTTTCTATGGGTTAGTGGCCCCAGACCCAAAAAAGGTTCCCACCCCTGATTTATGTTATTATTAAAAGAAGTGTAAAAAAGGAACAGATATGGGGAGAAGGATTGGTAGGTAAACCACAGTTTGAAACAGTCACAAATCAGTGATCAACAACTTAATGTTAGTGAGGACAGGAAAAAGTTTTGACAATGTCCCCTTTAAGTTTTATATAAAAAAACCCTGCAAATCTAAAAACAAAAATATCTTCTGGGGAAAATGTATGTGCAAACATGTATGGTGGCAGAGGAAAGTACTAAAAACAATCTTTGGACGTTAGTGCAGAAGTTTGAAACATGTTTATTTAAATGCTTTGTTAAATACACTCCACACATACACACTTTCTGGCTTTTTTCTTATTTGGTAGCCACTGCTAATGGCATCTTTCTGCCTATCCACATTAAATGTGCAAAATGTTAAGCTGTAGTTTAGTTACATGATTTCTAAAAAAGTTGCTGGTTTTTTTGCTTTTCCATGCCTCCCACTCTTTGATTGTATCTATATTCTTGCTTCTTAATTAGTTTTTCCTTTCAAAATCTGAGGAGCTGGGACCAGGACCATTCATAGGGGGATGTGGAGTCTGGGACTAATCAGCCTATATGGTGCCCCCCCCGTAAGTAAGGGGGCGTGTTAGGTCTTCCCCTGTGGCTGCTGACGGGGGTGACGGGCTCCAGCTGCTCCACTGGGCATGTGCCAAGGAGGTTTACCTGGATCAAGGCACACCCACTTGTGGTCAGGGGTGCCCGCCCTCTCTGTGCTGGCACTGCCTCCTGCCCAGTCTGGACTTAGACCTCCACACTTCCTGGCCTCTGCATTCAAATAATGGTGGGGACAGGGTTGGCATGGGGGTGGGGGAGCAGTGTGCACAGAACCTTCCTGTAAGTGCTGTCCCAGGCCTGGCAGTGGCCCCAAAAGTGCAGGGAGAAGGTGGGGGCCATGCAACCAGTGTGCAAGTGCCATAAAGGAGCCCATCTATCTTCACAGCAGCCGGAAACCCCTGAACTGGGCCTGCCGAGCCCTCCCTGACCTTCGCCCCTAGCTATGCCAAATGATATGAGCCACTGAGGGGAGGCAGGGCCAGATACACAATGCTGTCTCCTGCTAGCTGGCAACCTCTGCCTGTTCTGTTGAAGGCACATAGCTGATATAGCCCCCATCCCATTTGACACTGATGTTGAAGCACGGGGCTCCCCAAAGCACTGGGCCGCTGACAATTACCTTGATTCACCCTACCCAAGGGATAGCTCTGACTAACATTACAGGAAAGATACTATGATTTGGCTTCCTGGCACACTGATCTAGTCTATTTGAGGAAAAGCTCTCAAGGCTAAAAAGAGGATATGAGGTCACTTATCAAACACTATGGTCCTCTAACTCCTTTATTCTATAGACAAATTTGAACTGTAAAAAAAAAAAGGGGGGGGGGTAGAAGGGGGAGAGAAAGCCAGCCCCAAACCTAAAACCCATATAAATGCGAGGGAAATAATGTCACATACAAATAACTTTATTACTTTCATGATATTATAAGACTTCTCAGATGAACAGAGAAACACCAGGAAAATTGCGTATCTTATGGAGGCGGAAAGAAAATTCTTTGTACTGTTGCATTTTGAAATAACTGAAGTAGGGATGTCAACATGTAGACGACTACATGATTAACCGATAACCCTGGGCTTATTGATTAATCCTGTCAACTACACGCATTTCATGCCCCCCTTGCTGTCTCTGTATTAGAGGCAGCAAGGGGGGCGGGGAGGTAGAAGTCGGTGCCCCTCCCCCCACACACACACCTTTGCACTGCTGCCTCTGATAGAGAGGCAGCAGCATAGAGGGTGAGGGGGGCAGGCAGGAGCCAATACGCACAGGGAGCTGGTTCCACGGAACCACCTGTTCCCAGGCTTGCTGCTTCCTACAGAGGCAGCAGGGGTGGGGCAGGCAGGAGCCAGTGCTGGCTCTGTGGTGTCACCTGCCTCCCTGTGCCCTCGTGCTGCTGTCTCTATCAGGCATCCCACAGAGCAGCCCGTCCGTGGGAGGGAGGGGTTTCCGAGATCCTACAGATAGGGGCTGTTGGCATGGAGCAGCCTCTGCCCACAGGGAGCTCAGACCGCCCCCCCCCCCCCCCCGCCCCGTCCTCCCTCCCAGACAGGAGCTGCTGCCGTGGAACAACTCTGTCCATGGGGAGCTCATATCCTCCTCCTCTCCCCCCCCCCACACACAGAGGGGCTGCTGCAACCCTGCGCTGCTGCCTCTGTTTTAGAGGTGACAGCACAGGTTGGCAGGTGGGAGCTGGGAATGGGGCCAGGAGCGCACTGGCTGCCGGCCCCACCTCCAAGGACTATTGAATAGTCATGTAACTGCTAACATTTGATGTGGTTATACAACTACTCAATTACACACTATCTAACATTCCTAAACTAAAGGTGTGCATAGGGGAGAGAAGGGTCAGAAAGGCCCCGGAGGATGAGTTTATAGTTACTTGAGACAGCAGACAAGGGCCTGGAGAATTTTCAGCTGTTCAGACAAAAGTGTCAAAACTTAGATATGTTATGAGGAAGAAACAGCAAGTGTCTCAGAGAATGATATTTTATTTATATATATTCTCATTCTTATCTATATCATTCATATATGTACATGCACACACATGCACATCCTTTTTCTTCTCTTTGATGTAGTGATTTGGTTCAATATGCTTGAATACATTTAAAGTTACATTTTTGGCTATGTAAGCCTTTTTGATGCACGCTTTGTATTATCTACTTATCAGTGCTTTAGACACTCACTTCCCTTTGACTGAATGGCAGAAAACAAGTGCAGATGATTTTCAAGGAAGGACTTTATTCCTTATGTAAATTGTTCTTCAAATATCCTTTTGGTTAAATCTGGAGAGAGTGGTTATGAAAAAGGTTTGGAAATAGATGATTTTCTTATTTGTAAAGACCAAATAATTTCTTAAATCTTCTTTATATTTAGAGGAGGAGCAGTCAAGGGGCCATGGATTGAGAAGATGGTTTTGACATCCTCCTAACAGAACTGATAGCTGTCAAAATACTTTAATGGAAAAACATGGAGTGGGGCTCTGAGGAACAACTGCTTAAAGGTTTGGGCTCCAAAGTCAAGTTAAGGTAATGGGCAGGAAAAGTGAATTAGACTGAAGTACTGCTTTTAAGAATCTCTTGACATCAGGCTTAGAAGAGACATGACATGTTCTGTCTGAATAAATTGTACTAACAAATGCTGATTTGTTAACTTTCAGGGAAATGGCAGTTATCCTCAATAGTAATACACAGTGAAATCATTGTAAGCAGCATTTTATTTTGATCCAGTATACCTATTTGATCAGGGCTGGGATTTTATATATCATGGAATTAACTCAATCAACTAACAGATTTTCAAGTATGTTGAATGCTCCACGTCCCACTGAAATCCAAGTGGGAAAAGGGACTGATGAGAATCATTTGAGAGATTATCTACCTTCCACTAACCTAGACCAAGTCAAACATCCAAATTGGTGGTAAAAAAGTGGTTACTTACCTTGTGTAGTAACCATGGTTCTTTGAGAATGTGTTCCCCCCCCCCCCCCGGTGCTCTACTGTCAGTGTATTCATGTCCCTATGCCTCAGATAAGAGAGTTTAGGTAGCAGCATTCATTTGGCCCACACATGCTCAGTCTCACGTCCTGCCTCAAGACTATTTTGCGCTGCGTGGGCAAATTGCCCTCATTTCCCTCTCTTCTGCAGAGCTCATTATTAAAAACTCAGAAGCAACACATCTCTCAAAGAACCACAACCACAGTAAATAACTACTGCTTTTTCCAGTACTGTCTCTATGGGTGCTCCACTGTAGGAAGATTCTACAACAGTACCCCTGACGGAGATGTGGGGCTTCAAAGAAGAGTCTAATATTGATAATACAGTGGAGCCAAACACTGCATCTGATGCTAAGACATGGGTTATTGCAGTGTTTCACAAAAGTATGAGCAGATGCCCAAGCTGCTGCTCTGCATATTTCTGCAATGTAAACATCTTTCATGAAGTCTACAGAAGTAAAACTAGATCTAGTGCAAATGAGTTCAAAATCTCAGTGAGGCTGAAGATTGTGGGTACAATAGCAGTAAGTAATTCAGTTCAATATCCATCTAGAAAGTCATTGTTTTAAGATTTTGGATCCTTTGTGATAAAAAAAATAGTTTAGGAGATTTTCTGAGGTTCTTTGTTCTATCCAAATAGAAAATCAAAACTCTCCTAACATCAAGTGTGTGTAATACTGCTTCTCTATTGTCACAGTGTGGCATAGGGAAGAAAGTCAGTAAGTTAATAAGTTGATCCATATGGAAGGCATGGAATACTTTCATGAGGAACTTAGGGTGTAGTCTCATTGTGACCTCTTTCCCCCCTAAAAATCAGATATTTCTAAATCCCTCCCCCCCTTTCCTATTTCCCCAGTTCTACAAGCTGAGGTGATAGCTACTAGTAAAGATGTTTTCACAGGCAGATGTGTAAATGATGAGCATGTGGCCATTGGTTGTAAAGGGATCACTGTAAGGCACTTGAGGACCAGCTTATGATTCCATGTTAATGTAGGACATCTGATTTAGAGGAAGAGGCTACCCATACCCTTGAGGAATCTTTTTGTGGTAGGATGAGTAGTCTTCTATCTTATGATAAAAGGCAGTTATAGCTGCAAGATATACCTTTACTGAATTTCACAGGGGTTCATAGTGTCTCTGGGGTGGAAGGAAAGGGCAAGCGTTCTTTTCAATATCTATGATTTATTATACTTTCTTTTCTGTGCAAGCATGTAGGACCAGTGCATGGAGTGAAATGTCTGTCTTCTATTGCAAAGAGTTTGGATGCTTTGAATGAAAGGCTCTCCACGGTCATCTGGACTTCCCTTGGGAGACCAGATAGGTGAAGCCACCATGCTCTCCTCATCATTACCACTGTTGATATGGAGCAGGTAGCTGTGTCCATAGCATCTAATGCTGTTTCAGCGCTTGGCTAGCCTGTGCCACCCAAGGCTTCAGCAGTGATTTAAAGCACCTGAAGCAGTTTCCTCAATTGCCAGGAATCACAGCAGGCCAAACAGAAATGTTAAATGGACCGGATCCAGCCCGTGGGCTATATTTTGCCCACCCCTGCTCTATCATCAGGAGACTGAGTGTTAATTCAGGACTTTTCTTGTACCTTCTGCCAAAACTTAAAGTGAGGACACTTCTGTGATATTTGGCACCAAATAGCCATCGCTGACTGGAATCACCTCTCTGCAGTAAAGGCAACATTTTAACCTGGGAGAGATAGGCATGCCCCTTCTTGAGGTTCTTTCCCCACAGGGGGAGAATAACAAAAAATCAATAAGAATGAGGAGGGGGAATAACCGTTTTTGAAGCCAGAACAAACAAACAAACAAACATAAGTTTGGTAGGGTTTTTTAACATATTTTAAAGGGGGAAGGGAACAGTAATCATCTAAAACAACAGAAACTCTATAAGCTACTATGTAAATTAAAACAAGGTTGAGAACTAATTATCTATCAGTCTCTGCTCATGCTTCATCTTATGCCAAGGGTTGTTGAGAAGGAACCTAGGGTGATTCACCCATGCAGCACTAGAGAACTTCAATCTAGGGCATAAGACTCAGGCTACAGCTAAACTGTAGGGGTTTTTCCAGAAGATGACATGCAAATCACGCTCGCATTTGCATATCTTCTTCCGATTCTTTTTGCAGAAGAGGTTTTTCCGATATTTGGCCCATCTACACAGGGCCGAATGTCGGGAAAAAACCCTCTTTTGAAAGACCCTGTAAACCTCATTTTACGAGGAATAAGTGGTCTTTCAAAAGAGGGTTTTTTCCCCAACATTTGGCCCCGTGTAGACAGACCAAATACTAGAAAATCCTCTTCCGCAAAAAGAATCAGAAGGTGATATACAAATGCGAGCACGATTTGTATATCTTCTTCACGGAAAAAAAAAAACCAACACGGTGTAGCCATAGCCTCAGAGACTGTGCACATGTGGGCCAAATATTCACTGCTATCTGAAATCTCTGATATGAGATGCATGGGTGTGGATGCACCTAAAGTGGAGCACTCATAGGGACACGACTTGAAAAACTAATCCTTACAAAAAACAAAAAGAAAACCCCAACCAAAGTTACAAGGTTTGGTCATCTGCATCCTGCAAGACACCACTTTGGCCCACGAGGTATTATTCAAATTCCAAGAGTTTGTGTGTATTACATACACTATTAGAAACACTTACTAGTCTAATGTCAGTTTGAGATTTAATGGAGTAAGGGACAGAATGATCTCTCTACTGGCACAAATGTTTTCTGTTTTCTCAGACAAAACTGTTTAAACTGTTGGAGGCTGATAAGGGCCAGTTGGGGTAAAGGTTGTCTTGAGGCTGCAGAAAGATTATCTGTAGTGACTGAAGTAATAGTTTCTTTTAGTGCTCACTGAACTTCTCTGTTCCCCTCCTCACCTGGAAAGAAATCAGAGGTCCACTACCCAGTCTGTACAGAATATAAGGTCTCTGTCAACAGGCCCCTCATTTAACATCAGCTGTGAGAAATCTAGAAGAAGCAGAAAGGAAAGAAGGGTAGAGAAGCTGCTAGGCTCTTTCCTTCAGTGGCAGTCTTAAGGACTCAAGAAGATACAGAGTCATACCCAAAGGATGGAACCAGGCCTAATCAATGCCTGGTATTGCCTTGCAGTTGGGGAGAAGGGAGTCAATCCCTCCTTCAAAAATGGTTTGAGAGTGGGAGAGTTGGAGACAAAAAGAGCAAACTGAGGTGCTGCTTAGCCCTGTGAATCATTAAAGACACAAGGTGGCCTAAAGAAGAGCTCTGTGTAAGCTCAAAAGCTTGTCTATCACCAACAGAAGTTGATTCAACAGGTACCTAATGTCTCTAATATTCTGGGACCCACATGGCAACAAACACAACATGTTGTCAATTACAGTCACATGTTTATTTTTGGAGCAAATAAACTTGCAAATAAGAAAAAGAAGGCAGATAGGCTTAAGTCATTAAACTTCAGTGACAAAAGTATCAGCACTTGCTTACCATGCCATATTCTTGCATGTCCATCCCATAAGGTTGCCAGCATTTGCCTTGCACCATCCCAGATATCATTGGAATAAGCCTCCTTCAGTTCATTCTTCCTCTTATAAACATAAAGTAAAATAATGGAAACGTAGAGGAGGAGGAGGATAAATCCAGGAAGTATAAAAACAATTATGAGTGGAGTAAACACCCATAAAAGATAGGCCACATAATTAAGATAGTCCTCAAGGTACTCCACACCGGTCCATTCTTGAAATATGTAAACCAGGCAACATAAGTAGGTCATAGGTACCTGCCCTGAAGTACAGGATTCATTTCTATGTATCATCTCCTGTTTAAAAGAGAACAAAACAAGTCAAACTGTCTCCAGGTCATTGAAGTTCTTAAACTAGAACAGGAAAATAAAGTGTTATTTTATCAGACAAAATAAAAACTTTTAAAAATTCATTTAAGTGGTATTCATAATATCCTTTCATGAAAAGCAGAAAGGAAAGATATGACGGCCATGTAAGTTTTCATGCAACAGTTTTAATTTGCTTTATTAATTCTTTTGTGCCAAGAGTTGGAATTTGATGGCATAATATTGCACCCAGTGTTGACAGAGGTTGTAAGAAAACTGGCAGTGGGGCAAGAACTTAAAAGGGACACTTATCTTCTGTTATTTTAAATACTTGTTACAAAATTATAATTTAGAATGTTAATTTTGTTTTAATTCTCTTTTAAAAAGAGTTTTGTTTCCCTGTTAATGTTTATAAAGGGTCTCCAACAAAAAAACCTAAACTAGTTGACTATTCAGCAGAAACAAACTGACAATATGCAAGTGCTACAAAATGAAGAAAAAAAGTCACACACGTATTTCCTTAATTTCTTTCTAATTACCCAAATGCTTACACTGAAGTTCACAAGGAATCCACTAACCTCAGTTGCAACAATGGGACACAGGACTGAAGGGGGTCTCTCAAAGAGGGAGATTCCAAGTCATTTAGGAAGCATTAAGTCCACCTGGGAAGCTACAGATAGCCAATACCAAGTAATAGAGAACAGTTTGTGAGAAACTCCACAAAGCAACTGAGCTCTGCGTTGTGTACTTTAGATTCCCAGTTGATTTATGGCATAGCCCCAAGCAGACTGCATTGCATACTACCATCAGGGTGTTACAAAAGCAGGAATAATGGTTACAAAGTTCATGAATCAGAAAGAACTTGTGCCAACCGCATGGCCAAATACAGACGGAAATAAAAGGCCATCCTTGTTAGAGTGCTATAGTTACACAGAACTAGAGATTCAAGAGTAACCTCATTTTGCTAATTTGATGAACAAATGGCTGACACACACCCTAAATTAAAGGTGGAAATATTTTCATATCCTTCTGTTGCTCCCTCTCTTCCCCCCCCCCCGGGCCTACACCATCACTGTAATTTTAATTGGACAGATTCTCAGCTGGCTATCCATTACCTACATCACATACAGGGTTTCAAAAATTGGTTAAAGACAAACAAGGTCATAGAAACTATGGTAGAGTAGGGGGGTTAACAAATGTTTTATTTTTGTAAAAGTGTTTACACATGGAGTGGCAGGTGGAAGCCCTTCTAAGCCGGTTCTCTAGGAGCACTGGTTCCTGCTTGCTCTACGCCACAGCCCATGCCGCTTCCTCTGTGGAAGCGAGCGGGGGAGGGGAGGGGCAGCAGGCAGGAGCCAGTGCTCGCAGGGGGCCTGGGCTATGCTATTATTAAGTATCTGTGTATTTGAAGCTTGTAATTTTATTCAAGTTATGTTAAAGTCACTGTTAGGTTTATGAGAAGGCTATCAAGCATACTTCTGCATATCATACTTCTGATCCAGAGGCAGCAAGTGGGAGGGGGAATGCATACAGTTGACAAGAGTAACCGATAAGCCTAGGTTTATCGATTAATAGTGTAGTCGCCTACACGATGACAGCCCTACTGCGTTCCTGAGATTATGAACAATAGCCAGCCCTTTATTCAACGGATTGTGAGCACATCACCCCAGTAGTCTGCATACTCTGTGTTTACAATTTGGAATTTAATCTAAAAGTAATCCCAATTTAGCAAGGCCTCAAACATGGGTATTTCGGAGACTGTGTTACTATCCACCACCCACTAAGAAAGCTGCATTCTACAAAAATGGTGGGGCTAGTAAAGTTGAGGTTTAGGCTTTCAAGCATGGAAGGTAGAATGTTCTTACTGCTGGAATCCTACTTGTAGCTGTAGATCTCCTTACTGAAGGGATCAGAGGCCCTGGTAGGAGAGGAGAAGGGAAGAAAGACTTCCTTTTCCTTTCTAACAGCCAAAGCAGGGTTTCAATATCCAACACATACCTGACAGACTGCACTTATGTCAAGACATGAAGCTTATGAGCCCTATCAGTGCCCACAGAATTTTCTACCACAAGATGATCAAGCTGCATAACAGACTTTTATCCCTGGACTTCATTGACGCTTCTTCCTCAACTTATTTTTCATATCCATCTCTGGCTTGTTGCAGTCTGAAAGTTATTTCAAAGCCTATAGACATTCATTTAAGAGTTAATGTCTAACTTCCATTACAACACTTCTGTGTTGTTCGTATCTTTTTCAAATCCAATTCCTTAGGGGTTAAGCTGAGAGACTTGTCTTCTTGCAAAAATCTCGCTACCCCTTTCTCACATGTATTATTTCTAATGCAACCAGTGATTTCCTATGGGCTATTTACAAAATTATTAATTACTGCAAGTTCTGTTCATATTAAAACTGAAATGCCTCACTGTTGACTTTCCCTGTGGTGTCTAAGCCTCACTCCCCTCATCACTGGTACATAGGGGTTTATGGCATTGACTTCTCCCTGCAGAGACCCAACTCCAAACCCAGCAAGATCATTTTCTGTGATCCAGGAGAATATTTTCAGACCCTTCTGCAACTTCATTTTTGTGAGAAAGCCTGATTAGAGACACTTATTTTTTTCTCAAATAAGCCTAAGATCTGTTTTGACCACGAGTTTCTAATTTCCGAAGCCCAGAGCATTCCGCTGAAAATTCTCTACCTCCCACCTAGAAAACATAACCCTGTTGGCATAGCAAACTTAAAGGTTATACAGTGCCAACTACTACTGATCGGGTTGCAACAAAAAATCCTAACTGACCTTGCAGCTATACACCTCATTTATGGGTTAATGTCTTTGATAGAGCTGTTATGCCCTTGAAGTGCTTTCCACTTCTAACTAGCATAATCTGCATATTCCCCACATTTAAATTCAGACAGCTGGTTTTTCATTCAGATTCCAATTTCCTTCATACAGTGGGAAAGTTTGAAGAGCTCATTGTCTGCATCCCTTAAGAAAGATACACACAGCTGTGTATCATTTACACAATAATGGTGATGCACATTGTCTTCTTACAATCTTCCTAAATTACTTTAATTGGTGTTGAGTAAAACAGGTGACAAGATTAAGGTTAGGATTAAGATTTTCTTCTTTAGAGAAGAGAAGCAGCAGATGCTCCTCTCAAATCTCCAGAATCTGTCCAAGTGAAGTTTGCTAGAGCAGCTTCATGTGTTCATATTTACACCTGCAAAGAGCAGCATTTTGCTATCAATAATGTCAGCTGCATCTGCTATTACAAGCAAAGTTACTGTGATCACAGGAAAAAAACCCATCAGTACAACTAGTGCCATCCTAGTGCAGAGTTAAGGACAGAAGTTTTTAAAATATTAGGAACAGAAAGAATGCTAGCAATGGTATCACACCATTACTCAATGGAAATAGAAGTAGTAAGAATAATAATGTAGAAAAGACAAAAAAGTGTCTTAACTAATATTTTCAATCTGTATTTGGGGGGGAAAAACCAGATTATATAGTGTCATCGTATGAGGATGGTAACACTCTTTCCCTACTCTAGTATTTCTGAAGGATGTTAAAACACAAGCTACCAAAGGTAGACATTTTTTAAATCAGACGGTCCAGATAGATTGAGGTGCAGGAGTTTTACAAGATTTTCAATAATCCCTGTAGCATTGGGGACATTCCAGAAGAAAGCTATTTTTGTGCCAGTTTTTTAAAAGGGTAAATGGGATGACCTGGGTATTCTTAGGCCTGTCAGTCTGACATCTAAACCAGGCAAGATGATGGGAACCAGTTAAAGAATTAAAGAAATGAGATGTAACAACACAAATCAACATGGGTTTATGGAAGAAAGAGCCTGTCAAACTAATTTGATATATTTTATGATATTACAAGTTTGATTGATTAGAGGTAATAATGCTGACAATATATTAAACATCTGTGCAGCATTTGACTTCGTACTGCAAAATTAATATATGCCATGTTAAGTGGATTAAAAACTGGCTGATTTCTTCTCAAAATACAACTGTAAATGGGGAATCAACATCAATCAGTTATGTTTCCAGTGGCATCCTGCAGGGATCAGTTTTTAGTCCTACGCTATTTAACATTTTTATCAATTACATGGAAGAAAACATAAAATCATCACTGATCCTGATAAAGCTTACAGATGACACAAAACTGGGGGAAGTGGTAAATAATGAAGAAGGCAAGTCACTGATTCGGAATAGCCCAGATTGCTTGGTAAACCGGGCACAAGTGAGCAATATGCATTCTAATATGGCTATACGTTAATGTAAACATCTAAGAACAAGGAAAGCAGGCCATACTTAGAGGACTTTATCCTGGGAAGCAGTGACTGAAAAAGTTTTGGAGTCATGGTGGATAATCAGCTGAACACAAGCTCCCAATACGACACTGTGGTCAAAAAAAGCTAATATGATCCTGGGATCCAGAAGCAGGGATCTCTCAAGTAGAGTAAAGTGATTATTTTACCTCTGTATTTGGCACTAGTGTCACCACTGCTAGAATGCTGTGCAATACTGATGTTGATAATTGGAGAAGAAACAAGAATGATTAGAGGTCAAGAAAACATGCTGTATAGCAACTTTCAAAATCTTTCAAAATGTGCCAGTCTGCCTGTATTGATATCTTTAATGAAGATAGTCAATTTGACTCAAATCCAAACACTGCCCACTGCAGAGTCAGTACTGTATTTCCTTGCCATTGTAGCTTAAGGTTCAATTCCTTCAAATGACTGGAAATGTCAACGAGATAGTAAAACTTGAGCAACCAGTCACAGTCTGGAAAGCTTAGTGTGTTTGACACCCTTCTAAAACATGAGCAACCAGTCAATCTCATTAATGCAGGCGGCTAAACGAGACAAAACTTTGCCATGAGATAACCAGCAAACATTGTGCATTAGTAGATTGAGGTATCTGGAATCTACTTCCTCAAGCAGTGACTGAAATTGACAGTGACTAAGGGCTTTGGAAAGAATCCAACTGACAACGTGAATGACCAGTCGCATTACATTCCAAATTCAGTTCCACAAGATTGCGCACAAAGTGCCTCCTGATGCACAATGCAATGAAAGTTCAGCTGTTCTGACAAGAGTAAGGAATCCCCTGTATTTGCCAGCCATGCCAGGTGCACCATCTGTACACACAGACAACTGAGTTCACAAAGTTCCCCACAGTTTTAAGGATGTGTTCACCCCGTGTTTGATTTTGCATTGGTAATAGCTCAATCATTTCTTCATGCACAGCATTTCCACAAATGTATCATCCCAGAATACACAACTGACTAATGTCACATATGTCAGTTGTCTTGTTCAAAGCAAATGAAAAATAAGTAGCTGTAATCAAATTTTGAATTTGTTCCTTGTCAATTTAATGGGACATTTTCACAGCTCAGTCACAAAGAACTGCTTCTGCTGATAATGGCATGTCTTGAATTTTCTGTAAGATTTTTGTCCTTGTTGTGAAACTCACCAAATAGTTTGTGACCAATTTCTAGCATGCATCTCTTCACGCAATCCCCGTCAGTGAAATGCTTCCACTCTCGAATAACGCTGCATGAGCATGCAAAACTTGCCAAGTCTAAGCTCCCACCTTTCTTTGACCATGCAAGCAGGCTAATTTGTCCAATGTTCATTTTTCACTGCAGCTCCTCACAGGCTTTTTTTCGTGCATCACCCTCAGGGTATTTTGTAGCAAATGCTGCATGTTGTGTCATGAAATTTGTTGTTTTGTTTGTTTGTGAACAGTCTCTCACTACAAATGAGACAAAGTGGAGATCCAGGCCAATCCACAAATGCATACAAATCTGTCCATTCCATTTGAAAATTTTGGCACTCATCATCTCTCTTTCTCTTCACCATTTTTATTGTTACAGGGTTAGAGAGTTCACCATCACTGGTGATGGAAGGATTTTTGACCAATCAAATAAAAAGAGAATATGCATGACCCCCAATGAGTGGAGACGATGGATGGTGGTTAAAATGAACAGTTAAAGGTGAAATAGACAAAAAAACCGTCTGACATAAGTATGCAATTTTTTAAATTTTGAATTAATTTTTCAATTTAATTTAAAAAATTGTATGTATTTTGGGAATGACAAAAAAGCCATATTTAGTTTTGTACTGAGCCATATTTGGCTCTAGAGCCATAGGTTGCAGACCCTTGTTCTAAGGGCTTGTCTCCGCTTTCCCTTTGGAGGGGAGGGGGTTGTCTTTACATTGAAAGGTACTTAAAGGGGCAGGGAGATGTTGAGAGGGGCGTGAGCTGGGCTCACTAGTTTGAATTGCTACTCCTCCTCCAATACTGAACATGAGTCAGCAGAAAACTGTTCACCAGATGTGTCTGCAGCATAGAACAAGTTCCAGCAATGCCCAATCGGTCCGGGTGCTTCCTTTCCACAGCCAAGCAAAAGAGATAGCACCCTGCTCCCTGGCCCCCTCTCCCCCCCCCATACTTGCAGGCTCCCCAGCTGCAATAGCAAGCATGGATGGGAACCCTCCACAGATCCCCGGTCACTTCCTGGGGCGCTCAGCAAGGAGTGTGGGGGACTGGGATGGTTATTATGTAGACAACTATGTGCATGTGTTTGTACTGTGGGACCATGACAACCAGCATTTTTACCAGCATATTTTAGGCCACGTATACACTGAGACAGAAGGTCAAATTTATTAAGGTTGATTTTTAGCACCTGATTTTGTAAAGTCCGAAGGTGCATGTCCCCATTGTGTGCAAGAATTCGATGTAGCTGGAAGTAGCACGTCCCCAGTAGAGCAAATACCATCAACTCTGAGAGCAATGCACAGTGGGTAGCTATTCCATAGTACCTGTGACTCTTTACATTCTCAGTTATGTTCCCTGTGTATGCTCAGACCAAAACTGTGCAGAAGATGGTTCTAGGTACATGTCATCACCATCCTATGATACACTCATCTCCTCCCTCCCCTCACAGATATACAGGGCGTAATAGTTCAATCCCAACGTAGAGTCCAATACTAGAATTGGAAGGGACCTCGAGAGGTCATAGAGTCCAGTCCCCTGCTCTCCCAGCAGGACCAAGTATCATCTAGATTATCCCTGATAGATGTCTATCCACACTGCTCTTAAATATCTCGTGATGGAGATTCCACAACCTCCCGAGGCAATTTATTCCAGTGTTTAACCACCCTGACAGGAAGTTTTTCCTAATGTGCAACCTAAGCCTCCCTTGCTGCAATTTAAGCCCATTGTTTCTTGTCCTATTGTCAGAAGCCAAGGAGAACAAGTTTGCTCCCTCCTCCTTGTAAAACCTTTTAGAAACTTGAAAATTGTTATGTCTCCTCTCAGTCGTCTCTTTTCCAAACTAAACAAGCCCAATTCTTTCAGTCTTTCCTCATAGCTCATGTTTTCTAGGCCTTTAATCATTTTTGTTGCTTTTCTCTGGACCTTCTCTAATTTTTCCACATATTTCTTGAAACGTAGGGCCCAGAACTGGACACAATACTGCAACTGAGGCCTAATCAATGCAGAGTAGAGTGGAAGAATCACTTCTTGCATCTTGCTCACAACACACCTGTTAATGCATCCCAGAATCATATTTGCTTTTTCTACAAGTGTCACACTGTTGACTCATATTTAGCTTGTGGTTAACTATGATCCCTAGATCTCTTTCTGCAGTACTCTTTCCTATACAATCATTTCCCATTCTGTATGTGTGAAACTGTTTGTTCCTTCTTAAGTGGTGCACTTTGCATTTGTCCTTATTAAACTTCATCCTATTTACCTGCAACAATTTCTCCAGTTTGTCCAGATCATTTTGAGTTATGACCCTACCCTCCAAAGCACTTACAACCCCCTTCCAGCTTGGTATCATCTGCAAACTTAATAATCGTACTCTCTATGCCATCATTTAAATCACTGATGAAGATACTGAACAGAACCAATCTCATAGACAAATTTGTTATTTGTAAGTGCCTTTCTCTCCTGCCCCATTGCCTTCAGGTTACTGCTGCCCTATTCTCATGCTATCAGCTCCTCTGTCTCCTCCTGCCTCTCATCCACTCTTGCCTCAGTTTTTGCTATTCCTCTCCTCCCCCCCCCCCTTGGAACCACTCTAATTTTCATTCTTCCTACTGCTGCTGTCCCTACACCTGCCCTTTGCCACCCATTTCCTGTTGCTTCCTCCCACTCTTTGCTGTCCCCATCGTGCTATGGGCTTGGAAGTATTCTTTATACTGCAGAACCTGAAGTGAAACTGGCTCCCAGAGAGGCTTCAACTGCTGCCTCTGCAGTATGCAGTGATGCAAGCTCCTTGGGAGTGGGATGGCGGGGTATGATGTCCCTGCTCCCAGGAAGGCTTCACTGCAGGCTCTGCAGTACTGGAGAGCCTGCAGCAAAGCTGGCTCTCCAGAACATCAGTCCCGATCCTGGGAGCCAGCATGTAACCTGTGGCAGGGGTGGAAGATGAAAGGGGAGCGTAGGCTGGGTCCACATGGACAGAAGCTGCTCCAACAGGCCAGCCCTATGGGAAGATACTTCAGTCTTTACCGGTTAACCATTTACAGTCCTACCTTCTATACTCCAATACTCTGACTCAAATTCCCTCCCAAAGCTTGCACTTCTCACCCAAATCCCTCAGTCCTGGTTAAAGATGTTAAAATGTGGTTAATTGACTAGTGACGGAATTTCCATCAACTAGTTGATAAGCACTTGCACATTCCTCCTTTGAAGTGTACAAGAGCCCCAGCTGGAAGTGCTGCATGGAGCCCAGGGTCACCTGGGGTCTCCCCAGCTGATCCTGGGCTCTGCACAGCATTTCCACAGCTGACCCCGGGGCTCCACAGCAGCTGCCCCTTTGAAATGCCAGAAGCGGCATTTTAAAGGGGCAGCCGCCACACAGCTGATCCGCAGATCAGCTGTGCAGTAGCTGCCCCTTTGAAACACTGCCTTGGGTGCGGCACTGCCACTTTGAAATACCCCTCCTCCTCTTTTGCTGCCTCTCTCTCATAGAAGCAGCGGGAGGGAGGATCGACTAGTCAAAAGACTATCTTATAAGCATAGTCAACTAGTCTTTAACATCCCTAGTCCTGGTCCAGAGCCTGTCCCAGCCTAGTAAAAGTGAATGAGGGTAGGGGAAAGCAAGTGCTGGAGAGAAAAAGTATAATGGAGTGGGCAGAGTCTCAGGGTTGGGATGGGTCCTTGGGGAAGGGACAAGGTAGATCCTGGGTTTAACCTGACAACTAAAAAAGTGATCCTAGCTTTAAAAATGGTTGGAGATCACTGTTGTATAGAGTCAAATGCATCACAGAATTTTCTTTTGATGGAGAAACATCCAAAAATTATAGTATATTGGGAGAAAGAATAAGTCTAATGTAGTTACCTGCAAAGATTTCTACTCTATAATAAAATAAGGATCCAGAGAAATGACCTTATGCCCTGTAGAATTTAAGGCAATGAAACCTAAATAATTTTACTCTCCCAATAAAAATATTCCACAAAGTGTCTTATGAAGGTCTCTGAGTAATATTTCTATTTCCTAACCCAGTTTTCGTGTGATGTTTTATATTCTGTTATGTTTGTGAACAGAAATATTTTTGATAATTCAATACTGAAACACAGTTCTGGGTAATGTCCAGATTTTGAATGTGAACAGACTGTGCTGGCATTATTTAATTGGTTAGTGCAGGTGGTTCACAAACTGCGGTCCGATCATCTTGCAGGTGGGCCATGGGCTCAGGGCTCATCCCCACCAGCAGCGGAGAGTCTATGCTGGCACTCCAGCCCCACATCCCTTCCCTCACAAAGTTGAAGCACCAGTGCTGGCTTCCCACTGTGGGGAGTGTAGAGGGGGAAGCCTCACAGGCTGGATCTGGCTTGCAGGGAAGGAAGCAGTTCCCTGCACAGCCACTCCCCTCCTACCGCCTCAGCTGGGGTGGGGAGAAAACGCTTTCCCCACTGCTCTCACTGATGGGAATCACAGCCTATGGGAGAAACAGGGGGGTGTGCCTGGGAGCAGTAGGAGGCTTGAAGCCAGGTAAGCACCCCATCACCCTCATGCCCAGGTGCTGCACTTCCATTGCCCTCATGCACCTCTCTCCCACTCAGAGCATGCACCCCCAGCCTACTCCTGCACCCCACCTCCCATCCAGACCCCACACCCCAGCTCACTCCTGCACTCTACCTTCTTCCCAGCCTCCCCCCCACCTCTTCCTGCTCCCATTTTGTCATCATGGGTGGCTGGCTGGCGAGTCATGGAAAGGTTTACATTGAGCATGGTAGGCCGTGGATCAACAAGTTTGAGAACCACCAGGCTAGTGGGTTTGCTAAGATAACGGACACTGATTGTTTCCTACATATGCTTGTATGATTCCGGCGGTCGTTGTATTTGCGAGCATAATCTTTTTATCATCAAGTCTTTTGTTTTTTTAATCCAAAGGGGCAGCGCTCCTGGCTACATTTCACCGGTTGGTTTCGGTGAGGCTCTAAGGCCCAGCCCGCAGCGCCAGGGGACGGGGCACACGGTGGGCTCCTTTACAGTCGCGAAGTAGTGGGAGGAAGGGAAGGATCCCAGGTCACCGATCCCCAGTGTGCGGGAGGAGCAGGGTTGGGGTCCCGGAAAGAAAACGCGCCCTCCCGAGGGAGGACGGACCCGCCAGTCCCGCTGCGCGGGGAGCGGGAGAGGCCGCACAGACCGGCGAAAAGGGGAGCACGGCCTCACGTCGCGCTGTGGCACCAGCCCGGGCAGGGGAGGCCCCAGCGGTACCGAGTCCCTCGGGAGAGACTCAGCGCCGGGGCCCCCTCAGCCACCCCACCCGCACACGGGGGGCGCCTCACCTCGCTCCGGCGGCGGCTCCGACTCTAGCCCTGCCTCTGGCCTGAGAGCCGTTATTTCTGCTCCAGCAGCCGCCCCCGCGGAGGCCGGGTCCCGCCAGGGCGGCTTCCCCCGGCGCCGGGTCAGCGAGACGGGCAATCCCGGAGCCACCTGCTCTCTGAGGCTAAACCCGCCGGACCCCATTGGGTGCGGCGCCAGGGCCCGCTTCCGGCGGAAGGAACCCGGATGGGTAAAGCAGAGGCTGGGCCAGGGCGCAGTTGCGAGCCGTTGGGGCGGGGCGGGGCGGGGGGGGGGGTGAGTTTCTGGGCGCCCTCGAGCGGCGCGCGCCGGGCCGCTGCTTTCCCCGCCGCGCAGCCTCCCTGAGGGGCTGAGTGTGAGAGGCGGCCGCCGCCGGCGGTGCTTAGGCGGGCAGTGCCTGAGCTCGGCACCAAGCTACACTGGCTCCTCAGCGTCCGCGGCCTGCCCGGGCCCCCCAGGGTGGCCCCGTTTTGCCGGTCGCTGTCCTGGGAGAAAGGTCAGCGAGCTCTGTACGCGCTGCCGCTTCTCCAGTCTTACGGGCTCGGCATCACCCTGGACAGTGGTGGATTTTCTACCTCTGGTGGCAACCTGCTGCTGCGCCCTGGGCTCTCCCGGCCACGGCTGTTCCCTGCCGATCGGTTCTAGGGCTGCAAAAGTAAAACCCTGTAAATGGTTAACCCGTAAGCCAAGGCTTTTCCGTTAACGATCATGGTTACCTGCAGGCTCCCGCCCCATTCCTGTGGAGCCAGCTCCCTCCTCCTCTGTAAAATGGGAGCCGGTGCATGGCGAGAGCCACCTTAAAAGCTGTTTCCCGGCCTACACCAGCTCCTGGGGAGCGGGCTGCTGCCTCTGATATCGATGCAGCAGCAAGGGGCAGCAGCTGACTCCCTCGGAGTGGTGGTAGGTGGTAGCTGCTGCGTGCTGGGAGCCAGCTTAAAAGCCAGTCTCTGGCAGCACTGGCTCCCAAGGAGCCAGTTGATGCTGCGGGTTTCTGTAACCCCCTCCCCTTCTGAGGCTGAAGGATGTACACCCTAGACGTTAGGTTTAGCCAACCAGTTTTTAGAAACCTAGATTATCAGGAATTCCACAGTTTCCCTTGTAAGCCTGTTCCAGAGATTAACTACCCTTATAGCTAGAAAGTGGGTACCTAATCAAACTTTCTGGTACAGTTTACTTCATTAGTCTGTCTAATCTTCAGTGCGTACAGAGACTATAGCTGAACTCAGACCCAACCACCCTAAGCACATAAGACCCCCTTCAGTCTTCTCTCAAGATTTGACATGCCCAGTTTTGTTTAACCTTTCTTCATCACATTTCTTAAACCTGGTGGTATTTTTGTTGCTCTCTTCTGGATTCTCCTAGTTTATCCATATTTTTCTGAAAGTGTAGGGCTCAGAACTGGACTCGGTACTTCAGCTGAGGCCTTACCCCTGCCAAGCAAAGTGGGACAATTATCTCCCATGTTTTATATACACTTCCTTTAATACACCCCAAAATGAAGTTAGCCTCTTTTGCAACTTCATCACATTATTGACTTACAGTGGATCACAAATTGAATGTAACCCCCAGCTCTTTTTCAGGATTACCAGCTAGTCAGTTATTCCCTGTTCGTAGTTGTATATTTGATTTTTTTTTTCTTCCTAAGTAAAGTAGTTTGCACTCATCTTTGTTAAATTTAATTTTATTTAATTCAGACTAATACTCCAATATGTAAAGGTCCTTTTGAATTCTAATCCTGTCTTCCAGCTGTGCAAGCAGCCCCTCCCAGAGCTTAGGGTCATCACTAAATTTTATAAACATACTCTACACTATATTATTCAAGTACTTGTTTATGAGTTTTCTGTTAGTATCATGTTCTTCCCTGTCCTGCCTTATACTTTTGCTTCTTGGTACCATTTCTTCTTTTGTCTCTATGTGAAGGTCCTAGATTATTTTGTGGTTGCTGATGCTGTTCAGTTACCTCTTGTTGGTTATGTGGAGAGTAGCATTCATATGGGGTGATTGTCAGCAAAAGTTTCAAACATGTAAAGATATTAAATGGCAGAAAAACCAACCTTTGTTAATGCAGAATTAAGATTGCCCCATGGTATCATGTACCATTACTGAAAATGAGATTAAACAAACCTCAAAACTTGTAAAAATACAGGAAATACAAAATTAAGGTACATGCCCATAGAAGCTTAAATACATTTAATTATGGTAATAATCAATCGCATTACCAGATTAGCCTTCCAGTTTCCCAACTCAATTTTAAGACTGCATTTATTCTCCAGAAAGAACTAAATTGCCTATGTCTGCTTTTTGTGTGTGTGTGATCAGTATTTCTTTTGCTATCAGATGCTGTGCTACTGAAATGCATGACATTTAGTTATTTCATTCTGTGAGATTTAACTTCTGAGCCAACTATATCCCAAAGGTTTTTTCTTGGCTCAGGGAGAACTAGAATATTAGGATTCATTTATGGGTCTAAAATTAAAGAGAAGACCCACGTTAGTAATGTTACTAGCTCAGGGTTGTTTAATGTTAAGTATTTTTGACGCTGCCTGGAAATGAAAGTACAAAATAATATTAGTCCAATTGAGAGACAGAGGATTATTTTACATAAATAAAATGTTGATATTAAAATGTGTGTTTTAAACTGGCCATCATTTACATTTGAGTAGTCTGATTACTTTATTCTAAAGCTATGTCTGTGATGCAAGCAAACCAGTTGCTACTCCTTGCGAAGGCTTAAAGTCTGAGCGTTGCAGGAAACCGGTCTGTTTCGCCGGTATCCTAGTGTGGTGAAGACCGGTATTGAACTTATAACAATGTGTTTAGTGTTTAGACTTTATGAAATGCTTGTAAATTGCTACATGCATTAATCTCACTGATAATATCTTAATCATATATTATAGATTAATATTTAAATCTTGTTTTATAACTGTAAGAAAAGTTTGCTGTGCAACTGTAAATCTATCCAGAGGGATTATTATCTCCTGCTCATCAGAAGACTATCAAAACTAAATGGGCCATTGTGGGACATGCCGATACAAAGACTTTATTAATTGTCCCTTCACACACATGAAGAGTCTACATGTGAAAGCGTCGAAAGGGTTCATCCTATCACTTTGAATTGTGAAAAAAAGAAATAAAAATAGCTGACAATTTTTTTTTCTGTTTGGACTTTGACAGTTGAGACCCCCAGTGTCCACCTGGGTTAGCCCTAAAAGGCATTCAGGACTGACAGATTACAATAACTCTGTCATCTTGAAAAACCATCAAGTGTAACTCATTTGCTTGCTTTAACCTTGCAATAACTCACTTATTTCTTTTTTCCTGGCTGATAAATTTTTACATAATTATAGGATTGGCTACAAGCATTGTCTTTTGTATGAGCTCTGAAGTACAAATTTGCCCTGGGATAAGTGACTGGTCTCCTGGGACTGAAAGCAGCCTGAACTGTCACTGAGTCCAGCTTGCCTGGGTGGCAAGATAGAAATGCCCAAGGGGACTGTCTGTGAGTATGACTACATGGTTAAACTGTTATAGTGCTTTAGGAGTTCACACTTGTTACTGAGTTGGTGAAATCTAATGATAGAGCACATAACTAGTTTGAGGTCTCTGGCCTGCTTCTTGGCAGTCTGGCCTGAGGTTAGCATTCACAGTCATGAGCCACTTCAAACAGTGTGATGGTGACCATCCAGTTTTCTCCAATAACTTTATATACAACATTTTTATAATGTTGTCAAACTAATTTCTTCCTTATAATGTCACTGGCAAAGTGAACCTAATTTTGGTGCCTTGAGCTATCTAGTAGCTCATTTTAAAAAGTTACAAAATTCAGTAGATTAATAACTGAAGTCCATATTAAAAACCCTAAACTCCATATGAAAAACAAATCTGAATTCCTATGTGCTATACCTGATTCCAAAGTCTTCAAGTGATGCATATTCATAAGCCAATTTTCACATGGCATGGGGCACAGTCACAGTGTTCATATCAAATAACCATGTACAAATATGATAAAAATTCCTTTAAAGATTTCAAGCAATGTCACAAAACATGAGGTTAGAGTTGCAGTGATTTAGCCCCACAACCACTAAATATAATGGTATTATGCACTTGGTACAGTTTATTTTAATTTGTATTGATATGCTATTTTATAGGCTACCAGGATATTAGTATATACTTTATATTGCCTACCAGTACATGTCACTTAAAACTGCTTTCCCGCCAAGCAACTCAAAGTGCTTTATAAACAACCCTTTTAAGAGAGCTCAAAGTCTTTCACAGATCATTTCATTCACTTCTGAAATTAAATATTAAAATACTAGTCTTGAGGGAGGTGTGTTTATTGTAAATTCAATAAAAACAACACAGCAAGTTCCTCAGCCACCAGCTCAGACCAACAGGAGTACTAACAACTAAATTTCTGGCTGCTCTTTGTCCCTGTTTCAAACCAGAATTTTAATTAAACTCTTGGTTAGCCAGTGGTAGCCTCCCCCGCTTTTTTTTCTTTCATTTTTGTGAGTGTATACAAACACCACAATAGTCACCCAAGTAAATCAGCTGGGAAATAAATTTAGATTAATTCCCTGCCTGATAAAGGTCAATACACTCAAGAGTGCTTTTAACTAGCATAATATTGATGGAGAAATGGAGCCCTGTGGATGGCATATACTTCCTGAATGTGTTAACCAAATGGGTGAAGTGAAAGGATTTTTACAGGTAACCTGAAAAGTTTTAATTCAACAAGACAAATCTCATGACAATTCATACTAAAAGAATGCACAACTTTTTGTGTTTACTATAACAAAAGCCTGGCCACTGTCTATGTCTGAGATTATGATTATAGAGCAGATTTTCTCCTTTTTAGCACTGGAGAATAAATTGTGGTACAGTTATAGGTGAGGAGGTTAAAGGGAACAAGAATTAAGAGTTATAAGTGGTAGAAAGCAGAGCTTTAGCTCCTCAACTTTTTAAGTCCACAATTTGTGGCACAAGACCCATTTAAAAAAAGCCTCCCCTTCCATATCTTTTGTGGGCCTCCACAGCAAGTTGATACCTCAGACAAACATGTCAGCCATGCTTGGTATCCATGATCTTACATAAGAGGTGGGCAATAATTTTTTGCCAGGGGCCACCTCCCTCACTGGGGGTGAGGGAGTGCCTTTGCCCCCCGCCCGAAGTTCCCCCAAAGTGCCCATGCCCCTGGTGTGGGAGGAGACTTCCCTTGATCCCCTGCCCCAGGCCAATTAGGGCCTGGGGCAGGGGAGTGTGAGAAGCCTCCTCCACTCTCTGCCCCCCTCCCCGCCCACGAGCAGCACACTGCACTTCAAAGCACCATGTGCTCCTGGCAGGGAGGGAGGAGGCTTTGTGCATGCCCCCATTTCCAGGCTCTAACTGGCCTGGGGGCGGAGGAGCAGCAGGGCCTCTGCAGGCCAAACCCAGCCTGCAGAGGCCCTTTTGCCTACCCCTGTCTTACATGATCCAAATGATGGCAGATTTGTCTGATAGATCCTTTATATTAGCTTTCATTCCAAAAAATAAATATTCAACTCTTGTTTATATTATACACTGTATGCTGTACATGACACAATCAGATCTTTTTAGTCTTCCCTTTACTCTTAAACACATTTCAAATATATTTAAAATAATGAAAATATAGAATGTGTTTTGATATTGCCAACAGAGAAATCACATTTACCTTTTCAGCTAGTTCTGCAACAATTATATTTGAATCATATGGAATGGGATCTCCAATATATGTGCAAAATTTTACTGGAAACCCACCATATTGAGGAATGACTAGCACAAAAGACTTCATAAAGCCACCTGAAAAACTCTTCTTGTTAATTTTAAAAAGTTAGTCTTATAGCTTAGGAGGGAGTAAATACATTTCAGACTTAGGAAATAAAGTCCCAAAAGTCCTTGAACCTAAATGGTGCCTATTTGTCTCAGCATTTTAGCCACTGATACTATCATTCAACAAAGCCCATATTGTTGCAAGATTTGTCCACAACAACTGGGTGTGAATTCAGCCAAAAGCTTTGGTGAAATCTATAAAGTTTAAGACTAATTCTGTAATAAGTAAGCACTTTCTCAACTGTTTCAAGGTAAAGATGTGATCTATCCCCAATCCTTTCTGTCTAAAAAAGCCTGCTTTCTCACTACACTGTTTTTCAATTACCTGTTTGATTCTGTTCAGTAGTGCACAACAAACCACTTAGAATCATAGAATACTAGAACTGGAAGGGACCTCGAGAGATCATCAAATCCAGTCCCCGGCCCTCACGGCAGGACTAAGCACCATCTAGATCATCCCTGATAAGTGTCTATCCAACCTGCTCTTAAATATCTCTATTGATGGAAATTCTCCAACTTCCCTAAGCAACTTATTCCAGTGTTTAACCACCTTGACAGTTAGGAAGTTTTTCCTAATGTCCAACCTAAACCTCCCTTGCTACAATTTAAGCCCATTGTTTCTTGTCCTATCATCAGAGGTCGAGAACAATTTTTCTCCCTCCTCCGTGTAACACCCTTTTAGATACTTGCAAACAGTGTAATCCTCACCAATTGAATTGTTGCACACCAGAAAGCTTCCTTTCTTTGGTAATTTACAGATCACATCTTTTGTCCACTTCTCTGCGCAGAATTCCTTTCTCCCAAACTATCTTACAAAGTTTATGTAAGTTGTGTACTGCCGTTGTCCACTACCTGCTTACTCTTACTGTCTAGTCTGTTCAAACCACACAGAAACAAAATAGCCCATGTGAAGAGTTACAGCCCATGACTGGAAGAACTGCCAAGCACACACCTTTAAGGTCAGTTCTGACTTGATCTATAGATGAAAAGATCAGGCCTATGACATCATCAAGAATCTTCCGTCCCCTGGCTCCCACTGATTTGTTTCAAAGAAAGGGACTAAATCTTTATGGCAATGGGCTTCTTTTCTTCTCCCAGTTCTGCCACAGCTACATACTTTGAATGTTCAGGACTGTGACCCTTTAAAAATGGCAGCTTCATTCATTCAATTAACAGAGGAAGAACATGCCTCTCTATATTAAGATATTGGTAGACAGGGTGATGATGAAAGAATTGGGCTCAGTCACTTAACCTCATTGCCGTTTGTGGTTGAGCAAATGCTCAAGGCTTTGTGCTTGACTCTCTTCGCACAGAAGCTACCAGTTGAACTTTGACTTTAAAGAGTTACAAGCAAGGTCAGACTCAGATCCTGAAACTCTGCTCCTGTAAGTGGTAACCATATGGAATCTGTCACAGCAGTACACATGTGCCCATGGAGGGAGTTCTTGTTGCCATAAATCTGAGGTAGCCAGTACAGACAGAGACCAACAGAGCTGAGCCAATAGCCACTCCTTTACAGCAGGATAGCATCTGTAGGGTATGCATACTGAGGCTGGTAAGTGAGTGTGTCCCAACTATGTACAGAAGTCTTTGTTATAACCACTTGAAACATACAATATCTGTTTTTCTTTTGTCAATAATGTTCCTTTTTAGACATTTTTGTCACTTTTGCATATGAAGCAACCCGGTGTACAAAAACTGTTTTCTTCTAAAATGCAACATTGCTATATTTCTCACAAATGAAGATGCTACATAAAAAAAGTCAAACAAGACTAGGTTTTGTCAATAATGTATTACATTTGAAAGACTCTGAATCTAAAGCCTAATAAAGTGCCCTGTATATCTTTTTATTCACAAGATTAGAACACTCTCCTGTGACTGTAAGGGTGCAGTTATGAATTCTTCAAGATACACTATCATATTTAATTGGAGTAGAGAATAATCAGATTAAAGGAAGATTAGCTGGTTTTGTATCCTCTTATTTCAGAGCACTTTCAGGTGAGTAAGTTTTCATAACATGTTTTATCTTGAAAACAGAAGAAGTCAAAGTAGTCTTCTGTTGTTCCCTTTATCCCTCACAAATTTTGCTGTCTTTTTGACTGTCATTTTTCTTGGACACTAATGTAATCACTTTTATCTATAGCGTGTGTGTCACTTTTACAGGATATCTATTAATACAATATTAAATGGTAAGATTAAGAAACAAGTACAAAACAAGCTATCATGTATAGTTTTTAGTAGGATAAAACACTGGTCAACCCATCATCATAACAAATAATAGCTATAAAGAGAGAGTCCATTATTTCTACAGATGAAACTAGAACAGGGTGTGGCATTATTGACAAAAGAAAGGAAGCAGTTAACTGATAGCATCTCATCTTACTGTTGCATAAATTGCTAGTTTCATCCCCTGGAGGCTAGTCCAATTTGCCCCAAGAAGAGAGTCACACTTTCAGGCTGGGTCCAACACCATTTTATTGTTTGCAAACAAGTTTGACGAAGGAGCTCTGTTGCTCAAAGCAGAGTCGACCTTGGGTGATGCTTGAGCTGAAACTTTTATGGATTCTACATTCCTTCTGGCCAGCATATCGCAACGTGATTGGTTGCTGTTACTGCAAGTTTGCTTAGTTCCCTTATCTAGAAAGAGCTGGCAGAGAGTTTAGCAGCTTCTAAAACATGCACACTCAGCTAAATGATACGTGCTGTTTTGAGCCTAAGCAATGGAGAAGAAGCACACTTAGTTTTTACTACATTACCTGAAAGTAATGAGACTCTTATTCTGATTCTTGATATAGCATAAGCAAAATGCACAATACTGCTTTTATTGAGAAAAAGTTCGTCCTACATTTATGGTGGTTGAAGGATATTTAGAAAATATCCCACTGGAAAATCTTGTATGTTAAAAATGGACAAATACTGACTGCATCCACTTAATTTCATCTGCTTTTTGGACTTTCTCAGCACTACCTATAAGAAACAATACTGTTCTATATGCCTCGGTCTCTAAAGTTCAGAGCTTTGCACACTGATAAAACATGGGAACAAACAGATCTCAGGAAAGCATGGTTTTTTTTTAACCTAATTTATGTACAGGTCACAGCTTAAGACAGAATTGACAATCAGAGTAGACTAACTGTATCTGGCACATACATTCATTTTATTAGTGATCACTTTTTATTCTCTTGTCTTTATTTCTTTTCTGTTTTATCCACTTGCCCTTATTGTGTGCCATTTAAACTTATGTATAGTTTATTGATGCTGTTTGTAGAAAATTCATAATATTGACTTTTTTAAATAGAATTATTTATTTTTCTCTGTGAAAGATCAAACTACAACCCAAAATATTTTTTAAAAAGAAAATAAGTCAAAACAAGGAGGATTGAGATTGTGATGAGATATATATGAGACAGCCAGGAAAAAAACAGAATGATAAAACAAAAACAATGCACTAATGTAAAATTATATCTGAGAACCTCCACAGAGCCAGTAAAACAATTAGAAGTGAATATTTAATTTGTAATGCCCTCTGATAGCAATCATATGGGGAAAAATTAAATATCAGCAGTTATGCCATATTGAACTTTGGATCATATGATTTGAATGCTGCATGATTATTTAATGTTTAAAAACATAAGTCAGAACTAATTTATTATATTTCCTGTTTACCATTATGAGCCTGATTTTGCTCCTGTTCCCCCAAAATCTCGAATAGAAGTCCATTCAGCTTTAATTCTTGTTCAATGGATGTGAGGTATTTAAAAAAAATAACCAAAATCTAAGGTTATACATACAAACCTTTTAAAAGCTGCAGATCTCCTAAAACTAGTGTAAAACGGGAATATGCTTCTGCAGACTATATTGTTTGTGTTAGTGGATAGAGGTGGTTGAAAAATATATTTTGCTTTCCATTATAAATTTTAAAAATAGGATTTATGTATACAATTTCAAATTTTAATTGAAATTTTTTTTGTTGGAAAACAAAACATTTTTCAATGTTGATATTGGAGAATTTACTCAGGAAATTTTCTGTTTTGTCAAAGTTTTAATCAAAATTTTCAACCAGTTCTATTAAAGGGTTGGTAGGGAGTTCTAGCCAAGCTGCAGTCTGACAAACTTTGTAAAGTTCACTAGCCCCACTGCTAATTATTGGAACTGATTTTTAGGAAGTTAGCTGGATTCTCACATGACATTCACCCATATTGACCTTGCAATGAATACGTTTTCTAATATGCTTTGCAACATCTCAGCATTGATTTGATGCATGTATCTCACCAAGATCACTGAAGTAAACCAGGAAGTGCAAAGCAGGAGGTGCAAATTTGCTTCGTCTTTCAGAACATTTGGAACACAATTCCATCAGGGAAAGTGATGTGACTTGTCAGCTCATATTACCAGTTGTTTCTGGAAAATTGCAGAGGCTTCCTTGAATAGTATTATTATTCCATAGAATACAAAAAAGTTTCCTCCTCTGGATACAACTGACTCATAGACTGAGAGTTAACAGGTAGTCTGGATTAACTGGTCCAGAATGTGGCTGTTTGAGTTTTAACTAATACTTATTATATGGAGCACATTATGCCAGTACTCCAGCAGCTGCACTGGCTTCTGGTATGTTTCCAGGCACAATTTAAGATCTTGGCTATGACCTCTAAAGCCCTAAATGGGTTGGGTCCGGGGTATCTGAAGGACCGTCTTCTCCCATATGAATCTGCCAGGGATTGAGGTCAGCTGGGGAGGCTGTGCTCCGTATTCCTCCACTTGTGGAGATAAAATTAACATCTACGTGGAACAGGGCCTTCTCAGCTTTTGCTCCCAGGTTATGGAATTCTCTCCCCCGGGATATTCATATGGCGCCAACGTTAGCATTGTTTTGGCGTCAGGCTAAAGCCACCCTTTTTACTCGTGCTTTTACTGGTGTTTGAGTCTGTGTGAATGTGTCCCTTCTCTCATGATGTCTTAGCAGGCTTTGTGTCCCCCTGGGGTCTCATATTTTAATTTTTTCTATATATTTATATTCTGTTTTAAAATTTTTGTAAGCCGCCTCGAATATTTTAAATAGGCTGGGTAAAAATATTTTAAATAAATAAATTAAATAAATAAACTAGATTGCTCACTAGCTAGACCAATTCTTTATCTTGACAACCAGCACTCTAGTTCATACCATCCATTTGGTGTAGCTCTTTGTAGAACCAATAAATGGCTATTAGCCAGGGATAAAGTATGGTGCCCTAGCCTTCATAACAAGGGCAGGAGATGGATGGCAGGAGATAAATCACTTGATCATTGTCTTCTGTTCTCCTTCTTTGGGGCACCTGGCATTGGCCACCGTCGGCAGATGGGATGCTGGGCTCGATGGACCTTTGGTCTGACCCAGTATGGCCATTCTTATGTTCTTACGTTCTTATGTTCAAGAGTGCTGTTATGATCATTATATGGTAATGAGATGCCCATCAGACAGCATCACTGCTTGAAGACTGTGAGTGCCATCAAGCCTCAGAACCAGTCAGTTGTGGAGTGTTGGAAATTCACTGTTCGGAGGATGTTACGGTTGGACTTTTATCAGTACCTGTACCTAAGGCAAAGATCAGCCCCAGAGTGCATACATGTACAACAGGAGATCATGTGGAAGAATCACTGGTCTGTAAATTATGGTTCCTGCTCTTACTCTGTTTTGGGATTCTAACGCCAAGTGCATCTACTGACAGTGAACCTGTCTTCGGAGCAGAGGCCTTTCTGTACCACAATAGCAATGTTAGCATCCGTTGTTCTGCCTCTTTAGCCCATTCTGAGTTTGTGCTGGACTGAGCAATCAGTTTGAGTGACTACATGGAGCTAGAAGTAACTTAAACGCTTCTCAGCAGCATAGACACAGTTGGACATTTCATCCAAGATCATGTTTGCATGTATTTTTGTTTTGTTTTTTGAACAATCGAGTTTGCATTAATAATCATGAGCCTGACTGTTAGATTGCTATCCCCACCAGCTCAATGATCTAAAACACATTATGAAGCTCTTTAAAGTGACAATTAAGTGATTAATTAAAACAAACAATTTAACTGGATGAAAGTCCCTTTTAAGAGGGAGGATATTCATCAAGTTGTCCTTCAAAATAGTGAGAATCTTTCTCGGTGGAATCGGTTAGTTTTGTTGCTCCAGCTACAAGAGGTGAAGGATGGCCACTTTTCCAGCTTTTGACAAAGAGATGGTCAGCTAGGTATGAGCCTGGCAGACAAGATTGTAATTGCAAGATTTTTTAAAAAGCTATGATTAATTGCAATTTTAACTACACAGTTAATAATAGAATACCAATTTAAATTGGTGGATTAATGGCTGGTTGGAGGATAGGAAACAAGGGATAGGAATGGGTGGTGGGTTTTCAGAATGGAGAGCTGACTAGTAGTGTCCCCCAAGGGTCCGTACTAGGACAAATGCTATTCAACCTATTTATAAATGTTCTGGAGAAAGGGGTAAACAGTGAGGTGGCAAAATTTACAGATGATACTAAACTGCTCAAGATAGTTAAGACCAAAGCAGATTGTGAAGAGCTTCAAAAAGATCTCACAAAACTAAGTGATTGGGCAACAAAATGGCAAATGAAATTTAATGTTGCACATTGTGTAAAGTAATGCACATTGAAAAAAATAATCCCAACTATACATACAATATAATGGGGATTAATTTAGCTGTAACTACTCAAGAGAGAGATCTTGGGGTCATTGTGGATAGTTCTTTGAAAACACCCACTCAATGTGCAGTGGCAGTCAAAAAAGCAAACAATGTTAGGATTCATTAAAAAAGGGATAGAGAATATGACTGAGAACATCTTATTGCCTCTGTATGTAACCCTTCTGCCAGGCCAAGTTAATAGCAGCAAGGGCTGGGTTCACTATCTAGCGGTCTCCTCCCAACAAGGTAATACAACACCAGCTCGAGCCCACACCCAGTGACCTGGGAAATCTTACATACACCTCTGGGTGCCTCAAAGAGGCAATTCTTCCCCTCTCGCAAGCACAGAGCCTCAGTATAGCAGCAAACCTTTAATAAGATGAGGTAACCAACATCAGCATTAAATTGGGAAAACACCACAACTCAGATTCATAGACCACACATGAGCAAAGACCCATTCCCCAGCCACGAATCACCCAAAGTCCCAAAAGTCCAACACCCCAAGAGTCTCGAGTCCAGCAACCCAAAAAAAATCACCCAAAGTCCAACACCCCAAAAGTCTCTGCCCTGGGTCAGTGCCGCCCCAGGGTTCAAAAGTTCACCCGGCAGGGTTTTACCCTCCCAAACTGGAGGGGGCGGGGATTGATACACCTTACATGGTCTGCCGATGGCTCCGCCTCTCCGTAGGGTTCTGTTGCCGATGTCAACGCGAGTCACTCTGCCACACTCCACCTGCTGTCCAGTGAGCCGCCTCAGCTGTCCCCCGAACTGTCCGGCTCCGCCAGCCGTCTCAGTCCACGCCCCTGGCCACCAGCTGGTTGCTCCTGCAGCTGCTCTACCGGCCGTCCCCGCAAACCACTCTGCTGTCCGCCTGCACCTGCCGGTCATCCCCTCAAGCCGCTCTGCTAGTAGCTCAGCATAGCACCAGGCTCCCCATGGCAACAGTTCCACCATTCCATTGTCCTTGATTCACATAATCAGGGTGACGACACTTTTATCCCCCCTGCCTCAATAACAGAGAGACTGGGGATCCCAAAATGGCCAAAGTGACCATTTGGGCTGCTGTGAGCACATACTAGGCGGGGTGGGTGTGTCTATGCAAATTGGGTGTATCTATGCAAATGAGATCAGCCTCTGAAGTCTCTTTGCACCACTCGCCCCAGTTCACCACCAGTTGTCAGGGTAGAGCTTATCCTGACCCTGCTTACATGTATAAAACCATGGTACACCCACATCTTGAATACTGCATACAGATGCACTTGCCTCATCTCAAGAAAGATATATTGGCATAGGAAAGGGTTCAGAAAAGGGCAACAAAAATTATTGGGGATTTGGAATGGATCCCATTTGAAGAGAGATTAAAAAGACTGGGACTTTTCATAGAAAAGAGGAGACTAAGGGGGAATATAATAGAGGTCTATAAAATCATGACTGGTGTGGGAAAAAAGTGAATAAGGAAAAGTTATTTACTTGTTCCCTTAACATAATAATTAGAAGTCACCAAATGAAATTGATAGGTAGCAAACAAAAGGAAGTTTTTTTTCACACAGTGCACGGTCAGCCTGTGGAACTTCTTGTCAGAGGAGGTTGCAAAGACCAGGACTTTAACAGGGTTCAAGAAAGAACTAGATACATTCATGGAGGTTAGGTCCATCAATGGCTATTAGCCAGGATGGGTAGGAATGGTGTCCCTAGCCTCTGTCAGAGGCTGGGAATGGGTGATGGAAGAGGGATTGCTTGAAGATTCCCTGTTCTGTTCACTCCCTCTGGGGCATCTGGCATTGGACACTGCGCTAGATGGACCATTGGTCTGACCCAGATGTTTATATACATTTTCAAATATTGTTGATTTCAATTACAACACATCTTGCAAAGTGGGTCATGGTTACAAACTCAGTGCAAACATAGTCTGAGAGGCACAAAACATAGAAATCAAGGGTAGCATGGGTTATAAATCACTTTTATGTCCTACTGATCCTGGGCTAATACAGGGCCTGGTGCACAGGCTCCTGTCTAAGTTACAGGAGCTGTTCTATGCCATATAATACTGGCTGGAATCTCCTAATATTGTGTACTGCAGCCCTGGGCCTGCTATGCTCCTCTTAGCCTGGGACCCCCCTTACAGTGAGTTTATGGGGAGTCCCCAGGAGGCTGCATTATGTAGGATGTAATTGTTGTTGATAAAAACAGTAGTAGGACACATGCTATTGCACAATAACAGTATAACACTAACATGGAGACAAGGAGTCAGGAAAATATGTAGAGACAATATCATATTTAGACTATATACATACTAGCACATTTACCTAGCATTGCTTGGGTCCTTAAGGAGGGGCTCAAGGCAGGGGGCTGTGGGAGTGGGTGTGCAGGAGTCAGCAATGGGGGCTGAGGAGGGGCTCTGGGCAGAAAATTGTGTGTGTGTGTAGTGGGGTGGCTGGGGACATTCATACCAAGGCTGTTTGCTCTTCCCCTTCATGTCCCTGTCAGGGAGTGAGAGCAAAGTGCACAGCTCATCTGCCCCCTGCGCTCTACAGCCAGAGTGAGGAATGCAGCAAATGGTGCACTTTCCTCTCGCTCCCCGATGAAGGTGAACAGCGAGCAATATCCCTGTACAAATCAGTGGGAGAGAGCATCACTCCCCATCTCCCTAAAGGAGACCTGTGGGGTGGGAGGCTTGGGATGGGACAATTCTGGAGGAGGAGGTATCCCCAGCCAGCCCCTTTCAGTTGCCTGGTGCTTCTGTCTCTTTTCTATATGGTTTATGAGAAACAAACCCATTCCAAGCACATCCCATTTTCCTGGCACAACCAAACCCTTACACTGCTTTACGTTATGATAAGAGAAAGCTGCATACCAAATGCATACCGTTTAGGAGAAGTTCTTGAACAAACAGACAGACACACAAGTTCTATCAAATATATAGTAGATTAGGAACAGTAACAATCCAACTCAGAATGCTTGCCCATTTTGGGCTAATCTCAACCTCACCTTTCTTTTAATCATATTTTTCAATCCTCTCTTTCTTTAGAAAAAATATCTTGGTGTCTCCAACCTTTAATAATATCCGTGCAACAAAACTGAAGGTAAGAGGGTTGCACGGGTGTAATTGATTGGGACACAATAAGAATTCTGTTGCTATAAAAGAGGAAATAGAATCAAGCTCACTGTCTTCGGTGTGTTGACTTTGCAGTTCTAACAGGAATAAATATTAGTGCAAATTATTTTGGTCACTAGATTAAGCAGTGATGACTGTATACATAGAAGAGGATCTTTATCAGAAGTGTCAGTTTTGAGTAGACAATTTTCAGGAAAAAAACAGATTAAGAACATTGATATACTGAGATATTGAATAATCAGCTCAGTTCAACATACACAATGTGCAGTGCTTGTTCATGACATCTGATGCCTCTCTAGTAATGGATCAAATTCAAGGACCTTGAATTCAAAATAAAGCCAATTTACATCTCTGGTAGCATAAAGATTTGTGGAGGTGGGGGGCTAAATGTGTGCCTTTTACACTGCCACAAGTGACATACAGAGAGAGGTAGAGAAGGATATTATTAAATTCGTGCCATTTAAATATACATTTGTCTTAAAATCTTGAGACCTTGCTTGTTCTCAAGGCAGTTAAGTCCTTGTTGCATTGTATGTGACCAGCTCTGTCATATGTCTTAAATAGTCTTAGTTTACTTAATCTTCAGAACACCAGCAAAAGTTCAATTGTGTATTTCAAAGGTAAGCGTATTAGAAAGATTAAAATATGTGTTGTAATTATTTTTCTATAACTGTGACATGGAATATCTAGAAAAAAGGATAGAGGGTCCCTTTTGTGAGATGAGTGTATGAATCAAAATAAATACAAATACATCAATTTGTTTATTACTTAAGGGCACTCAAAGTGTTTCTCAATATTGGACAGTGGTTGACAAGTCTATTCAGTTAAATTGTGCTGCAACAGTTAAGGATTCTACAAAACCATATGTAATGTACATGTATGCTAAGTAATTAAATGCTTTTTGTAAAATGCCCCCTACTACTAGGATGTGGCTGCAAAGCCCCATAACAGAAATGTGAACGTGTCCTGGACAGTCAGGCTAACTAGAGCAGCTTCTCTGCATGGATCTTTCCTCTGGAAGAACAATTCTGATAAGTTTACAGCTCATGACATTGGGATGATTGTACTGTTTTAGTCTGATTTTACTTTCTCATATTTTCTGACAGGTGTAGTGCCTCAATGGAAGAGTATCTATTAATTGTCACAAGTGGGGTCAGCTTGCAAAACTGTCAAGGCTGAGGGACTCCTCCAGGATTCCTGCTTCTTCTGGAATTTGGCCTGAAGCACACCTGTTTCAGAATCATGAAGGTAAGAGCGTTCAAGAGTAAATCTAAAATCTGGGGCATGAGACTGGAGCCTCTTCTCAGCCAAATAACCAATGCAACTAATAGAATTTTCACCTGAGAATGCACTATAGGACTGAGCTGCAAGAAATACATTGTAAATGCATTAATTAAAATTGTGCAAAACAGCTACCTCATCCAGAATCTTCACTCTGATGTGGAAATATTAATTATCATAGTTAGATCAACATCCATAATTAAGGTTACATAACTGGATCCATTCTATATAGCTTTTTTCAGTCTTTTTTTTTTTTAATTTTTTTTGTCTTTCAGGCATGATTATTCACAGCCCCAGTCTTTGTTTTAAGATCGAGCAAAACCAGATTAGCTATTTTCAATAATAAAGTATTGTATATACATTTTTTTACATTCGAAAAAATGATTTTAAAAAAATAGCTTTATCACTTCTGGCATTTGAGAAAAGACTTGAAAATTACTAGGAATATTGCATCTAGATTATCAATATATTTTCCTTGGTTTAATGAAAATCCATTTAGATTTGCCTGAATTAGAAGGATTTTTATAAGAAACTTGGGGGCTATGTCTACACTTCCTCTCTCTTGCGCAAGAAAATATGCAAATGAGGCAAAGCGGTGAATAGTGCCACTCCTCATTTGCATACTTAATGAGCAGCCATTTTGCGCAAGGGGCTTTTGCGCAAAAAGGAGCCGTCTACGCAGCGCCTTTTTGCAAAAAAAAACCCTCTTGAGCAAGAGCCGTTCTGCCGCTTTTTTTCAGAGTGTATACATATTTGTATCATACAATAAGGTTTTTTAAAAAAATAATTTCCAATATTCTATTTGCGCTACATGTTTTTTCAATACATATGTTAGATGAGTATTTATTTTCATTCACCAAAAAAAATTTCTTATTATTGGTGCAGGCTGGGCCACAGCTTCTCACAGCTCCCATTGGCTGGGAATGGCAAATCTCAGCCAATGGGAGCTGTGAACAGCCATACCTGCGGACACTCAGGTAAATAAAGTATCTGGCAACCCGCCATGGGCTAACCCTGGTGAACCACATCTACTTACTGCCCACCCCGGCCTAATCCAAAGCTGGCTCATTGAAGGGCTCTGAATCAGAACTGAAGTGCATAGTTTAGATGAGAAGTGAGGCAGGAGTATACGGACACTGCAGAAATTGAATTCTGTGTAGAGAATGGGGCAAAGATCACACAATAAACAATGAAGATAAAAATAAGTATCAAACAGGTGTTTCATTTACTGTGTACTGTTGAATCCCTGCACCACAGACTGCAAATGTTATATGGGGAAAAGACAGTATTTGTTCATTTAACTAAAATCTCTGTTGTGCTTTTATATAAGGGAGCAGTTAGTATTATAGTGGCCATCGTAACTTTGTTATTTCCTCACTTTTGAGTATTTTGTTTTCTAACTAATATCCCTTTTATATTATTCTATTTATAATAATGTATATTCTGTATAAAACATGATGGGTACTGTGCATACATATGACAGGTCACTGATCCAAAAAGCATCCATTCTAAACAAACATTTCCATTTTTCATCATTCAATGTTTTTAAGCATATGTTACAAGTGTGTGTATATATATATATATATATAATAGATAGATAGATATATATATGCACACCTGTCTTCATTTTTTGGTATACACAAAAGCATTTTTAAAAGGCAGTTTTTGCTCAGGGTTTGGAGAGTGTCACTACAGATGTATTCAGTACCACCCTTACCCTTATGCAGAATACACAGTTGCGGGGGGCACCTGAAAATTTGGGACATGCCTGGGTCGTAATATCCATTCACCACCTTTTTCCTATCCCTGTTCCTCTACCTACCTGCCTATTCCTATCCCTATTCAGTGACTCTGCTTCCTCCAGAGAAGATCTAGTTAACTTAAAAGTGAAAAAGTCTGCCAGACCGATTAGCCGAACACTGAACCTCTGAAAGAGCTATTCAAGTGGTAACGAAGCCATTGAACAAGCATTTGCCAATCCAAGGTTTACACTGTTAGTTTCTAAATTTACTGTAAAAACAATGAGTAGTCCCATGGCACTTTAGAGACTAACAAATGTATATATACAGGGTGTCCCCGCCATACGTTGCCCCGGTATAGATCCGTTCCACACTGAAGTTGTTGACACTTGTAGGAACTGATGCATTATAAGTTCTCCCATTCCCCACTCTTAAGTCATGCAAGCCACCCCTCCTCCCCAATTTGTGCAAATGGAAGTCAGCCATGGGAAAAAAATTCCCTACTTTAAGTTGTTTCACTATAAGTCCAAGTTTTTTGGAATGTATCTTGGACTTATAGCGAGAATGGCCTGTATAAATATCATGAGCTTTTGTGGGCAAAACCCACTTCTTCAGATGAAATGAGCTCGAGTTAGTCTACAAGACCTCAGTTTAAAATTTGCATTAAAAATATTTCATTAATATTTGTAGAAAGATTATAAAATCATATCTCTAAAAATTGCCCACTTTAGCTGCCATCGGCTGTAGGGACACCAGTTTAATGGTACTGCATAGGGACCCATAAACCCTAAGGACGGCCCTGGATGCTTCCCAAGAGACAGCGAGGGTTTCCATGATATCATAGTAAGTTGAAGACTGGACTGGATTTATTTTAATTTAAATTTCTGTGGTGCAGCATCTCTCCACCCCCGCACAATTGGGACAAGAGGGATTAAGGTTGCCAGGCAGGCCAATTAACTCCATTGGTGCACCTGGAGGAGGAGCCAGGGAGCATGGTACTAATTAGAAGCAGACTCAGCTGAGTAGAAGGTGGGGCCAACATAATGCCCAGCAGCGGTGAGGAGCAAAGAGACGGTGGGAAGGCAGGTTGTGGTTATTCCCTGAGTGGAAGGATTTGGGAGTATGGCAAGGGCAGAGACAGTGGAACCCAAATGAGTAGCAAGAAGCCCAGGAAAATCAGACTCTTTAGAGACCTTGGCTGCTTGTTATAGGGTTTCTGGGCTAGGTTCCCTTGACAGCCACTGGCAAGGGCATTGGAGATACCAGCCAGACACAGGTCTGGAAGGACTCTGAATTCCTCAGAAGGAATTAATTGCTAACATTCTGCAAGTGGTGGCAGTGTTTCATTTGAAGGGATCCATTTATGCAGCTACCTAGACTTCTTTGTGATCAGTACAGCAGTCTGCTCAGGAGTCATATTCAATTTAGTTTATTCTTGATCAGCAAATCTTCTGAGAAGCAGAGAGACACTTCATTTGATTCCTTCTCAACAGCTCTTTACAGATACATGGTATTGCACACCAGGTTAGCAAAGCCTGAGACACTTCCTGCTTCCCATCACAAGTTCTAGCAGAAACCTGTCCCAGTAAATGTATTGCATTACATTAATTGCAAACTGTGTACCTATTACATGTAAAGTGTCAGAGGGGTAGCAATATTAGTCTATATCTGCAAAAAACAAGGAGTTCTGTGGCACCAAACTTATTTGGACATAAGCTTTCAAGGATAAAAAAAACCCCACTTCATCAGATGAATGATGCATCAGCATCTGACAATTTTTTTAAAACGAACGACATCTTATGCTCAAATAAATCTGTTAGTCTTTAAGCTGCCACTGCATTCTTCGTTGTTACATAAAAAATAGCCATTTTCTGTTGCTAACTAACGAATCTACACACAGATGTTTGCCAGTTTTAAAAGAGTGTGTCAAATATAACTTCCAATTTTATTTGCTTCCAGGATTTCATGCACCACATTAAAATATAATTTAAATGACTAAATACATTTACATGTAGAGCGAACCAACAGAGCATATAATTTTGATTGTTTTCTGTACTCAATATAGTTCTGTATTGGATACTTTCAAAACTGAGCTTTTAAGAAGACAAGAAATCTAAATGCTTCCGTGCACTCATTTTCATTCACATTTTTTAACTCTAACATTTGTACACTACACATTTTTAACACCAAATCAAGTTGACCACAGTGCTGTACAAACACCAACTGGAATTGTGTCTTCAAATCAAATTTCATCTGATTGTCCTCTTGCAATATTAAACAAGGGCTATTAAAAGAGGATTAAAGCATAAAAGGAAACATGATTACTCAGTCTTTTGAAGTCATTAAAGAGCAAATACTATTAAGTAATTGTGTGAAATAAAAGCAAAAATACACCTTTAACTGAGTTTTCTGACACTGCCAACTGGGAGTTCATATCTAACATTACCGGATAAAATGTTGGCCCAATTAAAGTCAAAGGAATTTTACTATTGAGTATGCAGGGGTGAGGATTTTCACTCATTATGTTCACAGTGTAAACAATTCAAACATTAGAAGCTTCAATTTTTTTACCTCTGAAAAAGTTAGTAACACTGCTGTGAAAGAATTACTATAATGTTCTATGTCAGAGCATCTGTGTCAAGCAAGCTACTGTTAACTATGGTGAACTGCAAAGGGGGAAAAGATGGGTTTGTGCCTTTTTTTTATTCTTTATGATGCATCAAGGAGGCCTGAAGAGATTTTTGCTCTGGCAGCGTTTGGATTGTTTCTTTTCTTTTTTCTATTAGAAAATGTTAAGAGTTGCCTACCTTGGAAGAATCTGTGGTGACTAGAGAACTAAGTACCATGAGAGCTGTGCTACTGAGTAGTCAAAGAATTCTTAGGCTGTTAAGCTCTTGGTTTTCATTTATTTTTGTTAGTACTTGTTTAAAACATAACTTTTAAGGAACATCTTGCCATTCAACTAAAGTCAGCTCACAATGCATATCTCCACTCAGGAGGTTCCTCAGCAAAACCAACTTAAATGGGCTTTGGATCAGATCTAAGGGCTTTAGTGGTACCAGTATCAAAACCTAAGTGCAGAATGGGATGGAAAATTTCACCTCCAAAAAGACTGCTCCCACCTTTTCAGGCCATTTTCACATACCATAAACTAGTAAAAAGAGCACAAGCCTATTTTTTTCAAAATGCTTTACAAGCCAATTTAATCTTTTATAAGAATTTTTGAGTTGTAGCCAGTTTCTACTTGCAGATCAGACACACAAAAAAGACATATGCTGGGGTGGGGGAAACTATTTTTTTTAAATTACAGTGATAGGTACAGGTTGAGTCTCCCTAAATCAGGACTCTCTGGTCTGGCAACATCCATGGTCCAGCATGACCACAGAGTCCTGGTGGAGGGTCAGAGGCAGGAGCCCTGCAGGGGTCGGGAACCCAGCTGCGGGAGTCCAGCTGAGCCAGCAGCAGGGCAGTCAGAGTGCCAGCGGGCTCCAGCAGGGCAGCAGTCTGCCCTGTCGGGTCAGGAACCCTGGCAGCAGGGCTTGGAGCCCCAGGGGTAGGGCCGGAGGCAGGGCTGGTGGGGCCGCAGACAGCTGTGGTGAGGCTGGGAGCCATGGCGATGGGATTGCGTGCTGCTATGGCAAGGCTGATGGGGCTGGGAGCCCAGCATTGCAGCGGTTAGGAGCCTGGAGAGCAGGCAGGGCAGAGGGGCCAGTGGCAGTGGGGAGCCAACAGGGAGGCCAGCAGCCAGGCCAGGAGGAGCTGGGCTGGGGGAACACAAACGGACCTCCTGTGGTCCAGCGAAATCCCTCATTCAGGACCACTCAGGTCCCGAGGGTGCAGAACCAGTGAGGTCCAACATGTAGTTTTTAATACTTTTACAACAAGGTAACATTTTAAACATATATGTAAACACACTAGTCAGCTTTCTGATGTTTATCAAATCGTTCCAATAGAGCCCTTAATATATTTCCTGGTAGTTTTTGGTGTGTGTCTCTTAGTCTTTCGATAGCAATCTTTGTCTGTTGAAAGAAAGAAGGAGAAACATTTTATATTACAGGAATGACAAGTCATTTTCTTCAAGTTTTCACAAGGTTACAAAAGATACACAAAAAATCTAAAACTTTATGGAAAGAGGTAAGGGAGTGGGGGCAGAAAAGGGAAATTTCTCCTAAGAGTCCATCAGACTCTTGCTGAGGAAAAGTCTACTTTCCAGATGCACGTGTATTTCCCTGTGATAACACTAAACAATTATATCTGGCTATGCAATGATGACACAGACCTTTTAGCTCACTAAAGCCCAATCTCTAAACTGAGCTAGCACTGTGGAAAGCCTATTCTGTGTAAAATCATTTGCCACAAGGTTCAAGAAGCAGCTCCCTTTCAAAACCAGTTGCAAACTTTTCAAAACTCCAGTTTAAATGTTTATCATTTGTTAAAATATGCATGACATAGTTTAAAAAAAAGGGGGGAGGTTTAGGATGTAAAAAAGCAATTCCTTCAGCAATCAAATGTACTCTCCTCAGCACATCATGTTCCTTCAGGCCATGGGTGGTTGGTGAATGGCAAGCTTGGGGAGGCAAGCTCCAGCTCCACCCCTTCTGCCCAAGACTCCACCGCTTCCACACTGGTCACTTTGTTACCAGCCCACACCATCATGGTCGCTGACCCTTACCCAAAATTAGCACCTCCTCCTCCCTGCTCCCCCGCCCCAACACTCAGAGCTCCCAGACCCTGGAGCAGCTAACCAGTTGTGTGGCCCCAGCCTTCCCCTCCTTCCTGCCTGTTGTAGGGGAAGCCATGCCACAGCTCCAGCCTTCTTGGCTGGCTGGCTGGCTGGCTAGGGTTGCCAGGTGTCCAGTATTCAACCGGACAGTCTGGTTTTTGGGCCCTCTGTCCAGTAAAAAAATACAGAAAATACTGGACATGTACAATGTCCGGTATTTTCTGGTTTTCTGGCTGGGCACCCGACGAAAGCCTGGCACAGGCGGGGGGAGTGGCTGGGAAGCGGGGCGCGATCAGTGCTGGGAGCCTCTGGTTGCGTCTGACATAGGAGTGACGCCTTGGGGAGGAGGAGAAGCCCTGTCCATGCTCCTGAGTGCTGTTCAAGCACGTTGTGGAGCCGTAACCAGACTCGCTCGTGCTTCGCCGGGACTCTGCATGGGACAGGCAGCACCCTGGGATCTGCATGTGTCTGGGTCAGTCCCACTCCCTGCCAGCCGATTCTCTCCCCTCCCGCTACCCCTCCCCCCCGACCAGCCCTGCTTCCCGCCGGCTGCCCCTCCCAATCTCCTCCGGCCAGCCCCGCTGCCCCTGACCCCTCCCCCCGCCAGCCCTGCTTCCCGCCTCCCCCCCTCCCGGCCAGCCCCGCTCCCCTCCTGGCTGATCCCTTCCCCTCCCCCGATCAAGTGTGTCAGGTATTTTTTCTGAAGCTACCTGGTAACCCTATGGTTGGCTGGAGCATGGCTGGGACCAAACGGGTCTCTTTGGGAAGCTCCTACTGACAAAGCAGCATTTTTGCCATGGCAAGTAAAGTTTCAGGAGTTGGACATTAACTGGTGTTGCGTTTGTGGAGCTCAGTGAGTTAGCCTCTGGGTATCAGGTTGCACAGGCTGCAACTACTAGAATATATGGATGCCAAGCAATACTTTTCTGCAGGGATCCCACAATATCCATCTCAATCCTCTGGAAGGGAGTCTCAATTGGAGGAAGTGAGAGCTGTTTGTGGTGGTTAATTGGTATGCTGTCAAGAGACACAGTATTCTCTGACCTCTGTTACCACGCTAGTAAAGTCAGTCAGATATGCAGGACAAGGTATTTTCTCGGCCTACATGGCCAGCACAAGGGATGTCATGTCCTAGCTACAGGGTGGTTAGTGGTACAATCAAGGTACCTGCAATTGTGCCCTTACCACACTGGTTGGTTGATTACATTCAGTGTGACACAGCTCTCTTCCTTGAGTATAGGTGGCATCAGGATTCTGCCACCTCTTCATTTATAACAGCAAAGTGTTTGTAGACCCGACTCAGCACAGGGTCCTCTCTTTGTTCATGGACAAAACCACAGCTTCTACATCAGCTAATGACAGCTTCCCAGATACTTTTCCCATTTGCAAGCCAAGTGGATGTCCTATTGTCTTCAAATCCCCCTCACGAGATTTTTCAGGTTCTCCTCATCCAGCTATTTCAATCAGTCCAGGATTTGCCCCAAGTGCTGGAATCTGGTCAGTGGCTATGGTCTCTGGTTTTCCCAGCTCACTGATATTTTCTTGGAAGTGTTGCCAATCCTGATCCATAATAATGGGAGAGGCTAGCTTTGGGGATAGAGATAGTGGAAGAGTCTATATGTTGTCCCATGGTAATGGCAGTTATCTGACAGGGTAGGCCTTTACATCCCTGTTCATGCACTAGGGGAAGACAGTCTCCCCTGGGGGGTACCCTCTGTTATAGCCAATGGAGTTTGCACCAATGGAGTTTGTTGGAGTCTTACTGAATCTAGAGTCCAAGGACTTTGTATTTTCATCCCCAGGATCCATATGGAGATGGTGATTTTGGAAGCCCCTTTTTCCTTGGCCTGGTTTCTGTTGTCCACACTGGGCATACTTGTATTCCATAAGGGAGCGTTCACTTCAGATATGTTCCAGTTATCCACAACAGCAGCAGGTCCCCATACTGTGACCTGAGCCTCTTTTCTCACATAATGGTGGTCCTAGCTGTTGTTGCGGTCTGGTGCCCACATCTGTGTTAGCATCATCTAGTGATGGGGCCAAGATTCAAAAGACCTGCTGAGGTTTTATCAGGGCTCTTCCTGCCTAGTTACTGTGTCTTGCTCAGAGTTACTGTGGTTGTCCTGACAGCTGAGTGGCTGGCAATTAGGATACTCATTCTTGAGTAACAGAATTTCGGATAAAGTCCTCATTTTAGCTACAAGTTGTCTCCCCTTCTCCTATCCTTGGGAGCTTTTCACTGGCCATAAAGTTCTCCTTCTGCTGCACAACTACCTTGAGCAATTCCTCAGAATGCACATGCATCAACAGGAAGAAGGATTTTTATGAACTGCTGTCTCACTATTAACTTGGCCAGCTGGGTTCCCATCTGCTGCCGTAGCTGCAACCATCAATACTCCTTGTCTTTGGGCTATCACCTGTGGTCAAGCTCTCTGGGGATATGTCTCCACCCAGAAGTGGTGGCAGAGTGTCTCCTCACTAATGTAAGGATGGCTGCTTTAAACAATTTATAATCAGTTGCAGACACAGAGTCAAGCCCTCAGTAGCCTGTCCAGGCTGCACAAGGCTGGTAAGGGGCCAACACCAGAACCTACTGTTCTGCGACCACTGCTGCCTGTTCAAAAGTAGTCAGGAAGGCTTAGGAGTGGTTGTTAGGCCCCATTTGAGGCACCTTTACAGATAGAGGTGTGGGCAGAGGCCCTAGGCTCACAGCCCCTGCTACCAAGCCACTAGTTACCCCAAGAGGTTGTAGATTCATCAACAACTCTTGGCCAAGGTTCTGTTGTAATTCTTATTGCTGAGTTGCCATTTTGTGCAATATCTGTTGCATTCATAATCTGTAGTTGTTGCAATGTGGCCCACTACTGCAATTTTTTTGTTGAAATTGCTGTAGCTGGGTTGCCTGCTGTTTGCTGCTCTTCCATCAGTCACTCACACCATTGTTGTGGCTCTATGCTATTGGGTTAACTGGATTAATAGCTTTTACAAATGCCCACACAAGGCTCTGGTGCCCTAACACATAACTGATATCGTAATAAAACCCTGGCAGCATTAAAACAATCATTCAGAGAAAAACTCTGCCAGCCTGCCACCCATCCACAAAAGAGTTTCTTTCCACACATTCATAGTTCCAGATAGCATACCTCAGCCTCCTCCCAAAAGCCCAACTAACAGATGTCTGGCAGTGTGCCTAGAAAGTTTTGGGAGGGGGCTGAAATATGCTATCTGGAACTATGAATGTGTGGAAAGAAACCCTTTTGTGGGTGGGTGGAAGGCTGGCAGAGTTTTTCTCTGAATGATTGTTTTAACGCTGCTGGGGTGTTATTATAATATTAATTATGTGCTAGGACACCAGAGCCTTGTGTGGACATTTGTAAAAGTTATCAGTTTACTTCAGTATAAATAATTTAATGTATTTAGCTTCTTTTGAGACAGTTTACTGTCTGGAAATAAGGTGCACAGCCAGGATCAGGCAACTCATCACAGACAAACAGCACACGATCCTCAGAACTCAGTCAAGAAACACATGGCATAAAGAATTGAGAGAGAAGGCCAGGGAGGATAATGATGAAACTGAACAATGCATAAATCTATAGAGAAATCTAACAATGCAAGATAATGTTGTCAGGAGAAAATGATATTTCAGCCAGGCTATGTCTACACTACATGCTTCTTGCACAAGAAGCCTTTTGCGCAAGAGTTTTTGTGCAAAAACTTCTTGCACAAGAGCACGTCCACACCTCAAAGCACACTGCAAAAGCGATGTGCTTTTGCACAAGAGAGCGTCCACACTGCATGGACACTCTTGCACAAGAAAGCTCTGATGGCCATTCACACAATGGCCATCAGAGCATCTGTGCTTTTTCCTATAGGGGTTTCTTGCGCGAGAAACCGCTCTGGAGCGTCCACACTTGCCTTTTTGCGCAAGAACTCTTGTGCAAAAGGGAGTTATGCCTTGTAAAAGGAGGTTTACCTATGGCGGAAAAAGCCCTGTGTTCTGCCGTGTTACTCTTGATTTCCTTGCGCAAAAGCGTATGTGAGGTGTGAACGCCCCATGGGTTTTTGCGCAAAAACAAGTGTTTTTGTGCAAAAACCGTGCAGTGTAGATGTAACCCCAGAGATATGTTACTGAATAACAGTACACTACATAAGGTGACCAATGTAGTGTAAGAAAGTTTTTACTTCGTAAGAAATCAATAGATACAAAATTTGATGTCAAACACTTCAGACCTAACTAACATCATTTAAACTAAGACTTCAGATTCCCCAAAGTTTCAAAGAGAAGAACCAACTTACCTTTTCAGCTAGTTCCACAGCTGCTATATTTGGATCATAGGGAATAGGGTCTCCAATATATGTGCGAAGTTTGACTGGAAACCCTCCATATCCAGGGACATATGGTAATTGAAAATGTTTATTTAACCATTTAATAAACCCTGTGAATTAAAAAAGGGGGGAGTACATTTTGAGAAATAGTAGATAATCTTAGAAGCTAGCAGAGTCCCTGAATCAAAATGGTACCTGGATTATAACTAACAAATTTTAGGTGATTTGGTTAAACAAAGGAAACATGAAGGTCAAACAATATGCAAGGCACATAATCTTGAAAATAATAATCTTCCTGTGTATTACCTCATGCATACCAAGTACTGGTTTAAAATGTGTCACTATGAAAAGCACAATTAATACCTAATCCAGTGGCCCCAGCCTTTTGGGGCTGCCAGGCGCCTGGGGGCAGGGCCGCTCACATGCCACACGTCCGGGGCTGGCACCGCGCATGCACCGCGCGCCCAGGGCAGGGGCCGCGCATGTGCCGCGCGCCTGGGGCAGGGGCCACCCATGCGCTGTGCGCCTGGGGCCGGCACCACGCATGTGCTGCGCGCCCGGGGCAGGGGCCGCCCATGCGTCACACACCGGGGGGGCGGGACCAGCCCAGATTATTCGGCGGGTGAACATACATGCCCCAGTGGGCGCCATGGTGCCCACAGGCACCGCGTTGAGGACCACTGACCTAATCCAATAAATATATATTAAGATTAGATAACCCAAAAGAGTTGTATCATGATAAACAGTTACCATAGTTAAAAGAGAACAAAAGACTCAAATAAATGAATAAGCTGAGCTTTTCCCAGAAAGTTGATTTTGAAAATATAAATATAAGTCTATGAATTTGAAAAAATATATATCAAGTAAATCTTACACATGTTTCCAAGTGTTCTATATCCTTCCCGAATATTCTGAGTAAACAAAGGGATGATGGGCTAAGAAATAAAGAAAAGAAGAGATAAGACTTTGGACAATAGTTCAATCTCAGATTTTTTGTTTTCTTTTAAATCTTGCATCATCTTTGAATAGATACATTTTGCATCTACATCATGTTGATTATAGTCAACTTTACCATCCCATTAAATAAAAATGAAACTGATAAGTTATGACTAGAAACTCAAAAGGAGTCACATGTTTGCCAGGAACAGCTATAGTTAGATATGTACCAGGTTAGGCTCCATTTTCTGAGAGTTCTTAGTACCTAAATCACAGGTTACTGTTATCACGATGAACACTAAAACAACACTGACAGAATAATACTTATTAGAAAAAAATAATACCACAGATATCAGAATTAAGAATTTCGTGAGTCCGTTCAGCATTTTTTTTTTCAGTGCCTAAGAAGTCAGAGTACTAGGGAGTTAGACCAATAACCATCAAGATATAGATATTATTTTGGTAACAAAATCTTGCAAGCAGACACTAAAATGCAGCAAAAATCCTATAGAAAACATACATAGACTATGCAATTTAAGAGTCTCACTTTTATTATGAAACTCTTTCAACTATTAGGGAAGAGGGCAAGAAGAAAAGAAGACCTTGCCTAATTGAATGTTTGCTTTCTAATGCCCTTAATATTTAAAATACTTTTAAGAAGTTGTACCTTTTCAGAAAATTATTTTCCTCTCAAGTTATCTCTCTGAAGCACACATTGAGATTGTATCATTTCAAAGCAAATATGCTTTCTAAACTTTACACTATGACAGATCCTTCATTATTTTTATAGATCGAGTGCCAACTGCCTACATAGCATGGTGTAGAATTTTGTTCCTCCCCTTAAATTCTGATCCTGAGATTTATCTGACACACAAATTAGATCAGAAGTTCTGATATTTTGTTATAGTGTAGATTACACCTTAACAAAGACTGTATTTCTTGTGCAGTCCAAGATATTTACATGCCAGATGCGCTAAAAAATATTATATATCTTCATGCTTTGACAACCATTGTCAAGGATCTGAAATCCAGTTAAGCACAAACAATTCTTCTTCTAGCTGGAGTCAGGAGGTAACAAGGTGACTCATAGTTCTGGGTATATGGAGAAGGTGTCTCACCAGGTCCTGTAGCTAAAGGCTATAAAAGACTCGCATCTGACTCAAGCATGGAAGGCCATTGCCATGGCCTCCACTGTGGCGTGCTCCCCTTCCAGCTCTGCCAATATCCTGGCCCCACCCCAAGAGCAGCGGGCTGAGCATGGAGGCCATGGGGATGGCCTTCACCCTGTACTCGCTGCTCCTGGCCATGCTGCTCTTCACCAACAGCATCGCTGTGCTGCACGGGGACTGCTTCCTCTGCAGTGTTGGCTGGGGAACAGAGCAAGGGATTGGCAGATTTGGAAAAGAACCAGAAATTAAAGTACAGCTAATGAACCTTATTCGATCTGTACGAACAGTCATGAGAGAATAATTTCAGGAACCAACTAGAGAGAGAAACTGTGGAACTGGCCTTCATATGCAAATTTGACACATTTGAACAAAGACATCTCTTGGATGGGCCGTTATATTCAACACACAAATGACATCAAAATCTAAGTATCAGACACTTACATCCCACTGTATTAGCCTCATTTAGCATGGATCCTTTAATTGACAGGGATTTTTTTCTCCTTCCCCTCTCCCCTCTTTCTGCTTTATAATTGACCCTCTGTGCCTCTTCCGCCATATTTGTCATCTGAAGAAGTGGGTTGTGCCCATGAAAGCTCATGATAATATCTATATTTTTTGTTAGTCTCCAAGGTGCTACAGGATCACTCTTTTAAAGTTTTTTTTTTCAAGCACAGAGAGTCAGTCATAAAACACACAACAATTAATGGGTAACACATTTACATCAACACACAGGAAACTACTCACCACTTTTGCATCAATGGCCACTTGAGCAAAACCTTTGCGATTACCCCACAAGAGGTTGTAGTTTTCATCACTAAAGAAAGATTCTTGAGCTCCACCTGGTGCAACACCCAATAAGTTGCCTTTCTTCAGAATTTCTACACATTCTTCTCTCCCCCCATATACTGCAGGAAGCAGTTTAAGAAACATTTGTATGCCTGCAATAAACATAACCAGTACAGATCATTATGGTACATTAAACTCATTACACAATTCGTATATTGAAAATTATAACCAATTGAAAGCATTCTCCCTCTCTGTCTCATTCTCTCACACACACACCCTCAGCATTTTTAAGCAGGGCCCTGTACTACATTTCTGATAAAACTGGAGATGTCATAATCAGTGTAATGAGCACAATAGAGAGGAGTTTTAAATCAGAGCAATAAAGAGAGGAAGAGGCAATTTTGAGGTCAAATTATATTTTATCTCAATCATTTGGGATAAAGGAAAAATCAATTAAGGTGGGAAAAATTACAAGTAAATTAGAGTCAGTTATTTTAGCAGGAACTACTACTTGGGCTCATATCATAAACCAAGGCTACTCAACTTTGGAAGTCCCAGGGACCACAATGATACTCACAGCACATGCCAAGGGCCGCAACTTAAGTGTGGTTGCATATACATGCAAATATATATGCAAATAGCTTCTTTCAGACTGGTGGGCATGAATACAAAGCACTTAAACGCCGACACCCTTTACCCATCTGTTCCAGCCATCCACTTGTGTCTTTCAGTGCTCACCCTGCCTGGGAGAAACCTCACTGTTGTGTTCTCAGTGGAGGGCATGTTCAATGGATCCCACCTGCAGGCCACATGTTGAGCCCTGCATAAACCCAAACTGCACCATGGGCTGCAAACAAACGGGTCGCAGGCCGCATGTGGCCTACAGGCTGTGTGTTGAGTAGCCCTGCCATAAACTATTACTCTTATCTACCTCTATATTAACTATTACTCTCTTAATTAAACTTATTTAAATTTATAAGTAACAATTTTTATATATGAAATAACAGAATTTTGAATTAGAAAATATAATGTGCTAAAACATAAACCCCACTTGAATTGTGTTCACTTTTCAGTTTCTCAGTTTTCAGCCTCTAGAAGCCCAGAGTGGAGGAAGAGCTTTTGGGAGTGTGTTTACTTATATACTGAGTAATCCTCTTGTACAATCTTAGTTTAGTATTTTGAGTTCCATCTTAAATAAATGCATATATTCATTGATGCAATGTGCTGATTTTTTTGATTGAAGAAGATTGATTATCCTTCCATTATGTTCTGAGGGCATATCTAGACTACAAAATTAGGTTGATTTTATTTAATTTGATTTTTGAGCATCCAGTTTAACAAATGTGATTCTGCATCCGCACTGAGTGGCTATGGTCGACAGAGCACATCCTCTCTGCCAGGGGTTGCATCAACTCAAGGAGTGATGCACTATGTGTAGCTATCCCACAGTCCCTGCAGAAGACTGGAATTCTGGGCGAGGGTCCCAATCCCTCACGGGATGAAAATTTTGTTGCAGGTGGTTATGGGTGCCTGTTGTCACCCTCCTACATCTGTGACTCAGAATCAGAGCGGCCATTCTCCAACCTTGTCCTGTGGTACACTTGTCTAAATTCCTTTATTTTCACATGGCTTTCCTATGTGTCCTAGGTGTAGCCCTTACGCACCATGCCCTGTAAGACCTGGACATAGATATCAGCATTTCTTTTGCTGGTTCAGAGCTCTGCCTGCACACATTCTCTCCCCTCCCCACCTCAGCAATCACATACAGCATCATTCCTGAATGACCCCTGCTGAAGTGAGTTCTGGCCTCTGGGCATGCATGCTCAGCTGTGCTGGTGAGCTCTCCACACTGCTCCAATAGGGAATAACCATTCCAAAGTTCCCCAGGGGCTTTTCCTGCTTGCCTGGCAGAAGAACATTGTGGAGTTCATAGTGTTCACTAGAGTGTCACACTGGAGCACTCTGGGTCATCACCTGGAGGCCAGTAACTTCTCATTACCATACCCAGTGTTTACACTGCCCTTAATTCAAGGCACGAATCTGAATCATAGAATCATAGAATACTAGGACTGCAAGGGACCTCAAGAGGTCATCAAGTCCAGTCCCCTCCCCTCATGACTCTGTGACTCTGGCTTTACCCCACTGGTTCAGGTGGAGGACAGGTGTCAGTTTTAAAGCCTATCATTAGATAGGAGGGACTCAGCAGTGCAAATACACTCATTACAAATTCAACCTAATGCTGAATTCATTGACCTAAGCTCCTATCGTAGACCAGCCCTGATTTACAGTCCCTTTGCTCTCTGGCAATTTCTCTATTCCTGTCATGTCACTTAGTGTATGTCTACACTGCACGGCTATTTCAGGTTACTGGAGATATCCTGAAATAGCTACCCTGTATCTACACAAGCTGCCCGTTATTTCAAAATATTTTTCGAAATAACGAGTGCATGCTATTTTGCCATCCCAGTAAACTTCCTTGCACAAGGGGTAAGGAATGGCTCAAAATAGCACATTATTTTGAAATTTGGCGCTATGTAGATGTGTCAAATTTCAAAATAAGCTATTTTGAAACAGTTTCAAAAGAAGATATGCAATTTGTGTAGCACAAATTGTGTATCTTATTTCAAGTTTAGGGTGCTGTGTAGACTCACTCTTTGTATGCCTTAAGATTCTGTCTGAATGTTTTGTTTTACATTTCTTACTGTTTTCTTACTTACTAGCCAATTAGCCCGTCATAAGACGGGATTTTCAGATCTCTCCTCCACGTCAGTCTTCTCTCCTGAGCCTCCGGTCTCTCTCTCTCTCTCTCTCTCTCTCTCCTCTCTCCTCCTCCTGCCTCCCCCTCTCTCTCTCAGCTCTCCTCCGCCTTCTGCCTCTCTCTCTCCGTCTCTCTCTTCTCCCCCTCCTGCCTCTCACTCTCTCTGCGCTCTCCTCTGTCTCCGTCGAGGATGCACGCTCATCCAGGCCCTGCCCCCGGGCATGTATGCAGGGCTGGCTCTAGGTTTTTTACCGCCCCAAGAAAAAAACTGTTTGCCCCCCCCCCCTGCTTTTTTTGTCCAGGGAGGGACTTGAGGACACGGGCACTGCGAATACCAGAGTTCCCCTTCCTTAGACAAAGGGAGAGGGAGAATCACCTGGGTCCCAGACAGGGGTGAGGTTGTCAGGACACAGCACAAGGGGGCTGGGTTCCTGGGCAGGTGTGTGTGGGGGGGGGAGGAGGGTACAGGGTCCAGAGAGTAGGAGGAGGGGGAATTGTTTAGAGAGCCAGACAGGAGATGGGGATCCAGGTGGGAGGTGGGGAGGAGGGGGAGGAGAGGAGATGGGGTCCCAGCAGGGTTGTAGTGGGCCAGGAGGCCAGAGGTCGAGCCGGGGAGGAGAAGAGAGGGGGGAGGTAGCGGGGGGGAGAGGGGGGTCGCAGGATAGTGGGCAGGGGCACACAGGCTGGGGGGGGGGACAGCCAGTCAAGAGGGGTTCACAGGCAGGGGAGTTGCAGGGGAGAGAACACAGGCGGGGGGGGAGAGAGGGGGAGTTGCGGGAAGGGCGCACGGGAGGGGGGGATTGCCAGCTGGAGGGGGGGCACATTCACGAAGGAGAAGAGGCCCCCGGGCTCAGCCTCATCAGCCGCAGCCGCCCCCCAGGAAGTACCTGGGACTGCCCACGCAAAGCTCCCAGTGCACCGGGGCCAGGCGCAGGCTCCGAACAGCCGGGCGTGGGGCTCCTAGCTCAGGGCGGCCTCCGTAGGGCTCCCCGCTCGGGGGATGGGGCCCCGCCATGGCTGAGCCCCAGCGCCCGCCAAGCCCCTGAACTCCGGTCCAGTGAGCTGGCTGCCAGGAGCAGCCACCATGGCCGTGGCCTGCCCCGCCGGGCTCAGCATCACCAGCCGCGGCCACCCTGCGCCGGGGCCAGGCGCCCCATCCTCCCAGCGCCCCGCCCCGCCCTGCCCTGCCAGCGCCCCGGGGTGAGGCACAGGCTCCGAGCAGCCGGGCACGGGGTTCCCAGCTCGGGGCGGCCTCCGTGGGCCTCTCTGTCACCCTGCTCCTCCTCCGGGCCAGAATGCCTCCCCTGGCAATGTGCCTCCCCAAGCACCTGCTCAGCCGGGCTGCCGCACAGGAGTAAGCAGCGCAAACGGCCTCTCTCTTCTCCTCCTACTGCCTCGCCCTCCCTCTCTCTCTCTCTCTCAGCTCTCGTCCGCCTCCTGCCTCTCTCTCTCTCTTTCTCTTCTCCCCGTCCCGCCTCTCACTCTGTGTTTCTCTTCTCCTCCTCCTGCTGCATCTCTCTCACTCTCTCTTGCTGTCCTCTGCCTCCTCTCCACCTCCTCCATTCTTCTCTCTGTGTCTGCTCCGCTTTCCTCCTTTTGAATCCAGCGCCCTTTCCTGACGTCAGACACGCACACTCATCCAGGCCCCACCCCCTGGCTGTTGCCTCCCGCCGTGGTGCTCGGCTGACTTCTGCGCCGCTCAGCCAGGCTGCCGCGTGGGAGCAAGCAGCCATTTGGGCCCTGCGCTCCCCATGCAGCACCCCCGTGCTGCATGGGGAGTGCGGACCCCAAACAGCTGCTTGCACCGCTTGCTTCCGTGCAGCGGCTCGGCTGAGTGGCGCAGAAGTCAGCCAAGCGCCACGGCGGGAGGCAACAGCGCCGCCCAGAGGGAACAGCCAGTGTTTCGGCGTTACAGAATCACAGACATTGGGCTACTATATATATGATGCTACAGCTCACCTTCTCTTTTTTGAAGTTTATTACTCTATATCTACAGTTTCTTTTTTATTACAGCTTATTTCCTTCATATTTCATTTTTGCTTTACTTTTCTCAGTTTACTAACATTTTTCTAATAATCTCCTAGATTACTAAGAGAGCCTTTGGTTATTTTTCCTCTTGTTTAGCTGCACCAATCTGCCTTTAACATTTCTTCTTTTCCCCAATACTGGTCTTTCCACTTCCTTGATACAGTCCCTTTTGGACCTGTCCTTACTTTTGTAGTATCTTTGCCTTTCCTGTTCCTTCTGAACTGGTGTTATTCCCATTCAGCTCTATTTCTTGCACCTCTTTGATGACGTACCTGGGCCACTGGTCCCTATTACTGGCTCCCCACTTAACGCGTCCCTTCTTTTCTGGCTGGTTGCTGCCTAACTAACTTTTTGCCTCTCTCCCAACAGTGGCCAAGATCTCTTTAGACTCCACTAGCTGTTCTCTCCACTGTCTGTTTGGCCTGCTGCAGCAGCACCCCAAGGAGAAAGCTGCCTTCTTCCTCCTCTCTGTCCCAAAAAACATCCCAGGCTAAAGCTCATCCTGCTTCAGCAGTCCCAGAATACATGGAGTTATCCTGACAAAGAACTGACAAAGTAGATGAATAAAACCAGGGAAGTTATTGCAGGCTAACATTGGATGTTGGTTGTATTTTTCTGTTATTACTACTGCATCTGTAGATAGATACAAATTAAAAGCCAAATTCTAATTTTAGTGGCTTGAGAATTCGGTCCAGTGTTTTTCTCACTATTACAATAAAAGCTTCTGAAAAATCAGAATTATTTTATCAATTTACAACTTGAATCTAAACAGCCTTTTCTTGTGCACTCCCTTTGTGAGGGGGCATTCTGAAAACCAGCAGAATGCCTGATGTTTTTAGGCTATTGTCAGCAACAGGAATATCAATTAATTTGCTCATTGCTAAAAATAGCTAAGCTACCCAATAGGCCATTATAGCAACATAACTAAATGAGTCAGAAGGAGGGGATGAGTGATCCCGAGAGTTGGGCATGACTCTGACTTCGTGTTACATTTTTTTTTTGAAACTGCTGAAATTGTGTCTTTTAAAAAAAAAACCCAGGAAGTCTAGCTATATCTTGGGTCTCTTATGTGGAAAGACAGGGGCAGAACTAACTGCTTAGAACATGCTTGTTTAAAGTTTTTGTTTGATTGACATGTTTATGTAATTGTCCTAGATACTAACATAAAAGGAATGAGTAGTTCTGTAGCACCTTAGAGACTAACAAAATTATAGACATAGTATCATGAGCTTTTGCCCACGAAAGCTCATGTTTATATATTTGTTAGTCTCTAAGGGTATGTCTACACTAGCTCGTTAGTTCGAGCTAGGTAGGCAAATGAGGGCAACAGGAGTTGCAAATGAAGCCCGGGATTTAAATATCCCGGGCTTCATTTGCATGTTCCCGGGCGCCGTCATTTTTAAATCCCCCTTAGTCCGAACTAACTGCCCGCAGCTAGACGCGGCAGTTAAACGTTAATTCGAAGTAAGGAGTTAGTTCGAATTAACTGTTACTCCTCATTCCACGAGGAGTAACAGTTAATTCGAACTAAGGAGTTAGTTCGAATTAACGTTTAACTGCCGCGTCTAGCCGCAGGCAGTTAGTTCGGACTAAGGGGGATTTAAAAATGGCGGCGCCTGGGAACATGCAAATGAAGCCCGGGATATTTAAATCCCGGGCTTCATTTGCAACTCCGGTTGCCCTCATTTGCCTACCTAGCTCGAACTAACGAGCTAGTGTAGACATACCCTAAGGTGCTACTGGACTACTTGTTGTTTTTAAAGTTACCAACTAACATGGCTACCCTTCAGATTTTTTAGCATAAAAGGGGTAGCCATGTTAGTCTGTAGCCACAAAAACAATGAAGAGTCCTGTGGCACCTTAAAGACTAAGGGATTTATTTAGGCATAAGATTTTGTGAGCAAAAACCCACTTCATCAGTGCATGGAGTGGAAATTACAGACACAGACATAAATATACCAGCACATGAAAAGAAGGGTGTTAGTTTATCAAGTGGAAGACCAGTGCTAATGAGGCTGATTCAGTCAGAGTGGATGTGATCCACTCCAAGGGTACATCTAGACTACAAGCCTCTTTCAAAAGAGATTCTCTAGGCAGCCACAAGACTTTCGAAAAAGAGATCTGCTTTTTTGAAAGAGAGCACCCAGGCAATCTGGATGCTCTCTTTCAAAAAAGTCCTGTTTGCATTCAAGAATGCCTTTTTTTCAAAAGAACTCGTAAAAGAAGGTTTACTGCTGTCGAAAAAACCGCCGTGTTCTTTTGATTTAATTTAGAAAGAACGCAATGGCAGTCTAGATGCAGGTGAAGTTTTTTTTCAAAAAAAGGCCACTTTTTTCGAAAAAACTCTGTAGTCTAGACATAGCCCAACAGTTGGGGTGTGTCTAGACTACATGGCTCCGTTGACAGAGCCATGTAAAGTAGTTTACCCGACATAGTCAATGAAGCGGGGATTTAAATAATCCCCGCTTCATTAAAATAAAAATGGCTGCCGCACTGTGCCAACAATCAGCTGATCCGGCACAGCGCGGCAGTCTAGATGCGGATCGGTCGACAAGGGAAGCCTTTGTCGACCGCTCCTGTAAACCTCGTTTCACAAGGCATAAGGGAGCGGTCGACAAAGGCTTCCTTTGTCAACTGATCCGCGTCTAGACTGCCACACTGTGCCGGATCAGCTGATTGTCGGCACAGCACGGCGGCCATTTTTATTTTAATGAAGCGGGGATTATTTAAATCCCCGCTTCATTGTCTATGTCAGGTAAACTACTTTACATGGCTCCGTCGATGGAGTCATGTAGTCTAGACACACCCTTGATGAGGAGATGTAAGTGCCAAGAGAGGGAAGATTGCTTTTCCAGCCATTCCCAGTGCCTATTCAAACCCAGATTAATAGTGTCAAGTTTGCAAATGAATAGAAGCTCTGCAGTTTTTCTTTGAAGTCTGTTTTTGAAGTGTTTTTGTTAAAGGATGGCCACTTTTAAATCACTCACTGAGTGTCCAGGGAAATTGAAGTGTTCTCCTACTGGTTTTTGTGTCACCAATCTTGATGTCTGCTTTATGTCCATTTATTCTTTTGTGTGCCCCATTCCTGCCAGCTGCCACCACCTCACTGGTCTTAGTGTGCTGTAGAGTGAGCATGCTGCCAAATGGCAGCACACACTGCACAGCAAGGTTGTGGTAGCCAGTGGGAATGAGGCATGCTACCTCTGCTGCACAACTCCACAAGCAGGAGGAGGAGGCTGGAGACTGATCACAGACGGGGGCGTGCAATGAGCACCACAAGGATGAGGCGGTGGCGGTGGCACTGACACAGGTTCAGGGGGAAGCATCGCATCCAGGTTGAGTTTGAAAACAATGTGACACTCTCAGGTTGCATTCAGATTGGCTGTGCCAGCATCAGGCTCAGATCTGGGTTTGGCTTTAAAATGATGCCCAAGCAGACTTCTAACACTATCTATAAACCAGGGGTGGGCAATAAGTGGCCTGCAGTTCACCAAAATTAGCCCCTGGCAGGCTGCCAGACTCTTTATTTACCTGAGTGTCTGCAGTGTCCTGTCGTTGGCCATGGATCACCTTTCCTGATCAATGGGAGCTACTGTAAGCAGCACGGACCAAGACACCGCTTCCTCCAGCTCCCATTGGTATGGACTTTGTTTGAAGTCCTAATGTATGCAATAAGGTACTTATCTCTAGTATTATTGCTATGGACCAGTGTGTGTCTCATTTATAATAGAAGTATTTTACCTGGTATTGAGGGCAAGGTGTTATGAACTACTGAATAGCAGACTCTTTTTGTCTGTATATAGAAATTACAGACAAAGAAGTGGTAGTCTACAGCACTGGCTCCATGATAAAACACAATAAGCCCCGGTCCTTCCGGTATTTTTCCTATACCATGAACTTCATAACCTGTTTAGAATACAGAATACAATAGTTTCAATATTAGCTTTTACAAGTCATGCTGTGATTTACATGAAGTGCCTCTACAGTTGTGGAAACTCCTTACTATATATGGGGAAGGTGTTCTAGGAGTCAATTTTAGCACATCCTATGTGAGTCAAAAAGTGATAGCATACCAATTAACTGGTGGTTCTGACAGTCAAACATTTCACTTCATAGTCAAACTGCAGAGAGAAAATACCAGCATTATTTTCTGGTGTCTTGTATCACTGCCATATCAGCACACAGAGGCCTAAAGTATTGGTTCAGTTTGAAGTCAGTGTTATTTATTATTTTTGTAATTGTGACTATGATTTAAAAGAAGTCTGGAATGGATGGTACGTGTATGTGGGGGGGAGAGAGAAATTCTTGCTTGCAATATGATTTAACAAATGTACCATATAGCAGCTTCTAACTTGAGGGTTTTTTGTTTGTCACACTTGGGTATTAACAACCAATCAATCAATCTATAGAAGTTTGAGCAACAGGTCAGTGGAAAGAGCCTTCTGCTAGTTTTCCATACTTTAAAAGTCCAAAAACGAAAAATATTTTCAAGCTAGGGAATAGTGATGGAGAGACACACAGATGGGATTAAAAACGTCTGAAGTGAGGAGGGAGGAAATTATTTAGAATTTAGAGATGAAATCAATGAGTGAAAGGAATTTCAAAACCCAATATAAAACCATAAAGCCACTGCTCACTGGCGTTGCATATTAAAGACTGAAGCAGTAATAAAACAACAGATAAATCACCACATAATTAGAATGAACTATAGAGTCAAAAATACAAAGCAAGATCTAGGTAATTGAAAAATGCCATTTTTGGTGAACTAACTTAAAAGTTTAAAAGCTTCAGAGGGGTAGCCGAGTTAGTCTGTAACAGGAAAAACTTAAAAAACAACAAATAGACTGGTATCATGAACTTTGTGGGTACAACCCACTGACATAACAATACCTCATCTCAAACATTGCCTCTGCTAGCTCAGAGGCAGCGGGGCTGACAGCCACTCTGGGCCCCAGGGCAAGGTGTGGCAAGGGTGGCGCTGCATCCCTGGAAAGGGCAGGGCTGAAGGCGAAAGGGGTGGGACCCAGGGCAGTCAACCCCTAGCTCCTCTCAGATCGCAGCAGATCCCTCCACAGCCTCAGAGTCATGTGAAGTGGTGATCCGGCTGCTGCTGCTGCTATTGCAGTAGCGGCGAGCTCTGGACCCCTCTGAATCTCCAGGCCCCAGGGTAATTGTCTCCTTTGCCCCCTCCCCCAACCACACAGTTAAAAGTTGGCTTGTGTCTTGAAGCACGAGAGTTTACATCCTTCATATACTTTTAGCCTTATATAATTGTAGGTGTTCTTATCCAGGGGAAAATGTCTAATCCTTTTTGCCTCCATAAGACACCATTGCCATTAGTTCCCCAGTTTTATGATGCATTATGTAAAATAATTTATTCACTTTAAATGTGTTCATTTAAGTGCCTTCCTTCTTGTATGTTGATGAAAATGTAACTAGAAGCACATGATTTGGTTTTCACCAAGAAGGTTGTTGGTGATTGACTGCCCACAACAGTGAACACTGGAGACAAGGAGGTAGGTTTAGAAGTTAAAATAAGAGTGGAACAAGTTAAACATTACTTAGAAGTTAAATGTCTTCAAGACACCAGGGCATGATGAAATGCATCCTAGAATACTCAAGGAGCTGATTGAGGAGGTATCTGAGCCTTTAGCTATCATCTTTAAAAAGACATAGAAGACAGGAGAGATTCCAGAAGATTGGAAAAGGGCAAATATAGTGCCCATCTATAAAAAGGGAAATAAGAACAACCCAGGAAACTATAGATCAGTCAACTTAACTTCTGTGCCAGGAAAGATAATGGAGCAAATAATTAAGGAATTCATCTGCAAATATCTGGAAGATAATAAGGTGATAAGTAACAGTCAGTATGGATTTGTGATAGCGATGTTAGATATCGGCTATTTTAGTAATCATGTAGCAGCAACAATTTTTAGCAGTTACATGGTTACTAAAATGTTCCCTCGGGGTAGGGTCAGCAGCCACTGTGCTCCCGACTCCCAGCCCTAGTCTTGGGAGCTCCCTTCCACGCTGCACTGCTGCCTCTGTATCAGGTTTAAAAAAATCAGCTCCCCACACAGACAGGCTCCTGCCTGCCGCCCCATGTTGCTGCCTCTCATACATGAGCATTGTAATTCAATTTCTGCATTGTCTATGCAAAATTCTTCATTCTGGTCTTACATGGCCTAATGTTTAAGTGATTGTGACAATGACTCAGGTAGGGGGCCCGAGAATGGTATTGGTGTACTCAACATCTTATATAACTAGAATAAGGAAGCAGGAAGAAGGGTTAGATCTCATATACATTATATTAACTAATAGCATATATATTCAAACTAAATTGTTTCGCACATGAGGAGATCAGTAGCAAGGATTGCACAAACATTGCCTAAGAAGGAAGGAAGAAATCAAATACTAAATCAACTATATATTCAGAGATGCATATAAAGGAAGAAAAAAAAAAGAATGCACATAGGGCTTTTAGTTGAGGATTTTTTTCTATCTCAAAATTTAAAAATCTGCTAAGAAAAAGCATTTAGTTTTGTACACTAATTTTGTTTGTTTTGATGTGGGTCTGTGCTTCCTTCTTGACTCTCTGAATGATGCATGTGGAGAGAATATTTTGCTGAGATCGAAGAAGTTATTTAAAGCTTTGTCTAGAGATGTTCCAAACAGTAAGGTGCCATCAAAGGGTGTTTGAAAGAGATTGCTCCTGGTTATAGGATTTTTATGTTGTACTGTCCACCACGTGTTTTTAGATTCTAGAATTTTTGCATAGGAGTCAGTGAGTCAGGAAGCTGAGAATAGCACAGGCTAAGCTGTATAACAATGCTTGGAGTTATCTTTGACTGGTTTCAGTTATTTTTCTGGGATGGGGATTTCTAGTTGTGACTTATTCTGGGGCTGCATAAGGAAGGAGATAGAGGGTAGTTTGCTATATGTAAAAGGCAGCTCTTAGAACAAGAGAGGAGAATCCAAAAATGTCATCTGAGAACACACTTTCAGTTTTTCAGCCCATGACTCAGGAACTCCAATAGACTTCCTGCTTCATCAGCTGAGATGTAGGAAAGAAAAATTGGCCTGTGAAACTGCAAAAAAGGTTTAAGTGTCAAGTCCTATTGCTCTTGGTATCACTTTAGTAAAACTCAGTTGCTGGACCTTTGATTTAGGTAACCTAAGTCTTCTGGGTTATTTAAACCGAAAAAGAAAATTATGGTCTCCCTCCTGCTCCAGGGCACTAGCCTGACTGGGCCCAGGGACTTTGTTTGCTGACTCTAGTTTGGAGAGCTCTGAGCTAGGGCCTTGTGTGGTCCCCCTTTTAAATATTTTTAAAAGACTATTTCTTCCCTGATCTTCCTGAAGAAGATACATGTGTTTCATTAATTTGTTTTGGCTTCCCCTTTCTACACAGTAGCTTAGAATAGATCTAATTTGTTCTGTGTCCTGTTCCAACTGGCTGCACATAATGAATTTCACAATGCCCTACCCAGAGTCTCTCTTTCCAATACCACATCATGTAGGCGATTCACTTCAAGTGCGCCAGAGAGGGAGGGCACCTGGAAGTAACTCTAACAGAAGCTTATTTCATTGCTCCTCAATGCAACCTCAAGATCTCCCTGATGTTAATAGCAACCCTCTGGACTCCTCTGACAGCCCTACTATCTGGCTGCTCAAACTCTGCAGCCAAGAGTGCTCCACCCCGAGCAAACAATTCCCCCTTAGATTCACACAAATTATTTAAAGTGCAACATGCAGCTATAACCATGGGAATCTTGTCCTCAGTGAGGTCTAGCCTGCCATAGAGACACCTCCACTTTGCCAAGAGGTGCTTTCAACCACCATGTGGCACCTGTTCAACCTGTTGTTAAAATGCTCCTTACTGCTGTCCAGGTGCCCCATATATGGTTTCATGAACCAGGGCTGCAAGAGGTAAACCGGGTCTCCCAGGGTCACTGTGAGCATTTCCATATACCCCACTGTAATCTTGTGGTCTGGAAAGAAAGTCCCTGCCCGCAGCTTTCTGTATAGACCATTGTTCCTAAAGATGTGTGTGTGTCCTGTACCTTTCCAAAGCATCCTGTACTGATGTCTGTGAAATGCCCACAGTGATCCACATGTGCCTACAGCACCACTGAGAAGTACCTCTTCCTGTTGATATACTGAGTGGCAAGTTGGACCAGTGCTAAAAATCAGAATATGAGTGCAATCTATTGTCCTCCCCCCGCTGGGAAATCCCATATCTGCAAAGCCAGCTACTTTATCGAGCACATTGCCCAGAATCACAGCCCTCCTCAGCAGAATGCAATGTATTGCCCTGCACACTCGCAGCAGTACAGCCCCAACAGTAGACTTCCCCACGCCAAACTGATTTGCAACAGACCGGTAGCAATCAGGTGTCGCCAGCTTCGACGCAGCAGTTGCCACGCACTTCTCAACCAAGAGGGCAGCTCTCACTCGGATGTCCTCGCGTCGTGGGTCAGGGGCCAGCTCAGCACACAGTGCCAGGACAGTTGCTTTTTTGCAGCCTAAACTTCTGCACCCACTGCTTTTCATCCCACACCTGCATGACGATGCAATCCCACCAATCAGTGCTGGTTTCCTTGTTCCAAAAGCTCTGCTCTACCCTATACGGCGGCTTTGTGAATGCCAAATGCAATGACAGGTTGCAGCTATCCCATATCATACACACTGTCAGGCTCCTCCAGGTCATCTTCCTCTGTCAGCAACTTCAAGATTATGTCTGCTGCCATGTGTGATGTCCTTACGACAGCTTCACCTGCCGCCCATGGCAAAGGGGCTGAACTGGAGGGTGGGGGGACTGAACTAGCAGAGGCTGCGGGGAGTTGTGGAGGCAGAATGGTGAGGACTTGGTAGGAATGGGGCAGAAATGGAGTGAGATGGGAGCTGGAATGGTGGAGGGTGAGGGCAGAAGCGATGCAGATTGGGGGAAGGACTGATTTGGAGATTACAGACTGAATGGCAAGGGCGGTAAATACCTTAAACTGAGGCGAGAAGAGGGCCAGTTCATTTGGAGACAATATGGTGGTATGCCTCTAAATAATTAAAGCTATCAAGATGTCTTGCAGCAGAGCATTGGCCTCGAGCGGAAAACCTCCATCATTCCCATTACCTTTTATGGTTCAAATTGCCTAGGAAATATCAACCAATTCTCAATCCTATTAGTGAACTGCATCTGAGAGTAACTATAGTTCAGCCACAAATGTTCATGATACCAGTTTTTAATAATAAAATGATAGCAACTGACTGTAAATAATTCAAAGTGATTGTTAATAGCATTTTAAAGACAGCTTTCAAAAGCAGTCTTTTGCTTCAGTCTGAAAACTGAAACTTAATCCCAACTGAATTTTCCTCCTCCTTTCCTTGCTGAGCTACTGGAATATTTTTTTACTACCATATAACGTTTGCGTTGAAAAAAGGAAACACAAAGAAAGTGCATGGAATGCAATTTTTAAACAGATAAAAAAGGTAGGTCAAACTTTGGTCCTACCAGTCTTCAAAAATGTTCATAAAGTCATCTGTTGCAATAATACATATTTAGTGTTTAAATGGAGGAAAATAAATCTCTTACCGTGCCATAGCTTTCCATACATACTAATTATGTGTGACATCATTAGCCTTCCATTATCCCATAATTTACTGGAAAAATCATCCTCTAGGCCATTCTTTCTCTTGTAAATGTGAAGGCAAAGATTACAAAAAAGGCAAACGACAAACCAAAATAAAAGAGGTGAAAAAAGTATGGTGACTATCACCCCCAAGAAAGTGCCCATATAATCTGGATAGTGGTAATCCAGACCAATCCAGTCTTTTAATATGTAAATCAGCCATGTTGAGTTGGTCACAGATTCCGACCCTGAAGTATGGAATTCACTTTTATTGGTCATCTTCTGTTTCAAGAAGAGTTAGGAAACTGAGTCAAGTTCTCTTCGTAGTCAAAGCAGCTTCTTAATTTTGCCCCTAGAAAGATAGAACACACTGTGTCATTTATTCCTACTACTACAAAGACGTTTCACACATGCCTTCTCTGTATGCAATTAATTATATTGCATCAGTGCCCTTTTGCTGTGTTGCTCCTAAGCAGCTGTTGCTGCTATGAGGCGAGGTGACAATTCATAGTAGGGAAAGTCCTCCCAGGGCAACGTTGCACTTACAAGGTGTTGCTACAAACAAGCAGCTACTGTACCCTATTGTTCTCATGTGAAATAGGGATGACATATGGTTATGGATGCAAACACAACTGTTTTTAAATGCACTGCAGTAGTGCTAAAAAGAACATCAACAGAAGAGGAGACTGACAGCAACAGAGGAATCCCTGACCAGTGATGGACTGAAGTGTCATGTAAGACCTGTGCAAAGGGATAAAGAGCAACACTGATGGAGATTATTCAGAGAGTGAAAACTGAAATTGATAGATCAGAGAAGAAAGGATTTATTCAGAACCAAATTTAATGAGTGGTCATCTTGGTGAGTGAAGAAGCTTTCTAGGGCTGAAGATCAACTGCAGAGGGAAGGATGAGGAAAAGAGGCTGAAGCAACTAATGAGTCAGAAGAGACATCAGCATGGGAGATAAAACCAAAGAATGTGAAAGAGCAGGATTGTGAGTAAAGGCAAACTAGGAATCATAGAGGAACATGGAATGGTCAAGGTAACAAAATAAGGAAGGAACTTGCTCCTTCCTGGATGATCATCTCCCCTCTTGCTTTGTTCCCTTCTACCAGAAGCCATTATGAAACCATAATTATAGTGCCTGGCCCTGCTGTAATGAAATAAATAATAAATAATGGTCAGTACAGCCATCTTTGAGTCTTGCTTCACATACTAACTTATAGGAATGTGTCTTTGTTGTAAATATTTTATATAATATTTCTTAACCTCACAAGTATTGTGAGGACTGATTAGCAAATTTTTGCAAAGGACTTTGATATAATGTTCCATTTAAAAATCATGTTCTTATAATAGTAATTATAAGACTAACAAGAGAATAATTTGCCAACTACTTTGCCCTCCTTCTTCTGTGTTAGCAAAATTTAATACATTGATAACAAACAAGAATAGGACAGATAACAAGGTGGCATAGAGTTCATCCACGAGAACACATCTACAATTGTGGAGACAGATTAAAAGTGGCACTGGTAGCAGCAAGGTTGCCTGATACTTCCCCTGATAAGACCCTGTGTTAGCTATTTATAGTTTTGCCAAACTTTAATTTTATGATTTGAAATTTTCCATGCCAGAAGATACGGAACTGGGAAAGGGGTATATTGGAGAGGACAGGACAGAAAGAATCACGCCTAGGAGAATGGGAAGAAGAATCCATGTCCACTGGAGTGGAATCCATGTTTTCTGAGTCCCACGATTCCTCTGCTGTCAGCAAATAGCTGTGAAACCTATTGGCACGTGTCCCATTGTGCTCTGGTGCTGATCCAAATCGCAGAAGCTGGTTGTCATCTTCTGTCAGTTACTTCATTAGCTCAAAATGGCAGAGGTCTGCATGGTGGATTTAAGGGTCTACATTTGTAGCTAGTGGAGTGAGTTCCAAATCCCAAGAGCTCTCATTGAGAGAGCATGCTAAATAAAGTAGTATAGCCATAGCAGGGGCGTGGAGAGGTGAACAGGGCAGGACATTCATGGGAAAGCCTTGTTCTGTAGGTAAGTGACTGGGGCATCCCAGGGGAAGAAAAGCTGCACTTTGAGTGGAGGAATGACTGGGGAACAAAAGGGAGGGACTGCCACACTCCAGGGGTGGGGGATAATGACAGAAGCAGGACAGGGGAGGGAGGGTTATCTCGAGCCCCACAACCTGGGCTATGGGTGGCACAGGGAAGAGTCATGTGCCTCCTGGGGGAGCGGTCATGTGGCCAGTGCCCCCATCAGTCGCCTGTGCAACTACGGTACCACTGATCCTACCTGACCTCCTGGATTCCCCTTACACTGTACTGCTGTGACCAGTCTGCCAATGCCTCTTTCAAGCTTCAGACTGCACTTTACCAGCACACATACAGGACACAAACAGCACCCACCACCTGCAGCTTCACACAGATGCTTAGATCAGCTCTGCGAACAAGGCTCAGCTAAGGAACTGCCAAGTATGCACACATCTTTCAGGGGGAGGGACATAAATGCACACACTCTTCCGGGGGGGGGAGTAAACCCCAAATGATACTGTCTTGGGGTGAACTGTACAATGTAAGCTCATGAAATTTGCCCCCCCCTCAATTTGGAGAAGACTATACACAGCTTTCTGCCCCATGTTATGACTTCTACACACACTGGTTTAAAACAAAACAAGTTTATTGATGACAAAAGGTAAGATTTTGAGTGATTTTAAGGGATAACAAACAGATCAAAGCAGATTACCTAGCAAATAAAACAAAACCACAATCTAAGCTTAATATACTAAAGAAATTAGAGATGAGTAGCAAATTCTCACCATAAATTTAGGCAGTTTGCGGAGATTTTTGTGGGAAAGATACACTTGCTTGCCACATAAAATCCTGGGTGTTCCTTTCACAGGCTAGAAATTCCTCAAGCATGGGTTCAGTTCTTCTCTGTGCAGTCTAGTCCTTGTTCTTCAGATGTTTATACCAGTCATCTTGGGCGGGGAGTCAGTGAAGAACAAACCATCATGATGTCATTTCCCTGCCTTAAATTGCTTTTGCATATGGCAGGAACCCATTGTCTTCCAGTTCAGATGCCTTTCAGTGGAAAAACACCGCTATTCCATAATAGAGTCCAGTACCAGGTGACTTGGGCGCATGTGCCTGTAAGGCCATTGCAGTCATGACTGAGAAGCTGTCCATAAGGACCTCAGGAAAGCTCCCCCATTGGGAAATTAGCATCTTTTAAGACCTTTAGTTCTCCTTAATGGCCCTTCACACTCAGCCATCCAGACAGACTGCATTCTATCTAGTGGGCGTTCCCCAGGTATGAACACATTTCTAATAGAAGCATAGACCATATTCCTAATGTCAGATAAAAGAATGATTCATGCACACAAATAGGATAATCATATTCAGGAAACCCTAACCTTTTCAATTATCTCACATGACTTATATAAAATGCATCACAATTACATCATTCTCATAACATCTCTATGAAGACTATGGGAGTGTAGTGTCGCAAGCGTATCTGCGCAATCTGGGAATCAGATCTCTAGCTCCAAGGGTAGATGTAACCTGTAGGTTTCAACCTGCTGATGACTCATGCAGGTGTCAATATGAGACCACATGATGCAATATCGGAATTTTTTCAGTTTTTGTTTTTTAACACCAAGAAAATCACAAACATGCATATGCCTCTGAATACACATAAATTAAAAGAACATTAATAAAGCTATAAAGTCATGCACTCAAAAGTATGGAAATTCCAGAATTAAGATCGCTTTTGCAACCTTAATTCAGCCCATTTGTGCATATTCCTTATGGTGCAGTCGTTAGTTACATGATCACATACTCTTTTTTTCCCTACAAGTCCGTTGCCTCATTCAGTGCCTAGTATAGACCTGTTCTGGGATGAATTCAGGTATCCCAAATTGACAACCCAAAATTAGTGAAATGTTTCACCTTAATCTCTCAGGGCTCAGTTCCCCATCTTTAGAATGGGGATAATACTGTGCTGTCACAGAGATTTTGTGAAAATTAACATTTGTGAAGCACTCATTTACTGTAGTGTTAAACCCATGAAGAAAGTAATCATTCTATCTTCAGAGTCGTGTTTGAACAGTGTGCTGTAAATAAAGTATGGGGCCATATACTGAACAATGAAAATAAAACAAAATAATGAGCAGCTGCTCATTAAATGGGAATCAACCATCCTCTGCACTAAACAAGATAAGGGTCTTAAGAAAAAACAGTATGTGATCACGTATTTAAAGACTGTATTAAAATGCATAGACACAAGGGGGCCAAACTAAGTTTTCACAAAGAACCTTAATTCTAGCATTTCCTAACTTTTGCCAGCTTGACTTTGCATCTTCAATAATGTTCTTTTAAGTTAACATTAAACACTTTTCTCTCTTTTTCAAAAAAGTTTTACAGTTGAATGCACTGCAAAACTTTAGAAAATTTAAAAAGGGAAAAGAGAGAAAAAGAAGAGACTCAAGAATTCAAAGGATTGTGTTACACAAGTCTCTAGTTTATGTTTAATATTTTGTTCTGAGTAGTTCCATTGACTTCAGACTCTGTGTGCTATTGTGGTAAAACCATTAAAATAATAGAGTAAATGCAAGATTAATTAAGACATTTGGTATTTTGGGTCAATTATCTTTTAATAGTCTCATCAGATGAAATATTTCCAAAATTAAGACTAGATGAAAGCTAAGAGTCAACGCTCAGACACTTCTACAAATGCTGAGACTAATGATGAAAAGACAAATAAGCCAAATAAACCACCACCAACGGATATAAAACTGCAACTGCCACAACTTTTAATTTGGAATCCTGCCTTTATGCCTAACAAATATCCTTAAATGGACAGTATCAAAATTAAAACAATTTTTAAATGAGTTGAAATAATTTCAGCTCTTACATGTGCACCATACCAGGATTTACAAGTTTACGATCACAGCTTACCATTATATTTCTCTCTCTCACCTCTTGCTCAGTATAAAACAAGGAAACCTGAGTAACTGATGAAACTCTACACACCGAGTCCAATCTCAGAAAGGAACATAGGAACTGCCCCCTGTTGCATCTGGTCCAGTGTTTTGTTTCCCAACTCTAACCAACTACAATATGCTTCAAGGAAGTGCAAGAAACTCTGATTTGGGCATTTATGGAATAACCTGCTCCTATTCTATTCTGTTCATACTCTACAAAAAACACCCATCATTCTGGTAACCTCATACCCAACAACTGGAAGTTAATCAATAGGCCTGAAGAATAAGAGTTGATCACTTAAATTTTTCTTAAGTATAGCCTGAATTTACTATAGATGTTTTCTGAACCCATATGCCTGGATAACATTTTAAAAACTGCTAAACTGTTGGCCTCAGGTATATAGCATGGTAGAGAGTTTCCACACACTAATTATGCATGAGGATAAAGATTCTTTTGTCCATGTTAAACGTGAATCTTTTAATTTCCATGAAAAATCCCATTGCTCGCTATGAAAGGATAGAGTTGAGCAATCACCACATGGTGCCAGCCTCGTCCCAAGGGCTAAGACTCCCCCTCACACTCCTGCACAGCACGCACCCCCCGCCTGCCTCCCAGTCCCATCCCTGTACTCACCTGGCTCTGGCTCGGCTCCTTCGTGGGCCACTGCCAAGTAGGCTGGGTGGGTCTGGGCCAGGTTAGCAGGGCAGGGGGAGGTGGCACCTGGGCAGAAGGGCTAATGTGGAAATTGTCCTGAGGCACAAGCAGGAGCCCGCCCCCATCCTGGCCCAGCCCTGAAGCCTTGGGAGTGAGCAATGCATCTCCCCTCCCCACAGCATGAACTGAGAAAGGAAGTGAATTGAGAAAGGGGCCGGAGCTGCCTGGAGCCCCCAGTCCTCTACCCCTCCCATGAACTGGGAAAGGGCCTCAGCTGCTTACACCGCCAGTGCCCCGTTACACCCATTGATCTCCTCCATGAACTGGGAAAGAGGCCTTGAGCTCTCTTACACCCACTATCCTCCCTCCCACACTCCTGTACCTGGAAAGAGACCACGCTCCATTCCTCATATCCCCTTTGCTACCTACCCTGTGCATCAGCCCTGAAAATGGCTTTCCCCAGCACAGGAGTCTACATAACTCTATCATGCTTGTCACTCTTTAGAAGATTTAGGCATCATGTGATTGACTTGAAAATAATGGGAGTTTAAACACTAAGGGTCTTGGGGGCTTTTTATTTACCTCTTGGTGTTTGAAATTTCAGGGTATGCCTGGGTCAGATTTTTAAGTTTTTCTCTGCAATCCTATGGGTCAGAGACTCTTTTTTGTTACAAAACCTAGTACTGGGAGGCCCTAAGTCTTTGATAGTAGCAGAAGGCATACAAATGGGAAAAATAGCTAAATCCCCTAAACTTTCCTTCTCTCCCCTCCAAGACTGGAGAAAGGGACCTCAGCCCCTTACAACTACAACACACATCACCACCAGCAGCCTCTGAACCAGGAAAGATGGCTCAGCCTGTTGGCACTTTGGCCAGAGGTCTATAAAAAATTAAAGCTATTCTCAGGGACTGTTTTCATATAAGCCTACACTTTCCAGCATCACATATAGTCATAGCAAGAAACTAAAAGACAACATATCTTGCTCGTATTAAGCATACATTGCTAATAGAATGGAAATGTGTGACCTATTTTCATAATCTATTAGAATCTTAATAACTGATTATGACACTAACTAGATGGCCCATTATAAAACCAGTCTTCCTTACATTTAACACATCACTGACATCTAATGTAATTATGGAACACTTCCAGCCCCCTCAGCCTCATTAGCACCTGCATTACTATTGACAGATACAGTTTTTTCTTTCCTCTCCTTTCTTTTTCCGTTATAATTCTCATAGTCCCCCTTTTTTCCCCCTCTCAAGCTCATCTGAAGAAATGGGTTTTGCCCTCAAAAGCTCATGATACTTATATATTTTTAAAAGCTTCAGAGGGGTTGCCGAGTTAGTCTGTAAGTGGGAAAACTTAAAAAACAACTAATAGTCTAACAGCACCTTAAAGTCTAACAAAACATGTAGATGGTATCATGAGCTTTCATGGGCACAACCCACTTCTTCAGATGAATGGAGTATTAAAAGTCCAAATCCAAGAATAAATAGCAGAAGTGGGGGAAGGAAGGGGGAAAAATAGTGAATTAGAGTTACAAGAAGCTGATAAGAACAATTTCCACCTTCTAGTTGATTAGGTCATTAGGATGTGGAAGGTAGTGTGCTAGCCAGCCAATGTCTTTATTCATACCTCTGTGATAGGAATCAAACTTGTAAATGAAGTTAAGTTCCAACCCTTCCCTGTGTATTTGGCCTGAGGAATTGGCCTGAAACAACACAAGGACTTTGAGATCCATTAATGAGTGCCCGGGCAGGTTAAAGTGTTCTCCAACAGGTTTCCTCAGCTCTCTCCCTTTAGCACCCTTACTCTACTTATGCTACATTGATGACATCTTCATCATACGGACCCACGGGAAAGACACCCTTGAAGAATTTCACAGGGATTTCAACAACTTACACCCCACCATCAATCTCAGCCTGGATCAGTCCACACAAGAGATCCACTTCCTTGACACAATAGTACAATTACATGACGGACACATTTCCACCACCTTATACCAGAAACCTACCGACCCCTACACTTACCTTCATGCCTCTACCTTCCATCCAAGACACATTTCTCAATCTATTGTTTACAGCCAAGCCCTAAAATACAACCGGATTTGCTTCAATCCCACAGACAGAGACAAACACCTACAGGATCTACATAGAGCATTCTTAAAACAAATACCCACCTGGAGAAATGAAAAAACAGATCAACAGAGCCAGAAGAGTACCCAGACATGAACAATTTCAAGATAGGCAAAGAAGAGAAAACAACCGAATTCCACTTGTCATCACCTATAGCCCACAACTTAAACCCCTCAAATGTATTATCAACAATCTACACCCTATCCTGGAAAATGACCCCTCACTCTCACAGGCCTGGGGGGAAAGGTCAATCCTTGCCTACGGAAAACCCCCTAAACCTCAAACAAATTCTTTCCAGTAACCATGCAGCACCTCCATCATAATCATCCAGGATCCCACTCCTACAATCAGCCCCAGTGCCAACTCTGTCCACACATCTACACAAGCAATTTCATCACTGGACCCAACCATATCAGCTACTACATCAGGGGCTCATTTAATTGCACATCCACTAATGTGATCTATGCCATAAAATACCAGCGATGCCCCTCTGCCATGTACATTGGCCAAACTGGACAGTCTCTCCGGGAAAGAATTAATGGACGAATCAGATATCCGAAAATGCAACACACAAAAACCTGTTGGAGGACACTTTAATCTGCCCAGGCACTCATTAATGGATTTCAAGTCACCATGTTGTTTCAGGCCAATTCCACAAGCCAATTCCACAGCGAATTACTTCAGTTACAAGTTTGAATCCTATCACAGAGGTATGAATAAAGACATTGGCTGGCTAGCACACTACCTTCCACATCCTAATGACTTAACCAATTAAACAATGGGTACTTAGAGAAGGTGCAAATTGTTCTTATCAGCTTCTTGTAACTTGAACACTCTAATTTACTACTTTTCCCCTTCCTCTCCCCTTCCCCCATTTATTCTTGGATCTGGACTTTTAATACTCCATTCATCTGAAGAAGTGGGTTGTGCCCATGAAAGCTCATGATACCATCTACATGTTTTGTTAGTCTTTAAGGTGCTGCTAGACTATTCGTTGTTTTTTAAGTTTTTCCATATATTTTTTGTTAGGCTCTAAGGTGCCACAGGACTACTCATTGTTTTTAAAGTTACAGACTAACATGGCTACCCCTCTGAGACTAGTTATGAAGTGGTAATGTAAGCCGTATTAATGGAACGTCAACAGATGAATGTTGTATTACAGAATGGATGATGAATAAGATGTTCCCTCTGTAAAGGATAAAATGAAATTAGAGGTTAAAAAGTGTTACACAGCTAATTACATAACCTAGCATAGTCTTGTTAATTAAGCTAAAATATACGTATCTTTTGTATATAAAGTTAGAAACTTGGAATCAATGCTATCTGTGCTGCAAAGGTAACGTGATGGTGATTGCATGATATTAGGTATGCAACTAATCACAAAGAATAAAATGAGATTTTTAAAAGTGATCTATAAAAGCCTTGTAATACATGAGGGTCAGGGTGGGCTGCAGACTAGCCTCCAAACTGGATGGCGATTACCACCTTTCTATACATGCTGTATTTGTTATACTGTAGAACCTCAAAGTTACAAACACCAGAATTATGAACTGACTGGTTGACCTCACACCTCATTTGTAACGAGAAGTACACAATCAGACAGCATCAGAAACAAAAAAAAGTTGGGCTCTGAAGCAATTTAATTGTGATTAATTGCACCTTTAATAGTAGAAAATATTTTTTTAATGTTTTCTACATCTTCAAATTCAGGAAGTCCCCAGTTTACAAATGGGTTGTGATCCAAAAGTTTGTTTGTTAAGTCAGTTGTTTGGAACTCATTTTCCCATAGAAACTATGTTATAAATGGTAGTCAGGTTCCCAGGCTACCCCACAAAACTCTATTTAATCCATAACGTAGTTGAAATACTGTGCATTTGCAATGAAAAACAGTAAAAATAGTTTTTTTATTTAACCTTGAATGCTGGTACTTGAGAAAAGGGAGATTTAATTAGGGGAAGACTGAGGAGACAGTGGAGATTCTGAAGGGGATTTCTGGATATCCCCTGGCCACTACCCCCACCCACCCACCCACACTGCACAGGCTCTGCACTGGCTCCTGAGGCCAGCCCCATCCCCCCAAATGCCTCCCCCGGGGGCTACATTCATATGCCTGGTGAACAAGGGCTGTGAGCAGGGTCCAGAGGATTCTGGAGGAGCAGAGGATGGCCATGCAGCCAGCTACTAGAGAAAAGGAGCAGTTTCCCCTTCAAAGCTCTGCTTCTCTCTAGCAGCTGGCTACATAACCACCCCCTGCTCCTCCAGAGTCCTCCACCCAGCACCTGTGCCTCTTACCTACTCTCTTGAGTCCAGGGCTATCCATATCCATATGTAGAATATGCAGCTGCATAGAGCAACTGCAAATTTGGGGCACCACTGGGTCTTAATGTCCACCCACCTCTTCCTATCCTTGTTCTGTGGCTCAGCTCCCTCAAGAGAGGATCTAGTTAACCTAAAAGTGAAAAAGCCCACCAGACTTATTAGCAGACACTGAACCTGTGAAAGAGCCATTCAAGTGATAATGAAACCATTTAACAGGTATTTGCCAGCCCTAGGTATGTACTGTCAGTTTCTGAATTTACTGTATCAGAGGGGAAGCCCTGTTAGTCTGAATCTGCATAAACAACGAGAAGTCCTGTGGCACATTAGGGTGTGTCTAGACTACATGGTTCCATTGACGGAGCCATGTAAACTAGTTTACCCGACATAGTCAATGAAGCGGGGATTTAAATAATCCCCGCTTCATTAAAATAAAAATGGCTGCCGCGCTGTGCCGACAATCAGCTGATCCGGCACAGCGCGGCAGTCTAGACGTGGATCGGTTGACAAGGGAAGCCTTTGTTGACCGCTCCCTTATGCCTCGAGAAACAAGGTTTACAGGAGTGGTTGACAAAGGCTTCCCTTGTTGACCGATCTGCGTCTAGACTGCCGCACTGTGCTGGATCAGCTGATTGTTGGCACAGCGCAGCGGCCATTTTTATTTTAATGAAGCGGGGATTATTTAAATCCCCGCTTCATTGACTATGTCAGGTAAACTAGTTTACATGGCTCCATCGACGGAACCATGTAGTCTAGACACACCCTTATAGACTAACAGATTTATTGGAGCATAAGCTTTCGTGGACAAAGACCCACTTCGTCAGATGCATGCATGTATTAGTCTACAGCAGGGGTAGGCAACCTTTTCAAACCAAGAGCCAAACTACATCAAAATTCAAAACAAGTGGTCAAAAAAGAGCTGTATAAGAATGCCCCCATTTGCGTGATTGAAAATATATAACTTAATATTATTGATAATTGACATAATGATTAATAACAACATAAATGAAACATTGTTCTCAGAGTCTTTATTTAATGGGATTTCTGCTGCTGCATCTTTTCGCACATTTATTTGAAGTTTACATCATATTTGGTCAAATCCAGCTTCATGCACACTTTCAGGGTGTCTTCTGTCAATCTTATGGCCGGGGTGTGGAGATGTGGGGGTGCAGGAATCTAGGTTGGGTATATCAGGGGCTCAGGGCAGGGTGTTCAGGTGTATGATGGGCTCAGGGTTGGAGCATTTGGGGAGCACAGGAGTATTATTATGCTGTGACCAGATGGGGGCCCCAAGTGGGGGCTTGTTGGCCAAGCTTCATTTTTAAATAAAGTAAAATATTATGTCCAACACAAAAGGTTTCAACATTGTCTTTATTTATGGCAGGATTGGGGAACCTTTTTTGGGTCAGGGACCACTGACCCACAGAAAAAAAATCAGTCAGGGACCACACAAGTGAAAAGCAAAAAAACCGCACCCCTCCAAAAACCTCTAATGATATGGCCCCCAACTGAGACACCTCACTCCCCTGGCACTCAAGCCCTATGGGCTGAGGATGGGGAGGAGGGCAGGGAGGACTAAGGTTCAAGGCCTCTGGCAGATTAACTCTTCTGGGGTTCCAGGGTCAGTGGCCCCTCCTAGGCTCTGGAGTGGGGCCAAAAACGAGGGGTCCAGTGTGTGGGACAGAGCTGCCAATGAGCGGGATAGGGTTGGGGTGCAGGATCTGGGTGGGCGGTAAGGTGCAGGAGCAGGCTGTAGGTGGGTGTCTGGTCAGGGGAGGGGGCAGAAGCAGGGTGCTGGTGGGTGTCTGACCAGGAACGGGAGCAGGCTGGGGATGCGGGGTCTTGGTGCGGGGGACGGGGGCAGGGTGTACAGTGCTTGGCTGGCATTTACTTGCTTTTTGTGCCTGCGCTTCTCTTAAGTTCCCTGTCCCAGGCACGGCTTCCCGCTTCTCCATTGGCCGGATTCTGGTCAATGGAGCAGCGGTGGGATCCCCAGCCTGGGAGCTGGCCACGAGCAGAACCCAACCTTGAGGCACCTCAACAGGATGGACCTTGAGGCAGCTTCAACAGGCCCCCTCAGCTTTGCATACACCACCTGGGAGCAGCCCGGGGGCAGCAGCAGCAGCAGCAACCCACTCCCATTGCCTCCCCAGTTTACTGCATTCCTCAATTCTGGCTGGGTAATACAGGGGGCAGACAAACCTGTACCTGTCCCAGGGAGGGGACATGCACACCTCCCCCTGCACCCGGGCAGCAGTGTCTGGATGAGGGGCCAGGACAAGATTGCCACAGCCAGATCATAGCCTACTCTCCTACCCATGCTGCAGCAAGAGAGGGGGCCTGCTGCCAGCCCTTGCTGTGGCCAGAGTTGGGCTGGACCACGGGGCCTACTCCAGGATTGGGGCCAGGGAAAGGATGCTGCATCCAGATGGGGGCTCTGCAGCTCCGGCCCCAGCCCCAGCACATGGAGCATGACACCTGCCATGCGGCCCGTCCTGGGAGAAGCTGGACAGCCACCATGTGGCCCACCCTGGCTGCAACACCGGAGGTTCAATCTTCTCACAAGTGTAGACATGCCCTAAGACTTCAAACACCACTTTGGCACCATTCTTCTTTAATTGTAAGGTTGTACCATATTATCACACAACAAATTTTGTTTTTGTTTGCAACACAAGTCAATTTTACGCTCAATTATTTATTTTTAACAAGTGTGGTATCATGCTATTTAAATGTTATGGTTGGGTAATATCCATAACACCACCATTTTTAAGAGCCCAAAAAGACCTCAGATATAAATATATGTACATACATATACGCTGAATGGCTAGCAGTTTCTCCTCTCTTGGGGTATGTCTACACTACTATGTCTAACAGCCGTTATTTCAAATTAACTTTAATAGCGTCTATACATGCAAACCGCTATTTCAAAATTAATTCAAAATAGCGGAGCACTTAATTCGAATTTGTAAACTTCATTCTACGAGGAGTAACACCATATTCGAAATAGCTATTTTGAATTAAGTGCTCCAGCCCTTCCCAGGGAGCCCTGGTGGCCACTCTGGGCACAACCAGGAAAACTTACTCTCCTCTCCCCCAGCCCCAGAGCTATTAAAGGGGTAGACCCTGGCCACAGTGCCTGTGCCAGCTCCAAGCCTGCCAGCCCAGAGGTAGTGGCCACCGGGGCCTCTGATCCAGTGGCCCCAAAACATGAGCCAGCAAGCCACTGGCAGCCAGCCCTCCACCGCTCCCAAGGAGCAGTCTGCCAGCTCCCAGGAGCCTGACAGGGTCTGGAGAAGGCAGGCGCCTTCCTGGTCCAGGGTGGAGATCATGGACCTTATTCAGGTTTGGGGGGATGCCCCCAACGTCCATGATCTCCGCACTAGATGGAGGAATGCGGCCGTCTATGGCAGGATAGCTGCCAGCCTGGCCACCAAAAGCCACATGCGAACCCAGGAGCAGGTTTGCATGAAAATCAAGTTGGTCCGGTGAGACCCCCAACCCTGGGCCCTGAGCTTCCCCTCCCCCTTCTTCCCCTTATTTCCCCCTTCCAGCTCCCTCCTCCCAGGTTTCCCCCTCCCCTCTCCCACCCTCTCTCTTCCCCTCTCCCACCTCCTTTTCCCAGTCTCCCCAGAGGTTCACCCCCCCCCAGTTTTGTTCAATAAACCCAGTTTCTATTTTTGAACATACGTGTCTTTTATTTGACATCAGGAAGGGGGGTTAGGGAGGGGTAAGTGGAAGGATGTGAGGGAGGAATGGAGCACGAGCCCCCGGTGGGGAGGACCGGGATGGCTCTGAGGGCTCCTCGGGGTGGACGCTCTCCTGCATGGCCTCCTGCATCCTGACAGCCCCCTGATGGACCCCCCGGATGGCAGCCTGCAGCAAGTGCAGCCAGGCTGATGGCAACGACCCCATGGGACGCACCGGCATGCCCAGGGGCAGCTCTGGCTCCATGTGGCTGAGTGCTGTGGTGTCCCGAGTGCGGGCACTCAGGAAACTCCAAGACAGGACTGCTTTGCTGTCCCTCATCGAGGTAGACAAGCAAGCGGGGAACCCTGAGGACTGTCTGTCCAGGGTGGGGGTAGGGTCCCTATAAGCACGGAGCTCAGTTAGCCTCAGGCAGCAGCCCCACACACTAAGTCCTACCCTGATGCCCTGCCGGCACTGGTTCCAGCCAGTCTTAACTTCGGTTCAGGGTCCACGCAGTGTGGACGCGCCATTTCGAAATAGCAAAACGCTACTTTGAAATAGTTTTTGTGTGTAGATGCGTTATTTCGAATTAGCTTAATTCAAATTAACTATTTCGAATTAAGTTAACTCAAATGAACGCTGTAGTGTAGACGTACCATTGGTTTCTCCTCTCTTGGTGTTCACACCTCCACATCAGCTGCTAGAACTGGGCCACATCCTCCCTGATTGCATTGACCTCGTTATCTCTGGCTTTCCTCTTGACTGGTACTCCCTTCTTTTCATGTGCCTGTATATTTATACCTGCCTCTGAAATTTCCACTATATGCATCTGACGAAGCAGGTGTTTGCTCAGGAAAGCTTATGCTCCAATAAATCTGTTAGTCTAGAAGGTGCCACAGGACTTCTTATTGTTTATGTACATACAGTTTACCTCATATAATAATTCAATTGCAATTTTTTAAAAATAAAGCAAAGACTTTTTGTTCAAAGGAAAAAAAGGTAAGAGAATAAACTCAACATTAATGCAAAGGTAATACTGATAAAATCATAACTTTTTAAAGTTTTTTATAAATTTATTTGTATCTTTGTTAAATGTTAAATATAGGTATAGGTGGGTTATAGACAAAATGTTTCAAAATCTGTCTCCCTGATCAGTCTGTATATGAGCTGTATTTCTTCTATCAACAATTGGAAACTGATTAAATACCATATTTTGTAATGAAGACTCCTTCCCTAATCAGCTCCCCAGAGTGTGCTCCTAATGTTAAATGAACTGTCGGGCCCAACAGGTAGTGATTAACAGCTCAATGTCAGTTTGGTGGTTGGTTTCTAGCGGAGTGCTCCAAAGATCAGTTCGAGGGTTGGTTTTGTTCAACATCTTTATTACGACCTGGATGAGGGGATGGATTGCACCCTCAGCAAGTTTGCAGATGACACTAAACTAGGGGGAGAGGTAGATATGTTGGAGGGCAGGGATAGGGTCCAGACTGACCTAGACAGATTAGAGGATTGGGCCAAAAGAAATCTGATGAGGTTCAACAAGGACAAGTGTAGAGTCCTGCACTTGTGACGGAACAATCCCAAGCATTGTTACAGGCTGGGGACTGAATGGCTAAGTAGCAGTTCAGCAGAAAAGGACCTGGGGATTACAGTGGATGAGAAGCTGGATATGAGTCAACTGTGTGCCCTTGTAGCCAAGAAGGCAAATGGAATATTAGGTTGCATTAGGAGGAGCATTGCCAGCATATCTAGAGAAGTGATTATTCCCCTTTATTTGGCTCTGGTGAGGCCATATCTTGAGTATTGCGTCCAGTTTTGGGGCTACCACTATAGAAAGGATGTGGATGCATTGGAGAGGGTCCAGCGAAGGGCAACCAAAGTGATTAGGGGACTGGAGCACATGACCTATGAGGAGAGGGTGAGGGATTTGGGCTTATTTACTCTGCAGAAGAGAAGAGTGAGGGGGGATTTGATAGCGGCCTTCAACTTCCTGAAGGGAGGTTCCAAAGAGGATGGAGAGAGGCTGTTCTCAGTAGTGACGGATGGCAGAACAAGGAGCAATGGTCTCAAATTACAGTGGGGGAGGTCTAGGTTGGATATTAGGAAAAACTATTTCACTAGGAGGGTGGTAAAGTACTGGAATGGGTTACGTAGGGAGGTGGTGGAATCTCCATACATAGAGGTTTTTAAGCCTCAGCTTGACAAAGCCCTGGCTGGGTTGATTTAGTTGGAATTGGTCCTGTTTTGGGCAGGGGGCTGGACTTGATGATCTCCTGAGGTCTCTTCCAGCCCTATGATTCCATGAACTCTAACTTTTATGTCAGAATAATGACAGCTATTATGTTGTTTAAGAATCTTCACTCAACTGCTCTCAGTTGATTGAATCTCTTAATCCCCCTTTCTATTAGTATTTGGATTCAAGTTGCCAGACTTGAGAGGGAGAGAGAGAAAGAGATATTTTAAGACTACTATGATTGAATGTTTCATAGGTATAGTTTGCAGTCTCTTGTACTTTTAAGAAAACTACAGATTTTGTTCCCACAAGTTAAAGTAACAGTTTTCAATATTTAACAACATATATATTTAAATATACTAGTCATCTTTGTGATGTTTATCAAATCGTTCCAAAAGAGCTCTTAGTACACTTCCTGGTAGTTTTTGGTGTCTGTCTCTTAGCGTTTCAATGGCAGTCTTTGTCTGTTGAAAGAAAGAGGGAGAAACCTTTTATATTTAAAAAATGAACACTTCAGCAATAGTTCTCTTCTTTTTTTCACAAGGATGCTAAAGACATACCCAAAGCTCTGTGGAAAATGTTGGGAGAGGGGAGGGCAGGAAGAATAAATCCTTCCCAAGATACCATGAAGCCCATGCTGAGCAATAGTCTCATTCCCAGGTAACAGTATATTTTCCCTTGTGATAACCAAGCATACTAAACAGCTAGAACTAGATATGCAGTAGTGACATAGAAATGTTAGCCCACCAGCACCCCATCTTGAAAACCTCTTGGCACATGAATAACTCAGGAGATTAGTTTTATTAGCTTCAATAGTACTCCATCAGTGAGTGAAATTATTCAGTGTATTTGCAGGTTTGAGCGCTTAAACTCTGTGACTCGATATAATTTCAGATTTTAGTTAGAGTTGTTAACCAAGCTATCCCTGTGAAAATCCTATTCAGATGTAAAACTTCTGCCCCACAGTTTAGGAGACAGTTTTCTTCTTCACAAATAGCTACTACCATTTCAAACCAATTTTAAATGTTTACCATTCATTAAAATATGCATCAAAGGGAGGTTTGGAATCTAAAAAGATACTTCCTTAAGCAGTTTACAAACCCTGTTTTTGGGGCATGTTAAATCTCATCCACTGTAATTTTTCTCAGACTAAAATCTGATAAATATGCACTCTCAACCTGTTCCCTTCCACTACTGTAATAAGTAGGGCCCGGAGGGACTTCTCTGATTATGAGCTTAATTTGTGGAAAGTGGGTCAAAGTTCATAATTGTCACAATCATCTGTTACAGAATATTATTTAAGAAAAAAAAGGAAAAAGGAGATAGACTGAATTAAACAGAAACAATCTGCAGATACCATCTAAGCACTGTGCTTCCAATCAGGTCTGGCAAACAAGAGGGCTACATCTACACTGCAGGCTTCTTGCACAAGAACTTTTTGCAGAAGAGATCTTCTGCAAAAAGTTCTTGTGCAAGAGCATGTCCACACTGCCATGTGCTTTTGCTCAAGAGATGTGCTTTTGCACAAGAGAGCGTCCACACTGCCATGGATGCTTTTGCACAAGAAAGCTCTGATGGCCATTCACAAAATGGCCATCAGAGCACCTGTGCTTTTTCTGATAAGGGTTGTCGTCCACACACACCTTTTTGTGCAAGAGCTCTTGCGCAAAAAGGCTTATTCCTCATAGAAAGAATAACTCTTGCGCAAAAAGCCCTGTCTTCTGACAAGCTACTGTACTTTTTCTTGCACAAAAACATGCTTGTAGTGTGGAAGCTCCGCGAGTTTTTACACAAAAAAAGCTGGGTTTGCGCAAAAACTCTGCAGTGTAGACATAGCCGAGGAGTGTGGGACTGGAACTCAATGGACCAAAATTAGTACTTCAGAAATCAGTCCTAATTGGGGGGACAAAATAAAGAAAGGATGGACTGTTCTGCCGATCACCCCCTTTTGGTGTCCTTTTAAAGAGAGACTTTGTGAGAGAAAGGAAAAAAACATTAGCACTGCTACAGCTGCTGCTGGGGGATTTTCATTGTGATACCTGGACCATGGCACATCAGTGGGGATGCCTAACCAACACCATTGCCCCAGCAAGGACCCCAACTCGAGGTCCAGCCATTTTTTTATTTTTCCTCTCTCTCTCTCTCTTTCTCCTTTCTGCCTAATGAGACCAAAAGCACCAAACAGCATCAATGTGAGACATCCCATCCAACTTAGCCATATTTCCCCTTACTTTTATTATCCTGTCTCTTCTCCTCTTGTGTCTATTTTGTCAAAAGCAGAAAAATGACTATCATTCCAAACTCAATCTGCATAGCAAAACTAACTCTTCCCCATCCAGAAAGGCTGTTTGTCAGAGCAAGACACTCTAACCCATTTCTTTTATCGCTGAAAAAGGGACGTTGATTGGTTTTGATTTTTTTCCCCCACGGTCACTTAATTCCAATGCTTTTTGCCTTGTTTTGAGTCTTTTCCTTTCATGCATCTCAGTAAATACATTTCCAGCCTTTTCCATGAGTTTTCTAGTGTGTTTGGCTCATAATAGTTATCATTTGCAGAGGTGTAACTAGGGATTTTTTTCCCAATATAGTTTTCATTAGAAATAGACATTTTCATTCTTCTTTACAGAACTTAGATAACATCACTGAAAGACAAAACTAATATTGCAGCCTTATGTAATATCCTGAACTATATCTCTTTTTTCCTCCAAACAGTCCCTGAGATTACCCAAAATTGTTATTTTTCTGTTCCTATTATAAATCAACCAATGGCTAGATTTTTTTCTTAGATAAATAGGGTCTGTATTTGAAGAGTTTCACTTTAGCATGCAGCCTGGTGAAACATCAGTAGTCAGTTCCTATAGCAAAGAAAAGGATGTGAAGACTATAGACACCGGTCATTTCTATTGCAAAAACAAACAACATGCCACCGAAAAGTGTCTTTGAAAAAAACAAAATGGTAAGGTTGCCAGGTGTCTGGTTTTGAACCGGAAAGTCCAGTATTTGAGCTTTCTGTCGGGAAACAAATTGAGAAAATATAAAAGTCCGGTATTTTCTAAATAAGATGTGTCCCTTTCTGAGGCATACTCATTACTGAAAGATTTTGCGGGTCAAATTATGCCCTTACCCAGTGGTCTACAACCTTTTTAACCACAAGATCGCTTTTTCAATTTAAGTGTGATGTAAGATCAACCTGAAACCAAAATACTTTTGTCCTGCTTCCTTCTCACCCCTTCTCTGAGTCCCCGCCTTTGCTCCACCCCTTCTCTGAGGCCTCACCCTGCTCACTCCATCCCCTTTCCTCCCCGAACCTCATTCACCACTCCTGAAAGCAGTTGGCATGTACAGAAATGGCTCCATGGCACCATGTGCTGCCCCTCATCTCCAGGCACAGAGTCCACAGCTTCTGCTGGCCATGGTTCCCAGTTATTGATCAATGGGAGCTGCAGGAGTGGTGCCTGCAGGCAAGGACAGCACACGGAGACCCCCCCTGCTCTGCCTTTCTCAGGGGCTGCAGAGACATGCCAGTCACTTCCAGGAGAAGCAGTTACTACAGGGATAATTACTGCAACCATGATAGGCTAGGCTCCCTCTATCTCTTCTCTCTGTGTGAGGATAGGGTACAGAAGTGGGGGGAGGAGGGACACCCTGATATCAGTGCCATCCCTCTTCTCCCTCCCACACCCTGCACAGTAAGCAGGAGGCTCCCAGGGAGGCAGCTCCAAGGCAGAGGGCAGGAGCAGCATGACAGTGGATGGAGGGACAACTGAAGTGCCAGCGCTTGATAGCTTCCAGGCCAAACCAGTCAGGATCACCTGTCAGAGGCTCCAAGATCTACCGGTAGATCCTGATCTACTGGTTGGTGACCACTGCCCTTAGCTAAAACTTTACACTGGTGTCCAAAAGGAGACCACTGAAATTCTGCTGCTTCAGTTCAGTGCAGGAATGTCCCTTTGCCAAATACAGAATGGGAACATGGAAATCTCATAATGTCCAGGGGCTGCTTTGTCATTTTGCCTAAGTCTTCTATCCTTTCCCCTTGATCCTCTGAATAGAAGGTACAGTTTCCTTTTTGTACCTTCTCTTTGGCCTCAGCATCTACCTTAGATCACAGAACAAGGTTTGATTTGTTCTTTGGAAATTTTGTGTTTTCTTCAGATCCCTGTTTTTTCCCATTTTACTCTCAGGATACCCTTCCTCTCCGAGGTGGTGGTGAGAGCCAAGGGGGAAGAGGAGACAGGATTAGGGATGTAAGAGACTAGTCCACTATCCGATAAGCAAATGCTTATCAGATAGTCAACTCGACTAGTCGCTTCCCCCCCCACATACACACCTTGCTGCCTCTATCAGAGAGAGGCAGCAAGGGTGGGGGGGAACAGAAGCCGGTGCTGGGGAGAATTGGTAAAGCTGGTTCCCACCAGTACTGTCTCTGTGCGGGGGGGGGGGGAGGGCGGGGGGGGGGGAAAAGGGAGGCAGAAGCACAGGCACAGTGGGGAAATGGCATGAGCAGGAACTGCTTCAGTCCCAGCTCACGCCAGTTCCCACTGCAGGTGCTTCTGCTTTTCAAAATGTACATTTCAAAAGCAGAAGTGCCGCAGGGAGCACAGGGTGAGCATGAGGAGAGCTGTGCTCCCTTCGGCACCCCCCTTGATGCCTGCCCCCTCCCCACCCCCATGAACAGGGGCTGTTGCCGCCAAGCAACCCCTGTTCGCAGTAGCCAGGGCTGGCCATAGGCAAGGCCTGGCTGCCGCAAACAGGAACTGCTCCAGTACCAGCCCCTGTTCACAGTGGACAGGGCTGTCTGCCGCAAACAGGGGCTGTTGGACTCAGCGCAAGCCGGGACTGAGCAGTCCTGGTTCGTGCTGATCGCTGCGCCTCAGCAGCTCTTACTACATTTAAAATGCAGAGCCGCAGTGTGGGCGGCTCTGGACCCAGCACAAGCTAGGACTGCTTAGTCCCCATTCAAGTCAGCTCATCTTGAGCTACCGCCGCTGCAGCTCTGCAGAGGCATTTATCAACTAATCGTAGTCAATACAAATTGTATTGACTATACGATTAGCCAAATAATCACATTTTAACATCCTTAGGACATTGGTGATCTGAATCTAAGGGAAAACAGATGCTGCTCTAAACTTGTAAGTGGCTGAAATCATGTTTATGCAGATGGGAAGAAAATATAACTGCTTCTAGATTCCCATGGCCAAAGCAGAAGTGAGATGGGGCTTGCCTGTATTTGAAGTCTTCTTTTGATTTTAGAATCTGCTTTGTGCTGCTCCTCAGCCATCTTTGGTGCCCCAAATGTCATGGTACTTTCCTATTGCAAACCACCCACTCCCTTGGGGAGGAGGGGCCTGTATATTCTTAAGAGGCATTTTTAAAATTACTTTCTACTGTAAATTGTGCACTTGACATGACAGACTAATCTAATAAGGATGTGGGGAGGTTGCCACAATCTCTGTTTATACACTGAATATAAAACTGCTTTACTTCAGCAAGAGGATCCACCTTTACTGTCTCTGAGGCTACATCTACACTATAGAGTTTTTGCGCAAAAACCCGCGGAGTAGCCACACCTCAAGCGTGTTTTTGCGCAAGTAAATTTACAGTAATTCAAACGAACAGAGGGGTTTTTGTGGTATAGGTATTCCTCTTTCTACAAGGAATAACTCCTTTTTGCGCAAGAGTTCTTGCACAAAAAGGTGTGTGTGGATGGGCAACAGGGGGGCTTTGTGCAAAAAGAGTCAATCGAAAAAAGCACAGGTGCTCTGATGGCTATTCTCTGAATAGCCATCAGAGCTTTCTTTCAAGAGAGCATCCATGCAGTCTGGATGCTCTCTTATGCAAAAGCTCATCGCTTTTGTGATGAGCTTTTGTAGTGTGGACGCGTTCTTGTGCAAAAGTTTTTGTGGAAGATCTCTTCCCCAAAAAGCTTCTTGCACAAGAGCCTGCAGTATAGACGTAGCCTGAGTGAGGTCCAGACAGTATGGTTGGTTACATCACATCAGATTAGAAGAGAATCTATTCTGCGTGACAAGAAGTAAAAACTGAAACCTGAAGAGGATTTGTATTGTAAAATATTGTGAATGTAATTAAAGGGTTAGGGTTGCAGTGAGCACATTCAGAGAAAGAGCCAAAGAGGGCTCAAAGGCAGCTTTACTCATAGCAAGTGTGTGGCTCTGGGGAAGTGGTTCTTGACCTGCAGATCAAAGACTGTGGTCCAGTCACAGTTGCATATGAGGCTCACAATAGTAAACAGATTGAGAACCACTGCTCTGTAGCAATGTTGTTGTGTCTATTCAACCTGATCATCACTCAGGCACTATGAATTCAAGCCCTACTGTGAGCAGAAATCTGAAATAAAAAGGCATGTTCTTACAGTCTGCCTCTTCTAAAGAGGTTTTGTATTTTGGGAAAATATAATCTGATTACAGCAGAATATTCAGAGAGCCCTAAAACATTTTTAAAGGAAATTACACAGGTAAAAACATGCTGAGAGGGGAGGGGAAGTTAGGGAGCAGAGAAATATGTGGGGCGGGATTGGGGCTGCAGTGAGCATAGGGGGATAAACAGGGATGAGAAGTAAGGGAAGGGAGCATAAGTTGTGGGCATAAGTTGGGGAAACATGGAGGCCAGACAGGGAGAAAATTGGATCAGGTGCACTTGTCCACCTCACACCCTCCCTTGATCTGGCATCCCCTGGGTGGGGGGAGATCATAGGAGGAGGAAGGCTGGGGCCAGGTAACCTTATCTGCCTGCAAGGGAACTGTGGGCTCTCTGTGGGGGCACTGCTGCAGGGAAATCAGCAGCAGTGTGGGACCCGCCCTGTAAACAGCTCCTTAACTGCTCTTTAAATAGCCCTTTAACAGCTCCTTAAGAGTACGTCTAGACTACAGGCTTTTGTCAACAGAAGTTTTGTCGACAAAGCTTCTGTCGACAAAGAGCATCTAGACTACATCCAGTTCTGTCAACAAAGCAAGCCAATTTGTCAACATGACAGTGTAGACGCAAAGGACAGCATAGATGCAATAACACCTTCCGTCGACAGAACTCTGTCAACAAAAGGCGTTATTCCTCATAGAATGAGGTTTATAGCCGTCGATAAAACTGCTGAGTTCTGTCAATATTATGTCGACAGAACTCAACAGCAGTGTAGACACAGGTATAGTTTTGTCAACAAAAGTCCACTTTTGTCAACAAAACCCTGTAGTCTAGACACACCCTAAGTAACTCCTCCCTCTTTAAATAGCTCCAGAGTCCCTGCCAGCTCTTTAAACAGGTCCCTGATGATTCTTTAAACATCCCCCCTGCTGTCTTTGCTGCAGCTCATTCAACTCTTGGATGAGCTGCACATGAGGGTGCACCCCTTACTTTCACCTCTGCCTACCTGAGGGATTGTCTCTCTCCCCATGCCATAGTGCCACAGCTGTGGTCACCAGAGGCACTCAAGCTGAATCCCCAATCAGCCAACTCATCACAAATCAACAGCAAGTGATCCACAGAACTCAGTCCAGAAACCTATGGAATACAGAATTGAGGGAGCAAGCCAGGGAAAATGATGAGAGATAACAATGCATAAATCTGTGGTGGAATCTAACAGAGTAAGATAATGTTGTCAGGGGAAAATGATATTTCAGTCAGAGATGTTACTGAGTAACAGTAAGGTGAGCAATGTAGGGTAAGAACGTTTTTACTTAATAAGAAATCAGTATACACAGAATTTTATGTCAGATACTTCAGACCTAACTAACATCATTTAAACTAAGGTTTAAATGTAGGTTTCCTGAAGTTTTAAAGAGAAGAGCCAACTTACCTTTTCAACTAGTTCTGTAGCTGTTACATTTGGATCATATGGAATGGGATCTCCAATATATGTATGAAGTTTAACTGGGAACCCTCCATATATAGGAACGACTGCCAATCGAGAACATTCATAAAGCCATCTAAAAAACGCTGTGAATTAAAAAACAAAGCAGGGCTATGTTACATTTGGAGAGAGAACCTTAGCAGCCAGCAGAGTCCCTGAATCAAATAGTTCTGGAGTGCAACTAATACATTTTAAATGGTATAGATGCTTAATGAAAGGCAATATAAAAATGAAGCAGGTCAAACAATATGCAAGCCACATAATCTTGACAATAATAATCTACTTTTTCATTACCTCCTGTATATTTGATACCAGGTTAAGATGTGTTACCCTAGAGCACAATTAATGCTTAGCCCAATAAATGCACTTTCAGTTTAGATAACCCATGTATACTTCAGTTTACATCACAAAGAAACAGTTCCAGAATTGAAAGAGAACAAAAGAGTCTAAAGAAATTCATGAGATAAGAAATTCATGAGATAAGAATTTTCCAGAAACATTTTATATTGAAAATATAAATAAAAGAAAACTGTCAGTATTTGAAAAGATACATAGGAAGTAAAACTTACATATTTTTCCAAGTGCTCTAAATCCTTCATGAATGTTCTGTGTAAACAAAGGGATGATGGGCTAAGAAATATGGAAAAAGAAGCAGTAAGATTTTGGACAATAGTTCAGCCTCAGTTTTTGTTTTAAATATCTCATCTCTGTAAGGAGACATTCTGAATCTGTATCATGTAGCTATAATCAATTTTATCATCCCATGGAATGAAAATAAAACTGGAAAGGTACCATGACTATAACCTCAAAAAGGAGTCACATGTCTGTCACGAAAAAATTACAGCAAGTTATATAACAGGTGAGACTCCATTTTCTGACAGTTCTTAGAGTCTGCATCACATGTTGCTGTTATCACAATGAATTCCAACACAATACTGAGAGGATAACTTTTCCTCTGCTCATCTGAGGAAGAGGGTTTTGCCCACAAAAGCTCATGATACTATATATATATATATATATATATATATATATATATATAAAAATAAAACTTTTGTGGGCAAAACCCACTTCCTCAGATATATATATATATATATATATATAACACATATATATTTGTTAGTCTCTAAGGCTGTGTCTAAACTACATCCCTTTTTCAAGAAAGGGATGTAGATTAGGCATGTCGATATTGCAAATGAAGCTGGGATTTAAATATCCCGCATTTCATTTGCATAATGGCAGCTGCCACTTTTTTTTCGAAATGGGGCTTTTTTAGAAAAAAAACTGCAGTTTAGACGGGAATCTTTCGAAAATTAAACCCTTTTTTGAAAGATCCTGTAAACCTCATTTTTTGAGGAATACAGGATCTTTCAAAAAAGGGTTTAATTTTCGAAAGAGCCGTCTAAACTGCTATTTTTTTCCAAAAAAGTCCCGTTTCAAAAAAAAGTAGCATCCGCCATTATGCAAATGAAGCGCAGAATATTTAAATCCTGGCTTCATTTGCAATATCGACATGACTAATCTACATCCCTTTCTCGAAAAAGGGATGTAGTTTAGACACGGCCTAAGGCGCCATAGGACTACTCATTTTTTAAAGTTACAAACTAACACAGCTACCCCTATAAGACAGAATAACTTTTGGAAGCAGAAAAAAATAATTCCACAGAAAGAAGAAATATCAGTTTCATGAGTCATAATCAGCAGTTTTTTTAAGTGTCTAAAGCTTAGTCTACACTGGGAGTTTAGGTCAGACTTACTCACAGTAGGTTGATTTTCTAAATAATGAGTCTACACCAAGCCTGTTCCATCGATTTTAAGAGCCATTAAAGTTTATTTCAATACTCCTGCTTTTCACAAGGAGTAATGGTAAATTTGACCTTGCATGGTCAACTTTAGGATGGTACAGACGCAGTACTATGAAGGTCGACATTCTGGGACTCCGGGAGGTGTCCCATGGTGCCCCACTGTGACTGCTCTGGCCAGGATTTTCAATTCTGCTGCTCTCCAGGTTCTTAGGAAAAGCTCTGGGAAAATCTGAATTTCATTTCCTGTGTATCCAGCACAGCAAGCAGACCACAGAGCAGGCAGCACAACTGACCATAAATGTCCAGATTTGCAAATGAGCACCAGCATGGAACATGTGACAGTATCTTCATCATTGTTATTTTTAGACTGAGTGCCAACTATGTACCTGGCATGATATAGAACTTTGCTTCCCTTTGTGTGTCTATCCCAAAACATTTATCAGAGATATGAATCAGAATAGGGATTTTTAAACTTTTGTATAATATGGACCACACCTTAGCAAAGCATGTATTTTTTTGTGCAACATCCCTACAGCAACTGCTTGTAGAAAAAAATTAAAATAGTTTAAAAATAACTAGTTTCCCAGTGTTACTTTTTTCTAAGTCATGCTATCTGAACTTACTTTTCATTTAATCTCGTTGTCATGCCATCTGTTCCAATTCTCATTCTCCTCCTGACTCAGACTTCTCTGAAATTAGGTCACCTTCTTCTTTTCTCACTCTGTGTAACATCTTGTCACCCTCTCTCATGAGAATATTGCCTGGTTCCATTCTACCTGAATCCTATTTATCAGCTTCCAGGTCTTCTACTGCCTCCAGTTCCACTCCTGCTGGAGATTCTGGTCCTGAAAGCAGCTGTCATTTCCTCTCCTCTTCTTCTGAAGCAGTAGCCCACAGTGGAGACAATTAAGATGGCTTCTCCTTGTTCCCTTCTGCTTTCATTTTTTAAAAATGTATCTCTTTCAATTCATATCCATACCACTCATAGAATTCTGACTAATAGTGATATGATTCACATAGATTTTATTGATTTATATATTGATTATAATGAATTAACGGGATAAGAATGAACAAGAATAAGTGTGGATGTGGTATGATTGTGGAGTGAGGCCAAGAGGCAAAACATCAGGAGACTCGATTGCGCAAAGTGACTATGGGATAAACAACATAAAAAAAGCAAGACTAAGGAGAATGACTGTTTATGTGATACCCAAAGGGAAGTCCTATGCAGCAGTTTCAGAGGAAAGTTTTACACAACAGTTTCTCAGTGAATCTTCAAGAGAGCTACTGATTAGAAGTGTATGAGGGTCCTTCACGCGGGGGCATCAGTAGAGGCAAATCAACAGAGAAGCTGAGGCAGCGTGTGCTCCACCAGATCTCCAGCCTCTTCCAGCTACTATCAGGGTTGGCCACCTGATAAGTAGGCTTGTGTGAGTATGTTTGAAAAGCGGAAAAGAATATCTTGCAATTACATATAAGCGATCTTAACAGCTTTGTCTATTGATATATATATACAGAATAAAACTAATATAAGGATACTACTTTCATTGTGCCCTCAATCCTTCAGCTCTTCTCTAAAATAGATCACCCACTCCAAGAGGGACAGATTTGTAACAACAGTAGGAAGGGAGAATGGTGTTCCCTGGACCACATTTCATATTTCCAAGACACATTGATCTTGTGCATTAATCTTGGTCTTCTCCTTTCTTCTGTCATAACTATTCTGCTCTTCATTAGTTCAACAAAGCTGAAATAACAAATACAAGCCAGAATACCATATGCTGGATATTGTAATGCCTGCGTGGCAAAGTGCTATCTCTAGCACCCTGGTCACAGAGGCTGCTGTAGCACAGAGAAGGCTGCTGACTTAAATGGAGGCAATAAACCCATTTCTGGTGGGAGGATTACTGACTCCTAGGTAGTAACTGCTGGGCTAATGAGCCAGTTGGCTCAGTAACTGGAAAGAATAGGAAGCATGGGAGCTGAGAGGGTAACTTTGGGAAGAAGGAAAGGTGTGTCAATCTCCTCCGGTTGTATACCTGTGCCATGTTGTTATGCTTGGGAACTGAAGAATAAATGTAGACATGGTGAAAGAGAAGCAACACGAGTGAGTTTCTGACAGAGACCATGCACACAGGTTAGGCAGCACAGTCCACTGAGTAGCTGATGAGGCATCCTGTGATAACCTACTACTGTAGATCATAAAACACCATATGCCTGAAAAGTCTTCATTTTACTCCACTTACTTAATATTGAATTTACATTAGTACAATTTCAGGTTAAAATAGTCAATCTGTCCCTTTTCCACTTTTGTGGTTTGAGGATCTTCCACCACATAATTTAGGAAGGGAATCTACAATATTTTCAAAAATGTAAAGTTAAAAGTCCAATACTCCATTCCTATTACATGCCCTTTGTAGCATAACCAATCACAAGAAAGTGGGGGGAGACTCACAACTTCAACGTACTTACCTATAGCATATTTGCCTTCTGGTGCCTCTTTTGCACCAGTTCTTCCTAAAGATGACTTAACCAACCACATGTGGAGTTCCTCTGCCTATGAGGAGTGCTTGGTTGATCTAAAGCCATCAGAACAGCTCTCTTACACCTTCTCCTCCAACCCCTAGCATGGGCGTTGGAGGTAGCTGAGGAAAAGGAAGCATGACCTGGGGTGTCTATACCATGGAGACCTAGAGTTGCCATTATGGTCCTCGGAGGCCAAGAGCAGCCTCCTTAAAATAGAGCATCCTCAAAGCTTCACCAACATGGAGGCCCAATATCCCTGGGATAAACACAGTGCAAAGGTGACATTTACTTCTGCAACTCCCATCTTGAAAAGCATTGAGCACAGATCAGATACAGCCCAAGCTCTGGACGAAAATTTTTAAGAAAGGTTTTGAGATACTGCATGTAAATTACTATTGTTTATTCCTAAAACTGCCTTCTGCAGGGAGAATTTAGCATTCCTAGTCCATTAATGTACTTTTCTGCCCAAAATTCTGTATTTTCAGGTAATGCCAAATTACTATGTCTCCTTCCATGCTGCATTACTGACGTGGCAGTAATTTCAAGGACAACAGTCTTGTAGGGATATGACAGATCTATATTAGAGACAGACGGTAGGACATCTGCTCAGTTTTTCACTTGAAGTGAGGATTCAACCTGTTTGCTTTATATGAAGAACACCCACATTTACAGCATGTAATTATAACTAAAGAATGACTTGGAGACTCAGAAAACCCAGCCTGACAGTTTATAAAATGATAAATTAATTAAAAATTGGGCCTTTAAGAAATCATTATTTTAGCCACCTCCACTAAAAAAGTGTTCATTGTAAACCTTCAAATTTTTGAGTTTGAAAACAAAAATTCTTTTATTGCAATCATGCTTTGATACAACAATATTGTCAATACCATCTTTATTCATCATGGTTTGATACACAGATGTGGCAGTCATTCTTATAGTATATATACATAAACTCCATTCTCTAACATGAATCAAAACTGAGTAAAATTATAATCTCTCTCTCTAGAATGTAGCTTGCACCATGCCAACATTAATTGTAGTTCAGTGCTAGCTTTTGGGTATTCTTTTTCATATTTCCCTACTTCTTTTCTAAAATAGTTAAATGATCTTAGTTCAAGAACCCAATTAACGTCGCAATCACAAATATCTTTGCAATGTGGGTAAGGATCTAAGGGGAAGTCAACAGTTAAAGTGCTACATCGGTGCAGGTGCACTAATGCAGCTGTGTCATTGTATTGCTTAAATGAAGACCCTTTACACCCATGGGAGACAGTGTAGTTAATCCACTTCCTGAGAGGCACTGCCTATGTTGATGGGATAGCTCTGCCATTACATAGGGCTGTCTACACTGGGGGGTTAGGCTGGTATAACTACACATTCGGGGTGTATATTTTTCACATCTCTGAGTAACATTGTTGTAGTAGATCACACTTAATGGAAAATTAACTAAATGTTTTATTCCATTTGGGAGACAGGATGGGCAAGGTAATATCTTTTATTGGACCAACCACTGTTGGTTAAAGAGAGACAAGCTTCTGAGATGCATAGAGCTCTTCTTTAGGTCTGGGAATGCTATTCCCAGCACTACTGCAAAACACATGATGAAATGGATTATTTAGTCAGTGAAAGTAGTTAGCACATATTGTTAGGGACCATTCAAGGGAAAGTGACCCACTAACCTCTGCACAGTCACAAGACAAAAGGAGGAAGTTTGCTGTAATAAGCCATAAATCCAGTATCTCTGGGCCTATCTACATGTACAGAACTGCAGCTGTGCTGCTGTAGGACTTTAGTGAAGACTCTACTATGCCAGCCGGAGAGCTTCTCCCATCAGTGTAGTTAATCCACCTCTACAAAGTCTGGTGGTAGCTTTGTCAATGAGAGCAGTCTGACTTTGATTCACAGCCTGTGGTTCAAACCTCAGAGCTTGCACCAGATTCAGTGCTCCAGGATCTCTCACTCTCTAGTACAATAGGCCTATCAGGACAAACACTGAGGCCAGGTCTACACTAGACCTGGAAGGTTGGGTTAAGGTACACAACTCCAGCTATGTAAAATACATATCTGGAGTCAGCTTACCTTAAGTCAAGCTTGGCACCATCTTAACAGAGGGAGGTCGACAAGAGCAAATGCTCCCATCAGCTTCCTTTACTCCTCACAACTGCGAGGAGTACTGCTGCCGATTGGAGCTGCCCTCAATGTTCAATTTAGCAGGTCTTAAGTAGACCCCCTAAATCGAACTCCAGAAGGTTGATCTCTGGTGCAGCAAGTGAAGTTGTGGCCTGAGACTATTCAGTGATGTGGCTAAGTCATTGGCTGAAATCTTGGAGAAGCACTGCTTAAAGCATGCAAAGTAAGCCTTTGTCTACACTTTAAAGCACCGTCAAGGTAGTGTTTTAATGTAGTAGTATGGTTATGGCATCAATGCTGGGAGTATAGGTGACTCATGGTAGCACTTGGGAAGTGCACCGCTCCATGCACCACCAAAATTTTAATTGCTAAATGGCATGCCCTCAAGCCCTGCCTCTACCCCTCTGGATGGCCCTGGCTGTACCCCTCCCCAGCAGGGACCAATCACTCCTGGTTCTCCCAGTTCTCTATATAAACCACCTTCATGAGGGGAATAGCTAACAGCACTAGGAGTTGGGAGCCTGTTCACACTGGTGCTTTACAGCACTGTAGCTTGCTGTGCTTGGGAGGGTGGGGGTGTTTTTTTCATACCCTTTAATAAGAAAGTTATAGCGCAGTAATTCATTAGTGTAGACAAGCCTTAGTATTCTTTGTTGCTGGATAGGAGGGGGGGAAGCCATTATATTTAATTTATATACAATAATCTTTTGAAAATATCTTCTGCTAACTCTTCCCACTAATGGGATTACAACTGAGTAAGTGTAGCAATGCAGTCTAAACCTTTGGGAAAAAAGTTAAATATAACAAGCAAGGACTTAAAGCTAAAAAAAAAAAAAAAAAAAAATATAAAATAAAGCAACAGCTTTTTTTACAGATTAATAAGTGTCTACTTAACTGGAGACCATTAATATTCAAACCAAAGTCCTCTATATCAGTGTTTCTCAAAGTGGGCCGCAGCGTGCTGTGGCTCCCCTTGGCTGGAAACAATGAACCAGAGCCAATGGGAGGTGAGAGGCTCCATGGTGACAGAGCCTTTAGGTAAACAAAGCAACGAGGACCCACTAACAGCTTTCCCAAAGTATGGCCTATGGCCCACTTTGAGAAACACTGCTCTATATTATCCCTTGTGGCAGGGTCAGTCCCACTCCTGGGCCTCGACCCTTGTTCAGCCCACTGTCCCACAGTCAAGGAGTCACAGTATATGGCTCACTCGCCTTGGTTTGAGATTTGTTTCCTCCCTGTCGTCTTTAATAAGGTCGATGCTGCTCTCTTGGCTCCTCCGGTGTCTCTCTCTCTCCAAACTCCTCCTCCACTCTCCAAAACTCCTTCACAGCTCTTCAAATTCCTTCTCAGCTCTCGCTCTCGCTCTCTCTCTCTCCTCACCCAGAGGAAGGGTTCTTAAATTGGCCTCCAGGCAGCCCCAATTAGTTTTGCCTGGGCCTTAATTGATTTTGCAGCTGCCCTGTCTCAGCTGCCCCTAATTAGCCAGGATTGCTGACTCTCTCTGCCTCTTTCCCCTTCCATCAAGCTCTTTCACCTGCTGTATCACTCCTGCTCTGTCACATATCTCCCTCCCCTGCTCAACACTGTGGGGTTGGGCTACTTGGGAAGGCAGGCAGTGCACCCTCAATAAGCCGTTGGTATTGCCGTGCTTGGCTCCGGCCCTATGTTTCACTTGGAAGTGGAATGGTTGCAGGGACAGGAACCACCGTGTTACTCTCGCATTCCTGTCTTTATTCTGGTCAATCCATTGTAGGGGCGTGTGGTCTGTAACGAGGGTGAATTGTCTTCTGAGCAGTATCGTAGGCTCCCCACGGCCCACTTTACTGCAAGGCATTCCTTTTCCACGATAGCATAGTTTCATTCCCTTGGGAGGAGCTTCCGACTTAGGTATAGTACAGGATGCTCTTCTTCTCCGACCGTTTGGGACAATACCACACCTAATCTGACTTCCGAGGCGTCGGTCTGTAGTACGAACTCTCTCAAAATCTGGGGCTATGAGCACTGGGTCACTGCACAGGGCTGATTTTAAGTCACTGAATGTGTCATCTGCTGCTGGGGTCCATTTCACCACATCCGGGCCCAGTAAAGTCTGTCAGGGGACATGCCCTTGAAGCAAAATGGGGGATAAACCTCCGGTAATACCCCACTAGTCCCAAGAATGCCCAGACCTGTTTCTTACATACAGGCCAGGGCCAGTTCTGTATTGCAGCCACTTTATTCAATTGGGGTTTCACTAAGCCTCTCCCTACTATGTACCCCAGGTATTTGGCCTCTGCTAGTCCTATTGTACATTTTGCCGGGTTTGCGGTTAGGCCAGCTTCCCTTAAGTTGTCCAGTACAGCTGCCACCTTCTCTAAATGTGTGTCCCAGTCCGAGGTGTGGATGATGACATCATCAAGATAAGCAGCCGCATATGTACGGTGAGGGCGCAGTAGCTTGTCCACAAGTCGCTGGAAAGTTGCAGGGGCCCCTTTTAATCCAAACGGGAGGACGGTGAACTGATATAGGCCCTCGGGGGCGGCAAAGGCTGTCTTCTCTCTGGCTTCCCTGGCCAACGGAATTTGCCAGTACCCCTTGGTCAGGTCGAGGGTGGACAAAAACTAAGCCTTTCCCAGCTGATCAATGAGCTCATCTATTTGCGGTATGGGGTATCCATCAAACTTTGACACCTCATTCAACTTCTGGAAATCATTGCAAAAACGGAGGCTGCCGTCAGGTTTAGGCATTAAGACAATGGGCTGGACCACTGGCCGTGGGATTCCTCAATGATGCCTAGTTCTAGCATTTTCCTTACTTCTTTTTGTATCTCCTTTCACTTTGCTTCTGGGATTCACTAGGGCCTGACATTCACTCTTACGCCTAGGTCCACGACTATATGGTGCTTGACTTCAGTGGTCCGGCCAGGCTCTGTTGAGAACACATCTGAGTGTCGCTTCAGCATTGCAAGAACCTCTGCCCTCTGGCCTGGGGTTAATTCTGGGCAGATCCCCACCTGTCCCTGTTGGCTTTCATTCAGTATTGCTGCCCCCAGGGCGGCCAGCTCCACCTCCCTGTCTCGCCATGGTTTGAGCAGGTTAACATGGTAGATTTGTTCCAGTTTCCGGCGACCCGGCTGCCGCACCTTATCATCTACCTCCACTATGACCTCAACCACTTCATAGGTCCCTGCCACCTGGCAAGGAGCTTGCTCTCCGCTATCGGGACCAGCACCACTACCCGATCGCCCACCTGGAATTTCCGGACCATCGCCCGACGGTTGTAGTAGGTTTGCTGGGCCTGCTGGGCTTTTTCTAGGTGCTCTCTTACAATGGGGGTTATCCGCGCGATCCTGTCTTTCATCTGCAGGGCGTGCTCTACAATATTGAGTCCGTGGTTTGTCTGCTCCTCCCAGGTCTCTTTGGAAAGGTCTAAAAGGCCCCGGGGGTTTCGCCCATATAGCAGTTCAAATGGGGAAAAACCTGTGGATGCCTGTGGTACTTCTCGAATGGCAAACATGAGGTGTGGGAGTAGGTCATCCCAATCTTTCCCGCCCCGACTCACTACCTTCCAGATTATGTCCTTGAGGGTGCAGTTGAACCACTCGACAAGGCCATCCATCTGCGGGTGGTATACTGATGTCCTCAGAGCCCGTATGTGGAGTCGTGCACACAGGTCCTTCATTAACTTAGACACAAAGGGAGTACCCTGATCGGTTAGGATCTCCTTGGGTATCCCCACCCTCGAGAAGATTTGAACTAACTCCCTTGCTATTGTCTTGGAATGGGTATTTCTCAGGGGTACTGCCTCAGGGTATCGGGTGGCGTGGTCCAGGACCACTAACGTGTTCCGGTGTCCTTGGGCTGACTTTTCTAATGGGCCCACTAGGTCCACAGTGATGCATTCAAAAGGGACCTCAATAATAGGTAGGAGTATCAGTGGGGCTCTCAAGTGAGGCTGGGGCCCATGAAGCTGGCATTTAGGGCAAGAGGCACAATACCACCAAACCTCCATATATAGCCCCGGCCAGTAGAACCTTCGTAAAATCCGATCTAGGGTCTTCTCAACTCCTAGGTGACCTCCAAATAAATGACTGTGTGCTAGGTCCAGCACAGCTTGCCGGTGATTCTGAAGCACCAAGAGCTGTTCCACCTCCTGTCCTGGGACTGGCAACACTGGGTATAATAGATCCCTCTTGATAATGTAATAGGGTCTAGGGCCCTTGAGCCTTCCTTCTACGGGGATCCTGTTTACTTCAACTACCTCTTTACGAATGTTTTGATACAGCGGGTTGTTGGCCTGGTCCTGTCCAAAATTTTCAAGCGAGGGCCCTACCTGCCTAAGCTCTGGGGAACCTTCAGCCTCTTCCATCCCAGGGGGCCCTGCTGAGCTAGGCCCAGCCTCAGGCTTGTTTACCTCTCTCAGTGCTTCATTATCAGTTGGCTCAGTTTCCCCCCCGGCCAGGGCCTGCCTTAGGTTCTAGGTCAGAATTCGAGTACCCAGTTTCTTGGCTGTCCTCCTTTCCCGCTTTGATTTCCCGGGTTTCCCAGGCTCAGAAAATAGGTCCTGGGAAAATTCATGAAAACTTGGGAGGGGGCTCTCTTCTTTTCCCTCAGTTGTAGGAAGCAAGTCACTAAATCCAGGGAAGTCCCGCCCAATCACAACTGGGTATGGGAGCCTCAGAACTACCCCCACTGCAACCATTGTGACATTCCCCTGGATCTCTATTTGTACAGGGACAACAGGGTAATAATTGACATCTCCATGGACACAGGAGATCCCTGTGCGCTTGGCATGGGTCAGCTGGTCTGGTTCCATCAACTGCCCGGAGACCAATGTGACGGCGCTCCCTGAGTCCACCAAGGCTGTGGTCTCTATTCCATTCATCTTAATGCATCGGGTGTACAGATGAGGGGCCATTGCTATGCCTGCCAAATTTATGAGACTGCAGGGGCCTCCCAGGTCTCCTAGGTCACACTGCATGGGTTCTGTTATGTTTGGACAGTGTGCCACTATATGCCCAATCTCCACGCATGCGTAGCATCGATACCCTGCCTGGGGCATCCCCCTATTTCTTGGGCTACTGGGTTTTACCCCCTGACCTTCCTGCCCCTGGTCCCCAAGTCTCTTTATGGCCTCTGGCCGCTCTTCTGTCTCCCTCTTCCCCGGCCAAGTCTTACTCGAGGGTTCAGAGCCACGGGCCTGTGGGGCTAGTCCAATTCTCTTGTCTCTCCAGACTTCTTTGCTGAGGGGTTGCAAGAGTCTTTTAGTCGTTAATTGTCTTTCCACGAGGGCTACCATGTCGTCATATGAGGAGGGTTCATTCTGGCTGACCCAGGCTCGCAGATTGGGTGGTAGGCCCCTCATAAACTGGTCCAGGACAATAATTTCCACAATCTTCTCTGGGCTGTAGGTCTCCGGCTGCAACCATTTTCAGGCCAAGTGGATCAGGTCAAATAGTTGTGCCCTTGGTGCTCTGCCCTCCCCATATAGCCACTCATGGAACCTTTGAGCTCTGATAGCAGTGGTTACTCCCGACCTGGCGAGGATCTCAGCCTTCAGCTGGGAATACTCAGTGGCAGCCTCCTCCGGCATGTCAAAATAGGCCTTCTGGGCCTCACCACAGAGAAATGGGGCGAGGATGCTGGCCCACTGGGCTCGGGGCCAACCTTCCTGCAGGGCTGTCCTCTCAAATGCCAGGAGGTACGCCTCCACATCGTCCTCCTTTGTCATTTTCTGGAGGAAACGCTTGGCCTGCAGGGACCGTGCTCCATCTGAGCCAGGCACCTGAGTGGTCAGAGCCTTCATCTCCATTATTACCTCCTGCAAGGTGGCTCGATCCTGGGCAGCCTGGCTTATCAGCAGCTGGTTAGTTTCCTGCCATAGTCTTACTGACTCCTGCTGGGCAGCCATCTGAGCCCAGATAGCTTCTTGCTGTGCTGCAGTGGCTTGTATGAGGGTGTTTACTACATCCTCCATTTTGTTTTTTCTCCCGTCTTACTAGGGTGGCCTAGTCTGTCTTGGCTGGCTCCGCTGCAAGGTCCCACTGCAACGAAATATCCCACTCCTCACACCACATGTGGAAAGGTCAGTCCCACTCCTGGGCCCCTGACCCCTGTTCAGCCCACTGTCTCACAGTCGAGAAGTCACAGTATATGGCTCACTTGCCTTGGTTTGAGATTTGTCTCCTCCCTGTCATCTTTAATAAGGTCGATGCTGCTCTCTTGGCTCCTCCAGTGTGTCTCTCTCGCTCCAAACTCCTCCTCCACTCTCCAAAACTCCTTCACAGCTCTCCAAACTCCTTCTCAATTCTCTCCATGCTCTCACAGCTCTCCAAACTCCTTCTCAGCTCTCTCTCTCTCCTCACCCACAGGGAGGGTTCTTAAATAGGCCTCCAGGCAACCCCAATTAGTTTCACTTGGGCCTTAATTGATTTTGCAGCCGCCCTGTCTCAGCTGCCCCTAATTAGCCAGGATTGCTGACTCTCTCTGCCTCTTTCCCCTTCCATCAAGCTCTTTCACCTGCTGTATAGCCCCTGCTCTGTCTTGGGACCTGGACATGGAGAGAGGAACCACTCTTCCGCTGAGCACAGCAGTATGCTGGTCTGGGCTTGTTGTGCTTTCTCCCCCCTGCACCCCTCCCCTCTCCTTTTTTTGGGAAGGGTGTGGGGGGGGCTACTGGGGTTGAGGCAGGCAGGCCCTGGTTACATTCTGGGTCAAGGTCCCCTTTTCTCTCTGCCTGCTCCATTTGCAGTCAGCCTCTTCCCCCCCGCCCCCCTCCAGCTGGCTGCAGGAGCTGCTGGGGGTGTGGGGGTGGATAAGGGGACCTTTGCTGCCCTCACCCTGGTGGGGGGAGCGGGACCCCCATTTTCCATCTTTTTGGGGACTGCCTGGCCCCTTTCTTCACTGCTGCATGCCTGGACTTCACCGTTCCTGCAGCTGCCACTCCCTCTGGAGTGGAGGAGGTAAGGGGGCTGCTTTACAGCAGTTCCTGGGGTTCTTCCTTCCCCTCCACAAGTTTGGGGGGGGGGTGAGTGTTTGTGAGAGGCCTCCTGCCATCTGGACCCCTAGGTGGTAGCTGGCACAGCTTTTGTGGGGTGCTGGGACTAGGGGGTGGTTCCCTTGGTTCCCCGCTGTCTCCCCTGCATTTTTGCTGCTGCTGTTGCTGCTCCCTCCCCAGCCCCAGGTGCTGCAGGGGCCATCTCCACCCTTGGCCCCACTGCTTGCCTCCCCGCCCCTCCCTTGCTCTGGTGGGTCCTGCAGCAGGTGCAGTGAGCCTGCCACTCAGGCGCCCGTGGGCACACTAGCTTCCTCCCCCCCACCCCCGCAGTGTCTTGCTGCCCCCCTGCTTTCTTGAGCAGGCCCCTCCTCACAGCCTGCATTCCCCTCTCCTCTACTCGTGTGCCCATGCCCCCCTCTGTCATCTCATTTGGCGCCTGAGCCTTCCACTCTTCTTTAGTTACCCTCCCCCCACACACCGCTTCACTTCCCACGTCTTTCAAGTAATTGACCCTCTCACATTCCCAGTGCAGCCAGAGGAGCCGCTCTTTCCATCCTGTGCTGGGAGCTGTATTCCTTACTCCTTTTCCCTTTCCCCTTTCTGAATTGTCACCCTCCACCCCACTTCCAGCCTAGTCGGGGGGGAGCGGTGAACCTCCTTCCTCCCCTCCCTCTCCCTCCTTGTTCCCTCCCCTGGTATTTTTTTTGGTTCTCCCCTAATTGTTTGGTTTTTTTGTCTTTCCTTCCCACCTTTGACCACAATGGAGGGGTTGTCCAGTGACACCCCTGCCAAACCTTCCCCACCCCACCCTAAAAACAACAACCCCTCTGAGGCTGCCGGGCCCCCCGTCACTATGGCAAAAGGGGCGGACATAGACGAGGCCACCGGGGCCTCGACCGCCTCTGCCGCGGCACCTCCCGTCACCTCCGAAGAACTTCCCCTGAAGGGTAGGAAGGGCTGGGGGACCAAGAAGGGCAAGAGCCCCGCCCCGAAGGCAAAACCTCCTGAGGTGAGAGCTCACTCCCCGGCCGCGACCCACCTGCTGGCCGCGGCCCCCCCTCCTTCCCGCTCCCCTGCTCCTTCCACCAGCTCTGGGGGCAGCGGTGTCCCGGGCCCCAGGGCGTACGCCCAGGTAGCCGCCACCCCCCACCTGCCGCCTCCCAAGCCGCCTCCCGGAATACCATCCCCGGCGGCCGTGGCCCCTTTCCCACCCTGATCAGGAGTCGTGGGGTCCGTTGTCTCCTGGTGGCAGCCTCGCCCCACGTGGAGACCTACGTGCGGGTGTTGGCATGCTTGGTGGGGCCCGCAGCTGTGGTGGCGGCCTCTAAGATGTTCGGGAGAGTGGTATTTTTTCTGGCGTCCGAGGCCGCAGCCCAGGAGGCAGTGGAAAGGGGTTTGGTGGTGGGGGGAGTCCACGTTCCCCTCGAGCCTTTGGAGGACCTGGGTGTATGGGTGGTTTTGTCCTCCATTCCTCCCTTCCTCCCCAATGCTGCCCTACTGCCTTTCCTCTCCACCCTGGGGAGGCCTCTGTCAGTCCTGAGTCCCCTTCCTCTGGGCTGCAAAGATCCTACCCTCCGCCACGTCCTTTCCTTTCACCGGCAGGTACAAATCCAACTACTGCCGGCGGGACGTGGCGGAGAAGCCCTCGAAGCGTCATTTCTGGTGCCCCATCAAGGGGCCCGGTACCGGGTGTACTAGACCATGGGGGAGGCCCGGTGTTTATTCTGTCGGGCGACGGGGCATGTCCGAAGGGACTGTCCCCTGGCCCGGTTTGGAGAGGCACTCAGGACCCAATGCCCAGGAGGGCACCGGCCATACCATCGCCGGTGGCCCTGACGGTCCGGACCCTGGAGTCACCCCTCCTCCAACCGTGACCATCGTCAATCCCACTCAGGTTCTGCAGGGCCCAGACGAGCGTGCGGGTGCTGTTGCTGCCACCGCCAAAAGTGGTAAGGCCGGGCCTGCAGAGGAGAGGGCGGCAGGGTCAGTGACAGGACTCGGGCAGGACCTACCTCAGGGGGAGGTATCCCTTTCCCCTGATGCCCAGCCCTCATCTACCCTTGCCCTCCCACCGCTGCCCTTGTCCCCTGGCTCTTCCTCCATTCAGGCCCAGCCCTCTTCCTCCGAGGGATGGGAGCTTGCAATGGGGAGGCGCCGAAAGCATGCTCGGCGTTTCACCCCGCCCACTGAGGGGGAGGACAACTTCCCTGCACCTGTGGGGATGGACACTGGAACCGTCCCACCCTTTGAGCCCCCGAACGCTTCACAGCACCACGAAGCGGTTGAGGTGACCACGGCAGTTGCAGGAGAGGTGAACACCTCCCTCCCGGGGTCCCTGCAAGAGGGCGCGTCCATGGAGGATGCTCCCACTGTTCCCACCTCCACTGAGGGGGCGGCCGCTGACCTTGCCACCAACAGAGATCACCGTCGGGTGGCGGGCAGCGGGCTCGCCTTCCTCTCTCAGGAGGTGGAGGCTTTGGGGCTGACCCCGGCTGTCTCAGAGGGGGATCATCAGGTCCTAGAGGGACAACAACTGACCTCTTCTTCCGCTTCCGACCTGCTGCTACCCCTTCTCCCTGCCTCTGAGTTGCCCCCGGGTGCGACCATCTGCCCGGCCATCGGCAGCACTTCGGCCGTGGCTGCCGAAACCCTTGAGGCTCTCAGCGGATGGGAGTTCCTATTAATATCCATCACCCCCGGTGCTGAGGCCTCTGGTGCTACACTCTCTGTGGCACTGGAGCCCAGGGCTGGGGAGACTATTACTACCCCTACCGCTGCCACCGATTCTCTGTCCTGTGAGGAGGCACCACATCCCGGTGCATCCTCTGCTGGGGCGCCTCACCCTGCTCCTTCTCCTAGCCTCTGCCCCACTCCTGCTCCCTGTTCAAACCCCCTCCCAATGGAGCTTCCCACCCCTCTTCCTCCTCCCCCCCATCCTTGTCTTTTCCCTAATCCCTCACCTGTTCCTTCCCCTACTCCCCTTCCTCGTCTCCCTCCTTTTCCTGATCCCCTCCCTGAACTCTTTTCCTCCCCTTACTCTGTTACTGCCGCCCCTGGGGTTGCCACGTTTAGCCCAGATGTTGGCCCCCCAGGAAGCGGTTTTTGTTTCTCCTGCTCCTGGCACATCTGGGGCTGGTCTTCCTCTGCCACTCTCCTCCCAACAGGGACCTCAGATGCCCTGCATCCTGGTGTCGATGAGTCACAGGGCTCACGGAGGAGTCTGGCCCCAAGGCGTTCGAGGGCCCGAAGCCCCGACGCCAGATGTGCTGAAGGGCGAGATGTGTGCTTTCTTGGAAGACATCCATGGCTCCAAGAACAAAGTCGCTCACGCCCTTTAGCGCTGGGGAGATTTTCATCTTGTCTTACAAACAGTAAGGGCCCTCTTGGTGAAGGGTAAAGGGACCGGGCGGTGGGAGGCCACAGCTTACCGGCGGGTCCGCAGCTTCCGTGATGCCCTGCTCACTTTTGGGCACGGTCACGGTTTGCTGCGGGGCCCAATGGGGGCCGCTGGCACTCCTGTTGGCGAGGATCTTCCCCAGCCCTCTCGATGCTGCCGCTCAACTTTACCACTCTGAACACCCGGGGCTGCGGGTCGAGTCTCCGTAGGTGTCAGGTACTCTCCTTCCTCCGGAAGGGGAGGTACTCTGTCGTATTCCTACAGAAGACCCACACAGCTCCGGCCGCCGAGGCTAGCTGGCGGCTAGAATGGGGGGACAGGGTTTATTTCAGCCACCTGTCAGCCCGTCAAGTCGGGGTGGCTACCCTGTTCTCCCCGAACCTGCAGCCCGAGGTGCTGGGGACCGCCGAGGTCGTGCAGGGTCGCCTGCTGCATCTCCGCGTTCAGATGGAGGGGCTGACACTAAATCTTGTCAACATCTACGCCCCGTCATCCGTCTCGGAGAGGCTCTGCTTCTATCAGCGGGCATCTGCCTTCCTCGGCTCTCTGGATCCTCGTGAGTGCCTGGTCCTAGGCGGGGACTTCCATTGCACCCTCAAGGACCAGGACCGTATGGGGCTCGAGCAGTGCCCGGCCGCCGCGGACGTCCTCAGGGAGATAATAGACCATCACTCCCTGGTGGACGTCTGGCGAGACCTCCACCTGGGCGAGGAAACGGTGTTTACCTATGTCCAAGTGGTGGGTCATTGGTCCTTCCACTCCCCGTTGGACCGCATTTATCTGTCTTGTCATCATCTCTTCCGGGCCCACTCCTCCAGCATGCGGCCGGCCCCATTCTCAGATCACCATTTAGTGGCCGTGAAGGCCTCTCTTTCCTCGGAGAGGCCGGGGCCGGCCTACTGGCATTTCAATAACAGCCTGCTGGAGGACGTGGGCTTCGTAGCGTCCTTCCGGGAGTTCTGGCTGGCCTGGCGCGGGTGGCGGTGCGCCTTTCCCTCGGCATGGCGGTGGTGGGATGTGGGGAAGGTGCGCACGCGGCTCTTCTGCTGGGACTACACCCAGGGGGCCAGCCGATGGAGGGATGCGGTGATAGGGCAGTTGGAACGGGAGGTTTTAGAGCTAGAGAGGCTGGCCACCGGCCCCGAAGATCCGCCCCTATGCGGAGCGTACCGGGAGAAGCGGGAGGAACTCTGGGCCCTTGAGGACCTTCGAGCCTGGGGTGCCTTTGTTCGTCCTCGCATCCATCTCCTTTGGGAGATGGATCGAGGCTCCCGCTTTGTCTATGCCCTGGAGAAAAAGAGGGGGGGCTAAAAGGCACATCGTCTGCCTTCTGGCAGAGGACGGCACCCCCCCTCACGGATCCAGTGGAGATGCGCGAGAGGGCTCGTGCCTTCTATGCCTCTCTCTTCTCCCCGGATCTGACCAACGCCGATGCCCGCAGGGTTCTCTGGAACAAACTCCCGACGGTCAGCGCGGACGACTGGGACTGGCTAGAGCTGCCTCTCTCCCTGGCCGAGTTCTCGGAAGCCCTCCGTCTCATGCCCACCAATAAATCCCCAGGCATGGACGGGCTGACCATGGAGTTCTACCACCTGTTCTGAGACGTCCTCGGCCCGGACCTTGCTAGCGTCTGGGCTGAGTCCCTGGAGAGCCGGGTCCTCCCTTTATCGTGCAGGCGAGCGGTGCTCGCCTTGCTGCCCAAGAAGGGGGACCTCTGTGATGTGAGAAATTGGCGTCCCATCTCGCTCCTCAGCACGGACTATGAAATCATTGCCAAAGCCATCTCCCTAAGGCTGAAGTCCATGCTGGCGGACATGGTCCATCCAGACCAGACCTACACCATCCCGGGCCATACCATCTTCGACAACCTTTATTTGGTCCGGGATCTCCTAGAGCTAGGGTGTAGGGACGGTCTGTCGTTCGCCCTCCTGTCCTTGGATCAGGAGAAGGCGTTCGACCAGATGGACCACGGATACCTCCTGGGCACCCTGCGGGCCTTCGGCTTCGGGCCCCATTTTTGGGGGTTTCTCCAGGTGCTGTATGCCTCTCCAGAGTGCTTGGTCAAGCTCAACTGGACCCTGACTGCACCGGTCAGCTTTGCGCGGGGAGTACGTCAAGGCTGTCCGCTGTCAGGCCAGCTGTACGCTCTGGCCATAGAGCCCTTCCTCCGTCTCCTTCGCAAGAGGTTGACGGGGTTGGCGCTCCATGAGCCGGAAACAAGGCTCGTCCTGTTGGCGTACGCCGACGACATGCTCCTTGTGGTCCAGGACCCGGGAGACCTGGCGCAGGTGGAGGCTTGCCAAGCCGTTTACTCGGCGGCCTCCTCCGCCCGGGTCAACTGGGTCAAGAGCTCTGGCCTGGTGGTAGGGGCAGGGTGGCAGGCGGGCTCCCTCCCACCCGTGTTTCAGGCCATCAGGTGGAGCGCGGGTCCGCTGCTCTATCTCGGTGTTTTTCTTTCTGCCACGCATCCCTCTCCACCGGAGAACTGGCAAGGTTTAGAGTCCAGGGTGGTTGAGTGGTTGCAGAGGTGGACGGGACTGCTCCGGTGCCTCTCCCTGCGTGGGAGGGCACTGGTACTTAACCAATTGGTCCTGTCCATGCTCTGGCACTGTCTCAACACCCTGGTCCCGCCCCTAGGTTTCCTGGCCCATATCCAGCAGCTAATGCTGCGGTTCTTCTGGCCAGGACTGCACTGGGTCTCTGCAGGGGTTCTCTATCTCCACCTGGAGGAGGGAGGGCACGGCCTGACGTGTTTGCGCACGTGGTTTCACGTCCTCCGCCTCCAAGCCCTGCAGAGGCTCCTATTTGATGCAGGTAGTCTGGCGTGGAGCACACTTGCGCACGCTTTCCTTCGCCGCTTCCGAGGGCTCCAATATGACCGGCAGCTCCTTTATTTGAGAGGTCTTCCGCGAGACCTCTCCGGGCTGCCCGCCTTCTATCAGAACCTCCTCCGGACCTGGAAGCTGCTTGCGGCGACCAGGTCCTTGGGAGCCACCCTGGGGGCAGACCTCCTTGCGGAGCACCTGCTACACAACCCCCATCTACGTGTGCAGGTGGCGGAGTCTCCTTCTGTGCTCCAGAGGTTGGTCCTGGCAGAAGCCACCAGAGTCGGAGACCTCCTGGACTACCGCCGGGGAGACTGGGTGGATCCTCGGGCACTCGCCCAGCGCATGGGGCTCTCCACCCTACGTACTCCTCGGTGCGTACTTCAGGAGGTGAAGGACGCTTTGCCGCCCACCGCTCGGGTTTCTCTCGACAAGGTCCTGCGAGAGGGTGCACCCTGCCCACCCCTCACCCCCAGCTCTCCCGATCTCTCCATCGGCCCCCAGCCCCGAGTACCTTCCCAACTGCCTCCCCATTGTCATCCTAGCCGGCTGCACGCGATGCAGCCGGTCCCCTTCTGAACCATGCAAAGAATCACCTGTATATGCTCGTGCTTTACACGCTCCACTTCCCCACCCTCGTGTCCCACCCAGACACCAAGTGGCGGGACCTCCTACCACCAATAGAGGGTGGGGAGCCCTGGTGGGACCGTCTCTATTCCACCTTAGTTCCACGGCCCACCGGGGACATCAGCTGGAGAATCCTGCATGGAGCTGTGAGCATGGGCATGTATTTGGCATGGTTCACCCCCATTCCGAACACTTGCCCCTCTGTGGCAAGAGGGAGAACCTGGCGCACGTGTACCTCGAGTGCGCCAGGTTACAGCCCCTCTTTCGGCTTCTCCAGAACCTTTTGTTGAGGTTCTGGCTGCACTTCTCCCCTCACCTGTTAATTTACGCACACCCCATCCAAAGCCCCACAAGGTCGTGGGACCTCCTGGTCAACCTCCTCCTGGCTGTCGCCAAGATGGTAATTTATAAGACCAGGGAGCAGAGGCTGGCCGAGGGAGGGGCCTGCAACTGTGGGGCCTATTTCCGTTCCTGCATCCACTCACATATCCGGGAAGAGTTCCATTGGGAGGCGTCCACTGGCTCTCTCGAGACCTTCGAGGGGCAGTGGGCACTGTCAGGGGTTCTCTGCTCGGTGTCCCCATCCGGTTCCCTTGTTTTAGCCCTTTGACCCTCACACCCGTCCCTGTTTTCTTTTTATTTGTCCCAAGTAATTACTTGGTTTCCTGGGCTCAGTGGACCCTCCCCATAGGCTGAGGGGAGGTCCTTTAGATGTGGACGGGCTAACGCCTGCCCACCTCCCGGACTCCAGTAGGCACCCCTGCTCTGTCACACCCTCAATTACAAAGTCTCATAAGATTGCTATTCTTATATTTGACAGTAGACTATAATAATCCCATTAATAAAAAATAATTGATTTTGAAACTTTAGACCTTTATGTTCCTAGAAAGAGAATCAATTTTACAAAACATACTTGAAAACAAAAATACTTGATTGATCTTTGGAATCCCTGTGTTGTAGAGTATACATTTGTGCTAATGTGCTGGATACCCTCTGGAAGACTGAACTTGGGCCTTCCAGAGAAAAAACCATGAGAATTGAAAACTTCAGTTGAAGATTATAGTCTTTGTAGCTAGCAGCTTTCACAGACTCACATTCTTTGTGGCTTGGACACAGAAATGGACATGTTACACACATTGATCAATGGTTTATGTTTATACCCACACACAAGACGACACTCACCACTTTTGCATCTATGGCCACTTGAGCAAAGCCCTTGCGATTACCCCACAAGAAGTTGTAGTTTTCATCGCTACAGAATGCTTCTCGAGCTCCACCTGGTGCAACACCCAATAAGTTGCCTTTCTTCAGAATTTCTACACATTCTTCTCTTCCACTATGCAGTGCAGGTAGCAAGTTTAAATAAATTTCTACACCTGCAATAAACATAACTAGCAGGGATCAATATGGCACATTAAATCTCATTACGTCTACATATTGAAAATAAAATCTAATAAAAAGTCAACACATGCACATACACACACTTCAGCATTTTTAAATATGTCTACATATTATTTCATATATTCATATTATTTCTTCAGATAAAACTGGAGATGTCATAGTCATTGGTAATACATTGGGTATGACTACTCAGACATAATTAGAAGTTACATCTTCAGTCCACAGTAGCATGGAAATGCATTTGCACTTTCCAAGTGGGGCAGAGTTCTAGCCCTAATAATCATTATGGGTACATCTAAACTACATCCCTTTTTCGCTAAAGGGATGTAAATTAGACATATCGAAATTGTAAATGAAGCCAGGATTTGAATTTCCCGTGCTTCATTTGCATAATGGCAGCTACGGCTTTTGCCTAGCTCTGCCTAGCCAGGGATGGAGAGTGGTTCCTCCCTAACAGTCTCGGAGTTAGGCACACCCCTCACTACAACTATCTTTTCTGAATCAGAGATCTGACTATGGAAGGTAAATGCCTTCTGTGACAGCCAACATTTTGTCTGCAGAGGAGAACGCATTCAAATCCAGGCCACAGAACGCAGACCACTGAACTTCCCCAAAATAATTCCTAAAGCACATAGTGTAGAAAACACCAAAACCTGATTAAAAATTGTCAGTGATGGAGAATCAATCCATTGCAACCCTTGGTAAATTGCTCTAATAGTTAATTATCTTCACTGGTAAAAAATTTACATGTTATATCCTGAATTTGTCTAGTTTCATCTTCCAGCTTTTGGTTTGAGTTATACCTTTCTCTGCTAGACTGAAGAGCCCATCTATACTAGGGCCACCAAATTTGGTATACAGATTCCTCTTCTCCTAACTTAAAGCAAGGTCAGAGTTTGGTTGTGCCAGGACAATCGGAAGCCCTGGGAAAAGGACAGTTTTCCATAACAAGGAAAGAGAGGAGCTGCTGCTCAGAGGGATGCAATATGAGAGTGGCCACTGGGGGAAGTGAGCCTGTATGGGAGAGCTATCCTGCAGCGTGTCCAGAGGGGACAGTTGTATCACCAAGAGAGTGGCCAGCGGGGCTGGGGTTCTGCCATCTTGCCTCCCAGCACACCAGTAAGTAGTCCCCCTACCCCAAACTTTCCACCACGGTCCTTGGTCACAGAAACGGAGGAGCGGGAGGAGAAAAAAGACGCACGCACGCACGCACACACCCCATCTCCAAGGCCCTGCCCTGAAGGACTCGGGTAACACCGAGTAAGTCTGCTAGTTATTAAATATTTGTTCTCTATCTTGCTATTTATTGATTGTAGTCAATGAGTCTCTTACTATACAGCATGTTGTCTAATCCTTTAATAATTCTTGTGGTTCTTTTCTGAAACTTCTCCAATTTATTAACATCCTTCTTGAATTGAGAGCACCAGTACTGGACACAGTATTCCAGCAGCAGTCACAGCAGTGCCAAATACAGAGGTAAAATAGTCTCTGTACTTCTCCTCGACATTGCCCTATTTATTTATACAGATTACATTAACCCTTTTGGCCAGTCACTGCATTGCACTGGGAGCTCATGTTCAGCTGATTATCCACCATGACCCCCAAACTTTTTTAGAGTTACTGCTTCCCAGGATGGAGTCTCTCATCCTATCAGTACAGCCTTTGTTCTTTGTTACATTTAGCCATATTACAACCCATATTTTGCTTTTGCTCCCAATCAGTCATCTGCCCTTTTCATTATTTAACCTTCCCCAAGTAATGTCTTTGTATCTATAAACTTAATTATGGATGATTGTATGTTTGAATGTTTTCTTCCAAGCCACTGACAAAAATGTTAAATAATATACAGCCAAGAACTGATCCCTGTGGGATCCCACTGGAAATACACCCACTCTAGGATATTGGGTGGAGACATGCATCTCTCTCTTTTCTGACTAGGGTATTTCCAGGCTGAACCATTCCTTATTTTTACTGTGACCACTCCAACAAAACATAGGACACCTAAACAGGCTTGTTTTGGCTTCTCTTCAGAGATGGTTAACAGTGTAATTACCACTATTAATCTACTCAACATTCTTTTTTTAAAGCAAGTATATTTTAGTCTTAACATAAAAAAAGTAATACAAAGATAACACATTAAAAACAGTAAAAAGACCTATATGTATACTTATAAGCTTACTAGAGATCGCTCCAAATCCAATAGGGGATCTGGCAGGAGCAGTCAGTCATTCAAACCCCACACAGGGATTTTCCTATGGTTTTGATCAGAACAAGAACTCAGTCTTTTGGGGCCTACGTACACCCCAAGGATGAAGGCCTTCTGTGGCAGAGCCTGTCCATCTACTGGATCAGAAAGAAGACTTTGAAAAGTCTTCTTTGAATAGTCATGGAAGTTGGGAGAGATTCCAGAAGACTGGAAAAGGGCAAATATAGTGCCCATCTATAAAAAGGGAAATAACTCAGAAAACTACAGACCAGTCAGCTTAACTTTGGTTCCAGGGAAGATAATGGAGCAAGTAATTAAGGAATTTATCTGCAAATAACTGGAAGATAATAAGGTGACAGGTAACAGCCAGCATGGATTTGTAAAGAATAAATCATGTCAAAGCAATCTGATAGCTTTCTTTGATATCAAACCTTGTGGATAAGGGCGAAGTGGTGGATGCGGTATACCTAAACCTTAGTAAAGCATTTGATACAGTCTCACATTACCTTCTTATCAATAAAGATAAGGGAAATAAAACCTAGTTGGAGCTATTATAAGGTGGGTGCACAACTGGCTGGATAACCGTTCTCCTAGAGTAGTTATTAATAGTTCAGATTCCTGCTGGAAGGGCATAAGAAGAAGTTACTCACCCTGTGCAGTAACGATGGTTCTTCAAAATGTGTGTCCCTGTGGGTACTCCACTCAGGTGTCAGTGAAAATGCGACTGGAGATTTTTTGCCTGAAACTGCCTTCGCGCACTGCAAGTGCACAGCAGCCATCCTGCGCTGTTTTCATCTGTTAGCTATGAGTGTGGCATAAATGTCCCTCAATTCCTTTTCTACCAGAAATCCTCTTACCAACTCCAAAGTAGGAAGGGCGGTAGTGGAGCACCTACAGTGACACATATCTTCACATATCATTCCTGTACAGGGTGAATAACTTTTCCTTCGAGTGGTATTCCTGAGGGTGTTCCATGCAGGTGACAGAAAAGCAGTACCCATAGTAGAGGGGGTGGGTCTTCGGAGTTTTCTGCAAAAAGCAGCAAGGACAGCATCGCCCACAGATGTGGTAGGTACTGGTCCTTACTTTAGTGCATAATGTTGTGTGAAAGTAGCCATGCACACCATGTAGCCACTCTGCAGATGTCGGCTAGTGGCACATTGTATAAGGCGGCAGTGGATGCAGCCACCGCTCTGGTGGAATACACAGTGACTGACTGCGGTGACTCTTTGTTTTGGAGTCTGTAGCAAGTGTTTATGCAAGTTGCTATCCTTCTGGATATGCCTTGTGCAGAGTTGGTTTCTCCTTGGTAGGGCCGGACATGGATATAAAAAGTCTAAAGTGCTTAAAGGGTTTAGTCCTATCTATGTAGAATGAGAGCACCCTTCTTGCATCAAGGGTGTTTAATATTGCCTTCCTTGGGGAGTTATGTGGTTTGGGATGGTAAATGGGTAAGTAAATGGGTTTGTTGATATGGAAGTCAGAAATGACCTTCGGTAAAAACTTAGGATGGAGTTTGGGGATAATTTTATCCTTGGTGAAGAGTGCAAAGGGTGGACCCGACACAAGGGCTGCGATCTACCCTACCCTTCTTGCCAATGTGATAGCAACAAGGAAGGATACCTTCATGGCCATGTGCTGCATTGAGGCTGTCACTAAAAGTTTGAAAGGTGGTCTTGTTAACAAGTCCAACACAAGGTTTTAGGACCCATAGTGGAACAAGTGAGGTCATGCTTTTAATAGGCCAGCTAGGAACCACTTGGTGATGGGATGAGCAAACACTAAGATGTCATTCACCAGCTCATGAAAAATGGTGATGGCCAGGGCTCGACAAATCGCTGTTTCTACTCGCCCATGGTGAGTAGATTTCAGTTGGTCGCCCCGTTCACTGGCGGCACGCGCATGCGCAATGCGGGTCTGAGCATGCACAGTTCAGGGCTGGCGAATAGATTTCGCCGCCGTTTGTCAAGCCCTGGTGATGGCTGAGAGATGAACTCTTATGGAGCTAATTGAGAGCCCCGCATCACTGAGATCCATTAAGTATTCCAATACAGTACATATTGAGGAGGTATGTGGTTGTAGATGGCACTGACTGCACTATTTCTGAAACCTCTTCCATTTGATTTGATAGGTGTGGCTCATGGAAGGGTTGCGACTGCTGAAGAAGATCTGTTTCACTTTCTGGGAGCAGGTAAGTTCAGTATTTTGGAACCATGGAGAAACCAGGCAGTAAGTTTCAAATTCTGAAGGTTCGTGTGGTATGTTTGCCCATTCTGTTAACAATTGGGAAGTGACAGGAAGCTGAATAGGTTTGGCAATTGACAGGTAATGAAGGCAGGAAACCAATGCTGTCTCAGCCAATATGGTGCTATTAAGATGACCTTCGCTCTATTCTCTCAGATCTTGTAGATTACCCTGGGGGTCAGGGAATTGGAGGGAATGCATATAAAAAAGGAGCTGTCCATGTTATGGTGAACACATCCTCTGTGAAGCGTTTGCCCTGGCCCCCTGGGAACAGTAGCAGTGACATTTGCAGTTGACTGTCATGGTGATGAGGTCTATGACTGGGAACCTTATTGCCAGAAGATAGGTAGGATGATTGTCAGGCTGAATTTCCACTCGTGCTGTTAGGAAAATAGTCTGCTCAGCTTGTCTGCTCTGGTATGTACATTGTGGCTAGTATAATGATGTTCTTCACGCACCAATTGCAGAACTTGATTGCCTTGGCACATAGTGAGCGTTCGTTGATGTAATGGATACAGGAATTGTTGTCCGTAAGAACACATAGGGTATGACCTTGGATCAATGGCGCGAAACGGAGGCAAGTGTTGCGGACTGCCTGGAGTTCCAAAACATTGATGTGCAGGCTCATGTCTCAGTGTGACCATCTGCTCTGCACCGTGTGGTGCCTGCAGTGAGCTCCCCAGCCTAGAGGGGAAGCATCTCTAGTGATTATCTGCAAGGGATCTGGGTGATGGAAAGGGACTCTGGGGAGAAGCTTGAGTGGGCAGGTCACCATTGCAGTGATGTCAGCACTAGTGCTGTGGGTGTAATTTGCTTGGTGAGGCTGTGCCAGTTGGGAATATACCTGGATGCCAGCCAGGCTTGTAGGCATCTCATGTGGAGTCTCGCTAGGGACACCATGAAGGTCATGGCTGCCATGTGTCATAGGGCCTGTAGGCATGTGCGGACGGTTGTCGCCAGGGCCTGTAGAATGGTTGCTACAACGTGGCAGTGTTTGAAAACGGCTCAGAGGGAGAAATGCCCTTGCCACTGTAGAATCTAATAGTGCTCTGATGAAGTCTATTCTCTGGATGGGATCCAGAGTAGATTTCTGTATGTTTATTAAAACTTCAGATAGGTAAAAACGTCTCGAGTAAGGTCTGTCATGATCATTGTATGTTGTTAAGAGGACCCCTTAATTAAGCAATCATTGAGATAGAATCATATACTCATAAAATCATAGAATACTACACCTGAAAGGGACCTTGAGAGGTCATCAAGTCCAGTCCCCTACCCTCATGGCAGGACCAAGCACGATATAGACCATCCCTGATAGATGTCTATCTAACCAGCTCTTAAATATCTGCAGAGATTGAGATTCCACAACCTCCGTAGGCAATATATTCCAGTGTTTAACCACCCTGACAGTTAGGAAGTTTTTCCTAATATCCAACCTAAACCTTCCTTGCTGCAGTTTAAGCCCATTGCTTCTTGTCCTATCATCAGAGGCCAGAGAGAACAATTTTTTCCTCTCCTCCTTGTGACACCCTTTTAGATATTTGAAAACCACTATCATGTCCCCTCTGAGTCTTCTCCTTTCCAAATGAAACAAGCCCAATTCTTTCAGTCTTCCCTCATAGCTCATGTTCTCTAAACCTTTAATCATTCTTGTTGCTCTTCTCTGGACCTTCTCCAACTTTTCCACATCTTTCTTGAAATGTGGTGCCCAGAACTGGACACAATACTCTAATTGAGGCCCAATTAGCATAGAGCAGAAGAATGACTTCTCGTGTTACGGGAATATGACGACTCCCTGCTTTCTGAGGAAGGCTGTGACTATGGCCAGGGTCTTGGAGAAGACATGTGGTGCTGTTGATAGTCCAAAAGGTAGGACACGATATTGGTAATGTTCTTTGCCCACCACAAACCGGAGAAACCTCCTGTGGGCCAGGTGTATTGTTATATGAAAGTACGCATCTTGAAGGTCAAGGGATGAGAACCAGTCCCACTTGTCCAGCGCCAGGATGATGGTTCCCAACGTTACAATCCTGAACTTGTTGTTGCATACAAACTTGTTGAGCTTCCTGAGATCTAAGACTGTCCTTCATCTCACAGTCTTTCAAAAACATGAGGAAATAGTTGGAATAGAACCCTCTTACTTGAAACTCTGGTGGAATTCGCTCTATGGCCCCTAAACTGTGTAGTTTGAGTTTCTGCTAGTAGAAGGGGCTCGTGAGAGGGGTCCCTGAAGAGGGATAGGGAAAGAGTGTGGGTAGGGGTGTAGACAGGAGGGGGATGGTGTAGCCAGTTCTTATAATCTCAAGGACCTCTCGGACTGCAGTGATGAGATACCATTGGTGGTAAAAGGGCCTCAAATGGCGATGGAACATGGACGGTAGGCAATGGATATAAGGGGTGGTCACCCATGCCCTCGACCAAACCTTCCAACTTGCTGTTTGGGAGAAGCAGATTGGGACGCAGATGCCTGGGCACGATGCGCCCTTCTTCTATTCAGTCAGTGCTTGGATCTGTTGTCAAAGAGCCTCTGATGCTGCCTTTGGTAGGAGGTGTCTCTTTTCCTCTGATATGGGATGTATCTCCTCCTCTTGTTGGGCAGTGTGTACATTCCAAGTGTCTGGAGATTAATGCACAAATCTTTCATTCGTTTTGGCCAAAAAAGTTGGGCCCTATCAAACAGCAGATCTTCCACTTTGGTTTGCAATACCAGATGACTGCAGCCAAGATGTTCAGCACATAACAATCGCCATTGCAGTCGATCGGGTCACCGTATCTGCTATGTCCACTGACACTTGGTGCGCCATATGGGCAATGGACTGGCCCTCTTTCATGATTGACTGCAGTTGTGGCCTCTTTTGTTCTGGGAGGTCATTGAGCAGCTCCTGAAGCCTGGTTTAAAATAATCGTAATTAGCTAGGAGAGCTGTATAACCGAAATCCTAAACTGGAGCGTAGTCGATGAACAGACTTTCCTCCCAAAAATATCAAGTCTTTTGTGCTCCTTGTTCTGGGGTGTTGATTTATACTGTGGTTGTCTAGAACCGTGATGGACAGAATCAACAACCAATGAGTTTGGTTGGGGATGAGAGAAGAGAAAATCCATGTCCTTCACTGGGACAAAATATTTTCTATCGGTTCTGTGGTTGGTGGGTGGATGAGACGCTGGTGTTGCCATATGGCTTCCAATGACTACATAATGGCCTCATTTATAGGTAGTGTAATCTTAGAGGATGTGAAAGGTTGTAAAATTCTTAACAGTTTGTGCTTATTTTCTTGCACCTCTTGTAATGGTATGTCTTGCGACTGCACTATGCTTTTGAAAAATTCATGAAATTGTTTCAGGTCATCTGCCGGAGAAGAAGAGGACAGGAATTCTGCTTTGTCAGAGGAGGATGAAGACAGCTGAACTGGAGACTGGCTGTCTGAATCCAATTGCGATAAGTCATCCTCCTCCTCTATTGGACCGGTTTTTTAGCTGACGGTGAGGGTGGAGGATGAGATGGAGAGGATTAAGTAGTTTGTGGGGGAGACTTTTCTGGGGTCCGCATCAGAGTATTTGCAGTCGAGTAACAAGATTGGTGCTGATGAGATGGTTGAAGATGGTATTGGCCCTTTGGTTCCCAGGGTCGCCACTGAGGTTGGTATTGCTGAGGGGGATACGGCCATGGGTGATTGACCCAAGGGTACTGAGGATGACGGTACAAAGGTCTGTGCCTGCTTGAGCGCCAAGAACTCACTGAAGCCATTGGTGACAAGTGCTGGGAGGAAAAACGGCTGTCCTGTCTGGTGTCAGGTCCAGTACCCAGAGATGACAGCATAGGAGAGAATGAAATATTTGTAGAGGGCCACTGGGGCAAGCTAGGCTCTTCAATCCTAGGAAAATGCAGAGGTGTCCAATCCACTGGCACAGATGCGGAGAGCACCAGAGATGGTGATGCTCAGTGCTGGGGGTCTGGTTCACTTGATTTAGGCTTCTGGATCTGCGGTGCCAAGGAATGCTTGGGTGCTGCTGGGTGCCAAGACTCATATGGTTGAAGTGCTGTGGTGTCTTTCAGCACTGGTGGAGGGAGCACATTTGTGGGTGCTGGCATTATTGGTGCTGGAGTGGTGCCCTTTCTTTTCAGTTTCGGCTCCTTTTATCAGTGCTGTCTTTCATTTATGCACCGTGCCAGAAGTTGATGGCACCGGAAAGCGCACAGCATGCGAAATAGACAGCACAGCTGGCAAGGAGCATGCCAGAGAAGCCCAGGACTTATGGGAATCCTTTATGGGCGATGAGCTAGCCCTTTTTCTCGGTATTACATGTTCTGTAGGAGCCGCTGTCTTGCCTTCTGATGGCTGAAGAGATCTCTGCCAGAACAAGTTTTTAAGCCTCATCTCCTGGTCCTTCCTGGCCCTGGCAGTCATATTTTAACAATGTGGGTACTTCTGCGCCATAAGGCCTTCATCTAAGCACTTTATACACAAAGTGTGCCCATCTGAGGTGGGCGTTGAGTCTCTGCAGGAGTTGCATTTTTTAAAAACCAGGAGAACCTGGAATAATGGTGTACCGGGGCCAAGAACTTGGAGCAGGAAAACAAACGGGGGGGGGGGGGAGGGGGGGAACAGGGAGTAACTTTAAACAAAAAACAGTAACTAACTAACTACTAACAATAAACTGAGTAAAACTACAAACAACTAATAAATTTTCCTTTCTTCTCAGCTGAGGAGAGCACTGCTGGAAACTCTGTCATTACCAGCTTGGTGATGGATGGACCAGGCACCCTTGGAACAAAGGAAGGATAAGGGGGGCCCAGAATGTAGGGAGGTTGGGGGGCTACTCCAGCGGGTAAGGTACTCATCTCCAGAGCCAGAGGTCCAGGGCTCAAGCCCCACCCCCACCCTTCAGGGACAACCAACACAGGCTCCCAAGGGACAGAGCTGACACCCTTGGGACATAGGACAGATAAGGGGGTCCAGAATGTAGAAAAGGAACTGAGGGACACTCGCACCATGTGCACAGCTGACGGATGAAAACAGCGTGAGATGGCTGCTGCACATGTGCAGTGTGGGAAGACACTGCTAGGTGAAAAACTTCCAATCAGTGGTGAGAGTACATGCCAACACCTGTGTGGAGCCACCCACAGGGATACCACTCGAAGGACAACAAGTGAGATTCTGCAGGGTTCAGTTTTGGGACCAGTTCTGATCAATATCTTCATCAATGATTTAGATGATGGCATAGAGAGTAAGTTTGCAGATGATACCAAGCTGGGAGGGGTTGCAACTGCTTTGGAGGGTAGGGTCATAATTAAAAAAGTTCTAGACAAACTGGAGAAATGGTCTGAGGTAAATAGGATGAAGTTTAATAAGGACAAATGCAAAGTACTCCACTAGGAAAGGAATAATCAGTTTCACACATACAAAATGGGAAGTGACTGTCTAGGAAGGAGTACTGCAGAAAGGGATCTAGGGGGTCATAGTGGACCACAAGCTAAATAGGAGTCAACAGTGTGACACTGTTGCAAAAAAAAGCAAACATGATTCTGGGATGCATTAACAGGAGTGTTGTGAGCAAGACATGAGAACACTGCTTTGCACTGTTTAAGGCTCACCTGGAGTATTGTGTCCAATTCTGGGCACCACATTTCAAGAAAGATGTGGAAAAATTGGAGACAGTCCAGAGAAAAAGTTTTTGAATTCTAGAAATCTTGAGCTAGATTGAAATTCAAAAGACTACAGAGTTTCTCAAATGCTTGAAATTATACAATTTTCTGTAGTGCATAACTGGAAAGCATTTTATTTGAGTCTTAATAGTTGTATTAATTAATGTATAATTATCATGGTGTGAATTCCCATTTCTGAATTTAAAATATTATAAACTCTCTCATTCAGAATAAAAAATACTTTACCTGGTAACATAGCAATGAAGTGATCAACTACTGAATAGCAGACTCTTCCCTTCCGGATGTACAGATTATAGATAAAGTAGCAGTAGTCTATAGGGAAGGGTCCATGGTAATAAACTATAAGCCCCGGCCCTTCTGGAATTTTTTCCATACCATGAAGTTCATAACCTGTAACGAGTATAAAGTACAATTGTTTCAATACCAGCTTGATACCAGTACATTTAACATAAATTCCTCAAGAGAGATGTGGAAACTCTTGATTATATGAGAGAAAACTGCACAATGAGTAAATTTTAGCATAACAATTAACTCTTGCTTCAGAAGGGTGGCTGAGTTAGTTTGTAACTGGTAAAACTTAAAAAACAATGAATAGTCTAGCAGCAATTTAAAGATTAACAAAACATGTAGATGGTATCATGAGCTTTTGTGGGTACAACATCTACATGTTTTGTTAATCTTTAAGGAATTAACTCTTGGTTCTGACAGTCAAACATTTCACTTTGAAGTCAAAATGCAGTGAGAAAAGGGCAGCATTATTCTTGATCTACTGCATCACTGCACCAAATGTCAGCCCATAGAGGCCTCAAGTATTGGTGCCATCTTGAGTCACTGTTATTATTTAGAACTGTTATAAAAACAGTCAGAAATCGGGGCGGGGGCAATCTTACCTGTTGTGACAGGGTGTCTGCCCCACATTGGCCCTATCAAGGGTTAAATCCAACCCTAGAAGAGGGCTAGGGCTGTGGAACCAACAGCTGTGCTGAGTAGCAGCTAATTAGGGCCCAGACTGTATAAATAGGGGTTCCTGGAGAGAGGAGAGACAGATACCTCCTGCTCCATCACTGGAGCAAGTATCTGGCTGCCCAGGCCTGAAGGTGGGATGCTGGGAGTCAGCCAGGGCAGAAGAAGGCAGCAGGTCCACCCCTCCTTGCCAAGGAGGAGTGGCCATTTCAGACTGCAGTTTGCCCCTGAGGTGGAGCTAGATGATGACTAGCAGTGGATCACTGAGGCAAGGTGGGCAAAGGAGGTAGGAGGTTCCCTGAGGGGAAGGACTGTGTGAGCACTGCAACAGGGTAGTACCCTGGGGGAAGGGTTCTGCGGTCTTGGAGGGACCCAGGTCTTGTTACAAGGTGATGGAGAACAATGGGTAACAGCAGACAAGACATTGGCCAAAAGCAGGTGCTACAGGGCTGAACTGATTCCACAAGTGACCGGCAGGTGGTACCGTGGTAGTGAGTTGCAATCTATTTACACATGCAAATGGTATTTGTGACATACCCAGGATACAATCAAGACTGGTGAGTGACTGTACCACTCCTGCCCTCTAGCCTAGTGCTTTTATGCTGTTTTGCTGCTGTAGCTTCCCATCACAAACAGCCTGGGGTGTTAGTTACTTCCAGCTATGTCTGTGTGCTTGCATCTTGACAGTCATACCTAGGTTTCTACCTGCCTAAGTTATACTGCAGGGAGACCTCATCATACTCCCAGTTCCAGATTTTCCCCAGCAATGTACAGTATGTCTTTTACTGCCTAGCTCTTCTCTGGACAATACAAGCGAATACAAAACCCAGTATTCTATGCATAGAAATTATAAGTACAAACCTTGTTATCACAAAGGGAGTTTCCCAAACACTTCAGTTCAAACACACTGGTTTAGATAAAACAATAAATCAAGTTTATTAACTACAAACAGAGATTTTTATGTAATAAAGCAACAAGGAGTCCTGTGGCGCCTTATAGACTAACATATTTACTGGAGCATAAGCTTTCGTGGGCAATAATCAATTGATAGCATCTCACAATACAATAGTGTTCAGAGGGAAAAGAAGTCTTACCATGCCAGAGTCTTCCAGTCACACTAAATAAGGATGCCACCAGGAACCTTGCATTGTCCCAGGACTTACTGGAAAAATCCTCACTTAAGCCGTTCTTTCTCTTGTAAATGAACAGGAGAAGTTTTAAAAAGCAACTCAAGATTATGAAAATTAAAAGAGGTACAAAGAGTATTATGGGTAACATCCACAAGAAAAAGACAATATAGTATAAATAGTGGTACTCCACACCAGTCCAGTCTTCTAATATGTATGTCAGCCAGGTCAAGCTAATCACAGATTCCTGCCGTAACATATGGGATTCGCTTTCATTTATCATCTTCTGTTGAAAAGAATTTGGCAAACTGAATCAAACTCTCTTCATAACCAGCTTCTTAACCTTGCTCCTAGAAAGAGAGAACAGCTTGTTCATTTATTCCTAAACTACCAGAGAAGTTACAGACATGCATTCATTATATTTAAATGATGTTCTTAATATCCTGTTTCTCATCTGAAGTAAGACTTGTGATATATGTTATGGATGCGAATACAAGCACACTGTAATAGGGCTAGAGGAAAATCAGCAGAAGAGGGAACTGACAGCAGCAGAGGATCCTGGCCTATGATGGACTGAAGGGTCATGGAAGCCCTGTGCAATGAGATAAAGAATAACACTGATGGAGATTAGGTGATTAAGAGAACGAGTACTGAAATAATATTCCTGAGATTCAAGAGTTTTTATTCAGAACAAAAGTGAATGAAAGGTTTTTGTGGGGAGCAAAAGAGTTGTTCTAGGGCTGAAGATCAAATGAGGAGGAGAGAATTTAGGAAATGAGACTGAGGAAGCAGCAACTAGTGGGTCAGAAGCTACATGAACATGAAAAATATATTTAAAAAGAATGAACGAGGACTGGGCACAGCAGCAAAAGAAAAGCTAGCAATCAGAGAGCAAGATGATCAAGGTACCAAAACAAGGAACCTTTTCCTTCTTAAACTGTCCTCTCCCCACTTGCTTCTCTCTCTTCCACTGGAAGCCATTATGAAATCTTAACTATAGCACTTGGGATTTTGATATGATATAATATATATTAAAAAAAGTTTTTCCTGTGAGATGACAGAGTGATGTCATCACGTCTGTCAGTGTCCCACCTGGCTCCTCCCTCTCTCCCCCCCTTTCTCCAGTGCTTGGCTGCCACAAAGGGCCTGGGAAGGCCTCAGAGCACCCCTCCTCCACGGAGGGGACCAAAGCTGCGAGCTATGCAGCCCTTCCTCTCCCCTCCCTGATGCTCCAGTGGGGGGCTATGAAGCCACATGCCGAGCAGCTCCAGGAGCTGCATGGCCTTTCTCCTTCCCCGCTCCCTGGTGCTCCAGGGGAGCAGGGTGGAAGCCACGAGCTGCCCTCCCCGCCCCCTCCAGTGATCTAGGGAGGTGGGAGCCACACTTCCAGCCTCCTCACAGAGCCCCTAGGTCTTGGGCAAACCCAAGTCAGCCTTGCTCCAGCCTCCCTCCCTGGCAGCTGAGGGGAGGAAACAGCTAGGGCCAGGGGGTGGGGGTGGAAGGAGCTGGAGAGGGGGGAGAGCCGGGGCTGGCCTGGCCTTGGGGGGGGCCTGGCAGCTGGGGGAAAAGAGCCACATCTCAGTCTGGCCCTCCCTGGTGGCCAAGCGGGGAGGGAGGGAAGCTGGAGCTGCCTACCCCCAGAAAGGGGGGTTGGCAAATGTAACAAGCAAGAGGCACTGCCTCCAAATATAACATAAACCATAACATAATTAATAATGCTATCTTTGAGTCTTTGCTTAATACATCGACTTTCAATGGTATTTGTTCTAGAGTTGTTTTAGGTATTGTGAGGACTGATGAACAATTTTGTGCAAAGGACTTTGATATGAAGTGATACTACAAAACCCCTAGATTATGAGCCATGCCCTGTGTAATAAGGTGGCCAATTTGCCAGATTTGCTCTCCTTCTCCTGGGTCAGCAGTGACACTATCCAACATTTAGTACACTGGTAACAAACAAGAGGATCAATAACAAGGTGGCTTGCAGTTGCATTGCAAGAATACTCTTATGACTGTGAAGAAAGATTAGAACCCCAGCTTTACAGTTTATTAAAGGTGGGGTTGATAACATCACCTATGAAGGTTGCCTAACACTTATTATAAAACCCTGATTTAACTTGTTTATAACTTTGCCAGAATTAAACATTTTGAGATTAAATGTCCCAGGCCAAGCAGAGAGGCTGACAGAATTGCCAAGCCCCTGGGAAGGTGAGGGTGGCTGGCTCCATGGTTCTGGAAAGGGCAGAGTGTTGGGGAGAAGAGGGCGAGGCGGAGGAATAGCCTCCCCTTGCCAGCCCTTCAGCACTACCCAGAGCATGCCATGCAGGGCTCTGATGGTGATTTGAAAGGCCCCAGGCTCCAGCCACTGCCGCTCTGGGCCTTTTTAATATTCAGGCCCTGGGACAGTTGCCCCCTCCCCGGCCTCTTCCCCACCCCATCAGTGGGCCTGATACCAGGTACCTGTCTCAGGCTAAATTGTTCTGGAAAAATCTCAGCCATGACAGTTTAGCTGAGAAAAACAATGTTCCGCCCACATTTTGCCCCGCCGCTTCTGACAAACCTCAGTGCCTGCTGTGGCCGCGGGAGCCGCTGCAGGGCACAAGCCGAGCAGGTGGCGCGAGGCAGGAACTGCGCTGCCGCTCGGGGGGGGCGCAAACCCTGCGGCTGCTCCCCGCCTTGCCGCTTGCTCCCCTGCGCAGCAGCCGCCGCCTGGAGCCAGCCCTGCCGCGAAAACCCCAGCTCCTCTGCCCGGCTGCGCACCTGCCTCCTGGCGCGCACCGGGCTCCAGCTCGGCTCCTCAGCCAAGCAGGCTGGGTGGGTCCGGGCTGGGTTAGCAGCGCTGGGGGAGGCGGCACTCGGGCAGAAAGGCTGGTGTGGAAATCGGCCCACGGCACAAGCGGGAGCCCTTCCCCTCTCGGCCCCCCGGTCCCGAGGCCTTGGGAGGGAGCATGAAGCGGGGCAAGGAAACATGGAAAACGCTGGGGTGGCAGCGCTCAGTTGGCGGGAACCGCGCCGCGCTCCCGCTCACCGACCTGCAGCCCCCGCCTGGGGGTGGGTTTTTTTTGGAGACTGGAGAGTTCGCTTCCCGCGCTGGGAGCTGCCGCACCACACACCTTGCAAGTGGCGCGACTGCAACAGGGTTATTGCAGGGGCAGCCATAGCCCGGCTTATAACCACTGAGCCGCTCCCTTCCGCGCCCAATGATAAAGCCCCCAGGGTCATCATAACCCTATGCGAGCAGCCTGAGATACCTTGCTTGTGTTGCTCAACTCCTTCTGAAGCAAGCGCAGAGAGGGGTTACTTTGCCCATCTTTTCCTAGATTCCCAGACCAGGAGGGACGTCTTAAAACCTATTTCTGTACTTCTGCTTTGGAAAAATCTGCATTAGCAGTCCACCAAACTCCTCAGCCAGCTCGTTTAAAAGTTTTGGATGCAACTGCAAGTTATCTGGGACTGCTGAATTAAAACTGTCTAACTGTAGTAGTTGCTATTTAACATACTGAAATAAGACTATATGATCTGTTTTCCCCTAAATGTAGACCACATATTTATTGAACACATCTGCCTTTTCTGAATGATTATTGCTATTTCTACCTTTTCCATCTTGCAATGGACCACAGCCTTTCTCAGGATTATTCTTTTTTCCAGTTTACTTAAACTCCTGATTGCCCTTAACTCTGCTGGACATAGATTTCTGCTTGTGTCACTTTGCTTCCTTTATCAGTTTTCTATATCTCTTATTTCTATGATTTATATTCATTACTATAAATTTCCCCTTTCTTCCATTTATGACATTTTGTATTAGGGTTCATACATACTACTCGTGCCTGGAAGAGGGAGCTATAACATTTTAATATATGGAATTTTGTTTGGAAGAAAGGAAAAAGAGGAGGGAAGATGATGGACAGTTACTGGTGCATAATCATTTTCCTGTGAATTACAGCTGAATCATTTACTGATTCACTTTGCTTTTACCACTGTCAACCACTTTCCAACTTTCCTTTAAAGTAATAGCCTGGATATTCTGATAAATAAGGCATCCTTAAACTTGTGGTGTAATGACATTCTTCTGCATAGGCAATCAGTTTTTGCCAACAGACTAAACTTTAATAGGGATGTTTAATAGGCATACAGGTAGGTTGAACCTCTCTGGTTTGGGATTCTCTTGTCCAGCAACATCAGTGATCCAGTAAGATCATGGATGTTGCTGGACCAGAAAGCCCCTGAACCAGAGGGTGCCCACTTGGGGCAACAGAGTCCTGGCACCTCAGGGCTGCGGAGTACTAGCACTCATGGCTGGCCATGGAGCTCCACCAGGACCAGAGCAATTGAGCTCCAGCAGCCCCAGAGCAGCAGAGCCCAGAAGCAGCAGAGCTCTGGAATAATGGAGCCCTGGAGCAACAGAGCCCCGGAGACCCTGGGGCAGCAGATCCTTGGCAGCCCCATGACAGCGTAGCTCCAGTTGCTCCGGAGCAGCTGAGTCTGGCAACCTTGGGGCAGTGCAGCCCCAGCACCCCTGGGGCTGGCCAAAGTGCTGAGATCCCAGTGGCCCAGGGCAGGGGAGCCTAGTGATTTGCTGACAGATCCTGGGAGAGCCCCGAGTCTGTCAGCAGAGGGGTCAATCTTCCTTTGTCTGGCAAACTCCCTCCTTCGAGACTGATCAGGTCCCAAGGATGCCAGACCAGGGAGGTCCAACCTGTATTTATTTATATTTGTATATAAAAATGGTCATCTATGTCCATTATTTTTAGGTGAACCAGAAGAAACTCAAAGAGAATAGCAGATTTAGACAACGTTAGCTTTCTGGCTATGTCTAGACTACGCTCTATTTTTGAAAGAGGATATGCAAATTCCATGGGAATTTGCATATCTTCTTCCGATCTCACTTTCAGAAAAAAAAACTGCTCTTCCTTAAAAAGTGAGGTTTACGCGGTTTTTCTCGAAAAAGGGTTTTTTCCCCCAAAAAATGCATCCAGACTACTTTCACTTTTGAAAGCTCTGCTTTTGAAAGTGAGATTGGAAGAAGATATGCAAATTCCTGTGGAATTTACATATCCTCTTTCGAAAATAGAACATAGTTTAGACGTACCTTCTGTTTGATAACAGGCATATGAAGTTACCCACTCAAGGCCAAATTCTAATACTGTAGACTTATGGGCAAAATTGATCACCACATTGATCAGCTTCAACTGTCCTAAGACTATTATTATTCTGTCCCTGTAGAGTATCTCCCACCTATTTCCCTCTCCCTCCTTGGTCATAATTAGGCAAAAAACCAAAACCAAAAAAAAAACCCAAAAAACCCCAAACAGATACCTTGTAGAGGAGGAAACAAAACAACTAAGGGACAGAATGTGTTATTGAGTTGAATGGGAGGAAAGGAAAATTAGGAAAGCTGCCAACATCCATTTTCACATGGTTTAGCCCTCCTTTGACATCTCTAACACTTTGTCTTCACTAGGAAAAAAAGCATAGTCTTAACTAGAGTTAACTCAGGGTAAAATCCTAGAGAAGACAAGGCAGTTTTTATGTGAGCTAGCAAATTAATTTGAAGAGAAGAAAGTGATGCTATGAACACTCATCTCTACTGTCCTTGTAGTGTTAGCAGGACAGTATTTACTCATTACCATTAGAAGGTAAAGGAGAGGTTCACTCCCCATGGTTAACTCACAAGTGTACTTAGGGTCATTCCAAAGTCCATTGAAATCAATGGAAAGATTTCCAATGACTTCACTAGGCTTTGGATTAAGCTTTTTAGTTGAAAAAAAAGAGTGATCACTGGGGATAACATTGGCAAATATCTGGAGAAGAGATCAACACATAGTTAATATAAAATCAGTTCAGTGGAAATGAATCAACTCTGGTTCCAACTGAAACTGTGTTTATATATAGGTCTTTGTATATACCATTCATGCAAAAGGTTGGATTTGAATGACTAACCAATACATTTAATATCTAGATAGATTAAATGCTGCATTTGATTTTTGTGTATCTTTCTGTTTTTAAATCCCACCAATCTACCCATCACTTTCTGGTGTTTGCCTGTCTCGAACAGAAATATGGAATGATGGGCCATCTTCTGAGGTCAGGGCTGAGTGCAGACATTATAGCAATAAACAGTCCAGTGGTATATGGCCCTGGGCCATGTTGGGACACAAGCAGCAGCTGTGCTCTCTGTGCTTTTGTTCCCCTACAGAAATAGGGACTGAAATTGTACTGTTTCATACAATCCAAAATCTTTCCCCCTCCTCCTATCCATCTCCACTCCTATCCACCTCCTATCCATCTGGCACACCATGCTCATCATGGCTAGGGCTGCAGAGTGAAACTGTGCAGGCTGGTATCCTTCAATTGCTCAGGCCCATATGCTGGACAGCAGAGGGTGAACAACAAAAAGGACTGGATTGGTCTGTGAATTTTAAAGTTGTGAAAATTATGTGATGTGGCTGAGATTACAGGATGGAAAAAGTTACATGATGGGTATATGATGTTTAGATATCTCTGAGACTCATTTTTACCCTACAACATTTAAAAAAATTCCCAAATGGCATTGCACCAGACAGTGCCACACTGGGAAACCTGCCTCTAATGCACCACACTTCATTGTCACAAGTACTCCTGATGAATATAGGGAGTGCCAAATAAGCAGCCAAGTATTACTTGCACATAAGCAATTTACTAACTTTAGCAGCTGTAGACCAACATACCTTGCATTGACCAAAGTTTCTATATAGACATGGCCTAAGATAGGTTTTACAAATCTTTTCTTAAGCCTGTGTCTACACTACAAAGGCTATACTTGCATAGTTATGTCAGTGTAGCTATGCTAGCATAACACTGTAGTGTAGATGCAGCCTACATCAATGAGGGTACGTCTAGACTACAAGCCTCTTTCGAAAGAGGCTTTTTCTAAAGATACTTTCGAAAAAGCCTCTTTCGAAAAAGAGCATCTAGGCTACAAGCAGATTTTTTGAAAAAGTGTCTAGACGTTCTCTTTCGAAAAAGCACAGTTTGCATTCAATAGTGCCTTTTTTCGAAAGAGTACTTTTGAAAAAAGGCATTATTCCTCATAAAATGAGGTTTACCATGATCGAAAAAACTGCCGCGTTCTTTCAATTTACTTTCAAAAGAACGTGGCTGCAGTCTCGACGCAGGTGAAGTTTTTTCGAAAAAGGCTACTTTTTTTAAAAAAAAACCTGTAGACAGACTCTGAGAGAGGTGTTTGTCAGTGCAGGAATATCACCTTCCTGAATGATGGTAACTATATTAATGGAATCATTCTTCTATTAGCATAACTGTGTCTACACTGGGGGTGAGGTTGGGATATAGTCACATCAGTCAGGGCTGTGGCTTTGTTGACCTAACTTTTCAGTGTATACCAAGCCTAAAATATGTTTGTTATCCCTCCACATGTTGTTAATAAAGGCCTCAAGGACAAGCCTCCCTCTGAGTCATGATCATATGAATCACATCCCTTCCCTTGTTCATTCTTGTGACAATTAAACTGATTGCTATCATGGAAAAGAAATGGGGCAATCTTTTCATGTCATGTTCTTTCCGTGCAATTTACCAGCTTATAACAAGTCAAACCAGTACCTCCATATGTACCCAGCAAGTAATCTATGCACCACTGTTTGGAAACCTCAGTTGCAAGAGGGAGTGTTTTGAGATGAAAACTATGGCTGCTGGAATCTCAGAATTCCCATTCCTCAGGAAATTCCAACATTTAAAAATTTCCTTTAGTCCTGAATCAGAATGAAAAAAGTAAACATTTCAAAAATTCCCACAAAACAAATATGTTTACATTTTGTTTTGGCAATATCAACACTAACTTATCAAAACTTTTATGTATATTATAATATAAACATCAAAATGATAACTGAAATGAAGCACTTTGCAAATGTCTCATCAAACATTTTGACAAAAATCAGTATGTCAAATTCAATTAAACCTGCAAAAGGTCCCCGTTTAATTGAATTAGCATTTGCCAACAGAAAACAGTTGTCAGAAAATTTTCAATCAGTTCTAATTAAACAATGTTCAAATCTATGAAGAATTATGAGAATTTAAGACAATGAATTCATAAGTCAATGATATTACAACCACAGCTGTGTGTTGGTGAGCAATTGTGTAACAATGAGTGAGGTACTGTACGAAGGCATTACTTTATAAGAAACTAATAGACAGGATATTTTATATTTGCCTCTTATCCTTAAAAAGTAACAATTTAAATACAGGACACTGGTGATTTCTCTTTTCAAATAAAGAATCACATTACTGTTGGGGTTCCTCTGTGCTAATGAAAAATAAATAAATAATAATCAATGTCATTGATTGTAGACATTGTTAGCTGGCCCTATAAATCCATACTCATAAACATTACAAGTAGCAATTTTAAAATATATATTTAATACAACACTAAGACTCTAAATTTAAATACACAAGTCAGGAAATAGCTAAGATTTTTATGGTAAATCAGCCTATGTTACACATCTATATATATATATATATATATATATATATATATTAGAGTGCATCTGTCTGTCTGTTTGTCTGTCTGCAAGCCCATTTGTTCAAGACCTCCTACTAAATGGAAAGAGCTAGAGTCACCAAATTTATACTATTATATACTAATATTTCCAGTTCTTTCTGTTTATTCCCCATATGCCTTACATTTGTGTATAAACATCTAAGATGTTGAGCAGATTCCATTGATTTTCCTTTTGTTGCTCTTGTGGCCCTATGGTAATTTTTCATGTTCCCTACAATATATAATCCTCAGTTATGGTCACTCTTTTTTATACTTACCTGTGGGCTTTTGTCATCTGTCTCGTTTGAGCCTAATTTAAAGCCCTCCTCATTAAGTTGGTAAGTTGGTGCAGGAAGATGTTCTTCCCCTGTTGTTCAGATGGACCCAATGGTGTCAGGACCCACAAAGCCTGGGGGCCATGTCCCCCTCCCCACACTTTTTAACATGGGCATAGTTTGGAGAGCAGGGGCAGTGTTGTCCCACTCAAAGTGCTCCCCTCAGGGAGGCATGGAGCAGTGTCAACTCTGCTGCCCTTCCAGTACAGTTTCATGCCTGCCCAAGGCTTAGAGTTGGGGGGACAACACCACTGCAAGATACTGCCCACTTGCTAATGACACTCCATACCTGACCAAAGCTTGCAGTTTGAGGCAGCAATGCCACCCCTTGTGCCCCAACTATGCTGATGTTAAAAGTGGATGGCACAATCCCCTGACTCCCTAGTTCCAGTATCAATGACCCACAAAGTGACCCACAAAGGTTCAGACACCCTTGGGTGGACCCCCACCTCTTCCTACCAGATATTCTTCCTGGAACAGTATCCCTCCTGTTAATATCAATTGCACAGTCATGCATTAATCTGCAGGATGTGCATGTGTTTGCCTAGGTCCTTACTCTCAACTGAGAGGATGGACAAGAACACAACCTGCACTCCTGACTCATTTGCCTTCTCCCTTGCTCCCAGAAACCTGTAGTCACTGCTGACCTTTTCATGATCAGACCTGGCAGTGACCACATGGAGTAGTAATCACAGTGATGGATGAGTCTTGTCAATTTTCATGTCTCAATGCAGGCTCCAGACAGGTAGCACAACTCCTAGGATATCAAGTTAGATTAGCAGATGAATGCATCTGTTCTTCTCAAAAGGGAGCCCCTGACCAGCAGCACTGTGTCTCCTCCTGTTGGGTACAGTGACCACAAACCTTTTAGTGTGAGGGACAAATGGATTTTCCTCCTCAGCCATTGGGATTTGTGCTCACCTCCTGTTGCCAGTACAGCATATGGGAAATCTGGTCAGTCCCAAAGTACTTCATGTCTTTTCACAGGTCCTGTCCCTCTTGGTCATAGACTCATGCCCGTTCTTGGATCAAGGGTGAGTGACCCTATATCCCCACATCAGTTTAGTCACTTTGTACCATTTAAAGTTCTTTGTTGGCCAGACCTCTTGAACCCTTGGGGGGTGAAACTCCCACAGATTTGTGACCTGCATTAGCAATTTGCATTAATTAGCCACTTGTGATTTGAATTCCTATATTAAGGTGAAGATACAATTCATATAACATTTAGAAAGCTGATACAAGTCTTCGAATATTCTAGGTGTCCATAGTGTATGTCACATCTCAACAATAGTCTGAATATTCCATGTTTCCAAAGTATCGCATCTGACATGTTGCTAATGACTTCTATGGGGGTGGGTTCAAATCCCAAATAGGTCCTTATGTATTCTGGCCTGAGAATCAGTTCTTCTGAGGGCCAAAAGAGGGAACTGAGAGCAGAGCACCTTCAGGGCTGTACTGGGACAAGAGGGTACTCTGTGACACCCCTTGGTCACAAATCAACAGCTATTTAAGGATATATCTACAGTTCATTTACTCTATCAGTGTCAAATATCGGAAGGATAGCAGTGTTAGTCTGAATCTGCAAGAACAACAAGAAGTCCTGTGGCACCTTATAGACTAACAGATTTATTGGAGCATAAGCTTTCATGGGCAAAAACCCACTTTGTCAGATGCATGCATCTGATGAAGTGGGTCTTTGCCCATGAAAGCTTATGCTCTAATAAATCTGTTAGTCTATAAGGTGCCACAGGACTTCTAGTTATTCTATCAGGTGTGTTTTTCTTCTTTATAGTTATGCTTGAGGTGGGCTCAAGCAGCAGGTGAAGACAAGCCATAAAGAAAAGATTTGTGACACTAAGACTAAATCTGGTAGGCCCTCTCTAGTTATATAGAGCTCCACCTTCCTTTGGAAGTTTTAAATAACAGAATCATATGGGGGTGGGGGGAGGACAGGAAGGGAAGCCCTTTCCCCAAAACCACTCCACTCCAAACCGAACAAGTCAAAAAGAAGCAAAACTCTCCAGTGGGCAACTTCAAACCAAATACTAAAAGTAAATGGAAAGGTTTGTTAAATTGAAAGAAATCCATTGGCGATGCTTAACCACATAATAGCTGACAATTTTATTCTGACACAAAAAAGTCATCATCACAAAACTGGTTTTACATCTGTTTCTCCTTGCTGATGGGAGAAAGATAGATCATGTCCAGATAGACCATGTCATGCATGTATTTTGTAATATATTGTGTGAAGAAAATTTGTAATTGTTTAAAGTAAGGTATAGTAAACTGTAGATTTAAATATTTCACAGCAAAATATGTAAATTTTAACTATAATATTTAAACAAACTGGTCATCTTTCCAAGTCAGTTGACCCAGGCTTTGAGATTCGGTGCTGCAGGTTTTCTTTATGCTGTTAGACATACCCTTTGTTCCTAGCCTACTGCCCCGAAGGAGTCAGGGGCCACAGCTCTAGAGAGGATACATTTCTAGAGGGGATGTACACAGTAGTTGGGGATTTTTCCTACAACTGAGTAATGTAGTTATACTAACCTAATCTCCTTGTGGATACCTGAATCACTGCAAACTTGAATTTAGAAAAAAATCCTTTTTTTGATAAAAAAAATGGACTGTTCAACACTGATATATTTACAGAAGGATATGTCCTGTTTCATCTACCTTTCTAGTAGATGTAGTAATGGCTAGGAAAATAAATGTTAAAGATAAACTTGCTTTTAAAATTATACAACCTAACCAAAGTTGAGTACTGCCACACTCAGTATAACCAACACCTGTTCATTCAGACTGTACAGTGGTACAGTGGTTTCAAGGAGGGCTGATGAGCAGGGATCACAAGTGATTTCGCAAAACATTTGTACATTCATCAGCCCTGTCACAGCTCCCTGCAGTCCAGCTGGGATGTCACACTCATCTTGCAGTGGTACGGCGCTTCCTCTGCGCTTCCTCTGCAGTATGTCATCCCACGCACCAGGGGATGGGGTGGCAGCTGCTGGGAGCCAGGTGCTCTCTTGGTTTCACCTCATGCTGATGTTGGGTTCTCTGCTGGATTGCAGCCAGCCCCACAGCCAGCAGGAAGGGGAGTCCGCACAGCCATGGCCGGCAATGGTGAGGAGGGCACCAGCCTCGCCAGCATCCCGCACCTTCCTCCCAGCCCAGTGCCTCAGGTCCCCACCCAGCTGTCACCCAACTGCCCTGGCACCCCCCCCCCACCAACTGCTCGACACTTTCCATCTACCCTGTCACCTCCACCCAACTGCCCCAACACCTCCATTCGACTGCCCCGGCACCTCCCATCTGCCACCGCACCCGTACCGAACTGCCTTGACTCCCTCCAGCTGGCCTGATGCCCCTTCAGTGGCCCTGGCACTTCCACCCAACTGCCCCAGTATCTCCACCCAACTGCCCTGGCCCCCTCAAAAGCCCTGACCCCCCGCAAATGTCCCAGCACTTCCACCTAACTGCCCTGATTCTTCCAACTGCCTCGGCCTCTCCACCCAACTGTCCTAACTCCCCAAACTGCCCGGACCCTCCTCAACTGCCCCAGCACTTCCATTCAACTGCCCTGACCCTCCCCCCACCAACTGCCCTGGCACTTCCACCCAGTTGTCCTGACACACAACTGCTCTCATGCCCCCCAACTGCCCCAGTACCTCCCACCAACTGCCCTGACCCCAACTGCTCCAGCACTTCCAACCAACTGCCCTGACACCTCCCATATGCTCTGACAGCCTCACAACTGCCCTGATATTTTCCATCTGTCCTGGCACCTCCACCCAATTGCCCCAATACCCCACTGCCCTGACATCCTCACCCAACTTTTGTGAGATCTAACTGCTCTAAGACTCCACTCAACTGATCCCATCAGCTACCTCAAAGTCCCACCCAAAGTCCTGGCACTTCTGTCTAACACCTCTCCCCCTGCCTCATGCCTCGATGCTCCTATTCACCACTTGACACCCCTGCCCACCATTCAAGTTCCCCACTAGACACCCCTTATCCCCACCCAATTGCTCCAGCAGACAGCCCCATCCATACTACCACCCACTCCCAATTTATCTGTCTCAACATTCCCATATACCACCAAACAAACCACCAAACATCCTCTGCCCACCACCCAAAACTCCCACTCAAATGCTGTGACACCACCCATCCCAGCCAAAACTAGAGATGCCCTGCCAAGCTGTCCCAGAACCCATTACCACACAAATCCGAACCCAGCTACCGAAATACCACCCCAACAATCCTCACCCACCTAACTGCCCCAACACTTGCCACTCAGACAACCCTAATACTCAAGACAAGATTCACCCAGCCTGGTCCAACACCCCACCCCATCCAAGGATACATCTACACAGCAATATTATTTCAAAATAATGCTAGAAATAATATCTACACAGCAGGCAGGTATTTTGAAATAATGTTGAAATACTGTCAAGCTGGAGGACTTCTTATTCTGACTCCTGTAACCCTCATTGTATGAGGAGTAAGGGAAGAGTGCTATATTTTGAAATAAGTGCCATGTTTCAACTCCCAGTTTCAAAATAAGCTATTTCCAAATAAGCTATGCAATTGAATTAAGCCCCACTGTGTAGATGCACCCCAAATGTCCCAGTCAACTACCATCTAGCCCATGACTAGACAAGCCCCACCCAACTTCACCACCACATCACTGTTCCAATCCCCTGGTGACACAATTGCCCCAGGCACTTTTCCACCCAGTCCATTAACTTTCTTCCCTACCATTCTGCCCCCAAGAACTCCCAGAAGGCCCACTACCAGACATTCTCATGCCATCAACTGCACCATTAGACTTCTAGTGATTCTAGCATTATCCATTCTTTTATTTGTTTCTCTTACAACTATTTCCCACATTCCCATATCTGTAACTCCATCCCCAAACTGGATTTTAAGACTATTCATTACCTTGTCTTTCAAAACCATCTTTAAGGCCCATGTCTTCTGTGAAAACTCCAAGAAATTACCAACTAATTAAGGATAGGTTGAGGGAAATAAAAGTATGGTTGATATTTTACAAAATCCATGTGTATAATGTATATAGAAATGGACTTTGTATCTTTTCCTCCATCTTTTGCATATCACTTGTAATCTTAGGCTGTAATCATGACATCTCTTATGCATATGTTTAACTTTTAGCATATGAGTATTCCTATTGAAGTCAAGCATAGATTTGTGGAATCAGAGCCTTGGGCTGGAAGCTGCCCGGGGCAGAGATAGTATCTTAATGTGTGCTTTCTTACAGTACCTAGTACATTGGGAAACTATCTGGTGTCTCAGATCACTATCACAATATAAATAAAAAATAACACGTATTTATATATATAACCATAGTATGAACCATATATCAAAGCCCTAGTTTATTTAGGAGAGTCAGTTAATGTTAAGAACATTCATTTAAATGAAATAAAAATGTGTGGAACTTCTCTACTAGTAGTAAGAATAAAAGATAAGATAATTTTTTCTTAGTGGAAAAGCTAAGAATGTTGCTTTGACTATGAAGGGTTTTGGACTTAGGTTTTTTTCATTCTCTTTTTAGCAGGAGATGCTAAGCAGAAGTAAATCCAATATTTCAGAGCAGAAACTTGTAAACTATATGACCTATCTGACTTACATATTGGAAGAATTGACTGGTCTGGAGTACCCTAAGATTATCTGGATTACATATCTACTTCTTTTTGCTGTTAAATCCATTTATTATGCTGTTTGCATTTCATATAATTCTGTTTGGGGTTCTCTACTTTTCTAGTCTTCTCCTTAATGTTTATAAGAAGAAAAATTACCTAAATGGGGATTATTCTAGTAAGTTATGGGACAATGGAAAGCAAATGGTGGTATGTCTCTGGGATTTATATGGAAAGTTATGGCATGGTAAGCAAGATTTTCTCTTTAAACATTAATCCAATACCTCTTAAATAAAGTAAAAGCACTAAAGAAAACCCTGGTTCCCTGAATATTAGCTAGTTACTTCATACCGCACTTTATCATGCTGTCTGCTCCTTTAACTATTCTAGAGCAAGTTCTCTGGCTGAGTCAGTGTAACAAAAGTCTTTTTTATGATAAAAATAATCTTGCGTCAATTCCCTGCCATTCATTCAATTAAATTCAATTCATTCATTCAGAAATTTGTGTTCCAAACTGATGCTGTTGACATGGATCTCGGGGCTCTCTTGTCATTAGTCTTTCAGTAGTATGAATGTCTACTGCTATATTTGAATTGAAAACTCTTTCTTTGAGAAACAAAATATTACAGAATTGAGTAACATTTAACTAATATAATATCCCTGCAGTATTGTGTTTTAAGGACAACTTTTGCAGATTATACCACATTGCATTAACTTAATATTACAAAAAACACCGATTCTTGGGTGAACTAGTGGTATCTAGCTTTGCAGCTGTATGCCTACTAGGTGCAGATATGGATTTTTGGGTGATATTTCATATAGGGAGTGGAATGCCAGTGTGCCATGTATGAAGTATGTAATAGGTGGCACAAATTCTTTGGGCCCAAAGAAAGGTGCCTGCTTGTATCTAGTAGGGAACTTATGTTAAATCACAGCTTGACTGGTATAAAACTAATTGGATTTTGTGTACTTGAAGGTTATGAGCTTCATGGTGTGGAAAAAATCCCAGAAGGACCCGCGCTGATTGTTTATTACCATGGAGCCACTCCTATAGACTATTTGTACTTTATAGCTAGATTATGTAACCAGAAGGGCAGACTCTGCCATTCAGTAGCTGATCACTTCACCTTTAAAATACCAGGTAAAGCATTTTCATTGTACTGGGATGGTGGGGCAAAGGAAGGGGAGTTGGAAATATTTTAAATTCAAGAGTACTTGGTGAAAATACATTAATTAATTCTAGCAATACATACATTAGAACAGGCATTCAGATTGCTTTCCAGTGTGTGCTACAAAAAAGTATAACTGTGAGTGTTTGAGAAAATCTGAGATATCCCGAAGTTCATAATATCTAAAGGTTCACAGATTTCCAAAAATTGCAGGTTGCATTAACTTAAAGCAAAGGCAATGTCCTTTCTTCTGTTCAGTATCCCACTTAATATTTTGGTATAATTAAGGCTGTTGTAAGTGAAAAGAACATATTATATTGAACAAGTTGTATTATTGACTAATATGTAAATAAAGCTCTACCAAATTCATGACTATGAAAAATGCATGAAGGACCATGAAATCTGATCTCTCCTGTGAAATCTGATTATTGTAGCAGGGAGTCATGGTATTGCCACTCTTACTTCTGTGCTGCCATTAGAACTGGGTGGCCAGAGAGGATTATATATATACACATACACATGTTACTATGTGTTTATATTAGAGAGGGCAAAGTCAAAGAAATGCCCCTCAAGTGATGAGGTTTATGATAGTCCTTAGTTCTTGGGGGAATTCATTAGAAAATCTCAGACTTCCTCCCAGAGAAAGCTGTTTCCTGCATGAACAAGTTTTACTCTTATTGTTGAGAGTTCCATTGTGTGAAAGGAGAGCAGTCAGCAGCCACAGTCTTCTTTCTAGAACTTCAGATGGTTTTTCACATATCTTCAGCTGAGGTCATGGAGTGCTTTGAAGATCAGGACTGAGACGCTGAACTTGATTCTATTGGAAGTAAATATACAAAGCGGAGGACGTATTTGATATATTCTTGGTAACCTATGTTGCTGAAGAGATGCACTGTGGCATTCTGTAATAGATACAGTTTCCTAAATGCTGAAGATTTCAAGCATCCGGGTATATTGCATAGCCGTTAACCAAAAAGGAGGCGACAAAGGCATGGATAACTGAGGCCAGGTCTTCACAAAATCGTAGAACTGCAGGGCAGTAAGGGATCTTGAGAGATCATCAATCCAGCTCTCCTGTGCTAAAGGAAGACCAAGTTAGCTTAGAACGCATGTAACAGATATGCATCCAACCTGTTTTTAAAAACCTCCAGTAATTGGGGATTCCACATCCTCCCTTGGAAACCTGTTCCAAAACTTAATCACCCCATATTTAAAAAGTTTTTCCTAATATTTAACTTAAATCTCTTTTGATGCAGATATTTCATTATTTCTTGTCTTAGCTTGAGGGGACATACAGAACTGTTGATTACTGTCCTATTTATAACAGTCGTTAACATATTTGAAGACTATTATCAGGTCCCCTTTCAGTTTTCTTTTCTCAAGACTAAGTATGCCCGGTCTTTTTAACCTTTCCTATCAGGTCAGATTTTCTAAGCCCTTTATCCTTTTTGTTGCTCTCTGAACTCATTCTAATATAACCATATATTTCCTAAAATGTTGCATCCAAAATTGAAGCCATTTATCCAGCTGAGGGCTCACCAGTTCCAGGAGGTGTGGGCCATTTACCTCCTGCATCTTACATATGAAACTATTGTTAATATGGAATATTAACCTTTTCTGAAACTGCATCATATTGTTGACTCATATTCAATTTGTGATTCAAAATACACCCTAGATCCTATTCAGGAGTTCACCATCTAGCCAGTTATTCCCCATTTTGTAGTTGTGCATTAGATTCACCCCTCATCTACATTTTTGGAAACCACCAATAATACAGTAGATATGGATTTACCTGGCAATTTTTATGTATGTCAGCACTTTTTCTGGAATAGGTATAGTTCAAGTTTTTTTGTACTGTATCTTTCAACTGATGTTCTAAAAGAGTCAACTTGCACTGGTCAGGGCTGCTCACCACCAAATTCCTCTGGTGGTATTCCATCCATCTTCGCTATTTTATTCATTGTAGGACAAAGACCTGTCTTGGCAGTAACCTTGTTCATCATACCATAGTATACTGTGCTACAGAACTGAAGTATGTGGGCAGTCATATGTCAGCTGGAGGCAGCTGAATCAGTGAACTGAGAGTTGCTCCAGGCAGGGAGAAGCAGAGTTGGAGGAACATATGAATATTGCTGGGAGGGACTGCTGATTTCCTAGGGAGGGCTGCTTTCTAGCTTGGTGTGCAGCCTCAGAGGGTGTGACTGTTTAGGGGTTGGGCCCCCCACACACTATCAGGAGGCATGGGTCATTTCTGCTGTTCTATACCACATAGGTTCTTATACTGACCTCACCGTGTGCCTTCTAGTAGTGCATTAAGTGATGTGATTAACATCTCTTGTAGTTTGTCACATGTTTATTCTCTCATGCTCTTCTCAGGGAGAATTTTGGGTACAATGTAGTATTCTGTTGCAGTAAGAGTTTTTGTTGTTTCTTTTTTTTTTTAAATGTACACATTGCTATTGTTGTTTATACAAGAGAAAGCAAGGTAGAAGATCTCAGACTAGCCCTCAAGAAAGCCTGGTTTGCATAGATGAGCTTTGCCTTTTAAGTAGAACATTTCATTGTGCAGAGAAGTGACATTGTTGACCACAGTCTTAAGCTAGAGCATTGAGAACCCTGAAGATAAGAACTGAGACCTTCACCATGACTTGATATTCTGTGGGAAGCTAGTGTAGATAGGTTTGACGTGATCACTGTAGCACATGTTGAGGAGATGTTCTGCAACATTCCGTTGAACCTTCAACATTCTGTTGAACTACAGGTTGAACCTCTCTGGTCCGGGTCTCTCTGGTCTGGATGTTGCTGTACCAAAGAGCCCCACCCAGATTGCCAGTGGCTGAGAGCTCAGCCAGTCTGGCAGCAGGCAGTCCTCAAAGCCAGTGGCCTGGGGACAGAGAGCCCAGCCAGTGGGCCAGCAGCCGGAGTGGGGTCAGCAACGGGGGGTAGGGATCCCCACTGGCCAGAACAGGACAGGTGACCCAGATTGGAGCCCCACCAGCAGGCCAGGCCAGCTGGCCAGCCTGGTGGCCAAGAGGGGAGCCCGGGGCCAGCCTAATGCCTGACCTCCTTTGGTCCAGCAAACTCCCTTGTTCAGGACCACTCAGGTCCTGACTCCTGAGAGTGCCAGACCAGGGAAATCCAGCCTGTAGTTGAATTTCCATAAGAACTAATGGCTTCGTTCCCAGGTTGCAGCCAGAATTTGCCGTAGTTTGAAAGTGCAAATACCTTTCCATACAATGGTGGCTGAACATGTCCGAGTGTCAGTGCCAACACTATTGTAGGATTTTATTATACTAGACTTGTTGCTTTTGACTACAACAAAGTGACTTGTTTGATCAGTATTTAAAGTGTGGCCAATTAAACAAAATTTGCTGAATATGAGGACTAACGGGACAGATTATATGGATTACCACTAGGCAGTTTATTTGATTTGCCTCTTTTACTACCCTGCATTTCTGGTCATCCCAGGCACTGATGTCTGGACTGGATAAGAAACATCCAGTTTACTCTACTTTCTAATTTTATATATTTTAGTAACTAAGTAAATAATCATAAAATAAAATATAAACAAATCACATTAAAATTGATCCGTTGATACTAACATGATTAATATAATGATCAGATTAATTACTTCCAAACACAATAATTCCTTATTTGCTTTAGTGAGTAATTTGGGAAGGTGGCAGACCTTTTTTAGCTATCAGCTCCAAAATAACAGGGTACTGTCAATCTCGAGGACTATTGATATTATAATTAAAAAGCTATGTTGAAAGAATATTAAGCTTGCAAAATCAAGCAGTCAAAAGTTAGGAAATACATACAAGTATTTAATTTCTCTCTTTACTTTTTGGATCTCAGTGACTATCAGCTATTCAGCTATAACACAATTCTCTAACACACAAATCTGGGTGAAAGGTTAGACAATTGGAAAAATATGTCTGTTACTCTTACAAATCATGACTTGGTGTTCAGTTTTCACCTGCAGGCCTATCTGCTTCACATGATGTTTAGCCATTGTATCTTTTTTTTTTTTTTTTTAGGTAAGGAACTCTTAAAGTAAGGTGATCTAGTGTTCTAGCATAATGTAAACACAACATATTTTTTACAGGCATTAAGCTGCTTTTAGATCTTTTTGGCGTGATGCATGGTGGAAGAGAAGAATGTGTTCAAATTCTGAAAAATGGCCACTTATTAGGCGTCTCACCCGGTGGTGTTCGAGAAGCATTCTTTAGTGATGAAAACTACAACCTCTTGTGGGGTAATCGCAAAGGCTTTGCTCAAGTGGCTATAGATGCAAAAGTAGTAAGTACCACCTCCTGCTTGTATATATAGACATATTTTTTATCTTGAACAGGGGATCCAAAGACTAATAAAATAGTTGTTTATAAGAATGCTTTGTAAGATAATGTATTTCACTTGCCATCATTGTCAGAGGGTGCTTGTTCAGCTATTGTGATCAGTGCTGACTAGCCTGTTTTTGTGGTCTCACTCAAAAACACACACATAGAGACTGTTTCTTTTCCACCACATGAGCCTTTAATCTTGCTTTCTAAACACTATTGGACATAAGACAGGTAGTCAGCAGGAGAAGCATGTCATAAAACTTCATTTATCCTCTGTGTTTTTCATGATTGCCTGTTCCTTTCAAATATATATCCACTCAGATACTAAGTCAAATGTCTCCTTAGCCCAGCAGTTACCCCAAGGGTCATTAATCTGTACTAGGAACATGTTGATTGGCATAGTCAAACCTGCAGCCTTCTCTGTGGTGAAGCAACTTCAGCAACCAGAAAACTACAGCCAGCACTCAGTCTACACTGCTAGAGAAAGTGATCTAAGATATGCAACACCAGCTATGAGAATAGCATAACTGGAGTCGACGTACCTTAACTCAAATCTCTGTGGCATCACCACTGCGGGAGGTCGATGGGAGAAACTCTCCCATCAACTCCCCTTACTCCTCACAACCCCGTGGAGCGTCAGGATTAACAGGGGTGCTACGAATGGTCAGCTTCATGGATGATCCTTACTAAACCCACTAAATCAAAGGACAGGAGATCCATCTCTGGAGTGTTGATCTTGGGGTAAATGAAGACAAGCCTTCAGTCATGCTCAGTCACATAGTCTATATCCATAAGTTCAGTTCTTTTAAAAGAATGATAATTTGTGTACAAAGTATACACTATGAGTGAATGCAGTAGTGGATATGATGGAAAGCTCTTTTTTTTTCTCCCCATAGCATGCCACATGTATCAGCTCTCTAAAATTGCAGTTTGAGCAGGTTTTCATTAGGACTTTTGCTTCATTCGGTTTGCCTACGTGCAAGATTTTGCGGCCAGTAACATATCTGGATATTTTTTTTAATTTGCTAGTCTTGGCATTTTAGGCAAAGTCTCAAAAACCAAAACCCACCAAGAGTATGTCTCTGAAGCCATCTCTTTGGAATGGTTCCACACTACTTATGGAATCTGTTTTTTCTGCTCTGGAATTTTATGCTGATAACCAATGTTGTTTTAGTGTTTGTGTACTTTGAGATCCCATCCAACACCCCTGAAATCAATGGAAAGATTCCTATTGAAAATCTTCCCCACTTAAGTTAAGATCAGACCCATGAGAAATAACTAGCTGTAGTTTTCCTAAACAAACACACAACTTCTTTCATTTACTAATAAAAAATACCAGTTTAATTTCAATTTAGTGAGATGGTAACATTTACTATGATCATGCAACATAAATGGAAAGCCTCTCTAGTTCAGAGATGATTAAGGGTTTAAAAAATATTAGACTGAAATGTTGTCCAAATCTTCACCCCCTCTTTTTTTCCTTTTCTTAGCCCATCATCCCTATGTTCACACAGAATCTTCGGGAAGGATATAGGACACTCGGAAAAATATGTAAGATATAATCCATATATATCCCCTCAAGTTTAGAATTTCTTAAATATGTGCAGTATTTACTATATGTCAGACATATACTTGTAAATCTATGGAGACTTCTGTTTTAACTCTGATAATTGTGTTTTTATTTTATTAATTAGGGTGCATACCAAATATGCATGAAGTAAAGCAAGGATAAGTAGAGGATTTGTTTTCTCACCACCACCCAAGATTCTGTGTATGCCCTGCAAACTATCTTGCCTATTTTGTCATGGCCTTGGTAAAATGTTCTTGACGCTTTGCAAAACAAGCAATCTGAGCACCATTTTGGATTCAGGGACTCAGTTAGCTTCCAACCTTTTGCTCACTATTTACAATTTTTTTTAAACTCACAGGGTCATTTAGATGGCTTTATGAATATTCTCGATTGCCAGTAGTTCCTCTATACGGAGGGTTCCCAGTCAAATTTCGCACATATATTGGAGATCCCATACCATATGATCCAAATATAACTGCTGCAGAATTAGCTGAAAAGGTAATTTGATTTTCTCAATAATCAAATCTCTCCAGTATTCTATAAATTGTTGCTTTTCAAGAATAAAAGGCAAAAATAAAATGTCTGGGTTTTTTATAAAGTAAAACTGTTTTATAATTGTCCATCCCATAATCTGCTCTACAGACATCCATCATTCTCTGTCACAGAATGAACTGTTGCCCGCTAACAGACATCAGTGGCTGTAATTGATAATCTGTGGTTGCCATTGTCTCCTAACCTCATTATCTTAAATTATCATAATTCTTCATAGATGTGTACATTGTTTTAATTAGTGCTGGCAAAAACAAATGAAGGAACAGTTTTGTGATAGGAGCTGCTGATTCACCTAAGTCAAAAACTTTTGCAGGAATATATTGATTTCATAAAAAAATTCACACAAAATTATCAAATCAATTCATTTCTATTTGTTTTGGTATATATAAAACATTTTTATGTGCCAATGTTGTACTGATATTTCTGAAAAAAATCTGGAAATTTTTGTTTTGCAGGAAATTTTGAAACTTCTATTTTTTTCATTCCAACTGGGACAAAAGTCAATTTTTAAATGTCACAATTTCCTGTAGAACGGAAATTCTGAGTTTCAATCAGCTTTGCTTTTAAATCTCATAACCCTCCACCCTTCCACTCTCCCTTAGTAATTTATACCAGAGGTTTCCAACCAGGGATACATGGAGTACTTGCTAGATATTTATAGAGAGCTTGCTAGTCACAGGTACTGGTTGGACTTGTTACCAGCTGCTAAATTATATAGAAAGAAGTAAACATTTCATTAAAAGCTTTCCCAATTTCTTTTCCATGGAAGCAAAGAGCTTGTCACAGGAATGTTATCTGGTTGCAAAAGAGAAGGGAGGTGATTCACATAATTGTGACTTAAGAGTCATGGGCGGCTGGTATGGTAGGCGGGGGAAGGCACTGCCTTCCCAAACCACCAGCTTGGCCCTGCCCACACTCTGCCCCCAGAACACCTACTGTAGGTGTTCTGGGGGCAGAGTGTTGATGCCCCCAGTACATACCCTCCCCTTGCTCCAGGGCTGGAGAGGCTAGGGACATATGCCCTCCTCCCTCCCCACACTCCAGAGCCAGGGAGGCTGGGGCTGCACAACACCCTCTCCGTGCTGGGGGGGTCTGGCGGTGATGCGATAACCCATTTCCCTTGGTGGAGGGGGTGAGGAGGCAGCTTGGCTTCCATGGAGGGCAGAGCCTCAGTAGAAGGGTTGGGGGTGGGGGTGGGGCCCTGCTGTCACGGATTGCCCATACTCAGAGTTAAAGGACTTAGAAAATCTATTTTATATCATACAGTGGAGTGACAACTGTAATTCAAAGACAGTCAGTTTCAGGCAACTTGAATACTGTCAACTGGTAACAGGCCTCCATAAGAGGAGATAGGGTAAACCACATCTGTGAAATAATAAATAATAACGGATAGAGATTGGGATACCATCCAAGGCCATCCCTATGCATACACAGAATATGAATCTGCCTAAGGCACCCAAAAATTTGGGGTCCTACCCAGACAGCAAGTAAGAGTGGCCAACCTGCTCCTACCTGGTGTTCCAGTGGTACCCCAATTATGGCGATGTGACATGCAAACATTGGGGGTGGCACAGTTACCGTGATACTACCGCTGTCAGTTCCTCCTGCTGCAGGCCGCCTGAGCTGGGCTCCCTGGAGGTTGGAGTGGCTCTGACTCCCAGTGAGCTGCAGAGTGGGGTGGCAGCCTCAGCAGCAGCCAGGCTTTTAACCCCCTCCCTCTTAGACTCTTCCAGATTTTGTGACCTGGAGAGGGTATGGGAAGAGTGCAGAAGCCCTGCACTGGTGCGGGAACAAGTTATGTGGGGGGACACGTGGGAGAGGGGCCTGATGCCAGTTGATGCCCTGATGCCAGTTGACATTCTACTAATCACCTGAGCTTTATAATAGGACAGAGGCATCAGTCTGGGAGTAGAACTACAGAGGGAAGAAATAGGCAAGAGTTTCATAACAACTCAGCCTATATGGCACATCTGCTATTTATCTCCTTTGTCTAAACTTCATGAATACACAGCAGAGATCTTCAAAATGTGTAGCAATGAACCACAACCCTTAGTTTCTTTCTGCCTTCAAAAATATACAATTGCATCTCGGAGAACAATAAACATTTTTCAATTGTTAATTTATGGACTTACTGAATCCCAGTATTTCCAACCTTTACCATCTACTAATTAGTTTCTCCCTTAAATATCTGTTTTTCCTCCCAAGCTACCTCTTCTGCATGGAGAAAAACTCCCTGATAAAGTCTTATCACCAACTACCTCATCCATCTTCTAATCTTACCTTAAATCTCATCATTGCCATAATGCTTACAAAAGCCAGTTTGCTAATCAAAGTTAGTTAGATGACAAACTGAGATTATTACTCTTCTCCTATCCTTCTCCTACACCCTTCCTACAAAGCCAAATTAAAAAAAACAAAAGCTTATGGTGCGGTGCATAGGGATGTTAACTATCATGTATTTGTATAAATGTTTAACTGCTAGAAATGTTAGCGGTTACATGTTTACACACAGGGGGGCAGGCGGGAGCTGGTGCTCACGGAGAGCCAGCTTGAAAGCCGCTTCCTGCCTGCCCACTTTTCCCCCAATGCTGCTGCCTCTTTATCAGAGGCAGAAGCACAGGAGGTGAGGGGTCAGGTGGCTCCGTGGGAGTGGTGCTCTTGGAGGAGCCAGTTTTTAAGCTGGCTTTCCCCAAGCACTGGCTTCTACCTGCCTCCCCCCCATCTAGTGCTGCTGCCGCTGATATAGAAGCAGCAAGGGGGATGCCTATAGGTGTTAGAATTAACCAAGAAGACCAGGCTTATCAGTTAATTGTGTTAATTGACTATACACTAATATCTCTAACAGCGCATGTAACTGTGAGCAAAGATGAGCCAAATCTTCATGTTACTAATTTGGCTTTATGCATATCTTCAACCCCTGTTCTTCATGTGTTTGTCTCTTTAAATAATAAGTCAGGGCAAGGGTTATATTTTTTCTGTTTATACAGGTCTCAATAGTGTTTGGGGTCTTTCTGTACTACCATAGTGCAGATATTTACTACTCCCACTATTACAGATGGCTCTAACAGTTTTTACTTCCCTACCACAAATAATCTGAATATACATTATTGTATCTTCCCTTCAGATAGTCAGTAAATTCAGTACAGGCATAGTCTTCTTCCCTCTCTAGACTTTCCCAAACTCCCTTAATTTCTTCCTCATTCTTTCCCTAGATTATTTGCTTGTATTGCCTGATGAACAGTTTACATGCATAGCTAACACTTGGCAAGAACAGCATACAGGGCCAAATACTGTAGTGAGCTTCCTGAGGACACTCCCCACGGCAGGATTACAGTCATAGTCAAATAGAGAGGCAGCTTTATATGAAATACTTTCTCATAAGGTGACTATCCATCCCATTTTTACTGGGACTGCCCTGTATTTAAGCAGTCTCCCAGGCGTCCTGACTTTTTTTTTAAAGGGGACAAAATGTCCTGTATTTGCACGCCCCCTGCTGGTCCTGTAGTTCCCCGGTCAGTGCAGCCACAGCAGCCTCCTATTTGTGGCTGGTGGTAAAGTAGGCACCAGCATGTGTGTGGAGTCAGGCAGGGAGCCGAGGGAGAAACCAGGTAGTAGCTTCCGTCTCTGTGCACCCTAAAGAAGGAGGGAAGTCTACCAGCCTTTCAGGAACCGAGGGCTGAAGCCCCAACCACTGGCACGCCACCCCGAGGGCTGAAACCCCTTTCTCGAGCGCCCCAACTGCTGGGCTGCAGCCCCATTTTCAGGCGGCCCTTCCCGCGGGGCTGAAGCCTTTTGCTGCCACAAGACTGAAACCCTATCCTGGGTGGGCTCCACCTGCCGTGGGGCTCAGCCCGGTTCCCAGCTAGCTCCCGCCTCCCACAGGGCTCAAGCCTTTTCCCCACCGCATGGCTCAGCCTTGTTCCTAGGCGGGCCCTAGCCACTGCGGGGCTCAGACTGTTTCCTGAGCAGCCCCCCCTTTCTACTGTGGGGCTGAAGCCCTGAGTGCCGGCAGCCTCCCCAGGTTGGTGTCCCATATTGCGCATAAGGAAATATGGTCACCCTACTTTCTTATCATGGGTTTAAAAGGATCTTGAGGGGGGGATTATCTTTAGCATTATAGCGATTCTATGAGCTGCAGTGTTCCTATCAAGAGGTAAAATTCTCTGTTTCTTCCTTTCTTTTCCTTAACAGGCAAAGACTGCAATCCAATCTCTAAGAGACAGGCACCAAAAAAGACCAGGAAATATAATAAGAGCTCTATTGGAACGATTTGATAAACATCAGAAAGATTACTAGAATGTTTAAATGTATTGAAACATTTACAAAATTGGGTGTAAAAGATCTTTAAAATTGCATGTGTTACTGTAACTTGTGATTTCTTTTAAGAAACAATATTGTTAATTCTTCAATAATTATTGCTATGACTCACCTGATGTGCTCTGGACATAAACAGTAAATTTCCTGTCAGCAGAAACAGGCTAAAAAAAGGCTTTTTTGATGCTGATTTCCCCATACTAAGTGGATCACTTCCCACTATAGTTTGTTTCCCCCCTTTCCTAAAGGCTTGTCTACTGAGGGAGCCTTTCTCGATTAGCTCCACTTGTGTATGCTCTATTTTGGAATAAAGGCCATCCTTTGTTCCAGAATAATTTGTATGCCACATGCTAAATAAATATGCTAAGCAGGCTAAACTTTAGGAAGATAGTTTGAAACAGTACTTGGTTGGCTGGAACTCTTGTCATATTATTCCATTATTACCGTTGTAATGCCTTTTATTGTGATGTTGTAATTTATGTTGAAGAAAATTTTCCTTACTGTGAATTTCTAGTTTGTAATGTATTTGTCTTTGACTAAACGTGAATAGTTAGAATTTAAGCAATGCAAAACAATATGTTTTTTGAAGAAATGGCAAGAATCTTAACTGCCGTGTGTCTTGTGTGTTTCCAATCAAAGGAAGCCAGGTACCTATATAATGACAGGAAAATACATTAGACAGAAAATATACAATTATCTTATTGGTCTATGGAGATTTCATCTAAACATGAAGGAACAACAACTACCCTTACACTGACCTGCCAAAATAGTTATTAAAACCAGACTTTTAATTTTAACATTAACTTTTAAAAGTTATCCACCACAAAGATGACTGTCTTCTTATAGCTCAGTTCTGCATTCCTGTGTATCTGCCCATGATACATGAAGGAGTTTGGGGTGGGAAAGAAGGAAGATCAATGGCTCGATGTTCATTTGTCATGCATTTAAGACAAAGAAAGTAGTTTACAGTGTTTCTTTCCAGTTTGTTATCAAACTTAAATGTGCAAATCATTTATATCCTGCTTTTGTCACAGAAAATCTAATTCTTATCCATTAAAAAGTTTAAATATACTACAGAACATCGAACTGTTCATAAAAAAAGAAAGATTGTCTGAAAACATTTTGAAATAATTGTGTATTTGTTCCTTTTTGCTTCTTTGCCTTATATACAATTTGGAAGAATTAATTTTACCCAAAACAGTTTGGATGTCTTGAAGGGGTTTTTTTTTTTTTTTACCTTAGAAAGCTAATAAAATAGCAATTATGATTTTGCTGGAGAACTTTTTCAGAATATCAGATATATAGTGTGAGGGGTACATGTGCCCTGGCTGGGACAAATCCAGGTTTGTCTGCCCATTACACTTCCCAGCAACAGTGAGGAATGCAGCAAATTATGTACTTTCCGCTCACTCCTTGACAAAGAGAAATAGCCAGCTATGATCCGCCTCCCCCTGCCACCCTACTTAAAGGGTGCCTGGGGGGGGTAGGAGGGTTGGAGTTGAGGCAGTCCTGGACTGCCTGGGTGCCTGCAGTAGCCCCTTTCACCTGCCTGGTGATTCTCTCTCTTTTCTGTATGGTTTTATCAGAAGCAATCCCATTCTAGGCACATCACGTTTTCTTGGCACAACGAAACCTTTACCTTGCTTTAAGTTATAACAGAAAGCCGTATACCAAATTTGGTTGTCCTAGCTCTTGCCCTTTAGGAAGAGTTCTTGAACAGACACACACACACAAACTTTCTCATATATACAGTAGATGCCCCTTCCCCGCTCCCCAGTAAAGACAAGGCCTTAGAGATGTCAGAGTGGGGCTAGCCCATGTGAGAATGGGAGTTAACTTCCCTAATTTTCCTTTCTTCCCACTCAGCTCAGTAACACATTCTATTCCTTAGTGGTTTCATTTCATCATCTAAAAGAAGTCTGTTTCTACCCAATTGTGAGCAATGAGGGAGAAGCAAAGAGATAGCAGATACTTTATAGGGGCAGAACAATTATGAAAAAAATGGCCTGTGGATGGGTGACCATACCATCCCAAGACAGTTGAAAGTGATGTATTTTATTATCTATTTAGCCTGTGGTTTCTACCTTATTAGTGTTGAACCTTGAGTTAGGCTTCACGCATGGGCAACTGGTGGCTTAGATGGGAGAAGGCTCTGGCTTCCCAAACCGCCAGCCTGGCCCCACCCACACTCCGCCCCCAGAATGCCTGCTGTAGGCATTCTGGGGGTAGAGTGTTGCCATCCCTACCGCCTGCCTTCTCTGTGCTCTGGGCAGCTCAGGCGAAGCTGTTGCCTCCCTTCCTGCTGCTCCCGGGGACGGGGAGGCTTGGGTCAGCTCTGGCCACAGCTGTCTCCTTTCCCACTGCTCCCAGGGGCAGGAGGCTTAGCCCAGCTCAGGGCACCTCCCTTCCCACTGCTCCGGGACCAGGGAGATTGGAGCAAGGTGGCCTCCTCCCTCCCCGCTACTCCCAGGGCTGGGGCGCGTTGAGCTACACTGCCTCTTCCCTTCCCACTGCTCCGAGGATGCTGGAGCAAGCACACTCTTCCCTTCCCAGTGGGGAGGGGGAGGGACGGACACGCTTGGTGTGCTGCTCCTCCTCCTCCCCTCAGTGGGGGGGGGTGGGGCAGCAGGTGGGGCTTGGGGCCTGCCTCCCCCAGCCCCAGCTGCAGGGACTGCCCTTGGCTTAGTGTCTGCTAGGAAACTGACAACTACACACCACCTAAATTAGTAAGAGATTACATTAAGATGCATCTGTTTACCAGGGGCTTCCAGATGCATATGCTGCTGCCTGTCTACTGAAAAAGTGTAGTATGCTCTCCTCTGGATGCTGGCCTCGTCTGAGCAGACTAGTGCTGCTGTCACCTTGGGATTGTCATTGCAGTAAGTAAAAACAACAAATAGTCTAGTAGCACTTTAAAGACTAGCAAAACATACAGTGGGCACAGCCCACTTCTTCAGATGACTGGAGTGTTGGAAGTCAGTGGAAGTCAGTGCCAGGGATGCAAAAGATGAGACAAGTTCAGCAGAGTGAAGTGGGAGCATGTCCTCATCCAGCCCACTGAATCTGGAAAAGAGTTGTGCACCATTTAACTCAAACTGTTTAGGAAGGGTTTCAGATGGGGTATCCCGGTTAGTCTGTAACTGAAAAAACTTAAAAAGTAACAGTCTTGCAGCACGTTAGAAACTAACAAAACGCCTAGATGGTATCATAAGCTTTAGTGGGCACAACCCACTTCTTCAGATGAATGGAGTTAAGGGGACCAGTTTCCAAATAAATAGCAGAGAAAGGGAAGGGATGGGGGAAGGGGCAGAACACCATCACTATAAAGAGAGAAGACAAAGGAGCTACAACACATGCAGAAATCACGGAGAAACATGTATTGCACAGAAGCAATGGGTTGGAAATGCACCGTGTACAAAAGGGCCACAGAGGTAAGCCACCTCTGCTCTGCCCACTCCAAGAGGCCTGGAGGAGACTCCAGTCCCAGAGCAGCGCGTTGCCTCGGCAGAGGAGTCACTGCGGAAGGGAGGCGGGAAGCCTCGTGTAACGCGTGCAGCGAACAGCAACCAATAAAACAAGCCCGCCGAGACCATCTCGGAGAGGCGGGAGCGGGACAGGGACGCTGCCTGGGGGGCCAGCAGGACACTCCACACGTCACTCCGCGCGGGAAGCGCCGGGAACCGAACGCTCAGCCACGGATTCCCAGGGCGCCCGAGCGCAGGCAACAGCCGGGTGCGCCCTGCAGCGCGAGCTGCACACGCCTGCGTCTCCGCCCGGCCCCCTTTGGGTGAGACACCCAGAGCCCGCCGGGGCCGCTTCCGGCGGAAGGCACGCGCGGCCGTCGCGCGCGCAGAGCCCCACCTCGTGCCTTGCGATCCTGCAGGAGGACAGGCCCGCGGCTGCCCGACTTGTTTCGCGGCGCGTGCGGGATGCCGTGCGATCCGCGCAGCCGCCTGGTGGCCGAGCTGCTGCTGCAGGCGGGCGAGGGATCCCGCAGCATCCTGTGCCTCTGCTCGCGGGCCTTCGCGGAGTGAGTAGGGGGTGGGCCCTCCGCGCGCGGGGAGCAGCGTCCAGCCACCGGGGGACACCGCTGTGTGCTCCAAAGCAGGGCGGGGCCCTGGACCCCTCCAGGAATGAGCGGCCCATGGCCTGGCCAGCGGCCCAGTAGCGGCGATGCCGCTCAAAACCCGCTCCGCTCTTTTCAATTGCTGCCGCGTGGGCGCGCTGGCAAAAGCGACCACGGGCGAGTGTGCGGGGTTCAGCTGAGCTGAGCTGCATTGACCGGGGTGAGCAAAGAGCAAGTGTGAAAAATCAGGGCGGGGGGTGGGGGGAATTGTCACCCCTGTGAGAAAAAGCCTTGACTGTCGGCACTGACCCTTTAAAACTCGGATATCCGGTTACCCGCCTAGTCGATGTACAGCTGCCATAGGAATTGCACGTTGAGCCCCTCTCAACTGGGACTCCCTGGTCCGGACCAGAGAGACCTGGTGGAGGGTCAATGGCAGGAGCGCTGCAGGAGCCGGAAACCCAGTCAGCCTGGCTGCAGGCAGGCCAGCGGCTGGGAGTCCTGCCATGGGAATCCGGCTGAGCCGGTGACAGGGTGGCTGGAATGCTAGCAGGCTCCAGCAGGGCAGTGGTCTGCTGTGGGGGGGCAAGGAGCCCTGTTAGTGGGGCTGGTGCTGCCCTGGTAGGGCTGGCAGGGTTGGAAACCCCAGCTGCTGGCAGGAATCTCCGGAGCCGGACTGCTGTGGCAGGGCTGGTGGGGCCAGGAGCACAGGGGGTGTGGGTTGGGCAGCGGTTTGCCATGGCGAAGCTGATAGCCCCAGTAGAGGACTGTGGGCTGCTTTGCCAGGGCAGCAGGGATGGTCTCACATGGGGAGCCCAACAGGAGGACAGGCCAGAAGCAGAGCCAGGCAGGAGGGCGGGTGGCAGGGTGGGCAGAAATGACTTTACCTGGTCTGGCAAAATCTCTCTTTCAGGACCACTCAGATCACGAGGGTGCTGGACCAGGGAGATCCTATTTGTACATCGTTTTTGCATGTCCACACTATGCTCCTTGTTTTGGCAGTGCATGTCTTCACTAAGAGCGGTTGCATCAGTTTAACTGTAAATGTAGTTCAAGGGTGGGAAAACTTTCTATCTGGCCACTGACCTACAGAAAAATATAAATTGTGGGCTATAGCCATGGGTGAGGGGTTTGGCTCAGGGTGGGGCCAAATATGAGAAGTTGAGGGGTCTAGGTCTAGGTCAAGGGATTGGGGTACAGAAGGGAATGAGGACTGCAGTTGAGGTCTGAGCTCTATGATGGGGCTAGGGATGAGGGATTTGAGGTGTAGAAGAAGGCTTCAGGCCAGGGCCAAAGAGTTTGAAGTGTGGAAATAGGATCAGGGCTAGGGCAGGGGGTTGGTGTGCAGGTGCGGAGTCTGGGAAGGGCATTAGGATGTGGTGGGGGTTCTGACCTGCAGCAGGGCATTCAAGGTGTGGGCTTTGACCAGGTGGTGCTTATCTCAGGTAGTGTAGCAGGACTAGGGCAGGTTTCCTGTCTACCATAGCCCCATTCTGCTTATGAAAGTGGCCACTGTGTCCAGCCCCTCAAGGGAGGGGCCAGGCAACTCTGCACAGTGTGCACCAGCCACAGGCGCCACTCCTTCAGCTCCCATTGGCTGCTGTTCCTGGCCAAAGAGAGCTGTGGAGCCAGCTTTGGGTGGAGGGGCAGCACACAGCTGAGCTTTCCTGATTTCCCGTCTGTCTTGGTGCACAAGCACATACTGGGGCATCCGTGCATCACGTGGAGATTTGCTGGCTGAAATTAAGTTGCGGCCTGGAAGCTTCCTAGCCAGATGCAGGGCATTGTGGGATGACCTCTGAAGAGCAAGAAGAGTCAATATAAGCAAAGCAATGTCTATACTGACACTTTGTCAACCTAGCAACAGCAACTTAAGTGCTATGCCTTTCACAGATACGGAGCAATGTAGTGGGCAAGGTACATCAGTGGAAGCTATATTTTAATATATACACTTAGAGTTAAATTCATGTAAGCTGCCTTACGTCAACCTAACTCTGTAGTATAGACCAGGGACAAGTCTTTTTGGTTGCCCATAGGCTCAGCCTTACTATGAATAAGTTATTTAACTGCATTATTTAAACTCAGAAAAATCTCTAAAAAGAAAATAATTTCTTTAAAAATGAAAGAATGATTATTGTTGGCTTTTTAGCCATGTTAGGTAGCATACAGATGTGAACAGTATTCAAGATTGAGCAGTTTCAAAGAAAAATAAAATGTAAGCAGCAATAAAATAAGCATATAACAATAATAAAAGGGAAAAAAGTTATTTTTAAGTGCCAGTATACCACATAGGCAGCTGGTCAGCTCTGCAATATCTTGCTTTTTTTTATCTTGAGTGTCACCTTCAACAGCTTCATGTACAATTTGTCCTTATCATTACATTCATTGGTATCTCCTTCTTTCCCTTTATCTGATGAATATTGAGTCAGCACTTCATCTGCATTTTGTTCTCCAGTCTTAAATTGTGATATGTGGTCTAAGGATGTTAAGAGGCAGTTAACTGGGTAATTGTGTAGTTTGTATTGATTACACGATTAGTTGATAAGGGAAGGAGCTACCCCCACTGTGGCTCTGCAGTTTAAATGTAGTAAGAGCCAGGGGTGCAGGCAGCCCAGCTCCTACTACATTTAAACTGCAGAGCCATTGTGGGGGTAGCCCCTGGACCCGGTGTGAGCTGGGACTGAGCCAGGCTTGCTCAGTCCCAGCTTATGCAGGGTCCAGCAGCCCATGTGCATGGGACTGCTGCAGAGCAGCCCCCCCACACTGCTGCCTCTAAAGTGAATGATCTAGTTATTTATGTAGACTTGCTAACAGTCACCATGATGCAATCAAGAGGGTAGTCTGCTGTCTACATTGAGGCATTTGTGCTAGAAGATCTGACAATATTTGATTGTGCTTTTATGTGTATTTGTTTTTCAAGTGACTGCTCAGTTGACCCTCTTTCCTAATCTACTGTGAAGTGTGAGCAAGGCAGGATGATGCTAGTTATGAGCTTGGCATTGTGCTAGGGGCAGCGTCGGGGTGACAAGGCCTACCCACTCAGCACTTTCTTAAGAGAAATCTGAGCCTGTGGGACCTGACACTGTCATGAATGATCCTTGATCTGGCAAAGGGCATCCTGCGAACAGTTCATTGTAGGACTGAAGCATTAGATTTTCCCTCTGTATAGTTAGTATGGGAAGCCCTTATTTCTCAGCAGCTGCATTTCCAGTCAATCTTGTTCTTGCAAATTTGTTCTGTGACTGGTCAATGGTGTTGCCTTTTCTTGGTTATGTTGGGTTTTTTGTTTCTTTTTAAGCCTCTCATGATGACAATGATGTGTTTTAATGTTTGGGTTTTTTTCATTTGTTTTATAGGGATCGAAAATTATACAAATTAGGACTAAAGGGGTTTTATGGCAAAGAAGATTATGACAGTACAGGTAAAGTATGCCTGATAATTTAAGTTGCCAGGGTTGATTTTAGTTCAGGTACCTAAATTAGTTACTAATTATGTCATAAATATATAATGTGTGGCAATACGTGAATTTTGTACATCTGAGATTACATTAGTTATTCGGGGTGTGGTAGTGCTGTATAGTTGCTAACCTATAATCATAGACTAGTTTCTCATCCATTTCTCAATGCTTTTGTTTAAAGGATTTCACCTGTGTAAAGATAACAATTATTCTTGAAGTGTACATTGTATTCTGACAACTGCTCTGCTCTGATTACCATTGTTAGCATTGTGATTTCATAGTTTTTAAATGCCTAAATCAGTGTTCTCTATGGAATTACATATGTCTGCATTTAGCAAGCTTCACTAGTATGCAGTGCCTATGTTGGCAATCATTTTTGTGTCTTTAAACATATTTGTAATTATGTCAGTCTTTTTAATGGTGAATTGATAGCTAGCTGTATCCTTTTGAGCTGATTTAGTGACATTCTTGGTATGCCATGTTTTGTAAAATTGTATGATCTATTATTAATCCACTTGTAAAGTTACTGACCATTTCCCGTGGTTTAATGATGTATAGGTCTATGCCAAAAGAAGTTCTGTGAAGCATTTACTTTCTGTCCTCTGTCCATTGCTTTTTAAATTTTTGGTCAGATACTATCAGGCGTTATGTGTTTTATAAGTATTTGAACAGCTGGGACTTGATTTTCAAACTCTCTCTCTATTTTGCAAGCAAAAAATTGTGGCTGTAGTAGGGACGTTAAATTTAGATTAATTAACTAATTGAATAGTGGATGGGATTTTCATCGACTATTTCATTAGCCTATAAGGGCACCATTGCCTTTGAACTGTAGCAAGAGCCTTACCAGCTACAGTTGAAAAGTGGAAGCCCCGCAAGGAGCACAGGGCTTCCTTTTGAAATGTACAATGCCCCAGTGGGAATCTTGTACATTTCAAAAGGAAGCCCATGGGACCAGCAGGGAACCCCTCTGGCCAGTGCTCCCTGCAGCGCCAGAGCCTTTGAAATATACAAGAGCCCTGGGGCAGAAGGTTATCGGATAATCGACTCGTGTCTCCCATCCCTAGGCTGTAGTGACTTGTACCACAGTTCTGTGTCCCTGCTCCATTCATGCTTTTTCCTGGGAATTTATTTTGATTGCAGTTCATTTCAGGGGCAGAAATTGTGCAGATGAATATTGTGGCCCTGTTATAATTAATTGAAATATTTACATTATTCAGAAATTCAAGAATTCTTGTCTGCCTTTCTCAACTGATGTGTCTTTTTAAAAAATCAACAAAAACCCATCTACCTTGCAGAAATGTAGTCATTTCAGGTGAAATGGCAATAATTGGTTTGCTGCAGCAATCAGCTAGTGAGAGAGGGAGAAGGCCGTGTCTGCTAAGCAGCCGTCAAGCATTACCATAGAATGTAACTGGGGAAAGTAGCTTGAGGTGCAGATCTGCTGATTCTGCCTCAGAAAGATTCAGAGGAGAGCCGGGTGGAATTGAAACCAAATTATGAAATTGTAAATTACTATAACCTGTTAATAGGAGAGGAGCAAACAGAGGAAGAGAAGGAAGAGAATCATCACTGCAACGTGACACAAAATTCAAACAACAATCATTCTTTGGGCCTGGAAGAGTATGAACTGGACTCAGAGGCTGAACTCATGAGGAGTATGGGGTTACCACTTCAGTTTGGAGGACTGTCAGCTCACAAGGAATTTGTGGTAAATTCCAGTTTATTGTGCTTTTTCTGTGTCTGAGCTATGCAAGTAAGTTGAACACTGTGTATTGTGGTTCTCTGCACACATGTGAAGCAGTTGGTTCAGGCAGAGCAAGTTATTGGATTAGGAACTGATTAATTTCTTGAATGAACCAGATTAAAAACAGCGGTACACAATATATGGGACACCAATGGTGACAAAGGCAACTTATTTCAAACCTAAATAGCTCACAAGTTTTATATTAAAAGTACAAAGAAATTGAATGGGAAATCAATACACACTATTTTTTTATATATAGAACACTGATAAAAGAGGTGCTTTATGAAGCCTATGTTAAAATAAAATATGGTATGAGAGCTGTGAAGGAAGTGACATAGTGACAGATTAGTGTTCGCTTTCTGTAACTAATTTCTTGAATCTCCAGCTTCTTCCTCTTGATGTGGCCACATACAATCTAAGAGCAGATTTGAATTTAAATAACTCTCATGTTTGACTTTCAGATTCATAGTAGAAAAGTTGTGTTCTAAAATATAGGTACTTTCAAATATACTTTGAAAGTATAGCAACCCCGTTAGGTAACTCTGGACGTCTGTTATCCAGCAGGCATTAAGAAAAAATGAGTAAGATCTCCTTTGCAAAACTTGGATCACACAGCATTGTAAAGTGAGTTCTAGGTGATCTTTGATAGCAACTGAAAATGGATTTTCAATCTAACAACTTGAACACTGCTTGTTCTTTTGAAAATCTCCACCATTGACGCAAATGAATTTTGAAGCTCCTTTCCTTAGTACTACAAAGCCAAGTGATGCTGACTGTGTTTTAGAAGTAAGTTTGGGGACATACTGTGTACAGAACAATGGTGCTGTTTAAGGGTGTTTTTTTTAAGCCCATGGTCTTGGTAAGCTGTGCTTTGTGTAACAGAAGCTTATTCTCTTTTCCTCTGACTGTCACATTAATAATTTTGTGGATTTAGCCACAGATCCACTGTCAGACATTGGTAAAACTACTTCTTGATCTCTGTCAATGTCTCTTAAAAATGACTGCAGGCCAAATTTATTGCTTGTGTAAATATAATTACTACATCACGGTGAATGGAGTTGCATTTGTTTATACTAGTGATGAGTTTAATGCCATATGACCATCTCGTTACCTTTGTCCTCCTGATAGTTGCTTCCCTGTCTCTTCTCCTTCACCATTAGATAGCTTTGTCATGTTTACCTTGTATCTTGGGCAGCAACTAGAAGGGCTGTTTGCTGTGGCAGGAATTCATTTCTTCCGCGGCTCCTCTCCAAAAGCCCCCTTCGTATATGTTCTACCAGTGATCTCGTGAGTAGAGCCCTGCAAATCCGTGGATGTGGACATGAATATCTTATCTACAGCTCATTTTTGCAGATAGGGATGCAGAAATAAATTTTGAATCTAGAACCCTGCAAATTTGCGGATACGGATGCAAATACAAATTTTCTATCTACGCAGGACTCTACTGATGAGTAAGAGATGATTTTTGTCATGGATGCTTTTACTAAAAGTCATAGGCAAGTCACAGGCAATAAACAAAAATTCATAGAAGCCATGACCTACCTATTCCTGACTTTTGCTAAAAATATCCATGACAAATGGGGAGGGAAGAGGGTGCAGTCGCATTGAAAGGCAGGGAACTGCAGTCCCTGCCCAGCGACTGGGAGCTGGGAGGGACCCTGACCTCAGGGGTAGGAGATAGGGGGGAATCCCCCACTGCCCTACAGGGCTTCGAGCTCAAGGGACCCCCACTGCCTGTAACGACTGGGAACTGTGGAATCCCCCTCTGGGTCTGGCCTGTTCCAGGGCCCCAATGTCATGGAGGTTGTGGAAAGTCATGGAATCTGTGTCTTCCATGACATACTTGTATCTGGACTTCCGATGAAATAATACTTGCATTATGCTTCTGAATAACAAGTGGAGAGCAGAAGCAGGAATGTCCCTGAAGACAGAGCAAGGAGGAAAGAATAAATTCTTCCTTGCAAATTACTTGGTTCTGGGAAATTTTTAAAAACACATTTTATTTCTCTTTATTTTTTAGGCATCAGAAAATTCCAGAAAAAGGAATAGCATAATGAAGAAGAAAAAGAAAAAAAAGTTGCAAAAGCACTTGAATGAGATCATGCGGGAAACCTGGAAAGAAGATTTTGAAGACCAACCCCAGTCTTTTTCAGATGATTCAGCGTTACTTACAGAACAAACTGAGGAGAAAAAAACATTGCAGCTTTTGAAAGAGGACAACTGTGAAAATAGAGATTGCAATATTAATGATGCTTTGCCTAATGAACTGCAAGAGAAATGGGAAAAATACTGGAGTGAGTACGGAGAAGGTCTTCTGTGGCAAAGTTGGCTGGAAAAGCACAGAGAAGTAGAATTGTCTCAGAGTGCACCTACATCTGAGCCCTGGAACTCTCCTGACACCAAGGAAATGTGGGAGCAGCATTATAATGAACTATACTGGTATTACTGGGAACTATTTCAGTACTGGGCAAGTCAAGGGTGGACTGTTGACAGCTCTCATAATGATGGCACAGAAATCAATGCATTTAAATTAGAAATGGACCTTTCAGGAAAAGTAGACTGTAGTACAGATGCTGTCTCTGGTCAAGTGCCGGACTTGCAACTTTCTTCTGTTTCTCTTTCCAACACCAGTAGTGAAGAAAACCCAGCGTCACATGACGAGCACCATAATGAAATCCTCGCTGGGATTAGTAACCTATATCTGGATTTGGAGGAAGTGGAGAAGAGCAAATTAGCCCTAACAATACTTTATGATAGCCATCAAAATCTGAGTTCGACTTGTAGTAAAAGGCAGTGTCCTGGTGTTTCCAGCCAGAAAGAATCATGTGATGGAGGAACCAGAAAAAGTGCATCTTCTGAAACTATAAGTGTTACCCAGTCAGGTCAGTATGGGATTAGCTAAGATTGGTAATATTCCCCCAGATGGTTCTGTATCGCACAAGAACTGACACTGGCCCTGTCTTTGTTACTCAGTTTAAGTCTGGGGATCAAATGTTTTGTAGAATGATTAACAACTTAATTCTGTTTTAGTCTGTCTAATTAACTCCAAGCCTCATCTCTCTCCTTTTAGACCTTATTATTGAACATCGTCTTTGGATAAAGGTGTTTTCATGGAATATCTCCTTTTTATAAATCTTATGAATATACTAGAGAAGTGGTGGGATAACAGTATTAGGGTGTATCTACACTGCACCGTTATTCTGGAAAAACAATACTAGCGTCCACACAGCAATTGCATTATTTCAAAAGAAAATTGAAATAATGGAGGGCTTTTACTGACATTGGTAAACCTCATTTAACGAGGAATAACGCCTCTTCTGAAAAAGCTATTTCAGAAGAGGGTGTGTGTGGATGCTCCACTGCTGCTATGTTGGAATAGCTCCTCACCAGGGCCATTCCCCAGTGCCTCCTGGGGCTCTACATCAAGATAGTGTCCACACTACAGGGAAGCCTCAAAATTAGTCCCAGGAAATCTTCCCTAATATGGATGCGCTATTTTGAAATAAGGTATTCTGGAAGATATCTTCCAGAATAGCTTATTCTGAAATAATCTTGCAGTGTAGATGTACCCTCAGTGCTTCTTCATTTTAAGTCTTTCTACTATCCAGCTGATATACTATTGTATAGAAACACAGCCCAGTTGGCTTCTTACTATATACCTAACTCAGTAGGTTTAAATAAATAGAACAGAAATTAATAAATTGGGCCTGTAGAAGATCAAATCTGAAGGAATGTCCTTATAAACATAAGGACATAAGTTTCAGAGGGGTGGCCGAGTTTGTCTGTAATGGGAAAAACTTAAAAAACAATGAATAGTCTAGCAACACCTTAAGAGACTAACAAAACATGTAGATGGTGTCATGAGCTTTCGTGGGCACAACCTACTTCTTCAGATGAATGGAGTTATTAAAGGTCCAGTTTCTAAATAAATAGGGGATGAGGGGGAAGAGAAGGAAAAAGGGGGGGGGGGGATAGGGAGGAAAGAATGGTCAGTTAGAGTGTCCATGCTACATGAAGCTGACAGAGAAGTTGCAAATTGGTTTTGGGCCCGTGTCTCTCCCCTCTCCCCCTGCCGGCACCCCACATACAGGGGGCCAGCTCTCCCCCCTTCCTGCTTGTGCCGGGGAAATTGCGTTTGTTTGACTGCCTCACCCTGAAGTAGAGCCTGTACTGTACTAACTTTGGGACTGTGTTTGTTTTGCTGCCCTGCCATGAACTAGGGCTGGGCCCTTGCTGACTGTGGGACTAGGTTTGTGTTGCTGGCCACCCTGTACTCAGGGACCAGGGTTTGAAGGAAGCTGCTGGACCTCTACGTACAGGCCTGAGCACAGGTCAGGGGCCCAGGACTAAGCCATTCAGCTTATAGCCCAAAACAATATGGTGACTTTGAGATCCATTAATGAGTGCCTAGGTGAGTTAAAATGTTCCCCAAGAGGTTTCTTTGTGTTCCCTTTTCAGATATCTGATTTGTGTCCATTAATTCTTTCCCATAGCGACTGTCCAGTTTGGCCAATATACATGGCAGAGGGACATTGCTGGCATATGATGGCATAGATAACATTAGTGGATGTGCAGTTAAATGAGCCTCTGATGTAGTGGTTTGTGATTAGATCCGGTGATGATATTGCTCGTGTATACGTATGGACAGAATTGGCAACGGGATTGATTGCAGGAGTGGGTTCCTGGATAATTATGATGGAGGTTTGTTGCATGGTTACTGAAAAGAATTTGTTTGAGATTGGGGGTTGTCTCTAGGTGAGTATTGGCCTGTGTCCCAATAAGGTAAGTGTAATGGTCGGTAGCTTTCCAGTATAAGGTGGTGGAAATGTGTCCGTCATGTAATTGTACTGTAGTGTCAAGGAAATGCATCTCTTGTGTGGACTAGTCTAGGCTGAGGTTGATGGTGGGGTGGAAGTTGTTGAAATCCCTGTGAAATTCTTCAAAGGTCTCTTTCCTGTGGGTCCATATGATGAAGATGTCATCAGTGTAGTGTAAGTAGAGTAAGGGTGCCAGGGGGTGAGAGCTGAGGAAACTTTGTTCAAAGTCAGCCATAAAGTTGTTGGCATATCGAGGGGCCATGTGGCTGCCCATGGCTGTGCCTCTGACTTCTTGAGAAAACTACTGATCAGTAATCTTCCTGAAAACACCATCTTGGCCACCATGGACGTAGAAGCTCTTTACACCAACATTCCACACAAAGATGGATTACAGGCTGTCAGGAACACTATCCCTGATAATGCCACTGCACATCTGATTACAGAGCTCTGCGACTTTGTCCTCACCCACAACCATTTCCTATTTGGAGACAATTTATATCTTCAAGTCAGCGGCACATGGGAAAGAGACCCTTGAAGAATTTCACAGGGATTTCAACAACTCCCCTCCCCCTCCTCCCAACCTGCCCTTCCCCTATTTATTTAGAAACTGGACCTTTACTAACTCCATTCATCTGTAGAAGTAGGTTATGCCCACAAAAGCTCATGATACCATCTATATGTTTTGTTAGTCTTTAAGATGCTGCAAGACTATTAGTTGTTTTTTAAGTTTTTCTTATAAACAGTACTTTCTCCACTCCATCTTCCAATGTCTGCTTCAGAATACTATACCTGTCCATTTTTGCTTGATTCAACATATGTAACCACAGCAGCCTTCTGCTTACTGCACTATAAACTATTAGCTATGGACAAATCAAGTTTGCGGCACTATCTAACCCACAGGGGAACAACACTGACCAGTATAAGTGCCACTTTATTTTGTAATATTGTCCTGGACCACAACCAAAGTGGGAATGAGTTATCACCTGGGGAAAATGAAGCTACTTGTTACTGCAGATGCTGGCAGGATTTGCTTAGAAGGGATGTGATGATCATTAGGAACATGCAAGATTGTCTGGCGGCTAGACCAGAATCCTGAGAGCTGGTTCCCATTTTCTAACTTTCATGTGTCTTGGAATGTAGGGAAAATAGCCCTTTTCCTTCTTTGGCTGCCACTTCAGCCTGCCTGCACTCCCCAGAGACAGCTGTATCACCCTTTTGTACTGCTCTGTGGTTTCTTCTGCTTAAGAGGAAGGGTCGAATATGCAAAGCCAGCAGCAGCTGAAGTGTCAGAAGCTTTCTGCAGAAACCTGAAGTAGCCATTGCTGAGGAATGTAAACAGTGCACGGATTTCTACGCCTTCTTCCCCCTTTTCTTGGCTTCTTCCCCCTTCTCTTGGCAGCTTCACAGAAATACCAGAGGTAGAAACTTGGAGCCAACTCTCAGCAGATCCCCTTCCCCCTTTCATTCTGAGTGAACTCTGTTCTCCATAAATTGGTGCCTCTAGCCCTGGGACTGCCAGAGGGTTGTTTGAGTGCTGCTGTGAGTTCTTTAGCCAATATCACTGCACTATCCTGGCTAGGGAAATGGATGGTTGACCAATTCCAGTTAACCAGTGTGGGCTAGAGCCGCTCCATCCCCGCGGAACCTGCCATGGGTGGGGGGGAAGGGAGCCAGCCCAGGTGGAGCAGTTACTGTCCGTTGGGGGGGATCGCTCCATCCCAGCCATGGTGCCCCCCATCAACTCCCTCTTTAATCGGATCAGTTAGCCAGTTAAATGTTACTTTTAACCAGTTAAATAATTAAATGGGATTTTGCATCTCTAATCCTGGCAGACTTGCTCTCATCCATTAAGATGAAATAAGGGATGAAAATCCTAAATAATTTGCAGTTATTTTTAAAAGGGCAGGAAGCCATTTGGGGAATGTACTGTATAGGCTTTTCATATATGGAAAATGTTGAGTCTCTAAAATTGGTATTGCCAAGTATTTAAAGAGCCTGTAAAAACAAGCAACGTAATTGAAAGATTGTTGTGTTGGTATGTTGAGATTCAGGCTGGAGAAAAGTAAAGGTACACGGGGTTTAGTAATGACTTACTTGTCAGTTTCAAATACACAATAGCATACATCTTTAAAAAGCGCTCCAAAAGATGTAATTTTGTGTAAACTAGAGAAAAGATGATTTGACAATCAAAAACTGCTTCATTTTATGCTTCTTTAGATTCACAGACGCCATCTAGACCTAATTCAAATGACCAAAGAAGATCACACAACAGTGATAAGGAAGAAGAGGAAGAGCCACCTGAATATAAACATGCCAAACTCAAAAGGAGGCAAGTGATAAATTAGGGGGGTTTTTTCTATTTCTAAAATTTCTTCCTGTGTGTTCCTGTGCATTAGAGTGGATACGCGGACCACTTTGAGAAACACTGATTTAGATGATGATGCTGATGGGTTAATGTCATTCTTGTAGCATTAGAAAAGAAAAATGCTTATGTCTTAAGGTAGAGAAAGCCGATTGTCTCCATTCATATGGACAGATTTCCCATGTCTAGATAGCAACTTGGAGGATATAAATGCAAAGGTCACAGTGACACTTACTGATGTGTATATTAAACTTCATTAATGTTTGGGTTTCTTCATGATGTAGCCTTTAAAAGCGCACAAGAAAAGAGTACAGACTGTGGTGTCTGCCAGTGTCAATGGGAATTTTTCCTCTTTTAGTAAGAACTATGATAAAAATGGTGACTTGAGATGTCTGGGTTTTTTTTATAGCCATGAACTGGATGCTGATGAAAATCCTGTTGCAGATGCTGAAGTAACTTGTTCTCTTCTGGGATTCAAGCACGGCACAGGACAAAAGTAATGATTTTATAAGCAAATTCAGTTTCCCCCTAACTCCTGAAAGTTAACTGCTTTTATGCTTTTGGTGCCCCATTACTATTATTTTCAAGTGTGCCAGCAATTTCTGTTCCTTTTGACTATTAAGTTATTTGAAGATTATTTTGAAAATTAGTGTTTGTGCTTAGTCATATTGTAGATTTATCTTGGGGGATTGCATCTCTTCTTTTTAACTCCTCCTGCAAAGTGCCAGAGATGAATTAGGGTACATCTACACAGCATCATTATTTTGAAATAACTAGCGTTATTTTGAAATAACTTAGTCTGCGTCTACGCAGAAGGCAGTTATTTCAAAATAATGTCAAAATACTGCCAAGCTGGAGGACTTCTTACTCCGACTCCTGTAACCCTCATTGTACGAGGAGTAAGGGAAGATGGAGGAACAGGGGTCTATTTCGAAATAAGTGCCGTGTAGATGCTCCCAATTTCAAAATAAGCTATTTCAAAATAAGTTACACAATTGACGTAGCTCAATTTGCGTAGCTTATTTTGAGTTAAGCCCTGCTGTATAGACACAGCCTAAGGGATGTCTACACTAGCCCCCTAGTTCGAACTAGGGAGGCTAATGTAGGCATTCGAAATTGCAATCAAGCCCGGGATTTAAATATCCCGCACTTGATTTGCATCTTCCCAGCCGGTCGCCATTTTTGAAATTTACAAGTCCGGACTAACTGCCCGTGTCTACACGCAGCAGGGACCCGGTAGTTCGAAATAAAGCCCTAGTTCGAACTACCTGTTAAACCTCATTCCAGGAGGTTTGTAAATTTCAAAAAATGGCGACCGGCCGGGAAGATGCAAATCAAGCGCGGGATATTTAAATCCTGGGCTTGATTTGCAATTTCGAATGCCTACATTAGTCTCCCTAGTTCGAACTAGGGGGCTAGTGTAGATATACCCTTAGGTTGTGTCTACATTGGCGTGATCTTGCAGCAAAGCGGCCGCTTTTGCGCAAAAACATGCTGCCTGTCTACACTGGCGGAGAGTTCTTGCGGAAGAACACTGACGTTCTAATGTGTGAAATCAGTGCTTCTTGCGCAAGAACTATGATGCTCCCGCTCAGGAATAAGCCCTCTTGCGCAACTGTTCTTGCGCAAGAGGCCAGTGTAGACAGGCAACATGAATTTCTTGCGCAAGAAAGCCCGATGGCTAAAATGGCCATTGGAGCTTTCTTGCGCAAGAGAGCGTCTACACTGGCACAGATGCTCTTGCGCAAAGGCACATGCCAGTGTAGACGCTCTTTTGCGCAAAAACTCTTGCGTTAAAGAGTATTTGCGCAAAATCATGCCAATGTAGACGTACCCTTAGAGAATAATAAAAGTGCTTTGAAGTGACGGTAACTAGTTACAAAGATTTAAATTAGATGGCATCCTAAAGTATAACTCATCTTTTGTTAAAGTGCTTGTGGTTTTATAAATATCTGGGTTTTGTGAAATTATGGATTAGTCTTTTAAATTCTCTGCTTCTGGGAGCTCTTGTTGCTAATTGGCTTTCAAAAGTTTGGAGTGTAGCTAGGACTCAGATACTTATTGCAGCTATTTTATATTAGGACGGAGCCTCTCTTCTGTTAACGCAGATGTTGAAAAATAAAACAGTTGTCAGTTGTCATGTACTCAGTTTTTCCATGGTGATCTACACAATTGGGAGGGGTGGATTGTCTTAGTTGTAGAGTTTTAACTTGGTTTTGGAGTTGCTGCGAGGTGTAACTAACACACGTTGTATAACACACAAACATTTTAATTTTGAGGGCTATTTGGGTAGTTACATTTGTATTTAGATTGATAAGTGTAATTTTAAGATAATGTTTGGCCTGTCAGCCTTGACAGTCTCTCTCTAACACTTTATAACAGGTACAAAGGTGAGTCTCACATAGTTAAATATCTGTTGAATTTCATTAGGTGATAAATAGATAGCATTGTTTTTCAGTTTCTGTGAGTCTGTAGGAAATTACTTTAACTTTATAAATATCTCTCTCTTTCTTTCATTTTTGTTTGGAGAATGACATCAGATGTTTATCTTCTTGAGAACTATAAAAAGGAAAAGTCTGAAGTCATTTTTGGTACACCTTTTCTTAAAACTATTTCTCTAGTAGACGTGGCATGGCTGTTTGGCAAGGGCTGCAAGTCAGGTGTATTTAAATGGAAGCTTTAAGTGAAGCAAACTCTGTTCATATGAGATTAGCAGTGAAAGTTTGCCTGTGCCAGCTTGTTTATTGTAAATTGCCTTCTTTCAGAAGTGTATATTCCTTGTCTCATCTTTCCATATTTATAATTAGCCATATTAAAGTTAAACTATGGCCCACTTACTCCATTCATTTTGATTGTAGATATGGGGGAATTTCAAACTTCAGCTGCAGGAGGGTCCAGTATTTGGAGAAAAATGCAAAGCTCAAATCCCAGTTCTTGGACATGCGCAAACCAGCCAAGAGAAAAAACAAACACATCATCTTCACAGAAGAGTCAGAAATGTTGTCTTGCCAGAAAAGTAAAACTTTGAGCAAGGTATAAGTATTTTATAAGTTTAATTATTAGTATTACGATAGTGAAGCACCCTAACCACAGTTCCATAGATGTATCCTTGTTTGTTCTGATAACTGTGAAAAAGAGAGTGTTTGGGCCAGTAAAGATCAAATGAATGGACATTATTAAACATCAGCCTGGCTCCCTTTATTGCTTTCACATTTTTCCTAGTAAAGAGCACTTTATTCAGGAAAGACATCAAAACACCGCAAGACTATTCATGAATTGTTTTGAAGAATGTCACTTTTTTAAGAATGTCAGCTTAACAGCCAACTTATATAAACAACTTTCCTTGCTTTTAGATTCCTCATTTGTTCAGTATTTTGTCTATATATTTATAGACCATTGAATTGTATGCATTTTTAAATACATGTATTTCCATTTTGAAACATATGTATTAATAGTGAGGAAAGAATATTTGTATGAGTATGCTATAGTGAAATATATACATCTGCACACTTTTTTCTGATTTATATATAAAAATATCCCAAAAAACTTTATCCATTCTCCTGTCCATCGCCCAGATTTTTGCTATGTTGTTGCTGTGATCACCAAAACAGTGGATTAGGTTTCAGCTTGACTCAACAGAAGTTAGCTGATTGTTTACTCTTATAGAACTGTAGCCATTGCCCTTTAGTCATTACTTTTTCTTCCTTGTTATATTATTTTGATAACTTTAGTATTCTTGTTGGGTTTATTTACCCTTATTAATTTTAATGTAATCTCAATTTTAACTCTGTTTCAATAGATTTTTTTTTTTGGCCTAGGAATTAGTCATGTATATAGAGAAACTTGTTTACAAATGATTTTTCTAGTGATTAGCCTCCTTTTTAGACAGTCTTTCTATTAAACAGCCACTGTTCTTGTCCATCTGTCATGGGATTTTCAACTTTCACGCACACATGCATATATGTATACAAACATATGGGTGTGCACTGTATTTGTATTTCAGGGGTTGGATTGGCTTCAGCAAAGTTCTGCAGTGGCTTAGGGGATAGGACATTTGCGTGGGGAGCGCAGAGTGGTGGGCTTGAGTCCCGTCCCCCCCCCAGCAGATCAAGTCCTGCCCCCACCCCACCCCACCCCACCCATCCTAGAGGATGGAACTGTCTCTCACATTAGGAAGGCAGGGAGGTGGGGTGGGTTCTGGAATGGCTTAGGGGATAGGGCATTTGCCTGGGGAGCACAGGGTGATGGGCTCAAGTCCAGCTGCCCTGGGAACAGCTGGAGGCTTGAACATCTTGCTCCTCTGTGATCTCCTTCAACTTCCACCAGTATCAGGTAGTCCCATTTATAAGCAACTTGTTTCAGTGAGACCTGCTGTACATCTCTGGCGCCTTTTTAGCTTTTGTGAATTGATTGAAAACATGCGACAGTGCGGGGATACAACATTTATCAAAATTTTAAATAATCTTCAAGAGGAAAAACTCACACGAGAACAACTAAATATTTTGCTGCGTAAATGTGAGAAAAGCCAACAACAAGGTCTTTGATGATCATGCCAACTTGTAAAATGGTAGATGACCACTGTAATCAAGTTTTGTCCCGTTTCGACAATGCAAACCTCCAAATGTTCACAATCACAGCACAAGAAACCCTCATTGAGCAGAGAAGATGGGTGCTTAACCTTTATCAAGCTATCCCAACAAAGATCAAACAAACAGCAGGCATTCCAGAGAATTGGAATAAATCTGGGCGCTAAAGTTATGCTTCGGTACAATGCTCACCAGCAAAAGGCTTGGTCAACAGCAAAATCGGCACCATCACCAATATAAGAAAAAGAATGAGAGAGAATGGATGGCTAAGTACGATTCAAGCTAGTTGCTAACTGTTAGCCGTCCAATCTTTCTCCTAAATTGCTAGCTTAAAACTTTATTTTTGACTTTTTGGTGTACTTTTTTTATTATTTTTAGTCTTTTGGTGCACTTTAGAAAGCTTGTCTTTTTATCTCACATTCTCATAGGACTCAAGGGATTTCCAAGTTTCCTATTGCAAAAAATTATTTTCTAGCCTTGATGGTTAGTGGTGTCTCGGACCTTAAATTTGTCTCTTAAACTCACTGATCCAAGTCTGAGTACTCCTATCCCACATCTGAGGCCAATATAATTCTGGAGAAAATTCTACTTTGTGGAGATTAAGAAAGAAATGTATGGCTATCTGAAAATGACTGCATACTTCCTAAAGTTTACATGAGACGGGCTATGTCCTGCTGATGTAAGGCCAATCCTGCAAAAACAATAATGGTAATGTTAAGTTTAACCATATATGGAAATCTTTGAAGGATCAGGGCTCTAAGGCTATGCCTACGCTACAGGCTTCTTGCACAAGAAGCTTTTTGCGGAAGAGATCTTCCGCAAAAACTTCTTGCACAAGAGCGTGTCCACACTGCAAAAGTGCATCGAAAAAGTTATGTGCTTTTGCACAAGAGAGCATCCAGATTGCATGGACGCTCTCTTGAAAGAAAACTCTTGATTGCTATTTACAGAATGGCCACCAGGGCACCTGTGCTTTTTTTGATTGCCTCTTTTTGTGCCAAAAAACCCCTGTTCCCCATCCACATATACCTTTTTGTGCAAGAACTCTTGCGCAAAAAGGAGTTATTCCTCATAGAAGGAGGAATTACCTACATCGGAAAAACCCTTCTGTTCTTTCGTTTTACTTGTGCAAAAATGCGCTTGAGGTGTGGACGCTCCATGAGTTTTTGCACAAAAACAGCCATTTTTGTGCAAAAAATATGTAGTGTAGACCTAGCCTGATCGTTACATTAATTAGATAAGGCATTCGGTAGCTTTTTACCAGGGCATTTCACATTTAAGATTTCTCTTTCCCCTTCCCGCCACCAATAGAGAAAAACTTTGCTGGATTTTACATACATCCTTTCTTATGTACGTTTTAACGAATGAGGCAGCTAACATGGAGCTAATTTACATGCACATTGCAGCCTTCTTTAAATGCAGCTCACAGGATGAGGCAACTAACTAAAAAGCTATAAATTTGGCCTATATATGCCAGCAAGTTTTTCATATTATTCTTTTTCATCTTTAATGAATTATTAAATTGTAATTATTCAATTATGAAACTGAATTATTGTACTACTTATATGAATGAATTGTGTCCATTGTGCCTCTTGCATGTACAAAGAATGCATATCTTAATTTGAAAAGGAAAATTTGAATGATTATGTAGTATTTGAAAAATTAATCTGACTGATTCATTGGCCCAAAGAAGTAGTTTCCACGTTCACTTTTGACTGGATGACCTTAACATTTTCAAGGTTTTTTTTTTTTAAGGTATATTATATATTAATATGAAGTATTACTGTATCAGTGGATGGGACTTATAAATCAGTTGTTCTCACCTAGGCGTATGTGTACTTCTAGGGACTTCTGACCTTCTTTAAAGCATAACTCTTATAATAATCTATATTCCAGAGGTCTAAAAAGAATCCCAGTTTCTGCTTAAACTTATTCATTAGAAAAATGGAGACAGAAGCCCAGCAGCAAAGTGGGGGCTATCCTGTTTATTGCGTCGAGTGTAACATGTATGATTACCTGCCCTGTGGGCGGGTGGCGTATGTGTGCACCCATTGCAAGGCGCTCCTGACCCTCAGAGACCGGGTTCAGGCTTTGGAGGCCAGGGTGGCTGAACTGGAGGAGCTAAGGGAGGTAGAGAGATATGTTGATGAGACTTTCCGGGACACTGTAGTACTGTCCCACCTCCAGTCTGAAAGCCCCAGTGCTCTTAAGGAGGATGAAAGTCTCAAGGGAACAGAGCATTCAATGGGAGCAGAGGGAAACCATCCCGTAGTTGGGACCCTCCTCCCAGAGGATATTGCGGTATCCTTTCACACTGAGGATACCTCTGAGGAGGAGGGAATGCCAGTTAGGAAGAGGCAGGTGTTAGTAGTGGGTGATTCGATTGTTAGAAACATAGATAGTTGGGTTTGTGATGACCGGGAGAACCGTATGGTCACTTGCCTGCTTGGTGCGAAGGTTGCGGATCTCTCGAGGCATCTAGATAGACTTATGCGTAGTGCTGGGGAGGAGCCGGTGGTCGTGGTACATGTAGGTATCAATGACGTAGGGAAGGATAGGAGAGATGTCCTGGAGGCCAAATTTAGGCTGCTAGGAAAGAGACTGAAATCCAGGACCTCTATGATGGCATTCTCGGAAATGCTTCCAGTTCCACGCGCAGGGCCAGGTAGGCAGGCAGAGCTTCAGCGTCTCAATGCGTGGATGAGACGGTGTTGTAGGGAAGAAGGGTTTGGATTTATTAGGAACTGGGGACACTTTTGGGAGAGGGGGAGCCTATACAGGAAGGGTGGGCTCCACCTAAACCAGGGTGGAACCAGACTGCTGGCACTAAACATTAAAAAGGCCGTAGAGCAGTTTTTAAACTGAGAGATGGGGGAAAGCCGATTGGTGCGGAGATGCACGTAAATCAGAGGGAGACTTCTCTTAGAGGAGAATCCATTGATAGAGATTCTCTAAGCTGTAGTCAGAAAGAGAGGAGGGGAGAGGGCAAACCATGGGCCAGAGCAGACAAACAACTGCATATAAAGGAATCCAGTGCACCAGGGAAGGGCAGACAAATAAGCAGTGGCAAATTTTAAAGTGCTTCTACACAAATGCTAGGAGTCTGACTAATAAGGTGGGTGAACTAGAGTACCTTGTATTAAATAAGGAGATTGACATAATAGGCATCACTGAAACCTGGTGGAATGAGGAAAATCTGTGGGACACAATCATGCCGAGATATAAAATATATCGGAAGGATAGAGCAGGCCGGGTGGGTGGCGGAGTGCCACTGTATGTGAAAGATAATGTAGAATCAAATGAAATAAAAATATTAAGTGAATCAACATGTTCAATAGAATCGCTACGGATAGTAATTCCATGCTCCAATGATAAGAAATTAGCAGTAGGGCTATATTACCGACCGCCTGACCAGGACAGCGATACTGACATTGAAATGCTGAGGGAGATTAGAGAAGCTACCAAAATAAAGAACTCTATAATAATGGGGGATTTTAATTATCCCCATATTGACTGGGTACATGTCACCTCAGGAAGAGAAGCAGAGATAAAATTTCTCAGTGGCCTAAATGACTGCTTCTTGGAGCAGCTGGTGCAGGAACCCACAAGGGGAGAGGCAATTCTCGATTTAGTCTTAAGTGGAACGCAGGATCAGGTCCAGGAAATAACCGTTACAGGACCGCTTGGGAATAGTGACCATAATATAATAACATTCAACATTCCTGTGGTGGGTAGAACACCTCAGCAGTCCAGCACCCTGGCATTTAATTTCAAAAAGGGGAATTACACAAAAATGAGGAGGCTAGTTAAACAGAAATTAAAAGGCACAGTGACTAGAGCCAAATCCCTGCAAGCTGCATGGAAACTTTTTAAAGACACCATAATAGAGGCCCAACTTAAATGTATACCACAAATTAAAAAACATAGCAAGAGACCTAAAAAAGTGTCACCGTGGCTTAACCACCATGTAAAAGAAGCAGTGAGGGACAAAAAGGCATCTTTTAAGAAGTGGAAGTCCAATCCTAGTGAGATAAATAGAAAGGAACATAAACACTGTCAAATCAAGTGTAAAAATGTAATAAGAAAAGCAAAAAAAGATTTTGAGGAACAGCTAGCCAAAAGCTCAAAAAGAAATAACACAATGTTTTTTAAGTACATTAGAAGCAGGAAGCCTGCTAAAAAACCTGTAGGTCCCCTAGACGATTGAACTATAAAAGGCGCAATCAAGGACGATAAAGCCATTGCGGAGAAACTAAATGATTTCTTTGCTTCAGTCTTCACGGCTGAGGACGTTGGGGAGATTCCCATATCTGCACCGTCCTTTGTGGGTGATGAATCTGAGGAACTGTCCCAGATTGAAGTGTCATTAGAGGAGGTTTTGGAACAAATAGAAAAACTTAATGTTAACAAATCTCCGGGACTGGATGGCATTCATCCAAGGGTTCTAAAAGAACTCAAATGGGAAATTGCTGAACTATTATCTGTGGTTTGTAACCTATCCTTTAAATCGGCTTCCGTACCTAATGACTGGAAGGTAGCTAACGTGACACCAATATTTAAAAAGGGCTCTAGAGGCGATCCTGGCAATTACAGACCGGTAAGTCTAACTTCAGTACCGGGCAAATTAGTCGAAACAATAGTAAAGAATAAAATTGTGACGCATGTAGAACAACATAATTTGTTGGACAAAAGTCAACATGGTTTCTGTAAAGGGAAATCCTGTCTTACTAATCCATTAGAGTTCTTTGAAGGGGTTAAAAGACATGCGGACAAGGGGGATCCAGTAGATATAGTATACTTAGATTTTCAGAAAGCCTTTGACAAGGTCCCTCACCAAAGGCTCTTGTGTAAATTACATTGCCATGGGATAAGAGGGAAGGTCCTTTCTTGGATTGAGAACTGGTTAAGACAGGAAACAAAGGGTAGGAATAAATGGTAAATTTTCAGAATGGAGAGGGGTAACTAGCGGTGTCCCCCAAGGGTCGGTCCTAGGACCAATCCTGTTCAACTTATTCATATATGATCTGGAGAAAGGGGTAAGCAGTGAGGTGGTAAAGTTTGCAGATGATACCAAACTGTTTAGGATAGTCAAGACAGAAGCAGACTGTGAGGGACTCCAAGAAGATCTCACCAAACTGAGTGATTGGGCAACAAAGTGGCAAATGAAATTTAATGTGGATAAGTGTAAAGTAATGCACATCGGGAAAAATAACCCCAACTGTACATACAGTATGATGGGGGCTAATTTGGCTACGACAAATCAGGAAAGAGATCTTGGAGTTATCGTGGACAGTTCTCTGAAAACTTCCACACAGTGTGCAGCGGCGGTCAAAAAGGCAAATAGGATCCTAGGAATTATTAAGAAAGGGATAGAAAATAAGACCCAGAATATCTTACTGCCCCTGTATAAAACTATGGTACACCCACATCTTGAATACAGATGTGTACAGATGTGGTCTCCTCACCTCAAAAAAGATATTTTGGCCTTGGAAAGGGTTCAGAAAAGGGCAACTAAAATGATTAGGGGTTTGGAACGGGTCCCATATGAGGAGAGGTTAAAGCGACTGGGACTTTTCAGTTTTGAAAAGAGGAGACTGAGGGGGGATATGATAGAGGTATATAAAATCATGAGTGGTGTGGAGAGGGCCGATAAAGAAAAGTTATTTATTAGTTCCCATAATAGAAGAACTAGAGGACACCAAATGAAATTAATGGGTAGCAGGTTTAAAACTAATAAAAGAAAGTTCTTCTTCACACAGTGTGTAGTCAGCCTGTGGAACTCCTTGCCAGAGGAGGCTGTGAAGGCTAGGACTAGAATAGAGTTTAAAGAGAAGCTAGATAATTTCATGGAGGTTAGGTCCATAAAAGGCTATTAGCCAGGGGATAAAATGGTGTCCTTGGCCTCTGTTTGTCAGAGGCTGGAGAGGGATGGCAGGAGACAAATCGCTTGATCATTGTCTTCGGTCCACCCTCTCTGGGGCACCTGGTGCTGGCCACTGTCGGCAGACAGGATACTGGGCTAGATGGACTTTTGGTCTGACCCAGTATAGCCATTCTTATGTTCTTATGTACCTTTTGGTGGTATGCAGAGATATCCAGGGGAACCTCAACTCATCTAGATATTTTCCTAGTTTTAGAACAGGACCCATAAAAAGCACTAGTGAAGTCAGTACAAACTGATTTGTATACAGTGCAGCATAAACTAACTGAAATGCAAGTACAATATTTATATTTCAGTTGATTTATTTTATAATTATATGGTAAAAATAAGAAAGTAAGCAATTTGTCAGTAATAGCATGGTGTGACACTTGTATTTTGTCAGATTTTTTAAATCAAGTAGCACTTAAATGAGGTGAAACTTGGTGGTACACAAGACACATAAGGCTTCCAAACGGGGTACAGGACTCTGGAAAGATTGAGAACCACTGTTTTAAACTACTGTAATCTAATTATTTGTGATACTTGACAATTCCAGGTAGAGAAGTTCCTAAAACAGGTCAGTGAACCTGTGGTGGAGACTATGATCCCAGAATCCTTTGCACAGGATAAGGTACAGGGATCCTCTACAAGCAGTGACTCGGAGCAACAGGAAAGTTCACAAAGCAATAATCTTAGTGTTAAAAAGCATGACCCGCTATCTTCTAGCATTGTTAGTCGTGAACTTGGAACAAACAGCCTTGATGAAGAGGAGAAGGAAGATGCGACGATAGGTGGCTCCACCTCTCAGAGCTCAGGAAGACAGGAATGTCATTCTGGACGACAGCTTGTTGCTCTGGATATTCCAGATTATCTTCAGGTAGAAACAGAAAGTATGCGTGAAGGTATGTACACTTTTAAATAACTAGAGGCAAACTGGTTACAAACTTATCCTGTAAGACTTCTTTACCAAGCTATTTGACATTTTATATTTACTTAATGAAACCTACTATTATTCTTAAATTTTTCTTTCAGAATAATGCAAACTGAGATCTAGTTCATGCAGTGCTAGTGAAAGTGAAGGTGACTTTAGCACTTTTTTCTGAATAAATTCTGACCTTGCCTCTCTTTTTAATTATGATCTTGGAGCTTGTAATGAATAGCTGTTTGTCACTCTGTCATTGCAGCTGCTTAGTTTCAGTGGTGAGCGAGAGTCTTTAGTAGTGAATGATTGAATTAAAACAGAAATGTCTGGTCTGTCAGAGTTTGAGTTCTTGGATATGTGGTAATATTAAAATTACTTTTAGTAATTTTTTCTAGGAAAAAAAAATCCAGTATTTTATGAGACTTTTTTCATTTGACATTTACTATAGTCAAGGCATAGAATTGTTGAGGCTTTTATGTACATTCTGTTATTCCTGTGATTGTAGTTTTACTTATTTTAACATAAGATTGATATTATGAAGTTCTTCTGTGTAATCAGTTTTGATTTCTGGTTTAAATACAAAGCATAATTCAGTTGCTTATACATGTTTGTTAAATTTCTCCCTGATTTGGTTAACAATTATTAATTATGCAATCTCATTTATATTGCCATCTGCTGAAAAGAATGGTATATCTGCTGAGATTCACTCCTTTGCCAGTAAAGCATCAGTCTTACAGATGAGTCAGGGATGTTAAGTACAGGAATCAAGCAGCCAAAGTAATAGGAGCAGAGAGACTCGACATTGGGGAGCAGGAGGATGTGACACTGTGGCGACTGTGCAGATCAGGGATGCTTGTCAGTGGGTGGCATGCCAACTGGAAATTCACCTCAAATACCTAATGACACTCTGAACTTTCATTCTCTGCCCTGCCAGTCCAAACCCATCACGAGACACTTCATCGGTATTCCCCTTTCTCTCTCAATACTGTAATGGCTTGTGGCCTAGGTATATCTGTACTGGGAGTTTGTTATAGAAGCACTACAGCCTGCACAAAAGCTTTGGGAAGCTCCTGGTGTTTTGGGGGGTGGTGTTTTTTTTTTTTTATAAAGTCACCAACCTGCAGAATCCTGCAAATGAACCTATATGGAATCCAGCAGTGTTGCTTATTGAGGGTGGGGGGTGGTATGTTATAACGGTTGCCATATATCTACCAATATGCTACAGTCATCCCCTTGAAATCAGGTATTTCTGTAATGAAGATAACTTGGTGTTTTCAGTTGTAGCTGAACCAAATACCCAAAAGAAGAAAAACAAGAAGAAGAAGAAGAAAAAGAACAGAACGGCCCCACCATCTTTACCTATTGAGATTGCTACTGATCCTGAGCTGGCCAAATACTGGGCACAGCGTTACAGACTGTTCTCTCGGTTTGATGAGGGGATTAAATTAGATAGAGGTATGTTATTAACTGCAGCGTGTAAAAGTTGCAGTGGAAAGGTATTTAAACCTACACTCGCATCATCTGATGAGAAACAACAAAGCAGAAGTGAACACTAATTACATCATTGTGACATGTAGGAATAAATTTACAGTGAGCTGGTGCAGATCGGCATAGCTCATTGGTTTCAATGGAGCTGTGTTGATCTCTGCTGAGGATCTGCTACATATGTCAGACATGATCTTTGAAAATTGTGATGCCTGTAATTATGCCATATTTTATTTGGTTAATTTATGTCAGCAGTAGACTTTGAAAATCAGATGGCAAAAGGTGTAATCTGTATATAGCCAAATAAACTTTAAAGTGTTGAAACATGTTGATTACATGTTGAGTTTGCATATTAAATGTTCTACATTTAGTCACTTTTTATGCAGATATCTGTAAAGTTGTGTTATGAGTTTTCCAAGAGGAAAAAGTCATACATTCATAGAAAGACTAGTGATTGTGTAACAACTTCTTGTGGGCTTTTTTTATCATTTTATTTCAAGCAGCTCCCTTGCATAGACAATGAAAGCTTTGTTATCTGGCATGTTGGAGGAATGGGAGGTGTCAGTCAAATATTTAAAGCTCTGCGCCGATACAAAATTTGTATTTGCATCCATAGCCACAAAAATGAGCTGCGGATTTCCATGGGTGTGTGTACCCACGGGTATAAAGTGGATACCCACAGATTTGCAGGGTTCTACAAATATTCTGGTTAAGTAAGAGATAACTAGAGTAAGTGTGGAGGTGATGAGGGCTCTGACTGAAGGTGTCGACTGCTGGGTGGGGCCAGGGATGATAAGAATGGGGTATGGGAGTGGGCTCAAAGCTAGGGGATGATGCACAGTAGGGCTTTTTGGGGTGCCAGATATGGGCGGCATTTACCTCAGGTGATTCCCTGCAAGCAGGGACATTTCCCTGCTGGTTCTAGGTGGAGGTGTGGCTAGGTGACTCTGCGTGCTGCGCCCATGCCCCGCAGTTCCCAGCTAATGGGAGCTGCAAAGCCAGAGTTCAGTGTAGGGATAATGTATGAAGTCCCTGTGACCGTTCTTCTGACTAGGAGCAGTAGGGACATGTCGCCACTTCTGGGGAGCTATGCGGAGTCTATAAAGCACTCTGACGGCCACATACCAACTAGACTGTAAACTGAACTTTCCAAGAAGATCAGCAATGCTGGTTTATAGAGCTTTCTGACTGGCGAGGTTCTGGGTAAACCAGTTTTTACTGTATAAGGAGAAGTATTAGGCATACAGAACTTAAGTTATAAAGTCAGCATGTTCTGTATTTTCTGCTGTTTTATTTCAGCTCTGTTTTACGGTTAACATACAAACCTATAGCAGATCCAGAATTTAACAGAATGGCATTGTTGCGACTTAAGTATAAACCATCAACTTTTCATCGCAGCGTTGTAGGGCTTGTTCCTACAAGCTGCTGAGCACATTGGCTCCATCTAACACTGAAGTACATGTTTAGCTCTAAGTAGGCTGACTTCAGTGGGACTTCTCCTGGACTTAAAAGTAAACTTCTGTATAGAATTAGTATTCCAAACCTTACCAGGATCAAGCTCATGATTCCCTAGTAAAATGCATGGTGCCATAGTTCCTGGGCTTAATTTAATGTTCAGCCTCTGTTTAGTTCTTTTGAATGACAGATTTTTGGAAACAATTGACAGATTTTCTCTCTGTCCCTTCCCACATTCCCTCCTTCAGAGGGCTGGTTTTCTGTTACACCTGAGAAGATTGCAGAGCATATTGCAAGCCGTGTCAGGCAGTCCTTCAGCTGTGATATAATAGTGGATGCTTTCTGTGGAGTTGGTGGAAATGCTATTCAGTTTGCCTTGGCATCAAAAAGAGGTAATTATCTGTTTATACATATTGATTTCCCCGCCTCACATCCCATCCTCTCTGCCAGTAGTCTTGATACAGGCTTTCTATACTGATGTGATCTACCTTATTATATTCTACTGCAGTATATACTATTCATGATCTTTTTACCTCAGTATAATCACACTCTCAACCTTTTTATTTATATGTTTGAAAAAATAGGGCTGCGCTTCTGCCATGCATATTTCAATGAGTTTATTTAAGACAAAGATGATCACTTATTTTATTATTCAAAAGTTATTTTATTTATCATATCTTGTAGTAAAATAGCAAATCTGTATAATGGGCATATCCCAATCTCCAATAGACTCCCATAGCCTTGTAGGAATTGGGCTGGGATAATTTAATATAAAAATAAATATCAGGGCTATAGTTCTGATTCAAATGAATAATACAAATTAAGACCCACCATTTTTAACATCAATGAAGCTGCCACAAAATTTCCAGTCTCCTATATCAGAGTGGCGCAGAATCTAGAGAACTTGCTGCAAAAGGTAGGTTTAGTTTGTAACAGACTTCCTATGGCCATGCCTGTGATAAACTAACATGCATCGTTGACCAGCTCTGAGAAAAGTGTCATCTAGTCTCCCCTAGCAAAAAAAGAGATTAAAAGAATAGAGATGGAAGCAACTAATCAACTAGTCACTATCCGATAAGCAAAAGCTTATTGGATAGTCAACATACTAGTTGCTCCCCCTGCTGACTCTTATCAGAGGCAACAAGGGGTGGGGAAGAGGAGAGGGTGCTGCAGAGAGCAGGCTTAAATGCCAGTTCCCTCCAGCTCAGTTGGAGGGGGCAGTGGCGCAGCGGCAGCATTCCATCTTTGAAATGTACAACAGTCCCCACTGGCCCCAGGTTTCACCCGGCATTTCAATCTTAGAAATGCACCAAGAGCCCCTACTGGGGCTCTTGCTACATTTCAAAGCAGACGTGCCCTTATCAACTAATCAAATAGCTGATGGAAATTCCATCGACTATTCGATTAGTTGATTAATCTAATTTTAACATCCCTAGAAAAGAAATTGTGTATAAAATCTTCACTCCAACAAGATAAAAAAAACCCAGTGAACAAGAGATGTTCTCAAGAATAGTTTTTTCTCAAGAAATAATTTAGCAGGATTAATAATCCCACAGTCCCCAAGAATCTTTTTTATTATTTTGTCAGTCTTGGACTGATTCTGATGAGGCACAGAAAGTTAAGCTAACAGCAGTATTAGTGTCTGAAGAGCAGCTTACAGCTTCTTGTTTCCTTGACAACCATGCAGTATGCAGTTGTATGCCATGCATAAGCATATTACATATGAAGTATAAAATATGGCCAATAATAGGAGCACATGCTGGTACAGCTGTGCCCGTTGCTGAAAAGTAATGTTAATCTAAAATTAGCTTATTGTTGCATTGATGATTTATTGCATTCATCATTTATTGCTACTGCATTGAGTGAAAGCAACTTCAGTGAAAACATAAAATATTCAGTATTCCTCTTCAGGGAATCTCTCGTTAAACATTCATGGGTGAAAAGCAGATTCATATTCTACTGCTGAATATTTTGTGGGGAAGGCAGGTGATGATGTGGTCTGTGCTAAATTTGGCAGTTCAGGTTCAGTTATTTCCATAACACTTCTTTTAATCTAAATTTAGTTTTGTTCTTTATATTTTGAGATTGATTTTTGTGTAAATGCTTCTATTGTGTCATAAGAGCTCTCATGCCGTGTTAGGTGTACCTAGTTTCAGTTTAGTTTTCAGAAGAGTTATTGATTAGTGTTCTTTCTTGTAGCCCGTCTTTCATTTATTCTTGGGGTGAGATCAACTACCAGCTAAGTAACTTGAGCTGCATAGCTTAGAGCGTTCTGCTCATGCCTAAGAAAGAAGTCTTTGCCCTCCCAAAATGTGTGCTACATAACCAGACCTCCAGCCCAGTGTGGGTTGGTGGATCAACACAGTAGTAGATACCCCAGCTGAGCAATGCACAGAGAGCAATTGCAGAACTGTGCTTCGTAACATGCAGGGTATGTACAATCACATTCCAAATCTTACCTGCTTTCCTACCTTCATGTACTGTGAAATTGTGCTGATTCTGTGGCATCTGGGAACCTCTGCTTTGCAGTGTCCAGCAGTAAGAGGAAATATAATTTGCTGTGCTTAAGCAATAATATTGAGATAATTGGCTATTGGTATATGACAAAAAGGATACATATTTGTAGGTATACATATTGGTATATTACAAAAAGGTATACATGTTTATAGAAGTCCCTATTGGGAACATACAATTAGTGGCTTTATAAATGTATTCTGTACCTGAGAACTACAATATAGCACCTTAACCAAAGGAACATCTTGTTTTGGCAAGCAATAGGGACATCTGCCATTGGATTTGTCAGCTTATATGTTTCATAGTGTTAATTCTTTTTCCTTGTTTTCAGTGATTGCGATCGATATTGACCCTGTTAAGATCAGTCTTGCCCGCAATAATGCAGAAGTGTATGGAGTAGCTGATCAGATAGACTTCATATGTGGAGACTTCATGTTGCTGGCTTCTCATATAAAAGCAGATGTTGTGTTCCTCAGCCCTCCTTGGGGAGGGCCTGACTATGCCACAGCAGAAATCTTCGATGTTAGAACAATGATATCACCTGATGGATATCCTTTCAAAGTCATATGAGAGCTACTGCTATGAACATACATTAACAAGAGCTTAACTTCTTTTGGCAGGATAAAATAATGCATGATTCTTTGTCTCTGTCCTGTTCTATTGATATCTTAGATTCTTTTTAATTTGATTTGGAATTGCAGATGCGCATCACTTTTGAATATTAGGCCTTATGTGTGTGAAGTTGGATACCTAAAATCTGAGATGCTAAGAATTAGTGGACACTTACAAAAGTTGGTCCTTAGTGATAGAGCAGGGGTTAATATTCAGGAGCACCTACTATCAAGACCATTGTGCAGTAGATTTAGATAGTGTATCTCTAAAAATGATCAAAAAACAATTGTTGCTATCACTTCATAATTTTTTGAGAGAGAAAAAAACATCAGAAGAATATATATTGGTTTGAAAACGCAATCTTGCAGATTGAGATTTTTCATATGTCCTGTCTCTTTTCTTTCTTGAGGCCATGATCTTGTGTGACATGATCATCTTCACATTAATCAGTTGCGATGTAGCAGCCAGAGGATTATAGGACAGGTTTTTTCCTCCTTTATTAACAGAGGATTTGGCCTATGAATTCAAGAGAGAAGTAAGCAGCAGGATCATATGAAGACTCCTACACAACTGTTGCCTTTTCCATGCAAATGTACTTAATTATTACAAATTTAAAAAACTGAAGGGGGGAGACTGCTTTGCAGACAGCTTTGCACAGTCTTCTATTTCAGAAAATCAATGAGGCTGTGATAGGTCTTTAAATTAGTGTATCACAGTTAATGGTATTTGTCATATTGATAATAAAGATATTAGTATTTTGTTTTATTTTGATATCAGGCTGAGACTTGAAGTTGGAGCTGATAAATTTTATGTAGCTTTTTTGATGAAAACTTTTTTTTCATGTAGACAGTAATATAAAAAACATGTGATAAGACCTAGGTTTCTACTAATCAGCTTTCTAAATCATCGCTTTAAGAAACCCAGACAAATAAGAGTGTCCTAATTATGTACCTGCACACTTATCAGCAGGGCTTGCCAAGCCGCGCAGCCCCGACGGGCTAAAATCTACTCACCATGGGCGAGTAGATTGCCTAATTTGTCGAGCCCTGCTTATTAGGAAATATGAGTTATATCAGATTTTTTTAAAAAACAGGCAATAATTAATTAAATAGAAATAACTTATTTATTTTGTTCAAAAGTGACAAAATTACCTGTTTTAAAAGTATAAAACAGACAAATGCTGTGTTAAAAGCTAGAATTTCTACTAGCATTTTTCCCGTTTATAAATTATTTATAAAACATTCATCTAGTGCTCTTGAATGTGTTTCCAGTGCATTAAAATATATGTCAAAATAAAATATAAATGATGTAACCAGAAAAACTTTCCCTAACTCAAAACAATTACCTACAAAAACACATGGGCTGTGTCTGAGAGTCAGTTACCTCTTTTCTTATAAATTTATGAAAAGTATATCCTTTTTACTTAAATTTTTTTTTCCAAAATGTCTAAAACATAGGAGACTGGTGTCCTAAGATACACTATCAATAGCACAAAATAATTTCATTGTTATGGAAGTTTAATCCTGTCTTTCTTAGTGGATCATTTCTATATTGATATTTTTAGCCTCCTGGTGGCCTATGAGTGTGTTCATATAACTTTCAATTAATCTTTTATATATGTGTGATTTATAAGAAAGATCAAGCCAGAATATGGGATACTAAACAGCCAGCAAATGAAAAATGTGTGACAGTTGTAACAGATACTAATTTCCTTTTAAGAAATGATATTAGTGAATCTCTGACACATGAAACACATCATAACATCAGGACAAATTTATGGAATGTGAGGAGTTTATCCATTTTGGTAATGGCAGGTCTGATGTTTCAAAAGAATAACTAATGCACAGCACCAACACATTTAATTAGAAGAGTGTAATATCTCTGATCACTAAATTGGGGCTGTTCTAACATAGTAAATAAACCCATGTCAAGCTTTTTATTTCCCTTTACTGGTCTCTAAATTTGAAATTTTCAAGCTGTCCCAGAAGATCACAAACAACATTGTGTATTTCTTGCCACGCAATGCTGACATTGACCAGGTAAGTTATCATTCAGAAGCAGCTTTGCTAATGTAAATTGAAAATTGACAGTTTGTTTTCCCTACTGCATTCTAGAACAATAGTACATTTCTCTCTGTTTTGTGTGCCGCTCTTTTCCAAGTTCCTATAGACTTCTGGCAGGGTGTGTAACTGATATTTCTTTATATAAATCAAACCAGTTTTATCATGTATCTTTAACCAGTACTGGACTTGAGAAGAATTGTTGAATAACAAAATGCTCAGTATTCAGATTTTCAGTACATAAAGAAAACTGAAGAAAACTGTTCTGCATCCTGGAATATCAACTTATGTAGCATCTTAGGTAGTGTGCAAAATAAACATGTTTTGGGCTCTAGAGTATCAGTATGCTGCTAGAAGTTAACATAAGTTACCTATACAATTACTTTTTCACATACAGGCAGCTGCCTTTTTAAATCCTTTGCACATCCTTTGTCCCAAACGCAAGCTCTCAGCAAATAGGCATGAAAAAGTATGTGGAGTCCCCTGTTGATAGGCCTGTCCCTACATGACCTACTGACTTATAGCTATGTCTACACTTGCACAATTTTTGTACTGTCATTTTCACTGGTGATAGAGAACCGGTAAAAGAAAAGCACTGGTTTGTGTATTCAAAGTCACAGGTGTCAGAGAGTGTTTACATCCTGAGGACAGCTATCCCTCAGTGCAGCTCTCATAGGAAGAGGAGCGTGATCACAGGGCATCCTGGGTCCCTGCACAACCCCTTTGTTCAAACACCAATCAGCTCCAGTAGCTTCGCATTGCTGAAAGCAGGAGATTGGTTGCTCTGTGGAGCAGGCATTGTCACCTGGCCAAATTATAAGTGAACATTTGCCAAGAAAACAGGACGGGGTTTCATAGTTCCCAGCCCTTTATGGGGGAGTGGCAGACATCAGTTTATCTGGCATTAGAGCAGCAAAGCTTCTGGATAGAGTAGTCATCTAGGCACTGTGGGATATCATGTGGTGGCTAAAAGCTGTGTGAACAGCTTCACTTGCACATCACCATAAAAGCATCCCCGCTAAGAGCTGTACCCCTCTCTCTCATGGAGGTGGTTTCATGGCAAAAAGTCATTGGCAAGTGTAGATGGGCCTTTTTGTGCTTTAAATGGCAAGTATAGACATGCCAGTGGGCATAGCATGTGGCTTTTGTCAATGGATTCGTTGTACAGCCGATTGCCCTTGATGGGCCATCAAACAGGCTAGGTAGTGCTGAGACCAGTCTGCAGGGGGGAGGGGAATCCAGAAACACAGGTTTGAGATGCAGCTATATTACTAGATTTATAACTCACAATACAAAGTGATACATACGTATAAACAAGGTTATTGTATTTAGCAAAGCATAACTTTGCCATTGATACCTTACATGTAATATTCATTATAATTTTTTAATATTGGTATCAATGATATTATAAACGGTCACCTGTATTCCATACAGTGTCACAGTAAGTACAAATGCAGAAGGATTTTTCCTGAAAAATTACGCCCTACCAGTTTGTAAACAGTAGGGTTTTTTAGAATGTTTTGTTCAGAATATTTACAGGAACTTTCGAAAAAGCCTTCCCTTTTTGAAAGAAGTGCATCCAGACTGCAGTTTTACTTTCGAAATAGCACTTTTTCGAAAGAGCGCCATTACGTGATTATGCAAATGAAGCGTGGGAAATTCAAATTCTGGCTTCATTTGCAATTTCGTAGTTCCTAATTTACATCCCTCTGTCGAAAGAGGGATGTAATCTAGACGTACCCCTGGATAAAGTACAATTTTATTAGTGTTGCTCTTCGGTTCTTTCTTCGAACTCTAGAGGGAGCAGCAGTATCAATAAAACCTGGAAAAATGAAATTAAGAACATTCACAAGAAACTTTTGGGTTTTTTAAATCCTATCACATTTACCTGCCTACGATTATGATTTTTTGTTACGAGAATTATTTTTGCATAAATTGCATTTTAGGTCAAATTGGAGATTAACAGCTCCAGTAAAACATGAAAGACCTGTGGGGTTTTTTTAAAGATTCTATTTATGCTAAATATAATTTAATTATTTCCTTGCTTTTTAAGTACTCTTTGTATGTGTGACATACTGCATGGTTTTAAATTTCCTTGTATCAGGGTTTTAGTCACAGAGTATATTGTCTCTGACAAGACAAAAACTAGCATTTTCGAAGTATCAAAACTAGCAATCAAACAATTTAATAAGGCTTGGATTGAGAGAAAACTTTAATTGACTATTGGTTTTACATTTACATACCATAACACAAAATTTCACCTGGAAAACCTCCCTCAGTGGAAAAAAGTTTTACTTAGTCTCAGCTTTGAAGAGACTTCCTTGTTCCCTTTAGAGTATTTGTTTTGTTTGTTTTACAGTTTCCAAAAATCGAGCACAGTGGAAACAGTTAAATACAGATAGTTGAAGAACCCCACTGACTTCACCTGGTGACGTGTTCACTTACAGTGATTTTTCAAACAAAGTAGTAAAACCATTTGGATCAGAATTTGTCCCTAAGGTAGTAGTGATGGCTCTTGTTGTTGCTTGGTTTTTCTTTAGGGAGTTTGCCACTCTCTTGAAATGTTGCACCTTTTATACTTAATGAGAGAGAGCATAGATGTGAAATGGCTGCTGTGCATATTGATCCATTTTCTCTTCTCTCAAACTGTTAATACCTTTGCTAAGAGTATGTGACCTAGGCTGAAGGAGATGGTCTTTCTAATATACTCATATTTGATCTGAAACTTAGAAGGAGAACTTATCATAACTAGATCCTATCATGACACATTCATGAGGTTTCTGTCCAGTGTTATTTTGAACTACACAAAAAAACTACATCTATTCTATCATTGAATGGTAAAAATAAAATTGGTTTTGTGGAGTGGCCCAACTAATATGATGACCTAAAGCAGGGGTGGGGAACCTTTTTTGGGTTGGGGGCCACTGACCCACAAAAAAATCAGACGAGGACCACACACAAATGAGAAACCCCCCCCCCCCCCAAAAAAAAACCCACCAACCCTCACTGATGTACTCCTCTGAAAGCAGGAGTTATTTCAAAGTAACCAGCTCCTTACTTTGAAATAACTGGCGTGCAGTGTAGATACTCTTCTTGTTATTTCAAAATAACTCCCTAGTATAGACCAGGGCTAAGAGGAGAGGAAAGATCTCCCTTCTCTAAGGAGTGCCTTCATTCCTAGATCAGCTAGCCCTGTCCTCCAGCCTTCCGTAACCATTCCTTCCTGGCTTTTACCAAGTTGTTAAGGTCTAATTAGTTCCTTATCTCCCTAGCCAATCGTGATTAGCTACTTATTTATTCAATGATTACGGGGGAAGCCAATTGAGAATATAGTGATCAGAGTGCTGACACACTTGCCAGCTCTCAGCTTGTTGTCACACTATCAGGTCAGTCTTATCTGCCTTGGAATGCGGTGGTTCAAATAATGCAGTGTCTACACTAACACTGTGTCAATCAAAGTAGATTGACCATGTCTCGTTGTAGCACAAGATGTTTTCACTGCGTCTGTGTAATGAGATGTGTGTGTGAGTTCAGGGACACATTTTTTATGTAGACACGTGCATAAATAGGTGACTCAAGGCAACTTGCATCAACTTAATTTTGTAGTGCAGAACAGTCCCAGATCTCCCAGAGTTATTACCAAAGAGGTAATAAGAGTATTTATCTAAATAAACTCAACTATTTTCACTTACAATGAATTATTTCAATATTAAGCCATTTGGAGCAGAGACTGTCTTTATTTGTACAGCACCTAGCACAAAGGGGGTCTTGATCTATAATTTGGGCTCCTGGGGACTGTGTTAATGCGAATAATAATTAGGTGTTCAGTTATATGGCGTTACACTCTGTACGTGATTGATATTATGCTCAATCATATTAGGTCTAGAAACATAATATTGATAAAAGTTTTTGCAAAGACTTAAGTGCATTCAGCTACATCCTAAAAGCCTTCTTATTAGGTTTGAAAAAATAAGATTAGTTTGCTTGTTCTTTTGCAAAAGCAGCAGAGTGCTCTGCATAAATTTTCAGTTGATATTTTTTATCTTCTCTGAATAAGCCAAATCAATTAAGATAGTTTTGAGCTTTGATTATTAAGACTAGTCAATACAGGATATAGTGGTATTGTTAAAACCTTTCTGTAGTAGCTCTACAAACTGTCTTAATATTGTTCAAACAAAAAGGAAACTAGTAAAAACTAATTTGAGGATCAAAGTGGGTTCTAGACAAATCTCTATGTAAATCAAGGAAACATGGTTTCACATGGAAAATGCATATATGTTAATTTGAGAGGCCAGAATCTGACTCTTCTAGGATTCTGAAGGGTTTCAGGTATGTTGCCTATTGCTGATGGTTCATATTGTCCACTAAAGAACTTCTGACGCTTTTTAACTTGCTGTTTGCTATTTACATTGTAAGATATTTGCACCAGCAGTTTATTAGTGAGGGAAGGTGTTAGGAAAGATCAGTAGTTACTGAAGTAAAAAATATTGGTGTGAAATATTCATCAAGAGCAGGTCAGATTTTTGCTTTTAAGTATGAAGAGAGCCTATTTTAATTTCTACATCTGTGGCTTTTCAGTGCAGTTTTAATAGAACTTTGGCTTTCATGAACTGATTTTTTTTTTTTATATTGAGAGAAAAGATCTTTTTCCCCATTAGTTGCCACAGAAACATTCATCAAAATTTCTTCTCTTACACACCAAAATAAAAAGGTCAGTTTATGTTAGTTTTATATTAGAGAAGAAAATGAGCAGGTTTTTTGGTAGCATTTAATTATTTTTTTCTATATTAGCTTTTAGCACTTAAGGAAATCTTGTTTCTCTTTAACTCTGTTTTACAAAAAGTATTAAACTTCACAACCAATTGGATAAGGTAAGGAAAAATGAACAGAAGGGACTTTACTGGTAGGGGAGCTATTAATTGCTGACTTATTGCCCAAATGAATCATAATTATGTAAAGCTGACAGAGCCAACAAAATACTCATGTTTGGAATAATAACCAAAACAGCATGACAAAAATTGTCAGAATGATGATTTATAAGATGGCTGCAGATAAGTTATTACTCAGTGACTGCACGGGAGTTTCCTCTGAATTTAAGAAAAAGATTTTAGGCAAACTGCCTAGGGATGTCAGCTAAAATTTTGTGCATAATAAAATCCAATTCTGTTTCATTACGCATGGTATGAAAGCAGGATTTCTTTTAGAGGTGTTAGCCAAGACTGTGGCCCTCCACAGCATTTTAATCCATATTTTCCGTGGCAACATCAACTTCTAAAGCATGAAATATCAAACTAGGCATATACCCACTGCATTTTTTCATAGAATATTTTTGCATAGAATGTTAGTCTAGAAAGGACTATCAAATCATGTTGTACAGGCCGTTTAATGTCACCCATATACCCCTATATTAAGCCCAAAGGCTTTCCTTAAATTAAGGCAATTCACTCCTCAGGAAACTAAATTGGCAGAGAACAGGAAAGACTGAAGTATCTCCAATGCTTGAGGCCCCTGTAAGGACTGGAAATTGATTAGGTGACATAGGCCTGCATAATCTGGATGGGCATGCCACACCCCATAGTGCAGAGGAAGGAGAAACTCCCAAGTTCCTTGCTAGACTCGCCTGGGAAAAAATTCCTTCCCAACACTAACTTTGGTGATCATTATGTGAGCAAAACGCACTATCCAGGCATCTAAAAAGAGTAATTTCTGAACCCCCTCAGAGCACTGGTACATCCCAGACGGTGTCCAGTTTTCAACTGTGGCCAATCTCTGATGCTTCAGAGGAAGGGGAGGACAAATTTACCCAGAATGCACCTAGCCAGTTATGTGTTGGGAAGAAATTCCTTCCTGACCCCAGCAGACAACCTGCCCAAGCTGGCAGCATGAGATTTGATTATAGTCTATCTCATGATCTACGAAGCATGGAAAACAATGTGTGTAGCATAACACTCGTTTCTATCACTGAAGCTTTGTGAGGAGTTGGTCCTTAAAACAGCTGCTGGTCCCTTTGGTTAGCAATACTTTTTAGACAAGGTCCAAGACTAAAACATAGCAAAGCCTGACCCTTTGCCTTCCCTTCAGAGTAGTTAAGAGTGAGATCTTACATTAATTTAAATGTGCAGTGATTGACACAGTACACAGTATTACCAGGTAACTATATTTACTATCCTTTACTTTTAAAAATGTATCTCATCTGTATGAAAAACTCAGGTTCTCTAGTATTTAATGAAGACTCAAAGCCGAAATAGAACCACAGGATAAATTCTGGATTTCAGACTTGCTTAATTTTAAGGTGCTTGGATTGGGTTTATCTCAGTTTTTAAATAACACCAGAGTTTTGAGTGGTTTTCCATAGATTGTTGTCATTTTCTTTGGATTTTTAAAGTATTTACATGAAAAATGCTGCCTACAAGGAGAGTGACTAGTTGGAACTTCATTGTATTTTGTGTAAAGCACAAATCATTTAAAGAATATTATTTTTACTTGTCTAGTTAGGATTTTTGTTATCTTCTGTGATGTTAGAATATTAATTGTAATTGTCTGCCTACATAGTGTATAATGTGATATAGGTGCAATACCACTATTGTAAGGTTGATTCTTTAGAGAAAACAAAATGGCAGTGTGAGTAATCAAAGAAGTTGGGCATTTTAGGGGAGTCTATGCATGGTAAATGCATCTAGTAGAGGAAATTGATGCCTAGATTATCTGCTTTAAGAAATTTAGATCTAAAGAAAGTATGAGAAAAATAAGAGGACAGAGAGAAATTCCATGATGGATCATGTACTCTCAGCATATATAGTAAACGTGCACATTACCTTAATTGCTAACCTAAAAGGAACCATAATTTTAAGCATTGTCTAAGATAAAGTAGCAATTTAATCTCCTTTTCTGCTTATATTTTCTTTTCCACTTTCCCTTCTATTTAATTTAAAATATAACTAGAGTAGAAAGGAGAAATTTAAAAGAATTTGGCTTTTTAAAAAATTACTAAAAATAATGGGCAGTGCATGTTGATACTGTAAGAATAATGGGAAACTAAAGAACAGAATGTTTTGAAATAAGGAAATGGGGAATAGGGATTGAGGAAGGCAGTGATTGTAGTTTTAAAACACATTTGTCAGTTTGTGTAGTGAGTCTTGTGTAATGCTGTTTTTCCCCTATAACTGTCACGGTTCATTGAACACTGCTGATTAGAATTGCAGGCAAATGTCTTGTACATAATTAGATCTACAATCTCCAGTAATTTGTATGTAAACATAATTGGAAAATGTTCTTAGATTTTTTTTCCTGCATGCAGGTTGTTCTATATGAGTGGGTAGCACCTTTGAACTGAATTCTGTTTTTCTCTGACAAAAAGGAGGTTGAGGAATTGGTATAGAGCGTGAGTGGGATTTGAGCAGACAATCTGTATTATTCATGACATTCTGGAATCTTGAGACTTTTATACTTCTACGTTTTCTTTATTTGCTTTTATATTTTTAAAGTTTATTTATTGCCCCTAAATTGTTTATACTCTTATATTTAATTAGCTTCAAGGAATCTTTGTCACACTTGGCTTAAAATATTTTTAATGATTGACTGAAATTGTAACTATATTCATCATGGCTATAATGCAGGTTGGACCTCTTTGGTACAGCACCTTTGGGACCTGACTGGTCCCAAATGAGGGAGTTTTCTGGATTGGGGAGGTCCCCTGACCCTGGCCCCTGAGTCCACCGACCCTCCCCGCTGCCAGCTCGGCTTTGGGCCCAGACAGCCACTCTACCTCTGGCCCAATTGGGCGGCTGGTTCCAGCCAGCCTCCAGCCCACCAGCCCCAGCTGGGTCTGCCTCTGGTTCCTGGCCCTGCTGCCATGGTCTGCGGGGCTCTGGCTGGGTCTGCTGACGAGGGCTGCCAGTTGCCAGCCCGCTGCCACTGGTCCAGAGACATCCGTGGTCCGGGATGTTGTCAGATGAGAAAATTCCAGTTTAGGGAGGTATAACCTGTAGTATGACACTATTAACAACCACACCAAGTGTAATTGTTCAAATGTGCTTCAGTACATGTTATCTTTCTTCAGTGCATATGTCCTCCATTTCAGCTCTGAGTCCAACATCTTTGTCTTTGTATTGATGCACTGTTTTATAGTTTCCATTTGCTGGAAAAATTAAGAAAATTGGTCTTTATCAAACATTTTTATTAAATGCTTCTGTTTAGTATGAACTCATGCACAGAAACATTTCATGCTGCAAATTCTATTACTAGTACGTTGAAATTATATTGAAATGCCTTTTCACTGGCATTTTTTAGGTACCCACTGTCATAGTGTGTAGTCTCTTCCAAATAGTGATTTAATAATTTCAACAAATAAGTTTCAAATCATTTCAACAAAACATAAGTATTCCAACATTTTTGAAGAGGTGATTTCTTTTTGTCTTATACAGAATTCTTAAAGAAGAGTACTTAAGTAATGTTCTTAAATTTGTTTACAAATGTGTTTACTTAGATGTTAACAACTTTGCCATTAACATTTAAAATAAGAAAAAATAAATCAGAAAATTTAACATTCCTGAACACCTGCCAAATTCAGATTTTTGTGCTATTTATAAATACCTCAGTCTGCTATTTATTTTAGGTTTGGTTTTGGTGGATTTTTTTAAGGTGTTAAATTGCATTTTGACAAGAACAGTGGTTTTTTCCTATTTAATATTAAAGTGTGGGATGAAAAAGCTTTTAACACTTTTGCTTTTGTCTGCTGCTGTAAGTAAGAAAAAACCTGTTTTAGATTTAATGATAATTATTGATTTGCATACAGGTTCAAACTATAATTTAAATTTAATGTTATTTCCTCTCTATTACTGTAGCTGTTTTTTACTAATACAAAAAATAAGAGGAAGTTCAGCATGTTTAAATATAAACTCATGCTTCATGGTATAAGTCTCAAAGGAGCTTAGAAGAGGTAACCGTGCATACTAAACTTTGCATTTTAGCAGTTACTGCCACGGACATACTGGTCTAAAGGTAGTTAATCTGCTGCAGGCTTGTGTTCCATAACATTAAAATTTAGTCAACATAGAATCCCTTTTGTAGCTTTGCTTTTTTGGGAGCAATTTAAATGCAACACCGAGGCAAAGACAATACAATGTATCAGATTGGGTGCAATAGCTGGCACCCGTTGTTGAATAGCTGGCATTCAGGCAGACTGCAGCCCATGCATGGAACCACTGTGACATTGAGGAGGTCCTGCATTGGCACAACTGCCTGTCCCTGCACTGCACATTGCCAGATTGGGGTCTTCAGGGGTATCGTTTCTTTTTTATTCCTTTAAAAATACATTTTCAGTAACCTTCCCTATATTTTTTTTTTTCTTCCTTGTGGTAGTTCATCACAGGTGCCACTGTAATAAACAAGTATTTCTTATTGCTCACTCCTGGCACATGGTACTGCATACTGCAGGCTATGTCTAGACTACATGGCTCCGTCAACAGAGCCATGTAAAATAGTTTATTCGGCATAGGCAAAGAAGCGGGGATTTAAATAATCCCCGATCCGGCACAGCGGGGCAGTCTAGACGCGCTGCGGTCGACAAGGGAAGCCTTTGTCGACTGCTCCGGTAAACCTCGTTTCATGAGGCATACCGGAGGGGTTGACAAAGGCTTCCCTTGTCGACCGCAGCGCATCTAGACTGCCGCGCTGGGCCAGATCAGCTGATCTTCGGCACAGCGCGGCAGCCATGTTTATTTTAATGAAGCGGGGATTATTTAAATCCCCGCTTCTTTGCCTATGCCAAATAAACTATTTTACATGGCTCTGTTGACGGAGCCATGTAGTCTAGACATAGCCACAGAGATCAAGCAGAAAGTGCACAGTTACTGAATGCTATCACTGCAGAATGAGAGCACCTGCTGCAGCAAGTTCCTGGTGCTAGCATCCTGTGCATATCGTTTTAAAATTAGTGGAGCATTAGAGATGTGAAAAGCATAGTAACTCAGCTTCAGTTGATATTTTTCCATTGACTTCAGTGGGGCCAGGATTTCTATTGAGAACATTCAGCAGCAACCAGACACTTTGCTAGCTGTTTTATTCTAAACATTGTGTGAGATTTTAAAGTGTCTTTAAAAAAAATCCAGTCAAAGGTTTGTGGGGGGGGAGGGGGGCTGTGACATTTTTCTCTTTCCATATTTTTTCATGAGCAGTCAACTCCCATGCAATCTTTCATTGTTTCTTTGATTCTTAAGATTTAGTTCCCATAATCTACAAAAACTATGAGACTGTGTGGCATTTTGGTGCTTTTCTGTTGCTGTTTGCTATAAGTGAGATGAGCAAATGGCAGTGCTCTCCAAACTGCAGTGCTCTCCAACCCTGAAGGTCCTGTACCCTAGCATTAACATTTCTGGTAATCAGCTATAAATAACACTGAAGTGTGGAAACAATACCAGACATGTATTCCACATATGCAGTTCTACTTTTGTAATAGCTATGAAGGGAAAAGATATTTTCAGAGGCACAAGTGGCACATAGACCGTAACCAGACACTGTTTTGTTGTTTGTTTAAATATTTAGGGCAAGGTTTTCCAGAATTACTGAAGTGTGTGTCCCACTATTAATAGTAGCAAAGAAAACACTTCTGATCATGTTTAGTGGTGTAAGATGAATGTAAGACATGTTTTGAAATTCCTTGTTTTTCTGGGAGACTGTTCTTATTCTTTTTAGGTTGCTTCTTTAGCTGGACCAGGAGGGCAAGTTGAAATAGAACAAAATTTTCTCAATAACAAATTGAAGACAATAACTGTTTATTTTGGTGACCTAATCAGACGAGATGTATCCTGAACTCAGTGCAAATACACCCAAGTAAGAAGTGAATGGATCGTGTTTTTAGACTTCCTAATAATATAGACTTGATTTCTCTTTGTCTCTAATTGTTGACTTTGGTTAAATTTATTCTGTTTAATATTTTTCTCTTTTCATTTTTTTGTTCAGAGAAGTATGTTTTCATCCTATTTGTTGCAAATATGTCAATAAAATACTTTTTATAAAAAGTGAAACGTTAGTAGTTTTTTTTTATCAAAGAGATCTTATAAATCTAGGAAAAAGCTGTCTTCGGAATGATACACATCACAATACCCATCTAAAAGGAGTTCATGGCTCTGTTCAAATATTCTTGCAGAACCTAAACCATATTTTATGAGAGATTTTTGTATTTATCAATTTTCCACCCTTCATAATATAGAAGACTAGTTGAAAGAAATCTAGCACCTCGTACAAATTAATGCCAGAAACAAATAATTATAATATGGTTTCTCTGAAAAAAATAAAGAATGAATAAAGCTCTACGGTCCATGCTTAAATAATTAAACACAATAATCTACTACATAAGAAAATCTGCCGAAGACTTACCAAAGTCAGAGTTAAGCAGCTCTCAGTTCAGCTGGAAACTATTTAGGTGGCCATTGTTAATCATGCTAGGGTCCACAGACCTGTTACCTCAGCCTGCTTGTGGCTTGTGTGTAGAAATTTGCCTTCCCAGTAACTGGCTGTTCACCCAGTCCTCGCTGCTGCAGAATCTTTCTGGAGGAAATTCCAGACTTTAGTTCAAATTTTTAATTAACAATGTGAGTCACTTAGGTGTCTAATTCCCAGTTGTGTCTCAGGGTGGCATTTATCTTCTTGGAAAACTCCCCTAATTCTGCTTCTCCTTCTGAAGTGCTTGCTGCAGCTGGGACCCCTGCAAGCTTCAGAGAGAAAAGCCATAAGCACAATGAAAGGTTTGTATCCTACTCCTCCCCATTGAATATGTCTCATTGGGGAGCTCAGTTGGCTCTGTGTGGGCAAAGTGCAGTTCTAGGCCAGGTTGGGTTGGTTTGTCCCCTAAGCAGGACCGGAAATGAGTTGATTACTGGGCAAGCAACCTTTGAGGGGACAGAATTTAGAAAGACAGGGTACAAAATGGAAGATTGCATCAGAGTCCCGATAGCCCAAAACAGCAGCCACATTCTGTGGAGCTCAGGCATCTACTCCCCCTTCCCTCTGGCTGTAGATGGAGGGCACTGGATACACCATGTGACACTGCCAATGCCAGGGAGTGTGGTAATGGACTTTTGGGCCAGGCTTCCTCCCCTTAGTACGACTTCTGTATCAGACCTCCAGGATCCCTAATGATATGGCTGACTGAGGCCTCTAATGGAAATGCAGACCCATGTGGCCACCATACGGTAGAATGGATTAGAATCTCTGGGAACCTCTGGTGATTCTTGAACACGAGAATCTTTCCTGAGAGACCCCAAAGGGACCTTGTTGGGAGAGAAGATAACAAATCCAGCTTCTTTCAGGGCAGGGGATTTGCCATCTACAGTAAAACTCCAAGGGTATGTCTAGACTACATGGCTCCGTTGACGGAGCCATGTAAACTAGTTTACCCGGCATAGGCAAAGAAGCGGGGATTTAAATAATCCCTGCTTCATTAAAATAAACATGGCTGCCATACTGTGCCAATGATCAGCTGATCCGGCCCAGCGCGGCAGTCTAGACGCGGATCTGTCGGCTGGGGAAGCCTTTGTTGACCGATCCCTTATGCCTCATCGACGGAGCCATGTAGTCTAGACATACCCCAAGAGTCCAGCATCCAGTTGTATGGCACTCCCAATAATCCGGCATCAAAATGGCAAGAGCCTAGTGAGTGAGCTTCGGCAAAAAACGAGTCACAAGGCAGCAGCTGAACCAAGCGAAACCAGACGGGACCGAGTCAGTCTGCCACTGGCATTGTGTGACACTGGACAGTGCTTGTGCTACAATAAAAAGGGTTAAAAACACTTTATATACTGTGTGTGTGTGTGTGTGTGTGTGTATATATATAATTACATACACATACACACTAGCTGGAGTTACCCGGTGTTGCTCGGGAAATGGGAGGAACAAAATGTAGAAAAACAGTAGTCCATTATCTTTTTTAGAATGGTAGAAAAGTTACACTGATTTCTATGGGGATTAAAATATAGGTCTGCGTCATCCCCCGGGGGGTGGGGTGCAACCCCAAGTGGAGGGGAGGTTACACGTGGGGGGGCACCAGGTGCCACGAGGGGCAGGCCGGGTGCCCAAGCAGTTGTGCATGTGGGGGTTGGGGCACTGTGTGCTGGGGGGGGGGGGGGAAAGGGTTCCTTATGTAACCTCCTGGGCAGGAGGGGGCGAGTCCTGGAGATGCTGGGGGCCGCAGGCGGCGGGCACGGGATCTAAGGTGGGTGGGGTGGCCCCTGCAGCACAGCGCGGTGGGTTACTTTTTGATTTTTACAGCTTGAGCTCGGGCCCGATCGGGTCCAAAAGTACCTTAAAACCTTCTTGTGGATGAAAGGTTATCCCATGCAAAGTTTGGTTGCAGTAGCTCTGATAGTGTCCAAGTTATTAGCGCACAAACTTACAAACATTCTCCTTTATATATTAGATATATATATAAACAGTTTATAGTACCTCCTGATAGTCTGGCATATTTGATAATCCAGCACCACCTAGGTCCCAAAGGTTCCGGTTTATTGGAAGTCTAGTGTATTTAGTTTTTTGGAGGAGTGTCTGAGCCAAATGCCTCCCTCAGAAGCAGGATGATAGGGACTGACACACACAAACCCATTAGTGATTCAGTACTCTGTGTCTGAAACTCTTGTCATGCCTGACATACTCGCTACATATGCCACACTGTTGTCATAATCTACAAAGGTGCCACATGAAGTATCCTTTACAAATTAGCAACACATTGGTCCCAAAAAATTTGTGTGTGATGTATCTACAGGGCATGTACAACATTATAAATATGTGCTAGAATTATGTTCTTAAAACAGGTGGTAAGCAGTGGCTAAATCCTGTGTATTCTGGACAAAAGAATATGTATTTGTTTGTCTGACCAGCCTGGCGGTCATCAGGCAGAGACAATTAGGGGATAATATAAGGCAAACAAAGCTATCAGGTGGGGAGGTAGACAGCATAATGTCTGCACCCCAGCAGGAAAGAGAAACTTTTTCTGGGATTACTTGTCAAAGAATACCTTTCAGTGGTTTACCAGAATATAAGGAGAGAATCCCATTATCAGGGTATGTCTACACTACAGAGTTTTGGCGGAAAAATGGCAGTTTTTGAGAAACGTCCACACTGCAATTGCATTCTTCTGCAAGAAAATCGAAAGAACAGAGGGGTTTTTCTGGCATTGGTAATCCTCGTTCTACAAGGAAGAAGCCTTTTTGCGAAAGAGCTCTTTCACAAAAAGGTGTGTGTGGAAGGGGAAGAGGGAGTTCTTTCAGAAGAAGAGGAAAGAAGAAAAAGCACAGGTGCCCTAATGTCCATTCCATTCATAGCAATCACAGCTTACATGCGAGAGAGCGTCCATTCAGTCTGGATGCTCTTTTGAAAAAGCAGATCACTTTTTTTATGCACTTTTGCAGTGTGGACGCTGTCTTTTGGGAAGAAGCTTTTTCGGAAGATCTCTTCCAAAAAAAGCTTCTTCCAAAAGAAGCCTGCAGTCTAGACATAGCCTCAGTCAACTAAGAAGTCAGAAACCCAAACACTTTGAGCATTGTGTGGGAGCCCTTAAAGAAACTTATTTTTACTTTGGTTTGTTAGTAACCATTTTCTTGGTATTACTTACATCTGTTTTTTGTTAATAAACTTGTTTTATGTTTACCTTAAGCCTGCTCAGTGCATGGATGGAAGTAAAGCTTTGTCAACCTTTGTTAACATGCTGCTGTGTACTGTCTCTAAGAGTACATTTATTCAGAATAACTGACGTTATTCCAAAATAACATAGTCCACGTCTACACTACAAGCAGTTATTTTCAAAATGTCAAGCTGGAGAACTTCTTACTCCGATTCCTATAACCCTCATTTTAAAAGGAGTAAGGGAAGTTGAAGGAAGAGTGCTCTTTCTTGGACTTCCTGCTGTGTAGACAGCGCCAAAAGCCAAAATAAGCTATTTTGACTTAAGCTACGCAATTGATGTACCTCAAGTTGCGTCACTTATTTCAGCTTTAGCCCTGCTGTGTAGACAAGCCCTTCAAGAGCAGTGATCTTGACATGGTTTTGTGGGTGCTACAGTAAAAGGAGCTGAGTGTGGCAGAGAAGGATGTTTTGGGGAGAATTCAGGACTCAGTCAGTGTTGGTATCACCCTGCAAAGAGTAACCAGGCTGGTGGAAGTCAGGCTGAGGCCATTGTGCTGTGCACACTACTGGTATGAGGACTCTGAACCAAAACTGGGCAGCACAGAGCCACCCAGGGTTCCATCAGCAGACAGTGACAACACCCTTCAACAGTCTGTGTTGAACCCTAGGATGTTTCAAGAACAAATTCTAAAAAAACTAAATCTGTACTGGTTCCTTTCTTCTTCTCATGTAGTGCAACAAGGTAGATAATCCTCAATGAATGGTCCCTCCTTACTCTTTTTTCTGTTATTCTGCACTGTAAGGAAGAGATCCAAGCTAATTTCATGGTGTATGGCAAGATGAGCTGTTTATAGTACTGTACAGCAGAAGATCATCTGCAGGTCTGTGCTATGGAAACCCAGTGCTGGGGGAAATATGGAAAGCAAAAAGCAAGCCAAGATGAATAGAGAGAGAACCCTAGTTAAGCTTAGTTTACACTAGCAATAGAAGCATATCCTTGGTGTTTGAAAAGGAGGGGAGCTAAGAGGTTGCCACAAATATGAATATTAGCAAGAGAAAGTTGCAGAGAAGAAAAACCAGTGTACTAAAATTAGACTTGAACCTAGTAAATGCAGCCTACTCAGATCAAAAGCTTTCTCTTCCAGTGGAACTACCGAACCAGACATTTTTACACAATACAAATAACTGAAAGCGCTTGTACCATCAGCTTGTTTCTTAAGACACTAAGATACTATATCTTAAGTATCTATTCACCGGATATTGAACGTTACTACTGTCTATTTGACTACTTCCACCAAGGTCTGTTTAGTATCCCAGCTAACAAATGGATTCTAGATATCCATTAATCATGATTACCCAGTTCCTCTCCTTTCCTTTTCCCTTCTGGTATTCAGAAACATGCTGGATCTTTGATTTCCCTTTGAGCTCTTTCTGCTCTCTCACCATTATTGAGGATCTTTCTGGGGCCATGGCTAGGCAAATGAGCAAGCTTCAGGAACTCATGGCTGAACCTCTCTATATGCAATGTTTCACAAGGAAATAGTCCTGTGCCTCTGTCACCTCAAGGCTTTGGTATGAAACCTGAGCCATCCCTGTCAAGTATGGGAAATCAGGACCAGCCAGCTCACCAGCAGCCAACAGGCTGCCATAGTGACACTCTCAAGTGTTACTAGGAATGCTCTAGCCTCATCCTCTGTTCCCCTTTCTGTCAGTTTCAAAGGAAGGTCTGGAGCTGGGCTAGTGTTAGTTGCTCCCACCTGCAGAATAGTGGCAGGCTCTGGGGTTAGAATCATAGAACACTAGAATTGGAAGGGACCTCGAGAGGTCATTGAGTCTTGTCCCCTGTCCTCGTGGCAGGACCCAGTACTGTCTAGACCATCCCTGATAGATGTCTATCTAACCAGCTCTTAAATATCTCCAGAGATTGAGATTCCACAACCTCCCTATGCAACATTCCAGTGTTTAACCACCTTGACAGTTAGGAAGTTTTTCCTAATGTCCAACCTAAACCTCCCTTGCTACAGTTTAAGCCCATTGCTTCTTGTCCTATTCTCAGAGGCTAGGAGAACAATTTTTCTCCCTCCTCCTTGTGACACCCTTTTAGATACCTGAAAACCACTATCATGTCCCCTCTCAGTCTTCTCCTTTCCAAACTAAACAAGCCCAATTCTTTCAGTCTTCCTTCATAGGTCATCTTCTCTAGACCTTTAATCATTCTTGTTGTTCTTCTCTGGACCTTCTCCAATTTCTCCACATCTTCCTTGAAATGTAGTGCCCAGAACTGGGCACAATACTCCAACTGAGGCCTAATCAGCACAGAGTAGAGAGGAAGAATGACTTCTCATGTCTTGCACACAACACACCTGTTAATGCATATCAGAATCATGTTTGCTTTTTTTGCAACAGCATCACACTGTTGACTCATATTTAGCTTGTGGTCCATTATGACCCCTAGATCCCTTTCTGCAGTACTCCTTCTAGACAGTCGCTTCCCATTCTGTATGTGTGAGACTGATTATTCCTTCCTAAGTGGAGTACTTTGCATTTGTCCTTATTAAACTTCATCCTATTTACCTCAGACCATTTCTCCAGTTTGTCCAGATCATTTTGACCCTATCCTCCAAAACAGTTGCAAACCCTCCCAGCTTCATATAATCTGCAAACTTAATAAGCGTATTCTCTGTGCCAATATCTAAATCGTTGATGAAGATATTGAACAGAACTTGTCCCAAAACAGACCCCTGCAGAACCCCACTTGTTATGCCTTTCCAGCAGGATTGTGAACCATTAATAACTACTCTCTGAGAATGGTTATCCAGGCTTAGAGTAGCCCCATCTAAGTTGTATTTGCCTAGTTTATTGATAAGAATATCATGCGAGACCGTATCAAATGCCTTACTAAAGTCTAGGAATACCATGTCCACCACTTCTTCCTTATCTATAAGACTCGTTATCCTATCAAAGAAAGCTATCAGATCGGTTTGACATGATTTGTTCTTTACAAATCCATGCTGGCTGTTACCTATCACCTTATTAACTTCCAGGTGTTTGCAGATGAATTCCCTAATTACTTGCTCCATTATCTTTCCTGGCACAGAAGTTAAACTGACTGGTCTGTAGCTTCCTGTTCTTATTTTCCTTTTTATAGATGGGCACTATATTTGCCCTTTTCCAGTCTTCTGGACTCTCTCCTGTCTTCCATGTTTTTTCAAAGATGATAGCTAAAGGCTCAGATACCTCCTCTATAAGCTCCTTGAGTATTCTAGTAGTTTGTTTGTTTGAAGGAGCTTCTAAAAAGTTTGAAATCTAGAAGCCTCTGTTAATTGGCTGAGCCTCAGTCAGGGGGAGGGGCTACCAGGGCTTTATAAGCTGTGAGTCAGCGACCAGGGAGCTTGTGAACAGGAGCAGCTAACAGGGAGTTTGGAGAGGGAGGTTAGAGGGCGCTAGTGACTTCTGACCTTCTTTAAACATAACTTTTATAATAACCTATATCCAGACATTTAATAAGAAGCCCAGTTTATACTTAAACTTATTCATAAGAAAAATGGAGACAGAAGCCCAGCAGCAGAGTGGGGGCTATCCTGTTTATTGTGGCGAGTGTAACATATATGATTACCTGCCCTGTGGGCGGGTGGTGTATGTGTGCACCCGTTGCAAGGAGCTCCTGTCCCTCAGAGACCGAGTTCGGGCTTTGGAGGCCAGGGTGGCTGAACTGGAGGAGCTAAGGGAGTGAGAGAGCTATGCTGATGCGACTTTCCGGGACACTGTAGTACTGTCCCACCTCCAGTCTGAGAGCCCCAGTGCTCTTAAAGAGGATGAAAGTCTCAAGGGAACAGAGCATTCAATGGGAACAGAGGGAAACCATCCCGTAGTTGGGACCCTCCTTCAGAGGATGTTGCGGTATCCTCTCGCACTGAGGATACCTCTGAGGGGGAGGGAACGCCAGTTGTTAGGAAAAGGCAGGTGTTAGTAGTGGGTGATTTGATCATTAGAAACATAGATAGTTGGGTTTGTGATGACGGGAGAACCGTATGGTCACTTGCCTGCCTGGTGCGAAGGTTGCGGATCTCTCGAGGCATCTAGATAGACTTATGTGTAGTGCTGGGGAGGAGCCGGTGGTCGTGGTACATGTAGGTACCAATGACATAGGGAAGGGTAGGAGAGATGTCCTGGAGGCCAAATTTAGGTTGCTAGGAAAGAGACTGAAATCCAGACCTCTATGGTGGCATTCTCGGAAATGCTTCCAGTTCTACGCACAGGGCCAGGTAGGCAGGCAGAGCTTCAGCGTCTCAATGCGTGGATGAGACGATGGTGTAGGGAAGAGGGGTTTGGATTTATTAGGACCTGGGGACACTTTTGGGAGAGGGGGAGCCTATACAGGAAGGATAGGCTCCACCTAAACCAGGGTGGAACCAGACTGCTGGCACTAAACATTAAAAAGGCCGTAGAGCAGTTTTTAAACTGAGAGATGGGGGAAAGCCAATTGGTGCGGAGATGCACATAAATTGGATAGAGACTTCTCTTAGAGGAGAATCCATTGATAGAGATTCTATAAGCTGTAGTCCGAAAGAGAGGAGGGGAGAGGACAAACCATGGGCCAGAGCAGACAAACAACCGCATATAAAGGAATCCAATGCATCAGGGAAGGGCAGACAAATAAGCAGTGGCAAATTTTTAAAGTGCTTCTACACAAATGCTAGGAGTCTGACTAATAAGATGGGTGAACTAGAGTACCTTGTATTAAAGGAGGAGATTGACATAATAGGCATCACTGAAACCTGGTGGAATGAGGAAAATCTGTGGGACACAATCATACCGGGATATAAAATATATCGGAAGGATAGAGCAGGCCGGGTGGGTGGCGGAGTGCCACTGTATGTGAAAGATAATGTAGAATCAAATGAAATAAAAATATTAAGTGAATCAACATGTTCAATAGAATCGCTACAGATAGTAATTCCATGCTCCAATAATAAGAAATTAGCAGTAGGGATATATTATCGACCACCTGACCAGGACAGCGATACTGACATTGAAATGCTGAGGGAGATTAGAGAGGCTACCAAAATAAAGAACTCTATAATAATGGGGGATTTTAATTATCCCCATATTGACTGGATACATGTCACCTCAGGAAGAGAAGCAGAGATAAAATTTCTCAATGGCTTAAATGACTGCTTCTTGGAGCAGCTGGTACAGGAACCCACAAGGGGAGAGGCAATTCTCGATTTAGTCCTGAGTGGAGTGCAGGATCAGGTCCAGGAGATAACCATTACAGGACCGCTTGGCAATAGTGACCATAATATAATAATATTTAACATTCCTGTGGTGGGAAGAACACCTTAGCAGTCCAGCACCCTGGCATTTAATTTCAAAAAGGGGAATTACACAAAAATGAGGAGGCTAGTTAAACAGAAATTAAAAGGCACAGTGACTAGAGCCAAATCCCTGCAAGCTGCATGGAAACTTTTTAAAGACACCATAATAGAGGCCCAACTTAAATGTATACCCCAAATTAAAAAACATAGCAAGAGACCTGAAAAAGAGTCACCGTGGCTTAACTACCATGTAAAAGAAGCAGTGAGGGACAAAAAGACATCTTTTAAGAAGTGGAAGTCCAATCCTAGTGAGATAAATAGAAAGGAACATAAACACTGTCAAATCAAGTGTAAAAATGTAATAAGAAAAGCAAAAGAAGATTTTGAGGAACAGCTAGCCAAAAACTCAAAAAGAAATAACAATGTTTTTTTAAGTACATTAGAAGCAGGAAGCCTGCTAAAAAACCTGTGTCCCCCCTAGACGATCGAACTATAAAAGGCGCAATCAAGGACGATAAAGCCATTGCGGAGAAACTAAATGATTTCTTTGCTTCAGTCTTCATGGCTGAGGACGTTAGGGAGATTCCCATATCTGCACCGTCCTTTGTGGGTGATGAATCTGAGGAACTGTCCCAGATTGAAGTGTCATTAGAGGAGGTTTTGGAACAAATAGAAAAACTTAATGTTAACAAATCTCCGGGACTGGATGGCATTCATCCAAGGGTTCTAAAAGAACTCAAATGGGAAATTGCTGAACTATTATCTGTGGTTTGTAACCTATCCTTTAAATCAGCTTCCGTACCTAATGACTGGAAGGTAGCTAACATGACACCAATATTTAAAAAGGGCTCTAGAGGCGATCCTGGCAATTACAGACCGGTAAGTCTAACTTCAGTACCGGGCAAATTAGTCGAAACAATAGTAAAGAATAAAGTTGTGAGGCACATAGAAAAACATAATTTGTTGGACAAAAGTCAACATGGTTTCTGTAAAGGGAAATCATGTCTTTCTTATCTATTAGAGTTCTTTGAAGGGGTTAACAAACATGCAGACAAGGGGGATCCAGTAGATATAGTATACTTAGACTTTCAGAAAGCCTTTGACAAGGTCCCTCACCAAAGGCTCTTGTGTAAATTACATTGCCATGGGATAAGAGGGAAGGTCCTTTCATGGATTGAGAACTGGTTAAAAGACAGGAAACAAAGGGTAGGAATAAATGGTAAATTTTCAGAATGGAGAGGGGTAACTAGTGGTGTCCCCGAAGGGTCAGTCCTGGGACCAATCCTGTTCAACTTATTCATAAATGATCTGGAGAAAGGGGTAAGCAGTGAGGTGGTAAAGTTTGCGGATGATACCAAACTGTTTAGGATAGTCAAGACAGACCGTGAGGGACTCCAAAAAGATCTCACCAAACTGAGTGATTGGGCAACAAAATGGCAAATGAAATTTAATGTGGATAAGTGTAAAGTAATGCACATTGGGAAAAATAACCCCAACTATACGTACAGTATGATGGGGTCTAATTTGGCTATGACAAATCAGGAAAGAGATCTTGGAGTTATCGTGGATAGTTCTCTGAACACTTCCACACAGTGTGCAGTGGCGGTCAAAAAGGCAAATAGGATGCTAGGAATTATTAAGAAAGGGATAGAAAATAAGACACAGAATATCTTACTGCCCCTGTATAAAACTATGGTACACCCACATCTCGAATACTGTGTATAGATGTGGTCTCCTCGCCTCAAAAAAGATATTTTGGCCTTGGAAAGGGTTCAGAAAAGGGCAACTAAAATGATTAGGGGTTTGGAACAGGTCCCATATGAAGAGAGGTTAAAACGACTGGGACTTTTCAGTTTTGAAAAGAGGAGACTGAGGGGGGATATGATAGAGGTATATAAAATCATGAGTGGTGTGGAGAGGGTGAATAAAGAAGAGTTATTTATTAGTTCCCATAATAGAAGAACTAGAGGACACGAAATGAAGTTAATGGGTTTAAAACTAATAAAAGGTTTAAAACTAATAAAAGAAAGTTCTTCTTCACACAGTTTGTAGTCAACCTGTGGAACTCCTTGCCAGAGGAGGCTGTGAAGACTAGGACTATAACAGAATTTAAAGAGAAGCTAGATAATTTAATGGAGGTTAGGTCCATAAAAGGCTATTAGCCAGGGGATAGAAATGGTGTCCCTGGCCTCTGTTTGTCAGAGGCTGGAGAAGGATGGCAGGAGACAAATCACTTGATCATTGTCTTCAGTCCACCTTCTCTGGGGCACCTGGTGCTGGCCACTGTTGGCAGACAGGCTACTGGGCTAGATGGACCTTTGGTCTGACCCAGTACGGCCATTCTTATGTTCTTAGGATGCATTTCATCAGGCCCTGGTGACTTGCAGACAACTAACTTTTTTCTAAGTATTTTTTAACTTGTTCTTGTTTTATTTTATCTTCTAAACCTATCCCCTTCCCACTAGCATTCACTATGATAGGCATTCCTTCATCATCAAACTTCTTGGTGAAGACTGAAACAAAGAAGTCATTAAGCCTGTTAAAGTCCTGGTCTTCACAACATCCTTGGGCAAGGAGTTCCACAGGCTGACTGAACATTGTATGAGGAAAAACTTCCTTTTGTTTGTTTTAAACCTGCTACCTATTAATTTCATTTGGTGACCTCTAGTTCTTATGTTATGGGAACAAGTAAATAACTTTTCCTTATTCACTTTCTTGATATCTGTCATCATTTTATAGACCTCTATCATATCCCCCTTTAGTTTCCTCTCTTCTAAGCTGAAAGGTCCCAATCTTTTTAATCTCTCTTCGTATGACACCTGTTCCAAACTCCTATTTTTGTTGCCCTTTTCTGAACCTTTTCCAATGCCAATATATCTTTTTTGAGATGAGGCAACCACATCTGCATGCAGTGTTCAATATGTGGGAGTACCATGGATTTATATAGAGGCAATAAGATATTCTCTGTCTTATGCTCTATCCCTTTTGTAATGATTCCTAACATTGTGCTTGCTTTTTTGACTGCTGCTGCACATTGAATGGATGTTTTCAAAGAACCTTCCACAATGACTCCAAGATCTCTGTCTTGAGTGATTATAGTTACATTAGTTCCCATCAATTTGTAGGTATAGTTGGGATTATTTTTTCCAATGTGCATTACTTTCCATTTATCAACATTAAAATTCATTTGCCATTTTTCTGCCCAATCACCTAGTTTTGTGAGATCCTTTTGAAGTTCTTCAGTTTGCTTTGGACTTAACTGTCTTGAGCAGTTTAGTATCCTCTGCAAATGATGCCACCTCACTGTTTACCTCTTTTTCTAGATCATTTATGAATATGTTGAATAAAATTGGTCCCAGTACTGACCCCTGCAGGACCCCGCTAATTACCTCTCTCCATTCTCAAAACACCGGTCCCCGAGTCACGAATGCATTGACTTACGACCAACCTCCTATACAGCCAGAACTCGAGTAACGAACAAAATCCGCACTTATAAATAGTGCGGCTGTACGTAAGTGAATGTAATCTGACTTATGAAGAGATCGAGTTACGACCTAGTGTTTGGTACGTAACTCGTTCATAAGTCGGGGACCGGCTGTATTCCTACTCCGTGTTTTCCATCTTTTAACCAGTTTCCAGTCCATGAGAGGACCTTCCCTCTTATCCCATGACAGCTTATCTTGCTTAAGAGCCTTTGGTGAAGGACCTTGTCAAAAGGCTTTCTGGAAATCTAAGCAGACTATAGCCACTGGATCCCCCTTGTCCACATGCTTTTTGACCCCCTTAACGAACTCTAGTAGATTAGTAGGGCATGATTTCCCTTTACAGAATCCATGTTGACTCTTCCCCAACAAATTATGTTCATCTATGTGTCTGACAAGTCTATTCTTAACTATAGTTTTAACTAATTTGCTTGTTACTGATGTTAAACTTACCGGTCTGTGTTTGCAAGGATCACCTCTAGAGCCCTTTTTAAATATTGGGTTCACGTTAGCTATCTTCTAAGTCTAGGTACAGAAGCCAATATAAAGGATAGGTTGCAAACCACTGTTAATAGTTCCACAGTTTCACATTTGAGTTTTCAGAACTCTTAAGTGAATGCCATTTGGTCCTGGTGACCTGTTACTGTTCATCAATTTGTTCCAAAACCACTTCTAATGACACCTCAATCTGGGACAATTCCTCAGATTTGTCCCCTAAAAACACTGGCTCAGATTTGGGAATCTTCCTAACATCCTGAGCCCTGAAGACCGAAGCAAAGAATTCATTTTGTTTCTCCACAATGACCTTATCTTTGAGCGCTCCCTTAGCATCTTGATTGTCCAGTGGCCCCACTCGCTGTTTAGCAGGCTTCCTGCTTCTGATGTACTTAAAAGCATTTTGCCATTACTGCTGAGTTTTTGCTAGCTGTTCTTCAAACTTTTTTTTGGCTTTTCTTATTATATGTTTACATTTAATTTGACAGTATGCTCCTTTCTAAACTGCTGCTGCTGCTGCTGCTGAGCTTATTGCTTTTATTGTGTTGCCAGATGTCACAGTAATTTAGTTTGTTGTTGATTTTCCAGGATCATTTTAGTAACATGTCAAAATCCAGCCCTACAATGCCCTCCACTTTTTATTTAAATACCTCAGGCTCCCTTCAGGTGCAAGGACACCCGCTCAAATTCCCCACCAATTTCTAGTGGGTCAGTTTGATAGCTAGCTGGCTTAGCGGTCAGGCAGTGGCTTCACATTTCTATTCAATCTGTCCATCCTGGAGGGCCCCCATAAGTCATATATAGGGTGGCTCAGTCTCTGTGTGTCTCCTCGGTCTCTCAAGATGGGAAGGGGGAGAGCATAGTTGGGGGACCTAGATCCTCTCACTCCACCAGATCCCAACCCAGGACCCTGTTCCCACTATCCAGGTGGCTCAACACTGGTCCACCAAGTTACACTCTCATAAATCACTTCCTAGCTGTCTGTGGTACCTCCATTTGGGGCACAGTCGCAATCTTAGTAGTTCCTGCTTTGTCTACCAGAGGACATATGCTCGTTCTTTAGGGGTCTCCCATAGGTTCTTGTTTCCAAAGAAGTGTGGGAGGAAAATATGGACCAATGCTCCCTGAGTGGCCTTAACAAGGCTGTAGTTGCTTTGCTACAACTCCAGGCATCAGTCTCACTTCCTGATGCAACCTCTAACTCTTTCCTCCTTCTTGCTGGGCTTCCAGTACCCTTTTTAAACTGCTCCTCCACCTGAAGCATGCCCAGGAGCTGAGAAGAGGCAGTGCCTCCCTGACTCAGTACTACTACATGCCTTGCTCTGGGTTAGTGTGGGGTTTGTGAACCCAGTCACATGGACAAACATTATTTCTCATAATATTTCCTTAATTACTATTTAATTGTCTTGACTGCAGGAGTTTGGAGCAGGGAAACAATAGCATGACTTATTGGAGAGCAGATCTGGTAAAGTATATCAGAGTTGTGTAGCATTGTAAAGTCTGCCTGTATGACCTGGGATTCATGATTATATAACTGGAGATCAGAACTAAATGCAAACAAAACAATGGTATCTTTGCAAGTGTGTGCCAAGTTAGGAAAGCCTATAGTACATATTTTTATAAGTTAAAAACAAATGACAGGAATAAATGCTGTAAAAAAGTACTTGGGAATGATATTAGCAGCATTAATTTTTTATATGTCAAAGGCATTAAGATGTCAAGTAATATATTCAGCTCAGTGACTGGTATAATCTATTCATACATTGTGCAAGTACGTGCAAGTATAATACTGTACAAAGACAGTCAAGTACAGAACCCTCAAAACTCCCCAAATAGCCACATAGTTTTTTCCATCAACCTTCCTTCCTGTTCTGGGACATGGCCACCTAGGAAAGGAGCTTAATGTGGTGTTTTGGGAGTGGCAAAAAGGCACCTAGATTTGTCTGTAACTGCAGAGAGTTCTTTTCATTTACTAATAAAAGAGCTAGGATATTGACCTCAGAGGTATACAAGGACATCTGGCCAAATCCTTAGCTATGGCGAAGCAGTGGTCAGGGCAGTGGAGAAGGCAAGAGCAAAGATGTCCTTTGCATGCCCTAATCCTGAGTCCATTCACCCACTGGTTTGGTTTCCAGCATAAAGAAAAGGTGTTCTTCCTTATGGTGGCTTTCAAAGAAACCTCCAACCCGAGCTGTTCTAGCAGCTAAGAATTGCAATGGCCACATCCGTTCCCCTCAGCTGTACCCTGAGGCAGGTGACTAGTAGAATAGGGGTTGATCTAGGAGGTGCTATAGCAGCTCTACTCCACCCAAGTGACCTGCTGAGTGGTGGCAATGCAAAACAGCCGTAGCCATGGTGAGTAATGTCTGGCCATTTGACTATGCCTTCCCATCAACCTGGCAGTTAAGCCTGACATTTTGTGTTGCTTTAACATATACTCATCTTTTAACAAATGTAATATTAGTAATGTTGTGTCTCACTTACATCTGGTCTCTGAGGAGCAGGGCCCCTGGTTCTACAATCAGCTCATTTGATGCCTTTGTACAAGTCATGTATAAATGAATTTTCAAATGCCTGCCTTTTTGGCTATCAGTGGAAGTTTTTGCCAGCCACTCTGTGGTTCTCTGAAAATGGAGAGTTTTAAAGCAGTACTAGGCTACCCATGTTTATTCAACATCTATGGTGTGCAGCCAGTGTCATCTTCAAAAACTCACCAGTAAGCATGATTCTCCATTGACTTCTTGACTCTTAACTTTGACATCTGGCTTTGGTTCCTGACTCTGGCTCTCACCCTTGGGCTCTGACTACTGGCTGTCTTGCTCTTGCTCCAGTCACTGGGACTAATTGCCCAAGTTTGTGACACTAAGGACCAATGCAGACCACACTAGAAGTCAACTAGTTGGATGAAGAAGGAAAACAACCAGCCTCCTTGAGTGAGACCTATTATTTAAAACTTGTTTGTAGTTCACAGAGGAGAGCTCACTTTATCCCTACAAGAATGATACAACCTCTGAAGGGAGAGATTGGGGGCAGAAGTGCATTTGGACCCCTTTAAAATGGCTGCTTTTACTGTGAAGGCTGCCATTTGTACAGCAGACTCTTTAATTTGCAACAATAAATTGATGCCAGTGTCATAAACTAATAACTTTAAATAAAACAAAATGCTGGACACCGCCCCCACCATTCCAAGCACATGTTGGATGCATAGGGTATGCCTCTACTTCGGCAGACCTTTCTGACAGGCTGCCTTTTGCTTTAGATCATTTGTAAAGTCATTTAACCTCTGTCAGGATCATAAGAAGGCTTATCACAGGAACACAAGAGTGCCATAGTTCAATGTTAGTCAGATATAGTCAATAAAAACCACCAATGATTGACTCATACAACAAGTAGATACAAATATACCACATGCAAATTATTCTTATTCACTCTGGGGAAGGAAAATACAGACAGAATATTATGAAAGTTTTAAAAATATTGATATATCTAATGACTTGTTCCAGAAATCTGATTATTCTACCTTGATGCCAGTGGACTTATACCAAGGATGATTCTGGCTCAATATGAACGATCTAGTAGCTAAAAAGAGTGCCTGATTCTTTCAGCCAAGGACTTCGGACTTGGCTACCATCTTTCAAATGCTGCTGCCAGTCATTACATGCTGAATATAGCAGGTGATTGATGACATGTCTAAGTGCTATGGCAGCTAATGCCTCGTGTCCCCCTTTTTCTGACAGGGGCAGATCTCTGAGGGTTCATGTGCATTGTCATAAGTGTAGGGTGACCATATTTCTCTTTGTTGAATATGGGACACCTGATAAAATTACTTGTTTTCAATGGCAAACAATCCTAACTGTGCACTACAAACATTCAGCTTGACTGAGACCCTGTTAAAAAGAAATACTGCGTAGGTGGAGACTTTTTATTTACTTTCTTATCTTCCCAGTTTGCATGGGGAGAGGTGACAAACACACATTTCCCATACACCTTTCTTACACTGGGATGGGGGTGACTGACAAATCTCACTCAACCCTCCCTACCGCTTGCTCTCTACCCTCCAGGCCTCACTGGCCACCTGGGATGGACCCACCTCTACTAGTGCCTGGTACTGCATCTTCTCAAGGCTACATGTGAGGGCATGCAGGGTCACAGGCACCCACTACCCAGATTTCTGTCAGGGTTCATACCAGAACATGGGAAACAGCAGTTTTTCGGCACTGTGCAGGAAGAAAGGGATGGGAGCTGCTTCCAGCTGAAGTGGGGTGGGTGGGATGACTACAGGATGGGATGACTTGGCCTATGTTTTTCCAGAGGTCATCTCTTCCCTTCCCTCCCACTCCATGGTTAAGAGCTGCTTGTTCCTTCCTGCCCGCACAGTGTAGAAAGGCAGCTAACACCTCCATGCTGCTGCTGGCCACCAACTAAACCCAGACGCATCCTATCTCCTGGCTACCACATGGTCAGAAAGGGCTAAGCTCTAAGGAGGTATTATGCACCAGGGCCCAGGGAACCTGACTGCAGGAACTTCAACCAGCCTGGCCAGAGAGGTGGCTCAGCAGGGAAGGGTCTCTAGGGGACAAAACAGCCCCATGCTCCCAACAGATAGGACCTAGAGTGGGGGGCAGTATAAGAAGAAGGTACTACACACCCCTGCCTCGGGACCTGCCAGATCTGGGCACAAACAGGAAGCAGCTTCCTCCCCACCACTCAAGTTTAGCTGAGGGCTGGAGAAGCTTCCCCATGCCAGCTCTCTGTGGGGCTTTGGAGTATGCAGGGCTTGGTTCCTCTTGGCCAGCACCCCATGCCAGAGGGTCTTGAGCTTTCTCTACATTCCAGCCTAGCCAGAGGCAGTGGAAGAGAAAGGAGCCTGCCAGCCAGGCTATTAATGAGCTGAATGATCCAACTAGGGGCTGGTTATCTGCTCAGTATTGGGAGGAGACCACACCCTTTGAGAGGGATATGAAGGAGCAGTGGGGCTGAGGAGCATGAATGAGCAGAGCAGAATAGTGAGGGGGAAGCATGTAAAGGGCTGATGAGAGGCAGCAGAGGTGACACGTAACTGGCCACTACCTGCCTATACTCACCAGCCACTACAGCAAGCAGCCAGTGCTGGCAGGAAACAGATGAAGAGCCTGCTGGCCAAGAGGAGGCACCCAACAGGGATCGCACTGATGGACCAGCAGGGGGAGTGGCCAGCCCCACATGCTGCAGCTTTCTCTGACCACCCACCTTGTACACTCATCCCCATCATCAGTCACTGGACCCCCCCCAGCACCTCCCACACAGACACACACTCACTCACTGCTTGTAGGTTGATGACTGGAGAGCAAGGTTCTGGAGAGCAGTGGGACCCATCTGTACTGATGGGAGGGGAGAAACAGAAAATACAGGACAATTTTCCCATTTAAAAAAAAAAGTCTGGACACCTGCAGAAGGGCTTAAATATAGGACTGTCCCTTTAAAAACGGGACATCTGGTCACCTTACCTAGGCGAATAATTATTCCTTTGTCTGTGCATGCTTAAAGTAGAAATGGGGGGGGGGCAGTTTTGGAGGGATTCCAATGAGGTGGAGACTTTAGTCATAATTCCAAAAAGAAATTATGCAACCACATCTAGATTAACAAAGAACTAGTAGTAATCAGGGCAAAATTGTTTTGATGTAATAAATGAGTATTGCATGTTAAGGTGCTTGCACATTTGGGTACAATAGCGTGGGCAAGTATGCTCAGGAGAAGCCAGTCACATGGTCTGATACATTCAATGTGTTTATGTGGCTGGTGGCCAGCCAGTCTGTTTACACCAGTAATCCTTTCAGTCCAAAGAATACTGTAAATGTGACCAATGTCAACCAGCTGGCCAGTCAGGAAACACAGATTAAGAGTACAAAGTATAAAAACATTGTTCCTGGAAACAAATGCATAGTGAGTCTGTCCACAGCCGGAAACTCACAAATCACAAACCTGGTGTGCGGCTACAAAAGTACTGACTAAGTGAAACCATATACGCTCATCTCCTAGGCTAAGCCAAAGGTCAGTCCGAGGTGCTGTTTGCCATTACAGCACCATAAATCCAGAGTAACTACCAGGCCCAATTTCTGAGTCTGACCAAACCGCACTTCCATGGGCAGCGGATAATGCTGGCAAGGGAAGGCATTGACTTCCCACAACTGCACACACTCTGGCCACCTGGGAGGGCTGAGACCGCAGGGTAGTTGCTTTTGCTCTCTGGCCACCTGGGAGGGCTGGGTCTGTGGCGCAGCTGCCCGGCCCTCCAGCTGCCCGGGAATGATGGTGACATGGCTCCCTGGATCTCTGGCCCCAGGTGCTCTGACTGGCCAGAAAGAATGAGACCGCACTACATGCTGGGATGGATTAGACAAAGTGGCTTGTGGATGTTCAGGAACTGGAGGCAGTAACCTGGGGTGGAGGCTGGGCTTGGTTCCATGGGAGAGGGGTGCTGGTTGCAGCCAGGGAAGTACCTGAGGTGGAAGGGGTGAGGCTGGAGCTTGCCTGCCCCAGCTGAGCGTTCACCCTCTGCCCATGTACATGTCATACAAGACCCACGAAGATATTAGAGAAGGGCAAAACTGCCTTTATGCCATCCTGGCAGCTGCTAGTTTTTTGGGTTGGTTGGAGGCAGGTTCAGCTCATGCATTAAGTTTCAGCATTCAAAGATGGCTCTGAACTACTTGAGCTGGAGTACACTGGATATGGCTGGAGCACCTTTGTAAGCCTTATAACCATAGGCAGAAGGGAAGCTGAGCGTATAGGTAACACATAATGGATTCTCCACTACCCACAGATGTCTCTTGGGGAAAGGGGAATTCCCAGGGAGCTGTTCAAGCTGACTTCCTGGCTGCTTTGCACTGCCAATAAATTACGCTAGACTTTCATCTTCAGGGTGGAGATCAGAATCCATCTACAGAAACTGATAGAGACACGTTTTGAGCTTCTTGTGTCCTAAGCAAGATTTATTCTCTCATCTGGGCTCAAAGGAGATGAGAAACCTGAGAGCCTTTACATGCAGCTTAATGGGACACCAACTTAGTGTCAAGTGTTCATAAAAGCAGATGTTGGATAATGATAATTACTTGGAACAAGAACAAGGTTTTCAGCCTTTTTCCTGTCTGAAGCCAGAATATTATAAATAGTTTCTTAATGTTACTTGCTTCACTCCTTTCATCTTAGCTAGCCCTCACCTAATTTTGATTGCTTTTCCTAGTCTAAGCACATTTATGTGGGTTTAGGTCCCCCGCCCACAATCCAAACTTACTTTAAATGTGTGTGTGACATGAGTGTGTTGAATGTAGACACTCACCTTAGTGCTCATGTTTAATTCCCAGTGAAGGGTACCAGGAGTTCCATAAGCAGTGAGGACTCATAAGTGTCAGACCAGAATGATTGCTAACAGAAGAAACCTGTAGTCTCTCTCAGTTCAGAGTGAAACTATCAAGCATGTTTATTTAGTTACTTGAGATAAAATCTAGAGTCTTGATTCTTTCCTCAGAATTGAGGGGCCATGTCCCCATGTGTATAAACATAGCCCCTGTCCTAATGGGTTCCCAATCTTGCTTAGCCGCCTTGCTTTGTAATGTGCAACACAGAGGGTGAACCTACATGTTCAATTCAAGACAACTGTGATCTGTTCTTTGTATGATATCCAAATCCAGCAACAACACACACAGTTTTGATTTAGTTGTGGATGGTAAAATGAGCTAATTAGGCTGCAGCCGATGGTATTGTTCTATCTCACCAGATCTGGATTTGGTTTAGAGTGTTTTCACCAGTGATTCATATTGTGGTGAGCAGATGCCTGTTATTATGCAGTGAAAAGTTGGCTAAGAGAAGTGTGTTGTGTTTTGAATGCCTTATGTAGAAGAGAAGCTCTTTAAATGACTTGAGTGCAAAAATCTGTCAGGGTTCTGGATTAGTGGAACGGTTTTAGTTCAGGTGTTCAAATCTGTATGAGTGGGTTTTGTTTTTGTTTTAAATTTGCTTTGGATCAGATAATTAGTGTAATCATTTCTTTGCCGTAATTGATATTCTGAATTTACTTCTGCAGCTTGAGATCCATTCAGTTGCCTGCATAAGCAGCAGGGGCTGGTTACCACTCTCTTTCCTAAATAGACTATAGTGTCCCAGTTTTTAATTCCTTGCATCCCACAGAGAACCATTTCTATCTTGTCTTTTGTGCTACTGATTGTTGACATCTGTCTTGGTGATTTGTTTACTATTTTATCTTCACCACATTAACCTATTCTGTACCATTTTTCTGTGTATTTGAATTAACACTTTCATTTCAGCAAAGAAGTGGTTGATAGCCATTGGCATGTGTTTGTGAGCGGTGTTGAGTTTACTCTAATCTGCTTTAATGAGAAGCTCCTGTTCTCGATCCCCAGGCAGTAATATTTCATTTTCCATGTGACTGTGCACACATTACACAATGGCTGTGTCTAGACTGGCATGATTTTGCGGAAATACTTTTAACGGAAAAGTTTTTCCGTTAAAAGTATTTCCGCAAAAGAGCGTCTAGATTGGCACGGATGCTTTTGCGCAAAAAGTGCTTTTGCGCAAAAGCATCCCTGGCCAGTATAGATGCTATTTTGCGCAAGAAAGCTCCAGCGGCCATTTTCACCATCGGGGCTTTCTTACGCAAAAAAATTCCTTCCTTGTCTACACTGGCCCTCTTGCGCAAGAATACTTGCGCAAGATGGCTTTTTCCCGAGCGGGAGCGTCAAAGTATTTGCTCAAGAACACTGACAATCTTACATTAGATCGTCAGTGTTCTTGTGCAAATTCAAGCGGCCAGTGTAGACAGCTGGCGAGTTTTTGCGCAAAAGCGACTGCTTTTGCGCAAAATCTTGCCAGTCTAGACGCACCCAATGCATCTTGGTGTATTCCAAATCCCAGTAGGGTAGGTGTTAGGGATGTAAAAGGTTAATGGGTGAGGCTTACTAGTCCCAGTTAACTGGTAGTATAGGCTGACCTCTCGGTATTAATGATTAATTATGTAAATATGTTAATTATGAAGCCTAAACAGCAAACAGCAAGTTATATGTTTATTCAATAATGTTAACTGGTATTTTAGAGCTTTATATGTCAAAACAAAATGGAGTCTGTGTACCATGTGACTTCAGACTCTTGGAGAGCAGGGAGGAGCTCCCCCTCAGGCATTGAGTTGAGATCTGGTACATATTGGATTTTCCCGCTCTTTGCGCAGGAAGATTCCATTTACCTCAGTACTGATTCCTATCTAGGGATCATGTGGCACAAATCACCTCAGAGGTTTTCCACCCTTGGGGTTATATTAGTCCTGTCACAACCCATAAGGCATGCTGTCCATCTTAGTGGTGGAGGTTTGCATTGGTCATCAGTACTTACCTGAAAACATCGAGGGACCCAATCCTGCTACAGACTATCCAGAGGGCGAGGAGGGCAACCCATCCTCCTTATACCACACCCGCAACTGTGTCATCTGCCTGCAGTCCACTTCTGGGTTCCAGATCCATCTGAGAGGGACTCCCCAGTGTTCCTCCTGACGTGCTGTCCATCAGCCCAACAGCCGAAGGTCTTGGGCATCAAGCCTCTGGCCAAGCCATCCCAGACCTAGAAGAGTAGTGTGTACATTTGTATTATTGGGGATTAAACACCATTCAGTTTCCACATAGTCCAGTTGGGACATCAAGGGGCATGGACTTTACGTCTGTCTGTTCTACTGTCCACTTCCATGGTTCTGTTAAAGCTATTAGTCCTGTATTGGGTTCCTTACCCATTTTCCCTAACATTGTAATCGAATCCCTCATATAGGTTCCTCTTTGTTTGCACCTTTGCTTTGAGTCTGTCTTCCTTCATCCTTTGGCCAGTTCACAGGTGATAGATACTGAAGGAGGGGTGAATCTGTTTCTATTTACTAGGGCATTTAACAGCAAGCCATTTCTTAAATTTAGTTTGAATGTTATCCAGGCCCTAGGGGTAACAGTAGGGGGTGGAGAAGCTCCCTGCCTGCCTTGAGCAGGGAGCTGCTCCAACCTCGCGGGGTCCCCCCTGCTACAGGTTACATGCTGTGGCTCCCTGGAAGCAGGGCGGGGAGGGGCTGCCAGCCTGCTCCCAGGGGGCAGGCTGCAGATCCTGCAGTGAAACCTCCCCAGGAGCGAGACCAGCAGCGGGGCTGGTGGCCCTGTTCCCAGGGAGGCTTCACTGCAGGCTCTGCAGTGTGTAACCACTAAGATTTTTAGTGGTTACAGTTACCTTTTTTAAACAGCTTTTTACATCCCTATTAAGTATGGCAAACATCAGCATATTGCTTGGTGCCAGTCTAACAAACTAAAATGTAATGTAATTTGCACTTGAATAACTGAAATGGGGAGCCCTGGGCTAGAACAACTAAAGGCTTAACTGATAAAGGTGCTTGAAGAGACTATACAGGAAACCCCCGCCTTACGACAGCCCGAGTTGCAACCCCCGCACTTACGGCCATTTTTTTAAGTGCGGAAGGGGCCAAAAACCCCCAACTTATGTCCTCAGCCCACATTTATGACAGTGCATGGTGCCTATCATAAATACAAGTTCGAGTTACGATGCCCCTGACTTGCAACGCTATCCCAGGAACCAATCACGTCGCAAGTCCGGGGCAGCCTGTATTTGGCAAACAAAAGTAGACAAGGTACAGTGTGAAACAGCGAGGGAAACATTGTTCTAGTCAACACACATTTGGGTATAAACACCAAGGATGGAGAGGATTTATTTAGTGTGCCACAAAGTAATAAAAGAATGGAACTAAGAAAATGTATCTGACCGGCAGGAAATGAGTATTGTGCTGGGGAATGGTTTCCAAGGAAGATGTCCTATTTCTTGGGGAATTTAAAAAAATAGACTTCAAGCACTAGCAAATGTTTTATACTGCTTTGGGCCCTGAGAGATGATCTGTGTGGTGTTTTGTTATATAAACAGCCTCCAAGAGAGGCTGTATGTGCATTTTATACACTATCTCTTGTTTTTGCATAGGGGGTAAATTATGATGTATGCCTGCCTTTTTTAAATTAGATTGGGGTAACACTTTGTACAGGGCTATACTGTGAGACTCTTCAGTAAAGGTCCCATACTTTCCCTGACCATCACCTTATTGCCTATAGATACTCTTCTTGTTATCTTCACATCACTTGCTTGATGCAACTCCAATTACACTTTAGCCTTCCCTACACCACTTCCTGCTTGAGTAATATTTTTATATTCTTCTCCCCACCCCTACCCATCTGTACAAGTGTCCACTTCTTGTAAGCTTCCTTTTTGTGTTTAAGGATCACCAAAGTCTTCTCTGCTAAACTGAGCTGGTTGCCTTCCATATTTGCTATTTTTTCTGCAAATTGGGATGGATACATTAGTGTGCTGCTAAACAGCCATGAAACCCACTTCCTATTGGCCCAAGCAGGATTTCAAGTGGTGACCAAAAGGTAAAAGGCACAAGTTCCCATGATTAATGTAGAACACAGCCAGCCCACTCTACCCACAGGAAGTACTCCTCCCTGGACAATAACTTACAAGTAAATAGTGCCTTTCATTCAAAAGCTCCTCCAGTGTTTTACTGTTTGTACACATTCAGCACTACTGTGGGTGAAGGATGCAACTGGCTTGTGCACCACGTACTGCCCAATGCTAGGAAAAAAGGCTTTGGCTAAACACATGGGGGCACCACTCCTGTCTTTACATCTACATCTGCAGATGGTTCTAGAGACAACTTTAATTTTGTAGTGAGAACTTATGGCTGAAAACCACATTTTCAGAAATGGTTCTGAAATTTTCAGAAGTTCAGAGATGCTGCTGTGATGCCTTGTGGATGTTGTAATTTGGATGTGTCATGTGCCACCAAGGTCCAGGGGAACTGACAGTCACACTGGGCTATTTTGCAAGGTGGGAGGGCCCAGTTCCATGCTCTGAGAAGGGGCAGGGCCTCAGGTAAAAGGGTCTGGGATAGCGAGCATGCCACACCACTCCCCCCAGCCATCTGCATGGCCCAGAGCATGGTGCTCCCTGCCCCCCTTGCCTTTAGTGATTTAAAGGGCCAAGGGATCCGGGTGCTGTTGTTGCCATTGTAGCAACTGCAGCGGCCAGAGCCCCAAACCCTTTAGAATTGCTGGGCCATAGGGCGATTGCCTCCTTTACCTCTTCCCTGTCAGTGGGCCTGCCAAGGTCTCTTCTCTTGCGAGCTCCTTGGTTCATCCTGTGAATTGCATGGCTACAATGCATCGTGCCCACAGAGGAGAATGGGAAGCACAGCCCCCATGAGCCACAGCAGCATTTATGAAGTGATGTTTTCAGCAAAAAATTGTTCTTCAGCAGCAGAGTTTTGAGCGGTCTGTGTCTTTTGTCTCCCCTCCAAGCCCCCACCCCCCAAAATTGTAATTTTTTTTTCATGGGAAGTGGCATGGCCCACGGGTATAAAAGGCAAGGGAAGGCATTGCCTCCTCTGGGTCTTAGTGCCCTATCTGCACCTCTTCCTAACCTTATTCTGACCATTGCCTGCAGGCTCCCACAGCAGGCTACTCCAGCCTGATGAGTCTGGACAGGATCTAGTACCTTAAAAGTGTAAAGTTTTCCAGCTTGCCAGACCTGTTAGCATAGCATTGAATCTGTGAAAGAGCCATTAAGTGGCAATGAAGCCATTTAACAGGCACATGCCAACCCAGAGGTATATACTGTCAGTTTCTGAATTTACTGACAAAACCAGTTATGCACCACTGTAAAAGATCTACAGGACCTTCATTTAAAATTTGCTTTAAATAGTTTCATTAGTTTGCTGAAGATTATAAAAGCACATCTCTAAAAACACATGCATAAATTTTTAGATGCACATCTTTAGCCTGAAATGCTTGGATCTTCGGATGTACAGTTTTTTAAATAAAGGCAGCCTTTTGAAGAATTTATCTAAAATATACATTTTAATTGCTATAGTACAAAAAACTTGCTTCCAAAGTCTTCCTGTCCTTTCTGTCCATCCCTGCTATAAGCTTTCTCTCTTCACTCACCTTTTAAAGAGAGCTCTTAAAGCAGGGAGAGGCAACCGAGGCTAGTGAGTGAGCTGCATGAGTGACCTTCCTTCATCTCAGTGGGCTGCAAGATTGTTGTAACCAAGATGGTTTCCTCGGATAAGATAGTTTTGCTAACTGCACTTGCATAATCTAGAATATGCAGGGTATGCTGATTGAACCATAGCAGTGCTGTGTTTGGATGCAGAGGGAGCTTAAGACTCTCACAATCAGTGTTATGTGCCAGTATTTTAATAAGAGCTTCCACATATGCTTTCTCTCTTAGGAAATGTAGCCTTGTGATTAAGGAACTGGACTGAGACTACATAGAGTTCGTCTTCGAGTGATGTCCCGTGGGTGCTCCACTGTTGGTGTTGGGATGTCCTGATGCTGCAGATCAAAGTTTTCCCTAGCAGTAGCTAGCCAGATTGTGCATGCACGGTGGGCACCTCGTGCCACTTGTGCCCTTCTGCTCACATGCGTGGTCCGGCTCCCATTAGTTCCTTTGTTGCCACCCTTGGTCACAGATGGAGCAAGCTCTTCTCAGAGATGCTAGTCAGAAAAAAGTTATTAGTTAATAATTTTTAATTGTTTGGTAGCTTTTCCAGTTACTTAGTTATAATATTTGTAGAATTAAGAAGTTAATTGTTCCATTAAAAAATAAACACAGCTGCTATCAGCTGTTTTTGAATGCTGCAGCTCAAAAAAAAAAAAAGTAAAGAAGACTCTTCACGATGCCAGGCTCTATGGGGTTCAAAAAGTACGACACTTGTCGCAAGCCCATGACTGCTTCCAATGGACATTCTGCCTGTATAAAGTGCCTCAGAAATGTCCATATTGCTCCAAGTTGACAGCGAAAACACGCTGAGATAGAGCGATGCGATTACGTATGCTCCTATTCGATAAAGCGCATCAGCCATCAGACTCCACACTGTCCACTGCCTGGTCAGACCCCATCAGGGCTGAAAAGTAGAAAACCACTTCCCCACGCTTGGACTCCTCTGCTAAGAAACGTGCTTTGCCGGCGTGTTCTCTTCCACCGACTTTGACAAGTCGGATTAGCATGGGGGACAAACCGAGAACATCTGGCACCACAGTTTTGCAGTCTGAGGCTGCCCTGAAACCGAAAGTGAGGAACAGAACACCATCAGTGCCAATAGTGGAGGCACCATCCCACTACTTGGCACCGGTACTGGCACTGCAAACCTCAGTGCCACAGACAGCACCAGCGTCAGCACTGGCAGAGATGCCAGCATCAACCTCCATGATGAACCAACAGCCCAGCTTTCTACCCTGGTGCCAGATTCACCAGTCAAGCCACTGGCACCAACAAAAGCCCATGAAAATCTAAAAGAGCTCAAGAGCTTAGTCCAGAACCACTGACTTTCTCCCCAGCATTGGCACCCCCATTGCTGGCACTGCTGTTCTGTGATGTTCCGGAACTGTGCATGTCCCTCATGCACAAAGGAGACATCACAGATCACTTTCCTCGCTATCTCTGGCACCATATCACACATCTCCAAATGGTGCCCATCTGAGACACATGTCTATATCTCTTCCTCTTTCTTCGAAGAGTTCAGTGAGATTGCCTCGCTCTCCGACCTTGTCAATGCATGCAGCCTATCACGAGGACTGTAGGAGTGTTTTCTCCTCAAGACACTCCTCCCCTATTCAAAAGCTTCAGAGGGGTAGCCGAGTTAGTCTGTAACTGGAATAACTTAAAAAACAACAAATAGCACCTTAAAGATTAACAAAACATGTAGATGGTATCATGAGCTTTCATGGGCACTGATTAATGGATCTGAAAGTCACCATATTGTTTCAGGCCAATTCCACAAGCCAAATACACAGGGAAGGGTTGGAACTTAACTTCATTTACAGGGTTGGGACCCGTCACAAAGGTCTAAATAAAGACATTACCTGGCTAGCACACTACCTTCCACATCCTAATGACTTAAAAAACCAAACATTGGGTACTTAAGAACAATTTGCACCTTCTCCATCAGCTTTATGTAGCATGAACATTCTAACTGACTATTTTTTCCCCTTCTTCCCTTCTATTTCCTTCTCACCCTCCCTCCCATCCCCTATTTATTTTGGAACTGGACCTTTAATAACTCCATTCATCTGAGTAAGTGGGTTGTGCCCACAAAAGCTCATGATACCATCTACATGTTTTGTTAGTCTTTAAGGTGTTGATGGAGTATTCATTGTTTTTTAAGTTTCTCCCCTATTTGGTCAGACTATGGGCATTATGGACATAGATACTGCTATGACCTTCCACCCCATTGCATGGCTCTTCACCATCACCAACAGCCTACGTACTCTGGGCACAGGTCACCTTGCTGCCCCAGGTCTTCCAGACTCAGATAAGTCATTTCCCCTACACCTGCCCATAGACAGCATGTTACGTTGGCACCTTGGAGTTCCCCCACCCCACCCCAACCTCAACAATCCAAGCCTGATTTGGGGCAACTATCTGAACCGGAGGAGCAGCACCCTGACACTTCCCCTGTGGACCAGTCATCTTCATCCCTGGACAAAACAGTCATTCTGGGTGACACGTTACCCACAGACGAGCTGAAGCAATTTCAGTATTTGTTTAAGAGGGTGGCTACTAGCTAGGAGGTCCAGTCTACCAAGGTGCAAGAAAAGAAATACCAGTCAGATGTGAGAGGAATGCATGGAATGCAAGCACTTTCCCCTCACTCCCTCAGCGTCTGGGCAACGGGATAAAAAGCTAGCCGCATCCCAGAGTGCACGGCCACTGTCCCCTCCACACACCCAAAATGGTGCCTTTCCTGGGGCACAACAGATGTGGTTTCCTTATCTCTATCAGATGTCTCCTCAACCACCCTATCCCCTCCCCAAATGCCACTACCTGTTAACCCAGAACAATGGGACCCAGCTTCACCCTCAGCCCCAGGTTCTGCACTGACGGCCTGGCTCCTCATTGGTTCCACGAATCTGAAATGTTCTGTTCAAGCCAAGTAAAAGAGGTGCTCATGCATAGCAGAAAATAGACCATATGTTCCACTTACTTTCACAAATGGCATAGATTCATCTTTTGATGCACTAATAAAAGCCATTACATGAAATTTTAGAATATATCCTCCTTTTGAAACAGTCTGGCTTAGCCCTTGCTTCCTTGAAAGTCCACTTGGCAGCAATCACTGCCTTCCGCCACTTGATAGACGGCTTTTCAGTGTTCGCCCACCCTACCACCAAAAGATTCATCGAAGGATTGTGCAACCTTAATCTACTGCTCAGGACACCTCCACCAGCATGGAACCTAGAAATGGTGATGGACACTCTTAACCAACTCCCTTTTCAACTATTAGCTACCTCCCCGCTGTCACGTTACTGGATTTTAAGGGGCGCAGCCAGATCACTGCTGTACCCATGGGGGGGTGGTTGCCCCACAAGTCTGTACAAAGGGGTTCATGAGAGGTGTCACATGAAAGCTTCTGTTCTACTGATTCTGTATGTGCTATTCATGTAACGGTATAATATGTGTATGTGGAGTTATAAACATGTACTCTGCATGGATGCTAGAAAATTCTCTGTCTGTGGCTGAGCAAAGGGGCAAGGAAAGCTTAGCCTATGGCTATGCTAATTAGCAAGGAGACAAAGGATCTCTAGGTGCCAATACACATCTCGGGAATGTGACTGATACCTAAAGGCTACGAGCATGGAACACAGGGATAGGCCACTGACCAGGTGACCTGCTGCAGCCAAGAAGATGCCAGAGGGGAGATATAAGTGCCATGTGGCACCCTCCATATTGGTCTTCAGCTCAGCTCTTGATCCTAGAGGCAGCCTTGCAGGGAACCACGAGCCAGAAAGAACTGTGGACCCATCCTGACATAGGATGTACACCAAAAACTTTTAAGATAGCAGTTTATAACATCTCTGCTAAGAGCCTGCATTGAGAACTGGGTGATTTGATGCATGTAATGTATTATCCTTTAACAACCTTACTCTCATGCTTTTCTTTCTTTTAGTAATAAACCTTTAGATTTTAGATTCTAAAGGATTGGCTCAGCGTGATCTTGTGGGTAAGATCCAGAATGTAAATTGACCTGGGAACTGTGGCTGGTTTCTTGGGACCGAAAGAATCCGTTCGGGGTAGGTGAGATTGGGTTCTATAACCCTTCACCTGTGGGCAGGCCTGGGACTGATTGGGGCACAGGAAGAGCTGGGGTGACAGAGGGGTTTTGCTCGTGAGGCTTCTGGCTGGCCAGGTGGGCAGCTGAAGTGCTCTATGTGGCTGGTTTGTGGCCTATTTGGGAAGGGCCTCCAGTCAGGGGTTGTAAGGAGCCCTGAGTTTGAGCAATTCACCCTGAGTGGACACCCTCAGCTGTGCCCGGACCCGGCCCAGTCCGTCACACACCACTCTCAATAATGATGATCAAAGTGGTTTTTCTACTTGCCATTACTTCCACCTGCAAAGTCAGTGAGCTGGTGGCCCTCATAGCGGTACCACCATATACGACTTTTAATAAGGCCAATGTTGTTTTGTGACCCCCCCCCTTCCTTCATCCCAAAAGTATGTTCCGACTTCCACATCAATGAACCAATCATCCTCCTACCCCAAGCCACACACATCCCGATGGGAGGCTGCTCTTCATTCCATTCGAAGTGCGTAGAGCACTTACTTGGCATATAGACAGAACCCGAACTTTCCGCAAGTCGCAACGTTTGCTCATTTCCTTAGCGGATTGATCCAAGGGTGAACCACTCTCATTTCAACGTATTTCTAGATTCATAGTTTCATGCATCACTACTTGTTATACCATTTGAAATAAGGTGCTTCTGGGAACACCCAGGGCTCATTCCACAAGAGCTGTAGCGACATCCATGGCTTTCCTCCGAGGGGTTCCCCTGCAAGACATCTGCCGCGCAGCCACGTGGTCTTCCAATGATTCATTTATGAAACATTATGCTATCTCCCAGCATTTGACAAATGATACCTCACTAGCCTCTGCAGTACTGTCAACAGCTATTAAACCATGACTCTGAGACCCACCTTCTTTATGTTCTTGGATACTGCTACAAAGTTACCAACAGTGGACCACCCATGGGGACATCACTCAAAGAAGAGGAAGTTACTCCCCTTTTGCAGTAATGGCAGTTCTTCAAGATGCATGTCTCTGTGGATGCTCCACTATGCACTCTCTTCCCTACTTCAGAGACTCTGGTCTTTAATCATGTCTTTCAGATACTCAGGCGGACATGAGGAATTGGCGGGAGCTGGACCACGCACAAACGGCATGAGGCGCCCACCATGCATGCACAGTCCGGGTGGCTACTGCTAGGGAAAACTCCGATTTGAAGTGCCAGGATCACCCAACACCAGCAGTGGAGCACCCACAGGAACACACATCTTGAAGAACCGTCATTACTGCACAAGGTGAGTAACTTCCTCTTCTCTTCAGTTTCTCCAAAGACCTCCTTTTGACTTTAGGAAAGTCACTTAACCACTTCCCATTTAAACAAAATACTTTCATAACCACAACCGAAAGAGGAGAGAATACCAATGAGCTAACATACTTACAGTATGTACGTCACAAGGAGATGTTTATACTTAACCCCTAAAAATTGTACTGAGGTGGAAATTTTCAAAAGTGAGCCTAACTTTAGGCACCCATGAAAATAAAGTATATGCAGCACACTTTTGTGCAATGCAGTGCCAGGAAAGGTGGGGAATAGCCTACCTTAGCCCGGCAGCTCCACCAACTGGACTTTTAACAGCTTTGTCAGTGGTGATGACTGGAGCCATCACGGTCCTTTTTTAACAAGACCTTCTAGTTAAAACCTGGACACTTGGTAACCTAGTTACTCATTGCTGTATTAGTTTTCTTTAAAAAAAAAACACTTCTCTCTATTAAACTTTAGTAAACTAGAGACAAAAAGTATATTCTTGGTCAATTTTTTCCTCTAATTTGCACATCATAGGGGTTTTTTTTTTAAGAGGATGTATATAACTGGGGTTTTGGAAGACACAGATGCATGTCATGTCAAGTGATATTTTTCTTGGTTATCATCAAGCAGGTTGTTCAAGAATGAAAAAGTTCTCTTATTCTTTCCTCATACATACCCCATTAGCTTTAGGACTTCTCCAGTTACTGGAATTCTGTATTTTAAAACTTGAATGCTTCATATTTTCAGGAAGATATTTTAAAAAGAAACACACATACTTTCCGATCATCCAATACTTTGGGTGAGTCATGCGCCTGCCTCGCTAGATAAATGCACAGGACATCCTGTAGTTGTTATACCGTTTGTCTTTAACTTCTAACACTTTAAAAAAAATCCCTCCACAAATAGTGAAACAAGGCTGAGAAGACGCAATGGAATCACACCCCTACCCCGGCATTGCACCCTTCTCCACTTGGAACTCCTTTCCAGTGGAGGAGGTCAGTCAATCTTGTAATGTGGCTATAGCACCCCAGTCCCTGCACCCATGCACTCCAGAAATCTGCACATGTGACAACAGGGGCATTCATAAGTGGTGTCTCCCTGGCAAGCAACAGAAAATCCAAAGACCAATGCAGCCTGAGAGAGGTGAAAGAGGCCGTGTCCACTGTTCTATGTGCTCTCTCTCTGCTGAACTATGGAAGAGATTTAAGAGATAACCAAAGGGAAGTAAGTGTGCAGCTGTATGTCTTTTCTGGAGTTCTGCTGGCAAGCAGTCAATAAGAAGTCAGAGGACCCCTGAGGCTGTGTGGAAGCACAAGATGTCTATGCCAATGGTTCAGTCCAATGGCAGATCTTGGCAAGTGGAGGGAGGGATAGAAATCCATGTATTTATACAGTCATAGACTATAGGGCTTGAAAGGGACTTCGTAGGTCCCTTTAGAGGCTAAACTTGTTTCTTTTATGTAAGGATGAGAAAGCATCTACAGGCTATTCTGTAAAGGTAACATTAGAGTTTTCCATCTGCCTAGCCTCTTTCTTCATGCTAATATAGGGACAAAGCCAACCATATCACCAGTACAAATGAATGAAACAAGCTATTGTCTCAGGCACCTAATGTGGGGGAAAAGGCAAGCTCTAAGAATTTTATCCACATTCCTAATTTATGTATACATAACAGAGGAGGGAACAAATAGCAAAATACTCTGACAAGGAAATATTTTCCTCATTCCAAACTGAATACAAATACAAACAAGTTTTGAACTTCACATCTACTGGAATCCAGCTATTTCCTCAAGGCCTTGAAGAAAATAACTGGCATCAGGCAAATGATGATCTAGTCTGAGATTTGTGGAATAGATTTGAGGCACAAGTCACTTTCATTTATGTATACTGCTTTATGCCAATTTGTCTCATAAATAAAATGGTGACTTAAGAGAAGCAATTACAAAAGAGTCCAATTATCAAGGTTTTTTCTCCATGCCCTCTACTTACATCGCTTCTATGAATGTTATTGTCAACCAGAACACCAGGAATTTGTCATTTTCTTAGGGTTTGTCTACACTGCATTCCTCTTTTGAGAGAGGAATGCAAATGCAGCTGAGCGAAATTGCAAATGAAGCGTGGATTTGAATTACCCGTGCTTCATTTGCATAATTGCATCTGGCCGTTATTTCGAAGTACCCTATTTCGAGATAAAATAACGCTGTGTAAACGCGGTTATTTTGAGAAAAAACCCTTCTTTCAAAATAACCCTTACTCAAGGTTTAAGAGTTATTTCCAAAGAAGGGGTTTTTCTCAAAATAACCGCGTCTACACAGCTTTTTTTAATCTCGAAATAGGGTATTTCAGAATAGCGGCCAGATGCGATTACGCAAATAACGCTCAGGAAATTCAAATCCACACTTCATTTGCAATTTCACTCGGCTGCATTTGTATTCCTTTCTCGAAAGAGGAATGCAGTGTAGACATACCCTTAGTGTGCAATTTAAGCACTTCCTCTTTCAAGTGGGTGTTATGGCCACCTTTGAGTTACAGGAAAGAGCATCCATAGAAGGGAATGACTGCTTCCCAATACTTTCAGGGGAAGATGTTGTATGAAACACATGTTCTTGTCTGGTGACCTTTATCGATAAGTGGCTGTTTTTGTTTTGAATGCTGAGAGTAAGGATTCATCCAAAAATACTATCCTATCAGTAGCTGTTAACAGTTTGCCATGGTACTATTTACTTCTGCCATGGTGCCTACGAGTCATCACTCATGGGCATTGGTTAGGCAAGTGGTCTCCTGTGGCCACTTGTAAGCCAGTGGTCTGAATGAGCTCTCTTGCCATCCACTGAATTGTCATATTGCTAGATGAGGAGTTCTCTGGGACAGATATTCTTTGAGTTTTTTTATTTTTGTACAGCATCTAGTGCGGTGGAGTCCTGAGACCTGACTGAGATATCAAAGTTTGACCACAATGATAAGATACGTGAGAAAGGAGTTTTTAAGCAGATTATCTTGAGTGGTGATATTGGTTCCCTAACTTTTCACTAAGAATAGAGGATCCTCTGGGGAATTTCCTTCTAGCCTTGCTGCAGCTTCCCCTCAAAGACTTTGCCCCTTTCTGCTCTTTTTCTCCTTCCCTTTGTTCATCTACCATCAACGTCCATTCAGTCCCCTCAAATTGTTGGGTCACAGTTTTCTGTTTAAGACAGCCTTGTATCAGCTTCATTGTCTCAACCTCTTCAAATCTCATCTTAAAATTTACCTTTTCCCTCTTAATTTTTTGTCACACTGTCCTTAACCCTCTGTGTTCTGTAAAATCTTGTGAAAGATATAAAAAGAACGAGTTGTACCATATTTCTGGAGACATTTTGTCATAAGATGACTTACCTAGCTGGCTGAGAATGTTTTATTGGTTACTGTAAAAGCACATTTATTCTTTCATCATTTAATATGGTCTAATAATTAGAAATCATAAATTTTCTGTATACATTAGAAAGAACCTAACAAAACTGCTTTAGGAATTTGTTTATGAACAAAAGATTCTGGCTGCTTGTATACACTGATGACCTGACAGTAATCTAATTGGCTCACAAAAAATAAGAATGTTTCCTTGTTCCCTAAGGGAAAGAAGCTTTTAAAAACTAGCATGCATGCCACACGTAATGCAGTTTATTTTTTTAAGAAGCTTACACTGTGATGGACTTCTTACATTTTGTTGTTAAATTTACGTTACATTTCTTCTAAAAAGACACCATTCTTCAGTGCTCCTCAATATACAGAAGTACAACGTGCATGTATCTATAGAATTTCAGGTATTATTCCTTCATAATTTTGCGGTTTGTTTTAGTGTAAAGTATGCTAGCATATACACTGCTAAGGCTACTACTTAATCCAGTTCAACAGTAGTACTGTAGTAACAAACAGTTATTACCATTTGATAGTTTGTGGGCTTATGTGAAATAACCTGTCACTGCCTAGATTCTAGAAGTCAGTGCAAGCCATCATCATAACTAGTAGCTAGCGAAGGGTCAGAACTGTTACCTGAGCCTGCTTTCTCTTTCAGCCTGGGCACCCTGTAAGTTTGTCTTGTTGAGCCAAGACACACTAATCTGCTGCAACACAGACATAGGGACACACAACCCAGGCTACAGACACACTGAAAGCAGCACTGTGTGAGATCTTTTCTCCACACTCAAGTACACTAATTCCTCTGGGCACTGAACCTTAGATTAAATCCATTTTATACTGTACAGATCTCCTATACAGCATAAGCTTATGGAATTCACCTTCTCTCTCAATGTAAAGAGATATGTATAGACTCCTTGCTCCTGCCAGGTATACGTAAGTGATTTTATTAAGTATATACGGTAGGATTTAAGTGGTCATTAGCAAGAGCAGACAGAACAATGTAGGTTACTAAGCAAAATAAAACAAAACACACATGCTAAGCTTAATACACTAAAGAAGCTGGTTACATATAATATCTCACACTCAGAGTTGTTCTAATAAGCTTCTTTTACAGACTGGAAAGCCTTCCAGCCTGGGCCCCCAAGTCTTTCCCCGGGTCAATCTCAGATGTTTTCAGCAGTCATCTTGGGTGGGGTCCCAGGGCAGAACTGATGACCAAGATTACCTCACTCTCCACCCTTGAATAGGTTTTGCGAAAGGCAGGAATCCTTTATTGTTTTGTTTTAAACTTTTCCTATGTCTTGTGGAAAAATACAGCTTCCAAGATGCATCCCATCATCAGGTGACATGGTCATATGTCTCAGCAAGGTCCCTGTGTCCATACTTCATGGGCTGACCCACACATCTGCAGGAAGGTTAAGCTCCATTGTCTCTTGCTAATGGGCCATTAGCATTGTGTCTAGCTTCTTCTCACATGTACCTGATGGACCAGTAATAGGCTCTCCGCGATATGAACACATTGATAATAAATCTACAGTCAATATTCCCAACTTCATATATAGAAATAATATGTGCATAGAAATAGGATAATCATAGTCAGTAGATTCCAACCTTTCCATTGATATCTTGCATAAAGTTATGTCATTCATAAGCATATTCCCATAAAGAATATGGAATAGCCCATCACACAGACTTCTTCACCATCTAAGCAGAGGCCAACAGCACAGAGACTGCATTGATCTCTTGTTCCTAGAGATGGCCCCAACACGAAACATCTCAGTGGAGAAGCTTGGAACTCCACACTCCAGGGCTGTTAATTCTACATTGTTCATAAGAGGGTATTCAGATTGGGCTCTTCCATATGCTGTTCACTTCTGCTGTTCATGTCCGATCAAGCTCAAGTGGTCTCTGACCATGCCTGTCAGCATTGGTGTAGGAGTGCATCAGGTTTGCCCCCTGTATAGAGAACTCTACACTATTAGAATTGAACCCTTTATCCATTTCCTCTGCAAGAGGTTGGTGTGATTGGTGCTCTGAAACAGAACCAGCAGCAACCTGGTTAAGTATGTATACTATTGATTACTCCCTGTGGCCTTGGGGCGTGGAGACCAGGAGCAGTGGGGACTTGGCATCCATTAATTTCACTGGGCTCCTCTACAAAGACCTCTCAGCTATCCATCTTTATTCCAGGCCCTGAAAGTTTATTTCAACAGCCAAGTCCATGGTGGCTACTAAGAAGAAGATCCAACTTCCTGCACAGCTGGTGGAGGTCTCCTTAGTGCACTCAAGGTTGGTCTTTGTTCATGTTACTTTAATGAGAGACCACGAGGACTCTGGCAGGCAGGGCTGGTGGATCCCATAGTACTTGCCCAATGCATGCGGTTGTCTGTCACCCAAGGTACCACATCCTGTGCTCCAGAAGGTGAAAATTTGCCCTAACTCTCCTGCTTATTATGAGTGCATCCTAAAATAAGGTGTTTCCTGCAAATCCGGGACCATGAACCCTCCAGACTGCCCCAATAAGGTTGCCAACCCTCCCACTTTCTCTGAGAGTCTCCCAGAATCAGACTCTCTCCCCTGGAGGCTACTACAGCCAATCTGGGAAATTTTTCAGATGCTAAGAGTCCGACAGCACTTTCCTGCCTGCCCTGGCCCCATGCCATTCCCTGACGTGGCCAGCATGTTCCTGCAGCCCCTGAGGTGGGAGAGCAGGGAGGGTTTCATCATGCTGCACCTGCCTCAAGCACTGCCCCCACAGCTCCCGTGGCTGGGAGTTGCAGGGGCAGTGCCTGCAGGTGAGGTCAGTTGGCAAATCCCTCTAGGGATCACAAAGATGTGCTGGCTGCTTCCAGGAGCACAGTGGTGCCAGGGCAGGCAGGGCCCCTGCCTTAGCCCTGCTGTCACTGCCAATCAGGAGCTGCCTGAGGAAAGTGCCAACCAGCCAGAGCCCACACGCCAACCTCCTGCCCCAGCCCTGACCTCCCCCACACCCAAACTCCCAGAGCCTGCACCCCTCCTTCAACCCAACCCTGTGCCCCAGCCCGATATAAGTGAGTGAGGGTGGAAGAGTGGACTACAGAAGGAGGGAGATGGAATGAGCAAAGCAGATCTCTGAGGAGGGGCTGGGCCTCATGGCAGAGGGCAGGGTGATGATGTTTTCTGTTTTTGCAGTTAGACATTCAGCAACCCCATGCCCCAGCCAGTTTAACGATAATCTGCATCATACCTAGATACCATCTCTAGGTGCTCATGCTTCATGAAATGCATTTCCTTGTCTTTATGTCCCACCCTGATATCAAGTGGTAGGAAGTACTACCACCTGCAAGAGTGAGGAACCGTCGTGGGCCATTCTCTATTCCACCCTGGTATCTCAGTTAGCTAGGGATATTAGTTAGCAGCTCCTGCATGGAGTGAGGAATATGGGCATGTGACTGGCACAGTTCAGATGCCCCCAAAACCTCTCCTTTCTGCAGAAAGATAGAGAACCTGGCACATGCTTGTCACCTGTGCATCAAGTTGCAGCTCTCTTCTGGCTCCTTGGGTGTACTTTTCCCTATGTCTTCATTGGAGTGCCTTTTATCTGTGCACCACAAAGTCATGAGACCTCCTGGACATATCCATTTAGAAGGAGGATGCTCTGCAACTCTCATGTTCCAGGCCATTTGTCCTTGCCTTCATGGAGTAGTGAGTTGTGTCTGGGGTTCTCTGCTTGGTATCTCCATCTAATAACCTCGCTTTGAACTTACAACCTGCATTCCTGTTCCTGTATGCTTCATTTGGTGTTGCCTGTAAACATGCCAGGCACTCCCAAATGGCTTCAGAGTAGCCATGCAAGTGGCTTCTTGCCTCTGTTTCCCTCTTCATTCGTCACATAAACTCAATATACTTTTCCCATCTCTAACCTCGATCCAGTCCTTGTAGCTGGGGTCTTGCTCTTCCCTGTTTCCTTCAGAATTTAGGATTCCAGTTCCTGCCTGGAGACATCAGCAGGATCACCCAGCATTCAGCCCTTTTTGGCCATGGCTTTCTGGCTTGGGGAACTGTTGGGTGACCTCCTGACAGCCTTCACCATTCCAGTCTGGCTTCACTACTCAACCGGGAAATTCACTGCTCACCTCTTCAGGGGTATCCCAGCTCTGAAGCACTCAGCCCAGTTCTTCCATTGAGCTCCTTTTACTCTCTGGATAATCCCCCCCTCTTAGGATGTGGGATCTGCATGCAGGGCAGTCCTTACCAGTATGCACCTGAAAAAGTGGGGCACCACTGGGTCTTTTAATATCCACCTAGATGCTCTTCCTATCTCTGGTCTCTGGCTCTGTTTCCTGCAAGGATCTAGTTAACCTAAAAGTGAAGAAGCCTGCCAGACCTATTAGCAGAACATCAAACCTGTGAAAGAACCATTCACGGGTAATGAAGCCATTTAACAGGCATTTGCCAACCCCTGGTATATACTATCAGTTTCTGAATTCACTGCATTAGTCAACAGGACTGTAGTTTAAAAATTCCTCTAAAATATTTCATTAGTCTGTTGCTGAAGATTATAAAATCACATCTCTAAAAAAATCATCATCCCTACCTCCCTGGGCTCTCATCGGGGAAATGGGCACCAGTTGATAGTACTGCATTGGGCCCTGTAAATCCTAAGGACAACCCTGTCTGCATACTAATGTTCTCTCTGGATTCTGGACATTGAACTCTCATTTACGACTCTCAGGAGTGTCCCTCCACCCCCTCATTACACCAAACTAGAGTGCACCTGGATTGCAATGGGAATGCTGAACCTGATTTCATGCAATGGACCAGCTGTCCTTTTTCATCCTCTACCCTAATTCCTGTGGGCCCTCCCTCCACTGCCTCCTAAAATTCAAACAGGCCAACATCATTCATAATAAAAAGATTAGCTCCCATCCAGCACTTTTATCAGTTGATCTCAAAGCACCTCACAATCTTCAGTGTGATTCCCCTCACACATGTAAGGGAGATACTGACAGGTAAAATGGAACCTGAGATCTTTGGAGCTTAGTGCATGAACCAAAAGCCAGCTGGCTCTCAGCTAAGGCTGTAGAGCAGATTCATTATTCTCTCTGTAAGTGATCTCGGTGGCACTAGATGGGACAGTACATTACACCCAGTAAGTATGGAGGTTACAACTATTATCCCCATTTTACAGCTGGGGAACTGAGGCACGGACAGGCTGAATTGCTCACCCAATATTATAAAGCAGGGGTGGGAAACCTTTTTTTGGGCCAGGAGCCAGAGGTTACTGGAGTGCCAGCACGGGCTCCCCAATGCTGGGGGGGCCCTAAGCCTCAGGGGCCAGATCCAGGCACCCAGGGACCACATCCAGCCCCCGGGCCTTATGTTCCCCACCCTGTTATAAAGGAAGCCTCTAGTGGCCTAGGGACTTGAGCACAGGTCTCCAAAATCCTACACTTGTAGCCTAACCACTGACCCAAGCTTTCTCATTCACAACTATTAAAGTTACAAACTCTTTGCGGGGCGGGGAATCACCCAAGAATTAAAGTACAGTGAACACTTTCATTAGGTACATGTTGATCTTTATTTAAACAAATAACTCTACCCTTGTTTTGCATGCTTTACAGGATATGATTCTAAGTTACCAGAACTGTGTGATCACTGGACTTAGTCAATATAGGATTTTTGCCAAACTGCAGTTAGTAATTCCCTTTCAAACCCATTCTTTGTTGACTAAAGCAAGGGTATTGTTTGTTTGTTTGGCGTTTGCTATTTTAATATTTATGCAATCTTTAGTCTTTAATTGTAACACTGATAGGTTGCTCTGGCCATCACTGACCACAGCACGTTAAACTCCTGTAATTCATAGTTTCCCCTTTCTTGTGCTGTGCCTTAATTTTACACTTGTATGAAAACATAGCTGACATTTCCTTATTAGAACAAAGAATTTAATAATTTACTAAAGGGCGAGTGGGGACATCAAGGCCACATTTCCAAAAATCTTTTTCACACCCCAAAGAGTTGGGTGGAATGTGCACAGCTTGTCTACAGCCTGATCACAGCAGTTGGGTTTGACTTCACACCAAACAACCTGTTTGTGTCTCTTAGTATATTGGGTGCAGTTGCTGTGTGATCAAGTTCTCCACTTATCCTGCTGATCAGCTAAGAGTCAGTGTAACTTCTTCTCCTACCATAAAGTGGGTGTTTGACTAGTGGTAGTTGAAGGAGACAATGAGCAATTGCAGCACATGTGAATAAGTGATACTCTGATCAGAAGCCTTGTAGGGGAGCCTTTTTGGTCCTAGTTTGGAGCTGAGTAGAGTATATCTACTGCTGATTGTTGTCAAGTAGGGGCAAAAAGGATGAATGAGGGTTGAGAATGGAAATTGTATTTAGGAAGTGACCTGAAGGAGGGCCAAAGTAGATTGCGTGACACAAAGGGGACCCAAGAGAAAAATGGTGTGAGGTAGAAATTGACCTGGTGGGAGAAAGAAGGGACTGATTATCACAAAGAGGTAAAAGGTAGAGGAGGATAGGATAAGGGGAAAGAAAAGTTAAAACTTAAGCAAAACAGACCCTGGAAACAGAAGAAGAGGTGGGGGCAAAATAAGAGCCATAGTAGGTCACCTTCATCTGTGGTTGTTATTCTGCTAAAACCTTTTAGTTAAACCAGTGAAGAATTCGGTCCACTAAGTTTTTGTTTTAAAACAAATAGCTGACTAGGGTGACCCTGCTGTTTGATTTTTACAGGAATAGTGTCAAACTGGATCTCTCTGAAAATGGCTAACTTAAGAATGTGTGTGACGTGAGAGGTAATATAGTATAGTCATAAACATGACATATAAAGGAGGAGATGCCCCTGAAGGGGAGAGAAATGAGTTCCCTGACTGAGCAGTGGAGTCAGATTGGAATGGTGAAGGCAGTCAGGAGGTCACCCACAAATTTCCCCAGGCCAGAGAGCCAGGGCCAGAAATGGCCAAAGGCCAACAGCCATAAATCTGATGACAGATATTTCCATTCAGCCCATTTTCTCTCTTGCAAAAGCATAGCTAACACTCTGAGTAACTTCTTTAATATGTATTCCAGAATGGATGACAAACAGCTCTGGAAGTGGCATGGAAGAACTCCCAGGATCTAATTCCTTAGCCTTTCATACTGCAGCAGACGTGGTCATGAGCTGGTTGTGTGGCTTGTCTGGTTAATAGCAAATTTTAAAGAATTCTAAGCCACATGTGATGTGCAGAAAGCAGCCCTGCCTTGGGGATACAATTGTCACTGGCAGTTCCTTGGTTGTCAGTGCTGTTTAACAGTAGCTATCACTACTAGTAATACATTTCTTCTACTGCAGCGGGAGCACTGTGAATCGCTTCTGTGGTTGTGAGTTTGACAGATCCACTGGCTGTTGCTCAGGGACCCCCCTGAAGATGCTTGATAGATGCTGATTTGACACTTCTAGGCAGGCAGCCACTCCAGCAGTCCACTTACATCTATTCTTGACAACATTTTGCATTTATCCAATGGCAGTGGGAAAGTATAGTGATGTTCTGAGCAACATCACTGAGCAATGGGACATCACCTTTGACAGTCTGAGCGGATTGCACATCATTTTCAAAGACCTCTGACTTAGTTCGTTTTTAAACTTGCGTGAAACAATCTGCCAGTCTGACCACTGACGACAGTTTCTGGGATTCTTCGACAGTTTTCCTGTTACTTTAGCACTCACCACAAAGATATTTACCCTGAATAATAGGCTGCAGATTACAAAATATGCACACCTGTTATTTGTATGACTAATCAGGGTGTTTATTATAATAAACTGGAGAAAATGTCAGCTGCTGATCATTCCTATAGTTTTGGTTAAATGTATCTTGATCTGGATATCAAGCTTTTAGAAAGAAGAGAAGAGTGAAAATATTCATAACTTTTGAAATGTTCTTTCAAGCCTAAATCCACAGTTGCAGGAAAGACAAACCATCTGACTGCAGTGTTTATGAAACCAAGAACTGTGAAAACAAGCAGAGCCAGATTTTCTGGCCTGCTCTACCCCATTCAGGTGTCTCGTAAGACCCCATAAAGATGGAATTTAGCTCTGTCTCCTTTGATAGGATACCTTCCATGTAGGGGGAGTCTCTCATGGGTGTGGTCATGTTGGCCAGCTCCCATGCCAACCTTCCTGGAGCCCTCTCTCAATTGGCTTTGATGGGAAGTCAAGAGGTAGGTAGATGTAGTGGCCAAAAGCTGTGCCCTGGCTATATTAAGTTGGAACCCAGTCCTTTGCCTGCTGGTGCAAGTTAGAGCAGTTCTCAGGCAAAAAGATTGGCTCCTTGAAGCCACCCCAGTGTTCTGCACAGAATCTGGCTCACAGTAATATTATTTGTTAACTTTGTTGCAGCAGAAACTGTAGAATTAGAAAAAACATAGGCAAACTAGATTAGCAAAGAGTTTCAATTTATTTGAAGTGTATAATGCATATGACGCTTTCTGATGCAAGCTTTGAAAGATGGGTTCAACTGTTTTGTGCTCAAAAATGTATGTGTGGCAATGAAACCCCAAAGCTGAAAGTACAGAAATATCAGTGCTCTCCTCAATTTTGTCTGGCCATTTGCAGATGTGGGGTTTTGCACAAAGAGTAAGTGTAGCATTCTGGTTACACTTTTGTTTATTTGATCCTTTGAATTTAACTCTTTTTTAATGAGTACGAGGATTTACCAAGAGGAAGGCAGGGAATCTGCTAGTGGGTTATGTTAATAATTTCATCCCAGTAGCATGAAATGTTTGACCAGTTTGTAGAAAGGTGGAACGACTTGAATCTAACTTTAAAATATGGTCTGCAGAGAGAGTGTCAGCATATTTGCCAGTTTGAAACCCACATATAGCAGTGTCAAGGCTGTTCCCCAGTCTTCCAGGCCCCAACTTTCTGCACTCAAAGCACCAAAGATTTCAGCTAACTGAATGGCTGAGATGTCCAGAAAATGGACTCTCTGTCCCCAACCACCATTCTCACAAGCAAAAATTAATTTACCGGTAGTTGCACAAGGATTTTTTGGACTACAACTAAGTGAGGTCTTGGACAAAGGCTGCAACATGGAGAATAAGGAGTTCTTTGTAACCCTTCTGCCATATGAAGCAACAAGGGCTAGGTTCAATATCACACACACACAGGCACCTGTAAGAGGCAATACTTCACTCTCAAACGCTGAGTCTGGGTATAGCAAAGAAAATGTTTAATATAAAGGAATCCAGCATTAACATGGGAAAACACCACAGCCATGAAGGCATATGACCATGTGAAATTACCCTGACAATGCCTGATACTGAATGCCGCTGTGCCGTTCACTCTGCTGCTGCTGTTCACTCTACCACCACACTGCTCCTGCTGTCTCTCTGCTGTGACACCATGTTCTGAGGAGCCCCCACTTGACCCAGTTCTCAGCAGAGCCATTCCTAGGAAGGGTGTGGGGCCTGGGGCAATCCCTCCAGGCACAGGACACGGGACAACTCCCAGCACAGGCCTTGCCCCACTCTGCCCCCACTCCACTCCTTGCCTCTTCTTCCTATCACAGAGAAGCCAAGCACAGTGGGCCTGGTGAGGGTGGCAAGGCGGACTGGAGCAGGCTGCTGGGTTGCTGTGGCTCCTGCTGCTGAGTGCAGGGGTGAGGGAGAGCAACCTCTGCTGCTGTCTTGCACCAGGCCCCCAGGTAATCCCCTGGAGCCATCCATAGAATGGTTAAAGCAGATGCTGTGAGCCGCCCAGTGATTTCAGGGCGTAGTGGGGCACCTTGCTGCTAGTGCAGGCTGTTTCATTGCAACTGTCTCGCAGCAGGTTGCCAGTGGCTTCCATTCTAGTAATCACTGAATAAAACAAGGACTCTCTCCAGTGGGTCTGATCAGCTGTCTTCAAACAGTGGAAAGAGGAGGATCAAATGGTAGCTAGGACTCCTTCGACAGAGCCCCCACCACCATGTAGGAACAGCTCACTTGCTCTCGCTCTCGCTCAGAGATTTGGCATCCCAGCAGATTAAGGAGTCCCTCAGTCAGGAAAGACTAAGTACAGTTCCACTGTCCTTCACTCATAAAAATCAGGATAACATTTCATCACTCTGGCATTCAGCAACTAAAGTGACCTGTAACCCACTACCAGCCAAAACTGATCATTTTGCAAAGCAGCACTCTCTGCTGCCTACCTAAGCTCTTTGGGTGTATTTATGCAAATCTGGTCTGTTCCTGAAGTCTTTTCCTCCCAACTAGGACTGCAGATGGCGGAGCAGGGGACACAAAGGGAGCAATTGCCCCGGGGCCTCGCGATTCCAAAGGAATCACCACAAAACATGCTCCAGAGCCCTGTGCCATATGCTGTGGCTGGCTCTGAGGTTTGGCAAGGGGCATTGCACTATTTGGGTAGCACTCGGAGCTGGCTGCCCCAGCCCCCTCCTTTCTGGCTGAGGCCATGAACCTCCTAGGAGCACAGAGCTGCTCCCCCTCCCCACACATTGGCCTGTTGGCTCCCCTGCCCCTAACTCATAGATGTCAGGAGAGCTCATGTGGCCCCTGATTACATCTTCATTATGTGCATCATGAGTGACATATGCATACTCCTTGGTTACAACCAGTTTCCTCAGTGCCTCAGACAGAATTATATTCATCTGAAGTTGTGAAGCAAGAAACATACGTTTGAAGTTGTGAAGCAAGAAACATACATTTCTAATGGATCTTGGATGTAGCAAAGTCGCTTCAGTTGATCTGACATGCCTAGAAAAAGGCAAGTACTATGAACTGTAGGATATGTGCAGTCAGCTTTCTCTTTCTTCATGTCTATTTCACTAGTGCCATTCCACTACAGTCTAGCTCAGGGCAAGTATTTTTAAAGCTGGTTGCCTGTGGGGGAGGAATTTGTTTCAGATAACCAACTGACTATCTGCTCACTTCAGAGTGGGAAGACATAAACAAGGAGGAATTCCTGGCCAAAAAAAAAAAAAAAAAAAAAAAGAGAGAGAGAGAGAGAGAGAGAGAGACGTTGAATCCAATAATAAACATAATCACAGTCTAACCAAGAAACTAGCTGTTTCTGAAACCTCAGAACCAGAGGCTCTTCAAGTAAGCATTTTTCTATTAGGAAGGGGTGGTACAATAATAACAAAGGGTGCTTCTACACAACGGCGTTAGATCAAAATAAGCTACACAATTTGAGCTAGGAAAATTGTGTAGCTTATTTCGAGTTTATTTCGAGATAGTCTATTTCAAAATTAAATTTCCAAATAGACTGCTATTCCGACAAATCCCTTAATCCTCATTGAATGAGGTTTACCAGGATGTCAGAATAGCAAGCCCATTATTTCGATTGCATTTCGGAATACTGGATGTATCACAAAATAGCACCGCTGTCTAGACATACTCAAGGTGAAATAATGAAGGATAAATTTGGGATATTCACGAAGAACATTTCAATACAATGAGATCTAATAGGCTGTGGATTAGTCCCACTGTGTCTATGGGAAAGATTGCTAGCTTCTGCTTTAACCACATAGAGTGTGTATAATTGTAGTCTGATGTTCAAAAAGAGATTGAGTCAATATACAGATTTTTTTTTCTCCCTGAAGTGTTTAAAAATAGAAACATTTTAACTTCTTAGAGCATTGGTCCAGAATATGAACTAATAGGCTGCAAATTTCCATTAAAAATAATCAAAGCCATTTTAGAGTAATGGGGACTACAAATTAACAGCTGAAAAAAGTAACCTGTTTGTACTCTTAACCTTTGAAAAACAGCAAATAGATGCCCTCCCCACCAGTACAAATTTTTACACCCACCTCCCAACAAGTCTGATAGTGACTGCAAAATATCCATGCAAGTATGTGTGTTATTATTCCCCATAGTGTTCAAGTTTGAAAATAACATTTCTTTACTAGGTTATTTTCCCTTTTCTGGCTTGTCAAAAATCTCCTCTGTGATATAATCAGCACATTAGGTATAGTATTTGTAAATTTTCTTGTGCTCTTTGTTAGCTGGATGGCCTCCTCTGAGACTATGTCTACACTGGGAAGGTTTGGGGACAAAAGTGCTGTCAACATGCAAAAGTTGCCAAAAGCAAAAATCAGTCAAACCAGTTTTTCTGCCTCCTCTTGTCAACATCTCATGGCCACATTGCTAGCACCTGTGACAGATAAGAGCAAAGCAATGTGTGGGAAGGCAGAGCTGATCCCTGTGCTTCTTGGAATTCTCTTGTAGCTCTGTGAGCTCTCTGTGCTGAGGAATGTCAAAGCAGCACAGAAATCTCTCCAGCCTTCCCACTGTAGCAGCAGTGTGCCTGTCACTGTATTCCTAGTGCAGAGAAGAATAGAAGCTCTCCAATGATTTGTTCTTTGTTCCCCAAATGGAGCAGCTCAGTCAGCTGTCAGATACTTCCCAGAGTTTTGAAAGGGGTGGAGCACATGCCTGCAGGGTAGCAGAAATCACAAAACACTGAACACAGCCATCAGCGCAGGCACTGTGGGATACTGATGGAAGCCAGTTCTTTTGACAAAAGAAACAACAGAGTCCACTCTGGCTCTTTGATGACAATAAAAAGAGGGGAAAAGACAAAAATCTCTCACAGAGGTGGAAGTTTGTCACCAAAACTGTGTTGGGAGTTAATTTGAGATGCCATGATGGACAATGCAATGGACAGTGTGACTTGGCTAAACAGGCTTTTCCCGCCAGAGGACTAATTAGCATACCACCTCAGGGTTTGCAGTCAGCACCACTCATCCGTTGCACTCAGCATCAATCTGCTGCACTCAGCACTGATCTGTTGCACTCAGCACTAATTTGCTGCACACAACACCAAGCAGGATTGCACATGGCACCATTCCCATTTTCCCACCGAACAGACTTTATAAGCCTGCTGCTTTGGGGGCTCGTGTTCTTCGTTGATTGTCACTATCCCTCGTGGTCAGCGGCGTGGTGGGAAGATTCAGGTCTCTGTGGTGTTCCTCAGTGCTAGCTCTAGCGAAGGCTGGGTGAAGCATTTGAGTTACACCAACTAGAGCTTGTTGAATCTCACCTTCCCCACGGAGAACCATCTTAGGCATCTTCTACCTCATCAACCGAGTTTGTGGTGAATACCCAGATGAAAAAGAGTAGAGGAGAAGCCTTCAGGATGGGCTCAGCCGCTTGTTGCGAAAGCTCAAGGCTGGAACTGAGAACTGTTTTCCTGCCCACTATTAACATGTTGACTTCATCAGCGTGGGACTACCTAGAGTTTCTCCCCAAAAGCTACTAGTTAGCTCTAGGGTTGTAGGTCCTAGGCATCACTTACCTCACCATCAACTGCCATTGGACTGTAAAGTATTTCTTTATTGTATTGGGATTATTCTTTATTCTTGTATCTGTTTGGGGTGTGTTCAATATCAAGTGTTTGGGGCTTGTTTGTTGTTGCTGTGTTTCTAAATTTACAATATACTTACCTTTGATTTAAACATATCTGGTCTCTGGTTATTCATTCAATTACCAGTGATAGAGATACAGAGTGCCAGATGGGTCTCACTTCTGGGACAGAGGCATTTAACACCATTCAGAACCTAAATCTACTAAATTGTTCAAGTTACTGGGTCTCTTGAGTAACAGAGTGTGGGTGTTTTCCTCGACAAAAGTGCCATTGGATTGTAAATGCTTTCACTGTTTTGTCAACAAAAGGTACGTTTTGGTGACAAAACATGCCAGAGTAGACCAGGTCTAAGACATCCACACTACAATGTTTGCTCTGCAAGAAAAAGGAAGAAAAAAGGTCAAGATACATTGCTTTTGCATTTGTCTTTTTTTTCCTGTTAAAAACAAAAATAAACATGGGGAAAGACAGGAATTAAAAAAAAAAAAATGAAATCCAGAAGACATTTACTACCAGACTATGAAAATGGATTATAAAATAGGATAACAATTTGGACCTAAATGATGGTATATGCTCATTCATTAGCTTGTTAGTTTATAAGCCGACCCACCCTAAGATGAATAGTTAAGAAGAACAAATCAATATAGCCCTTTCATAAGCCCATTCTATATTTCAGAAGTTGGCAAACTTCGGTTGCCGACTTGTCAGGGTAAGCTACTGGCTCATGGGGAAACATTTTGTTTACCTGGAGCATCTGCAGGCATGGAGCCCTGTAGTTCTCAGTGTCTGATTCACTGTTCCTGGCCAATAGGAGCAGCGAGAAGTAGCAGCCAGCAGGTACCTTGGCCTGTGCTGCTTCCAGCAGCTCCCAATGGCCGGGAATGGTGAATCACAGGCACTGGGAGCTGAGGGACTCCGTGCCTGTGGACACTCCAGGTACACAAAATGTCACGGCATACCAGTGGCTTCCCCTGATGGGTTGGGTACTGAAGTTTTCCAACCCTTGATCTACAATGACAATGTAGATCTGTTGATAAGCCGACACCTGCTCTTTGATGAGCCACTTTTTTACCAAAAAAATTCGGCTTATAAACAGATATATATGATATCTGACAATTCTTCAATTAAAAATAAAACTAGGAGAAATCATTCAACCAATAACCATGTAAATAGTGGAATTTCTATAGGGCAAAAGTTCCCACTACTTGGCAATGTTAGACTCAAATTTCAAACCCCTAGTTCCCACTTTCCAAACCCATACATTTTAATATACCTTTTATCGAAGCCCAATCCACAAACTGAAATATGCAAGAGCCCCATCAGATCTGTTGACTTATTATGGAATGTTCTTCTTCGGGTGATGTCCCTGTGGGTGCTCCTCTGTTGGTGACTGGTCATCCCCGGAACCACAGTTCAGAGTTTTTCTTAACAGCTATTAGCTGGGCCGTGCATTCACTGAAGGCAGCTCATGCTGTTGGCGGTTTGCCACCCTGCATGCGCGACCTGGCTCCCCCTTTCAGTTCCTGGCTAACCACCCTCCGTCGCAGACAGAGGGAAAAAAGAAAGAAGAACAGCACTGCTACGATGCCCAGTTCTCAGGGCTTTAAGAAGTGCCATCAGTGTAATGACCCTATGCCGGCTTCGGACAGGCATGATGCCTGTATACGCTGTTTGGGGGAGTCGTATAACCCCCAAAAATGTGATCACTGCTGGAGCCTTACGACAAGGGCTAGAAAAGACCAGGAGCTTTGGCGCCATATGATTCTTTTCGAGTGGGCTCTGCAGGCCTCAGAAGAGCCTCAGCCCTCTTTGACTCCAGGGGATCTGTGGAAACACAGATCTGTGTCTCCCTTGCCTCACAAATATCTCAAGGCGAGGGTCTCCCCGGTGAGGTTGTTGTCCCTGAACCACTCCCCGAGTCAAGCCAATGGGGACGTGCCAGTCACCACAGACAACTCGGTGCCAAGAATTCTAACAAGAGTTGCTACAACGGCATCCCATGCTCACTCCAAGCTGGCGCGTTCATCGTCGGCACCAGAGAGATCATGATGGCGAGCCTCGGCACTGCTGCAAGTGGCACCGCAACACCCGGCACTGGGAAAGAGTGGGGAACCATCTGTCACAGCCCCACAAGTCTTCAGCACCGCCTTCTGATGTGCTAATATCAGTACAAATGCCTCCCCCGCCACACTTGGCAGCTGTGCCGGTGCTGCATAACCACACTGGCCAACCTGAGGCATTCACACAGCTGATGCTGAGAATGCTCAGCCTTTGCCACTGCTATGCTCTCCCTGTCCAGTTCCAGGCTACGTTAAGTCTCCGTTGTTACACAAAAATGCTGGAGTAGCTGACACATAACCAGAGGAGCACCTTCTCCTCACAACACTCCTCTCCTACTACATCTTGTCATTTTCACCATTACTGAGAGGGACCTTACCACCCACAGTGGTACCCTGACTGACATTTTTCGCCTCCCAATTGTCTGCCCCATTACTCCAGTGGGCCCCATGGGACTATTGGAGACCTTGCAGACGCCACTCTACAGGCCCATCTGTGTCACCAAAGAGGCTTCCACCAGCCTCCCTATCCCATAATCTTCCGAATACTGCTGAATCAGAAGACAACAAGGAGGGTCAATTCTCAATGAGCACATTGTTACACAAGCCCCACAGCTTTCCTCGCGGGACGGTTCATCCTTATCTCCTGATGAGGCAGTAATACCTGAAGATACCCATCCTACTGATCACCTGAAACAATTTCAGGAACTTTTTAAAAGAAGGGCCACTACTCAGGAAGTTCAGCTCCAGGAGGTAAAGGAGAAACAGCACCGTCTCCTAAAGAACATCCATCCCTCCTCTCAGGAAAGGATCGCATTACCAATTGATGAAGCAATAATGGAGGTATCAGACGTATCTTTGGTGGTGGATGCAGTGAATCAACACTCACAAGCTCCTCAACTTAGTTCAGCAACCAGTGACAAAGAATATAAATAACTAGAACTATCTGGCAAAAAAATATATTTCTCCACCACCCTGCAGCTCAGAATTGCAAACTACTCTGCATTGCTAGCCAGCCATGACTTTGATAATTACTCAAAGCTTGCTGAGCTCATGGAGCATCTCCAAGAGACCCATCCTCAGGGCAATAATTCGTGAGGGGCACACCATCACCCACACAGCACTACTATCAGCAATAGATGTAGCCCACACAGCAGCAAGAGCGACAGCCACAGCAGTGGTAAGGAAGCCTCCTGGTTGCATGCAGGAGGTGTGCCCAGGGAGCTTCAAACAAAGGTGGAGGATCTCCCTTTTGATAAACAAAAGCTATTTGCTGCTAATATAGACAAGATCCTGCATAGCAGTAAAAACTCTCACACCCTCAGCATGTACACACCACCATACCAGCAAAAGACATATACGCCATATGACAGGAACAAAGACACTTACTAGAACCGACCGCAGCATAGACCATATGACTATAATAAATCCAGACAGCAGCCTCAGAGGAAGTATCCACCTCCCTCTCTGATCTTTCAATATATTTTTTATTTCTTATTAATAAATAGCCTGTTATGGGAAAGGAAACTAATTCAGACCCTGACCTGTCCTGGACATAAGTTGAATCATGATCAAAGCAAAAATGTTTCCATCCTATTACCTGCCATAGCTACCTCCTCCATTTAGCCTTTCAGATTCATAAGATATTGGAGTAGGGACTGCCATTTGCTATATGTTTGTGCAGCACCTAGCACAATGGAGTCCTAGCCTGGTTAGCCTCTAGGCTAGAGCTATTACTGCAATAGTAATGTCCAGGAGTATTAACAGTGCTGCTCTGCACAGTCATACCTCTCTAGTTTCCCTGTCTCAGGAGGGGCAGTCATCACATGTTAGCAACATATTTAGCTTGCATTACTTCTAAACTTCCCTAGAGTCCTGTGTGCTCCAGTAGAGCTAAAATAGTTCATTATCCGCCAGGGGAGAGAGGGAATGGAAGAAAATGCCAGAATCCCTTACTCTTCCCCCGACCCCATGTAGTCTCCTCTCCTCTCCTAGGTAGCAAAGAATGAGAGGAAACAGGTGGTTGTGGGGATCTCTAGAGCAGGGCACGCCACGCCCCCTCCCGTTAGTTGGAGGGAGGGCTGCCTTGTTAAAATGAAACCAGCCCCTAGTAATCTTCCTCCTCCTGAAATCCCTTCTCATTTTTTCCCTGTTGCTGATGGAAATACCTCTGCGAGTCTTGTTTGGGTCTTTGCTTCAGTCCCTCCTCTTAAACTCTCACCCAGTGTTTTGATGTATTGATCAAAAGCTGCACAATACTTTACATTTTTATTAAAAATCCTCCCTTCTGTCCCCCATCCCCTTTACTAATACTTATGCAAATTCCCTAATACTGTACCAGGAAGTAAACTGAAAACTCTCAGCCAACCCACTGAAACCAAGCGAAGTTCCTCTTCTGCTCTCTGGGGTGGCAGAGTATCGGCTTAGCTGCTCTGGACTCTCTCTCCTAGCTGTAAAATCCCGTGGTCTTCAAAAAACCAAGCGAGTAGCTTTTCCTCTTCCCGAGGCTAATCAGCTGGTTTGAGTTTGAACGGCAGCCTGGCTCCTGCCCCAATTCTGTGGCTGAAGTAACTGTGGAGTTGACTTGCTGCTTCCAAAGTTTCGCATTCAGGGAAGTAAGTAAGCTTCTTTTGTCTCCTAATTTGGCAGTGGGTAGCTTGTTTGCGCGCCGGTGTCCAAGTGTAATTTCTGTGATCCTTTCAGAGCAGTGGGAATGCAGGGAACAGACTAAGGGCGCTTCCTCAAATCATATCAATTCTGGGCTTCCTAGCGTTTGTCAGAGGGAATCACTGAGAGTTTCTCTCTGGGGTCAGGGGTAAGGCATCTCGGAAACTTTTTTGCAGCAGTCCCAGTTACTATAGAAACTGTCCCCCCCCCCCCTTCCCCCGGATTTACCTTGCACTGCAGATCAGAAGGAACTTTCATAATAGACACTTGTTTGTCTGTTGGATAAAACAACTTATCAGAGGAGCTTGGGTTTGTGCTGTTATTTATTGGCTCTCCTAACACACACTTTTTAGCGACATTGGGATTTTTGAGCCAGGACTTGCCCCATAGATGCTGGAACTAGAGGTGCTTCCGCACCCAGTGGTTTGAAGTGGTTTCCATTATATACAGGGTTTACCGTTTGGTTCCATGGCTCTGCCAACTCCGCTATACAGATTGTTCCAGCACCTCTGACCTGCCCTATTGGCACACCAATCAGAATAGGGAAAACTATATATACATATTGGTATAATCTTCCTCTAGCCTCCTATCTCCCCTAAAATAAAAAGAAGCAAAGTCTTCAGGGAGGAGAAAAAGGGGGCTGATTGAGGACATTATAGTATTATCACTGAATCAGCTAGAATGGGAAAGATTTGGCAGGTCATGAAACCTAATCTTTCCCATTCACTGAAGTGAACTAGAAGTGAACTAGAAATATTAAATGAGCCATGTGTAAAGGGTACAGCCAGTTCAAAAGAGGAAGTGTGACATTAATGGGCAGCTTGTGTTTCTGCCTCTTAAGGGAATGGTTCTTTGAACCTCAGATAAAATGTATACAGTACATTAGTTAAAAGGAAGTGAGAGTTCTTTTCAGACTGGTTAGCTTTTCCTTTAGCTTGAGGGAAGGGGTGTAGCTGCAGTTTAAGCTTTCCTGTATGGATGGTTAGCTTCAGCTTTTAAGAAAATACAGCAATTTATTTAAGAAGACTTAAAAAGAGATTGCATTTTGAAGTTTTACTATGATCTTCAGGGCTATATCGTCTTCAGCCAATCTTGACTATTCCTAATTAAAAACGAACAACAAAAGAGTTGGTATGCCAGAAAGAAGGTAGTATAACACAATGAGTTTTTCTTAGTCACTTTCACAAGCTCAGATAACAGGCTTGGTTTAATTAAGAGAAAAAATATGACCTCAGGGTATTCTGTATTAAACTTTGGATTTTAAACCTACAAGCATATAGTAAAGTCATTCTTGGAGCATCTTCAAATTAAAACTGCTCCCTCTCAGCTAGATATTGAAATGTGCTTCTGTGCTGAAAAAAAAAAAGTTATTGTGGTGTTCATCTCTAAATAAAAAGATACTTTGTAAGCTGCCAGATCTACAAATTCAGCCTAGAATCTGAAAGCCAAGCTGGTTCTTTCTCCTCAACATCATCAACTAAATTTTAACTCTGCAGTTAGAATTTAATTGACACTCCCTGTTCTTTCTCATTCAGGAATGAATTTCATTTCAGAGGTCAAAACTAGTTTTAGTCACTAAAATAAAGAGCTATGACTGTGAAGACACAGAGAACAAACAAGTTGAATTAGAAATTGCCGTTTTTACTTTCGTTTTTCACAATGGAAGAGCACTTTAGAGTTTTTCAGCCAAAAAAACCTAAACACTCTTCTCCCACACTCACTGCAAATCTCCCATTCCCATCCCACTCACCCAATCATCTTGAAATATTACGAATTGAGGGGGAAACTCTTTACCCTCATACAGTATGATTCCTGGGTGAGTTGGATATAAATGGTTGTACTGTAATATCTGAAGGCAGATAAACTTTGGAACAGTGTGGTAACATTTACCAAGTGATTATATAAAAACCTGCAATTTGGAACTGTTTTAACAAAATAATTAAATTATATTGGGGAGCTCAGTTTTAACAGAGAATTAACTGAATTGCTTTCATGTGAATCTTTCCTGTTCTAGTACTAGATGCAGAGTAGATGTGATGGTTTATGTTATTAAGTGGGGACTTCACATCTTCATAACAAGTAGTGACAACATTTCACCTGTGGATTGGAAAACAGAGTTTTCTCACTAAAAGTAGAAAGAGGATGAAATTAACTGAGGGTGCTGCCTAATAGGAGTGTATGGAAACACAGGAGACAATTAAAATTCATGGATTATTCAGCCAATAGGTTTCTCTTGACCTATTTCAAGATTAATATTATAAAGCTGGCACTGGATAAAAATTACATAAAAGCTGAATTTTTTCTTGATTTGAGGATAAATATTTTTCATCAGTAAATGTTGAGATATATCTTGCTTGTTACACATCATTACAATATTTTGTCAATTACGGTAAATTGCTGGATGTGAAGGGGTTCTGCTTTTCCCATGCACGTAAGCAAGACTCCTTGTTGCAAAGACACACAAACAATTGCAGAAAGGCCTTTTTTAATATTTTGATCAGTAAAATCATGCAGTGGCTGTTTCTGTAGACAATACTTTTGACTGCAATGATCTGCTAATACTAGGCATTTTTTACTCTATTAGCATTACAGTTTTCAGATGCGTTTCACCTAGTCCAAACTAGTGGATGGATTTTCGACAGATTTTTAAATCTTTGCTTCCTGATTCTGTCTCTAGAAATGACACGCCTTGTTCAGTGACCCTCTTGCAAGCTAAACTGCAATATGCTCTTTTTATAAGGGAGACATCTTAACCTTCCCAGGTGCTTCCAAAAGTGATGGGGATACTTCAATTGGGAGACTTCTCCCTGAATCGGAAATTAATTGGTGTCCCAAGATTGATTTAGGGGCTGCCGGATGTTCCATCTCTTGGATGACACAAAACTAAGGTCTCCCTGACCATCGGTGGCCATTAAAGATCACATGGTAAAATTCTCAAGATCAGAGGCATTACACATGATGTCCTGACTAAGTGCACCTTGGGTAGCAGCATCTTACCTAAAATTAGCCTTAGTTTTATTAGATAATGTACTTTTCACAAGGCAATGCTGTACTAGGGCTGTGGGGAATTAAATAGCTAATCCCAGAAGTAATTGAATTTTTGGGGTGGGAAGAGGTGTCTGTTTCAGTATTTTATTTTGAGTATTAAAGTGTTCAGAGCTTTGTTGGGAGAAAAAGGTACTTGCTTTGAGCCAGATACTCGCCATTGGGTGAGGTATTGTGTGGAAGGCAGAAAGGCACCTTTCCCCTCTTTTTAGGTGACTTGTATAAAGCCAGATATAATTGTAGCTTCTTTGCTTAGGGAAACTCAGGATCCGCTCCTTCATTTTTTTTCCTGTGGGAGTGGATGATGTTCTCTTGAAGCTGGACTCAAGAAGCAAGTAGGCAGGGAGAGGGTGGATGTAAAGGAGGAGGAGGGTGTGGGATTCCTTGCAGCAGCTCCCCTGAGGTAGCATGAGTCTTTGCTGCCCCTCAGCATGAAGATATGCCTGGTGTTACCAATGAGCCCCAAATCAGTGTGAGATAGTGTGATGGACAGGAGGAGTGTTGGCCAGTACCTGGTAACTAAGGTGTTAAACTCAGGTAGCCAGCAAGATTGTTGGCAAGGAGCCAGAAGAACCAATGGGGATAGAGTGCTCAAATTTGAATTGTATAAGATACCTTGCCTGTTTTCTTTGCGTGGAAGAGTTAAACAAGGAGTTGAGAGATACAGAATGATTTAAACCCAGGCAGGACTACCATGCTTCCAAGGAATTCAGGGCATGGAAGTGGACTAAACCCGGAAGGGATCGTGAGTAAAGAAAGGGAAACATGTATTTAGTCACAATTAGGGTATTTTTCTTTATTTTTTTGTTTGGTTTGAATAGCTCTGTGTGAATCCATGCCTCCCCTCCCCCATTCACCATCTCAGAGTTGTTTCCAGATATTTTTCTCTGTTTTAATTTGTTTTACTTGGTTGCTCTGTAACACCCAGCAATCAAGTATGCTTTATCAATTTTATCTTCTGTTTTGAATTAAAAATCACTTTTGTAAGGTGATGATTTGATTCTTGTGTCCTGGAAAATAACAGGAGGTCTGTCTATGTGTGTCTGCCTGCATAAACTGAGCAGTCAGCTACCAGAGATTGCAGCTTGTTTTTCTCTTTTCTTTTTTCAAGCTCTTTTAGGACAAAAGAGATTGGGGTATCCCTGGGGAAGGAATTCAAGTGTTCCCTCCTGTTTTTTCAGGGTTAAATCACTTGATGGTGGCAGCTTTTGTTTATTTCTCAGAGCCAGTGTATCTGTGACTCTGGGGGGGGGGGGGTTGTAAACAGAGCCTAGAAGCAAGGTATTTAAAGTTTTTGTGGGTCCCCACCTTGGAATCATAGAGCTGGAAGAGACCTCAGGAGGTCATCAAGTCGAGCCCCCTGCCCAAGGCAGGACCAATCCCAACCTTCTGCACTTGGAGTGCCAGAGTGGGGATCAGCCCTGACAAATGGTATTGCTATAAATGGGCTCTATCAAATTTACAGTCCATTTTAGTCTATTTCAAGGTCATGAGATTTTAAAAAATCATAATTTTCATTTCAGCTATTTAAGTCTGAAATGTCATGGTATTATAATTATAGGAGTCCTGATCCAAAAATGAGTGTGGGGGAGAGAGGTTGCAGTTCTGCTACCCCTACTTCTGTGCTGCTGCAGGTGGCAGCACTGCCTTCAAAGAGGCATAACTGAAGTATGGTGGCTGGTGGCCAAGAGCCCAGCTCTGAAGGCAGGCCCACCACCATCACCAGCAAAGTATGGTATCGTCACCCTTTCTTCTGTACTGCTGATGGTGAGGCACTGCCTTCAGAGGTGGGTGCCTGGCCAACAGTCACTTCTCTGTGGCCACCCAGCTCTGAGGGTAGTGCAGAAGGGCAGCAATATTATCACCCCCTTCCCCTAAAATAACTTTGAGATCCACCTGCAACTCCCTTTTGGATGAGGACCTCAAATTTGAGAAACAGTGGTCTCACCATGAAACCTGTATAGTATGAGTAAAAAGCACACAAGACCAGATTCCATTGTGGGGAGACCAGATTTCAGTCTTGGATGCGCTTTTCATGACCCTAAATTTGGTAGGTCCCTAGTTTATAAAGTAGGATAAAAAGAATTATTTGAGTGGGTTTTGTAGAATTCCTGCTGGTAACTTGTATTCCAGTGTAGATATTTCCATGAAAAAATGCTGGGTCATTTGTTTGAAACATTATACTAAACAGGTCTATTCTTCACGTCTGCCTGCGAGCTTTCAGCTATCCAGAACTCCAGGTTAGATCATGCCTATAGGTGAGGATCTCCACAAGGAGTGGGAGGCTTTTTTCCTGTGTTCTTTAGTCAGGAGAAAGGAAGATCTGTCCCACAAAACCCTGAGGATCTTTCAAGGTTCATGTAAAATGGGCTGGACTTCCACTTGAGGCCAGGGAGTCAAGTACAGGTTGAACCTCTCTAGTCTAGAACTCTGTGGCCCTGTCAACATCTGTGATCCAGTATGATTTTAATTAGCCAGGTGTCCACTTGTCATGGGTGTGGCCAAGTTTCCCATGGTGCCATAAAATCTGTTTACAGCCGCCAGTCCTGACTCTCAGTGTTCTGGACCATTATTTAGGTCTAATTAACCCCTAACTGTCTCCTAAGAGCCCACTAAGCAGTGGAAATGTTGGTAGTGCTCCTAGACAATGTTGACCTCCTGTGGTTCAGCAAGTTCTCTGGTTCGGTGCCAGACTACCTAGGGTCAACCTGTAGTATGAATGAATTTAAGCATGGCCTTTAAGAATTGACTAATGTTCCTTTTGGCTTTTGAATAGTCTGCTGTCCTTTCTGTGAAATACTAGGGCTTGGGGAGGGTTTATGTTGATCATACACTTGACCCCATCTGTTACTGCAAAGTTTCTCCCCACATGAGAGTTTCTACTTTCCCCAAAACTTAGTTATTTATGTATAGATAGAGCTAGAAAACCCTTCCAGACAAGATAAAACCAGAAGCAGGCTATGGCCCAGAGAAGTATGTACATAGTTTTTAACAACAGATAAGGTTTTTTTTAGATTAACCCCACTGATGAAATCGTGAGTACCCTCTCACAGTGTAGTAACCTATTAACTATTTCTAAAATGTTTTAACTTCTGTCAACACAATTCCAGTGATGTCACTGAACATTCTTAATTAAATTGTCCTCCAGAGAAGGTTGGGAATTGTAGTGATCTTTTTAGCCTCATTCAAGTAGGTATCCATTGATGTCTAGAGTTTCCTGGGTAGAGTCAGTCTCAACGATCTTCTGCATTTTCCCTGAAGATTATTATCCTAGCATAAATATAGAGGCAGAAGCAGTCTTGTGCGGTGTTTGTATGAGACATATGAGCTGCTTGGTCTGATTCATAATGGACCCCTATTTAATATCCAGACCAACGAACTACTCGTAGGGATCAGGATATAGATACATTACAGTGGGAAATATCCTCTACCCTCAAGACTAGAGATGACATTTTGGCAGAAGCACTTGGCGAGGAGAGATGTTGTTATGAGAGTAGAGCCAAATACAATGTTTCCTTGTTCAGGGGAGGAGAAGAATAACAGCACTATTTGAAAACAAGACTTTCAACCTATGTATCCTATACTTTAAAACTGTACTGTCTGTCTTATTTAGACTGCAAGCTCCGGGGGTAACTATAATGTACTCCTTCATATAGCACTTAAGTGCCCATCATTCACAGTTCCAGGTATAATTTTCTTCCTGCCTCTGAGGCCTTTGGTGCACATAATGTAAGGTCACCATTGCCCTTTCAAATCTAAGCTGTGGGTGATATACTGAATTGACACCTACTCTGCTCTCTTACATCTTTAAAGTTCTATTTTTTCTCTATATGTTGTTTGGATTGAGCCTATCACCTCTGTTAACAATACCAATTGTAGTTTTTCGTTTTTCTGAAGAACACCAGTTACAATATAGTCATCTTGTGAAACACTGAGCTGACCCTTACTACAGTACATCCTAGGAATTGGTGTGCATGGTACATTTGTACTCCAAGCTTGGCATTTTGTGTAATCTTTGTATACATTATCTATATCCATTTATTTACAATTCTGACTTGATATGCATACAAAAGAAACTGAGTGTATCTTTCAAAATGTTTTCCTTCTTCGTTATTGTTTGTTTAGTGGAAAGCAATTTAGGGACTCCAGCAAATGTACATATTGGCTCAGCAACCCTATTGTTGCTATGTTCTGGTGTATGTGGTTTTTGCTTTATATGTTTTATTTCTCTTTACATATTGTTCATTGTTTGGTACAGGCACACCCATACAGATCTGTTTGATTAATAGATTTTTTACCTTAATTTAAGATGATTGTTTCAGCATTTGTCTAATGCAAAAGTCCTGGCAATGTGGTTCTGCAGAAGATAATGTAGAAATATATTCTTCTTCCCTCAGTATACTGTACTACGTGACTCTATTATGGCCTTCCAATAAAATAAATACTAAAAAGCATGGATATGTGTGCAATCAGTTTATAATGGTGAAATTTGTAAATCCACTGATCTGTCACCATTCTGTGCTGCTTTTGACTCCAGTTCAGTTTAGATCTTGGTAAAGAAAATATTCAAACATAAATTTTCCACTGGTGTAATATTAAATGGGGAAAGATGACAATAAAATGAGTACATCTGCCATATTTATCTGAAATGGGTATTCTCACTCCATGACATCAGCAGGACCAGCATAATTATGGAGATTATGCCCTTAAAGCACAAATGGAAGGGACTGTATTATACCGGAGCAGCTCTTACATACCCAGTTTAGCAGACAGGGAGTGGTCTGGCCAGTCCTTCGGGTAATAGGTTGAGGGCTTTTGTGTAATAGTGATTCATGTATGAGAGGAAAGGAGATGGGGAACATAAGTTAAGATGATTGCCAGGATTTGAGTCTTTGTCATTGAGGAAGTGAAATTCTCTTTGGTAAATAGGAAGGGGAGAGAGGAAATTCGTCATTGGGGTGCTTGAGGCTCAGCTGTTTCAATACAAACGGCAAAAATTATTTGAATCTGCAATCAGCAGAATAACACAACACACAAATGAAATTCAAAGTAGGCTTTTGAAACTGCAAAATACCAAAGAACTTTGAAACTCAGAGGCTAGAAAGAAGTTCTTATCGCTCAGGATAGGGATTTGGAGATTTTGTTCTTTCCTTTGCTTGTCTCCTGCTCTTTACACCTTGGTTTTTGTCACTATTCTGTGCTGTTTATCTTCTTCTTTCCTCATCCGGACCTTGCAAGCAGTGTGGGAGCTTTTGTCTTTATGATATCAGTTTCCCACATTGCCTGAAAAATATGACAAGCACCAATCTGAGGAGCATTAGCATATGTTAAGCAGAAAGGGGAGCCCGTTTATTCTTGGTGCCTGACTGTCCACTCTGGTGGTTTTCTGCACTGTGGATGATTGAAGTGGCCCAAGGAGAGGGTTGACTGGCAGAATGCAGCATTCCCATATTCCTGGCAGGACTGGGGAGACAGTGGCCTCAGCAATGCTATCATTAAAGCTGATGAAATGCATTTGCCTTGCTGTAGGACAGAATCAGTCTGGAACTCTCTATCCTCTCTGCCATGGTACCAGTCAGTTCTGCTTGCTAAGCATCCTCAGTGCTGTGCTACTTTGAGTCCTTTTATTAGTTGATTTGATTTTTTTTTTCCAGGAAAAAGTCACTATTTTGCTTTTTATCAAGCTGTAGCAGTGACCCCTTTCTTTGTCTCTTGGTGTCCTTTGTTTTTAAATTATTTCCCCATTCCTGATCTGACTGTCTGTTCCTTTCCCATCTGTCTTGATCCTTTGTCCTCTTAGGATCTCTCTCTGCAGATGAGTTACCTGTACTGAGACAGTTAAAACAAACGCTCTGGATTTATACCCCAAACTGCAGCTTCCTCCCCTATCCCCACAATAAAAACCTTATGGGGCATGTTGTGCATTAGCAACTACCATACTGCCTCATTCTATATGTATCACACCATGCAGCTATGCCAGAGCTCCTCAGAAGGGGCTGGAAGTCCTGAAGGATGTTTCATCTTGTGTTATCCTGCACCCTACAATGGCCTAAGGAAAAAGGTGGACCAACCAAACCAGTGATACAACCATGCAGAAGAGGTCCTGGAGACACAGAAAGCAGATTGTGCACTGAACCTGACAGAAAGGCAGCTATGTGCCATTACAGGCGACTAGCAAGAGCAAAACACTTTCAGTGGAGTCTTAACCATGTTGTGCGTAGGCGCAAGTCACCTTTACAGCTAACACTAGCCTGGACTATTTATAACTTTGTTAAAAATTGTGCAGTGTCCAGTCTCCCCTACTGCTTCCCCCTTCAATAAGGTTCCCAACTTTCTAATTGCACAAAATACTCTTCCCCTGACTTGCCCCCACTCCACACATACCCATTGTTTGCTCTCCTCCACCCTCACTTTCTCTGGGTGAGGCAGGAGGCTAGGATATAGGAGGGGCTAAGATCTTTGTTTGGGGCAAGTGGACTCTGAAGAGGGGCCATAAATGAGGGGTTCAGACTGTGGGAAGGGGCATGGGGTTGAGGTGTAGGGTGCAGGCTCCAGGAGGGGATTCCGACCCGGGGGACAGGTTTGGGGTGTGGGTGAAGGTTCGGGCTCCAGCTGAGCACTGCTTGCCTCCTGGTCAGTATTACAACAGGGCTAGGGCTGTCTCCATGTGGTTTGTGGAAGTGTCTGGTGTATCTGTCTCTGAGGCATGGGACGGCCAGGCAGCTCTGTGCAGTGCACCCGGCTTGTGCCTACAGGCACTGCCCCTGCAGCTCCCATTGGCTGTGGTACCCAGCCAACAAGTACTGTGGAGCAGGGGTTCAGGACAGGGGCAGTGAATCTCTGATTGCACCTGTGCCTAGGTGATGCAGGGACACACCAGCTGCTTCCAGAAGCTGTGTGGATCTGGCTGCAGTGGCCAAACAGACTTTTAGTGGCCAGGTCAGCTGTGCTGATCACAGCTGCCAGGTTCCTTTTTGAGTGGGTATTCTGGTCGAAAATCAAAAGCCTAGTAGCCCTACATCTTGGACATTAAGCTGTTGTGCTGACCTCTTCAAACCTCCCCTCTCAGTAGCTTAACCACATCCTTTCGTAAAGTCCAAATGTATAACCTCTCTGGTTTACAACCTGCCTCTTTGGAAACATGTGGTAGTTCAAGCACCTGACACACAGGCCTTTGTAAAAGTTTCCAACACAATTGCTCTTTACTCTAGATAGTACAAGAGATATACAGATCCAGACAAAACAGTAGAACATTTATTTGCCTTTTCCTGTTTGTTTCCTTATTACTTTTATGTGGTCTTTGGATTTTGGTCATAGTCCTCTAAGTTGTCCAGGATCACTCCTCTTGCACATGACTTCTCCTCCAAAGCACAAGAGTGTGTGTGTATGTCTCCTCTCCCCCCGTACAGCCAGATTTCCCTCCCCCCACCGTCCCCGTTAGTCCTACAATCAAAAATGACCCCTCTGCTACAAAAGTATGCTCCCTTTGTTCTTCCTTGCCCAAGTCTCCTGTGCCTTTTAGCCACTGTTGTCACCTCCCCCTGTTTTTGTTCTCCTGTTAAGTATTTTTCCACTTCACTTTCCACTTCTTGCATATAAACGTGGTTAAACTAGTTTTCCAGCTCTGACACCCTTCTTAACCTTCGTGCTGCCCAAATAATGGATATGCTAATGTCTTCGTTTGTTCTATATCTTCTTCCAGATAGCATGGGTGATATGTGGTGAGGGACATCATTAGCTTATGACTGACTCACCACACACTGAGGCAATTAATGATAGAGCAATTTCATAACATTAGACTTAAAGAATTGCATGTAGACAGATTCCCTGAATTGTCATATATGATACTTCCTTTACTCGATAGTGGGTCTCTCACTAGGGCCAACAGGAAGTTTATACAGAAAATGAGAGTCAAATACTGCTTTTAGTAACTAAACTTTTATTTAATATTTGTTCAATACCTTACTGTCACACTCCGTAAGAAATTCTGCTCCTCTTAAGGCCACCCTATTTCTGATAATTGTTTTTCAGCCTTCCCCAGCTTCCTTTATCTGTGTCTCTTCCGGTGCTCTGTCTTGTATGTATCTGTAAACTGTTCTTCCCTCTACATTTCCTTCCAGCAACAGCCCCAATTCTGAGTTTGAGGACTTGTGATACAGCTATAAAACTCATTCTATTGATAGACCCTTGCAAACTTGAGGATTAAGCTTGCAAACATTACTGTGCCCTGCTCTTAATAGGGCTTGATGTGGGTAGGCAGACCACAACTTCCAATCAAGTCCCATCATAGGCAAGGGTGTTCTTGTGGGTGCATCATTTTGCCCACTTGTAATGAATTGCAGGACTTGGGCCAAAGTTGATACGACTTGAGGTAGTACGTGACTTCAGGAATAGGCCCGAGCACAAAAAAGAATCCAAATCAATACTAATAACTGCAGTAGCATTGAAGCCAATCATTGTAGCTCGTGAAACTAGAAATAAAAATAAGAAATGGCCAGCCACATTCAAAATCTTAACAGTGGTGTGTTAAGGCCAATTTATATAAAATCCACCTTACATATCAGTGCTCCAGTTTCTACAAACAGGAAAAGAATTAGCATCTTCCAATGCAAGAGAGAAATGTGTGACTATTAAATTTTCCCCATCCTGAATCTAGCTGGAGAGAGTTCTATGTAATTCAGAATTATATTTCAGAATCCTTTAGTTTAAACTAGCAAAACTTTATTCTCGGGTACAAAAGGTAATAGCCTGTAAATGACTTGGAATTTGGGGTTTTGTTCCCAGTGCTAACATTGTTATAATGAATAGAATCTTTGGACTTTAAACACATGCAGCTGCCTTAATTGCTAATCTTCTCACAGAAGATAACGAAACAATCAGATGGAATGTAGGGTGCCGATGATTCTCTTTGAAAAGAAACTACCCATGTTCCCATGAAGAATCAAGGAAGTGTCTATTTGTTTTCAAATTGCATATCCTACTTACTAGATACATATTATCTTTTATTAGTCAAAACACATCCATCATGAATAGTATTTTCAAATACCCATCATCTTGTGTTTCTACACCCAGCTTATGCAGTGACTTATCTTCACTTTTACACTCAGTTCCACTCACACGTTTGTGACCAAGATCCAATTTGTGGATAGTTTCTTAAGCCATTTGCAAAAGCCTGCTTTTGTGCCTACTAACTAACATGCCAGACTTGAGGCACCAGCAGTTTGCTGTCTTTTAACCTGTGTTTATGGCTAAGTAATTAATAACAAAACTTACTTGCAAACATGAATCACCATAGAATACTGGAGGTACTGTGCTTAGTGGCTGCTGGAGCATGGGACTGAGACACAGCTCTTGGGTTTTATTTCTAGCTCTGCTAATGACTCCTTATGTGACTGTCTCCTTCATCCTTCTGTACTTTCATTTGCCTGAATGTAAAAAAGGTCAATAATACTTAATCCCCCTCCCCCAAAGAATGGCTGTGAGTGAGTAAAACCAGATACCTCTTCCTTCTTCTCAGCAGAGTTGCCAGGTGTTCTTTTTGACTGGTCACTCTGGTTGAAAACCAGATCTTGGTGGCTCTGGTGAGCACCACCATCTGGGCAGTTAAAATCCCATTCGGCAGTGCAGCAGGGCTAAGGCGGGCTCTCTGTCTGCGGTAGCTCTGTGCAACTACCAGAAGCAGTGGCATGTCCCCACTCCAGCTCCTATGAAAAAGGGCAGCCAGGGCGCTTCCCCTGCCCCAAGAGCTGGCTCTTCAGCTCCCATTGGCTGGGGACCATGGGCGCTGGAGCTGTGTGGGGGTGGTGCCTGTGGATAGGGCAGCACACAGAGACACTTGGCAAGGCCTCCACATAGGAGGCAGAGGGGAGACCTGCTGCTGCTTCCAGGAGCTATTTGAGGTAAGCTTTACCCAGAGCGTGCATGCCTGAGCTCCCACAAGCCCCAACCCATACCCCAGCTCTGATTCCCCTTCTACCCTCCAGATCCTCTGCTTCCAGCCCAGAGCACTTTCCTGATCACCAAACCACTCACCCCAGCCCTACCCCAGAACCTGCAACCTCATCTGAAGACCTTTTTTACATTCAGGCAAATGAAAGTACAGAAGGATGAAGGAGACAGTCACATAAGGAGTCATTAGCAGAGCTAGAAATAAAACCCAATTCCCTTGCTAGCCTCAAAACCCTTCAGTCCCAGCCCAGAGAACCTTCCTGCACCCCAAACCATTCATCCCCAGCCCCACCCCAGAATCTGTAACCCCAGTCACAGTCCTCACCCCCTTGTGTCTAGTCCCCCTGGAACCTGCACCCTCAAGCCCAGATCTGATGCCCCCCCCACCACTCCAATCCCATGCCTAAGCCTGGAGCCACCTCCCATACTCTAAACCCCTAACCCCGTGCCCCTTCCTGAACCTCAAAACCTCATTCCTGGCCACACCCCCTACTTGATCTCTCACTTCCACTCAAATCCCAATCTACTACCTGAGCCTGGAACCTCCTTCTGCAGCTTAATTCATTTCTGGCCCCACCCTGGAGCTCTCATTCTTTCCCACACCCCAGCCTCCCGAACCAGCCCAGTGAAAAAGAGCGAGTGAGGGAGGGTGGGGAGAGCGAGAGACAGAAGGAGATGGAGTGAGGCTGGGGGTGGGACAGGAATGTTCTGTTTTGTGGGAGTAGAAAGTTTGCAACCCTATTTTTCCACAGCAATAAAAAGCTCTTGTGCAGTAGCGGTAGTATGGGAGGATTACTGTCTACCTACCACCAGCATTTGGCTAGGCTTTGCTTTACAAGGGGAAGGGGAGCTGGGTATGGGGTAGGGGATGTGCAGGGTGGGTGTATACTCTTAAAGAATTTCAGAATTTTTAATATATATATATATATATAGAGAGAGAGAGAGAGAGAGAGAGAGAGAGATTGTCCAAAGCTTCCCATTGATGTAGTCCTTTATCTCATTTGCTACAGCTTACTTAGCTGAGATAAACTAGTTATCCATCTAGGCAGTTTACTGTTTCATGCTGTGAAGGGATTACTGTAAACACAGTTTAAATTGTGCAAAAATGAGTTGTTTATGAATTAGTTCCTGCAAAAATTCACAAGGTGGAGCTTAATCTTTCTCCAATAGAATTCCAGGGGAGTTTTGCCATTGACATCAAGGGGAGTGAAATCAGGTACCTCTAAATGTAAAGCTTGCACAGTTAGTTAATACTCTGTATTTTTCTTTTATCAGTAACAAGATGGAAATTGCATGAGTTTTTTTTTCTTTCTTGTTGTGTAACTTAGTGGCACCAGAGTCAGCACTGTCATTTTTTCAAGTACATTTTCAGTTTCCTTCTGAAGCAATTCTGATTTGTAAAATCAAACCAGAGTTCACAAATTTCCAAGAACTGCAATCTAAAACAAGTGTTAGTCTAGTTCAAACTGGACAATTAAGCCAGAATGTTCAAACCTGAAGTTTTATTATGAGGGTCCTAAATCCAGCACACACATACAGTGTCCTGAGCTTCAGAAGTGTTGAGCATCCATATAACCCATTAAAGTCAGTACAGCTTTATTGAGAAGTAAAATAAAGAGGTCTACTAAAAAAATGAAAGCTCCTTTTCTTTGTCTGCAGTAGAGGTGTATGTTGGATTTCTGTTTTCAGGTTTGATTGTTTTTACTTATTGAAGTGATTGAAAGACAATTTTTCATTTGCTAGATATAGCAATATGAATATCAATTTCAGCTCTAAGTACTCTGTATATTAATAAATACAGGATTTGATAAAATAGAAAATAAGCCTGTAGAAAACCTTTTTGACCCCAGCATGTCTTTCAGAAGTCCGCCATTAAAAACTCCATTGTACATTCTTCAAGGTGGCATCCTCCCTTGTATTGTCATTGGTATGTCATGATGCAGCTTGATGATGCTTTATAGGCCCCATATCTGTTTTCATGTAGCTACGGAGAACTCCTACTAGGAAACAAGTATGTTCCAAGAAAATAGAAATTATCATAGAAAGGACAGGGTGGGTAACCTAATTGTCAGAGAGGAAGTATGCTGAAATAAGAACAGATCATGGATGTTGTGATGTGATAGTGGATTGGTGACAACAGCAATCTGGCTCCTCTCTGAAAAAATGAAGCCCAGCCCACCATCTGCTCTCTCTGCACTCAGCACTCCTGAAAGAAAGCAGTTCTCCCACTTTTCCAAGGCATTATGGGAGTTATAGTCTCTTTTGACTAGATTGGAGCACATAGGATCTTCCCAATAGAGGGGGCCTACACTATTTGTTGGAATCAATACTAATGCTTTGCATGTTTTATAAATGAGGCATTTTCCTGTGGAATAAATATTCTAGAAACACAAAGTTAAACAATCTACATGCTTCCATGATGGGATGGCCTAGCCGTTTCAGCACCATAATTTGGACAGACTACAGAACAAACTGTGAAAAGGAACCAGCTCAAGTTCACTTTGGGCAGGAAGTGCTTAAGTGTTCACAGACACTGCAAGGAGCTCTGTCCATCCCCATTTCTACAGAGGAATAATTTAATGCTTCTGGTATTTTGTAATGCACTGTCAAGTTCTACAGAACACCACAGTGCCTTAAGGCCCATAAATTGTTATTTCCATGGCCAATTTCTCACAAAAGTGATTAGTTGAACATTTTTTTTAAAATTAAGGAAAGCTTGTGAACCCCTTGCTCTTGTTGGTGAGCGTTTACATTCCTAAAACTGACCCTTGTATGTTCAAGTGTTCACCCAAGGGAGCTGACAGGATTTCTGGGCCTGGGGGGGGGGAGAGAACTCCATGCTCCTGGAATAGGCCGGGCCTTGGCACCACCCGGATGGTGCATTACCCACTACTGCCCCTGCCAGCCCTCAGAGCCAGCCAGAGCATACCAAGCAGGGCTCTGTTGTGTGTGGTGTGGTACGGCACTCCCACAGTGATTCTAAAGGGCTCAGGGCAGTTGTCCTCTTTAACCCTACTCCATCTGTGGGCCTGTGTTCCCCAGCAGGAGTAAGGTATTTGTAATTTTCCCCTAAAATGTTTTGCTAATATTTGATGATCTTTTAACCCAGTGATATGGCCAAATTCCAATATGGATAATCCAGTGCCAGGAATTTGCTCTATTTCAGTTGGAAACAGAGTTCTCACCCTAATCAGTTGTGTTACATTGCTCTAAATACAGCTTTATTTCACTTCAGTGCTGGATGCATTTTAATAGTGGGGAAAGTGATCTTGTGAGTGCGTAATATAGTTTGTATCAATATCACAAATGAATTATCCATTTCACCAGTTTCTAGGCAAGTGCACCTTTTTTTTTCTTTTTTCTCTTTTTATTTAATGCTCTTGAAGAGGGAAGAAAGGGTATTCAATTTGTGATAACAGAATTAGCAACTTTAACAGAATCTTAAAATTGATTTTATGAGATCCTTTTGATCATAGATGATAAAATCATAGATACAAAGTCCTTTGGGATCCTTCCTAAACTTTGTTAATATGATAACATTTTGTTTATCCCTGTGTTTCATTTTATCGGCTCCTTTTGAAGACTCTGCTTTAAAAAAAAGAAGATGCAATTGTCTATGGAGTGGTGAAATAGATTAATTTATTTGCGATATTGATTCAACATCCTCGAAGATGCTGTTCAGGCAAAGAATTGCAATAAAATAAAGTATGTCATGTCAGAAAACAGATGTTAACTTATCATAAAACTCAAGTTTAATATTTGATGCCAGAAATGATTACATAATCTGGAACGCATTCCTAATTCTTCAAGTACATAATTCATAAACAACTTAGAGTCCTGTCATACTTTAGAGACTAACAGATGAATTAGGGCATAAGCTTCTGTGGGTAAAATCCACTTCATCTTATATCCTAATATATCTGTTAGCCTCCAAGGTGCCACAGGACTCCTCATTGTTTTCGCAGATACAGACCAACACAGTTACCCCTGTGAGATAATTCATGAAATCCATGAAGTCATTCTTTATGAATGTATATAATGTGAACAAAATGGCAAACTCCCTGTGGAGCAATATTATTTTAATATTTTGTTAAAACAAACAAGGAAAATCAGAATTAATGGTTCATATAAATTCAGTTGTCCTTCCCTTTAATTAAATCTAATTTTTATTTCATTTCAAAATAATATTTTCATCATTCAAATTGCAGCAATGGCTTGATTATAGGTCCTATTTAATACTCCTTGTTTATGTTTTGCTGGGGTGAAGAATGATAATGAGGCCAAGTTTCTTATGTGTCTAGACAAAAGGTGAGGTGGATTTATGAAAAGCAAAAGGAGTTTTGGCTGGGTAAAGAATTTCCCTTAGTTCCTATAAGTTACTCCTCCATAGATGATCTGGTTGATTTCTATTATGGTAGTGCCTGAGTGTCTAATCAAGATCGGGGTCCCATTTTGCTTGGTACTGTATAAACATAAAGTATATGTATGTGTAGACATACCCAAGCTTGTTTTGAGCAAAACTAATTCAAGTAACAATAATTTAACAATGAGGCTATGGCGGCATGGACAGAAGTCACTTGAGTACATACTTAGCATCAGAGGTGGAGGGGGCTAGCCTATGAAACCACTTTACTGCTATTGTTACTCCAGCTAATTTTGTTCTGGCTAGATCAAAGATAGCTCAGGTATGTCTACAAATGCTGAAATCACACCATCTGGTTTCACTGTAGGCAAACCCAAGGAGGCCATTCCTGTCCCAAAGAAGAATTGTAATTTTAGATGCAAAGCTCTCTTAATAATCAGCGTCCCAAATATGTGCCTGACTTCTCCTGATAGTTTTCCAACAATGTGTTTGTATATAAGGGACACTAAAGTCAGTCCCTGAAATTAAAATAATATATTATGTGTTAAATGAATCATGAGCACTATTATGCGCACACACTTTTGCTGCTTTGTGTATGATACAGGTCTTCTAATCTATAAATAGAAATGGTACAATTTATTATATTTCACTTCCTGATTCACTAATGAATAATTCCCCTGTCTATGCTATGTTCCCATGAACTGTTCTTTGCTCTGTTCCTTTTTAACTGATTAAAAACTCCAATTTCAGCAATCCTCAGCTGTCGTCTTATGTGCAGCATTGCTTAACTCCAGGTTACGCAAGCTTTTAAAAAAAATTCAGCAGTCCTGTGGTTCCTTTTACCTTAGTAGTAAATATTTGATCAGACCTTTTATGAGTAAATGAGTGATTTGTTAAGAATAATACGACTATAGCTTGAGCCTTTATTGTTTTGTACACTCTTTATCAGTATGTTCCATGTTGTCTAGAAATGCATAGTAAATTATTGTCCAGGCCTGAGACGGGCCTTTTTTAATTGTAAGCTATCTTGTTCCCAGTGAAGTCACTATGAGTTTGCAATGGCCACAGGACTGAACCTTAAATGAAACAATACTGTTGAGTAAATGGGAGGAAATTTGGTTTGCAGTCAGTTCATATATCACTGGGAGATCATCCTGAAAAAGTAAAATATTTAGATAGTGTAGTGTTGGATTTTATGCAAGTATCAAATGATAGAATGAATAGATTTATAATTTAAAGGTGCACAACATAAGAATTTTGGATTTTGACTTGTGCGAAACCAAGTTTAAGAGAATCTCATGGTACCTTCAAACTTATTTCTCAATCTATATAATCCTTTATTTTGAATGGGATTACATTAGAAATTACTATGTCCCATTATTTTTGGTTGACTCTAAATATATATGTATTAAAACGTAATTCGGCTTTATGTAATTTTTTTCCCAGATAAAGATTAGGACATGGGTGGCGAGGAAGGCAATGCCTTCCTGAACTGCCAGTCTGGCCCCGCCCACACTCCACCCCCCCCAGCCTTTGTCCCCCTTCACTGCATCTCCCCAGAGCTGTCTGGGATTCAGCCTAGCCATGTTGTGCTGCCAGCTCTCCTGGCACTAGGTGCCACCCTCTCCCCAGTGCTCTGGCCTCAACTGGGAAAGGATAGAGCCACATGCTGCCTGCTCTTCCCACCGAGTGCTCCAGCCGGGGTCAGGGAAGGCTGGAGCCATGTGCTTCCTGCTCTCTGCCTCCTCTCCCATGCTCAGGCAGGGGCTGTGTGCTGCCCACCCTCACTCCTGTGCTCTCAGGCTGGAGAGGGAAAGCTGGGGGCCAAGCATTGCGTGCTGTGTAATGCCGACAGGCAGAACTGAACCTGGGACCTCTGGAGCTTGGTGCCTGAGACCCTACAGCTTGAGTAAAATCCAGCTGGCTCTCAGCTATGGCTGTAGAGCAAACTCATTCTCTCTCTGTAAGTGGTCTAAGTGCCGCTACATGGGAGTAACCCAGAAGGAGTGTGGGTTACACCTACAACAGTGGGGGGAGCACTTGGCTCCCACAAGGCCCTGGCAGAGGGGCTCAATCAATTGGAGTGGGACTGGGGGCTTTCCTCCCCTAACCCCAGTGTCACCCACTGCCCATGGATTAGGAAAAGTGAACACATTTTAGAAAGGTTGCCAGAAAAGAGATCAGGTACAGCAGTGGACTTAAGACTATTTCTCAATAAAGATTCCAAGTGCCTGGTTTTTGACTGGAAAGTCCAGTTAAAAAAGGGATCTGGCAGTGCCCAGTCAACACAGGGAAGGAGGAGGCACTGGGTCATTAACCTGTGCCAACCCCTGCTCAGCTGGGGCCACCTCTTACCTACAGACAGACTCTGCATCGGATAACTTCAAAGGCAGCAGCCCATACATGTACCAAGTGTGAGTTTGGGGCCTGGTAAAGATTGAGTAAAATACAGACTTCGCTAATACTTCACATGTTGAATGGACTGCTTGTGAGGGGTGCATGGTAGACTTGGAAATACAGTACACGTAAGTGTGGTGTTCTGTGGGGCATGTGTGTCTGCCAAGTAAGGAAGTGGATTAAAATGACGAGAGAACATGAGGGTGCTGGGATGGGCCACTAAGAAGGAATTAAATAAAGATGGGATGAAAATAGATGAGACGGGGTCTGAATAATAAATGCATAAGGATTTCAGCAGAAAATCAGTCCGTGTCCCAGGGGCAATGTTCTGGAAATCAGCATAAAAGGAAGAAGTGGAAAAGGAAATAAGTTTAGGATGAAGACTAACACAAAGATTTCTGGGCTTGGGAGCACAGGGAAAGTCCTGAGTTAATGAGAATGGAATCAGAGACATGCAATAGGGCAAACGTATTTTTATGAGCAATGGTGGAATATAAAATCATGGTGGATTTATGAGCAGTGGTGGAAAATAGACATGTAGGGATGGAAAGGACCTTGAGAAGTCATCTAGTTTAGCCCCATTTGCTGAGGCAGGACCAAGTAAACTTAGGCTGGACAAATACCAGTCAGCGGTGGTCTGTGTCCCATGATTCCACAACCTCTGTTGGAAGCCTAGTTCAGAATTTAACAACCCTTATAATGAGAGTTTTTCCTAATATCCAACCTAAATCTCCCTTGCTGCAGATTAAGCACATACACTGTTATCAACTCCCCCCTCAGACTTAATCTAAACATGCCAATTTTTTAAATCTTTCTTTATGGGTCAGGTTTTCTAAGCCTTTTATAATTTTCTGTTGCCTTTCTCTGGATTCCCTCCAGTTTGTCCTAAAGTATGTTGCTCGGAATTTGACACTGTACTACAGCTGAGGCCTCCCCAGTTCAAGTAGAGCAGGACAATTGTCTCCTGTGTCTGATATATGACCCTCCTGTTAATACATCCCAGAAAGATTTTAGCCTTTTCACAAATGCATCACACTGTTGGCATATGTCCAGTTTGTGGTCCACTATAATCCTCAGATGCTTTATCAGCAGGACTACTACAGCCAGTCCCCGACTTACGAACGAGTTACCTACCAAACACTAGGTTGTAACTCGATCAATTCGTAAGTCAGATTACATTCACTTATGTACGGCTGCACTGTTCGTAAGTGCGGATTTTGTTTGTAACTCAGGGACTGGCTGTACATAGCTAGTTATTTCCCATTTTGTAGTTGTATATTTGATTTCCCTCCCCTCTCAGTTCTTTGCACTATCTTTACTGAATCTCATCTTGAACTGGCTTGAATAAAACAAAAAACCTGAAAGTTTTTAAGATTTGAATTAATAAATTCCCCAATTCCCCCCCGACCCCCATGACCACTACTCTAGCTAAGATTGTTTCTAACTGTTGTTTTAGCCAGGGCCCCTGCTGAAATTATGCCCGGCAGGTTTAAAAGTGTGCTACCGGATCCAAATAACTCTATGCTGAGCACTCATGCTTCAGTTTACAATTTTCCATTGTGTTCTTTGGAGGCAGGTATGTTACAGATTCCATCAAGTGACAGTCTACCAAAAATATGATATTGCTAGGGCCCTTAAAAGTGTAAGGAGCCCTTTTGGAGTTGGCCCTTGAAACACAGGCAAGGGAGAGCTGTTGTATTGAAAAACAGGGTCCTAGAAATATTGTGGTAAGAGGAGGTGGTCTATCAGGCTGGATGTCAGGAAAAAGGTCAGATAAATGAAATTTCCAAACCTTTCTAAAGTTTTCCAATCACTGTTTTTGCCTAGAAAAAGAGTCTTCGGTGTTTAAATAAATCAATTTTAGATGGCCATAATAGAAACACCACCCAGACAAGGGTCATCTTTGAAAAATTTTAAATCACAACTGGATTTTTTTTTCAATAAGTCATATTCCAGTTCTAACTTGAATTAATTCAGGGAAGTCCTCTGACTCATTTTTCGACAGGAGGTCAGACTAGAAAGTATGGCCTCATGTGGAAGCTTAGGGGCAGTCTTTATGGCAGTGCTGCTCTGGAGCCCAGAAGCCTATCCAGGCTCCCAGCTCTGTGGCCGAAAAGGGTCCCAAGCTCAGTCTGAAAACCCTGCCTGGAAATATGTTTCCTGGAAACCTGGGGGCCACTGGCTACAGTATAGTGTGCATGGTGGGGCTCTCCAGCAGCCTGCCAGATATTCTGGTGGGGAACCATGCAGATTTCTGACAGAAACCTTCCTATGATTCACTAAAATTCATTGAACTTGACTTGATTTCATAAGACATTTGTGTTTGATGAACTAGCATTTTCCAATAAAATTTTGTTTTGTTAGGGAATTTCCAACCAGCTCTATGTCCACCTTTATAAACTATGAGAAAAGAAGAGAACAATCAGTGTAAAAAGCCGTGCTGAGAGAAAGCTGGATGAAACTGGAAAAAAAACCTTACCAGAGAGATTCTTTTCAGTTTTCTAAGAGAGTACTAAAACTAATGGAAACAAATTTTTAAATGTTAAAAAGATACATTTACCTATTGTTTTAATGATATCCTTTTTGGAATATGCAGCTGAAAAATAGGTTGTTTTCCATTCTAGATTCAAAGTTTTAAATGCAAAGCACTGCCCAAAGCCTGGAGTGATGACTTTTTCAATCTTAGATTTAAAAAAAATGCAATATTGTTCCCTTACAGTAAATTGCACAGTTATGATATGAAACATAATTCATAAAAATGAATATTTTAGTCTACAACAACAGGCAGACATTAAAAATACTGGTTAGATGATTAACTCTTTATTGTTTAAAGTTACATTCTACCACCTATAAAGCTTGCAATGACATAGACATGTTATATTTGTACAGTAAGTATACTTGCAAATAGATATTTATTAAGAATTATCTATATCTTATCATAGCTTTGGGATTGTCTAGTCAGCTCCTTGATTAAATTCTAATAGGCAGTTTGCACACTGTACGTTAGTGCATTTTACTAATCAGAGGCTATTAATTTGTAACATTTTAAAAAGCTATTATTTTCCAGTTTCTACAAAGATTAAATGATTGAAAAATGTGTTGGAATTTCAGAAGCATTTTAGTAAAAAGTCATTGGATGAGAGAAGCCCAGACATCCAAGTTGATTTAGAAAACAGTTGTTAACTCACAGCATAATGAAAATGTGCAACAAACTGACAAACATCACTAGAAGAAGCAACCATGAACATATTCAAAAATGTGATAAGATATAGATGACTAAGAGAGATAAGCTCTTGAAAGGAAACAAAACCTCACAGGCTTATGATGGCTGAAGTGGATGGACCAGTAATGGTCACGTGATCTTTTACTGTGAAGTATTAGGCTAAAATACTTGTGGTTTTAAGTAAATTACATTGCTAGTACTGAAACAAAAGGCAGAGAAAACAGCTGTGTTTGTCAGAAGCTTTTAAAATCTAACCAAGTACATTGCAGGAAGTTTCTGGTACCTAAAAACTGCTTGAAATCAAAGAGAAAGCTAAGCAAAGAGAGAAGAGACAGAATACTACTGGAGTGAGAGGAGATGCTGGCAGATGATGTTTGTATTCAATTCTCTTTGAATCCTACATCTTTGTAGACATCAAAAGGAAGGTTGGTGATTATGAAACAGCGTGTTAGAGGAAGCTCATAGCTGTGTTTGTGTGTGTAAACCTAGATTTGTATCAATAGACCTAAGATACTAATTAAGAAAGCAGTCCTATCTTCATACTTCATTTTAACTTTTAACTTTAACATAATAAAATCAGGTAATTTTATTTTATTCAATGATCATTTAAATTGAATTACTTAATTACATGTCTGTTTATAGAAGTAATCCACTCTCATATAGTTTCTTGTCATCTACATGTACAGCATCTTCCATGTCCAGTAAAGTGGATAGGAGAATTGATTGAAAGCATTGATGAAAAGTAAGATCTTGCCTATTGTAAAACATTGTGGGAATGAGAAATATGTAAAGGAACTGAAAGTATTTCCTTTGTTATACAAGTGATTCTTATCTCAGAAGAACAAATACTCTACTCCGTAGACGATGTACTTCTGAATAGCTGAAAGCTTATCAAATTCTCCTTTTTATACCTGCAAAAAAACACTGGCTTGTCATAGAAGATTAAACATACCTTATATTCATTGAGATAATTGCATGGCATGAGGGTGGGGGGAAGTAATGCAAATAAACATTTTACGGTAATTGCAGTATTCATGCATAAATCCACTTTCCCCACACTTTCTACAGAACTGTGTAACTTTGGAAATAGATATGCCTGCCTCAACATTCTGACCATTTTAAATGTCTTGGACTCCATACAAAGAGATGCATAAAGTCCTGGGAACACCCATGGAAATATATGATCCCAACTTTTGGAAGACTTCACAGAATCTTTAATTTCACTGTCAGTGTGAAGCGAAAATGCAATAAGTGAGAAAATTCCTAACTGTCTTAATTATTTTGCAGTTGCTTTATGTGATATGAAGTTTCCATAACTTCATGCACTTAATTAGAAATCCTGTAAATTGATTTAAGTTTGAAAGTTAATCATGTACTTAACTGAACTTAATCTATTGCAGTTTTTTCAGCTGCTTCCTTAGGAAGATTTGAGAGAGTAATAAAGGACAGGTAAAGGACTCAATCTTATAAGGAACTGAGGTCCAAATCCACAAAGGTATTTAGGCTCTTAACTTCCATTTGGTTGAATTCCTTTGTGGGTCTGGCCCAGCATGCCTGAACACCCATTGATATCAGACTGCAGCTGCCCCCATCTCTAATGTAGAGGAAGAGGTGCAGTTCAGGAAGACACTTAATCCAGATGGTGTAGTGCTCCATCTGCAATGGTCTCAAGTTGCAGTAGGGGAGGCCTAGGTTGAATATTAGGAAAAACTATTTTACTGAGACGGGACTGAAACAGTGGCATGGGTTATCTAGGGAGGTGGTATAATCTCCATCCTTAGCTGTTTTTAAGGTGAGGTTGACAAAGCCCTGGCTGGGATGATTTAGTGGGGATTGGTCCTGCTTTTGAGCAAGAGGATGATCTCCTGAGGTCTCTTCCAAGCCCAGTCTTCTATGGCTCTGATCTTTCCCTGGGTGGAAGGCTACAACTGGTGGGAGCATAACATGTTGTGGCTGTATTCCTTGAGGGATGCCTCTAAGACTAGGTCTACACTTGATATCTGTACTGGTATAACTATGTTGTGATTATTATAAAATGATAAAAATGTGGAAGCCCTATTATGGACACAGTTATACCATTATAAAGGGGCCTTATACTGATATGGTGCCCTTCTGGTATGCAGTTGTAACCAAAAAAGGGGCACTTTTACATGGATACAGCTCTCCTATTGTGGGTACAGTTCTCTTTTACTGTATCACTACTGTTAAAGAGATGCAACTTTTTAATATGGACAAGGTCTCTAGAAAAGACGAGGGCAGACACAAGACCTGGTGAAGAATTCAGTGGTCCGCTTTAGCTTCTCAGGCTGTGCTTTGGCCACTCCTGGGTTACTAGCACTTGTAAATGCCCCATGCCCATTCCATAAGGCTGTTTGATATGTAAACACTCTTTTTTGTCATCTTCATTTGTCCTGTGACAAATACAGATAGTTGCTTCCCTACAGTGGAGGAAGATGAAGATTATTTGTTGCAGGTGCTGTCTGAAGAACTGCATAATTACATGGATGGATTAGCGGCCCAGTTCCAGTTGTGTAGATACTAGCAGCTGTACCCAGATAGTACTATTATGAATGCACACATTGATATAAGAATTACCTTGATAGAGTGTATTAGGGAAATCCTAAAGCAGTGGTTTCCAACCACAGGTACGTGTACCAATACTGACACTGGAAGCTTTTGCAATTGATGCTCAAATATTGTGGTTGGAAAGGAGGATTTTGTTACACAGAGAATTGAAAAGCTACTTGGTTATATAATAAAGCATTTTTGTTTTAATACCTTTTTATTCCAACAGGAAATATGGGATGTATAAAATCAAAAAGGAAAGAGACTCTGCCTGGAGATGGGCTAGATTTGAAGAACCAACCAGTACGTAAAACTGAACGAACTATTTATGTGAGGGATCCAACGTCCAATAAACAGCAAAGGCCAGTAAGTAGATAGTTTCAGGGGAGAATTCCAATAGCAAGATCAAAACATGACTGGCATAATTTAAATAAAAAATGCATGCAAAAACTAAAATTAATCATTTTTGTCCACAATTTTGCTTTGTAGTGTTGTTCAACTCACTGCCAAAGGGCATGCAATTTTTTAACCCCCCATCCCAGCAGTTTATTGTTTAATAAATATTGGCATTATCTTCTTTATATAGAGAGAGAATATTCCCTGACATGTTGTTGGGTTGTGTGTGGGGGGGGGGGGGGGGGTTGGTATGTTTGATGCTTTAAATGAATGCTGAGTGACTCTAAGAAATTCTGAAGTAGTTTAGAAATAATTATAGAAGCATCAATATTTTAGAAGTGTGTTGCACTTTTAAGCTTGTAAGAGCTGTAGAACACCAGAATTTCCTTATGAAAAGCACCATCTTTTTATTTTTAATGTGTAGTTCTACACTGAGAGGAATGTATTGTTGCATGTATTTACAGTGCAGCAAACTTGGACCTCTCACATCTCTCCAGGAGCACACAAGGACTGCACGACAGCAGAATTGATACAATTCTGCTGGATAGGGTGAAGCAAGCCAGTAGAAAGGCCCTGTGTGCTGTGGAGCAGTGCTCCATCCACGTTAGCAAAGGGAGGGTATTGAAGGCAGACCAATGGTATAACTCATGAATTTGCTAACAAGTGAGTCCACCAGTAAAATCCCTCTCCTGAATAGGGGAAACACAGCACCACCTGCTAAGTATTTCTGTAGCCAGGAGGGGAAAGGATGCTGTGAAATCTCCTGTGCAAAAATCT